>JAOPSE010000004.1:139828807-144628807 GCA_029449295.1 Zea luxurians
TCTTCGACGGATCCGCCCGCCAGCAGGGTGGCGGTGCTGGAGTGGTCCTTGTTGACCCAAGTGGAGATCAAGTGAAGTACATGGTGCACCTTGAGTTCAAGGCCACCAACAACATGGCAGAGTATGAAGCACTGATTTTCGGCTTGTCTGCGGCCCTATCCCTAGGGATCTGCCAGCTCCTCGTGAAGGGGGACTCTCAGCTGATTATCAAGCAGGTCCGCGGAGAATATAGCTGCAACAAGCCTAGGCTCGTAGCTTACCTCCTCCACGTAAGGAAGCTGGAAAAGATTTCATTGCCCTAGAACTGCAACATGTTCCTCGAGCTAACAACTCAACAACAGATGAACTCTCCACGAGGGCATCAACTTGGGCACCCATGCCCGAGGGCGTCTTCGAAAGACGGCTGCTGAGACCTATCGCCTAGCCTGCCGAACCGGGTGAAGGGGGCGAGACTAGCACCTCGAAGATAGCGGTTCCGGTGGCGTTCCATCTGCAGAACCCACCAAGGATTGTGTGTGCTACAGAGGGTCCTGCCAACCTCTTAGCACCACAGCCAGTAGCTCAGAGTGGTCCTAATGCATGGATCTCTGAGATCTAGGACTACCTGAAAGAAAATGTCCTTCCTGAAGATGTGTCCGCAGAGCGCATAGTGTAGTTGGCTAAACGATACACGATGGTAGAAGGGGATCTATACCGCCATGGTGCCAACGGCATTCTCATGGATGCATCACCCAAGAGGGGCTGCGAAGCTACTCGCGGAGATCCATGGAGGTGAGTGTGGAAGTCATTTGTCATCCTGCACACTGTTGGTAAGGCCTTCCGGCACGACATCTATTGGCCACCCGCTCTCCTGGATGCAGCTGAGTTGGTAAAGTCCTGCAAGCATGTAGTTCCATGCAAAGCAGATACACACACTGGCTCAAGCTCTGCAAATGATTCCACCCTCCTGGCCATTCGTCGTATGGGGGTGGATATCTTGGGACCATTCCTAGGGCTGTTGGGGGTACCGTTTCCTCTTCGTCGCTATCGACAAATTCACAAGTGGCCAGAGGCCACCCCTGTGGTCAGTATCACCCAAGGTGCTGCTGTTGCCTTCCTCAAGTCGATTGTCTGTAGATTTGGGGTCCCAAGCCGTATCATTACAGACAACGGGACCCAGTTCAAAAGTTGGCTCTTCCAAGAGTATTGCGAGGGCATCGACACCCAGCTCTGCTTTGCGTCTGTGGCTCATCCCATGAGCAACGACCAGGCTGAGAGGGCAAACGCAAAAATCTCAGGGGACTCAAGACACACACCTATGACTGCTTAAAAAAGCATGGTGCAAATTGGGTCAACGAGCTTCTGTGCGTACTATGGGGGAACCGGTGTGGGGGATAGATATCCCCCGGGTCCACTGAAAGAGTAAAGGACCTCACGAAAGGCCCGAGGGCCCAATAAATCGTAAGGTTATTCTTTCGTGGGCCTGGGGGGAAACAACCAGCAAAGCAGAAGCGACGCGAGGCCGGATTGGTGCAAACCCGGACGGCCCATAGCGTCGAGCGATGGCTGCAACGGAGATCCGACTTTCCCGCGCTGGAGCCTCCATGCAACGAAGCCGCGTGAGGATAAGTCGGCGAGGGTTACGTAAAGGATAATCTCAAGAGGTTCACTATCTTTTAGCCACTTGTTGTTATCTTATCCATGTGTACTGCCCCACGGTCGAGTATATAAGGCCTAGGGGGCACCCCTTCAGAACGACCGACCCGTTACTTAGCCACCCACATCAACTCTCTGTATTCTTAATCCAGAGAGCTCTCTTGTAATCATACCCACCAAGCATACTCATCAGGACGTAGGGTGTTACGCATCACTAAGCGGCCCGAACCTGTAAACCTTGTCTACCGTCTCTCGTGCGATCGGCACGAACCATTTTGCTACAGTTGTCGACACCTTCCTACTCCTAAAACACCTTGAGGGGCAACCCCAGGTGTGCGGTCGGACTCAAAACACCGACAGCTGGCGCGCCAGGTAGGGGGTGTGTCGACAATCCAAGCTAGCTCAATGGCCATCTCCTTCTACAGCAAGATCACCCTACGCCCCGGATCAATGTTCTGCTTCGGAACGATCTCATTTGTAGCGGACGAAGAAGGAATTCTGCACCGTATCGCGGATTCGCCGGAAAAGGAATCTCCCCCAACAAACTCCGAAAATACCGGAGAAGTGCAACCTCCGGCTCTCCGAAAGAAGATCACCACGACGGCAGCACCGTTCTACCCCGACATTTTCTTCATCGGAAGAGCGGAGTCGCCCGCCATCTCCGACGACGAGCCGACCGTACCCGGAGAGGAACCGCCTCAGCGAGAGTCCCGTCGACGGAGGAACCGGCGCAGGAACGTTTGACGACATCACGCAGCCGGAGAGCAGAATCCAGAACAACCTGTCTCGCGAGACGAGGTCTCGGAGGTAGAAACCCCGGAAGAACGCGTCTTCAGAGAGCGAAGGAACTCCCGACGACGTGATCGCCGACGAGCTCAGGAACAGGCTGAGCAGGATGCAAGGCAACGTCGAGAGAATCCATTCTTCGGGCGCAATCTGAACCCCGACTTCGCCCGGGCCATGAACACGCCGAGCGAAGTCGGAGGGGTGCTGGCTCGGATAGCTGAAGGACTTCCTCGGACTCCTGACGCCGACGGCTACCGACGACTGTTCACCCAGGCGGCCAACCATCTTCTACCGCTTGCCCACCCGCCAAATGATCTGCGACACGCCATCAACAGTCGCCGAGACGCGCGAAGCTCCATTAATGCTTCGCGGGAACGGCGGCATGAGAACGAGATTCGTCGTAGAGAGGAGTACGACAGGGATCATGGCATCCCGACCCAGAGCCAAGCTACCAGGACTGAGTCGGCAACGGCTTCAACTGGCGGAACCACCCGGGGACGGTCGAGGAATCACAATCACAACTCCCCTCCCCGGGACAGACATCAACCCCGACGACAGGAGGACACGTGCGGAGTGTCCACTCTTACTCCGCGCCTTAGGGCCATCCAATGGCCTCCCAACTTCAAGGTATCCAATGTTGACAAATATGAACCTAAGCAGGATCCATGGGGTTGGCTAGCCGTCTACACCACCGCTGCTCGAGCTGCTGGGGCGTCCGAAGACGTGATGACCGCGTACTTACCCATTGTCCTTGGGCAAGACGCGCTGCAATGGCTGCGACATCTACCCCGACACTGCATCGACGTCTGGGGAGACTTCAGTCGACGCTTCACCGCCAACTTCCAGTCCCTCTCCGACAAGCCGGCGCAGCCGTGGGACCTCAAATCTATCAAGCGCCGGGGGGACGAAACTCTCCGGTCGTACCTCAAGAGATTTCAAACCATGAGGAATCGTATCCCCGATGTCACGGAGGCGGCCGTGATCAAGGACTTCTACCGAGGATCCAATGATTCGGCTTTCGTCCGAGCCATACTACAGAAGGCGCCGACCACCTTCGAGGAGCTGTTCCGGGAAGCTGACCTCTACATCACCGCCGACGAGCGAGCCCAGGACCTCATCGGAGGAGCAAAGCCCGCACCGGCAGCACCACGACGCGACACGAACCAGCAACCTGACAAGCGGTGGGAGAAGAGGCCACGCGAAGAAGTGCACGCTGCCGGACCACCTGCCTCTCGCGCTCGAGGAGGACCGTGGAGGCGAACGTACGCTAGACGACATCCTCGACGCCCAGTGCCGTACCACAAGGACATGCGCCACACTCTTCGCAACTGCCGAGACTTCAAGCACTCCGTCGGACATGGCCGACCTTTCCAACCTCTACCTCCTCCTCCGCCGAGGGGAGGACCAGATGAACCACGACAACCCCATTGGCAGGAGGAGGGAGGAGGAGGAGGAGCTTTTCCACGTGTTGACAGGGAGGTCAACGTCATCTTTGGCGGACACGGATCGCAGGAGAGCAGAAGACAGCAAAAGCTTAATGATCGCCAGATACTGGTGGCGACCACCGGCCCTCCCGCCCCATACCGGTGGTCGGAGCACCCGATCACCTTCACTCGGGCAGATCAATGGCTCAACTTCGACCATCCGGGCAAATACCCGCTTCTCGTCGACCCGGTGATCCGAGAAAGCCGGGTGAAGAAGGTGCTAGTGGACGGGGGAGCAGCATCAACGTCACCTTCCCCCGGACACTCCAAGGCTTGGGAGTTCACCTCAAAGAGCTCCACGAGTCGGACACTCCTTTCTTCGGCATCGTGCCGACGGAAGGGGAATACCCGCTGGGCCACATCTACATGCCAGTCACCTTCGGAACTCCGGAGAACTACAGAACCGAGTTCCTGAGGTTTGAAGTGGCGAACTTCGACTGCGGGTACAACGCCATCATCGGGAGGCCTGGATTGGCCAAGTTCATGGCCATTCCGCATTACACGTACATGATACTGAAGATGCCAGGGCCGCAAGGGATCATAACTGTGCGCGCCGACTTCCAAGGCGCCGCAGAATGTTTCCGAGTGGCTATTCAAGCAGCCCTCACCGCCAAACCACGACAGCTCCCTCCGCAAGGGCGAACTCTAAGCCTGAGGAGGACCTCACAGTACCGGCGAGCGAAGCTCAGACCGCGACCTCTATGCGGCCGACTGAAGAAACCAAGAGAATCAACCTGGGGTTCGCCGATGAGCGCAAGACGGCCATCATCAGCTCCAGTCTGGATGACAAATAGGAAAGCGCGCTCGTCCGGTTTCTGCAAGATAACCGAGATGTATTCGCATGGCAACCTGCGGATATGCCGGGAGTCCCAAGAGAACTGGCCGAGCACAAACTGAAGGTTTTTCCCCAGGCGAGGCCGATTCGACAAAAGTTACGTCGTTTCACGCCTGATAAGAGGGAAGCCATTCGCGCCGAGTTAGCTTGCTTGGTCGCGGCTGGATTCATTAGAGAAGTATTACATCCCGAGTGGTTAGCCAATCCTGTTCTTGTACTCAAAAAGAATAAAGTGGACTGGCGCATGTGTGTTGATTATACAGATCTCAGCAAACATTGTCCGAAGGATCCTTTCGGGCTCCCGAGGATAGATCAGGTGGTGGACTCCACCGCTGGATGTTCTATGCTGTCTTTCTTGGATTGCTATTCCGGGTACCATCAGATCAGTCTGGCAAAGGAAGACGAAGAAAAAACGGCATTCATTACCCCGTTTGGTGCTTTTGTTATACCTCCATGCCGTTTGGCCTCAAAAACGCTGGAGCGACTTACCAGAGAGCTATTCAAACATGCTTAGCCGATCACTGGGGCAAGCGTGTGGAGGCTTATGTGGATGATGTGGTGATCAAAACACAGGACTCAAAAGACTTCATCGAAGATTTGCAACTGGTTTTCAACAGCCTGAGGCGGTATAGATGGAAGCTTAATCCCGAGAAATGTGTTTTCGGAGTACCAGCCGGAAAGTTGCTCGGGTTTATTGTCAGTCACCGGGGAATTGAAGCTAATCCAGACAAGATTGAAGCTATCATGAAGATGGAAGCACCTCGATCGCAAAAGAAGGTTCAACGGCTTACTGGATGCATGGCGGCTCTAAGCAGATTCATATCCAGGCTGGGAGAAAAAGGTCTGCCATTTTACAAGTTACTCAAAAAGGTGGATAAATTCCAGTGGACTTCAGAAGCGCAAGAAGCTTTAGATGCTCTGAAAAAATTCTTGACAACACCACCAGTACTGAAACCACCTCGACGAGCCACGTCAACTCAACCGGCTGAAGATTTGCTGCTATATCTCTTGCACGACTCACGTGGTAAGCACCGCGTTGGTAGTCGAGCGAGTAGAAGAAGGACATGCCTATCCAATGCAACATCCTGTTTACTTCATTAGTGAAGTCCTAGGCCCCTCAAAGAAAAAATACCCTCAAGTTCAGAAGCTATTGTATGCAGTACTTCTAACTGCCCGCAAGCTGCGTCACTACTTTGACGACCACAAAGTCATAGTAGTCACAAGTTTTCCAATAGGGGATATTCTTCACAACAAGGAAGCAATCGGTCGAATAGCCAAGTGGGCCTGTGAGCTGGGATCTCATGACATCGAGTTTCGGCCTCGCACTGCCATCAAAACCCAAGCACTGGTGGATTTCGTATCGGAGTGGACTGAACAACAAGTGCCAGACAACCCGGAGACTGCAGAAGTATGGCGAATGTATTTTGATGGCTCACTAAAGCTGCAGGGAGCAGGAGCGGGGATTCTCTTCACTGCACCTGGAGGCGAACACCTCAAGTATGCCCTCCAGTTGCTATTCCGGCCTCCAACAATGCAGCCGAGTATGAAGCTTTGATCCATGGATTGAACATTGCCATATCATTGGGCGTCAAAAGATTAATGGTATACGGGGATTCTCTGGTAGTCATCAGCCAGATAAATAAGGAGTGGGATTGCTCAAACGATTCGATGGGAAGATACTGCACTGCCGTCCGAAAGCTGGAGGATAAATTCGAGGGTCTAGAATTTCATCATGTGGAAAGAGATCGGAACACGGCAGCCGATGTACTATCTAAGCTGGGGTCCAGTCGAACTCAGGTCCCACCCGGGGTTTTCGTGCAAGAAATTCTGCAGCCGAGTATCTCAATGGATCAAATAGAAGAGTGCAACATCATAGATCAACCCGAGTCAGATCCTGATGACTGGAGAAGGCCAATCATTAAATACATAAAGAATGAAGAAGAACCAGACGACAAGAATTCGGCAGAGCGCATTGCAAGACAGTCGGCTCACTATACACTTATTGGAGAGACATTATACAGAAGGGGTGCATCGGGTGTCTTCATGAAATGCATCCTCCCATCTACTGGAAGGCAACTCCTGGAAGAGGTCCACGCTGGACAATGTGGAATACATGCAGCCTCCAGAACACTGGTCGGGAAGGTCTTCAGGTCAGAATTCTATTGGCCAACAGCAAAGAACGATGCAGCCGAGTTAGTTCAAAAGTGCGAGGCCTGCCAGTACTTGTCAAAGCAACAACACATGCCAGCACAACAACTGCAGACCATACCAGTAACTTGGCCTTTCGCATGCTGGGGACTGGATATGATTGGACCTTTCAAGAAAGCTCAAGGGGGATACACTCATGTATTGGTAGCAATTGACAAGTTCACTAAATGGATAGAATTCAAGCCTATCGCCTCCTTAACCTCTGTTGTTGGGGGCCTTCGTCCTCCGAAGGTCCTCAAAAACATGATTTGACAATGTTTTCCAAGTGGATTATGTGAACAGGTACCTTCGGACTCAGAATTATGAACATGAAGTACGGACAGGACGAAGCCTGGACCAGACGAAGGACGAGGTGATTACCAAGCTCCACGAAGGATGATGCACAGCCGAAGCTGTGCGCAGGGAAGCTTCGTCGCGATAGCAGAAAGGGGAACCGACTTAAAGATGAAAAGACTACGTGGGCCTTGACAGATTTCCATAAGTCATTAACAAATGTAATGGACATGGATGTAATTTTACGTGGGCTGCGTCCCACGTCTATAAATAGATGAACAGTACTCCCGTACTGTTCACGCTGACTTGGCATTTGCTTTTGCGTCACGCTTGTATTTTTCACCTTCTCTCAGGACCGAAGGTACATTTGTAATTTGAAATCATTTCTATTTTTCCATGTTAATAAAATATAAATGATTCTATGATGATGCTTATATTATATTTCATGCTCTATATAAATCCTTCGTCGTTACTTGTTATGTTTACGAAGGTATGTTTTATGTGACCTTCGTCCGAAACTCATTATTTCCCGAAGGGACATAATGCTTCGAAGGACGGAGGACTTTAACACTTAACATTTTTATGTTGCCTTGTTCTTAACTCGAAGCATTTGAGAACAAGTCCCCAACATCTGCTAAGGCCGTGGAATTCATACAAGACATAATATTCAGATTCGGGATACCAAACAGCATCATAACTGATTTAGGATCCAACTTCACGAGTTCAGAATTCTTGACTTCTGCGAGCAAAAGAGCATTCAGATCAAATACGCATCTGTAGCCCATCCAAGAGCCAACGGGCAAGTTGAGCGAGCCAGGGATATTGGATGCACTGAGGAAAAAGATTTTCGATAAGAATGAAAAATTCGCAGGAAAGTGGATAAGGGAATTACCCTATGTTGTTTGGAGCCTAAGAACCCAACCTAGCCGAGCTTTGCATGGAAACACTCCTTTCTTTATGGTCTATGGGTCGGAGGCAGTGCTGCCCGCTGATCTCAAGTTTGGGGCGCCAAGGCTGATCTTTGAAAGCATAGCCGAAGCTGAGACCACCAGGCTGGAGGACATAGACGTACTCGAGGAAGAACGGTTAAACGCAGTAATCCAATCAGCAAGATACCAGCAGACTCTAAGGCGCTATCACGACAAAGCTGTGTGACAACGATTCTTCTCAGTAGGGGATCTCGTCCTCCGCCGAATTCTAACGGGGGAGGGACGACACAAGTTATCACCCTTATGGGAAGGACCTTTCGTGGTAGTAGAAGTCACTCGGCCCGGATCATATCGCCTCACTCAGATGGATGGCACGGAAGTTGGGAACTCCTGGAACATAGAACACCTGAGAAAGTTTTATCCCTAGCCGTACCTCAAAAACTGCTGGGATAATGGTGATGTACTCTGTAAAGTGGAAATATGTCATCAATAAAGAAAAGGTCTCAAGGATACTCAATTTATTTACGATTGAATTGCATTCTTACTTAACTCAGGGTGACCACTATGCCCTGCTAACGGAGCAATCGACTTAAGTCGGCAGCGACTTAAGGCGGTGCAACATGCTCACGCTTACTTAACTCAGGGTGACCACTATGCCCTGCTAACGAGCAATCGACTTAAGTCGGCAGTGACTTAAGGCGGTGCAACATGCTCACGCTTACTTAACTCAGGGTGACCACTATGCCCTGCTAACGGAGCAATCGACTTAAGTCAGCGGCGACTTAAATGTAACATGCTTGCGCTTACTTAACTCAGGGTGACCACTATACCCTACGAACGCAGCGAAAGGTTTAAGTTGGCGGAACTTAAGACCAGTACAACATGCTCGTGCCTATATAATTTAGGGGATGATTTCCATATCCCGCAAACAAATTTTATAATCATCATGCGTCATTATTGCTAACTCATTAACTAATAAATTCTGATACAGTGAAAGAGTAATTATGTCATTCGAGTGGTAAACTGGAGTCCTCTAACAAACACTCGATCATGCGAACCGTGCGCTTGGAGCACGCGAAATTTTTCTTCTATTTTGCAATGTCTTTTCCAGGAGCAACCGACGAAGAAGGGCGACTCGAGGAATCAGGGGCAGCGATCACGTCAGCCCTTATATCTTCGGGAACAACCACGCCGGGTCTCCTCATCAAGATTCGTCCCGCCCGAATAGCCTTGTCCAGGGCTTTGTCGCGTTGGGCCTTGAGAGTAACAGAAGTTTCTTCAGCAGTTTTAACAGCCAGTCGAGCACTCTCTAACTCCTGTGCAATGGATTTTTCGGAAGCCCGGAGCCCTTTGATAGTAGTATCCTTCGCTGATATCAACTGCTTAAGCCGGGTTACCTCCTCCATGGATTCTTGCAGCTTACGACGATGAAGGTCTAATTCTTCCATGGTGAAGCGATGACTTCTTTCCAAGATGGTCAGCGAATTGCTAGAATCTCGATACAACCTGTCAAGATTATCACGAGAAGCAGCAAGGATACGTTTTTCTTCCTACAAACACAAGTCAGTTCCTTCAGAAAACCAGGCAAGTAATAGGAGCACAGCAAGGCAAAAGCGCAGTTTCGTATATCTCCTTTTCAGAGTCGAGCTGGGCATGCAGAGAAGAACTCAGCGCATTGGCATCATCTAAGGCAGCAGAGACCTGACTCAGCTCAATCTGACTTGAGAATACTTCTCCTCAAAATAAGTGCATCGCTGAGCCAATTCAGCCTGATCTTGAGAATGTTTTTCCTCAAGAACTGCAATCTGTCGAGTCATTCCTACCAAGAGGTAACCAAACAAAACGAGGTCAGAAGGTAAAACAGTCCACAACAAACACGAAGAAAAGAAAAAGGGCACTAACCAGCGTTAGTTGCCTCCAACTCGGATACACGACGATGAAGTGACACCGGATTCCAACACGAAAGAGACGAAGCCACTTCTGGGACAGGAGCCCCCTGCAATCTCAGCTGGCTGGTCATCCCATCCACCAAAACCTGATGAGAAGAACAGATGAGCATAATGGCAAAAATTCATGCAATGTAAAAATCAAGCCAAAAAAAAAACAACAACGCAGTACCTGGAGGTTGGAAAAGAATGAAGGAATCCCCAGATCAGGAGAAATCAGCTGATAACCAGGCGCAAGGCCACCACCCGAAGCAGTTTGCAACGGAACGGTGGGAATCAGTTCAGCACCTTCAACAAAGCCAGACACTCGATCAGCGGGGACGCTGCCCTCTAAAGCGACGCCCTGGTCCAAAGTTTGGGCCACCACCATGCAGCCAGAGTGTGGAGGTGACCCCGCGTGAACGTCCATGGAAGTGCCGGAAGGGGACCCTGTCTGGGCACCCTCGGGGGCTGGGTCATAGTTGGCACTGCCCGCTTGAGCTGGATCATCCCCGGCAGCACCCTCGGGGGCTGGGCAGGGCTCGCACTCTTCGCCCGAGCTAAGTCATCCCCGACGACACCCTCGGGGGCTGGGCATGTGTCAGCACCATTCTTGAGGTCCAGACTCTCCGCAGCAACCACCTCTAAGGTTGACGGGCCCTCGGCTACTTCCATGGAATCAGGACAATTCAAGTTAGCATCCCGACCCTCGAGATCGCGCTCTAAGGTTGACGAGGCACGAGATGACCTCAACCCAGCATCCGGCACGGCACCACAAGCTTCCGTTACATCATCATCCACTGGCCCTGATAACAAGTCTTCTGGGACCATATCCTCAAGAGTTTGATCAAAGTCGGCCAGGGATATTTCTTGCAGACCAACGAGGGCAGATAAAGCAGGAGAAGGAACTCCACTACTTTCCCCACTGGCGAGGAATTGCCGACTGTTCTTCCGAGTCAGAGGGACCTCATTCTCTTCCTCTCTGTCGTCTTTATCAGCAACACAGGCAACACACCCATTGGGATCAACGACGGATGGAGTACACCCATTGGGATCAGCAACAGACATACCACACCCATTGGGATCAGCATCAGTAGATTCAGGCACAGGAACCTCCTCAGCAGCAGGAACCGAGGGACCAGCACCCTGATCCAAACTAGATACTCGTCGAAATGTCTCTTTTTCTTTTTCTGCTCATCAACAGAAAAATCAGTTGATTGGTTCGGCAAGGACGCCTCGAGCGAACACGGACAGGTCTCTGAACATCCAAGGTTATACCGACCTCTGGGAGAGGCGCCACTGCCAATGTCTCAGCAGGAGTAGCGTCAGAAGAATCTTCAGCCAACATATCAAGCATGGCATTCATTTCTGCATCATTAGGATCCAAAGGCACCTCGAAATGGACTTGTCGTTCATCATCAGGAATTTTCCCAAGTGAGGCAACCAAAGCATTGACTTCTTCATCAGAGGGCCGCGTTCTAAGGCCCAAATTGCCATCAGTCGCAGGTGGATTTGACACGAAAAGAGTGAAGGCTTTGCAGGAGGCAGATTCCAGGCCGAGTACGCCACCGGAGCACCAACATTGGATACTTTGCCCCTGAGAATCATCTCCAGTCGGCTCACCAAATCTGCAGAAGGGATTCTTTGTTGATAACTCGAGTTGAGTCGGCTAGCCCTTGATACAGATAAGCCGGGTGGACCCTATCTTTCAGTGGCTGAATGTTTTTGAAAACGAAGTCAGCAACTACAGCTTCAGCAGTTAAACCTCTCTCTTTCAATAGTCCAACTTCAGCTAGCAGCACACTGGCTTCGGCTACCTCCTCGTCTGTGGGCGACTCGGTCCAGCTTGGGGTGCGAACGTCTGGCTGTCTTCCCGACCGGGGGGGGAGAGAATTTCCATAGTTATCAACTATAAACCACTCCAGACGCCATCCCTTAATGCTGTCTTTAAGGGGAATCTCAAGATATTCAGTCTTCCGTCCCCGGCGCATCTCCAAACTGGCACCTCCGACCAACTGATGTTGTCCCCGGCCATCCCAGGGCGACAATGATACAGGTGTTTCCACAAGCCAAAATGCGGCAGCACACCAAGAAAGGCTTCACATAAGTGGACGAAGATGGAAATTTGCAGAATTGAGTTAGGGTTCAGATGGGTTAGGTTGATGTGGTAGAAATCAAGGAGACCACGGAAAAAGGGAGAAATAGGGAGGCCAAGGCCGCGAAGAAGGAAAGGAGCGTAAACCACGGACTCGTGGGTATCCTCTGTCGGGACCGTAGTCCCATGGCAAATCCGCCAAGAACAGAGTTCCCGTGGAGGAAGAACACCGATAGACACGAGGTGGAGGAGTTCGGCTTCAGAGATGATAGACATTGTGGTTACTGCAAAAGGCAACTGGCTGTTGGGATCGATCGGAGGAATCACCACAGCGGACGAGCTTGCGATTTTCCTCTTGGGAGCCATCTCGATTCTTCCGGTGAGCAGATTGGAGGCGAGCGCAGAGAGGATTCGGAAGCGAGAATGCAAGAACTAGGGTGCGGAAAGCAAAGGCGGCTAAAAGTGCAGCTCTTATGGGATATTCTTGGGCCAGAATACCGTTTCAAAAAGTGCCCAGTCATCATTCGGCAGTTATTTCCAAAATCCAGCATGCCACGTGGTCATTCGGCAGTTATTTCCAAAAACTGGTGGGGCCATCTCATCACTCGGGTGTTATCCTCAAATAACTCGGCATCGCTTCTAAAATGCCGACGGCGACCTTTAATCACTCGGCGTTTGCCTCTAAAAACGCTGATCTCGAGCTCAATCGCTCGGCATTGCCTCTAAAATGCCGACGGCGACCTTTAATCACTCGGCGTTGCCTCTAAAACGCTGATCTCGAGCTCAATCGCTCGGCATTGCTTCTAAAATGCCGACGGCGACCTTTAATCATGTAACACCCCGGTTTTAAAAAGACAAAGCCGGGTGCATCTCATACATGCGCCAAGAAGACAACACATATAATAACAGAGTGTATAGAGATAAATGTCATAAAACATCAGAGTATTTATTACATAGCAGAAGACTTATTACAAAATAAAGTAATAAAGATAAAACGAACTAAGGATCGTCGGCGCCAATGTCGACTGAGAAACGCCACCTAGATCAGATCAACTCCTCGATACTTGACTCCACTTGAAACCACCTGTTCTTCTCCTGTGGGGGGGGTGTGAGACAGCAAGAGTGAGCTCACATACGTTCATAGCTCAACAAGTTGTGGGGAATAATGTGGCATGAACTCACCAAAGGTGGGAGTTCATGAAGTGTAAGGCTGATCAATAAAATAAAGGCTGTGGCTGAGCATTGCTTTTATAAGTTGGTCAAAATTTTATTAGCAATTACTAAGTGTAAGTAAATACCCAACCTTAATAATAATAAAGAACAGTAATAGTAAAATAATCCCAGATGCAATGAAATGACAGATTAAGTTTAAGTTTCCATAAATTAATCATGTGAGTGTCCGAGCCGCTCTTGACCGTGAGCACGGCTAGTATACCAGTTTTACACTCTGCAGAGGTTGCGCATCTTTACCCACAAGTCATGTTACCCATCTGCCAAGAGATGGCCAATCCCATACACCTCTACCGAGGAGGCGAGGCAGGGTAACACTACGAGGCCTTTACAAAGTTCCACTAGCTTCAGACTACCCGCTACAGTTTATGGGAAGATCCAGTACAGGGTTCCTGGCTGACCGCCATCGCAGCAAAATCAACCAGGGACCTCCCCGCACTGACCTCTCCCCTACTGCCCTTGCCCCTTTCGGGTAAGGTAGCCCTCCCCTAGCTTTCCTAGTTAATCAGCCAAGGGCGTCCCATTCCACCCTTGTGGTAGCACTGTTTTCCCGGGTGGTTCTCCATGTTCCCATTAACATAATGATCTTAACATGAACAAGGAATAATAAAACAGATAACAATAAATAGTATAACAATGAGTGATGAGTATCTCTATACCCAAATCCACATAAAGCAATAGCATGTATTACCCAAACTTTAGTAGTAAAACCAGTGGTGAAGCAAGGTATAAAGATAGTCAAATCTAGGGTATCCTATTGGGTCCCAGCAAAATTATCCTATGCAGATCATTATGAATAATAAGAACATGAATGGGTAAAAGAAGTGATCAAGGGCACAACTTGCCTGGCACTTGAGATTCCAGGTACCAACTTGCTTCTCAGATGACACGTGTCCTCGCGCCAGTCGTAGCAATACAAACATACATGGTATAGATAAAATTAACATCACACCAAACATAAAAACAAACTGAATAATAATGATCTACACGTTTCTACGAGACTAACGCAACTTGAACGGATCAAATCGGAGTTAAAACGGAGGAGATACGAATTTCCTAAGGTTTTATGTATTTGATACGAGATTAGCTAAGAAATAAATTTTAACACCATTTTCATGTTAAAACAGAGACACTAAGTATTAAACAATATTAATACAAAATTATAGGAACTGGAATGGACTAAAAAGGAGTTAGTATGAATTTTCTATGAATTACCCAAGTTTTATAATTATTTCTATACTCAATCAATTTCTAAATCTATTTTTCTGGTTTTATTTAATTCCTGGACTGGGCATCAAATTCTGCAAACTACAGGGGCTAATCTACTAAAATTCCCGAGACTCAGGTTTCTGTATACTGGACGGCGGGTTTATTTCAAATAAGTGCAGGGACTCTTTAGCAATTGTGACGCGGCGAAGGGGTATCGGCAACTGTGGGCCGCCCGATCATCTATGGACGGCTAGGATTAGGTTTCTTCTACAAACAAACCGGTACGCACCAGTCCTACTCTCAGCCATGCGATGGAGATCCAACGACCGAGATTTTATTAAGTGTGATGTGATCCAGTTCGCCCAAATACGATCCAACGGCTCCCGCCACTTCTATTCTTATCCGTTTATTATGTGATCAACGATCACGGGCCCGTCTTCTACCCTTGTACAGACCCGAGTGATGCGTTTCCCAGGGACGGCGGCGCCCACACCAGAATTGCACGGCACGGCCATGGCACTCCAAAATTCGATCCTAATAGAGCGATGGGGAAAGACAGTCATGAACAAGGGCTTGGATAAGTTTTCACCTTGGATCAGGCGATGGGAGTATCCGGTCTACGTGACACAGCGGCTTCCTGGCGGGCGTCTCACCGGCGAGCGATTCGTCGCGCCCCCCCGGTCACGCCACACGTGAGGTGGCCATAGGCACCATCAGGCAAAAAACGGCGAAGCTCCCAGGCCAGCAGTTGGGTCAAGACCGACGATGCAGCCCGAAGCTGGCCACGATGGAGTGCAGTTCCGTGGCCGCCTACGCCAGCTCCGATGATCACGAGGTCGTAGTCGAACGTGCCGCTCGCGGCCGTGCCATTGCCAGCCGTCGCCGCAACCACCACGCTCCGCCTAGCGGCCACCAAGTGCCGCGAGTACCGGGGCGAGTGGAGCCGGTGGGCCTTGCGCCTGAGGCCGCAGAAGCGGAGCGTCGCAACCGGCTGGATCGTGTCGTACCTGTAGGCAGCGACGTCGTTGGCAACCGCCGCCGAGAGGGACATGACCGTGAGGTGCATGGTGGCAGCGAGTAGAGATGGATTCTGGTGCCAGCGAGAGAGGCGACGGGCGGAGGATTCGAAGCGGTGAAGAAAAGGGATGCAAGGGGAGACGACGCTAACAGGGAGAGGGGATTTTATGCCGCAGAGACGGCGTGAAGTGAGCGGCTGAGGTCCTGGGCTCGCGAACGGCTCCCCGCGAAGTCGGCAAGGTTCGTTGAATTCCTGAACTCGCGGCCACGGAGGTTGCCGAAGGAGGATGTGCATGACTGGTGGGCCAACGAACCAGTGAAGAGCGCGCGTCGTATTCGGCTATCAGACTTGGCTCACCAGTCAGTGAAGAAATCCAAGTGCTGGCAAGCGGGTCCACATGGCGGAGGAAACCAAGCGCGCAGGATACTAGGTGGGCTGCCGGACTCTGAAGGTTTACTCGGCCGCGCAGGAGAAATGGGCCCGAGTATGGTGATTTGGCCCAAGCAGTGTTTTTCCCATTTTCCTTTCTTTTCTTTTTCATTTCTATTTCTCTTTATCCCCAACTTCAATTTGAATTCAAATTTTAAATTCAAACCTTGTGCATACTTTGTCCTCGAATTATATTGTGAACTTAAGAAATACCAATTTGGGAAATGTATGAATTTTCTTTATATTTTATATACTTTCTTTTTCTTTTCTTATTTTCGACCCTAGTTTTCTATTTAGGGTTTTAATCCAACTTCTAGTAATATTACCTTACTATTATTATCCTTATTATTTGATTTAATGCACAATCATATAAAAACTCAGCATGATGCACGATTTATTTTTAGGTGTCTTTTGTCATTTATTTGTCTGCTGTATGTGGTGTTCGCATGAAACGATAAACATGTATAACACATATGGCTATAAAGTGATATAGTTTCTCTTTTTAGACTTTTCTTACAAAGTGGGTATTACAAATCCTACCCCCCTTAAAAATAATCTCGTCCTCGAGATTTAAGAAAGACTAGAGAAAAGATGTGGGAAAAACTATGTGAAGCCCTTCTTTTGTTCCCATGTAGCTTCCTCTTCTCTGTGGTGACTCCATTGCACATTGCACATCTCTATCACCTTATTCCTTATAACTCGAGTCAATGTATCAAGAATCTTGATAGGATACTCCGTAGTAGCCAAATTTCCTGAATACTGAGCTCTTTCATTGGTAACTGTTCCACAGGGACACGGAGACACTTCTTAAGTTGAGATACGTGAAATACTTTATGCACATCAGATAGATTATCAGGTAGCTCGAGTTGATAGGCCATCTCTCCAACTTGCCTAAAAACTCAGAATGGTCCAGTATGGCGAGGGGATAATTTGGCCTTGACTTTAAATCTCCTCATTCCACGAAGTGGTGACACCTTGAGGTACACATAACCTCCATCCTCAATTTACAGTGGTCTCCCTCTATTATCAGCATAGCTCTTTTGCCTAGTCTGAGCTACCCTCAAATTCTCCTGAGTTATACGGACTTGTTCTTCTGCTTCTTGAATAAGTTCAGGTCGAAAGAACTGTCTTCCTCTAGTCTGATCCAATATAGAGGAGTCCTGCATTTCCTGTCATACAGAGTCTCGAACGGTGACATCTTCAGACTGGCCTGGTAACTATTATTATGAGAACTCGGCATAAGGCAGACTCTTATCCAAACTTCCTCCATGCTGAAGGGCACATGCTCTCAACATATCTTCCAATACTTGATTAGTCCTTTCAGTCAGTCCGCCAGTCTGAGGTAGGCTGAACTAAAATTCAACTTTGCATATGTATTCTCATGAAAACTTTTCCAAAGTCCGGAGGTAAACTATGATCCTCTATCCAAAAAGATCTTCTTCGGTACTCCATGTAAACACACAATCCAAGCCATATATAACTCTTCTAGTTGAGAGCCCTTATAAGTAGTATTGACCGGAATGAAATGAACCACTTTGGTCAGTCTATCCACAGTAACTCATATAGAATCTCATCCTTTCGAGGGTGCGAGGCAATCCAGTAACGAAATCCATATCAATCTTCTCCTTACTTCCACTTGGACATCTTTGGTGGGTGTAATAGTCCAGCTGGCCTCTGGTGTTCAACCTTAACTCTTTGACACACCTCGCACATAGCCACATGTGTAGCCACATCTCTCTTCAATCCATATCACCAGTATCTCTGCTTCAAATCCTGATACATCTTAGTACTATCAGGATGAATAGAATAATCCAAGTCATGGGCCTCCTTTAAAATAGTCTCACGAAGGCTTTCAATCTCAGGAACACATATCCTATCCTTGAACCATACGGTGCCTTGCTCATCGTCCGTGAATTTCCGGACCTTGAACTTTAGTAATAAGATCCCTAATCTCTCGTATCTTAGCATCACCAATTTGTCCTTTGCGGATTTTTCTTACTCCAAGGTAGGTTCCATATCAATAGTAACTCCTTCAGTGTGAGCAACTATCCCCAGGTTAAGTCTTACGAAATCCTCAACCATCTCATCAGGTAGCTGGGCCACAATAGCTGAATGAACGTGTTTCTTTCGACTCAAGGCATCTGCAACCAAATTTGCCTTGCCCGGGTGATAGTGAATCTCCAAATCATAATCCTCAATAAGCTCCAACCAATGACGTTGCCTAAGGTTGAGATCCTTCTGAGTGAATATATACTTCAAACTCTTATGATCCGTATATACTTGGCACTTCTCGTCCCAGTTAAATTCTCTTCCCTTCTCCAGAAGCGAGGTCTTAGGCTTAGCGATCTCAGAAAATCCTTCGATAAATCTCTGATAGTATCCTACAAGTTCCAAGAAACTCCGGACCTCAGTAACTATAGTGGGTATGCTCCACACCACTATATCCTTAACTTTAGCAGGATCCACTGATATTCCTCCATTAGAAATGATATGTCCAAGAAATGGCACCTCGCCAATCCAAAACTCGCATTTACCGTACTTGGCGTAGAGTTGATTATCTTAAAGCTTCTGTAGTACCAATCACAGATGTTCCTCATGATTACTATCACTCTTGGAATAAATAAAAATATCGTCGATGAAACCATGATGAATCTGTCCAGATCATGCACACCTTATTCTTCAAATCCATAAAATAGGTTGGTGCATTAGTTGGTCCAAATGACATAACAGTAAACTCATATAAACCATATCGGGTCGAGAAAGCCGTCTTAGGAATATCTGATGGTCCAGTCTTCATCTGATGGTATCCCGATCGGAGGTCGATCTTCGAAAATACTCTTGCACCTCTCATCTGATCAAATAAATCTTCAATACGGGGCAACAGATACTTGTTCTTCACTGTAACATCATTAAGAGATCTATAATCCACACACATCCGCTGCGATCCATCCTTCTTCTGTACAAACAAAACCGGTGCTCTCCAAGGTGAAGAATTCAGACGAATGTATCCATCCTCTTGTAATTCCGTTAATTGTTTCTTAAGTTCCTTTAGCTCTTCTATGGACATCATGTATGGCCGTTTAGAAATAGGGGCAGTCTTAGGTAAGAGATTAATGACCAACTCAACTTCCATATCTGGTGGCAGTAGTTACTGCAATTCCAACTTCAAATCTTTCTCCTTTGGAACTGGTGAGTTCTACGGTTCCCTTAGCGCAGTGTATAAACCACCATTGCTTTTCTTAACCATGACATACCAAGGATCAAGTCTATACTGTTCTCTTCTAACAGTATAGGGGTAGTCCATCTGGGTTAGAAATACAGGGTAAGAAAGAAAGAATTGTAGACAAGGCGAGTAATTATGAGGAATGTTACTGCGGGGGACTTATTAGCTAAGTAGATTAGTGTGTCACCTACTAAAGCTAATACAGTACCTTATAGTGGTACATGCTAAAATGTCCATATATAATATCTCAATCAATCAAAGAAGCAAATCAGGCATTTAGCATCAGCACAAACAACCAATATTTTTAATAGAGAAAATAGTTTTAATTTTGTCTTAGGCTTCCTATCTCTTAAAAATGGCATAGGGATAGGGATTCCAAGGGGTGAAATCCATCTTGTCTAAGAGTAGAAAAGATAAGAATGATCAGAGTAGAACAGTAGAAGGTGAGACAGAATCAAGATAAGTATAGAAAGAATCAGAGTAAGGTAAGTGTAGAATGAATCAGAATAAGATAAGTAGGTAAGGGTTTGTCCATTTCTATCTAGGTCTCGTCCTACAGTCAACATTTGCTCCGATACCACTTCTGTAACACCCGGTTTTAAAAAGACAAAGCCGGGTGCATCTCATACATGCGCCAAGAAGACAACACATATAATAACAGAGTGTATAGAGATAAATGTCATAAAACATCAGAGTATTTATTACATAGCGGAAGACTTATTACAAAATAAAGTAATAAAGATAAAACGAACTAAGGATCGTCGGCGCCAATGTCGACTGAGAAACGCCACCTAGATCAGATCAACTCCTCGATACTTGACTCCACTTGAAACCACCTGTTCTTCTCCTGTGGGGGGGGGGGGGGTGTGAGACAGCAAGAGTGAGCTCACATACGTTCATAGCTCAACAAGTTGTGGGGAATAATGTGGCATGAACTCACCAAAGGTGGGAGTTCATGAAGTGTAAGGCTGATCAATAAAATAAAGGCTGTGGCTGAGCATTGCTTTTATAAGTTGGTCAAAATTTTATTAGCAATTACTAAGTGTAAGTAAATACCCAACCTTAATAATAATAAAGAACAGTAATAGTAAAATAATCCCAGATGCAATGAAATGACAGATTAAGTTTAAGTTCCATAAATTAATCATGTGAGTGTCCGAGCCGCTCTTGACCGTGAGCACGGCTAGTATACCAGTTTTACACTCTGCAGAGGTTGCGCATCTTTACCCACAAGTCATGTTACCCATCTGCCAAGAGATGGCCAATCCCATACACCTCTACCGAGGAGGCGAGGCAGGGTAACACTACGAGGCCTTTACAAAGTTCCACTAGCTTCAGACTACCCGCTACAGTTTATGGGAAGATCCAGTACAGGGTTCCTGGCTGACCGCCATCGCAGCAAAATCAACCAGGGACCTCCCCGCACTGACCTCTCCCCTACTGCCCTTGCCCCTTTCGGGTAAGGTAGCCCTCCCCTAGCTTTCCTAGTTAATCAGCCAAGGGCGTCCCATTCCACCCTTGTGGTAGCACTGTTTTCCCGGGTGGTTCTCCATGTTCCCATTAACATAATGATCTTAACATGAACAAGGAATAATAAAACAGATAACAATAAATAGTATAACAATGAGTGATGAGTATCTCTATACCCAAATCCACATAAAGCAATAGCATGTATTACCCAAAACTTTAGTAGTAAAACCAGTGGTGAAGCAAGGTATAAAGATAGTCAAATCTAGGGTATCCTATTGGGTCCCAGCAAAATTATCCTATGCAGATCATTATGAATAATAAGAACATGAATGGGTAAAAGAAGTGATCAAGGGCACAACTTGCCTGGCACTTGAGATTCCAGGTACCAACTTGCTTCTCAGATGACACGTGTCCTCGCGCCAGTCGTAGCAATACAAACATACATGGTATAGATAAAATTAACATCACACCAAACATAAAAACAAACTGAATAATAATGATCTACACGTTTCTACGAGACTAACGCAACTTGAACGGATCAAATCGGAGTTAAAACGGAGGAGATACGAATTTCCTAAGGTTTTATGTATTTGATACGAGATTAGCTAAGAAATAAATTTTAACACCATTTTCATGTTAAAACAGAGACACTAAGTATTAAACAATATTAATACAAAATTATAGGAACTGGAATGGACTAAAAAGGAGTTAGTATGAATTTTCTATGAATTACCCAAGTTTTATAATTATTTCTATACTCAAAATCAATTTCTAAATCTATTTTTCTGGTTTTTATTTAATTCCTGGACTGGGCATCAAATTCTGCAAACTACAGGGGCTAATCTACTAAAATTCCCGAGACTCAGGTTTCTGTATACTGGACGGCGGGTTTATTTCATATAAGTGCAGGGACTCTTTAGCAATTGTGACGCAGCGAAGGGGTATCGGCAACTGTGGGCCGCCCGATCATCTATGGACGGCTAGGATTAGGTTTCTTCTACAAACAAACCGGTACGCACCAGTCCTACTCTCAGCCATGCGATGGAGATCCAACGACCGAGATTTTATTAAGTGTGATGTGATCCAGTTCGCCCAAATACGATCCAACGGCTCCCGCCACTTCTATTCTTATCCGTTTATTATGTGATCAACGATCACGGGCCCGTCTTCTACCCTTGTACAGACCCGAGTGATGCGTTTCCCAGGGACGGCGGCGCCCACACCAGAATTGCACGGCACGGCCATGGCACTCCAAAATTCGATCCTAATAGAGCGATGGGGAAAGACAGTCATGAACAAGGGCTTGGATAAGTTTTCACCTTGGATCAGGCGATGGGAGTATCCGGTCTACGTGACACAGCGGCTTCCTGGCGGGCGTCTCACCGGCGAGCGATTCGTCGCGCCCCCCCGGTCACGCCACACGTGAGGTGGCCATAGGCACCATCAGGCAAAAACGGCGAAGCTCCCAGGCCAGCAGTTGGGTCAAGACCGACGATGCAGCCCGAAGCTGGCCACGATGGAGTGCAGTTCCGTGGCCGCCTACGCCAGCTCCGATGATCACGAGGTCGTAGTCGAACGTGCCGCTCGCGGCCGTGCCATTGCCAGCCGTCGCCGCAACCACCACGCTCCGCCTAGCGGCCACCAAGTGCCGCGAGTACCGGGGCGAGTGGAGCCGGTGGGCCTTGCGCCTGAGGCCGCAGAAGCGGAGCGTCGCAACCGGCTGGATCGTGTCGTACCTGTAGGCAGCGACGTCGTTGGCAACCGCCGCCGAGAGGGACATGACCGTGAGGTGCATGGTGGCAGCGAGTAGAGATGGATTCTGGTGCCAGCGAGAGAGGCGACGGGCGGAGGATTCGAAGCGGTGAAGAAAAGGGATGCAAGGGGAGACGACGCTAACAGGGAGAGGGGATTTTATGCCGCAGAGACGGCGTGAAGTGAGCGGCTGAGGTCCTGGGCTCGCGAACGGCTCCCCGCGAAGTCGGCAAGGTTCGTTGAATTCCTGAACTCGCGGCCACGGAGGTTGCCGAAGGAGGATGTGCATGACTGGTGGGCCAACGAACCAGTGAAGAGCGCGCGTCGTATTCGGCTATCAGACTTGGCTCACCAGTCAGTGAAGAAATCCAAGTGCTGGCAAGCGGGTCCACATGGCGGAGGAAACCAAGCGCGCAGGATACTAGGTGGGCTGCCGGACTCTGAAGGTTTACTCGGCCGCGCAGGAGAAATGGGCCCGAGTATGGTGATTTGGCCCAAGCAGTGTTTTTCCCATTTTCCTTTCTTTTCTTTTTCATTTCTATTTCTCTTTATCCCCAACTTCAATTTGAATTCAAATTTTAAATTCAAACCTTGTGCATACTTTGTCCTCGAATTATATTGTGAACTTAAGAAATACCAATTTGGGAAATGTATGAATTTTCTTTATATTTTATATACTTTCTTTTTCTTTTCTTATTTTCGACCCTAGTTTTCTATTTAGGGTTTTAATCCAACTTCTAGTAATATTACCTTACTATTATTATCCTTATTATTTGATTTAATGCACAATCATATAAAAACTCAGCATGATGCACGATTTATTTTTAGGTGTCTTTTGTCATTTATTTGTCTGCTGTATGTGGTGTTCGCATGAAACGATAAACATGTATAACACATATGGCTATAAAGTGATATAGTTTCTCTTTTTAGACTTTTCTTACAAAGTGGGTATTACAAATCACTCGGCGTTGCCTCTAAAACGCTGATCTCGAGCTCAATCGCTCGGCATTGCTTCTGAAATGCCGACGGCGACCTTTAATCACTCGGCGTTTCCTCTAAAACGCTGATCTCGAGCTCAATCGCTCGGCATTGCTTCTAAAATGCCGACGGCGACCTTTAATCACTCGGCGTTGCCTCTAAAACGCTGATCTCGAGCTCAATCGCTCGGCATGCCTTCTAAAATGCCGACGGCGACCTTTAATCACTCGGCGTTGCCTCTAAAACGCTGATCTCGAGTTCAATTGCTCGGCGTTACTTCTAAAATGCCGACGGCGACCTTTAATCACTCGGCGTTGCCTCTAAAACACCAGTATCATGTTCAATCGCACGGCATTACTTCTAAAATGCCGGCGTCGACCTTCAATCGCTCGGCATTGCCTCTAAAATGCTGGTATAGTGCTCAGTCGCTCGGCGTTATTTCTAAAAACGTCGATACAGACTGCGATGTTGCTCGGCGGCTACTTCTAGGAGCGTCAGTATGATGATCAAACTGTTCGTCTATTGTCTCAAAAGAATCAGATTTATAATCAAACAAAACGAGTCATCAAGAGGAAACCAAAGTCATTCTTCATTAAGGGAAGTGGCAACACTTACAAATCAACTCATTATGAGTTGATACTTCCCTATTGCTACTACTATACTACATTCTACTACTACACTACATTTCTACCACTACTATACTACATTCTACTACTAACTACTACTAAATTATTTCACTATACTATTTCTAATCTATAATAATATCTAAAGAGACCAGTGGCATCTAGCCACTGGCCCTGCCCCTGCCGCCGCTGCCGCCCTTGGTGCTGCCGCCGCCGCCGCCCTTGGTGCTGCCCCTGCTGCCGCCGCCCTTGGTGCTGCCCCTGCTGCTGCCACCCTTGGTGCTGCCCTTGCTGCTGCCGTTGCCGCCGCCCCTGCCACTGCCGTCGTCGTCGCCACCGTCGTCATCGTCGTCGTCGTCCTCGTCCTCGCCGCCGTCGTCCGAGTCCTCCTCATCCGAGGAGTACTCCGACTCATCCGAGCCCTCGAGCCCGGAGCGCTCGACGGCCCGGATGTACGTCCAGACCTCCGCGGCTATCCCCTGGGAGTCGTCCGAGTCATCGGACGACGCCGGGGGAGAGACGGGAGCCGGAGACCCCTCGGACTCGGAGGAGAACTCCTCCTCCGAGTATTCCGAGTCGCCGAAATCCTCCGATGGAGGAGTCGGCTCGCGCTTGCGCTTGTTGTTTTTGCCCATGGTGGAAGCAAGCGGGAAAGAAGAGAAGGAGGCAGTAAGGAATGGCGAAGAGATGTGAAGAAACCAGAGGGGCAACAGCGTTATTTATAGAAGAGAAAGGCAACCGCTCACCTCCAACCGCGGTCACTGAACAGTCGCAAAGCATTCAATATGCACTTCCACCTGTCCGAAGACACGTCATGCGGCTGACGCCGTTTCACGCAGCACTACACCCATTGGGACTCCAGTCAACGGCGCAAAGGGTATGATTACACTCGCCGTCCCATCACATTACAACTCAGAAGCAGCCGGCTAAAACACTCAGCGTACCAAGCCGTCCCTTGCCCACACCCATTGGGGGGGATGCCCAGGAATTGTCAGTATATTTTTCAAAATGGTCACATCTGTGCAGAGCATGCAGTGAATACCTCAAGACAAAAATGAGATATCAACAAGAGTTAGAGGGAAGCCAAGTATAGCCAGCAGAGTGCAAAATATGGTCGACAGACACGACTTGAAGACTAGACAGAGAACGTCCATCAAATGTCCAATCAGTCGCAGAGCAAATAAATTACGCTACCTAGCAAGATATGGAAGGATTGCAAACTCGGCCGCAAAAGACAAAATACATGCTGACCTCTGAAGCATAATATTGATGACATAGCACGGATGACATCATGCCAACTTTTTTATAAGCAGAAAGAGTAATCTCCAGCAAAAGGACATAAAAAGAAGACCTTCAAGCGAATTATCCTCAAAAAATCCACTTGAAGGTCGGGGGCTACACCCATTGGGTGCACCTTCGGTGCACCCCATGGATTATCATTCTAAGCCGAGATAGTGCCAATTTCTAAGAGCATGGGACAAGATTAAAAAGCCAATCCTCAACCGAAATGAAGGAACACAAATGGAAATAATCTCTGCTGAAGACCTTCGAGTAGATTATTTTCTAAAATCTACTCGAAGCTCGGGGGCTACACCCATTGGGTGCACCTCCGGTGCACCCAATGAAGTTCAGAATCCTACAAATAGGAATGCCGATCTCTAAGGCACAGGCACGAAACTATTTGGTCAACAAGTGATCGAAGCAGGAGAGAACAACAGGAAGCCATCTTTCTTCAAATCACCTACAAGCTGGACCTGAGATCTTCGGGTTGATTACCTCTAAATTAACCCAAAGATCGGGGGCTTGTGGGGGATAGATATCCCCCGGGTCCACTGAAAGAGTAAAGGACCTCACGAAAGGCCCGAGGGCCCAATAAATCGTAAGGTTATTCTTTCGTGGGCCTGGGGGGAAACAACCAGCAAAGCAGAAGCGACGCGAGGCTGGATTGGTGCAAACCCGGACGGCCCATAGCGTCGAGCGAGTGGCTGCAACGGAGATCCGACTTTCCCGCGCTGGAGCCTCCATGCAACGAAGCCGCGTGAGGATAAGTCGGCGAGGGTTACGTAAAGGATAATCTCAAGAGGTTCACTATCTTTTAGCCACTTGTTGTTATCTTATCCATGTGTACTGCCCCACGGTCGAGTATATAAGGCCTAGGGGGCACCCCTTCAGAACGACCGACCCGTTACTTAGCCACCCACATCAACTCTCTGTATTCTTAATCCAGAGAGCTCTCTTGTAATCATACCCACCAAGCATACTCATCAGGACGTAGGGTGTTACGCATCACTAAGCGGCCCGAACCTGTAAACCTTGTCTACCGTCTCTCGTGCGATAGGCACGAACCATTTTGCTACAGTTGTCGACACCTTCCTACTCCTAAAACACCTTGAGGGGCAACCCCAGGTGTGCGGTCGGACTCAAAACACTGACAACCAGACCACACCTAGCCGAGCTACTGGGGAGACCCCGTTCTTCTTGGTCTACGGGGCTGAAGCCTGTCTTCCCCGAAAATCATTATGGGCTCGCCACGGGTCCAGTCTTTCGATGAATCTATGTAGGAACAACTACGGCGTGAGGACGTGGACTTCATCGACGAACATAGATGGCGAGCGGCGATCCAAAATGCACGGTACAACCTAGCGCTCAGGCGCTACCACCAGCGGTTTGTGCATAGTAGGGAGCTTAAGGTCGAGGACCTAGTCCTAAGGCGAGTACTGAACCAAGAAGGGCTCCACAAACTCTCCCCCAATTGGGAAAGACCCTTCAACGTGACGGAAATATGTCGACCCTGGTGTGTCCGCCTTGCCACAACAGAAGGAGTACCTCTTCCCAATCCCTGGAATACAGAGCATCTTCGTAAGTTCTATCCATAAAAGCAAAACTGGGGGGTTGAGGTTTCTTCCTTTGTAACTAGGTTGCACATATGTGTACGTCAATCCGGTGAGGTCCACCCTCGTAAGCCCGGTCTGTTGGTCTACACCCATGTATATCAAGTTATAAAAAAAGATTTACCCCTAGATGTGCTTTTGTGATGGTTTTATTCTACTTCAGTTTATAAGCATTATTTTTCTAACCCACCCATACAGTTTCCCGCCCTTGCTGGTATGATGACATCCGAATTGAGTAGCCAGGCTTGCAGTTCAGGACCCCTCTACTGCTGCAGGGGGTCTGGCAACCTGGGGTCCAGTTCTAGAGAATGGGCGCTCGTCCCCTGGAGTGGTCCGGAGCTGTGTAGCTGCTTAGCATGGTTCCGTACCCTAAGCCTGCATGCTCCACCACTCTGCAACGGGTGCCCTAGTATTTGGAACTGTGATCCTGTGGGTCTGGGCATACGGCTTGGCTTCCCAGGCTAAATCCTGCAGGTCCTGTTGCATGAATCAAAGGATGAAAGATACCAGAAGGTGGGTCCAATGGGTGTGCTCCTAAAACTTCAAAGCCGAAGCTGTGTGCAGGTCCAGGTCCCAGTCCAGAGGTAGGTAATATCAAACTGTAGAGACTACCTCCTAGGGGCCGGACCACCAAATTTTTCTTTAGTATACTGGTATCCTGCCTCGACACGTCGAGCCTACCTCCCAGGGGGGCCAAGTACCAGTAGAAGTTGATGACGCTACACATAACAAGGGCAAATAACATACAGATAAGTTCCAGTGCTACTTGATTAACGGATCTTAAAATGTGTTACATGGCCAAAAGTTATTACGGCCGCCCCCAGTGGAACCCTCGCCTTGTCTTTGCAGGTTAGGCTATTCGGCGTCGGTAGGATCATGTTGAAAGTGCGTGGCCACCATCTCCACTGCATCTTGTACACTCTCCCGGGCGGCATCTTCTGTGGCGGCTACCGGACCATCGATCACCGGCGCTAAGGATATGGCGGGGTCGTGACTCCGGAAGCACGTCAGGACGTAGTCCACCACTGCCCATCAGAGCTTGCTGCCCTCTGCCTCCAGGCAGGCATCGAGGATCTAATCCAGGCGCCAGAGGCGATTGACGACAGAGTCCAGCATCGGAAGGGCATCGGAGATTGACACTAGTGGCTCCGATACTGAAGGTGAGATCTGTCTCTCGCCTGGCGAGATCCGTCTCCTGCCTGTCCAAGGACAACTCCTTCTCCTTAAGGTTTTCCTCGGCGAGGGCGATGTTGCTGGCCTTGCCCTCGAGCTCTTGCTGCCATTTCTGTAGCCTTTCCATGACCTTTACCTATTGGGCCCGCTGGGCTTCCAGAGTCTTGTCCAGAGCACTCAATTTGGCCTGGTACTCCGTCGTGAGGGCCTCCCTCTGGGTCACGGCTTCCTCCCTCCTAGCCACTTTATTCTCCCTCCGGGTTGCCTTCAGCTCCCTGGCACACACCCTCTAGAGGTATTTCTTGTACTCCTTGTGGTCCCGCTCGAGTTGGGACCGCTCGGAGGTGAACTGTCGGGACGCCGTCTTGGTGCCCTCCTCTAGTTGGGTGCGCCAGTCACTGAGGCGCTGGTGCTCAGCTTCAAGTGCCTCCCACTCCCACAAGATTGCTGCCTCAGTTTCGCTAAGAACCTGGTGGGCGTGGGACAGCATGCAGGGGAGGGGGGCTGGCACCGCTTCTCGCTCGGCACTCAACCGGAGTCGCCGCCCAAATACCACCTCCATCTCCTCCAGAGCAGGTGGGGGGATGGACCTGGACGCGCCCCCCTGTGTCACCCCCAGTGTTGGGAGTGGGCGCAGATCCCCTAGCTGGGACCCTCTCCGCCGCAGCGACGCCGCCTGACGCTGGCGCCACTGCCGTCGGATCCCCAGCTGGGGCATGGGAGGCCGGTGGCGCTATCCTGGCAGCAGCTGGGAGCAGACCGCAGGCACCACCCTCAGCAGATCCCTGCTGCTGAGAGCCAGACCCGTCGGTGGGCCTGGTATCTGGCGGAGGAGGCATGGCCTTGGGAGCAGCGGAGGAAAAAGCCCTGGCAAACAGATGATGGGTTAAGACTTGTCGGCATGATGATTAGGCACATGGAAAAAGGGACTACACTTACTTGGGGCCCTAGACTTTCCAGTGACCCTGGAAGAAAGGCGATCTCCGCTCCTGCTGCTGTTGCTGCACTGGCTGTGGCTGCTGCTGCTGAGGTCGCTGCTGCTGCCCCTCCTGCTGCTGTTGCTGCTGATGGTGCTCCTGGGGGTGATCACCCCTGGATGGTGGTGGCGGCGGCGGGATCGGGGGACTGATGTGCCTCTGTGCTACGTGGGCCTGGGAGCTGGCCTCCTCGGTCCCATATGCAGCCTTCTGGCGCTTCTAGGCGGGCTCCGAAACGAGCAACCCATCAGCGCGACGCAACCTGCGTCGCCTCTCCTCCTCCGACCCCCCGGAGCTACCTGGGGCGGAGGCACTGCTTGCAGTCCCTTTGCCCTTGTCCAAGAGGCTAGGGGCCATGGCAGGATTGGCACTGGGAGCCACACCACCGGGCTAGGGACCCCTAGCCGGTGCACCAGAGATCTGGATCCCGCGAAGGGGGTCTCGGCCGTCGGTCTGGCGAACTGCCATGCCGCTGTCATCAAGGGTCAACAACGTAGCCAGGATCACCGTCCTCAGGCCTGGGTCATCACAGAACGACGTGATGTCCTGGGGGAGTATCAGGGACAAAAGTCTCCCCCGTAATCCCCCCACCAGGAGTTCCAACTTGTCCCTGGACAGATCGATACCCGGCCCACGCTGGATCCTACAGATGACGTTCGGGCCGGTGAACCAGCAGGACAGGCGTGGCCTCCTCTGCAGCGGCATGATCCGGCGCTTCAGGAGATCGCTGACCACGTGCATTGATGTCAGGCCGCCCGTGGCCAAGACCTTGATCCTGTCCAATACGGGCAGGAACTCTGGCGAGAGGGATGGCTTGGCCCTCCATTGCTTGCGGTCAAGTGCTGGCCCATTGGTCGGCAGGTTGAGGCGATTGTTGGCCTCGGTGCTGGTGATCACCCAGTCGCTACGCCAGTTTTCCCACCTCGCACCACCAAAGGTGGGGATGTAGACTATGGCCGGATCTGACCTCATCTGAAAGTAGTAGGCACCGATGTGGTCCCTAGTATTCCCAGAGCTGACCAGCACGAAGAAATAGCAGAAGAGGGAAGTGTAGGGGGCCACACCTACAAACATCTCGCAGAGGTGGACAAAGATCGCTGCTTGGAGGATAGAGTGGGGCGTGAGGTGTTGAAGCTAAAGCCCGAATTCCTCCAGTAGTAGCAGGAAGAAGGGCGAAATCGGCAGCGCCAACCCGCAAGAAATGTATGAGATGAACAACACAAACTCCCCGGCGGCAAGATCGCCAAGGGGGACAACGCGGGCATGGATTCTTCCGGTGAGCCCTGGCGCACTCCACCCAAGTAGGCCACGCACCAGATTGAGCTCCTCCTCAGCCTGAAAGTGATCAGGATGACCGAGCGAAGCCATGGCATGTGCAGCGGTGCGAGCGTGGAGCAGAGGAGCATGAAGGCAAAGGGGCACAACCGATTGGGAGAGAACGCGAAAAGGTAACTGCTGCACGCGGGGTGAGTCCTTTTTCAGGGAAACCTGAATCCTTTTTCAAGGAAACTCTCCCGTGCGCCCCTGAAACGCCGCAAGAAATCCCGTTCGACGGGCACCTAGGACCCAGGCCGCCCAGTTTGTGACATGGGGGCCCGGGTCCACAAGTCATACAGTTTGGGTGCCGGATTTCGGGTGCGGAAAGAGCGAGGTGTGAGCCGCCGCATGCGATAGCACGCCTCCTTAGGGCCGCTGCAGAAGACAAATGGTTATTTTTAAACCAATGTAGCGGCAACGAGGCGCCCCACGCGTGGCCCGACGAAACCACCAGGTGTGGGGAGCCGTGGGTCAGTCAGCCGCGGGGACAAATATGGCAGCTCACGTGATTGAAGGTGGATTGACAGTGGGTGCGTCAGCAGACGTGCTAAAACAGCGCGCCAATCACCAATCAGGCCATGTTGAGGCGAAGTACAAGTTTTGGCCCCACCTGCAGGCTCGCATCCTCCCCTGAGGTGGGCCCGGGGGCCACTGTCGGTACCCTGAAACTAGGGTACCCCTTACTACTGTATAAAAACGCAGTACCCACGTGGCTATTTTTAGTCGCGTGGTAAAAGAGCTGTATGTGGGACCAGGCCATGACTCGCCCAAGCCTCGGGCGACTACTCTGGGCCAGCAACAGCACCTGACCCCACCACATGGGTGGGTCCGGTGCCGCCACGTGCCCAGAGAAAGTGACATACTCTGAGGCATCACCAATGAGTCCGGACCCCCATGGGAAGGTACCGGATCCCTGTATATACGGTCCGGGCCTCCAAGTTTGGTCCAGGACCTCCACGTGTGCAAACTGGACCCCTGGAATGGGATCCGAACCCCCTGTATGGGGTCCGGGCCGCCCACAAGGGGGTCCCAGGGTTCCAGGATAGAACATGCCCGGGCCTTAATCTGGACCCAGGCGGGGGTCCGGTGCCGACACATGTCCAGACCTGATCTGGTGGGATCCGGACCTTATCACATACACTCCTGCTCCCCGCCCAGGCAGAGACCCAATGCTACCATGTGGTCTACTGCGTGCGGCGTAAGCCAACGGGCGGAACCTGGCATGAAGCCTCTGGGCTACGCGCGTCTTTGTATTCATTACGGATAAGACGTGCGCCTGTCCGTTCCAGTGACAGGCGGCGTGCCCAGTCCACGCTGCGTGGGCCGCGCTGTTACTCACACGTTACCATAGCAAGGACAATGACTCACCATTACTCGCGCGTTTCCAAGAAAAGAGTCACTGCCTATCAATGCTGCATGGACTACAGTCATCATGACTCCTGCTGATTACTCATGCGTTACTAAGGTGGAGGGAATCTGAACGGCTCCCTTGTTTAAGGTTTAGTCAGCATTAATTATTCACATAATGTATTCCTTCCATTATGCTCCTGGGCCCGCATGTCGGAGCTCATCATCCTTGTATGTACCTCCCTTAAACTATAAAAGGAGGGGACATAGTGTTACAAGGGACACGGTCAATACAACTTATAGACAGTGGATGTAGGGTATTACGCTCCAGCGGCCTGAACCACTATAAACCCTCGAGTGTTCTTGTGTTCATCCAAAATTCACCAAACAGGCAAGCGCTTAGGCCCCCTCCTCATCTTAGGATTAGGGCGGGTGCATTCTGCCACCCGGCCGGAGGATTTTCCACCGATAGAGTAAGAAACCATAGAAATGCTCATGATTTGTGGATGGATATATGTGCTCTACATGAAGGGACTAGAAGTGAGCATGAGGAGAGATATCATATTGCTATGAGAAAGTTAAATTCTTTTGAGATGCTTGCAAATGAAAATGCCAATGCTATGTACTCACGTCTTAATATTCTTGTAGAGGAAGTAAATGGCTTGGGGCTTACATAAATTTCACAACCGGATGTTGTGAGGAAGATTCTTAGTGTCCTCCCAATTGACAAATATGGACATATTGTCACAGTGCTGCATCAGATGGATCTTTCAGTTGCTACTCCTACACAAATATTGGGAAAGATCAATGCTCATGAGATGTACATGCACATCAATGACAAGGATGAGTCATCTTCCAAGAGAAAGGATTTGGCTCTCAAAGCCAATCAAGAAAAGAAAGGAAAAGTTAAAGTACAAATTAAGGAGGAATCCTCAAGTGATGATGATCTTGATGCTAACATTGCCTTGATGGTGAGGAAGACCACCAAGATATTAAAGAAGCTCAACAGAGAAGGCATCAAGTTTGACTCAAGAAAGAAGAAATTCTTCTCAAGTAAAGGAAAGCCCATTTCTGAAATGGACTGCTACAATTGTGGAGAGCTTGGTCATCTTGCTCATCAATGCAACAAGCCCAAGAAGAACAAGTTCAAGGGCAAGAAAGAAGATGATAGTGATGACGAGAAAAAGGAAAAGAGATTCTTCAAAAGGAAGGATGGGAAGCACAAGAAGTTCCACAAAAAGAAAAATGGAAAGGCATACATTGTTGGTGACTGGCTCACTGACATTGAGTCATCAAGTGGGTCTTCTTCAAGTGAAGAAGAAAATGATGAAAAAGTTGCCGCCATCGCTGGGGACTTCTCTTCACCACCACCTTCACCCTCATCAACTTCTCACCTATGCCTCATGGCTAAAGGTGAACGGAAGGTACAAATTGATAATGATATTATTGATGATAGTGATAGTGATGATGAATTTGCTTCACCTTCCTATGATGAACTAGCTGACTTGCTTAAGGAATACACTCAAATCATTAGGAAGTCAAAGGCTAAATGTGATAAGTTGAAAGATGAAAATGAATTTTTAACGGCCAAATATGACATAGTTGTAAAAGCTAGTGATGAGATGAAAGAAGAAAACAAAACCGTCATCCACTATAAGTGAGCTTAAATCCTCCCTAAAAGATGCTAAGGATAAGTGTGATAAATTAAATGAAGCAAATAGGGAGTTGAAAGAAAGACTTGTAAAAATTAAGGAAGACTATATAAAGATTAAAATTGATCATGATAATTTTCTTGTTGCAAATGAACTTTTATCTTGCAATACACATGAGGCTATTAACCCTATTGTTAAGATTGATGTAGCAACCTCATGTGATGATTTCAGCCAAGATGATCAAACTAGTCTTAATGATGAACTGACTAAAAAGTTGAAGTCTTGACATTAGACAACCAAAAATTGAAGAGATATTTGACTGATGCAACTACTAGAGGAAAGGTTGCCATTGAGAACAATGACTTCAATAATGAGTTGGCAGTGGATAATGAAAGGCTTAGAAATGAGGTCAAGAAACTTAAGAGTGAAAATGAACATCTTGCCACAAGTGTGAAAAAGTTCAACAAATGCTAATACCTCCAAAATGAATTGCTCATGAACACTGTTATGAAAAACAACAAGAGTGGTATTGGATATAATTCTTTTGTATAAAAGAAAGCTACAAATCAATACAAGCCAAAGCAGACTCATAAGCCTATCAAATGCTTTGAGTGTGGAAAAGAAGGTCATTTTGCTCACAACTGCAAAGCCAAACCACTAACTCCCTTGCCAAAGCACTCAAGACCATTTGCCTTCAATGCCCATTATGTTCTAAGAAAAGTAGCAAATGAAAAAGTCAAAGTTACATTCCTAGGTCCACCAAGCAAGAGTAGACCTAGACAAATATGGGTTGCAAAGTCTTTGATTGAGAAAGTCACTGGTCCTATGCAAAATAGGGCTCTCAAAATTCAAGCTTGATTTGTCTGTGAATGTAGGTGAAATACAAGAGCGGTGGGAGCCATTGGGTTATTGACAGTGGATGCACACAACATATGACAGGCAACCCATGGATGTTCACCTCACTTGATGAGAATGTTGATGGACAAGACAAAATCACTTTTGGGGATAATTCAAATGAAAAAGTTCAAGGACTTGGCAAGGTGGAAATTTCAAATGATCTATCAATTTCAAATGTTCTCTTGGTTGCACCTTTGAGCTTCAACTTATTATCAGTGGGTCAACTTTGTGATCTTGGCCTTCAATGCTTATTCACTCCTACAGAGGTTATTGTATCAAAAATGGATGATGAATCAACGGTGTCCAAAGGATTTTGATACAACAATCTCTACTTAGTGGGTTTCACCTCTGAAGATGCAGAATTAAGAACTTGCCTCTTTACCAAAGCATCACTTGGATGGCTATGGCATAGAAGGTTTGCACATGTTGGAATGAGCACACTCAAGAAAGTACTAAAGAAGGACATGGTTAGAGGACTAAAAGATGTTGCGTTTGAAAAGGACAAGCCTTGTAGTGCATGTCAAGCTGGAAAGCAAGTTGCTAACACACGTCCTACAAAAGCTTTCAGGTCAACATCAAGGCCACTAGAACTGCTTCACATGGATCTATTTGGACCAACAACTTATGCAAGTGCTAGTGGCAACCTCTACTGTCTGGTTATAGTTGATGATTTTTCAAGATACACTTGGGTATTCTTTCTCCATGATAAATCTGAAGTTGCATCTATATTCAAGAAGTTTGCCAAGAAAGCTCAAAATGAATTTGATTGCAAGATCAAGAAGATTAGAAGTGACAGTGGAAAAGAATTTGACAATACCAACATACATGAATATTGTGATGAGATTGGGATCAAGCATGAAGTTTCAGCAACATATACACCTCGACTAAATGGAGTTGTTGGAAGGAAAAACAGGACCTTGATCACACTTGCAAGGACAATGATTGATGAGTATAACACACCAGAGAGGTTTTGGGCCGAAGCTGTCAACACCGCATGTTATGCATCAAACAGGCTATTTCCTCACCGGCTACTTGAGAAGACTCCCTATGAACTGCTAAATGGGAAAAGCCAGACGTCTCCTTCTTTCGGGTGTTTGGATGCAAATGCTACATCTACAAGAAGCGCCATCACCTAGGGAAGTTTCAAAGACGTTGTGATATTGGTTTTCTACTTAGTTATTCATCAAAATCCAAAGCATATAGAGTATTCAATCATGCCACTGGCGTGGTAGAAGAAACATATGATGTGGAGTTTGATGAGACTAATGGCTCCCAAGGAGCACTTGAAAATCTTGATGATGTAGGTGATGAGCCACTTAAGGAAGCCATGAAGAACATGCCAATTGGAGCCATCAAACCAAAAGAAGATGAAGAAGAGGTGCAAATTATTGACAGGCCTTCTTCATCTAATGTACCACAAGATGGTGAAAAAGATAAGAGGCATGCAAATGAAGATACATTTGTATCTCATGAACAAGCAAGGGTACAAGTCGAAGATGTTGATGCTCCAGGATCTTCTTCCCAAGTGGTTGACAGGAGAAACTCATCACTACTTCAAGCACACCCACAAGATCAAATCATTGGGAGTCCTTCACAAGGGGTTATTACTCGTTCTCATAAACATGCTTCAGTTATTGAACATCACTCCTTTGTTTCTTGTGTTGAGCCTACATGTATAGATGAGGCGCTACAGGATCCGGACTGGGTGAATGCCATGCATGAGGAACTAAAAAACTTCACCCGTAACCAAGTTTCCTGGAGAAGCCTCCACAAGATGCAAGGATCATTGGAACAAAATGGGTGTTCAGAAACAAACAATATGATCAAGATGTGATTGTGCGAAACAAGGCAAGACTTGTTGCAAAGGGCTTCTCTCAAGTTGAAGGCTTAGATTTTGGAGAGACCTTTGCACCGGTTGCTCAACTTGAAGCCATCCGTATCCTACTTGCATATGCATCATGCTATGGTATAAACCTTTATCAAATGGATGTAAAAAGTGCATTTTTAAATGGCTTTATAAATGAACTTGTATATGTTGAGCAACCACCCGGGTTTGAAGACCATAGATATACTAATCATGCTTACAGGTTGTCCAAGGCGCTATATGGGTTAAAGCAAGCTCCAAGGGCTTGGTATGAGCCTCTTCACGACTTCCTCATTGAAATTTGGTGAGTTGATGTCGAAGGAGTTCGAGATGTCTATGATTGGTGAGCGGACGTACTTCCTCGGCTTTCAAGTCAAGCAAATGAAAGATGGCAACTTCCTCTCACAAGAGAAGTATACCAAAGACTTGTTGAAAAGATTCAACATGGAGAAGTGCAAACCAATCAAGACATCTATGCCTACAAATGGACATCTCGACCTAGATGAGGGAGGTAACCCGGTTGATCAAACTCTCTACCGTTCTATGATTGGTAGTTTATTATATCTTACCGCATCTAGGCCCGATATCATGTTTAGTGTCTGTATGTGTGCTAGATTTCAATCAAATCTTAAGAAAGCTCATCTTCGTGCTGTTAAAATAATTCTTAGGTATCTTAAGCACACCCCAAGCATTGGCCTTTGGTATTCCAAAGGAGCTACTTTTGATTTAATTGGCTATTCCAATTCGAATTATGCCGGTTGCAAAATTGATAGAAAAAGTACTTCCGGGGTGCCATTTGCTTGGGAGATCACTAGTATCATGGACATCAAAGAAGCAAAATAGTGTTGCCTTATCAACCGCCGAAGCGGAATACATTACCGCGGGTGCTTGTTGCACACAGATTTTATATATGAAACAAACTCTTCTAGACTATGGTGTAGTTCTAGAAAAGGTACCATTGTTGTGTGACAATGAGAGTGCTGTTAAAATTGCTAATAATCCTGTACAACACTCTCGCACCAAGCACATTGATATCCGTCATCACTTCCTTAGAGATCATGTGGCTAAAGGAAATATTATTTTAGAAGGAGTGAGATCGGAAGATCAATTAGCGGACATTTTCACAAAGCCACTAGATAAAACCCCCTTTTGTATGTTGAGGAATGAGTTAAACATTCTTGATCTCAGAAATTTCTTTTAAAATCTCAAAATAGTGTTGTCAAGCCTGCATTGCATATTTAAATTTCTTGTGTTGCATCTAGGGCTTGTCTAACCTAGTTAAGATAACCGCCAACAAAGCGAGTGAAAAAGCTTAACTCGGGCTCAAACTTGACAAGTCTTAGTCTTAAGCTTTTTAGTACTTGAATTCTTATTTACTATGCAATTGTTGGTTCTTGATATATGCATGTGGCACTGCACTTAGGGGGAGTATTCAAAACTCAAAACATCAATAAAACTCCAAGTGCAAAGCCGCAATGCAAATCTCACCATTTGGCTATTTTCTCTAAAAATTATCTAGCCTATGGCAAAATATTTTGAAAATTATGGGAAAATATTTGAGGGTACCAATACATGTCCCAATAGGTGTTCTTTTGTGTGCTTATAAGTTGGGATTTGGTTTGGTTCAAAATTAGATAGAAAATTTGAAAAATTTCAAAAATCCCCTCTGTCTAGGCTCGCTGGACAGTCTGGTGTGCACCGGACACTGCACTGTGCACTGTCTGGTGCACTGATTGGCGCGCACAGTCTCCTTTTTCTCTATGCGTTGTTCGGTGGTTCACCGGACAACTACTGTATGCTGTCCGGTGTTTACCGGACAGACACTGTAGGCTGTCCGGTGCGCCCATAATGCATTTTTAAAAACACTTCCCCTGCCCGAGCCCGAGCCTGGCTCTCTGTTTGTTTTCCCCACTCGGTCTCTGGTGCTCTCTCTCTGTGCTCTCTGGCGTTCCCACCTCGCCGCCGGCGACCTTCGGCCGTGCTTCGGTGAACCTCTACTGCGCAGTGCTCACCATCCTCTTCTCCCTCTGGTGAGCTTCCCCTGTCCCTTTCCCCCTCTCTCTCCATTTTCTCTGGACAGTGAGGTGGAAACTCATCCTCCTTTGCAACACTTCACAAATTCTTGTGTAATTCTATGAATCCTATGCATTTGTGTGTTACTAGTACACTTCTTAAGTTCCCCTGTAGGTAATCTTCTCCCTTTGGGAGGTTTCCTCCACTCATACAGCCATTTCACCCTCAATTCAAAACCCCGCACATCAAGTGCTCGGTGAAATGCCCAAACTAGCCAAACTCGCTCAAACTGATCGCAGATTTTTCCTGCACCTTCATATCACCTCTAGTAACACCTTCACCAAATTTCACGCTAATCCAATATCCCAGACACCAGTTTTTCACAAATCCACCTTTATAGCGATCGATTCCGAGCCAAGTGCCCAAAATCCAATTTCTTCGCCTAAATTCAAACCAAGCGCACACTTCACTCATATTTGCTCATATTAACCTACTCATGAAGTATCGGCTCAATTCCCACTCATCTCATGCCTCAATTCCAATTTCAAACCTCCTATGGCACTATTCCTCGTTCAAACGTCGTTTTCGCGTCGTTTGACCTCTATATCGCTGAACACTCAATTTCCGTGTCATAATTCTCTATGTATGTATTTATTCACATCTCATATACTTATGACTATGTGACTAATACATGCTCACCTCTTCTATCATTTCAGTGACCTCACCTGCCCGTGTGCCTATCTCATGTCCTTCCTAGATTCTCTCTCTCTCTCATGAGGTTTCCAGGTACTTATTACTTCGACTATGATCTCTTCAGCTGCTATCTACTCGTGCTCGGTCTTTCACTCTTTTTTCCAGCACTCTGGGCAGGATGGTGCGCACGAAGAATGTGTCAGCGCCAGGGGGAGGAGACGACAAGGACCCTCCTCGCCCCTTTAGACAGATCAAGGGGAAGACCGTGTACTTAGAGCAGCAGGAAGGCCGCAAGAAGCGGCGTCTGGATAGAGTAGCCCGAGCAGCTCTTGCAGCAGCAGCAGTAGAGCAGGCAAAGCAAGGTGGACAGTTGTAGATATCGTCAGATTAGATTGCATACAGAGTTCGTCGCCTCGCCTCTCGGCCTCGCTCTTTCGCTCCCTCTACACCTGCCACTGCTACCACTCCACCTCCCACTTCGCCAGTTCCAGTCGCTCCAGAGCCATCCACCACTTTAGCCATACCTACCACATCCACCATTCCCGCTTCCACTTCTCCCATTTCCGCTCCACCCATTCCACCTGCCCGCTTCTGGGAGCGAGATGAGACCGAGGTGCGACCATTAGCTGCTGATCCTCGTCTGATTGATCTCCAGCGTGCTACTACAGCCCGGGTATGTCGATTCAGACATGTACCCATGGAGTCTTGGCTACCTGCTCAGAGAGACCCTGCAGCGGCAGATTTGTTCAACACCAGAATTTAGGAGTCATTCTTTCAAGCTCAGTTGTTGTAACGCCCCAAATTTTGGGAGTCGAATTTTTTTCTTTCTCTTTCACTCACCAAATTCGGGTGTTACCTTTCCTTTTTCTTTTCTTCTCGCTAGGCCTTGCTCTTTTTCGAAGTTATAGCGAGAATTGGCTTGAGATCTCGTGTAAGTAAACCCTAGAAATACTTTCTTTTGTTTGTTGCACCATGCATTTGTTTTGATTGATTGAAATTGTGAAACCATTCATCTAGAAATTAGAGAAAAAGGAAAACCTTTTCTTTTTCTCTCTCCCCTCTCCTCCCCTTTCAGCCTAGCCACGGCCCAGCTCGCCCCACCTCGCGTGCGGCCCAGTCGGCCTGGGCAGCCCAGTCGTTCCCCCCCGCTCCCCTCGCACGCGCCCCGCGCGGGTGGATGAGCCGCCGCCACCCCCTGGTGGGGCCCGCCTGTCATCCCCCACCCCCCCCCCCCCCCCCCACAACCGCCTCTCTCTCTCCCTTCTACCCTCTCCCTCGCACGATCTCCCTCTCATCTCTCCCCGACGCCCCGCTGCCCCTCGACGCCGCCAACCTCGCTGCCCTGCGGTGAGCCCCCTCCCCCTCTCTTCCTAACCTTCCCCCTCCCCTCCCCGGCTTGGGCGCAGCCAGCCATGGCGGCTCGCCCTAGGCGCGCCCTGCCCGGCGCGGTTCCCCCGACCTCCCCGCGCGGCCGCGGCTCCCGGTGTCCCGCCCTCACTCGGCGCGTGGCCCTCGGCGCGCTCGCCCCAGCTCGGCGCCCCCCTTTCCCCCTTCCCTCGTGGCCCGTCCCGGCGCGGCCGGCCGTGGTGGCGTGGCCGTGGCGCGTCCGCCTGCCACACCCCCTCCCTGCGCACGGCTGCGCTCGATCCAGCGCAACCCGCGACTCCCGGTGCCCTGCCTCGCCCCAGCTCGGCGCCCCCTTTCCCCTCTCCCCCGCGCGGCCCGGCCTCGCGGCCTCGGTGCGCTCGCGTCCGCCCGCCCCGGCGAGCCCCCTAGCGCGGCGCCCGGCGCGCGCTCGCCTCCCCGGCCCTGTCCCCCTGTCTCGGCCATGGCACGTGGTCATGGCGCGCTCTGCGCGCGCGTCTGCCCGGCGTGTTGCGGTGTCCCCGTCCCTGACCGCGCGTTCGGACCCCTCCCGCGCGCGCACCTGCTGTGGCACCCTGCGCAGCCCCGTCCCGGCGCGCGGCCCCCGCGACCCGCCCGCCTCAGCATGCCCTGCTCGTGTCGTGTCAGCCCTGGCGCGGCCTTGAGCTTGGCCAGCACGCGGCCCCGCGCGTTTGACCCCAGTGTGGTCCTGTTGTCGCTCGCGGCGCATAGCGCGGCACGTGCACAACTCGGCCCCGGCTGCGCACGACTCGTTCGCGGCGCGTTAGCGCGGCCTTGCGCGTGCGCGTGCTCGCGTGGTGCACGCGGTGCTTTGGCACGGCTCGTCGTGCTCTTGATGCGCTCGTCTACCCCTGGACGTGCCCGTCTACCCCCCCCCCCCCCCCGCGTGTATTTTATGCACACTAATCACGTGGTTCATATCAATAAACCGAACTCAATTTAGAAATCGGTTACGTTAGTTATTTCATGTAGTTAATCTTTGACCTCGTTCGATGTTGATCAATTGGAAATAGCTATAATCCTATTAGTACATGTGATTAATACCGGTTAGTGTAACTAAGTGGAACTAGATCACGTAAGGATTAGTTATGCATCTACCCGTAATACGCTTCGAGCATAGCTTTAACCACAACGAGACCTTCTTTCTTCTCTTTCTAGCCATGGCGAATGCAATATCGTATGTCATACTCTATGCATATTCAATCTATCTGTTCTCTTGTATGGTGTGCCGTTGATTTCCTAATTCGAATGGATGGATGTATGTATGTTTACGCTCGCATAGAGAACGATCCGGTTGAGGAGGCTGAAGAACTCGAAGGAGAAGCCCCTGAGCAACAGTTGGTTGGTGGAGGCAAGTGTCCCTTGACCTATCTTTGTCCTATACATTCTTTAAATTCACCTCCTGCATTTCACAATTATACCTAAGGATTTACTAGCTTTTGTTATCCATGTCCTTGTTTACCTATTTGGGTTGGATTATTATTGTTTAGCTTTATGCTATTGCTCAACTCTAATCAATGAACATGATGAGAAATATCAATGATACGTTGTTTCCCTCCTTTATTATGATTTTATATCTGTGGTACTCAAGGGGGCTCGAGCGGTTTCTCGAGTGCCTCTCCGTAAGGACCTGTTCGTTGGATGACCGCCTGGGAAAACAGTGCAACCATGAGGGTGGAATGGGATGCCCTTAGCTGAATAATTAGAGGAACTGGGGTGTAGTTTGCTTAGCCGTCGTGCCGTTAATGGAGCTCGGTGTATGCGGCTCGCTCTGCCAAGGTTGGTTCGCCCCTTGGGGAGGAGTGCAGTGCATTTAGGAAACCTAACGGGCGGCTACAACCCTGAGGAATCTTTGTAATGGCTACGTAGTGAGACCCTGCCTATTCACCTTGGTAGTGTTTAAGGGTTTGATCGGTCCGAGGCGAGAGGGAATCACGGCTTGTGGGTAAAGTGCGCAACCTATGCAGAGTGTTATGAAACTAATATATCAGTCGTGCTCACGGTTATGAGCGGCCAAGGGAGCTCCATTGATTAGTGGTACTTGATCAGAGACTTTTTGGTTTATAGGTGGCAATGAGATTGATGGTTCTGGTTATGACTATGGTACTGGTAAGTGGTATTCTTTCCGTTTGGAAAGGGCACATTGTTGGGGGCCTTCGTCCTCCGAAGGTCCTCAAAAACATGATTTGACAATGTTTTCCAAGTGGATTATGTGAACAGGTATCTTCGGACTCAGAATTATGAACATAAAGCACGGTCAGGACGAAGCCTGAACCAGACGAAGGACGAGCTGATTACCAAGCTCTACGAAGGTGCACAGCCGAAGCTGTGTGCAAGGAAGCTTCGTCGCGATAGCGGAAAGGGGAACCGACTTAAAGATGAAAAGACTACGTGGGCCTTGACAGATTTCCATAAGTCATTAACAAATGTAATGGACATGGATGTAATTTTACGTGGGCTGTGTCCCGCGTCTATAAATAGATGAACAGTACTCCCGTACTGTTCACGCTGACTTGACATTGGCATTTGCGTCACGCTTGTACTCTTTACCTTCTCTCAAGACCGAAGGTACATTTGTAATTTGTAATCATTTCTATTTTTCTGTGTTAATAAAATAGAGATGATTCTATGATTTACATTTCATGTTTTGTATGAATCCTTCGTTATTACTTGTTATATTTACGAAGGTATGTCTCTTGTGACTTTCGTCCGGAACTCATTATTCCCGAAGGGGAATAATGTTTGGAAGGACGAAGGGCCTTAACATTTAACACTTTTTATGTTGCCTTGTTCTTAATCCGAAGCATTTGAGAACAAGTCCCCAACATTGGCGCCCACCTCCGGTGAACTCACTTCCACTTCGAGTTTTTTTGAACACCTTCGGAAGCTGTAGACCTTCGCTATGGCACCGAAGAAAGCTTCAGCGGCTGGGGCTGCAGCACTGCAACCGCTGGACCACAACCAGGAGACCGTCTCTCTTCGGGAGGCCCGAAGCCAGAAGAGAAAGGCCGTCAGCCCGACGCTTCAGGAGGAAGAGCTAGACCAAGAAATCAGGAATATGGAGATCCTACATCAACAGGTGCAAAGGAAGAAGGAGAAGATGGCCCGGCTAGCTGAGTTGCAACGGCAGATAGACGAAGCCTCTGAGGAAGTCCGCCATCTTACCCATGATGAGCAAAACAGGAGGCCTCAGCAGAAAGACCTTCATCAGGAGGGCTTCGTCAACGAAGATGACTGGTATGACAATTTCCATCAGGGAAATTTTGTTTTCGATGATGCTTCTCCTTTGTCCGCTGAGCTGCAGGCTACACCTTGGCCTCCATCCTATAAGCCACCCCAGCTTCCCATGTTCGACGGCCACTCAGACCCGAAGCAGTTCTTGATGAGCTACGAAGCAACAGTGTCTTCGTATGGGGGCAATGCTGCAGTCATGGCGAAGTCTTTCGTCATGGCCGTCAGGAATGTTGCTCAGACCTGGTACTCCTCCCTTCGACCAGGAACGATCACCTCATGGCAGAAGCTGAAGGATATGTTGTTAACCAGCTTTCAAGGATTTCAGACGAAGCCGGTCACTGCTCAAGCCTTGTTCCAGTGCACTCAGGACCATGAAGAATACCTTCAGGCGTATGTCAGAAGGTTCTTGCGTCTGAGGGCGCAGGCTCCAACGGTGCCCAATGAAATTGTCATCGAAGCCATGATCAAGGGGCTTCGTCCTGGACCTGCAGCCCAATACTTTGCTAGGAAGCCTCCTCAGACTTTGGAGAAGCTGCTCCAAAAGATGGACGAGTACATTCGTGCTGATAATGACTTTCGCCAAAGAAGGGAGGAGGCCTTCAGATTTTCTGAGATGACCAGGGGCTTCGGGGGACGATTCTATCCGAGGCATGTCAGGTCCATCCACAACACTCAAAATGATGATAAGGGGAGTCAACAGAACAGGCCGCAGTGCTCCTCACAGGCTTCGGGGCAGCAGCAAACTTTCTTTCGGCCACCAGCTCCAAGAGGCAGAGGCGCCAGGGGCTTCGGCGGGAGACTTGGAGATCAACCAAGGAGGACATTTTGCTTATTCTGCGGTGAGAACAAGGGCCATACCACCAGGATGTGCCACGTTACCATCCAGAAACAAAAGGAGCTAGCAGAAGCTGCAGCGCAACAGGGACAGCCGAAGCAGGTCATGCATACTGCTTCGTACCATCAGCCTTACATCCCGGAGTACGTGGGCAACCACCCTGCAGTTTCCGTAGCTTCGGCAAGTCAACCTCAAGCTTCATGGCAACAGCCCCCGCCTCCACCTCCGCTGCAACAAGGCCAGCAGCCAGAAGGGAGCCAATATGTTCCGCACCAAAGAGACCTCAGAGAGCAATCTGAAGCCCGTACAGTCAACAGTACTGTGCCGGAGTCAAAGCACATTTATTGACAAATATCCTACTTTGATAGCAGTCTTTTCTGTTTAAGTTCTGTTTTCGGTGTAATAAAGAACACTTCAGTTTTCATATAATAGTTTCGTGGTTGGTTATGAGGGAAATCTATCTTCTCCACAGGCTTAAGTTGCTGAAGCTTAAATATTTGCGGCAACAAGGAGGACCTTCGAATTATTAAAAATCCTTCGAAGCAACAAAAAGTCGTTCTGAGGAACGCAGAGTAAGTTGCCGAAGTTACAAAAAGCCGTTCCAAAGGGAGCGCAGTGTAAGTTTTTTGCTCCAAAGACGTTCCTAAGGGAATGCAGAGCTTATACCGTCTAAGTAAAAGGCGAAGAAGCTCCAAAGACGTTCCTAAGGGAATGCAGAGCTTATACCGCCTAAGTAAAAGGCGAAGAAGCTCCAAAGACGTTCCTAAGGGAATGCAGAGCTTATACCGTCTAAGTAAAAGGCGAAGAAGCTCCAAAGACGTTCCTAAGGGAATGCAGAGCTTACGAATATATTTTGTGTGTATCTTCGGAACAAATGTCATTTGCATAACATAACATCATCACATCATTTTGCATAACATAAGCATCATACATCATGTTGCATTTGGCAAACGAAGGGGACACAGTATCAACCTTCGAAAGGACGCTTTGAGAAAGTAAAAATTGTGTAAAGTCACGAGGGAATACAATGATAATCTTCGGAATACAGCTTCGGAGAATATTTTTACGAAGCATGGACGAGCTTCATCAGAGCAATATCGAAATTGCATAGCTTCGGAGAATGTTTTCATGAAGTATGAACGTGTTTCATCAGAACAATTTTAACGGAGAATGTCTTCTTCACGAAGCATGAAAAGAAGGGAAGGTGTTTTTTCGCCGAAGGCTCAAAAATGGTATGTATGTACAGTTTCATGCATCGTAAAGAATTGAATAATGAAAGAAACTTGTATATTACATCCAAATGTACAAAATGTTACATAGATCACACTTTAAATGTTTTTTCTAAATAGCATCTAGTCTTCTCTTAATACTGCTTCAGCGGCTTCATTTAGAAGTTGATCAACAACTTTGTCCATGATAGCTTCGGCCATTTGTTTAATTTCATCATCCCCTTTTGTGTGGGGGTCGGCAGTCGATCCAACAGCTTCTGAGGGAAGAGAACATTTCTTCATTACTATTACAAACCGTGAGCAAAATTTGAAATAAAAATTACAACACAATAAGAACGACTAATTAGTACCTAATTGCCTTTCGGGCTCTGTACTTTTTTCGGCAGCTTCTGCCACTTTCCTAGCATCATGAATGCCTTTTTCGCTTCTTTGAATTATTTCTTGCGCCATTTCTCGGCCGCCATTATCCCAGATATCAGTGAAGAATTTACCGCCAACCATGCTTACTTCGGTTGAGGGATCTTTGATGTCTTCAGGGGACAGGGCAGCTTCGGACTGAGCTAAGGATTTTATATGTTCACAACCTTTCTTCTCCAAAACAGCAGCAACTCCCCTAGCGCCTGAAAAAGCGCAGATATCGCCGCGGCTGCTCAGAATTTCTTCGAAGGCTTCTGCTTCGTGACTAATCCAGTCCAGTGGACCTTCGGGATTGCCTCTTGAAAAGTCCTCTTCACTAGAAAAGGCGCCAACGCTGGCGAAGCTGGATTTTATCTTTTTCACGCATTCTACAGATTTAACATAACATTTCCTCTGAGATGCACGAAGCTCTTTAACACTTAACTCCAATTTATTGACCATATGATCACTGAGTTCTCGTTTTGTTTCCTCCAGCACACGTTCCTCTTTAGCCCTAGCCAGCTGTTTCTGAAGATCTTTAATTTCACGTTTTTGGGCTTCGGCCTGGATCTTTGCAGCGGCTTCGTCCTTTTTTACTTTGTCTACTAGTGTAACCAGAATTTTGTCTTTTTCTAGAGCTTCGTTTCTCAGTTTTATAACTTCTCATCGTAGATTGTTGAATGCAATCTCATAACTCTCATCTTCGACACTCTTTTGTGCTCTCAATGCGTTGCTCAGAATTAAACCCTATAAAAGAAAGAGTCCATATAAGGATAAAGGAATGAATTATGTATTGTAAAATTTTTTCAAACGACTAATTCCCATACTTTTAGGCTATTATATGCAAGACTGTCTGCGAGATCCTCTTTTGTCATGGCGCATAATCCAGCTTCGAGTTTTGGGAACCCCATGCTTCTAGCCATTTCCCGGCATACGGATAGTTCCTTATTGTCTGGGAGACAGTACAGGAAATCATCCTCGTCTGTCCCATTGAATACTACTGCCCCCTTCGGATACTTCAACTCTCTAGCATAGTGATTCGCTTCATAGATTTCTTCTTCAGACAGTTTCTTCCCCGAAGCATGTCGCACGATGTAATCGCGTGTGCTGGAGGGAGCTTCGGGGGCGGCAGTGTCAATTTCTTCAGCTAAAGCTGGTTCTGATATTTTCTCGGATTGTTCCTTGGCGGGCTCTGAAGGCCCAGCTTCAGCTTCAGCTTCAGCTTCAGCTTGTTGTTTCGAAGCTTCCGTAGATGCTTCAGCGAGTTCAACAGACTCCTTTGCGGTTGTGCTTGAAGACTTAATTGTCTCCAAGACATCCAGTACGTTCACCATTCTTTTTCTTCTTGGGGTCACCAATGGGCCCTTTTGATTTTTTGTTGTGTCGACATTTGTTGAAGGACTTAAAATTTCTGATGTTTTTGGCCCTTCAACCTTCGGTTTTCCTACTGCTGAAGGCGCTTCAGTCTTCTCCTCCATCTTCGGCACTGGAGCTGGTTCTGTAGCTTCAGAGGCCAAAGAAACTTCACCAATGAATTCTGGCACTGTGGCCGGCTCAATAAAGCGTGTCCGATGGGTGAGTACCTTCATCTTTTTTCTTTGAGGCGCTGGCTCACTAGGGGCACTCGTGGTAGCTTCTGTCGCAGGAGAAGTATTTTTCCTTTTGCGACCCAATACCGGATAGTGATAGTCAGGGTACATAAACCCGACTGCGTCAAACACACGGTTGAGCCTTTTCTTCTTTCGGCCTCCGAAGGCTGCTGATAGCGCAGTATTTTCGGCCTTCGAATATGCCCCAAGTAGTTCATCACTTAATGTTTCAATGCTTTTCAGCCAGTCATCATCAGGTTCAACAAATTTATCTGCATATTTGAATGTGTATTTCAGTCTGACCAGTCCGCCTTTGTCGGACTCTTTAATGGTCTCCTTCGGCATTTCCCACTTTTCTGCAAGTGGCCATACCCTGAAGGCAATGTGCTCTTGGACCAAGTCCCTTGTCCCAATGAAAGAGCAGACTATGCCGAAGGCTCTTTGGCATTCCTCGGCTGCTTCGTCCATTTCAACCTTCGGCCTTCGAAGTCCGAAGCGTTGCCAGATGGGGCGCATAATGATACTCTTGACATTTTCTTGCGCAGTTAAGTCATTTTTTACATAGAACCATTCAGTCATCCAGGCTCCGGGCCATCTCTTCCGAAAGGTTGGCACAGGGCGGCTTGACCCGGAGCGGGCACCGAAGCTGTAACACCCAAAATTATTGTGATATTGTTCTTTTCCCCACGGCTTCGTTTCATATAACAGTTCATGAATGTTGCAAAAACTTTTAGCATTTGGTTCTAAACCTTGGCTTCTTGCAGCCCAGACAAACATCCCCATTCTTATGATAGCTTCAGGAGTAAGTTGATGAAGGTAGACTTGAAATGTTTTCAGTACCTCAATAACAAAGTTGCTCAGGGGGAATCGAAGCCCAGCCTTGAGAAAGCTTCGGAAGATTACAACTTCATCTTCTTCGGGGGTGGGAGAAGTCTTTTCTCCAGCGTCAGCCCTCACAATAGATATATCTCGAAAATACCGCCCCCTCATATTATCAATATGACTCTGCTTGATAGTGGTCTTCCCGAAAACCGTGTGACTTGGCCGCCATGATCGATCTTCGGCCTCTTCTCCACCACTTTCTACATCATAGCTGTCGCTGTCATCAGTATCTTCGGACAAACCTTCGAGAATCTCTTTGGTGATTTTCTCTGTATTGGTCTCCGCCATCGCAATCAGGAACCCCAGATTCTTCTCTTCCTCGAGACTCAGCTTCGTATCAGCAGGAATCTTCTTACCTTCAGACATCTTCGGAAACGCTAAAAAACTGCTCTCGAGGCCGAAGCTTCAAAATCAAAAAGACCAGCAAATCTTAAAGCACAAGAGCTAAAAATTTAGTGGACCGAAGCAGATGGCAAGTGTGCGTACCAAATGAGTTCGCGATGTGATCTTATTTATACGCCCAGGGCGTTGAAAATTGAAAGACCCCGCTTGTCAGTGAATGTTGCTATTCTAGCAAAGGGAAGGTGTTTTTTCGGACCTTCGGCTCAAGGCCTTCGTCCAAATCGCAATCTGAATTTAATATTAAATTAATATTGCGAGGGGCTACTGTTGGGGGCCTTCGTCCTCCGAAGGTCCTCAAAAACATGATTTGACAATGTTTTCCAAGTGGATTATGTGAACAGGTATCTTCGGACTCAGAATTATGAACATAAAGCACGGTCAGGACGAAGCCTGAACCAGACGAAGGACGAGCTGATTACCAAGCTGTAACACCCGGATTTTAGGGGTCCAAAACCCGGGGTTAACATAAACACCAGGTATGCTGGGACCAAGTCTCAAACATATGATGTATAGTGGCACAGGATCGAATGTCACATCTTTATATATAACAGGAGTTCTATACAAAATAAATAATTACATTATAAGGAGACAACGGTCCAGCAACCCAAAGTTGACTGGGAGACGACGACCTAGACCTCTCACGAACTCATCGCAGCATCCTCCATGAGCATCATCCTGCAGTACCTGTTCTTGACCTGTGGTGTATGTGAGACAGCAAGAGTGAGCTCACATACGTTCATCGCTCAACAAGTTGTGGGGAATAATGTGCATGAACTCGCCAAAGGTGGGAGCTCACGTGAAGTGTAAGGCTTACCAAAGAAGATGGTTGGAGCTGAGCATTGCTTTTAAAGTTGGTCAAAATTTTATTAGCAATTACTAAGTATAAGTAAATACCAAACCCAATTAAGTAATAGAACAGAAGTAACAACATCACCCGCGATGCAATGCATATGACAAATTGAATTTAGTTCCATAAATTAATCATGTGAGGGTCCGAGCTGCTCATGACCGTGAGCACGGCTAGTATACCAGTTTTACACTCTGCAGAGGTTGCGCATCTTTACCCACAAGTCGTGTATCCCATGTCGCCAGGGTTTGCAAAGCCCTTAGACACTTCCGAGGTGAATGGCTAGGGATCCACTACGAGGCCTTTACAAAGTTCCACTAGCTTCCGAAAACCCGCTACAGTTTATAGGAAGATCCAGTGCAGGAATCCCTTGCAGGACCGCCATCGCAGCAAAATCCTCCCGAGGGCCTCCCTACACTGACCTCTCCCCTACTGCCCTTGCCCCTTTCGGGTAAGGTAGTCTTCCACTAGCTTTCCTAATTAATCAGCCAAGGGCGTCCCATTCCACCCTCATGGTAGCACTGTTTTCCCGGGTGGTTCTCCATGTTCCAATTAACATAATGATCTCAACATGAATCATAAATAACAACTGATAACAAAAGTATAATCATGAATGGTGTATCTCCATACCCAAAACCACATATAGCACTAGCAAGTACTACCCAGAAAGTTCAGTGGTAAACAAGGTATAAAGATAGACAAACTAGGGTAACCTATTGGGTCCCATCAAAATTAACCTATGCAGATCATTATGATTAATTAGAACATGAGTAGGTGAAAAGAAGTGATCAAGGGCACAACTTGCCTGGGCCTTGAGATTCCAGGTACCAGGATGATCTTCAGATGACACGTGTCCTCACTGCTAGTCGTAGTAATACAAACAAGCAGTGTATAGGCAATATTAACATTACACCAAGCATGTAAATAAAATACACAGTAATAATCTAGACATTAAAATAAGATCACAGGAACTGGAATTATTAATTTTGGAGTTATAGATTTTAAGTTATGAATTTTCAAAGGTTTTATGTGTTTAAAATGGATTAAGTGAGAGATTAAATTTCTAATTGTTTTCATGACAAAACAGAGGTTCTAAATGATAGAGAATAAAATTACAAAATTTTAGAAACTGGAATGGTTCAATTTGGAGCTAGAATGAATTAGTTATGAATTTAAATAAGTTTCTGGATTTATTTTAACACTAAAAATCATTTTCTAAATCATTTTCTATGATTTTATAACCCTCCGGACTCGGCCTCAATTATAAGAAAGGTCAGGGGGCTGTTTAACAAATAACCCGAGACTCAGGATTTCCCCGCACAGGACGGCGGGTTGATTTCTGGAATTCACAGGGGTTCTTTAACAAAATGTACCCGTGAAGGGGTATGGTTGGATGCGAGCCGCGCGATCTAAAACCGAGGGCCCAGATTAGATCCAGGATCACCCGAATCGGTATGTAACCACGGCCGCACGATCCCGAGTCGACGCACCAGATTTTATGCTCGTGAGATCCCCGCAGACCCTAGATCTCATGACCCACGGCCACGATCTCCACTAATCTGAACCGTTGGATGCGGTTTCAACGGTCCACGCCCTTCTTCCCAACGCAGTGCCGGCCCAGGCGGCGCCGCCCGCGGCATGCGGCGGAGACACGCCGGCGCGCACGCAATTCGATGCTCCAGTGCCCCAAGCCCAAAATTGACGGGTTCTATGCGTAAAGGAGATCAAGGCGAACAGGATGGCGTGCTTCTTACCGTGGATTGGTGTCCGGTTGTTGCTGGCCACGGCGAGCAGCGGGCCGGCCGCCAAAGCCGAAGTCCGGCGAGCGATTCCGCCCCCACGCGTCGATGTTAGCGCCCAGAGAACCGCACCTGCCTGATCCTTGCACGATGGCGAGTCCACACTGCCCCCAACCGAGACCCCAACGGCAGCAGGCGCGGACTTCCGTCACGGCGGCGGAATCCCTTGCAGATGGCGGCGATGAGACGAGGAGTGAGAAGGAGGCACAAGGGGGAAAGGTCTCGGTCCATATTTGAAGCGCGAGGCGAGATGGAGTTAGCGCGCGGAGTCCACAGACCGGTCCTGTTTCCCCGGCGAGATCGACGCGGAGCTTGCGGAGTTCGTTGCGCCGTTGACGAAGGAAGGGAAGGAGCTGACCGATGGGGTCCACACCGCAGTGACACAGAGCGAGCGCGCGAGCCGTGCGCGAAGGCGCTGACGAAGCGAGCCCAGGCTGACAGAGAGCGCACGCGCGGAAGGGGAGGCTGGCAGGCGGGTCCCGCGTGTCTGAGAGAGAGTGATCCGCGCGCGCGAGGAAGCTGAGCGAATGACCCGTGGGGCCCACCCGTCGGCGCCATGCGGGTGTTGGTTAGCTGGGCCGCGCGTGGGATGAGTAGAGATGGGCCGAATGTGGAGAAGTTGGCCCATCTAGGGTTTTTCTCTTTTTCCTTTTTGTTTTCTATTTCTTTTCTTCATTTTCAAATCCAATTTGAATTTCAAGTTTGAGTTCAAACTTTGTGAATAACTTGTCCTCAGTTTGAAAGGTATAATTTAATAATTTAAGTGTGAAGGATGTTTATTCTGGTTTTCATTTTATTTTATGTAGTATTTTCTTTAGTTCTTCCCTCCTCCTTTTATTTTCTATTTTCTATTTTCCTTTCCATTTGAATTTCAAATCAACACAAGTTTAAAGTTCAAACACTTAATTTGGACACACATATAGAACTTCAGCATAATGTGCAAAAACATATTTTATATATTTCTTTATTTATTTTAGTTCTTTTAGACAAGCTTTTAATCATATAGTAGAGAATAATCCATACCTTATTACTTCTAGGGAAATCAAATTTATTTTGTAGACTATATATATTAAGAAATAGTTTAATCATGATTCTTCTTTATAATCTAACCCAAAGGCAATTTAGATTATCTAAGTATCTTTAATTATGTATTTTTAACATATTCATGAGTGGAAACTCCTAAATTATGATTATCTTTAAGGAAAGGTGTTTTGATTTAAAATCTCTGAGAATTTTTTTTTTCTTTGTCTTCACAAGATTTGAACTTTAGGGTGTTACAAATCCTACCCCCCTTAAAAATAATCTCGTCCTCGAGATTTGTAAGAAAAGGGAATACAAAAAGGATTGGTTTGCAATTTAGTTTTTTTTAATTTCTAAATCAAGGGTCTCTCTTTTTATTATTAGTAAGTGATAGGAAAGCATGGGTATTATATGTATGTTCACTTTATTATGTGGGATAGAAGATGTCTTTAGGGTATACATAGGTTTGGGTAAGAAAGAGTAGGATAAGAAAAACTCCATCCAAGATTGTGGATCTTGACTCATCTTGGTGACCACACTTGATCCTTGAAGACTTGAGTTGGTGCTCATCCTCCCTTGATGAAGTTGATCATCTTCTTCGGTCTTGTCTCATTGATTAGGAGTTAGTGTATGTTCAGGGTACATAAACCCGACTGCGTCAAACACACGGTTGAGCCTTTTCTTCTTTCGGCCTCCGAAGGCTGCTGATAGCGCAGTATTTTCGGCCTTCGAATATGCCCCAAGTAGTTCATCACTTAATGTTTCAATGCTTTTCAGCCAGTCATCATCAGGTTCAACAAATTTATCTGCATATTTGAATGTGTATTTCAGTCTGACCAGTCCGCCTTTGTCGGACTCTTTAATGGTCTCCTTCGGCATTTCCCACTTTTCTGCAAGTGGCCATACCCTGAAGGCAATGTGCTCTTGGACCAAGTCCCTTGTCCCAATGAAAGAGCAGACTATGCCGAAGGCTCTTTGGCATTCCTCGGCTGCTTCGTCCATTTCAACCTTCGGCCTTCGAAGTCCGAAGCGTTGCCAGATGGGGCGCATAATGATACTCTTGACATTTTCTTGCGCAGTTAAGTCATTTTTTACATAGAACCATTCAGTCATCCAGGCTCCGGGCCATCTCTTCCGAAAGGTTGGCACAGGGCGGCTTGACCCGGAGCGGGCACCGAAGCTGTAACACCCAAAATTATTGTGATATTGTTCTTTTCCCCACGGCTTCGTTTCATATAACAGTTCATGAATGTTGCAAAAACTTTTAGCATTTGGTTCTAAACCTTGGCTTCTTGCAGCCCAGACAAACATCCCCATTCTTATGATAGCTTCAGGAGTAAGTTGATGAAGGTAGACTTGAAATGTTTTCAGTACCTCAATAACAAAGTTGCTCAGGGGGAATCGAAGCCCAGCCTTGAGAAAGCTTCGGAAGATTACAACTTCATCTTCTTCGGGGGTGGGAGAAGTCTTTTCTCCAGCGTCAGCCCTCACAATAGATATATCTCGAAAATACCGCCCCCTCATATTATCAATATGACTCTGCTTGATAGTGGTCTTCCCGAAAACCGTGTGACTTGGCCGCCATGATCGATCTTCGGCCTCTTCTCCACCACTTTCTACATCATAGCTGTCGCTGTCATCAGTATCTTCGGACAAACCTTCGAGAATCTCTTTGGTGATTTTCTCTGTATTGGTCTCCGCCATCGCAATCAGGAACCCCAGATTCTTCTCTTCCTCGAGACTCAGCTTCGTATCAGCAGGAATCTTCTTACCTTCAGACATCTTCGGAAACGCTAAAAAACTGCTCTCGAGGCCGAAGCTTCAAAATCAAAAAGACCAGCAAATCTTAAAGCACAAGAGCTAAAAATTTAGTGGACCGAAGCAGATGGCAAGTGTGCGTACCAAATGAGTTCGCGATGTGATCTTATTTATACGCCCAGGGCGTTGAAAATTGAAAGACCCCGCTTGTCAGTGAATGTTGCTATTCTAGCAAAGGGAAGGTGTTTTTTCGGACCTTCGGCTCAAGGCCTTCGTCCAAATCGCAATCTGAATTTAATATTAAATTAATATTGCGAGGGGCTACTGTTGGGGGCCTTCGTCCTCCGAAGGTCCTCAAAAACATGATTTGACAATGTTTTCCAAGTGGATTATGTGAACAGGTATCTTCGGACTCAGAATTATGAACATAAAGCACGGTCAGGACGAAGCCTGAACCAGACGAAGGACGAGCTGATTACCAAGCTCTACGAAGGTGCACAGCCGAAGCTGTGTGCAAGGAAGCTTCGTCGCGATAGCGGAAAGGGGAACCGACTTAAAGATGAAAAGACTACGTGGGCCTTGACAGATTTCCATAAGTCATTAACAAATGTAATGGACATGGATGTAATTTTACGTGGGCTGTGTCCCGCGTCTATAAATAGATGAACAGTACTCCCGTACTGTTCACGCTGACTTGACATTGGCATTTGCGTCACGCTTGTACTCTTTACCTTCTCTCAAGACCGAAGGTACATTTGTAATTTGTAATTATTTCTATTTTTCTGTGTTAATAAAATAGAGATGATTCTATGATTTACATTTCATGTTTTGTATGAATCCTTCGTTATTACTTGTTATATTTACGAAGGTATGTCTCTTGTGACTTTCGTCCGGAACTCATTATTCCCGAAGGGGAATAATGTTTGGAAGGACGAAGGGCCTTAACATTTAACACTTTTTATGTTGCCTTGTTCTTAATCCGAAGCATTTGAGAACAAGTCCCCAACACACATCGGGTTAATAACTTGGGTTAACGCTAAAACCTGGCTTTCTACTAGTAAATAATAACCTGACCAACTAAAAGCAACTACTTGACTTAACTCCACATAAAGCTAGTCCACTACAGCCAAATAGGACACTTGCTGAGTATGTTGATGTGTACTCACCCTTGCTCTACACACCAAACCCCCCCTCATGTTGTCCGCATTGCAACCACTGCTCAGGAGGAGATGAAGCTGTGGAAGTAGACCACCAGGAGTTCCAAGATTATGATGAGTTCTAGGCATGGGTTAGCGGCAACCCCCCCAGTCGGCTGCCTATGAAGGCCGCGTGTATCTACGTTTCTTTTCCGCACTTTGATTATTGTAAAGACTTTGTGGATGTCTCAGGATATGATGTAATCGACTAGTTTTTCCCCTTTTATGTTATTATTTGAGCACTGTGTGTTGATGCCCATGTTATGTAACTGCTGTGTGCGTGAATTGCTGATCCTGGCACGTACATGGTTCGCATTCAGTTTGCCTTCTAAAACTGGGTGTGACATAAGTGGTATCAAAGCCGTGCTGACTGTAGGACTGCTAACCTAGAGTAGAATGGTGGTTCTAAGGATTATAGACCCCCATTATCACCTTGACTTTGGTATCCCTTCAAAAGTTGGTCATATCGATCAAACCTATGTTCTACTATATGTTATACCTTGCTGAAAATTGTGTTTTATTCTAATCCTTCATTTCTTTATGGTTTACTTGCTGGTCATGTTAGTTCTGTTCTCACTCCTATGCTTGTGGTGTCTTTTGTAGATGGCTTGTCTTGGACACACCGCATGGAAGTCCGTCATCCCCTTCTTGCCTTCTCGTCTCGCTGAGCGTCCGCTTCGCCGTCCAGTGACTGGTCAGTCTAGCCATTTGGAGAGGCTGCACCACCGCTTGCATGAGGAGCAGGAACATCGACGATAGGAGCAGGAGCAGCAGGGCTCTTCTTTCTTGCTCCAACAGGAGATAGAGTCTATGAGGAGCTACTCCCCTGTGCTCCCACTGGAGGCGCCCCCTGCACCACCACTGAGCGCCCCAGCCCCTGGAGTAGCTGCTGGAGGAGACCTAGACGATGAAGGTGGCGACAGCAGCTCGAGCCACGACACTGACTTTTCTGCTGGCTAGGAGCCGGAAGGATGGGTTGCTCGACCCATCACTCGCGACGTTGCTCGCGGGTGTCACTTCCACGATGCGCTCGACACTCTGCTACGTCGGGCACTTGACCAACGTACTTGGTCTATCGAGTATCGCTGTGTGGTCTTCCAGCACAGTCGTGGGGTCTACCCGGACCGCTGGGAGGCGACCTACTTGGTGCGCCGTCCGGAGAATAGTCTCCGGGGTGCGGAGATCTGCTCAGAGCACTATTCCATCTCTGAGCGGGACTCAGCTGAGGTGGCCATGCAAGATGCCGCACGGCGTGCGCTTTCGCACTACTGCTCGGTTCTCGGCGGGGTAGCCGATGGTCTCAACCTAAAGTATTACCCCCACCGTCCATCTGGCAGCACAGGAGGCATGATTGTCTCACCTGTTGGTGAGGACAATCCTAGGTTGAGCAGCATAGTCAACCTAGCCGTCGTGCTAAACACGGAGCTGGACCATGCGCTAGACGAGCTGAGTAGGGCTCGTGCTGAGATCGCCCAGCTGCGGGCTGAGCGCGCGAAGCGTCGTCACCTGGATGATGGATCCCCCGCTCCCGTCGGGACCCAGCACCCGTACCGCTCACATCGGCGTGGACACCAGTCTTATGGCAACCCCGACTGCAAGACCAAGATAGATTTAGAACCATAGATCGTCAGTGTTGAGTCGTGTAATAAAATGCTTAATATAGAAGTTTAGTCTTAGTCTCAGTCTCAATCTTAGCGTTAGTCTCGCTCTTAGTTAGTCTTAGTTAGACAGGGTAGTTTGCTTATCCTGTGCTTTTATGCTTGTTATGATGAACAATGTTGAAGTTGGATCTTTGTAATGATTGTCACCAGAGTGTGGGTATCCCCTGCATTCTGGTTTACCCGTTATATGTTAATGGAGTTAGTTATCTAGTTGGGAAGCCCTTTTTATTCTACTTTCCTCTTTATCTGAGAAGCTATGTTCGTCTGTGTTGGAGATTAGTGAAGATGTTCATCTGTTCAGTGTTGTTGAAGGATTCTATACTCTTTTCTTATGCTACAAGATTTGCAAGATCAGTTCTGATATGTGATTGCATTCTGCAGATGTCCGAAAATAGGTGCAGAGGAGGAAGGCGTGCTCAGCAGAAGCAGGTAGCACCGCAGGATGAGGTACCCTAGCAACAGCAGCTGCCACCCCCGCCCCCGATGTCGATCGAGCAGATGTTCATGATTCAGACTCAGGCAGTTCAAGCCATCGGTCAGACTCTGGCCGCCATTCAGCAGCAGCAGCAGCAGCCACCACCTCAGCCTCAGATGCCTCAGATGCCTAGGGACAAGCGTGCTGAATTCATTAGAGGTCATCCCCCAACGTTTGCTCAATCATCTGATCCCATGGATGCTGAAGACTGGCTGCGCACAGTGGAGCGGGAGTTGCATACCGCTCAGTGTGATGACAGGGAGAAAGTTCTATACGGTCCCCGTCTGTTGAGAGGAGCAGCCCAGTCCTGGTGGGAGTCTTACCTCGCCACCCATGCCAACCCCGACACTATTACCTGGGAGGAATTCAGAGGCAATTTCTGTCAGTACCATGTTCCTGCAGGTCTGATGACATTGAAGAAGGAGGAGTTCTTAGCGCTCAAGCAAGGGCCAATGTCTGTAAGTGAGTACCGAGACAAGTTTCTGCAGCTGTCCCGCTATGCTCCTGAGGATGTCAACACAGATGCTAAGAGGCAGTATCGCTTCTTAAGTGTGGCAGAACCTCCCAAGTTATTGGGCCCACATGCACCTGTCCTTGTCTCAAAGACCTTAGATGGCTATGCATGTGCACCAAATAACTTAACAGGATCCGTCCGAGTGTCACAAGGACACCGGATAAACCACTTACATCTAGAACCGCGGGATTAAGTAAACACAAATCACACACCAACAATTTTGCAGCGGAAATCTTATTACCAAATTTTACATGTTACATCAAGTTTTATAATGTGCATGATTGGAGTGATTACAAAAAGTGATTCAAAGGAATAACTTTGAACTGTTATAAATTGTTTATAAGTTTGAAATATATTCTAGCTTAAGTGACCATCCTCAATAAGAAGATAAAGACGGGGTATACTTATATAAGAAGGCCGAGCCCACCGGCACTTAACACCATCAACAGCAGCACAAGACTATAACCTGAAAAACAATAGGGAATAAAACCCTGAGTATGGAATTACTTAGCAAGACTTACCCAACTAAAGAAAAGACTCTCAAGGGTATGCTGGATTTAGGAATCAAAGGAGAGGCTTTTAGCGAGAATCAACTTAAATACTTTTGCAGAAATAGCTTACTAAAGTGAGTCCTTACTTTCAATATTTTAATGCCAGATTAAATATTAATAGACTCTGTTTGCACCTAGTCTAATTTCACCATCTCATCAATACAACATCATTTTTATTCATAATGTTCACATCCTGACTTAGGTTGCAGGTCAGTGACCAAGTCTCCACTGTCCGGGGATATAACGGCGATCCGAATCGATTTACTCAGCTGAGGATCTCTAACCACACGACATATGTAGCACTTAACCCTTGCATATGTCAACCATTCCCACAGATCCTCCACAACGTGAACCGGTCCGCGCTACCTGGGAGCACAGTACTCCTCCATCTAGCCTCTAGCCAGGAGGGTACACGCTACTCCCACCATCTCCCACGCCCAGTGCACGGTTGTCTTTTCACGTATGGAATAGCCGGGTTCAAGATTACCCTGTCCCATATCCAGGGCATGTGGCCAGATAAGATAGTCCTTGATCATACAGGCCTACATACGCATCCAATCCTTAATTGACCCGGACGGAACATCACCTGTTCCTAGCCCAAGTCCTGATTTAAGTACTTCCACCCTTAGGATTGTTTGTGTTCCTTAGGATGAAAAGAGCATCACAGGGAACTTTGCAGTAAGGTCCCACTATTGCTCCCAATGAAAATATTCCTGCAGACAGAAGTCATCCTTCCTCAGGATAACCCCTGAGTTAGGCATTAACGCAAAGGATAACCTCTATCCACAAGATTTACCTCTAAGCAAGGCTAAGCAATTTTGTAAATCATATTTTGATACTTCACCAGAAGTATCTATAAAGGTATGGATATCAAGGAAGGCAATGCATCAAAGGGTCTTCAAGCAACTCCTATAAACCTAATGCACATTTCACTAGACTTAAAGTGTGCAAAAATTATTTAAAACACAAGGAAGGGGTTGCATGCACCGGGGCTTGCCTGGGTAACACTAGGTTAGTGTTTGTTAGGCGACCACTTGGCGAGTATCCTTTGGCTTGGCACTCATTCAGATTATCCATCTTCTGGTTTGTCCATCAGCTTCATCCTGCAGAGTAGTCCGTGCTTGGGGTCGACTTGGCTTGTCTTCCGCATCGCACGATTAATCAACGTACCTGAATGAAATGCATTATGTACATGAATGCATATCGACAAGAATATCACACACCTAAATAGTGCTACGCGATAGCGAAACACCCAACGGTGAGGCGTTATACAAGTTCATACGGAAATACTAGTTATCGATATACAACTACGCGCAATAATTACGCTTCTCTAAATTAAACGAACCTAACACAAACATCACAAACAACAAATCATACACCTTAAACATAATTAGCCTAAACACAATTAATCAGCTACTTAATTAAATGCTAAATTTATCTCTCGCTTTATAAATTATATCACTTTGCTTACCAAGAACTAATTTAATTTTACTTCGCATCATACATATTTATTTAATCTATCTAACAATATTATTGTTTAGACATTTTAAAATACTAAATTTAAACTTCCTTCACTAATTTTACCGTACATCATATTATTAACATCTCAAACCTATCCAACGCGACTACTCCAAAATTATGAAAATAACCACATCACATTCATCGAACTAATTCAATAATTAAACTAGCGGAAATATGAATCGGCTCACCACGTCGCAATTCGACTTGGTAGTTGCCTAAACGACGATAGCCTTCCGCTGAAGTCCTCAATTGAACATCTGGCGAGCGTGATTGACGAGTTAAGACTGATGGCGAAAGCAGGAGCAGGGGCAGGTCCGGCATTTGTTAGGAAAGGAGCTTGACACCCGGTCTCATGACGAGCTGCTGAGTGAAAGACGACGACTAGGGCTGAGGCGAAGCTTGACGACGATATTGAACAGGGGATGATGATTGACGGTATTGGCGTGTCAGCACGACGATCTCCATACGACGAAGACGATGGCATGATGACTTGTTCGAGCGGGGCGAGCGTGACCTAGAGCGTGGACGCGAGTTGGAGTGGGGTAGAACGCGGCCACGATAGCTTTGCACGAGGACGCTGAAGCAGACCCAAAGGCGAGCGCCGTGATGCTGAGGAAACCGAGCACGGCTAAGGCACGACGGCGCGGCATCAACAACGAGCGGATTTTGTGACATCGCGCAGGAAAACTCCGAGCTGCGACCAGCGTGCAGAAAGCAAAACGCGCGCAGGGAGTTAAGCGCGAACAGAAAGCTCAGCCCGGCGGCTATGGCCGAGCAGGGAGCCGAGCGCCATGGGTGGCTGGGAGACAACCAGGGCGCGTGAGAACCGTCCGCCAGGGAGATGGGCTCGAAGGAGCTGCGCACGGGGAAGAGGAAACGCCATGGCTGCGAGCTACAGCCTGCCATGGAGGTGGACGCCGACAGAGGAGTAAAAAGAAATCGGGCACAGGGAGATTGAGGAAGGGCCGCTGGGCGCACAACGACTTGAGAGCGCGCGCAGGGGAGAAGCTTGGGGGCGCGCGGCCAAGGAACCGAGCAGGAAAACCTTGCACACGCTGGGAGGAGGAACGCGTCAGGAAGCTGCACGGAGAGAAAAGGGACGCCGGCAGGGAAGCAAGGGGGCACGGCTGGGCATAGAGAGGAGGTACGGCGAGCTCCGCGGCTGGGAAAAAAAACTCGATGCACCATGGTGGAGCTCGCGCGTGTGGCAGTGAACAGAGGTGGAGTTCGACGAACTGGAGCGAAGGATGCAGCATGAGAGAGATAGGGGAAGGAGAGAGAACGGCTGGGGGCGGGTCCGAGCGCCATGAAAGATGAGGTTCGACGATTCTACGGCGGCCGTGATCGAAGCGAGTACAAACACAGCGAGCAGGGTCCCAAGTTTGACGCGGCCATGGGAGGCAGAGGGAGTTGCGCATTTCGAGAGGCCGCGGCCGGACGAGCTGGAGAACTGGCAGCTCGACGGAGGTGGACTCACAGCCATGAATGGAGCAGCGGCAAGGTCCAAGTGAACATCAACCACTAAGCGAGCATTCCACTAAACTTTGTTTTCTTCTTTATTCCCATATCCATCTTCTTCCTAATTCGCCGCATCACCCAAGGCACTAATTATTGACACAGAGGAGGGCATCGAACTTTTTCACAGGACATGACGATGACACCGGGTTATGGACTATCGGGAGGAGCAGAGAGTATAGTCGGCATCAGACATGGGGGTAAATTGGGGCTGAGGGAGCAGACGCGAGTGTTGAAGACGCTCGTACAGGTCCAGGTAGCGCCCAGCCACCGTGACTATTGGCCACGCGACGACGTGCACAGGGACAACAGAACACACGGCCACGGCAACAACGGTGAGGCCGACGAGCACCAGAGCAGGGTGGGGACGTGACAAGCTAGGAAGAAGATGAAGGAAAATGACGACGGGCCGAGAGGACAAGGTACCGGCGTCGAGCGCTATGGGCAAGAGAGCACCGAGCAGAGAGAGACGCCACGGAGGGAAACAGGGGAGGGAGATAGCCATGAGAGCTCCACCGTTGGAGATTGAAGATGACCATGCGGTGGGATAAAGCCGCTGGCAAGGGAGAGCGAGCAGGAGGGCGATGGAGGGAGGGCTGGGCGAGCTGCCGAGCTCCACGTCGAACTGGAGGAGAAGGGCAGAGGGAAGTAGATAATATCGACAGCTTGATCCAGTACGATAGGATGCGGTGGAAAGAGATAAGATTAGCATGGCATTGAGAGGATAAGGAGGATATGTACGGGATTCCTTCTTCAGAGAGAGTGCTACGAAAATATCAGAAATGGCATGAATACTAATGGAGAAAAATAATCAAAGGAAGAGAGCGGTGGTTGTAGATTAGGAGATATTTTCTTCTCTAATTTTTTTAATAAAGAATTATAGATATTTTTGAATCGGGATTTTTAGCGATGAACAAAGAGTCGATGCGCGATACGGCAAACGACTACATACATTATTTTCTCGGATCACGAAACGGAAAATCCGAGGATTAACGATTTTGGCTAAATTTTTGTTTAGATAGCTTTTGGGACTATGCTAGGCAACACGTAAGTGGACTGAATATCAGATGCATTATTTGAGACAACACTGGTTTAGTCGAATTCGGATAAAAAATTATCTGATGTCTAAACACAGTTGATTTTATTATTTTATAGAGTGTGCTGAAGAATAAATTGGATCATAATCTCGCGCACGATTTCTCTCAGACAACGCGCGATTCAGATGATTTTGCCTCGAACATTTTAGTCGTCGAGTTCAAACTAATTTGCCCGGTATAAAATCGTCCAAGTGAGTCGGGCTTCCGAATTCGTATTCGCGCGAGCGACGAATTTTAAATAATCATCGAACGCACCGATTTTCAGAACAACGATGTTCCGAATATCACGAAAATTTTGGAAGAGCCCGAATAATTAAAAACGATGTCGAACTCGCGACAAACGGAACAGATGCAATATTAAAATCGCGATAGGCGAAGATGATTAAAATTAAGCATCTGTTTTATCCACTGATTACGTGCTTAAATCCGTACTCGTTGTCGAGTGGAATATAAACACCTGGGGTGTTACAGCCCTCCCCCTTAAAAGAATCTCGTCCCGAGATTCGGAGCGAAAGACTTTTAAGAGTAGAGAAGCATGTAATCCACGTCCCTATCAGCGATAATCATAAGGCAGTTCCAAGCAAAGGCGAGCGTCTTAGAATGTTGTTTCACTAGTGGACATAACATGTATCGCCTTAAACTGATTCAGAGATGTCCACCAATAGAGTCGATATCTGCTAGAGGAACATATAAGGTTCCATATGTGCAGTTTGCTTTTTTTGATGACACTGTACTATCTGAGTCTGTTGAGCGAGCGGCAAATACGCGATTTTACCCAAACAGAACCAGATGCAACCTCTTGGGTAAAACACAAAGAAAGAGGTTTACCAACAAGTGGTCACGGTAAGTTCATAGCACACGAGACGGGTGTGGATGTCGAATATTGTCGTGGTTAACATGTGGCTAACCAGAGAATTCAAGTCCATGAAAGATGATAGAGATTCGAGAAAATATCAATGAAGAGATCCATTGATGTTGACTTCGCGACCAACCCATTGCATCAAATACTTAGCACGGCTCGACTTGATCACACATGCTAGAAAAGCACACGTGAGGCGATCGAGGCGTGACTAGAATGATGATTAGGGGTTACTGGCCGACTTACTCTCGATTCTTATAAACACTTCCTTACGAGGGGTTGTACAAAAGTGAGTTCAGACAACTCGACAAAACGATCTCTAAACTCAACCTTTGTTCACAATGTAGCTACAAGTTAGTAAAACCAACTTGTTGAACTACCTTTGACATTGGGCATGTCCTCTCAGTACCATCAGTAAGCCAAGGGTTGAGAGTTCACTCTGGTTAACAAGAGATCATGTATTTGAATAGAGATCCATTTGATCATGTTGTTCATCCATTTTTTTTTCATGCGAGATGAACTGACTTGGTTCGGAAATACATGGATTAAATAAGAGAGCGAATGAACAAACTCCTGCAATCTCAGCAGCAGGAAAAGTCAATCTCCATTTGAGAACTAATTAGCTATCTCTTAACGCTAAAAAGCTTCAAGGCTTCACCTCTACACAAGGACGTAAAGGGAACTTGTATAAGTAGTCACTACCAAGATCAAAAGAAAAGAGACCACACATAAAAGTGGTATGTTCTTTTGATCCAACAGAGATGATAGAGGTTGCTTGATCACTTCACAAACAACTTAGAAATTGTTTCAAGGAAGGAGTCCATGGAAGATCACACATCGGTGTAGTTCCACAATGGATCATGACTAGAGACTTCGATACCAGCATGCGCCAAGCAGCAGAATCCTATGTGCACATTCACAGGAGGCTCTCAGTTTTGCCGTGGTACCATAAGTCATTAATCGAGACGCCATTATCGAACTGGCACCCATAATGAATCTCACGTGGTAAGAATAATTTGCGCAAAGATAACCTATCGTTATAGTCTAATAATGGATTATGACTACTAACGGTGATACCAGCGGATGCCAAGTAGCACAACCATGTGTGTGCATCCACAGGAGGCCCTCGGTTTCATCGCGGTGCCATCGGTTTTAGTCATAATACCATTGCCAGACGTAACCAATAAGAAATCTCGCATGACACCAATGGATTGAACAAAGGTGACAATATACAAAGAAATACTCCACCTGTAAAAATGGTTACAAGTAGAGACCAAATAGATCATGGACCGATGAAACGAACAAGGTATGACCATAACCTAAACTTGTTAATGAAGGGAGTACGATGGGAGACTGTTAATTCAGCCACAAGCATATTTCTATGCACATCATAGAGATTACAAGGTCAAGGATTAGTATCTGATTAAATACAGAGGGAAAACAATTATAAGATCAAGTTGGTAAGCCTTCGATAGATATGGGGAAACCAAAAGTATCAAACTCAAGGAAATGATCAGACATGTCTTTCCTGGGTGGGGTTGATAAAATGACATGATGATCCTTAAGAACAGGCAAATTGAATAGAGAGGAAGGAAACATGACTCGATATCCTTATTTTAAGCCTGGGTACACTTTATGTCCAACAAAGAAATTATCTAAGCATTTATTTGTATGTGTTTGGTCATGGAGTGATAACAGAAAAATCAACTTTGGGTCATGGTTCATCAACTAAGAACATGACCTAGATTTGGGTTTAGGCAAACGAGTCATTAACCTTCTATCGACACATTAAGCACAAGAGCACACATATAGCATCTAAACATAATACCTAAGGAACGGAGGACAACTATTTTATCAAAGTTCATAATTCACACTACACTAGATTATCTACAATCAATGGTTACTGGAATAAAGATAAGAGAAGCATTTTGGGTGTATAGGTGACAAACATGATGAAACAATCAGGATGCATGCTCGTCCTATTCGTCCTCACTAATTTTGCCAACATACTGTGGCAATAGCGTTCTATCTCGGTGGCATACGTACGATTCTCACGGTATTTTGCTAGTCGTCAGCTACACATACGTTTTCGAGGTTAGTGTACCTGCAGAAAATTCCATCACAATCCATTTTCCCAATGATGCAATTCAAACATGACAGTTTATCACAGTTTATACTCCATATATTGCTATATGGAGGCGAGCTCATCATTAAGCACCGAGCCACACATAGGCGTCGTTGCCACACTTTAACCATAGGGCAACTCATTATGGTAACTCACCTTCTTACCTGAGCGTAGGTGTGTCGTTGCAAGTACATTACATTTCTCAGTATTCCCATGTCTGTATACCCATACATACACATGGGGTACTGAATTCCCGGAAAAGTAAATACCCCACATCGCAGCCTTCATATATACATATGTGGAATATGTATATAATCAAGCGCTTTTTACACTCTTCCCTAGACTGACGGTTGTTCGGTCATGCTCTCACATCTCACCTTACCTTGAGCGTCGATCCATTCAAAACTGAATGACCTCAAAAATAATACTACACATGTATACAATATACACCCGGTTGTGGGTTAGTGGTTTTTAAATAAGCCACCTAATAGTCCTTAATTTAGGGCTTAACAGAGGATGTCGCTAGCATTATAGTTTTTCAAAACTGATTTTCAAAGCCAAACAATGTGTTTAGTTGAAAATAGGTTTTTCAAAACCAAAACCTTTGCTTTGAAAATACGTATGTGACCGTATATACTTAATCCAGCCCCGATACCAGCTGTGGCAGAACCTCCCAAGTTATTGGGCCCACATGCACCTGTCCTTGTCTCAAAGACCTTAGACGGCTATGCATGTGCACCAAATAACTTAACAGGATCCGTCCGAGTGTCACAAGGACACCGGATAAACCACTTACAACCAGAACCGCGGGATTAAGTAAACACAAATCACACACCAACAATTAATACACCTTAAACATAATTAGCCTAAACACAATTCATCAGCTACTTAATTAAATGCTAAATTTATCTCTCGCTTTATAAATTATATCACTTTGCTTACCAAGAACTAATTTAATTTTACTTCGCATCATACATATTTATTTAATCTATCTAACAATATTATTGTTTAGACATTTTAAAATACTAAATTTAAACTTCCTTCACTAATTTTACCGTACGTCATATTATTAACATCTCAAACCTATCCAACGCGACTACTCCAAAATTATGAAAATAATCACATCGCATTCATCGAACTAATTCAATAATTAAACTAACCGAAATATGAATCGGCTCACCACGTCGCAATTCGACTTGGTAATTGCCTGAACGACGATGGCCTTCTGCTGAAGTCCTCAATTGAACATCTGGCGAGCGTGATTGACGAGTTAAGACTGATGGCGAACGCAGGAGCAGGGGCAGGTCCGGCATTTGTTAGGAAAGGAGCTTGACACCCAGTCTCATGACGAGCTGCTGGGTGAAAGACGACGACTAGGGCTGAGGCGAAGCTTGACGACGAGATTGAACAGGGGATGACGATTGACGGTATTGGCATGTCAGCACGACGATCTCCATACGACGAAGATGATGGCATGACGACTTGTTCGAGCGAGGCGAGCGTGACCTAGAGCGTGGACGCGAGTTGGAGCAGAGTAGAACGCGGCCACGATAGTTTTGCACGAGGACGCTGAAGCAGACGCAAAGGCGAGCACCGTGATGCTGAGGAAACCAAGCGCGGCTAAGGCACGACGGCGCGGCATCGACAACGAGCGGATTTTGTGACATCGCGCAGGAAAACTCCGAGCTGCGACCAGCGCGCAGAAAGCAAAATGCGCGCACGGAGTTAAGCGCGAGCAGAAAGCTCAGCCTGGCGGCTATGGCCGAGCAGGGAGCCAAGCGCCATGGGCGGCTGGGAGACAACCAGGGCGTGTGAGAACCGTCCTCCAGGGAGATGGGCTCGAAGGAGCTGCGCACGGGGAAGAGGAAACACCATGGCTGGGAGCTACAACCAGCCATGGAGGTGGACGCCGACAGAGGAGTAAAAAGAAATCGGGCACAGGGAGATGGAGGAAGGGCCGCTGGGCGCACAACGACTTGAGAGCGCACGCAGGGGAGAAGCTTGGGGGCGCACGGCCAAGGAACCGAGCAGGAAAACCTTGCGCACGCTGGGAGGAGGAACGCGTCAGAGAGCTGCACGGAGAGAAAAGGGACACCGACAGGGAAGCAAGGGAGCACAGCTGGGCATGGAGAGGAGGTACGGCGAGCTCCGCGGCTGGGAAAAAAACTCGATGCAGCATGGTGGAGCTCGCGCGTGTGGCAGTGAATAGAGGTGGAGTTCGACGAACTAGAGCCAAGGACGCAGCATGAGAGAGATAGGGGAAGGAGAGAGAACGGCTGGGGGCGGGTTCGAGCGCCATAAAAGATGAGGTTCGACGATTCTACCGCGGCCGTGATCGAAGCGAGTACGAACACAGCGAGCAGGGTCCCAAGTTTGACGCGGCCATGGGAGGCAGAGGGAATTGCGTAGTTCGACGAGGCCACGGCCGGACGAGCTGGAGAACTGGCAGCTCGACGAAGGTGGACTCACAGCCATGAATAGAGCAGCGGCATGGTCCGAGTGAACATCGACCACCAAGCGAGCATTCCACTAAACTTTGTTTTCTTCTTTATTCCCATATCCATCTTCTTCCTAATTCGCCGCATCACCCAAGGCACTAATTATTGACACAGAGGAGGACATCGAACTTTTTCGCAGGACATGACGACGACACCGGGTTATGGACTATCGGGAGGAGCAGAGAGTATAGTCGGCATCAGACATGGGGGCAAATTAGGGCTGAGGGAGCAGACGCGAGTGTTGAAGACGCTCGTACAGGTCCAGGTAGCGCCCAGCCACCGCGACTGTTGGCCACGCGACGACGTGCACAGGGACAACAGAACACACGGCCACGGCAACAACGGTGAGGCCGACGAGCACCAGAGCAGGGTGGGGATGTGACAAGCTAGGAAGAAGATGAAGGAAAATGACGACGGGCCGAGAGGACAAGGTGCCGGCGCCGAGCGCTATGGGCAAGAGAGCACCGAGCAGAGAGAGAGACGCCATGGAGGGAAACAGGGGAGGGAGATAGCCATGAGAGCTCCACCGTTGGAGATTGAAGATGACCACGCGGTGGGATAAAGCCGCTGGCAAGGGAGAGCGAGCAGGAGGGCGATGGAGGGAGGGCTGGGTGAGCTGCCGAGCTCCACGTCGAACTGGAGAAGGGCAGAGGGAAGTAGATAATATCGACAGCTTGATCCAGTACGATATGATGCGGTGGAAAGATATAAGATTAGCATGGCATTGAGAGGATAAGGAGGATACGTACGGGATTCCTTCTTCAGAGAGAGTGCTACGAAAATATCAGGAATGGCATGAATACTAATGGAGAAAAATAATCAAAGGAAGAGAGCGGTGGTTGTAGATTAGGAGATATTTTCTTCTCTAATTTTTTTAATAAAGAATTACAGATATTTTTGAATCGGGATTTTTAGCGATGAACAAAGAGTCGATGCATGATACGGCAAACGGCTACATATATTATTTTCTCGGATCACGAAACGGAAAATCCGAGAATTAACGATTTTGGCTAAATTTTTGTTTAGATAGCTTTTGGGACTATGCTGGGCAACACGTAAGCGGACTGAATATCAGATGCATTATTTGAGACAACACTGGTTTAGTTGAACTCAGATAAAATTTATCCAATGTCTAAACACAGTTGATTTTATTATTTTATAGACTGTGCTGAAGAATAAATTGGATCATAATCTCGCACACGATTTCTCTCAGACAACGCGCGATTCAGATGATTTTGCCTCGAACATTTTAGTCGTCGAGTTCAAACTAATTTGCCCGGTATAAAATCGTCCGAGTGAGTCGGGCTTCCGAATTCGTATTCGCGCGAGCGACGAATTTTAAATAATCATCGAACGCACCGATTTTCGGAACAACGATGTTCCGAATATCACGAAAATTTTGGAAGAGCCCGAATAATTAAAAACGATGTCGAACTCGCGACAAACGGAACAGATGCGATATTAAAATCGCGATAGGCGAAGATGATTAAAAGTAAGCATCTGTTTTATCCACTGATTACGTGCTTAAATCCGTACTCGTTGTCGAGCGGAATATAAACACCTGGGGTGTTACATTAAGAGGCTTAGTTGATCCCCTGCATTATCAGCTGATGAATCATACCTTCCCCACATTTCAGCACCTGATGGATAGAGCAATCATGACAGAGAGGAAACGCAAAGAGATGGAGGATCGCAAGCGCAAGATCAGTGGACCCCAGCCTGGAAGCAGCAATCGCCCTCGTTTCTCAGGCAATCCACCTCAGCAGTTCAGGCAGAACCAGCGTCCACCTCAGCAGCAGCGGTTCCAAAGGCAGTATCCTCAGCACCAGCATCAGAATCGCCAGAACAATCAGTCAGGAGGAGGCCAGTTCCAGAGGCAGAATCAGCAGGCACCTCGTCTTCCTGCCCCAGCAAACCAGCAAAACAGTCAAGTAGCCCCAGCTCAAGGCAGAAACAGAGTATGTTTCCATTGTGGAAAGCAAGGCCATTGGGTGATGCAATGTCCGAAGAAGGCAGCTGAAAGGGAAATGTGCCCTTGGGCCATTTCTAAGTATTTTGGTGATTGAGTGCCAACACAAGTGCACTTATGGTAATCTATGCAAAGTGATGGACAAAGTGCAAATCAAGTCTAAAGGTATGTTTCTAGACTTGGTACATTGTTTTAAGAACTAATGTATTGTGTCTAAGTGCTGGAAACAGGAGAAATCAAATTAGAAAAGAGATGGCTTTGTTCAGCCAAAGACAGCTCGGTCTGGGTGCACCGGACAGTGTCCGGTGGTGCACCGGACAGTGTCCGGTGCGCCAGGCTGGCGACTGTCAACTAGCTGCTCTCGGGAGGCGATCAACGGCGTACGGTTATAAATCACCGGACTATCCGGTGGTGCACCGGACTGTCCGGTGAGCCACTCACAGGCGAAGTCGTCGCTCTCGGGAAGTGATTAACGGCGTACGACTATAAATCACCGGACTGTCCGGTGGTGCACCGGACTGTCCGGTGAGCCAACGGTCAGCCGGGCCAACGGTCAGCCGAGGATTCCGCGCGTGATGCGTGGCCGAGCCAACGGTCAGAAGGGGGCACCGGACTGTCCGGTGTGCACCGGACAGTGTCCGGTGCAACAACGGCTCTAAATCTGCAACGGTCGGCTTAGCCAAATAAGGAAAGAGATCCACACCGGACAGTGTCCGGTGGTGCACCGGACTGTCCGGTGCGCCAGGCGACAGAAGGCAAGAATTGCCTTCCTGGAATGCTCTCAACGGCTCCTAGCTGCCTTGGGGCTATAAAAGGGACCCCTAGGCGCATGGAGGAGCAGACCAAGCATCCTTTGAGCATTGTTGATCACTCACACTTCATTCTTGCGCACTTGTTCGACATTCCTAGTGATTTGAGCTCCGTTCTAGTGAGAACCTCGTGATATTCTTTTGAGCTCAAGTCTGGGTCTTGTGTGTGCGTATTTGCTGTGATTTTTGTGTCTTGTGTGCGTTGCTCATCCCACCCTTACTTCCGTGCTTCTTTGTGAACATCTTTGTAAGGGCGAGAGACTCCAAGTTGTGGAGATTCCTCGCAAGCGGGATATAGTAAAGCAAAGCAAAATACCGTGGTATTCAAGTGGGTCTTTGGACCACTTGAGAGGGGTTGATTGCAACCCTCGTCCATTGGGACGCCACAACGTGGAGTAGGCAAGCGTTGGACTTGGCCGAACCACGGGATAAACCACTATGCCATCTCTGTGTTGATCTCTTTGTGGTTATTGTGTTTTGCTAAGACTCCTCTCTAGCCACTTGGCCTTATTGTGCTAACCCCTAATCAAGTTTTTGTGGCACTGAGTTTCAAGTTTTATAGGATCACCTATTCACCCCCCTCTAGGTGCTCTCAACTGGTATCAGAGCTGTTCTCTTCACGTGAGGGACTAATCGCCCGAAGAGATGGATCCTAAGGGCAAGGGGATTGTGATCAATGATAAGGAGAAGAAGTCCTTCATCAACGAGCCAAAAGATGACAAGCCTACTGACTCGGGCTCGGGCCACAAAAGAAAAGACGGGAAGAAGAAGAAAACAAGGCGCATCAAGGAGATAGTCTACTACGACAGCGACGAATCTTCCTCTTCCCAAAAGGACGACGACAAAGACTACGAGAAAAAGAAGACGATCAATTCGAACTTTTCTTTTGACTACTCTCGTATTCCGCAAAGTACCAATGCTCATTTACTCTCCATTCCACTCGGTAAACCTCCTCACTTTGATGGAGAGGACTACGGATTTTGGAGTCACAAAATGTGTAGTCACTTATTCTCTCTCCATCCAAGCATATGGGAGATAGTAGAGAGTGGAATGAAATTTGATAGTACTGATAGTCCCATGTTCATTAATGAACAAATTCACAAAAATGCACAAGCTACTACTGTTCTTCTAGCTTCATTGTGCAGGGACGAATACCATAAGGTGAGCGACTTGGATAACGCCAAGAAGATTTGGGACACCCTCAAGATCTCACATGAGGGGAACGACGTCACCATGCTCACCAGGATGGAGTTGGTGGCGGGCGAACTTGGGAGATTCGCAATGATCAGGGGCGAGGAGCCAACCCAAACGTACAACCGGCTCAAGACCCTCGTCAACAAAATAAGGAGCTATGGAAGCACGCGATGGACGGACCACGACGTCGTCCGCCTAATGCTAAGGTCTTTTACCGTCCTTGATCCACATCTTGTGAACAATATTCGTGAGAATCCTAGGTACACCAAGATGATGCCCGAGGAGATACTTGGAAAGTTTGTAAGCGGGCGGATGATGATCAAGGAGGCAAGATACGTCGACGATGCATTAAATGGCCCAATCCAAGAGCCTCAAACTATTGCTCTCAAGGCAACGAGGAGCAAGGAGGCGCAAGTTGAGGCGGCAGGTCTTAATGATGAAGAGATGGCCCTCATCATCAAGCGCTTCAAGACGGCGCTAAAGGGTCGCAAGGGGCATCCCAACAAGAACAAGACGAAGGGGAAGCGCTCATGCTTCAAATGTGGTAAGATTGGTCATTTTATCGCTAATTGTCCCGATAATGATAGTGACCAGGAACAAGGGAACAAGAGGGAAAAGAAGAAGTCTTACAAGAAGGCTAAGGGCGAGGCACACCTTGGCAAGGAGTGGGACTCGGATTGTTCGTCGTCCGACTCCGACAACGAAGGACTCGCCGCCACCGCCTTCAACAAGTCATCCCTCTTCCCCAACGAGCATCACACTTGCCTCATGGCAAGGGAAAAGAAGGTTTATGCATCCGGGGGTACAAGCTGGATTATCGACAGCGGATGCACAAACCACATGACGGGGGAGAAGAAGATGTTCACCTCCTACGTCAAGAACAAGGATTCCCAAGACTCAATCATATTCGGTGATGGGAACCAAGGCAAGGTGAAAGGGTTAGGAAAGATTTCTATTTCATCCGAGCACTCCATTTCTAATGTATTCTTAGTTGAGTCGCTTGGATATAATTTGTTATCCGTTAGTCAATTATGCAATATGGGATATAATTGTTTATTCACAAATGTAGATGTGTCTGTCTTTAGAAGAAGTGATGGTTCACTAGCTTTTAAGGTTGTATTAGACGGCAAACTCTATTTAGTTGATTTTGCAAAAGAGGAGGCCGGTCTAGATGCATGCTTAATTGCTAAGACTAGCATGGGCTGGCTGTGGCATCGCCATTTAGCTCATGTGGGGATGAAGAACCTTCACAAGCTTCTAAAGGGAGAACACGTGATAGGTCTAACTAATGTAACTTTCGAAAAAGATAGACCTTGTGCAGCTTGTCAAGCAGGTAAACAGGTGGGAAGCTCTCATCATACCAAAAATGTGATGACCACATCAAGACCTTTGGAGTTGCTTCATATGGATCTCTTCGGACCCGTTGCCTATCTAAGCATAGAAGGAAGTAAGTATGGTCTTGTTATAGTTGATGATTTTTCCCTCTTCACTTGGGTATTCTTTTTGCAGGATAAGTCTGAAACCCAAGGGACCCTCAAGCGCTTCCTAAGGAGAGCTCAAAATGAGTTTGAGCTCAAGGTGAAAAAGATAAGGAGCGACAACGGGTCCGAGTTCAAGAACCTTCAAGTGGAGGAGTACCTTGAGGAGGAAGGGATCAAGCACGAGTTCTCTGCTCCCTACACACCACAGCAAAATAGTGTGGTAGAGAGGAAGAACAGGACGCTCATAGACATGGCGAGGACGATGCTTGGAGAGTTCAAGACCCCCGAGCAGTTTTGGTCGGAAGCCGTGAACACGGCTTGCCATGCCATCAACCGGGTCTACCTTCACCGCCTCCTCAAGAAGACTTCGTATGAGCTTCTAACCTGTAACAAACCCAATGTGTCTTACTTTCGTGTATTTGGGAGCAAATGCTATATTCTAGTGAAGAAAGGTAGAAATTCTAAGTTTGCTCCCAAAGCTGTAGAAGGGTTTTTGTTAGGTTATGACTCAAATACAAAGGCGTATAGGGTCTTCAACAAATCATCGGGTTTGGTTGAAGTCTCTAGCGACGTTGTATTTGATGAGACTAATGGCTCTCCAAGAGAGCAAGTTGTTGATCTTGATGATGTAGATGAAGAAGACGTTCCAACGGACACGATTCGTACCATGGCGATTGGTGATGTGCGACCACTGGAACAAAAGGAGCAAGATCAACCTTCTTCCTCTACAATGGTGCATCCCCCAACTCAAGACGATGAACAGGTTCATCAAGAGGAGGCATGTGATAAAGGGGGAGCACAAGATGATCATGTAATGGAGGAAGAAGCACAACCGGCACCTCCAACCCAAGTTTGAGCGACGATTCAAAGGAATCATCCCGTCGACAAAATTTTGGGTGACATTAGCAAGGGAGTAACTACTCATTCTAGATTAGTTAATTTTTGTGAGCATTACTCCTTTGTCTCTTCTATTGAGCCTTTCAGGGTAGAAGAGGCCTTGCTAGATCCGGACTGGGTGTTGGCCATGCAGGAAGAGCTCAACAACTTCAAACGTAATGAAGTTTGGACACTGGTGCCTCGCCCCAAGCAAAATGTTGTGGGAACCAAGTGGGTGTTCCACAACAAACAAGACAAGCACGGGGTGGTGACAAGGAACAAGGCTCGACTTGTGGCAAAAGGTTATGCCCAAATCGCGGGTTTGGACATTGAGGAGACTTTTGCTCCTGTGGCTAGGCTAGAGTCCATTCATATTTTGCTAGCATATGCTGCTCACCATTCTTTCAGGTTGTTCCAAATGGATGTGAAGAGCGCTTTCCTCAATGGGCCAATTAAGGAGGAGGTGTACGTGGAGCAACCCCCTGGCTTCGAGGATGAACGGTACCCCGATCACGTATGTAAGCTCTCTAAGGCGCTCTATGGACTTAAGCAAGCCCCAAGAGCATGGTATGAATGCCTTAGAGACTTTTTAATTGCTAATGCTTTCAAGGTTGGGAAAGCCGATCCGACTTTATTCACTAAGACTTGTGATGGTGACTTATTTGTGTGCCAAATTTATGTCGATGACATAATATTTGGTTCTACTAACCAAAAGTCTTTTAAAGAGTTTAGCAGGGTGATGACTCAGAAGTTTGAGATGTCGATGATGGGCGAGTTGAACTACTTCCTTGGGTTCCAAGTGAAGCAACTCCAGGACGGTACCTTCATCTCCCAAACGAAGTACACACAAGACTTGCTAAAGCGGTTTGGGATGAAGGACGCCAAGCCCACAAAGACTCCGATGGGAACCGACGGACACACCGACCTCAACAAAGGAGGTAAGTTTGTTGATCAAAAGGCATACCGGTCTATGATAGGGTCTTTACTTTATTTATGTGCTAGTAGACCGGATATTATGCTTAGTGTATGCATGTGTGCTAGATTTCAATCCGATCCAAGGGAGTGTCACTTAGTGGCTGTGAAGCGAATTCTTAGATACTTAGTCGCTACGCCTTGCTTCGGGATCTGGTATCCAAAGGGGTCTACCTTTGACTTAATTGGATAATCCGACTCCGATTATGCTGGATGTAAGGTCGATAGGAAGAGTACATCAGAGACGTGCCAATTCTTAGGAAGGTCCCTGGTGTCATGGAGTTCTAAGAAACAAACCTCCGTTGCCCTATCCACCGCTGAGGCCGAGTACGTTGCCGCAGGACAGTGTTGCGCGCAACTACTTTGGATGAGGCAAACCCTCCGAGACTTTGGCTACAATCTGAGCAAAGTCCCACTCCTATGTGATAATGAGAGTGCTATCCGCATAGCGGACAATCCTGTTGAGCACAGCCGCACAAAGCACATTGACATCCGGCATCACTTTTTGAGAGACCACTAGCAAAAGGGAGATATCGAAGTGTTTTATATTAGCACCGAGAACCAGCTAGCCGATATCTTTACCAAGCCTTTAGATGAGAAAACCTTTTGCAGGCTGCGTAGTGAGCTAAATGTCTTAGATTCGTGGAACTTGGATTGATTTATAGCATACATGTGTTTATGCCTTTGATCATGTTCCTTATGCACTTTGTTGTTTACTTATGGTGCTCAAGTTGTACAAACACTCCCCGGACCTCGCAAGTCCTTTTGCAAGTGATGCACATATTTAGGGGGAGATGTGCTACAACTTGACCCTTTGAGACTAACCGTGTGCTTGAGTCTGCTTGATTTAGTCTCAAAGGTGGATTGAAAGGGAAAGGTGGACTTGGACCATGCAAGACTTCCACTGCATTCCGATGAGAGGGTAACTTACTCCAAGTCCATCTCAATATCCTTATTGCCTTGGTACTCTTATTTGAAGATTTTGGTGAGGCAATGGGGTTTAAGGGCCAAGATTGATCCCGTTTTGGTGCTTGATGCCAAAGGGGGAGAAAATAAGGCCAAAGCAATAAATGGATCAGCTACCACTTCAGAATTTCGAAAATAGTAGAATAGAGCTTTTGGTTTGGAAAAACTCTCTTGTTGTCTCTTTTGTCAAAAGTTGGCCTCTTGTGGGGAGAATAGTCGATTATGGGAAAAAGGGGGAGTTTTTGAAATCTTTGATCAATTTCTCTTGGAACAACTCTTTTTATGTCTCAGCAAGTGTGTTTGACTTAGAGATAGAAAGTTGAGGTTAATTTGCAAAAACAAAACCAAGTGGTGGCAAAGAATGATCCATATATGCCAAATTTGAATCAAAGCAATATTGAGTTCTCAATTATATTTGTCGGGGACCATAATTAGGGGTACCCTCAAGACCCCTAAATCTCAGCTGGTAACCCCCATCAGCACAAAGCTGCAAAGGCCTGATGGGTGCGATTAAGTCAAGGATCGGTCCATTCAAGGGACACGATCGTGCCTCGCCCGAGCCTAGCCTCGGGCAAGGGAAGCCGACCCCGGAGAACCTACGTCTCGCCCGAGGACCCCCCTCCAGCAACGGCCACACTGTCAGCTCGCCCGAGGCCCAGTCTTCACCGAGAAGCAACCTTGGCCACATCGCCACGCTGACCGACCAAATCGCAGGGGCATTTAATGCAAAGGTGGCCTGACACCTTTATCCTGACGCACGCCCACCAGTCGACAGAGCCGAAGTGACCGCAGTCACTTCGCCGCTCTACTTACCGGTCTGACAAGAGAACAGCGCCGCCTGCGCCGCTCCGACTACTGAGCCACCCGACAGAGTGAGGCTGACAGCAGCCAAGGCCGGCCTCGGGCGTCATAGGAAACTCCGCCTCGCCCGACCCAGGGCTCGGACTCGGGCTCAGCCCCGGAAGACGGTGAACTCCGCTCCGCCCGACCCAGGGCTCGGACTCGGGCTCAGCCCCAGAAGACGGCGAACTCCGCTCCGCCCGACCCAGGGCTCAGACTCGGGCTCAACCCCGGAAGACAGCGAACTCTGCTCCGCCCGACCCAGGGCTCGGACTCGGGCTCAGCCCCGGAAGACGGCAAACTCCGCCTCGCCCGACCCTAGGGCTCGGACATGGGCTCAGCCCTGGAAGACGACGAACTCCGCCTCGCCCGACCCAGGGGCTCGACCTCGACCTCGGAGGAGCCTCCACCTTGCCCAGCCTAGGGCATGGACCGACCACGTCAACAGGAAGTGCCATCATTACCCTACCCCGAGCTGACTCGGGCTACGGGGAACCAGACCGGCGTCCCATCTGGCTCGCTCCACCATGCGAGTAATGATGGCGCCCCGCATGCCCTGTGACGACGGCGGCTCTCAGCACCCTTACGGAAGCAAGAGGACGTCAGCAAGGACTCGACAGCCCCAACAGCTGTCCTCCCGCCAGGCTCCAGCACTCCTCCGACAGCCACGACACCACGCGAACTGGGTGCCAAGACCTCTCCGGCTGCCACGATGGCATGTACTTAGGGCGCTAGCTCTCCACCGCTAGACACGTTAGCACACTGCTACACTCCCCATTGTACACCTGGATCCTCTCCTTACGCCTATAAAAGGGAGGACCAGGGCCCTCTTATAGAGGGTTGGTTGGCCCACGCGGAGAAGGACGGGACGGCGCTCGCGCAAGGCCACTCGCTCCCACTCCCGCGTGGACGCTTGTATCCCCCTACTGCAAGCGCACCCGACTCAGGCGCGGGGCTAACACGAAGGCCGCGGGATCCACTCTCTCACGCCTGCCTCCCTCCGGCTGCTTCCTTTCCCCCCTTCGCGTTCCGCCTCGCGTCGACCCATCTGGGCTGGGGCACGCGGCGACGATTCACTCGTCGGTCCAGGGACCCCCCGGGTTTCGAAACACCGACAGTTGGCGTGCCAGGTAGGGGCCTGCTGCGTGTTGACGAACAGCTTCTCGTCAAGCTTCAGATGGGCAGTCTCCAGCAACCTTTTCGGCCCGGGACGGTGCTCCGTTTTGGGAATCTTGAGTTCATGTCCCTCGACGGCAGCTACGACATGATACTCCTTCCCCCGCCGCGCGACAGCGACAATGGCGGTCGACAACCCGCTCGTCGGTGGGGAAATCGATGACGCCTTCCCCACGTGGTGGAAGGACGACATTCAGGCTTGTCCCGTCCCCTCCCCCGCCGACGGAGGAGGAGGCGGGGCAACCAAGGCCAAGCGGGAAGCAGCACCTCGTTGGCTGTCAAGCGAGTCAACGGCGCCGGCGCCCCAACGGAGGGCGCGTCGAGCATCGATCTCGCGTCTGAGATGAAGATGAGCGCCGCCTCTCCGCAACACGCCAATCTCAAGCAAACGCACGATGTCAGCATGCTCGCGAAGGACTTGCTGGGCGTCACCCTCATACCTGAGACAACGGTGCAGTCAGTCCCAGACGCGACCTCGTCACCGCCTGTCGACCAAAAGGTACCGACCGATTCCCATCTCGCGTCTTTTGGATTCGGCCTTGACCCACCAAGCGACCCCGCTTCGGTGAGCACTCTCATAGAGATGAGTCCAAACCCTCTGGGGTATCGTGTGCGGTCACCCTGGGACCGACTGACGGCTGACTCGACCTATGAGCCCTCGGGATCCGAGGAAGATGGCGAGCCCGACCTCTGTTGGGATTTCTCCGGATTTGGTAACTCCAGTGCCGTGCGGGACTTCATGACCGCATGTGACTACTGCCTTCCCGACTGTTCCGACGGCAGCCGCGGCCTCGACAACGAGGACCGCGGCCCACGTCGTGAATGTTTCCACGTCGATCTAGGGGGTCCCGGCGAAGGCAACCATCTTGGTATGCCAGAAAACGGTGATCCCCCTAGGCCTGTGCCTTGCGTTGACATCCTTCGGGAGCTAGCTGTGGTCCCCGTCCCGGCGGGGGGTCCTGACCCACAGCTCGAGCAAATCCGCGAGAGGCAGGCCAGGCTCGACGAGGGAGCAGGAACGCTTGTGCCGATCCGCTGGGACATTGGGCAGGAATGGGCGATCCAACCCCCCGGCCGGAGAAGCGCGTCATCTCCCCCAGGACATCCAGCACCGCATCGCCGACGACGTCAGGGTGAGGCCACCGCCGGATTCCAGCGGAGTCGGCCAGAACCTGGCTGCAGCGGCAATACTCCTCCGCGCGATGCCGGAGCCATCAACCACCGAGGGGCGGCATATCCAGGGAGAGCTCAAGAATCTCCTGGAGGACGCCGCGGTCCGACGGGCCGAAAGCTCTGCCTCCCGAAGGCAGGGGTTCCCCTCGGAACATCACGCCACGACTTCCCGATTCATGCGGGAAGCCTCGGTCCACTCCGGGCGCACGCGCAACACAGCGCCTGCAGTCCCGGGTCGCCTCGGCAACGAGCGTCATCATCACAGCCATCGGGCCCACCTCGACGATAGGGCGCGCCTAGGCTACCACCCCAGGCGTGGGGGACGCTACGACAGCGGGGAGGATCGGAGTCCTTCGCCCGAACCACCCGGTCCGCAGGCTTTCATCCACGCCATACGACGGGCACCATTCCCGACCCAGTTCCGAACCCCGACTACTATCACAAAGTACTCGGGGGAGACGAGACTGGAACTGTGGCTCGCGGACTATCGGCTGGCCTGCCAACTGGGTGGAACGGACGACGATAACCTCATCATCCGCAACCTCCCCCTGTTCCTCTCCGACACCGCTCGAGCCTGGCTGGAGCACCTGCCCTCGGGGCAGATCTCCAACTGGGACGACCTGGTCCAAGCCTTCGCCAGCAATTTCTAGGGCACGTACATGCGCCCTGGAAACTCCTGGAATCTCCGAAGCTGCCGCCAGCAGTCGGGAGAGTCTCTTCGGGACTACATCCGGCGATTCTCGAAGCAGCGCACAGAGTTGCCCAACGTCACCGATTCAGATGTCATCGGCACGTTCCTCGCCGGCACCACCTGCCGCGACCTGGTGAGCAAGCTGGGTCGCAAGACCCCCACCAGGGCGAGCGAGCTGATGGACGTCGCCACCAAGTTCAACTCTGGCCAGGAGGCGGTTGAGGCCATTTTCTGGAAGGACAAGCAGCCCCAGGGCCACCCACCGGAAGATGCTCCCGAGGCGTCAACTCAGCGCGGCGCCAAGAAGAAGGGCAAGAAGAAGTCACAAGCGAAACGCGACGCCGCCGACGCGGACCTTGTCGCCGCCGCCGAGTACAAGAACTCTCGGAAACCTCCCGGAGGTGCCAACCTCTCCGACAAGATGCTCAAGGAGCCGTGCCCCTATCACTAGGGGCCCATCAAGCACACCCTTGAGGAGTGTGCCATGCTTCGACGACACTTCCACAAGGCCGGGCCACCCGCGGAGGGTGGCAAGGCCCTCGACGACGCAAAGGAGGAAGATCACAAGGCAGGAGGGTTCCCCGAGGTCCGCGACTGCTTCATGATCTATGGCAGGCAAGTGGCGAACGCCTCGGCTCGGCACCACAAGCAAGAGCGTTGGGAGGTCTGCTCGGTAAAGGTGGCGGCGCCAGTCTACCTAGACTGGTCCGACAAGCCCATCACCTTCGACCAGGCCGACCATCCAGACTACGTGCCGAGCCCGGGGAGATACCCATTCGTTGTCGACCCCATCATCGGCAACGTCAGGCTCACCAAGGTCCTCATGGATGGAGGTAGCGGCCTCAACATCATCTACGCCGAGACCCTTGGACTCCTGCGAATCGATCTGTCCTCGGTCCGGACGGGTGCTGCGCCTTTCCACGGGATCGTCCCCGAGAAGCGCGTTCAACCCCTCGGACAACTCGACCTACCCGTCTGCTTCGGGACGCCCTCCAACTTTCGAAAGGAGACCCTCACGTTCGAAGTGGTCGGGTTTCGAGGAACCTACCACGCAGTGCTGGGGAGGCCATGCTACGCCAAGTTCATGGTCGTCCCCAACTACACCTACCTCAAGCTCAAGATGCCGGGCCCCAACTAGGTCATCACCGTCGGGCCCACGTACCGACACGCGTACGAATGCGATGTGGAGTGCGTGGAGTACGCCGAGGCCCTCATCGAGGACCTGGAGAGCCTCTCTAGGGAGGCACCCAACGTGAAGCGCCACACCGGCAACTTCGAACCAGCGGAGACGGTCAAGTCCGTCCCTCTCGACCCCTGCAACGACGCCTCCAAGCAGATCCGGATCGGTTCCGAGCTCGACCCCAAATAGGAAGCAGTGCTCGTCGACTTTCTCCGCGCGAACGCCGACATTTTCGCGTGGAGTCCCTCGGACATGCCCGACATACCGAGGGAAGTCGCCGAGCACTCTCTGGATATCCGAGTTGGGGCCCGACCCGTGAAGCAACCTCTGCGCCGATTCGACGAAGAAAAGCGCAGAGCCATAGGCGAGGAGATCCACAAGCTACTGGCGGCAGGGTTCATCAAAGAGGTATTCCATCCCGAATGGCTTGCCAACCCTGTGCTTGTGAGAAAGAAAGGGGGGAAATGGCGGATGTGTGTAGATTACACTGGTCTAAACAAAGCATGTCCGAAGGTTCCCTACCCTCTGCCTCGCATCGATCAGATTGTGGATTCCACTGCTGGGTGCGAAACCCTGTCTTTCCTCGATGCCTACTCAGGGTATCATCAGATTAGGATGAAAGAGTCCGACCAGCTCGCGACTTCATTCATCACACCCTTCGGCATGTACTGCTATGTTACAATGTCGTTTGGTTTGAGGAATGCGGGGGCAACGTACCAGCGATGCATGAACCATGTGTTTGGCGAACACATCGGCCAAACGGTCGAGGCCTACATCGATGACATCGTAGTCAAGACAAGGAAGGCCTTCGACCTCCTTTCCGACCTTGAAGCGACATTCCGATGTCTCAAGGCGAAAGGCGTGAAGCTTAATCCCGAAAAGTGTGTCTTCGGGGTCCCCCGAGGCATGCTCTTGGGGTTCATCGTCTCCGAGCGGGGCATCGAAGCCAACCCGGAGAAGATTGCAGCCATCACTAGCATGGGGCCAATCAAGGACTTGAAAGGCGTACAGAGGGTCATGGGATGTCTCGCGGCTCTGAGCCGCTTCATCTCCTGCCTCGGCAAAAGAGGTCTGCCTCTGTACCGCCTCTTAAGGAAAGCTGAGTGCTTCGCCTGGACTCCTGAGGCCGAGGAAGCCCTCGGGAACCTGAAGGCGCTCCTCACGAACGCGCCCATCTTGGTACCCCCCGCTGCCGGAGAAGCCCTCTTGATCTACGTCGCCGCAACCACCCAGGTGGTTAGCGCCGCGATCGTGGTTGAGAGACGAGAAGAAGGGCATGCATTGCCCATCCAGAGGCCAGTCTACTTCATCAGTGAGGTACTGTCCGAGACCAAGATCCGCTACCTACAAATCCAGAAGCTGCTGTACGCGGTGATCCTGACACGGTGGAAGTTGCGACACTACTTCGAGTCTCATCCGGTGACTGTGGTGTCATCCTTCCCCCTGGGAGAGATCATCCAGTCCCGAGAGGCCTCGATTAGGATTGCGAAGTGGGCGGTGGAGATCATGGGCGAGACGATCTCGTTCGCCCCTCGGAAGGCCATCAAGTCCCAGGTCTTGGCGGACTTCGTGGCTGAATGGGCCGACACCCAGCTCCCGACGGCTCCGATCCAATCGGAGCTCTCGACCATGTTTTTCGACGGGTCGCTGATGAAGACGGGGGCCGGCGTAGGCCTCCTCTTCGTCTCGCCCCTCGGGAAGCACCTACGCTACGTGCTACGCCTCCACTTCCCGGCGTCCAACAACGTGGCTGAGTACGAGGCTCTGGTAAACGGGTTGCGAATCGCCATCGAGCTAGGGGTCCGACGCCTCAACGCTCGCGGTGACTCGCAGCTCATCATCGACCAAGTCATGAAGAACTCCCACTGCCGCGACCCAAAGATGGAAGCCTACTGCGATGAGGTTCGGCGCCTGGAAGACAAGTTCTACAGGCTCGAGCTCAACCACATCGCCCGACGCTACAACGAGACTGCGGATGAGCTAGCTAAAATAGCCTCGGGACGAACAACAGTTCCCCCGGACGTATTCTCCCGAGACCTGCATCGACCCTCCGTCAAGACCGAGGACACGCCCGAGCCCGAGGCACCTTCGGCTCCGCTAGAGGCACCTTCGGCTGAATCCGAGGTATCCTCGGCTTAGTCCGAGGTACCCTCAGCCCAGTCCGAGGTACCCTCGGCACGGTCCGAGGTACCCTCGGCTCAGCCCGAGGTACCCTCGGCCCCCGAGGGTGAGGCACTGCGCGTCGAGGGGGAACCGAGCGAGGTCACGCCTAATCAAAGCTGGCAGACCCTGTACCTGCAATATCTCCACCGAGGGGAGCTGCCCCTCGACCAAGCCGAAGCTCGACGGTTGGCGCGGCGCGCCAAGTCTTTCGTCTTGCTGGGAGATGGGAAGGAGCTCTACCACCGCAGCCCCTCAGGCATCCTCCAGCGATGCATTTCCATCGCCGAAGGCCAGGAGCTCTTGCAAGAGATACACTCGGGGGCTTGCGGCCATCACGCAGCACCTCGAACCCTCGTTGGAAACGCCTTCTGACAAGGATTCTACTGACCGACGGCGGTGGCCGACGCTACTAGAATTGTCCGCACCTGCGAAGGGTGTCAGTTCTACGTGAGGCAGACCCACCTGCCCGCTCAGGCTCTGCAGACCATACCCATCACCTGGCCATTTGCTGTGTGGGGTCTGGACCTCTTTGGCCCCTTGCAGAAGGCACCCGGGGGCTACACGCACCTGTTGGTCGCCATCGACAAATTCTCCAAGTGGATCGAGGTCCAACCCCTAAACAACATTAGGTCCGAACAGGCGGTGGCGTTCTTCACCAACATCATCCATCGCTTCAGGGTCCCAAACTCCATCATCACCGACAACGGTACCCAGTTCACCGGCAGAAAGTTCCTGGACTTCTGCGAGGATCACCACATACGGGTGGACTGGGCTGCCGTGGCACACCCCATGACGAATGGGCAAGAGGAGTGGGCCAACGGCATGATCCTACAAGGACTCAAGCCTCGGATCTACAACGACCTCAACAAGTTTGGCAAGCGGTGGATGAAGGAACTCCCCTCGGTAGTCTGGAGTCTGAGGACAACGCCGAACCGAGCCACGGGCTTCACACCGTTCTTTCTAGTCTATGGGGCTGAGGCCATCTTGCCCATAGACCTAGAATACGGTTCCCCGAGGGCGAGGGCCTACACCGACCAAAGCAACCGAGCCAACCAAGAAGACTCATTGGACCAGCTGGAGGAGGCTCGGGACATGGCCTTACTACACTCGGCGCGGTACCAGTAGTCCCTGCGACGCTACCACGCCCGAGGGGTTCGGTCCCGAGACCTCCAGGTGGGCGACCTGGTGCTTCGGCTGCGGCAAGATGCCCGAGGGCGGCACAAACTCACGCCTCCCTAGGAAGGGCCGTTCGTCATCGCCAAGGTTCTGAAGCCCGGAACATACAAGCTGGCCAACAGTCAAGGCGAGGTCTACGGCAACGCTTGGAACATCCAACAGCTACGTCGCTTCTACCCTTAAGATGCTTTCAAGTTGCTCGTATACCTCGTTCACACACCAAGTCTGGTCGTCAAGGAAGGGTCAGCCTTGCTTCGGCAAAGCCCGACCCTCCCTCGGGGGCTAGAAGGGGGCAACCCCCTCTGCGTCAAAATTTTCCTCGAAAAAAGAAAAAAAATCTTTTCTGCCAGAATGCCTTTCGTGCTCTTCGACTACTTCAAAAGTGGATCCTAAAAACGACGGAATACACGTAAGCAGCCAAGGCTGACCGACCCGAGGGACTCCTACGCTTCCGGGATACGGATACCTCACTCATCACCTTCTGCGATAAGTAACTCGCGCTCGGATAAGTGACTCCATGGACCGAACAAGTCTTCATGCTCGAGAGCTCCTCTGCCGAAATGATTTTTCGGGCCCTCTCGACTGCGTCGGTAACAGAACCCTATGGACGAGTAAGAGCACGCGTAAGCGGCAAGGCCGACCGAGCTGAGAAATTCCTACGCCTCCGGGATATGGATACCTCACTCATCGCCTTCCGTGAAAAGCAATTCTCGCCCGCACAAACAATTCTGTTACCGACAAATGAGTCCGGATACTCGAAACAAGAGGAAAAGGAACGCAGCTTTACAACACGACGACGGAGTGTTTAGGCCTCGGCGGCCGCAGAAAACATACACACACTACAAGACAACCTGATCCTGCAGGCTCGGACGTCGACAGCCGAAGGGGGCAGCAGCACCCTCAGCATCAACTACACCTTCGGCGGGGTCTGACCTAGCCTCGGACAGCGACGCGGTCGGAGGTCCCCCGCTCTGAAGGACGACATCAGCACCACACCCGGGCCATCGCCGCCAGGGTCTTATTCGAGAATCCGGCCCGAGCAGGCGGCTCGGCCGGCCACCCCAAGGCCTCGGCCAGCTGTCCGCCAAAGACATCAGCTCGGCTTGTGGCCTCGGCAGCTCAACCCCGGTGTCGGTTCCGCCAGTGGACGACCCGGCCAGGCTCTGGCCAACCACACCTCCTTTTCGAAGCCAACTCTGCCTCCGTCCGTGCTGACACCGCTACCTCCGGCTTTGGCTCATCAAAGGGCGGCCGAGGGGTTCCTTTAACTAAGCAAGAGGGGCCTCGGACAGCAAGGCCGACCGAGCCGAGGGACTCCTACTCCTCCGGGATACGGATACCTCACTCGTCACCTTTGCACGAGGCAACTCACGCTCGGTGAAGCGGTTCAGATAATAGACAAGGCGAGTCTTAGTGCTCGAAATGAAGAAAAAACACGGCTCCGTGCCGAAAATACATACACGTTTAGGCCGCGACAGCCGCATTGAACAAAACACCGGCACTTAAGGTGCCTTTACAAACGGAACTCTGGTTCCACCTCCGCAGGTACGAACAACCCCACGCGATTGGGGGGGCCTGCGGAGCAACAGAAGACCGACGAACGGCTCGTCGTCGCCCGCCCCGGCAGCGGCAACGACGATGAGTTCTGCTCCGGAGGGCCGAACAACAGCAGCGATGACCTCAGGGCGGATGCTGCTGCCATGAGGCCCTCGCCCATGCCCCCAACTCGAGAGGCAAGGACGAGCAGAAGGCCGTAGAGTTGGAGGTCAGTCCATGGGTGGCGCCGGCTAGCTCGTCGGCGGCGGAACCTCTTCCAGCTGCCGTGGCGGAAGGCGGCACCGGGAGCGGCTCCGAAGCCGCTCAGCTCAGAGAGCCGGGCACGCGGCAGCTGCCCATGCCGCGAACGGCGGACGCCCTTCCCCCCGATCACTGAGGGAAGGAGCGGGCCACCGCCCGCACAAGGACCGACCCCAACTCGGCACACTCCCCTCCCCAGCACTGATGATGAACATCCTTGAAGCTGAGGGAGGGGCAGGGGCCGCAGCCCGGATCACTTCTCCCCGCCATCAAGCTGGAGGTCACCATCTTGGGTGACCACCGGCGAGGGGATGCAGCCGGGCTGCATGATGAAAATCCTTGAAGCCGAACGATGGCTGAAAGGTACCAACTTCCACGAAGTTGCGTTCCTCCGACGACAAGGCGGAAGGATTGCGGGCATCCCCCATCCGGGGGGGGCTCGAAAGGTGGAAAGGCACGATGCATGAGGGGAGCACCAAAACATGGTTGCCCCCCAGGGGGTCACCCCCCTTTTAAAGGCGACTCTCCCCACTTGCACCCTCAACCGTTGTGGGTTGAGTCTTCTCCAACACGCCCCAAGATTCTCCCCCCCACGGCGCGGGGGCTGGGTCCCACACGTCATGCAAGCCGGTCCAGGGGAGAAGAAGCCAAACCGCCACGCGCGCGCGGTGCAGGCAACCACCCGGTGGTTACAAGCACTCCTCCACTTTCGCCCAGACCAGCGGGTGAAAGGGCGGACAACCATGCAGGCGGCATGCAACCGTGCCAAGTGGGCGCGCCCCTTCGACTCCAACGAGCCCAGCATGGAGGTCCAGGCCCACGCGTCATGCAACCGGCGCGCCGGTTGCTACGTGTGAGCAACTGCACCGCCACTCACGCCGCTACCGTGCCTCCTCGACTGTGGAGTCAATACCAGGACTCGAGGCAACCCTGCAGTGCCAGCCAAGCACGACAGTCAAATGCGGTCAAAAATGAGCCGGCAGTAATGGCGGTGACAGGCGGGCAGCAGCAGCGATCACGTCGTCAGCCAAGCTCACGTCCCATCCAGGGGCAGCGAGGGAGCCCTCTCTCACGACGTGAAGACGGCACGCCCGTGATCCGTTCCTCGAACGGCGCGCGCACCGCAATGACTGCCTCACGAACCACTCGCCCCGTCGCATTAACTCCGCGACGGGATAGGCGGCGCCTCAGGCGGGAGAAGCAAGCGACGCTTCGCCTTCGCCATAATAACCGCGTCAAAAAAAAGGTACGCCACGTCATTCGACTTCGTATCCTTTTCCTTTTCCTCTTTCTCTCTCTTATAACAGGGACCGGGAAAGGGGGATACCCCGAAAAGGACCCTTCTCCGTGAAGGAAATAGGCTCCAAGCCTCCCTACTGATCAGAGGTTCGAAGGCTGGCCCCTCGGAGGGGTTCAACGGCCGCCTCAGATCGATTGGGTTCTGCGTCCACTACTGGTCAGAGGTTCGATGGCTGGCCCCTCGAAGGGTTCAACGGCCGCCTCAGGCCACTCGAGCTCCGCGCCCATTACTGATCAGGGGTTTGTAGGCTGGCCCTCGAAGGGTTCACAGTCGCCTCAGACACAGAGCGAGGGATGACCCTGGGTACGTTCGATACATAACCAAGGCTCGGGCTACGCTCCCGAGGTACCCTAGGACATTTCCGAGACCAGCTGGGAGTGATCTTGTAACGGAATCCCATCAGAGGGAGGCATCGAGCCCTCGGACCCCGTCAAAGGGGACCGGGTCCGGCAGATCACCCGCAGGTACTTTTGGAGCGTGCCTCTGGGCCTCTAGCCGACCCCTAGCAAATGGGGCACGGGCGTCCGCTCGGATTACCCGCCAGCAGCTCACCGGAAACACCATGTTCGGTGCCCTCCGAGGGCAACATGGCGCTTTCCCCCCCCCCTCCTTGCGGAAAGGCGACGCAGGGGCGTATGTAAAAAAGACGAGTCTGTCCTTGACCGTCCTCTCGCCCTGCGCAGAGGCTCGGGGGCTGCTCTCGCAAACCCGGCTCCGGCCAAACCGTTGACAGCGTCAACATACCAGCCCGAGAACTTGGGACCCGACCGTGCACTCGGGCTATGGCCAGCTCGCATGAGGGAACAACTAGACCAGCCGAAGTGTTGCGAAACGCACTAAAACCTCGAAGGAGTAAAACTACTCCTCCGAGGCCTCGGGGGCTACACCCGGCGGGTGCGCTCGCGCGTGTGACGGAACCTCCCAAGTAACTGGGCCCACCTATAGTTGTCTTTGTCCAACAGACATCAGACAACCCTGTAGATGTTCCTGGATTACTCGACAAGTTCGGTATCTTCTTCTTACCTTACCAGGAACGTTTCACCCGTCTTGCAGACATTACAGAACATCAGAGATATAGATATGCGGAAGTGATTACATAACCTTACATTTATTAAAAAGTAAGATCAAGTTGTTTATCACAGACCAGAACTATATAACGAGTGCAGAATAATATTATTACACATACCAAGGGAGGCAAAAACTCCTCCCGACAGTTATCACACAAAAAGTCCTAATGGAGGATCCTTTTCTCCCGCACTTCACTCTGGCTTATCCGCACAAAAAGTCCTAAAGTGTTGAAAGTAAGGACTCACTTTAGTAAGCTATTTCTGCAAAAGTATCTAAGTTGATTTTTGCTAAAGCCTCTCCTTGATTCCTATTTATCCAGCATACCCTTGAGAGTCTTTTCCTTAGTCGGGTAAGACTTGCTGAGTAATTCCATAATCAGGGTTTATCCCTCCGTTGTTTTTAGGTGAGGAAGCGACAAACCTTTGTTGCTTTTGCTCCAAGGTGGTTCCTAATGAAGATAAGCCAGAGTGAAGTGCGGGAGAAAAGGATCCTCCATTAGGACTTTTTGTGTGATAACTGTCGGGAGGAGTTTTTGCCTCCCTTGGTATGTGTAATAATATTATTCTGCACTCGTTATATAGTTTTGGTCTGTGATAAACAACTTGATCTTACTTTTTAATAAATGTAAGGTTATGTAATCGCTTCCGCATATCTATATCTCCGATGTTCTGTAATGTCTGCAAGACGGGTGAAACGTTCCTGGTAAGGTAAGAAGAAGATACCGAACTTGTCGAGTAATCCAGGAACATCTACAGGGTTGTCTGATATCTGTTGGACAAAGACAACTGTAGGTGGGCCCAGTTACTTGGGAGGTTCCGTCACAGCTGGTATCAGGAGCGTAGCCCTTCTTGACAGATATTATGTAGCATCTTCAAAAGAATTTTCTAAGACTTATCTAGAAAATTTCTTCTCTTCTTACCTAAGCATCTCTGAAGAGTTTATTTCAAAGACCAGATAGAAAGAGTGCAATGTATAGAAGGTTGAATCGACTAAGGTTGATTTTGTACTTATTCATGCATCATGCTAAAAATTGTACTAATAAATTTCCCCCTTAGAAAATGCCGCCACGTACAAGGAAAATGACACAAAAGCATACTGGACCTATCGGTGTGCCTCGACACCAACTTGCCCTACGGGAGCAAGAGCAAGATAGCAGTAGCGGGAGCAACGATCCTATTGGTGATCTCAAAGCTCGCTGTGAATCAACTTCAAGCAGAACTGCATCGCAGGACCAATTTATGGGTTGCGGACGGTGACCGAATAAATGATTTGAGAAGTTACATCCGCACCCTGCAAGATCAACTAGCTGACCGAGATCTGGCGCTTGATTGGGCGGTACAATCTCGCTCAGTAGCTTTAGCTAAGGAAGCAAAGGCTCGAGCACGAGTCAACGAACTTAGCGTTGCTATTGACAACTTGCAGGTATATTGCAATACTTTACATGAGGAAGTTCATGTACTGTATTCGCAATTACACACAAATGTCCCTGCGGATCCCGTCAGGTCAGAAGCCGGACCCTCGCATACTGCGGGAGAAGCGCTTGGTGGGGAGTTAGACCTTTTTAGGCCCCCTCCTTCTTTGAGGCTGGTCGACGTATGGTCTCCCACACCTGATGATGAAGCTACCAAGAACAATCAAAAGCAGGAATAGTAGAGTAGCTTGTAGAAGTAGAAGTAGTATGTTGTATAATAGGTTGAACTCTTGTATAATGGGTAATGTATCCTGTTGTATAACATCGAGTCTGTATCATTACTTTTTATAGTAATGTAAAATGGAAGGTTTCTCTGGCATATTATGTTTACTTCAAATGTTCTTTGCCTCAGATGCCTACCAGGACTCGAGGGCAGGATGCAGCAGGAACTTCTGGGGGAAGGGATGTCACCCCAAATCCACCTCCGGTTCCTCCCACATTGGCCGAGGCGATTGCCGCCTTGGTGAACGCGACTGCGGACAATACCCGCTTTCTTAGAGAAATGGCGGGCCAACAGCTCCAGCAGTAGGGTGGAAGGGGTTATCAGCAAGGCCCCCGTGAAACCGCCTATCTGGATTTCTCTGAAATCCGTCCACCACTATTCGTCAAGGCTAAGGACCCATTGGAAGCTGATGAGTGGATACGGGTTATTGAACAAAAGTTTGGTCTTCTCCGCTGTTCAGAGACGCAGAAGCCGTTATTCGCAGCACAACAACTACGTGGCCCTGCCAGTACCTGGTGGGGGAATTTTGTGGCTATTCAACCTGCCAACCATCAAGTCACCTGGGAAGAGTTTAAAGTGGCCTTCCGCGAGCACTACATACCCGAAGGTGTTCTGCATATGAAACAGGAAGAGTTCATGAAGCTGAAACAAGGAGGAGATACCGTCAATCAGTATCTCAACAAGTTTAATCACCTGTCACAATACGCAATCGACTAGGTGAACACTGATTTAAAGAAAAAGAACTGCTTTATGAGGGGTCTAAATGACCGATTGTAGAGAAAAATGGCCACATGCATAGATCTCACGTATGGAAAGGCTGTCAGCACAACCTTATCTGTTGAAGCAAAATACGCAGGTTCCGGGAAGAACAAGGGATTCGGTGGTGAGAAGCCTAATCAGGGCCAGGCGAAGTAGGCAATGGTTTGTGATCCGGCCTTCTAGCCAAAATCGCACTTTTTCTCGTCCACCCTCATTCCCTTTCAAGCAGCCAATCATTATCCGTCCCAACAATACCCCCACTACCCCAAATCAGCCGGGTGCCCCAGGCACTCGATTCCCTGCATTGCCCAGCTCTTCAACCGGGTGTTTCAATTGCGGCAAGTCGGGACATTTCATTAAAGATTGCCCATATCCCAAGCAGAATCAATCAAATGCTCCGCAAGGATCTGGGAAATCAGCTCAGTCCAAGGGAAATACTGTGGGGAAGAATACAAAGAAGACGGGGCGTGTATACTATACTCAAGTGGCCACTACACCGGAAGGTGAACCGGTGATGATGGGTACGTTTCTCGTGGCCAGTCACCCTGCAATTATTCTTTTTGATTCTGGTGCTTCGCATACGTTCATTAGCAAGAAATTTGTGGAGCAACATCACATTGCATGCCATGAATCAAAAGAGGGATTTAAAATTCATTCACCTGGGGGACACATTTTTACTAGAGAAGTGGCCTATGAAGTGCCAGTAACAATGGCCAGACGGAACTTTCCTGCTAACATGATTGTTCTGAAAGGCCAGGATATAGATGTAATTTTGGGTATGAATTGGTTAACCCAACACAAGGCAATTCTCAACACTGAACTCAGAACCGTCAGGTTGAGCTATAATCAAGAAGAGATTCTTTTGTCTCTCCCCGTAACCAATCCAGCCAAAGCTTCTGGTAGAATATATGAAGCCATTGTACCGGAGATCAAGGATATTCCGGTAGTATGTGAGTTTCCAGATGTATTTCCGGAAGATTTGCCTGGACTGCCCCTTGAAAGAGATGTAGAATTTGTAATTGAGCTAAAGCCCGGTACGGCTCCCATTTCCCGAAGATCGTACCGTATGCCCCCTAATGAGTTAGCGGAATTGAAGATTCAGTTACAAGATCTACTGAATAAGGGATTCATCCGGCCAAGCTCGTCTCCATGGGGTTGCCCCGCCATTTTTGTTAAGAAGAAGGATCAAACCTTACGTATGTGCGTGGATTATCGACCCCTAAATGAGGTCACCATCAAGAACAAGTACCCTCTTCCAAGGATCGACATCTTATTTGATCAACTGACTGGGGCGAGGGTATTTTCCAAAATTGATCTCAGGTCGGGCTATCACCAAATCCGTATTCGGCCCGAGGATATACCAAAGACCGCGTTTACTACACGGTACGGATTGTTCGAATATCTGGTAATGTCTTTCAGGTTAACCAATGCTCCTGCTCATTTCACTTACTTGATGAACTCGGTGTTCATGCCCGAGTTGGACGGGTATGAAGAGGAGCATGCTCAACATCTACGAATTGTATTGACGCGCCTGAGGGAACATCAGCTGTATGCCAAGTTCAGCAAGTGCGCGTTCTGGCTGGAGGAAATTCAATTTTTGGGGCACGTGTTATCTGCCAAGGGAATTGCGGTAGATCCTAGCAAAGTCAAGGATATTCTGGAGTGGAAACCCCCAACCACTATTCATCAAGTCCGGAGTTTTCTTGGACTAGCTGGATATTATCGCAGATTCATACCAGATTTTTCTAAGCTTGTGAAGCCAATCACAAGTTTATTGAAGAATGACATTAAATTCAATTGGTCTTCTAAGTGTAATGAAGCCTTTGAGCAATTGAAGACATTATTAACCACTGCTCCGGTATTGGCTCAACCGGACATCACTAAGCCTTTTGATGTATATTGTGATGCGTCTGGCAGTGGACTCGGCTGTGTATTAATGCAAGAGGGCCGAGTAATTGCATATGCTTCAAGACAGTTGCGCCGACATGAGGAGCATTACCCAACTCATGATCTGGAGCTAGCTGCTGTGGTTCATGCCCTGAAAATTTGGTGTCATTATCTGCTGGGAAATGTCTGTCATATTTATACAGATCATAAAAGTTTGAAGTACATCTTCACCCAGTCAGAATTAAATATGAGGCAAAGACGATGGCTTGAGCTTATTAAGGACTATGAACTGGAGATCCATTATCACCCAGGCAAAGCCAATGTTGTGGCAGATGCACTGAGCCGTAAGGCTTCCTGCCACTGTCTTATGGTGAAGACCTCTGACAACACTTTATGTCAAGAGATGGAAAAGTTAAACCTGGGGATAATCCAACAAGGGACTCTGAATCAGCTAAAGCTTGAGTCAATCATTTTGCAAAGGATAATTGATGCTCAAAAGGATAATTTGGGTATGAAGCACATACGGGAGAAAATAAGGGCTGGAACAGCCAAATGTTTCAAGGAAGACGATCAAGGTGTGATATGGTTTAAAAACCGCATAGTAGTGCCAAAGAATGAAGAACTCTGCCAGCAAATTCTTGATGAAGCACATCTTAGTCGCTATTCTATTCATCCCGGAAGCACTAAGATGTACCAAGACTTGAAGCAACATTACTGGTGGACAAAGATGAAGATCGAAATTGCACGCTATGTGGCTAAGTGTGACACTTGCAGACGTGTCAAGGCCATACACATGAAAACTGCTGGTCCATTACAATCTTTGCCAATCCCAACATGGAAATGGGAAGACATAAGTATGGACTTTATTGTGGGACTGCCCAGGACGGCCAATGGGTATGATTCTATTTGGGTTATCGTTGATCGACTCACAAAGATTGCCCACTTCTTACCCGTCAGGGCCAAATATACAGTGACCACTTATGCAGCATTATACATTGCCCGTATTCTCAGTTTGCATGGTATTCCGAAGACTATAGTATCGGATCGTGGACCCCAATTCGTATCCAAATTCTGGGAAGAACTTCATAAATCTTTGGGTACCAAATTGCTCCACAGTTCGGCTTATCATCCACAAACAAGTGGACAAACTGAGAGGGTGAATCAAATACTTGAAGATATGCTGCGGACATGTATTCTGGATTTCTCACAGAAATGGGATGAATGTTTGCCCTTAGCGGAGTTTTCATATAATAATAGCTATCAAGAAAGTATCAAAATGGCACCTTTCGAAGCACTATATGGACGACGATGTCGTACTCCGCTAAATTGGTCTGAATCAGGTGAAAGGTACTTCTTCAGGCCTGACCTGGTAAAAGAAACTGAAGATAAAGTTCAGAAAATAATACATAATTTGAAGAAAGCTCAAGCTCGACAAAAGAGTTATGCAGACCGACGACGACAACCCTTATCTTTTCTCGTGAAAGATTATGTCTACTTAAAGGTCTCACCAATTAAGGGTGTATCGCGTTTCGGGATAAAAGGGAAGCTAGCACCCCGGTACATTGGTCCATTTCCTATACTTGAGCAATGTGGACCAGTGGCATATCGACTTCAACTACCCGAAACTTTGTCTGCTGTACATAATGTGTTCCACGTGTCCCAATTGAAGAAATGTCTTTGGGTACCAGATCGAACCCTTGAAGTGACAGATGTTGTCCTTGAACCAAACTTGACATACTCTGAGCACCCTATTCGAGTCTTGGATCAGAAGGACAGGGTTACCTGGAGGAAAACTTTCAAGTTCTATAAGATACAGTGGAACCAACATTCTGAAGAAGAGGCTACATGGGAAACTCAAGACTTTTTAGATAAGAATTTCCCCGGCTTTTTAGCCTCATGTAATTTGTAAAGTTATTGTAATAAAGGAATGAACCCCACGCCGCCCCTGCCTTGTACCAGAAATAAGGAAATAAAAATGTGACACATTTCCTTTTCCATTACTTACCCTAGGACTTTTAATCTCGGGACGAGATTCTTTTATGGGGGGAAGGATGTAACACCCCTGGTGTTACTATAACTAAAATTTGAGCATGGCATCATAAGCATTGACATTGCATATGTTTGATACACCTAGAGTGCATTCACTAGGTAAAAATTTCAAACAAGTGTATTGTTTTTGGTGTTTTACAAATAGGACCCTGGATAGGGAACCTAACCCTAAATCAGGCTCAAAGGGGCAAAACTTAACCCAAATGAAGAAAACCTAAGGGTTTTAGGGGAAGAGTCATAAAATGTCCCCAAAAATAAAGTTGAATCACATTTATACCCCTGGGACACCAAAAATCTCAATTAGAACCCTGGAAAACCCTAAATCCCAACCCTAGGGACCTATGTGCAAAATTAGTCCACTTTTGGACTAAAGTGCAAAAACCAAGTCAAATAAGTATCTTAAGTCATTTGGGACACTCATGTGTGAAATTGCAAGCCAAACCCTAAGTTTTGGACTAATTTGCAAAAATCACCCCTTAAGCTCTATTGAGCCTAAGTCTGAAATCAGTGTGTTTCCTTCAACTTTGAACCCTTGTATCTGTCAAACTATAGGGTTTCTGCCCTAGGTCACCACATCAAGATTGTAGGCCAATTATAGGAGAACAACTTTGCTTAAGAGTGTAAGCATTGTTGTTAAGAAAATATTGGAGATAAGCAGGCCTGAAGTCAAGCTGTCAGGCCGATTCAGTCTGAATTTCAGATAGGCAGTGACTTGGACCCAAGTTTGAGGACCAGTTTGACCTTGATCCAGTGCTCAAATAAGTGTAATCCCTATAGTCGATTTGTAGCTGGTAAGTAGCACTACAACTTCGATGCAGAGGCTTGGGTGAGTTGCCGAGTGAAATCTGGAGAAAATCGACCCTCAACTCTAGCTGTCAGGTGCTCTGTTGGGAGTTCACCATGGTACAGTAGCAAAGGGGATCAGATCGCCAGCGCAACGGTTCCCACCGCCGGTGACCCCCCCCCCCCCCCCGCCGCCGTGATTCGTGTCGTCGGCGTCAGGATTCACGCTTGGGTAAGTTGATAACGTCGCGGGGTCAAAAGATCGTCGCCGCCAGTGACCTGGAAGCCACTCCGGCTAGCCGTAGTTCATCTCCCCTGGCTCACCGCCTGCGGGTAAAGTGCTCACCGTCGTCGTGCCATCGCCGTTGGCCACCGCGTGTCCTAACCGCGCCATCGCATCGCCGTGACACCCTCTAAACTCCCCGTCGACCATCGGAGTTACTGCCACGGCGGTGAACACGTGTTCACTGCACCACCGTTCTTCCTCACTTCCGACCGCCGTGTGTCTCGTCCAAAATTCGCGGCCACCTGCCCGTCCTCCCTATAAATTGAGCCCGTGACTAGCTCCGCGAGGTCGTCAGCTAACCAGCCACCACTAATCAGCCACAATCATTCACCAGAGCTCGAGAATTTCCAATTCTCCCCAAATCGGGTTTCCGCCACCGTAGAATCAAGCTCACCGCGGCCAGCCCTATCTAGGTCAGTTCATCCCTCCTTCTCCTTTGTTCGAGCACTCTTGTCACTCTGTGATGCTGGCCGAACTGCCAATTGGTACGGAATAGCTCTAGATCACCGGGAACGCATTCATCTATCCGCCACCTATTCGGTTCACGTGGACAGAGCTTAATAGGTCGCCACTCGTGAAATTGGGTTGGGGGAAATACTCGGGGTAGATCCAATTTGGTGTCTGTTGCTCGGAGAACCCAGCCGTTGCCCCAATCGGCCGGTACAGGTGCTCGCTGGAGTGCTCCCCACGCTGCCGTCGTCGTGGACTTGGCGTGCAAAGAATTAGAAATCAAGGGGGCTCGGTGTAAAGCGTCAGCGACTCAGTGAATAGTGCTTCGGATCTACTTCGGGTTGTTCTAAAACGCAAGGGCCTTTCTGCAATGTCGCCAGCGCGGCCGCGCGCGGGCGCGCTTCTGCCTGGGACTGGGCCGACTGGGCTAGATTCAGCCCAACACTATTCACCCTTTCTCCTTTTCTTTTTCAGGATAACTTTAGAAATATATAGAAAAATGTAGAAAAATGGTAAAATAGTGAAACCAATTTTCCTAGGTTTCTTATTTTCCCTAGAATTTAATAAAAATAGTTTTATGATTTTTAGAGGAAATAAGGAATTTTAAGGCATTTAAAGTAGTTTAAGGTAATGGTTCTGGATTTTTAGAAAATAAATAGTAATTCCAAAAATGTCCAAACTTTTTATATGAGTCTTATACATTATTTAGAAGCCTTGGGTAGAATTTGGGTTGATTTGGACCTTGTTTGATAACTAGAACCCAAAACCCCCACCCCTGCTCTATGAACCCCTTTACTGACTCCGGAAACCCTCAGTTCTCGGAGTTCCGTGAAGGAAAGTTGTATTCAAGACTTTAGATAATAAGTTTCTATTATCTTTGCACTCTCATGAGCATTACATGGCATTCATTCTTATACATATATGTGGTTATGTTTAGAAAACGAAGAAGAAGTTGAAGTGAGTGAAGAAAAGGCACCACCACCTTCGGACTCTCAGGCAGGATCTTGTCTTTATTTTGACATCTGCGGGTCTGAGCCAGACTCACCTACTAACGAAGGCAAGCCCCGGTGCATGCAACCCCTTCCTTGTGTTTTTAAATACTTTTCGCACACTTTAAGTCTAGTGAAATGTGCATTAATTTTATAGGAGTTGTTTGGAACACTTTGATGCATTGCTTTCCTTGATATCCATACCTTTATAGATACTTCTGGTGAAGTATCAAAAACATGATTTACAAAAATGCTTAGCCCTGCTTAGATCTTGTGGATAGAGGTTGTCCTTAGCCTAGCTCGAGAAAGGATGGCTTCTACCTGCAAGAATATTTTCTTTTGAGGAGCAATGGTGGGATCTTACTGCAAAGTTCCCTGTGATGCTCTTTTCATCCTAAGGAATAGAAACAATCCTGAGGATGAGAGTACTTAAATCGAAACTTGGGTTAGGAACAGGTGATGTTCTACCCAGGTTGATTAAGGAGTGAATGCGTATGTAGGCGTGCTGATCGAGGACCCTTTAACTGGTCACATGCCTCGTCATGGGTAAGCCTTGCCTCGGGTAGACTAAGGCCAGAATAAGATAACACGAAATGGGCAGTGGAGCGGTGGCGGGAGTAGCGTGTACCCACCGTGGCAAGAGGCTGGACGGTGGTGTATCTGTGCTCTCGGTTTGCGTGAACCTGATCTGGTATTAAGAACCCTGGTGGCGGGTTGACATATGCAAGGGTTAAGTGCTACACTATGTCGTGTGATTGGAGATCCTCAAGCTGAGTATAATCGGTTCGGATCGCCGTACCTTCGCGGTTATGAAGACTTGGTCACTTCCCTACAACCTAAGTCAGGATGTGAACTTCGTGAATAATAATGATATTGTACTAATGAAATGATACAATTAGACTAGAGGCAAACAGTGTCTATTAATATTTAATCTGGCGTTAAAATATTGAAAGTAAGGACTCACTTTAGTAAGCTATTTCTGCAAAAGTATCTAAGTTGATTTTTGCTAAAGCCTCTCCTTGATTCCTATTTGTCCAGCATACCCTTGAGAGTCTTTTCTTTAGTCGGGTAAGACTTGTTGAGTAATTCCATACTCAGGGTTTATTCCCTCGTTGTTTTTAGGTGAGGAAGCAGCAGATTTCTGTTGCTTCTATACCAAGGTGGTTCCTCAGGAGGAAAAGCAAGAGTGAAGATGCGGGAGGACTTGGTCCTCCATAAGAAAACTTTTATGAAAAACTTACCGGGAGGAGTTTTGCCTCCCTTGGTTATGTAATAATACTACTCTGCACTCGTTTATATTCCTGGTCTGTAATAAACTACCTGATCTTACTTTTTAATAAATGTAAGTTTATGTAATCACTTCCGCATTTCGATATCTCCGATGTTCTGTAATGTCTGCAAGACGGGTGAAACGTTCCTGGAAAGGTAAGAAAAGATACCGAACTTGTCAAGTGGTTCAGGAACATCTACAGGGTTGTCTGATGTCTGTTAGACAAGGACAACTGTAGGTGGGCCTAATGACTTGGGAGGTTCCGTCACAGCGCGCACCCACCGGAACAGAATGCAACCGAAAAAGGCTGATCCCCTTGCAAAAAAGTGCGGCAAAAGCCTCCAAGCGAGTATTAGTACTCCCTTGGAGGCTCGGGGGCTACTGTCGGGGACCATAATTAGGGGTACCCTCAAGACCCCTAAATCTCAGCTGGTAACCCCATCAGCACAAAGCTGCAAAGGCCTGATGGGTGCGATTAAGTCAAGGATCGGTCCATTCAAGGGACACGATCGTGCCTCGCCCGAGCCTAGCCTCGGGCAAGGGAAGCAGACCCCGGAGAACCTACGTCTCGCCCGAGGACCCCCCTCCAGCAACGGGCACACTGTCAGCTCGCCCGAGGCTCAGTCTTCACCGAGAAGCAACCTTGGCCACATCGCCACGCCGACCGACCAAATCGCAAGGGCATTTAATGCAAAGGTGGCCTGACACCTTTATCCTGACGCACACCCACCAGTCGACAGAGCCGAAGTGACCGCAGTCACTTCGTCGCTCTACTGACCGGTCTGACAAGAGAACAGCGCCGCCTGCGCCGCTCCGACTGCTGAGCCACCCGACAGAGTGAGGCTGACAGCAGCCAAGGCCGGCCTCGGGCGTCATAGGAAACTCCGCCTCGCCCGACCCAGGGCTCGGACTCGGGCTCAGCCCCGGAAGACGGCGAACTCCGCTCCGCCCGACCCAGGGCTCGGACTTGGGCTTAGCCCCGGAAGACGGCGAACTCCGCTCCGCCCGACCTAGGGCTCGGACTCGGGCTCAGCCCCGGAAGACGGCGAACTCCGCTCCGCCCGACCCAGGGCTCGGACTCGGGCTCAGCCCCGGAAGACGGCAAACTCCGCCTCGCCCGACCCCAGGGCTCGGACATGGGTTCAGCCCCGGAAGACGACGAACTCCGCCTCGCCCGACCCAGGGGCTCGACCTCGACCTCGACCTCGGAGGAGCCTCCACCTCGCCCAGCCTAGGGCATGGACCGACCATGTCAACAGGAAGCGCCATCATTACCCTACCCCGAGCTGACTCGGGCTACGGGGAACCAAACCAGGTGTCCCATCTGGCTCGCTCCACCATGCGAGTAATGATGGTGCCCCGCATGCCCTGTGACGACGGTGGCTCTCAGCCCCCTTACGGAAGCAAGAGGACGTCAGCAAGGACTCGACAGCCCCAACAGCTGTCCTCCCGCCAGGCTCCAGTACTCCTCCGACAGCCAAGACACCACGCGAACTGGGTGCCAAGACCTCTCCGGCTGCCACGATGGCATGTACTTAGGGCGCTAGCTCTCCACCGCTAGACACGTTAGCACACTGCTACACTCCCCATTGTACACCTGGATCCTCTCCTTACGCCTATAAAAGGGAGGACCAGGGCCCTCTTATAGAGGGTTGGTTGGCCCGCGCGGAGAAGGACGGGACGACGCTCGCGCAAGGCCACTCGCTCCCACTCCCGCGTGGACGCTTGTATCCCCCTACTGCAAGTGCACCCGACTCAGGCGCGGGGCTAACACGAAGGCCGCGAGATCCACTCTCTCATGCCTGCCTCCCTCCGGCTGCTTCCTTTCCCCCCTTCGTGTTCCGCCTCGCGTCGACCCATCTGGGCTGGGGCACGCGGCGATGATTCACTCGTCGGTCCAGGGACCCCCCGGGTTTCGAAACACCGACAATATTGATGTTGCACTTCCTTTAGTTGCTTTTTGTTGTGTTGGCATAAATCACCAAAAAGGGGGATATTGAAAGGGAAATGTGCCCTTGGGCCATTTCTAAGTATTTTGGTGATTGAGTGCCAACACAAGTGGACTTATGGTAATCTATGCAAAGTGATGGACAAAGTGCAAATCAAGTCTAAAAGTATGTTTCTAGACTTGGTACATTGTTTTAAGAACTAATGTATTGTGTCTAAGTGCTGGAAATAGGAGAAATCAAATTGGAAAAGAGATGGCTTTGTTTAGCCAAAGTTAGCTCGGTCTGGGTGCACCGGACTGTCCGGTGGTGCACCGGACAGTGTCCGGTGCGCCAGGCTGGCGACTGTCAACTAGCTGCTCTCGGGAGGCGATCAACGGCGTATGGCTATAAATCACCGGACTGTCCAGTGGTGCACCGGAATGTCCGTTGAGCCACTCACAGGCAAAGTCGTCGCTCTCGGGAAGTGATTAACGGCGTACGACTATAAATCACCGGACTGTCCAGTGGTGCACCGGACTGTCCGGTGAGCCAACGGTCAGCCGGGCCAACGGTCGGCCGAGGATTCCGTGCGTGACGCATGGCCGAGCCAACGGTCAGAAGGGGGCACCGGACTGTCCGGTGTGGACCGGACAGTGTCCGGTGCGCCAACGGCTCTGAATCTGTAACGGTCGGCTTCGCCAAATAAGGAAAGAGATCCGCACCGGACAGTGTCCGGTGGTGCACCGGACTGTCCGGTGCGCCAGGCGACAGAAGGCAAGAATTGCCTTCCTGGAATGCTCTCAACGGCTCCTAGCTGCCTTGGGGCTATAAAAGGGACCCCTAGGCGCATGGAGGAGCAGACCAAGCATCCTTTGAGCATTGTTGATCACTCACACTTCATTCTTGCACACTTGTTCGACATTCCTAGTGATTTGAGCTCCGTTCTAGTGAGAACCTCGTGATATTCTTTTGAGCTCAAGTCTGGGTCTTGTGTGTGCGTATTTGCTGTGATTTTTGTGTCTTGTGTGCGTTGCTCATCCCATCCTTACTTCTGTGCTTCTTTGTGAACATCTTTGTAAGGGCGAGAGACTCCAAGTTGTGGAGATTCCTCGCAAGCGGGATATAGTAAAGCAAAGCAAAACACCATGGTACTCAAGTGGGTCTTTGGACCGCTTGAGAGGGGTTGATTGCAACCCTCGTCCGTTGGGACGCCACAACGTGGAGTAGGCAAGCGTTGGACTTGGCCGAACCACGGGATAAACCACTATGCCATCTCTGTGTTGATCTCTTTGTGGTTATTGTGTTTTGCTAAGACTCCTCTCTAGCCACTTGGCCTTATTGTGCTAACCCCTAATCAAGTTTTTGTGGCACTAAGTTTCAAGTTTTACAGGATCACCTATTCTCCCCCCCCTCTAGGTGCTCTCAGTAGCCCAGCAGTAGTCAGGCCCCAATGCCCCAGCAAAGCAGAATGTGCCTCAGCCTGGAGCAGGCAACCGCTCTCAGCCCCGCTATAACCATGGGAGACTAAACCACTTGGAGGCTGAAGCAGTTCAAGAAAACCCCGGCATGACAATAGGTATGTTTCCAATCGACTCCCATATTGCAGAAGTGTTATTTGATACTGGAGCAACACATTCTTTCATTACTGCATCATGGGTAGAAGCACATAATCTTCCAATTACTACCATGTCAACCCCCATTCAAATTGATTCAGCCGGTGGTAGAATTCGAGCCGATAGCATTTGCTTGAATGTAAGCGTGGAAATAAGGGGGATAGCGTTTCCCGCTAATCTCATAGTAATGAGTAGTTAGGGAATAGATGTCATCCTAGGGATGAATTGGCTAGATAAGTATCAGGCAATCATCAGTTGTGATAAGAAGACAATCAAGTTGATGTCCCCACTAGGAGAGGAAGTGGTGACCAAGTTAGTCCCGCCTAAGCCGAAGAAAGGAAGTTGTTATCAGATGGCTGTCAATAGCAGTGAAGCAGACCCAATTGATATTATAAAGGTTGTGTCCGAGTTCCCAGATGTGTTTCCAAAGGACTTACCAGGTATGCCACCCGAGCAGAAAATTGAGTTTGCCATAGAGCTTCTTCCTGGAACCGCCCCCATCTTTAAGAGAGCTTATAGAGTATCTGGACTAGAGTTGGTTGAGCTTAAGAAGCAAATCGATGAACTGTCAGAGAAAGGTTACATCCGGCCAAGCACCTCGCCTTGGGCTGCCCTTGTCCTATTCGTGGAGAAGAAAGATGGCACTCGAAGGATGTATATCGATTATCGAGCTCTGAATGAAGTCACAATCAAGAACAAGTACCCCTTGCCCAGAATAGAAGATCTGTTCGACCAGTTAAGAGGAGCCAGGGTGTTCTCCAAGATAGATCTGAGGTCAGGTTATCATCAGCTTAGGATTCGACCTTCAGACATTCCGAAGACGGCATTCATTACCAAGTATGTGTTGTATGAGTTCACTGTGATGTCTTTTGGTTTGACAAATGCACCAGCTTTCTTTATGAATCTGATGAACAGTGTATTCATGGATTATATCGATAAGTTTGTGGTGGTATTTATTGATGATATTTTGATATATTCTCAAAGCGAAGAAGAGCATGCAGATCATTTGAGGATGGTATTGCAGAGATTGCGAGAGCACCAGCTGTATGCAAAGTTGAGCAAGTGTGAGTTCTGGATTAATGAAGTCCTGTTCTTAGGTCACATAATCAACAAAGAAGGATTGGCTGTGGATTCAAAGAAAGTTGCAGACATTTTGAACTGGAAAGCTCCAACAAATGCCTGAGGAATCAAGAGCTTCATTGGAATAGCCGGATATTATCGGCGATTCATTGAAGGGTTCTCGAAGATTGCGAAACCAATGACAGCTTTGCTAGGCAACAAAGTTGAGTTCAGGTGGACCCAGAAATGTCAAGAGGCCTTCGAAGCACTGAAAGAGAAGTTGACTACAACGCCTATCTTAGTCTTGCCTGATGTGCACAATTCCTTCTTGGTGTATTGCGATGCTTGTTACACCGGTTTGGGATGCGTGTTGATGCAGGAGGGAAGAGTTGTGGCTTACTCGTCTCGACAACTGAAGGTTCATGAGAAGAATTACCCAATCCATGACCTAGAGTTGGCAGCAGTGGTTCACGCACTGAAGACATGGAGACACTATCTGTATGGGCAGAAATGTGATGTTTACACAGACCACAAGAGTCTGAAGTACATATTCACTCAGTCAGAGTTGAATACGAGGCAGCGAAGATGGTTAGAGTTGATCAAGGACTATGAACTGGAGATTCATTACCATCCAGGAAAATCGAACGTAGTAGCAGACGCTTTGAGCAGGAAGAGTCAGGTCAATCTGATGGTCGCTCATCCGATGCCTTATGAGTTGGACAAAGAGTTTGACAGGTTGAGCCTCAGATTTCTGAATAATACGCGAGGAGTAACAGTTGAGCTGGAACCCACCTTGGAGCAGGAAATCAAAGAAGCGCAGAAGAATGATGAGAAGATCAGTGAAATCCGGTGACTGATTCTAGACGACAGAGGCAAAGATTTTCGGGAAGATGCAGAAGGTGTGATATGGTTCAAAGACCGCCTGTGTGTCCCCAATGTCCAGTGTATTCGGGAATTGGTCCTCAAGGAAGCTCATGAGACAGCTTATTCGATACACCCTGGTAGTGATAAGATGTATCAAGACCTGAAGAAGAAATTCTGGTGGTACAGAATGAAGAGGGAAATCACAAAGCATGTGGCTATGTGTGATAGCTGTCGATGGATCAAGGCAGAGCATCAGAGGCCAGCTGGATTGTTGCAACCATTGCGAATTCCTCAATGGAAGTGGGATGAAATTGGTATGGACTTCATAGTCGGATTGCCTCGCACTCGAGCCGGCTACGATTCCATTTGGGTAGTAGTGGACCGCTTAACCAAGTCAGCCCACTTCATACCAGTCAAGACCAACTACAGCAGTGCAGTATTGGCAGAGCTGTACATGTCTCGGATCATTTGTCTTCATGGCGTGCCAAAGAAGATAGTGTCAAACAGAGGAACGCAGTTCACCTCTCATTTCTGGCAGCAGTTGCATGAAGCCTTGGGTACACATCTGAATTTCAGTTCAGCTTATCATCCGCAGACAGATGGTCAGACCGAAAGAACTAGTCAAATCCTTGAAGACATGTTGAGAGCCTGTGTGTTGCAAGATCAGTCTGGATGGGACAAGAGGTTGCCTTATGCAGAGTTCTCCTATAACAACAGTTACCAGGCCAGCTTGAAGATGTCACCATTTCAGGCGCTTTATGGGAGGAGTTGTAGAACTCCGTTGCAATGGGATCAGCCTGGAGAAAAGCAAGTGTTCGGGCCAGACATTTTGCTTGAAGCTGAAGAGAACATCAAAATGGTTCGGGAGAATTTGAAGATAGCACAATCAAGGCAGCGAAGCTATGCAAACACAGGAAGAAGAGAGCTGAGTTTCGAAGTTGGAGATTTTGTCTATCTAAAAGTGTCACCGATCAGAGGAGTTAGAAGATTTGGAGTCAAAGGCACGCTAGCACCCCGCTACATCGGTCCGTATCAGATTCTCGCAAGGCGTGGAGAAGTGGCCTACCAGTTTAGTCTGCCAGAAAATTTGTCTGCTGTGCATAATGTCTTTCATGTGTCTCAGTTGAAGAAATGTCTGTGTGTGCCAGAAGAGCAGTTGCCAGTGGAAGGTCTTGAAGTCCAGGAGGACTTGACCTACATAGAGAAGCCAACGCAAATCCTTGAGACTGCAGACAGAGTCACTCGAAGGAAAACTATCAGAATGTGCAAAGTCAGATGGGGACATCACTTTGAGGAAGAAGCAACCTAGGAGCGTGAGGATGATCTGATGGCTAAATACCCTGAGCTCTTTGCTAGCCAACCTTGAATCTCGAGGGCGAGATTCTTTTAAGGGGGATAGGTTTGTAACGCCCAAATTTTGGGAGTCGAATTTTTTTCTTTCTCTTTCACTCACCAAATTCGGGCGTTACCTTTCCTTTTTCTTTTCTTCTCGCTAGGCCTTGCTCTTTTTCGAAGTTATAGCGAGAATTGGCTTGAGATCTCGTGTAAGTAAACCCTAGAAATACTTTCTTTTGTTTGTTGCACCATGCCGAACCATGCATTTGTTTTGATTGATTGAAATTGTGAAACCATTCATATAGAAATTAGAGAAAAAGGAAAACCTTTTCTTTTTCTCTCTCCCCCCTCCTCCCCTTTCAGCCCAGCTGTGGCCCAGCTCGCCCCCCCTCACGCGCGGGTGGATGAGCCGCCACCGCCACCACCTGGTGGGGCCCGCCTGATATCCCTCCCCCCCCCACAATCGCCTCTCTCTCTCCCTTCTACCCTCTCCCTCGCATGATCTCCCTCTCATCTCTCCCCGACGCCCCGCCTCCCCTCGACGCCGCCGACCTCGCCGCCCTGCGGTGAGCCCCCTCCCCCTCTCTTCCTCACCTTCCCCCTCCCCTCCCCGGCTTGGGCGTGGCCAGCCATGGCGGCTCACCCTCGGCGCGCCCCGCCCGGCGCGGTTCCCCTGCGCGCCCCGCGCGGCCGCGGCTCCCGGTGTCCCGCCCGCGCACGGCGCGCGGCCCTCGGCGCGCTCGCCCCGGCTCGGCGCCCCCCTTTCCCCCCTTCCCTCATGGCCCGTCCCGGCACGGCCGGCCGTGGTGACGCGGCCGTGGCGCGTCCGCCCGCCACACCCCCTCCCTGCGCGCGGCTGCGCTCGGTCCGGCGCGACCCGTGGCCCCCAGTGCCCCGCCTCGCCCCGGCTCGGCGCCCCCTTTCCCCCTCCCCCGCGCGCCCCCTGCCCCGGCCGTGGCGCGGCCCGGCCTCGCGCGCTCGCGTCCGCCCGCCCCGGCGAGCCCCCTAGCGCGGCGCCCTACGCGCGCTTGCCCCCCGGCCCCGTCCCCCTGTCCCGGCCATGGCGGCCCGGCCTCGCTGGCCATGGCGCGCTCTGCGCTCGCGTCCGCCCGGCGTGGCGCGGCGTCCCGTCACTGACCACGCGTTCAGCCCCCTCCCCGCGCGCGCACCCGCCATGGCGCCCTGCACAGCCCCGTCCCGGCGCGCGGCCCCCACGACCCGCCCGCCTCGGCATGCCCTGCTCGTGTCGTGTTAGCCCCGGCGCGGCCTTGAGCTCGGCCCAGCGTGCCTATGGCGCGTGGCCTTGAGCTCGGCCCAGCGTGCCTACAGCGCGCGGCCTTGAGCTCGGCCAACACGCGGCCCCACGCGTTTGACCCCGGCATGGTCTCGTTGTCGCTCACGGCGCGTAGCGCGGCACGTGCGCAACTCGGCCCCGGCTGCGCACGACTCGTTCGCGGCGCGTTAGCGCAGCCTTGCGCGTGCACGTGCTCGCGTGGTGCACGCGGTGCTTTGGCATGGCTCGTCGTGCTCTCAACGCGCTCGTCTACCCCTGGACGTGCCCGTCTACGCCCCACGTGTATTTTATGCGCGCTAATCACGTGGTTCATATCAATAAACAGAACTCAATTTAGAAATCGGTTACGTTAGTTATTTCATGTAGTTAATCTTTGACCTCGTTCGATGTTGATCAATTGGAAATAGCTATAATCCTGTTAGTGCATGTGATTAATACCGGTTAGTGTAACTAAGTGGAACTAGATCATGTAAGGATTAGTTATGCATCTACCCATCATACGCTTCGAGCATAACTTTAACCACTGCAAGACCTTTCTTCTCTTTCTAGCCATGGCGAATGCAATATCGTATGTCATACTCTATGCATATTCAATCTATCTGTTCTCTTGTATGGTGTGCCATTGATTTCCTAATTCGAATGGATGGATGTATGTATGTTTACGCTCGCATAGAGAATGATCCGGTTGAGGAGCCCGAAGAACTCGAAGGAGAAGCCCCTGAGCAACAGCTGGTTGGTGGAGGCAAGTGTCCCTTGACCTATCTTTGTCCTATACATTCTTTAAATTCACCTCCCGCATTTCACAGTTATACCTAAGGATTTACTAGCTTTTGTTATCCATGTCCTTGTTTACCTATTTGGGTTGCATTATTATTGTTTAGCTTTATGCTATTGCTCAACTCTAATCAATGAACATGATGAGAAATATCAATGATACGTTGTTTCCCTCCTTTATTATGATTTTATATTTGTGGTACTCAAGGGGGCTCGAGCGGTTTCTCGAGTGCCTCTCCGTAAGGACCTGTTCGTTGGATGACCGCCCGAGAAAACAGTGCAACCATGAGGGTGGAATGAGATGCCCTTAGGTGAATAATTAGAGGAACCGGGGTGTAGTTTGCTTAGCCGTCGTGCCGTTAATGGGGCTCGGTGTATGCGACTCGCTCTGCCAAGGTTGGTTTGCCCCTTGGGGAGGAGTGCGGTGCATTTAGGAAACCTAACGGGCGGCTACAACCCTGAGGAATCTTTGTAAAGGCTACGTAGTGAGACCCTGCCTATTCACCTTGGTAGTGTTTAAGGGTTTGATCGGCCCGAGGCGAGAGGGAATCACGGCTTGTGGGTAAAGTGCGCAAACTCTGCAGAGTGTTATGAAACTGATATATCAGCCATGCTCGCGGTTATGAGCGGCCAAGGGAGCTCCATTGATTAGTGGTACTTGATCAGAGACATTTTGGTTTATAGGTGGCAATGAGATTGATGGTTCTGGTTATGACTATGGTACTGGTAAGTGGTATTCTTTCCGTTTGGAAAGGGTACATCGGGTTAATAACTTGGGTTAATGCTAAAACCTGGCTTTCTACTAGTAAATAATAACCTGACCAACTAAAAGCAACTGCTTGACTTAACTCCACATAAAGCTAGTCCACTACAGCCAAACAGGACACTTGTTGAGTATGTTGATGTGTACTCACCCTTGCTCTACACACCAAACCCCCCCCCCTCAGGTTGTCCGCATTGCAACCACTGCTCAGGAGGAGATGAAGCCGTGGAAGGAGACCACCAGGAGTTCCAAGATTATGATGAGTTCTAGGCGTGGGTTAGCGGCAAACCCCCCCAGTCGGCTGCCTGTGAAGGCCGCGTGTATCTATGTTTCTTTTCTGCACTTTGATTATTATAAAGACTTTGTGGATGTCTCAGGATATGATGTAATCGACTAGTTTTTCCCCTTTTATGTTGTTATTTGAGCACTGTGTGTTGATGCCCATGTTATGTAACTGCTGTGTGTGTGAATTGCTGATCCTGGCACGTACATGGTTCGCATTCAGTTTGCCTTCTAAAACCAGGTGTGACAGTTGTTAGCACAGATAGCTCTGCAAGCACACCTGCTATTGGATCACCCTGCTTTTCTGCTAGCAGCCGGTGCGGATTCTGAGGTGCACCTCTCATATCTACCTAGACTTCTCACTCTAGTGACTACCAGCGGTAGATATGTTGAGGAGTGGGTCCGAGTGTTTTATGCTTCGGTGTGGATAGACCCAGACCACCAGTGGATGAGGTTCCACTTTGAGCGAGAGGATGTCACTATTCATGCCAGCCAGATTTGCCAGTTGTTTGGATTTCCTGAGTCGTTGAAAGTTGCCTAGAGGGGGTGAATAGGCAAGTGGAAACTTTTTCAACAAAAACTAGAAACAAACTGGGTAAAACTAATTCAACCAGTGTCAAAACCAGTTCAACTGGTTTGCACGAGATCAACTAAATGATGAGATATAAAACTGAATTGATCTCGAAATTCACCCAGTTATCTTTGGAAATGAATGTCCTATATGATCCACAGGGTTCAAATAAGTAGATCTGAGAAGGGCACTTCTCAAGATCCACACACCAAAAAGATATGAACAATTCTTTCACGGAATGGTGAGAGAACAAAGAATACGAACAAACACAATGAACAAGAACACAAGAGACACAAGATTTATCCCAAGGTTCGATCACACCACAAAAGGTGCCTTATTCCTCGTTGAGGCGCCCACAAAGAGCTAGGTCTCTTTCAACTCTAATCCTCCCTTTGCCGACCACAAAGGTCAAGCACACACACTAATTTGCTCAAACGAGTGGGTAATACAAACTTTCTTGTAGTCTTCCACAAGATTTGGAGACTCACAAGAGACACCTAGTCGTCTAGGAGCCAGAAGCTCCAAGAGTAATGAATCCACAAAGAACTCGATGTAGTACCAAAGCTCGAGTGGAGAAGAGCAAGAGGGATTTAGAGATGAAGCACAAAAACTACAGCTCTCAAGCTCACTCAAAGATTTCTCTCCAAAGATTTGAAATGGGAGAGGCAAGAAATGTGTGTGAGAGAGTGGGAGGTGTTTCTTAGGTTAGAAATGGAGTTCAAATCATGCTCCCTTGTATGGGGAGAGAAGTAGGAGTGACTACTATTTATGTGGGGCTTCAAAACTAGCCGTTTGAGCCAAAACCCGGTCTAAAACCGGTTGAACCGCCCCTAGCAGGCCTGGCAGACTGTCTGGCAGACTGACTGGCAGACTGACCTGCAGTCTGACCAGGTTGACCAGATCGGTTGAACCACCCTATAGGGGCGACCTATTTGCCAGTCTGACTGGCAGACTGTTGGTCAGAAGTCAGAGTGGTCAGAGACCAGTTGAACTGCCCCGAAAAACCAGTTCAACTGGTCTTGAACAGAGAGTTCAGGAGAGAAAACCTCAGTTCAACTGCCCGGAGGCAAGTTCAACTAGTGTATGGTCAGAGAGGTTCACAGTTGAAGTTGAAGTTTAGCTGGAGTTGAGAAAGCTCAACTATAGTTGAAAAAGCTCAACTGCAGTTGAAGAAGTTCAACTCAGCTGAAGTTCAGCTCAGCTAAAAAACCTCAACTGCAGCTGAAGAAACTCAACTCAGCTGAAGTTTAGTTTAGCTGAAAAGCTCAACTGTAGCTGAAGAAGCTCAACTTAGCTGAAGAAGCTCAACTCAGCTGAAGTTTAGTTCAGCTGAAAAGCTCAACTGTAGCTGAAGAAGTTCAACTGCTTTTCAACAAGAACACTCTCAGTTTCTCAAACCTAACCACAGTCAACCATAGAACGTTCAAGAGATTTTTGGTTTTCAAAAATAGCTTTTGAATATAGAGGCTTGAGCTTTGGCAAACACCAACCTTCTTTTTGGATCCCCCTTTATAGTACGACGATTCCTATACTCAAGTTAAATAAAATTAATTAAGTAAACTCCTTGAGTCATTGGTGTCTCATGTGTGATTTCTCCATGGCGTTGCTTCATAAGGATCACAAACATCTTTGTCTCACCTTTTGAAGCAAACACAACTCAAACCCTGTGACTCGTACCATTTCACCATATATGAGTTCAAATCATGGCTTCAAGTCACCTCACTGATGCATCAACATGTTATAACTCTTCATAGCTGATTAGTTCATCGGCAAGTACTCTCTTCTTCACCTTAGCCATGGTGCATCGGTCCACAAGCCGTCGCTTGGCCTTCACCTTCACTTAGTTCCTCGAAACCCTTTCCTTGCTATCTTCACCCTATCAAGCCATTCTTGAGTCACATCATATTGAGCATCCATTGAGAGAATCATTTCTTCAATATTGTGAACCTTGCTTGAATGTCTTCTAGATATAACTGTTAAGATCAATCAAGCTCTAGTTTGATTCTCATAGAAGCATATATGGACTGGTAGTAATATGGTCAACCCAATTCACGATTCCTCATATCTTATTCACTTTGGCTTGACCAATCCTCTTAATCACTTCATCCTCTATTCTGATCATATGTATGTAGTGATTTCTTAGGTCTTGTCCATATATTCAAACAAATATAGAGATCATATTATATCCATTTGCATTGTCTCATTGGTTATTTAGCCTCGTGTTGAACCTTTGTTCACTGATCATTATACACTATTCAAGTATGTTCATCATATTATATCCATTTGCATTATCTCATTGGTTATTTAGCCTCGTGTTGAACCTTTGTTCACTGATCATTATACACTATTCAAGTATGTTCATCATACTGAATTTCCTGTTCAACACTTAGCAGACTCGTTAGACCTTTAAATGTGTTGTTATCCAAATCACCAAAACTCACAAAACAGATGAATGCACTTTCAATCTCCCCCTTTTTGGTGATTGATGACAACACATTTAAAGCTTACATAAGATTTGATAAATAAGATTTTGAATCCTATGATATAGTTTCCTCCCCCTAAATATGTGCATTTCAGAAAATAACACTTTTGTACTTAAATGCCAAAAGCACATATTTGGGTCAAAGTATGGAGACAACTTATATCATACTATTCATGGGGTGCAGTGTGTCATAAAATAAATGTAATGCTCATGACATAGAATGCACTTATCAACTTTCTACATCTTATGTTTTTCTTATGATTCCCCCTTTTGTTAATTATTTCTCCCATTTTCAAAAGTCTTCTAACACTTAGTTACATAAAACTAAAGGTAAGCTTTAATGCAAAATTTCTCCCACTTTGTCATAAATCTCCAAAAAGGATACAAAGAATATAAAGGGTAGAAATTATGATACTATCATGAAAAAGGGTCCGTAGATGGCACAAAGGAAATGGATAAGTGATGTACCTTTGCATTACCCTTTCAAGGGGGTGTTCCAAACTTGTTTTGGATTTAGAATTCATTTGCAAGCTCTTATTGGTATAGTTGTGACGTAGATCCAATATATCAAATGAATATTGTCATACTAATTTGAAAGATAAATCTTGATACCTGGAGTCTAGATGTCACCTAGCATTTTCTTATCACAATAAGAGGCAACATGAAAATTTCACAAGTATGGATTATACAACTAGTGATCATGTAAAAAAATACCAATTGAAGAACACCAATTGATACAATTTGATAGATAAACATATCACTAATTGCATATTACACTAAGTTCTCCTCAAGTTTTATTGAACACAAATATATGAATATAATCATGCAACAAGGAACATGTGCACTTATTTAATCAATTAAGTTCTAGACAGGAGAATTTATAAGCTATGCTACTTTAGACATTTGCAAATCAAAAGAATATGGTACATGTTTACCAATTTTAGATGATGTTGGAGTAGCATATAAAAGAGAAACTCATTCCCTTATGAAATGTATAAAAGATACATTTATTAGAGCAAAAAATCTTTGATACCCATCAAAATTTGCAGTGGAAGCGATTGTCTTTGCCTGAAGGTTCCTTTCTAATTTGAGACTACACACATAATAGACTTGAAAATGAAGTTAGTCTCAAAGATTCAAATTATAGACCATTCTCCCCCTAAATGTGTGCATACAAGTGATGAATACTTGTTTAGCTTATGCACTTGGACTTGTGAGGCCAGTGGATTGAGTTCTACAATTTGGACCTTGGTACAAATAAAGTATGAAAATGTGAAATTGTACCAATTGAAGGAATTACTCATAATCAAAAGGTATACTAATAGACATGATATGCAATATTTTAAGCCAAGATTCTTGAGAAGTTAGCATGTTTGACTCATACCTCACCAAGATGACTTAAAACTAACTTATGATATCACCACAAGAGATATTAATCAAATATCTAGAGATTCTTTAATCATCACCACAAGTGCAACCTTATGATGTGACTTAAGATATTGCATATACATACACACACTAGCATGTAAGAGCCTGGATACACAAATGTAATACAATAGTTTATGGAGTGACACAACTTTGTTCCACGCCACATGGTCTTCATTATAATCATGAATTTCCATCTTAGCTTTTGATAGGCTTGACATTTCAAAGAGAAACTTATCCTCTTCAAACGATCAAGAGAAACTCATTTTCTTGATAGGTTCAAGAGAAACTCATTTTCTATTCTATGGAACCATTCATCCTCATTTGATGTTCTCCAATGTGTGAGACTACACAACATGGACTTGAAAGAAATCATTAGTTTCACAGGATATAGGCTAAACTCTCCCTCAATTTGTGCATGCAAGAGTACACAAAGTACACTTATGCACATCAACACTACGAGGTAAAAGGAGATGTTTGTACTATATCTTGGTTTAATATAACATGCTTTACATAGATGATGAAAAATTAAGAGAATTGAAGTTTAAGAACTGAAAATATATCAATTGAAATCCTAAAGGGCAAAACATGCTAATATGAACCTTAAACCTCATAATGAAGGATATCATATAAATATGTCACTACATCTTCATTATTTGGTTGACAAAAAACAAAAAAAATATAACTCCCTTCTTGAATCATTATGATCTCGTTTCTCTTTACGATTTTATCCAACCAAGTGATCATGAACTTCTTTCATATTTTCTTGATTCGATCATATTTGATATGAGATCAATTGAAACTCAATGATTAAAACAACCAAGACTCTTATATCCATAGATTTTGAATCCATCTTGAAAGCACTTGGAAGGACCTTATTGAAACACTTAGAAAAGAGAGCATTAGAAACACAAGGGAGGGCTTCACAAATGATGATCCTTATATATGGATGGCAAATGAATCATCATTCATGAAACCCAAAAGGATAGACTAAATTCCTTTAAATTAGTGCACACATATAGTTGATGTCAAAGTTATATGCACTACTGAACATTTTATATTGCAAGGAATTTAACCTATACTATGGTACATCCCACTAAGGATAGAATACTAAAACAACTGAAGGAGAGAAAGTTTTCATACCTTGGCCTCTTATCAACTTCATCTTACTTTAGTTGAATAGTATCCTTTAAGCTTGTGATTTATCCAATTTAAAACAAGCACCATCTTTTAACATAGATTTTCTATGGATAAACTCAACACAAGAGATGGCATTAGTAGCACAAGCACTAATTTATTATTTACAACCTATATATGTGGAAGGCAAGCGAGTTGCTAAAATAGAGAAACCTCATAATATGGGCTAAATTTCCCTTGAGCCCTCATGCACAATATATTTTGAATGACATGGATAATATGCATGGTTGTTCAATGAAGTCTAAAGGGCTGACTTAATCCATATTATGGTGAGTGTCTAATATAGAAGAATCAAATCCAAATTAACTAGATAGAGAATATGTCACATAATTTTAGATTGTTCACCATATGATAATATTCATTCAACTTTCAATTGGACCTTTATTTCATAATCAACAACTAATGTATATCCTCAAGTGCTTCTTTTTCCTTAGTGGCTACACAAGTCACAAAAGAGATAAGATTTGAAAATAATATGCACTTGAGATTCAGTTGTTACCACCCTTGCTACTATCTCCAAATATGATTTATACATTCATTATCGAGCACCCAACTTGATCCATTGAAGGAGTGATCCTGCAAAACAAGTTTAAGCTTCATATCTTGGTACCCAATTTGAATTGGGTCCTTTAAGATTTGTAGTAAGAGCCTTGAGTTCTCACACAATCCTTATTGTGGCCTTTCCCTTTGTGTAGGCACCCACATATACTTGACAACCATCTTAAATAGTTTCAAGTCAATATTTAATCACACGGATAAAAGCTAGAGTTAAGAATAGGAGCCTTTTCTCCTTTTCTTGATACATCATTGTGTTGCCTTCTTGATGATGAACCTAGCTTGACCTTGGGTGCACCTAGCTTATCAAGGTTAGTCGCACAAGCATTCATATCATAAAGACAAGTTAAGCATGGAATTTACAACTTAGTGATCCAATTCAATGTGAAGCATATGGATACCGATTGAAGTAGATTTGTAAGGTATCAAAATATGGGTTTCCAAAATTTAGAGAGTATGGATCGCTAATTGTACCATTTATAGTTTAAAAATCATATCCATGTTAGTGCATATGTATGGGATGAAAATCAACAAAAAAGGATTCTTATGCACTTTTAGATTTAACGATAAGGGAATTTTAAACTGCATCAAGAGTAGCTATTTAGAAAATAAAGATTACAATCCATATGAATGAGATACAAAGTTATCATTTTGGATTGTCTTAGTATAGCTTACTCAAGGAAAACATATTCTCTACGACACAAGATATATAATGTTCTCCCACTAGATATGTGCATCAAGTATTTGAAACACTTGCCACATGCACTTTCAATTCAGTTAAGAGTCTCATGAGGAGTACATTACATATCATGGTCAAGGCATGACAAATTTGCAATGAATTAACTTATCCTTAAGAATACTTAGCACCAAGTAGAGCGTACCATTTGTTATACCAATTTAAAAGATCTTACTATCGGTGGTGGTGTCATCGTAGTATTCTTCTTTTCATCATTTGTGGAGACTTCCTTCTTTAGCTTGTTATCTCTTTTTCTTTTAATACTAGTTGAAAAAGAACTTTGAAAAGAGATATTAGTAGTACAGGGAAGTATTTAATGAATGGTGATCTTTAGATATGAATTGCAAACAAATCATCATTTATGAGGCATAAAGGCATAAGTTAAATTCCTTTTAAGTTAATGCACATGGACGAGTGAATTACCAATATGCACCAATTTACAAATTTAAGCCAAAAGGAATTTAACCTTCATATTGACATTTCTTTCCATAGAATAGATTATTACCAATTGAAAGAATGTCACTTGAAAGGAACTATTATTGGTCACATACCTAATGAAACAACTAGTTCCATACCTTTGCCTTGAGCATTTCTAATCTTTATTTTAGGTGAAGATTAACCTTTAATGCTTGTGATTTTACCAATTGAAAGAGCACAATCTCTACTTATGAATTTTATGAAATAGCTTAAAAGAGATTGCATTAGAAACACAAGCAATAGTTTCCTATTTAGAAACCTCTAGTATATGAATGACAAGAAGGTCACTAAAATAAGGAAACCTCATGATTTGAACTAAATTACCCTTACAAGCATCATGCATAACATCAATTGAAATAAGATGAAACTAGCATGATTATTTAATTAAGTTTATAGGGCAAGTTTAATTCATAACATGGTGAGTGATTAATGTAGAAGACTCAAAACCAATTTAAATAAGAAGGAATACATCACATAGTATTGGATTGATCTTCTTTGAATGTTGAATGACACATTCTATTTGAGAAACACATTCTCATGTTGTGAGACTACATAAACACTTAGATAGAAACATTAGTCTCACAACTCTAGTCATATAGAGAATTCCCTTTTTGGTAAGTGCTTTAAGAATTTGAATTTCTTACTTAGCACTCTATTCATTTAAGAACATGGGATAATCCTCTTTATGTCTAGGTCATGGCAATAATACGATAATTCATTTGAAATATGTCACGAATTAATTATCATCAATTAAAGTATGTAGATTGCCACATATAAGAATAACAAATATGCAATCTACCATATGATTGGAACTTTTCCAAAGCAAGGTAAAATCTTTTAAGTTCATTCTCAAGTGCTTCATTTTTCCTATGTGGCTACAAAAGACACAAAGGAATATACTAATTAAAAGCAATGTGCACTTAAGAATTAATTGTTACCATCCTTTGGATATCACTAAGTTGTAGGCCTTTTGCTTGATTCCCACAAAGGTTAATCCTTATTCCCTACAACACAAGTTCTTGCTAGAAATGAATATGAAGTTAGTGATATAACAACTCAATTCATCTTTGGGCCAATCTTAAAAGAATAGTCAATGTAAGATTGATAGGTTGAGATAAGAATTGAGTTAAACCGCTCAAGCACCCCAAAGCTTCATATCATCTCTAGGTACCTGCAAAACTTATTGAGTACATTTTGGTACCCATCTCAAGATGGGTCCATCAAGGTTAGTGAAAGGGAATTAGGCTTACACCTATTTCCTAAATTGATTTTGGTGGTTGAATTGCCCAACACAAATATTTGGACTAACTAGTTTGCTCTAGTTTATAAGTTCTACAAGTGCCAAAGGTTCACAATAAGCCAATAAAAAGACCAAGAAAAAGGGTTCAAATAAAAGAGCAAAGGGACAACCGAAGGCACCCTGGTCTGGCGCACCGGACTGTCCGGTGTGCCACCGGACAGTGTCCGGTGCACCACCGGACAGTGTCCGATGCACCAGGGGACTCCAAGCTGAACTTCGCACCTTCAGGAAAACTCAGAGGCTCCGCGCTATAATTCACCGGACTGTCCGGTGCACCACCGGACAGTGTCCGGTGCTCCAGAGGAGAGCGACTCTGAACTCGCCAGCTTCGGGAATTCGCTCCGCTATAATTCACCGGACATGTCCGGTGCACACCGGACTGTCCGGTGTAACGGCGGAGCAACGGCTAGTCCGCGCCAACGGTCACCTGCTACAGCATTAAATGCGCGCCAGCGCACGCAGAGGAGCAGAGCACGCGCGGGTGGCACACCGGAACAGCCTACAGGGCATGTCTGGTGCACCACCGGACAGCCTGGCGGGCCCACACGTCAGAGCTCCAACGGTCGAACCCTAACGGCCGGGTGACGTGGCTGGCGCACCGGACACTGTCCGGTGGCGCACCGGACTGTCCGGTGCGCCCGTCGACAGCAGCCTTCACCAAACGGCTAGTTTGGTGGTTGGGGCTATAAATACCCCCAACCACCCCACATTCAAGTCATCCAAGTTTTCACACTTCTACACCTTACAAGAGCTCTAGCATTCAATTCTAGACACACCCAAGTGATCAAATCCTCTCCAATTCCACACAAGGCTTTAGTGATTAGTGAGAGAGATTTGTTGTGTTCTTTTGAGCCCTTGCACTTGGATTGCTTCTTTTCTTTCTCATTTGTTCTTGTGATCAAAACTCAATTGTAACCGAGGCAAGAGACACCAATTGTGTGGTGGTCCTTGCGGGGAAGTTTTGTTCCCGGTTGATTTGAGAAGAGAAACTCACTCGGTCCGAGGGACCGTTTGAGAGAGGGAAAGGGTTGAAATAGACCCGGCCTTTGTGGCCTCCTCAACGGGGAGTAGGTTTGAGAGAACCGAACCTCGGTAAAACAAATCCACGTGTCTCACTCTTTATTTGCCCGCGATTTGTTTTGCGCCCTCTCTCTCGGACTCATTATTATTTCTAACGCTAACCCGGCTTGTAGTTGTGAATAACTTTGTAAATTTCAGTTTTGCCCTATTCACCCCCCTCTAGGCGACTTTCAATTGGTATCAGAGCCGGTGCTTCATTAGAGCCTAACCGCTCGAAGTGATGTCGGGAGATCACACCAAGAGGGAGATGGAGACCGGCGACAAGCCCACTACAAGCCACGGGAAGACCTCATCGGAAGAGTCCCGCAACAAGGGGAAGGGGAAGGAGAAGAAATCTTCTTCCCACAAGTCGCATCGGAGTAGCGGCAAGCACAAGAAGATGAGGAAGGTGGTCTACTACGAGACCGATACTTCATCACCTTCCACCTCCGGCTCCGACGCGCCATCCGTAACTTCTAAGCGCCATGAGCGCAAGAAGTTTAGTAAGATCCCCTACGCTATCCTCGCATTCCTAAACATACACCTTTACTTTCCGTCCCATTAGGCAAACCACCAACTTTTGATGGTGAAGATTATGCTAGGTGGAGTGATTTAATGCGATTTCATCTAACCTCACTCCACAAAAGTATATGGGATGTTGTTGAGTTTGGTGTTCAGGTACCATCCGTAGGGGATGAAGATTATGATGAGGACGAAGTGGCCCAAATCCAACACTTCAACTCCCAAGCCACAACTATACTCCTCGCCTCTCTAAGTCGAGAGGAGTATAATAAGGTGCAAGGGTTGAAGAGTGCTAAGGAAATTTGGGACGTACTAAAGACTGCGCACGAAGGAGATGAGGTGACCAAGATCACCAAGCGGGAAACGATCGAGGGGGAGCTCGGTCGCTTCCGTCTTCGCCAAGGGGAGGAGCCACAAGACATGTACAACCGGCTCAAAACCTTGGTGAACCAAGTGCGCAACCTCGGGAGCAAAAAATGGGATGACCACGAGGTGGTTAAGGTTATTCTAAGATCACTTGTTTTCCTTAACCCTACTTAAGTTCAATTAATTCGTGGCAATCCTAGATATACACTAATGACTCCCGAGGAAGTAATCGGGAATTTTGTGAGCTTTGAATTGATGATCAAAGGCTCAAAGAAGATCAACGAGCTTGACGGCCCCTCCACGTCCGAAGCACAACCGGTCGCATTCAAGGCGACGGAAGAAAAGAAGGAGGAATCTACTCCAAGTCGAACACCCATCGACGCCTCCAAGCTCGACAACGAGGAGATGGCGCTCATCATCAAGAGCTTCCGCCAAATCCTCAAGCAAAGGAGGGGGAAAGATTACAAGCCCCGCTCCAAGAAAGTTTGCTACAAGTGTGGTAAGCCCGGTCACTTTATAGCAAATTGTCCTATTTCTAGTGACAGTGACAGGGGCGACGACAAGAAGGGGAGAAGAAAGGAGAAGAATAAGTACTACAAGAAGAAGGGCGGCGATGCCCATGTTTGCCGGGAATGGGACTCCGACGAGAGCTCCACCGACTCCTCCTCCGACGAGGACGCCGCAAACATCGCCGTCACCAAGGGTCTTCTCTTCCCCAACGTCGGCCACAAATGCCTCATGGCCAAGGACGACAAAAGGAAGAAGGTAAAATCAAGATCCTCCACTAAATATGAAACCTCTAGTGATGAGGATAATGCTAGTAATGAGGAGGATAACTTGCGTATTCTTTTTGCCAACCTAAACATGCAACAAAAAGAAAAAATAAATGAATTAATTAGTGCTATTCATGAGAAGGATGATCTCTTGGACTCCCAAGAGGACTTCCTTATTAAAGAAAACAAAAAACATGTTAAGGTTAAAAATGCTTATGCTCTAGAAGTAGAGAAATGTGAAAAATTATCTAGGGAGCTAAGCACTTGCCATGAGACTATTGTCAACCTTAGAAATGAAAATGCTAGCTTAAATGCTAAGGTTGATTCTCATGTTTGTAATGTTTCAATTCCCAATCTTAGAGATGATAATGTTGATTTGCTTGCTAAGATTGAAGAATTGAATGATTCTCTTGCTAGCCTTAGAAATGAAAATGAAAAATTAATTGCTAAGGCTAAAGATTTTGATGTTTGCAATGTCACTATTTCTAACCTTAGAAGTGAAAATGATATATTACATGCTAAGGTTGTAGAATTAAAATCTTGCAAACCCTCTACATCTACCGTTGAGCATGTGTCTATTTGTACTAGATGTAGAGATATTGATATTGATGCTATTCATGATCATATGGCTTTAATTAAACAACAAAATGATCATATAGCTAAACTAGATGCTAAAATTGCCGAGCACGAACTTGAGAATGAAAAATTTAAATTTGCTCGTAGTATGCTTTATAGTGGGAGACGCCCTGGCATTAAGGATGGCATTGGCTTCCAAAAGGGGGACAATGTCAAAATTAATGCTCCTCCTAAAAGATTGTCTAATTTTGTTAAGGGCAAGGCTCCCATGCCTCAGGATAATGAGGGTTACATTTTGTACCCTACCGGTTATCCCAAGAGCAAAATTAGGAGAATTCATTCTAGGAAGTCTCACTCTGGCCCTAACCATGCTTTTATGTATAAGGGTGAGACATCTAGCTCTAGGCAACCAACCCGTGCTAAGTTGCCTAAGAAGAAAACTCCTAATGCATCAAATGATCATGACATTTCTTTTAAAACTTTTGATGCATCTTATGTTTTGACTAACAAATCCGGCAAGGTAGTTGCCAAGTTTGTTGGGGGCAAACACAAGGGCTCCAAGACTTGTGTTTGGGTACCCAAAGTTCTTGTTTCTAATGCCAAAGGACCCAAAACCGTTTGGGTACCTAAAGTCAAGAACTAAATTTGTTTTGTTGGTTTATGCATCCGGGGGCTCAAGTTGGATCATCGATAGCGGGTGCACAGACCACATGACGAGGGAGAAGAAGATGTTCTCCTCCTACAAGAAAAACCAAGATCCCCAACAAGCTATCACATTCGGGGATGGAGACCAAGGTTTGGTGAAAGGTTTGGGTAAAATTGCTATTTCACCTGACCATTCCATTTCCAATGTTTTTCTTGTTGATTCATTAGATTACAATTTGCTTTCTGTATCTCAATTATGTCAAATGGGCTACAACTGTCTTTTTACTGATGTAGGTGTCACTGTCTTTAGAAGAAGTGATGATTCAATAGCCTTTAAGGGAGTGTTAGAGGGTCAGCTATACTTGGTAGATTTTGATAGAGCTGAACTCGACACTTGCTTAATAGCTAAGACTAACATGGGTTGGCTCTGGCACCGCCGACTAGCCCATGTTGGAATGAAGAATCTTCACAAGCTTCTAAAGGGAGAACACATTTTAGGATTAACCAATGTTCATTTTGAGAAAGACAGGATTTGTAGCGCATGCCAAGCAGGGAAGCAAGTTGGTACTCATCATCCACACAAGAACATCATGACGACTGACAGGCCACTGGAGCTCCTACACATGGATTTATTCGGCCCGATCGCTTACATAAGCATCGGCGAGAGTAAGTACTGTCTAGTTATTGTGGATGATTATTCTCGCTTCACTTGGGTATTCTTTTTGCAGGAAAAATCTCAAACCCAAGAGACCTTAAAAGGATTCTTGAGACGGGCTCAAAATGAGTTCGGCTTAAGGATCAAGAAAATAAGAAGCGACAACGGGACGGAGTTCAAGAATTCCCAAATTGAAGGCTTCCTTGAGGAGGAGGGCATCAAGCATGAGTTCTCCTCTCCCTACACGCCACAACAAAATGGTGTAGTGGAGAGAAAGAATAAAACTCTATTGGACATGGCAAGAACCATGCTTGATGAGTACAAGACGCCAGATCAGTTTTGGGCCGAGGCGGTCAACACCGCCTGCTACGCCATCAACCGGTTATATCTACACCGAATCCTCAAGAAGACATCATACGAACTCCTAACCGGTAAAAAGCCCAACATTTCATATTTTAGAGTCTTTGGTAGAAAATGCTTTATTCTTGTTAAAAGAGATAGAAAATCTAAATTTGCTCCTAAGACAGTAGAAGGCTTTTTACTAGGATATGATTCAAACACAAGGGCATATAGAGTCTTTAACAAGTCCTCAGGACTAGTTGAAGTTTCTTGTGACGTTGTGTTTGATGAAACTAACGGCTCTCAAGTAGAGCAAGTTGATCTTGATGAGATAGGTAATGAAGAGGCTCCGTGCATCGCGCTAAGGAACATGTCCATTGGGGATGTGTGTCCAAAGGAATCCGAAGAGCCACCACATGCACAAGATCAACCATCCTCCTCCATGCAAACATCTCCACCAACTCAAAATGAGGACGAGGCTCAAGTTGATGAAGGAGAAAATCAAAATGATGAGCCACCTCAAGATGACGGCAATGATCAAGGGGGAGATGCAAATGATCAAGACAAGGAGGATGAAGAACCAAGACCGCCACACCCAAGAGTCCACCAAGCAATCCAACGAGATCACCCCGTTGACACCATCCTCGGCGACATTCATAAGGGGGTAACCACTAGATCTCGTGTTGCACATTTTTGTGAGCATTACTCTTTTGTTTCCTCTATTGAGCCACACAGGGTAGAGGAAGTGTTGGGGACTTGTTCTCAAATGCTATGAATTAAGAACAAGGCAACACAGAAAGAAGTCAATGATAAATACCCCTCGTCCTTCGAAGCGTTATTTCCCTTAGGATATAACGATCTTTAGACGAAGGTCATGAAGGACATACCTTCATCATTGCAGTTTATATTGATAAAAGGAGAAGCATATGAAACATGAGAGAATGATATGAATAATCACATAACATTATTACATGTTCTTATTAAATAATCATGGAAGAATAAAAAACAATGTTGAATTACATTTGTACCTTCGGCTTGACAGGAAGCAAAGGTACAAACGTAACGCACGAGCGAGTACAAGTCAGCGTGAACAGTACAGGAGTACTGTTCACCTATTTATAGACACGGGACACAACCCGTGTAAAATTACATTCATGTCCATTACATTTGCTAATGACTTATGGGAATCTATTAAGGCCGAAGTAGTCTTTTCATCTTTAAGTCGGTTCCCCTTTCTGCTATCACGACGAAGCTTTCTGCGCATAGCTTCGGCTGTGCTCCATCCTTCGTACAGCTTGGGCTTCGTTCTGACCGTACTCCATGTTCATGATCTGAGTCCGAAGATACCTGCTCATATAATTCACTTGGAAAATATTGTCGGATCATGTTTTTGAGGACCTTCGGAGGACGAAGGCCCCCAACAGTAGCCCCTCGCAATATTAATTTGTTAGTGATAAATTCAGATTGCGATATGGACGAAGGCCTTAAGCCGAAGGTCCGAAAAAACACCTTCCCTTTGCTAGAATAGCAAAAGTCACTGACACCTGGGACCACATGGTTTCCGTCATATGGAGTGTATAAATAGTTGCCCGCCACATTTGATTTGGTACGCTCTCTTTGCCATCTGTTTTTCCTACTTATAAAACTTTCTGCCCAAAAATATTTGTTTTCTTTCCTAGTTTTAAGCTTCGGAAGCGAGAAGTAGGATCTTCGAAGAGATGTCTGAGGAGAAGAAGGCTGTTGTCGAGATGAAGCTAAGTCTCTCTGAAGAGAAGAACCTGGGCTTTCTTGAGGCAATGTCGAAGACCAATACAGAGAAGATCACCAAAGAGATTTTAGAAGGTTTATCTGAAGACACTGGTGACAGCGACAGTTATGATGTAGAAAGCGGTGGGGGAGAGTCTGAAGATCGACCATGGCAGCCAAGTCACTCGGTTTTCGGGAAAACCACTATCAAGCAAAGTCATATTGACAATATGAGGGGGAGATATTTTCGAGATATATCTATTGTGAGGGCTGATGCTGGAGAAAGGACTTCTCCCTCCCCCGAAGAAGATGAGGTTGTGATCTTCCAAAGCTTTCTCAAGGCTGGGCTTCGGTTCCCTCTAAGCAGCTTTGTTGTCGAAGTCCTGAAGACATTTCAAATCTACCTTCATCAAATTACTCCCGAAGCTATCATAAGAATGGGAATCTTTGTCTGGGCTGTGAAAAGCCAAGGTTTAGAACCAAATGCTAAAAGCTTTTGCAAAATTCATGAGTTGGTATATGAGACGAAACCCTGGGGAAAAGAACAATATCACAACAACTTTGGGTGCTACAGCTTCGGTGCCCGCTCCGGTTCAAGCCGCCCTGTGCCAACCTTTCGGAAGAGGTGGCCCGGAGCCTGGATGACAGAATGGTTCTATGTAAAGAATGACTTGACAGCGCAGGAAGATGTTAAGAGTATCATTATGCGCCCCATCTGGCAACGCTTCGGACTCCGAAAGCCGAAGGTTGAAATGGATGAAGCAGCCGAAGAATGCCAAAGAGCCTTTGGCGTAGTCTGCTCTTTTATCGGGACAAGGGACTTGGTCCAAGAGCATATTGCCTTCAGGGTGTGGCCACTTGCAGGAAAGTGGGAAATGCCGAAGGAGACCATCAAAGAGTCTGACGAAGGTGGACTAGTCAGACTAAAATACTCATTCAAATACGGGGATAAATTTGTTGAACCTGATGATGACTGGTTAAAAAGCATTGAAACATTAAGTGACGAACTGCTTGGGGTATATTCGAAGGCCGAAAACACTGCATTATCGGCAGCCTTCGGAGGCCGAAAGAAGAAGAGGCTCAACCGGGTATTTGATGCAATCGGGTTTATCTATCCTGACTACCATTATCCGGTGCCGGGCTGCAAAAGAAAAAATACTTCTCCTGCAACAGAAGTTGCCACAAGTGCTTCTAGTGAGCCAGCGCCGCAAAGAAAAAAGATGAAGGTGCTCACCCACCGGGCACGTTTTATTGAGCCGGCCACAGTGCCTGAATTTATCGGTGAAGTCTCTTTGGCCACTGAAACTACAGAGCCAGCTCCAGTGCCGAAGATCGAAGAAAAGACTGAAGCACCTTCAGCAGAGAAGACAGAAAAACCGAGAATTGAAGGACCAAAAATATTGGAAATCTTAAGTCCTTCAGCAAGTGCTGAGACAATAAAAAATCAAAAGGGGCCATCGGTAACCCCGAAAAGAAAAAGAATGGTGAACGTGTTAGATGTTTTGGAGACAATTAAGTCTTCAAGCACAACTCCAAAGAAGACTGTTGAACTTTCTGAAGTGTCTACTGAAGCTTTAATTGCTGAAGCTTCGAAGCAACAACTTGAAGTTGAAGCTGGGACTTCAGAGCCCACCAAGGAACAACCTTTGGAAACCGGAGAAAAAATAAAAATGCCAGAGCCAATTTTGGTTGAAGAAATTGACACTGGTGCCCCCGAAGCTTCTTCCACCATATGCGATTACATTGTGCGACATGCTTCGGGGAAGAAATTGTCTGAAGAAGAGATTTATGAAGCCAAACACTATGCGAAAGAATTAAAATATCCGAAGGGGGCACTAGTGTTCAATGGGACAAACGAAGATGACTTCCTATACTGTCTCCCTGACAACAAAGAATTATCTGTCTGCCGGGAGATGGCTAGGAGTATGGGGTTTCCGAAGCTTGAAGCTGGACTATGCGCTATGACGAAGGAGGATCTCGCGGATAGTCTTGCATATAATAGCCTAAAGGTATGGGAATTGGGCGCTTGGAAATTTTATAATTCGTAACTCATTCTTTTATTCTTATACCAACTCATTCTTTTTTTTTACATGTAGGGTTTAATCCTAAGCAACGCATTGAGAGCACAAAAGAGTGCTGAAGATGAGAGCTATGAAATTGCGTTCAACAACCTACGGTCAGAAGTTATTAAACTGAGAAACGAAGCTCTGGAAAAGGATAAGATTCTGCTTACAATGGTAGACAAGGTAAAAAAGGACGAAGCTGCCTCAAAGGTCCAGGCCGAAGCCCAAAAACGTGAGATTAAAGACCTTCAGAAACAGCTAGCTAGAGCTAAAGAGGAACGTATGCTTGAAGAAACAAAACGAGAGCTTAGCGATCAACTGGCCAATCATTTAGAGATAAGTGTTAAGGAGCTTCGTGCATCCCAGAGAAAATGCTACGTTAAATCTAGAGAATGCGTCAAAAAGATAAAATCCAGCTTCGCCGGCGTTGGCGCATTCTCTAGTGAAGAGAATTTCTCAAGAGGCAATCCCGAAGGTCCACTGGAATGGATCAGTCACGAAGCAGAGGCCTTCGAGGAAATCCTGAGTAGCCGCGGTGACATCTGCGCTTTTTCGGGCGCCAGAGGAGTTGCTACTGTTTTGGAGAGGAAAGGTTGCGATCATATTAAGCTTCTTGCGCAATCCGAAGCCACTTTATCCGCTGAAGATATTAAAGACCCCTCGACCGAAGCTAGCCAGGTTGGTGGAAAATTTTTCACCGACGTCTGGGACAATGGTGGCCGAGAAATGGCCCAGGAAATTATTCGAAGAAGCGAGCAAGGTATCCATGATGCTAGGGAGGTGGCCAAGGCCGCTGAAAAAAGCGCAGAGCCCAAAAGCCAAATAGGTACCAACTAGTGGTTTTTAGGTCTGTTGTAATTTTTGATTTTCGAACTTGCTTATGGTTTGTAATAGTAACATAGACATATATTCTCTTCCCTCAGGACCTGCTGGATCGTCTGCTGACCCTCACACGAAAGGGGATGACGAAATTAAACAAATGGCCGAAGGTATCATGGATAAAGTTGTTGAACAACTTCTAAATGAGGCTGCCGAAGTAGTACTAAGAGAAGACTAGATGTTATTAGAAAAAACATTTAAAGTGTGATCTATGTAATATTTTGTACACTTGAACAAGTCTCTTTTCATTATTCAACTCTTTACGATGCATGAAATTCTACATACATACCATTTTGGAGCCCTCGGCGAAAAAACACCTTCCCTTCTTTTCATGCTTCGTGAAGAAGACATTCTCCTTTAATACTATTCTGATGAAGCACATCCACGCTTCGTGAAAATATTCTCCGAAGCTGTACAATTTCGATATTACTCTGATGAAGCACGTCCATGCTTCGTGAAAACATTCTCCGAAGCTGTATTCCGAAGATCAACATTGTATTCCCTCGTGACTTTGCTCGATTTTCACTTTCTCAAAGCGTCCTTTCGAAGGTTGATACTGTGTCCCCTTCTTTTGCCATATGCAACATGATGTATGATGCTTATGCTATGCAAAATGATGTGATGATGCTATGTTATGTAGATGACATTTGTTCCGAAGATACACACATATCCCCATAAAACACAAAATATCTTTATATCAGCGCTGACTTTTCGCTGTAAGCTCTGCATTCCCTTAGGAACGTCTTTGGAGCTTCTTCGCCTTTTACTTAGGCGGTATCAGCGTTGACTTTTCGCTGTAAGCTCTGCATTCCCTTAGGAACGTCTTTGGAGCTTCTTCGCCTTTTACTTAGGCGGTATCAGCGTTGACTTTTCGCTGTATGCTCTGCATTCCCTTAGGAACGACTTTGGAGCAGAAAACTTACACTGCGCTCCCTTTGGAACGGCTTTTTGTGACTTCAGCAACTTACTCTGCGTTCCTTAGAACGACTTTTTGTGGCTTCGAAGGATTTTTAGTAATTCGAAGGTCCTTCTTGTTATCGCAAATTTTTAAGCTTCAGCAACTTAAGCCTGTGGAGAAAATAGGTTTTCCTCGTGACCAACAACGAAACTATTACATGAAAACTGAAATGTTCTTTACTACACAGAAAATAGAACTAAATGGAAAAGAATGCTATCAAGGTAGGATATTTGTCAATAAATGTGCTTCGACTCTGGCACAGTGCTATTGACTGTGCGAGCTTCAGATTGTTCTCTGAGATCCCTTTGGTGTGGAACATATTGGCTCCCTTCCAGCTGTTGGCCTTGTTGCAGCGGTGGTGGAGGCGGGGGCTGTTGCCATGAAGCTTGAGGTTGACTCGCCGAAGCTACAGAAACTGCAGGGTGGTTGCCCACGTATTCTGGGATGTAAGGCTGATGGTACGAAGCAGTATGCATAACCTGCTTCGGCTGAACTTGTTGCGCTGCAGCTTCGGCTATCTCCTTTTGCTTTTGGATGGTAACATGGCACATCCTGGTGGTATGGCCCTTGTTTTCACCACAGAATAAGCAAAATACTCTCCTTGGTTGATCTCCAAATCTTCCGCCGAAGCCCCTGGCGCCTCTGCCTCTTGGAGCTGGTGGCCGGAAGAAAGTTTGCTGTTGCCCCGAAGCCTGTGAGGAGCACTGCGGCCTGTTCTGCTGACTCCCCTTATCATCATTTTGAGTAGAGTTGTGGATGGACCTGACATGCCTTGGATAGAATCTTCCTCCGAAGCCCCTGGTCATTTCAGAAAATCTGAAAGCCTCCTCCCTTCTCTGGCGAAAATCATTGTCGGCACGAATGTACTCGTCCATCTTCTGGAGCAGCTTCTCCAAAGTCTGAGGAGGCTTCCTAGCAAAGTATTGAGCTGAAGGTCCAGGACGAAGCCCCTTGATCATGGCTTCGATGACAATTTCATTGGGCACCGTTGGTGCCTGCGCCCTCAAACGCAAGAACCTTCTGACATACACCTGAAGGTATTCTTCATGATCCTGAGTGCACTGGAACAAGGCTTGAGCAGTGACCGGCTTCGTCTGAAACCCTTGAAAGCTGGTTAACAACATGTCCTTCAGCTTTTGCCATGAAGTGATCGTTCCTGGTCGAAGGGAGGAATACCAGGTCTGAGCAACATTCCTGACAGCCATAACAAAAGACTTTGCCATGACTGCAGCATTGCCACCATACGAAGATACTGTTGCTTCGTAACTCATCAAAAATTGCTTCGGGTCTGAATGGCCATCGAACATGGGAAGCTGGGGCGGCTTGTAGGACGGAGGCCAAGGTGTAGCCTGCAGCTCAGCGGACAGGGGAGAAGCATCATCGAAAACAAAATTTCCATGATGGAAATTGTCATACCAGTCATCTTCGTTGAAGAAGCCCTCCTGATGAAGGTCTTTTTGTTGAGGCCTTCTGTTCTGCTCATCGTGAGTAAGATGGCGAACTTCTTCAGAAGCTTCGTCTATCTGCCTTTGCAGCTCAGCTAGCCTGGCCATCTTTTCCTTCTTCCTCTGCACCTGTTGATGAAGCATCTCCATATCCCTGATCTCTTGGTCTAGCTCATCCTCCTGAAGCGTCGGGCTGACGGCCTTCCTCTTCTGGCTTCGGGCCTCCCGAAGAGAGACAGTCTCCTGGTTGGGGTCCAGCGGTTGCAGAGCTGCAGCCCCAGTCGCTGAAGCTTTCTTCGGCGCCATAGCGAGGGTCTATGGCTTCCGAAGGTGTTCAAAAAACTCAAAGTGGAAGTGAGTTCACCAGAGGTGGGCGCCAATGTTGGGGACTTGTTCTCAAATGCTATGAATTAAGAACAAGGCAACACAGAAAGAAGTCAATGATAAATACCCCTCGTCCTTCGAAGCGTTATTTCCCTTAGGATATAACGATCTTTAGACGAAGGTCATGAAGGACATACCTTCATCATTGCAGTTTATATTGATAAAAGGAGAAGCATATGAAACATGAGAGAATGATATGAATAATCACATAACATTATTACATGTTCTTATTAAATAATCATGGAAGAATAAAAAACAATGTTGAATTACATTTGTACCTTCGGCTTGACAGGAAGCAAAGGTACAAACGTAACGCACGAGCGAGTACAAGTCAGCGTGAACAGTACGGGAGTACTGTTCACCTATTTATAGACACGGGACACAACCCGTGTAAAATTACATTCATGTCCATTACATTTGCTAATGACTTATGGGAATCTATTAAGGCCGAAGTAGTCTTTTCATCTTTAAGTCGGTTCCCCTTTCTGCTATCACGACGAAGCTTTCTGCGCATAGCTTCGGTTGTGCTCCATCCTTCGTACAGCTTGGGCTTCGTTCTGACCGTACTCCATGTTCATGATCTGAGTCCGAAGATACCTGCTCATATAATTCACTTGGAAAATATTGTCGGATCATGTTTTTGAGGACCTTCGGAGGACGAAGGCCCCCAACAGGAAGCACTCCAAGATTCAGATTGGGTGATGGTGATGGAAGAGGAGCTCAACAATTTCACTAGGAATGAGGTATGGCATTTAGTTCCACGTCCTAACCAAAATGTTGTAGGAACCAAATGGGTCTTCCGCAACAAGCAAGATGAGCATGGTGTGGTGACAAGGAACAAAGCTCGACTCGTGGCCAAGGGGTATTCACAAGTCGAAGGTTTGGATTTCGGTGAAACCTATGCACCCGTAGCTAGGCTTGAGTCCATTCGTATATTATTAGCCTATGCTACTTACCATGGCTTCAAGCTTTATCAAATGGACGTGAAGAGTGCCTTCCTCAATGGACCAATCAAGGAAGAGGTCTATGTTGAGCAACCTCCCGGCTTTGAAGACAGTGAGTACCCTAATCATGTCTATAGGCTCTCTAAGGCGCTTTATGGGCTCAAGCAAGCCCCAAGAGCATGGTATGAATGCCTAAGAGATTTCCTTATTGCTAATGGCTTCAAAGTCGGCAAGGCTGATCCTACTTTATTTACTAAAACTCTTGACAATGATTTGTTTGTATGCCAAATTTATGTTGATGATATTATATTTGGGTCTACTAACAAATCTACATGTGAAGAATTTAGTAGGATCATGACACAGAAATTCGAGATGTCAATGATGGGGGAGTTGAAGTATTTCTTAGGATTTCAAGTAAAGCAACTCCGAGAGGGCACCTTCATCAGCCAAACAAAGTACACTCAAGACATTCTAAACAAGTTTGGAATGAAGGATGCCAAGCCCATCAAGACTCCCATGGGAACAAATGGGCATCTCGACCTCGACACGGGAGGTAAATCCGTCGATCAAAAGGTATACCGGTCGATGATAGGTTCTGTCGGGGACCATAATTAGGGGTACCCTCAAGACTCCTAATTCTCAGCTGGTAACCCCCATCAGCATAAAGATGCTAAGGCCTGATGGGTGCGATTAAGTCAGGGATCAGTCCATTCGAGCGACTCGATCACGCCTCGCCCAAGCCTAGCCTCGGACAAGGGTAGCTGACCCCGGAGGATTTCCGTCTCGCCCGAGGCCCCCCTCCAACGGCAGACATATTTCCGGCTCGCCCGAGGCCCTGTCTTCGCTAAGAAGCAACCCTGACTAAATCGCCGCACCGACCGACCAAGTCGCAGGAGCATTTAATGCAAAGGTGACCTGACACCTTTGTCCTGACGCGCGCCCCCCAGCAGAGCCGAAGTGACCGCCGTCACTTCACCGCTCCACTGACCGGCCTGACAGAAGGACAGCGCCGCCTGCGCCACTCCGACCGCAGTGCCACTTGACAGAGTGAGACTGACAGGCAGTCAGGCCCTGCCAAAGGCACCATAGGAAGCTCCGCCCGACCCAGGGCTCGGACTCGGGCTAAGTCCCGGAAGACGGCGAACTCCGCTCCGCCCGACCCAGGGCTCGGACTCGGGCTAAGTCCCGGAAGACGGCGAACTCCGCTCCGCCCGACCCAGGGCTCGGACTCGGGCTAAGACCCGGAAGACGGCGAACTCCGCTCCGCTCGACCCAGGGCTCGGACTCGGGCTAAGTCCCGGAAGACGGCGAACTCTGCTCCGCCCGACCCAGGGCTCAGACTCGGGCTAAGTCCCGGAAGATGGCGAACTCCGCTTCGCCCGACCCAGGGCTCGGACTCGGGCTAAGTCCTGGAAGACAGCGAACTCCGCTCCGCCCGACCCAGGGCTCGGACTCGGGCTAAGTCCCGGAAGACGACGAACTCCGCTTCGCCCGACCCCAGGGCTCGGACTCGGGCTCAGCCCCAGAAGACGACGAACTCCGCTTCGCCTGACCCCAGGGCTCGGACTCCGCCCTGGCCTCTGCCGAACGACCTCCGCCTCGCCCGACCCAGGGGCTCGGACTCGGCCTCGGCCATGGAAGACAGACTCGACCTCGACTTCGGAGGAGCCTCCACGTCGCCCAACCTAGGGCGCAGGCCAGCCACGTCAATAGGAAGCGCCATCATCACCCTACCCCGAGCTGACTCGGGCCGCAGAGAACAAGACCGGTGTCCCATCTGGCTAACTCTGCCAGATAGGCAATGATGGCGCCCCGCATGCTCTGTGACGACGACGGCTCTCAGCTCTCTTACGGAAGCAGGAGGACGTCAGCAAGGACTCAACCGCTCCGACAGCTGTCCCTCCGCCAGGCTCCGTCGCTCCTCCGACGGCCACGACATCACACCAGCTGGGTGCCAAAATCTCTCTGGCTGCCACATCGGCATGTACTTAGGGCGCTAGCTCTCCCCCGCTAGACACGTAGCACTCTACTACACCCCCATTGTACACCTGGATCTTCTCCTTACGCCTATAAAAGGAAGGACCAGGGCCCTCTTAGAGAGGGTTGGCCGCGCGGGGACGAGGACGGGACAGGCGCTCTCTTGGGGCCGCTCGCTTCCCTCTCCCGCGTGGACGCTTGTAACCCCCTACTGCAAGCGCACCCGACCTGGGCGCGGGACGAACACGAAGGCCGCGGGATTTCCACCTCTCTCATGCCCATCTCCGGCCACCTCACTTCCCCCCTTCGCGCTCGGCCTCGCGTCGACCCATCTGGGCTGGGGCACGCGGCGACATTCACTCGTCGGCTTAGGGACCCCCCGGTCTCGAAACGCCGACAGTTGGCGCGCCAGGTAGGGGCCTGCTGCGTGTTGATGAACAGCTTCCCATCAAGCTCCAGATGGGCAGTCTCCAGCAACCTCTCCAACCCGGGACGGTGCTCCGTTTCGGGAGTCTTGAGTTCATGTCCTTCGACGGCAGCTACGACATGATACTCCTTCCACCGCCGCGCGACGACGACAATGGCGGCCAACAGCCCGCCCACCGGCGGCGGAATCGACGACGTCTTCCCCGCGTGGTGGAAGAACAACATTCGAGCTCGCCCCGTCCTCTCCCCCGCCAACGGAGGAGGAGGCGGGGCAACCAAGGCCAAGCGGGAGGCCGCGCCTCGTCGGCTGTCGAGCGAATCGACGTCCCCAGCGCTCCAACGGGGGGCGCGTCGGGCGTCGACCTCGCGTTTGAGACGAAGGCGAGCGCCGTCTCCCCGCGACACGCCAATCCCGAGCAAGTGGACGATGCCAGCATGCTCGCGGAAGGCTTGCTGGGCGTCACCCTCGTACCTGAGATGACGGTGTAGTCAGTCCCCGACGTGACTTCATCGTCGTTCGTCGACCAAAAGGTACCGACCAATTCCCATCCTACGTCATTTAGATTCAGCCTCAACCCGCCTAGCGACCTTGCTTTGGCGGGCACTCTCGTAGAGGCGAGTTCAAACCCTCTGGGGTTTCGCACGTGGTCGCCTTGGGACCGGCTGACGGACGTCTCGACCTATGGGCCCTCCGGGTCCGAGGAAGACGACGACCCCAGCATCTGTTGGGATTTCTCTGGACTTGGCAACCCTAGTGCCATGCGGGACTTCATGACCGCATGTGACTACTGCCTCTCCGACTGTTCCGACGGTAGCCGCAGCCTCGACGACGAGGACTGCGGCCCAAGCCGCGAATGTTTCCACGTCGATCTAGGGGGTCCCTCCGAAGGCAATCATCTCAGCATGCCGGAGGACGGTGATCTCCCTAGGCCGGTGCCCCGCGCTGACATCCCGCGGGAGCTAGCTGTGGTCCCCGTTCCGGCGGGGGGTCACGACCCACAGCTCGAGCAAGTCCGCGGGGCGCAGGCCAGGCTCGACGAGGGAGCAGGAGCGCTTGAGCCGATCCGCCGGGACGTCGGGCAGGCATGGGCGGGCCAACCCCCGGCCGGAGAAATACGTCACCTGCCCCAGGGTCTCCAGCACCGCGTCGTCGACGGCGTCAGGGTCAGGCCGCCACCCACATCCAGTGGGGTCGGTCAGAACCTGGCTGCAGCAGCGATGCTTCTCCGCGCGATGCCGGAGCCATCAACCACCGAGGGTCGGCGAATCCAGGAAGAGCTCAAGAATCTCCTGGAAGGCGCTGTGATCCGACGGGCCGAGAGCTCTGCCTCCCGAAGGCGGGGATACCCCTCGGAACCTCATGCCGCGACTTCCCGATTCATGCGGGAAGCCTCGGTCTACACCGGGCGCAAGCGCAACACCGCGCCTGCGGCCCCGGGCCTCCTCGGCAACGAGCACCATCATCGCGACCGTCGGGCCCACCTCGACGAGAGGGTGCGCCGAGGTTACCACACCAGGCGTGGGGGACGCTACGACAGTGGGGAGGATCGTAGTCCCTCGCCCGAACCACCCGGTTCGCAGGCCTTCAGCCGGGCCATCCGACGGGCACCGTTCCCGACCCGGTTCCGGCCCCCGGCTACTATCACAAAATACTCAGGGGAAACGAGACCGAAACTGTGGCTCGCGGACTACCGCCTGGCCTGTCAACTGGGTGGAACGGTCGACGACAACCTCATCATCCGCAACCTCCCCCTATTCCTCTCCGACACCGCTCGCGCCTGGTTGGAGCACCTGCCTCCGGGGCAGATCTCCAACTGGGATGACCTGGTCCAAGCTTTCGCCGGCAATTTCCAGGGCACGTACGTGCGCCCCGGGAATTCCTGGGACCTCCGAAGCTGCCGGCAGCAGCCGGGAGAGTCTCTCCGGGACTACATCCGGCGATTCTCGAAGCAGCGCACCGAGCTGCCCAACATCACCGACTCGGATGTCATCGGCGCGTTCCTTGCCGGCACCACCTGCCGCGACCTGGTGAGCAAGTTGGGTCGCAAGACCCCCACCAGGGCGAGCGAGCTGATGGACATCGCCACCAAGTTCGCCTCTGGCCAGGAGGCGGACGAGGCTATCTTCCGAAAGGACAAGCAGCCCCAGGGCCGCCCACCGGAAGATGCTCCTGAGGCGTCTACTCAGCGCGGCGCCAAGAAGAAAGGCAAGAAGAAGTCGCAAGCGAAACGCGACGCCGCCGACGCGGACCTTGTCGCCGCCGCCGAGCACAAGAACCCTCGGAAGCCCCCCGGAGGTGCCAACCTCTTCGACAAGATGCTCAAGGAGCCATGCCCCTATCATCAGGGGCCCGTCAAGCACACCCTTGAGGAGTGCGTCATGCTTCGGCGCCACTTCCACAGGGCCGGGCCACCCACGGAGGGTGGTAGGGCCCGCGACGACGACAAGAAGGAAGATTACCAAGCAGGAGAGTTCCCCGAGGTCCGCGACTGCTTCATGATCTACGGTGGGCAAGCGGCGAATGCCTCGGCTCGGCACCGCAAGCAAGAGCGCCGGGAGGTCTGCTCGGTCAAGGTGGCGGCGCCGGTCTATCTAGGCTGGTCCGACAAGCCCATCACCTTCGACCAAGACGATCACCCCGACCACGTGCCGAGCCCGGGGAAATACCCGCTCGTCGTCGACCCCGTCATCGGCGACGTCAGGCTCACCAAGGTCCTTATGGACGGGGGCAGCAGCCTCAACATCATCTATGCCGAGACCCTCAGGCTCTTGCTCGTCGATCTGTCCTCCGTCCGAGCAGGCGCTGTGCCCTTCCACGGGATCATTCCCGGGAAGCGCGTCTAGCCCCTCGGGCGACTCGACCTTCCCGTCCGCTTCGGAACGCCCTCCAACTTCCGAAGGGAGACTCTGACGTTCGAGGTGGTCGGGTTCCGAGGAACCTACCACGTGGTACTGGGGAGGCCATGCTACGCAAAGTTCATGGCCGTCCCCAACTACACCTACCTGAAGCTCAAGATGCCGGGCCCCAACGGGGTCATCACCGTCGGCCCCACGTACAAACACGCGTTTGAATGCGACGTGGAGTGCGTGGAGTACGCCGAAGCCCTCGCCGAGTCCGAGGCCCTCATCGCCGACCTGGAAAGCCTCTCCAAAGAGGTGCCAGATGTGAAGCGTCATGCCGGCAACTTCGAGCCAGTGGAGACGGTTAAGGCCGTCCCCCTCGACCCCAGTGGCGACGCCTCCAAGCAGATCCGGATCGGTTCCGGGCTCGACCCCAAATAGGAAGCAGTGCTCGTCGACTTTCTCCGCGCAAACGCCGACGTCTTTGCGTGGAGTCCCTCGGACATGCCCAGCATACCGAGGGATGTCGCCGAGCACTCGTTGGATATTCGGGCCGGAGCCCGACCCGTCAAATAGCCTCTGCGCTGATTCAACGGGGAGAAGCGCAGAGCGATAGGCGAGGAGATCCACAAGCTAAAAGAAGCGAAAGGCGTTAAGCTCAACCCTGAAAGGTGGGTCCTCGGGGCGCCCCAGGGCATGGTCTTGGAGTTTGTTATCTCCAAACAGGGCATCAAAGCCAACCAGGAGAAGACCCCGACCATCGCACAGCACCCCGAGCCCTTGCTGGGAGTACCCGGGGGCTGCACGCACCCCTGGGAAAGGCCGCTTGTCACCGCCGACGTTCTGGAGCCCGGAACGTACAAGCTGGCCGGCGGTCAGGGCGAGGTCTACGGCAACGCTTGGAACGTCCGACAGCTACGTCGCTTCTACCCTTAAGATGTTTTCAAGCTGTTCGTATTCCTCGCTCCCACACAAGTCTCAGTCGTCAAGGGAGGATCGGCCTCGCCTCGGCAGAGCCCGACCTTCCCTCGGGGGCTAAAAAGGGGGAACCCCTCTGCGTCAAGATTGGGTGTACCTCTCCGCATCCAAAATTTTCGATCAAAAAGGCTTTTGCGTTCTCCCGGCTATGTCAGAAGCAGGGCCCCGAGGAGCGAACGTGGGTGCATGTAAATGGCAAGGTCGACTGAGCCGAGGAACTCCTATGCCTCCGGGTTAGGGACACCTCACTCATCACCCGCCACGAAAAATGACCCTACTCGGGAAGCCACCCTATTGTTGACAGGCTAAGCCGGACACGCAAAATAAAAGGAAGAAGAGTGCGACTTCATGCAATGAAAACAAAGTGTTCAGGCCTCAGCGGCCGCAGTAGGACACACGCACATCCAACAGAAACTGTTCCAACAAGAGTTAGGCGTCGCCTCGGGAAGGAGCCGCGCCTTCAGCTCCGTCCCCGCCTTCGGTAAGGTCCATCTCAGCTTCCGGCGACGGCGCAGGGGGAAGGATCTCCGCCTCGAAGGTGGTCGCCAGCACTGCGCTCGGACCCACGGCGACTGCGTCGAGCCGCTGAACTTCTGCCAGGGCAGCTTCGTCTTCGTCAGGAAGACAATACCCCTCGCTAACCCGCTCCAGGTCCACAACATAGTGGGAAGCGAGCACGGTGAAGGCCCGCCTGACGCCGTGGTGTAGCGCCTCGCGGACTCTGCCGCGCGCGTGATCACCCAAGGCTTGAAGGCGGCTTTGAGGGGAGCTTCCTGAAGGGACGTCGCTAGAGCCAAGGATCCGATAAACGTCCGAGAAGGCCTCGGACATGGCCGCGAGATCGGCCTCCCTCTGCTCGGCAGCTCCGGCAAGCGCCTCGGCAAGCACCTTGGCGGACTCGTCAAGGGCGGACTCGAGCTCTGCGAACAGCCAGAAGAAAGATCTCAAACACAAGCAGAGGAAACAGACAAGAACAAGAACCAAGGACGGCCAAGGCGTACCTCCGGCTCGGGCACGTTGCTCTGAGGCCGCGACCTGGGCTGCGGCTAAGTCGGCCGCGAGGGTTTCAGCCCGGCTTTCGGCCTCGGCAGCCCAGCTCCGAGATTGGTCCCGCTCCTCGACGACCTGGACGAACTCCGACCGCTGCCGTTGCACCTCTGCGCGCGCCGCTGCCGCCTCGGCTCTCAGGTCAGTGCAGAGCAACTGGAGGTCCGCTACCTTGGCATCCTGCTGAGAAAGGCGCGCAGTAGCCCCGGCGAGCGAGGTCCTCAGGGATCGCAGTGAGCCCCAAACATCGGCCTCGCGGCGGATGAACGACGACTTGGCGGCGCTCCGATCCGTTAGATCCTGGGGGAAGGAAACGGGGCGTCACGAAGAACGCCTCATTCACAGAAAAGAAAAGGTATGCCTGAAACCGTTACCTGGAGGATTTTGGGGACGTCCCTGCAGAAAACCTCCAGCGATGACCGGAGCGACCCCACCGTTGCTTCAGCACACTCGCGGAGCTCATCCCAGGACTGGTCCTCCTGTTCATCGTCGAGAATGAAAACAGGGTCCGAGGCCTCGCGGGTCCGAAACCGGAGCAACTAGCACCGGGCCCCGGGGCTCCGCCGCACAGCGATGAGGCTGCCGCCCGGCGGGACGGATCGCGCCTCCACGCCCACCTCTTCCGAGGCACTGGGCGCCGATGCATCAGCCGTCTCGACGCCGGCAGCAACCGGTCGCTCCCCGACTGGGACGGCGGCGACTTCAGTAGCGGCAGGCGCCGGCATGGCCGGCACGTCAGGTGGGCTCGGGACCACGCCAGCGTCAGCCGCCTCCCCTATCACGATGGCCGCCTCGGCAGAAGAGCCAGCCTCGGGAACCTGCTCCACAGCGACAGGTGCCGCCCGAGCCCCCTGCGGCGGGACGCCTTGCGAGAGGGTCGGCTGAACGACAAGGCCCGGAGCGGCGCTGGCCGCACAGGCCGGCGCCGTCTTAAGGGCCTTCCGGGGTGCCAGGTCGGTCTAGCCATGACTCCGCTTGCTGAAGGAAGAAGGAAAATCATGGCCGAGACATATGAATGGAAAGCCAGGATGAAGACATTCCGAGATACCTACCCGCTCCGGGCCATGATCCACCGCGCCTGGGGGGAAGTCTCTTGGATCCCAGCTCCCGGAACAGCCGCCGAGGTCCGCTTCGCCGGCAACTTCGGCGCCACCCTTGCTTTGGACACCCGGGGAGCAGATTGCCCAAGCACTGTCACGGTGACTTGAGAGTCACCTCCATGCGCTGCTGGCGTGAGCGGTGGCTCTCGGAGAGCAGATGCCCTGGCCTGGCCCCCCGAAGTCACCTCAGCTCCTCCAGCCGAGGGGTCAGGTGCCCTCTCGGGTTGCCCTCGTACCTCGGGCCGGGACCCCGACGCCCCGACTCCGAGGACTGACGGCGTCGGCCCGCTCGGGGGCTGGCTCGACGACTCCTGGCCACACCCCAAGCCGGGGCTGAGGCCGAGGCGGGCGGCCATGTCGTCCTCATCATCATCATCATCATCGTCGTCGTCGTCGGGCATTTCCGGCGACGGCTCCCTCGGGAGTCCCTCCCTCTCCTACTGGCGACGGCGCTTTTCCAAGGCGTCTCGAGCCCGCCTCCGCTCATGGGCCCGGGCCTTCCCCGCGTCCTTCTTCCTCTTCTTCTCCTCCGCGGCGACCCGCCGCGCTGCTCGGGCCACCGCATCCTGCGGAACCCGTGGCAGGGAAGGCTTGTGCCACCCCACCTTCTGAAGAAGGGGGGGAAGGAAACCTGATCGTAAGAACCAGAAGCAACCCAATGTATGAAGAAGGAGGGAGCGAACACTCACCAGAGTCACGCACCCCTGGTCGGGGCGCATCAGAAGCTAGGAGAAGGCGTGGAGGTCCGGCTTCCCCAACGCAGCCGACACCCGCCATTGGAGGCCGTCGAAGGGAAGAGGATCAGGGGACATCCGCGAGCCCTCCTAGTCAGCCTCCGGGGTCATTTCCCAAAGCGACAGCCGTTGCTCCGCCAAGGGAAGCACCCTCCGACGGTGGATGGCGGCAATCACTCCCGCAGCGGTCAGTCCCCCCTCCTGCAACGCCTCCAAGGCCTGGAGAAGGGGTTCGAGGTTCTTCTGTCTTTCGTGCGGGGTCCCGTGGCGCCAAGCGTCAGTGGCGGTGGTGACTACTCGCTGGGAGAACGGCGGAAGCAACTCGCCGTCATTCCGGAGGTAGAACCACCGGCGCTGCCACCCCTTGTTCGAGGACGCGAGGATGGCAGGAATATACTGTGACGCCCGCGACTGCCTCAGCAGGAGGGTGCAGCCGCCGGCCCGCACCACCGCGCGGACCTTCCTCTCCCCCGTCGGCGAGGCAAAAAGCTCCGCGAAAAAGAGATGGGTCCACAAATCCCAATGGGGGGCGATCCCCAAATACCCCTCGCACACCGCTACGAAGATAGCGGCCTGCGAGATGGAGTTGGGGGTGAGGTTGTGCAACTCCACCCCATAGTGGTACAGGATCGCCCGCATAAAGCGGCCCGCTGGCACACCGAATCCCCGCTCGTGGAAGGAGACGAAGCTCACGACGTACCCCGGCGGAGGGGATGGAGCGGCTCCGCCCACGAGAGGTATCCATTCCGGTCGCTGCTCATCGGTGAGTGGGCGAAGCAAACCCTCGCCGACCAGATCCTCCAGATCGCTCGCCGTCATCGTGGAAGAGGGCCATGGATCGCACGGCGAGATGATGGTCACCCGGTCGGCCATCACCAGACGGAAGGGATGGCGGTGCAAGGGGCTGGGAGGACGGTTTTCTCTTCTCTGGCTAAAGTCTCTCGGGTTGCGAAAACCCAAGAAGGAGGCAGGAAGCAGAGCGAAGAACCGTCACCGGACCCTCTCCCAGGTATATAAAGACCAAGGCGAGACCGTTTCTGACGTTCCGCCCGGACCGGATGCGGGATTCAAAAAATGCGAAGCGAAACAGCCGTTCCTCGAATGGCTCGCGCACGTGCAACAGCCGCCCTGCCAACAACTCGCCCCGTCGCATTAACTCCGCGGAGGGACAGACGGCGCTTCTGGCAGGAGAAGCGGGCGACGCTTCGCCTTCGCCGTAAAAACCGCGCCAAAAAAGGTACGCCACGTCGTTCGAGTTCGTATCCTTTTCCTTTTTTCCTCTTTCTCTATCTCTTGCAACAGGGACCGGGAAAGGGGGATACCCCGAAAAGGATCCTTCCCCGTGAAGGAACCAGGCTCCGAGCCTCCTTACTGATCAGAGGTTCGAAGGCTGGCCCCCCGAAGGGTTTCAACAGCCGCCTCAGATCGCGTGGGCCCTACACCCACTACTGGTCAGAGGTTCGAAGGCCGGCCCCCCGAAGGGTTCCACGGCCGCCTCAGGCTACTCGGGCTCCGCGCCCATTACTGATCAGGGGTTCGAAGGCTGGCCCCCGAAGGGTTCACAGTCGCCTCAGACGCCGAGCGAGGGATGACCAGGGGTACGTTCGATACATAACCAAGGCTCGGGCTGCGCTCCCGAGGTACCCTAGGACATTTCCGAGACCAGCGGGAGCGATCTTGTAACGGAATCCCATCAGAGGGAGGCATCGAGCCCTCGGACCCCGTCGCCAGGGGACCGGGTCCGGCAGATCACCCGCAGGTACTTTTGGGCGTGCCTCTAGGCCCCTAGCCGACCCCTAACGAACGGGGCATGGACGTCCACTCAGATTACCCGCTTGCAGCTCACCGGAGACACCATGTTTGGCGCCCATCGAGGGTAACATGGCGCTTCCCCCCTCCTCCTTGCGGAAAGGCGACGCAGGGGCGTATGTAAAAAAGCCGAGTCTGTCCCTGATCGCCCTCTCGCCCTGTGCGGAGGCTCGGGGGCTACTCTCGCAAACCCGGCTCCGGCCGAACCGTTGACAGCGTCAACATACTAGCCCGAGAGCTTGGGCCCCAACCGTACACCCGGGCTACGGCCAGTTCGCATGAGGGAACAACCAGACCAGCCGAAGCATTACGCGAGGCATTAAGACCTCGAAGGAGTGAAACCACTCCTCCGAGGCCTCGGGGGCTACACCCGGCGGGTGCGCTCGCGCGCACCCACCGGAACAAAATGCAACCGAGAAAGGCTGGTCCCCTTGCAAAAAAGTGCGACGAAAGCCTCCAAGCGAGTGCTAACACTCCCTTCGAGGCTCGGGGGCTACTGTCGGGTACCATAATTAGGGGTACCCTCAAGACTCCTAATTCTCAGCTGGTAACCCCCATCAGCATAAAGCTGCTAAGGCCTGATGGGTGCGATTAAGTCAGGGATCAGTGCATTCGAGCGACTCGATCATGCCTCGCCCAAGCCTAGCCTCGGACAAGGGCAGCCAACCCCGGAGGATTTCCGTCTCGCCCGAGGCTCCCCTCCAACGGCGGACATATTTCCGGCTCGCCCGAGGCCCTGCCTTCGCTAAGAAGCAACCCTGACTAAATCGCCGCACCGACCGACCAAGTCGCAGGAGCATTTAATGCAAAGGTGACCTAACACCTTTGTCCTGACGCGCGCCCCCCGGCAGAGCCGAAGTGACCGCCGTCACTTCACCGCTCCACTAACCGGCCTGACAGAAGGACAGTGCCGCCTGCGCCACTCCGACCGCAGTGCCACTTGACAGAGTGAGACTGACAGGCAGTCAGGCCCTGCCAAAGGCACCATAGGAAGCTCCGCCCGACCCAGGGCTCGGACTCGGGCTAAGTCCCGGAAGACGGCGAACTCCGCTCCGCCCGACCCAGGGCTCGGACTCGGGCTAAGACCCGGAAGACGGCGAACTCCGCTCCGCCCGACCCAGGGCTCGGACTCGGGCTAAGTCCCGGAAGACGGCGAACTCCGCTCCGCCCGACCCAGGGCTCGGACTCGGGCTAAGTCCCGGAAGACGACGAACTCCGCTTCGCCCGACCCCAGGGCTCGGACTCGGGCTCAGCCCCAGAAGACGACGAACTCCGCTTCGCCCGACCCCAGGGCTCGGACTCCGCCCTGGCCTCTGCCGAACGACCTCCGCCTCGCCCGACCCAGGGGCTCGGACTCGGCCTCGGCCATGGAAGACAGACTCGACCTCGGCTTCGGAGGAGCCTCCACGTCGCCCAACCTAGGGCGCAGGCCAGCCACGTCAACAGGAAGCGCCATCATCACCCTACCCCGAGCTGACTCGGGCCACAGAGAACAAGACCGGTGTCCCATCTGGCTAGCTCCGCCAGATAGGCAATGATGGCGCCCTGCATGCTCTGTGACGACGACGGCTCTCAGCTCTCTTACGGAAGCAGGAGGACGTCAGCAAGGACTCAACCGCTCCGACAGCTGTCCCTCTGCCAGGCTCCATCGCTCCTCTGACGGCCACGACATCACACCAGCTGGGTGCCAAAATCTCTTCGGCTGCCACATCGGCATGTACTTAGGGCGCTAGCTCTGCCCCGCTAGACACGTAGCACTCTGCTACACCCCCATTGTACACCTGGATCTTCTCCTTACGCCTATAAAAGGAAGGACCAGGGCCCTCTTAGAGAGGGTTGGCCGCGTGGGGACGAGGACGGGACAGGCGCTCTCTTGGGGCCGCTCGCTTCCCTCTCCCGCGTGGACGCTTGTAACCCCCTACTGCAAGCGCACCCGACCTGGGCGCGGGACGAACACGAAGGCCGCGGGATTTCCACCTCTCTCACGCCCATCTCCGGCCACCTCACTTCCCCCCTTCGCGCTCGGCCTCGCGTCGACCCATCTGGGCTGGGGCACACGGCGACATTCACTCGTCGGCTTAGGGACCCCCCGGTCTCGAAACGCCGACAGGTTCATTACTCTATTTTTGTGCATCTCGGCCGGACATTATGCTTTCCATATGCATGTGTGCAAGATTCCAAGCCGACCCTAAGGAATCTCACCTTACGGCCGTAAAACGAATCTTGAGATATTTGGCTTATACTCCTAAGTTTGGGCTTTGGTACCCTTGGGGATCCACATTTGATTTAATTGGTTATTCCGATGCCGATTGGGCAGGGTGCAAAATTAATAGAAAGAGCACATCGGGGACTTGCCAGTTCTTGGGAAGGTCCTTGGTGTCTTGGGCTTCAAAGAAGCAAAATTCTGTGGCTCTTTCTACCGCCGAAGCCGAGTACATTGCCGCAGGCCATTGTTGCGCGCAATTGCTTTGGATGAGGCAAACCCTGCGGGACTATGGTTACAAATTAACCAAAGTTCCTCTTCTATGTGATAATGAGAGTGCAATCTGTCGGTGTTTTGGGTCCGACCGCACACCCGGGGTTGCCCCTCGAGGTGTTTTTAGGAGTAGGATGGTGTCGCCGACTGTAGCAAAATGGTTCGTGCCAGACGCACGAGAGACAATAGACAATGTTTACAGGTTCGGGCCGCTTAGAGATGCGTAACACCCTACGTCCTGGCGAAGATGCTTTGTGTAATGGGTTACAAGGTAGTTCTCTAGAGCGAGGACGTGGAGGGTTGAGGTAGATGGCTGGGTAGTGTAGAGTTGGAATCGATCGTCCTGAAGGGGTGCCCCCTGGGCCTTATATATTCGACCGTGGGGCAATACATATGGATATGATAACAACGTGCGCCTAAAGGATAGTGAACTGTTTGAGTCTATCTTCCTATGATTCACCCGACCTATCCTCGTCTGGCTCTGCTGCATGGGGCTCCAGCGCGGGAAAGTCGGATCTTCTGTTGTGGTTTCTTGCTCAACGTTGTGGGGCCATCTGGACTTGCGTCGATCCGACCTTATATCGATCTGCTTTACTGATTGTCCCTCCCCAGGCCCATGAAGGAATGACCTTACAATTTATTGGGCCCGTGGGCCTTTAGTGAGGTCTTTTACCCTTTCAGTGGACCCGGGGGATATCTGTCCCCCACAAGCCCCCGATCTTTGGGTTGATTTTGAGATAATCGGCCCAAAGATCCTAGGCCCAACTTGCAAGTTTTGTTTACGACAAGAAATGCTTCTCGGGCAGTCTGGTGAAAATGATTTCTTACTGTCTTCTTCTGCTCTGCTTCACTCGAAATCTGTAGTTTTGCCTCACACTTGTGCCTTAGAGGTCGGCTTCTCATTTTGTAGGACCCTGAACTTCATTGGGTGCACCAGAGGTGCACCCAATGGGTGTAGCCCCCGAGCTTCGAGTAGATTTTAGAAGATAATCTACTCGAAGGTCTTCATCAGAGATTATTTTTATTTTCTTCTCATACTTTGGTTGAGGGCCAGCCTTGTCTTTTAATCTTGTCTTATGCCTTAGAAGTCGGCACTATCTTGGCTTGAAATGGTGATCCATGGGGTGCACCGGAGGTGCACCCAATGGGTGTAGCCCCCGAGCTTTGAGTGGATTTTTGAAAACAATCCTCTCGAAGGTCTTTACTTCATGTCCTTTTTGCCGAGAGTCATATTTTCTTTTTTTTGAATGCCTTAGGAGTCGGCGCTATGTCATCCATATTATGCTTTAGAGGTCAGCATTATGTCATCAGTATTATGCATCCGAGGTCAGCACGTATTTTGTCTTGCAGCCGAGTTCGTGATCCGCCCATATCTTGCTAGGTGGTGCAATTTATTTGCTCTGCGACCGATTGGACATTTGATGGACGTTCCCTGGCTAGTCTTCACGTCGCTTCCGTCGGTCAGATTTTGTACTTCACCGGCTATATTTGGCTTTCCTTTGATCCTTACTGATATCTCATTTTTGTCTTGAGGTGTTCATTGCACGCTCTGCACGGATGTGACAGTTTTTTGAAAAATATACTGACAATTCCTGGGCATCCCCCCCAATGGGTGTGGGCAAAGGACGGCTTGGTACGCTGAGCATTTTAGCCGGCTGCTTCTGAGTAGTAATGTGATGTGACGGCGGGCGTAATCATATCCCCCGTGCTGTTGACTGGAGTCCCAATGGGTGTTGCATTGCGTAAGACGGCGTCAGCCGCGTGTCTTCAGACGGGTTGAAGTGTGTATTGAATGCCTCGCGACTGTTCAGTGACCGCGGTTGGAGGTGAGTGGTTGCCTTCTTCTCCTATAAATAGTGCCTTTGCCTCTCTGATTTTTCACATCTCTTGCTGTTCTCCACTGCTTGTTTCCTTCTTCTCCCTGCATTTCCACCATGGGCAAGAAACGCAAGCGCGAGCCGACTCCTCCGTCTGAGGACTTTGGTGACTCGGAATACTCAGAGGAGGAGTTCTCCTCTGAGTCCGAGGGGTCTCCGGCTCCCATCCCTCTGCGTGAGTCGTCTGACGATTCAGACGACTCCCAGGGGCTCGCGGCGGAGGTCTGGACTTACATCCGGGCCGTCGAGCGCTCTGGGCTCGCGGGCTCGGATGAGTCGGAGTACTCCTCGGACGAGGAGGACTCGTCCGAGGAGGACGGCGGCGGCGGTGGCGAGGGCGACGACGACGACGGAGGCGGTGGCGGCGACGACGACGGTGACGGTGGCGATGGAGGCAGCAGGGGCGGCAACGGCAGCAGCAGGGGCGGCAGGGGCGGCAGCAGGGGCGGTAACAAGGCCAGTGGCCAAATGCCACTGGTTTTTAAATATTAGTATAGATTAGAAGTAGTATAGTGAAATAATGTAGTAGTATTAGTAATGTAAAGTAGTATATTGTTGCGTAGTAGTAGTAGTAGTAGTAGTAGTAGTAGTAGTAGTAGGGAAGTTATCAACTCATAATGAGTTCATTTGTAAGTATGACAACTTCCCTTTAATGAAGAGTAGTTTCGTCTCCTCTGTGCAGATCATCTTGCTGTTGTGTCTGTGGCATAACTTAGAGTTTTTGAGTCCTTCCTCCGCCTGCCTTATTCATGAAGTTGACTCCTTTGGGGTAGTGACTTAAACAACTCGGGCATCATATCGCCGCTTCAGGGGTGATGGCCGAGTTATTATTGTCGATATTTATGTATTTGACATAGAGTCCGAGTGATGACGAAATCATGTCAGCGTCGGAATAACTGCTGACCGCATCGGCGCTTCTTAGATGTGACAGCCGAGTGACTTGTAGCGTCGTCGGTGTTTTAGGAGCAACTGCCGAGTGACTAAGGACATCGTTGGTGCTTTAGAGATAGCTGCCGAGCGACTGATGATAACGTCAGCGTTTTAGAAATAACAGCGAGTTAAAACGGGCAGTGTCGGCTACTTTTGAGGATAATAGCCGAGTGATGATGTGGCACACCGGGGTTTTAGAGGTAACCGCCGAGTGACAACGTGGCACACCGGCGTTTTAGAAGTAACCGTCGGGTGCTGACTGGGCGCTTTTGGAGACGGTATCCAGCTCGGGAATATCCCGCTTATACAGCGCTTTCAGCCGCCTCTGCTTTCCGTGCCCTAGTTCTTGCTTTTCTGCCTCCAAATCCTTCCTGCAATTCGGCTCTCGCTCTGTTCGCCAATAGATTTGAGATGGCGCCCAAGAGAAAAGCCTCGAGTTCATCCGCTGTGGTAATTCCCCCTATCGACCCCAACAGCCAATTGCCTTTCGCAGGTAATCACATGTCTGTTGTCTCCGAGTCTGATCTCCTCCACCTCGTGTCCATCGGGGTTCTTCCCCTGAGGGAGCTTTGTTCTTGGCGGATTTGTCATGGGGTCACTGTCTCGACAGAGGATACCCATGAGTCCATGATTTACGTTCCTTTTCTTCTCCGCGGTCTCGCTCTCCCCATTTCACCTTTCTTCCGCGGCCTCCTTGATTTTTATCACCTTAACTTGACCCACCTGAATCCCAATTCTATTCTTCAAATTTCTATTTACGTTCATTTGTGCGAAGCTTTCCTGGGCGAGCTGCCACATTTTCGGTTGTGGAAGTACTTGTATCACTGCCGCCCTGGAATGGCCGGGGGTCAGCATCAGCTGGTCGGGGTGCTAGTTTGGAGATGCGCCATGGGAGGAAAACTGAGTATCTTGAAATTCCCCTCAAAGACAGTATCAAGGGGTGGCGCTTGGAATGGTTTATTGTTGAGAACCATGGGAATTCCCTCCCCCCACGGTCGGGAAGACAACCGGATGTTCGCACTCCGAGTTGGACTGAGTCTCCCACGGATCAGGAGGTAGCTGAAGCGAGGGCTTTGCTAGCTGAAGTTGGTCTGCTGAAAGAAAGGGGTCTGACTGCTGAAGCTGTGGTTGTTGATTTTGTTTTCAAGAATGTTCAGCCGTTGAAGGACAGAGCATATCTGGCTTATCTGTATAGAGGCCTAGCTGACCCGACTCGGGTTACCAACAGGAGAATTCCCTCTGTAGACTTGGGGAACCGACTTGAGATGATCCTTAGAGGCAAGGTATCAAATATTGGCGCCCCAGTGGCATATTCAGCATGGGACCTGCCTTCTCCCAAGACCTTCACTCTTTTTGTGTCGAATCCACCTGTCACTGATGGCGGTTTGGGCCTTAGAGTGCGACCCTCTGCCGAAGAGGTTAACACTTTGGTTGCTTCGCTCGGGGAAATTCCTGACGATGAACGGCAAGTCCACTTTGAGGTGCCTTTGGATCCTAGTGACGCAGAAATAAGTGCTATGCTTGATTTGCTGGCTGAGGACTCTCCTGATGCTGCTCCTGCCGGGACATTGGTGGTGGCGCCTCTCCCAGAAGCTAGTATAATTTTGGATGTTCAGAAGCCTGCCAGTGCTCGCCCGAGACGCCCTTGCCGAGCCAATCAACTTGATCCTTCTGCGGATGAGCAGAAAAAGAAAAAGAGACGTCTCCGGCAAGTATCTAGTTTGGATCGGGGTGCTGGTCCTTCGGCTCCTGCTGCTGAGGAGGTTCCCGTGCCTGATTCCACTGACGCCGAACCCAATGGGTGTGCCCCATCCGATGCTGAACCCAATGGGTGTGCTGCTTATGTTGTTGATGAAAACGACGGGGAGGAAGAAGATGAGGTCCCTCTGACTCGGAAGAATAGTCGGCAGTATATTGCCAGTGGGGAGAGTAGTGGAGTTCCTTCTCCTGCTTTGTCAGCCCTCGTTGGCCTACAGGAGTTATCTCTGGCAAACTTTGATCAGACCCTAGAGGATATGGTTCCAGAGGACCTTTTGTTAGAGCCAGCGGATGATGGTGTGATGGAGGTTTGTGCTGATGTGCTCGATGCTGGGTTGAGGTCATCCCGCGCCTCATCGACCTTAGAGCGCGGTCTTGAGGGCCAGGAGACTGATTTGGATCGTCTCGGTCCCATGGAAGTAACCGAGGGGCCTTCAGCCTTAGAGGTGGCCACTGCAGAGAACCCGGCTCTTAAGGATGGTGTTGACGCTTACCCAGCCCCCGAGGGTGTTGCCGAGGGTGACTTGGCCCGGGTGGGAAGTGCAAGCCACTGTCCAGCCCCCGAGGGTACTGCCAGAGATGATCCGGCTCGCGTGGGTAGCGCAAACTATGACCCAGCCCCCGAGAGTGTCCGAGCGGAGTCCCCCTCTTATACTTCCATGGACGTTCATGCGGGATCACCCCCGCACTCTGACTGCATGGTGGTTGCCCAAGCTTCGAACCAGGGAGTCGCTTTAGAGGGCAGCGTCCCCGCTGGCCAAGTTTTGAGCTCTGTTGATGGCACTGAGTTGGTTTCTGCCGGTTTGTTGCAAACTGCTTCGGGTGGTGACCTTACGCCAGGCCATCAATTGATCTCTCATGATTTGGGAGTCCCTTCATTCTTTTCCAATCTCCAGGTACTGTAATATATCTTGTCTTGACTTTCGCGCCGTGTGAACTGCTGTCATTACACTCATCTGTTCTTCTTATCAGGCTTTGGTGGACGGGATGGCTAGCCAGCTGAGGTTGCAGGGTGCTTCTGTTCCAGAAGGAGCTTTGTCTCTTGCTCGTTGGAATCCGGTGTTACTTCAACAACGTGTCTCTGACTTGGAGGCGACCAATGCTGGTTAGTGCCTTTCTGCTTCTCTTTGTCTGCATTATTGAACTGCTTTACATCCTGATCCTTTTTGTTTGATTGTCTCCTGCTAGATATGACTCGGCAAATTTCCACTCTTGAAGAAAAACATTCTCGAGATCAAGTTGAACTGGTCCAGCGGTGCTCTGATTTCGAAGAAAAGTATTCTCAAAGCCAGACTGAACTAGCCCAGGTTTCTGCTACCATAGATGATGCCAATGCACTGAGCTCTTCCCTTCGCACTCAGCTTGATTCTGAAAAGGTGACTTGTGAAGCTGTACCTTGCATTGCTGTGTTCTTATTGCTTGTTTAATGTTTGAAAGGAGTTGATTCTTGTTTGCAGGAAGAAAAACGTGTCCTTGCTGCATCTCGCGACAATCTTGACAGACTGTATCGCGATTCTAGCAACTCGTTGACCATCCTGGAGAGGAGTCATCGCTTTTCCATGGAGGAGTTAGATAATCTTCGCTGCAGACTGCAGGAATCCATAGATGACGTGATCCGTCTCAGACAGTTGATATCGGCTAAGGATGCTACTATCAAAGAACTCCGTGCTTCCAAGAAATCCATCACCCAGGAGCTAGAAAACGCTCGATTGGCTGCCAAGGTTGCTGAAGAAACTTCCACTACTCTGAGAGCCCAGCGCGACAGGGCCATGGATAAGGCCATTCGAGCGGGACAAATCTTGATGAGGAGACCCGGTGTAGTCGTTCCTGAAGATATAAGGGCTGACGTGAATGCTGCGCCTGATTCCTCAAGTCACCCTTCCTCGTCGGTTGCTCCTGAGAAAGACATCGCGAAATAGAGAAATGTTTTGCGTGCTTTGAGCGCGCGGTTAGCACGTTCATATATTTGTTAGAGGACACCAGTTTAGCATTTGAATGATATTGCTATTCTCCTACTATTTTAGAATTCAACAGTGCATAAATTTGTAGTAGTAAAAAGGTTGTGTGATGGTTTTGAAACTTGTTTACGGGATATAGAAGTCATCCCTGTATGAGTAGTCGTAAGCATATTAGATCGCCTTAAATCGCTGCTGGCATAAGTCAACTGCTTCTGTTTATAGGGCATAATGGTCACCCCGAGTTACGTAAGCATGAGCATGTTGCACCGCCTTAAGTCATTGCCGACTTAAGCCGATTGCTCCGTTAGCAGGGCATAGTGGTCACCCCGAGTTAAGTAAGCGTGAGCATGTCGCACCGACTTAGGTCATCGCCAACTTAAGCCGATTGCTCCGTCAGCAGGGCATAGTGGTCACCCCGAGTTAAGTAAGCGTGAGCATGTCGCACCGACTTAAGTCATTGCCGACTTAAGTCGATTGCTCCGTCAGTAGGGCATAGTGGTCACCCCGAGTTAAGTAAGCGTGAGCATGTCGCACCGACTTAAGTCGTTGCCGACTTAAGCCGATTGCTCCGTCAGCAGGGCATAGTGGTCACCCCGAGTTAAGTAAGCGTGAGCATGTCGCACCGACTTAGGTCATTGCCGACTTAAGCCGATTGCTCCGTCAGCAGGGCATAGTGGTCACCCCGAGTTAAGTAAGAGCGCTAGTCAATCATGAGTAAATTGAGTATCTTTGAAACCTTCTTTATTGATGACACATCTCCCGTTTTACAGAGTACCTTGTCGTCCCCATAGCTTTTGAAATTTAGCTAGGGGTAAAACTTTCTGAGGTGTTCTATATTCCAGGAGTTCCCAATTTCTGTACCGTCTATCTGAGTTAGACGATATGATCCCGGCCGAGTGACTTCTGCTACTATGAATGGTCCTTCCCGTAAGGGCGACAACTTGTGTCGTCCCTCCCCAGTTAGAATTCGGCGGAGGACGAGATCTCCCACTGAGAAGGATCATTGTCGCACAGCCTTGTCGTGATAGCGTCTCAGAGTCTGCTGGTACCGTGCTGATTGAATTACTGCATTCAGTTGTTCTTCTTCGAGTACATCGATGTCCTCCAGTCTAGTAGCTTCGGCTTCTGCTATGCTTTTGAAGACCAACCTCGGCGCCCCGAACTTGAGATCGGCGGGTAATACTGCCTCTGACCCATAGACCATGAAGAAGGGAGTGTTTCCATGTAGAGCTCGGCTAGGTTGAGTTCTTAGGCTCCAGACGACGTAGGGCAATTCCTGTATCCACTTTCCTGCGAACTTTTCATTCTTTTCGAAGACCCTTTTCCTGAGTGCCTCCAGTATCATCCCGTTAGCTCGCTCAACCTGCCCGTTGGCCCTCGGGTGCGCTACCGAAGCATACTTGATCTGAATGCCCTTTTGTTCGCAGAAATCGAAGAATTCTGAACTTGTGAAGTTGGATCCCAAGTCAGTTATGATATTGTTTGGTATTCCAAATCTGAATATTATGTCTTGTATGAATTCCACGGCCTTGGCTGAGGTTAAGGAAGCAATGGGTTTGAATTCTATCCATTTGGTGAACTTGTCGATTGCTACCAGTACATGAGTGTATCCTCCTTGAGCTTTCTTAAAAGGTCCAATCATATCCAGTCCCCAGCATGCGAAGGGCCAAGTTACTGGTATGGTCTGCAATTGCTGTGCTGGTAGATGTTGTTGCTTTGACAAGTACTGGCAAGCTTCGCACCTCTGAACTAACTCGGCTGCATCGCTTTTTGCTGTTGGCCAATAGAATCCTGACCTGAAGACCTTCCCGACTAGTGTCTTGGATGCTGCGTGTATTCCGCATTGCCCAGCATGGACCTCATCTAGAAGTTGCTTCCCAGTAGATGAGAGAATGCACTTCATGAGGACGCCTGATGCACCCCTTCTATATAATGTTTCCCCAATGAGTGTGTAGTGGGTTGAGTGTCTGGCGATGCGCTCGGCTATACTTTTGTCATCTGGTTCCTCTTCGTTCCTTATATATCTGATGATCGGCCTTCTCCAGTCATCAGAGTCTGACTCTGGTTGATTCACGATGTTACACTGTTCGGCCTGATCCATTGAGATGCTTGGTTGGGGTATTTCTTGTACAAAGACTCCGGGTGGGACCTGGGTTCGACTGGATCCTAACTTGGACAATACATCAGCTGCCGTGTTTCGATCTCTTTCTACATGATGAAATTCTAGGCCTTCAAATTTCTCTTCTAGTTTCCGGACGGCAGTGCAGTATTTTCCCATCGAATCATTCGAACAGTCCCATTCTTTGTTTATCTGGCTTATGACCACCAGAGAATCTCCGTATACCATTAATCTCTTGATGCCCAATGATATGGCGATGTTTAGTCCATGGATCAGAGCTTCATACTTGGCTGCATTGTTAGAGGCTGGAAATAACAACTGGAGGGCATATTTGAGGTATTCGCCTCCAGGTGCGATGAAGAGAATTCCTGCGCCTGCTCCCTGCAGCTTCAGCGAGCCATCAAAATACATCCTCCATACTTCTGCAGTTTCTGGGTTCTCTGGTATTTGCTGTTCAGTCCATTCTGATACGAAGTCAACCAATGCTTGGGACTTAATGGCAGTACGAGGTCGAAATTCGATGTCATGAGATCCCAGTTCACAGGCCCACTTGGCTATTCGGCCAATGGCTTCCTTGTTGTGGAGAATATCCCCTATCGGAAAACCGGTGACTACTATGACTTTGTGGTCATCAAAGTAGTGACGTAGCTTGCGGGCAGTTAGAAGTACTGCGTATAATAGCTTCTGCACTTGAGAATACTTTTTCTTTGAGGGACCCAGAACTTCACTGATGAAATAAACAGGATGTTGCACAGGGTAAGCATGTCCTTCTTCTGCTCGCTCGACTACCAACGCGGTGCTTAGCACGTGAGTCGTGCAAGAAATATATAGCAGCAGATCTTCAACTGGTTGAGTTGATGTGGCTCGCCGTGGTGGTTTCAGTACTGGTGGGGTTGTTAAGAATTTCTTCAGTGCGTCCAAGGCTTCATGCGCTTCTGAAGTCCACTGAAACTTGTCCACCTTCTTGAGTAGCTTGTAAAACGGTAAACCTTTTTCTCCCAGCCTGGATATAAATCTGCTCAGAGCTGCCATACATCCGGTAAGTCGTTGAACCTTCTTTTGTGATCGTGGAGCTTCCATTTTCATGATAGCTTCAATCTTTTCCGGATTAGCTTCAATTCCCCGGTGGCTGACAATAAATCCGAGTAGCTTCCCTGCTGGTACCCCAAAAATACATTTTTCGGGATTAAGCTTCCACCGATACCGCCGTAGACTGTTGAAAACCAGTTGCAAGTCTTCAATGAAGTTTTCCGAGTTCTCCATTTTGATCACCACGTCGTCTACGTAGGCTTCCACACGCTTGCCCCAGTGATCAGCTAAGCATGTTTGAATGGCTCTCTGATAAGTCGCTCCAGCGTTTTTGAGGCTGAACGGCATGGAGGTATAACAGAAAGCACCAAACGGAGTGATGAACGCCGTTTTTTCCTCGTCTTCCTTTGCCAAGCTGATCTGATGGTATCCGGAATAGCAATCCAGGAAAGACAGCACAGAACATCCAGCGGTGGAGTCTACCACCTGAACTATCCTTGGGAGCCCGAAGGGATCCTTCGGACAATGTTTGTTGAGATCAGTATAGTCGACGCACATGCGCCAATCCACTTTATTCTTTTTTAGTACAAGAACAGGGTTGGCTAACCACTCGGGATGTAACACCTCTCTGATAAACCCAGCTGCGACCAAGCGGGCCAGCTCAGCGCGAATGGCCTCTCTCTTGTCGGGCGTGAAACTATGTAGTTTTTGCCGGATCGGTCTTGCTTGGGGGTAGACCTTCAGTTTGTGCTCGGCCAGTTCTCTCGGGACTCCCGGCATATCTGCAGGTTGCCATGCGAATACGTCTCGGTTGTCTTGCAGAAACCGGACGAGCGCGCTTTCCTATTTATCATCCAGGCTAGAGCTGATGATGGCAGTCTTGCGTTCATCAGCAAACCCCAGATTGATCCTTTTACTTTCTTCAGTCGGCCGCATAGAGGTCGTGGCTTGAGCTTCATTCGCCGGTGCCGTATGGTCTTCCTCAGGCTTAGAGTTTGCCTGGATCGAAGAAGTTGTCGACGGTTTAGTGGTGGGGGCTGCTTGGATGGCCACTCGGAAACATTCTGCGGTGCCTTGGAGGTCAGCACGCACAGTTATGATTCCTTGTGGTCCCGGCATCTTCAATATCATGTACGTGTAATGCGGGATGGCCATGAACTTTGCCAATCCCGGCCTTCCAATGATGGCGTTGTACCCGCAGTCAAAGTTTGCTACCTCGAACCTCAGGAACTCGGTTCTGTAGTTCTCTGGAGTTCCGAAGGTGACGGGCATGTAGATGTGGCCCAGCGGGTATTCCCCCTCAGTCGGCACGATGCCGAAGAAAGGAGTGTCTGACTCGTGGAGTTCTTTGAGGTGAACTCCCAAGCCTCGGAGTGTCCGGGGGAAAGTGATGTTGATGCTGCTCCCCCCGTCCACTAACACTTTCTTCACCCTGCTCTCTCGGATCACCGGATCGACGAGGAGCGGGTATTTGCCCAGGTGGTCGAAGTTGAGCCATTGATCTGCCCGAGTGAAGGTGATTGGGTGCTCCGACCATCGGTTCGGAGCGGGTGGTCCGGTGGTTGCCACCAGTATCTGGCGATCGTTGAGCTTTTGCTGCCTTTTGTTCTCCTGCGATCCGTGTCCGCCGAAGATGACGTTGACCTCCCTGTCAACGCGTGGGAAAGCTCCTCCTCCTCCCTCCTCCTGCTGCTGGGGTTGTCATGGTTCTTCTGGTCCTCCCCACGGTGGAGGAGGAGGTAGAGGTTGGAAGGGTCGGTCGTGCCCGACGGAATGCTTGAAGTCCCGGCAGTTCCGAAGGGTGTGGCGCATGTCCTTGTGGTACGGGCACTGGGCGTCGAGGATGTCGTCCAGCGTGCGCTCGCCTCCGCGAGGTCCTCCCCAGGCGCGAGAGGCAGGTGGTCCAGCGGCATGCACCTCTTCGCACGGTCTCTTCTCCCAGCGTTTGTCAAGTTGCTGGTTCGTGTCGCGTCATGGTGCTGCCGGTGCGAGCTTCGCTCCTCCGATGAGGTCCTGGGCTCGCTCGTCGGCGGTGATGTAGAGGTCGGCTTCCCGGAACAGCTCCTCGGAGGTAGTTGGCGCCTTCTTTAGTATGGCTCGGACGAAGGGCGAGTCATTGGATCCTCTGTAGAAGTCCTCGATCACGGCCGCCTCCGTGACCTCGGGGATACGATTTCTCATGGTCTGGAACCTTTTGAGGTATGATCGGAGAGTTTCGTCCCCCGGCGCTTGATGGATTTGAGGTCCCATGGTTGCGCCGGTTTGTCGGAGAGGGACTGAAAATTGGCAGTGAAGCGCCGACTGAAGTCGCTCCAATCGTTGATGCAGTGTCGAGGTAGATGTCGTAGCCATTGCAGTGCGTCTTGCCCGAGGACAATGGGTAAGTACACGGTCATCACGTCTTCAGATGCTCCGGCGGCTCGAGCGGCGGTGGTGTAGACGGCCAGCCAGCCTCCTGGGTCCTGCTTAGGTTCATACTTATCGACATTGGATACCTTGAAGTTAGGGGGCCATTGAATGGCCCTAAGGCGTGGAGTAAGGGCGGACACCCCGCATGTGTCCTCTTGTCGTCGGGGATGATGCCTGTCCCGAGGAGGGGAGTAGTTGTTGTGCTTTCTCGACCATCCCCAGGTAGTTCCACCAGTCGAAGCCGTCGTTGATTCGGCTCTGGTGGCTTGACTCCGAGTTGGGATGCCATGATCCCTGTCGTACTCTTCTCGGCGGCGGATCTCGTTCTCATGCCGTCGTTCACGCGAAGCGTTGATGGAGCTCCGCACGTCTCGGCGACTGTTGATGGCGTGTCGCAAGTCGTTCGGTGGGTGAGCGAGAGATAGAAGATGGTTGGCAGCTTGGGTGAACAGGCGCCGATAGCCCTCTGCATCGGGAGTCCGAGGGAGTCCGTCAGCTATCCGAGCTAGTACTCCTCCGACTTCACTCAGCATGTTCATGGCCCGAGCGAAGTCGGGGTTCAGGTTGCGACCAAAGAGTGGATTTTCTCGGCGCTGCCTTGCGTCTTGCTCGGCTTGTTCCTGAGCTCATCGACGATCACGTCGTCGGGAGTTCCTTCGTTCTCTGAAGACACGTTCTTTCGAAGTTTCTCCCATCTCCGAGACCTCGTCTCGCGAGACAGGCTGCTCCGGATCCCGTTCTCCGGCTTGGTGATGTCGCCGGATGTTTCGGCGCCGGTTTCTTCGTCGACGGGACTCCCGCTGAGGTGGTTCTTCCCCAGGCGCGGTCGGCTCGTCGTCGGAGACAGGAGGCGACTCCACTCTCCCGATGAAAAGAACGTCGGGGTAGAACGGCGTGGCTGTCGTGGCGATCTTCCTTCGGAGAGCTGGAGGTTGTGCTTTTCCGATATCCTCGGAGTTTGTTGGAGGAGAGTTCTTTCTTGGTGGATCTGCAATGCGGTGTAGAGTTCCCTCTTCGTCTGCTACGAACGAGATCGTTCCGAAGCAGAACGTGGATCCGGGACGGAAGGTGATCTTGTCGTGGAAGGTGACAGCCATTGAGCTAGCTTAGATCGTCGACACACCCCCCTACCTGGCGCGCCAGCTGTCGGTGTTTTGGGTCCGACCGCACACCCGGGGTTGCCCCTCGAGGTGTTTTTAGGAGTAGGATGGTGTCGCCGACTATAGCAAAATGGTTCGTGCCAGACGCACGAGAGACAATAGACAATGTTTACAGGTTCGGGCCGCTTAGAGATGCGTAACACCCTACGTCCTGGCGAAGATGCTTTGTGTAATGGGTTACAAGGTAGTTCTCTAGAGCGAGGACGTGGAGGGTTGAGGTAGATGGCTGGGTAGTGTAGAGTTGGAATCGATCGTCCTGAAGGGGTGCCCCCTGGGCCTTATATATTCGACCGTGGGGCAATACATATGGATATGATAACAACGTGCGCCTAAAGGATAGTGAACTGTTTGAGTCTATCTTCCTATGATTCAGCTGACCTATCCTCGCCTGGCTCGGCTGCATGGGGCTCCAGCGCGGGAAAGTCGGATCTTCTGTTGTGGTTTCTTGCTCAACGTTGTGGGGCCATCTGGACTTGCGTCGATCCGGCCTTATATCGATCTGCTTTACTGATTGTCCCTCCCCGGGCCCATGAAGGAATGACCTTACGATTTATTGGGCCCTTGGGCCTTTAGTGAGGTCTTTTACCCTTCCAGTGGACCCAGGGGATATCTGTCCCCCACACAATCTGCATGCCGGATAATCCTGTTGAGCATAGCCGCACTAAACACATAGCCATTCGGTATCATTTTCTTAGGGATCACCAACAAAAGGGGGATATCGAGATTGCATACATTAATACTAAAGATCAATTAGCCGATATCTTTACCAAGCCACTAGATGAACAAACTTTTACCAAACTTAGGCATGAGCTAAATATTCTTGATTCTAGAAATTTCTTTTGATGTCTTGCACACATAGCTCATAAATATACCTTTGATCATGTCTCTTTTATATATGCTATGACTAATGTGTTTTCAAGTGTATTTCAAACCAAGTCATAGGTGTATTGAAAGGGAATTGGAGTCTTCGGCGAAAACAAAGGCTTCCACTCCACTCCATAACTCATCCTTCGCCGTTGCTCCGAGCAACTCTCCAACTTTGGTATAATCTTCACTCATGTTTTATTTGCCAAAGGGGAGAAAATAGTTAGTAAAAGGGCTTATATTTCACTCTAAGTATCCGTTTTTGGCGATTCATGCCAAAGGGGGAGAAAGTATGAGCCCAAAGCAAAAGGACCGCACCACCACCCTAATTGCAAAACTAATGATTTTCAATTGGTAAATTTCAAATTGGTATCTCTTTGTGTTCTAAAGGGGGAGAAAGTAGTATTTTCAAAATTGATATCTTAAAACCCTCTTGAACACTAAGAGGAGAATTTATTGAGGGGGAGTTTTGTTTAGTCAAAGGAAAAGCATTTGAAACAAGAGGAGAAAATGTCAAATCTTGAAAATGCTTCGCAAAATCTTATTCATTTACCTTTGACTATTTACAAAAGGAATTTGAAAAGGATTTACAAAAAGAATTTGCAAAAACAAAACATGTGGTGCAAGCGGGGTCCAAAATGTTAAAAATAAAGAAACAATCCATGCATATCTAGTAAGTAATATTTATTGGCTCAATTCTAAGTAACCTTTGCACTTACATTTTGCAAACTAGTTCAAATTATGCACTTGTATATTTGCTTTGGTTTGTGTTGGCATCAATCACCAAAAAGGGGGAGATTGAAAGGGAATTAGGCTTACACCTATTTCCTAAATTGATTTTGGTGGTTGAATTGCCCAACACAAATATTTGGACTAACTAGTTTGCTCTAGTTTATAAGTTCTACAGGTGCCAAAGGTTCACAATAAGCCAATAAAAAGACCAAGAAAAAGGGTTCAAACAAAAGAGCAAAGGGACAACCGAAGGCACCCTGGTCTGGCGCACCGGACAGTGTCCGGTGCACCAGGGGACTCCAAGCTGAACTTCGCACCTTCGGGAAAACTCAGAGGCTCCGCGCTAGAATTCACCGGACTGTCCGGTGCACCACCGGACAGTGTCCGGTGCTCCAGAGGAGAGCGACTCTGAACTCGCCAGCTTCGGGAATTCGCTCCGCTATAATTCACCGGACATGTCCGGTGCAAACCGGACTGTCCGGTGTAACGGCGGAGCAACGGCTAGTCCGCGCCAACGGTCACCTGCTACAGCATTAAATGCGCGCCAGCGCGCGCAGAGGAGCAGAGCACGCGTGGGTGGCACACCGGACAGCCTACAGGGCATGTCCGGTGCACCACCGGACAGCCTGGCGGGCCCACACGTCAGAGCTCCAACGGTCGAACCCTAACGGCCGGGTGACGTGGCTGGCGCACCGGACACTGTCCGGTGGCGCACCGGACTGTCCGGTGCGCCCGTCGACAGCAGCTTCACCAAACGGCTAGTTTGGTGGTTGGGGCTATAAATACCCCCAACCACCCCACATTCAAGTCATCCAAGTTTTCACACTTCTACACCTTACAAGAGCTCTAGCATTCAATTCTAGACACACCCAAGTGATCAAATCCTCTCCAATTCCACACAAGGCTTTAGTGATTAGTGAGAGAGATTTGTTGTGTTCTTTTGAGCTCTTGCGCTTGGATTGCTTCTTTTCTTTCTCATTTGTTCTTGTGATCAAAACTCAATTGTAACCGAGGCAAGAGACACCAATTGTGTGGTGGTCCTTGCGGGGAAGTCTTGTTCCCGGTTGATTTGAGAAGAGAAACTCACTCGGTCCGAGGGACCGTTTGAGAGAGGGAAAGGGTTGAAATAGACCCGGCCTTTGTGGCCTCCTCAACGGGGAGTAGGTTTGAGAGAACCGAACCTCGGTAAAACAAATCCACGTGTCTCACTCTTTATTTGCCCGTGATTTGTTTTGCGCCCTCTCTCTCGGACTCATTATTATTTCTAACGCTGACCCGGCTTGTAGTTGTGATTAACTTTGTAAATTTCAGTTTCGCCCTATTCACCCCCCCCCCTCTAGGCGACTTTCAGTTAGCCAATAAGGACTTAGGCACCCAAATAGCCTTGGTCCTAGAATGTGGTGAACTCATCACCTTTCTAGCACAAGAGTCAAATTTGGGTCTCCTAAGCATATTTGAATGTATTGCTAAGTTAGGCTTAGGATTTTTACCCTTTGGACAAACCTTGAATAGATGACCCTTTTCACGGCAATTGTAACAAATGCGATGCTTGTCCTTACAATGCATTTGCCCTTTGCTTTCATTCTTTTTGATGGTCATCTTTCTTGATCGTGCAAGGTTTTGGTTCTTCATGTGGGGGCATGAATCAATTTCATGACCCTTCTCCTTGCATCCATAGCACCTTCTATCGCTTCTCTTTGATCTTTCTTTGTTGAAGCACAAAGGTACATTGTTAGAGCAAATAGTATGAGCATTGATTTTCTTACCATGAATTTTGCTCATGCCCTTCTTGGAAAGCTTGGTATTCTTTTGAAGGGGTTTTATGCATGCTACAGTTGTCCCCTTCTCAAGCTTCTTCACCATGTTATCATAGTTATCGTGAGAAGGTTGAGCATGACACTTTCCCTTCAAAAGAGTTAAGCTCCTTCTTAGCCTTCGAACTTCTCCCTTGAGGTCTTTATTTTCTTGTGTGATAGAAATATCACTAATTCCTGAAATTTCTAGCTCAATGGAAGATTGGCTTGCTTGAGAGCAACATTTGTTAGCACATGATGATATAGTTTCTATTTGAATACATGTGCATATGTGAGGTTGGTAAGATTTGAAATTAGTTAACACAACCTCATGAGCCATTTCTAGCATGATATGTGAATCTATAAATTTATTATGAGAGCACACAAGCATATCATGTTTTTCTTGCAAAGCTAGATTTTCAATATTTAGCTTTTCTATCGTGTTCTTGAGCATAGCATTTTTATTTTCTAATTGAGCAATATATGATGAATGATTAACAGCTTTAATTTGCTCAATTGAAATGTCTTCATACCTTTGGACCAAATCATCATGAGAGCACTTTAGCTTCTCATGCTCTTTGGTCAACTTCTCTAAGTCTTTGATTTTTCCGATGAGGAAGTCTTCTTGCTTATGAAGCATTTCTTTTTGTTCTTCTGCTCTTTTCATGAGTTTGAGCAAGCTCATCCGATTTTTCTTGCTTAGTTGAGCGAAAAATTGTTGAAGATCATCCTCATCTTCACTTTCATGCTCCTCCTCATCCTCACTTTCGCTTTCACTGTCACTCCCATTAGCGACAAAGCACATATGAGAAGTGGATTTGAAAGACGAACCTTGTGAAGAGGTGGATTCGTCGTTTGGTCTCCATCGATCATTTTCTTCTTCTTCAATCTTGTCCTTCGCCTCATCTTCCTTCATTTTGAGGAACATCCTTTCGGCAATTCTCATGGCAAGGTCTATTGCCCTAGGATCAACATCTGCACCAAAAGATGAAGTCGAGGCAACCTCAACTTTTTCAAGCTTAGAAGCACTTTCGTTTCTTAGTCCCCCGACATGATCTTTTCCTCACGCGGTTAAGCGTTAGAACAAGGATTAGGCTCCGATACCAATTGAAAGTTGCCTAGAGGGGGGTGAATAGGCAAGAGATGTGTGAGAGAGTGGGATGTGTTTCTTAGGTTAGAAATAGAGTTCAAATCGTGCTCCCTTGTATGGGGAGAGAAGTAGGAGTGAGTATATATAGGTGGGGCTTCAAAACTAGTCGTTTGAGCCAAAACCCGGTCTAAAACCGGTTGAACCGCCCCTAGGGCGGTTGAACCGCCCCTAGCAGGCCTGGCAGACTGACCTGTAGTCTGACCATGTTAACCAAACCGGTTGAACCGCCCTATAGGGGTGGTTGAACCGCCCCTAACATCTCTAGCGACTTGTTTGCCAGTCTGACTAGCAGACTGTTGGTCAGAAGTCAGAGGGGTCAGAGACCAGTTGAACTGCCCCAAAAAACCAGTTCAACTGGTCTTGACCAGAGAGTTCAGGAGAGAAAACCTTAGTTCAACTGCCCGAAGGCAAGTTCAACTGGTGTATGGTCAGAGAGGTTCACAGTTGAAGTTGAAGTTCAGCTGGAGTTGAGAAAGCTCAACTGTAGTTGAAAAGGCTCAACTGCAGTTGAAGAAGTTCAAGTCAACTGAAAAAGCTCAACTGCAGCTGAAGAAGCTCAACCCAGCTGAAGTTTAGTTCAGCTGAAAAGCTCAACTGCAGCTGAAGAAGTTTAGCTGCTTTTCAACAAGAACACTCTTAGTTTCTCAAACCTAACCACGGTCAACCATAGAACGTTCAAGAGATTTTTGGTTTTCAAAAATAGCTTTTGAATATAGAGGCTTGAGCTTTGGCAAACACCAACCTTCTTTTTGGATCCCCTTTATAGTATGATGATTCCTATACTCAAGTTAAATAAAATTAATTAAGTAAACTCCTTGAGTCATTGGTGTCTCATGTGTGATTTCTCCATGGTGTTGCTTCATAAGGATCACAAACATCTTTGTCTCACCTTTTGAAGCAAACACAACTCAAACCTTGTGACTCGTACCATTTCACCATATATGAGTTCAAATCATGGCTTCAAGTCACTTGACTGATGCATCAACATGCTATAACTCTTCATAGCTGATTAGTTCATTGACTTAGTGCAAGTACTCTCTTCTTCACCTTAGCCATGGTACATCGGTCCATAAGCCGTTGCTTGGCCTTCACCTTCGCTTAGTTCCTCGAAGCCCTTTCCTTGCTATCTTCACCCTATCAAGCCATTCTTGAGTCACATCATATTGAACATCCATTGAGAGAATCATTTCTTCAATATTGTGAACCTTGCTTGAATGTCTTCTAGATATAACTGTTAAGATCAATCAAGCTCTAGTTTGATTCTCATATATGGACCGGTAGTGGGGGTCCATGTTTCAGATTATTCAGGACAGACAGGACACTCTGCAGCAGCAGCTTTTGGTAGACAGGGCTGAGCACCGGGCCTTCATGACTCACATTCTTCAGCATACTGGTGTTCAGCTTCCTCCTGTTCAGTCTGCACCCCCTTCAGCTCTTTACGCAGCGATTATGCCAGCCATTCAGGTAGGACCCTCACTACCTTCGTTCGGTCCTTCTCCCTCTCCGCTCCGACCGGTCACCCTAGATTTCTCGTCGCTGGTTATCAGCTCCGTCAGTGCTCAGCCGCTAGTGCCACCAGCGCCTGCTGTTACCACTGCTGCTGTGGCGGTGTCTGTGACCACTTCAGCTCCTGCAGTGCAGCCTTAGTCCGAGTCAGTACCCGCTCCAGCCTCTACGGTAGATCCTGGATCTGAGGCTGACTCTGACCCCATCTGGTGTTTGCTCTTCTACCACGACCGTGCCCGGATGCGCCCCTGCCTCCTTCCTCTTCTGGTATGTAGGTTCGGATCACCCTTTTGGTGTTTGACGCCAAAGGGGGAGAGATATGAGAGTTTTGAGAGCTAGGGGGAGTTAGGGAGTTAGTTGAGAGTGTCTTGTGTATTTTGATGTAATATATGTGTGCTTGATACTCTCTGTACTAGCTCCACTTTTATATGACGATTTTACTCACAAACTCTATTATATGCTCTCGATGCTTAGGTTGACTGTGTGTATTGTGTTTTCACCTAATATATTATCACTAGTCTTCTAGTTCTTGTTCATTGATTTCATTTCATTCTTATATGAACAAGAAACTTACGTTGTGTATGCGCTCATTCTTATTATTATTTTACATGCTCTTTCTATCAAAATTATTGAGTATAACTAACCATCTTCTCTATTGACAGAAATTTCAAACAAACTACTCTCACACTCTTGTAGGGTTGTCATCAATCACCAAAAAGGGGGAGATTGAAAGCATCTAGGCCCCTGGTTGGTTTTAGTGGTTAATGACAATGTAATATTATATGTGACTAACGTGTGTTTTGCAGAGACAAATGGTAAGTTAGGTCGCATTACAGGAAGATGTACTACAACGGTGAAAACAATCCCTAAGATAAAGAACTTGAAGCAATGGCTGAAACGACGAAACAAAAGATGAAGGTCTTCATATTCCGAGTGTTAAGGAGTTGCGGACACTCGATATAGAGTTAGGTCTTTTATTTTGTTTTAGCTGTACTATAAAGATGAGTTGTCGATGAGTAGTTTGACCAAGAGAGTTCTAGTGTAGTGTTGGTGCATATTCACACTCACATATAGTGCTAGGTGTTACTCTAGAACATACTCACGAGTTAGAACAAAAACCGATTTGAAAAATAGAAGAAAACAGAACTTAGGGTTTCTGGCCTCGGGGCACCGGACTGTCCGGTGCGCCCTTTGCCAGTGGGGCCAGCCTGGCCCGGGGAAGACCTATTCCCTCCTCAGAAACCCAAGAGCGCGGAGTTGGAAAATTGAATTATAACCGACACACCGGACTGTCCGGTGTGCCATCTGCCCAACGGCTAGCTGTCAGAACTAGCCATTGGAGGTTACCGTTGGCGCACCGAATTGTCCGGTGCGCTCATGTGTAGCCAGGTTTTGGTAGCGGCTAATTAGTCGGTGAGGGCTATTTATACCCCCTCCACCCACCATATTGATTGTCTTGCTGCCCACATTTACTCCTACACATTGCTAGAGCATTGCAAGCACCACAAAGCTTAGTGAGGTGATTAGAAAATCTTAATCCTGCATTTGGATCTCATTAGTGCTAGCGAGAGCCACCTAGAGCACACACACCGCATGCATTAGGCTTCTCTTGGTCAAGTGAAAGTCTACGGCTTGTTACTCTTGGTGATCGGCATCACCTAGACGGCTTGGTGGCGTTGGGAGCTCGATGATCACCTTGAAGGACTTGTTGGTGACCTGGCTCGTGATTGTAAGTGGTCGTGAGGGATCCACCGCGCCGGAGTGGCAAAGGATCATCTCATAGTGAGCACTTGGTTTTTGCGAGGACCAAGGGGGAGCGATACCCTTGCGCGGGTGCTCCAACAAGGACTAGGGGAGAGTGCCGACTCTTCGATACCTCGGGAAAAATTGGAGGAGTCTTCTAAACTTTGCTTTACATTCCACACTTAATTCAAGTACTTTACCTTGTGCATTTGTTTAGCAAGTAGTTGAAGTATTGTCTTAGCATTGTTAAATTTCTAGTATTATTCTCTTATTGCTAGTTGTTGGGGTGAAGTTGGGCTCTTGCTTAGGGTTTAATTATTGTTGATTTTTAGAAAAGCCCAATTCACCCCTCCCTCTTGGGCATCGTGATCCTTTTCACCCTCATCTCTTGCGCGAGCCGTTGTAGTTGTATCGAGTGAGGCGAGAGTCTTGCGAGACCGTGATAACAGTGTTTGTGTCACGGCTGCCACCGTGTACCGGAGGGAACGAGACCCGCGGCATTTCGCCGAGAAGCTTGATAGTAGAGACGGCGGGGAGCGTCCGAGAGGAGCCAGATGCGAAGCACCGCTTGCACGTGGAGAAGGCCCACGACTCTCTACGGAGTTACTCGACCGAGGTGCTTGGCCCTCGCGTGGGCTTCCCTTTGCGTAGGAGCTCCAACGAGGATTAGTTGAGACCTAGCGTGGTTTCGGATACCTCGGTAAAAATACCGGCGTTATCTACGAGAGTTTACATCTCTACTTTGCTCTTACCTTCCGCATTTATATTAAGAATTTAAGTTTCAATCTTGTCCTTCTATTTAGAATATTTAGATTGAAACTTAGCCTTTGCGGTAGAGATAGCAATACTTAGACAAAACCTAGTTTAAACATTCTAAATTATTTGTTTGCATTTATTTTGCTCTAGGGATTTATTTGTGGCCTAGTTTAGAAATAACTTTTAGAATTCCTAATTCACCCACTCCTAGGTGTCACCGTTTCCTTCACCCATGCCTTTATCATCATTCATTGATCAACGCTCTACCAAATGAATTACATCCCCTTTTGTGTGATTTAGCACTATAAACTATTTTCATCGTTCATTGATTACCGCTCTACCAGATGAGATATATTCCCTTTTATGTGATTTACCACAACAAACTATTTTAGAGTTAAACATTTTTATATTTGAATAAAGAGTAATAATCAAAGAATAATTAGAGATGCCAATAGTTGAACCAAGTACTTTTGTTGTGTTTGGCAGCGCACCACTTGATCTAAATCCAATATTTAATAATTTGGCACCATTCTTGTTTTCCTAGAATTGAATTTTAATAACAAAATAATTGAAGATGCGAGGAGTTTAACCTCGTGCCTTTATCATGCAAAAATTAAGGCTCTACCAGATAAGTTATATCTGATGTGTTTAATTTAGCACTATAAAGTTTTTTATAATTAATTTTGTTCTATTTTAATAGAATATAATAAAAATAATTAGAGATACAACAAGTTGAAAAAGTAATTTTGTTGTGCATGAATTACCGTCGCACCAAATGATCTTTATCCACAATTATAATAATCCGTAACCATTCTTATTTTTCTTAAAATTGAATTTTAATAAAAAATAATGGATATGCGAGGAGTTGAGCCACACGCCTTTATCATCATTCATTGATTATCACTTGGCCAAATGAGCTACATTCCATTTTGTTTGATTTTGCACAATAAAAAATTTTATAGCTAAACTTTGTTCAATTTGAATAGAGTAATAAAAAGAATAATTAATTAGAGATACCAATAGTTGATAGATACTGCATAATTTTACTGCTCCTCGGTTACCCCAATGAGCTCGAAAACCTAACTCGGTTTGGCTCACTCGAGGCTCGCGAGCCGCTTCAAGTCGTTATCTTTGTATTCACATTTGGCGCTTCTCAAGTCCACTGTGGAGTCTAGTTCATCTCGGTGTTGTGGCTATTACAAACCATGGACATCGGAGTGGTTTCAGCTGAGAAAATTGAAGACATGAACAACTAAAAGACGGGTGAAGAAAGGGCGCCTGAAGCTAGAGGTCGCAAGAACAGGCCAAGGCGAGAAAAGAAGCTTAATACAAAGTATTATGGGCTAGCTTGGGCCATGTACAACCTCTTGCAGTTCCCAATCAGGCATGGCATACTATGTCACTTGATTTCATCGAGGGATTGCCCAAATCAGCTAACTACAACTGTATTTTGGAGGTCGTTGACAAATTTTCAAAATATGGACACTTCATCCCACTACTTCATCCATTTACTACTCCTAAAGTGGCTAAGTTGTTCCTAGATCAGATTTATCGTTTGCATGGGTTGCCAACCAATATTGTTTCACTAGCTTATTTTGGCAACAACTGTTTTAGTTGATTGATACATGTTTGTGTATGTCCTCGTCCTATCATCCACAATCCGATGGCTAAACAAGAGGTTAAATCAATGCATGGAAACATTCTTGCGTTGTTTCGTGCATGCATGCCTAGTTAAGTGGTCCAAGTGGCTGTCAATAGCTGAGTACTGGTATAATATTTCTTTTCACTCGATAATTGGGCGTTCTCCATTTGAGATTTTATATGGTTATGTTCCTTGCCATTTTGGCATCTATTCAGAAGCAGTAGTTACTCACTTGGAATTAGAAGAATGGCTAAAGGGAAGCGTGTTGATTACTCGAGTAATTAAGTTGCATTTGACTCGTACACAATATAGAATGAAGAAACAAACGGATAAGCATCGCTTCGAGAGACATTTTGATGTGGGGGCTGGGTGTATTTGAACTGCAACCTTATATTCAGTCGTCGGTAGCTACCAAGGCTAATTAAAAGTTGGCATTCAAGTTCTTTGGACCTTACCAAATTGTGGATAAAGTGGGGCCAGTAGAATATCGTTTGCAATTGCCAGCTACAAGTTCTATCCATCTAGTCATACATGTGTCGTAGTGGAAAAAGGTTATGGGTCACAACCAGGTGTTAATTTCTTATTTGCATATTGATTCCTCACCAGTTCAAGTGCCCATTAGGGGCTTGTTCGGTTATTTTCAATCCATATGGATTGGAGGGGATTGATACGGATTGGAAGGTATTTTGACTTGCTAGGGATTGAAACCCCCTCAATCCCCCTCAATCCATATGGATTGGAGGAGAACCGAACAAGCCCTAGAGTGGTGCAACGCAGAGTGATTGAGCAAGGAGGTGAACTGGTTGATCAAGTGAAAATGGTTTGGTCCGAAATGAATGAAGCTCTAGCAACTTGGGAGGATGTTGTGGCTCTACGCTCCCCATTTCCTAAAGCATCCGCTTGGGGATAAGAGACCTTCCAAGGTGGGGGGATGTGGACATCGGAGTTGTGTCAGCTGAGGAAACTGAAGGCATGAACAACCTGAAGACGGATGAAGAAAGGACACATGAAGCTGGAGATTATGAGAACATGCCAAGGCATGAAAAGAAGCTTAATACAAAGTATTATGGGCCAGCTTGGGTCGTGTAATAGGCAATAGTATTCTCTAGCTAGACCTGGGTCGCTCAGCAGCGTTGCCATATAGGAACCATTACGAAACTGGAGTAAAATTACTTCTTGTTAAAAGCTACTGGGAATTGGAGGCTCCTCCGCGTTTGGCGGCTGTTTTCCCCTATTCGTGCCTACGTGTGGCAGGTCAGATGCGGACGCGAAATATATTAATTGGATTGGGTTCAATAGAAACGGGTACGCTCAGACGTCTAGCCATCTCGCTTGCTTTCCTTCCAGGCTTCCACGGTTCCACCCCAGTCTGCCCACCGACTCTTCCCTCTCCCCACTGCCGGCGCGTGCTCTTTCCTCCTCACACCGCACACCCACTGCCGGAGCTCAAGAGTCCCCTCCGCTTGTCGGTGCCCGTTCTGTCAACCCCTCGCCGGACGCCGGACGCCTGCCGCCGGAGCTAGAGAGGGCCAATGCAGCCGCCGCTGCGTGGCGCCTAGGGCGGGTCACATGGGACAAGGCCGACCCCACCACCGTCGATGAGGCATTCATGGAACGCAGCAAGAGCTTCATCAAGGCCCTCCAGGTGCTCCCTGAACTCTGTATCCCTAGATCCATACACGCGTGCACACAAAAAAACCTTCCTGTTTTTCCCTAGGGATCCGGTTGGATTTCTGCTTCAGGAGCTCAAGAACCTGCGCCCACAGCTCTACACCGCCTCCGAGTACTACGACAAGTCCTAACTCCACAGCAAGTAGAAGCAAAAGTGAGCCGTGTTCCTGCTCCTCCATTTTATTGCTACAAGGGTTCGACATGCTCAGCTAGCAGCCTAGCAGGGAGCATTAGCAGTGGCTTCCAGTCATGATGTGTTCGACATCCGAGACCTACCCCACTGGCCTTAGTGTGGGGTGAGAATACCTCCATTCTCTCTGTGATTTTGTTCCTTTTGTGCTCATTGGCTAAAAAGGTCCAGTTTTGTGTGGTGGAAATAGGTATATGCTCCCAGAGGCTGCACAGGGTAATTTTTTACCTTGTATAAGCCCCAATGCCCCATATATTTTTGCACTTTACTAATTCAGGCACTTTCACTTACTATATATTTTTAGTGTTAGTATAAGACTTGACTCTAAAATTACTGTAGCTTTGCTAGATCTCTAGGCAAGACAAAGCCTCATATATGGAAATGTTCCTGTAACTGTTAGTTTAAACTCCATACTACAACCAATGCCTCATGGTAATTAGGTTATAGATTTTCTGTTACATTGGCTTATTTAATTGCACTATTGACCAGTAACTTGTTCTTGCATTTTACATAGTTTCGGAAGAAAAAGTGACTTCAGAGACGCATCCACATGTTTTAAAGTGTTCTTTAGATCCCAAGTATGCCTTCCATATTATCATTAGATTGCATTTTTAAAACAGGCATACATGGTGGAGCTTTATCAAGATAATCTTATGGACCTATTGCTGTCCTGAAATGCAAAGCAACTGAAGTTAGAGATAAAAAATTCCAAGGTATAAGTTTTCTTTCCTATATGCATTCAATTCGTTGTTCTTAAAGCACAATGGATATGTTATCCTACTTCATTTGAATATTTGATACAGAAGTCTACATTGAGAATGATGAGGTAATTAATTCGATTGATACTTTGGTAAGCTTAATATACTCTGATTTTGCCTTATGTAGACTATATAAATTTAAATTATTGAAAAACCAACATATTTCTTTTTTAGAATCAGTACAAGAAGGTTCTTGACGTTATGATATTGACTAGGAATATTTTGTTGCTGCATGTCTTGAATCCCTTCAAGATAATCCTGATCTGGAGGAGGATTACTGCAGAGCTCAATTATGCAGATTACATTTCCATACGGTCTTAACCCTTGTTTCCTATTCAATTCTATTAAAAATGATTGACTCATGGATGAAGCCCTTCGGCCACTGAATTTTAGTACAACAAAAAAACTGAACTATGAGTTTGTATCTGATGATAGCTCGATAGAAAGCACATGACTTTGGAGAACTACAATATTTTTATTTTTGTCATTTGTTTGAATCCCTATTAAAAGCCTGTTACCTATCTGATTTATATCACAACTGCTAAATTGGTTTGACATAATAAATCTCATAGGACACACCTTTGCACATTGGAAATAGGCATCTAGAATGTTGGAAAATCCAAGTGGAAGACTCCAATGATGCAATCCTATATCCACTGCAGGTACCACCTCTTTCTTGCAATATTGTAAATAAATGATTTTATAAGACAAATATCAATCTGTATTTCCATAGTCAATTAGAGTTACTAAATCTTCTATATAATTGCCTTGTATATTTGTTATGTTTTGTTTGTCCAGATTTGGCGCATGAGTGATTTTAAAATATACCCTGGTGTCACTGACTCTATTTAAGTGCCTTCAGCTTTCGTAGCATGATGCACCTTTATCTTCTGCTCTTTTAGCCAATAGCAGCTAATAGAGAATGGTGTCGATCCTTTTTTTCTTTTAGCTCATGTATTTCTATGTTCAATGCACTTTCACCTCAAATGTGTGTAGGAACATGTCTGCATGAATTTTGTTTTGCACCTAGCTGTAGTTGGGAAATTTAGAATAATATAGGTTCATTAGGAGAATCTACTTCATACCTGGTTTATCAAACCACTTGTCTTCATCTGGCCTTGCTAAAGCATTTTCCCCTGTAGCAAGGACCCTTCAGTGGCATTTGGTTTCCGAGAAGATATTTAGAACCATTATACCAGACCATTCTGAATTTGCGTAAGGCAGACATGTTTGTGATTCAGTCATGCTACATGGGGCGTTTGCTCCCCTAAAACTTCTCTTTGTGTGACATCATTGTCATGTGCTTTGTTGCGGCCTAGGAGAGACAAAAACTACTAAGCCTTCATCGAGTTGTTCCTGGCTTCTCAGTATTTAGTTGCTTATAAATATTAGCTTTATGTTTGTCTCCATTTGGTAGATTTTGGCATGGCCTATATGTAGACATCAGATACTTAACAGAAGCTGCTTATGTTTCAGGCAAGGAATCATCTGCATCTCCATTCTCCAGGAATGTGTAGTCGCATAACCAGTTTGAATATTGTTAGGGTTGGCATTAAGGTAAACCTACAACATCATACAAAATTGATCGGTTTCCATTATGTTAAAAAATATAAGAGAAAAATCTTTGCTTAAATTGAGATACATATAAATGACCATGAATGATACTGTATGAGACTGATCGGCTCAATTCTAGGTTATGTGCATTGTTTGCTCAGTAGACTACAGACCATAAGGTTTATCTCCTCACTGATTTGATATTATTATTTATTATGCCAGTTCTTGCAAGTTGACCTTGCATTATGTCTGTTCGTGTTTGTGTAGATGCTCGACGTTAAACTTATGCTGTCATGTAGATGCTTAGTCCTCTGCTCGCCTTTCGCAGGCGAGTTAAGAAGTGGACTAACTTGAATGAACCAGCAGAGGAAGTATGTTCCCCAGACAACGACAAACAATGTTACCTCTACGTAAATGTATGTACTTAGATCTTACTTTTACCGATCTGGTGAGCCTCCACCCGCTTCCCATTGTATACATGGATCGTTCTTTTGGGGATATTTCAGTTTTGGGAATTTTCGGAAGGTCACATTGTATCTGTGCTTGTTTTGTTTTGCTTGTTTGTTGTATGTGATCTGAGCTTGAATTCGGGGGCTAACAATTAATCTGGGATGTGCTCCAAGGAATTCCTGGTTTTGATGGTTTCTTTCATCATCCATATTGGTATGCATATCTTCCATGCATATTATGTATACAACTATTAGGATTCGCTCTTGCTTTTGGTTCTTCTAGCAAAGCACATATGGCATATGGTTTCCTTATAGTGGACCATATTTTCCAAAAGGTTGTCTCCTTGTTCCCTTTAAAGCAAACTGCTAAAATAGTCAATTCATGTTGTTCAGTTTGCTTCCTCTTTGCTTCAAATATATCTATGCTATAACTTACTATACGTATGATTAGTTTTCAAATACTATTATCTGGTCTCTACCATTTATATATATATATATATATTTGTTGCTATTGAATTTTAAAATCCATAATTGTCCACTAACCTTGGCTATATCAATAGAAATTTTGCATTGTTCTGCTAGGGCGCCCGTATGGGCGCCTCATGTTCTAGTAACAAACAATAGAAACTTGATTCTAGTCGCCAACTATCTTCTTCTTGTGAGGGTCGACGCGCATTGGAAGCGGGCGAAGAAGCAGCAGCAGCAAGCTAAGCCGTTAATAGCAAACCACCTAATACCTTGTGGGCGTGAACCAAACGAAGCACCCAGGCTTCAGATCAAGCAACCACAAACTGTCCAGTAGTTCAACAACGCTATATGCACAACAATCAGCTCACTACAACATCAACCCCATCAACAGATCACTAACATAATAAAGAACACATGTATGCCTCTCGTGCCAATATGACCATACATCAAGAAACTAGGGATGACTCCAACAACAAGTAATACGACAAACAAACAACATGTATGACAAATAAAATACCACAACAAGTGAATACACGTGGATTTACGTGGGAAACTCTTTGCGGAGAGAAAACCCAGAGACGACGGTGAGCAAAATCTCCACTATGAAGATGAAGAGTACTAGAGGTGAGAGCCAACAAGTGAGAGGAGGCTCCAAATCCCCAAATCACTCTCTCAAATTTGTGGATTGGTGCTTCTCAATCTCCCCTCTCCTCTCTCTATACCTACCTCTCTCTTCTTTGTTTTCCCAAATAAGTTAGTGTGTTCTAGACTCCTTCCTACAAAAAACAGGAGCCATGGGTTGCATTTATTGGGGCTGGTTTGTCCCTTTTGTAGAAGTCTCCCTGGTGACCCCTGAGGTGGCTGGACACAACCAACCGTAGGATGATGCGTATGGCCCACCACGACTGAGATACAGACCACACTTCTTATTTGTGTCTCGATTTTCTTCTTCTCCAATCCTCGTCTTCTCTACGACTCTACCAACTTTTTTGCCTTTTGGCCTTTTTACGAAAGATTTTCACAACTACTCCCTTTCTAGTTTGGATTCAAAAAATGGACCCTTACTTCGGCGCCGTCATTATTGGTGCCGAGGTTACACGTTTTGGCGCCAACATAAATGGTGTTGAGGTCTCACTCCGGTGTGCTGATTTGGTGCTTGTGTGGCAGGTGTCGGCACCATGAACATTGGCGTCGAGCCCTTTTTCCTTGGATGACCAATTTTATTTGTGGCGGCACTGTGACGTGCGGCCTGCTACGTGCGTGTCAGCGGTGTGGTTTTTGGAGTGGCACAGTGACAAGCTTGGCGCACAACATGGGCCCCTTGAAATGATGGCTTGTGCCGGTTAGAAAAGTTTTAAAAAGTTAGGCCACAGGCTAGCACTTTTGCTTTACTGTATGTGATATGTGCGGCTCTAAATGCATATAGTAAAATCTATTTCACAATGAATCTAGTGTTTCTTCAATTACTAAATATAAGAACTTTTAGCTTTTCTATGTTTAATATTTTTTATATTGATTATAATTTAAAATAAAGAGGGTGGTATTTGTTTAATATGGTGAATGTTAGTATGTTTTTTATATAGATTCACTTAGGTTTTGAATTTTTTAACTAAAGTAGTTCGAGCAGGAAGCTAGTGCCATCAGCAGTCAATGCATATAGATAAATTAAACATAAAAAGGAGGAGACAGTACTCAGCCCGTCAGCCACACAAGCCACATACAATAAAACAACAGTGCTACTCTATGACCTAAATTTTTTAAGCGTGGTTTGGAGGTATAGATGTACATGAGGCACGGGCCCGTTAACCCGGCCCGAGGCCCTTTTTTTGGCCCGGTTCGCGCCCGGCCCAGCACGCATGGGATGGGCCTGGGCTGGCACGGCCCAGTGGAGCAGGTCGTGTCTGGGCCGCTGGCCAGGCACATGGGCCGGCACGGCACGGCCTTTGCTCCACGCGGACAGCCCGGTCGGGGCCCGTAGCCGACGCCGTGGCCCTTACCTCCTCGGCTCCTCGCCCCATGGGGCCCACCTCTTAGTCCCTCCGCTCGCACTCGCATTCGCAGTTTCGCACCCTGCTCCCTCTCTCTCTCTCCCGACTCGGCGGCGATTGACTTGTCGATTGGCGAATCGGCGATTCCCCTCCGTCGTGGCGCCGCCCCTGTCCAGCGACCTCGGCTCCCGTCCCCGACGCCGGTGACCTCGATCCACCAGCTCCTCTCTAACCCTAACCCCTCTCCCCTATCCAATCCCCTCTCTCTCAGTGAACTATGTGAGTTCGTGTTGTCGTCTCGTCCTCCCCTCCGGCCCTCCCCCGCTTGCCGTCGTCTCTAATCGGTCTCTGTCTGTTGTGTGTCGTCTGGGTGGCCCCCGTGTTCTCCGGCATCGGGCTCCGGTAGCACAGGTAAACCCTAACCCTAGATCTTTCGTAAACCCTAACCCTAACCCTAACTGTACAATGTTTTGCTCTTTTGTAGGTCAGTTGCTGATGCCTCGTCTTCCTCCTCTGGGGTAGATCGGGCACGGCGACTGCGTGCTCCGTTGAGGGACGGTGCTGGAGATCGGCCGTCCGCGGTGAAGGTCGCATGGCGGATGATGACGATGTCAATCCGGTCACCGGCAACGACGACCTTCGCGCGGCAGGGCTTGTCCCAGATGACGAAGACGACATCCAGGCTGACGCTGCTGCTTTGCTCGGTATCGATCTAACCTCTGCTCCTGTCGATCTAAGTTCTAATCCGACCAACGCTGGTGGAGGGCCTGCTACGGCTACCGATACTCCGGTCGGCTCCACCAGCACCGATGGTGGTACTGGTACCTCATCTGTTGGTAAGCGTAAATCTACTGTCTGGGTTGATTTTGATGAGGTATTTGAGAAAGTGAATGGGTCCAATGTTCGAATTGCTGCTATTTGTAGAATGTGTAAGACTCGTTTATCTGCTAGATCTTCTGCTGGTACTGGGCATTTGCTTAGACACCAGAAAGCTTGTAGGAAGAAGGTTGATCACGCTGCTAGGGTCCAGTCTAGGCTTGCTTTCAATCCTGATGGTTCTCTACACAATTGGGAATATGATCCTATTTTTGCTCAAACTGAGTTGTGTCGTCTGATTGCTAGGCTTGACCTTCCATTAGGTATTGGTGAGTCACAGGCCTGGGAGGATTATATTGCCCGTGCTCATAACCCCAGGTTTACCAAAGTGTCTAGACAGACCACCACTAGAGACCTTCTGAAGCTTTTCACTGAACGACGTAATGTGCTTATCAATTCTGTGTTGCCTGCTACTTCTTCGGTTGCATTAACCTCAGATATTTGGTCTGGTAATGCTAAGGAGGACTACATTAGTGTTGTCTGTCACTATGTTAATGCTGATTGGGAATTACAGAAAAAGGTCATTGGTCTTAGGCTTATTGAGGTTAGACATACTGGTCAAAATATTGCTGAAAGAATTGGTGTTGTGGTTGAGGAGTTTTGTCTGGTTGACAAGATTTTCTCTATCACTCTAGACAATGCTTCTTCTAATTCAAAGGCTATGGATACATTGACACCTTTGTTTGCTGGTTATTTGGGTCCTGATCCTTCTTCTAACTACACTCTTATGCATCAACGTTGTGCTTGTCATATCATTAATCTCATTGTTAAATCTGGAATGAAGAGACTGAAACCTTTTTTGGAAGATTTTAGAACTGCAATTAATTTCTTAAATGTTTCTAATTCTAGAATAGCAACATTTAAAGAGTACTGCTTAGCAAGGGGTGTTAGACCCAGAAAATTTGGCTTGGATATGGATGTTAGATGGAATTCTACTTATTTGATGCTTAAACACTTGGTCCCATACAAAACTGTTTTTTCTGTCTTCATCAATTCACATTATGAGTCACAATTGTTGCCTCCTAATCATTGGTATGTTGCTGAGAAGATTTTAGAGTTTCTAGAATTGTACTATGACTCTACTGTTGTTCTGTCTGGTGTTTATTATCCAACTAGTCCACTAGTTCTTCACCATATTCTGGAAATTGCATCTCATTTGAAAGCATGTGAAAGAGATTTAAATATTAGAACTATTGTGTTTCCAATGCAACTTAAATTCCTTAAATACTGGAGCGACATACCTTTGCTATATTCATATGCATTCATTTTGGACCCTAGAGCTAAGATGAGAGGTTTTTTTAATGTGTTGCATTTACTTGGAGAGTGCACTGGGTGTGAGTACAGTACTGTTGGGGACTTGTTCTCAAATGCTTTGGCTTAAGAACAAGGCAACACAGAAAGAAGTTAATGATAAATACCCCTCGTCCTTCGAAGCGTTATTTCCCTTAGGATATAACGATCTTCAGACGAAGGTCATGAAGGACATACCTTCATCATTGCAGTTTATATTGATAATAAGGAGAAGCATATGAAACATGAGAGAATAACATGAATAATCACATAGCACTATTATATGTTCTTATTAAATAATCATGGAAATAAAAACAATGTTGAATTACATTTGTACCTTCGGCTTGACAGAAGGCAAAAATGCAAGCGTGATGCACGAGCAAGTACAAGTCAGCGTGAACAGTACGGGGGTACTGTTCATCTATTTATAGACACAGGACACAGCCTGTGACGAATTACAATTATGTCCCTCATAAAAGTTTACAACATTGACTCAGACCTTTATGGATTAAAAGGTCATTCTATCTCTATGTCGGTTTGTAATGCCGAAGCTCCATGAGGAGGAACCTTCGGTCATCTCCTGGGGACAACTTCAGCCAAAGTTGCTTCTTCCCGTAAGACCTTCGGCGTAACGAAGAATGGCCCCAACAGTAGCCCCTTTCGCAGCGCTAGATCGTTTTTCGTAACGAGCTTGATCCGTGAAAAAAGCCTCTTAAGCTTCGGGAAGCCGAAGGTCCAAAAAACACCTTCCCTGAGCTCGTTGTCGAGAAACGATCCAGTTTCCGAGCGCGTGCCAGGCCCACCTTGCAGAGTTACTGTTTGGTCTCTGCGGTCCACCGCGCAGCGAGTGCTAGTGACTGTCCGCCTGGTGTAAAAATCCTGGCGCTTCGCCTTCTTACCTGCAGCACTATATAAACAGACGGGTAGGTGTGAAGTTACCACAGCATTCATTGCTATTTGCACTGTTTTGCTGCCAAAATTTTTAACCATAGCCGAAGCTTGACTCTCGGAATCGAACGAAGGTCCAACTCAAAGTCTGCTTCGGCATAAGGAAAGGCTTCGGGAGAAAAGAGTATTCAATTTCCACAAACTCAGAATCAAATGGCCAGAGTGCGATCTACTGCCAGGGTTGAGCGTGAAGGAGACGAAGCTGAAGGTTCGGAGACTATTCCCATCTCCGAAGCAATGCAACGATCCGGACTGGTCACTGCGGAAGAAATCCCCACTGTTGAAGCAGAACAAGTAACTGCCGAAGCAAAAGATGAGAACATTGAAGAAACTGATCCCGAAGATGATTATCGCATTGCCATGCCAAGTAAGCCCAGCCACTTGGACTTCGGAAAGTCGACCGTCTCGAAGGCTGATCTCTCCAAGATGGTAAAATCAGGTTATTTCAGTGAAAATCAGAAGAAGCTACTTCGCTTCGGGGGGGATGAAACTACCCCGAAGCCAGAGAAGGATGAAATAGTCATTTTCAAGAGCTTTCTAAAGGCTGGGCTAAGATTCCCCCTTCATGGGATTATTGCAGATGTATTGAAGAAGTTTGGTATTTACTTTCATCAGTTGACTCCTAACGCTATCGTTAGGCTTAATGTTTATATCTGGGCCCTCCGAAGCCAGGCGGTGGAGCCGTTAGCCGACAGCTTTTGTCGAGTCCATGAGCTGCATTACCAGACAAAAGCCAGAAAAGATGGATTACATGATAACTTTGGTTGCTATAATTTTGCCTACCGGAAAACCACAAAGTTTCCTGTTATTAGCTACCGAAGCAAATGGCCGGCAGGCTGGAAGTCAGAGTGGTTTTATGTGAAAGTTGACGAAGACAAAGAGAAGTTGGTGCAAAGCCCGCTTGAATTGATCTTCGGAGAAACAAGACCACGTTGCCACATGACATTAGAAGGTCCCACCTGGGCTGCATTGGGTGAGTTTAAAACTATTTCAGAGCACATCAGTACCAGGGACCTGGTCCAAGAGTTCTTGGCCTTCAGGGTTTTCCCTACTTTAAAAGAATGGAAAATGCCAAAGCTGGAAGGGGAGAAGAAGGAAGGGGAACTTGTCCGGCTTCCTTACCATTTCAAGTTCAAGAAATACTTTAAAAAACCTTGCCAAGAGTGGCTGGACACAGTTGAAGTAATGTGCAATGAAATTCTTGGAAATTATTCGAAAAAAGAGGATCAATTGATGACCGCGGCCTTCGGCACCCGTCCGAAGCGAAGGCTGAACCGAGTGCTTGATGCCCTGGGTTTTGAGTACCCTGACTATGAACAGCTAAATAAGGGTGCTGAGGGCCAAAAAAGGAAAAGGGTGGCCGAAACTTTGAACAAAGATGAGGAAGAACCAGCAAAAGAGAAGAGTATTCCAAAGAAGAGAAGAATATCATCTCCAAAGCGAAAATTATCCGATGAAGAGGGGACTCCTGCACCACCCTCTACCAGCGACGTGGAGGAAATCTTAAAGGTAATGACTGAACCCCTGCCCGCGAAGCTAAGTCCATTAGGGCCTCAACTGACGAAGCTTTTTCGAAAGGTGGAGAAGCCGGAAAAAACGAAGATAACCAAAACAAAGAGGCAAAGAATTATTGCAGTGACCGAAGTTATTGACAAGACGCCACCGAGGGCTTCAAATCGGAAAACGCCAGCGGTTGAGGGCACAACAAATGTCGAAGTCGCACCTTCGGAGGTCGCGGCTACCGAAGCCGCTTCAGCCGAAGATTTGAACTTGGAAACTACTATTGAAGACATCGATAAAATTCTGCTAGACATGGCCGCAGAAGAAGGTACCACTGCTGCTGAAGAAACCATGGCCACAGTGCCAGGAAAGGGAAAGGAAATAGCCGAAGATACTTCGGAAGACGAAGCCTACATATTTCAAAATTTAGTTGGGCAAGAACTGTCGAAGGCCGAAATAGAAGAGCTTAAAGATTATGCCAAATCTTGCGGATATAAGCCAGGAGCTCTTATTTTCGGAGGTATTGACGACGAAAAGTTAGGCTGCATCCGGGATCAATCTGGAGCTAAGGTCATCGGTACTCTATCAAAGAGTATCGGTTTTCCGAAGCTGGAAACGGATATCAGCCGCTACCGACGACAACATATCGTTGGTAGTTTATTTTACTCCAATTTCAAGGTAAACAACTTTACGCTGAGTTTTATTGTTTTTAATAATGAGAGTGCTCCTGACGAAGGTTGTTTATGTGCAGAGCATGCTACTGAGCAAAGCTTTGAAGATGCAACAAGATCTAGAGGATAAGAAACACGAAGCTATAATTGAAAATCTAGAGAGCAAGATAAAAGAGCAATCAGCTATTATTGAAAAGAAAGACTTCGAACTCCAAACAACTGAAGGCTTATTGGCAGATACTGAAGCTAAAGTAGCAGAATTGAATTCGAAGCTTCTCTGCCAATCAAAACAATTTGAACAAGAGAAGCTAGAGCTTAATTCAAAACTTGAGGCCAAAGTCCAAACCAGCTCAGATTTGAAGAAATCATTAACAAGCCTTCAAGACAAATGTTTGAAATTTAGTAACAACTGTATTCAACAATTAAAAAAGATCTTTTATTCAGTTGGAGCCAGCAGTGGGAAGTTCACCCCTTCAGCTGAAAATTTGCCAAGAGCCTTCGAACATATTGAAGCTGAAATTGATGAGCTTGACGAAGTTATAGCCGGGCATGGTGACTTCTGTGCCTGGGTAGCTTCTCGGGGCACTGCTGCAGCATTCCTGAAGGCCGGCTGTGATCATGGAAAAATCGTCAACAGGCCCAATTTCACTCTGTCTCCATCAATTCTAGACGATATTCCTGACCTCGCCCAAAGCATTTCAAACAGATTTATAAAAATGATATGGACAAAAGGCGGGCGAGAGAAGGCTGGAGACGAAGCTCGAAGTCATCTTGAACCAGTAAGAAATCATACCTTGTGCTTACCTTCTCCTTCACACTTGATTTTTACTCGCAATACCTTGATTCATGTAGGATGACGAAGCTGAAGGTGATGCTTAAAAAATATGCCGCCGAAGCTGAAGCTCGGTGAAGATCAGTAGGAGTACACTGTAGAAAAGAATCAAAAGACTTTTGTAATAACTTTTGTAAATACAACTAAACTGTTCTTAATGAACTTTGTACATACCTTGTAATATATTCTTACCCTTCCATTGAGGCGCTTTGATGTGGACGAAATTAGTATTTTGAGCCAAAGGCGAAAAAACACCTTCCCTTCTTTTCGTACACAACGAAGCATAAAAGACCGCTTCTTCTTTTTGCCGAAACTTTTCTTTTTTGTACACAACGAAGCATAAAAGACCGCTTCTTCTTTTTGCCGAAACTTTTCTTTTTTGTACACAACGAAGCATAAAAGACCGCTTCTTCTTTTTGCCGAAACAACCACCTACGCCATGATGATGATTATCCTATATATGCCTGAATGAATGCTTATGAATGCAAATGCTATGATGTAATATGATGTGCGAATGAATGTCCAAAACACATATCCGAAGCCATACCCTCAGCCATTATTTCCTTAGAAACAACCACACATCAGCTCTGCATTCCCTTAGGAACGACTTTGGAGCTTCTTCGCCTTTTACTTTCGGCGGAATCAGCGTTGACTTTTCGCTGTAAGCTCTGCATTCCCTTAGGAACGACTTTGGAGCTTCTTCGCCTTTTACTTTCGGCGGAATCAGCGTTGACTTTTCGCTGTAAGCTCTGCATTCCCTTAGGAACGACTTTGGAGCTTCTTCTCTTTTTCAGTTTCGGCACTCGATGGTGCGTTCTCAGCTTTTACATTTACATTCTTTGGGGGATTTTGCTCTTATAGAACTAAAAAGGAAATTACATATGATGGCCCCATTAAAAACCTTTCTCCCCCTTTAGAAAGGAAAAGGGTGCCATGAAAAAGAAGAAACATAAAACAGTTACATCAAATTACACATAATATCGCCGAAGCTCATCCGCATTCCAAGATCTTGGAATGTCGTTGCCGTCCATGTCCTTTAATCTGTATGAACCAGGTCTTGACGAAGATGCTACTAAGAAAGGTCCCTCCCATTTCAACTGTAACTTGCCCACTGTGTCTGGGTTGGCCACTCTCCGAAGCACCAAGTGTCCCGGCTCAATATTTTTTAGCCGGACTTTTCTATCTCGCCATTTGACTGTTTCAGCTTGGTATTTATTGATATTCTCCACAGCTTGAAGCCGGATCCCTTCTAAAGCATCTTTTTCCACAAAACAAGTACCTTCGGGACCTGATTCTGCCGAAGCTACTACTCTTATTGATCCAGCTTTAGCTTCTTCCGGAGTTATTGCTTCGTCACCGAATAATAACTTGAATGGAGTAAAGCCTGTAGACCTTGATGTTGTTGTATTGTGGCTCCACACCACTTTGGTTAACTGATCTGGCCACTTTCCCCTGGGTTGGTTGAAGATTAACTTCATTATTCCTGTCATTATAATGCTGTTGGCTCTTTCAACGAGCCCATTTGACTCCGGATGCCTGACTGATGCAAAATGGATCTTCGTACCAATTTGATCACAGAAATTTCTGAAAGCTTCGGAGTCGAACTGCGTTCCATTATCTACAGTGATGGCCTTTGGTACCCCGAAGCGACAGACAATATTCTGCCAGAAAAACTTTTGGACAGTGGCCGAAGTTATTGTGGCTAATGGCTTTGCCTCAATCCATTTAGAAAAATACTCCACAGCTACTACAACATATCTTAAATTCCCTTGAGCCGGTGGTAATGGACCTAACAAGTCAAGGCCCCACCTTTGCAATGGCCAAATGGGCTGTATGAGCTGTGTTAAAGACGAAGGCTGTTTTTGATCTCTTGCACATTTCTGACAGCCTTCGCACTTTTGAACTAACTCCGCTGCATCCGAAGCTGCCTTCGGCCAATAAAACCCTTGGCGGAAGACTTTTCCAAGTAATGGCCTAGATCCAATGTGGGATCCACACAGGCCTGCATGTATTTCTTTCATCAACTCTATACCTTCGGTTCTAGATAAACACTTGAGTAGCGGAGCACAAACTCCATGCTTGTACAACTCCCCTTCTATCATGACATATGGACGAGCTCTTGCCTCCATTCTCCTGTTATAAGCTTCGTCATCTGAAAGGAACTTACCCTGAAGGTAAGAGATGATCTCAGTTCTCCAATCTTCACTATAAACAGGAGATATGTTGAGGACTGCTCTTTCAAGGAGCTCCACTGAAGGTGCCTTTATTGTTTCGAAGAACACATCCGAAGGTATCGGCAGCCCCTGTGCTGCTGACTTGGCTAGCAAATCAGCATGCTCATTTTGTCCTCGAGGGATATTTTTGACAGAAAACCCTTCGAAGGAAGCTTCGATTCTTCGGACCGTGTCTAGATATTTTTCAAGCTTCGGATCTTTAGCCTTGCAACTTTTGTCGATATGACCCGAAACAACCTGGGAATCAGTTTTAAGAATCGCCCTTCTGATTCCCATTGCCTTTAATTTCCGAAGGCCCAGGAGCAGAGCTTCGTACTCAGTAATATTGTTTGTACAGCTGAAATTAAGTCTTGCCGCATAACAAGTTTTAACCTTGGATGGTGAGACTAACACAGCGGCTGCTCCTGCTCCGAAGGTTCCCCAAGACCCATCGCAAAACACCGTCCACACTTCGGCATCTTTATTTGTTTCTTCGTCCTGAGCCCCTGGCGTCCAATCGGCAATGAAATCTGCCAACGCTTGAGACTGGATCGAGGATCTATGCACATAATCAATGCAAAATTCATTGAGCTCTGCAGCCCATTTTCCAATCCGTCCAGTAGCTTCTCTATTTCTCATAATATCCTTCAACGGCTGCGAAGAAGGAACAACAATATTGTATGCTTGAAAATAATGCCGAAGCTTCCTGGATGCCATTAAGACGGCATATAATACCTTCTCCAGTTCCGTATAATTTTTCTTTGATACACTAAGGACTTCAGATACAAAATATACTGGAACCTGCTTCTTGACTTGGCCATCAAGCTTCTCCTGGACAAGTGCTGCACTTACTGCCGAGTGCGAAGCTGCCACATATAACAACAAAGGAGCCCCTGGCGTTGGTGGAGTTAATGTTGTTAGATCTATCAAATATTGCTTCAGCTCTTCGAAGGCTTTTTGTTGGCTTGGTCCCCATTGAAAGACTTCAGCTGACTTCAGCACCTCGAAGAATGGTAAATTTCTTTCTGCTGATCTGGATATGAATCTATTGAGAGATGCCAGCCTTCCTGTCAATCTTTGGGCCCCCTTTCTTGTAGTTGGTGGCTCCATTCGAAGTATAGCTTCAATTTTATTTGGATTAGCTTCAATTCCCTTTGTTGAAACCAAGCATCCAAGAAATTTCCCCTTCTTTACTCCCAAGACACATTTTTCTGGATTCAGCTTCAAGCCAGCCTGTCTGAAACTGGCGAAGGTCTCCTGCAAATCAGCAATATGATTTTCCTGCTTCGTGCTTTTTACAATGATGTCATCAACATAAGTTAGCACATTTCTGCCTATCTGAGACTGGAAGACCTTCGCAGTCATTCTGCTGAAACTTCCTCCAGCATTTTTGAGCCCCTCAGGCATCCGAAGATAGCAATATGTGCCACTTGGGGTTATGAAGCTAGTCTTCGGCTCATCTTCCTTCTTCATCCAGATTTGGTGATAGTCTGAGTAACAATCTAGCAGACTCATGAGCTCTGAAGAAGCTGCTGCATCAACTAAAGAGTCTATTCTTGGCAGTGGGAATTCGTCCTTCGGACAAGCCTTGTTGAGATCTGTGAAATCGATACACATTCTCCACTTGCCGCTGGCCTTCTTTACCATAACAGTGTTAGCTAGCCATTCTGGGTACTTTACTTCTCTGATAACTCCTGCACTAAGGAGTCTTTTTACTTCATTGCGAGCCCCTTCGGCCTTGTCATCAGACATTTTCCGAAGCCTCTGCTTTCGGGGTCTGAAGGATGGGTCAACATTGAGCGAGTGTTCAATAACATCCCGATTTACTCCGCAGAGGTCATTGGCTGACCATGCAAAAACATCTTTGTTGTTAAACAAAAACCTTATCAAGGTTTTCTCCTGCTCTTCGGATAGTTGAGAACCCAACAGCACCTTCTGCTCTGCTATGTCCTCACATAAGAGCATGGGCTTCGGCTGATCTGCTGAAGCTGCTTTCTCCCTTCTGAATTTGTACTGTTCACAAGCTTCAGCTCCATCTATGTTATGGATTGCTTTGGAGTCAGTCCAGCTTCCTTCGGCCCTTCTAGCAGCTTCCTGGCTTCCATGAATAGCAATAGGCCCTTGGTCCGAAGGTATCTTCATGCAGAGGTAAGCTGGGTGAAGAATTGCTTCGAAAGCATTGAGAGTACCGCGACCAATGATAGCATTGTAAGGATACTCCATGTCAACAATATCAAACACAATTTGCTCAGTCCTTGTGTTGTTAACAAATCCGAAGGTTACTGGCATGGTAATCTTCCCAAGTGCTACAATCTGCCGCCCTCCAAAGCCACAAAGAGGGTGCGTAGCATCATGGATCTTATCTTCTGGCTCTTGCATTTGCCTGAAGGCCTTAGCAAATATGATGTCAGCTGCACTGCCTGTATCAACCAAGACATTGTGAACCAGAAATCCTTTAATAACACAAGAGATAACCATGGCATCGTTGTGTGGGTAATCTTTGAGTTGAAGGTCCTCTTGGGAGAAGGTAATAGGAATGTGAGACCATCTCGACTTGATGAAGGGTCCTTGCACCCCAACATGCTGTACCCTTCTCTGTGCTTCCTTCTTCTGCTTCTTGTTAACTGGCTCTGAACATGAACCGCCTGTTATCGGGAACAGCAGCTTCGGAACCGAAGTAGCTCCGGCTTGACCATTGAACGAAGCCATCAGCTCAGAAAAGTGGAAGTGAGTTCACCGGAGGTGGGCGCCAATGTTGGGGACTTGTTCTCAAATGCTTCGGCTTAAGAACAAGGCAACACAGAAAGAAGTTAATGATAAATACCCCTCGTCCTTCGAAGCGTTATTTCCCTTAGGATATAACGATCTTCAGACGAAGGTCATGAAGGACATACCTTCATCATTGCAGTTCATATTGATAATAAGGAGAAGCATATGAAACATGAGAGAATAACATGAATAATCACATAGCACTATTATATGTTCTTATTAAATAATCATGGAAATAAAAACAATGTTGAATTACATTTGTACCTTCGGCTTGACAGAAGGCAAAAATGCAAGCGTGATGCACGAGCAAGTACAAGTTAGCGTGAACAGTACGGGGGTACTGTTCATCTATTTATAGACACAGGACACAGCCTGTGACGAATTACAATTATGTCCCTCATAAAAGTTTACAACATTGACTCAGACCTTTATGGATTAAAAGGTCATTCTATCTCTATGTCGGTTTGTAATGCTGAAGCTCCATGAGGAGGAACCTTCGGTCATCTCCTGGGGACAACTTCAGCCAAAGTTGCTTCTTCCCGTAAGACCTTCGGCGTAACGAAGCATGGCCCCAACAAGTACATATTATGCTGATGTCAAAAATGAATTGTATAAACTGTTTACTAAATATGAGACTAAGTTTGGTGCAGTTAGGGCTCAAAGGGTTGCTCAGCCTTCTATTCATACAGGTAAAAGAAAACAAGCTTGGGGAAGAATATTTGGAGATTCCAGTTCAGGTGTTGTTGGTCCTCCCCCTAGCTCTACCCCTTCTGCTTCATCTTCATCTGCTATTTGTGAGCTCTCAGCCTACTTAGACACTGACAATGTCACTTCTTATGAGGATGATTTTGATATACTTCTCTGGTGGCGTGACCACAAGCTAACATATCTAGTTTTATCCATAATGGCAAGGGATATTATGTCTGTTCCTGTATCTACTGTCTCTTCGGAGTCTTGTTTCAGTTTGACAGGGAGGATAATTGAGGAGCGACGACGACGCTTATTGCCTGAGAATGTGGAGATGCTGACTTGCTTAAAAGATTGGGAATTAGGAGAAAAGAGAGAACAACATGATATTGACAATCCAGAGCTTGAGGACTCATTCCAGAATTTATTTCTTGATGAAGATGAACCTGTTGCTGCTTAGTGACTTTTGGTATTTACTACTTAGTTATAGTCTTCTAGACTGTGATGTGGTCATCTGATCTGTGCTTTCACTGCTTTGTCATTGAGTGATTGTGAGAGAGTCATTTTGTATTATAATATACATTTGTAACAGATACAAACTTAGTGATTAAACTTTGAGCTGGCTGCACTCTTTTTTTCTTTCTAGGGTTTCTCACAAGGGTGAGTTTTACCTAGAAAGGTTTTTAATGAGGCAGCATTGCACAAAGTAGCTCATTTATTATATTTGTCTATATTTTCTGCTGTTTTTTAACTTTGGTTAAATTTCTCTATGTTTTCTGCTGTTTGGGATCTCTGACGGGCTGGTGCTGGCACGGCCCGTTTTTTTTGAGCGTGCCTAGCGGGCTGGCCCAACACGAAAAGTGGCCCAGAGGGCCGTGCCTGGGCCAACGGCCAGACACGTGGGCTCTCTAGGCACGGCCCGTTAAGCCCGTGTACCCAGGCCGGCCCGTTGGCTGATGGGCCGTGCTTCCCCGGGCCCGTGCCGGGTCGTGCCGGGCCGGCCTGTTGGCCATCTATATTTGGAGGGTTGAATCTGCACTCATCGCATTTGACCCCATATAAGAGGGGTCCGCGCCAGTAATCACGGCGCTGACCCTCGGTCACATAGACACCAGATCAGTATGAAGGACTCTTACCTTGGCGACATCTACTTTAGTGTCGAGACATATAATTTCGGCGTCAATAATGATAGCACCATGGTAAGGGTCGATTTTTGAATTGAAACTAGAAAAGACGTAGTTGTGAAAATCTTTCATAAAAGGGGCTAAAAAAGCAAAAAAAAAAGTTGGACGACTAATAACCCCCGTTGCATTTGGTACCGATCGCTCGTATCGCTATAATGGTGCCGATCCTTTTTCATTCCGCTGCAGAACGTGCGTGTCACGTACGTATTTCCGGAAGTGCTTAGATGCGCATTGCTGATTTCATACCAACGGATGCTCGAGATTTGGCTGGTACTAAAACCGACATTCTTGAGGTTAATGTACAAGAGCAGATTACACCTAACTACAACATCACCTGTTTACGGCCAATCATCAACTGTTTTACGACTTTGCTAAAAGATGCTAATTTACTAAGTTCACTACGCTCGCAAAAATTTGCATCCAGTCAAGCAGAGTTCTCCGAGACGGCGAAAGAGCGGCTCGACGATTGGCCCCTCGAGTGCGCGCTCACCGGCGCTGCCGCCGCGGGCGCTGCGGCGGCGCCCGTCGGTGACGGCTGCTTCGCGTCGTCCGCCGCCGCGGGGCGTCTGATCTCCCTGAGCAGCGCCGCCACGTCTTTCATCGCGGGCCGGTCGTCCGCGCGGCGTGACACGCAGAGCGCGGCCACGGACAGCGCCTGCCGCATCTCGTGCACGTCCGCCTCGGCCGCCCTGGCCCGGAGCCGCGCGTCCAGAAGGAGCTCGGACGCGTCGCGCCTCGCCTGCATGTGCTCGTGCGCCCACTGCACAAGGTGCGCGCCGCCCGGCAGCGTCGGGTCCAGCGGGTGCCGCCCCGTCAGGATCTCCAGCAGCACGACCCCGAAGCTGTACACGTCGCTCTTCTCGCTGATTCGCTGCATCGACGCGTACTCTGCTTATTTACGCAAATAAAAAAAAGTCTCATCAGCAAAAAATGTTCATGGAGTCGTGAATGCTCGCAAGCTGCTGCAAAGTCTCGACCTGGTGCCATGTAGCCGTACGAGCCGGCGATGCGGGGCTGCTTGCCGGTGTCGAGCTTGGTCGAGCTCGCGGCGGCCAGGACGCGGGCAAGGCCGAAATCGGCGAGGTACGGCTCGTAGGCCGGACCGAGCAGCACGTTCATGGACTTGACGTCGCCGTGCAGGATGGCCGGCACGCAGTCGTGGTGCAGGTACGCCACGGCGTGGGCCACGCCGAGCGCGATCCCGTAGCGCGCGCCCCACTCATCCGCGGGCGAGCCCTTGGTTGCGTGGCCGCCGTGCAGGAGGCCGCTCAGGCTGCCGTTGGGCAGGTAACTGTAGAATAGCAGCCTGGTGCCGCCGTTCGCGGCCCACCCGAGGAGCCGCACTATGTTGCGGTGGCGGATGGAGCCCAGCGCCGCGATCTCGCTACGGAACGCCGCCGACGTCGCCTCGTCCGACGACCACATCTTTTTCACGGCGAACGTGTAGCCGTTGGGGGTGTCCACCTTGTACACGGCCCCCGAGCTGCCCGTGCCGATCATGTTCGCGGCCGTTAGGCCCCGGAGCACGTCGTCCATGGCGATGTCGAGCTTCTGGTACAGCGTCACCTCCCACGAGCCCTCGCCGTGGATGATGCGACCGCCGCCGCGGTGGTGAGCGCGGGCGAGCATATAGGCTGCGGACACCAGGAGCAGCGCGCTTGCCGCCGCGAGGACGGACATGGCTACCTTCAGCGACGAGATGGCGCCGCGCCGGGAGGACTCGTCAGAGCCGTCGCCGACGACGAGATGGCGGTTGCCGGCTAGGTCGCTGAGGGGCAGCTTTTGGAAGAACGGAGTGTTCGGGAGCTCGCCAGAGAAGGCATTGTAGGAGATGTTGAGTGTGACGAGGTTCTGCAGCGCCGCGAGTGGCTCAAGGCTCCCAGAGAGCTCGTTGCGGGACAGGTCGAGGCTGCCGAGCTTGTCAAGGCCGGCGAACTGCGACGGTATCTTCCCTGAGAGCAGGTTGCAGCTGAGGTTAAGCGAAATCTCCAATGACGGTAGCATCCCGAGCTCCGACGGGATGCCACCGGATAACGCATTGCCGCCGAGGTCCAGCAGCTGGAGCTTTTCGCACGAACCGAGCTCGGGCGGGATGCCGCCGGTCAGCCGGTTGTTTCCCATATACAGCTTCGTCAGCTCCAGCATTGACCCGATGCTGGAGCTCAATGGCCCGGCGAGCTGGTTGTCGGAGACGTCGATGAGCTGAAGACTGCGTGGCAGCGTGTCCGGCAATGCGCCTGACAGAGCATTCGAGTGCAGGTCGAGGAACTCGAGGCTGGCGCACCCCGAAATGGCCGCGGGCACAGGACCGACGAGGTGGTTCTCACTCATGTCGAGGAAGTTTAGGTTCTTGAGGTTGCCGATCTCGGCGGGAATCGTGCCGGACAGCCGGTTGCCGTTGAGCCGGAGCCGGTACAGGTTGGTGCAATTACCGATCTCCGGCGGTATGAGCCCGGACAGCTCGTTGTTGAGAAGCAGCAGCTTGGTCAAGTTCTGGAGCCCGAACAGCACCTTGGGGATGGTGCCGGTGAGGTTGTTGTACGATAGGTCAACCGCCTGCAGGCTCGGGGCCTGCGCGAGGCTCGCAGGCACGCCGCCAGTGAGCCGGTTCTTCCACGCGTAGAACAGGGTGAGGTTGCGCAGTCTGGGGAAGTCGATGCTGATCTCCCCGGACAGCAAGTTGTTGTCGACCTCGATGTCCGTCAGCGACGTGCAGTTGGAGAGCTCCGGCGGTATGGTGCCGGTGAGCTGGTTCGTGCTCAGCTGCAGCTGCTGGAGATTAGGTAGCCCGCCCAGACTCGCCGGAATGCTGCCGGTAAGCGAATTCAGCGACAGGTCAATGAGCGTGAGCTCCTTGCACTGTCCGAGTTCCGGGGGAATTGCGCCGACGAGCTGGTTCTGCCAGAGTAGCAGCGTTTGGAGCTTCTTGAGCTGGCCGAGCTGCGCTGGTATCGGCCCGGACAGAGAATTCTGGTACAGGTACAGGCTGGTGAGCTCGGTGCAGTTGCCGATGGACTCCGGGATCCGGCCGGAGAGCAAAGTGGTGTAGATGGCAATGGTCTGGATCTTCTTGAGCTGCCCGATCGTCTCTGGGAGGCTCCCTGAGACGCCAGTCTCCGCGAGCCCGAGCATGGTGAGGCCACTGCATCCGCCGATCTCCGGCGGCAACGGACCCTTGAGCCCCTGGTTCCCTCCGGCGCGGAGCACCTGCAGCTTCTTCAGGTTGCCGATGCTGGCCGGGATCGGCCCAGTGAGCTCGTTGTCGTAGAGCGTCAGATACACCAGGCTGGTGAGGTTGCCGATGTCATCCGGGATGGCTCCACGCAGGGAGTTGGAGTTGAGCGCGAGCGACTCGAGCTTGGTGAGCCGGCACAGCTCGGCGGGGATCGCGCCGGTGAGCTGGTTCTTGCTGAGGTCGAGGGTGGTCAGCTCGCCGTACCCGCCGATCTCCTTCGGTATCGCGCCGGTGAGGTTCGTGTCAGAGAGCTCCAGCGTCTTGAGCGACGCTGCAAGCGGCTGCAGGTTGCCCGGGAGCGGACCCTGCAGGTCGATCGAGGTGATGCTCAGTCCGACGACGTCGCCGCGCGCGTTGCACGACACGCCGGTCCACCGGCACGGGTTCGCGTCCGCGGAGCGCCACGACGCCAGCGCGCCGCTCGCCGGCCGCAGACTGTCTTTCCATCGCAGCAGCGCCTGGCCCTGCTCGTTGACGCAGTGGCACGGCGACACCAGCAGGAGCAGCAACGCGCAGGCGAGCGGCACGAGAAACGCGAGCCTCGGTGCCGCGTCACGGGACCGTGGCAGCATTGGCGGCGCGCGCCTCGGTGGCGAGGCTGAGGCGGGCGGGTGACGTGAGGAGAGGAGAGGGGGGCGCCCGGGCGGCAATGCGGTGGATGGCTGGCTTTGTGGCGCCTCTCGCAATGTTGGGAACGTGGGATTGTAGATGGGAAGACCCCATGAATTGTTTATACAGGGAAGGGACAGGAGATCTGGATCCAAATGAGCACCGAGCAATCGCCAACAATTTGTCCCCTCCAAAAAAATCGAAACAAAAGGACAGATTTTCGATTGATCGTCGTAGTGTTGTGTGTGACAGTGTTCTGCTGCTGCCACTAAAGAGCAGGCTTCATTGGATCTTGGCCTGAACACTTAAAATAATTGTACTGGATTTAGTTTTAAATCAGGGAAAATGGATACCGGGATGCAGCACTTGTGCTCGTGACGGGTAAATAGGAAGGTGGTGTGGTACTGTGGTTGGTCTCATGATCATCGCCAGATGGTGTACGTATTACTGAATTGTTAATTGCTGCAGCTGTCTTTCGAGGTCAAAACATCTCTTCCTCGTGCTTTGCGAAAACAAGGTTAGTGCTAATTCTCTCGGTAATCGGACTTTTATCCAATGTTCCATGGAAGAGCTTTTTTCCATGCAGTGTCAGTTATTCTTAATCCCTGAACCTTTGTACCGTTGGTACAGAAGTTGACAGTGGCTGTTGCTGCTGGCTTTAGCCTTTAGGCGTACTATGTAACCTTCTAAAACGTTTTCTGACGGCCTGCTGTGACAGTGCTGCTTTACGATTACCCTGTGTGACAGTGCTGCTTTAGGGCTTGTTCGTTTGTCCAGGAATGGACTCGGATTTATTCCAGCTAATCAAAACTTATATAATTTAGAGAAGAAATACAGTTAGGAATTGTTCCAGGCCTCCGTTCCGTGAAAACCGAACGACACCTTACAGGTATTACAGGTAGTAGCTACTGCTCTGCAGGTGCAGGTATCCTCCTTCGATGCAAGTCTACTAGACTGCTACAGCTGTAAAAAAACACCTTTCGATACTAATTCAACATTTCAAGGCTTAATGTTCACATTTGCTTTACCATTACCTGCATTCAGCTTTGCCTGCAACTGCAATACTTACAGTCCCAGAGACCTTAATCTTTTCAGAACTTGCTACTAATAATTGCAAAAGGATACTGTATCTGCTGTTACATCCTCTTTTCAGGCATTGTATTTTGTATGCACTTCAGTATCCATGAGACCATGAGTGATCTCAAATTAGCCCTTTTGCAACTCAGTAACGGGTAAATCTGTGTCAACCCCAGAATGTTCACTCACATGATGTAAGTTTCTGCAAAAACGAGATCACCATGATACAAGAACTGGCAACTTAATTGCTTACTGTGAAGTGTGAACCCAACATGGGCATCAGAGATAGGCCTGCTGGTTAAAAACAAAGAGGGGGTCTTAGGGTGCACATGGCAGTAAGAAAAGGGGGTGAAGGTTAGTACAATGCAAAGGCATAAAAAAAAACAGCAACTTACCCATGTGAACCGGTGGCAAATCGCTGGAAAGTAACTGAAAAAGATTGGATGAGCGGTGATTAAAAAAAATTGGAGAGAGAACATGTTCATGTCTTTGAGTTGAAGGGACAATAAGGAATAAGATACTACGATAACCACCCCTATGGTTCATACTTAAATCCATGGGTCTATCTTAGCTTAGCATCATCACCAAGGCTGGTAGATCCCTTTAATTTTGATAACTAAAATAACGTTTCCACATCAAACTTGCTACTATTAAAAAGCCCGAAAGGCAATGCACGATCCTTGAAAATAAAAACGGATGTTTGCCCACTGCATGGTGGATACAATCATTTCATTGCTGTTCGTACATTATGTTTCCATGTTTTCAGATCAATTGTCCACCATGTCTTTGAGTGGGGATGAACGGCTCTCCAGCTGCAAAATTTGAATTTCATCAGCTAAAGAGGGTCCAGCTACTTTGCCTATTTAGTTAGAACTAGCCAGCTTTTTTTTTATCATGTACCAGTGAAATTCTGGAATTCAAGTCAACTATGTCAAAACAACATTTTTCAGTAGTGTAATACCAAACATCAAACTAAACAAGTGAACAACTCACCCAATCAACCGTCATTTGCGCTTAACTCCAGGTCAGAATGTGGCCACACATGGGTGATGATGGACAGAGCCAGGAGACATGTTAGGTGCCACACATGGTTGATAGTGTTGGGGTATTACGGGGTGGTGGTAAACATCAAGGGACGGAATATGGGGCTGGTTTGGATTCAGATCCCATCAAGGGGCCGGGTAGTGGACAGGACGTAGGCAGGGAGCACATGGTTAAAGTTTGAGCCAGACTTGTCGCGGGTTGATTAGGATAAACCATGTGCCTTTTTAAATTGGACAATAACTAATATACAATAAGACCTTATGTACAAACGCGTACAAGCGAGGTTTCTGATTCGTTAGATCATGATCCAACTGTAGACATAATCGTGGTTTGTTAGAGGGTTTTCTGTAAATCTACACGAGTTGGTAGTGTAATGGTTCAAGTGTTAAATGTGAAACATGGTTGAATCATAATCTAACGAACCAGAAACCTCGCTTTCACACTTTACATAAAACCTGATCGCGTATTAGTTGTTACCCTTAATCTGAGGCACAGTTCCCTGACAGCTAATTCTTCCGTTAGTTCTCTGACAGTATGACATTTCTCAGGTCTGGGCTGAAGCCAAGATCTGATCCTAAGCATCATGTTCCTTCAGTTAAAAAAATGCTAGCACATCTTTTGAATAATAAAATTCGATCGGCTTTACATGGATAGATCTGATCGGGGAATGACTCTAGGTGTACTGTCAAAAGGTAAGCTGAGTTAATTGTCAGTTAAGAACATTCTTCACTCACTGAAGGGTTGAAAGTTGAACTAGTTTAAACATTATTTACCGGAAGGTTGCGAGGACAGCTTCGGTTCTCAAATTCAGTCTCTCTTTTTTTTTTTGCCTGCATAGAGCGGTGCGTTTTGAAAGCTACAAGTAGCTGTCAAAATTGTTTGGCATCTCGATCAATAAATACTATGTATAGATGCGGGGGCCACATTCTGCAGAATTCAGTACGTAGCTAGCTATATGTAGCTCTAGGACTAGGAGTCACGTTCTCCAAAATCAGAGCAGTTCAATCGCTGCTGCATGCTCAGCAACAGCAAAGAGCCTTTTCATTGTCTCATAACGTCACTCCTTGCTTTCAAACTGATAGGCATAGGCCCAAGCTACCCTATCAATCCAGATTGCGAGCAACAAGCCAACTCATCTGATAAACGCTAGCTCAATGGTATAGATCTTCGTTCGCCATCCTTTCGCGAACAAACTGCAGTAAGTTAAGATGGTACCTAATTTTTCTGGTCGGACCAAAGTTTGTACAGATATTGCTACAAATTGGATTTATTAGCATTGGTGATGTTGTATTTGGGTTGTGACCTCGAATTGGTGGCAACACCACCTGACCTAACTACCTAGCTACTCTGGCAGTTCTGGCGGCACTACCCCATGTTTGGTGTTTCTCCCAGAATACACGTCGCAGGAGAGTGAGTTTTAGCAAGCTTTTGGAGCGCACGAAAAGAGCACACCCATAGAGCACTGCAGCAGGCCAGCATGAGCTTTCCATGTCCGCACTGGAACCTACGAACTTTATCCATGGAGGTGTTACAAAAGCAAGGACAGAGATCCATGGCTACCCTATACGGTTCTCAAATTTTAGTGAGAGGGGGTTTTGCCAATTCTTCCAAGAATTTGCTGTTTGATGTGAATTCTTGCCTTTCAAACAGGAATTCTTTCGCTTTTCATTCGTCACATCAATGTCTTCTAAGCACAATGCCTAGTGGCTGCACCTGAAATTGCAATCCTGGTTTCAGGGTTTTGCTCTAGATTAGTACACACGTACCTGCTTTATCTTCGTCGTTATTATTCTATTCTATGTATGGGCACAAGATTGCTAATGGCTTGTTCGGTTATTTTTAACCCATATGGATTGGAGGAGATTGATATGAATTGAGAGAGATTTTGACTTATTAGAGATTGAAATTCCCTCAATCCCTCTCAATCCGTATGTATTGGGGTAGAAGCCTAAAGGGACCCCCAAGGTTGGTAGTGCTCCACAAGAGTTTAGCGTAGGCATTATCTTGATATTTCTTTTGATTTGATTACCTCGGATAGAAGATGTGGAAGATCCACATGAAGGAATAAGAAAAACAAACACAACTCAAATACATTTGCATAGGTTAAATGCATGGAATCTTGACTAGATGTGCAGCGTGCATGTATGAATGGGAGGGAGCATGGAGCGTTTGGGGCCAAGGCCAACAATACCCCACTTTATGATACACCAACCCTTGGATGCATTCGTGCATATCCACATAATGCATTCCAAAATCAAGATTTATCATTTTCAGTCAAGATTGGGCATAATACCTTTATTAGAGTCAATATGTTTTAGTTGCTAGCTTGGGACTACCAGTTGGATCGAATTGGTTCAGCACAAACCGACGTTTTCCCTTTTCATGATTTTTCAAAGAATAAAAGAGACGCACTGATAGGATCTAAATAGTTGGAGGGGGAACAACAGGTTATAAAAAAACTTTTCTGCAAAATTTAAACTTATCAATAGAGCCAAGTTGATGGATGTGGGAAACGTATACTTACTCTATAATTGCTCCATTCAATATGAATCTCTCTCTAGTTAATTGATTATTACACCTAACATTTGTTATGAATTGTAAGATTTATTTGATTTGATTGAAATAAATTTGGGCAGTCCAATTAAATTTACTGGAGATGAATACCCTATTATCTTTTTTAGGTAAGAATCTAGGTCATCGCGTGAAAAACTATATAGTGCTACCATGATTTCACCCTACTCACCTCCGGCGTCCGCAAAAAATAAATGCAGAACAAGCACTTAAACCCACACACCTCTGTTTTATAGAAATTTGAGGATAACCACTAGACCAAAACATACCTTAGTGTTTACAAATAAATAAAAAAATATATATTTGTAGCTTATGCACCGCTCCCGACACTCACCCGTCTCATGGCAACGCATTATATTTGTAGCTTAGACGTCGCTTCCCACGCTTCGCTGGCTCGTGGCAACGAACGAACACATACCTAGTAATCTATACAATACTATCTACCTAGTTTTAGCCAAAATTTTGGTATGTTTTTTCATCCACCTTCCACTAACTAGCTCTATATAACTCTGTATATGTGAAAGCTATCTCAATTCATCTATCTAAGGGATATTTGTTTGGGATTATAATCTGTAATCACAAACAAACACTATATATATATATATGGGACTTTTCGGTGTCATAGAAAAGAATCAGAGCTAAAGTATGTATGTGTATCTTTAATAATTACTAATCATATCGCGAGCGTCTCTTCTTGTCCGAACCTGCGCGTGAGTCGTTCCCAGGTTTTCTTTTTGCCCGCGCGTATCCGGGAAGAGTTTTTTTTTTGTTTTCTCCGTTTTCCCGTTCCGTTGCCCTTTCTGTTTTGTATCGTTCCTTCTCTCTTCCCAAGTGTGTTGGTCGGTCCGGCAAAATGATTACCAGACACACAAGAACCCAGCGTTCTCATGTTTCTGTAAGCTTCCTCCTATTCCTGTTAACGCCAAAGACCTCTACTCATCTCCGTCCTCGACATCGCTGATGAAATATGATCCCATCAATTTCTCCCCCAACTTCACCCACGGGCAGACAAACCCTACAAAACTAACGAACATGAGTCTTCAATCAAGCTTCTTCGGACCGCTACAGAGTACAGAGTTTACCCTTCCCCGGTCGCTGATCGTGCCAGCGTCTGCAAGACTGCAACCTAAAAAACACAGGAGACCAACACAAAAGCCTGCGTCGTCTGCCGTCGCCGCTGCATCACGCAACCGCCATGCAAGCGTGTCACTGTCAGGAGCCTAGCCGTTAGCGCCCGGCTTTAGTACCACCTCGCTAGTCGGAGGGGGCCGTGGTGAGCTTATAAGTGAGATTTTCCCTCCTCTCACAGCCCGGGTTTTGAGAGCGAGTGAAGGGGCTTGCTTGTGTTAGCCCACGAGCGCCGGGAAACGTCCAAAGGTGTAGCGTTGAGTGGGCTAGGCCGGGAAGGTCGCTGACAATTGGTATCAGAGGCAGACAGTCGCCATACCGCCCGAAAAGGGGGATGGGATGTCAGGAGCCTAGCCGTTAGCGCCCGGCTTTAGTACCACCTCGCTAGTCGGAGGGGGCCGTGGTGAGCTTATAAGTGAGATTTCCCCTCCTCTCACAGCCCGGGTTTTGAGAGCGAGTGAAGGGGCTCGCTTGTGTTAGCCCACGAGCGCCGGGAAACGCCCAAAGGTGTAGCGTTGAGTGGGCTAGGCCGGGAAGGTCGCTGACAGTCACCGACCGATGACACCTGCCGACCTGCACGCCTCGCGGTTTCCTGCGCCCGCAGCGATTTATTGGGAGGAAGACCGCGCCATCCCGCCGTGCGCCGGGACTCGCCCAGTTTGCTGCCAAATCCGGCGGCTTTCGGCCATCTGGCGGCAGCAGCCTGATGAAACACTCCAGCGTCTGCAAGCGACGCAGGAGCTGGATGAGACAACGGCAATAATAAATACGGGTTCAGCACATTTGTGTTCCGAGCTTGTATTATTTATTATGAGAAAACCCAATTTCTGTCTCCCATTGGGTCCTAAGAGAACAGATAGTGTTTGGTTCATTTTACTAATCTTTACTCCGTTCATATTGAATGTTTAAATGCTAAATAAAAGTATTAAATAAAATTTAATTACAAAATTAATTATATAGATAGAGACTAAAAGACTAGACAAATTTATTTAGTTATAATTAATTTATGATTAGAGAATATTTAAATAGGATCACATGATTCACATGGAATAAATCGTAGACTAATTAGGTTTAATAGACTCATCTTACGTTTAGTCCTTATCTATGTAATTAGTTTTGAAACTATATTATATTTAATATTTTTAATTAGTATTAAAACATTCGATATCACAAGACTAAAATTTAGTCGGATGGATCCAAATAGTTGCATAGAAGGAATTAGGCAAGCGGTGCGTGTTGAAAATAGGATACAATATAAAAAAAGATTTTCTTTTAAAGATTTTACAATATTTTTTTTAAAGTGAAGGTACTGTAGGGAGGACCTACAGTAATTTTATTGACTTAAAAAAGAAATAGTGCCAAGAAAAGAAAATTACATAAGAAGGAAAGAAAAGGATAAGGGGAAAAAGAAGGGTTACAGATCTAAATTATGCAGTCAATTACTAATTTCCTCTTTGAGAGAAGGCTTGACTCGATGACACATCAGGAGAAATTCTTTCCTAAACATTGCCTTGCATTCAATCACTGTGGGAGAGGCCCCATTGAAAATCCAGTTGTTTTTGCTCCTCTAAATGCACCACGTCATAATGATGATACTTTCCAACCTCTATGAGACGTGCAATCTCCTTCGAATCCTCATTAAGGTATATAGAAGATCCGTTGTTCTCGGCAGGCGGATGTCCAGAAGTAACCAACATTTCCGAGCAAAATTACATCTGAAAAATAAGTGAATAACCATCTCTTCTATCTGAAATATATAGTTATCGCAGGTGAAAGAGTCTACCAAAAATCGCTGTTCGTGTGTGTGTGTTTTTTTTGCCGGCATCAGGCCAGTGGCGGATCTACAAATTTGTTGAAGGGTATGTTGCGTCAAAAAAATATACTATATGTATAATACAGTAAAAATCATTTAGAAATTCGGTAAAAAATTGTCCCACAAATCGATATTCAAAATGAAAACTAGCATACTCCTTAAATTTAAGAATTTTTATAAATTACCCTTCATCTAATGAAGTTACCAATGTCATCTTTATTTCATAGTTGATTGAACTGTTCTACTCGTGTCACTGCATTAACAGTCTGTCAACCTTGAGTGCTGCTTACAAAGGCTCCCTAGCTTGCTATCTGATGCTGAGCAAATAACAGTTATATAACTTCTAGAGAATATAATTCAGAATAAAGCAACGTTTGAGATCGCGAGGATGTAATATGTGATTTTTTTTGTAGTTTTATATAAATGTAGTAGAGCCAGGAAAAAATTTAGAAGCAACTGAACTAAATTGCTACAGTATAAAAGCGATACAGAGGCTAGAGCCTCGCCCGCCCCACTGTTGAATCCGTCCCTGGTAGTAGTGTGTTGGGCTACAGGGTATACCACGGCAATACCGAGCATTACCCTGTAGATCCGTCCATGCCATCAACTCTACCAAACATCGTTGTTCATGTGAATAATGTTCAGCCTACTTGTATACCTAGTGGGGGGAGGCTCAAGTCTGAACGAGATACGCAATTGACACTTGATTGCAATGGGCTCAAACTGATAGAATTTATTCAGCGCAACCCTTTGTTCAACATTATCTAGGTTGCTCGATTGTTGAGTGACATCTCTTGCTTCATTTGTTTGCTTATCTATATTGTACTATTTCAAGTTTTATTTTGACAAGTTCCGTAGATCTGGATAGAAGTGTGAGCTCCACTTGGAGAAGAGAAGCGAGGAAAACATAATGGCAAAATCTGTGCATTGTGTCTGTAGTCTACCAAAACGTTCTGCCAAGTTTCGATTTGCGTGTTTCGTTCTGCTAATTTTCGAGTTTGCATGCTTCCGTTGTATCTATGATCCTTGTCAGTGTTTCTTTGTAGCCTGATTGATACTATGGTTGCTTGGAGAGTTGGAGTATTCAACGTTACCATATTTTTTTATGCGAAAAATACCAGTCCACTGCAACTATAAAGCAAGTCGGTCCGAGGAGGCTCGGCTGGGAGGATCAGCTCCTACCGCTAAGGCACACATCTTTTTATGTTAGGAGTATATACTAATAATTGAAAAATAAAGACATATAAATGTATTTGAATAAATATATTATTTAAAGAAAAAATATACCTATATGATATATCGAAATTGTGGCAATGTACGGTATTTCTATGTTCCTTTTAAATGGGCTGCAGATGGTATGGACAAAATTTGGCACCAGCTGGACTGAACAAAATGTTGCACGTGATGGGCCAGTAAAAATGAAGCAGGGCATTGAAGTAGCTATTAAAGAAATCGTGTGGGTTAATTGAGAACGAAGTGGGCTGAAAATAAAATCTGGGAATGCTAAATGGGCTAGGAAACTACAAAATAGTTGGTGCGCGATGTAAAAAAAAAGTAAGGCCGACCGAACAATGTTTTAGGCCTGTTATAAGTCAGCCAACGATGTGGGTAACAGGCAGGTCGTGTTTTAGTTTTTTTTTTATATATTTTTTGATATCTGACTATATGACATGACGCAATAACGTATTTAACAATAATAACGTGTAACACCCATTTTGTAAAAGAAATAAAAGGAGAATTTCCTTTCCTTTATATGTGAATTTTTCCATTTATCATCACATGTGAACACTTCATTTGAAAATAAATGATTAATAAGAATATAAATACAATTAAATCATGCATCATGCTGGTGTTTATTGGTGTGTGCATTTGTCTACAGTGGTAATGATAACAAGAATACATAAAAGAAGAGGATTAGTCCTAACCCAATTTGCACTTTAGAATTTAGAAAAGGGAAAAAAAGAATAACATACTATGCAAAAATGAATATATGAATAAATAATTTCTTCAAATTGGGTATGATCAAGAGAAACATTAAATTTGAATACAAATTCTGTCACCAAGTTGAATTTGAAATTTAAAATTTGGAAAAGAAAACAGAAAATAAAAATATAAAAGAAAAAGGAATAGGAGACTTACCTGGGCCTCGGGTCTCACTTTCAGCCCACTCCTCTCACGCCTACCGCGCGGCCCAGCCGGGCTCTGGTGCCGACACAAGGGTCCCATGGACTAGTCACTCATTCACGCTTGCTCCTTCTCCCGTTCCCTGTTGCGTGGGTCCAAGACGTCAGCTACGCCGCCGCACCCAGCTCAACGGAATGGACCGCGTCCGTCGCCGGAATCCTCGTGGGCTTCGGTGGAACCATGGCCACCGACCGGGGTATAAAACCGCCCTGGTTCGCATCGTTGACCGACCGTAACTCACACGCAGGGGTAACCTCCACAATCGCTGCGTCCGCCACCGAGATTCAGGAAGAGCGTCGCCGCTGCCGCGCCATTCTCTAATTTGGGGGTGGTCCGGTGTTGTGGTGGGAGTCGAGGGCTTCCTCGTGTGGGAGCGTGCGCGGTAGTGTCAACCTAGGCGATTGGGGGCCACTGGGGTACCCATAATTGCTCGCTGTAGCGCTCATCGGACGACGGATCTACGCGGTGCGTGGGCAGTGACCTTCCTCGCCTCTACCTCCGGTGAGAATCTCCCACCCATTTTGTTTTAACTCTGCGAGCATGTAGTGTCAATCGGGGTGTATTCGGGTGTGGGATTGCGCCTGGGCGGGTCACCGGAGTGGTAGAACTGCCGTGCGCCGTGGCCAGGGCTCGCGCGCACGCTTTACTTCAGTTGAGTTCTGTCCACATGCTCGGGCCATTCATGACAACGTGTAGAGTACCTAGATTGGAGGAATTGGCGCTCGGTGCATCGGATTGGAGTCCTTCTGGTGGCTCTCCGCCGTGGGAGCTTGGGCTCTGCTGTTACCCGACGAGGGCTGGGGAAGATGCACCGTGGACCGTTGGATGCTCTATGCGCGGCTCTGATTGAAAACCAGGTGTTGGTTCGGGCGCGTTCATCTGGGACCGTCGATCTCGAGTTAGTCGGCCGGGATTTAATGATGTGTGGAGCAAGCGATGGCCATAGATTCTAGATCCAGTGGCCTCAGTTGTATACCGTTTCGTTTCAAGCCGGTTGGATCCTGGCCCTAGAATTCTAATCGGACGGCCCGCGTTAGTCCATACCCCTTTGCGTGTCACTTTTGTTAAAGAGACCTCGGACTTTCTAGATTTTAAACCCGTCGTCCTATGCGCTGTTCCCTGTGCCTTAGAATTATTACTCTGAGCCCCCTGCGCTTCCCAGGAATTGAGGCCTAGTCCAGGGTTGATTTAAAATTGAATAAATGAATTGAAAATAGAATTTTAATATGAAAATAACCACTAGAACTTGATAAATTCATAGAAAATCCATTTTTAGTCCAAATTGAGCCATTTCACTTTCTAAAATTTTGTAATTTTGTTATCTAGCACTTAGTGTCTCTGTTTTATCATGACAACAGTAAGAAAATTAATCCCACACTTAATCCTATTTTAAACACATAAAACATTTGAAAATCCATAAATTAAAATCTATAACTCGAAAATTTATGATTCTTGTTCCTAGGATTTTATTTTAGTGTGTAGATTATTACTGTGTATTTTGTTTACATGTTTGGTGTGATGTTAATTTCTCTATATGCACTGTGCTTGTTTGTATTGTGGCGAGTAGAAGAGCACGTGACTGAGGATCCTGGTGAGCAGCAGATAGAAGTCGCTGAGCAGGAGCTCATTGAAGGCAAGTTGTGCCCTTGACCACTTTTTACCCAATAATGTTCTTTAATATCACTTATCCATGCATAGGTTAATTTTGATGGGACCCGATAGGTCACCCTAGATTGTTTATCTCATTACCTTGTTTACCCCTGAATCACTTGGGTAGTTTGCTATTGCTTTATATGGTTTTGGGATAATCATCCATTATATCTATGTTCCAATTATTCTTCTGTTATTCTATTTATGTTCATGTCAAGTTCATTAATGTTAATTGGAACATAGAGCTTAACTTGAGAACCACGTGCCACCATAAGGGTTTAATGGGACGCCCTTGGCTGACTAATTAGGAAAGCTAGTGGAAGACTACCTTACCCGAAAGGGGCAAGGGCAGTAGGGGAGTTGCATGCAAGGAGGTTCTCGGGTCGATTTAGCTGCGATGGCGGTCTGACGGGGGATTCTTGCAAGTGCTCTTCCCATAAACTGTAGCGGGTTTTCGAAAGCTAGTGGAACTTTGTAAAGGCCTCGTAGTGTTGCCCTGCCGCGCTTCCTAGGTAGAGGTGTATGGGAGTCGCAACCCCTTGGCAGATGGGTAACATGACTTGTGGGTAAAGGGTACAACCTCTGCAGAGTGTAAAACTGGTATACTAGCCGAGCTCACGGTCATGAGCGGCTCAGGACTCTCTGATGTTTAAATTATGGAACTTAAATTCAATTTTGTCATTTGCATTGCATGGGTTTATTATTAATTTTGTTCTACTACTTTTATTATGGTTTGGTATTGTCGGGGACCATTAGGGGTACCCTCAAGACTCCTAAATCTCAGCTGGTAACCCCCATCAGCACAAAGCTGCAAAGGCCTGATGGGTGCAATTAAGTCAAGGATCGGTCCATTCGAGGGACGCGATCGCGCCTCGCCCGAGCCCAGCCTCGGGCAAGGGCAGCCGACCCCGGAGGATCTACGTCTCGCCCGAGGACCCCCTCCAGCAACGGACACACCTTCGGCTCGCCCGAGGCCCAGTCTTCACCAAGAAGCAACCTTGGCCAAATTGCCACGCCAACCGACCAAATCGCAGGGGCATTTAATGCAAAGGTGGCCTGACACCTTTATCCTGACGCACGCCCTCCAGTCGACAGAGCCGAAGTGACCGCAGTCACTTCGCCGCTCCACTGACCGGTCTGACAAGAGGACAGCGCCGCCTGCGCCGCTCCGACTGCTGAGCCACTCGACAGAGTGAGGCTGACAGCAGCCAAGTCCGGCCTCAGGCGTCATAGGAAACTCCGCTTCGCTCGACCCCAGGGCTCGGACTCGGGCTCAGCCCCGTAAGACGGCGAACTCCGCTCCGCCCGACCCCAGGGCTCGGACTCGGGCTCAGCCCTGGAAGACGGCGAACTCCGCTCCGCCCGACCCCAGGGCTCGGACTCGGGCTCAGCCCCGGAAGACGGCGAACTCCGCTCCGCCCGACCCCAGGGCTCGGACTCGGGCTCAGCCCTGGAAGACGACGAACTCCGCCTCGCCCGACCCCAGGACTCGGACTCGGGCTCAGCCCCGGAAGACGATGAACTCCGCCTCGCCCGACCCCAGGGCTCAGACTCGGGCTCAGCTCCGGAAGACGACGAACTCCGCTTCGCCCGACCCCAGGACTCGGACTCAGCCCTGGCCTCAGCCGATGGTCTCCGCCTTGTCCGACCCGGGGGCTCGGACTCGACCCCGACCTTGGAAGACAGACTCGACCTCGACCTCGGAGGAGCCTCCACCTCGCCCAACCTAGGGCACGGACCGACCACGTCGACAGGAGGCGCCATCATTACCCTACCCCGAGCTGACTCAGGCTACAGGGAACAAGACCGGCGTCCCATCTGACTCGCTCCACTATACGAGTAATGATGGCGCCCCGCAGGCCCTGTGACGACGACGGCTCTCAGCCCCCTTACGGAAGCAAGAGGACGTCAGCAAGGACTCGATAGCCCCGACAGCTGTCCTTCCGCCAGGCTCCAGCGCTCCTCCGACGGGCACGACATCACGCGAACTGGGTGCCAAAACCTCTCCGGCTGCCACGATGGCATGTACTTAGGGCGCTAGCTCTCCACCGCTAGACACGTTAGTACACTGCTACACCCCCATTGTACACCTGGATCCTCTCCTTACGCCTATAAAAGGGAGGTCCAGGGCCCTCTTACAGAGGGTTGGCCGCGTGGGGAAGGACGGGACGGCGCTCGCGCAAGGCCGCTCGCTCCCTCCCGCGTGGACGCTTGTAACCCCCTACTGCAAGCGCACCCGACCTGGGCACGGGGCTAACACGAAGGCCGCGGGTTCCACCTCCCACGTCTGTCTCCCTCCGGCTACTTCTCCCCCCTTCGCGTTCCGCCTCGCGCCGACCCATCTGGGCTGGGGCACACAGCGACAATTCACTCGTCGGTCCAAGGACCCCTCGGGTTTCGAAACACCGACAGTTGGCGCGCCAGGTAGGGGCCTGCTGCGTGTTGACGAACAGCTTCCCGTCAAGCTCCAGATGGGCAGTCTCCAGCAACCTCTCCAGCCCTGGACGGTGCTCTGTTTCGGGAGTCTTGAGTTCATGTCCTTCGACAGCAGCTACGACATGATACTCCTTCCCCCGCCGCGCGGCAGCGACAATGGCGGTCGACAGCCCGCCCGCCGGCGGGGAAATCGACGACGCCTTCCCCACGTGGTGGAAGGACGACATTCGGGCTTGTCCCGTCCCCTCCCCCGCCGACGGAGGAGGCGGCGGGGCAACCAAAGCCAAGCAGGAGGCGGCACCTCGTTGGCTGTCGAGCGAGTCGACGGCGCCGGCGCCCCAACGGAGAGCGCGTCGGGCATCGGCCTCGCGTCTGAGACAAAGATGAGCGCCATCTCCCCGCAACACACCAACCTCAAGCAAACAGACGACGCCAGCACGCTCACGAAGGACTTGCTGGGCGTCACCCTCGTACTTGAGACAACGGTGCAGTCAGTCCCTGACGTGACTTCGTCACCGCCCGTCGACCAAAAGGTACCGACCGATTCCCATCTCGCGTCTTTTGGATTCGGCCTCGACCCGCCAAGCAACATTGCTTCGGTGGACACTCTCATAGAGGCGAGTCCAAACCCTCTGGGGTATCGTGTGCGGTCACCCTGGGACCGGCTGACGGTCGTCTCGACCTACGGGCCCTCGGGGTCCGAGGAAGATGGCGAGCCCGACCTCTGTTGGGATTTCTCCGGACTTGGTAACCCCAGTGCCATGCGGGACTTCATGATCGCATGCGACTACTACCTGTCCGACTGTTCCGACGGTAGCCGCAGCCTCGGCGACGAGGACTGCGGTCCAAGTCGCGAATGTTTCCACGTCGATCTAGGGGGTCCCGGTGAAGGCAACCATCTTGGTATACCGGAGAACGGTGATCCCCCTAGGCTCGTGCCTCGCGTTGACATCCTTCGGGAGCTAGCTGTGGTCTCCATTCCGGCGGGGGGTCATGACCCACAGCTCGAGCAAATCCGCGAGATGTAGGCCAGGCTCGACGAGGGAGCAGGAACGCTTGAGCCGATCCGCCGGAACATCGGGCAGGAATGGGTGGGCCAACCTCCGACCGGAGAAGCACGTCATCTCCCCTAGGGCATCCAGCACCGCATCGCCGACGACGTCAGGGTAAGGCCACCACCGGTTTCCAGTGGAGTCGGCCAGAACCTGGCTGCAACGGCAATACTTCTCCGCGCGATGCCGGAGCCATCAACCACTGACGGGCGGTGTATCCAGGGAGAGCTCAAGAATCTCCTGGAGGACGCCGCGGTCCGACGGGCCGAAAGCTCCGCCTCCCGAAGGCAGGGGTACCCCTCGGAACATCGCGCCGCGACCTCTCGATTCATGCGGGAAGCCTCGGTCCACACCGGGCGCACGCACAACACAGCGCCTGCGGCCCTGGGTCGCCTCGGCAACGAGCAGCATCATCACAGCCGTCGGGCCCACCTCGACGAGAGGGTACACCGAGGCTACCACCCCAGGCGTGGGGGACGCTACGACAGGGGGGAGGATCGGAGTCCTTCGCCCGAACCACCCGGTCCGCAGGCTTTCAGCCGCGCCATACGACGGGCGCCGTTCCCGACCCGGTTCCGAACCCCGTCTACTATCACAAAGTACTCGGGGGAGACGAGACCGGAACTGTGGCTCGCGGACTATCGGCTGGCCTGCTAACTGGGTGGAATGGACGATGATAATCTCATCATCCACAACCTCCCCCTGTTCCACTCCGACACCGCTCGAGCCTGGCTGGAGCACCTGCCCCCGGGGCAGATCTCCAACTGGGACGACCTGGTCCAAGCCTTCGCCGGCAATTTCCAGGGCACGTACGTGCGCCCTGGAAACTCCTGGGATCTCCAAAGCTGCCGCCAGCAGCTGGGAGAGTCTCTCCAGGACTACATCCGGCGATTCTCGAAGCAGCGCACCGAGCTGCCCAACGTCACCGATTCGGATGTCATCGGCGCGTTCCTCGCCGGCACCACCTGCCGCGACCTAGTGATCAAGCTGGGTCGCAAGACCCCCACCAGGGCGAGCGAGCTGATGGACATCGCCACCAAGTTCGCCTCTGGCCAGGAGGCAGTTGAGGCCATCTTCCGGAAGGACAAGCAGCCCTAGGGCCGCCCACCGGAAGATGTTCCCAAGGCGTCAACTCAGCGCGGCACCAAGAAGAAAGGCAAGAAGAAGTCGCAAGCGAAACGCGACGCCGCCGACGTGGACCTTGTCGCCGCCGCTGAGCACAAGAACCCTCGGAAACCTCCCGGAGGTGCCAACCTCTTCGACAAGATGCTCAAGGAGCCGTGCCCCTATCATCAGGGGCCTGTCAAGCACACCCTTGAGGAGTGTGCCATGCTTCGACGCCACTTTCACAAGGCTGGGCCACCCACGGAGGGTGGCAAGGCCCTCGACGACGCTAAGAAGGAAGATCACAAGGCGGGAGAGTTCCCCGAGGTCCGCGACTGCTTCATGATCTACGGTGGGCAAGTGGCAAACGCCTCGGCTCAGCACCGCAAGCAAGAGCGTCGGGAGGTCTGCTCGGTAAAGGTGGCGGCGCCAGTCTACCTAGACTGGTCCGACAAGCCCATCACCTTCGACCAGGCCGACCATCCCGACCATGTGCCGAGCCTGGGGAAATACCCGCTCGTTGTCGATCCCATCATCGGCAACGTCAGGCTCACCAGGGTCCTCATGGATGGAGGCAGCAGCCTCAACATCATCTACGCCGAGACCCTCGGGCTCCTGCTGATCGATCTATCCTCGGTCCGGACGGGCGCTGCGCCTTTCCACGGGATCATCCCCAGGAAGCACGTCCAACCCCTCGGACAACTCGATCTACCCGTCTGCTTCGGGACGCCCTCCAACTTTCGAAGGGAGACCCTCACGTTTGAAGTGGTCGGGTTTCGAGGAACCTACCACGCAGTGTTGGGGAGGCCATGCTACGCCAAGTTCATGGCCGTCCCCAACTACACCTACCTCAAGCTCAAGATGCCGGGCCCCAACGGGGTCATCACCGTCGGGCCCACGTACCGACACACGTACGAATGCGACGTGGAGTGCGTGGAGTACGCCGAGGCCCTCGCCGAGTCCGAGGCCCTCATCGCCGACCTGGAGAACCTCTCTAGGGAGGCGCCAGACGTGAAGCGCCACGCCGGCAACTTCGAGCCAGCGGAGACGGTTAAGTCCGTTCCTCTCAACCCCTGCAGCGACGCCTCCAAGCAGATCCGGATCGGCTCCAAGCTCGACCCCAAATAGGAAGCAGTGCTCGTCGAATTTCTCCGCGCAAACGCCGACGTTTTCGTGTGGAGTCCCTCGGACATGCCTGGCATACCGAGGGAAGTCGCCAAGCACTCGCTGGATATCCGAGCTGGAGCCCGACCCGTGAAGCAGCCTTTGCGCCGATTCGACGAAGAAAAGCGCAGAGCCATAGGCGAGGAGATCCACAAGCTAATGGCGGCAAGGGTTCATCAAAGAGGTATTCCATCCCGAATGGCTTGCCAACCCTGTGCTTGTGAGAAAGAAAGGGGGGAAATGGCGGATGTGTGTAGACTACAGTGGTCTAAACAAAGCATGTTCGAAAGTTCCCTACCCTCTGCCTCGCATCGATCAAATCGTGGATTCCACTGCTGGGTGCGAAACCCTGTCTTTCCTCGATGCCTACTCAGGGTATCACCAGATCAGGATGAAAGAGTCCGACCAGCTCGCGACTTCTTTCATCACACCCTTCGACATGTACTGCTATGTTACCATGCCGTTCGGCTTGAGGAATGCGGGTGCAACGTACTAGCGATGCATGAACCATGTGTTCGGTGAACACATCGGCCGAACGGTCGAGGCCTACGTCGATGACATCGTAGTCAAGACGAGGAAGGCCTCCGACCTCCTTTCTGACCTTGAAGTGACATTCCGATGTCTCAAGGCGAAAGGCGTGAAGCTCAATCCCGAAAAGTGTGTCTTCAGGGTCCCCCGAGGCATGCTCTTGGGGTTCATCATCTCCGAGCGGGGCATCAAGGCCAACCCGGAGAAGATCGCAGCCATCACCAGCATGGGGCACATCAAGGACTTGAAAGGCGTACAGAGGGTCATGGGATGCCTCGCGGCTCTGAGCGGTTTCATCTCGCGCCTCGGTGAAAGAGGCCTGTCTCTGTACCGCCTCTTAAGGAAGGCTGTGTGCTTCGCTTGGACCCCTGAGGCCGAGGAAGCCCTCGGGAACCTGAAGGCGCTCTTCACGAACGCGCCCATCATGGTGCCCCCCGCTGCCGGAGAAGCCCTCTTGATCTACGTCGCCGCGACCACTCAGGTGGTTAGTGCCGCGATTGTGGTTGAGAGACGAGAAGAGGGGCATGCATTGCCCGTCCAGAGGCCAGTCTACTTCATCAGTGAGGTACTGTCCGAGACCAAGATCCGCTACCCACAAATTCATAAGCTGCTGTACGCGGTGATCCTGACGCGGCGGAAGTTGCGACACTACTTCGAGTCTCATCCGGTGACTGTGGTGTCATCCTTCCCCCTGGGGGAGATCATCCAGTCCCGAGAGGCCTCGGGTAGAATTGCAAAGTGGGCGATGGAGATCATGGGCGAGACGATCTCGTTCGCCCCTCGGAAGGCCATCAAGTCCCAAGTCTTGGCGGACTTCGTGGCTGAATGGGTCGACTCCCAGCTCCCAACAGCTCCGATCCAACCGGAGCTCTGGACCATGTTTTTCGACGGGTCGCTGATGAAGACGGGGGCCGGCGCGGGCCTGCTCTTCGTCTCGCCCCTCGGGAAGCACCTACGCTACGTGCTACGCCTCCACTTCCCGGCGTCCAACAACGTGGCTGAGTACGAGGCTCTGGTGAACGGGTTGCGAATCGCCATCGAGCTAGGGGTCCGACGCCTTGACGCTCGCGGTGACTCGCAGCTCGTCATCGACCAAGTCATGAAGAACTCCCACTGCCGCGACCCGAAGATGGAAGCCTACTGCGATGAGGTTTGGCGCCTGGAAGACAAGTTCTACGAGCTCGAGCTCAACCACATCGCCCGACGCTACAACGAGACTGCGAACGAGCTGGCTAAAATAGCCTCGGGGTGAACAACGGTTCCCCCGGACGTATTCTCCCAAGACCTGCATCAACCCTCCGTCAAGACCGACGACACACCCGATCCCGAGAAGGCCTCGGCCCAGCCCGAGGCACCCTCGGCTCAGTCCGAGGTACCCTCGGCACGGTCCGAGGTACCCTCGGCTCAGCCCGAGGCACCCTCGGCTCAGCCTGAGGTACCCTCGGCCCCCGAGGGTGAGGCACTGCGCATCGAGGGGGAGCGGAGCGAGGTCACGCCTGATCGAAACTGGCAGACCCCGTACCTGCAATATCTCCACCGAGGAGAGCTACCCCTCGACCAAGCCGAAGCTCGACGAGTGGCGCGGCGTGCCAAGTCGTTCGTCTTGCTGGGAGATGAGAAGGAGCTCTACCACCGCAGCCCCTCGGGCATCCTCCAGCGATGCATTTCCATCGCCGAAGGTCAGGAGCTCTTACAAGAGATACACTCGTGTCACACCCGGCTTTAAGGAACAAAGCCCGGTGCATCTCATACATGCGCCAAGAAGACAACATATATAATAACAGAGTGTATAGAGATAAATGTCATAAAACATCAGAGTATTTATTACATAGCGGAAGACTTATTACAAAATAAAGTAATGAAGATAAAACGAACTAAGGATCGTTGGCGCCAATGTCGACTGGGAAACGCCACCTAGATCAGATCGAACTCCTCAGTGTTAGGCGGCTCCTCCTGAACCACCTGATCTTCTCCTGTGGGGGGGGGGTGTGAGACAGCAAGGGTGAGCTCACACATGATCATAGCTCAACAAGTTGTGGGGAACCAGTGGACATAAACTCACAAAGGTGTGAGTTCATGTGATGTGTAAGGTAATCAATGATAGGGGTTAAAGCTGAGCATTGCTTTTAAATAGTTGGTCAAAATTTTATTAGCAATTACTAAGTGTAAGTAAATACCAAACCATAAGTAAAGTAATAGAACGAAATTAATAATAAACCCATGCAATGCAAATGACAAAATTGAATTTAAGTTCCATAATTTAAACATCAGAGAGTCCTGAGCTGCTCATGACCGTGAGCTCGGCTAGTATACCAGTTTTACACTCTGCAGAGGTTGTACCCTTTACCCACAAGTCATGTTACCCATCTGCCAAGGTATCGCGACTTCCCAAACACCTCTACCGAGGAGGCGAGGCAGGGTAACACTACGAGGCCTTTACAAAGTTCCACTAGCTTCCGAAAACCCGCTACAGTTTATAGGAAGTTCCAATGCAGGGTTCCTGGCTGACCGCCATCGCAGCAAAATCAACCAGGGACCTCCCTACACTGACCACTCCCCTACTGCCCTTGCCCCTTTCGGGTAAGGTAGTCTTCCACTAGCTTTCCTAATTAGTCAGCCAAGGGCGTCCCATTAAACCCTTGTGGTGGCACGTGGTTCTCAAGTTAAGCTCTATGTTCCAATTAACATTAATGATCATAACATGAACATAAATAGAATAACAAAAAGAATTGGAGCATAGAGGTAATAAATGATTATCCCAAAACCATGTAAAGCAATAGCAAACTACCCAAGTGATTCAGGGGTAAACAAGGTAATGAGATAAACAATCTAGGGTGACCTATTGGGTCCCATCAAAATTAACCTATGCATGGATAAGTGATATTAAAGAACATTATTGGGTAAAAAGTGGTCAAGGGCACAACTTGCCTTCAATGAGCTCCTGCTCAGCTACTTCAACCTGCTGCTCACCAGGATCCTCAGCAACGGGCTCTTCTACTCGCCACAATACAAACAAGCACAGTGCATATAGAGAAATTAACATTGCACCAAACATATATACAAAATACACAGTAATAATCTACACATTAAAATAAAATTCTAGGAACAGGAATCATAATTTTTGGAGTTATAGAATTTAAGTTATGCATTTTCACAGGTTTTTATGTGCTTTAAATAGAATTAAGTGATTAATAAATTTCTTACTGTTTTCATGACATAACAGAGGCTCTAGGTGATAGATAATAAAATTACAAAATTTTAGGAACTGGAATGGATTAATTTGGAGTTCATATGTATTTTCTATGAATTATCAAAGTTCTAGCAATTATTTTGTATTAAAAAGTAATTTCTATAATTAAATAACTGAATTTAAAGAGCTATGGACTGGGCCTCAATTCCTTGAAAGTGCAGGGGTCTCGGGGCAAAAGATCCCAAGACACAGAGCACAGTGCAAATGGATGGCGGGTTCTATTTCAAAGGAACCTAGGGTCTCTTTTGCTAAAATGCCCGCCCGAAGGGGTATCCTTCATTCTGAGCCGCCAGATCCTATACCTACAGCCCAGATTAGATCATAACTCGAGTGAACCGGTACGCAGCGTAGCCCTCAGATCCAGATCTGACGGTGCACAACACGCTATCACCCTTAATCGCCAGCTCCGTCCGATCAACAGCCAACGCTCCAGATCGACTCAAGTGAACCGGTACGCACAGATCCGATCTAGACCGCTCGTCCCTAATCTGACGTCCAGGCACTCTCCCCCGACCCGACGGCGCCCCGGCAATGGAGCACAGCTCCCCGCGGCGGCGGAGCTCGCCGGCGTAAGCAAATCCATGGCACCAGTGCGCCATACCCTAATACGCTAGGCGCGGATTGAAATTGAGATGAAGGCGAACCAAGAGAGCGGGTCCTTACCCAAAGTCCGGCGGCGTTTCGGTCGGTCCACGGCGAAGCGCGAATACGCAGCGGCGGAGACAAATTGGGCACCCACTGGTCGGCTACCTGCCTCGGAATCGCCACCGGAGCGGACCAGGGACTCGAGCGAAGCTTTCGGGCCGCACACGGGGCTCCAATTTGGTGCCGAGCACGACCGCCGACGGTGAGGGCGGCTACCCGCCTGCTCGGTTCCCACAGCCCACGGTGATCGCGTTCAACGAGGTAGGGGAAAGGCGGAATAGTGGATAGGCGAACGAGTCCACGACCACCTAGGCTTTATACTCGCGGAGGCGGTCAAGGATGCGCGACAATGGCGGAGCGCGGCCAGTACCCACCGTGGATCTCGCGGAGCTCCGTTGCCGCTGCCACGCAAGGGAAGAGGTGACAGGTGGGGTCCGCAGAGCCGCGATACAGGGAGATCGACCGCGCGCAAGAGACCGCCCTGTGGACCCATCATGTCGGCACGCGCGAGCAGAGCGAAGGGAATGAGCGGCTGACAGCGGGTCCCGCGGACCAGAGGCAGGTGGAGCGCGCGTGGGAGGGTTTTGGGCCATGCGGGAGGTTTCTTTGGGTGGGCCGAATTGGTCGCAGCCGGCCCAGTTAGTGTTTATTCCTTTTCTATTTTCTGTTTTCTTCTTTCTCTCTCTTTTTTTATTCATAATTATTTGAATCCAGATTTGAATTTGAATATATAAATTTTAGCTTTGGGTTAAATTATACAAATTCAAGATCTAGTCTTGGAATAATATATTTTTAATTACTTATTTTATCCACATAATACTTATTTTCTTTTCCCTTCTAATTCCTAGAATTTCTTTCAAATCTTAAATTCCCATTTGGATATTAATATATTTCTTTTTCACATTATTATATGTTGTCACAAAATGCACACAGAATAAAATATTCAGCATGATGCAATGATTTAGTAGAATATCTTTTTATTAATTGTTTTTGGACATGGTGTTCACATATGATGATGCATGAAGATCAAACTCACATAAAGAGAAATTGTTTCTCTATTGGTTTTTTTTAACCAATTACAAAGTGGTTTTTACAAATCCTACCCCCCTTAAAATAATCTCGTCCTCGAGATTAAGAAGAACTAGAGAAAAGGTGGGGAAAATCTATACGAAGCTCTTCTTCTCTTTCCCAAGTTGCTTCATCTTCACCGTGGTGACTCCATTGGACTTTGCACATCTTTATCACCTTATTTCTTGTAACCCGAGTCAATGTATCCAAAATCTTGATCGGGTACTCCGTGTAAGTCAAATCACCTTGAACACTAAGCTCTTCCATGGGTAACTGTTCCTCAGGGACACGGAGACACTTCTTTAGTTGAGATACGTGAAACACATTGTGCACATCCGATAGACTAGCAGGTAACTCGAGTTGGTATGCCATCTCGCCAACTCTTCTAAAAATCAGGAATGGTCCAATATAGCGAGGGGATAATTTGCCCTTAACTTTGAATCTCCTCATTCCACGCAGTGGTGACACCTTGAGATACACATAATCTCCTTCTTCAAATTCCAGTGGTCTTCTTCTATTATCAGCATAACTCTTTTGCCTGGTTTGAGCCACTCTCAAATTCTCTCGAATTATACGGACTTGTTCTTCTGCTTCTTGAATCAATTCAGGCCCAAAGAACTGTCTCTCTCCAGTCTGATCCCAATATAGAGGAGTCCTGCACTTCCTCCCATACAAAGCTTCAAAAGGTGACATCTTCAAACTGGCCTGGTAACTATTATTATACGAGAACTCAACATAAGGCAGACTCTTATCCCAACTTCCTCCATGCTGAAGGGCACATGCTCTCAACATATCCTCCAATACTTGATTAGTCCTTTCAGTCTGTCCATCAGACTGAGGGTGATAAGCTGTACTAAAATTCAACTTTGTACTCATGTTCTCATGAAAGCTTCTCCAAAACCTTGAGGTAAACTGCGAACCTCGATCAGACACGATCTTCTTTGGTACTCCATGTAAACACACAATCCGGGCCATATATAACTCCGCTAGCTGAGAACCTTTATAAGTAGTCTTGACAGGAATAAAGTGAGCCACTTTAGTCAATCTATCCACAATCACCCATATAGCATCATATCCTTTCTGGGTGCGAGGCAATCCAGTAATAAAATCCATACCAATCTCTTCCCATTTCCACTCGGGTATCTTCAGTGGATGCAGTAGTCCAGCTGGCCTCTGATGTTCAGCCTTAACTCTTTGACATACATCGCACATAGCCACATGTGCAGCTACATCTCTTTTCAATCCATACCACCAATACTTCCGCTTCAAATCCTGGTACATCTTAGTACTACCAGGATGAATAGAGTAATCCGAGTCATGGGCCTCCTTTAAAATAGTCTCTCGAAGGCTTTTAATATCAGGAACACACATCCTGTCCTTGAACCATATAGTGCCCTGCTCATCTTCCGTGAATTCCGGAACTCGACCTTCAGTAATCAGATCCTTAATCTCTTTTATTTTAGCATCACCAATTTGTCCTTTGCGGATCTCTTGCTCCAAAGTGGGTTCCACATCAATAGTAACTCCCTCAGTATGAGCGACTATCCCCAGGTTAAGTCTCCTGAAATCCGCAACAATCTCATCGGGTAGCTGGGCAACAATAGCTGAATGAACATGCTCCTTGCGACTCAAGGCATCTGCAACCAAATTTGCCTTGCCCGGGTGATAGTGAATCTCCAAATCATAATCCTTAATAAGCTCCAACCAACGGCGTTGCCTAAGGTTGAGATCCTTTTGAGTGAATATATACTTCAGACTCTTATGATCCGTATATGCTTGGCACTTGGTCCCCATGATATAATGTCTCCAAATCTTAAGTGCATGCACAACGGCTGCCAATTCCAAGTCATGAGTAGGGTAGTTCAATTCATGTTTCCGCAACTGACGAGAAGCATAAGCGATCACATGACCTTCCTGCATGAGCACACATCCTAAGCCTTGGCCACATGCATCGCAATAGATATCAAATCCTTTCTGTAGGTCTGGCATAACCAATACTGGTGGCGACATCAATCTTTTTTTCAATTGATCGAAGCTGTCTTGTCACTTCTCGTCCCACTTAAATTCTCTTCCTTTCTCCAAAAGTGAAGTCATAGGCTTAGCAATCTTAGAAAATCCTTCAATAAACCTCCGATAATATCCAGCAAGTCCTAAGAAACTCCGAATCTCAGTAACTGTAGTGGGTACTCTCCATTCCATTATCTCCTTAACCTTAGCAGGATCCACTGCTATTCCTCCATTAGAAATAATATGTCCAAGGAATGGTACCTTGTCAATCCAAAACTCGCACTTGCTGAACTTGGCATATAGCTGGTTATCTCGTAGCTTCTGTAGCACCAATCTCAGATGTTCCTCATGATCGCTATCACTCTGAGAATAAATAAGAATATCGTCGATGAATACCACGACGAATCTGTCCAAATACTCCATAAACACCTTATTCATCAAGTTCATAAAATAAGCTGGTGCATTGGTTAATCCAAATGACATAACAGTAAACTCATATAATCCATATCATGTCGAGAAAGCTGTCTTAGGAATATCCGATGGTCTAATCCTCATCTGATGGTAACCCGATCGGAGATCAATCTTCGAGAATACTCTAGCACCTCTCATCTGATCAAATAAATCCTCAATACGGGGCAACGGATACTTGTTCTTCACTGTAACATCATTAAGAGATCTATAATCCACACACATCCGCTGCGATCCATCCTTCTTCTGAACAAACAAGACCGGTGCTCCCCATGGTGAGGAACTCGGACGAATATACCCAGCCTCTTGTAACTCAGTTAACTGCTTCTTTAGTTCCTTCAACTCCTCTACGGACATCCTATATGGCCGTTTAGAAATAGGGGCGGTTCCAGGTAAGAGATCAATAACAAACTCAACTTCTCTATCAGGTGGCATCCCTGGTAACTCCTCTGGAAAGACATCCGGAAAATCTCTAACCACCCGGATGTTGTCACCAACAAACTCCTCAGGCATAAAGAACATTGCACGCATGGATGAAGAGGTTACTGCAATATTAACTTGAAATCTTTCTCCTTTAGTGGTAGTGAGTTCTACGGTACCTCTACCACATGCTATAACGGCCTTTGCCTTTCTTAGCCATGACATACCAAGGATCAAATCTATACTGCTTGACTCCAATATTATAGCAGTAGCTCCAAATTCTCTACCCATAATGATTAATGTCAATCTACGTGTCATTTGATTCGCCTCAACAGGCCCTTTAGGTGTAATTACTATCATGGGTTTTCTCATATTTAGCAGTGGTATTTCATTTGTGTTGGCATATCTAGCAGACATGAATGAATGTGTAGCACCAGAATCAAATAATATGGTTGCAGGAATTGCATTAACATAAAACATACCAATTACGAGGTCCCCTCCATCCGGAGTAGCATCAACGCTGACTTGATTAACCTTGGCAATAGAATATCCCTTGCCAGAACTTGGAGTTTGCTGCCTGTTCTGAACTGGAGTAGTAGCCATCCTCTGTGGGCAGACATTTGCATAATGACCAGTCTTCCCACACTTGAAACATGTGGTGCCTGGACTCTGTCCTGAAAACTTCGTCGGGGTGCCAGTAGGGGTAGCCTGTCGAGGAGGTGGAGTCCTCAGTGGTGATTGTTGAACTGGGCGCGGTCCTCCGGGTCGAGTTGGTGTACCCTGTGGTGAACTGTAACGAGGACGAACACTGCTGCTTCCTTGTCCTTGAGATATTGCCTTTCTCTTCAAATCTCCCAGTTGAACACGCTTGTGTTCAATAGCCAGGGCCTTATCAAGCAGCCTCTGAAATGACGGAAATGTGTGTGCCACTAGAGCATACTGCAGTGGTCCATTAAGTCCTTCAATGAAATGCTCCTGCTTCCTCTCGTCTTCAGCAACTTCTTCAGGGGCATATCTGGATAACTGAATAAACTTGTCGCGGTACTCGCTGACTGACATACTTCCTTGCTTCAGCGACAGAAATTCCTTCTTCTTGATCTTTATCATACCAGTTGGAATATGGTAGTTCCTGAATTGTGTACTGAACTCTGCCCAAGTAATAGTATCCGCAGCATCATGGGCAGCAGTATATGAATCCCACCAGTCAGCAGCAGGACCAGTCAGACGTCCAGAAGCATATAAAACCTTCTCCCGGTCCGTGCACTGTGCAATATTCAGCATCTTCTCAACGGACTTTAGCCAATCATCCGCGTCCAGTGGATCAGGTGAGCTAGCGAATGTAGGTGGCTTATGACTCATGAACTCCCGGTGCTTATCTCGGGGTGGAACTGGTGGTGGTGGTGGAGGCAGTGGCACTTGTTGCTGCTGTTGCTGCTGTTGCATTTGTTGTTGCAGCTGCTGTTGTTGTGCCCTCCTTTCCTGGCGTATCTCATCTCGCTCCTGGCGCAACTCCTGTCGTATATCTTCTCTTTCCTGACGCATCTCCTGGCGTTCTTGCTGCATCTGAGCACGCATATCAGCCATAGTGTCTGCCATTTGCTGCATCACCGCCATCTGAGCAGCAACCAGTGGGTCAACTCCGCCTGGTGGAGGATTGGGAGGATTCATCTCTGCAGGCTGTGGCTGAGGTTGCCTATATATCCTTCGAGTGTGTTGGTTAGGAGGCAAATCAATTCCACCACCCCGCCTGGTATTGACCATCTGAGTTAGATACATATGGTAAGAAAATAGTAGACAAGGCAGGTATTTACAAATCAGGTTACTTTGGGGAATTTTATTAGCTAAGCAGATTAATATTTTACCTATCCTAGCTAATTCAATACCTTATGGTGGTACATACTAAGATGTCCATCTATAATAATTCAATCAATCAAAGAAGCAAATCAGGCATTTAGCATCAGCACAATCAAACAACATTTTAAATAGAGAAAATAGTTTTAATTTTGTCTTAGGTTCCCTATCTCTTAGAAAGATCATAGTCATAGGATTCCAAGGTTTGAAATCCATCTTGTCTCAGAGTAGAAAAGGTAAGAATGATCAGAGTAGAATAGCAAAAGGTGAGACAGGATCAAGATAAGGTAAGTATGGAATGAATCAGAGTAAGATAAGTAAGTAAGGGTTTGTCCATTTCTATCTAGGTTTCGTCCTACAGTCAACATTTCCTCTGATACCACTTCTGTCACACCCGGCTTTAAGGAACAAAGCCCGGTGCATCTCATACATGCGCCAAGAAGACAACATATATAATAACAGAGTGTATAGAGATAAATGTCATAAAACATCAGAGTATTTATTACATAGCGGAAGACTTATTACAAAATAAAGTAATGAAGATAAAACGAACTAAGGATCGTCGGCGCCAATGTCGACTGGGAAACGCCACCTAGATCAGATCGAACTCCTCAGTGTTAGGCGGCTCCTCCTGAACCACCTGATCTTCTCCTGTGGGGGGTGTGAGACAACAAGGGTGAGCTCACACATGATCATAGCTCAACAAGTTGTGGGGAACCAGTGGACATAAACTCACAAAGGTGTGAGTTCATGTGATGTGTAAGGCTAATCAATGATAGGGGTTAAAGCTGAGCATTGCTTTTAAATAGTTGGTCAAAATTTTATTAGCAATTACTAAGTGTAAGTAAATACCAAACCATAAGTAAAGTAATAGAACGAAATTAATAATAAACCCATGCAATGCAAATGACAAAATTGAATTTAAGTTCCATAATTTAAACATCAGAGAGTCCTGAGCTGCTCATGACCGTGAGCTCGGCTAGTATACCAGTTTTACACTCTGCAGAGGTTGTACCCTTTACCCACAAGTCATGTTACCCATCTGCCAAGGGATCGCGACTTCCCAAACACCTCTACCGAGGAGGCGAGGCAGGGTAACACTACGAGGCCTTTACAAAGTTCCACTAGCTTCCGAAAACCCGCTACAGTTTATAGGAAGTTCCAATGCAGGGTTCCTGGCTGACCGCCATCGCAGCAAAATCAACCAGGGACCTCCCTACACTGACCACTCCCCTACTGCCCTTGCCCCTTTCGGGTAAGGTAGTCTTCCACTAGCTTTCCTAATTAGTCAGCCAAGGGCGTCCCATTAAACCCTTGTGGTGGCACGTGGTTCTCAAGTTAAGCTCTATGTTCCAATTAACATTAATGATCATAACATGAACATAAATAGAATAACAAAAAGAATTGGAGCATAGAGGTAATAAATGATTATCCCAAAACCATGTAAAGCAATAGCAAACTACCCAAGTGATTCAGGGGTAAACAAGGTAATGAGATAAACAATCTAGGGTGACCTATTGGGTCCCATCAAAATTAACCTATGCATGGATAAGTGATATTAAAGAACATTATTGGGTAAAAAGTGGTCAAGGGCACAACTTGCCTTCAATGAGCTCCTGCTCAGCTACTTCAACCTGCTGCTCACCAGGATCCTCAGCAACGGGCTCTTCTACTCGCCACAATACAAACAAGCACAGTGCATATAGAGAAATTAACATTGCACCAAACATATATACAAAATACACAGTAATAATCTACACATTAAAATAAAATTCTAGGAACAGGAATCATAATTTTTGGAGTTATAGAATTTAAGTTATGCATTTTCACAGGTTTTTATGTGCTTTAAATAGAATTAAGTGATTAATAAATTTCTTACTGTTTTCATGACATAACAGAGGCTCTAGGTGATAGATAATAAAATTACAAAATTTTAGGAACTGGAATGGATTAATTTGGAGTTCATATGTATTTTCTATGAATTATCAAAGTTCTAGCAATTATTTTGTATTAAAAAGTAATTTCTATAATTAAATAACTGAATTTAAAGAGCTATGGACTGGGCCTCAATTCCTTGAAAGTGCAGGGGTCTCGGGGCAAAAGATCCCAAGACACAGAGCACAGTGCAAATGGATGGCGGGTTCTATTTCAAAGGAACCTAGGGTCTCTTATGCTAAAATGCCCGCCCGAAGGGGTATCCTTCATTCTGAGCCGCCAGATCCTATACCTACGGCCCAGATTAGATCATAACTCGAGCGAACCGGTACGCAGCGTAGCTCCTCAGATCCAGATCTGACGGTGCACAACACGCTATCACCCTTAATCGCCAGCTCCGTCCGATCAACAGCCAACGCTCCAGATCGACTCAAGTGAACCGGTACGCACAGATCCGATCTAGACCGCTCGTCCCTAATCTGACATCCAGGCACTCTCCCCCAACCCGACGGCGCCCCGGCAATGGAGCACAGCTCCCCGCGGCGGCGGAGCTCGCCGGCGTAAGCAAATCCATGGCACCAGTGCGCCATACCCTAATACGCTAGGCGCGGATTGAAATTGAGATGAAGGCGAACCAAGAGAGCGGGTCCTTACCCAAAGTCCGGCGGCGTTTCGGTCGGTCCACGGCGAAGCGCGAATACGCAGCGGCGGAGACAATTTGGGCACCCACTGGTCGGCTACCTGCCCCGGAATCGCCACCGGAGCGGACCAGGGACTCGAGCGAAGCTTTCGGGCCGCACACGGGGCTCCAATTTGGTGCCGAGCACGACCGCCGACGGTGAGGGCGGCTACCCGCCTGCTCGGTTCCCACAGCCCACGGTGATCGCGTTCAACGAGGTAGGGGAAAGGCGGAATAGTGGATAGGCGAACGAGTCCACGGCCACCTAGGCTTTATACTCGCGGAGGCGGTCAAGGATGCGTGACAATGGCGGAGCGCGGCCAGTACCCACCGTGGATCTCGCGGAGCTCCGTTGCCGCTGCCACGCAAGGGAAGAGGTGACAGGTGGGGTCCGCAGAGCCGCGATACAGGGAGATCGACCGCGCGCAAGAGACCGCCCTGTGGACCCATCATGTCGGCACGCGCGAGCAGAGCGAAGGGAATGAGCGGCTGACAGCGGGTCCCGCGGACCAGAGGCAGGTGGAGCGCGCGTGGGAGGGTTTTGGGCCGCGCGGGAGGTTTCTCTGGGTGGGCCGAATTGGTCGCAGCCGGCCCAGTTAGTGTTTATTCCTTTTCTATTTTCTGTTTTCTTCTTTCTCTCTCTTTTTTTTATTCATAATTATTTGAATCCAGATTTGAATTTGAATATATAAATTTTAGCTTTGGGTTAAATTATACAAATTCAAGATCTAGTCTTGGAATAATATATTTTTAATTACTTATTTTATCCACATAATACTTATTTTCTTTTCCCTTCTAATTCCTAGAATTTCTTTCAAATCTTAAATTCCCATTTGGATATTAATATATTTCTTTTTCACATTATTATATGTTGTCACAAAATGCACACAGAATAAAATATTCAGCATGATGCAATGATTTAGTAGAATATATTTTTATTAATTGTTTTTGGACATGGTGTTCACATATGATGATGCATGAAGATCAAACTCACATAAAGAGAAATTGTTTCTCTATTGGTTTTTTTTAACCAATTACAAAGTGGTTATTACAACTCGGGGGCTTGCGGCCATCACGCAGCACCTCGAACCCTTGTTGGAAACGCCTTCCGGCAAGGTTTCTACTGGCCGACGGCGGTGGCCGACGCCACTAGAATTGTCCGCACCTGCGAAGGGTGTCAGTTCTACGCAAGGCAGACCCACCTGCCCGCTCAGGCTCTGCAGACCATACCCATCACCTGGCCGTTTGCTGTGTGGGGTCTGGACCTAGTCGGCCCCTTGCAGAAGGCACCCGGGGGCTACACGCACCTACTGGTCGCCATCGACAAATTCTCCAAGTGGATCGAGGTCCGACCCCTAAACAGCATCAGGTCCGAGCAGGCGGTGGCGTTCTTCACCAACATCATCCATCGCTTTGGGGTCCCGAACTCCATCATCACCGACAACGGCACCCAGTTCACCGGCAGAAAGTTCCTGGACTTCTGCGAGGATCACCACATCCGGGTGGACTGGGCCGCCGCGGCTCACCCCATGACGAATGGGCAGGTAGAACGTGCCAACGGCATGATTCTGCAAGGACTCAAGCCTCGGATCTACAACGACCTCAACAAGTTTGGCAAGCGATGGATGAAGGAGCTCCCCTCGGTGGTCTAGAGTCTGAGGACAACGCCGAGCCGAGCCACGGGCTTCACACCGTTCTTTCTAGTCTATGGGGCCGAGGCCATCTTGCCCACAGACTTAGAATACGGTTCCCCGAGGACGAGGGCCTACGCCGACCAAAGCAATCAAGCTAATCGAGAAGACTCACTGGACCAGCTGGAAGAGGCTCGGGACGTGGCCTTACTACACTCGGCGCGGTACCAGCAGTCCCTGCGACGCTACCACGCCTGAGGGGTTCGGTCCCGAGACCTCTAGGTGGGCGACATGGTGCTTCGGCTGCGACAAGACGCCCGAGGGCGGCACAAACTCACGCCTCCCTGGGAAGGGCCGTTCGTCATCGCCAAAATTCTGAAGCCCGGAACATACAAGCTGGCCAACAGTCAAGGCGAGGTCTACAGCAACGCTTGGAACATCCAACAGCTACGTCGCTTCTACCCTTAAGATGCTTTCAAGTTGTTCGTATACCTCGTTCACACACAAAGTCTGGTCGTCAAGGAAGGGTCAGCCTTGCCTCGGCAAAGCCCGACCCTCCCTCGGGGGCTAGAAGGGGGGAACCCCCTCTGCGTCAAAATTTTCAATCAAAAAGGCTTCCGCGTTCCCCCGGCTATGTCGGTAGCAGGACCCCAAGAAGCGAACACGGGTGCATGTAAGTGGCAAGGCTGACTGAGCCGAGGGACTCCTACGCCTCTGGGTTACGGACACCTCACTCGTCACCTACCACGAAAAATGACTCCTACTTGGGCAAGCCACCCTGCTACTGACGAACGGGGCCGGACACGCAAAATAAAAGAAAAAGGGCCACGACTTTATACTACGATAATAAAGTGTTCAGGCCTCAGCGGTCGCAAAAGACACACGTGCATTCAAAGGAAACTGCTCTAGCAGAGTTAGGCGTCGCCCGGGGAAGGAGCCGCGCCTTCGGCTTCGTCCCCGCCTTCAGCAAAGTCCACCCCGGCTTCGGACGACGGCGCAGGCGGGAGGATCTCTGCCTCGAAGGTGGTCGCCAGCACTGCGCTCGGGCTCACGGCGGCTGCGTCGAGCCTCTGGACTTCAGCCAGGGCGGCTTCATCTTCATCAGGGAGGCAATACCCCTCGCTGACCCGCTCCAGATCCACGACGTAGTGGGAAGCAAGCTCGGCGAAGGCCCGCCTGACGCCGTGGTGTAGTGCCTCGCGGAGTCTGCCGCGCACGTGGTCACCCAAGGCCTGCAGGCGACTCTGAGGGGACGTCGCCGAAGCCAAAGACCCGGCAGAAGTCCGAGATGGCCTCGGACATGGTCGCGTGGTTGGCCTCCCTCTGCTCGGCCGCCTAGGCAAGCGCCCTGGTGGACTCATCAAGGGCAGACTCGAGCTCTACGAACAGCCAGAGCACAAGGCCTCAAACACAAGTGGAGGAAACAAGCTGAAACAAAAACCGAAAACAGCCAGGACATACCTCCGGCTCGGGCACGCTGCTCCGAGGCTGCGGCTTAGGCTACGGCTAGGTCTGCTACAAGGGCTCCGGCCCGGCTTTCGGCCTCGGCAGCCCGGCCCTGAGATTGATCTCGCTCATCAACGACTTGGTCGAACTCCGACTGCCGTCGCTGTACCTCTGCGCGTGCCGCTGCTGCCTCTGCTCTCAGATCGGCACAGAGCAACCGAAGGTCCGCCACCTCGGCGCCCTGCTGGGAGAGGCGCACGGTAGCGCCGGCGAGCGAGGTCCTCAGGGATCGCAGCGAGCCCCAGACATCGACCTCATGGCGGATAAACGACGACTTGGCGGCGCTCAGATCCGTCAGATCCTGAGGGAAGGAAGCGGGGCGTCACAAAGGACGCCTTGATCACAAAAAAGGTATGCCTGAAATCATTACCTGGAGGATCTTGGGGACATCCCTGCAAAAGACCTCCAAGGATGACCAAAGCGACCCCACCGTTGCTTCCACACACTCGCGGAGCTCGTCCCAAGACTGCTCCTCCCGCTCATCGTCAAGAACGAAGAAGGGATCCGAAGCCCCACGGGTCCGGAACCGGAGCAACTGGCTCCGCCCCTCGAAGCTCCGTCGCGCAGGGACAAGGCCGCCGCTCGGCGGGACGAGTCGCGGTTCCACGCCCCCCTCCTCCGAGGCACCAAGCGCCGACGCCTCGGCCATCTCAGCATCGGCGGCGATAGGTCGCTCCCCGACCGGGACGGTAGCGGCTTCGGCAGCAGCTGGCGCCAGCGCCGGCGGCATGTCTGGTGGGCCCAAGGTCACGTCCGCACCAGCCGCCTCCCCCAGCGCGACGGCCACCTCGACAGAAGAGCCGGCCTCGGGAACTCGCTCCACGGCGACTGGTGCCGCCTGAGCCCCCCGCTGTGGGGCGCCTTGCGAGAAGGTCAGCTGAACGGCGAGGCCCGGCGCGGCACCGGCCGCGGAAGCCGATGCCGTTTTAAGGACTTTCCAGGGAGCTAGATCGGTCAGGCCATGGCTTTGCTTGCTGAGGAGGAAAGGAAAGTCACGGTCGGGACATACAGATGAGGAGCCAGGACGAAGACGTTTTAAGGTACTTACCCGCTCCGGGCCATGATCAACCGTGCCTGAGGAGAGGTCTCCCGGATCTCGACCCCCGAAGATACCGCCGAGGTCCGCCTTGCCGCCAGCTTTGGTACCATCCTCGCCTTGGGCACCTTGGACGCCCGGGAGACGGACTGCCCAGGCGCTGCCACGGCGATCTGAGGGTCGCTCTCCTGCGCTGCCGGCATGGGCGATGGCTCTCGGGGAACAGGCGCCTCGGCCTGACTCCCCGGGGTCACTTTAACTTCCCCAGCCGAGGGGTCGAGTACCCCCTCGGACTGCCCCCGCTCTTCGGGCCGAGACCTTGGCGTCCCGACCCCAGGAACTGACGGCGCCAGCCCGCTCGGGGGTTGGCTTGACGACTCCTGGCCTAGCCTCAAACCCGGGCTGAGGCCAAGGCGGGCAGCCGTGTCGTCATCCTCGTCATCGTCTTCATCATCGTCGTCGTCGTCAGACGTTTCCGGCGACGGCTCCCTCGGGAGTCCATCCCTCTCCTGCCGGCGACGGAGCTTTTCCAAGGCGTCTCGGGCCCGCGTATGCTCGCGGGCCCGAGCCTTCTTCGCGTCCATTTTCTTCTTCTTCTCCTCCGCGGCAACCCGCCGCGCTGCTCGGTCCACCGCGTCCTCCGAGACCCGTGGCCGGGAAGGCTTGTGACACCCTACCTCCTGGAGACAGATGAAAAGTCTTGACCGTAAGGACCAAGGGCAATCCGACGCAAGGAGAAAGAAGGAGCGGACACTCATCAGGGACACACACCCGCGGTCGGGGCGCATCAAGGGCTAGGAGAAGGCGCTGGCGTCCGGTTTTCCCAACGCGGCGGCCACCCGCCCGTAGAGAACGTCGATGGGAAGGGGATCCGAGGACATCCGCGATCCCTCCAAGTCAGCCTCTGGCATCATCTCCCAAAGCGGCAACCGCCGCTCTGCCAAGGGAAGCACCCTCCGGCGATGAATGGCGGTAATCACACCCGCAGCGGTGAGCCCTCCTTTCCGCAACGCCTCCAGGGCCTTGAGAAGGGGCTCGAGATTTTTCTGTCTGTCGTGCGGGGTCCCATAGCGCCAAGCATCGGCGGCGACGGTGACCACTCGCTGAGAAAACGACGGGAGCCTCTCGTCGTCGTTCCGGAGATAGAACCACCGGCGCTGCCACCCTTTATTCGAGGACGCAAGGACAGCGGGAATATACTGCGACGCCCGCGACTGCCTCAGCTGGAGGATGCAGCCGCCAGCCCGCACTGCCGCGCGGACCCTTCTCTCTCCCGTCGGTGAAGCAAAAAGCTCCGCGGAGAAGAAATGAGTCCACAAGTCCCAGTGGGGGTCGATCCCCAAGTATCCTTCGCACACCGCTACGAAGATGGCGGCTTGCGAGATGGAGTTGGGGCTGAGGTTGTGCAACTCCACCCCGTAGTTATGCAGGATCGCCCGCATGAAGCGGCATGCCGGCACGCCGAATCCCCGCTCGTGGAAGGAGACGAAGCTCACGACGTACCCCGGCGGCGGGGATGGGGCGGCTCCGTTCGGGGGGGGGGAATCCACTCCGGCTGCCTCTCATCAGAGAGAGGGCGAAGTAAACCCTCAGCAATGAGGTCCTCCAGGTCACCCGCCGTGACTGTGGAGAAAGGCCATGGGTCGCGCGGCGGAATAATGGTCACCCGGTCGGCCATCACCGAGCAGAAGGGGTGGCGGCGGAAAGGACTGGGTGAGCGGTTTCCTTTTCTCTGGCTAAATCTCTCAGGTTGCGAAAACCTAAGAAGAAGGCAAGAAGCAGAGCAAAGAACCATCACCAGGCCCTCCCCCGAGTATATAAAGACCAAGGCAAGACCTGTTCAACGCATCGCCCGAACCCGCCGCGGGATTCAAAGACTCAAAGCGAAATGACCATTCCTCGAACGGCTCGCACACGTGCAACGACCGCCTCGCGAACCACTCGCCCCGTCGTTTTAACTCCGCGGCGGGACAGGCGGCGCCTCAGGCGGGAGAAGCAAGCGACGCTTCGCCTTCGCCATAATGACCGTGTCGAAAAAGGTACGCCACGTCATTCGATTTCGTATCCTTTTCCTTTTCCTCTTTCTCTCTCCTACAACAGGGACCGGGAAAGGGGGATACCCCGAAAAGGATCCTTCTCCGTGAAGGAAACAGGCCCCGAGCCTCCCTACTGATCAGAGATTCAAAGGCTGGCCCCTCGGAGGGGTTCAACGGCCGCCTTAGAGCGCTTGGGTTCTGCGCCCACTACTGGTCAGAGGTTCGATGGCCGGCCCCTCGAAAGGGTTCAACGGCCGCCTCAGGCCACTCGGGCTCCGCGCCCACTACTGATCAGGGGTTCGTAGGCTGGCCCTCGAAGGGTTCACAGTCGCCTCAGACACAGAGCGAGGGATGACCCTGGGTACGTTCGATACATAACCAAGGCTCGGGCTACGCTCCCGAGGTACCCTAGGACATTTCCGAGACCAGCGGGAGCGATCTTGTAACAGAATCCATCAGAGGGAAGCATCGAGCCCTCGGACCCCATCAAAAGGGGACCAGGTCCGGCAGATCACCCGCAGGTACTTTTGGAGCGCGCCTCCGGGCCTCTAGCCGACCCCTAACAAATGGGGCACGGGCGTCCACTCGGATTACCCGCCAGCAGCTCACTGGAGACACCATGTTCGGCGCCCTCCGAGGGCAACATGGCGCTTTCCCCCCCCTCCTTGCGGAAAGGCGACACAGGGGCGTATGTAAAAAAGACGAGTCTGTCCTTGACCGTCCTCTCGCCCTGTGCAGAGGCTCGGGGGCTGCTCTCGCAAACCCGGCTCTGGCCACACCGTTGACAGCGTCAACATACCAGCCCGAGAACTTGGGACCCGACCGTGCACCCGGGCTACGGCCAGCTCGCATGAGGGGACAACCAGACCAGCCGAAGTGTTGCGAAACGCACTAAGACCTCGAAGTAGTCAAACTACTCCTCCGAGGCCTCGGGGGCTACACCCGGCGGGTGCGCTCGCGCGCACCCACCGGAACAAAATGCAACCAAAAAAGGCTGGTCCCCTTGCAAAAAAGTGCGGCAAAAGCCTCCAAGCGAGTATTAACACTCCCTTCGAGGCTCGGGGGCTACTGTCGGGGACCATAATTAGGGGTACCCTCAAGACTCCTAAATCTCAGCTGTTAACCCCCATCAGCACAAAGCTGCAAAGGCCTGATGGGTGCGATTAAGTCAAGGATCGGTCCATTCGAGGGACGCGATCGCGCCTCGCCCGAGCCCAGCCTCGGGCAAGGGCAGTCGACCCCGGAGGATCTACGTCTCGCCCGAGGACCCCCTCCAGCAACGGACACACCTTCGGCTCGCCCGAGGCCCAGTCTTCACCAAGAAGCAACCTTGGCCAAATCGCCATGCCAACCGACCAAATCGCAGGGGCATTTAATGCAAAGGTGGCCTGACACCTTTATCCTGACGCACGCCCTCCAGTCGACAGAGCCGAAGTGACCGCAGTCACTTCGCCGCTCCACTGACCGGTCTGACAAGAGGACAGCGCCGCCTGCGCCGCTCCGACTGCTGAGCCACTCGACAGAGTGAGGCTGACAGCAGCCAAGTCCGGCCTCAGGCGTCATAGGAAACTCCGCTTTGCCCGACCCCAGGGCTCGGACTCGGGCTCAGCCCCGGAAGACGGCGAACTCCGCTCCGCCCGACCCCAGGGCTCGGACTCGGGCTCAGCCCCAGAAGACGGCGAACTCCGCTCCGCCCGACCCCAGGGCTCGGACTCGGGCTCAGCCCCGGAAGACGGTGAACTCCGCTCCGCCCGACCCCAGGGCTCGGACTCGGGCTCAGCCCCGGAAGACGACGAACTCCGCCTCGCCCGACCCTAGGACTCAGACTCGGGCTCAGCCCCGGAAGACGACGAACTCCGCCTCGCCCGACCCCAGGGCTCGGACTCGGGCTCAGCCCCGGAAGACGACGAACTCCGCTTCGCCCGACCCCAGGACTCGGACTCAGCCCTGACCTCAGCCGACGGTCTCCACCTTGTCCGACCCGGGGGCTCGGACTCGACCCCGACCTTGGAAGACAGACTCGACCTCGACCTCGGAGGAGCCTCCACCTCGCCCAACCTAGGGCACAGACCGACCACGTCGACAGGAGGCGCCATCATTACCCTACCCCGAGCTGACTCAGGCTACGGGGAACAAGACCGGCGTCCCATCTGGCTCGCTCCACTATACGAGTAATGATGGCGCCCCGCATGCCCTGTGATGACGGCGGCTCTCAGCCCCCTTACGGAAGCAAGAGGACGCCAGCAAGGACTCGACAGCCCCGACAGCTGTCCTTCCGCCAGGCTCCAGCGCTCGTCCGACGGGCACGACATCACGCGAACTGGGTGCCAAATCCTCTCCGGCTGCCACGATGGCATGTACTTAGGGCGCTAGCTCTCCACCGCTAGACACGTTAGCACACTGCTACACCCCCATTGTACACCTGGATCCTCTCCTTACGCCTATAAAAGGGAGGTCCAGGGCCCTCTTATAGAGGGTTGGCCGTGCAGGGAAGGACGGGACGACGCTCGCGCAAGGCCACTCGCTCCCTCCCGCGTGGACGCTTGTAACCCCCTACTGCAAGCGCACCCGACCTGGGCGCGGGGCTAACACGAAGGCCACGGGTTCCACCTCCCACGCCTGTCTCCCTCTGGCTGCTACTCCCCCCTTCGCGTTCCGCCTCGCGCTGACCCATCTGGGCTGGGGCACGCGGCGACAATTCACTCGTCGGACCAGGGACCCCCCGGGTTTCGAAACACCGACAGGTATTTACTTACATTTAGTAAACTGCTAATAAAAGTTTGACCAACTACTTAAAAGCAATGCTCAGCTTTAACCCCTGTCATTGATTAGCCTTACACATCACATGAACTCACACCTTTGTGAGTTTATGTCCACTGGTTCCCCACAACTTGTTGAGCTATGATCATGTGTGAGCTCACCCTTGCTGTCTCACACCCCCCACAGGAGAAGAGCAGGTGGTTCAGGAGGAGCCACAAGGCGAGGAGTATGATCTGATCTAGGTGGCGTTTCTCAGTTGACATTTGCACCGACGATCCTTAGTTCGTTTTATATTCATTATTTTATTTTGTAATAAGTCTTCCGCTATGTAATAAATACTCTGATGTTCTATGACATTTATCTCTATACACTCTGTTATTATATATGTTGTCTTCTTTGGCGCATGTATGAGATGCACCCGGCTTTGTCCTTTAAAACCGGGTGTGACAGAAGTGGTATCAGAGGAAATGTTGACTGTAGGATGAAACCTAGATAGAAATGGACAAACCTTTCCTACTTACCTTACTCTGATTCATTCCATACTCATCTCATCTTGATCTTGTCTCACCTTTACTCTGATTAATCTTATCTTTTCTACTCTAAGACAAGATGGATTTCACACCTTGGAATCCTATGACTATGGTCTTTTTAAGAGATAGGGAACCTAAGACAAAATTAAAACTATTTTCTCTATGTTGATTGATTGTGCTGATGATAAATGCCTGATTTGCTTCTTTGATTGATTGAAGTATTATATATGGACATATTAGCATGTACCACCATAAGGTAATGAATTAGCTATGGTAGGTAAAATATTAATCTGCTTAGCTAATAAAATCCCCCAAAGTAACTTGATTTATAAATAACTGCCTTGTCTACTATTTTCTTACCATATGTATCTAACTCAGATGGTCAATACCAGGCGGGGTGGTGGAATTGATTTGCCTTCTAATCGACACACTCGGTGGATATATAGACAACCCCAGCCACAACCAGCAGAGATGAATCCTCCTAATCCTCCACCAGGCAGAGTTGACCCACTGGTTGCTGCTCAGATGAGAATGATGCAGCAAATGGCGGACACCATGGCAGATATGCGTGCACAGATGCAGCAAGAACGCCAGGAGATGCGTCAAGAAAGAGAAGAGATACAACAGGAGTTGCGGCAGGAGCGAGAGGAGATATGCCAGGAAAGGAGGGCGCAACAACAGCAGCTACAATAACAAATGCAACAACAACAACAACAACAGCAACAGCAACAAGTACCACTGCCTCCACCTCCACCACCACCAGTTCCACCCCGTGATAAGCATAAGGAGTTCATGAGTCATAAGCCACCTACATTCGCTAGCTCACCTGATCCACTGGACGCGGATGATTGGCTGAAGTCCGTTGAGAAGATGTTGAATATTGCACAATGCACTGACCGGGAGAAGGTTTTATATGCTTCTGGACGTCTGACAGGTCCTGCTGCTGACTGGTGGGATTCATATATTGCTGCCCACGATGTTGCTGATACTATCACTTGGGCAGAGTTCAGTACACAGTTCCGAAATTATCATATACCAGCTGGATTGATGAAGATTAAGAAGAAGGAATTTCTGTCGCTGAAGCAAGGAAGTATGTCAGTCAGCGAGTACCGCGACAAGTTCATCCAGTTATCCAGATATGCCCCTGATGAAGTTGCTGAAGATGAGAGGAAGCAGGAGCATTTTATTGAAGGACTTAATGGACCACTGCAGTATGCTCTAGTGGCACACACATTTCCATCATTTCAGAGGCTATTTGATAAGGCCCTAGCTATTGAACACAAGCGTGTTCAGCTGGGAGATTTGAAGAGAAAGGCTATATCTCAAGGACAAGGAAGCAGCAGTGTTCGACCTCGCTACAGTTCACCTCAGGGTACACCAGTTCGCACTGGCGGAGGCCAGCGCCCAGTTCAGCAATCACCACTGAGGACTCCACCTCCTCGACAGGCTACCCCCACTGGCACCCCGACGAAGTTTTCAGGACAGAGTCCAGGCACTACTTGTTTCAAGTGTGGGAAGACTGGTCATTATGCAAATGTCTGCCCACAGAGGATGGCTACTACTCCAGTTCAGAATAGGCAGCAAACTCCAGGATCTGGCAAGGGATATTCTATTGCCAAGGTTAATCAAGTCAGCGTTGATGCTACTCCGGATGGTGCTGACATTGTGCTCGGTATGTTTTATGTTAATGCTATTCCTGCAACCATCCTATTTGATTCTGGTGCTACACATTCATTTATGTCTGCTAGATATGCCAACACAAATGAAATACCACTGCTAAATATGAGAAAACCAATGATAGTAATTACACCTAAAGGGCCTGTTGAGGCGAATCAAATGACACATAGATTGACATTGACAATTATGGGTAGAGAATTTGGAGCTACTGCTATAATATTGGAGTCAAGCAGTATAGATCTGATCCTTGGTATGTAGTGGTTAAGAAAGGCCAAGGCCATTATAGCGTGTGGTAGAGGTACCGTAGAACTCACTACCACTAAAGGAGAAAGATTTCAAGTTAATATTGCAGTGACCACCTCATCCAAACGTGCAATGTTCTTTATACCTGAGGAGTTTGTTGGTGACAACATCCGTGTGGTTAGAGATTTTCCGGATGTCTTTCCAGAGGAGTTACCAGGGATGCCACCCGATAGAGAAGTTGAGTTTGTTATTGATCTCCTACCTGGAACCGCCCCTATTTCTAAATGGCCATATAGGATGTCCGTAGAGGAGTTGAAGGAACTTAAGAAGCAGTTAACTGAGTTACAAGAGGCTAGGTACATTCGTCCGAGTTCCTCACCGTGGGGAGCGCCGGTCCTGTTTGTACAGAAGAAGGATGGATCACAAAGAATGTGTGTGGATTATAGATCTCTTAATGATGTTACTGTGAAGAACAAGTATCCGTTGCCCCGTTTTGAGGATTTATTTGATCAGATGAGAGGTGCTAGAGTATTCTCGAAGATTGATCTCCGACCGGGTTACCATCAGATGAGGATTAGACCATCGGATATTCCCAAGACGGCTTTCTCAACCCGATATGGATTATATGAGTTTACTGTTATGTCATTTGGATTAACCAATGCACCAGCTTATTTTATGAACTTGATGAATAAGGTGTTTATGGAGTATTTGGATAGATTCGTCGTGGTATTCATCGACGATATTCTTATTTATTCTCAGAGTGATAGCGATCATGAGGAACATCTAAGATTGGTGCTACAGAAGCTACGAGACAACCAGTTATATGCCAAGTTCAGCAAGTGTGAGTTTCGGATTGGCGAGGTGCCATTTCTTGGTCATATTATTTCTAATGGAGGAATTTTAGTGGATCCTGCTAAGGTCAAGGAGATAATGGAGTGGAGAGTACCCACTATAGTTACGGAGATTCGGAGTTTCTTGGGACTTGCTGGCTATTATCGGAGATTTATTGAAGGATTTTCTAAGATTGCTAAGTCTATGACTACGCTTTTGGAGAAAGGAAGAGAATTTAAGTGGGATGAGAAGTGTCAAGACAGCTTTGATCAATTGAAGAAGAGGTTGATGTCGCCACCAGTATTGGTTATGCCAGACCTACAGAAAGGATTTGATATCTATTGTGATGCATGTGGCCAAGGCTTAGGATGTGTGCTCATGCAGGAAGGACATGTGATTGCATATACTTCTCGTTAGTTACGGAAACATGAATTGAACTACCCCACTCATGACTTGGAATTGGCAGCCGTTGTGCATGCGCTCAAGATTTGGAGACATTATATCATGGGGACCAGGTGCCAAGTATATACGGATCATAAGAGTCTGAAGTATATATTCACTCAAAAGGATCTCAACCTTAGGCAACGCCGTTGGTTGGAGCTTATTAAGGATTATGATTTGGAGATTCACTATCACCCGAGCAAGGCAAATTTGGTTGCAGATGCCTTGAGTCGCAAGAAGCATGTTCATTCAGCTATTGTTGCCCAGCTACCCGACGAGATTGTTGAGGATTTCAGGAGACTTAACCTGGGGATAGTTGCTCACACTGAAGGAGTTACTATTGATGTGGAACCTACTTTGGAGCAAGAAATTCGCAAAGGACAAGTTGGAGATGCTAAGATACAAGAGATTAAGGATCTGATTACAGAAGGTCAAGTTCCGGAATTTACGGAAGATGAGCAAGGCACTGTATGGTTCAAGGACAGGATGTGTGTTCCTGATATTGAAAGCCTTCGAGAGACTATTTTGAAGGAGGCCCATGACTCGGATTATTCTATTCATCCTGGTAGTACCAAGATGTATCAGGATTTGAAACGGAAATATTGGTGGTATGGATTGAAGAGAGATGTAGCTGCACATGTGGCTATGTGCGATGTATGTCAAAGAGTTAAGGCTGAACACCAGAGGCCAGCTGGACTACTGCACCCACTGAAGATACCCAAGTGGAAGTGGGAAGAGATTGGTATGGATTTTGTAACACCCGGTTTTAAAGAACAAAGCCGGGTGCATCTCATACATGCGCCAAGAAGACAACATATATAATAACAGAGTGTATTGAGATAAATGTCACAAAACATCAGAGTATATATTACATAGCGGAAGTCTTATTACAAAATAAAAGATAAATATAACACGAACTAAGGATCGTCGGCGCCAATGTCAACTGAGAAACGCCACCTAGATCGGATCAAACTCCTCGATACTTGACTCCACTTGAAACCACCTGTTCTTCTCCTGTGGGGGGGTGTGAGACAGCAAGGGTGAGCTCACACATGTTCATCGCTCAACAAGTTGTGGGGAATAATGTGGCATGAACTCACCAAAGGTGGGAGTTCATGTAGTGTAAGGCTTATCAACAATAGGGGTTAAAGCTGAGCATTGCTTTTAAGTAGTTGGTCAAACTTTTATTAGCAGTTACTAAGTGTAAGTGAATACCAAACCTTAATAAATAATAATAGAACAAAATTAATAACAAATCCCATGCAAATGCAAATGACAAATTGAGTTTAGGTTCCATAATTTAATCATCGGAGAGTCCTGAGCCGCTCATGACCGTGAGCTCGGCTAGTATACCAGTTTTACACTCTGCAGAGGTTGTACCCTTTACCCACAAGTCGTGTTTCCCATGTCGCCAGGGTTAGCTAGGCCCTTAGACACTACCAAGGTGAATGGCTAGGGATCCACTACGAGGCCTTTACAAAGTTCCACTAGCTTCCGAAAACCCGCTACAGTTTATAGGAAGTTCCAATGCAGGGTTCCTGGCTGACCGCCATCGCAGCAAAATCAACCAGGGACCTCCCTACACTGACCACTCCCCTACTGCCCTTGCCCCTTTCGGGTAAGGTAGTCTTCCACTAGCTTTCCTAATTAGTCAGCCAAGGGGTCCCATTCCTCCCTTGTGGTGGCACGTGGTTCTCAAGTTAAGCTCCATGTTCCAATTAACAATAACATAATGATCTTGACATGAACATAAATAGAATAACAAAATAACTGGAACATGGATATAATGAAGTATTAACCCAAAAACCACGTAAAGCAATAGCATAACTACCCATGTGATTCAGGGGTAAACAAGGTAAACAGGATAAACAGTCTAGGGAAACCTATTGGGTCCCATCAAAATTAAACCTATGCATGGTAAATGATTATAAAGAACATTATTGGGTAACAAAAGTGAATCAAGGGCACAACTTGCCTGGCACTTGAGAATCCAGGTACCAACTTGCTCAGATGACACGTGTCCTCGCGCTAGTCGTAGCAATACAAACAAACATTGTATAGACAAAATTAACATCACACCAAACATAAGTACAAAACGAATAATAATGATCTACGCGAAGCTACGAGACTAACGCAACTTGAACGGATCAAATCGGAGTTAAAACGAAGGAGTTATGAATTTCCTAGGGTTTTATGTATTTTGATATAAGATTAATTAGGAAATTAATTTTATTATTGTTTTCATATCAAAACAGAGGCACTATGTAATAAACAGTAATATTACAAAATTATAGAAACTAGAATGGATTAAATTGGACTTCATATGGATTTTATATGAATTAAACAAATTCTATCATTTATTTTCACATTAAAATCATTTTCTAATCCTTTTTCTGAATTTTATAAATCTCTGGACTGGGCATCAAATTCTGTAAAATACAGGGGCTGCGGGGTAAGAATCTCAAGACACAGTGTATAGCTGTAATGGACGGCGGGTTGAATAGCTTAAAGTGGAGGGTCTCTTTAAGAAAATACTCGGGCCGAAAGGGTATCGGACGACCTGAGCCGCCCGATCAAAAAACAAGGCCCACGATTAGATTCTTAAAGTTCGCGAACATGTACCCGATGCGGACCATCCGATCTAGCCTCTACGGTCGCGATTTAAAATAACCGAGATCGACTCGTACCCATCGGATTATGGATCTACGGCTCAAGATTAAAAATGGCGAAGCGTTACTCCCACCAAATCCGAGCCGACCACGGCCAGATCAACGATCCGAAATCCACCGATCAGATTGATTCCCAGACGTCCGATGCACATCCAACGGTCAGCCACAACTCCCCCCAAATCCACTCCCGACTGTCGGACCTGAGCGGCGCCGCCACGATTCCACGGTGGCGCACACACCGGAGTTTCCCCCAATCACGCACCAGAGCCCCCAGTTCCTAATCCGCGAGTCCTACGGCGCGTATATGTAACAAGGAATCGATCGAGGGGATCCTTACCGTGAATCACGCGGTGCCGGGCCATATCCACGGTGTAGCACAGCTCCGCGGTGGCGATGTGTCACCGGCGAGCAATTCCGGGGAACCCGAGCCACAATCCCGCCATGGAAGCCCAATTGAACCTTCCCTGTATCTTGACGGAGCTCTCCGGTTGGTTTACGAGGTTGCAGCGTTGGTAATCGGGCGATTCGCAAGCGGCGACTGGGTCTCCACACAGCGGCAACGGTGGCAAGGAGATTTTGGCGAGGTTGAGATAAGCGCGCACACCGGAGGGAGCTAGCGGCCATGGTTTTTATACACAGGGTGCGGATGGGGTGGCTAGCGCGTGACGACGATCGATTCCAACCGCCCGCGAGCTTCGGTCGTGTTGTTGCGATTTCTTCTCCCTCCCCTGTAGACCGGAATGGAGTTTGTGCCCGCGGAGGTGGAAGACGACCCGTGGGTCCCGCATTCAGGGGCACCGCGCGCCCATGCTCAGAGGCGCACACGGACCCGGTCGTGGATAGCTTGGCGAAAGGGTCGGGCGGTGGTCAAGTCTCCCACGCGAGATCCACGGCGGGAGACCAGCGAATTCCGTTGGGAAGACGCTCCTGACAAGCTGGGCCCACATGGCAGTTGTCACGGTCCGCGCAAGGCGCGCACGAATGGTGTGGCCGGTCAGCGGGCCCCGCCAGTCAGTGAAATTAGCGCGGGCTAGGTGAATGGTGCTGGGCCGCGGTGGGAGAAAGGGCCTGATGGGCTGAGGCCAGGGGAGATTTGGCCCAGGTCACCAGAAATTCCCTTTTCATTTTTCCCCATTTTCTCTTCTTATTTTTCCAAATTCAAATCCCAATTCAAATTAAATTTCAACTTGTGGAAAATTCACTCTCAGATTAATAGTACAATTTTGGACATACCTAAAAGTGTGATGAATTTATTTATTTTTAACTTTATTTTGTGTTGTATAATATTTCTTTCTTTCTTTCTTATTTCCAATTCTATACATTGTGCCTTTGGGATAAATCTAAATTCTCAAATCATTATTATGTATTTTTTTTATTAGTGTCACCATTATATTTAATCAATGCACAAACAAAACTCCAACATGATGCATGGCTTTTTTTTGTTTTAGTAAAGGATTATTCTCTTTTAATTAGGTTTAGTCACATGTCTCAAGGAGTAGATGACAAATCACATAAGGAGATCATCTCTTTATAAGTCTTATAATTTGGGTATTACAAATCCTACCCCCCTTAAAAACAATCTCGACCTCGAGATTTAGGAAGAACGAGGGAAAAGATGGGGAAATCTATGCGAAGCTCTTCTTCTCTTTCCCATGTAGCTTCGTCTTCTCCGAAGTGACTCCATTGAACTTTACACATTTTTATAACCTTATTCCTCGTAACTCGAGTCAATGTATCCAAAATCTTGATGGGGTACTCAGCATAAGTCAAATCCTCTTGAACACTAAGGTCTTCCATTGGTAGTTGCTTCTCAGGTACCCTGAGACATTTTCTTCAGCTGAGATACATGAAATACATCATGAACATCCGCAAGATGATCCGGTAACTCCAATTGATATGCAACCTCACCCACTCGCTTTAAGATTAAGAAGGGTCCAATAAAGCGAGGGGACAACTTTCCTTTGACTTTGAATCTTCTCATACCACGAAGTGGTGACACATTGAGGTACACATAATCCCCTTCCTCAAATTCCAGTGGTCTTCTTCTATCATCAGCGTAGCTCTTTTACCTGGTTTGAGCTACCCTCAAATTCTCTCGAATTATACAAACTTGTTCTTCTGCCTCTTGAATAAGTTCATATCTAAAGAACTGTCTTCCTCCAGTCTGATCCAATGTAGAGGAATCCTGCATTTCGGGGACCATAATTAGGGGTACCCTCAAGACGCCTAATTCTCAGCTGGTAACCCCCATCAGCATAAAGCTGCAAAGGCCTGATGGGTTTGATTAAGTCAGGGATCAGTCCATACGAGTGACTCGATCACGCCACGCCCGAGCCTAGCCTCGGGCGAGGGCAGCCGACCCTAAGATGACTCCGTCTCGCCTGAGGTCTCCTCTTTCACGGCAGACGCATCACCGGCTCGCCCGAGGCCCCGCCTTCGATAAGAAGTAACCCTGACTAAATCACCGCGCCAACCGACCGAGTCACCGGGGCGTTTAACGCAAAAGGTAAGACCGACGGGCGACCAAACTCCGCTCCGCCCGACCCAGGGCTCGGACTCGGGCTAAGGCCCCGGAAGACGGCGAACTCCGCTCCGCCCGACCCAGGGCTCGGACTCGGGCTAAGGCCCCGGAAGACGGCGAACTCCGCTCCGCCCGACCCAGGGCTCGGACTCGGGCTAAGGCCCCGGAAGACGGCGAACTCCGCTCCGCCCGACCCAGGGCTCGGACTCGGGCTAAGGCCCCGGAAGACGACGAACTCCGCCTCGCCCGACCCAGGGCTCGGACCCCGCCTCGGCCTCTGCCGAACGACCTCCGCCTCGCCCGACCCCGGAGTTCGGGCTCGGCCTCTGTCATGCAGGACGAACTCGGCCTCTATCATGCAGGACGGACTCGGCCTCGACTTCGGAGGAGCCTCCACGACGCCCGACCTAGGACGCAAGACCGCCACGTCAACAGGAAGCGTCATCATCACCCTGCCCTGAGCCGACTCGGGTCGCAGAGAACAAGACTGGCGTCCCATCTGGCCAGCTACGCCAGATAGGCAATGATGGCGCCCCGCTAGACTATGACGACGGCGGCTCTCAGCTCCCTTACGAAAGCAGGAGGACGTCAGCAAGGGCCCAGCCACTCCAACAGCTGTCCCTCCGTCCGGCTCCGTTATTCCTCCAACAGCCACGACGCCACACCAACAGGGTGCCAAGATCTCTCCGGTTGCCACCTTGGCATGTACTTAGGGCGCTAGCTCTCCCTCGCTAGACACGTAGCACCTTGCTACACCCCCATTTTGTACACCTGGATCCTCTCCTTGCGCCTATAAAAGGAAGGACCAGGGCCTTCTTAGAGAAGGTTGGCCTCGCGGGGACGAAGGGCAGGGGCAGGCGCTCTCTCGGGGCTGCTCGCTCCCCTCACCTCGCGCGGACGCTTGTAACCCCCTACTGCAAGCGCACCCGACCTGGGCGCGGGACGAACACGAAGGCCGTGGGAATTCTCCGACTCCCTCGTCGCGACCCGGCTCCGGCCACCGACCTCTCGCTCTCTCTCTCTCCCCTTCGCGCTCGCCCACGCGCTCGACCCATCTGGGCTGGGGCACGCGGCACTCTCACTCGTCGGCTCGGGGACCCCCCGGTCTCGGAACGCCGACAGTTGGCGCGCCAGGTAGGGGCCTGCTGCGTGTTGACGAGTAGATTCCCGTCAAGCTCCAGATGGGCAGTCTCCAACGACCTCTTCAACCCGGATCGGTGCTCCGTTTCGGGAGTCTCGAGTTCATGTCTCTCGACAGCGGCTATGACATGATACTCCTTCCACCGCCGCGCGACAGCGACAATGGTGGCAGACAGCCCGCTCGCCGGCGGCGGAATCGACGACGTCTTTCCCGCGTGGGGGAAGGACAACTTTCGAGCTCGCCCCATCCTCTCCCTCGCCATCGGAGGAGGAGGAGGCGGGGCAACCAGGGCCGAGCGGGAGGCCGCGCTCCGACGGCTGTCGAGCAAATCGACATCCCCGGCGCCCCGACGGAGGACACGCCAAGCGTCGCCCTCGCGTTCGAGGCAAAGGCGAGCAGCATCCCCCCGCAGCACGTCGACTCCGAGCAGGTGGACGACGCCAGCACGCTCGCGAAGGGCCTGCAGGACGTCGCCCTCGTACCCAAGACGACGGCGCGATCAGCCCCCGACATGACTTCGTCGCTCCTCGTCGACAAAAAGGTACCGACTGCTCCCCATCTTTCGTCATTTCGACTCGGCCTCAACCCGCCTGGCGACCTTGCTTTGGCGGGTGCTCACATTGAGGCGAGTGCAACCTCTCTGGGGTTTCGTGTGCGGTCGCCTTGGGACCGATTGACGGGTGTCTCGACCTACGGACCCTCTGGGTCCGAGGGAGATGACGACCCCAGCATCAGCTGGGATTTCTCCGGATCTGGCAACCCTAATGCCATGCAGGACTTCATGACCGCATGTGACTACTGCCTCTCCGACTGTTCCGACGGCAGCCGCAGCCTTGGCGACAAGGACTGCGGCCCGAGCCGCGAATGTTTCCACATCGAGCTAGGGGATCCCTCCGGAGGCGGCTGTCTCGGCATGCCGGAGGACGGTGATCCCCCTAGGCCAGCGCCTCGCGCCGACATCCCGCGGGAGCTAGCTGTGGTCCCCGTTCCGGCGGGGGGTCACGACCCACAGCTCGAGCACGTCCGCGGGGCGCAGGCCGGGCTCGATGAGGGAGCAGGAGCGCTCGAGGCAATCCGCCAGAACATCGGGCAGGTATGGGCGAGCCAGCCCCCGGTTGGAGGAATACGTCACCTGCCCCAAGGTCTCCAGCACCGCATCGCCAACGATGCCAGGGACAGACCGCCACCCGCATCCGGCGGAACCGGTCAGGACCTGGCCGCCGCAGCGATGCTCCTCCGCGCAATGCCGGAGTCATCAACCACCGAGGGTCGGCGAATCCAGGGAGAACTCAAGCATCTCCTGGAAGGCGCTGCGGCCCGACGGGCCGAGAGCTCTGCCTCCCGAAGGCAGGGATACCCCTCGGAACCTCGTGCCGCGACTTCCCGACTCACGCGGGAAGCCTCGGTCTACACCGGGCGCACGCGCAACACCGCGCCTGCGGCCCCGGGCCACCTCGGCGACGAGCACCCTCATCGCGACCGTCGGGCACGCCTCGACGAAAGGGTGCGCCGAGGCTATCACCCCAGGCGTGGGGGACGCTACGACAGCGGGGAGGATCGGAGTCCCTCGCCCGAACCACCCGGTCCGCAGGTCTTCAGCCGAGCCATTCGGCGGGCGCCGTTTCCGCCCCGATTCCGACCCCCGACTACTATCACGAAGTACTCGGGGGAAACAAGACCGGAATTGTGGCTCGCGGACTACCGCCTGGCCTGTCAACTGGGTGGGACGGACGATGACAACCTCATCATCCGAAACCTCCCCCTGTTCCTCTCCGACACTGCTCGTGCTTGGTTGGAGCACCTGCCTCCGGGGCAGATTTCCAACTGGGAGGATCTGGTCCAGGCTTTCGCCGGCAACTTCCAGGGCACATACGTGCGCCCCGGGAATTCCTGGGATCTCCGAAGCTGTCGGCAACTGCCGGGAGAGTCTCTCCGGGACTACATCCGGCGGTTCTCGAAGCAGCGCACCGAGCTGCCCAACATCACCGACTCCGATGTCATCGGCGCGTTCCTCGCCGGCACCACCTGCCGTGACCTGGTGAGCAAGTTGGGTCGCAAGACCCCCACCAGGGCGAGCGAGCTGATGGACATCGCCACCAAGTTCGCCTCCGGCCAGGAGGCGGTAGAGGCCATCTTCCGAAAGGACAAGCAGCCCCAGGGCTGCCCGTCGGAAGATGCTCCCGAGGCGTCTACTCCGCGCGGCGCCAAGAAGAAAGGCAGGAGGAAGTCGCAAGCGAAACGCGACGTTCCCGATGCAGACCTTGTCGCCGCCGCCGAGCACAAGAACCCTCGGAAGCCCCCCGGAGGTGCCAACCTCTTCGACAAGGCACTCAAGGAGACGTGCCCCTACCATCAGGGGCCCGTCAAGCACACCCTCGAGGAGTGCGTCATGCTCCGGCGCCACTTCCACAGGGCCGGGCCACCCGCAGAGGGTGGCAGGGCTCACGACGACGGCAAGAAGGAAGATCGCCAAGCAGGAGAGTTCCCAGAGGTCCGCGACTGCTTCATGATCTACGGAGGGCATGCGGCGAATGCCTCGGCTCGGCATCGTAAGCAAGAGCGTCGGGAGGTCTGCTCGGTGAAGGTGGCGGCGCCAGTCTATCTAGACTGGTCCGACAAGCCCATCACCTTCGGCCGGGACGACCACCCCGACCACGTGCCGAGCCCAGGGAAGTACCCGCTCGTCGTCGACCCCATCATCGGCGACGTCAGGCTCACCAAGGTCCTGATGGATGGAGGCAGCTGCCTCAACATCATCTACGCCGAGACCCTCAGGTTCCTGCGCGTCGGTCTGTCGTCCGTCCGAGCAGGCGATGCGCCCTTCCATGGGATCATTCCCGGGAAGCGCGTCCAGCCCCTCGGACAGCTCGACCTTCCTGTCTGCTTCGGAACACCATCCAACTTCCGAAGGGAGACTTTGACGTTCGAGGTGGTCGGGTTCCGAGGAACCTACCACGCAGTGCTGGGAAGACCATGCTACGCGAAGTTCATGGCCATCCCCAACTACACCTACCTGAAGCTCAAGATGCCGGGCCCCAACGGGGTCATCACTGTCGGCCCCACGTACAAGCACGCATTCGAATGCGATGTGGAGTGCGTGGAGTACGCCGAGGCCCTCGCCGAGTCCGAGGCCCTCATTGCCGACCTGGAAAGCCTCTCCCGAGAGGTGCCGGACGTGAAGCGGCATGCCGGCAACTTCGAGCCAGCAGAGACGGTTAAGGCCGTCCCTCTCGACCCCAGTGGCGACACCTCCAAGCAGATCCGGATCGGTTCCGGGCTCGACCCCAAATAGGAAGCAGTGCTCGTCGACTTTCTCCGCGCAAACGCCGACGTCTTTGCGTGGAGTCCCTCGGACATGCCCGGCATACCGAGGGATGTCGCCGAGCACTCGCTGGATATTCGGGTCGGGGCCCGACCGGTCAGACAGCCTCTGCGCCGATTCGACGAGGAAAGGCGCAGGGTGATAGGCGAGGAGATCCACAAGCTGATGGCAGCAGGATTCATTAAAGAGGTATTCCACCCTGAGTGGCTTGCCAACCCTGTACTTGTGAGGAAAAAAGGGGGGAAATGGCGGATGTGTGTAGACTATACTGGTCTCAACAAAGCATGTCCGAAAGTCCCCTACCCTCTACCTCGCATCGATCAAATCGTGGACTCCACTGCAGGGTGCGAAACCCTGTCTTTCCTCGGTGCCTACTCAGGGTATCATCAAATCAAGATGAAAGAGTCCGACCAGCTCGCGACTTCTTTCATCACGCCCTTCGGCATGTACTGTTATGTCACAATGCCGTTCGGTTTGAGGAACGCGGGTGCAACGTACCAGCGGTGCATGAACCATGTGTTCGGCGAACACATCGGTCGCACGGTCGAGGCCTACGTCGATGACATCGTAGTCAAGACGAGGAAAGCCTCCGACCTTCTCTCCGACCTCGAACTGACATTCCGGTGTCTCAAGGCGAAGGGCGTCAAGCTCAATCCCGAGAAGTGCGTCTTCGGGGTGCCCCGAGGCCTGCTCTTGGGATTCATCGTCTCCGAGCGGGGCATCGAAGCCAACCCGGAGAAGATCGCAGCGATCACAAGCATGGGGCCCATCAAGGACTTAAAAGGCGTACAGAGGGTCATGGGATGCCTCGCGGCCTTGAGCCGTTTCATCTCGCGCCTCGGCGAAAGAGGCCTGCCCCTGTACCGTCTCTTAAGGAAGGCCGAGTGCTTCACTTGGACTCCCGAGGCCGAGGAAGCCCTCGGGAACCTGAAGGCGCTCCTCACCCAGGCGCCCATCTTGGTACCCCCAGCTGATGGAGAAGCCCTCCTGGTCTACGTCGCCGCAACCACTCAGGTGGTCAGCGCCGCGATCGTAGTCGAAAGGCAGGAAGAGGGGCATGCTTTGCCCATTCAGAGGCCAGTTTACTTCGTCAGCGAAGTGCTGTCCGAGACCAAGATCCGCTACCCACAAGTCCAGAAGCTGCTATATGCAGTGATCCTGACGAGGCGAAAGCTGCGACATTACTTCGAGTCTCACCCGGTGACTGTGGTGTCATCCTTCCCCCTGGGGGAGATCATCCAGTGCCGAGAAGCCTCAGGACGGATCGCAAAGTGGGCGGTGGAAATCATGGGCGAGGCAATCTCGTTCGCCCCTCGGAAGGCCATCAAGTCCCAGGTACTGGCGGATTTCGTAGCCGAATGGGTCGATACCCAGTTGCCAACGGCTCCGATCCAACCAGAGCTCTGGACCATGTTTTTCGACGGGTCGCTGATGAAGACGGGAGCTGGCGCGGGCCTGCTCTTCGTCTCGCCCCTCGGGAAACACCTGCGCTACGTGCTCCGCCTCCATTTCCCGGCGTCCAACAACGTGGCTGAGTACGAGGCTCTGATCAACGGATTGCGAATCGCCATCGAGCTAGGGGTCCGACGCCTCGATGCACGCGGCGACTCGCAGCTCGTCATCGACCAAGTCATGAAGAACTCCCTCTGCCACGACCCGAAGATGGAGGCCTACTGTGAGGAGGTCCGACGCCTGGAAGACAAGTTCTACGGGCTCGAGCTTAACCACATCGCCCGGCGTTACAACGAGACTGCGGATGAGCTGGCGAAGATAGCCTCGGGGCGAACAACGGTTCCCCCGGACGTCTTCTCCCGGGATCTGCACCAACCCTCCGTCAAGATAGGCGACGCGCCCGAGCCCGAGCCAACCTCGGCCTTGTCCGAGGTGACCTCGGCCCAGCCTGAGCCATCCTCGGCTCAACCCGAGGAACCCTCGGAGCCCGAGGGCGAAGCGCTGCGCATCGAGGAAGAGCAGAGCGGGGTCATGCCAGATCAAGATTGGCAAACCCCGTACCTGCAATATCTCCGCCAAGGGGAACTGCCCCTCGACCGAGCCGAGGCTCGGCGGGTAGCGCGACGCGCAAAGTCGTTCGTCTTGCTGGGCGATGAGAAGGAGCTCTACCACCGCAGCCCCTCGGGCATCCTCCAGCGATGCATCTCCATCGCCGAGGGTCAGGAACTCCTGCAGGAAATACACTCGGGGGCTTGCGGTCATCATGCAGCACCTCGAACCCTCGTCGGGAACGCTTTCCGCCAAGGCTTCTACTGGCCAACGGCGGTGGCTGACACAACTAGAATTGTCCGCGCCTGCGAAGGTTGCCAATTCTATGCGAAGCAGACCCACCTGCCCGCTCAGGCTCTGCAAACGATACCCATCACCTGGCCCTTCGCTGTGTGGGGTCTGGACCTCGTCGGCCCTCTGCAGAAGGCGCCCGGGGGCTACACACACCTGCTGGTCGCCATCGACAAATTCTCCAAGTGGATCGAGGTCCGACCCCTGAACAGCATCAGGTCCGAGCAGGCGGTGGCGTTCTTCACCAACATCATCCATCGCTTCGGGGTCCCGAACTCCCTCATCACCGACAACGGCACCCAGTTCACCGGCAAAAAATTCTTGGATTTTTGCGACGATCACAGCATCCGGGTGGACTGGGCCGCCGTAGCTCATCCCATGTCGAATGGGCAAGTAGAGCGTGCCAATGGCATGATCCTACAAGGGCTCAAGCCTCGGATCTACAACAACCTCAACAAGTTCGGCAAGCGATGGATGAAGGAACTCCCCTCGGTGGTCTGGAGCCTAAGGACGACGCCAAGCCGAGCCACGGGTTTCACGCCTTTCTTCCTGGTCTACGGGGCCGAGGCCGTCTTGCCCACGGACCTGGAATACGGCTCCCCGAGGACGAGGGCCTACAACAAAGAAAGCAACCAAGCTAGCCGAGAAGACTCGCTGGACCAGCTGGACGAGGCTCGGGACAGGGCCTTGCTACACTCGGCGCGGTACCAACAGTCCCTGCGACGCTACCACGCCCGAGGGGTCCGACCCCGAGACCTCCAGGTTGGCGACCTGGTGCTTCGGCTGCGGCAAGACACCCGAGGGAGGCACAAGCTCACGCCCCCCTGGGAGGGGCCGTTCATCATCGCCAAAGTTCTGAAGCCCGGAACGTACAAGCTGGCCAACAGTCAAGGCGAGATCTACGGCAACGCTTGGAACATCCAACAGCTACGTCGCTTCTACCCTTAAGATGTTTCCAAGTTGTTCATATACCTCGCACCCTCGCAAAGTTTAGTCAACAAGGAAGGGTCGGCCTCGCCTCGGCAAAGCCCGACCCTCCCTCGGGGGCTAAAAGGGGGGAAACCCCCTCTGCGTCAAAATTTTCCTCGAACAAAAAATCTCTTTTACCAGAATATCTTTCGTGCTTTTTGACTACTTCGAAAAGTGGGTCCTGGAAACGACGGGGTACACGTAAGCAGTCAAGGCTGACCGAGCCGAGGGACTCCTACGCCTCCGGGATACGGATACCTCACTCATCACCTTCTGCGATAAGTAACTCGCGCTCGGATAAGGTGAATCCGCGGATCGAACGAGTCTTTACGTACGGAAGCTCTTCTGTTGAAGCGATTCTTCGAGCCTTCTCGACCGAGTCGGTGACAGGGCCTCATGGACGGGTGAAAGTACGCGTAAGCGGCAAGGCCGACCGAGCCGAGGGACTCCCACGCCTCCGGGATACGGATACCTCACTCATCACCTTCCGCGAGAAGCAACTCTCGCTCGCACTAACATCCCTGCTACCGACAAAAAGTCCAGATACTCGAAACAAGAGGAAAAGAGACGCAGCTTTATAACGAAGCAAGGGTGTGTGTTCTGGCCTCGACAAGCCGCACAAGGCCCACGCTACAAGACGATTTGACCCTGCAGGCTCGGATCTTGACGTTGGAAGAGGGCGATGACACCCTCGGCGTCGACAGCACCTTCGGCAAGGCCCGACCTAGCCTCGGACGGCGACGCGGTCCGAGGGCCTCCGCTCCGAAGGACAACGTCATCACCACGCTCGAGCAATCTCTGCCAGGGACTTCTCCGAGAACCCGGCCCGAGCGGACGGCTCGGCCGGCCACCTCCGGGGCCTCGGCCGACCTCCTTCCGAGGGCGCCAGCTCGGTCCGAAGCCTCGGCTGATCAGCTCCGACATCGATCCTGCCAACGGACGACCCGGCTAGGCTCCGGCCAACCAGGTTTTATTTCTCGAGCCAACTCCGCCTCTGCTCGTGCTGATATCGCTACCCCTGGCCTCGGCTCGTCGAAGAGCGGCCGAGGGGTCTCTTTAACTAAGCTAGAGGAGCCTCGGACAACAGGTCCGACCGAGCCGAGGGATTCCTACGCCTCTGGGATACGGATACCTCACTCATCACCTTGACACGGGGCGACTCACGCTTGGTGAAGCGGTTCAGGCAAACAACAGGCGAGTCTTAGTGCTCAGAAATGGGGAAAAAACACGGCTTTGTGCCGAAGTTACATACATGTTCAGGCCCCGAAAGCCGAAATGAACAAAAAACCCGGCACTCGAAGTGCCATTACAAACGGAACTCCGGTTCCCCCCCCCCGCAGGTACGAACAACCCCACTTGATAGGGGCGGGCCTGCGGGGCAGCGGAAAAAACTCTCACCCCCCGAGGACGAGAGCCAGCCATTCAGGCCGGAGACGGAGACCCAGGGCTACTGACGGAGTTGGCAATCTCATCAGTAGAGAAGCCACTTCCGTCCGCCGACGCCTCGGGACCCGCCACTTCCGACATGGCTGGAGGAAGTCTCCGTGAAGCTGGAGGATGCCGTTCATCCCCAGGCACACGGGGAAGAAGAGGGCAACCGACCCACACGGAGACAGCTCCCTGACTCGCCTCGTCCTCCCTCTTGGCCTGGTGATGAAAATCCTTGAGGCTGAGGGAGGGGCAGAGGCCGCAGCCCGGCTCGCTTTCCCCCACCATCAAGCCGGAGGTCGCCCTCTTGGGTGACCGCCGGTGGAGGGGGGCAACCGGGCTGCATAGGGGAGGAAGGAGACATGGTCACCTTACGAAGAGGGTCGCCCTCCTTTTAAAGGCAACTCCCCCTGCTTGCACCCTCAACCGTCACGGGCTGAGTCTTCTCCAACACGCCTCCAAAGTCCCCCCCTGCGGCACGGGGGCTGGGGCCCGCCTGTCATGCAGACCGGCTCCAAGCAGAAGAAGCCGAACCGCCGCGCACGACGCACGCAACCGCCCAGCGGTTACAAGTAACCCTCCACTTTTGCCCAGACCGGCGGGCAAAAGGGGCAGGCGGCCATGCAGGCGGCATGCAACCGCGCCAAGTGGACGCGCCTCTCCGACTCCTGACAGGCCAGCGCGACGGCTCAAACCCACGCGTCGTGCAACTGGCGCGCCGGGTGCTGCATGCGAGCCGCTGTGCCACTCGCTCCACCACCGCACTTCCTCGATTGCGGAACCGATACCGCGATTCGAGGCGACCCAGCCCGCGACCCAGCAGCGCCAGCCTGGCGCAGCGGTCAAACGCGGTCAAAAATGGGCCGGCAGTAATGACGGTGGCAGGCGCGCGAGAGCAGCGGTCGCGCCATCAGCCAGGCTCACGTCCCATCCGGAGGCAGCAAGAGAACCCCCTCTCACGGTGCGAAGACGACGCGCCCGTGACCCGTACCTCGAACGGCTCGCACACGCGCAACGGCAACCTCGCCAACTACTCACCCCGGCGCATTAACTCCGCGGCTCGACGGACAGCGCTGCGGGCGGGAGCGGCTGGCGACGTTTCGCCTTCGCCAAAACAACCACGCCGAAAAAGGTACGCCACGACGTTCAATTTCGAATCCTTTTTCCCTTTTCCTTCTTTCTCTATCTCTTGCAACAGGGACCGGGAAAGGGGATACCCCCAAAGGGATCCTTCCCCGTGAAGGAACTAGGCTCCGAGCCTCCTTACTGATCAGGGGTTCGAAGGCTGGCCCCCCGAAGGGTTCAACAGCCGCCTCAGATCGCGTGGGCCCGACACCCACTACTGGTCAGGGGTTCGAAGGTCGGCCCCCGAAAGGTCCCACGACCGCCTCAGGCTACTCGGGCTCCGTGCCCCCTACTGATCAGGGGTTCGAAGGCTGGCCTGTCGAAGGGTTCACAGTCGCCTCAGACGCCGAGCGAGGGATGACCAGGGGTACGTTCGATACATAACCAAGGCTCGGGCTGCGCTCCCGAGGTACCCTAGGACATTTCCGAGACCAGCGGGAACGACTCTGTAACGGAATCCCATCGGAGGGAGGCAACGAGCCCTCGGACCCCGTCGCTAGGGGACCGGGTCCGGCAGATCACCCGCAGGTACTTTTGGGCGTGCCTCCGGGCCCCTAGCCGACCCCCAACGAACGGGGCACGGACGTCCACTCGGATTACCCGATTGCAGCTCACCGGAGACACCATGTTCGGTGCCCATCGATGGTAACATGGCGCACTCCCCCCCTCCTTGCGGAAAGGCGACGTAGGGGCGTATATAAAAAAGCCGAGTCTGTCCCTGATCGTCCTCTCGCTCCGTGCGGAGGCTCGGGGGCTGCTCTCGCAAACCCGGCTCCGGCCAAACCGTTGACAGCGTCAACATACCAGCCCGAGAACTTGGGCCCCGACAGTGCACCTGGGCTACGCCCTGCTCGCATGAGGGAACCGCCAGACCAGCCGAGGCATTACGCAAGGCATTAAGACCTCGAAGGAGTGAAACCACTCCTCCGAGGCCTCGGGGGCTACACCCGGCGGGTGCGCTCGCGCGCACCCACCGGAACAAAGTACCTCCGAGAAAGGCTGGTCCCCTTGCAAAAAAGTGCGACGCAAGCCTCCAAGCGAGTGTTAACACTCTCTTCGAGGCTCGGGGGCTACTGTCGGGGACCATAATTAGGGGTACCCTCAAGACGCCTAATTCTCAGCTGGTAACCCCCATCAGCATAAAGCTGCAAAGGCCTGATGGGTTTGATTAAGTCAGGGATCAGTCCATACGAGTGACTCGATCACGCCACGCCCGAGCCTAGCCTCGGGCGAGGGCAGCCGACCCTAAGATGACTCCGTCTCGCCTGAGGTCTCCTCTTTCACGGCAGACGCATCACCGGCTCGCCCGAGGCCCCGCCTTCGATAAGAAGTAACCCTGACTAAATCACCGCGCCAACCGACCGAGTCACCGGGGCGTTTAACGCAAAAGGTAAGACCGACGGGCGACCAAACTCCGATCCGCCCGACCCAGGGCTCGGACTCGGGCTAAGGCCCCGGAAGACGGCGAACTCCGCTCCGCCCGACCCAGGGCTCGGACTCGGGCTAAGGCCCCGGAAGACGGCGAACTCCGCTCCGCCCGACCCAGGGCTCGGACTCGGGCTAAGGCCCCGGAAGACGGCGAACTCCGCTCCGCCCGACCCAGGGCTCGGACTCGGGCTAAGGCCCCAGAAGACGGCGAACTCCGCTCCGCCCGACCTAGGGCTCGGACTCGGGCTAAGGCCCCAGAAGACGACGAACTCCGCCTCGCCCGACCCAGGGCTCGGACCCCGCCTCGGCCTCTGCCGAACGACCTCCGCCTCGCCCGACCCCGGAGTTCGGGCTCGGCCTCTGTCATGCAGGACGAACTCGGCCTCTATCATGCAGGACGGACTCGGCCTCGACTTCGGAGGAGCCTCCACGACGCCCGACCTAGGACGCAAGACCGCCACGTCAACAGGAAGCGTCATCATCACCCTGCCCTGAGCCGACTCGGGTCACAGAGAACAAGACTGGCGTCCCATCTGGCTAGCTACGCCAGATAGGCAATGATGGCGCCCCGCTAGACTATGACGACGGCGGCTCTCAGCTCCCTTACGAAAGCAGGAGGACGTCAGCAAGGGCCCAGCCACTCCAACAGCTGTCCCTCCGTCCGGCTCCATTATTCCTCCAACAGCCACGACGCCACACCAACAGGGTGCCAAGATCTCTCCGGCTGCCACCTTGGCATGTACTTAGGGCGCTAGCTCTCCCTCGCTAGACACGTAGCACCTTGCTACACCCCCATTTTGTACACCTGGATCCTCTCCTTGCGCCTATAAAAGGAAGGACCAGGGCCTTCTTAGAGAAGGTTGGCCTCGCGGGGACGAAGGGCAGGGGCAGGCGCTCTCTCGGGGCCGCTCGCTCCCCTCACCTCGCGCGGACGCTTGTAACCCCCTACTGCAAGCGCACCCGACCTGGGCGCGGGACGAACACGAAGGCCGTGGGAATTCTCCGACTCCCTCGTCGCGACCCGGCTCCGGCCACCGACCTCTCGCTCTCTCTCTCCCCCCTTCGCGCTCGCCCACGCGCTCGACCCATCTGGGCTGGGGCACGCGGCACTCTCACTCGTCGGCTCGGGGACCCCCCGGTCTCGGAACGCCGACATAAATAAATCCATTCCAATCTCTTCCCACTCCCACTTGGGTATCTTCAGTGGATGCAGTAGTCCAGCTGGCCTCTGGTGTTCAGTCTTAACTCCTTGACACACATCGCACATAATCACATGTGTAGCCACATCTCTCTTCAGTCCATACCACCAATACTTCCGCTTCAAATCTTGATACATTTGGGTACTACTAGGATGAATAGAATAATCCAAGTCATGGGCCTCCTTTAAAATAGTCTCACGAAAACTATCAATCTCAGGAACACATATCTGATCCTTGAACCATACCATGCCTTGCTCATCTTTCGTGAATTCCAGACCTCGACCTTCAGTAATTAGATCCTCAATCTCTTGTATCTTAGCATCACCAATTTGTCCTTTGCGGATTTCTTGCTCTAAAGTAGATTCTGCATTAATAGTAACTCCTTTAGTGTGAGTAACTATCCCCAGGTTAAGTCTCCTGAAATCCTCAATACTCTCATGAGGTAGCTGGGCAACAACAGCTGAATGAACATGCTCCTTTCGACTCAAGGCATCTGTAACCAAATTTGCCTTGCCTGGGTGATAGTGAGTCTCCAAATCATAATCCTTACTAAGCTCCAACCAACGACGTTGCCTAAGGTTGAGATCCTTCTGAGTGAATATATACTTCAAACTCTTATGATCCGTGTATACTTGACACTTGGTTCCCACAATATAATGTCTCCAAATCTTAAGCGCATGCACAACGGCTGCCAGTTCTAAGTCTTGAGTGGGGTAGTTCAATTCGTGTTTCCGCAACTGACGAGTCGCGTAGGCGATCACATGTCCTTCTTGCATAAGCACACATCCTAAGCCTTGGCTGTAGGCACCACAATAAATGTCAAATCCTTTCTATAGATCTGGCATAACCAACACTGGGGTGACATCAATCTCAACTTTGATTGGTTAAAACTATCTTGGTACCTCTCATCCCACTTAAATTCTCTTCCCTTCTCCAGAAGCGAGGTCTTAGGCTTAGCGATCTCAGAAAATCCTTCGATAAATCTCTGATAGTATCCTACAAGTTCCAAGAAACTCCGGATCTCCGTAACTGTAGTGGGTATGCTCCACACCACTATCTCCTTGACTTTAGCTGGATCCACTGATGTCCCTCCATTAGAAATGATATGTCCAAGGAATGACACCTCGTCAATCCAAAACTCGCATTTACCGTACTTGGCGTAGAGTTGATTATCTTAAAGCTTCTGTAGTACCAATCACATATGTTCCTCATGATCACTATCACTCTTGGAATAAATAAAAATATTGTCGATGAACACTACGACGAATCTATCCAAATACTCCATAAACACCTTATTCATCAGATCCATAAAATAGGCTGGTGCATTAGTTAGTCCAAATGACATAACTGTGAACTCATATAAACCATATCAGGTTGAGAAAATCCGTCTTGGGAATATCCGATGGCCTAATCTTCATTTGGTGATAACCCGGTCGGAGTTCAATCTTCGAGCATACTCTTGCACCTCTCATCTGGTTAAGTAAATCCTCAATGCGGGGTAATGGACACTTATTCTTCACAGTGATATCGTTAAGGGACCTATAATCCACGCACATCCCTTGTGATCCATCTTTCTTCTGTACGAATTGAACTGGCGCTCCACAAGGTGAAGAATCCAAACGAATATACCCAGCCTCTTGTAACTCCGTTAATTGCTTCTTAAGTTCCTTTAGTTCTTCTACGGACATTCTGTATAGCCGTTTAGAAATAGGAGCAGTCTCAGGTAAGAGATCAATGACAAACTCAACTTTCCTCTCCGGTGGCATCCCTAGTAACTCCTCTGTAAAGACATCCGGAAAAATCTCTAACCGCACGGATGCTTTCACCAACAAACTTCCCATCTACTAAAAATGCCACTAGTCTGATGGTGGTAGTTACTGCAACTTCAACTTCAAAGCTTTGTCCTTTGGAACTGGTGAGTTCTACGGTTCCCTTAGCACAGTGTATATACTGTCTTTGCCTTTCTTAACCATGACAATTGACATACCAAGTATCACGTCTATAGTGCTCTCTTCTAACACTATAGGGGTAGCCCATCTTGATTAGAAACACAGGGTAAGAAAGGAAGAACTGTAGACAAGGCGAGTAATTACGAGGAATGTTACTACGATTGATTTATTAGCTAAGTGGATTAGTGTGTTATCCACTAAAGCTAACACAATACCTTATGGTGGTATATGCTAAGATGCCCAACTATAATGTTTCAATCAATCAAAGAAGCAAATCAAGCATTGATCATCAAAACAATCAACCAACATTTTTAATAGAGAAAATATAGTTTTAATTTTGTCTTAGGTTCCCTATCTCTGAAAAAGTTCATAGTTGTAGGATTCCAAGGTGTGAAATCCATCTTGTCTCAGAGTAGAAAAGGTAAGAGTAATCAGAGTATGATAGCAAAAGGTGAGACATGATCAAGATAAGATAAGTATAGAATGAGTCAGAGTAAGGTAAGCATAGAATGAATCAGAATGAGCTAAGTAGGTAAGGGTTGCCCATTTCTATCCAGGTTTCGTCTTACAGTCAACATTTCCTCTGATACCACTTCTGTAACACCCGGTTTTAAAGAACAAAGCCGGGTGCATCTCATACATGCGCCAAGAAGACAACATATATAATAACAGAGTGTATTGAGATAAATGTCACAAAACATCAGAGTATATATTACATAGCGGAAGTCTTATTACAAAATAAAAGATAAATATAACACGAACTAAGGATCGTCGGCGCCAATGTCAACTGAGAAACGCCACCTAGATCGGATCAAACTCCTCGATACTTGACTCCACTTGAAACCACCTGTTCTTCTCCTGTGGGGGGGTGTGAGACAGCAAGGGTGAGCTCACACATGTTCATCGCTCAACAAGTTGTGGGGAATAATGTGGCATGAACTCACCAAAGGTGGGAGTTCATGTAGTGTAAGGCTTATCAACAATAGGGGTTAAAGCTGAGCATTGCTTTTAAGTAGTTGGTCAAACTTTTATTAGCAGTTACTAAGTGTAAGTGAATACCAAACCTTAATAAATAATAATAGAACAAAATTAATAACAAATCCCATGCAAATGCAAATGACAAATTGAGTTTAGGTTCCATAATTTAATCATCGGAGAGTCCTGAGCCGCTCATGACCGTGAGCTCGGCTAGTATACCAGTTTTACACTCTGCAGAGGTTGTACCCTTTACCCACAAGTCGTGTTTCCCATGTCGCCAGGGTTAGCTAGGCCCTTAGACACTACCAAGGTGAATGGCTAGGGATCCACTACGAGGCCTTTATAAAGTTCCACTAGCTTCCAAAAACCCGCTACAGTTTATAGGAAGTTCCAATGCAGGGTTCCTGGCTGACCGCCATCGCAGCAAAATCAACCAGGGACCTCCCTACACTGACCACTCCCCTACTGCCCTTGCCCCTTTCGGGTAAGGTAGTCTTCCACTAGCTTTCCTAATTAGTCAGCCAAGGGGTCCCATTCCTCCCTTGTGGTGGCACGTGGTTCTCAAGTTAAGCTCCATGTTCCAATTAACAATAACATAATGATCTTGACATGAACATAAATAGAATAACAAAATAACTGGAACATGGATATAATGAAGTATTAACCCAAAAACCACGTAAAGCAATAGCATAACTACCCATGTGATTCAGGGGTAAACAAGGTAAACAGGATAAACAGTCTAGGGAAACCTATTGGGTCCCATCAAAATTAAACCTATGCATGGTAAATGATTATAAAGAACATTATTGGGTAACAAAAGTGAATCAAGGGCACAACTTGCCTGGCACTTGAGAATCCAGGTACCAACTTGCTCAGATGACACGTGTCCTCGCGCTAGTCGTAGCAATACAAACAAACATTGTATAGACAAAATTAACATCACACCAAACATAAGTACAAAACGAATAATAATGATCTACGCGAAGCTACGAGACTAACGCAACTTGAACGGATCAAATCGGAGTTAAAACGAAGGAGTTATGAATTTCCTAGGGTTTTATGTATTTTGATATAAGATTAATTAGGAAATTAATTTTATTATTGTTTTCATATCAAAACAGAGGCACTATGTAATAAACAGTAATATTACAAAATTATAGAAACTAGAATGGATTAAATTGGACTTCATATGGATTTTATATGAATTAAACAAATTCTATCATTTATTTTCACATTAAAATCATTTTCTAATCCTTTTTCTGAATTTTATAAATCTCTGGACTGGGCATCAAATTCTGTAAAATACAGGGGCTGCGGGGTAAGAATCTCAAGACACAGTGTATAGCTGTAATGGACGGCGGGTTGAATAGCTTAAAGTGGAGGGTCTCTTTAAGAAAATACTCGGGCCGAAGGGGTATCGGACGACCTGAGCCGCCCGATCAAAAAACAAGGCCCACGATTAGATTCTTAAAGTTCGCGAACATGTACCCGATGCGGACCATCCGATCTAGCCTCTACGGTCGCGATTTAAAATAACCGAGATCGACTCGTACCCATCGGATTATGGATCTACGGCTCAAGATTAAAAATGGCGAAGCGTTACTCCCACCAAATCCGAGCCGACCACGGCCAGATCAACGATCCGAAATCCACCGATCAGATTGATTCCCAGACGTCCGATGCACATCCAACGGTCAGCCACAACTCCCCCCAAATCCACTCCCGACTGTCGGACCTGAGCGGCGCCGCCACGATTCCACGGTGGCGCACACACCGGAGTTTCCCCCAATCACGCACCAGAGCCCCCAGTTCCTAATCCGCGAGTCCTACGGCGCGTATATGTAACAAGGAATCGATCGAGGGGATCCTTACCGTGAATCACGCGGTGCCGGGCCATATCCACGGTGTAGCACAGCTCCGCGGTGGCGATGTGTCACTGGCGAGCAATTCCGGGGAACCCGAGCCACAATCCCGCCATGGAAGCCCAATTGAACCTTCCCTGTATCTTGACGGAGCTCTCCGGTTGGTTTACGAGGTTGCAGCGTTGGTAATCGGGCGATTCGCAAGCGGCGACTGGGTCTCCACACAGCGGCAACGGTGGCAAGGAGATTTTGGCGAGGTTGAGATAAGCGCGCACACCGGAGGGAGCTAGCGGCCATGGTTTTTATACACAGGGTGCGGATGGGGTGGCTAGCGCGTGACGACGATCGATTCCAACCGCCCGCGAGCTTCGGTCGTGTTGTTGCGATTTCTTCTCCCTCCCCTGTGGACCGGAATGGAGTTTGTGCCCGCGGAGGTGGAAGACGACCCATGGGTCCCGCATTCAGGGGCACCGCGTGCCCATGCTCAGAGGCGCACACGGACCCGGTCGTGGATAGCTTGGCGAAAGGGTCGGGCGGTGGTCAAGTCTCCCACGCGAGATCCACGGCGGGAGACCAGCGAATTCCGTTGGGAAGACGCTCCTGACAAGCTGGGCCCACATGGCAGTTGTCACGGTCCGCGCAAGGCGCGCACGAATGGTGTGGCCGGTCAGCGGGCCCCGCCAGTCAGTGAAATTAGCGCGGGCTAGGTGAATGGTGCTGGGCCGCGGTGGGAGAAAGGGCCTGATGGGCTGAGGCCAGGGGAGATTTGGCCCAGGTCACCAGAAATTCCCTTTTCATTTTTCCCCATTTTCTCTTCTTATTTTTCCAAATTCAAATCCCAATTCAAATTAAATTTCAACTTGTGGAAAATTCACTCTCAGATTAATAGTACAATTTTGGACATACCTAAAAGTGTGATGAATTTATTTATTTTTAACTTTATTTTGTGTTGTATAATATTTCTTTCTTTCTTTCTTATTTCCAATTCTATACATTGTGCCTTTGGGATAAATCTAAATTCTCAAATCATTATTATGTATTTTTTTATTAGTGTCACCATTATATTTAATCAATGCACAAACAAAACTCCAACATGATGCATGGCTTTTTTTTGTTTTAGTAAAGGATTATTCTCTTTTAATTAGGTTTAGTCACATGTCTCAAGGAGTAGATGACAAATCACATAAGGAGATCATCTCTTTATAAGTCTTATAATTTGGGTATTACAGATTTCATTACAGGATTGCCTCGCACCCAGAAAGGATATGATGCTATATGGGTGATTGTGGATAGATTGACTAAAGTGGCTCACTTTATTCCTGTGAAGACTACTTATAAAGGTTCTCAACTAGCAGAGTTATATATGGCTCGGATTGTGTGTTTACATGGAGTACCAAAGAAGATCGTGTCTGATCGAGGTTCACAGTTTACCTCAAGATTTTGGAGAAGCTTTCATGAGAATATGAATACGAAGTTGAATTTTAGTACAGCTTATCACCCTCAGACTGATGGACAGACTGAAAGGACAAATCAAGTATTGGAAGATATGTTGAGAGCATGTGCCCTTCAGCATGGAGGAAGTTGGGATAAAAGTCTACCTTATGCTGAATTCTCATATAACAATAACTATCAGGCCAGTCTGAAGATGTCACCTTTTGAAGCTTTATATGGGAGGAAGTGCAGGACTCCTTTGTATTGGGATCAGACTGGAGAAAGACAGTTCTTTGGGCCTGAACTGATTCAAGAAGCGGAAGAACAAGTCCGTATAATTCGAGAGAATTTGAGGGTGGCTCAAACCAGGCAAAAGAGCTATGCTGATAATAGGAGGAGACCACTGGAATTTGAAGAAGGAGATTATGTGTATCTCAAGGTGTCACCACTTCGTGGAATGAGGAGATTCAAAGTTAAGGGCAAATTGTCCCCTCGCTATATTGGACCATTCTTGATCTTTAGGCGAGTTGGGGAGATGGCATACCAACTCGAGTTACCTGCTAGTCTATCGGATGTACATAATGTGTTCCACGTGTCCCAACTTAAGAAGTGTCTCCGTGTCCCCGAGGAACAGTTACCAATGGAAGAGCTCAGTGTTCAGGGTGATTTGACTTACACGGAGTACCCGATCAAGATTCTTTACACATTGACTCGAGTTACAAGAAATAAGGTGATAAAGATGTGCAAAGTGCAATGGAGTCACCATGGCGAAGATGAAGCAACTTGGGAAAGAGAAGAAGAGCTTCGCATAAATTTTCCCCACCTGTTCCCTAGATCTTCTTAAATCTCGAGGACGAGATTATTTTTAAGGGGGGTAGGATTTGTAACACCCATTTTGTAAAAGAAATAAAAGGAGAATTTTCTTTCCTTTATATGTGAATTTTTCCATTTATCATCACATGTGAACACTTCATTTGAAAATAAATGATTAATAAGAATATAAATACAATTAAATCATGCATCATGCTGGTGTTTATTGGTGTGTGCATTTGTCTACAGTGGTAATGATAACAAGAATACATAAAAGAAGAGGATTAGTCCTAACCCAATTTGCACTTTAGAATTTAGAAAAGGGAAAAAAGAATAACATACTGTGCAAAATGAATCTATGAATAAATAATTTCTTCAAATTGGGTATGATCAAGAGAAACATTAAATTTGAATACAAATTCTGTCACCAAGTTGAATTTGAAATTTAAAATTTGGAAAAGAAAACAGAAAATAAAAATATAAAAGAAAAAGGAATAGGAGAATTACCTGGGCCTCGGGTCTCACTTTCAGCCCACTCCTCTCACGCCTACCGCGCGGCCCAGCCGGGCTCTGGTGCCGACACAAGGGTCCCATGGACCAGTCACTCATTCACGCCCGCTCCTTCTCCCGTTCCCTGTTGCGTGGGTCCAAGACGTCAGCTACGCCGCCGCGCCCAGCTCAACGGAATGGACCGCGTCCGTCGCCGGAATCCTCGTGGGCTTCGGTGGAACCATGGCCACCGACCGGGGTATAAAACCGCCCTGGTTTGCATCGTTGACCGACCGTAACTCACACGCAGGGGTAACCTCCACAATCGAGTCCGCCACCGAGATTTAGGAAGAGCGCCGCCGCTGCCGCGCCATTCTCTAATTTGGGGGTGGTCTGGTGTTGTGGTGGGAGTCGAGGGCTTCCTCGTGTGGGAGCGTGCGAGGTAGTGTCAACCTGGGCGATTGGGGGCCACTGGGGTACCCATAATTGCTCGCCGTCACGCTCATCGGACGACGGATCTACGCGGTGCGTGGGCAGTGACCTTCCTCGCCTCTACCTCCGGTGAGAATCTCCCACCCATTTCGTTTTAACTCTGCGAGCATGTAGTGTCAATCGGGGTGTATTCGGGTGTGGGATTGCGCCTGGGCGGGTCACCGGAGTGGTAGAACCGCCGTGCGCCGTGGCCAGGGCTCGCACGCACGCTTTACTTCAGTTGAGTTCTGTCCACGTGCTCGGGCCATTCATGACAACGTGTAGAGTACCTAGATTGGAGGAATTGGCGCTCGGTGCATCGGATTGGAGTTCTTCCGGTGGCTCTCCGCCGTGGGAGCTTGGGCTCTGCTGTTACCCGGCGAGGGCTAGGGAAGATGCACCGTGGACCGTTGGATGCTCTATGCGCGGCTCTGATTGAAAACCAGGTGTTGGTTCGGGCGCGTTCATCTGGGACCGTCGATCTCGAGTTAGTCGGCCGGGATTTAATGATGTGTGGAGCGAGCGATGGCCGTGGATTCTAGATCCAGTGGCCTCAGTTGTATACCGTTTCGTTTCAAGCCGGTTGGATCCTGGCCCTAGAATTCTAATCGGACGGCCCGCGTTAGTCCATACCCCTTCGCGGGTCACTTTTGTTAAAGAGACCTCAGACTTTCTAGATTTTAAACCCGCCGTCCTATGCGATGTTCCCTGTGCCTTAGAATTATTACTCTGAGCCCCATGCGCTTCCCAGGAATTGAGGCCTAGTCCAGGGTTGATTTAAAATTGAATAAATGAATTGAAAATAGAATTTTAATATGAAAATAACCACTAGAACTTGATAAATTTATAGAAAATCCATTTTTAGTCCAAATTGAGCCATTTCACTTTCTAAAATTTTGTAATTTTGTTATCTAGCACTTAGTGTCTCTGTTTTATCATGACAACAGTAAGAAAATTAATCCCACACTTAATCCTATTTTAAACACATAAAACATTTGAAAATCCATAACTTAAAATCTATAACTCGAAAAATTATGATTCTTGTTCCTAGGATTTTATTTTAATGCGTAGATTATTACCGTGTATTTTTTTTACATGTTTGGTGTTATGTTAATTTCTCTATATGCACTGTGCTTGTTTGTATTGTGGCGAGTAGAAGAGCACGTGACTGAGGATCCTGGTGAGCAGCAGATAGAAGTCGCCGAGCAGGAACTCATTGAAGGCAAGTTGTGCCCTTGACCACTTTTTACCCAATAATGTTCTTTAATATCACTTATCCATACATAGGTTAATTTTGATGGGACCCGATAGGTCATTCTAGATTGTTTATCTCATTACCTTGTTTACCCCTGAATCATTTGGGTAGTTTGCTATTGCTTTATATGGTTTTGGGATAATCATCCATTATATCTATGTTCCAATTATTCTTCTGTTATTCTATTTATGTTCATGTCAAGTTCATTAATTTAATTGGAACATAGAGCTTAACTTGAGAACCACGTGCCACCACAAGGGTTTAATGGGACGCTCTTTGCTGACTAATTAGGAAAGCTAGTGGAAGACTACCTTACCCGAAAGGGGCAAGGGCAGTAGGGGAGTTGCATGCAAGGAGGTTCTCGGGTCGATTTAGCTGCGATGGCGGTCAGACGGGGGATTCTTGCAAGTGCTCTTCCCATAAACTGTAGCGGGTTTTCGAAAGCTAGTGGAACTTTGTAAAGGCCTCGTAGTGTTGCCCTGCCGCGCTTCCTAGGTAGAGGTGTATGGGAGTCGCGACCCCTTGGCAGATGGGTAACATGACTTGTGGGTAAAGGGTATAACCTCTGCAGAGTGTAAAACTGGTATACTAGCCGAGCTCACGGTCATGAGCGGCTCAGGACTCTCTGATGTTTAAATTATGGAACTTAAATTCAATTTTGTCATTTGCATTGCATGGGTTTATTATTAATTTTGTTCTACTACTTTTATTATGGTTTGGTATTTACTTACATTTAGTAAACTGCTAATAAAAGTTTGACCAACTACTTAAAAGCAATGCTCAGCTTTAACCATTGTCATTGATTAGTCTTACACATCACATGAACTCACACCTTTGTGAGTTTATGTCCACTGGTTCCCCACAACTTGTTGAGCTATGATCATGTGTGAGCTCACCCTTGCTGTCTCACACCCCCCACTCCACAGGAGAAGAGCAGGTGGTTCAGGAGGAGCCACAAGGCGAGGAGTATGTTCTGATCTAGGTGGCGTTTCTCAGTTGACATTTGCGCCGATGATCCTTAGTTCGTTTTATATTTATTATTTTATTTTGTAATAAGTCTTCCGCTATGTAATAAATACTCTGATGTTCTATGACATTTATCTTTATACACTCTGTTATTATATATGTTGTCTTCTTTGGCGCATGTATGAGATACACCCGGTTTTGTCCTTTAAAACCGGACGTGACATAACGATAAAACGATATCATGAATATCTGACTCTCGCCATCCATCGATATCATAGGTGTGTGACATCAAAATATTCTGATCTTAAAAAGAAACAACTGTAACGTTCGCCAACCATGTTTCATAAATCTTAAATTTTATATGGTATGGTATAAATGAAATGTAAAAACGATACTCCATTCGCTCCTTAAAATTCGATTTAGTTTCATCCGTACGTAGCATCCCCCTTCCAAGCATGGTACACAAAAACTCTCGCCCTGGCTTCTTGATCCTTTTTCTTAGTTCGTAAGCAACCTCCACCCATCGATCAACTCCATCCGAAGCCGCAAAGCCGTTTCCCAGAACAGAGGAAATCCCACGCCGCGATTGCTTAATCCAGTCGCGCTACCTACGGTTAATTGCCCACGACCACAACGCGCGTTCAATTCCATGAACAAAAAGATGCCACGACTTGACCTGTCCAAAAAAAAAGCACACAGCACAGCACAGCACTGCAGTGTAGATGAATACAATTTCAACGGGTGAGATCAATGCACATGCAACTCCTAGCCTAGACCGATCGAGACAAGAGCACAGGTGCATGTGCATCGCTTGCAGAGATTTCCACACGGCCACGGAGCGCCGCCGGGGACGGACCGCGTCCAAGCCCGCACGCCCACAGGACCACGGGTGGCGGGTGGCCAGCCGAACCGCACGCCCACAGCTCCTGCAGCGCACGCTAAGCAGAGGCACTGTTTTCCCGCCGTGGCGGCGCGCGCGGAAGTGGATGGATCATCCATCGACCGACCGTCTCTCTCTGACGCACCTCGCTCTCGCGTCGCTCCAACCCGGCCGACGACTACAAAGGCACCAGGAGGCGCAGTGCTGCTGCTGCTACACCACCATCATCATTCACCACCACCGGATAAGGACACGGCACCACTAGCTCGTAGAGGGTCGGCCAGAGTCAGCAAAACAGAAAAGGGAGAGGGGGGATGGGGGCCGATCGGTTCCCGAGCGTGGCGGAGGGCGGCCTCGGCGGCGAGGCGCTCTACTGCGCGGTCATCCTGTGGCTGTCCGTGACGTCGTGGATCATCTTCACCTGGGCCGGCGACGGCGGGAGGAGGCGGCGGGGCGGCGGCCGCAGCCGCGGGAGCCCAGCGTTCGTCGGCGCGTCGGGGCTCTGCGACGGCACCGGGCCCGAATGCAGCGGCGGCTACGGCATCTGCGGCACCTGCCTCGACTAGCTAGCCGCGCGCCTGCTCTGCTACTAGTAAGTTTGTGTGAGCGTGAGCGTGTTTGTAGCATCTACATGTCGTCGTCCGTCGTCGTCGTCGTCGATCCGTGGCCTTTATCGAACCGGAGCAGCTCCCCTGTGTTATGAACCTAGTCAGCCTACTTCGATCTTGCATCGGTTGCGCAAACTGAGAGTTGTTGTATGTTAGCACCTTTTTTTTGCGCTTTCATCTGTAAATTAAGCTGGAAGCCTGCTAAAAGTATCAGATACATGCCTTCGACTTCAACAGTATATGAGATGAGATTCTTCGTCGGCGAGGTTACTTTATCCGCTGCGTTTAGCTGCTGTGGAGGATCTCTCTTTTTAAGGATTTGATTGATAAGCTGGGCACATGTCCTTTCAACTAGACAGTTTGCATTAGTTAATTACGAATCCAACAGCTTTTGGCAAGCAAGCCGAAGCCTGTCAAGCTGGGCAATGGTAGCTGCTCTCGTTACTTACTAGGAGTTAATAGCTCGTACAAATTAAAGCTGTTAAGTGCTCCCCCCCCCCCCCTTATTTTGTAGATGAAATAGTTAGATAAATATAACCTAGGGGGGGACCCTCCAAATCCTGTAATTGTTGCCTTGTTGGGAGAACAAGCGAACAGGACTAGATATGTGACACAGGAGGTGCATATAAAGGGTAATTATTGTTTTACACCCCGTTGGTTGTTCCGGTTTGCTTGGCCGGATTAATTCTCTAATTTTTATATAAGCTTTAATTAACTGAAACGATTTTGGGTTTAAATCGGCACAAACGAACAAGATCTTAAGACCTTTTTAAGGTGCAGCTGCACCTCTAATTTCAGTATGGAATGGATTCTGTTGAAAACTACGTCACCACGGATCACCAGATCCGCTCCCTTCCCTCCCGTCGGCAGTTGGGGCGCGAGAAGCTGTAGAGAATCTGTCTCCCTTTCTAGAAGTACGACAGAGTAACACACGAGACACAGGATATAGTGTTGGGCCTTTGGCCTCTTTCTCTTCTCAATTCCATATGAGGGGTACAGGTTCTATATATAGAGACGTGATCGCCCTCAGGGGCATATTCGGTATTTGCCCACATAACCCTTCATTAGGGTTTCTCAACACTCCCCCTTGGGCGAATACCGCGACCAACACATGCCTCATTAAAACTCCCAAAAAACCCAATGGGAAAATATGGAGAAAGAGCGCATGGTGACGCATATTGCATTTGCACTTTGTTGCCTCGTTAAAAACCTCATGTGAGAAACTTCAAGAAAACTCACCAAGGGAAAAGAGCACAACAACTGTCATCAGGACAAATTTCGATCCTCTGGGATATAGATTCTATTGAATCTTCTACAAGGGCTAACTTAAGAAATGTGCTCCCCTGATCCTTGCAAAACTATATCAATAAAGCAAAACATCTTCTTCTGGAAGTATATGTACATAAAGATTTAGCAAACATATTGCATATCCTTGCAAGGACTATTTCAGGAACTTTACCTCTACTCACTTCTAGGATATACGAGGTAAGTGCACGTATCAATATAAATAAGCCACTTTGACTGATGGTATTCGATCGACTGGATCTATATATTTGATAAAAAGTTCCATAAAGGTTCACATATTGATCATCAAGTTGACGCCTCCAGGGCATACCGATATGGCATTCAGTATCTCGCAATTGTGATCAATATTAAGCATTCGCTCCCCCTAACGATGACATCTGTCAAAGTCTTTATCCCTTATAACTCAAGCATATTCTTCAAGATATATGTCTCGTTGTTCATCTGAAATAACGAGAATGGATGAGATTGGGGTGCTATAATTTTCTATCTTACACCACAATTTATACATAGTTGTGCAAAGCAAATAACATGTCCTTCAATAGGACTTAGGGGTAATATAGTTGCAATAGTACATATTCTAAATATGACACATCGCTCCAGGCGTTCATCCATTGCAACATCTATGATGATGTAACAAAAGTCCATCAAAGATCATAATCCATCAGGGATTTTTCATCGATCAGATACATCGTTATAGTATGTCATTCTGGCACAATGGGGATATTTTGCCAGTAACACCTAAACCTTATAGGTTTCTTCCATCGGGCTTTAGAGGATACCGTAATTCCACATCTAGTGGAAAATACCATGAATAAAACTCGTGTAATGCACATGTGCTTATTCAGTGAATTTCAAATCCTTTGGTACCTCATCTTCTACCTTTTCGGGTCTGTATGGGTCTTTATCCCTTTATAGGGATTATCAAACTTTGATGTTTAACACAGACTTTATTTCTTCTGGAAAGGTTCCATCAAGGAACTATAATCTCATCTAGGAGATATTCTCTCTATATAGGAGAGTGCTCATTCGTCAGGAATGTATTATTCGGTACGAGATTTATATGTTGCATATTTATAATTCAAAGATATGGATCCTCCTAGGATCTCATGACGGATCTTCAGAATCCTATTAACTGCATAATTTAATTCATGCCATTTGCCAGATATATTACATAGCGGAACATTGTTTATTCAACACATACGTGGGATGGGTCTCTCACAAGACCACTTGAACCATCGCATTCACCACACATTATTTCAATAGTGCCCATAAATTTCCGAACTTCAAGCTCATGACTTTCATTTTGCGATTATTGGTTCAGCCTCGATTGCATTTATCAATGACCCGATAAGAGAGCTTAAAGCACTCATGCCTAGGACTTTGTTTTGGATCCATTTGCAATCTATAGAGGCAAGATAGGTGTCGACACATTTGTCTCCCACATTTAATAATGATCTCCACCATTTCCCAAAGCGAAAGATTCATTGTTCCGTATTCCTAGCATAATGATATTGCGCGCATTGCTAGGAACTTAATCATCAAGATGAACCTCTTCATGAGGCAAATTACCATCAAGGTGAATTAATCCGAGGAAAGTTATCACAGACCACGTGAATCGGCAATCAGAACATATGCTTTGACTAAGGCCGATGGATCATATTCGCAGGCGTCCCCGAGAATAGATCAAATGCCAATAAGTCAAATGTGAATATGATATTAATCCCGGGTATATCCACATCTACATCAGGTAGAAGCATTCAAACCTATATGGTTACTCATCAACGATTTCTAGCAAACTCCATATACATAGGAGTACACACCGAACGACAGGTTCAGTTTGGCTTTTGTGCGTTTAATAGAATATTGAGGCATTACACTATATGGGCATTCCTCCCCCTAATGCCGAGATGTTCTAAAAGCATACATATATAATCCCCAACCACAATCATCCAGTTGTGGCCAATGTATGCTATTGTGGTGATTTATTTGAGAAATCTTACGCACATTACATATAGGGGTTTTATGCAGTGAGCTTTGGACTTAGATTGATGTAGTGGCATGAATACTACATATTTGTCCTTCAACGTGAAGGATTAGTCTCAACTTCCAGCAAGACACTCAACAACAAGTCGCTTTGTGGTTACAATTCTGCAAACTTACTGTTATTATCACCAAATATACAGTCAATCATCTGGATTTAGACTGATACGCGCAACAATATGTTAGCCATAAAAACAAAATACTTTAGGGCTCATGCATACCATTTGTCGTTTGGAGCAAGTAGTTGACTTCATATCAACAAGGACAATGACCATCAGGTCTAGCGCTCACAAGAACATTCATTGGTTGCATTGTGCTTTCAAGCACATAGGAGAATTTGCGCATATATAATGGTGGTAAAGTGCACGGCATCAAGCCAATGCTGCCAAGCAGAGATTTTTATATGCAGAGATGTATAGTCCAGCTCGTTTTTATCATTGCCCATGGGTTACCCAATTACGCATACCATTCTGAAATTGGGTATCGAATTATGCAACATTTTTAGGTATTATAATTTTGAGAGAGAACTTATAACAATAATTAATTATTTGTGGTGCTGCCAGCAGGGCAAACATTTCTCCTCATATTATATACCAAATTGTTCTATATAGCATTATTTTGATCTCTTCATTATTCAGCAAAAAGAGAAGCTTTGGAATAGAACAGACAAGACCAAGAATTCCTTTTATCTGGGAAAAACCACCTGATTGCTAAGCTTTCGATTAAGCAAATGGTGATAACTACTTGGCAATAGCGAAACAAGACCGTTATCCGTCTGGGACCAGGCTTCAACAACAGATAGTAGTGCTCTCATAAGAAGAAATCATCAGGAGTAGAGAGGATACAACATGTCTCCACAAGATCTTCATATTTCTATCACAAATTGTCATCACTAGTAGTCTAGTGGTCAAGACATATGGCTCTTCTGGCTCCAAGGACCAAGGACATATTAATGTCTAATTTAGTTTCATGCTCTGTGGTGATGTGAGATTTCATAGCTAGTGTTGGGACCATGCTTCGTCACCGAAGGTCCTGCAGAAAGAAACAGCTTCGGCTAAAGCTGCTCGTACGTGACGCCGAAGGCACCATTCATGAAGCTTCGGTATTACAGCATATCCGAATATGAAGGGTCAAACCGACTTAAAGATAGAATGACCTTTTAGTCCATAAGGGTCTGAGTCATTGTTGTAAACTTTTATGAAGGTCATGATTGTAATTCCTCACAGGTTGTGTCCTGTGCCTATAAATAGTGAACAATATTCCTTTACTGTTCACGCATTCCTATATTTGCTAACGCATCACTCGGGAATTATTGTTTGTCAAGGCAAAGGTATAAATGTACCTAAACATTGTATTCAAATATCTTAAATTTATATAATAAGATATGTGGATGATGTCATTTATTTCCAATGTATTTATCTTTAATGTTTCATGTTTTACTTTATTTTGTATTATCTTTATAAGTTCAATTACGAAGGTGAAACCTTCGTAATATTATGCTCGTGACCTTCGTCCGAAGTTCATTAAATCCTTGTGGAGATAATGCTTCGGCGGACGAAGGGCATTGATATTTAACATTTTATGTTGCCTTGTTCTTAACTCATAGCATTTGAGAACAAGTCCCCAACATTGGCGCCCACCTTCGGTGAACTCACTTCCACTTTTTTGAGCTGATGGCTTCGTTCAACAATCAAGCTAGAGCTGCTTCGGCTCCGAAACTGGTACTCCCGATAACAGGCGGTTCATGCTCAGAGCCAGCCAACAAGAAGCAGAAGAAGGAGGCACAGAGAAGGGTACAACATGTCGGGGTGCAGGGACCCTTCATCAAGTCAAGATGGTCTCACATTCCAATTACCTTCTCCCAAGAGGATCTTCAACTCAAGGATTACCCACACAATGATGCCATGGTTATCTCTTGTGTGATCAAAGGATTTCTGGTCCATAATGTTTTGGTTGATACATGCAGTGCAGCTGATATCATATTTGCTAAGGCCTTCAGACTGATGCAAGAGCTCGAAGACAAAATTCATGATGCCACACATCCCCTTTGTGGTTTCGGAGGAAGGCAGATTGTAGCACTCGGCAAAATCACAATGCCAGTGACCTTCGGATTTATCAACAACACAAGGACTGAACAAGTTGTATTTGATATTGTTGACATGGAATACCCTTACAATGCAATCATTGGTCGTGGTACTCTCAATGCCTTCGAAGCAATTATTCATCCAGCTTACCTCTGCATGAAGATACCTTCAGACCAAGGGCCCATTGCTATTCATGGAAGTCAGGAAGCTACCAGAAGGGCCGAAAGAAATTGGACAGACTCAAAAGCAATCCATAACATAGATGGAGTTGAAGCTTGTGAGCAATACAAGTTCAGAAGGGAAAAAGCTGCTTCGGCCGATCAGCCGAAGCCCATGCTCTTGTGTGAGGATATAGCAGAGCAGAAGGTGCTCTTGGGATCTCAACTGTCCGAAGAGCAGGAGAAACCCTTAATAAGGTTTTTGTTCAACAACTGAGAGCACCTAGAGGGGGGGGGGTGAATAGGTGATCCTGTAAAAACTTCAAACTTAAGCCACAAAAACTTGTTAAGTGTTAGCACGATTATTGCCAAGTGGCTAAGGTGAAGTCTCAACAAAACACAGTACCACAAGAGAATCAATCACAGAGTGACACAGTGGTTTTATCCCGTGGTTCGGCCAAGACCAACGCTTGCCTACTCCACGTTGTGGCGTCCCAACGGATGAGGGTTGCAATCAACCCCTCTCAAGCGGTCCAAAGACCCACTTGAATACCACGGTGTTTTGTTGTTCCTTTCACTATCCCGTTTGCAAGGAATCTCCACAAATTGGAGTCTCTTGCCCTTACAAGTATATGATCACAAATGAAACACAGAGTAAGGGAGGGAAGCAACACACACAAATCCACAGCAAAAACGCACACACACGGCCAAGAATCGAGCTCACAAGAATATCTCAAAGTTCTCACTAGAACGGAGCTCGAATCTCTTAGAATCACAAACGAGTGCGCAAAAACCAAGTGTGGATGATCAAGAATGCTCAAGAGTTGCTTGTGTGTCTCCTCCATGCGCCTAGGGGCTCCTTTTATAGCCCCAAGGCAGCTAGGAGCCGTTGAGAGCAATTCCGGAAGGCTATCCTGGCCTTCTGTCGACGGGGGCACCGGACAGTCCGGTGCACACCGGACACTGTCCGGTGCCCGATTTGTTTCCTTTTCTGGCGCTGCCGACCGTTGCAGCCCGTTGGAGATCTGCGAGCCGTTGGCGCACCGGACAGTCCGGTGCACACCGGACAGTCCGGTGTCGTCTTCCGACCGTTGGCTCGGCCACGTGTCCCGCGCGGATTGCGCGGCCGACCGTTGGCCCTGGCCGACCGTTGGCTCACCGGACAGTCCGGTGCACACCGGACAGTCCGGTGAATTTTAGCCGTACGCCGTCGGCGAATTCCCGAGAGCGGCCAGTTCGAGCCGAGGCAGCCTGGCGCACCGGACACTGTCCGGTGCACACCGGACAGTCCGGTGCTCCAGACCGAGCTGGGTCTTGGCTGCACACAGCCAAGACTTTCTCTCCCCTTCTCTTTTCTTCTTCTTTATGTTTCTAACACTTAGACAAATATATTAGTACACAAAACCAATGTACTAAGGATTAGAAACATACCTTTATTCTTGATTTGTATTTTGTCCACCGTTTTGCAATTAGGCACTTGTGTTGGACACTAAATCACCAAAATACTTAGAAATGGCCCAAGGGCACATTTCCCTTTCAATCTCCCCCTTTTTGGTGATTTATGCCAACACAACATAAAGCAAGTTGAACAAGTACAAAAACACTTCAAATAATAACTCAAATTTATTTTGAATCAATTTTGGCATATATGGATCATCCTTTGCCACCACTTGGTTTGTTTTTGCAAATCAAACTCAAATCTCTATCTCTAAGTCAAACACACATGTTGAAGCATAAAGAGAGTCATTCCAAAAGAGTTTGATCAAAAACTCCCCCTTTTTCCCATAATCAATACTTCTCCCCACAAGAAGCCAACTTTTGACAAGAGAGACAACAAAAGAGTTTTGACAAACCAAAAACTCTATTCTACTATTTTCAAAATCTCTCAAGTGGTAGCTGATCCATTTATTGCTTTGGCCTTTATTTTCTCCCCCTTTGGCATCAAGCACCAAAACGGGATTAATCTTGGCCCTTTAACCCCATTGCCTCACCAAAATCTTCAATTAAGAGCAAATGGCAATAAGAGTTCATGAGATGGACTTGGAATAGGTTACCCTCTCATCGGAGTGCAGTGGAAGTCTTTCACGGTCCAAGTCCACCTTTTCCCTTTCAATTCTCCTTTGAGACTAAAGCAAGCAAACTCAAGCATATGGTTAGTCTCAAAGGGTCAAGTTGTAACACATCTCCCCCTAAACATGTGCATCACTTTGCAACGGACTTGTGAGGTCCAGGGAGCGTTTGTACAACTTGAGCACCATAATAAGCAACGAAATGCAGAATGGACATGATCAAAGGCATAAATACATGTATGCTACAATTCAATCCAAGTTCCGCGAATCTAAGACATTTAGCTCACTACGCAACCTGCAAAAGGTCTTTTCATCTAAAGGCTTGGTAAAGATATCGGCTAGCTGGTTCTCGGTGCTAACATAAAACACTTCGATATCCCCCTTTTGCTGGTGGTCTCTCAAAAAGTGATGCCGGATGTCAATGTGCTTTGTGCGGCTGTGCTCAACAGGATTTTCTGTTATTCGGATAGCACTCTCATTATCACATAGGAGTGGGACTTTGCTCAGATTGTAGCCAAAGTCCCGGAGGGTTTGCCTCATCCAAAGTAGTTGCGCGCAACACTGTCCTGCGGCAACATACTCGGCCTCAGCGGTGGATAGGGCAACGGATGTTTGTTTCTTAGAGTTCCATGACACCAGGGACCTTCCTAAGAATTGGCACGTCCCCGATGTACTCTTCCTATCGACCTTACATCCAGCATAGTCGGAATCTGAGTACCCAATCAAGTCAAAGTTAGACCCCTTTGGATACCAGATCCCGAAGCAAGGCGTAGCGACTAAATATCTAAGGATTCGCTTCACGGCCACTAAGTGACACTCCTTAGGATCGGATTGAAATATAGCACACATGCATACGCTAAGCATAATATCCGGTCTACTAGCACATAAGTAAAGTAATGACCCTATCATTGACCGGTATGCTTTTTGATCAACGGACTTACCTCCTTTGTTGAGGTCGGTGTGTCCGTCGGTCCCCATCGGAGTCTTTGCGGGCTTGGCGTCCTTCATCCCAAACCGCTTCAGCAAGTCTTGCGTGTACTTCGTTTGGGAGATGAAGGTGCCGTCCTTGAGTTGCTTCACTTGGAACCCAAGGAAGTAGGTCAACTCGCCCATCATCGACATCTCGAATTTCTGCGTCATCACCCTGCTAAACTCTTCACAAGACTTTTGGTTAGTAGAACCAAATATTATGTCATCGACATAAATTTGGCACACAAACAAATCACCATCACAAGTCTTAGTGAAAAGAGTTGGATCGGCTTTCCCAACCTTAAAAGCATTAGCAATTAAGAAATCTCTAAGGCATTCATACCATGCTCTTGGGGCTTGTTTAAGTCCATAGAGCGCCTTAGAGAGCTTACACACATGGTCGGGGTACCGTTCATCCTCGAAGCCAGGGGGTTGCTCCACATACACCTCCTCCTTTATTGGCCCGTTGAGGAAAGCGCTCTTTACATCCATTTGGTACAACCTGAAAGAATGGTGAGCGGCATATGCTAGCAAGATACGAATGGACTCTAGCCTAGCCACAGGAGCAAAAGTCTCCTCAAAGTCCAAACCTGCGACTTGGGCATAACCTTTTGCCACAAGTCGAGCCTTGTTCCTCGTCACCACTCCGTGCTCGTCCTGTTTGTTGCGAAACACCCACTTGGTTCCCACAACATTTTGCTTGGGACGAGGCACCAGCGTCCAAACTTCATTGCGCTTGAAGTTGTTGAGTTCCTCCTGCATGGCCAACACCCAATCCGGATCTAGCAAGGCCTCCTCTACCCTGAAAGGCTCAACAGAGGAGACAAAGGAGTAATGCTCACAAAAATTTACTAATCGAGATCGAGTAGTTACTCCCTTGCTAATGTCACCCAAAATTTGGTCGACGGGATGATCCCTTTGAATCATCGCTCGAACTTGGGTTGGAGGTGCCGGTTGCGCTTCTTCCTCCATCACGTGATCATCTTGTGCTCCCCCTTGATCGCACGCCTCCTTTTGATGAACTTGTTCATCGTCTTGAGTTGGGGGATGCACCGTGGTTGAGGAAGAAGGTTGATCTCGTTCGTCTTGTTCCTGTGGCCGCACTTCTCCAATCGCCATGGTTCGTATAGCGGCCGTCGGAACATTTTCTTCATCTACATCATCACAATCAACAACTTGCTCTCTTGGAGAGCCATTAGTCTCATCAAATACAACGTCGCTAGAGACTTCAACCTGACCCGATGATTTGTTGAAGACCCTATACGCCTTTGTATTTGAATCATAACCTAACAAAAACCCTTCTACAGCTTTGGGAGCAAACTTAGAATTTCTACCCTTCTTCACTAGAATGTAGCATTTGCTCCCAAATACACGAAAGTACGATACATTGGGTTTGTTACCGGTTAGCAGCTCATACGAAGTCTTCTTGAGGAGGCGGTGAAGGTAGACCCTGTTGATGGCGTGGCAAGCCGTGTTCACAGCTTCCGACCAAAAGCACTCGGGGGTCTTGAATTCTCCAAGCATCGTCCTCGCCATATCGATTAGCGTCCTGTTCTTCCTCTCTACCACACCATTTTGCTGTGGTGTGTAGGGAGCGGAGAACTCGTGCTTGATCCCTTCCTCCTCAAGAAACTCCTCCACTTGAAGGTTCTTGAACTCGGACCCGTTGTCGCTCCTTATCTTCTTCACCTTGAGCTCAAACTCATTTTGAGCCCTCCTGAGGAAGCGCTTGAGGGTCCCTTGGGTTTCAGACTTATCCTGCAAAAAGAACACCCAAGTGAAGCGGGAAAAGTCATCAACAATAACTAGACCATACTTACTTCCTCCTATGCTTAGGTAGGCGACGGGTCCGAAGAGGTCCATGTGCAGCAGCTCCAGAGGTCTTGATGTGGTCATCACATTCTTGCTGTGATGCGCTCCTCCCACCTGTTTACCTGCCTGACAAGCTGCACAAGGTCTATCTTTTTCGAAATGCACATTTGTTAGACCTATCACGTGTTCTCCCTTTAGAAGCTTGTGGAGGTTCTTCATCCCCACATGTGCTAAGCGGCGATGCCACAGCCAGCCCATGCAAGTCTTAGCCATTAAGCATGCATCTAGACCGGCCTCTTCTTTTGCAAAATCAACTAAATAAAGCTTGCCGTCTAGTACACCCTTAAAAGCTAGTGAACCATCACATCTTCTAAAGACAGACACATCTACATTTGTAAATAAACAATTATATCCCATTTGACATAATTGACTAACAGATAGCAAATTATATCCAAGACTTTCCACTAAGAATACATTTGAGATAGAATGCTCATTAGAAATTGCAATTTTACCTAACCCTTTTACCTTGCCTTGATTCCCATCACCGAATATAATTGAATCTTGGGAATCCTTATTCTTGACGTAGGAGGTGAACATCTTCTTCTCCCCCGTCATATGGTTTGTGCATCCGCTGTCGATAATCCAGCTTGAACCCCCGGATGCATAAACCTGCAAGGCAAATTTAGGCTTGGGTCTTAGGTACCCAACTCATGTTGGGTCCTGCAAGGTTAGCACAAATATCTTTAGGGACCCAAATGCAAGATTTATCTCCCTTGCATCTAGCCCCTAATTTCCTAGCAACTACCTTCTTACCCTTTCTACAAATAGCAAAGGGAGTATTGCAAGCATAATAAATGGTAGAAGGTTTGTTTACAACTTTTCTAGGAACATGAGCAAAATTTCTCCTAGACGTATGCGCAACATTTCTCCTACTCATATCTCTATCATGCTTATGAGAGGAACTAGAAGCAAACATGGCATGAGAATCATAAACATGTGAATCAAAATCATTATAAGCATTTCTAGCATTTCTCCTATCATAATATAAGAAAGCATGGTTCTTTTTAGCATTACTAGCCATAGGGGCCTTCCCTTTCTCCTTAACGAAGATGGGAGCCTTATGGCTTGTTAAGTTCTTGGCCTCTCTCTTGAAGCCAAGACCATCCTTAATTGAGGGGTGTCTACCAACCGTGTAGGCATCCCTTGCAAATTTTATTTTATCAACTTCATTCTTGCTAGTCTTAAGTTGGGCATTAAGACTAGCCAATTCCTCATTTAATTTGGAAATTAAAACTAGGTGTTCACTACAGGCATCAATATCGAAATCCTTACACCTAGTGCAAATCTTAACATGTTCTACACAAGAATTAGATTTATTTGCTACTTCTAATTTAGCATTTAAATCATTGTTAACACCTTGTAAAGTAGAAATGGTTTCATGACAGGAAGATAATTCACTAGAAAGCATTTCATTTCTTTTTACTTCTAAAGCATATGATTTTTGTGCCTCTACAAATTTATCATGTTCATCATACAATAAATCCTCTTGCTTTTCTAAAAGCCTATCCTTTTCATTCAAAGCATCGATCAATTCATTGATTTTATCTATCTTAGATCTATCTAAGCCTTTGAACAAGCATGAATAATCTATATCATCATCACTAGATTCATTATCACTAGAAGAAGCATAAGTGAAGTCTTGAGTACTCACCTTCTTCTCCCTTGCCATAAGGCATGTGAGACGCTCGTTGGGGAAGAGGGAAGACTTGTTGAAGGCGGTGGCGGCGAGTCCTTCATTGTCGGAGTCGGAGGAGGAGCAATCCGAGTCCCACTCCTTTCCTAGATGCGCCTCGCCCTTCGCCTTCTTGTATTGCTTCTTCTTCTCTCTTTTGTTCCCCTTTTCCTGGTCACTTTCATTATCGGGACAGTTAGCGATAAAATGACCAAGCTTACCGCATTTGAAGCATGAGCGCTTCCCCTTGGTCTTGGTCTTGCTTGGCTGCCCCTTGCGACCATTTAGCGCCGTCTTGAATCTCTTGATGATGAGAGCCATCTCTTCATCATTGAGTCCGGCCGCCTCAATCTGTGCCACCTTGCTGGGTAGCGCCTCCTTGCTTCGTGTTGCCTTGAGAGCAAGGGGTTGCGGCTCGTTGATTGGACCATTCAACGCCTCGTCGACGTATCTTGCCTCCTTGATCATCATCCGCCCGCTTACGAATTTTCCAAGCACTTCCTCGGGCGTCATCATCGTGTACCTGGGATTCTCACGAATATTGTTCACGAGATGAGGATCAAGTACGGTAAAGGACCTGAGCATTAGGCGGACGACGTCGTGGTCCGTCCATCGCGTGCTCCCGTAGCTCCTTATCTTGTTGATAAGGGTCTTGAGCCGATTGTATGTTTGCGTCGGCTCCTCCCCCCTTATCATTGCGAAACGTCCAAGCTCTCCCTCCACCAACTCCATCTTGGTGAGCAAGGTGACGTCGTTCCCCTCATGAGAAATCTTGAGGGTGTCCCAGATCTGCTTGGCGTTGTCCAAGCCGCTCACTTTATGGTATTCATCCCTGCACAAGGAAGCTAGAAGAACAGTAGTAGCTTGTGCATTCTTATGAATTTGTTCATTTATGAACATGGGACTATCAGAACTATCAAAGTGCATTCCACTCTCTACAATCTCCCATATACTAGGATGGAGAGAGAATAGGTGACTACGCATTTTGTGGCTCCAAAATCCGTAGTCCTCTCCATCAAAGTGTGGGGGCTTGCCGAGTGGAATGGAGAGCAAATGTGAATGTGAACTTTGCGGAATACGAGAGTAGTCAAAAGAAAAGTTCGAATTAACCGGTTTTCTCCTCTCGTGGTCGTTGTGGTCCTCGTCCTTTTGGGAAGAAGTAGACTCGTCGCTGTCGTAGTAGACGATCTCCTTGATGCGCCTGGTCTTCTTCTTCTTCCCTTCCTTCCGTCTTTGGCCCGAGCCGGAGTCGGTAGGCTTATCGTCCTTCGGCTCGTTGACGAAGGATTCCTTCTCTTTGTCGTTGATCACTATACCCTTCCCCTTAGGATCCATCTCTTTGGGCGGTTAGTCCCTTTGTGAAGAGAACGGCTCCGATACCAATTGAGAGCACCTAGAGGGGGGGGTGAATAGGTGATCCTGTAAAAACTTCAAACTTAAGCCACAAAAACTTGTTAAGTGTTAGCACGATTATTGCCAAGTGGCTAAGGTGAAGTCTCAACAAAACACAGTACCACAAGAGAATCAATCACAGAGTGACAAGTGGTTTTATCCCGTGGTTCGGCCAAGACCAACGCTTGCCTACTCCACGTTGTGGCGTCCCAACGGACGAGGGTTGCAATCAACCCCTCTCAAGCGGTCCAAAGACCCACTTGAATACCACGGTGTTTTGTTGTTCCTTTCACTATCCCGTTTGCAAGGAATCTCCACAAATTGGAGTCTCTTGCCCTTACAAGTATATGATCACAAATGAAACACAGAGTAAGGGAGGGAAGCAACACACACAAATCCACAGCAAAAACGCACACACACGGCCAAGAATCGAGCTCACAAGAATATCTCAAAGTTCTCACTAGAACGGAGCTCGAATTCTTAGAATCACAAACGAGTGCGCAAAAACCAAGTGTGGATGATCAAGAATGCTCAAGAGTTGCTTGTGTGTCTCCTCCATGCGCCTAGGGGCTCCTTTTATAGCCCCAAGGCAGCTAGGAGCCGTTGAGAGCAATTCCGGAAGGCTATCCTGGCCTTCTGTCGACGGGGGCACCGGACAGTCCGGTGCACACCGGACACTGTCCGGTGCCCGATTTGTTTCCTTTTCCGGCGCTGCCGACCGTTGCAGCCCGTTGGAGATCTGCGAGCCGTTGGCGCACCGGACAGTCCGGTGCCGTCTTCCGACCGTTGGCTCGGCCACGTGTCCCGCGCGGATTGCGCGGCCGACCGTTGGCCCTGGCCAACCGTTGGCTCACCGGACAGTCCGGTGCACACCGGACAGTCCGGTGAATTTTAGCCGTACGCCGTCGGCGAATTCCCGAGAGCGGCCAGTTCGAGCCGAGGCAGCCTGGCGCACCGGACACTGTCCGGTGCACACCGGACAGTCCGGTGCTCCAGACCGAGCTGGGTCTTGGCTGCACACAGCCAAGACTTTCTCTCCCCTTCTCTTTTCTTCTTCTTTCTGTTTCTAACACTTAGACAAATATATTAGTACACAAAACCAATGTACTAAGGATTAGAAACATACCTTTATTCTTGATTTGTATTTTGTCCACCGTTTTGCAATTAGGCACTTGTGTTGGACACTAAATCACCAAAATACTTAGAAATGGCCCAAGGGCACATTTCCCTTTCAACAACAAAGATGTTTTTGCTTGGCCAGCTAATGATCTGTGCGGAGTCAACAGGGATGTTATTGAACACTCGCTCAATGTTGATCCATCCTTCAGACCCAGAAAGCAGAGGCTTCGGAAGATGTCTGATGACAAGGCCGAAGGTGCTCGAAATGAAGTGAAAAGACTTCTCAGTGCCGGAGTTATCAGAGAGGTAAAATACCCAGAATGGTTGGCTAACATTGTTATGGTAAAGAAGGCCAATGGTAAATGGAGAATGTGTATCGATTTTACTGATCTCAATAAGGCCTGTCCGAAGGACGAGTTTCCATTGCCAAGGATAGATTCCCTAGTTGATGCAGCAGCTTCATCAGAGCTTATGAGTCTGCTGGATTGTTATTCAGGCTATCACCAAATTTGGATGAAGAAGGAGGATGAGCCGAAAACCAGCTTTATAACCCCTAGTGGAACATATTGTTACCTTCGGATGCCTGAGGGGCTTAAGAATGCTGGAGGAAGCTTCAGCAGAATGACAGTGAAGGTTCTTCATTCTCAGATAGGCAGGAATGTGCTAACTTATGTTGATGATATCATTGTAAAAAGCACGAAGCAAGAGAATCACATTGCTGATCTGCAGGAGACCTTCGCTAATTTTAGACAGGCTGGTTTAAAGTTGAATCCAGAAAAATGTGTCTTCGAAGTGAAGAAGGGGAAATTTCTTGGTTGCCTAGTTTCAACAAAAGGAATTGAGGCTAATCCAAACAAAATCGAAGCTATCCTCCGAATGGAACCACCAAGTACAAAGAAGGGAGCTCAAAGATTGACAGGAAGACTGGCATCTCTCAACAGATTCATATCTAGATCAGCAGAGAGAAATTTACCATTTTTCGAAGTACTGAAGTCAGCCGAAGTTTTTCAATGGGGGCCAGTCCAGCAGAGAGCCTTCGAAGAGCTGAAGCAATACTTGATAGATCTAACAACACTAACTCCACCAACGTCAGGGGCTCCTTTGTTGTTATATGTGGCAGCTTTGCACTCAGCGGTAAGTGCAGCACTTGTCCAAGAGAAGCTTGAAGGTCAAATCAAAAAGCAGGCCCCAATATACTTTGTATCCGAAGTTCTTAGTTTATCAAAGAAAAATTATACAGAATTGGAGAAGGTACTGTATGCTGTTTTGATGGCCTCCAGGAAGCTTCGGCATTATTTTCAAGCTTACAATATAATTGTTCCTTCTTCACAACCGTTGAAGGATATTATGAGAAATCGAGAAGCTATTGGAAGGATTGGAAAATGGGCTGCAGAGCTCAATGAATTTTGTATTGATTATGTGCATAGGTCCTCGATTCAATCCCAAGCGTTGGCATACTTTATTGCTGACTGGACGCCAGGTGAAAGTCGCCTAGAGGGGGGGTGAATAGGGCGAAACTGAAATTCTCAAAAATAATCACAACTACAAGCCGAGTTAGCGTTAGAAATATAATCGAGTCCGCGAGAGAGGGTGCAAAACAAATCGCAAGCGAATGAGGAGTGAGACACGTGGATTTGTTTTACTGAGGTTCGGTTCTTGCAAACCTACTCCCCGTTGAGGTGGTCACAAAGACCGGTCTCTTTCAACCCTTTCCCTCTCTCAAACGGTCCCTCGGACCGAGTGAGCTTTTCTTCTCAATCACTTGGAACACAAAGTTCCCACAAGGATCACCACAAGATTGGTGTATCTTGCCTCAATTACAAGTGAGTTTGATCGCAATGAAGAATCAAAGAAAGAAGAAAGCAATCCAAGCGCAAGAGCTCGAAAGAACACAAGCAAATCTCTCTCACTAATCACTAGGGGGTTGTGTGGAGTTTGGAGAGGATTTGATCACTTGGGTGTGTCTAGAATTGAATGCTAGAGCTCTTGTAAGTAGTTGAAGTAGGAAAACTTGGATGACTTGAATGTGGGGTGGTTGGGGTTATTTATAGCCCCAACCACCAAACTAGCCGTTTGGTGGTGGCTGTCTGTCGTATGGTGCACCGGACATGTTTGGTGCGCCAGCCACGTCACCAGGCCGTTGGGATTCGACCGTTGGAGCTTCTGTCTTCTGGGCCCGCCTGGATGTCCGGTGGCGCACCGGACATGTACTGTAGAGTGTCCGGTGCGCCACTACGCGCGTGCCTGACTTCTGCGTGCTCTGGCGTGCATTAATTGCTGTTGCAGGTGACCGTTGGCGCGAAGTAGCCGTTGCTCCACTGGCTCACCGGACAGTCCGGTGTACACCGGACATGTCCGGTGAATTATAGCGGAGCAAATTCCCGAAGCTGGCGAGTTCCAGAGCCACTCTTTCTTGGGGCACCGGACACTATCCGGTGTACACCGGACAGTCCGGTGAATTATAGCGGAGCGCCTTTGGATTTTCCCGAAGGTGAAGAGTTCAGCGTGAAGTCCCCTGGTGCACCGGACAGTCCGGTGCGCCAGACCAGGGCACACTTCGGTTATCCCTTTGCTCTTTTGTTGAACCCAATACTTGGTCTTTTTATTGGCTAAGTGTGAACCTTTGGCACCTGTATAACTTGTACACTAGAGCAAACTAGTTAGTCCAATTATTTGTGTTGGGCAATTCAACCACCAAAAATATTTAGGAACTAGGTGTAAGCCTAATTCCCTTTCACCAGGGGCTCAAGAGTAAGAAACGAATAAAGATGCCGAAGTTTGGACAATGTTTTACGATGGGTCTTGGGGAACTTTCGGAGCAGGAGCAGCTGCTGTGTTGGTTTCACCTTCCAAAGTTAAAACTTGTTATGCGACAAGACTTGATTTCAGTTGCACAAACAATATCGTTGAGTACGAAGCTCTGCTCTTGGGTCTTCGGAAGTTAAAGGCAATGGGAATCAGGAGGGCCATTCTTAAAACTGATTCCCAAGTTATTTCTGGCCATATTGACAAGAGCTACAAAGCAAGAGATCCGAAGCTTGAAAAATATTTCGATACAGTTCGAAGGATTGAGGCTTCCTTCAAAGGATTCTCTGTTAAAAATATTCCTCGGGGAGAAAATGAATATGCTGATCTATTAGCCAAGTCAGCAGCACAGGGGCTGCCCTTACCTTCGGAAGTATTTTTCGAAACAATAAAAGCACCTTCGGTCGAGCTTCTTGAAAGAGCAGTCCTCAATATATCCCCTGTCTCTAGTGAAGACTGGAGAACTGAGATCATTTCTTTCCTTCATGGTAATTTTCTTTCAGATGACGAAGCTTATAACAGAAGGATAGAAGCAAGAGCTCGACCATATGTCATAATAGAAGGGGAATTATACAAGCGGGGGGTCTGTTCCCCGTTACTCAAGTGTTTATCCAGAGCCGAAGGCATAGAATTGATGAAGGAAATACACGCAGGCCTGTGCGGATCTCACATTGGATCTAGGCCTTTGCTCGGAAAAGTTTTTCGTCAAGGATTTTATTGGCCAAAAGCAGCTTCAGATGCAGCGGATTTAGTTCAAAAGTGCGAAGGTTGTCAGAAATGTGCAAGAGATCAAAAACAACCTTCGTCTTTAACTCAATTAATACAACCCACTTGGCCGTTGCAAAGGTGGGGCCTTGATTTGTTAGGCCCATTACCATCAGCACAGGGAACTTAAGATATGTTGTAGTGGCAGTGGAGTATTTTTCTAAGTGGATTGAGGCAAAGCCTTTAGCCACAATAACTTCGGTTACTATTCAAAAGTTTTTCTGGCAAAACATTGTTTGTCGCTTCGGAGTGCCGAAGGCCATTACTGTGGATAATGGGACACAGTTTGATTCTGAAGCTTTTAGAGAATTTTGCGATCAAATTGGCACGAAGATCCATTTCGCATCAGTTCGACATCCGGAGTCAAATGGACTTGTCGAAAGAGCTAATGGGATCATAATGACAGGAATAATGAAGTTAATCTTCAATCAGCCCAGGGGAAAGTGGCCAGACGAATTAATCAAAGTGGTGTGGAGCCATAATACAACAGTGTCAAGATCAACAGGCTTTACGCCATTTAAACTATTATTTGGTGACGAAGCAATAACCCCGGAAGAAGCCAAAACGGGATCAATAAGAACGGTAGCTTCGACAGAAGTCGAAGATGAAGCTGATCATTCTATGGAAAAAGATGCTATATAAGGGATAAGGCTTCAAGCTGTGGAAAACATCAACAAATATCAAGCTGAAACAATAAAATGGCGTGACAGAAAGGTTAGGTTGAAGAACATTGGACCAGGACACTTGGTGCTTCGAAGAGTAGCCAACCCTGAGACAGTGGGCAAATTACAGCTGAAGTGGGAAGGACCTTTTTTGGTAGTGTCTTCGTAAAGACCCGGTTCCTACAGATTGAAGGATATGGACGGCAACGACATTCCTAGATCATGGAATGCGGATGAGCTTCGGCGATATTATATTTAGCTTGATGTAATTTTTTCTATTCTTTTTTGTGGCACCCTTTTCCTTTCCAAAGGGGGAGAAAGGTTTTTAATGGGGCCACAACATGTAATTTTTCTTTTCCTCATTTCAATTCTATAAGAGTGATATCCCCTAAAAAATGTAAATGTAAACGCAAAGGAAAAAAGAAAAGAGAACAAGGAGAAGCTCAAAAATCGTTCCTAAGGGAATGCAGAGCTTAGAGCGAAAAATAAACGCTGATTCCGCTGAAAGTAAAAGGCGAAGAAGCTCCTAAGGGAGGCTTACAGCGAAAAATAAACGCTGATTCCGCTGAAAGTAAAAGGCGAAGAAGCTCCTAAGGGAGGCTTACAGCGAAAAGTCAACGCTGATACACCGAAAAGTAAACGGTGAAGCCGAAAAGTAAACGACAAAAAGATTTGAATCATTCCCAAGGGGATGAAGGACTATGATTATGGTTTTTGAATATGTATTCCGATATTCATTTGCACGATACATTACATCATGTCATTTGCATTCATAAACATTCATTTAGACATATATAGAATCATCATCATCATTATACCATACAAAAAAGACAGATGCTTCGGCAATGAGGAACAACTTCGAAGAAAGAGGAAATTTTCATGCTTCGTTGTGTACGAAAAGAAGGGAAGGTGTTTTTCGCCTTCGGCTCAAAGGAGAAGTTTCGTCCACAGCAAAGCAGATTGTACACGGGTAAACGAGACAAGATACATTGCAAGGTATGTACAAATTTACATAAGTTTTTTCCACAATTATATTACAAAAATCTCTCCAGAATTTTTTACAGGAAAGTCTATTATAGCAACTATTAAGCTTCAGGCCGTCATACTTCAAGCTTCGTCAAACTTCAGCTTCGTCATCCTGCACATATTAAAGAACAGAATAAGAAAGGTGCAAATGTCAAGAAGAAGGTAAAAGTAACAAATATAAGTTTATCACTGACTTAAGGTGGCTTCGAGCTTCGTCACCAGCCATTTTTCGCCCGCCATTTACCCAAATTTGGGTCATAAATCTATTTCCGATGCTTCGGGCTAAGCTTGGGATATCAACCAAATCTGCTGCTGACAAGCTGAAGTTTGGCCTATTCACAATCTTTCCGTGCGTACAGCCAGCCTTCAGAAAAGCGGTAGCTGTGCCTCGAGAAGCTACCAGGGCGCAGAAGTCGGCATGCCCACCAATAACTTCGTCAAGAGCATCAACTTCGCCTTCAATATGTTCCAAGGTGCTGGGCAGGTTTTCGGCTGAAGGTGAAAATTTTTCAGAACTGGCTCCGACAGAGTGAAATACGTCATTCAGCCGCTGCACGCATCGGCTGCCGAAATTTAGGCATTTCTCTTGGAGATCCTTCAATGATTTTTGCAAATTTGAATTTTTCTCGACCTCAGTCTTAAGACTTGCTTCAAGCTTCTCCTTTTCTTGCTCATATTTTTCTGACTTTTTGAGTAGTTCATTCTTTAAACTGTCATTTTCGGCTTGGACCTCAGCCAAGGAGCCTTCCATAGACTGAATAATAAAGTCTTTCTTCTCTAAAGCAACTTCGTGTTCTTTAGCCATAATTTCAAGATCTTGAATGGCGAAGTCCTTCTTTTTCAGAACAGCTTCGTAATTTTCAACTTTTTCTTCTAAATCTTTGATGATAGCTTTGTTCTTCTCCTCTTCAAGATCTTGTTGCATTTTTAGCACTTTACTTAATAATATACTCTGCCAAAACAACCTTCGTCAGAAAAAGGCATAAAAATAATAATAATAATAATATTTTTACCTTAAAATTCGCATAGAGCAAGCTGCCCGCGACATGATGTCGCGGGTACCTGCAGAGGTCTGCCTCTATCTTCAGCAGGCCAACGCTTTTGGAGAGGGTTCTAACAATTTTGGCCTCGGTGCGATTCCGAAGGCATCTTAGCTTCCCTTCGTTGACCCCACCAAATAGCATAGCCCCTGATTTATATCCGCAAGATATGGCATATTTTTTCAACTCTTCTTTTTCGGCATCTATTAACTCTTGTCCAAGCAAATCTTGAAAGTTAAAATCTCCTTCCTCCGAAATTTCATCAATATGCTCTTTCCCCTTTTCAGTTGTCGTGTTCACCGCAGCCACAACAGCTTCTTCTTTAGCCATTTTTAGAAGAATATTGTCAATAACTTCCAGTGTTTTTTCCAGGTTTCAATCTTCGGTGGCCCCGGCTTCGGCTCCGGTAGCTTCAACTCCGGTAGTTTCGGCGGCTTCGGCTCCGGTAGCTTCGGCTCCGGCAGTTGCAATTTCAGTGGTTTCAGCCCTGGTAGCTTCGGCTGCGGCGGCTTTGGCTTCGGCGGTCTCGGCAATAACAATTTTTGACGCCGATACCGGTGGCGGCGTCTGATGAATTACATCTGTCACTTGGATAATTCTGCGTTTTTTCGGCTTTGCAGGACTTTCTGCTGCCGAAGCTTTTTTGTCCTTCTGAAAAAACTTTATCAGTTCCGGTGCCAACGGACTTAGCCTGACAGGCAAAGATTCAGTCATTACCTCCAGAATTTCTTCTACTTCGGCAGCAGAAGGTGTCGCAGGAGCTTCCTCATCTCGGACCAATCTCTCTGGTTCTGGAGATGCAGGCTTTGGAGATGCAGCTTTTATTTTTCCTGGAGCAACCACCTTCGGTTCAAAATTTTCTTTCTTCTTTTTTGGTTGATCTTCGTCGTCTTTAATTAAAGTGCTAGCCACTCTTTTCCTTTTCTGCCCTTCGGCACCCTTGTCTAGCCGTTCGTAGTCAGGGTATTCAAAGCCTATAGCATCAAGCACTCTGTTTAGCCTTCGCTTCGGCCGGGTGCCAAAGGCTGCTGTCATCAACTGATCCTCTTTTTTAGAGTAATTTCCAAGAATTTCAGTACTCAGTATTTCGATTGTTTCGAGCCATTCTTGGCAGGGTGCCTTAAAATATTTCTTGAACTTATAGTGGTAGGGTAGTCGAACAAGCTCCCCCTCTTTCTTCTCTCTTTCAAGCTTCGGCATAGCCCATTCTTTCATAGTTGGAAATAGTTTGAAAGCCAGAAATTCCTGCACTAAATCTCTAGTACCAATGTGCTCTGCAATAATCCTGAATTCAGCTAACGCGGTTTGGGTTGGACCTTCTGGTGTCGTACTGCATCGGGGTCTGGTCTCTCCGAAGATCAATTCAAGCGGACTCTGTACCAGCTTCTCCTTGTCATCGTCAACTTTGACGTAGAACCATTCCGATTTCCAGCCTGTCGGCCACTTGCTTCGGTAGCTGATCATAGGAAATTTTGTAGTCTTCCGATAGGCAAAATTGTAACAACCAAAATTTTCATGTAACCCATCCTTTTTGGCCTTAGTTTGGTAATGTAGCTCGTGTACCCGGCAGAAACCTTCGCCAAATGGCTCCACCCCCTGGCTTCGGAGAGCCCAAATATAAACACTAAGCCTAACAATAGCGTTAGGAGTTAGTTGATGAAGATAGATCCCAAACTTCTTTAGCACATCAGCAATCATCCTATTCAAAGGAAATCTCAAACCAGCTTTGAGGAAACTCTTGAAAATCACTATTTCATCTTTCTATGGCTTCGGGGTAGTCTCTTCTCCGCCATAGCGAATCAGCTTTTTCTCATCTTCGCTAAAGTAGCCCGATTTCACCATCTTAGGAAAATCAGCCTTAGAGATGGTTGACTTTCCAAAGTCCAAGTGGCTAGGCTTGCTTGGTACTGCGATACTGTGATCACCTTCAGAATCAGTCTCTTCAATATCTGCTTGTTCTGCTTCGGCAGCAGGGGTGTCTTCCGATGTCACCAACCCAGATCACCTCATTGCTTCCGAGATAGGAACAGTTTCTGCAGCTTCGGCTTCGTCTCCTTCGCGCTCAACTCTAGCAGTAGAACGCAATCTGGCCATTTGATTTTGAATTTCTTGAAAATTTCCTGAAAATTAATAACCTTTCTTCCGAAGCTCTTCTTCTGACGAAGCAGGCACCAAACTGGAGCTTCGCTTGAATGCGAAAGTCAAGCTTCGGCTATGGTTAAAATTTTTGGCAGCAAAACAGTGCAATAGCAATGAATGCTGTGGTAACTTCACACCTACCTGTCTGTTTATATAGTGCTGCAGGTAAGAAGGTGAATCGTCAGGATTTTTACACCAGGCAAACAGTTGCTCGCACCCACTGCATGGTGGGCCGCAAAAACCAAAATAGTGAACCTGCATGGTGGGACCGCTACGCGCTCAAAAACTGTATCGTTTCTCGACAACGAGCTCAGGGAAGGTGTTTTTCGGACCTTCGGCTTCCTGAAGCCTAAGAGACTTTTTTCACGGATCAAGCTCGTTACGAAAAACGATCTAGCACCGCGAAGGGGCTATTGTTGGGACCATGCTTCGTCGCCGAAGGTCCTGCAGAAAGAAATAGCTTCGGCTGAAGCTGCTCGTACGTGACGCCGAAGGCATCATTCATGAAGCTTCGGTATTACAGCATATCCGAAGATGAAGGGTAGAACCGACTTAAAGATAGAATGACCTTTTAGTCCATAAGGGTCTGAGTCATTGTTGTAAACTTTTATGAAGGTCATGATTGTAATTCCTCACAGGCTGTGTCCTGTGCCTAAAAATAGTGAACAGTATTCCTTTACTGTTCACGCATTCCTGTATTTGCTAACGCATCACTCAGGAATTATTGTTTGTCAAGGCAAAGGTATAAATGTACCTAAACATTGTATTCAAATATCTTAAATTTATATAATAAGATATGTGGATGATGTCATTTATTTCCAATGTATTTATCTTTAATGTTTCATGTTTTACTTTATTTTGTATTATCTTTATAAGTTTAATTACGAAGGTGAAACCTTCGTAATATTATGCTCGTGACCTTCGTCCGAAGTTCATTAAATCCTTGTGGAGATAATGCTTCGGCGGACGAAGGGCATTGATATTTAACATTTTATGTTGCCTTGTTCTTAACTCATAGCATTTGAGAACAAGTCCCCAACAGCTAGTTTCTACTCTTCTTACTCGTAGTAGATCAGAGATAGATTACAGTAAGCATTTCAAAGGTGGAATCCAATGTAGTTCTGCTACATAAACTCCAGGTATATGTCCATTCAGGACTGACCTTTACCATTTGGTTTAAAAGTATATCATACTAATCAAAGGACTATACCTAGTCAATTCAGCGACTATAAGTATTTACAATTCTGAGATGTATGCAACACAAGCATAGAGATCCTAGATAGAACGAGTAAAGTGGTTCGACGGGAACACACTATGGTTTTCACATCAACATAGTGAAAAAAATTCTCAGAATAACCTATCGGTATACTCGCAACTTCGTGTTCCTGACGATTACATGTCCTTTTATCTCATAGTTTGCTTTATGTCGTTCAACGACAAAGAGAGAAATGTGCTAACATCTGGTTGAGCAATGTATGACTGAGATTTCTGGTTTTAAATTATTTGGTAAGGTCTTTTTGCTTACTAATAGAATCCCAATTTGTGATGTCTTCTGTGCCAAAAAGGCTTCCATGCATTAATATCGAATTTCTTTAGGTTACTTCGGGTAAAACTATATGCATGAGGAGAGAGCGCAAAAAATTAACTCATATGTGTCTTTATTGTATTTCAATTTAATTTCCCAGATTTTCAAGCATTATAGAGCTTGATATAGTTGTTATGGCTACTTGGCGATATATAAATATATAATAATGCCACACAACACAGTCAAATAAAATATAGGGCCAAACAAAATTTTTATGGAAGTTGCGCATAATGTGACTTTAGGGGCCTAAACAACCCACCACAATCCACGCGAGTACAAGCTCTAGCGTCTGGTGTCAACACGTGTGCGGCCATCAGGGCTACGACAACACAACAAGCCTTCGTAATAAGCGCAACAGACACAATTATGACTCGGTAATTGGGGTACACGATAAGTCCACATAACGTGCGCAACAGGCGCAATTGTGGCTCGATGATCACGGCAGACAGACAGTGCCTACAGGGCATGCGAAAAATACGTGACTCAGTGATGGCGTTCTGACTCAATGAGAGCGATCCGATTAATGGAGAGCGCGACATAGCAATCACATGACGCAGCCAAGTTCGAACGACACAAATATTGCGTCGTGTTGCCAGAGCGCAGTCAATATTCAGCTAATGTCATAACTCAGTCGATGATAACATAACTTTGATCAGTGTGTCCGGGTACCCACTATAATATTTAATCGCTCGGCGTGAATCAGAAACTCAACGCACCACAAAAATTTAGAGCGATTTAAAAATACGCAACATAGCCTTCACATGCAATTTAATTATTTTCTGCTAATTATTTACTATGAAAGCAGAAAAATAAACTTCATAAGCATAACACAACCGATATAAAAAACAATTTTCCATTTTAAACATGCTTTATTCTATATGTAATCTACAACAAGAAATAAATAAAATAAATAAATGGATGCTTTTCTTTTCTTAGTGCGCGGTCTGAGCATACAATCCTTCAACGGAAAGAGAAGCCGGCCGCCATGCATGCCATTTTTTTCACTATGGGAGGTAGACGTGCGAGAGCTTTTATGCTTATCACCGTCTGTGCATGCATGCATGCGAATCTGCATTCTTTCTCAGTGCAACACGAAACAACCGCTTTGAGAGTTTTGACTGGGCACTCTCCACTTTATTCCTCGCGCAAGTAACACAAATGGGCTCTCATTCGGTCGCTACAGAGGTTTCGGGAGCAAGAGTGCAACTGTGCAAGACCGCTTCCCACGCGCTAACCGCTTGCTCCTACACGGTCAAAGGAGATCCGGTGGATCGGCCCTTCTCTTAGCGCGGCGCATGGGCATCCTGGCGCGCGGTGGGGCCTAGAGCAGCACGGCGACAGGCGTGGCGTGCGACCTTGCCGTGGGAGGTACAACTGTGGCATGGGCGCGACTTCTGGCGCGTCTCCGGCGCGGACGTGGCTACCAGCGCAGCACGACCTTCGGCACGATGTGGTTCAGCTCGACGAGGGCGCGACTGACGGCGCGGGTGTCGCTGCCGACGCGAGCGCGACTTTCGACGCGTCGTTCATGCTGGCATGCAGGCGCGGGGACTACCGAACGCTGCGCGTGGGCTCGGACGTTCGGCTGCAGGCTGTAACTGCCAGGACGATTCATGTAGCGCGCGACCAGAGCCGCCGTCGCATGTTCTTCTCCAACGAACAAGCAGATCCAATCTACTTAGAAGGACATACCATTCGATTGTGTAGAGGAATCGAAGCCTGTCGCGTAGGACAGTTCGGCTAGGCCGGAGACCTGCCGGATTGACGAAGAGTTGATGCAGATCCAATCCCGCAACAACGTCGAGGTAGAGCGTGCCGATAACGTGTTGAAAACTACGTCACCACGGATCACCAGATCCGCTCCCTTCCCTCCCGTCGGCAGTTGAGGCGCGAGAAGCTGTAGGGAATCCGTCTCCCTTCCCAGAAGTACGACAGAGTAACACACGAGACACAGGATATAGTGTTGAGCCTTTTGCCTCTTTCTTTTCTCAATTCCATATGAGGGGGTACAGATTCTATATATAGAGACGTGATCGCCCTCAGGGGCATATTCGGTATTTGCCCACATAACCCTTCGTTAGAGTTTCTCAACAGATTCGTCCAAGAGAATACCGTATCGTTAAACTTTCACAACTGAGGTAATCTTAGGCCATGTTTGGTTTCAATTAGTCTTAGGACTAAACATTAGTCCTAGGACTAAACTTTAGTCCCTACTTGTTTGGTTCTAGGGACTAAATAGATTCTAAAGTCATTAAATACATTGTCCAAATACTCATTAATGCCCTTAGAATACACTCATGTGGGCTTTTAGTCTCTTTTAGCACCTATGTCAAGGACTAAAGACTAAATCATTTTAGTCCATATTTTAGTCCTAGTGTTTGGCAAAAAAGGGACTAAATAGGACTAAAAACTAGAGACTAATCTTTAGTCCCTCTAACCAAACACCCACTTAGACTTGCGGCCAGAATCTGCCAAACCGGCCCAGCAAAATCATCTTCGTGGCTCATGCGGACGAGCTGTAGTTGCTCAGGGGGCCATTCTGTAAAGCCCATTGGAGGTCCACTTTGCTCATCACAATAGTCCGCAGTAGCCTCATATTTGCTGCATCAGAATAACTCCAAAAGCCTCCTAAAAATTTATTCCTGAAACCTATATATTGGGTGCTCCACCAAAAACTACTTTCCCCAAAATCTTTTCTCCACACAGCCGATCTCTAATAATTAATTCCCCAACAATTTAAACATTTACCACATCAGCACAACATAGACATCGGCGGTACCACACTCTCATAGGCCCTGTTTGGCACAGCTGCAGCTTGTTGAAAAAGCAGCTTATCTGATAAGCTGGTAAAAAGCAGCTTCTGCTTGTTGACTGCTTTTAGTTCATTTTGAGAAGCTGCTGAACTGATAAGCTGCTGCAGAAGCTATCTGTTTGGCAGAACTTCTGCTTAAATTTGTGAAGAAGCTGAAAATAAGCTGTGCCAAACAGGGCCATAGTCTCATGCACGACACGGCTGCCGAGTCCAACTCCCGGCCTCTCCAACAACATAGAGGCAGCCTCATCCGAGTCCTCGTCCTCCGCCTGTTCGACCAACAGCCAGCATGCTAGCTGACGGACACAGCAGCCGGACTGCTCGACCAACAGACTGGACGCCAGCCGGCGGCCACATCAGTCGGACGACCACCAGCAAGAAGCAGCAGCAGCTGCAATAGGAGATTGGTGGTGGGCACCTCACTCACAAATATTTGGGGGAGATTGAGCTCCATACGAGGGGTCGCGGAGCTAGCTGTTGGATGTATCGGGAGATGAGTTTTCACTATTAATAACCAGAAACCGGTACCGTCTAACTCCGCTCCGAGCTAATCCTGGTCAAATCGAAGGAAGCATGGCCATGGCGGCCGTGGGCGTGGTTGTGGGTGGTGCAGTGGCCTTCCTCCTCCCGCAGCGTCATGACGGTACCGGTTTCTGGAGCGGCGCGGTGCGCGCGTCAGACGAGGGCGAGGTGGGCGTGATGGCGATCAAGATGGGGATGATGACCTACTTCGAGCCGGAGACAGGGAAGCCGGTGCCGATGGGCATCGTCGGGTTCTGAGAGGGCGGGAACGTGGTGACGTAGGTGAAGACGACCGCCATGGACGGGTACGACGTCGTCCAAATCAGCTACCACGAGTCCACGACGTGCGCAAGGACAAGCTCACACGTCGTTGCGGCGCCTTCAAGAGTTCTGGCTCACCGCCGTCGACAGGTTCGAGCCCGCCCAGACGCTCGTCTTCGACAACCTACTCAAAGAGGGCGACACGTCGACACCCATATACTTTTCTCTGTGATTATTTCATCACAATTAATTAATTTACAAATTAACGTGCAAATATATTATAATTTAAAAGTAATTAACATTAATATTATATGTCTTAGCTAAAAATGCGATGAAATAAAACAAAGAGTTAAAAAAATGTCGGGAGAGAGGTACGATAGTTGGAATATAAATTATTTTATTTACATATAGTAGAACTAGGTATGTACCCGTGCGTTGCAACGGTACACAGAGTAATTTAGTCGAGCCTGATGACACCGTACAATTCCATCGGTGCTGCAGTGGCATTCTGCGCAGCGGGCACGGACATGAAGAGTGAGATAGACCTGAATGCGTCTTATGATCATAGAACTTCGAACCACATACAATAAAGTGTGAAAAAATATAGAATAAAATGAAACAAAAAACGAGGTAAATGGGCAGACAAGTTGGTGACGAAATGCGAGAAGATAGCTGGGATGCCGGTTTCGAGCTCGGTGTGGATGAGGCCAATGCCATGGACGCGGACAATGCCAAGGTTCAGGCTGAGACCAAGGAGCCAGTTGTGGAGACCTTGCTCTGGACGTCAAACTCGTACTTCTTGATGGTGCTGAAAGGGAATTAGGCTTACACCTAGTCCCTAATTAATTTTGGTGGTTGAATTGCCCAACACAAATATTGGACTAACTAGTTTGCTCTAGTGTATAAGTTATACAGGTGCCAAAGGATTCACACTTAGCCAATAAAAAGACCAAGTTTTGGGTTCAAACAAAGGAGCGAGAGCCAACCGAAGGCAACTCTGGTCTGGCGCACCGGACTGTCCGGTGTGCCACCGGACATGTCCGGTGCACCAGAGGACTCCAACTTCAAACTCTTCACCTTCGGGAATTCTCGGAAGCCGGCACGCTATAATTCACCGGACTGACCGGTGTACACCGGACAGTGTCCGGTGCTCCAAGGATAAGCGGCCTCGCGAACTCAGCAGCCTCGGGAATTCACTTCGGCTGCTCCGCTATAATTCACCGGACTGTCTGGTGTACACCGGACTGTCCGGTGTAACAGCGGGGCAACAGCTACTTCGGCGCCAACGGTCACCTGCAGGCGCATTAAATGCGTGCCAGAGCGCACAGAGGTCAGGCACGCGCGAGACAGCGCACCGGACACTCTACAGTACATGTCCGGTGTGCCACCGGACATCCAGGCGGGCCCAGAAGTCAGCGCTCCAACGGTCGGAATCCTAACGGTCGGGTGACGTGGCTGGCGCACCGGACATGTCCGGTGTGCACCGGACTGTCCGGTGCACCATGCGACAGACAGCCTTCACCAACGGCTAGATTTTGGTTGGTGGCTATAAATACCACCCCAACCGGCCACTTCAATGTGTGGGAGCCCAAGCAACATTCCAAGTCATCTAGTTGACATACTCAAGCCCTCCCAACCACATATATTCATTGATCCATCCTATACACAAGATTTAGACCACTACAACCAACACAAGTGCCACAAAATAGAGAGCAAGCAAAAGAGAGCTACTCATTTGAGTTTAGCACTAGTGCCTTGTGAGTTTCATCGAGAGATAGTGTGTGCTTCATCTTTGTGTTCATTTGCGCGTGGAGTTTTGACTCCCATTGAACTTCCTCCAAAGTTTTGGAGGCTTGTAAAAGCTAGCAAGAGACACTAAAGTGTGTGGTGGTCCTTGCGGGATCGAGAGTGATCCTTGAGAAGAAGAAGAGCTCGCCGATCCTTGTGTGATCGGGGGAGAGAGGGAAAGGGTTGAAAAAGACCCGTCCTTAAGTGGACTCCTCAACGGGGACTAGGCCTTCAAGGGCCGAACCTCGGTAAAACAAATCACCCGTGTCCATTGTGTTTATTGCTTGTGATTTGTTTGTTTTCCCTTGCTCTAAGTTTTCTTGCACCATTATTTGCTAATATCATTTGGTGTTGCTTCAAGTTTAATTCCATTTAGTGAAGTAACATTTCGCAAGAAAGAACTTGGCTTAGTGCTCTTCTCATCTAAGGCTTCTTGCTTTGTTATTCTATAACTTACTAGTTGTATTGATTTATCACTTCCGCATTATTTAGCAATACTCTTTTCAAGCAAGAACTTAGTTTCTATTCTCCGTTATTTGTATATCTTGTTCTAACCACTAATCAAGGGATCTAGTTGGGGGATAAAGTTTTAATTTTCAGGTTTCGCCTATTCACCCCCCCTCTAGGCGACTTTCAATTGGTATCAGAGCTAGGCACTTTATCTTGAGTCTAACAACTTGAAGTGATGGCTCGTAGAAGATCCCAAAAGAACAAGAAGACCCAAGAGAACAAGGAGGTAACTCTTGAGATATTACTTTCCGATTGTTCTAATTATGTTTCTTGGTCTACTAGAGTGATAAGCTTTTAGAACCATAGATCCTCAATTAGAACAAATTTTAGACAAGAGTATCTTCCCTCCTAGTTATAATGGAAAAATTATCTCCGAGGAGGACCAAAGATGCTTTCGCTTAAACTACCTAGCTTTTGACATCTTAAGCAATTCTCTTAGCAAAGAAGATTATCGTGCCTTCATATCAAATTATGACGAATCCACCCATGATGCGCATGATATTTGGACTAGAATTAAAAGCAAATTTAATAAGTCCAAACATGATAGTTCATTTTGTGCTTCTACTTCCTTTGGTATTTGTGATACTAACCCTTGCAAGGAAGAAGAAGAAAATAAACGATGGAGACCAAACGATGAATCCACCTCTTCAAAAGGTTTGTCTTCCCATTTCAATTCCCACATATGTTGTATGGCTAATGAAAATGATAGCGGAAGGACAAATGAGGATGAGGAGGAAGAAAGAAGCTTCTTGCATCTCTACGCTCGCCTATGCCAAGAAGATAAGGCGGTCATGCTCAAACTTCTAGAAAGAGTGAGAGAGCAAAGCGAAGCTCGTCAAAGGCTAGAAGATGTTCTCTCCATGAAAATGCTACACTTTGACGAGTTGACTAAAGAACATGAGGAGCTAAAGTGCTCTCATGTTGATTTGGTCCAAAGGTATGAAACTATTTCAATTGAGCATGATAACGCTTTACATTGTATCGCTCAATTAGTAAATAGGAATACCTTGCTTAAGGACCAAATAGAAAAGCTAAAAGTTGAAAATCTAGCTTTTCAAGAAAAATATGATATGCTTCTATGTTCTCATGAAAATCTTATGGATAATCATATCATATTAAACATTGCTCATGAGGTTGTGATAGAAAACTTAAAATCCCAACAACCTCACTCATGCACATGTATTCAAATTGATACTATATTACCATGTGCTAATGCTTGTTGTTTGTCGACAAGCAAATCTTCCTTTGAGCTAGAATTTGCAGGAACAAATGATGATTCATATCAAAAGCTCAAAGAAGAAAATGAGAGGCTAATGAAGAGCTTGACACAACTAAAAGGGAAATGCATTGCCCAACCTTCTCAAGATAACCGTGATCACATGGTGAAGAAGCTTGAGATGAGAACAACCGTGGCATGCACTACATCCCTTGAAGAAAATGTCAAAGATTTGAGGATTGCCAAGAGGAAGAAACAAAAGATGAAATTCAACACCTCCTCCAAAAGCCTCAACCACGCCTCCACAAAAGGTAACATCCAAGGTAATGATCAAGCCACACTTCACATTAAGAGGTGTAGTGAATGCTTTGAAGAGGGGCATTTGATTAGGTCATGTCCCTACATTAAAAATGGCTTGATTATTAACAAGGATGATAGACTTTGTTTTAAATGCTCCAAGAAGGGACACTTGCTTAGATCTTGTCCTCATTTAAAATAAAAAGGCATAGGGTTAGAAAAGAAAGTTTTTACTAACCATGTAGCAAGCAACAAACAAGGAAAGAAGAAAACTTCAAAACTTGAAAAACGCCTATGCTACACATGCCGAAAGAAGGGACATCAATGCAAGGATTGTCCCATTGGTAACAATTCCACTCCTAGCTTGTCAATTAATTTTCATGTAACTAGGCAACCCAAAATTGCAACTTGTGCTAGAAAGGTAATGAGTTTACCTAGTGCTAACACAAAGGACTTTTGGGTTCCTAGATCTTTGTTGACTAACCGTGATGGACCCATCAAGCGATGGGTACCAAAATATGCTTGACAAGCTTTGTAGGAGAAGGAGACGATATGAAGTCTTTGGGGTGCTTGAGAGAGTTCATTCAATTCTTATCAACTCAAGCTATCAATCTTCAAAGATCTATATACATGATTGACCCAAGGTTATTTTTCAAATTGCTATGTCTTAAACTCATATCATCTCGAGGAAGATATTATATGTTGTAGGAAGTGAAGAGATATCATGTGCAAAAATCAAGGCCTACAACATGAAGGAAAGCCAAAGGATGGTAACACTTATCTTTTAAGTGCAAGTATTTTAGAATATCATTTCTTATGTGTCTTGTGTAGTCACATAGAAAGATTGAAGCACTTCAAATGCCTTTAAATTTATATTACCATTCTTTGAAGAATTTCCTATCATATGGTAGATTGCATACTCATCATTTCCATCCCATGGCAATCTACATGCTTTAAATTGTTGGAAGTACCACATGGCATGTTCTTCGCTAGTCATTCTATTATTGCCATGATTCTAGATATAGAGAGATATTTCAAGTTCTTAAAAGAATAAGGTGTCATGTAAGGAATTCAAATCCTTAGGACACTTATAAAAGGAAAACTCTCTCTATAACTAGAATAGTGAGACTAATGATTTTATCTAAGTAACCCAAGTAGTCTCACTTGTAGAGAATAGGTTTCTCTTTGGAAAAGCATGTAATCTAACATGAAATAAAAAATCAATCCAATAATTTATGATGCACTTCTACTTGCTTTAATTGGATTTGATTCTTTCACATTTATCGCTTTCCATATCATGAATTAGATTTATTCCCATAATCTTAAAGGATTATTTATGCTTGTTTTATGAGTTAAAATTGAGCATAACATCATCTATGGATAATCTAGTTCATGCTATGAAGTTTCCATGCTTTTAGTAATATAGCTTTTCATTCCCTATCAAAAATGATTACTAAATGGAAACTAGTGCTTGTGTTACTAACGTATCTCTTGAGCTTTCTTATAAATATGCACAAAAGAGAAAGTGCACAAGCCTCATGGGTTGATCTTCACCCAAAAGAAGAAAGGTAAAAGCAAAGGTATGGGAACTCATCTTCTTAATTAAGTTAGTTCCCATCTCCATGGCTATTTAATCTAAATTATCATATTCTACCCATGTGAGGAATAGATTCTTTATTGAACTCAAATCAGCTAGATGTGCATTCAAATATCATTTTCTTAATGCCCATGTCCATTAGAATCTATTTAATGCCTTTGCGATATTTATATATGTTATCATATTGATTTGCTTCCAAGTAATGATTAGCTAAATTCAATATGATAAAGTAAAATCTCCAATGACTATTAAAATGCTTAAAAGGTGCTCACTCATATTTCTCAAATAAAATGCACTAATGTTAAGGATTTTACTTCATGTCTGTGTGACTTATGAATGATGAACTGTCCATATTTTCTATCTAAAGAGATCATCTTTCATAATATACTCCCTTGTGCTATTAACATCTTTCTTGAGTATTTTCAGTAAGTTTGAAAGGAAAAGGAAACAACTACAAAGGGAGGACTCTCAAATGAAAGAGGAGGACATCAAGAACAACAACACCTACTTGGATAATAAGGTCTACAAAACAATCAATGGTGTGGTCGTGAGTATTCTAAATACTTTCATTATGAGATTACTAGGCTTAAGTTGTTATTACAAAATTTATGAGCCTTGATCAAGATGTACAATGCTTCTCCATATTTGTCTTTAAAGTAAATGCATCCATTCAATTCAAATACTTGATGCATATCTCTAGGGGGAGCCTCTATCTACATCTTGATTGCATTGAGACTATTGCTTTATCTCAGTTATTTCATATAGTCTCTTGCATGAGATTAAGTTTCTCATGAAGTATGCTACTGTTTTTTTGTCTTGTCTTTCACTCTAAAGTAGCATAGTTACTGGATTCTCCTACTCTAAGCTTAATTGATAATATAATGCGTATGTTGTTCGTTTGATCACATCTGTTATTTGTTTGATCATTGAATGACTTCAATCAACAATCATGCTTCTTAGTGCCATATATACTATCAATCGATATCTCTCTTGATATGCACTAAGTTAAAAGGAGAATTCATGATACATTTATGCAACTTGTGATCCATTTGATATATGCTAACAATAACTTGAAAAGATCACTAGTTGTAGAACTCTCTCTTGTGCAAAATATTTTCATATATTGTCATTAAGAATAGGTCTTAAGCATCTAAGACTAAGGACAAAGCACAATGAAGAGAGCGTCCCTATGTAAAGGTACAAAAAGGTAAAACTGTCTCCTTTCATTTAAGCTTGTACCTAAATCTTCCTTTTCTATACTCTCTTTATATATCTTGTTTAAAAGGAAGAGAAAGCATGTCCATGCATATCCCTGCTTCATATCTAGTTTAACTTCTCAAAAATTCATTCATGCTTTAATGCATCTTTGTTGAAACTAGATGAAGTGATTTAATTGTCAAAGAGCTTAAAGCTTAACCTTGTAACGAGGATAAGCTGCCTTTGTTTCAAAGGTGGATGGTCCTTAAGTCTCTTTGAAATCCTTAAGGGAAAATGCTTAAATTGTTTACAACATGCTTTCATAAGTGCATAAATTGTCATGAGCATCACACTTATACTATGACACAATGCACTTCACATTCTGTATGATATAGATATGTTCTCATTTACCTAATTATGTGCAATTGGCATTTGAGGCCAAAAATATGTTTTCCTCTCGCACATATTTAGGGGGAGCAATCTATGTTATATAGAACTATGATCATGCTTAATTTGATATATCCTTTTGATCATTTCTCTTTGATATATGCTATGACTAATGTGTTTTCGAGTGTATTTCAAACCAAGTCATAGGTATATTGAAAGGGAATAGGAGTCTTCAGCGAAGACAAAGGCTTCCACTCCACTCTACTACTCATCCTTCGCCGTCGCTCCGCATCACTCTCCATCTTTGGTATAATCTTCACCTATATGTTTTATTTGCCAAAGGGGAGAATATAGTTAGGAAAGGGCCTATATTTCATTCCAAGTATCCGTTTTTGGCGATTCATGCCAAAGGGGGAGAAAGTATTGGCCCAAAGCAAAAGGACCGCACCACCACCCTAATTTTAAAATTAATGATTTTCAATTGGTAAATTTCAAATTGGTATCTCTTTATGTTCTAAAGGGGGAGCAAGTAGTACTTTCAAAACTTGATATCTTAAAACCCTCTTGAACACTAAGAGGAGAATTTATTTGAGGGGGAGTTTTGTTTAGTCAAAGGAAAAGCATTTGAAACAAAGGGAGAAAATTTCAAACGTGAAAATGCTTCGCAAAAATCTTACTCATTTACCTTTGACTATCTTGCAAAAAGTCCTTGAAAAGAATTCACAAAAGAATTTGCAAAACAAAACTTGTGGTGCAAATGTGGTCCAATATGTTAAAAACAAAGAAAGAATCCATGCATATCTTGTAAGTATTTATATTGGCTCAATTCCAAGCAACCTTTGCACTTACATTATGCAAACTAGTTCAATTACGCACTTTTACATTTGCTTTGGTTTGTGTTGGCATCAATCACCAAAAAGGGGGAGATTGAAAGGGAATTAGGCTTACACCTAGTCCCTAATTAATTTTGGTGGTTGAATTGCCCAACACAAATATTGGACTAACTAGTTTGCTCTAGTGTATAAGTTATACAGGTGCCAAAGGATTCACACTTAGCCAATAAAAAGACCAAGTTTTGGGTTCAAACAAAGGAGCGAGAGCCAACCGAAGGCAACTCTGGTCTGGCGCACCGGACTGTCCGGTGTGCCACCGGACATGTCCGGTGCACCAGAGGACTCCAACTTCAAACTCTTCACCTTCGGGAATTCTCGGAAGCCGACGCGCTATAATTCACCGGACTGACCGGTGTACACCGGACAGTGTCCGGTGCTCCAAGGATAAGCGGCCTCGCGAACTCAGCATCCTCGGGAATTCACTTCGGCTGCTCCGCTATAATTCACCGGACTGTCTGGTGTACACCGGACTGTCCGGTGTAACAGCGGGGCAACAGCTACTTCGGCGCCAACGGTCACCTGCAGGCGCATTAAATGCGCGCCAGAGCGCGCAGAGGTCAGGCACGCGCGAGACAGCGCACCGGACACTCTACAGTACATGTCCGGTGTGCCACCGGACATCCAGGCGGGCCCAGAAGTCAGCGCTCCAACGGTCGGAACCCTAACGGTCGGGTGACGTGGCTGGCGCACCGGACATGTCCGGTGTGCACCGGACTGTCCGGTGCACCATGCGACAGACAGCCTTCACCAACGGCTAGATTTTGGTTGGTGGCTATAAATACCACCCCAACCGGCCACTTCAATGTGTGGGAGCCCAAGCAACATTCCAAGTCATCTAGTTGACATACTCAAGCCCTCCCAACCACATATATTCATTGATCCGTCCTATACACAAGATTTAGACCACTACAACCAACACAAGTGCCACAAAATAGAGAGCAAGCAAAAGAGAGCTACTCATTTGAGTTTAGCACTAGTGCCTTGTGAGTTTCATCGAGAGATAGTGTGTGCTTCATCTTTGTGTTCATTTGCGCGTGGAGTTTTGACTCCCATTGAACTTCCTCCAAAGTTTTGGAGGCTTGTAAAAGCTAGCAAGAGACACCAAAGTGTGTGGTGGTCCTTGCGGGATCGAGAGTGATCCTTGAGAAGAAGAAGAGCTCGCCGATCCTTGTGTGATCGGGGGAGAGAGGGAAAGGGTTGAAAAAGACCCGTCCTTAAGTGGACTCCTCAACGGGGACTAGGCCTTCAAGAGCCGAACCTCGGTAAAACAAATCACCCGTGTCCATTGTGTTTATTGCTTGTGATTTGTTTGTTTTCCCTTGCTCTACGTTTTCTTGCACCATTATTTGCTAATATCATTTGGTGTTGCTTCAAGTTTAATTCCATTTAGTGAAGTAACATTTCGCAAGAAAGAACTTGGCTTAGTGCTCTTCTCATCTAAGGCTTCTTGCTTTGTTATTCTATAACTTACTAGTTGTATTGATTTATCACTTCCGCATTATTTAGCAATACTCTTTTCAAGCAAGAACTTAGTTTCTATTCTCCGTTATTTGTATATCTTGTTCTAACCACTAATCAAGGGATCTAGTTGGGGGATAAAGTTTTAGTTTTCAGGTTTTGCCTATTCACCCCCCCTCTAGGCGACTTTCAGGTGCCATAGTGCTAGACGCACATTATCAAGATGAAGATGAGAGCAAGAACGATTGGGACCCAGGCTCCCTCCCTGAACTTGATGAAGCCAAAGAACAGGATGAAGCCAATGGCAAGGAATATGCTCTTATGCCAGCACAAGACTATCACCAGGGACATCAGGCACGTTGTGACCAGCATGACGGTTATAATAGCCAATCCTATGTAAAAATAACAAGTAGATGTGAGATGGTCAGATGGACATCCATTACTACTCACTTTTAGTATGTATATATGTTAACATTGGCATACCTGATGCATTTCCCAAGTGTTTTGTGTTCCTAAAACCAATGGTTACAGCTAAGCACAGTATCATCATAATCCAATTGATCTCAGGGATGTATATTTGCCCGTGTACTTTGGCAGATGTATGGATTATCTTCACCCGAGGAAAGCAACCCAGAAAAGCGCACTGCTTGATCATTGAGAATGTACCAGTGATGACGGCTTGGCTTCCCACAACTGCTGCAAGAATAGCAATTGTCATAATGGGCCACCTAATTTTCTCTGAAATGGTGCATTGTAAGCATTAAGAATCAACACTGATTCTGATATTGCGCTATGGTTCGCATCTCTGATGATAAGAACTGACGAGAATAACTTGCCTGGCACAGACACATAGAATCCGATCCTGTAGTCACTTTCCATGATATGATGCTTACACAGATAAGCAGCTTGTCCCATGTATGCAAGGATCAATGCTGGATACACCATGCATGTAAAAGCAATCTGCCCAAGATTTTTTTATCCAAGAATAATTCGCCATATACTACTTCTAGGATGAAACGCAGAGAAAAGTTAGTTTGCAGCAAACATTCTTCACCTGTATTGACAACTGGTTGAAATGCCCCAGATCAGCAAACATTGCTTCAGAACCTGAAAGAGTGAAAGGGTCACCTTGTAGTAAGAGACACTCCAAAGATCAAGACAAAAGGTTTAGAAATGGTTTGTTGAGCATAGTACCAGTTACACATAGCAGTATTCCTCCCAGGGACATCCAACCTCCTCTCTGTGTCTTCCTCAAGAACTTGTACATGTAATACGGAGATAATGCTCGATATACAGTGGGTTCCCAGTGAATAATATTGTAAACACCGATCAGGGTTATACATAGGAGCCATGTGATCACCACTGGAGCAAAAATGAAGCCAACCCGGTGTGTACCGTAGTGTTGCAGTGCAAACAGGCAAACCAATGTGATACAAGCAATAGGAAGTTCCACATCTGCAGATTCACATTAGCAGAACTTGATACAGTTAGAAGGGACTTGGAATAAAACAGCACATTATGGGCGCAAAAGGGAATCAGAATAAAGTAAAGTCATAATTAGCTTGACAAAGCAGAAATTATTATTTGAAAAGTCAATAATAGGGTCCTTTGCTTCACAATTTGACCTTGGCAAATGTGAACTTCTATCAGCACAAGTGGCCCTTTTTTCCCCAAGTCCCTGAATCTTACTAAGTGGTACCATCTTTCTGCCATCCCACTTTTTTATACTAACACGACATCAATTTGGGTAGCATATCTTACATGAACTGTTATCCTTCCTCTATGACGAGCAGTTCAGTTTAAGACCTCTACCTATATCCCTAAAAAATGAGTAGTTCCATGTATTGTAGCATGGGTTGACCAATAGTTAGATTTTGCTACACATGAAAATTGTCAGTATACATGACTACTAAAGAGATATGTCTTATTTGATGATCTCTTCCTGTTTCCTAGTCAAAGAATCAAAGACCCTCCAAGATGAACTGTATCTCCACCACAACTTCAGATTAAACAGAGAGATAACTCGAGGCGATTGTGTTCGACAGTTCACACCATGGGATTAAAACTTCCAGTAACCAAATTCTTCAGTTACAAGGCATCTGATTTGACCACCTTTTTCTATGAGAAACTCCAAATACAACAAATCCAGTCTTGCACACTTGTCACAGATAAGAAGCAGTCGCTGAAACAAGATAGAGACATAACACATCTCACAAATTGTATGATTGTACCAGGAAACTTTGAGATGGACCCTGATTCATTTGACTAACAACTTCAATCAACGAACAGAACAACGCTACCTATAAAGCTACAAAGACAAATCTAGACAACAAATACAAAATCAATAGAAGGGCGATGATTGGATCCTTACATTTATGATGTTCCTTCGCCATGGACAGCTCCAGCCCGGAGACCGCAGAGAACACTGCAACAGCAGAGCAGCATGTCAGAATCGGAACAGAACTACACAGCACACCAACACAGCCCAAACAAATCAGGCAAGGCGATAGCGGACTCACCGGAGATGGCCGACGTGAGCACGCCGTCGCCGATCCTGATGTATTAGGAGTTTCTGAGGTAGTCCTATAATTTGGATGAGGAGATGGTTGATCATGAACTAATCCAGTTCGGCTTATTAAAGTTCAAATACACTTTATACTAACATAAAAATGGCATAAAAACCAGATTACTGCCTGTGCATAATGTAATTTTAATTTGAGATGTGGCATAAAAAATCTCGGAACTGGTTTACTGCTAGCATCATATGCAAAACTGGTTTACTGCCTGCGCAGAGTGTAGCGATCTGGTAGAGAATATTTTGTCAGGCTGAGAGGGCAATTTTCCTGCTAATTCGAGTTGTGAATTTACTTGTAGGAACCCAACACATAAATTTTGTTGATGAATACATATTTTTTTTGAAAATATGTATGTGTTTATCATGTTTGTTTGTCCTTGCTTTATACACCTTGTATTTTAGTGGACACACGACAACATTAAGACCTACTGCATTTATATTCTATATGTTAAAAAATATGTATAAAAAGGAAAAACAGAAAAAGTAGTATGAAGAACGTGCGTTTACAAAAAAATTAGTGTGTTCATGTTTTTTAAGTTAGTAAGATCATGTGGTTATAATCATGCTAATCTGACGAAACAGTGGACGACCTTAGTGTCTGTGCCGGCAGTATTACAGTTCTCAGAGGTGCTTTATATAGGTTTCCTTTTTTAGTATAAGATGGTGTAGCTTTCTGATATGGCCATATTTGGGGCCTGCCGTCTGTGTGCCTAAACCCTCTATTAACTTGGGGCCTGCGTGCCAAAACCTGTTGGGAGCACAGCTTGCTCTGTCAGGACCGGAATATCTGAACTACATCTGATGATGTTTATGGTGATGCATTCGGACTGGGGTTTGCTGCCCCAAACTCTACAGAAATGGAGGCGGGCGTTGTTGGTTATGATACTTGTGGAATGACAAAGCTACATTGAACCGAGTTTAATTGGTCTCAGATGAAAATTAGACTTATTCGAATTGGCATATTCTTCTTCAGCATAAGTTCAGGTAATTGACATGCCCTAGTTGCTAAATTAGTGACCATAGTGATTGATTGGCAACTATTAGGTAACCATGATAAATCTTGACACTGAATCATGATATTACTAAAATACTGAACCATGTACGTGATTGAGCAGACCAATTTTATACCAACAAAAACCCAGAGGATAGCCAAAATAGATAACAATAGGACTGAGCTGGTGGTGGCCATTCTTCATCCATACATTGTCCAAAAGCTTCTTCAAATCTCTGATCCTTGGTCTGAAAATTCAGTCAAAAGGAAAGCGTCGTTTTCACTTCGAAAGTTTCTGGACAAAAGTTTCGGGGTTTCTTGAGGCCGTCCAAATAATCTGGAGTGCTCCTGTGCAGTCTACGGTCTACCTGTGCAGTTGAGGGCCTATTTCTGAAGCTGCAACGTCTCAGTAAAGACTTACAGAGATGGGGGCAAAGAAAGGTGGGAAACATAAAGCTCCAGCTTGAGATGGCAAAAGAGATTTTGCATAGGCTGGAAGTTGCTAGGGATTCCAGGGAGCTTTCTGATAGTGAGGAGTGGTTGAGGAAAAAACTCAAATTGCATTGTCTTGGTTTATCTTCCCTGGAACGAACCATTGCCCGGCTGCGCACCCAGTGTTATATCTTCATGAAGGCGATGCTAACACCTCGTTCTTCCACCAGCTTGCTCGTTTCAGGAAAAAGAAGAAATTTATTGCCAAGTTGCAAATGGAAAGCTCTCGGGCAGTCACACAAGAGGAAAAACATGAAGCAGTTTCAGATTTCTGTGAAAAATCTGCTTGGAACAGCAGCTCATAGGGATTTCACGCTTGATTTTCCTGAGATTGGGGTGCAGCAACATGATCTTTCAGTTTTGGAAGTCCCATTTTCAGAGGAGGAATTTTGGGATTCTATCCGGGGCCTACCTTCGGATAAAGCATCGGGTCCCAACGGTTTCACTGGTCGCTTTTATAAAGTTTGTTGGAGCATTATCAAACATGATTTATTGGAAGCTCTTGCTGACATTTTTCGAGGTCATGTGACCAAGTTTAGGTTACTTAATTATGCCTTCATCTCCCTCCTTCCCAAGAAAGGTGACCTCCTTCCCGTGAAGAGAGAGTTGGGTGTCTTGGTCACATGACCTCCTTACCTGATCAGACCATCATCTTTAGCTTCTCGTGGCTTAAACAATGAGTCAATCATTTCCATTTTAGGTGATTGGGTGCGGACAGAAGCTCTGTATTACGAGATAAGAGGCCATTAATGAGAACTAACAATCTAAGAAAAACAAAATAAAGCTATCACAATAGCTACTATTTATTAAATATCACAGAAAGTTACAAAAGATATACTTACAACAACAATAGATGGTACCTCAGAATGTCCAAGAGAACCATGGGACACATCCATTCCCAAGATTATAGTTGAGACCTTGGATACAAGAGGAAATGTTGGGGATGTTTCAATTTGGAGCAATGAATTCATGCCACCCAGCTGTTTGAAAAGGGAAGAATATCAAAATATTTAATTGCCATATACAAATGTAGCCATGTTCTAGCCAATAAATCTGTTTAGGTCAAAAAGGTTCGACAAAAGGCAGCATTGTTAGAAAATTCCTAGTAAATCACAATGCAAAGGTTAAATCTTTGATCTGAGTCACTGACATTTGTTTGAGGTGCATGCTGGAGCTGGAGCTAGAGCTGGAGAGAGATACTGGGATTGAACCTTCCAACATGTTTTGATTAAAATGGCTAGAAAGAACAGTAGAAGTAGATTTATCTTTTATAAGCGATAAAGAATAAGGGACAGAAACAGATGTCATTTTATGACACTACTAACAAATGTTGTGCCTTAAGAAGGTGGTCCAATCTAGTTCCATTATCTCTGGAGGTTGGGAGAGGTCCGGTCAACTGGTTGTCAGTGAGGTCCAACCAGGTGACATCGAATAGATTGCCTAATGAGGGCAGGATGCTACTCGTTAGTTTGTTTGAGTTCAGATCAATATGCAGAAGCAACAAAAATAGGGAGATAATTAATAACCTATTGATATATTTCACTATTTTGACAATTTTTAGTAAAAAGAACAATAGTCTAACATAATATATAACACAATAGAGGACTCCTCTGATGTTTTCATTCCAAAAACAAGTCTTACAAGAATTTGAGTTGTGACAATTTTTCTAGTTCGCTTGGGACTGGACCACTGAAAATGGAACCGATCAATGATCTACAAAATCAATGCATAAAGACGAATATGGTAATAAGTAAGGTGTAGGAGAGGATAATCATAGGTCCCTCTATTCTTAACAAAAATTGTTGCAACTTACAAATATTCAAGCTTAAGCAACTTCCCAGTGGCAGCTGGCAATGGACCACCAAGATATCTGTTTGAGCCAGATCTCTGCAAAGCAATGCTCAGAAAGTGAGTGATTGAGTCGTAGTGTAAACTGTGAAACATAGAAGCATATTTCAAAAGAAAAAGTTGCATATTTCAACCTTGAATGATAATTTCTTCAAATTGTTCTGCTAAAATTCGTTCTTCACATATGCAGATTGGACCTACAGTCGCACTAATACATCACCCAACCCCTGTTAGGGTTAGGGTTGTAAGGAAAACGGACCCCGGGCCATTTGGCTAATTGAGTTTTTGTGTTTGATGAACAACACAATCCGTGAACTAATAAGTTTTCTAGTGTTTGTGTTTGTAGTTCACAGGATGCGAAGAGAATTGGACCAAGGCAATGAGGATGCAACACCTCAAAAGAAGACATAAAAAGATGCATAGGAGTCCAACACTCAAGAACTAAGAAGCCCGAAGAAATCAGCGAAGAAATCCAAAGATAAGGGCTGTCAGCCAGCGCCTGGTAGCGCACCGGACATTGGTGTCCGGTGTGCACCGGACTGTCCGGTGAGGTACCGGACAGTCTGCGCAGAGAGGCCACAGACAGGCGCTCTCTGGCTGTAGCACCGGACTGTCCGGTGTGCACCGGACTGTCCGGTGTGCCAACGGACAGACGGCAACGGTCGGATCCAACGGTCGACTGCTACAGGCGCCAACGGTCGGCTGACGTGGCGTGCACCAGACATCTACTGTGCAGTGTCCGGTGGTGCACCGGACTGTCCGGTGCACCCGACGACAGAAAGCTACTGCTTTCTGTCCAACGGCTAGTTGAGGGTGTGGAGGCTATAAATACCACCCCAACCGGCCATTCTCAAGTGTGAGAGCCCAAGCAACATACCAATACACATAGTGCATATTTCCAAGAGCTCAAACACCCAAGTGCTTAATAGAATCACTCGGTGATTAGCGTAGGTGCTTTGCGAAGTGCTTAGGTTAGTTAGACCGCTTTAGCGCTTGCTCTAGGTGAACCCTAGATTGTTGAGTGAGTTTAGATAAACCTCACAACCCCTCGGCTCTTGCGTGAGTCGTTGTAATTGTACCGAGTGGGGCGAGAGTCTTGCGAGACCGTGACAACCGCGTTTGTGTCACGGCCGCCACCGTGTACCGGAGGGAACGAGGCCCGCGGCGTTTCAGCCGGAAGCTCGATAGTGGAGACGGCGGGGAGCGTCCGAGAGGAGCCGGAAGCGGAGCACCACTTGCGCGTGGAGAAGGCTCGCGGCTCTCTACGGAGTTACTCGACCGTGGTGCTTGGCCCTCGCGTGGGCTTCCCTTTGCGTAGGGGCACCAACGAGGATTAGTCGGGACCTTGCGTGGTTCCGGATACCTCGGTAAAAATACCGGCGTCATCCACGAGAGTTTGCTTCTCTACTTAGCTCTTTACATTCCGCATTTATATTAAGTATTTAAGTTTCAATCTTATTGTCATACCTATTTAGTGTAGATTGAAACTTAGCCTTTGCGGTAGAGATAGCAACACTTAGACAAAACCTAGTTTGCACATTCTAGTTTTGATTATTTGCATAGGTTTTGCTCTAGGGATTTAATTGTGTCTGTTGAGCACCAAATTGAGGTGCGGACAGTCCGGCCCTGAGGCCGGACGGTCCGCGGTCCGGACGGTCCGCGCCTGTGGGCCGGACGGTCCGCGCACGCGCAGAACAGATTAGGGTTCCGAGTTTTTCGCTACGTTTGTTGGCGAAAATCCCGGGATTTGCTCGGAGTTTCGACGGTAAAGGGTCCAGCCCCCCTCCTCTATAAATAGAGAGGTCTACGGCCGATTTGTAATCATCATTCGAATCAATACAACTTCTATTTCGCATTTTATCCTAGGAGTAGTTCTAGTCTAGTTTAGGTTTAGTCTTCCAATCCCCAAATTCTTCGTCTCTCTTCGGCTCTACGTCGATTAGAGGAGTCTAGGTCGGCCAGCCCGAGCCTAGACACAACCTAGGATCTCTACTCCCCGACGGGGTCCCTCCCGGGAGCGAGATCCAGGCGCCGTCGGCGATCTTCCGCCGTCCCTGCGTACGCGCGGACCGTCCGGCCCCAGGGCGCGGACCGTCCGGCCGTCAGGCAGGAGCCCTAGCCGCGCATCAGGCCGCGGACCGTCCGGCCCCAGGCCGCGGACAGTCCGCCCTTGCGCAGAGAATACCACCGCGCCTCGCACCAGGCCGCGGACCGTCCGGCCCCTGCGCGCGGACCGTCCGCCCTTGTGCAGAGGGCACCGCCACGGTTCTTGTTGAGTGTTTGGCGCTCCGAAAAGGCGTCAACATACTTTTTGGCGACTCCGCTGGGGAAGACACATCTAAGCTCATCAGATCGGCCCTCAATGGCCGGTTCAAAGGATAGCTCTGATATTTCTCTAAGCAACATCATAGAGCCGACTTGGGAAACCTTGCCGGCTGACGAGCAGCTCCAGTTTGAGGAGCACAAGGAGCGGATGATCCAGGAGGCGAAAGCAAAGTTCTTGGCCAACTTCAAAGTGGACAGGAACAACAAGGTCGTCCGACATCGGGCGACGGATCTGGCTTCGCTCCAACCCACGCCAGATATCCCCAATGTAAGTAATACCAACGATCTGCAATCTCTTAGAAATTATGTAGAAGATCAGCGTGAACAAATGCAGAACATCATAGGGGGTATGCAAAGCGATCTTAAGAGACTAGTACGTGCATTCGATAAATCTAGTACCGCAAATTTTCCTTCGCACGAGGTTGAGTTAGGAGATAACGCGCATAACACATCGGCTACAGGTTGTCACGACCAGTCACAACCCCTTTATGGGATGCCGATGGACACGTACCCTAAGCAACCGCAAATCGGCAGCAAACCAGCCGATCTGCACATGCCCGGACCGTCCGCACGTGAGCGCGGACCGTCCGGGCCAACAACAGTCGGGCCTATTTTTAATGAGTTACCTAGATATGCGCCCGAGCCACCACATATGACACAGAACCCAAACTATCCAGCCGGACGGTCCGCATATGACCACGGACGGTCCGGGTACGTATCCGGACAGTCCGCGCATAAGTCTTTTGAGGAGGATTATTACATGAATCCTCGCCCGTCCCAGCAACACTTCCCATCACACTATGCAATGCACCAGCCCACTAATTCAGGATCCAAAGCCCAGGAAAGCTTTCCGGCCCCACCTGGAAGGCCGGAAAGAAACAATCAAACGTATGAGCCATATAGAGCAAATGGAAATGCACCACGTAACTCAAACCAATGGGGGGAAAGACAACATGCTAATATCCAGCCAACCCCACCTATGTTTGACCAGAGAGCCGGTGGTCTCGCACCGGCTGCCATTGATATAGTAAGGGAAGAAATAGCCGGGGCGTTCCGAGATAAGCTCAGAGTAAGCATGGTCCCTGGGGGGCAATCATATCGGAAACCTTATGACAGCCGATTTGATCACCACCCATACCCGCAGGGAACCAGGATACCCGAATTCACAAAATTTTCGGGTGATCAAGGAAAGAACACACGTGAACACATAGGCCAATTTTTAGCACAATTAGGAGAGTTGGCCGACACAGAGGCATTTCGCGTACGTTTGTTTTCATTATCTTTAACAGGAACTGCGTTTGCATGGTACGCCACTTTACCTCCTAATTCCATTTCATCATGGGGGGATTTAGAACAAAAATTTCATGATCATTTTTTCTCCGATGACTATGAATTGGATTTGGTAGATTTAGCGTCATTGCGACAAACAAAAGATGAATCGGTTAATGATTACATCCGGAGATTCCGAGATACAAGAAACCGATGCTTTCAAATTCATTTAGCAGAGAAACAGCTAGTAGGATTAGCTTTTAATGGTCTGCGATATTATTTAAAAGAAAGATTAGAAGGCATCCAATTCTTTACACTAGCACAATTACACCAGAGAGCTTCGGCTTGTGAAAGCCGAAGCAAAGAAACTACTAAAGCAATTCGTCACAACATACGTGTAGTAGAATGCGACCAAAGTAGCTCAGAAGACGAATCAGCAGAAGTGTATGCTGCTGAAATGGTTTGGCCAAAGCAGGCCAAATCTTCGGCTTGTGCCTCCTTACAGCCGGTTCAAAAGAAACGGCAAGAGGAGGTTAAGTTTACATTTAATGTTGGTAAGTGTGATAGAATATTTGATGAATTACTCAAAAATGGCAACATTAAAATAAATCACACTGTTCCATCCGCCGACGAGCTAAAACGTCGTGCATATTGCAAATGGCATAACTCATTTTCTCATGCCACTAATGATTGTAATGTATTCCGTCGACAGATTCAATCGGCCATTAACGAAGGACGATTGAAATTTCAGGAAATGCAGGTGGACACGGAGCCCTTTCCAATGAACATGATCGACTTTGAGGGCAAGAAAGTCCTGGTTCGGCCAAACACGGCCGATAAAGGCAAAGGCAAAGAGGCAATCATCAGCAATTCTAAAAAGGCCGATGAGGATCATAAAGTTTCTTGCAGGAAAGTGGTAGCTGAGAAGACTCCCGATGGAGGGGAGACCCTAAAGGTGACCATCACAACCTCCAGTACTGGGGGGCAAGCGCAGACAGGGAGACAGATACAGGAACCCGTGCTGCGTATCCCGGACGGTCCGGCACGTAGGCGCGGACGGTCCGGGACCCCACCGGACGGTCCGGAGAGCTCTGGCGGACGGTCCGGCCATGCTCAGGGCTCGCAGCAACCACGTACCTTCAAACCACGACGACCAGAGATAGGTACGTGGAAAACAAATACATTTAAAGCAGCTGGTCGGCTGATCAAGCCTGGCCCAACTTTCGATCAATTGTTGTCTAAATATGTGAAAAAGAAGGCCGGCCCCAGTGACCGCCCACCGAAGCGACCCCGCTCACCCATTCATGAGCAACGTCAGGTCAGGCCGATTGGACCACCTCACCAATCGGAAGAAATGAAGGGTCCTATTGTACAATTGAGACCCAACATGCCGACATGGACCCCTCCACCTCCTTATCCATCCATGCCATATCCATACACATACTTACCTCCACCATATGTCCCAAATCAAATGTGGGGCATGCCACCATATCCATTTGGGATGCCACCGTACCCCGCCTGGGGGGCACCCCAAACATCCGTTTTTGATAGGTTGGCACCGCCAGTGCAAGACCGATTGAGCACCGCTGAATCCGGTCACCAGGCACAGGCCCAACAAGGTTGCCGGACTACTCGGCCTCCTAGGCCGACCAATCCGGCAGGGGGCCATATGCCTGTGGCAATTCAAAGAACAACAAAAAAGGACATCATCAAAATAGGCACTGCGGATGTTGTCATACAGGGAGACAATAAAGGGCCGATGATTTTTGGCGAATCGGCCAACACAACCGAAAAGGATACGGCTACTATCAAAACAGCCGATCCAAAATACTCCATGCCTCGATGGTGCCCAGCGGGATTGACACGATCCCAAAAGAGAATTACAGCGCCTAAGAGCAAAGGAGAACCAGGAGAAGGAGGCGGAAAAGACATTTAATGACACACATCCACTATACCCGCCACCACAAAAGAAATGGAGACCGAAGGCCGTTGAGGAAAAACAAACGACCACAGAAATAGAAAGTCAACCTGCACCAGGCGCGGACCGTCTGGCCCCCGCGTGCGGACCGTCCGCCGTTCACCAGGAAGGCCCTGGACAACCTGCACCAGGCGCGGACCGTCCGGCCCCCGCGTGCGGACCGTCCGCCGTTCATCAGGAAGCCTCCAACAACACGACAACATCCATGGAAGAGGACGACCTGCTAGGAGAAGACCTGGTCGACTACGAGGCTTCTCCAGAACGCCCAGGTATGGATGTAAATATTATTACATTTTTTTCCGATTGCACTATCATTAGCGACGATGAACCCGTTGCTGCCCAGTTTGATTTTGGTCCTAAAGAAGCTGCCTTTACTAAACCAAAGGAATCGGTAAATCATTTAAAGCCGCTCTTCGTGCGCGGTCACATTGATGGAATACCGATTGCTAAGATGTTGGTGGATGGAGGGGTGGCTGTAAATCTAATGCCTTATTCATTATACAGAAAATTAGGTAAACAAGATGACGAACTTGTCAAAACCAACATGACCCTCAGCGGTGTTGGGGATAGTTCGATTAAAGCCAGGGGAGTCACGTCCGTTGAATTAACCATCGGGACTAAGACCCTTGCTGCTGCATTCTTCGTCGCTGATGTAGAAGGGAATTACAGTTTAATTCTAGGCAGAGATTGGATTCATGCCAATCAATGTATACCTTCTACATTACATCAAATGCTAATACAATGGGTAGGCGATGAAGTAGAACAAGTACATGCTGATGTATCGGCCTGCATCGCTGTGGCCGATGCCCCTGTACTCTGGACTTATGAGACTGCTACATGTCTCACAGGGGTAGATTTTTCTGATTATCAGTTCATAAGTATAGATAAGAAAGGTTTCATTCCTGTAATGCTAGAGCCTATGGAGAATCGGCTGAATCCTAAATAAAGTTTAAACGATGAATACACACAAAGTCCATGAGTCTTTGATCACGGACAATTCGGCCCTCAAAGCCGGATGGTCTGATCTATCACAGAACAGTTCGGACTTTAAGACCGAACATCTACCGCAGCGAAAAGATAGTATTACGGATGATCCGGTCCCCGAGACCGGAAAGTCCGCCATCACACAAAGATCATCTGATTCCTCTGTGGGGGACATGATAGAGGAATTCAGAGATCTTGATAAACTAGGACAGGGGTTTACATCGGCTGATCCTTTGGAGGAGATTGACATAGGAAATGGTAAAACTCCAAGGCCGACTTTTGTAAACAAGACCCTGGAGACCGATTCTAGAAATGAGATGATCGGTCTATTGAAGGAATATTCAGATTGTTTTGCTTGGAATTACACTGAAATGTCTGGACTAAGCCGAGAGATTGTCGAACATCGGCTGCCCATTAAGTCTGGTTTCAGACCTTTCAAGCAGAAAGCTAGAACGTTTCGTCCAGATCTTCTCCCACGGATCAAGGACGAAATCCACCGGCTGCTAGAAGCTAATTTTATTAGACCTTGCAGATACGCAGAGTGGGTCTCCAATATTGTGCCGGTGGAGAAGGAGTCAGGTAAACTTAGAGTATGCATTGATTTTCGTAATTTAAATAAAGCAACTCCTAAAGATGAATATCCCATGCCCATAGCCGACACATTAATCAATAATGCATCAGGAAATAGAATTATTAGCTTCCTTGATGGTAATGCCGGATATAATCAGATTTTCATGGCCGAAGAAGATGCGTCTAAAACGGCCTTTATATGTCCAGGCTTCATTGGTTTATTTGAATGGGTTGTCATGACATTCGGTCTTAAAAATGCTGGTGCTACTTATCAGAGGGCTATGAATCTGATTTTCCATGAGTTGTTAGGAAACACTGTGGAAGTCTACATTGATGATATTGTAGTCAAATCGGCTAAGTTTAGTTCTCATATAGCCGATTTGCGCAAAGCCTTTGATAAAATGCGTCGGTATGGTTTAAAAATGAACCCACGTAAATGTGCTTTTGGGGTGTCGGCTGGTAAGTTTTTAGGATTTGTCATCCATGAACATGGTATAGAAATAGACCCTGACCGAATCAAGTCTATTCGGAATGTGGGGCCTCCGACTTGTAAGGTCGAAGTGCAGAGGTTTCTCGGCAAGGTGAATTATTTATGAAGGTTTATTTCTAACCTAGCCGGGAAGATTGATGCCTTCACCCCTATCCTTCGGCTTAAGAATGATGCTGAATTCACTTGGGGGGCAGAGCAGCAGGAAGCATTTGATCTCATTAAAAAATACTTGTCTTCGGCTCCCGTGATAAAAGCACCACAAGTAGGAGCACCATTCAGATTATACATTGCAGCTGAAGACAAGGTTATTGGGGCTGTTCTGACACAAGACACTGAGGGGAAGGAGCATGTGGTGACATACCTAAGTCGAAGGTTGGCGGATGCTGAAACAAGGTACACTTTTTATTGAAAAATTATGCTTATGCTTGTTTTATGCATGCACCAAATGTAGATGTTATTTACTGTCTAGTCATTGCACTGTTTCTGGTCAAGCCGATGTAATCAAATACATGTTGCATAACCCAATTATGAGTGGTAGAATTGGTAAGTGGGCTTATGCACTCATAGAATATGACTTGGCCTATGAACCATTGAAATCTATGAAAGGCCAAGTCGTAGCGGATTTTATTGTAGAACATCGGGTTAATGATATTCATGAACTAGACATGTCATACCTCACTATTACTCCTTGGACTTTATATTTTGATGGATCGGTTTGCAATGAAGGGCAAGGAATTGGCATTGTGCTTGTTTCACCAAGAAATGTCTCCTTTGACTTCTCTAGCCGATTGAAAACTTATTGCACTAATAATCAAGCTGAATATGAGGCTCTCCTATTCGGCTTAGAACTTTTAAATGGTATGGGAGTAAAACATGTGAAGGTATTTGGTGATTCTCAGCTGGTTGTCCAACAAGTGTTAGAAGAATATCAATGTCTTGATGGTACTCTAAATAGTTATCTTGAGAAATGTTGGAGCATAATCCATTCTTTTGACGAATTCAGTATTCGGCATATCTCTAGAGTTGAGAATCATAGAGCTAATGATTTGGCACAAGATGCATCAGGTTATCGGATAAAGAGAGGGAAGTTTCACAAAACTGAAAATCTGATAACCAGTGCAAAGCCAAATTCCCAGGTCGCGGACCGTCCGCGTGATGACGCCGGACCGTCCGGGGTTACCAGAAATGTTCTTTTCATTAATTCGGCTGACAATGAAGCCGATGCAAGTGATTGGAGGACACCTATACTTAATTATTTACGAAATCCCAATATCAGGACAGATAAGAACATTCGGCGAACAGCTTTCAAGTATGTTTTGATGAGTGATGAACTTTACCGCCGAACAGTCAATGACGTCCTACTTAAGTGCTTGGGCCCAGATGATGCTATATTAGCTATGGCCGAAGTACATGAAGGAATTTGTGGTACCCATCAATCAGCTCCAAAGATGAAGTGGTTGTTGCGAAGGTCTGGTTTTTATTGGCCTAATATGATAGCTGATTGTTTTAAGTACTACAAGGGTTGCCAAGTGTGCCAAAAATTCGGCGACCTACAGTTGGTCCCTGCAGCCGAATTACATCCTATCATCAAGCCTTGGCCGTTCAGAGGATGGGGATTAGACTTTATTGGAGAAATTCATCCTTCATCATCAAAGGGGCATCGGTTCGTGTTAGTTGCCACTGATTACTTTACCAAATGGACTGAAGCCGTTGCCCTGAAGAACATGACACACAAGGAGGTAATTGAGTTCATAACTGAGCATATTATTCATAGATTCGGCATTCCCCAGACCTTGACTACAGATCAAGGGACTTCTTTTATGTCAAAGGAGGTACGTGAATTTGCTGAATTATATAGAATTAAGTTGCTCAATTCATCTCCATACTACGCTCAGGCCAATGGGCAGGCCGAGTCTAGTAATAGGACATTGATCAACTTGATAAAAAAGAAGATATCTGATAATCCTAAGCATTGGCATAAGATTTTGTCCGAAGCTTTATGGGCTCATAGAATATCTAGGCATCGTGCTACTAAAGTATCTCCTTTTGAGCTTGTCTATGGGCAGGAAGCAGTGTTGCCTGTGGAAATAAGTCTGAATGCTGTCAGGTTCGCCAGACAAAATGATCTAACTGTTACTGATTATTATAATTCAATGATGGATAATATTGATGAGGTGACCGACAAGAGGATGATAGCTTTGGGAGCAATAGAAAAGGACAAGATCATGGTAGCCAGGGCCTACAACAAGAAAGTCAAAACAAAATCATTTCAAGTAGGGGACCTGGTGTGGAAGACCATTCTGCCTCTAAGGAATAAGGACCAGAAGTTCGGGAAGTGGTCGCCAAGCTGGGAGGGTCCTTATAAAGTAAAACAAGTGATGTCTGGTAACGCCTATTTATTGCAAACATTACAAGGCAAAGATCTACCCAAAGCCTTGAATGGGCGTTTCCTTAAGCAGTACCATCCTAGTATGTGGCAAGATGCCTAGGAGAACCGATGTAGTCTCATCAAGTTATTTGCTTTTGGTTTGCTCAGCTCCACCAAAAGGCAGGGGGGCATATGTTGAGCACCAAATTGAGGTGCGGACAGTCCGGCCCTGAGGCCGGACGGTCCGCGGTCCGGACGGTCCGCGCCTGTGGGCCGGACGGTCCGCGCACGCGCAGAACAGATTAGGGTTCCGAGTTTTTCGCTACGTTTGTTGGCGAAAATCCCGGGATTTGCTCGGAGTTTCGACGGTAAAGGGTCCAGCCCCCCTCCTCTATAAATAGAGAGGTCTACGGCCGATTTGTAATCATCAATCGAATCAATACAACTTCTATTTCGCATTTTATCCTAGGAGTAGTTCTAGTCTAGTTTAGGTTTAGTCTTCCAATCCCCAAATTCTTCGTCTCTCTTCGGCTCTACGTCGATTAGAGGAGTCTAGGTCGGCCAGCCCGAGCCTAGACACAACCTAGGATCTCTACTCCCCGACGGGGTCCCTCCCGGGAGCGAGATCCAGGCGCCATCGGCGATCTTCCGCCGTCCCTGCGTACGCGCGGACCGTCCGGCCCCAGGGCGCGGACCGTCCGGCCGTCAGGCAGGAGCCCTAGCCGCGCATCAGGCCGCGGACCGTCCGGCCCCAGGCCGCGGACAGTCCGCCCTTGCGCAGAGAATACCACCGCGCCTCGCACCAGGCCGCGGACCGTCCGGCCCCTGCGCGCGGACCGTCCGCCCCTGTGCAGAGGGCACCGCCACGGTTCTTGTTGAGTGTTTGGCGCTCCGAAAAGGCGTCAACAGTGTCCTAGTTTAGTAAAAGTTTTAGAAGTCCTAATTCACCCCCCCCCTCTTAGGCGTCACCCGTTTCCTACAAGTGGTATCAAAGCCGGTTTGGCTCATTTGAAACGCTTTAGCTTCACCGCTAAAAGAGCCGACGCTTTTTAGAGGAAGGGATGGATACCCATAGGCCACCACACTTCGACGGCACTAATTTCCCATATTATAGTGCTAGAATGGCTTGTTACCTAGAGGCCGTTGATCTAGGTGTTTGGAGAGTCACTCGTGACGGGATGAAACCCCTCAAGAATCCCGAGAAACCCACCACGAGTGAGGAAAAAGAAATTCATTTAAATGCTAGAGCCAAAAATTGCTTGTATGAATCTCTTAGCATGGATATTTTTAATCAAGTATTTACCTTGAAAACTGCTAATGAGATTTGGCTAAAATTGCATGAGCTCCATGACGGCACATCCAATGTCCGTGAGCAAAAACATTGCCTAGTCTTAAATGAGTATAATTCTTTTGCCATGAAAGATGATGAGCTTGTTAGAGACATGTATTCTCGTTTGAATCTAATAATCAATGAGCTCAACTCTATTGGCATTAATAAGCTAGGTGATGCGGACATTGTGAGGAAGATTATCTCCCTGCTACCACAACAAAGATATGGGAGCATCATCACCATCCTTCACAACATGGAGGATTTGAGCAACATGACCCCGACCATTGTGATTGGGAAAATCGCGGCCTTTGAGATGTCGCGAAAAATGAGTCGGGGAGAGGAGCCAACTTCCTCAAAGCCATATGCTTTTGCATGTGATGAAAGGAAGGGCAAAAAGAAGGCTCCCACTCCAAGTTCCTCAAGTGAAGAAGAGGAAGAAGAAGAAAGTGATGATGATGAAGATAATCAACCATGCACATCATCCTCCGAGGACGAAGAGACAATCCGACGCGTCGGAAAGGTAATGGGGATGATCCGCAAGATTAATCTAATGGGTGTGCCCCTGCAGGTCGAGGATCTTCTCTTTAACATTGACAGGAAAAAGCAAAGGAAGAGAGGATGCTTCGCATGTGGGGAGAAGGGCCACTTCAGGGACAACTGTCCAAATATGGCCAAACCCAAAAAGGAGAGGAGCAAAGGCAAGGCGCTCACAAGTGTTAGAACTTGGGATGATTCTTCAAGTGAAGATGAACCTCCAAGGACGCGCAGCCACCGGTCCTCGTCACGATCATCACGGTCATCACACAAATGCCTTATGGCAAGAGGTAACAAAAGCATTCCATCCTCTAGTGATGAAAGTAGTAGTGATGATGAAGGTGAGGGAAAGGCCTCTCTAGAAGAGCTTGCGGAAGCCGTAGAATTTTTCCAGGATGTTTGCACTAAGCAAAAAGCTCAACTTAAAACTTTGAAAAATAAGTTGGTTAGCTCTCAAAATGATTACAAAGGTTTGCTAGAAAAATTTGAAACTTTTGCAAACTTAAATAGTGAGCTATCAACTAAAATTGAGCTATTAGAATCTAGTGCTCCATCCACTGCTACCGATGATAGCCTTATTAAAAAGAATGAAAAACTTAAGGCTAAGTTAGCTAGCTCCCAAGAAGCTATTGAAAATTTGCTAGAGAAAATGGAAATTCTTAGCATACACAATAATGAGCTAACTACTAAGCTAGAAAACATTGGTAGCACCCCAGTAGCATCTTTAGTTGAAATAACTGAAATAATTAAGAAAGATGCTTCTACTTCCTGCTTTGATTTAATTGATGATTCTAACCCCTGCAACCAAGTCGTTGTTGAGAATATTGTTGTAGAGACATGTTCGGATGAGGTTGCAAAGGAAAATGAACAATTAAAGCAAGAAGTGGCTCGCCTTGGCAAGGCGTTGTATGACAAGAAAGGCAAAGCCAAACAAATCCGACCTCCACAGGATAACACCACTGCGGGAGTGAACAAGCCTGTAGAGGGAGAAACTGTGATTTGTAGGCTATGCCACAAGGAAGGCCACAAGTCTTTCCAATGCAAGGCGATGACCGGGGATAAACAAAGGCAAAAGCTCAAGCAAAAGCCATCAAGCAAAATCTCCAACACCTACATCAAAAAGGTGAACAAAATGGATGCTACACCATATTTGATCAAGAAGAAAAAGAACGGAAAGGTGATAGCAATCAAGGCCAACAAGCAAGCCAACAAAGGAAAAGGGGCCAAACGCATTTGGGTGCCAAAGGAAATAATTTCAACCATGAAAAGCACCAAAAAGGTTTGGATCCCGAAAGGGAAGTGAGTGGACCGAAGGTCTGCGGGAAATTTGGAGACTTGGCTAAATTGGGATGTATATCATGGGATACATCATATTGGATCAAGTTTATTGCCAAGTAGGTTAGTGAAAAGTTTGGACCCAAATTTCCCACCCATGACTAAGGTAACTAGCTTTATTATATTTCTCGTTTTTAGATATGCGTATCTATTTGTCTTTTATCTAGTTTACCTTTCTTGCCTAGTATTACATTCGTTATGTACCTTTGTTTAAAATCATGCATACTAGGTAAATCATATGGTAGGATTGCGTGTTTTTAATTCATATACTTAAGCAAACCTACATGGCTTAAAATGTTTATTTAAGCACGGCACATAGCTTTTATATTACTCCATAGTAAATGATGCATCAATTAAAAACTTTGATTCCTACAAGTTGTATCATTTAACTTATATGTGCCAAAGTTTGGATTATGGATAATTTACGCCTCTTGATATCAAATCAAAGTGCATGTCTCCTACAAGTATTCAAGACTTGTATGCACACCATTAGGGGAGGTTACTCTATAATCTAACACTTTGAGACTAACACCTTTTCAAGTCTATTTCATGTGATAGTCTCATTGTAAGGAAAATGAAGTCCCCGGAGAAAGACAACAGTCTTCCACTGCAAAATCTCCAAGAACTCCCATGTCTCTCAAGCTCGCCATTGATCTTCAATTGGTATCTTTTGAGACTACTCTCAGTATCATTTACATGTCTTCTCCAATATTTGATTAGACTATATTTCATATCATATGCTTCCATGTTGCTAAAAATGCATAAGTAGTTAACTCATATTCTGTTACCTATGCATAAGGGAAGTTAGTCTTTTCAAATCATGTCTTGCACCTCTAATTTTCACATGCTTTTTCCTAAGTAGAGGATCTCTGTCAGGGGGAGTATTTCTTCATCTCTAAAAAGGGGGAGAAAACTTCTCTCTAAAGAGACAACTCATTTAGGGGGAGTAATCTTTTGAGGACTCCTTCAAGTGGTATCATTCATATGGTTTATTTTAATATCCTTCTAGTGGTATCATTTGATAAAATTCTTGTTGAGGGCAAGCTTTTATTTACTTCCTACATGCTTTTAATGTCTTCCTTTTCGGTGGTTGATGCCAAAGGGGGAGAAGTTTAGGGACCAAAGCAATGAAAACTATATCAAACACCAAACACCACCAATTTAAAATTTTATATCTACAAATGACTTTTCAAGTGGTTTGGTTATTTGGTCCAAAAATAGGAAGTAAGTGAATTATGGAGTTAGGGGGAGGCTTAAGTTCATAATACCACATTGTGGGGACAATCATGCATCTTAGCAAGTAGATTGCATATTTTCACTCAAATACTTGTATTATTTGCTTGCTTTGGTTGTGTTGTCATCAATCACCAAAAAGGGGGAGATTGTAAGGAAAATGGACCCCGGGCCATTTGGCTAATTGAGTTTTGGTGTTTGATGAACAACACAATCCGTGAACTAATAAGTTTTCTAGTGTTTGTGTTTGTAGTTCACAGGATGCGAAGAGAATTGGACCAAGGCAATGAGGATGCAACACCTCAAAAGAAGACATAAAAAGATGCATAGGAGTCCAATACTCAAGAACTAAGAAGCCCGAAGAAATCAGCGAAGAAATCCAAAGATAAGGGCTGTCAGCCAGCGCCTGGTGGCGCACCGGACATTGGTGTCCGGTGTGCACCGGACTGTCCGGTGAGGTGCCGGACAGTCTGCGCAGAGAGGCCACAGACAGGCGCTCTCTGGCTGTAGCACCGGACTGTCCGGTGTGCACCGGACTGTCCGGTGTGCCAACAGACAGACGGCAACGGTCGGATCCAACGGTCGACTGCTACAGGCGCCAACGGTCGGCTGACGTGGCGTGCACCGGACATCTACTGTGCAGTGTCCGGTGGTGCACCGGACTGTCCGGTGCACCCGACGACAGAAAGCTACTGCTTTCTGTCCAACGGCTAGTTGAGGGTGTGGAGGCTATAAATACCACCCCAACCGGCCATTCTCAAGTGTGAGAGCCCAAGCAACATACCAATACACATAGTGCATATTTCCAAGAGCTCAAACACCCAAGTGCTTAATAGAATCACTCGGTGATTAGCGTAGGTGCTTTGCGAAGTGCTTAGGTTAGTTAGACCGCTTTAGCGCTTGCTCTAGGTGAACCCTAGATTGTTGAGTGAGTTTAGATAAACCTCACAACCCCTCGGCTCTTGCGTGAGTCGTTGTAATTGTACCGAGTGGGGCGAGAGTCTTGCGAGACCGTGACAACCGCGTTTGTGTCACGGCCGCCACCGTGTACCGGAGGGAACGAGGCCCGCAGCGTTTCAGCCGGAAGCTCGATAATGGAGACGGCGGGGAGCGTCCGAGAGGAGCCGGAAGCGGAGCACCACTTGCGCGTGGAGAAGGCCCGAGGCTCTCTACGGAGTTACTCGACCGTGGTGCTTGGCCCTCGCGTGGGCTTCCCTTTGCGTAGGGGCACCAACGAGGATTAGTCGGGACCTTGCGTGGTTCCGGATACCTCGGTAAAAATACCGGCGTCATCCACGAGAGTTTGCTTCTCTACTTAGCTCTTTACATTCCGCATTTATATTAAGTATTTAAGTTTCAATCTTATTGTCATACCTATTTAGTGTAGATTGAAACTTAGCCTTTGCGGTAGAGATAGCAACACTTAGACAAAACCTAGTTTGCACATTCTAGTTTTGATTATTTGCATAGGTTTTGCTCTAGGGATTTAATTGTGGCCTAGTTTAGTAAAAGTTTTAGAAGTCCTAATTCACCCCCCCCCCCCTCTTAGGCGTCACCCATTTCCTACAAGGGTTTCCCATTCTAACTCATTTGAATCCCTTCCAAACATAGGCAGTGAAAACTAAGTTGAATTAGAATATGGCACCAGTTACGAATGCTCTCTGATCAGTACGCACCTCTAGAATCCTCATGGTTGTTTGCTTCCAGGACGAGACGAGAGATGAAACCACATATGCCTCAGTAATTTCATACGCTGTTTCACCAAAGGATCGAAGCCAGAAAAACAGTATGTGGTTCAAGAACTGGACTTACCGAGTCCCTTGAGCCTTGGAGACTCATGTATCATCTTTTCGTAGAAAATCTCAGTGTCATTCATAGAGGTACCGGTGATGAAATCATTCAGCTTGAATTAAGCTTCCCTATTGTAACTTTTATTGATGATCCAAATAAACGAGTGAAAAAGTAATCAAAGTACCATTTGGAGTCCCTTTGGAGATCACTCGGGACATGTAATCTCAAATTAATTTTAGTATACAAATTAATTTTCAGAATAAAGAATGCCAACCTCAAGCTGAGCAAGGACAATGCAGATATAGGTGTACATTCGGGCCGCCCGGCCCGGCCCGGCCCAAGCCCGAAAAGGCCCGTATTGTTTGAATTTCGGGCCGGCCCGGCCTGTTTGAATTTCGGGCTGTGCCGGGCCGGCCCATGGGCCTAGCCCTCGGCCCACGGCCCGGCCCGTAATTGCTTAAACGTGCCGGGCTTATTTCGGGCGGCCCAAAATTATAAAAGCCCGAAATTCACATTACGGCCCGAAATTCAATTTTTGGCCCGAAATTCAGTTTTTGGCCCAAAATTCATATTAGAGCCCTAAATTCAAAAAAATAATAAAACAAATAAAAGATAAGACAAATAAATTTGTACAAAATCAAACTTAATATTTGTATTAAAGTTACCACAGCTATGCAATGACTACCTTGCATTTTGTTAGAAGGAAAAAGAGTATAATCAGCTGTATACAAAGTTCGTAAGTTCAGTTTATTGTCTAATGTTCATAACAAAAGTAAAATTACATCACACAATCTAATTCAAAGATACAAAAAAACATCTAACTAGCATTATCTCTAGCTTTGTGTTCTTTATCAAGTATATGAAAGTGCGAAATGAAGTGTGGTTTTAATAAATATATGGGCCTTTTCGTGCCTCTATATGGGCCTTTTCGTGCCTGCCTTAAACGGGCCGTGCTCGTGCCCGCCCATGGGCCGTGACCTCGGCCCAAACCCGGCCCGATATAACGGGCCGTGCCGGCCCGGCACTAAATTATTTCGGGCCGTGCCGTGCCTGGGCCGTGCTTTTTTTTTCCGTGCTTCGGGCCGGCCCATCAGGCCCGGCCCAAATGTACACCTATAAATGCAGACATCGTTGTAGTTAAAGAAGTGGCTTGAGGTTGATCGTTGCCTTCTGCTCCAGTGAACCCTCCCCAAAGACTGAATGATCACCAACCACAACCATAATATATAAGTGCAGTGACTATGCAGTGCAGTTGCTGAATGGATCAAGGAGGAGCAAAGTAGATGCAGATGGAGAGTCGAGAAGCGAACGGTTAGGTACCGAGAACATACATCTTGCTGCACCTCCATGGGGAGGAGGACGCGCCCAACCTAGGCACCTTTGAGCGGAAGCCGGAAGGACGACGACACTGCACTCCATGACCAAGAAGCGCACGCTCACTCTGCTCTAGCGCTTCACTGATGCAACGTGGACCTGAAAGTATGCCAGATAGGCGTCGCGTGGATATAAAGTCAAAAATGGCGTAGGAGATATTTGCCGGCTACCGGTTCTGTTCCTACATATACAGTACATAGCTTCTTCTAACCTAAAATGCACAATAAGGATTCATTTACCTTGAACGCGACCTGCTTGTTTGTTATGTTCGTCAGCGGTAGCGTGCAGGAGATCTGCTTATTTAATTCGACTACATGATTTAGAGAAGAAATCAGGAAACTAAAGAACAATATAGGATGACCACGAATTACCTCAAAATGATTAGAAAACACATAACAAATATTGAATTGAACTCCAAAAAGGATAAAAAACGATGAACCCGAGAAACAACCAATAGAGAATTATCGAATGAGCGCTCGACACAGTGCATTAAATTTTCCATGAATACCTGCGAAGCTATGGTGGGTGCTCAAAAAATTCAAGGAAATCAATAGAATCATTGAGGAAGGAAATATAACAAAAATAAAAACACATACATGGGAATAGGAGCTCGATGGGGTCGAACTCGAGCAGCTCCACTGGCTCGGTGCTCATCCCGGAACAAAAACTCCTGCCATTCAAAATTCGCGATGCTGGGAGCGGCGAGGTCGGGAACTGGGGATTTGGAATTTTGATGCCTCCCCTCCGCTCATTTTCTATTTTTTCTGACTATCTATATTCCTGAAGCATTGGAGCAGAGGACGAAGCAGAGGAAAATGAAGGGTTGAAATCAAAGGAAAAAATCGGGATTTTGGAAGGGGCTCATGAAGTACCTCATGTCGCCGGTGTGCCTGTGGTCCCGTCCCCGGTGTCGGTGGTCGTCGATGCCGCTTTGCAGGTCCACGGCGAGCGTCCTTTGCTCTTTGGGGCTGTCGCGACCTTGTTATATTCTCCAATCGACAGGCGTCCTTTGCTCTTTGGGGCTGTCGCAACCAGATCCGATGCTGGAGGCCACCACCGCCACCTCCTCCCCCGCGCCGCGGCCGCGGCAGTCGCTGTCGGGGCGGTCGTTTCCTCCCCGCGACGGGGTGGAGGCTCCACGCACAACCACCGGCGGTGGGCCCCGGCCCCGTTTAGGGCTTGCCTGCTCGCGCTCTGGTTGCTGGGCTTCGCGCTCATCTTCCTATGGCAGAGCACCTCCGTGGGTCGCGTGCGGCTCTACACGCGCCCGCCGATGCCGAAGCACGCCGTGGCGTCGTTGGGGCAGTGGGCGGCCTCCCCGCCCGTCTACGATCTGAGGGAGTTCGGGGCGGGTCGGGGACGGGCGGACGGTTTACACGGTCACGTTCGAGTCTGCCATCGCGGTGATCGCCGAGAGGGGCGGGGGCAGGCTCACCGTGCCAGCCGGGCGGTGGCTCACCGCGCCGTTCAACCTCACCGTGCCAGCAGGGCGGGCGGGGGCACGGTGCACCAGGGTAGGGGTCGCTCGCGCGAGGGCAGGCGGGATCTGGCACGGAGGATGTCGCGGACGCGGATCTGAGACCGCAGGGATTGCGGGAGAGTGGGGCGAGGAGAGAGCGGCGATTGCGACCGCGCAGGCGTGGATGGACGGGCGGGTATCGCGGTAGTGAGCGGCGATTGCGGGAGACAGAGGCGGGCGCGGTTGCCGCGGGGCGAGAAGGCAGAACCGCGGGGTGTGGACGCCTACGGTAGAGGCTTAAGGAGTAGTAGAGATTTAGGGTGAACATTGTGAGAGGTGTAATAATATAGATGAAGAATCTTTGTGGGCAGCCCACTTGGAAGATGTTTTATGGTTTTAAGTCTTATATTTTAAAATACAAACTTGTTTAGTGCCCTTGAAGAATCTTTGTCGGAATTAAAAATGTAGAAAAATTTCTTATAAAAAGTTTAAATACAACATAGGAATTAGAGGAGATTAATAGACACAAAAGGAAACTTCCCAAAAAGTTAGACCACATGTTAAAATTCCTCGAAAATATCACTACTAGTGGCCATTCTATAGAAATTTTATATGATTTACAGAAACTCAATCATTTGTTCTAAAGTACCACACAGGAAAATTTTATATATAATTTTAATCTTTCAAAATTCTTTCACTTTTTCTTTGTTGCAAGGAATGCCTTTAATGTTGCCAATTACGTTTGTACTAAGTTTGTATACATAAAATTAAAATGATTCGATTGTCCCTGACGTTTGATAAATATATCTAAGTCTAGTTTAACAGTTTAAGTTAACACGTTGGCCTGAGGCAAGTATTGAATATAGGAAAGGGTGGCACCGAGACAGTACTAGAGCGCCAAACCAACGTCAGAAAAATGACCAGTTGACAAGCACCGACCTCGTCCTCGTCCTCGTCCTCCGCCCCCATTTTGCCTCCTCGTCTCACCACAGGCCAGCAGCCCCCGAATCCATGGACCCCAGCCAATCCGGCACCCCTTCGCTGTTTCCAGTCATGGACATCCCCGTTGCCTACCCTCCGGCGGCGTACCCTCCCAGCGAGGTCGCCGTCGCCGCCGCCGCCTACCCGCTGCAGCTCTACGCGCCGCCGGATGCTGCCGCGGCCCAGCAGGCGGCGGCCGCGCAGCAGCAGCAGCTACTGGGCGCCCCCGTTGTCTGGCCTCCGGCGGCGTACCCTCCCGGCGAGGTCGCCGTCGCGGCCGCCGCCTACCCGCCGCAGCTCTACGCGCCGCCGGATGCTGCCGCGTTCCAGCAGGCGACGGCCGCGCAGCAGCAGCAGCAGCAGCTACTGGGCGCCCCCGTCCGCGTTGCCTGCCCTCCGGCGGCGTACCCTCCCGGCGAGGTCGCCGGCGCCGCTGCCTACGCGCCGCCGGATGCTGCCGCGGTCCAGCAGGCGGCGGCAGCGCAGAAGCAGAAGCATCAGCTGCAGATGTTGTGGTTGGAGCTGCGCCGAGAGATCGAGGCCACCACCGACTTCAAGAAACACAACATCCCGCTCAGCCGCATCAAGAAGATCATGAGGGCCGACCCGGACGTCTGCGCAATCACCGCCGAGGTCTTGGTCGTGTTCCCCTGGGCCTGCCAGATGTTCATACTCGAGCTCACCCGCAGTGGCTGGGCGCACGCGGAGGCGAACAAGCGCCGCATGCTCCAGAAGTCCGACATTGTCGCTGCCATCGCCCGCACCGATGTGTTCGACTTCCTTCGCGACACCGTTCTGCACGACGACGCCAAAGAAGGCGCTGACGCGGCGCCCGCCGCAGCTGCGGCTGCCGAGAAAGCGCATCCTGCCGCGGGAGCACCGGCCACCGACCCCCTCGCCAACTACCCCATGCCTCAACAGTAAATCATCATCATCATCATCACCTTCTTACCGCGTAAATAAGACTTGTGGTTTGATTCTAAAATTAGGGTAAGATTTCTGTAAAACTGGTGGGGCGCCCTTTGGGCTGCTAGTGTATGCTATTGCCTAAGCCTAACTCATCATGCTGGTGCTGTAATGGGACAAATATTATGCTAACAAGCTTAAACGTTTAGGTGATTTGATAAGTGTTCTTTGAAGTTCTGTTCTGCTGTACTGCGCCGAGTAGTAGTTTGGCATGACATGGAATCGGCTGATTAAAACTGAATGGGTGTATGTATTTGATTGTACAACGTGTTCCTTTTTCGTGTTGTTATCTGGTTAATTGGACTGGATTTGTTTTAGTTCCTTTCTTTTTTACCTTTTTAGATGATCTTCTCTCGTTGACACATACATGAGCAGTCTGTTCGTGTTCGCGTGGCTTTAATCCGTACCGACTTCCACTACTTATACAACGTTTTATTTTTCTAGATTGTAGTTGTATCGGTCTGAACAGTTGTCTTTAATCCGAAACGAACGAATAATGTTTGTTTGTTTATTCCAGGCTGGTCATTCTTTTTTTTCTTTAAGCAGTTTTTATCATTTTTTTTAAAAAGCTTTGAAAACCGGTATACTTAGGCCTTGCCTATATTATATAAGTTGTATTATGATAACAGCTGACATGAACTATCTAACGCTGGTTTATTTTAGCTTATTTGTGGCTCTAAAGTAATATAATTTAGGTGACAAACAACTTATATTATTGATCTATAATCCAACTTATATAATTTAGAAGTGAAACCTTAAACATGGTTTTCATTATTGATCATTAGTTCTGCAGACTGCAGCGATGACCTGACGATCTGTTTATTTAAGGGTCTACCTTAAGCCGCGGATTTGTCATTTGTGTATATGCAATCTGCATGCATTTCCTGTTATTCGCTTATAGGATATAGACCATGCAAAGTTATTAGAGCTTGCAATGCAGAATTGTACAGCTGTGCACAAAAGATAGTTTATCTGTTCAAGTGGGGTTCCCTGGCGGCTAATTGGTCACGGAATCAATCACAAGTATTTGTATATGTTTTCTTCTTCCATCATTTTATCATAACGTCGCGTCTACTTGTTTGTAGCATTGTCTACGTGAATTGGTATTGTGTACGTGCATTTGTTGTAGCACCGTTGGAATTCATCTATACCGATTAGCCCATTGGCGACTAGGTCTTTCACCTCACGCCCCTCCTGTTGCGCGGGCTATATACGTGCTGTTCATTTAGGTTTTTACCTTTATTATTTTTAAAAATGTGACCAGCCGGACTGGGCCACTTCAAGGCCTAAAAGGCCGAGCAGCCCAACCGGCTGGTAGGAGCAGCTAGGGCACCACTAGTGCTGGAAATATGGGCCGGCCTTTTTGGGCCAGCACGAGCACGACCCGAAAACAGGAGCCTAAAGCACGACCCGGCACGAAATAATATGGGCCGGGCTAGCACGGCCCGAAGCCGGGCCTAGGTCGGGCCTCAAATTCCGACCCGTCGGGCCCTCAGCACGGCCCGCACAGATGGACCGGGCTTAGGCCGGCACGACCCAATTAGGCCCAATTTATTTAATTTCTTTAATTTAGTAAGATATTACTTTTATATTGTTGTGATATTTAGAGTTTATATAGTCAAATGATGTTAGGATTGTTTAATATCTTTAATTTATTAAGTTATGTACTTCATGTGGTTGTAATATTTTGATATTATGCGATCAAATATCTGGGCCGGGTTTGGGCTGGCACGGCCCAACGAAGGCACGACGTGGTTTAGGGCCGGGCTGGGCCACTGTTTTTGCACTTCGGGCTGGCACGGCACGACCTAAAAAATTGTTGGGCTTTCTTGGCCCGAACCCGTTTGACACGAAGCACGATGGGCTTAGGCCGGGCTGGCCCGGTCCGGCCCAATTCCCAGCACTAGGCACCACGCTGCCGAGCTCACGCGTATAGGGAGATAGAAGATAAAGGGTGGCGGACCGGCGGTGGTTGAATGGAGACCGATCTTTGCGCTGCTCGTACGTCCGAGGTGCTCGCACTACTTGTTCATCCGAGATGCTCGCAAATCAGTTGGTCTCCTCTCCCCTTCTTGTCTCCTTAAAAGCATGTGCGGTAAATCCCCTAGTGAGAAGTTCTCGGCTCCTCTCCTCTGCTTGTTGTTCCAGTCGCCTCGATTTAATCGGTCTCTAGCGTTCCTGTGTTCATCTCGCTGGTGGTGATTGGAAGAAGGTAGAGATGGTGCTGCTCTTGTGCAGTGAGGTTCTCCCGTGCTCCTTGCTTCACTTGTGCGCCTGTGTGGTGTTGTGTTCGTCTGATTATTGTCCACCGTGGCTTGGTGCTTGGGCTCTCTGCTGCGTGGTGTTCATCTTCTCGGGCTGGTGCCATGGACGTCTCCCACGGCCTTAGCATCGGCTCTAATATCTCCGTCAATCTCCCATTGTGCGGGCTCGAACGTGGGCGGCAGAATTGGTTTTCTAGGACAGAACTTCGTGTTCGCTGAGCTAATCTTCCCACGTAGACAATCTACGTGCTGCGAGTTACTCGTTGCCTCACTTTATTTACTGTTTAATTTTGTGCAATCTGCTAATATTATATACACTACAGGAAACTGATTAAAGAACGTGGGTGAAAAACCGTCGAACTTACCATAAGAACGTGGGTTTACCGACGAATATAGCCGACGACGATTTTTGGACGAACTTAGAGAAGTAAGTTCGACGGCCCCGACGAACTTAACATTAAGAACGTGGGTACCGTCGAACTTAACCTTAAGAACGTGGGTACCGTCGAACTTAACATTAAGAACGTGGGTTTTTAAGTTCGACGGGGACCGTCGAATTTTTTCCCGTAAGTTCGACGGCACCCGCGTTCTTACATTTAAGTTCGACGGGGCCACATGGCCGTCGAACTTATGGGTCCTGCGTGGGTAGATGAGGGCTGCACATTAAGTTCGACGGTACCCACGTTCTTAATGTTAACCCTTTTCCAGAAAAAAAAAATAAAAAATACAGAAATGAAAAATTAGACACACATAATATCACATGCAACACAGAATATCACATACAATACAGATTTTAAACATATGGATATATGTACATATCACAAATTCACACAAGTCCAAATACATAAGTTCACACAATCCACAATCCTCAGCATATAACGTGCAAACATAATCCAATGATCCTCTTATCTCAAAGTAGAAATAAATTGGTCAAAAGTATTTTTCAAGCAAAAGAACTGACAGAGGAAACCTTGAAATAGAAACCAACCTTTACAAGTATGGAGAGCAAAGAACTATTATTTCCATCTAGAAGTAGAGTATGGTGGCACTGATTGAGCCACTCTTCAACGTTTTTAACCTCATCAACAACTTTATCCATCTCAGGGCAATCAAATGCAACAGACTGCCCATTATCCTAAAAGATACAGTTTCAAAAGAATAAGGACTAGCACGTAATCTTCGAAAGGCCAAAGCTCACTGTGTCATCTGCTACATTGCAAATCTAAAGTAATAGCATGTATCATGAGACTTTGCAACATAGCCCACGACTGGCCATCAGACAGCATGAAGAAGGTGTTGCATTGCCCTATCCATGAAGAAGGTGTTTCTGGTTGGTTGATTAGGCCTGGTCATACTCATACACGCGTCAGGCACATAGCAGGGCTCCTGATTTATCTCTGTATTCTGTAATATGCCTATTGCCTACTGAGAAATGTGGCAAATTCCTGAGGCTCTCAAACAACTCCCCAGTCCCCAATGCCCAACTGCCCAACCGATTAATCGAACTGATCGCCGGTTAATCGTGATTAGTCGGCTGATCGCCCCTCTGACGATCAGAACCGATCAGCCAATCTGAAAACATTGCTGAGATGACTAGCATACAAATTTTGGATAAAATTATCTTACTTATGATTGTTTACAACATCCACCAGCTTGGCAGTCATGATAGGACAAGGAACATCAACCTCCTGAGACGGGCAAAAATAACAACTTAAAATGAATTATAGCAAAACCAAGTGCATGGCAAACAGAAAAGGCAGATCACTTCAAAACACTAACCTTGAATTCTGCTAGAATATTTTCAACATCTTCCAATTTGGATTTTGCAGATGTTCCAGAACCAGGAAGCAAAGTAAGTGATTTTCTTAGACAAGACAATGCCCTCATCAACAATGTAACCAAAGAACAATCTGCTAAGGAAGCAGGAAGGTGGACTGCTTCTTCAATTAATCTATCAACATCCTGAAAGATTAAATTTAGCTATTTGCAAACATGGACAATAGTTGCTTTGCTTTGCAGGTTCACAACACATTTATGGCTATTGAAAAAGCAAGTGTCAAAGCAAGAAACAGCCTTGTGAAGATACAACAGCTTAAGACAGCAAATCAAACTTTAAACTCAATGAGCAAGAATGTGACAGCTATTTTCCCAGAAACTTTTTTCTGGAATATGTAGGAAAACTGTGCATCAATAGTATGGAGATAAAAGAAGTCCAAAATAATTTTACCAGAAACTCATGTATATATTAAAAAAAGTCCTAACCTGCAATAAAGGAATCATACAGCACAGAGATAGTGCATTCAATATCCATCTTAGCATCAACGAAGAATCCTTCAGTTCCCAAAGAACCTTGAACTCAAAACCAAGAGATAATCCAATTTCTATTTCTGTGTTCATTTTACCTTGTAGCTCCTCCAATTTTCTTTGAAGTGTGTCAACTGTAGAGCCAATACTATTCAAATGAAGTAAGGTTTTAAAATTATTGAGTAGACTTAGTGAACTATGTTCCCACTTTTCAATATTTTTGAAAACAGAATTAAGTTCTGAAGTGTCAAGAATGACTTTCAAATTTGCAGGCTGATTGATTAAATCCTGTGATATAATGAAGAACAAAGGGTAAGTATCTCACTACAAACAATTCTTCATATTACTAAGCCAGATTTTGTGAACCTTGATATCATCAGCTTTAAGAAAGTCTCCAAATGCAAGTTTATTGCAGCTTGGTCTCAAATAGGCCTGACATTTGTCTATCCACAATTTAGCAATATCAACCTCTGCTTTCATATGCACTTTAGACGGAAGGATAACTCTTATTCCCTCTGAACACATGCGATTCAAGAATATATTTGGTAGGGTGACATTCAATTCAAAAGCACAAGAACATATCGATTCACTTCATAGCTACAAATACCTCATATGGTCTTCAAGTGTGGATTCTGCGTAACATTGTCCCCTTGGGGGCTAACCAAAGAGACCTCACACACTAAATCCCCCAACTCTGCAAGGGTGTGTCGATAAAGTAAGCAATGCTTCTTCGGACTGCATTCACAAAGGTGCTTCCAGTGCTGGAAAAAGAAACAAATTCAATTATACTTAAAATACTTGACTTAGATCTAACAAACAGAACATTCGATATGCATAAGATTATGGCTCATTAAACGCTGTTACAGGGGAAAACAGACATACTAAGTTAAGTTGTCCAATATAAAAATAAAAATGAATGAGCACATAAATATGGCGCAGTTAAGAATTGAATAGGCAAAACAATTGCATGTGTAACACCCGGATTTTAGGGGTCCAAAACCCGGGCGCTAACATAAACACCAGGTATGCTGGGACCAAGTCTCACACATATGATGTATAGTGGCACAGGATCGAATGTCACAACTTTATATATAACAGGAGTGCTATACAAAATAAATAATTACATTATAAGGAGACAACGGTCCAGCAACCCAAAGTTGACTGGGAGACGACGACCTAGACCACTCACGAACACATCGCAGCATCCTCCAAGAGCTTCATCCTGCGGTACCTGTTCTTGACCTGTGGGGTGTGTGAGACAGCAAGAGTGAGCTCACATACGTTCATCGCTCAACAAGTTGTGGGGAATAATGTGCATGAACTCGCCAAAGGTGGGAGCTCACGTGAAGTGTAAGGCTTACCAAAGAAGATGGTTAGAGCTGAGCATTGCTTTTAAAGTTGGTCAAAATTTTATTAGCAATTACTAAGTATAAGTAAATACCAACCCAATTAAATAATAGAACAGAAGTAACAACATCACCTGCAATGCAATGCATATGACAATTTGAATTTAGTTCCATAAGTTAATCATGTGAGTGTCCGAGCTGCTCATGACCGTGAGCACGGCTAGTATACCAGTTTTACACTCTGCAGAGGTTGCGCATCTTTACCCACAAGTCGTGTATCCCATGTCGCCAGGGTTTGCAAGGCCCTTAGACACTTCCGAGGTGAATGGCTAGGGATCCACTACGAGGCCTTTACAAAGTTCCACTAGCTTCCGAAAACCCGCTACAGTTTATAGGAAGTTCCAATGCAGGAATCCCTTGCAGGACCGCCATCGCAGCAAAATCCTCCCGAGGGCCTCCCTACACTGACCACTCCCCTACTGCCCTTGCCCCTTTCGGGTAAGGTAGTCTTCCACTAGCTTTCCTAATTAATCGGCCAAGGGCGTCCCATTCCACCCTTGTGGTAGCACTGTTTTCCCGGGTGGTTCTCCATGTTCCAATTAACATAATGATCTCATCATGAACAGTAACAATAAACATATAATAAAAGTGTGATCATGAATAATGTACCTTCATACCCAAAACCACATAAAGCACTAGCAAGTACTACCCAGAAAGTTCAGTGGTAAACAAGGTATAAAGATAGACAAACTAGGGTAACCTATTGGGTCTCATCAAATTAACCTATGCAGATCATTATGATTAATTAGAACATGAGTAGGTGAAAAGAAGTGATCAAGGGCACAACTTGCCTGGGACTTGAGAATCCAGGTACCAGGATGATCTTCAGGTGATACGTATCCTCACTGCTAGTCGTAGCAATTCAAACAAACATGGTATAGGCAAAATTAACATTACACCAAACATAAGGACAAAATGCACATTAATAATATACATATTAAAATAAGATCATAGGAACAGGAATCATTAATTTTGGAGCTATAGATTTTAAGTTATGGATTTTCTAATGTTTTATGTGTTTAGTACAAGATTAATTAAGATAACAATTTTAATGTGACTTTTATGTAAAACCAGTGGCACTAATTGATAAACAATAATATTACAAAATTATAGGAAGTGAAATGGATTAATTTGGAGTTCATATGCATTTTCTATGAATTATATAAATTCTAGGAATTATTTTTATATTAAAAACTCATTTTCTAATTCATTTTCCTGATTTTATAACACTCTGGACTGGGCCTCAATTAAACAGAAGCACAGGGGGCTCGGCGCAAGAAACCCGAGACACAGGGAACAGGGTCCCTGGACGGCGGGTTGATTTAAACTAAAGACGGGGGCTCTTTAACAAAAGTGCCAGCGCGAAGGGGTATCGGTGGAGGTCGGCCGCCCGATCACTGATCAAGGGCCCAGATTAAATCGCGAATCCTGTGAACCGGTATGCTCTGCTGACCCTACGATCCGAGATCTACGGTCCAGATTTAATGAGGCGCAAACCAATCGGTACCGTTCGGTCCGATCCAGCGGCCCAGATCAATCCATCGAAGGGGTACGCTGAGATCTAATCCTGACCGTTACGCAGAGAATCAACGGCCCACACGCTTTCCCCCAAAACAACCCCGACGGCGGCGGCGCCGCCCACCAACCGCGGTGGAGCCATCGCCGGAGCACACCAATCCGAGATCCCGAGCGCGAATCCCCAAAATTAAGGGGCGGTAAACATAGCAGAGATGAAGACGAGACATACTGAGGTGTTCTCACCGTCGGGGGTGACGAGGAAGAGGCTGTCGACGCGATATGGCGGAACAACGGCCACGGCGGCGTGTCGATGAGAAATTCGTTAAGCCCAGACCGCCCTCAGTCCAAGAACTCCAATCGTAGATGCCCGCAGACCCCCGACGAAGCTCCCCGAGCACAAATTTCGCCAAGACAATGGCGACCCAATCTCCCTTCTCTCGCGGTGCGCTCTTTCTCACGGTTTGCGTGCGTGATGAGTTCCAGTTGAGCTCAATGCTCAGAGTTGGGAGGACGATGATGTCGCGACGCCCGATTTATACCCGGTAGCGACGTCCAAGCGAGGCACGAGGAGCGAGGTTCCCGGCGGGGTAGTCGCGCGCGATCGTTGCGGCGAGTTCGTTGGCTACGGTCTTGGGAAGGGGATAGGACTGACAGTGGGTCCCAGTCGTAAGTGACTGGCGCGAGGCGAGCGAGGGCAGGTGGCTGGCCGGGCGGGCCCGCGTGGCAGAAGCTGTGAGGAGCAAGCGCAAGTGAGCAAGGAGGCTGACACGGCGGTCCCACCTATCGGCGCCAAGAATCGGAGTTGGGCCGCCGCGCGCGTGAAAATGGGAAGATGGGCCGAAAGTGAGGTTGTTGGCCCAAGTAAGGTTTTTAATCTTTTTCTTTTTATTTTCTATTTTCTTTTCTCCATTTTCAAATCCAATTTGAATTCAAGTTTAAATTCAAACTTTGTGAATAACTTGTCCTCAGTTTGAAAGGTATAATTTAATAATTTAAGTGTGCAGGATGTTTTATTCTGATTTTTATTTTATTTTATGTAGTATTTTTCTTAGTTCTTCCCTTCTCTTTTATTTTCTATTTTCTATTCCAAATTCAAATTTATACTTCTATTTTAGTTTTCAGATTTTTCAAATGTATCAATTGAAACCCACAGGTGAATATAAACCATATTATTTTAATTTTACTAATTTAAGCTTTATTCTCCTTGTTATTTATTTCATGGGATGTATAAATGGTTTCCTTTAAAAGTAAAAATTCTTTTCTCATTATTTTTCTTATTTTCCTAATTTTCCAAAGCATTATGATACTTTGTTTCTATTTTTTTTTCCTCTACTAATTTTGGGTCTTACAAATCCTACCCCCCTTAAAAATAATCTCGTCCTCGAGATTTGTAAGAAAAGGGATGTATACTCATATTGTTCTCGGAACACATGCACAAACAAAGAAATCTCGACATGATGCATAATCCTTTATCAAAACATAGGTTTTAATAGACCTTATAACTAAAATAGTAATAGTACTAACTAATAGCTAAACTAATATTTAGGTCTTACAAATAGTAAGAATATATATATATATATATATCTATATCTATGTTTATCTCTTTATTCTTGTTGCTCGTTGACTTCTTCACCGACTACTTCATCTCCAACTGGCTCTTCTTCTTGAATTTCAAGTTCACTGGGTTCAGCTTCTACTTCTGCATGATGGGCATATCCCCAGTTGATAGATAGGGGCTGACTCCTTCCTGCCGAGGCTTGTCCTTGTTTCATCGGAGCCGGTGTAGTGTAGGCAGCTCTGTTGGGACAGTAGTTGGCGTAGTGTCCCGGTTGTCCACACTTGAAGCATGTCCTGATGGCGGTTGTGTTAGGAGCAACGGTTCCTCCTGGAGTGCTTGCTTTTGGAGGAGCAGTTGGTGTCTGTTGAGTTTGTTGTCCAGAATTGCCACTAGCTGGTGTATTGGGAGTGGTAGTATAGCGAGGACGGGAACTACTTCCAGCCTGCCCTTGGTTGACAGCTTTTCTTTTCTCTCCAAATATACTCCTCTTGTTTTCTACAGCAATAGCTTTGTCAAGTAGCCTTTGGAAGGATGGGAATGTGTGCGATACCAGTTGATATTGCAAGGGTCCAATCAATCCGTCCAGAAAGAGCTCCTGCTTTTGCTCATCATCCTCAACATCTCTGGGAGCATATCGAGATAACTGGATGAATTTGTCCCTATATTCACTCACGAACATACTTCCTTGCTTGAGGGATAGAAACTCCTTCCTCTTAATCTTCATGAGTCCAGCAGGAATATGGTAATTCCTGAATTGTGTGGAGAATTCTTCCCAGGTAATTGTATCGGCAGCAGCATGAGCTGCACAGTACGCATCCCACCAATCCGCAGCGGGACCAGCAAGACGACCCGATGCATAGAGTACTTTCTCTCGGTCCGAGCACTGGGCTATGTTGAGCATCTTCTCTATGGACTTTAACCAGTCATCTGCTTGCAGTGGATCTGCGGAGTTGGATAAGGTTGGTGGTTTGTGGCTCATGAATTCCCGGTGCTTGTCCCGGGGTGGAACTGGTGGTGGAGGTGGAGGCAATGGCACTTGTTGTTGTTGCTGCTGTTGTTGAAGTTGTTGCTGCAGCTGCTGTTGTTGTACCCTTCTCTCCTGGCGTATCTCTTCCCGTTCTTGGCGCATTTCCCGACGTGCATCCTCTCTTTCCTGGTGCATTTCTTGGCGTTCTTGCTGCATTTGGGTGCGCATATCTGCCATAGTGTCAGCCATTTGCTGCATCATTCTCATTTGAGCTGCAACTAGTGGATCAACTCCGCCTTGTGGAGGATTAGGAGGATTCATCTCTGCTGACTGTGGTTGAGGTTGGCGATTAGCAGGTAAATCAATTCCACCACCCCGCCTGGTATTGACCATCTAAGTTAGAAGCATATGGTAAGATAGCTTTGCAAGGGAATCATTTAGTAGACAGAATGAATAAGCTAATAGTTGGTTATGTACTGGAATTTCTTTGGCAGGGCTGGGCCAGATATTCTATGTCAAGACTAGGGTAATTAGTTGTACGAGGTGAATGTCCAGAGGTAAGATAGAATATGTTAAGATGAGATAGATACGGAATACTACATATATTTTCTAAGGGGATAATCTAGTTTGTCTAGTTATCTTACAAATGCTATCCTTTATACCTAGATGTATATGCAGATGTAATTGTGGACATTACTCCACAACCCATCACACTCAATCAAAGATCCAAATCAAACAAGTATCATAAGAACAAACATTCAAGTTCATAGATATTTATAAAAATAGTTTTGTTTTTGTTCCTAAGAATAGGTCTCCTATTCCTAAAAGTCACTTTAGGTACAGGATTTCAAAGTGTGAAATCCACATTTGTCTTTAGAATAAATAGGTAAGAATAATCAGAGTGAAGCGGAAATAGATGAGAAAAGATTAAGATAAGTTTAGAAATGATCAGAGTAGCAAAGGTAAGTAGATAATGGTTGTTCCAGTTCTATCTAGGTTTCGTTCTACAGTCAACATTCCTCTGATACCACTTCTGTAACACCCGGATTTTAGGGGTCCAAAACCCGGGCGCTAACATAAACACCAGGTATGCTGGGACCAAGTCTCACACATATGATGTATAGTGGCACAGGATCGAATGTCACAACTTTATATATAACAGGAGTGCTATACAAAATAAATAATTACATTATAAGGAGACAACGGTCCAGCAACCCAAAGTTGACTGGGAGACGACGACCTAGACCACTCACGAACACATCGCAGCATCCTCCAAGAGCTTCATCCTGCGGTACCTGTTCTTGACCTGTGGGGTGTGTGAGACAGCAAGAGTGAGCTCACATACGTTCATCGCTCAACAAGTTGTGGGGAATAATGTGCATGAACTCGCCAAAGGTGGGAGCTCACGTGAAGTGTAAGGCTTACCAAAGAAGATGGTTAGAGCTGAGCATTGCTTTTAAAGTTGGTCAAAATTTTATTAGCAATTACTAAGTATAAGTAAATACCAACCCAATTAAATAATAGAACAGAAGTAACAACATCACCTGCAATGCAATGCATATGACAATTTGAATTTAGTTCCATAAGTTAATCATGTGAGTGTCCGAGCTGCTCATGACCGTGAGCACGGCTAGTATACCAGTTTTACACTCTGCAGAGGTTGCGCATCTTTACCCACAAGTCGTGTATCCCATGTCGCCAGGGTTTGCAAGGCCCTTAGACACTTCCGAGGTGAATGGCTAGGGATCCACTACGAGGCCTTTACAAAGTTCCACTAGCTTCCGAAAACCCGCTACAGTTTATAGGAAGTTCCAATGCAGGAATCCCTTGCAGGACCGCCATCGCAGCAAAATCCTCCCGAGGGCCTCCCTACACTGACCACTCCCCTACTGCCCTTGCCCCTTTCGGGTAAGGTAGTCTTCCACTAGCTTTCCTAATTAATCGGCCAAGGGCGTCCCATTCCACCCTTGTGGTAGCACTGTTTTCCCGGGTGGTTCTCCATGTTCCAATTAACATAATGATCTCATCATGAACAGTAACAATAAACATATAATAAAAGTGTGATCATGAATAATGTACCTTCATACCCAAAACCACATAAAGCACTAGCAAGTACTACCCAGAAAGTTCAGTGGTAAACAAGGTATAAAGATAGACAAACTAGGGTAACCTATTGGGTCTCATCAAATTAACCTATGCAGATCATTATGATTAATTAGAACATGAGTAGGTGAAAAGAAGTGATCAAGGGCACAACTTGCCTGGGACTTGAGAATCCAGGTACCAGGATGATCTTCAGGTGATACGTATCCTCACTGCTAGTCGTAGCAATTCAAACAAACATGGTATAGGCAAAATTAACATTACACCAAACATAAGGACAAAATGCACATTAATAATATACATATTAAAATAAGATCATAGGAACAGGAATCATTAATTTTGGAGCTATAGATTTTAAGTTATGGATTTTCTAATGTTTTATGTGTTTAGTACAAGATTAATTAAGATAACAATTTTAATGTGACTTTTATGTAAAACCAGTGGCACTAATTGATAAACAATAATATTACAAAATTATAGGAAGTGAAATGGATTAATTTGGAGTTCATATGCATTTTCTATGAATTATATAAATTCTAGGAATTATTTTTATATTAAAAACTCATTTTCTAATTCATTTTCCTGATTTTATAACACTCTGGACTGGGCCTCAATTAAACAGAAGCACAGGGGGCTCGGCGCAAGAAACCCGAGACACAGGGAACAGGGTCCCTGGACGGCGGGTTGATTTAAACTAAAGACGGGGGCTCTTTAACAAAAGTGCCAGCGCGAAGGGGTATCGGTGGAGGTCGGCCGCCCGATCACTGATCAAGGGCCCAGATTAAATCGCGAATCCTGTGAACCGGTATGCTCTGCTGACCCTACGATCCGAGATCTACGGTCCAGATTTAATGAGGCGCAAACCAATCGGTACCGTTCGGTCCGATCCAGCGGCCCAGATCAATCCATCGAAGGGGTACGCTGAGATCTAATCCTGACCGTTACGCAGAGAATCAACGGCCCACACGCTTTCCCCCAAAACAACCCCGACGGCGGCGGCGCCGCCCACCAACCGCGGTGGAGCCATCGCCGGAGCACACCAATCCGAGATCCCGAGCGCGAATCCCCAAAATTAAGGGGCGGTAAACATAGCAGAGATGAAGACGAGACATACTGAGGTGTTCTCACCGTCGGGGGTGACGAGGAAGAGGCTGTCGACGCGATATGGCGGAACAACGGCCACGGCGGCGTGTCGATGAGAAATTCGTTAAGCCCAGACCGCCCTCAGTCCAAGAACTCCAATCGTAGATGCCCGCAGACCCCCGACGAAGCTCCCCGAGCACAAATTTCGCCAAGACAATGGCGACCCAATCTCCCTTCTCTCGCGGTGCGCTCTTTCTCACGGTTTGCGTGCGTGATGAGTTCCAGTTGAGCTCAATGCTCAGAGTTGGGAGGACGATGATGTCGCGACGCCCGATTTATACCCGGTAGCGACGTCCAAGCGAGGCACGAGGAGCGAGGTTCCCGGCGGGGTAGTCGCGCGCGATCGTTGCGGCGAGTTCGTTGGCTACGGTCTTGGGAAGGGGATAGGACTGACAGTGGGTCCCAGTCGTAAGTGACTGGCGCGAGGCGAGCGAGGGCAGGTGGCTGGCCGGGCGGGCCCGCGTGGCAGAAGCTGTGAGGAGCAAGCGCAAGTGAGCAAGGAGGCTGACACGGCGGTCCCACCTATCGGCGCCAAGAATCGGAGTTGGGCCGCCGCGCGCGTGAAAATGGGAAGATGGGCCGAAAGTGAGGTTGTTGGCCCAAGTAAGGTTTTTAATCTTTTTCTTTTTATTTTCTATTTTCTTTTCTCCATTTTCAAATCCAATTTGAATTCAAGTTTAAATTCAAACTTTGTGAATAACTTGTCCTCAGTTTGAAAGGTATAATTTAATAATTTAAGTGTGCAGGATGTTTTATTCTGATTTTTATTTTATTTTATGTAGTATTTTTCTTAGTTCTTCCCTTCTCTTTTATTTTCTATTTTCTATTCCAAATTCAAATTTATACTTCTATTTTAGTTTTCAGATTTTTCAAATGTATCAATTGAAACCCACAGGTGAATATAAACCATATTATTTTAATTTTACTAATTTAAGCTTTATTCTCCTTGTTATTTATTTCATGGGATGTATAAATGGTTTCCTTTAAAAGTAAAAATTCTTTTCTCATTATTTTTCTTATTTTCCTAATTTTCCAAAGCATTATGATACTTTGTTTCTATTTTTTTTCCTCTACTAATTTTGGGTCTTACAGCATGACAGCCTCCTAATTAATAACTCTGCAAGACAGACACACCTCAAGGCAAACATAAGAAGACAGCCTACAGTTACAGGAGACTGCTGAAAGATACAGATACTGTCGACAAATAATGCATGTAGGATCCTGCACGATAAAAAGTTTCACACTGATCAAAAGAAACAAAATGAAGCTACCAAGACAAAGGATGGAAATTTACAGTGCTGTACAGCTACCTCTTCACTTCCGATAAAGTTTGGATTAATCCTTGGCAACATTAGGCTAGATTTGACAATCCCATTAATCCAAAGTTCTACTCGACGTCATGGCACCGGATGACGCACACCTCCACGCTGTACTGGTAGCTGTTGTGGAGCACGGGGTTGCCACACTCGAGCGTCTGGTCGGCGGAGTGGTTCACACGGTTGCGCTGGCGGCCGCCTCTGCCTGTATAGACGAGGACGTCGCCGGTGTCCTCGTCGTCGAGGTACGCTCCGGAGGAGACGATGCTTGTGGCGATGGACTGGCACACGTCGAGGAGTCTACCGGGGATGTAGCTGATGCCGGCCTGAGGCGCGGTGTGGAGGCCGACGACGCAGATCTCGGCGTGGTAGTAGAAGGCGTCGCCGACGAGGACGCCGGGGATGTCGCCGACGAGGCGGACCTCGCGGTGGAGCCAGTGGCCAACGGAGAGCATCTGGCTGGAGGGGCAGAGGTCATGGCGGTTGCGGACGCCGGCGGAGGTCTCCTGGCGCTGGTACCTGCTGTAGAGCGCCTCGAAGGTGAGCCGCGCGCGGCGGACGAGCGCGCGACGGACGAGGCCTGCGCCTGCTTAAAGCTCGAGGTGGCGCGGCGGCGGCGCGGGCTGCCGGCGGTGGCGCGGCGGAGGCGAGGCCTGGCGGTGGTGAGAGAGGAGCGCGTGTGGGTGGGCCTAGACAGGGTGAGAGAGAGAGAGAGAGAGCTGCGCGCGTGGAATTTTTGGATCTAGGTTTTCAGGATTAAGTTCGACGGTGTCCACAAGCCCGATGAACTTAACTTAAGAACGTGGGTACTCACGTTCCTAACTCATTAAGTTCGACGGTTTTATCCAGGACCCACGAACTTAACTTAAGAACGTGGGTACCCACGTTCTTAACATAACCCATGAACTTAACTCAAGTAAGAACGTGGGTACCCACGTTTTTAATTTTACCCACGAACATTTATCAGTTTCTTCTAGTGATACTTGGATGTGATTGCACTATTGTGGGTAGATTTGTATGCTCAATGATGATAGCGGTATAGTGAGACAACGTGACAGTCTGAGTTTTAGTGTGTTATTAATTTTATCATCAAGTATATATTTGTGCCTAATTATATCTCTATTTGTTAATGATGTTTACCTGTGTTAAATTCTGTTATTTTATTTAGTGCACAACTCCTTACTATTTGTATTCATGCTTGATTACTATGCTTATTACATTTGATCTAAAACCCTGATTTGGTAAGATAAGACTGTCACGTTAGTCGAGGATCTCTGATCACCATTTAGCGTTGGAGGGTTGTCTAATACAGTAACCCACTATTTTAAGAGCAATATTAAAAGATAATTAATAATGTTTATGTGCATAATCTGTCTTCTTCATCTACTAGCCATGTTTATTGTTGAAATGAATCTGGGTAACTATTTTACATGTTTTTATGCCCTAGAATTACTACTGTTCATTGCTGTTATATTTAAATATGACATTTATCTGAGTTATATGCTTGTTTTATTCGAAATTAGAATATTTAATATATTTAAATATGTTAGAAGTATGTCACTTATTTCTATAAAAATATAGAGATGTGGGGGTTCACGACTAAGACACGAGGTTCGGAGTAGCTATCACCTCGGTTCTCCACCTTAACGTTAGACCGACCTTGAGGGAAGGATGTGAGCAACGGACAGTCCACCGCCGGCATCGGACTCCCCGACCGTCGTTGCCCTAGCTCAGAGCTTCAACGACGAATGTGAGCGATGGTGGATCTAAACAGAGGTATAATTTATGTTTGTGCTTTAATCTAGTGGTTAGGATTATTGGAAAGATCCAAAAGATTTATTAGTCCCTGCTACCGTGCAGCATGAGGCCATAGTTCGAGTAGAACATGTTTCAGACGCAGGTGGTGTCAGTTTTTGTTGTTGCTATGGTGGTGGTGAACAATGCGTTATCCACTAGGAAAAACGACGCATGTCGCTCGGACGTCGCCGGCAGGGGCCGTCTGGCGCACCGCTAGCTCTAGACGACGCTAGGCCCAGGCACCACGACGCCGATCATGAAACGTGAAGCGGTACACTACCAAATGGAGATGTGCAAGTGGGCCTGCAAACGAAACTAGCTCAGATGCAAATTAGACTGCGACATTTGATGCCCGTCCATGCCCTCATGGGCCTCCAGCGATGAGCTTGGTATGTTCCAAAAATTATTAATATACCCTACGAATACCTTACATATTTATTTCCTCTTCATGTTCCATCTATACATATGCAGAGAAATTTGTTGCATTTATTGTTTCTTTACATATGCTTCTGTTCTATAGAGGTACCGCAGTGGACTTCTTAAGAAGAATAGGAACCGTGTACATAACCTTTTTTTTCTCCAACAAAATAAGAGTGGTAATGGCAGCTCTTTGTGAGAACCTATTTTATCAAATGTATTACACGGATGTTGATGTCTCACCTTTGTTGTCTTCCTCCCTATGACTACCTAAGCTTTAAATTTCCATACTACAAATTTATTAATCCGATCATACCTATTTGGTTGTAAATCACTTTTGCATGGTGATAAGGTTTCAACATATATTGCAATCATGATCACCATGACAGCTATTTTCTTTGCTACCAAAGGTTATTATTAGTTTGCTGATGTATTACCAAAAGTAACCACATCACTCAAAGACGAATTTTGATATGCTTTTGGTAATATATTACCAAATTGTACTTTTATAATTGTGTAACCACATCGCTCAAAGACTCGTGGTAGGCGTATAAATGAGCATGTGTTGGTGCTTATTGGGCCATATGAGTAACGAGTGTGCTGATGGGTCATGGTTAGGGGGATATTTACCATATTTATATATAGAGAACAACTAAAAAATAATGGTACACGTGAATTTACGGGAACTGGGAACGTTGGCCCCATGCTCCTCCCCTGTCTTCGCCACTGGAGCCCAGGAGGTTCGCGCAGGTGCGGCCCAATTCTGTACAATATTGGAGGGATACAGGGGGGGGGGAATCAAAAAAATGGATTCCGAGAATGAACCGGGGTATTGAACCCGACGTGAATCGAACACGCAACCTTCTGATCTGGAGTCAGACGCGCTACCATTGCGCCACGGATCCTACGGTGACAAGGGTTTGAAAGTGTTTTATTTATTAGTAAGTTTTTGGATCATGGCCAACGGGCCATCACCATATGCAGATTTTCCGCTGTGTTAAACTAGTGCTCTGATGCGTTACTCTCATCTCAAAGTCAAATGTAAAAAGAGAGAGAAAAATCATCAGAAAAAAATGTGGATACAAACAGCAGGTGACTGAGCGCTCTTTTTAGATATTCCAGTACAAATACGCATGGAGCAAACATACAGCATACTACACACAGCCTTGGAACTTGATACTTGGGGGGGAGCAGTACATGGACACCACTCGACAGACGCACCTCACGATAATAAAATTTCGCCATGCCCATGCATCCCCCATTCCCGCTCGCTCCGTCCCCTGCAACCCTGTATCGCGCATATGCCCCTCTCACCGTCTCACGTGTCCACGCTGACACCTTGCCGGACGCTGACCTTAAACCGTCGCTCGCCTCTCCTATCCTATCCTCTCCTCTCCGCTGGCCGGCCGGCCTCGCATTTATTGGCGGCCACGACGACGGCGGCGGCGGGGAGCTTCGTTTCACGCGCGCGCGCGCAGTCACGCACGATGGCGCGGACACAGTGCCAGCCGGGCAGGCTACCGTCCATCAGGTCCGTGCGCGAAGGCGGAGCTGTAGGTCTACAGCAAACAACAGGCACGGTCTGCTTGCCCGGCGCCCGTACGTGTGAAAAAGCTACAGCGTGCGTCCGAGCGTACCGAGGCCCCCCGCCACGAACGAGCACGAGACGTGCACCGCGCGGACGAAGAGTACTACCGGTCACCGGACGCATGCATGCCTAGCTACAGGCTTTTCTGGTCGTAGCGGGCTGCCGGTGCCGGGCGAGCGAGAGCTGGAGGCTGACGCCGACTCGTCGAGGCACAGGCAGAGAGGCTCTCCCAGTCCCAGGCTTTTTGCCGACACGCGGGGCACACACACACACTGCCCGCTGCACCCACCGGTCCCACCCCCGCACACGGCACACCGCAGCGAAAATGCTGGGAGGAGAGCCTAAAAAGCTGAGACGTGCAGTGCAAAAGCCAATCAGTCGTGTCCTCGACCACTGCACCACGAATCCACGACCCCAGCGTCCATCTCCCTGGCAGGCGGGCCTCAAGCCCTGAACCCAAATTATTACGTTATCGATCACGAGACGGCCGGCAAAAAGCCGCCACGAGCCAGCCAGCCCCTGCATGGGCATGGGCGCCGCAGCGAGAAGCTCGCTCGTGCAGTCGTGCAGTGAACCCGCGAGCCGTTGCTCGTGCCTGCCTGTCGCGATCGCCTGAGCGCAGGCCGTTCGTACGTGTCGCGCGCGCTCATCATGACTAGTGCTGCAGCAATGCATGGCGCTGGCGCCCCTCCCTGCAGCATTCAGCTCCTCTCGTCGGGGCGGGCCGGGATGGGTGGGTATCATATTGACACAAAGCGGCAAGGTTGGCAAGGGCACAGGCGCACTGGACTACCGTACCGTGGCCAGCGACGCCGCCGCGACGGGAGGATCACGCGTGCGCACGTGTACCTAATTACCTATACGATGCATCGCGATCGCGAGCATCAGTATCACGTCCATGCATGCTACACTATTCATATAGCACTGCTGCAGCGCTGCAATACTGCAGTACGGGTCTCAGGTGTACAAAACAGTAGTACGTGTGAGACGGCTGGCCAATTTAAAGACGTACAGGTACAGGCCAGGGGGGTAGGGCATCGTGTCGATCGTACCGTCCAGTGCGTACCACGGTATTAACAAGCCATTAGATTGAGAAAACAGTACGTCAGACAGCGCTATCAAGCCCTTAGATTAACATATATGCACCAAACAGCTATATTGAGTTTAAGTTGAGGGTAAACTATTAATAGGGCACTCACACCCACACTTAAAAGAGTAGCAAAGCATCACGACATTTTGACCTTCATGAGATAAAACATCACGTTTATTGTCATGTCACTCTCTCTCAAATACATCCTACTATAGATGGTTGGAGCAAAGCGTTATAAAATGACTAACTTTTGCAAACCTACCTCGTTGTTTTGTTTATCAATACCATTGCCAGCCAATTGAAATTACAATTCTACTTAACTATAAAGCACATAAATCTTTGTCTCGTCCCCAGAGCGAACGCACGCCAAAATAATACGAAAAAAAATATGTGTGTGGGCTCAGCTCAAAGCAAGCAACTTATGCCACTAGAGCACATGTCTATTTGTGTCATATAAAGGAAACACACTTTAAGTATATATACTAATAATTGGAAAATAAAAAATATATAATCATGTTTGATTAAACATCTTATTTAATCGAGATCTATCTAGCTAGTTATATGATATATAAAACCGTAGCAACGTATGAACAACCAATTAGTACACTTTTGTGGGGGACAGATATCCCTCGGGTCCACTAGAAGGATAAAAGACCTCACGAAAGGCCCAAGAGCCCAATAAATCGTGAGGTCACTCCTTCATGGGCCTGAGGAGAAACGACCAGTGAAGCAGATCGACATAAGGTCGGGTGGGCGCAAACCCGGACGGTCCCACAACGTTGAGCAAACGACCGCAACAGAAGATCCGACTTTCCCGCGCTGGAGCCCCGTACGACGTAACCAGGCGAGGATAAGTCGGCAGAATCATAGGAAGATAGACAAAAACGGTTCACTATCTTTTAGGTGCATATCCACACGTATTGCCTCACGGTCGAATATATAAGGCCTAGGGGGCCACCCCTTCAGAACGATCGATCCCACTACTTAGCCACCCACCTCAACTCTCTACGAGAGCTACCTTGTAACTCATTACACAAAGCATACTCGCCAGGACGTAGGGTGTTACGCATCTCAAAGCGGCCCGAACCTGTAAACACTGACCGTTGTTCCTCGTGCATCGGGCACGAACCATTTAGCTACAGTCGGCGACACCGTCCTACTCCTAAAACACCTTGAGGGGCAACCCCGGGTGTGCGGTCGGACCCAAAACACCGACAGCTGGTGCGCCAGGTAGGGGGTGTGTCGTCGATCCAAGCTAGCTCAATGGTCGTCATCTTCCACAGCAAGATCACCCTCCGTCCCGGATCCGTATTCTGCTTCGGAACGATCTCGTCCATAGCAGATGAAGAGGGAACTCTACACCGCATTGCAGATCCGTCGAAAAAGAAGTCTCCCCCAACAAACTCCGAGAATATCGGAGAAGCGCAACCTCCAGCTTTCCGAAAAAAGATCGCATTCAGAAAGCCAGGGGCCGAGGGCCCGCTGACCCGGAGAACTCCACTGTCAACTTCCCCGACGAAAGAATGGACACAGATCGCAAGGAAGAAAGAGATCAGGAGGAAGCAAGTTGTTCTTTCCGTGCCTCCGCCCTCAAAGGAGAATGGAAAGAAGATCGCCACGACAGCCGCGCCATTCTACCCCGATGTTCTTTTCATCGGGAGAGTGGAGTCGCCCCCCGTCTCCGACGACGAGCCGACCGCGCCCGGAGAAGAACCACCTCAGCGGGAATCCTGCCAACGGAGAAACCGGCGCCGAAACATTCGGCGACATCACGAGGCCGGAGAACGGGATCCGGAGCAACCTGTTTCGCGGGACGAGGTCTCGGAGATAGGAGAAACTCCGGAGAAACGCGTCTTCAGAGAACGAAGGAATTCCCACCGACGTGATCGCCGACGAGCTCAAGAACAAGCCGAGCAGGACGCGAGACAGCGCCGGGAAAATCCACTCTTCGGGCGCAACCTGAATCCCGACTTCGCCCGAGCCATGAACACGCCGAGTGAAGTCGGAGGGGGTACTAGCTCGGATAGCTGATGGACTCCCTCGGACTTCCGACGCCGAGGGCTATCGACGACTGTTCACCCAGGCAGCCAACCATCTTCTACCGCTTGCTCACCCGTCGAACGATCTACGACACGCCATCAACAGTCGCCGGGATGCGCGAAGCTCCATCAACGCTTCGCGTGAACGACGGCATGAGAACGAGATCCGCCGCCGAGAGGAGTACGACAGGGATCATGGCATCCCAGCTCAGAGTAAGGCAACCAGAACCGAGTCAGCAACGGCCTCGACTGGCGGTACTACCCGGGGTCGGTCGAGGAATCACAACGACTACTCCCCTCCCCGGGACAGACATCATCCCCGACGACAGGAGGACACGTGTGGAGTGACAGCCCTTACTCCACGCCTTAGGGCCATTCAATGGCCCCCTAACTTCAAGGTATCCAATGTCGACAAATATGAACCTAAGCAGGATCCAGGAGGCTGGCTGGCCGTCTACACCACTGTCGCCCGAGCCGCCGGAGCATCCGAGGACGTGATGACTGCGTACTTACCCATTGTCATCGGGCAAGACGCACTACAATGGCTGCGACATCTACCTCGACACTGCATCGACGACTGGAGCGACTTCAGTCGACGCTTCACCGCCAACTTTCAGTCCCTCTCCGACAAACCAGCGCAACCATGGGACCTCAAATCCATCAAGCGCCGGGGGGACGAAACTCTCCGGTCGTACCTCAAAAGGTTCCAGACCATGAGAAATCGTATCCCCGAGGTCACGGAGGCGGCCGTGATCGAGGACTTCTACAGAGGATCCAATGACTCGGCCTTCGTCCGAGCCATACTGCAGAAAGCGCCGACTACCTCCGAGCAGCTGTTCCGGGAAGCCGACCTCTACATCACCGCCGACGAGCGAGCTCAAGACCTCATTGGGGGAGCGAAGCCCGCACCGGCAGCACCACGACGTGATGCGAACCAGCAACCCGACAAGCGCTGGGAGAAGAGACCGCACGAAGAAGTGCACGCCGGCGGACCACCTGCCTCTCGCGCCCGGGGAGGACCTCGTGGAGGCGAGCGCACGCTGGACGACATCCTCGACGCCCAGTGCCCGTACCACAAGGACATGCGCCACACCCTTCGGAACTACAGGGACTTCAAGCACTCCGTCGGACACGGCCGACCCTTCCAACCTCTACCTCCTCCTCCGCCGCGGGGAGGACCAAAAGAACCACGACAACCCCAGCAGCAGGAGGAGGGAGGAGGAGGAGCCTTCCCACACGTTGACAAGGAGGTCAACGTCATCTTCGGCGGACACGGATCGTAGGAGAGCAGAAGGCAACAAAAGCTCAATGATCGCCAGATATTGGTGGCAACCACCGGTCCTCCCGCTCCGTACCGGTGGTCGGAGCACCCGATCACTTTCACTTGGGTAGATCAATGGCTCAACTTCGACCACCCAGGCAAATACCCGCTTCTCATCGATCCGGTGATCCGAGAGAGCAGGGTGAAGAAGGTGTTAGTGGACGGGGGGAGCAGCATCAACGTCACCTTCCCCCGGACACTCCAAGGCTTGGGAGTTCACCTCAAAGAACTCCGCGAGTTGGACACTCCTTTCTTCGGCATCGTGCCGACTGAAGGGGAATACCCGCTGGGCCACATCTACATGCCCGTCGCCTTCGGAACTCCGGAGAACTACAGAACCAAGTTCCTGAGGTTCGAAGTGGCAAACTTCGACTGCGGGTACAACGCCATCATCGGGAGGTCGGGATTGGCAAAATTCATGGCCATCCCACACTACACGTACATGATATTGAAGATGCCAGGACCACAAGGAATCATAAATGTGTGCGCTGACTTCCAAGGCGCCGCAGAATGTTTCCGAGTGGCCATCCAAGCAGCCCTCACCACCAAACCGTCGGCGACTTCTTCAGCGCAGGCGAACTCTAAGCCTGAGGAAGACCTTACAGCACCGGCGAACGAAGCTCAAGCCGCGACCTCTATGCGGCCGACTGAAGAAACTAAAAGGATCAACCTGGGGTTTGCTGATGAACGCAAGACTGCCATCATCAGCTCCAGCCTGGACGATAAATAGGAAGGCGCGCTCGTCCGGTTTCTGCAAGACAACCGGGACGTATTCGCATGGCAACCTGCGGATATGCCGGGAGCCCCGAGAGAACTGGCCGAGCACAAACTGAAGGTCTACCCCCAGGCAAGGCCGATCCGGCAAAAACTACGTCGCTTCACGCCCGACAAAAGAGAGGCCATTTGCGCTGAGTTGGCTTGCTTGGTCACGGCCGGATTTATTAGAGAGGTGTTACATCCCGAGTGGTTAGCCAACCCTGTTCTTGTACTCAAAAAGAATAAAGTGGATTGGCGCATTTGCGTCGACTATATAGATCTCAACAAACATTGTCCAAAGGATCCCTTCGGGCTCCCTAGGATAGATCAGGTGGTAGACTCCACCGCTGGATGTTCTGTGCTGTCTTTTCTGGACTGCTATTCCGGATATCATCAGATCAGTTTGGTAAAGGAAGACGAGGAAAAAACAGCGTTCATCACTCCATTCGGTGCCTTCTGCTATACCTCCATGCCATTTGGCCTCAAAAACGCTGGAGCGACTTATCAGAGAGCCATTCAAACATGCTTAGCCGATCACTGGGGCAAGCGTGTGGAGGCCTACGTGGATGACGTAGTAATCAAAACAGAGAACTCGGAAAACTTCATCGAAGACTTACAGCTGGTTTTCAACAGTCTACGGCGATATCGATGGAAGCTTAATCCCGAAAAATGTGTCTTTGGGGTACCGGCAGGGAAGCTACTCGGATTTTTTGTCAGCCACCGGGGAATTGAAGCTAACCCAGATAAGATTGAAGCTATCATGAAAATGGAAGATCCACGATCACAAAAGAAGGTTCAACGACTTACCGAATGTATGGCAGCCCTAAGCAGATTTATATCCAGGCTGGGAGAAAAAGGTTTACCATTTTACAAGCTACTCAAGAAGGTGGACAAGTTTCAGTGGACTTCAGAAGCACAGGAAGCCCTAGATGCACTGAAGAAATTCTTGACAACCCCACCAGTACTGAAACCACCGCGGCGAGCCACATCAACTCAACCAGCTGAAGATCTGCTGCTGTATATCTCTTGCACGACTCACGTGGTAAGCACCGCGTTGGTAGTCGAGCGAGCAGAAGAAGGACATGCCTACCTAGTGCAGCATCCTGTTTATTTCATCAGTGAAGTTCTGGGTCCCTCGAAGAAAAAGTATCCTCAAGTTCAAAAACTATTATACGCAGTACTTCTAACTGCCCGCAAGCTACGTCACTACTTTGACGACCACAAAGTCATAGTAGTCACTGGTTTTCCGATAGGGGACATCCTTCACAACAAGGAAGCCATTGGCCGAATAGCCAAGTGGGCCTGCGAACTGGGATCTAATGACATCGAATTTCGACCTCGCACTGCCATTAAAACCCAAGCATTGGTTGACTTCGTATCAGAATGGACTGAACAACAAGTACCAGGAAACCCAGAAACTGCGGAAGTATGGTGGATGTATTTTGATGGCTCGCTGAAGCTGCAGGGAGCAGGCGCGGGAATTCTCTTCATCGCACCTGGAGGCGAGCACCTCAAGTATGCCCTCCAGTTGTTATTTCCAGCCTCCAACAATGCAGCCGAGTATGAAGCTCTGATCCATGGACTAAACATCGCCATATCATTAGGCATCAAGAGACTAATGGTATACGAAGATTCTTTGGTAGTTATAAGCCAGATAAACAAAGAATGAGACTGTTCGAATGATTCAATGGGAAAATATTGCACTGCCGTCCGAAAACTAGAAGATAAATTTGAAGGCCTGGAATTTCATCATGTAGAAAGAGATCGAAACACGGCAGCCGATGTATTGTCCAAGCTAGGATCCAGTCGAACTCAGGTCCCACCCGGAGTCTTTGTACAACAAATACCACAACCAAGTGTCTCAGTGGATCAGGCAGAAGAGTGTAATATCGTGAATCAACCAGAGTCAAGCTCTGATGACTGGAGAAGGCCGATCATCAGATATATAAAGAACGAAGAGGAGCCAGACGATAAAAATGCAGCCGAGCGCATCGCCAGACAGTCGGCTCACTACACACTCATTGGGGAGACACTATACAGAAGGGGCGCATCAGGCATCTTCATGAAATGCATTCTATCGTCTACTGGGAAGAAACTTCTGGAGGAGGTTCATGCTAGACAATGTGGAATACACGCAGCGTCCAAGACACTAGTCGGGAAGGTCTTCAGGTCGAGATTCTATTGGCCAACAGCAAAAAGTGATGCCGCTAAGTTAGTTCAGAGGTGCGAAGCTTGCCAGTACTTGTCGAAACAACAACATCTACCAGCACAGCAACTGCAGACCATACCGGTGACTTGGCCCTTTGCATGCTGGGGGCTAGATATGATTGGACCTTTCAAGAAAGTTCAAGGAGGATACACTCACGTGTTGGTAGCTATCGACAAATTCACTAAATGGATAGAGTTCAAACCCATTGCTTCTTTAACCTCAGCTAAAGCCGTGGAATTCATACAAGACATAATATTCAGGTTTGGAATACCGAACAGTATCATAACCGACTTGGGGTCCAACTTCACAAGTTCAGAGTTCTTCGATTTCTGCGAGCAAAAAAGCATTCAGATCAAGTATGCTTCGGTAGCACACCCGAGAGCCAACGGGCAGGTTGAACGAGCTAACGGGATGATATTGGAGGCACTCAGGAAAAAGGTCTTTGATAAAAATGAAAAGTTCGCAGGAAAGTGGATAAGGGAATTGCCCTATGTCGTTTGGAGCCTAAGAACCCAACCTAGCCGAGCTCTACATGGAAACACTCCTTTCTTCATGGTCTACGGGTCAGAGGCAGTACTACCTGCTGATCTCAAGTTTGGGGCGCCAAGGTTGATCTTTGAAAGCATAGCAGAGGCCGAAGCAACTAGGCTGGAAGATATTGATGTACTCGAAGAAGAGCGGCTAAACGCAGTAATTCAATCGGCACGGTACCAGCAGACTCTGAGACGCTATCACGACAAGGTCGTGCGACAACGATCCTTTTCAGTGGGAGAATTCGGCGGAGGCCGAATTCTAACGGGGGAGGGACGACACAAGTTATCGCCCTTATGGGAAGGACCATTCATAGTAGCAGAAGTCACTTGGCCGGGATCATATCGTCTCACTCAAATGGACAGCACAGAAATTGGGAACTCCTGGAATATAGAACACCTCAGGAAGTTTTATCCCTAGCTATATTTCAAAAGCTATCGAGACGACAATGTACTCTGTAAAATGGGAAATATGTCATCAATAAAGAAAGGCTTCAAGAATACTCAGTTTGTTCATGATTAACTTGCATTCTTACTTAACTCGGGGTGACCACTATGCCCTGCTAACGGAGCAATCGGCTTAAGTCGGCAATGACTTAAGACGGTGCAACATGCTCGCGCTTACTTAACTCGGGGTGACCACTATGCCCTGCTGACGGAGCAATCGGCTTAAGTCGGCAATGACTTAAGACGGTGCAACATGCTCGCGCTTACTTAACTCGGGGTGACCACTATGCCCTGCTAACGGAGCAATCGGCTTAAGTCGGCAACGACTTAAGACGGTGCAACATGCTCGCGCTTACTTAACTCGGGGTGACCACTATGCCCTGCTAACGGAGCAATCGGCTTAAGTCGGCAACGACTTAAGGCGGTGCAACATGCTCGCGCTTACTTAACTCGGGGTGACCGCTATGCCCTACCTAACGGAGCAATCGGCTTAAGTCGGCAACGACTTAAGGCGGTGCAACATGCTCGCACTTACTTAACTCGGGGTGACCACTATGCCCTACCTAACGGAGCAATCGACTTAAGTCGGCAACGACTTAAGGCGGTGCAACATGCTCGCGCTTACTTAACTCGGGGTGACCACTATGCCCTGCTAACGGAGCAATCGGCTTAAGTCGGCGACGACTTAAGGCGGTGCAACATGCTCGCGCTTACTTAACTCGGGGTGACCACTATGCCCTGCTAACGGAGCAATCGGCTTCGACTTAAGACGGTGCAACATGCTCGCGCCTACTTAACTCAGGGTGACCACTATGCCCTACTAACAAAAGCGATCGACTCAAGTCAGCAACGACTTAAGACGATTTCGCATGCTTACGAATAATCATATAGTGGTGACTTCTATATCCCATAAACAAGTTCCAAAACCATCACATAGCACTTTACTACTGCAAATTTACGTACTGTCGAATTCCGAAACAATAGGAGAGTAACAATATCATTCGAATGCTGAACCGGTGTCCTCTAACAAATATTCGATCATGCTAACCGCGCGCTCAAAGCACGCAAAATGTTTCTCTATTTCGCAATATCTTTCTCAGGGGCAACTGAAAGGGAATTAGGCTTACACCTAGTTCCTAAATAATTTTGGTGGTTGAATTGCCCAACACAAATATTGGACTAACTAGTTTACTCTAGTGCATAAGTTATACAGGTGCAAAAGGTTCACAATCAGCCGATAAAAAGACCAAGTGTTGGATTCAACAAAGGAGCAGCAAGGCAACCGAGGGCTCCTCTGGCCGGAGGCACCGGACTGTCCGGTGTGCACCGGACTGTCCGGTGCGGCCAGAGGACTTCGACTTCAAACTCTTCGCCCTCGGGATTTCTCGGAAGCCGGCGCGCTATAATTCACCGGACTGTCCGGTGTGCACCGGACATGTCCGGTGCTCCAAGGGAACGCGGCCTTCGGAACTCGCCAGCCTCGGGTTTGCTCAGCAGCCGCTCCGCTAAAATTCACCGGACTGTCCGGTGTGCACCGGACTGTCCGGTGTGCCTGCGAAGCAACGGCTCCCTGCGACGCCAACGGCTCCCTGCGGTGCATTAAATGCGCGCGCAGCGCGCGCAGATGTCAGGCACGCCCATGCCGGTGCACCGGACATCAAACAGTGCATGTCCGGTGTGCACCGGACACCCAGGAGGGCCCACAAGTCAGAAGCTTCAACGGTCAGAATCCAACGGCAACCGTGACGTGGCAGGGGCACCGGACTGTCCGGTGTGCACCGGACTGTCCGGTGCGCCATCGAACAGAGGACTCCAGCCAACGGTCACTTGTGGTGGTTGGGGCTATAAATACCCCAACCACCCCACATTCATTGCCATCCAAGTTTTTCAACTCTCAACCACTTACAAGAGCTAGGCATTCAATTCTAGACACATACAAAGAGATCAAATCCTCTCCAATTCCACTCAAACCCTTAGTGACTAGCGAGAGAGATTTGCCGTGTTCTTTTGAGCTCTTGCGCTTGGATTGCTTTCTTTCTTTCTCATTTGTTCTTGAGATCATCACTCAATTGTAACCAAGGCAAGAGGCACCAATTGTGTGGTGGCCCTTGCGGGGAAGTTTTGTTCCCGGTTGATTGAGAAGAAGAGAAAGCTCACTCGATCCGTGGGATCGTTTGAGAGAGGGAAGGGTTGAAAGAGACCCGGCCTTTGTGGCCTCCTCAACGGGGAGTAGGTTTGCGAGAACCGAACCTCGGTAAAACAAATCCTTGTGTCACACTCTTATTTGCTTGCGATTTGTTTTGCGCCCTCTCTCGCGGACTCGTTTCGTTATCACTAACGCTAACCCGGCTTGTAGTTGTGATTATTTTTGTAAATTTCAGTTTCGCCCTATTCACCCCCCCTCTAGGCGACTATCAATTGGTATCGGAGCCCGGTGCTTCATTAGAGCCTAACCGCTCGAAGTGATGTCGGGAGATCACACCAAGAGGGAGATGGAGACCGGCGATGACAAGCCCACTACAAGCCAAGGGAGCACCTCATCTTCATCGGAAGAGTCCCGCACCAAGAGAAGGGAGAAGAAGAAGAGATCCTCCAAGCGGAAGGAGAAAAGATCTTCCTCTTCTCACCACAAGGAGAAGAAGGAAAAATCTTCTTCTCACAAGCCGCATCGGAGTGGAGACAAGCACAAAAGGATGAGGAAGGTGGTCTTCTACGAGACTGACACTTCATCGACCTCCACCTCCGGCTCCGACGCGGCGTCCGTCACTTCTAAACGCCAAGAGCGTAAGAAGTATAGTAAGATCCCCCTACGCTACCCTCGCATTCCTAAACATACACCTTTACTTTCCGTCCCATTAGGCAAACCACCAACTTTTAATGGTGAAGATTATGCTATGTGGAGTAATTTGATGCGATTTCATCTAACCTCTCTCCACAAAAGATTATGGGATGTTGTTGAGTATGGTGTACAGGTACCATCCGTAGGGGATGAAGACTACGACACGGACGAAGTGGCCCAAATCGAGCACTTCAACTCCCAAGCCACAACCATTCTCCTTGCCTCACTAAGCAAGGAGGAATACAACAAAGTTCAAGGGTTGAAGAACGCCAAGGAGATTTGGGACCTACTCAAGACGGCGCACGAGGGTGATGAACTCACCAAGATCACCAAGCGGGAAACGATCGAGGGGGAGCTCGGTCGCTTCCGTCTTCGCCAAGGGGAGGAGCCACAAGACATGTACAACCGGCTCAAGACCTTGGTGAACCAAGTGCGCAACCTCGGGAGCGCAAAATGGGATGACCACGAGGTGGTTAAGGTTATTCTAAGAGCCCTTATTTTCCTTAACCCCACACAAGTTCAATTAATTCGTGGCAATCCTAGATATACTCAAATGACCCCCGAAGAAGTTATCGGGAATTTTGTTAGTTTTGAATGCATGATTAAGGGCTCCAAGAAAATCAACGAGCTTGATGAGCCTTCCACATCCGAGGCGCAACCGGTGGCCTTCAAGGCAACGGAGGAAAAGAAGGAGGAGTCTACACCAAGTAGACAACCAATTGACGCCTCCAAGCTCGACAACGAGGAGATGGCCCTAATCATCAAAAGCTTCCGGCAAATCCTCAAGCAACGGAAAGGGAAGGACTACAAATCCCGTTCCAAGAAGGTTTGCTACAAGTGTGGTAAGCCCGGTCACTTTATTGCTAAATGTCCATTATCAAGTGATAGTGACAGGGACAACGACAAAAAGGGCAAGAGGAAGGAGAAGAAGAAGTACTACAAGGAGAAGGGCGGCGATGCCCATGTTTGTCGGGAGTGGGACTCCGACGAAAGCTCAAGCGACTCCTCCGACGACGAGGACGCCGCCAACATCGCCGTCACCAAGGGCCTTCTCTTCCCCAACGTCGGCCACAAGTGCCTCATGGCCAAGGACGGCAAAAAGAAGGTAAAATCAAAGTCCTCCACTAAATATGAAACATCTAGTGATGAGGATGATAATAAAAATGAAGAGGATAATTTGCGTATTCTTTTTGCCAACCTTAACATGGAACAAAAAGAAAAATTAAATGAATTGATTAGTGCCATCCATGAAAAGGATGATCTCTTGGACTCCCAAGAGGACTTCCTAATCAAGGAAAACAAAAAACATGTTAAGGTTAAAAATGCTTATGCTCTAGAAAGAGAAAAATGTGAAAAATTGTCTAGTGAGCTAAGTATTTGCCATGAGACTTTAGACAACCTTAGAAATGAAAATGCCAATTTAATTGCTAAGGTTGATTCTCATGTTTGCATTGATCCTAGAAATGATAATGTTGATTTGCTTGCTAGGATTGATGAATTAAATGCTTCCATTGCTAGCCTTAGAAATGAGAATGAGAAATTAGTTGCTAAGGCTAAAAATTTTGATGTTTGCAATGCTACTATCTCCGACCTTAGAACTAAAAATGATTTGTTACATGCTAAGGTTGTTGAACTTAAATCTTGCAAACCCTCTACATCTACTATTGAGCATGTTTCCATTTGTACTAGATGTAGAGATATTAATGTTGATGCTATCCATGATCACCTAGCTTTAATTAAGAAACAAAATGATCACATAGCACAACTTAATGATAAGATTAGAGAGCATGACTTAGAAAATGAAAAATTTAAACTTGCTAGAAGCATGCTCTATAATGGGAGACGCCCGGGCATTAAGGATGGCATTGGCTTCCAAAGGGGAGACAATGTCAAAATTAATGCTCCTCCTAAGAACTTGTCTAACTTTGTTAAGGGCAAGGCTCCCATGCCTCAGGATAACGAGGGTTACATTTTGTACCCTGCCGGGTATCCTGAGAGTAAAATTAAGAAAATTCATTCTAGGAAGTCTCACTCTGGCCCTAATCATGCTTTTATGTATAAGGGTGAGACATCTAGATCTAGGCAACCAACCCATGCCAAGTTGCCTAGAAAGAAAATTCCAAATGCATCAAATGATCATGCTATTTCATTTAAGACTTTTGATGCATCTTATGTTTTGACTAGCAAATCCGGCAAGGTAGTTGCCAAAATTGTTGGGGGCAAACACAAGGGCTCCAAGACTTGTGTTTGGGTACCCAAAGTTCTTGTATCTAATGCCAAAGGACCCAAAACCGTTTGGGTACCTAAAACAAAGAACTAAACTTGTTTTGTAGGTTTATGCATCCGGGGGCACAAGTTGGATACTCGACAGCGGGTGCACAAACCACATGACCGGGGAGAAAAGGATGTTCTCCTCATATGAGAAAAACCAAGATCCCCAACGAGCTATCACATTCGGGGATGGAAATCAAGGTTTGGTCAAAGGTCTGGGTAAAATTGCTATATCTACTGACCATTCTATTTCCAATGTTTTTCTTGTAGATTCATTAGATTACAATTTGCTTTCCGTATCCCAATTATGTCAAATGGGCTACAACTGTCTTTTTACTGATATAGGTGTTACTGTCTTTAGAAGGAGTGATGATTCAATAGCATTTAAGGGTGTGTTAGAGGGTCAGCTATACTTAGTAGATTTTGAAAGAGCTGAACTCGACACATGCTTAATTGCTAAGACTAACTTGGGTTGGCTATGGCACCGTCGACTAGCCCATGTTGGAATGAAGAATCTTCACAAACTTCTAAAGGGAGAACACATTTTGGGACTAACCGATGTTCATTTTGAGAAAGACAGGATTTGTAGCGCTTGCCAAGCCGGGAAGCAAGTTGGTGTCCATCATCCACACAAAAACATCATGACTACCGACAGGCCACTGGAGCTCCTTCACATGGATCTATTCGGCCCGATCGCTTACATAAGCATCGGCGGTAGTAAGTATTGTCTTGTAATTGTGGATGATTATTCTCGCTTCACTTGGGTATTCTTTTTGCAGGAAAAATCACAAACCCAAGAGACCTTAAAGGGATTCTTGAGACGGGCTCAAAATGAGTTCGGCTTAAGGATCAAGAAAATTAGAAGCGACAATGGGACGGAGTTCAAGAACTCTCAAATAGAAGGCTTTCTTGAGGATGAGGGCATCAAGCATGAGTTCTCTTCTCCCTACACTCCACAACAAAATGGTGTAGTGGAGAGGAAGAATCGAACTCTATTGGACATGGCAAGAACCATGCTTGATGAGTACAAGACACCGGATCGGTTTTGGGCCGAGGCGGTCAACACCGCCTGCTACGCCATCAACCGATTATATCTTCACCGAATCCTCAAGAAGACATCTTATGAACTCCTAACCGGTAAAAAGCCCAATATTTCATATTTTAGAGTTTTTGGTAGCAAATGTTTTATACTTGTTAAAAGAGGTAGAAAATCTAAATTTGCTCCTAAAACTGTAGAAGGCTTTTTACTAGGATATGACTCAAACACAAGGGCATATAGAGTCTTTAACAAGTCCTCAGGACTTGTTGAAGTTTCTTGTGACGTTGTGTTTGATGAGACTAACGGCTCTCAAGTAGAGCAAGTTGATCTTGATGATGTAGGTGAAGAACAGGCTCCATGCATAGCGCTAAGGAACATGTCTATCGGGGATGTGTGTCCTAAGGAATCCGAAGAGCCTCCAAATGCACAAGATCAACCATCCTCCTCCACGCAAGTATCTCCACCAACCCAAGTTGAGGATGAAGCTCAAGATGTTGAACAAGAAGATCAAGAAGATGAGCCACCTCAAAACGACGGCAACGATCAAGGGGGAGATTCAAATAATGGAGACAAGGAGGATAAACAACCAAGGCCGCCACACCCAAGAGTCCATCAAGCAATACAACGAGATCACCCCGTCGACACTATCCTTGGCGATATTCATAAGGGGGTAACTACTCGATCTCGTGTTGCTCATTTTTGTGAACATTACTCGTTTGTTTCCTCTATTGAGCCAACCAGGGTAGAGGAAGCACTACAAGATTCGGATTGGGTGATGGCGATGCAAGAGGAGCTCAACAATTTCACGAGAAATGAGGTATGGCACTTAGTTCCACGTCCTAACCAAAATGTTGTAGGAACCAAGTGGGTCTTCCGCAACAAGCAAGACGAGCATGGTGTGGTGACAAGGAACAAAGCTCGACTCGTGGCCAAGGGGTATTCACAAGTCGAAGGTTTGGATTTTGGAGAAACTTATGCACCCGTAGCTAGGCTTGAGTCAATTCGTATATTATTAGCCTATGCTACTTACCATGGCTTCAAGCTTTATCAAATGGACGTGAAAAGTGCCTTCCTCAATGGACCAATCAAGGAGGAGGTCTATGTTGAGCAACCTCCCGGCTTTGAAGACAGTGAGTATCCTAATCATGTTTATAGGCTCTCTAAGGCGCTTTATGGGCTTAAGCAAGCCCCAAGAGCATGGTATGAATGCCTTAGAGATTTCCTTATTGCAAATGGCTTCAAAGTCGGCAAAGCCGATCCTACCTTGTTCACTAAAACTCTTGACAATGATTTGTTTGTATGCCAAATTTATGTTGATGATATCATATTTGGGTCTACTAACAAATCTACATGTGAAGAATTTAGTAGGATCATGACACAGAAATTCGAGATGTCAATGATGGGGGAGTTGAAGTATTTCCTAGGATTCCAAGTCAAGCAACTCCAAGAAGGCACCTTCATTAGCCAAACGAAGTATACTCAAGATATCCTAAGCAAGTTTGGAATGAAGGATGCCAAGCCCATCAAGACACCCATGGGAACAAATGGGCATCTCGACATCGACACGGGAGGTAAGTCCGTGGATCAAAAGGTATACCGGTCGATGATTGGATCATTGCTTTATTTATGTGCATCTCGACCGGACATTATGCTTTCTGTATGCATGTGTGCAAGATTCCAAGCCGACCCTAAGGAATCACACCTTACGGCCGTGAAACGAATCTTGAGATATTTGGCTTTTACTCCTAAGTTTGGGCTTTGGTACCCTCGGGGATCCACCTTTGATTTGATTGGATATTCGGATGCCGATTGGGCGGGGTGTAGGATTAATAGAAAGAGCACATCGGGGACTTGCCAGTTCTTGGGAAGATCCTTGGTGTCATGGGCTTCAAAGAAGCAAAATTCGGTCGCTCTTTCTACCGCCGAAGCCGAGTATATTGTCGCAGGCCATTGTTGCGCGCAATTGCTTTGGATGAGGCAAACCCTGCGGGACTACGGTTACAAATTAACCAAAGTCCCTTTGCTATGTGACAATGAGAGTGCAATCAAAATGGCCGACAATCCCGTCGAGCACAGTCGCACTAAGCACATAGCCATTCGGTATCATTTTCTACGGGATCACCAACAAAAGGGGGATATCGAGATTTCTTATATCAATACTAAAGATCAATTAGCCGATATCTTTACCAAACCACTTGATGAACAATCTTTTACCCGACTTAGGCATGAGCTTAATATTCTTGATTCTAGGAATTTCTTTTGCTAGTCTTGCACGCATAGCACATGAATATACCTTGATCATATCTCTTTTATATATGCTATGACTAATGTGTTTTCAAGTATATTTCAACCAAGTCATAGGTGTATTGAAAGGAAATTAGAGTCTTCGGCGAAGACAAAGGCTTCCACTCCGTTCTACTACTCATCCTTCGCCGTCGCTCCGCATCATCTCTCCAACGTTGGTATAGCCTTCACTCATTTATTTCATGACCAAAGGGGGAGAATGTACTTCATTGGGCTCTAATGATTCCGTTTTTGGCGATTCATGCCAAAGGGGGAGAAAAATATGAGCCCAAAGCAAAAGGACCGCACCACCACCTAAATTTCATAAATTTGATAATTTTATATTGGTAAATTTTCCAAATTGGTATCTCTTAGTATTTTTCAAAATTGATGTCTTAAAACCCTCTTGAACACTAAGAGGAGACCTTATTTGAGGGGGAGTTTTGTTTAGTCAAAGGAAAAGCATTGGAAATAGGGGGAGAAAATTCCATATCTTGAAAATGCTTTGCAAAATCTTTTTCATTTACCTTTGACTATCTTGCAAAAGTACTTTGAAAAGAATTTACAAAAGAATTTGCAAAAACAAAACTCGTGGTGCAAATGTGGTCCAATATGTGAAAAATAAAGAAAACCATCCATGCGCATAATAAGTATATATTGGCTCAATTCCAAGCAACCTTTGCACTTACATTATGTAAACTAGTTCAATTATGCACTTTTATATTTGCTTTGGTTTGTGTTGGCATCAATCACCAAAAAGGGGGAGATTGAAAGGGAATTAGGCTTACACCTAGTTCCTAAATAATTTTGGTGGTTGAATTGCCCAACACAAATATTGGACTAACTAGTTTACTCTAGTGCATAAGTTATACAGGTGCAAAAGGTTCACAATCAGCCGATAAAAAGACCAAGTGTTGGATTCAACAAAGGAGCAGCAAGGCAACCGAGGGCTCCTCTGGCCGGAGGCACCGGACTGTCCGGTGTGCACCGGACTGTCCGGTGCGGCCAGAGGACTTCGACTTCAAACTCTTCGCCCTCGGGATTTCTCGGAAGCCGGCGCGCTATAATTCACCGGACTGTCCGGTGTGCACCGGACATGTCCGGTGCTCCAAGGGAACGCGGCCTTCGGAACTCGCCAGCCTCGGGTTTGCTCAGCAGCCGCTCCGCTAAAATTCACCGGACTGTCCGGTGTGCACCGGACTGTCCGGTGTGCCTGCGAAGCAACGGCTCCCTGCGACGCCAACGGCTCCCTGCGGTGCATTAAATGCGCGCGCAGCGCGCGCAGATGTCAGGCACGCCCATGCCGGTGCACCGGACATCAAACAGTGCATGTCCGGTGTGCACCGGACACCCAGGAGGGCCCACAAGTCAGAAGCTTCAACGGTCAGAATCCAACGGCAACCGTGACGTGGCAGGGGCACCGGACTGTCCGGTGTGCACCGGACTGTCCGGTGCGCCATCGAACAGAGGACTCTAGCCAACGGTCACTTGTGGTGGTTGGGGCTATAAATACCCCAACCACCCCACATTCATTGCCATCCAAGTTTTTCAACTCTCAACCACTTACAAGAGCTAGGCATTCAATTCTAGACACATACAAAGAGATCAAATCCTCTCCAATTCCACTCAAACCCTTAGTGACTAGCGAGAGAGATTTGCCGTGTTCTTTTGAGCTCTTGCGCTTGGATTGCTTTCTTTCTTTCTCATTTGTTCTTGAGATCATCACTCAATTGTAACCAAGGCAAGAGGCACCAATTGTGTGGTGGCCCTTGCGGGGAAGTTTTGTTCCCGGTTGATTGAGAAGAAGAGAAAGCTCACTCGATCCGTGGGATCGTTTGAGAGAGGGAAGGGTTGAAAGAGACCCGGCCTTTGTGGCCTCCTCAACGGGGAGTAGGTTTGCGAGAACCGAACCTCGGTAAAACAAATCCTTGTGTCACACTCTTATTTGCTTGCGATTTGTTTTGCGCCCTCTCTCGCGGACTCGTTTCGTTATCACTAACGCTAACCCGGCTTGTAGTTGTGATTATTTTTGTAAATTTCAGTTTCGCCCTATTCACCCCCCCTCTAGGCGACTATCAGCAACCGACGAAGAAGGGTGACTTGAGGAATCAGGAGCAGCGTTCACGTCAGCCCTTATGTCTTCAGGAACAACCACGCCGGGTCTCCTCATCAAAATTCGCCCCGCGCGAATGGCTTTATCCATGGCTCTGTCGCGCTGAGCTCTCAGAGTAATGGAAGTTTCTTCAGCAACTTTGGCAGCCAATTGAGCGGTCTCTAGCTCCTGGGCGATGGATTTCTTGGAAGCACAGAGTTCTTTGATAGCAGCATCCTTAGCCGATATCAACTGCCTGAGACGGATCACATCATCCGTGGATTCCTGCAGCTTACAACGATGATTGTCTAACTCCTCCATGGTAAAGCGATGACTTCTCTCCAGGATGGTCAACGAGTTGCTAGAATCACGATACAGTCTGTCAAGATTGTCGCGAGAAACGACAAGAGCACTTTTTTCTTCCTGCAAACAAGAATCAACTCCTTCAAACATCAAGCGGGCAATAAGAACACAGTAATACAAGGCACAGTTTCATAAGTCACCTTTTCAGAATCAAGCTGAGCGCGAAGAGCAGAATTCAGCGTTTTAGCGTCATTTAGAGCAGCGGAGACCTGGGCCAGTTCAGTCCGGCTTTGAGAATACTGTTCCTCAAAATCAGAACACCGCTGGACCAGTTCAGCCTGACCTTGAGAATGTTTTTCTTCAAGAATGGAAATCTGCCGAGCCATATCTAGCAAGAGACAATCAAGCAAAAAGGGTCAAAATGTAAAGCAGTTCAATAAGGTAGACAAATAAAAGCAAAAGAGTATTAACCAGCATTCATCGCCTCCAAATCAGAGACACGATGTTGGAGCAACACCGGATTCCAATGTGCCAGAGATGAGGCTCCTTCTGGAACAGAAGCACCTTGCAACCTCAGCTGACTAGCCATTCCATCCACCAATGCCTGATATGGAGAACATACGAGCGTGTTGGCAGCAGTTCGTATGGTGTAAAAGTCAGGCCAGAATATACCACAGTACCTGGAGATTGGAGAACAACGAAGGGACTCCCAAATCGTGAGAAATCAATTGACGACCTGGCGTAAGGTCGCCACCCGAAGCAGCTTGCAATGAACCAGCAGGGACCAACTCGGTACCATCAACAGAGCCCAAAACTTGGTCAGCGGGAACGCTAGCCTCTAAAGCGACTCCCTAGCCCAAAGCTTGGGCTACCACCATGCAACCAGAGCGCGGAGAAGATCCTGCATGAACATCCATGGAAGTACAAGAGGGAGACCCCGCTCGGACACCCTCGGGGGCTGGGCTATAGTTTGCGCTACCCACTTGAGCCGGATCATCTCCGGCAGTACCCTCGGGGGCTGGGCAGTGGCTTGCGTTTCCCACCCGAGCCGAGTCATCCCCGGCAACATCCTCGGGGGCTGGGCAAGTGTCAATACCATCCTTGAGGACCAAGTTCTTTGCAGTAGCCGCCTCTAAGGCTGAGGGCCCCTCAATTACTTCCATGGGAGCAAGACGATCCAAGTCAGTTTCCTGACCCTCCAGACCGCGCTCTAAGGTCGACGAGGCGCGGGATGCTGCCCGGGATGATCCCAACCCGGCGTCGAGCACATCAGCACAAACCTCCATCACACCATCATCCGCTGGCTCTGACAGCAGGTCTTCTGGAACCATATCTTCAAGAGTCTGATCAAAGTTTGCCAGGGACAACTCTTGTAGACCAATGAGGGCAGACAGAGCAGGAGAAGGAACTCCACTACTTTCCCCACTGACGACATACTGTCGACTGTTCTTCCGAGTCAAAGGGACCTCATCTTCTTCCTCCCCGTCGTTCTCATCAGCAACACAGACAACACACCCATTAGGGTCAGCAGCAGATGGAGCACCCCCATTGGGGTCAGCAGCAGGTGGAGCACTCCCATTGGGATCAGCAGCAGGTGGAGCACCCCCATTGAGGTCAGCGTCAGCAAATTCAGGAACATGCACTTCTTCAGCAGCAGGAACCGAAGGACCAACATCCCGATCCAAACTAGATACTCGCCGGAGACGTCTCTTTTTTCTTTTCTGCTCGTCGGCAGGAGGATCAAGTTGATTGGCTCGGGAAGGGCGTCTTGGGCGAACACTGATAGGCTTCTGAATATCCAAGGTTGTATCAGTTTCTGGGGAAGGCGCCACCACCAACGTCCCAGCAGGAGCAACATCAGAAGAGTCCTCAGCCAGCAAATCAAGCATAGCACTTATTTCTGCGTCACTAGGATCCAAAGGTACCTCAAAGTGGACTTGTCGTTCATCATCAGGAATTTCCCCGAGCGAGGCAACCAAGGCGTTAACTTCTTCAGCAGAAGGTCGCACTCTAAGACCCAAATGGCCATCAGCAACAGGTGGATTCGAAACAAAATGAATGAAGGCTTTGGAAGGAGGCAGGTTCCAGGCCGAGTATGCCACTGGGGCACCAACGTTTGATACCTTGCCTCTAAGAATCATCTCAAGTCGGTTCACCAAGTCTACGGAGGGAATTCTTCTGTTGGTAACCCGAGTTGAGTCAGCTAGGCCTCGGTATAGATAAGCCGGGTAAGCCCTGTCCTTCAACGGCTGAATGTTCTTGAAAACAAAATCAGTAACCACAGCCTCTACAGTCATACCTCTCTCCTTCAGCAGTCCAACTTCAGCTAGCAAAGCCCCAGCCTCAGCCACCTCCTGATCCGTGGGGGACTCGGTCCAACTCGGAGTGCGAACATCCGGCTGTCTTCCCAACCGTGGGGGGAGAGAATTCCCGTGGTTCTCAACAATAAACCACTCCAAGCGTCATCCCTTGATACTGTCTTTGAGAGGGATCTCAAGATATTCAGTCTTCCTTCCACGACGCATCTCCAAACTAGCACCCCCAACCAGCTGATGTTGTCCCCCGGCCATTCCAGGGCGACAGTGATACAGATACTTCCATAGTCCAAAATGTGGCAGCACGCCAAGAAAAGCTTCGCACAGATGAACATAAATGGAAATTTGCAGAATGGAATTGGGATTCAGATGGGTCAAATTAAGACGATAGAAATCAAGGAGGCCGCGGAAAAAGGGAGAAATGGGAAGGCCGAGACCGCGGAGAAGAAAAGGAACGTAAATCACGGATTCATGGGTATCCTCTGTCGGGACAGTGACCCCGTGGCAAATCCGCCAAGAACAAAGCTCTCTCGGGGGAAGGACCCCGATAGATACAAGGTGGAGAAGGTCAGGCTCGGAGACAGCAGACATATGGTTACCTGCGAAAGGCAACTGGCTGTTGGGGTCGATGGGGGGAATCACCGCAGCGGATGAACTCGAGGCCTTTCGCTTGGGCGCCATCTCAATTCTACTGGCGAACAGAGCGGGAGCAGAATTGCAGAGAGGATCTGGAGGCAGGAAAGCAAGAACTAGGGCACGGAAAGCAGAGGCGGCTGAAAGCGCAGTACATGTGGGATATTCCCGAGTCAGGTACCGTTTCCAAAAGCGCCCAGTCAGCACCCGACGATTACTTCTAAAACACTGGCGTGCCACGTCGTCACCCGGCGGCTACTTCTAAAACCCCGGTGTGCCACGTCGTCACCCGACGGCTACTTCTAAAACCCCGGTGTGCCACATCGTCACTCGGCTATTATCCTCAAAGTGGACGACGCGACTCGTTCTAACTCGGCTGTTATCTCTAAAACGCCAACGTTATCTCCAGTCGCTCGGCATCTATCTCTAAAGCGCCGACGATGTCTTCAGTCACTCGGTGGCTATCTCTAAAGCGTCGATGATGTCTCTAGTCGCTCGGCATTTATCTCTAAAAGCGCCGACGACGTCCTCGGTCGCTCGGCGGCTATCTCTAAAGCGCCGACGATGTATTCAGTCGCTCGGCGGCTATCTCTAAAGCGCCGACGATGTCTCCAGTCGCTCGGCATTTATCTCTAAAGTGTCGATGATGTCTTCAATCGCTCGGCGGCGATCTCTGAAGCGCCGACGATGTCCTCAGTCGCTCGGCGGTTATCTCTAAAAAACGCTGGCGTCATTACAAGTCACTCGGCTGTCACCTCTAAGATCGCCGACGTGGTCAACAGTCATTCAGACGCTGACATGGTTTCGACATCACTCGGACTCTACTTCAAATGCATAAATGTTGACAATAATAGCTCGGCCATCACCCCTAAAGCGGCGATATGATGCCCGAGTTATTTAGACACTATTCCAAATGAATCAACTTCACAAATAAGAGATCAACTTACTACGAAGCAAAGTAATTGGCACAGGAGGAGACAAAGTCATTCTTCATTAAGGGAAGTAACAGTACTTACAAATCAACTCATTATGAGTTGATACTCCCCTACTACTACTATTACGCTACACTACTCTACACTACTAATACTACTACATTATTTCACTATACTACTTCTAATCTATACTAATATCTAAAAACCAGTGACATTTAGCCACTGGCCTTGTTGCTGCCCTTGCTGCTGCCGCCGCCCCCCGCTGCTGCCGCCGTTGCCGCCCCTGCTACCGCCGTCACCGTCGTCGCTGCCGTCGCCTCCGTCGTCGTCGTCGTCGTCACCTTCGCCGTCCTCCTCGGGCGAGTCCTCCTCGTCCGAGGAGTACTCCGACTCATCCGAGCCCTCGAGCCCGGAGCGCTAGACGGCCCGGATGTAAGTCCAGACCTCCGCGGCAATCCCCTGAGAGTCGTTCGAGTTATCGGACGACGCTGGGGGAGAGACGGGAGCATGAGACCCCTCGGACTTAGAGGAGAACTCCTCCTCTGAGTATTCCGAGTCGCCAAAGTCCTCTGATGGAGGAGTCGGCTCGCGCTTGCGTTTGTTGTTCTTGCCCATGGTGGAAATACAAGGAGAGGAAGAAAGCAAGCAGCGGAGAACAACAAGAGATGTGAAAAAACCAGAGAGGCAAAGGCACTATTTATAGAAGAAGAAGGCAACCGCTCACCTCCAACCACGGTCACTGAACAGTCGCGAAGCATTCAATACACACTTCAACCCGTCTGAAGACACGTCAGGCGGCTGACGCTGTTTCACGCAACGCAACACCCATTGGGACTCCAGTCAACAACGCAGATGATATGATTACGCCCGCCGTCACATCACATTACTACTCAGAAGCAGCCGGTTAAAACACTCAGCGTACCAAGTCGTCCCTTGCCCACACCCATTGGAGGGGACGCCCAGGAATTATCAGTATATTTTTCAAAACTGTCACATCCGTGCAGGGCATGCAATGAATACCTCAAGACAAAAATGAGATATCAGTAAGGATCAAAGGAAAGCCAAATATAGCCAGTGAAGTACAAAATCTGACCGACAGAAGCGACGTGAAGACTAGCCAGGGAACGTCCATCAAATGTCCAATCAGTCGCAGAGCAAATAAATTGCACCACCTAGCAAGATCTGGGCGGATCACGAACTCGGCTGCAAAAGACAAAATACGTGCTGACCTCTGAAGCATAATATTGATGACATAATGCTGACCTCTAAAGCATAATGTGGATGACATAATGCCGACTTCTAAGGCAGAAAAGATAACCCTCAGCAAAAAGACACGAAATGAAGACCTTCGAGTGGATTATCTTCAAAAATTCACTCGAAGCTTGGGGGCTACACCCATTGGGTGCACTTCCGGTGCACCCAATGAATCACCATTTCAAGAAAAGACAACACTAACTTCTAAGGCATAAGGCAAGATTGAAGACAAGATTGATCCTCAACCAAAGTACAAGTGGAAAATAAAAATAATTTCTGATGAAGACCTTCGAGTGGATTATTTTCCAAAATCCACTCGAAGCTCGGGGGCTACACCCATTGGGTGCACCTCCGGTGCACCCAATGAAGTCCAGGGTCTTACAATAAGAAATGCCGACCTCTAAAGCACAAACATGAAACAAGGCTCCAGTTTACGAGTGATCTAAGCAGAAGGAGACAGTAAAAAATCATTTTTACCGGGCTGCTTGGAAAGCATCTCTTATCATAAAAAAAGACCGCAAGCTGGACCTAGGATCTTTGGGCTGATTATCTTAAAATCAGCCCGAAGATCGGGGGCTTGTGGGGGACAGATATCCCCTGGGTCCACTGGAAGGATAAAAGACCTCACGAAAGACCCAAGAGCCCAATAAATCGTGAGGTCACTCCTTCATGGGCCTGGAGAGAAACGACCAGTGAAGCAAATCGACATAAGGCCGGGTGGGCGCAAACCCGGACGGTCCCACAGCGTTGAGCAAACGACCGCAACAGAAGATCCGACTTTCCCGCGCTGGAGCCCCGTACGACGTAACCAGGCGAGGATAAGTCGGCAGAATCATAGGAAGATAGACAAAAATGGTTCACTATCTTTTAGGTGCATATCCACATGTATTGCCTCACGGTCGAATATATAAGGCCTAGGGGGCACCCCTTCAGAACGATCGATCCCACTACTTAGCCACACACCTCAACTCTCTACGAGAGCTACCTTGTAACTCATTACACAAAGCATACTCTCCAGGACGTAGGGTGTTACGCATCTCAAAGCGGCCCGAACCTGTAAACACTGACCGTTGTTCCTCGTGCATCGGGCACGAACCATTTAGCTACAGTCGGCGACACCGTCCTACTCCTAAAACACCTTGAGGGGCAACCCCGGGTGTGCGGTCGGACCCAAAACACCGACAACTTTCTATGTCTTATCGTCCTGCTTGTCACTATATAAGCAAACACCCACTGTATGTGACCCATGACAAATTCAATATATACAACGTTGCTCAGGTAACCATCGTCCAGAGGACATACAGTTCTCCACTAGGAGTAGCACACCCAAATTAGTCGCTTCCATACATACACACATAATATGAATCAATTACATGTGTTGTATTAAAGCCCCGTTTAAATGCAACGAAGCTAATAGTTAACTGGCTAACTTAAACATAGAAAACATAATTCATAAATATAGTTACATAATAAAAACATAAATATTCCATAAATTAAATCTATGTTATAGGTCAAATTCTATTTTTAATATTTTTATTTTGAATTTTTTAGATATCAAACGGTTAAAAACAGTTAGCTGACATGTCATACACGTAGACCAATTAGAATATAGCACGTCACTAAAGGTGACCCTTATCATCCGGTTCGAGTAAGCACCGATCGTACAACGTAATATAGGTTTGATTCCGATTGGTACGTACCAATCTATTCAGCTCCAATATAATTGATATGAATCGGACTGATCGGTCGATAGGTTCATGAACCGACCTACGCCGGTCTTCGATATGGGTGTAATCGAATTAGCTAGGAACTCGTACCATATTTGTTTTCATATTTTTTTTTACTATTTGGATCGGATAATGATATTATCGAATTATGTTGGATAAAATTTGAATAGATATTGATATCTTAAATATCCAACTTTAATTATACAGATATAGATATAAATCGAATATGGATTAAATACTGAATACGATACGGATAGAATCTCAGTTTTTTTAGACGGATCGAATTCGAATATGAACGGATAATATCTATACCATTTGCATCTTTAGCTCTGGAGTGCCCGACCAGTCCACAGATCATTTAGAGCAAGATAAATTTTATGAGGGTGATAAGTGGACCATGTATTAATGGTAAAGAGCTACTGTTATGCATATCTCTACTAACTATTAAGGGGGCAGTGTAGACTGCCCCCGCTCCTACCCGTACGCGCTGAGTCCCGCCCCGCAACGGCCGCACACCCCGCACAGCCGCATCCGCCGCACAACCCGCCGCACGACCCACCGTCTGCCGCTTCCCCCAATCCCGCAATGGCCACCCGCGCCAGCGAAAACCCCGTCCTCCGCACGCCCCCGCCGCGAAACCAGCCATCGCCCGCCGCTCCTCAAGCTCTTCCGCGAAACCTCCGCACACCATCCGCGCGTGCCCCCGACGATGACGAGGCGTTGGACGCCTCCGACGACAGCGTCGACGACGGCGACGAGTAGTGCGCCGGGCGCAGCGGCGACGAGTGCGCGCCCACCGGCGCCGCCGCCGCCTTCACCATGTCTAGGTCCAGCCGCAGGCCGGTCGGTATGCAGGAAGACGACATTGCACCGCCTCAGCGCGCAACAGGTACCGCTCAAACGATCGCCTCGCCCCCGCCCTCGTCTTCTTGGAAGGGAAAACGAGCAGCTCCAGCTATTCTCGGATTAGCTCCAGCTATTCTCGGATTAGGGCCTCCGACGCGCTCTTTTTGGCCTAGAAATGGAGGAGGCGATGCGGCGCTGTCTCGCCCGTCAGCCGGCGGCCGCACCAATGAGTTCCACGCCGCCACGCTGCACCTTCCTCATCGTCGGTGTCCTCCTCGAACCTGGTCTGATCCCTTCCCCTGCAGTAAAGGCTGGGGTGCCATTCTTCCTTTAGAGTTTTCCATGTGTTCTTCTTTCAAGTGAAACTGTGTTTTTCATTCATACATGCAGTAAAGGCTGTAAGGCTGTAGACTTATATAATGAATCTTCTTGGTGATAGAACTAATGTTACATATGATTGATTCTGTACTATAATTTCGCTTCCATACTATAGTTCTGTTGTCTCAGTTTGTTCGACTAGCCATAGTCTCAGGAATTGCACATACTTGTTTGCTAATGCATGTGACGATAGCTTCTATATGCATCCCGTAGTATTCTTTGCACAGGATCTGTATGCTCTACATGATGAAAACTGAAAAACATAAAAAAAGTGTTAGTTCAACGATTCTTTCTTTAAGCAGTTGATATGTCAAGTTTTGTTACTCATGTTATGCATATCGTTCAGGGCACTTGACATCTAAGGGTGATGTTTATAGCTTCAGAGTTGTGCTACTCGAGATGTTGACTGGGAGAAGATCAATGGACAAGAAGCGGCCTACGGGGGGGCAGAACCTGGTTGCATGGGCAAGGCCTTACCTAAATGATCGGCGAAGGCTCTATCAGCTTGTAGATCCTCGCTTGGGGCTGAACTACTCTGTCAAAGGGGTGCAAAAGGTCGCTCAGATCTGCCACTACTGCCTTACCCGTGACAGTAAGTCTCGCCCATCAATGGATGAAGTTGTCAAGCAACTCACACCATTACAAGATCTAAACGACATGGCATCGTCATCGCCAAGGTCTCGCTCAACTCAGCGCGGTGAGTAGCACATGAACAAAAGTGCCCTTTTACCAGTTTATTATCAGGGTGCAATTCTGGAAGCTCATTGTTTCTATAAAGAATTCAAGCTCACTACAGTTTACTTTGTGTAACAGGAAAGGTGCATCGATGACAACCCGGTTCTGTTGTAAGAAGAGCAGTGTGGTCCTGGTTGCTTGATGCTTGTTTGGTTTAATTGTATAGCAAAATTAGGTGTTGATCTCTTTTGTTTGATGCCAACTGGTGGTGGAAAGTCCATGTGCTATCAGATTTCAGCTCTGGTGAAAACATGCATTGTTCTTGTCATTTCATCTATGATAGATCACAGGTGAACTGATCTGTATATTTCCATAATGCAATAGCATTTATTATGCAGATGTCTATATTAACAGTTCCTTGATTTGAAAAATCTGCTAACCGGCTCTGATGGTAAGATTTATTAGCTATAGTTCCCCTTCTGTTCATCTTCATATGTCATGGAACATTAGCTCTGCATATGAGGTTTTCAGGAGAACCAGGTTGCCAGCTTGAAAAATAAAGGGACTATAGCTGAATTCCTCTCTTCAACATAGGCATCTCACACTAAACAAAGGGTATGGTCCCCACATGGTACAAAGTAATGCTCTGCTGGGATAGCTCAATTGATGCGTAAATTTGTTCAGAAACAAAAGTACTATAATAAATTTTGGACCATCCTGTAATCATTTCAACTGACATCATAGCCTCCACTTGTACCAACTGATACTCTGAGATTTAGAATTTTTACTTTTGTTTCTGAACTAGCCATGTCATGCGTGACGTGGCGCTGCAGAAGGACCTGCTCAGGGAGATTGCCAAGAAGGAAGAGCATCGATGAGATGATGCAATTCCCTGGTTGCATTGTTCTCATCATTAGCCTCCTAAAACCAGAGTCCATTCATGCCTGCAAAAGCAGCCACAAGTCTCCTGTGTAACATTACATCAGTTCACATATCTAGAAAGATAGTTGTTGAGAGTGGAGCAACGGTACTGATTGTGCAACGTTTTTTCTTATTCTATTTTGTACCGTCGCAAACTATGATAGTACTGTCAGTCATTTTGCAAACTATGATCCCGAGAATGTGTCCCATTGCAAACTATGATCCCGAGAATGCGTCTTGGAAATCAAAGTTCTTGTGAAATTCACATTTAAAAATGTGTCCCATTGTAGGAAAATTATATCAATTATCGGCCTAACACCATCGGCAAGGATGAAAGTGGAGTTAAAAGAATGAATGCTTTAGCCCAGGCTGCTGAATCTATAGCGGACGGTGATCTTGTTAATGTACAAATAAGAAGATATCGACAGTGGCAGTTGTCACAAGCTGCTTGTTTTGCTTCATCTATAGTACCGTAAGTATTGATCAGGGTCATAGTTCATTATATATGTTAGCATTGGTATTACTTTATTTTGAATTTGCCAACTGGTTTCTAACCTTGCACATTTTACAGTGCCGCTTTGATGCATGGGAACAGAGAAATCCTTGAAGCAGTAATGTTCAAACCCCTAACTGGCACTATATTTAATATATTTTACTTCAGCTTATTGGGCTAAATTAAGTTGGGTAACAAATACATTTCAGGGTGAGCGAAACTTTAATAGGTTTGGTGGATGGTTGGGTAAGTACTCGACTACTAACAAAAACAAAAGGCTACTGGAAGATGTCCACAGTCATATTCTTGCCTCCCAGCAAGCAAACTTGGACAGGTTGTTGCTTTTACATATATTTGAGATCTACCTGTGCCCTCTTTTGTGGCTTGTGCTTATCGTCACATATCTGATTTGTTATTAGTGTGTCGGTATGGTATAGCGAGGCTATCTGTTTTCTTATCTGGACATGTCCTGAATCTGCACTTATTATAGTTTTTTTATCTTTGTTTTAGACCTCTTTAGTAGGTTTCCCTTGTATCCGAGTCCATTTTGGACTTTCCCTACTTGCTTACAAGTATGATAGTAACCAGCAGTTTCAATTTTTCATCAATTGTTCATGTTCTGTACTGTTCCTCATTGAGTTTCATCGTTATCCTGCTACTGGTTGCTACTGGTGTGCGTTTAAAATACTTGATCGATCTCTGTCCAAGTGCTACAGGCTGCAATTCGTTCAGTATACTTTGGGTTGTTTATGTCCAATCCTATACATTGCATAGTACTCTGTAATAAAGAATCCACTGATAATTGATCAGTGTAGTCAAGCATGTTATTTATTAGTTCGTTACTGATAAATCATCTTGTTAATCTCAAGGCATTGCATCTGATATTGCTGCTAAATGTTTCCGCAGCTGATCCACCCAAGGCCGAGGAAGCTATTAGATGGTTTTATCCATCAGCATCTGCAGGCAATGCTCGTGCTCAATATAACCTAGGCCTTTGCTTGCAGAACGGGAAGGGTGTCAAACGGAATCAGAAGGAAGCTGTAAGATATGATACCTCTGCTATATTGGTGTCACACACCATTTAAAATTTTCGTTACAGTAGAAGTATTTCTGTTTCTAGACGTATTCAGTTGTTGAAAAAAACTAGGATAGTTGGTACACTATCCTGTTCATACAATCTATGCATTTACCACACCTCTTACTAGATATATTAGGAATAGACAACTGATGTTCAGTTGATGAACTACTCGTTACCCTCTGATCTGATGATTCTTTGAGTACCAGACTCTTTTGAAGCTCTTTAACTCAGCTAAGAGAAAGTAGCTTTTTATTTGAAAAAAGGTAATCTTGGTTGGGTTTCCTCTATCAAAGTAATTATGATCTTGTCACCTGGACCAATCAAAATACACTAACCAGCAGATACTTGACTACATAAAAATGTTTTTATAATATAAAAAACATTAGAACTACAAAAATAGTTAAAGAAGACCAAATATTTATTTATTTTCATTCGGAAGGAATCTTAATTATCATAAAAGAGGAACACATTATGGTAAACCGATACATGAAGATGGTGGGTTGTCTTTCTCTAATAAAATATGGATAATTTATGATAGGTCATAAAACTATAAATATAAGTAGTACAATAACAATATATATACGTAGAATATTTCATCAGATTTTGTAAAGCTTCTTATCAAATTGGGCCAACTAAACACAATTTGCTATGGTTTCCTTTCTAAAAAAGGGAGTTTGCATATCAATGAATTTTATCATATTAATCACTATTCTTATAATATCTTGTTCTGCCTCTCGCCCACGTGGGTTGTTGGTCGATCGGCCTAGCATCGTAGCTGACGTCTGTTGCCCCCGACACTCGCACCGCACTCTCCCTCGCACGCCGCCGCTATCGTTGTCCCTAGATCCGTGTTCTTCTTCCTTGTACAGATGACGCCTCCTGACACCCTCCCCGGTGCTCCCTTCCTCTAACGGTATTACATGTCCCTGTTGCAACGCACGGGCACTCACCTAGTTAGCTATAAGATGGACGGTAAAGATCCATATAGATAGCAATTGACTATATTATTAAACTTGTTACGCTCTGGCGAACCCTAACATTGCATGATGACAACCCCTCTTGCATGTGGTGCATGCTGCAGAGGTGTCTAGACGGCATGACCGATTGACCTTGAAACCGCCGGCCCGTGCCCTGGACTCCTGGAGCGTTCCGGTGCACCGGAGCAGCCGTTCTGCTGCTGGCCGCCGCAGCTGCTAGACCGCCAGACGGCCAGAGCCATCTTTCTGCAGGCATTATGGCTGGCGTGGACTCCGGCATTTGGATGGATGCACATCCACCAGCAAGATGACAAGGACCCAACAGGCAACAGGGCAGAGGAGAGCAGAGCAGGCGCAGGAGTCATGGAGCGAAACGCCTCTTCCAATGCTCATCTGTCTATCGCAGGCGCCGGGCGGTCCTGAAACGAAGCTCCACCAACACCAACCATGCCGGGCGGGTGCGCGCGTGGCGTGGGCAGAGTGGCGCTGGACGGCCGGCGGGCGGGGCGCCGGCCGAGAGGTCCAGCCCTAGCCCCATGCCCCTCAACCCCAGTCGGGCCTGGCTGCGTGGCATGCCGGCTTGCACTGGCGGCTTACCGGCAAGTGCAAGCCGTCAGCACGTGCAGCTCTGCTCTCGTACCTAAAGAGTCACATGCTCCTCCGACTCCGGTGCCCCCCACCCCAAAAATCTCGCATTGATCGCCGCACATTTTCGATGCGAGAGCACAGGCGCGTCAGATTAAAAATAGTCCGGTGCGGTGGAGCACGGCACGGCGGAGCGGAGCACTGTACAGTCACGAGGCCGTGCCCAGAGCGCAGCGTAACACGACAAGAGAGGGTTTGGTATAGCAGACAGCAGTATCCCTTTACAGTTCTAGCCCCCAAAAAACTCTTATGAGCCCTGCTACTTGGGGGCCGTGGGGTAGCGGCAGCGCCTTCTCGTCCGGCTTCTGAAGCTTGTTTCTTGCCAACGCTAGCCAAACAAACGGGCGAAGGAGGCGCCGATCCGCGCGTCAAGCTCTCTGACGGGAGGAAGAGCCGAAAATACCAGCTTCGCCTGGCTGCCTGGCTGGTTCCGTGACCTCTAGAGGGCGCGTCGGGGCTAGCGGAGCGGAGTCGCTGGGGCACGTCGTGGCCGGGCGGAGGAGACGAGGGGCGCCGGACGCAAACACCAGCACAGGAGCGGCGAGTCGGAATCGCCGGACGTGGAGCAGGCGACTCGAGGCTCCGAGGGTGTCCGCGTGGCGAACAACGAGCGGACGTAGTAGTTGCGGTAGATGGGGAGGGCCTAGCGCTAGCCGCCCAGCCCCGTTCCGGCACTACTCCGGCCGACGCGTCTCTTCCCAATCCCACGACGACGAGACGGGACGAGACGAGACGGCGTGCAGGTGCAGTGCCTCTGCCATTCTCTCCTCGCATCGATGGCTCGACGCATCTTTCTCCACCCCGGCAGCATCCTTGTCTCTATTCCTCTTTCTACCTACTCCGCTCCGTCCTCCGTTGGGGCCGGCGGGGCCCTGAGCTGAGACGAGTCCAATCGGTACTGCAGCGGTCAGGAGACAACTTCTCTGCTCGAGCTCATTGGTCTCTGATTCCATCTGATAATAAAAGAAACGTTGCTAATCGAACAGCTACAACCAGTTGTTAATTGAAGCTAGCTGGGTCCAAAACTTGTCGCCGTACGTCCATACCAGTAGTACGTACTCGGCTCCTACCAGGTTGTCTGTGTCTGATGTGCTCTTCGAGCCTTTTTCAGCCTCGACTCCGTAAAGAATTCTGACAGCGGAGTGGCACGGCGTGGCCTGCCGTTGGTTCAGCAGCGGCCCGTGACCGTGAGCAACCGAGCTTCGTTTTCAACTCTAGCTAGCTCTTGCGTGCGAGACTCGTGAGAGCGGGAAGCAGCTCGCTGACTGACCGATGCCATCGCATCGCATCGCAGGCAAGCAAACGAAACGAGACGCCTTTTTTAGTCCGAGCTCCGGCGTGTCCCTCTGGGGAGTGAGGACGAAGAGGCCCCACCGTCACGTACGCCTGCATGTGTCCACGAGTCACCGCACCGGCACATAGTTGTCTTGTTCTTGTACACGCACGCATCCCCGCCCCGCCCTCGGCCCTGGTGCATATAAACAAGTGTTGCGTGATCGGCGGCCAGGCCACTGCCCCTTCAAGTCTCGCCGTCGCCGGAGATAGGCCGCCGCCGCCAGCCGGAACGCAACACCGCAGCGGTTACCTGCAGCGGACGGCAGGAACCTAGTCCTCCACTGCTCTGCCTACCCTACAATCCGGATCTCGCGGGCTGCATTAGGGGAAAAAATGTATGTTTTCGTGCATCTCATCCGTTTTATGCTTTTGTTTTCATGGATGTACCTTTGTCCTACCAAGGTCCGTGCTACAAAGATTGTTTTCTTCTTCTTCGTGTAAGTAGAGCAGTTGCTATCCATCAGTTCTTTGTTGAAATTCCTTTTTGGAGTTCCTAGGATTCACAGCTTCGGCGCCATCCGCTGCCTCTTTAGATTTAGACCTTACAACGGCTTGTCTGTAGCAGCGACCAGCGAGCGAGTGCAAGAAGCTCCTGTTCGATCGATCTCGGGAGCTCCGATACTGCGCGCAATCCCAAATTTGACACAGAGTCACGGCAATGTCAGGTAGTAAAACGCAGTTCTCGTCAGTAATACATCAATCTAGAATTTTTTTGGCTGACGCGCCGCTCTCACTGCAGTGAGCCATGCCGACGAGCACGAGATATCTCTGTGCGACCCCAGCTCCGAGGACGACCGGCGGCGCCGGAAGATCGGGTCCCTGCCGCTCAAGGCTATCCACGCGTTACGGAAGAAGCGCGCACGGCGTCGCGTCACCGACTTCCGGTTCCCCGCGGCCATCTCCATCGAGGACGTCCGCGACGCCGAGGAGGAGCGCGCCGTCGCCGCCTTCCGCGACCGTCTCGCCGCGCACCGCCTCCTCCCCGACAAGCACGACGACTACCACATGATGCTGAGGTTCGATTACAGAGTAGGGGAGGGGGAGCCCTCATTCAAGCAATTATTATACATTTGTTGTTTCAATATGCAAGTCCATCATTCGATTAATCTCGAGATTTCAGTACATCATTTGTTGTTTTTCAGTACATCATTTTATTATACATCTCAGTACATCATTCGATTAGTCTCGAGATTTCAATATACAAGTCCATCATTCAAGCATCATTTGTTCTATAAATCAAATTTGGTGCTTTTCTTTTGTAGTTTTTTACATTTTATATATAGGTTTAACTTAGACCGTTAGGTCTTCATAAAATCTAATGGTGAATATTTTTCTCCTTTTCTTGATTAATCTTGAGATTTCAGTACCCTCTGCTCGCAAGTGGATGCTTTTTTTGACTATGTTGTATTAATATAAATAGATACATTCCTCGTTTGCCATTAATGACTTCATCATGTGCGTTCTCTCGATGATAAACGCAGGTTTCTGAAAGCCAGGAAGTTCGATTCTGACAAGGCAATGCAAATGTGGTCAGAGATGCTGAGGTGGAGGAAAGAGTTTGGTACCGACACAATCTTGGAGGTGATGAGAGATTTTGTCTTCACAATTTTGTTTCACAAGTTGTCAAACACCCAAACCTGTCTGTTTTTTTTGGATCCTTCCATTGATGGACAATCGGGGTTCATGTTGTCAGGACTTTGAGTTCGACGAGCTCAACGATGTACTCCACTACTATCCTCAGGGCTACCATGGCGTCGACCGCGAAGGCCGGCCCGTGTACATTGAGAGGCTCGGCAAAGTTGATCCGAACAAGCTCATGCAGATCACCTCGGTGGATCGCTACATCAAGTACCATGTGCAGGAGTTCGAGAGGGCCTTCAGGGAGAGGTTCCCTGCCTGCACACTGTCAGCCAAAAGACACATTGACTCCACTACCACTATACTGGACGTCCATGGTGTGGTATGCTAAATGCCTAATGGTCCAGTGACTAGGCAGAAACATTCAGTTTTCATGTCTACGTTGCCAGTACTGTCAGATTGTCGTCCACTCAGTTTCTTACTGCTGTTTCAGGGGTTCAAGAATTTCTCAAAGACCGCAAGGGAGCTTGTCCAACGAATGCAGAGAATAGACAGTGACTACTATCCTGAGGTACTTATGCTGTTGTGAATGTGAATGAACGTGATGTGCTAGGTTGTTTTGCTTGAGCAACCTTTCTAACTGAAGATGAATTTGCAGACGCTACATCAGATGTATGTTGTGAATGCAGGCAGTGGGTTTAAGTTGATCTGGAACAGTGTTAAGGGATTCCTAGACCCAAAAACTTCTTCCAAGATCCATGTAAGCTCGATGACTGATTTTATAACATGACAGTCATGTTGCATAAACATTAGTTCAGGCATAAGAACTTATATAGTCTTCTTCATAGGTTCTTGGTTCCAACTACCAAAGCAGACTTATCGAAGTTATTGACTCAAGGTTTGTGCCAACTTATTATATCACCAGAATTATTTGAAGTCATATGTTTGGCTTACCATCTTATGAAAATACATTTTTGCGTGTGTTTTTCCAGTGAATTGCCAAAATTTCTTGGCGGATCATGCACATGCAGTGAGAAGGGTGGTTGCCTCAGGTCTAACAGGGGTCCATGGAATGACCCTGTCATTATGAAGGTACCCTAATAAATTCTACAATTTTGTAACCATGTCTTTTTGCATTGCGTTAATGAATTTGGCCAGCAGAACTAGGGAACTTCATGTGCAGAACATTTTCCTGTGACAGGAGAGATATTTGCTTTCAGTTCCTCTTCAGGCATGAAAGGGTATGAGAATCCTTCTATAGACTAACAGAAATTTTCATTTGTAGCTAATACACAGTATGGAAGGTGGTAGCACTAGAGAATTAAAGCAAGTTTCTGACGGGGACGAAAGAAGTGGCTCTTCCCTAAGGGCAGAAAACCTGAAGGCAAGGTTCTGAAATTCCATTTTTCTAAATCATTGCAACACTGACTACAGCTTTAGTTTTCCGAGACATTGATATTATTATTTCTCTTGGAAGCAGGGCATGCTTAGTGACATATCAAATGCTGAATCTGAGTCGGATGTTGATGACGTTGGTTTAACAGTTGTCCAAAAGAGTACGGACCACAGTTTACTAACCCCAGTTCATGAAGAAGTATGTATCATGTTAATTTTTGAATTCCAATCATTGTTTACCTTAACTTGGATAAACTTCTACGTATCCAGTTTCTGTAATATCATGTATCAATGATACCTTCTGTGAGCTGATTTTGTATCTAATGGTTTTCTTAGGTCAAGGGGTCAGATACTTCGATATTTTGTAGTTCTAGCAGTAAGCATCTCCTAGATACAACTCCTGGATCTCCTCAGGCCACCCCTCAAATGGAGATGCCCATTCAGTTAACTTGCCATAAATATTTTCCTACCTTTGGGTGGCTAAATAATTTAGGTATATACTTTCTCTTTTTTACTTTGTTTTTTTCCTTGAACATGCATCTTTTTACTTTGTGGTATAAGCTTTCTTTTCATCCATTAAAAATTAAGGGCTTGTTTGGGAGCAAGGATAATAGGGAGAATTGAGGGGGTCAAAATCCCTTACTATTGAAAATTGAATAGTAAGGGATTTTGGCCCCCTCAATTCCCTCCATTACTCTTGCTCCTAAACAAGCTCTAAGCGAATGTCTATTGCTTTCTACTGCAATTCTGATCTGCATCTATTTCGTTTCCATCTGCATGATGTCTTTACCACAAAAATACTAGATACTAATTGAACCATCTGATATAAGCTTTCCTCCATTACAAAACATAAGTGAACGTCTATTGCATTGCTAACTGTTCATTGTGTCGAACAAAATGTTCCTCGGTAAACAATTCTAATCTGAATTTATCATTTCCATCTGCATGATGTCTTTACCAAAACATTACTAGTTAATAATCGTACCATCTGATATAAGCTTTCCATCATTAAAAAAGAAAAGTGGCTGTATATTGCTTGGACTTTAGAGCACTGAAAACTGCTGCTTGTTGAATAAAATGTTCCTACGTAAACATTTATAATCTGAACATGACATTTCCGTCTGCATAATGCCCTTACCATAAATTTAGCTACGAATTGAACCATCTGTTAACTTTCTTTGCAACCTACCGTTCTTCCTATGAAATTTCAGGGAATGCTTACATTAGTTTGCATTGTACATCCGCTGGAAGGACTTTGGGAAACCTTGCTACCGGACTGATCACGCTCTTGATCAGGATATCATCTTTCTTCCACCTTTCCGTCTACCGGCAAGAAAGATTTCTAGAAACCGTCCAACCCTGTGCCGCAGCACAGGAACCAGAACCTCAAAGGGAAGAGGACATGAGTGCTTGTTTACGACGCCTCAAGAAGCTCGAGTCACTGTGTGATCACCTCATGAGCAAACCTCCGGATATGCCAAAGGAGAAAGAACTTGTATTGATGCAGTCCTTCGATCGGATAAAATCCCTCGAGGCTGAACTGGAGGCGACGAAAAACGTAAGTTGTTTTTTTTACTACTAATCACTCTGTAGATTCGTAGGATATGAGTGCCGTACCAGGACAATCCTAGGCAAAAAATGTGCCCTGTCACAATGATTCCCAATGCTCTTGTGTTGTCACATCTGTAGATTTTTCTTTTGTTGCGGTCATCCTCGTTCTCAGAGTGATCTGTAGTTACTGACGGTTTAGGATCCATTCGTGCTGCAGCGCTTTTTAAAATCTACTATGGTTTACGTGCTTCAGAGTAACATTAAGTTTCGGAGTTTCCCCATTAGTCGATGGAGCAAGAAACCTGCTATATATATATATATATATATATATATATATATATATATATATATATATATATATATATATATATATATATATATATATATATATATGTGACAGGCATCTTCATACATGGCTTGTTATTTTGTTCTCACTGCCTGTACTAAGAAGCATCTTTTTTTTTAATTGCTCCTGGTGCCTTTAGTTGAACTCATATAATTGCTGAGGTTTCGTTCTTTGAATGGACATGCCTCGTGTCTCAACAGGCGCTGCAGGCTGCGGTGGAAAAGCAGATGGAACTGGCGGAGACGGTAGAATCTCTGCAGCACCAAACGTCCAGCGTTAGGGTAAGCCACTCGTGAACTCGTTTTTTAGGCTTGTTCGTTGTTGATGCAATCTTGCCTGATGCTATATTTGGCGGAACTGAACGTACCATTCTCATTACTTGTGCAGAGGAGATTTTGCTGTTCATAGGAGTAAGGTTGTCGTCGTCGCGCCGAAGCTGTCTGGGTTAGCAAATAATGAACCTGACGCTGCCCTTGGCATCTTGTTTTTGCTCGACTTCTGAAGCGTCATGACGCCAAACCTGTCGCTGGCTCGACACATTGTATGCGCGGATGCGTGTAAAATCGATCAGTTTTTTTTTGGTAGCTACACTCTGGCTTCTGTGATCTCCAGAGCCTGCATAATGTCAAAGCTTTCGCTACCCTACTGTCCTGTGCTGCGTATTGTTGAGCCGTGTCATGTGCCCTTGGCATTTTGAACCATCCATAGCGCTAGCTATTTTTGACCGCTCCCCTCCCATTTGAGTTCTTGATCGACTCCCGCACGTTTCTGCTCGCCTGGTAACCCGAACGCGCATTGCCGCGCCGTCAAGGGTTGATCCGATCGGGGAGGAGGCGTGAGTGCGTGTCCAGTGATGGGTCCCCTCGGAGGCATTGCGCATTGCGCTCCCCGCGGCTGTGCTCGCCGCCGCCGGGTTCATCTCAAGTCAGCTAGTTTCTGACACGCATACGCTGTAGATCTGGTTTCGGGTTCCTTCCTGGTCCGCCTTCTAAAGCCCCGCCGTTCCGCCGTACGTGGATGCAGATGATCCGCTGCACGAGCACGGGCACGACGCCACCGGCCGGAGCCTGCCGCAGACCAAGAAAGGTGCCTGCATTCCACCCCTTTTCTCGGGGCTCTGTTCTTGGTCTCTGCCGCCGCCGTCGGCCGTCTGATCTTATTTCTGCATACTGCTGCCGCAAATGCCTTCCGGCCTTCCGGGACATATTGCCCGGTGAGCTTCGAGGGCGCCAACTACACGGTGATCACGAGCCGGTGCAAGGGCCCGCTGTACCAGCAGACGCTGTGCTGCGGCGCGCTCAAGGACTTCGCGTGCCCCTACTCCACCTACATCAACGACGCCAGCACCAACTGCGCCGCCACCATGTTCAGCTACATCAACCTCTACGGCAAGTACCCGCCGGGCCTCTTCGCCAACACCTGCCACGAGCTCACGAGGGCGACAAGGGCCTCGCCTGTCCCGAGGACACACCGCATATCGAGCCCGGGCAGCAGGCCTCCGGGTGGCCACCGTCGCCGCGCCGGCCGCGCTGGCCGTCTCGTTGCTCGTGTCCTGCTGACTGCTGAGAGACCCGGCAACAGGGAGGCTTTGAGTTTGAGGCCGTGACAGCGCAGTCATCTGCGTTTCTGTACCACTTTTCTCTGGATGGATAGTTTTCAAGATATAATAATATGGACATCTTTATATCTGAATGAAATCCGAAAAGGGTGGTAGATAGGCAATGCTAACCAGCTAAACTCTGCTTTCACTTGTTCGGCATGGTAAAATTTCGTGAATTTTGTGGTTGATCAGAGGCTCTGAACAAGCTCAACCAAGTACTAGAATGCCGAGTAACTTGCTAATTGCCAAACGCGAAGACAGCGACATCACCACCGGGAGAAAAAATAGGTCTGGATGGTCGGATACCTTATCCGGCGCTCTCCAATGGGCACACGCCATGGGCACACCGCCAAATCCTCGTCTCCTCCACCACTAACCTCGCATTCCGACGTCCCCGCCATATCTGCCAAGTCAGCATCCCACTATATACCCAACTCCATTAATCAAGCGGACACGTTGCTTGCTCCCAAGATCAAGCGCCTTCCCGCCTCCAGCACTCTAACTCAGGGGACACGATCGCCATGGCCGCCACATCGACCGCCGCCGCCGTGCTGTCCCCGCCGTCCGTGGCCGGGCTCCGCCTGGCGCCGTCTCCCGGCCGGGCGCGCGTGTCGTTCCGCGCGGCGCCGGCGCCGGCGCGGCGGTCCGTGGCGGCGCGCGCGGAGCTGAGCTCGGCGCTGGTGATCAGCCTGAGCACGGGCGTGTCGCTCTTCCTGGGCCGCTTCGTCTTCTTCAACTTCCAGCGGGAGAACGTGGCGAAGCAGGTGCCCGCGCAGAACGGCAAGACGCACTTCGACGCCGGCGACGAGCGCGCCAAGGAGTTCGCGGCCCTGCTCAAGTCCAACGACCCCGTGGGCTTCAACCTCGTCGACGTCCTCGCCTGGGGCTCGCTCGGCCACATCGTCGCCTACTACATCCTCGCCACCTCCAGCAACGGATACGACCCCAACTTCTTCTGAGCGGTCGTCGGGGAACGTGTGCGTGCGTGTGTGCTTGTCATGTATCCGATCAAAGTTTGGTTAATTTGGACAAGTAGTGCAACTGCGGAATAATTGGTATTTGTATAGTGCAGCATGCCAACATGAATTTGGTTAATTGGTATCTGTCTTCACTACTATTCAGTTACTCCCCCTGTCAGTATGTCATGCGCGATGCCGAGGGCTGGTTGTTTGCCTGGTTCTATCCGGCACGTCCAACTGGCGTGGCCGAGGCCAGCTCCAGCCCGGCCACCTCGTCCAGCGCGGGCGCCGCAACGAAAGCTGCACCCCCGACAGGAGGGCGTGCACCTGCAGCAGGACAGCGAGGTTGAGCCCGCCTAAAAGAAACTAGATCGCCTGCACCATGCCGACACGGAATGAGGTCGCCGGCGCCGGCGCGGGGGTGGCTGGTGGTGGTGGGGAGGCTATTCTTCCCATCCGATCGCTCGGACGGGAGCAGCGCGTAGCTGCAGCAGCAGGCTATTTTGTTTTCCTTTAGGCCGTCTATATTTTTCTTTAATATAGTTTGTTTAAATTTTTTACCCTAATTTTTGACAGACTCGTCTTATTTAAAAATTCTCATAATTATTATTAATTTTACTATAATATCATTTAGTATATAATATATTTTAAGTATGGCTTTTTTTAAAATTTTTCGTAAAAAATGAATAAAGCGAGCTGCTCAAACTTAGTAAAAAAGTCAAACGAATAATAAATTATGACTGAGAGAGTATTAAATAAAATAAGCTACTCAGGACATATCAAGCAACAATATAATTTAATATAATCTACGCAGTGCTAGCTAAGCAAGTATTGTACAACTACTATATATACGTAATTGCAAGAGCAAAGAGTGCAAACCATATGGGGTAATCAATAATACAAGATATATCTCTGAGGTCAAGTTGCTTGCCGGTAACCTACGTCCTTGTTATGACGAGTCCAAGATATGTGGTTCACATATTAATTGGCGTCACATACCAAACCCACAATAATAATGTCATAAGAACCAAACTAAAAAAGGCATTCCAACAAGCCACAATTTTCTTAAAGTTGCTCTTTATGAATCTCTCGTGGAGAATGATCACAAATTCTAACAAGCCACAATTTTATTAGGGCTCGTTTGTTTCATTGGAATTGAATTCCATTTTAATAATTACAATTTAGACAAAACTAATTAAGTTCATATATTTATATATGTAATATATTTGTATATTATCCTAAATCATATGAGAAAGATAGTTATATCCTGCATTTATGTTATATCGAAGCAATTATGAGAGTATGCTCTAAGTTGTACATCGAAAAAATAGCATATAAATCTATAGAATCAATTTCCATCTCTCACCCCAGATAGGCTTATATGATAACTTCGGAAAGTGGTGGAATGTCACATTCTAAAAAATAGCCTATTCCATTAGTAAGATTCCAATTCCTCAAAATGAAAGCAAACAAACGGGACCTTAAAGTTGCTCTTTATGAATCTCTCGTGGAGAATGATCATAATTGAAAGGGAATTAGGCTTACACCTATTTTCCAAATTGATTTGGTGGTTGAATTGCCCAACACAAATGTTTGGACTAACTAGTTTGCTCTAGTGTATAAGTCATACAGGTGCCAAAGGTTCACACTAAGCCAATAAAAAGACCAAGAAAAGGGTTCAACAAAGAGAGCAAGGGATAACCGAAGGCAGCCCTGGTCTGGCACACCGGACTGTCTGGTGTGCCACCGGACAGTGTCCGGTGCACCAGGGCACTCCAGGCTGAACTCTTCACCTTTGGGAAAATCCAGAGGCGCTCCACTATAATTCACCGGACATGTCCGGTGCTCCAGAGGAGAGCGGCTCTGGAACTCGCCAGCGTCGGGAATTCGTCCGCTATAATTCACCGGACATGTCCGATGCACACCGGACTGTCCGGTGTGACAGCGGGCAACGGCTACTTCGCGCGCCAACGGCTACCTGCAGCGCATTTAATGCGCACCTGCGCGCGCAGAGGAGCAGGCCACGCTCGGGTGGCGCACCGGACAACCTACAGTGCTTGTCCGGTGCACCACCGGACATCCTGGCGGGCCCACAAGTCAGAGCTCAACGGTCGGAACCCCAACGGCTCGCTGATGTGGCTGGTGCATGGGACAGTGTCCGGTGGCGCACCGGACTGTCCGGTGCGCCATACGACAGCCCACTTCCAACGGCCACTTTGTGGTGGTTGGGGCTATAAATATCCCAACCACCCCACATTCAATGGCATCCAAGTTTCTACACTTCAACACTCTACAAGAGCTCTAGCATTCATTCCAAAGCACACAAAAGAGATCAAATCCTCTCCCAACTCCACATCAAGCCATAGTGATTAGAGAGAGTGATTTGCCGTGTTCTTTTGAGCTCTTGCGCTTGGATCGCTTCTTTTCTTTCTCATTTGTTCTTGAGATCAATATTCATTCACTTGTAATCAAAGCAAGAGACACCAATTGTATGGTGGTCCTTGTGGGGACTTTGTGTCCCGAGTGATTGAGAAGAAGAAGCTCACTCGATCCGTGGGATCATTTGAGAGATGGAAGGGTTGAAAGAGACCCGGCCTTTGTGGCCTCCTCAACGGGGAGTAGGTTTGAGAGAACCGAACCTCGGTAAAACAAATCCTTGTGTCTCACTTCCTTATTCGCTTACGATTTGTTTTTGCGCCCTCTCTCGCGGACTCGATTATATTTCTAACGTTAACTCGGCTTGTAGTTGTGATTATTTTTGTAAATTTCAGTTTCGCCCTATTCACCCCCATCTAGGCGACTTTCAATTGGTATCAGAGCCTGGTTCTTCATTAGAGCCTAACCGCTCGAAGTGATGTCGGGAGATCACGCCAAGAGGGAAATGGAGACCGGCGACAAGCCCACTACAAGCCACTCATCGGAAGAGTCCCAAAACAAGGGGAAGGGGAAGGAGAAGAAGTCTTCTTCCCACAAGTCGCATCGGAGTAGCGGCAAACACAAGAAGATGAGGAAGGTCGTCTACTACGAGACCGACACCTCATCACCATCGACCTCCGGCTCCAACGCGCCGTCCGTCACTTCTAAGCGCCATGAGCGCAAGAAGTTTAGTAAGATCCCCCTACGCTATCCTCGCATTCCTAAGCATACATCTCTACTTTCCGTCCCATTAGGTAAACCACCAACTTTTGATGGTGAAGATTATGCAAGGTGGAGTGATTTAATGAAATTTCATCTAACCTCACTCCACAAAAGTATATGGGATGTAGTTGAGTTTGGTGTGCAGGTACCATCCGTAGGGGATGAAGATTATGATGCGGACGAAGTTGCCCAAATCGAGCACTTCAACTCCCAAGCAACAACCATCCTCCTCGCCTCTCTAAGTAGGGAGGAATACAACAAGGTGCAAGGACTAAAAAGCGCCAAGGAGGTTTGGGATGTGCTCAAGACCGCACACGAGGGTGATGAGCTCACCAAGATCACCAAGCGGGAAACGATCGAGGGGGAGCTCGGTCGCTTCCGTCTTCGCCAAGTAGAGGAGCCACAAGATATGTACAACCGGCTCAAGACCTTGGTAAATCAAGTGCGCAACCTCGGGAGCAAGAAATGGGATGACCATGAGGTGGTTAAGGTTATTTTGAGATCACTCATTTTCCTTAACCCTACTCAAGTTCAATTAATTCGTGACAACCCAAGATACACACTAATGACTCCCGAGGAAGTAATCGGGAATTTTGTGAGCTTTGAATATATGATTAAGGGCTCAAGGAAAATCAACGAGCTTGACGAGCCCTCCACGTCCGAATCTCAACCTGTGGCACTCAAGGCGACGGAGGAAAAGAAGGAGGAGTCTACATCAAGTAGACAACCCATCGACGCCTCCAAGCTCGACAATGAGGAGATGGCACTCATTATCAAGAGTTTCCGCCAAATCCTTAAACAAAGGAGGGGGAAAGACTACAAGCCCCGCTCCAAGAAAGTTTGTTACAAATGTGGTAAGCCCGGTCATTTTATTGCTAAATGTCCATTATCAAGTGACAGTGACAACGACAAGAAGGGGAGAAGAAAGGAGAAGAAGAAATACTACAAGAAGAAGGGTGGTGATGCTCATGTATGCCGTGAATGGGACTCAGATGAGAGCTCCTCCGAATCCTCCTCCGACGAGGACGCCGCCAACATCGCCGTCACCAAAGGCCTTCTCTTCTCCAACGTCGGCCACAAATGTCTCATGGTCAAGGACGGCAAAAAGAAGGTAACATCAAGATCCTCCACCAAATATGAAACCTCTAGTGATGAGGATGATGCTAAAAATGAGGAGGATAACTTGCGCACTCTTTTTGCTAACCTAAACATGCAACAAAAAGAAAAACTAAATGAATTGATTAGTGCCATCCATGAAAAGGATGATCTCTTGGACTCCCAAGAGGACTTCCTAATCAAGGAAAATAAAAAGCATGTTAAGGTTAAGAATGCTTATGCTCTAGAAGTAGAAAAATGTCAAAAATTATCTAATGAGCTAAGCACATGCCATGATTTAATTGCCAACCATAGAAATGAAAATGCTAGTTTAAATGCTAAGGTTGATTCTCATGTTTGTAATGTTCCAATTCCCAATCTTAGAAATGATAATGTTGATTTACTTGCTAAGATTGATGAATTGAACACTTCTCTTGCTAGCCTTAGAGATGAAAATGAAAGATTGCTTGCTAAGGCTAAAGAGTTAGAAGTTTGCAATGTTACAATTTCCGACCTTAGAGATAAGAATGATATTTTGCGTGCTAAGATTGTTGAACTTAATTCTTGCAAACCAACTACATCTACTATTGAGCATACTTCCATTTGTTCTAGATGTAGAAATATTAATGTTGATGCTATCCATGATCACCTAGCCTTAATTAAGAAACAAAATGATCACATAGCTCAACTTAATTCTAAGATTAGTGAGCATGACTTAGAAAATAAAAAATTTAAATTTGCTAGAAGCATGCTCTATAATGGGAGACGCCCGGGCATTAAGGATGACATTGGCTTCCAAAGGGGAGACAATGTCAAAATTAATGCCCCTCCTAAGAAACTGTCTAACTTTGTTAAGGGCAAGGCTCCCATGGCTCAGGATAACGAGGGTTACATTTTGTACCCTGTCGGTTATCCCGAGCACAAAATTAGGAAAATTCATTCTAGGAAGTCTCACTCTGGCCCTAACCATGCTTTTATGTATAAGGGTGAGACATCTAGATCTAGGCAACCAACCCATGCCAAGTTGCCTAAAAGGAAATCTCCTAATGCATCAAATGATCATGCAATTTCATTTAAAACCTTTGATGCATCTTATGTGCTTACTAACAAATCCGACAAGGTAGTTGCCAAGTTTGTTGGGGGCAAACACAAGGGTTCCAAGGCTTGTGTTTGGGTACCCAAAGTTCTTGTTTCTAATGCCAAAGGACCCAAAACCGTTTGGGTACCTAAAGTCAAGAACTAAATTTGTTTTGTAGGTTTATGCATCCGGGGGCACAAGTTGGATCATTGATAGCGGGTGCACAAACCACATGACAGGGGAGAAGAAAATGTTCTCCTCATATGAGAAAAACCAAGATCCCCAACGAGCGATCACATTCAGGGATGGAAACCAAGGTTTGGTCAAAGGTTTGGGTAAAATTGCTATATCTCCTGACCATTCTATTTCCAATGTTTTTCTTATTGATTCCTTAGATTACAATTTGCTTTCCGTATCCCAATTATGTCTAATGGGCTACAACTGTCTATTTACTGATGTAGGTGTCATTGTCTTTAGAAGAAGTGATGATTCAATAGCATTTAAGGGAGTGTTAGAGGGTCAGCTATACTTGGTAGATTTTGATAGAGCTAAACTCGACACTTGCTTAATTGCTAAGACTAATATGGGTTGGCTCTGGCACCGTCGACTGGCCCATGTTGGAATGAAGAATCTTCATAAGCTTCTAAAGGGAGAACACATTTTAGGACTAACAAATGTTCATTTTGAGAAAGACAGGATTTGTAGCGCTTGCCAAGCCGGGAAGCAAGTTGGTGTTCAACATCCACATAAGAACATTATGACGACTAACAGGCCACTGGAGCTCCTACACATGGATCTATTCGGCCCGATCCCTTACATAAGCATCGGCGGGAGTAAGTACTGTCTAGTTATTGTGGATGATTATTCTCGCTTCACTTGGGTGTTCTTTTTGCAGGAAAAATCACAAACCCAAGAAACTTTAAAGGGATTCTTGAGACGGGCTCAAAATGAGTTCGCCTTGAGGATCAAGAAAATAAGAAGCGACAACGGGACGGAGTTCAAGAACTCTCAAATTGAAGGCTTTCTTGAGGAGGAGGGCATCAAGCATGAGTTCTCCTCTCCCTACACCCCACAACAAAATGGTGAAGTGGAGAGGAAGAATCGAACTCTATTGGACATGGCAAGAACCATGCTTGATGAGTACAAGACGCCGGATCGGTTTTGGGCGGAGGCGGTCAACACCGCTTGCTACGCCATCAATCGGTTATATCTACACCGAATCCTCAAGAAGACATCCTATGAACTCCTAACCGGTAAAAAGCCAAACATTTCATACTTTAGAGTCTTTGGTAGCAAATGTTTCATTCTTGTTAAAAGAGGTAGAAAATCTAAATTTGCTCCTAAGACTGTAGAAGGCTTTTTACTAGGATATGACTCAAACACAAGGACATATAGAGTCTTTAACAAGTCCTCAGGACTTGTTGAAGTTTCGTGTGACGTTGTGTTTGATGAAACTAACGGCTCTCAAGTAGAGCAAGTTGATCTTGATGAGATAGGTAATGAAGAGGCTCCGTGCATCGCGCTAAGGAACATGTCCATTGGGGATGTGTGTCCTAAGGAATCCGAAGAGCCTCCAAATGCACAAGATCAACTTTCCTCCTCCATGCAAGCATCTCCACCAACGCAAAATGAGGACGAGGCTCAAGTTGATGAAGGAGAAGATCAAAGAGATGAGCAACCTCAAGATGACGGCAATGATCAAGGGGGAGATGCCATTGATCAAGACAAGGAGGATGAGGAAGAACCAAGGCCGCCACACCCAAGAGTCCACCAAGCAATACAACGAGATCACCCCGTCGACACCATCCTCGGTGACATTCATAAGGGGGTAACCACTAGATCTTGTATTGCACATTTCTGTGAGCATTACTCGTTTGTTTCCTCTATTGAGCCAACCAAGGTAGAGGAAGCACTTCAAGATTCGGATTGGGTGGTGGCGATGCAAGAGGAGCTCAACAATTTCACTCGGAACGAGGTATGGCACTTAGTTCCACGTCCTAATCAAAATGTTGTAGGAACCAAATGGGTCTTCCGCAACAAGCAAGATGAGCATGGTGTGGTGACAAGGAACAAAGCTCAACTCGTGGCCAAGGGGTATTCACAAGTCGAAGGTTTGGATTTTGGTGAAACCTATGCACCCGTAGCTAGGCTTGAGTCAATTCGTATATTATTGGCCTATGCTACTTACCATGGCTTCAAGCTTTACGAAATGGACGTGAAGAGTGCCTTCCTCAATGGACCAATCAAGGAAGAGGTCTATGTTGAGCAACCTCCCGGCTTTGAAGACAGTAAGTATCCTAATCATGTCTATAGGCTCTCTAAGGCGCTTTATAGGCTCAAACAAGCCCCAAGAGCATGGTATGAATGCCTTAGAGATTTCCTTATTGCTAATGGCTTCAAAGTTGGCAAGGCCGATCCTACTTTATTCACTAAGACTCTTGCAAATGATTTGTTCGTATGCCAAATTTATGTGGATGATATTATATTTGGGTCTACTAACGAATCTACATGTGAGGAATTTAGTAGGATCATGACACAGAAATTCGAGATGTCGATGATGGGGGAGTTGAAGTATTTCTTGGGATTTCAAGTAAAACAACTCCAAGAGGGCACCTTCATTTGCCAAACGAAGTATACTCAAGACATTCTAAACAAGTTTGGGATAAAGGATGCCAAGCCTATCAAGACACCCATGAGAACCAATGGGCATCTCGACCTCAACACGGGAGGTAAATCCGTCGATCAAAAGGTATACCGGTCGATGATAGGTTCACTACTCTATTTATGTGCATCACGACCGGATATTATGCTTTCTGTATGCATGTGTGCAAGATTCCAATCCGACCCTAAGGAATCTCACCTTACGGCCGTAAAACGAATCTTGAGATATTTAGCTTACACTCCTAAGTTTGGGCTTTGGTACCCTCGGGGATCCATATTTGATTTAATTGGTTATTCGGATGCCAATTGGGCAGGGTGCAAAATTAATAGAAAGAGCACATCGGGGACTTGCCAGTTCTTGGGAAGATCCTTGGTGTCTTGGGCTTCAAAGAAGCAAAATTCCGTCGCTCTTTCAACCGTCGAAGCCGAGTATATTGCCGCAGGCCATTGTTGCGCGCAATTGCTTTGGATGAGGCAAACCCTGCGGGACTATGGTTACAAATTAACCAAAGTTCTCCTTCTATGTGATAATGAGAGTGCAATCCGCATGGCGGATAATCCCGTTGAGCATAGCCGCACTAAACACATAGCCATTCGGTATCACTTTCTTAAGGATCACCAACAAAAGGGGGATATCGAGATTGCTTATATTAATACTAAAGATCAATTAGCCAATATCTTTACCAATCCTCTTGATGAACAAACTTTTACCAAACTTAGGCATGAGTTAAATATTCTTGATTCTAGGAACTTCTTTTGTTATCTTGCACACATAGCTCATGAATATACCTTTGATCATGTCTCTTTTATATGTGCTATGACTAATGTGTTTTCAAGTGAATTTCAAAACCAAGTCATAGGTGTATTGAAAGGGAATTGGAGTCTTCGGCGAAGACAAAGGCTTCCACTCCGTAACTCATCCTTCGCCGTCACGCTTCATCCTTGGGAGAGAGTATGAAGCAAAAGGACTCAGGCTTTGGTATAATCTTCACTTATATGTTTTATTTGCCAAAGGGGAGAAAGTAGTTAGGAAAGGGCTTATATTTCACTCTAAGTATCCATTTTTGGCGATTCATGCCAAAGGGGGAGAAAGTATAGCCCAAAGCAAAAGGACCGCACCACCACCCTAATTTTTAAAAATGATTTTCGATTGGTAAATTTCAAAGTATCATGTTTTTCAATTTGGTATCTTATTGTGTTCAAAAGGGGGAGAAAGTAGCACTTTCAAAATTTATATCTTAAAACCCTCTTGAACACTAAGAGGAGAATTTATTGAGGGGGAGTTTTGTTTAAGTCAAAGGAAAAAGCATTTGAAACAGGGGGAGAAAATTTCAAATCTTGAAAAATGCTTCACAAAATCTTATTCCTTTACCTTTGAGTATTTGTAAAAGAACTTTGAAAAGAATTTTATGAAAGAATTTGCAAAACAAAACATGTGGTGCAAGCGTGGTCCAAAATATTAAATAAGAAAGAAACGATCCATACGCAGTCTATAAATATTTATATTGGCTCAATTCCAAGTAATCTTTGCACTTACATTATACAAACTAGTACAATTATGCTCTTCTATATTTGCTTTGGTTTGTGTTGGCATCAATCACCAAAAAGGGGGAGATTGAAAGGGAATTAGGCTTACACCTATTTTCCAAATTGATTTTGGTGGTTGAATTGCCCAACACAAATGTTTGGACTAACTAGTTTGCTCTAGTGTATAAGTCATACAGGTGCCAAAGGTTCACACTAAGCCAATAAAAAGACCAAGAAAAGGGTTCAACAAAGAGAGCAAGGGATAACCGAGGGCAGCCCTGGTCTGGCACACTGGACTGTCCGGTGTGCCACCGGACAGTGTCCGGTGCACCACCAGACAGTGTCCGGTGCACCAGGGCACTCCAGGCTGAACTCTTCACCTTTGGGAAAATCCAGAGGCGCTCTGCTATAATTCACCGGACATGTCCGGTGTACACCGAACAGTGTCCGGTGCTCCAGAGGAGAGCGGCTCTGGAACTCGCCAGCGTCGGGAATTCGTCCGCTATAATTCACCGGACATGTCTGGTACACACCGGACTGTCCGGTGTGACAGCGGGCAACGGCTACTTCGCGCGCCAACGGCTACCTGCAGCGCATTTAATGCGCGCCTGCGCGTGCAGAGGAGTAGGCCACGCTCGGGTGGCGCACCGGACAGCCTACAGTGCTTGTCCGGTGCACCACCGGACATCCTGGTGGGCCCACAAGTCAGAGCTCAACGGTCGGAACCCCAACGGCTCGCTGACGTGGCTGGCGCACCGGACAGTGTCCGGTGGTGCACCGGACTGTCCGGTGCGCCATATGACAGCCCACTTCCAACGGCCACTTTGTGGTGGTTGGGGCTATAAATACCCCAACCACCCCACATTCAATGGCATCCAAGTTTCTACACTTCAACACTCTAGAAGAGCTCTAGCATTCATTCCAAAGCACACAAAAGAGATCAAATCCTCTCCCAACTCCACATCAAGCCATAATGATTAGAGAGAGTGATTTGCCGTGTTCTTTTGAGCTCTTGCGCTTGGATCGCTTCTTTTCTTTCTCATTTGTTCTTGAGATCAATATTCATTCACTTATAATCAAAGCAAGAGACACCAATTGTGTGGTGGTCCTTGTGGGGACTTTGTGTCCTGAGTGATTGAGAAGAAGAAGCTCACTCGATCCGTGGGATCATTTGAGAGAGGGAAGGGTTGAAAGAGACCCGGCCTTTGTGGCCTCCTCAACGGGGAGTAGGTTTGAGAGAACCGAACCTCGGTAAAACAAATCCTTGTGTCTCACTTCCTTATTCGCTTACGATTTGTTTTTGCGCCCTCTCTCGCGGACTTGATTATATTTCTAACGTTAACTCGGCTTGTAGTTGTGATTATTTTTGTAAATTTCAGTTTCGCCCTATTCACCCCCCTCTAGGCGACTTTCAATAATAGCCCTTTACAACTGACGAGCGGAACTAACAACAATCTCTAATAATCACTCAATAATCTCATGAACTACCGGTGGTCTAGGTTATGACAATCACCAGAAGTAACAAGTATAAAGCTAGCTCAATCTGCTCAACTAGTGACATAAGATGCATGTTGGAACTTGCTCTCCTGGGCAAGGTGATCCAACGCGGGAGTGGAAAGAAACGTTTACGAGGTTTAGTGTGGAATGCCAAAAACTTTCTCCCCTATTACGGGCACTATACGGGGGTATTTATAGGCACTCGAATGGCCGCCTGTCCCTTGTCAAAGACGTTTATGCCCTCGAGTGCCCGATTTATCCCTAGAATATTCCCACGAGGGGAGGTTACAGACAGTCATTACGGTAAAGGCTATTACAGACACAGCCCGTAATGCGCTTATCCTCGTGGGGCCCGTTCCCATGGGCTGGATTCCACATGGGCCTTCTGTAGCGGTGACGACGCGGGAGACTCGTAGCCTTCGACAAAGCCTTCGGCTTGCAACAGCGGGAGCGAAGGAGATCGTGTCGGTTTTCGTCCAGTCGACGCCTTCGGCTTGTTCGGACATTCTTTCGATGTAGCCTTCGTCGGAGTGATGAGTGGACGAAGGCGTAGAGCGAAGGGTGGCGTGTTCGCCTTCGCCCCAACATTTGCCCTCTAAGGGACCAGTTTGACTAAGTCATCTGGTGCCGAAGACACCGCTAGATGGTGAAGACGCTGCCCTCGCTCGAAGTGGTTCCATGGGGGTTTTTGCAATGACCATTGATGGACGTGTTACTATTGGACTGCGTGTTTCTCGAAGCGTCGCGTCCTGTCTATAAAAGGGTCGGCCGGGGCCAGCACTGTTTTCCACCCTTGCTTGCGCTATAGAAAACCCTAGCTTTTGCAAACCGCTCGCTAGCCCTCCTTGCTCTCCCGCTCCGGAAATCTAGCCCGTGTGAAGCAGACCGCGGGCCACCGCCGATGGTATGTAGCAATGTCCTCTTCCTCGTCTGCTGCGAGTGCGTCGTCGGCTGACCCGTCGTCCGAGGATACGTTGAGCGATTTGGCGGTGATGGATTTGCAACCGGGCCACAACGTGGAGTTCAGCACTTCGAGAATTTCCTCGGTCCGCGTGCTAGAGATGCAGCGGCTTGGATACTTTAGTGACGGTGTCGGGCGGGTTCCAGGCGTAGAGGAGATCCCTGAGCCTGAGGGCGAATTGGTTGTGTTTGAGGCATTTTTCATTGCGGGGCTTCGTCTTCCGGCGCATCATTTTGTGGCAGAGGTTTTACGACGGTTCAAAGTGGAGATCCACCAGTTGACGCCTAACACCGTGGTTGCGCTGGCAAAGTATGTTTGGGCAGTTGCTTCTTACGGCGAGCAACCGTCTCTACAGGTCTTTGCCAAGAACTATTGCCTGCATTGGCAAAAAAGGAAAATAGGAAATAAGATTGCACAATTTGGATCGTGCACCTTCACGCCGAGGACCGGAAAGACTTCGGTGGAAGTCATGGAGATAGTCTCTTGTGCCAGGAACAAGTGGGGCAACTGGTGGGATTTTTGGTTTTATGTTTCTTATGGGGAAGTCGAAGATCTACCGGGGCTCCCTCCGGCCATTCTGTGCTCTCACTGCTATGTGGCGTTCCCTCGGTTTGAGGTAGCGGAGGATAACGAGGACGTAGGGGCCCTTTGGTACGCTGCCCGCTTCAGTAGCTGGTGCAATTTGGTTGAGGAATTTATCAGCTATGGAGTGTGGCCCTTGGCACACGACTGGGTACTCGGCGAGGTGTGCCCTCGCCGGATGCTGACCCTGGGCGATCAGCTGCTGCGAAGTCCTACCTTCGCTGTGGATTTACGGGGCCAAAACCCGACTGCATTTGTGCGCGAGGTGGAGGCCGAGGCTGCAAGGATTGTAGGGCGATATGTGCTGAAGACTGAGACCCTGCGGAGCTGGGATATACGCGGTTCGAATGTTCAGTTGAACCATGTTTTTGAGTTGAACCGTCTGCCATATGCCGGATACCCGGGGGATGACGATGCCGATGCTGGTGGCCGCTGGGGGAAAAGGGTGGTGGCAGGGATTGACGAAGGGCCTTCGTGGGTAGCAGCACCGGCTGCAGTCGCCAAAAAGAGGAAACTAGGTACAATAGCTGAGGGGTTGGGGGCTTCCGATCGTTTTGCTGTGGATTTATTGGGAACTTGCATGGCTCCCGGGGACATGATGTCTTCGCCCGAGCTCTAGGAATCTTCCGCATGAATGTTGAAGGTTACCAGGGGTCGCTGGCCTAGGAATGTTCTGATCCCCCAGGCAAGCGGTGAGGACATGCGTACGTCGCGATTAGCTCGTGAGATGAAGATTTTTTCTTACAGACGGAATGTTGCTGTTGTTGTGTCGACAGTGATGGAAAAAGGACCGCCAAGAGGCATCGCGCAAACGTCGGGCGTTCGCGAGGGTTGGGGACCCGAGCCGTGAGGTCAAGATGGCGCGAGGGAGTGCGAAGTCTGTCGCCTCCGGCACCAGCAAGCCTCCACTAGGCGCGAAGTCCGCCACCGTTGGCCCCAGCAAGCCTCTCCCTCCCTTGCCCGCACAGGAGCAAAAGCCTCCATCCCCGCCTCGTACTTCTGAGACGAGGGTGGGTGGGGCCGAGGTCTCCATGGATATTTCCGTGGAGGACTATCTTGTGGGCGGGGTCACAATTTTTGACACCCATATAGGGCGGGGACCTGTCGGTGAGTTTTTTTGTTTAGGTTTGGGTGTTTGACGAGACTATGGTGCAGGGTTGGAGGCTGGGCAACTGGATGTTGTCCCGGCGCTAGTGGCGGCTAAGCCAGTTGGCGTGGCAACTGGAGCAAAGGGGTCTTCGCAGGACCCATGGTCTCGATTTTGCGCCAGCGGCGAGATCGCTTCGGCCGCCGCCGCTAAGGATGTGGCGGGCTTAGTTGCGTAGCAGCTGAAGCATGTAATTGCGCAGCAGCTGAAGCATGTAAGTAAATTTTGACTTCGGCGGTTTGCTCTTCTTATATGACTTCGAATTTGACTGGTTCTTATGCCAGGCGGCCGCCTTCGCCGAGCATATTGCGTCGAGGCCCTGACCTCGGAGTTTGCTGCCGAAAGACGACGACTCGAGGGGAGGATTGAGCGCCTCCGGATGTAGCACACTGAGGCTGTCCAGGACAAATCGGCCGTGGAGAACAAGAGCCGCAACCTGATGGAGAACAAGAGCTGCAGAGGCCGAAAAAGAGGACCTCGCCCGTCGGCTGGCGGTGGAAAAAGGAGGATGCGAACAGGGCCTGCGCGGAGGCCCAGGCTGCGCGTACCGAGGCCAAGCTCACGTGCGCCGAGGCCAACCTCGCTCTCCAACGTGCTGCGGAGGCGGAGGCGAACCACAGGAGCCTGCGCGGCTACCTGGACAAAGCGGAGGCCTCTAACCGCAAAGGGGTGGACCGAGCACGCGCTTTGCTCGTGGACGCGTACCAGCAGCTTGGTGCGCGTACCGCCCCCTTTGAGGTGTCTGGTAAGGAGGTGGGCCTCCGCTTCCTTGGGTGGCTGCAGGAGGAACTGGAGGTGCTTCAGTCGATCGTGATGGGTCTCATGTCCTTCGCCTCGCTCATCACCTGTGAGGGGGCCACGAATGCCTTGTCCCGTGAGGGATGTAGGCACTTCGAAGTCTTTGACCGATCTGATAAAGACTTCGACCGCAGAATTTTCTAGGTCGAAGACGAGGTGCTAAAGCGGTCTGCTGGGGCGCTTTATGATAGGATATGGGGCCCTCACGGCCGTGATACTGTCCGAGAGAGGTCTACCGGGCGATGGAGCAGGTACAGATTGTTGTTGTTATTTTTTGTTCTTTTTTTGGAATGTGTATTTATAGTTGGTGCTATTTCTGTAGATGGCGAATGATGAGGAGGTCGACGACTTCGGAGGCCTTGAGAGCACGGTGCCTTTAGTGGAGGATGCGAGGTCGAGGATTAGGGAGCAACCAGCGCCACCGACTGGTGCCGGCGAGGACCCTGTGGCGGCCGCTGCGCCGCCTGATGACGTTTCGGTGGCCGCCGCTCCGACTGCCGAAGACCCTGCAGCACCGGCCGGCCCTTTGCAGGTGGCGGGGTAGAGTCAGGGGTGTTGGATGTAGGACTTTATTTTTGTGATACTGAAAATCGGTTGCTGCGTAGGTTCCGACGTCTGGGCCTGCGCAAGCACCCCTACTGATGATACTAATTTTGTGGCGGCCACAACTGCAGTACCTGCTAATGATAGTGTGTCTGGTTTTGAATCTGGGTCTTGGTCATCTGATGGTGGTGAGTTTGGTAGCCTATTTTCCTGGACCGAAGAGTCTTCGAATAAAGAGTTGGATTATTTTGCTGCGTTAGATGTGGCCGCGGCTGAGTCCGCGCCGTGGTTGGAGGTGGGCGAAGCATCTGATCCCCCGGCTAGCGCGAGGATCAAGCGCCGACGGCAAAGAGTAGTGTTGAAGCATAGCGTTGGCGAGATGTCGCGAAGTGGTAGGCGCCGTCGGATGGGGGTGGAACAAACCCGCCTTCGAGTAGATCGGTGTGGCCAACGAGATCTGCTGTCCTCGTCGTTTGAGACGAGTATTGGTGAGGGGGATCTATGGAATCTTTTTGAGGGTGAGGAATTGGAAATGATGTTATTCAATTATCGGGAGGCGGGCATTATCCCGAAGGCTGAGTCGATGTAGTATGTTTTGTGCCCTCGCTCTTGTCTTGTGGTAGTGAGTGAAATCGCTGTCCTCCCTCGGCTCGCAATAAAGAGGGAGGGGAAAATGCGATTGTATTTATTTGTACGGTAGGGTTGGTGGCCCCTCGCTGTGTGTATGTAATCTGACTGTTTATTGTGTAATATGGTCGGTTACCCTTCGCTTGTCAGTGCGATGTTGAATGAGATGGGTAATTCGTGTGTTGTGACTGTCCGGCTGCACCCTTAGGCGACTTTTGCACGGAGCTATCTTTTAGTAGAGAATTCGTATCGTGCACTTGTTGTGCTTGTCCGGCTGCACCCTTAGGCGACTTTTGCACGGAGTTGTCTTTTAATAAAGACTTCGTATCGTGCACTTGTTGTGCTTGTCCGGCTGCACCCTTAGACGACTTTTGCACGGATTTGTCTTTTAATAAAGACTTCGTATCGTACACTTGTTGTGCTTGTCCGGTTGCACCCTTAGGCGACTTTTACATGGAGTTTGTCGCACGCGAGGGTAGTCTACGCTACCAGTCGTGGTGACTTCGAATCGGTCGAATGCCGAAGGCCGTCAGAGCGGTCTTTTTTGACATGGTGATACTTGGAAGTTTTTTGCGGGGGATTTTCGCTGGTATTTTACATGGTGCCGCCTCATTAAAAACCTTACCCCCCAGGAGGAAAAGAGTGCGGGCCTGAATGGCATTGTTTGCAGAATTACAAAGGCGCGTAGGCCTTGGAACTTTAAACAAAAAATTTTCGAAGATTATCGATGTTCCAGGAATGTTCTAAGTCTTCGCCAGATGTTGTTGTCAACCTGTAAGCGCTGGGGGACGCCTTTGTCTTGACAATGTATGGTCCCTCTAAAAGGAAAATAGGGTCAAACCTTTTCCTAAATAATTTTAGTGGTTGAATTGCCCAACACAAACAATTGGACTAACTAGTTTGCTCTAGAATATATGTTCCATAGGTGCCAAAGGTTCACAACAAACCAATACAAAGTTAAAAGAAAGGGTTCAAAAGAAAGGAGCAAAACCAATCGAAGGCTGCCCTAGTCTGGCGCACCGGACTGTCCGGTGTGCCACCGGACAGTGTCCGGTGCACCAGGGAGATTACCTCCAAACTCCTCAGCTTCGGGTTTCTGGAAATGCCACTCCGCTATAATTCACCGGACTGTGCGGTGTACCACCAGACTGTCTGGTGTGCCATGCGGAGTAACGGCTACAGCGCCAACGATCGTCTGTGAAAGAACAATGAACAGTGTGTGTCTGCGCGCGCAGAGTCAGAGCAGGCGCTAGAAGGTGCACCGGACAGTGAACAGTGACTTGTCAGAGCTCCAACGGTCGAGCCCTAATGGTTGGGTGACGTGGCTGGCGCACCGGACAGTGTCCGGTGGCGCATCGGACTGTCCGGTGCGCCCATCGACAGACAACCTCCCCGACAACCATTTTGGTGGGTGGGGCTATAAATACCCCCAACCACCACACTTCAAGGCATCCAAGTTTTCAGCCAACACATTCAATACAAGAGCTAGTGCATTCAATACAAGACACAAATAGATTGAATCAAAGCCTCTCCAAGTCCCAATTCCACTCAAAGCAATTAGTGACTAGAGAGAGAGTTTTGCTCGTGTTCTTTGAGCTCTTGCGCTTGGATCACTTTTCTTCTTCCTCTTTCTTGTTCTCAAGCAACTTGTAATCAACGCAAGAGACACCAAGTTGTGGTGGTCCTTGTGAGGGGTCTAAGTGACCTGTTGATTAAGGAGAAAAGCTCACTCGGTCTAGGTGACCTGTCGGGTACCATAATTAGGGGTGCCCCCAATGCTCCTAATCATGGCTGGTAAACACCCTCAGACCAACAGACGGGTGCGGTTCAAGACAAGACTTCGTCTACCCGAGGGACGCGATCTCACCTGAGCCCAGCCTCGGGTTGGAACAGTAGTCCCAGACGAGTTCACGCCTCGCCCGAGGGCCTCCTCAGGCAGCGGGCGCCCCCTCGGCTCTCCCGAGACCCGGCTCGGGAAAGGCTTCGTTGTGAAGCAACCTTGGCCAGACCGCCTCACCAACCGACTGCTTCGCAGACGCATTAAATACAGGGGATGCCTGACGCCGTATCCTGACACACGTGCCTCAGACGGGCAGGCCGAAGTGACTGCAGTCACTTCGCCCCTCTTATTTACTGTCCGATATGACAGGAAAACAGCGCTGCTCGCTCTGTTCCGACTGCTGTGTCAGCCACCCTGGCAACGACTGACAACAAGTCACGATCAACCACCGAGTTCAGCCTCGGGCGCAACAAGAAGCTCTGCCTCGCCTGACCTCATGCTCTGGCCTCGGGAGGAGGTCTCCGCCTCGCCCGACCTCAGGCTCCGGCCTCGGGAGGAGGTCTCCACCTCGCCTGACCCCCGAACTCGGCCTCGACCCCGGTCTCGGGAGGAATCGCGTCCTCGCCCGACCCCGGCCTTGGCCTCAAGAGAAGTCTCCGCCTTGACCGACCATGGGCTCGGACTGACCGCGCTAATAGGGGATGCATCATTTCCCTATTCCTAGCTTGCTCAGGCTACGAGGAACAAGATCGACGTCCCATCTAGCTTACCCCGGCGACGGGTAATGATGGTGCCCCACGTGCACCATGACGCCGGTGGCTCTCAGCCCCTTACGACAGCAAGGAGACATCAGCAGGATCCTCGCCGCGCTGCCAGCTGTGCTCCTACAGGACTCAGGCGCTCCTCCGGCGGCCATGCCATCACATGTACAGGGCCCAAGCTCTCCCCCAACGACCACGTTGGCATGTACACAGGGCTTAGGCACTCCACTACCGAACACGTTAGCGCATAGCTACGCCCCCCGTTGTACGTCTGGACTCTCTCCTTGCCTCTATAAAAGGGAGGTCCATGGCCACCCTGAGGGGGGTTCGCGCGAGGGATGCGGCGGGCGAACTCTATGTCTCTCCCTCTCTCACGCGACGCGCTTGTAACCCCTACTGCGAGCAGCACCCCTGGTGCAGGATAATACAAGGCTTGTCCCACCTCTTGTGTTCCATCCCGCGCCAACCCATCTGGGCAGGGACACACAGCGATTTCACTGGTCGGTCCAAGGGACCCCCCGAGTCTGAGACGCCGACAGTTGGCGCGCCAGGTAGGGGCCTGCTGCGTGTTAACGAACACCTTCCCATTGAGATCCAGATGGGGAGTCTTCAGCAACCTCTCCAGCCCGGGACGGTGCTCCGCTTCGGGAGTCTCGAGTTCATGTCCCTCGACGGCAGCTACGACATGGTACTCCTCCCCCCGCAGCATGACAACAACGACGGTCTCTGACTCGCCCGGCGTCGGCGAGATCTACGACAACATCTCACCGCGGCAGAAGAGGAGCACTCCGATCATCCCCGCCACCCTCCTCGTCGGAGGAGGCGGAGACGAGGCAACCATGGCCACGCAGGAGGCGGCACCTTGTCGGCTATCGCACCAGAGCAAGTCGACGACACCGGCACTCCCCCGGGGGACATGTCGGGCATTGTCCTCGCACCTGAGGCGACGACGGGTGTCACTTCCCCGCGATGTGTCAGCCCCAAGCGGACTGATGACACCAGCACCCTCGCAAAGGACCTGCTAGGCATTACCCTCGTACCTGAGATGACGGTGTGCTCCGCCCCCGACGTGACTTCACCACCGTCTATCGACCAAGAGGTACCGTCGGTTTTCCATCCCGTACCTTTTCGGTTCAGCTACGATCCACCTAGCGACCCCGCTATGGTGAGCGCCTTCGTAAAGGCGTATCCAAACCCTCCGGGGTACCACATGTGGTCGACCTGGGACCGACTGACAGCCGTCTCAACCTTCGAACCGGCGGGTTCTGAGGAAGAGGATGACCCCAACTCCGGTTGGGATTTCTTTGCCCTCAATGACCCTGGTGCCATGCGGGGCTTCATGTCCGCATGTGACCACTGCCTCTCCGGTTGTTCTGACGATGGCCATGACCTTGACGATGAGGGTTACGGCCCAAGTCACGAATGTTTCCACGTCGATCTGGGAGATCACAACGAAGGCAACCACCTCGGTATGCCAGAGGTTGATGATCCCCCTGGGCTCGCATCTCGCGTTGACATCCCGCGGGAGCTAGCTGTGGTCCCAGTCCCTGCAGGGGGTGAGGACATACAGCTCGAGCAAATCCGTGAGATGCAGGCCCGGGTCGATGGGGAAGCAGGCCGGCTTGTACAACTCCGACAGAACATCGAACAGGAGTGGGTAGGCCGAACACTCGCCGGAGAAGCCTGTCACCGGGCCCAAGACATCTGGCACCGCATCGTCGACAATGCCAGGGCAGCGCTGCCCCCGGCCATCAGCGGGTCCGGCCAGGACCTAGCTGCAGCGGCGATGCTGCTTCAAGCCATGCCGGAGCCATCCACCACCGAGGGACGGCGTATCCAGGGCGAACTCAAGAATCTCCTAGAAGGCGCCGCGGTTCGATGAGCCAAGAGCTCTGCCTCCTGCAGGCGAGCTAACCCCTCGGAGCATCACGCGATGTCCTCCCGGCGCATTCGGGAAGCCTCGGTCCATCCCGAACGTACGCGGGACGAGGCGCCCGCCGCTCGGGAACGCCTCGGCAACGAGCACCACCATCTCGACCATCGAGCCCGCCTCGACGAGAAGGTGCACCGAGGCTACCATCCCAAGCATGGGGGACGCTGCAACAGTGAGGAGGATCACAGTCCTTCGCTCGAACCACCTGGTCCACGAGTCTTCAGCCGGGCCATATGACGAGCACCGTTTCCTGCCCGTTTCTGAGCCCCAACTACTATCACCAAGTACTCGGGGGAGACGAGGCCAGAGCTGTGGCTCGCAGACTACCGACTGACATACCAGTTGGGAGGGGCGGATGATGACAACCTCATCATCCGTAATCTACCCCTTTTCCTCTCTGACGTCGCCCGAGCCTGGCTAGAGCATCTGCCTCCTGCGCAGATCTCCGACTGGGACGATCTGGTCAAAGCTTTCACGGGAAACTTCCAAGGCACGTACGTGCGCCCTGGGAACTCGTGGGACCTCCAAAGTTGCCACCAGCAGCCAGGGGAGTCCCTCCGAGAGTACATCCAGCGGTTTTCAAAGCAGCAGCTCCCCAACGTTATCGACTCGGATGTCATCGGGGCTTTCCTTGCCGGCACCACTTGCCGAGACCTGGTGAGCAAACTGGGGCGCAAGACTCCCACCCGTGCGAGCGAACTGATGGACGTCATCACCAAGTTCGCCTTGGGTCAAGAGGCGATCGAAGCCATCTTCCAAAAGGACAAGCAGCCTCAGGGAGAGCCGAAGACAGACGCCCCTGAGGCGTCCGCCCAGTGGGGCACGAAGAAGAAGGCTAAAAACAAGTCGCGAGCGAAGCGCGACGCCGCAGACGCGAATCTCGTCATTGCAGCCGAGCACAGGAACCCTCGGAAACCTTCTGGAGGGGCCGACGCATTCAACAAGATGCTCAAAGAGCCGTGCCCCTATCACCAGGGGCCTGTCAAGCACACCCTCGAAGAATGTGTCATGCTCCGGCGCTACTTCCATAAGACCGAGCCCCCAGCGGAGGACGGCAAGGGCCATGACAACGACAAGAAGGAGGGCGGCAAGGAAGAGGGATTCCCGGAAGTCCATAACTGCTTCATGATCTATGGAGGGCAGGCGGCGAACGCCTCGGCTTGGCATCGCAAGCAGGAGCGCCGGGAAGTCTGCTTGGTGAAGGTGGCGGCACCAGTCTACCTAGACTGGTCTGACAAGCCTATCACCTTCGACCAAGGCGACCACCCCGACTTCGTGCCAAGCCCAGGAAGGTACCCGCTCGTCGTCGATCCGATCATCGGCAACGTTAGGCTCTCCAAGGTCCTCAAGGATGGAGGCAGCAGCCTTAACATCATCTACGCCGAGACCCTGGAACTCTTAGGGGTTGATCGATCCGAAGTCTGGGCCGGTGCGGCACCCTTCCACGGGATCGCGCCCGAGAAGCGAATCCTACCCCTCGGACAGATCGACTTACCCGTCTGCTTTGGAACTCCCTCTAACTTCTGAAAGGAAGCTCTCACCTTTGAGGTTGTCGGGTTCCGAGGAACCTACCATGCGGTGTTGGGAAGACCATGCTACGCCAAGTTCATGGTCGTCCCCAACTACACCTACCTCAAGCTCAAGATGTCGGGCCCGAATGGGATCATCACCGTCGGATCCACGTACCGCCACGCGTACGAATGCGACGTGGAGTGCGTGAAGTACGCTGAGGCTCTCGCCGAGTCTAAGGCCCTCATCGCCGACCTGGAACGCCTCTCCAAGGAGGCGCCCGACGCGAAGCGGCACGCCGGCAACTTCGAACCAGTCGAGGCGGTCAAGACCGTCTCTCTCGACCCCAGCAACAACGCCAGCAAGAAAGTTCGGATCGGCTCCAAGCTCGAAACCCAAATAGGAAGCAGTGCTCGTCGACTTTCTCTGCGCAAACGCCGAAGTCTTTGCGTGGAGTCCCTCGGACATGCCCGGCATACTGAGGGATGTCACCGAGCACTCACTGGACATCAGAGCTAGAGCCCGACCCATGAAGCAAACCCTGCGCCATTTTGACGAAGAAAAGCGTAGGGCCATAGGTCAGGAGATCCACAAGCTACTCGCGGCAGGGTTTATCAAAGAGGTATTCCATCCCGAATGGTTAGCTAACCCTGTTCTTGTGAGGAAGAAGGATGGGAAATGGAGGATGTGTGTAGACTACACTGGTCTAAACAAAGCATGTCCGAAAGTTCCCTACCCTCTACCTCGCATCGATCAAATCATGGACTCCACTGTTGGGTGCGAAACCCTGTCATTCCTCGATGCCTACTCAGGCTACCACCAAATCAAGATGAAAGAGTCCGACCAGCTCGCGACTTCTTTCATCACACCTTTTGGCATGTACTGTTACACTACAATGCCGTTTGGGTTGAGGAATGCAGGCACCACTTACCAGAGGTGCATGAACCACGTGTTCGGAGAACACATCGGCAGAACAATCGAGGCTTACGTCGACGACATCATTGTCAAGACGAAGAGAGCCTCCGACCTCCTCTCTGACCTTGAAACGACATTCAAGTGTCTGAGAGTGAAAGGCGTGAAACTCAATCCCGAGAAGTGTGTCTTCGGAGTCCCCCGAGGCATGCTCCTTGGATTCATCGTCTCCGAGCGAGGCATCGAGGCCAACCCGAAGAAAATCGCGGCCATCACCAACATGGGACTGATCAAAGACTTAAAAGGAGTACAGAGGGTCATGGGATGCCTTGCGGCTTTGAGCCGCTTCATCTCACGCCTTGGCGAGAAAGGCTTGCCTCTGTATCGCCTCTTAAGGAAGGCCGAGTGCTTCACTTGGACCCCCGAGGCCGAGGAAGCCCTCGGAAACCTTAAGGCGCTCCTCACGAACACACCCATCCTAGTGCCCCCCGCTGCAGGAGAAGCCCTCTTGATCTATGTAGCCGCGACTACTCAGGTGAGCGCCGCGATCATAGTCGAGACACGAGAAGAAGGGCATGCACTGCCCGTCCAGAGGCCAGTCTACTTCATCAGCGAAGTGCTTTCCGAGACCAAAGCCTGCTACCCACAGATCCAGAAGCTGCTCTACGTAGTGATCCGGACACGGCAAAAGTTGCGACACTACTTCGAGTCTCATCCGATGACTGTGGTGTCATCCTTCCCCCTGGGGGAGATCATCTAGTGCCGCGAGGCCTCGGGTAGGATAACAAAGTGGGCGGTGGAGCTTATGGGCGAAACGCTATCATTCGCTCCTCGGAAGGCCATAAAATCCTAGGTCTTGGCAGACTTCCTAGCTGAGTGGACTGACACCCAGTTACCAACAACTCCAATCCAGCCCAAGCTCTGGACCATGTACTTCGATGGGTCACTCATGAAAACAGGAGCAGGCGCTGGCCTGCTCTTTGTTTCACCCCTCGGAAAGCATCTCCGTTACGTCATTCGCCTCCATTTTCCGGCATCAAACAACGTGGCTGAGTACGAGGCACTGGTTAACAGGCTACGCATCGCCATCGAGCTAGGGGTCCGACGCCTCGACGCTCGAGGCGACTTGTAGCTTGTCACCGACCAAGTCATGAAGAACTCCCACTGCCGTGACCGGAGGATGGAAGCCTACTGCGACGAAGTCCGGCGCCTAGAAAACAAGTTCTACGGGCTGGAGCTCAACCACAACGCCCGACGGTACAATGAGACTGCGGACGAGCTGGCGAAAATAGCCTCGGGGCGAACGACGGTTCCCCCAGACGTCTTCTCCAGAGACCTACACCAACCATCCGTCAAGATCGACGACACGCCCGAGCCTGAGGAAGCCTCGGCCCAGCCTGAGGTACCCTCGGCCGAGCCCGAGGTACCCTCAACCAAACCCGAGGCACCCTCGGCCATCGAGGAAGAGGCCTTGCCCGTCGAGGAGGAACAGATTGGGGTCACGCTAGATCCGAACTGGCAAACCCCGTACCTAGAATATCTCCTCCGAGGAGAGCTTCTCATCGACAAGACCAAAGCTCGGCGGCTGGCTCGACGCGCCAAGTCATTCGTCTTGCTGGGTGATGAAAAAGAGCTCCATCACCGCAGCCCCTCGGGCATCCTCCAATGATACATATCTATCGCCCAAGGACAAGAACTATTGCAAGAAATACACTCGGGGGCTTGCGGCCACCATGCAGCGCCTCGAGCCCTCATGGGGAATGCCTTCCGACAAGGTTTCTACTGGCCAACCGCGGTGGCCGACGCCACTAGGATTGTGCGCTCCTGCCGGGGGTGTCAATTCTACGCAAAGCAGATGCATCTGCCCGCTCAGGCCTTGCAGACGATACCCATCAGACCTTGTTGGTCCCTTGCAGAAGGCACCCGGGGGCTTCACGCACCTGCTGGTCGCTATCGACAAATTCTCCAAGTGGATCGACGTCCGACCCCTAAACAGCATCAGGTCCGAGCAGGTGGTGGCGTTCTTCACCAACATCATCCATCGCTTTGGGGTCCCGAACTCCATCATCACCGACAACGGCACCTAGTTCACTGGCAGGAAGTTCCTGGACTTCTGCGAGGACCACCACATCCATGTGGACTGGGCCGCCGTAGCCCACCCCATGACGAATGGGCAGGTGGAGCGTGCCAACGGTATGATTTTGCAGGGGCTCAAACCAAGGATCTACAATGACCTCAACAAGTTCGGCAAGCGGTGGATGAAAGAGCTACTCTCGGTAGTCTGGAGTCTAAGGACGACGCCGAGCCGCGCCACGGGTTTTACGCCATTTTTTCTAGTCTATGGGGCCGAGGCCGTCCTCCCCACGGACTTAGAATATGGCTCCCCGAGGACCAAGGCGTACAACGACCGAAGCAACCAGACCAGCCGAGAAGACTCGCTGGACCAACTCGAGGAGGCTCGGGACGTTGCCTTACTACATTCGGCACGGTACCAGTAGTCGCCGCGGCGCTACCACGCCCGAAGCGTTCGGTCCTGAGGCTTCCAAGTGGGAGACTTGGTGCTTCGCCTGCGACAGGACGCCCGAGGGCGCCACAAGCTCACTCCTCCCTGGGAAGGGCCCTTCATCATCGCCAGGATCTTGAAGCCTGGAACATACAAGCTGGCCAACAGTCAAGGCGAGGTCTACAACAACGCTTGGAACATCCAACAACTATGTCGCTTCTACCCTTAAGATGTTTTAAGTCGTTCATGTACCTCGTTTACATACACAAAGTCTAACCGTCAAGGAAGGGTCGGCCTTGCCTCAGCAAAGCCCGACCCTCCCTCGAGGGCTAGAAGGGGGGAACCCCCTCTGCGTCAAAATTTTCCTCGGAAAAATTTTCTACCAAAACAACCTTTGTGCTTTCGACTTCCGTATCGATAGCGGAATCCTGAGGACAACAAGAGTACACGTAAGCGGCAAGGCCGACCAAGCCGAGGAACTCCTACGCCTCCGGGATACGGATACCTCACTCATCACCTTCCGCGAGAAGTAACTCACGCTCGGATAAGCGATCCTGCTACCAAACAAGTCCTAACACTCGGGTAGAAAACGACTTTCGCGCCTTCTCAACTGTATCAATAATGGAATCCTTCGACCAAATGAGAGCGCACGTAAGCGGCAAGGCCGACCGAGCCAAGGGACTCCTACGCCTCCGGGATACGGATACCTCACTCATCACCTTCCACGAAAAGTAACTCTCGTTCGGATAAATGATTCTGCTATTGACAGACAAGTCGTGATGCTCGAAACAAGAGGAGAGAAGACGCAGCTTTTTAAACACGATGATAAAGTGTTTAGGCCTCGGCGGCCGCGAAAAAGCATGCGCATGCTACAGATAAACTGTTCCTGCAGGTTCGGGCATCGGCAGGGAGAGCAGCAGCACCCTCGGCGTTGTTTCCACCCTCGGCAGAACCAGGCCCGGCCTCGGACGGCGACTCGGGCAAAAGGAACTCCACCTAAGGGAGGACGCCAGCACCGCGCCCGCATACGTCTTAGCCAAGCTCCAGCGGCTGCTACCACATCTTCCTCGGCCTGGGAAGCCACCATCTTCCAGGCCGATGAAGTCTCTTTCCGAGCCGACTCCGCGTCTGTCCATGCTAACACCGATGCCTCCAGCTCCGGCTCATCGCAGAGCAGCCGAGGGTTCCAAAAACTGAGAAAGGGAAGTCTAGAGCGGCAAGGCCGACAGAGCCAAGGGACTCCTATGCCTCCGGGATATGGACACCTCACTCGTCACCTTTCGCGAAAGGCAACCGACGCTCGGTTAAGTGGTTCGGCTAGCCGATAGGCAAGTCCCAGCGCTCGGAAGGAGGAAGACACACAACTTCATTCTTGAATACCCAAATGTTCAGGCCTTGACAGCCACAAAGAACAAACACATGTACTTGGGGGTAACTATGCTACACAGACTTAGACGTCGGCAGAACCCTCGGCGGTTCTCCCGACCTACGACAAATGTCTAAGTACTTGGAGCGGTTACATTTTGCTTCGGCAAACACCCGGTATATCTCCTTACAAACGGGACTTCGGTTCCGTTCCCGGGGATACGAACAACCTCCACACCGGGGGGCCAGTGGGATGACGAAGTCCAAGTGCCTTGCCGGCGACCCATGACAGCAGCGACAACGACCTCCGCCTCGGGCGGCCACACAGCTGCAGCAACGGCTTTAGGGCGAACGCTGCTGTGAAGAGGCCCTCGCCCACGTCCCCACACGAGGGGCGAGGACAAGCCATTAAGGCCGAAGAGTCGGAGGGCGCCGACCGTGGGTTTGAACCCACCGACACAGCGCCGGCGAACAACGGCCGCCCCAAAGCGCACTGGTAGGTCCTCACTCCCGTCCTCGCCGAGGCCACCCCAGAACACGAGCACCGCCCTCGTGGCGTACGACGTGCTGGGCAACCCTCTGGCGCGGCTGACGGTGCGAGGAAGACCTGGACATGGCCGGCCCGTGCGCAGCACGACCGCCGCCCGGACGAAGGACGGAAAGCTGCACCCTGTCCAGGGAGCAGCAGTTCGCCTTCCCCCGCATGGCTGGAGGATTCCTCCGCAGGGCAGGAGGATGCCTTTCTCCCCTAAACGTTGGGGGAAGAAAAGGGTTACCGGCCCACGCAGAGGCAACCCCCCACTCGGTGCGCTCCTCCGCCTCAGCCCGGATGACGAAGATCCTTGAAGCTGAGGGTGGGGCGGAGGCCGCAGCCCGGCTTGCATCTCCCCACCAAACTGCCCATTGGTGAGGGAATGCAGCCGGGCTACACGATGAAAATCCTTGAAGCCGAGCGATGGCTAAAAGGTGCCGATCTCCACAAGGCCGCGCTCCTCCAACGACAGCAAGAGCAAGGCGGCGCTAGAGCACCCCATCCGGGGGCTCAAAAGGCGGAAGGGCGCGATGCATGAGGGGAGAACGAAGGCATGGCCACTGCCCAGGGGATCGATCCCCCTTTTATAGGCAGACCTCCTCGCTTGCACCCCTTAGCGTCGCGGGCGAAATCCCCACTAACATCCTCTAGGGTTCTCCCCCTATGCCACGGGGGCTGGGACCCACACGTCATACGAGCTGATCCGAAGCACGAAGAAGGCGAACCACCGCGCATGAGGCATGTAACCGTCCCGCGGTTACAAGCGCTCTCCCATCTTCGCAGAAACCGGTGGTTGAAAGGGTGGACTGCCACGTGACAGGCATCCAACTGCACCGCAACTGTGCGCCCCTTCGGCTCCGTCCACATCTGGCGGACCAGCGCAAAGGAAGCGGGCCCGCATGTCATGTAACCGGCGCGTCGGTTACGACGTGCGAGAAGTTACATCGCCACTCACGCCAATGCTGCGCCTCCTCGACTGCGGAACCGCTACCGCGACTCGAGGTAGCCCTGCGCAGGACCCAACAGTGCCAGTTAAAGGTGACAGCCACGGGCCGGTCAGCCGCGGGGTAGGCACGATGGTTGGAATGGTCAAAAGCGGGCCGGTAGTAACTGCAGCGGCAGACGAGCGGAGGCAGCGGTCAAGTCGCTTGCAGGCTCGCGTCCCCTCCTGAAGCGACGGGAGAGCCCTCTCCCACGGCGTGAAGACGACGCGCCCGTGCCCCGTTCCTCGAACGGCTCGCACGCGCAACGGGCGCCACGCGAAGCCCGTCCCGTCGCATTAACTCCCCGACAGAGCAGGCAACACCTCTAGCAGGCGAGGCAGGCGTCGCTTCGCCTTCGCCTTAATGACCACGTCAAAAAAAGGTGTGCCACCTTATTTAAATTCATATCCTTCCCCTCCTCCTCTCTCTCTCTCTCTTGCCACAGGGACAGGGAAAGGGGACGTTGTGGAAAGGATCCTTCTCGGCGGAGGAAGTTGAGAGCACCTAGAGGGGGGGGGTGAATAGGTGATCCTGTGAAAACTTAAAACTTAAGCCACAAAAACTTGTTAAGTGTTAGCACAGTAATTGCCAAGTGGCTAAAGAGAAGTCTCAACAAAACACAATACCACAAGAGATCAAGCACAGAGGTGACACAGTGGTTTATCCCGTGGTTCGGCCAAGACCAACGCTTGCCTACTCCACGTTGTGGTGTCCCAACGGACGAGGGTTGCAATCAACCCCTCTCAAGCGGTCCAAAGACCCACTTGAATACCACGGTGTTTTGTTTTGCCTTTCACTATCCCGTTTGCAAGGAATCTCCACAAATTGGAGTCTCTTGCCCTTACAAGTATATGATCACAAAAAGCACAGAGTAAGGGAGGGAAGCAACACACACAAATCCACAGCGAAACGCGCACACACACGGCCAAGAATCGAGCTCACAAGACTATCTCAAAGTTCTCACTAGAACGAAGCTCGATTCACTTAGAATGACAAACGGATGCGCAAAGACTGAGTGTGGATGATCAAGAATCCTCAAAGGTTGCTTGTATATCTCCTTCATGCGCCTAGGGGCCCCTTTTATAGCCCCAAGGCAGCTAGGAGCCGTTGAGAGCAAATCCGGAAAGCCATCCTTGCCTTCTGTCGTCGGGGGCACCGGACAGTCCGGTGCACACCGGACATTGTCCGGTGCCCGATTTCTTTCCTTAACTGGCTTTGCCGACCGTTGCAGACCGTTGGCAGATCTGGAGCCGTTGGCGCACCGGACATGTCCGGTGCACACCGGACAGTCCGGTGCCGTCTTCCGACCGTTGGCTCGGCCACGTGTCCCGCGCAGATTGCGCGGCCGACCGTTGGCTCGGCCGACCGTTGGCTCACCGGACAGTCCGGTGCACACCGGACAGTCCGGTGAATTTTAGCCGTACGCCGTCGGCAAATTCCCGAGAGCGGCCACTTCGCGCCGAGTCGGCCTGGCGCACCGGACACTGTCCGGTGCACACCGGACAGTCCGGTGCTCCAGACCGAACTGAGTCTTGGCTGCACACAGCCAAGTCTTTGTCTCCTCTTTTCTTTTCTTCTACTTTCTGTTTCTAACACTTAGACAAGTATATTAGTACTCAAAACCAATGTATTAAAGCTTAGAAACATACCTTTATCCTTGATTTGTACTTTGTCCACCATTTTACAATTAGGCACCTATGTTGGGCACTAAATCACCAAAATACTTAGAAATGGCCCAAGGGCACATTTCCCTTTCAATCTCCCCCTTTTTGGTGATTTATGCCAACACAACATAAAGCAAGTAGAACAAGTACAAAAACACTTCAAATAAGAACTCAAATTATTTTGATTCAATTTTGACATATATGGATCACTCTATGCCACCACTTGGTTTGTTTTTGCAAATCAAACTCAAATCTCTATCTCTAAGTCAAGCACACATGTTAAAGCATAAAGAGAGTCATTCCAAAAGAGATTGATCAAAGATTTCAAAAACTCCCCCTTTTTTCCCATAATCAACTACTTTTCCCCACTAGAAGCCAAAAGAGACAATAAAAGAGTTTTGACAAACCAAAAGCTCTACTCTACTATTTTCAAATTTCTCAAGTGGTAGCTGATCCATTTATTGCTTTGGCCTTTATTTTCTCCCCCTTTGGCATCAAGCACCAAAACTGGGATCAATCTTGGCCCTTTAACCCCATTGCCTCACCAAAATCTTCAATTAAGAGCAAATGGCAATAAGAGTTTATGAGATGAACTTGGAATTAGTTACCCTCTCATCGGAGTGCAGTGGAAGTCTTTCATGGTCCAAGTCCACCTTTTCCCTTTCAATTCTCCTTTGAGACTAAATCAAGCAAACTCAAGCATATGGTTAGTCTCAAAGGGTCAAGTTGTAACACATCTCCCCCTAAACATGTGCATCACTTTGCAACGGACTTGTGAGGTCCAGGGAGTGTATGTACAACTTGAGCACCATAATAAGCAACAAAATGCAGAATGAACATGATCAAAGGCATAAGCACATGTATGCTATAATTCAATCCAAGTTCCGCGAATCTAAGACATTTAGCTCACTACGCAGCCTGCAAAAGGTCTTCTCATCTAAAGGCTTGGTAAAGATATCGGCTAGCTGATTCTCGGTGCTAACATAAAACACTTCGATATCTCCCTTTTGCTGGTGGTCTCTCAAAAAGTGATGCCGGATGTCAATGTGCTTTGTGCGGCTGTGCTCAACAGGATTTTCCGCTATTCGGATAGCACTCTCATTGTCACATAGGAGTGGGACTTTGCTCAGATTGTAGCCAAAGTCCCTGAGGGTTTGCCTCATCCAAAGCAGTTGCGCGCAACACTGTCCTGCGGCAACGTACTCGGCCTCAGCGGTGGATAGGGCAACGGAGGTTTGTTTCTTAGAGTTCCATGACACCAGGGACCTTCCTAAGAATAGGCACGTCCCCGATGTACTCTTCCTATCGACCTTACATCCAGCATAGTCGGAATCTGAGTACCCAATCAAGTCAAAGTTAGACCCCTTTGGATACCAGATCCCGAAGCAAGGCGTAGCGACTAAATATCTAAGAATTCGCTTCACCGCCACCAAGTGACACTCCTTAGGATCGGATTGAAATCTAGCACACATGCATACGCTAAGCATAATATCCGGTCTACTAGCACATAAGTAAAGCAAAGAACCTATCATGGACCGGTATGCTTTTTGATCAACGGACTTACCTCCTTTGTTGAGGTCGGTGTGTCCGTCGGTCCCCATCGGAGTCTTTGCGGGCTTGGCGTCCTTCATCCCAAACCGCTTCAGTAAGTCTTGCGTGTACTTTGTTTGGGAGATGAAGGTGCCGTCCTTGAGTTGCTTCACTTGGAACCCAAGGAAGTAGTTCAACTCGCCCATCATCGACATCTCGAATTTCTGCGTCATCACCCTGCTAAACTCTTCACAAGACTTTTGATTAGTAGAACCAAATATTATGTCATCGACATAAATTTGGCACACAAACAGGTCACCATCACATGTCTTAGTGAAAAGAGTTGGATCGGCTTTCCCAACCTTGAAAGCATTAGCAATTAAGAAATTTCTAAGGCATTCATACCATGCTCTTGGGGCTTGTTTAAGTCCATAGAGCGCCTTAGAGAGCTTACACACTGTGGTCGGGGTACCGTTCATCCTCGAAGCCAGGGGGTTGCTCCACGTACACCTCCTCCTTTATTGGCCCGTTGAGGAAAGCGCTCTTCACATCCATTTGGTACAACCTGAAAGAATGGTGAGCGGCATATGCTAGCAAGATACGAATTGATTCTAGCCTAGCCACAGGAGCAAAAGTCTCCTCAAAGTCCAAACCTGCGACTTGGGCATAACCTTTTGCCACAAGTCGAGCCTTGTTCCTCGTCACCACCCCGTGCTCGTCCTGTTTGTTGCGGAACACCCACTTGGTTCCCACAACATTTTGCTTGGGACGAGGCACCAGCGTCCAAACTTCATTGCGCTTGAAGTTGTTTAGTTCCTCCTGCATGGCTAACACCCAATCCGGATCTAGCAAGGCCTCCTCTACCCTGAAAGGCTCAATAGAGGAGACAAAAGAGTAATGTTCACAAAAATTAACTAGTCGAGACCGAGTAGTTACTCCCTTGCTAATGTCACCTAGAATTTGGTCGACGGGATGATCCCTTTGAATCATCGCTCGAACATGGGTTGGAGGTGCCGGTTGCGCTTCTTCCTCCATCACATGATCATCTTGCGCTCCCCCTTGATCACACGCCTCCTGTTGATGAACCTGTTCATTGTCTTGAGTTGGGGGATGCACCGTTGTTGAGGAAGAAGGTTGATCTCGTTCATCTTGTTCCTGTGGCCGAATGTCTCCAATCGCCATGGTTCGTATAGCGGCCGTCGGAACATCTTCTTCATCTACATCATCACAATCAACAACTTGCTCTCTTGGAGAGCCATTAGTCTCATCAAATACAACGTCGCTAGAGACTTCAACCAAACCCGATGATTTGTTGAAGACCCTATACGCCTTTGTATTTGAATCATAACCTAATAAAAACCCTTCTACAGCTTTGGGAGCAAACTTAGAATTTCTACCCTTCTTCACTAGAATGTAGCATTTGCTCCCAAATACACGAAAGTACGATACATTGGGTTTGTTACCGGTTAGCAGCTCATATGACGTCTTCTTGAGGAGGCGGTGAAGGTAGACCCTGTTGATGGCGTGGCAAGCCGTGTTCACAGCTTCCGACCAAAAGCACTCGGGGGTCTTGAACTCTCCAAGCATCGTCCTCGCCATATCGATTAGCGTCCTGTTCTTCCTCTCTACCACACCATTTTGTTGTGGTGTGTAGGGAGCGGAGAACTCATGCTTGATCCCTTCCTCCTCAAGAAATTCCTCCACTTGAAGGTTCTTGAATTCGGACCCGTTGTCGCTCCTTATCTTCTTCACCTTGAGCTCAAACTCATTTTGAGCTCTCCTGAGGAAGCGCTTGAGGGTCCCTTGTGTTTCAGACTTATCCTGCAAAAAGAACACCCAAGTGAAGCGGGAAAAGTCATCAACAATAACTAAACCATACTTACTCCCTCCTATGCTTAGATAGGCGACGGGTCCGAAGAGGTCCATATGCAGCAGCTCCAGAGGTCTTGACGTGGTCATCACATTCTTGCTGTGATGCGCTCCTCCCGCTTGTTTACCTGCTTGACAAGCTGCACAAGGTCTATCTTTTTCGAAATAGACATTGGTTAGACCTATCACGTGTTCTCCCTTTAGAAGCTTGTGGAGGTTCTTCATCCCCACATGTGCTAAGCGGCGATGCCACAGCCAGCCCATGCAAGTCTTAGCCATTAAGCATGCATCTAGACCGGCCTCATCTTTTGCAAAATCAACTAAGTAAAGCTTGCCGTCTAGTACACCCTTAAAAGCTAGTGAACCATCACATCTTCTAAAGACAGACACATCTACGTTTGTAAATAAACAGTTGTACCCCATATTGCATAATTGGCTAACAGATAGCAAATTGTAACCAAGAGACTCTACTAAAAACACATTAGAGATTGAGTGCTCATTAGAAATTGCAATTTTACCTAACCCTTTTACCTTGCCTTGATTCCCATCACCGAATATAATTGAATCTTGAGAATCCTTATTTTTGACGTAGGAGGTGAACATCTTCTTCTCCCCCGTCATATGGTTTGTGCATCCGCTGTCGATAATCCAGCTTGAACCCCCGGATGCATAAACCTGCAAGGCAAATTTAGGCTTGGGTCTTAGGTACCCAACTCATGTTGGGTCCTGCAAGGTTAGCACAAATGTCCTTAGGGACCCAAATGCAAGTTTTATCTCCCTTGCATCTTGCCCCTAGCTTCCTAGCAATTACCTTCTTACCCTTTCTACAAATAGCAAAGGGAGCATTGCAAGCATAATAAATGGTAGAAGGTTTGTTCACAACCTTTCTAGGAACATGAGCAAAATTTCTCCTAGGCATATGCACAACATTTCTCCTACACATATCTCTATCATGTTTATAGGAAGAACTAGAAGCAAACATGGCATGAGAATCATAAACATGTGAATCAAAATCATTATAAGCATTTCTAGCATGTCTCCTATCATTATACATAAAAGCATGGTTCTTTTTAGCGCTACTGGCCATAGGGGCCTTCCCTTTCTCCTTGGCGGGAATGGGAGCCTTATGGCTTGTTAAGTTCTTGGCCTCTCTCTTGAAGCCAAGACCATCCTTAATTGAGGGGTGTCTACCAATCGTGTAGGCATCCCTTGCAAATTTTATTTTATCAACTTCACTCTTGCTAGTCTTAAGTTGGGCATTAAGACTAGCTACTTCATCATTTAGTTTTGAAATTGACACTAAGTGTTCACTACAAGCATTAACATCAAAATCCTTACACCTAGTACAAATTTCAACATGTTCAACACAGGAATTTGATTTACTAGCTACTTCTAGTTTAGCACTTAAATCATTATTAACACTTCTTAAAGTAGCAATGGTTTCATGACAGGAAGATAATTCACTAGAAAGCACTTCATTTCTTTTAATTTCTAGAGCAAGAGAATTTTGTGCACTAACAAATTTATCATGCTCCTCATATAAAAGATCCTCTTGTTTTTCTAGTAATCTATTCTTATCATTCAAAGCATCAATCAACTCATTAATTTTATCTATCTTAGATCTATCTAAGCCCTTGAACAAGCATGAATAATCTATGTCATCATCATCACTAGTCTCACTATCACTAGAAGAAGCATAAGTGAAGTCTTGAGTACTTACCTTCTTCTCCCTTGCCATAAGGCATGTGAGACGCTCGTTGGGGAAGAGGGAAGACTTGTTGAAGGCGGTGGCAGCGAGTCCTTCATTGTCGGAGTCGGAGGAGGAGCAATCCGAGTCCCACTCCTTTCCTAGATGTGCCTCGCCCTTTGCCTTTTTGTATTGCTTCTTCTTCTCTCTTTTGTTCCCCTTTTCCTGGTCACTTTCATTATCGGGACAGTTAGCGATAAAATGACCAAGCTTACCGCATTTGAAGCATGAGCGCTTCCCCTTTGTCTTGGTCTTGCTTGGCTGCCCCTTGCGACCATTTAGCGCCGTCTTGAATCTCTTGATGATGAGAGCCATCTCTTCATCATTGAGTCCGGCCGCCTCAATCTGTGCCACCTTGCTAGGTAGCGCCTCCTTGCTTCGTGTTGCCTTGAGAGCAAGGGGTTGCGGCTCATTGATCGGACCATTCAAGGCGTCGTCCACATACCTCGCCTCCTTGATCATCATTCGCCCGCTAACGAATTTCCCAAGAACTTCTTCGGGCGACATCTTGGTGTACCTGGGATTTTCACGTATATTGTTCACCAAATGAGGATCAGGAACGGTAAATGACCTTAGCATTAGGCGGACGACGTCGTGGTCCGTCCATCGCGTGCTCCCGTAGCTCCTTATCTTGTTGATAAGGGTCTTGAGCCGGTTGTATGTTTGCGTCGGCTCCTCGCCCCTTATCATCGCGAACCGTCCAAGCTCTCCCTCCACCAACTCCATCTTGGTGAGCAAGGTGACGTCGTTCCCCTCATGAGAAATCTTGAGGGTGTCCCAGATTTGCTTGGCGTTATCCAAGCCGCTCACTTTATGGTATTCATCCCTGCACAAGGAAGCTAGAAGAACAGTAGTAGCTTGTGCATTCTTATGAATTTGTTCATTAATGAACATGGGACTATCCGAACTATCAAAGTGCATTCCACTCTCTACAATCTCCCAAATACTAGGATGGAGAGAGAATAGGTGACTACGCATTTTGTGGCTCCAAAATCCGTAGTCCTCTCCATCAAAGTGTGGGGGCTTGCCGAGTGGAATGGAGAGCAAATGTGAATTTGAACTTTGCGGAATACGAGAGTAGTCAAAAGAAAAGTTCGAATTAACCGGTTTCCTTCTCTCGTAGTCGTTGTGGTCAGTCTTTTTGGGAAGAAGTAGACTCGTCGCTGTCAGTAGTAGACGATCTCCTTGATGCGCCTTGTCTTCTTCTTCTTCCCTTCCTTCCGTCTTTGGCCCGAGCCGGAGTCGGTAGGCTTATCGTCCTTTGGCTCGTTGACGAAGGATTCCTTCTCTTTGTCGTTGATCACGATACCCTTCCCCTTAGGATCCATCTCTTCGGGCGGTTAGTCCCTTTGTGAAGAGAACGGCTCCGATACCAATTGAGAGCACCTAGAGGGGGGGTGAATAGGTGATCCTGTGAAAACTTAAAACTTAAGCCACAAAAACTTGTTAAGTGTTAGCACAGTAATTGCCAAGTGGATAAAGAGAAGTCTCAACAAAACACAATACCACAAGAGATCAAGCACAGAGGTGACACAGTGGTTTATCCCGTGGTTCGGCCAAGACCAACGCTTGCCTACTCCACGTTGTGGCGTCCCAACGGACGAGGGTTGCAATCAACCCCTCTCAAGCGGTCCAAAGACCCACTTGAATACCACGGTGTTTTGTTTTGCCTTTCACTATCCCGTTTGCAAGGAATCTCCACAAATTGGAGTCTCTTGCCCTTACAAGTATATGATCACAAAAAGCACAGAGTAAGGGAGGGAAGCAACACACACAAATCCACAGCGAAACGCGCACACACACGGCCAAGAATCGAGCTCACAAGACTATCTCAAAGTTCTCACTAGAACGAAGCTCGATTCACTTAGAATGACAAACGGATGCGCAAAGACTGAGTGTGGATGATCAAGAATCCTCAAAGGTTGCTTGTATATCTCCTTCATGCGCCTAGGGGCCCCTTTTATAGCCCCAAGGCAGCTAGGAGCCGTTGAGAGCAAATCCGGAAAGCCATCCTTGCCTTCTGTCGTCGGGGGCACCGGACAGTCCGGTGCACACCGGACATTGTCCGGTGCCCGATTTCTTTCCTTAACTGGCTTTGCCGACCGTTGCAGACCGTTGGCAGATCTGGAGCCGTTGGCGCACCGGACATGTCCGGTGCACACCGGACAGTCCGGTGCCGTCTTCCGACCGTTGGCTCGGCCACGTGTCCCGCGCAGATTGCGCGGCCGACCGTTGGCCCGGCCGACCGTTGGCTCACCGGACAGTCCGGTGCACACCGGACAGTCCGGTGAATTTTAGCCGTACGCCGTCGGCAAATTCCCGAGAGCGGCCACTTCGCGCCGAGTCGGCCTGGCGCACCGGACACTGTCCGGTGCACACCGGACAGTCCGGTGCTCCAGACCGAACTGAGTCTTGGCTGCACACAGCCAAGTCTTTGTCTCCTCTTTTCTTTTCTTCTACTTTCTGTTTCTAACACTTAGACAAGTATATTAGTACTCAAAACCAATGTATTAAAGCTTAGAAACATACCTTTATCCTTGATTTGTACTTTGTCCACCATTTTACAATTAGGCACCTGTGTTGGGCACTAAATCACCAAAATACTTAGAAATGGCCCAAGGGCACATTTCCCTTTCAGAAGTGGGCCCTGAGCCCTCCTACTGATCAGGGGTTCGAAGGCTAGCCCCTCGGAAGGGTTTTGACAGCTGCCCCAGAGCACTCGGACTTCAAGCCCATTACTAATTAGGGGTTCGAAGGCTGGCCCCTCAGAAGGGTTCGACAGCCGCCCCAGAGCGCTCGGGCTCCGTGCCCACTACTGATTAGGGGTTCGTTGGCTGGCCCCTCAGAAGGGTTCGATAGTCGCCCCAGAGCACGCAGAGTGAGGGATGACTCTGGGTACGTTCGATACATAGCCGAGGCTCGGGCTACGCTCCCGAGGTACCCTAGGACATTTCCGAGACCGGCGGGAACGATTTGTAACGGAATCCCACCGGAGGGAGGCATCGAGCCCTCGGACCCTGTCGAAGGGGTTTGGGTCCGGCGAATCACCCGCAGGTACTTTTGGAGCGCGCCTCTGGGCCACCAGCCGACCCCTAACGAACGGGGCACGGGCGTCCACTCGGATCACCCGTTAGCAGCTCACTGGAAACACCATGTTCGGCGCCCTCTGAGGGCAACATGGCGCTTTCCCCCCTCCTCCTTGCGGAAAGGCGACGCAGGGGCGTATAATAAAAGTCGGGAAAGTCCATGATCGTCCTCTTGCTCCGTGCAGAGGCTCGGGGGCTGCTCTCGCACCCGGCTACGGCCAAAACGGTTGACAGCGTCAACAAACCAGCTTGATAACTTGGAACCCGACCACGCACCCGGGCTACGGTCGGGCCGCATGAGGGAACGATCAGACCGGCCGAAGCACCACGAAAAGCGTTCAGACCTCAGAGGAGTCAAACCACTCCTCCGAGGCCTCGGGGGCTACACCCGGCGGGTGCGCTCGCGCGCACCCACCAGAACAAGGCAAAAACCGAGAAAGGCCGGTCCCCTCACAAAAAACGCGGCAAAAGCCTCCAAGCGAGTACCATCACTCTCTTCGAGGCTCGGGGGCTACTGTCGGTTACCATAATTAGGGGTACCCCCAATGCTCCTAATCATGGCTGGTAAACACCCTCAGACCAACTGACGGGTGCGGTTCAAGCCAAGACTTCGTCTACCCGAGGGACGCGATCTCACCCGAGCCCAGCCTCGGGTTGGAACAGTAGTCCCAGACGAGTTCACGCCTCGCCCGAGGGCCTCCTCAGGCAGCGGGCGCCCCCTTGGCTCTCCTGAGGCCTGGCTCGGGAGAGGCTTCATTGTGAAGCAACCTTGGCCAGACCGCCTCACCAACCGACCGCTTCGCAGGCGCATTAAATGCAGGGGATGCCTGACGCCATATCCTGACACACACGCCTCAGACGGGCAAGTCGAAGTGACCGCAGTCACTTCGCCCCTCTTCTTTACTGTCCGATATGACAGGAAAACAGCGCCGCTCGCTCTGCTCCGACTGCCGTGTCAGCCACCCCAGCAACGACTGACAACAAGTCACGATCAACCACCGAGTTCAGCCTCGGGCGCAACAGGAAGCTCCGTCTCGCCCGACCTCATGCTCTGGCCTCGGGAGGAGGTCTCCGCCTCGCCCAACCTCAGGCTTCGACCTCGGGAGGAGGTCTCCGCCTCGCCCTACCCCCGGACTCGGCCTCGACCCCGGTCTCGGGAGGAATCGCGTCCTCGCCCGACCCCGGTCTGGGCCTCAAGAGAAGTCTCCGCCTCGACCGACCCTAGGCTCGAACTAACCGCGCTAATAGGGGATGCATCATTTCCCTATTCCTAGCCTGCTCAGGCTATGAGGAACAAGACCGGCGTCCCATCTGGCTTATCCCGGCGATGGGTAATGATGGTGCCCCGCGTGCACCATGACGCCGGTGGCTCTCAGCCCCTTACGACAGCAAGGAGACGTCAGCAGGATCCTTGTCGTGCTGCCAGCTGTGCTCCTACAGGACTCAGGCGCTCCTCCGGCGGCCACGCCATCACATGTATAGGGCCCAAGCTCTCCCCCAACGGCCACGTTGGCATGTACACATGGCTTAGGCACTCCACTGCCGGACACGTTAGCGCATAGCTACACCCCCCGTTGTATGTCTGGACTCTCTCCTTACCTCTATAAAAGGGAGGTCCAGGGCCACCCTGAGGGGGGTTCGCGCGAGGGAAGTGGCAGGCGAACTCTGTGTCTCTCCCTCTCTCACGCGACATGCTTGTAACCCCTACTGCGAGCGGCACCCCTGGTGCAAGATAATACAAGGCTTGTCCCACCTCTTATGTTCCATCCCGCGCCAACCCATCTGGGCAGGGACACACAACGATTTCACTGGTCGGTCCAAGGGACCCCCCCCCCCGAGTTCGAGACACCGACATGACTGTTTGAGAGAGGGAAAGGGTTGAAAGAGACCCGGTCTTTGTGACCACCTCAATGGGGAGTAGGTTTGCAAGAACCGAACCTCGGTAAAACAAATCACCGTGCCACTCTTCATTTTCTTGTGATTTGTTTTTTCCCTCTCTTTCGGACTCAATTTTATTTCTAACGCTAACCCCGGCTTGTGGTGACTTTCAATTGGTATCAGAGCCCGATACTTCATTAGAGCCTAACCGCACGAAGTGATGTCGGGAGATCACGCAAAGAAGGAGGTCATGACCGGCGAGAAGCCCGCTACAAGCCACGGGAAGGCTCTATCAAGGGAGTCCGGCTCCAAAGGAAAGGGGGAATCACCTCACCGCGTCTAATCGCATTGGAGTGGCGACAAGAAGAAAATGAAGAAGGTGGTCTACTACGAGACCGATTCTTTGTCACCCTCCACCTCCGGCTCCGACGCACCGTCTGTAACTTCTAAGCACCATGAGCGCAAGAAGTTTACTTTCCGTCCCATTAGGCAAACCACCCGTTTTTTATGGTGAAGATTATTGTATGTGGAGTAATAAAATGAGGCACCATCTAACCTCACTCCACACTAGCATTTGGGATGTTGTTGAGTTTGGAGCACAGGTACCATCCATAGGGGATGAAGATTATGATTCAGACGAGGTTGCCCAAATCTGGCACTTCAACTCCCAAGCCACTACTATACTCCTCGCCTCTCTAAGTCGAGAGGAGTATAATAAGGTGCAAGGGTTGAAGAGTGCCAAAGAGATTTGGGACGTGCTCAAGACCGCGCACGAAGGAAATGAGGTGACCAAGATCACCAAACAGGAAACAATCAAGGGGGAGCTCGGTCGGTTCATGCTCAACCAAGGAGAAGAGCCATAAGCGATGTACAACCGGCTCAAGACCTTGGTGAACCAAGTGCGCAACCTCAGGAGCACAAAATGGGATGACCATGAAATGGTCAAGGTTATTCTAAGATCACTTGTTTTTCTTAATCCTACATAAGTTCAATTAATTCGTGGTGATCCTAGATATAAGCTAATGTCTCCCGAGGAGGTTATAGGAAAGTTTGTGAGCTTTGAATTGATGATCAAAGGCTCCAAACAAATCATCGAGCGGGGCGCCACCTCAACACCTGAGGTGCAACCCGTTGCCTTCAAAGCAACAGAGGAGAAGAAAGAAGAGTCTACATCAAGTAGGCTCCCCATCGACGCCTCCAAGCTCGACAACAAGAAAATAGCGCTCATCATCAAGAGCTTCCGCCAAATCCTCAAGCAAAGGAGGGAGAAGGATTACAAGCCCCGCTCTAAGAAAGTTTGCTACAAGTGTGGTAAGCCTGATCATTTCATTGCTAAATGTCCATTATCTAGTGATAGTGACAGGGGCGACGACAAGAAGGGAAAGAGAAAGGAAAAGAAGAAATACTACAAGAAGAAGGGCGGTGATGCCCATGTATGTCGGGAGTGGGACTCCGATGAGAGCTCCACCGACTCCTCCTCCGACGAGGGCGCTGCCAACATCAGTCGTCAACAAGGGTCTCCTCTTCCCCAACATCAGCCACAAATGCCTCATGGCAAAGGATGGTAAAAAGAAGGTAAAATCTAGAGCCTCCAATAAATATGCAACATCTAGTGACGAGGACAACTCTAGTGATGATGAAGATAATTTGCTCACTCTTTTTGCCAACCTAAACATGCAACAAAAGGAAAAATTAAATGAATTAATTAGTGCTATTCATGAGAAGGATGAACTCTTGGATAGCCAAGAGGACTTCCTTATTAAGGAAAACAAGAAGCATGTTAAGGTTAAAAATGCTTATGCTCAGGAAGTAGAAAAATGGGAAAAATTAACTAGTGAGCTTAGCATTTGCCATGACACCATTTCCAGCCTTAGAGCCGAGAATACTAGTTTTATTGCTAAGGTTGAGAAGTTAAATGCTTGTGATGATTCAATTACCAACGTTATAAATGATAATGCTAGTTTGATTGCTAGGATTGATAAATTTAATGCCTCACTTTCTAGCCTTAAGATTGAGAATAAAAAATTAAATGCTAAGGCTAAGGATTTAAATGTTTGCAATAATGTTATTTCCAATCTTAGAAATGAAAATGCCATGTTACATGCTAAGATTGATGAATTAAATGTTTGCAAACCCTCTACATCTACTGTTGATCATATTTCTATTTGTACTAGATGTAGAGACATTAATGTTGATGCTATTCATGATCACCTAGCTTTAATTAAACAACAAAATGATCACATAGCTCAACTTAGTGCTAAAATTAATGAGCATGACTTAGAAAATGAAAAATTTAAGTTTGCTAGAAGCATGCTCTATAATGGGAGACGCCCTAGCATTAAGGATGGCATTGACTTCCAACAGGGAGGCAATGTCAAGCTTAATGCCCCTAAGAAATTGTCTAACTTTGTTAAGGGCAAAGCTCCCATGGTTCAGGATAACGAGGGCTATATTTATATCCTGCTGGTTATCCCGAACATAAGATTAGGAGAATTCATTCTAGAAAGTCTCACTCTGGCTCTCATCATGCTTTTATGTATAAGAGTGAGGCATCTAGTTTTAGGCAATCCACTCATGTTAAATTGCCTAAAAAGAAAACTCCTATTGCATCACATGAGCCTAATGTTTCATTTAAAACCTTTGATGCTTCTTATGTGCTTACTAACAAATCAGGCGAAGTAGTTGCCAAATATGTTGGGGGCAAACACAAGGGCCCCAAGACTTGTGTTTGGGTACCCAAGGTGCTTGTTTCTAATGTGAAAGGACCCAAGACCGTTTGGGTACCTAAGAACAAGGCCTAAACTTGTTTTGTAGGTTTATGCATCCGGGGGCTCAAGTTGGATCATAGATAGCGGGTGCACAAACCATATGACTAGGGAGAAAAGGATGTTCTCCTCCTATGAGAAAAACTAAGATCCCCAAAGAGCTATCATATTCGGGGATGAAAATCAAGGTTTGGTCAAAGGACTTGGTAAAATTGCTATATCACCTAACCATTCTATTTCCAATGTTTTTCTTGTAGACTCTTTAGATTACAATTTGCTTTCAGTTTCTCAATTATGCAAGATGGGTTACAACTGTCTTTTTATAGATTTAGGTGTTACTGTCTTTAGAAGAAGTGATGATTCAGTAGCATTTAAGGGAGTGTTAGAGGGTCAGCTATACTTAGTTGATTTCAATAGAGCTAAACTCGACACTTGCTTAATTGCTAAGACTAATATGAGTTGGCTCTGGCATCGCCGACTAGCCCACGTTGGAATGAAGAATCTTCACAAGCTTCTAAAGGGAGAACACATTTTGGGACTAACAAATGTTCATTTTGAGAAAGACAGAATTTGTAGCGCATGTCAAGCTGGAAAGCAAGTTGTTACCCACCATCCACACAAGAACATCATGACGACCAACAGGCCGCTTGAGCTACTCCACATGGAATTATTCGACCCGATAGCTTATATAAGCATCGGTGGAAGTAAGTATTGTCTTGTAATTGTGGATGACTATTCTCGCTTCACTTGGGTGTTCTTTTTGCAGGAAAAATCTCAAACCCAAGAGACCTTAAAGGGATTCTTGAGACGGGCTCAAAATGAGTTCGGATTGAGGATCAAGAAAATAAGAAGCGATAATGGAACGGAGTTCAACAACTCACAAATTGAAGGCTTTCTTGAGGACGAGCGCATCAAGCATGAGTTCTCTTCTCCCTACACGCCACAACAAAATGGTGTAGTGGAGAGGAAGAATAGAACTCTACTTGACATGGCGAGGACCATGCTTGATGAGTACAAGACTTCGGACCGGTTTTGGGCAGAAGCAATCAACATCGCTTGCTACGCCATCAACCGTCTCTACCTTCACCGAATCCTCAAGAAGACATCTTATGAACTCCTCACCGGTAAAAAGCCTAATATTTCATATTTTAGAGTCTTTAGTAGCAAATGCTTTATTCTTGTTAAAAGAGGTAGAAAATCTAAATTTGCTCCTAAGGTTGTAGAAGGCTTTTTACTTGGTTATGACTCAAACACAAGGGCATATAGAGTCTTTAACAAGTCCACTAGACTAGTTAAGTCTCTTATGACATTGTGTTTGATGAGACTAATGGCTCTCAAGTAGAGCAAGTTGATCTTGATGAGCTAGATGATGAAGAGGCTCTGTGCGTCGCGCTAAGGAACATGTCCATTGGGGATGTGTGTCCTAAGGAATCCGAAGAGCATCCACAAGCACAAGATCAACCATCATCTTCCATACAAGCATCTCCACCAACTCAAGATGAGGATCAAGCTCAAGATGAAGAGAATGAGGATCAAGAAGATGAGCCATCTCATGAGGAGGGCAATGATCAAGGGGGAGATGACAATGATCAAGACAAGGAAGATGAATAGGGTCAAAGACTGCCACACCCAAGAGTCCACCAGGCGATTCAAAGAGATCACCCCGTGAACACCATCCTTGGCGATATTCATAAGGGGGTAACCACACGATCTTGAGTCGCTCATTTTTGTGAACATTACTCTTTTGTTTCCTCTATTGAGCCACACAGGGTAGAGGATGCACTTAAAGATTCGGATTGGGTGCTGGCGATGCAAGAGGAGCTCAACAACTTCATGAGGAATGAGATATGGCATTTAGTTCCACGTCCTAACCAAAATGTTGTAGGTACCAAGTGGGTGTTCCGCAACAAGCAAGATGAGCATGGTGTGGTGACAAGGAACAAAGCATGACTTGTGGCCAAGGGTTATTCACAAGTCGAAGGTTTGGATTTTGGTGAACCTATGCACCCGTAGCTAGGCTTGAGTCAATTCGTATATTACTTGCCTATGCTACTTACCATGGCTTTAAGCTATATCAAATGGACGTGAAGAGTGCCTTCCTCAATGGACCAATCAAGGAAGAGGTCTATGTTGAGCAACCCTAACCATGGCTTTATGCTACTTAGGCTTCAAAGATAGTGAGTATCCTAACCATGTCTATAAACTCTCAAAGGCGCTTTATGGGCTCAAGCAAGCCCCAAGAGCATGGTATGAATGCCTAAGAGATTTCCTTATCACTAATGGCTTCAAAGTCGGCAAAGCCGATCCTACTCTCTTTACTAAAACTATTGCAAATGATTTGTTTGTATGCCAAATTTATGTTGATGATATCATATTTGGGTCTACTAACAAATCTACTTGTGAAGAGTTTAGTAGGATCGTGGTACAAAATTTCGAGATGTCTATGATGGGGGAGTTGAAGTACTTTCTAGGATTTCAAGTCAAGCAACTCCAAGAGGGCACCTTCATTAGCCAAACCAAGTACATTTAAGATATACTCACCAAGTTTGGAATGAAGGATGCCAAGCCCATCAAGACATCCATGGGAACCAATGGGCATCTCGACCTCGACACGGGAGGTAAATCCATAGATCAAAAGGTATACCGGTCGATGATAGGATCTTTACTCTATTTATGTGCATCTCGATCAAATATTATGCTTTCCATATGCATGTGTGCAAGATTCCAAGCCGATCCTAAGGAAGTTCACCTTAGGGCTGTGAAAAGAATCTTGAGATATTTAGTTCATACACCTAAGTTTGGTCTTTGGTACCCTAAGGGATCCTCTTTTGATTTATTAGGATATTCAGATGCTGATTGGGCAGGGTGTAAAATTGATAGGAAGAGCACATCAGGGACTTGTCAGTTTCTGGGGAGATCCCTGGTGTCTTGGGCTTCAAAGAAACAAAACTCAGTAGCTTTTTCTACCGCCGAAGCCGAGTATATTGCCACAGGCCATTGTTGCGCACAATTGCTTTGGATGAGGCAAACCCTCAGGGACTATGGCTACAAATTTAGCAAAGTCCCTCTTCTATGTGATAATGAGAGTGCAATCCGCATGGCGGATAATCCCGTTGAACACAGCCGCACTAAGCACATAGCCATTCGGTATCACTTTTTGAGAGATCACCAACAAAGGGGGGATATCGAGATAGCCTATATTAACACCAAAGAACAACTAGCTGATATCTTTACCAAACCACTAGATGAGAAAACCTTTACCAAACTTAGGAATGAGCTAAACATTCTTTATTCTCGAAACTTTGATTGATACTTTACACACATAGCTCATTTATATACCTTTGATCATATCTCTTTTATGTTTATGACTAATATGTTTTCAAGTGTATTCTTATGATTAGTCATAGAATTGAAAGGGAAATGGAGTATTCGGCAAAGACGACGCTTCCACTCAACTCCATCGGCATTATCTACTCTTTGCCGGTATTCCGCCATCTCTCCATATTGGTATAATCTTCACTCATATATTGTTTGCCAAAGGGAGCGAATTTACAAAGGGCTCATATTTCACTCAAAGTATCCGTTTTTGGTGATTCATACCAAAGGGGGAGAAAGTATTAGCCCAAAGCAAAAGGACCGCACCACCACGCCAATTTCAAAATTTTTTGAAACAAGTTTAAGTTTTTAAATATTTTTTCAATTGGTATCTTTGAAATTAGCATTCCTCTAAGAAATTCTATCTCAATTTGTAAAACCTTCTTGAACACTAAGAGGAGAATTTCATTAAGGGGGAGTTTTGTTTGAGTCAAAGGAAAAGCGTTTGAAACAGGGGGAGAAAATTTCAAATCTTGAAAATGCTTCTTACAATCTTACTCATATACCTTTGACTATTTGCAAAAGGATTTTGAAAAGAATTTTCCAAAGAATTTGCAAAAACAAAACTAGTGGTGCAAGCGTAGTCCAAAATGTTAAATAAGAAGAAAGCAATCCATGCATATTTAGTAGAAATAATTTATTGGTTTAATTCCAAGCAACCTTATGCACTTACCTTATTGAGAGTACCTAGAGGGGGGGGTGAATAGGTGATCCTGTAAAAACTTCAAACTTAAGCCACAAAAACTTGTTAAGTGTTAGCACGATTATTGCCAAGTGGCTAAGGTGAAGTCTCAACAAAACACAGTACCACAAGAAGATCAAGCACAGAGGTGACACAGTGGTTTTATCCCGTGGTTCGGCCAAGACCAACGCTTGCCTACTCCACGTTGTGGCGTCCCAACGGACGAGGGTTGCAATCAACCCCTCTCAAGCGGTCCAAAGACCCACTTGAATACCACGGTGTTTTGTTGTTCCTTTCACTATCCCGTTTGCAAGGAATCTCCACAAATTGGAGTCTCTTGCCCTTACAAGTATATGATCACAAAGAAAACACAGAGTAAGGGAGGGAAGCAACACACACAAATCCACAGCAAAAGCGCACACACACGGCCAAGAATCGAGCTCACAAGACTATCTCAGAGTTCTCACTTAGAACAGAGCTCGAGTCACTTAGAAACACAAACGAATGCGCAGAGACTTAGTGTGGATGATCAAGAATGCTCAAAGGTTGCTTGTGTATCTCCTCCATGCGCCTAGGGGCTCCTTTTATAGCCCCAAGGCAGCTAGGAGCCGTTGAGAGCAAATCCGGAAGGCCATCCTTGCCTTCTGTCGTCGGGGGCACCGGACAGTCCGGTGCACACCGGACAGTGTCCGGTGCCCGATTTGTTTCCATAACAGGCGCTTCTGACCGTTGCCGACCGTTGGAAGATCTGGAGCCGTTGGCGCACCGGACATGTCCGGTGCACACCGGACAGTCCGGTGCCTTCTTCCGACCGTTGGCTCCGCCACGTGTCCCGCGCAGATTGAGCGGCCGACCGTTGGCCCGGCCGACCGTTGGCTCACCGGACAGTCCGGTGCACACCGGACAGTCCGGTGAATTTTAGCCGTACGCCGTCGGCCAATTTCCCGAGAACGGCCAGTTCGCGTCGAGTCGGCCTGGCGCACCGGACACTGTCCGGTGCACACCGGACAGTCCGGTGCTCCAGACCGAGCTGGGTCTTGGCAGCACACAGCCAAGTCTTTTCTCCTCTTCTCTTTTCTTCTTCTTACTGTTTCTAACACTTAGACAATTATATTAGTACACAAAACCAATGTACTAAGGCTTAGAAACATACCTTCACTTCATGATTTGCACCTTGTTCATCCATGTACATAAATTCACAATTAAGCACATGTGTTGGCACTCAATCACCAAAATACTTAGAAATGGCCCAAGGGCACATTTCCCTTTCAATCTCCCCCTTTTTTGGTGATTTATGCCAACACAACATAAAGCAACTAGAACAAGTGCAAACTCACTTCAAATAAAACTTAAATTTATTTTGAATCAATTTTGGCATATATGGATCATCCTTTGCCACCACTTGGTTTGTTTTTGCAAATCAAACTCAAATCTCTATCTCTAAGTTAAACACACATGTTGAAGCATAAAGAGAGTCATTCCAAAAGAGATTGATCAAAGATTTCAAAAACTCCCCCTTTTTCCCATAATTGCTACTTCTCCCCACAAGAAGCCAAAAGAGACAATAAAAGGGTTTTGCCAAACCATCCCATAATTGCTACTTCTCCCCACAAGAAGCCAAAAGAGACAATAAAACCAAAAACTCTACTCTACTATTTTCAAATTTCTCAAGTGGTAGCTGATCCATTTATTGCTTTGGCCTTTATTTTCTCCCCCTTTGGCATCAACCACCAAAACGGGATCAATTTTGGCCCTTTAACCCCATTGCCTCACCAAAAATCTTCAATTAAGAGCAAATGGCGACAAGAGTCCATGAGATGGACTTGGAATAAGTTACCCTCTCATCGGAGTGCAGTGGAAGTCTTGCAAGATCCAAGTCCACCTTTTCCCTTTCAATTCTCCTTTGAGACTAAATCAAACAAACTCAAGCATATGGTTAGTCTCAAGGGATCAAGTTGTAACACATCTCCCCCTAAACATGTGCATCACTTTGCAACGGACTTGTGAGGTCCAGGGAGTGTTTGTACAACTTGAGCACCATAATAAGCAACAAAATGCAGAAAGGAACATGATCAAGAGCATGAATATATGTATGCTATATTTCAATCCAAGTCCGTTGACCGGTATGTACACGCATGAATATATGTACAACTTGGATTGAAATCTAGCACACATGCATACGCTAAGCATAATATCCGGTCTACTAGCACATAAATAAAGTAAAGACCCTATCATTGACCGGTATGCTTTTTGATCAACGGACTTACCTCCTTTGTTGAGGTCGGTGTGTCCGTCGGTTCCCATCGGCGTCTTTGCGGGCTTGGCGTCCTTCATCCCAAACCGCTTTAGCAGATCTTGCGTGTACTTCGTTTGGGAGATGAAGGTGCCGTCCTTGAGTTGCTTCACTTGGAACCCAAGGAAGTAGTTCAACTCGCCCATCATCGACATCTCGAATTTCTGCGTCATCACCCTGCTAAACTCTTCACAAGACTTTTGATTAGTAGAACCAAATATTATGTCATCGACATAAATTTGGCACACAAACAAATCACCATCACAAGTCTTAGTGAAAAGAGTTGGATCGGCTTTCCCAACCTTGAAAGAATTAGCAATTAAGAAATCTCTAAGGCATTCATACCATGCTCTTGGGGATTGTTTAAGTCCATAGAGCGCCTTAGAGAGCTTACACACGTGGTCGGGGTACCGTTCATCCTCGAAGCCAGGGGGTTGCTCTACGTACACCTCCTCCTTTATTGGCCCATTGAGGAACGCGCTCTTCACATCCATTTGGTACAACCTGAAAGAATGGTGAGCGGCATATGCTAGCAAGATACGAATTGATTCTAGCCTAGCCACAGGAGCAAAAGTCTCCTCAAAGTCCAAACCTGCGACTTGGGCATAACCTTTTGCCACAAGTCGAGCCTTGTTCCTCGTCACCACCCCGTGCTCGTCCTGTTTGTTGCGGAAAACCCACTTGGTTCCCACAACATTTTGCTTGGGACGAGGCACCAGCGTCCAAACTTCGTTGCGCTTGAAGTTATTAAGTTCCTCCTGCATGGCCAACACCCAATCCGGATCTAGCAAGGCCTCCTCTACCCTGAAAGGCTCAATAGAGGAGACAAAAGAGTAATGTTCACAAAAATTAACTAGTCGAGACCGAGTAGTTACTCCCTTGCTAATGTCACCCAGAATTTGGTCGACGGGATGATCCCTTTGAATCATCGCTCAAACTTGGGTTGGAGGTGCCGGTTGCGCTTCTTCCTCCATCACATGATCATCTTGTGCTCCCCCTTGATCACACGCCTCCTTTTGATGAACCTGTTCATCGTCTTGAGTTGGGGGTTGCACCGTCGTTGAGGAAGAAGGTTGATCTCGTTCATCTTGTTCCTGTGGCCGAACGTCTCCAATCGCCATGGTTCGTATAGCGGCCGTTGGAACATCTTCTTCATCTACATCATCACAATCAATAACTTGCTCTCTTGGAGAGCCATTAGTCTCATCAAATACAACGTCGCTAGAGACTTCAACCAAACCCGATGATTTGTTGAAGACCCTATACGCCTTTGTATTTGAATCATAACCTAATAAAAACCCTTCTACAGCTTTGGGAGCAAACTTAGAATTTCTACCCTTCTTCACTAGAATGTAGCACTTGCTCCCAAAAACACGAAAGTAAGATACATTGGGTTTGTTACCGGTTAGTAGCTCATACGAAGTCTTCTTGAGGAGTCGATGAAGGTAGACCCTGTTGATGGCGTGGCAAGCCGTGTTCACGGCTTCCGACCAAAAGCACTCGGGGGTCTTGAACTCTCCGAGCATCGTCCTCGCCATATCGATTAGCGTCCTGTTCTTCCTCTCTACCACACCATTTTGCTGTGGTGTGTAGGGAGCGGAGAACTCGTGCTTGATCCCTTCCTCCTCAAGAAACTCCTCCACTTGAAGGTTCTTAAACTCGGACCCGTTGTCGCTCCTTATCTTCTTCACCTTGAGCTCAAACTCATTTTGAGCTCTCCTGAGGAAGCGCTTGAGGGTCCCTTGGGTTTCAGACTTATCCTGCAAAAAGAACACCCAAGTGAAGCGGGAAAAGTCATCAACAATAACTAAACCATACTTACTTCCTCCTATGCTTAGATAGGCGACGGGTCCGAAGAGGTCCATATGCAGCAGCTCCAGAGGTCTTGACGTGGTCATCACATTCTTGCTGTGATGCGCTCCTCCCACCTGTTTACCTGCCTGACAAGCTGCACAAGGTCTATCTTTTTCGAAATGCACATTTGTTAGACCTATTACGTGTTCTCCCTTTAGAAGCTTGTGGAGGTTCTTCATCCCCACATGAGCTAAGCGGCGATGCCACAGCCAGCCCATGCAAGTCTTAGCCATTAAGCATGCATCTAGACCGGCCTCTTCTTTTGCAAAATCAACTAAATAAAGCTTGCCGTCTAGTACACCCTTAAAAGCTAGTGAACCATCACATCTTCTAAAGACAGACACATCTACATTTGTAAATAAACAATTATATCCCATTTGACATAATTGACTAACAGATAGCAAATTATATCCAAGACTCTCCACTAAGAATACATTTGAGATAGAATGCTCATTAGAAATTGCAATTTTACCTAACCCTTTTACCTTGCCTTGATTCCCATCACCGAATATAATTGAATCTTGGGAATCCTTATTCTTGACGTAGGAGATGAACATCTTCTTCTCCCCCGTCATATGGTTTGTGCATCCGCTGTCGATAATCCAGCTTGAACCCCCGGATGCATAAACCTGCAAGGCAAATTTAGGCTTGGGTCTTAGGTACCCAACTCATGTTGGGTCCTGCAAGGTTAGCACAAATATCTTTAGGGACCCAAATGCAAGATTTATCTCCCTTGCCTCTAGCCCCTAATTTCCTAGCAACTACCTTCTTACCCTTTCTACAAATAGCAAAGGGAGTATTGCAAGCATAATAAATGGTAGAAGGTTTGTTTACAACTTTTCTAGGAACATGAATAACATTCTTTCTAGGCACATGAGCAATATTTCTCCTAGGCATATGTACAACATTTCTCCTACACATATCCCTATCATGCTTATAAGAAGAACTAGAAGCAAACATGGCATGAGAATCATAAACATGTGAATCAATATCATTATAAGCATTTCTAGCATTTCTCCTATCATTATACAAGAAAGCATGGTTCCTTTTAGCACTACTAGCCATAGGGGCCTTTCCCTTCTCCTTGACGAAGATGGGAGCCTTATGACTTGTTAAGTTCTTGGCTTCCCTCTTGAAGCCAATCCCATCCTTAATTGAGGGGTGTCTACCAATCGTGTAGGCATCCCTTGCAAATTTAATTTTATCAACTTCATTCTTGCTAGTCTTAAGTTGGGCATTAAGACTAGCCAATTCATCACTTAGTTTGGAAATTGAAACTAAGTGTTCACTACAGGCATTGACATCAAAATCCTTACACCTAGTGCAAATTGTAACATTTTCAACACAGGAATTTGATTTACTAGCTACTTCTAGTTTAGCACTTAAATCATTATTCACACTTCTTAAGGTATCAATGGTTTCATGACAGGAAGATAATTCACTAGAAAGCATTTCATTTCTTTTCACTTCTAAAGCATATGATTTTTGTGCCTCTACAAATTTATCATGTTCATCATACAGTAAATCCTCCTGCTTTTCTAAAAGCCTATCCTTTTCATTCAATGCATCAATCAATTCATTGATTTTATCTATCTTAGATCTATCTAAGCCCTTGAACAAGCATGAATAATCTATGTCATCATCATCACTAGACTCACTATCACTAGAAGAAGCATAAGTGGAGTCTTGAGTACTCACCTTCTTCTCCCTTGCCATAAGGCAAGTGAGACGCTCGTTGGGGAAGAGAGCCGATTTGTTGAAGGCAGTGGCGGCGAGTCCTTCGTTGTCGGAGTCGGAGGAGGAGCAATCCGAGTCCCACTCCTTTCCTAGATGCGCCTCGCCCTTTGCCTTCTTGTATTGCTTCTTCTTCTCTCTTTTGTTCCCCTTTTCCTGGTCACTTTCATTATCGGGACAGTTAGCGATAAAATGACCAAGCTTACCGCATTTGAAGCATGAGCGCTTCCCCTTGGTCTTGGTCTTGGTCTTGCTTGGCTGCCCCTTGCGACCATTTAGCGCCGTCTTGAATCGCTTGATGATGAGAGCCATCTCTTCATCATTGAGTCCGGCCGCCTCAATCTGTGCCACCTTGCTAGGTAGCGCCTCCTTGCTTCGTGTTGCCTTGAGAGCAAGAGGTTGCGGCTCGTTGATCGGACCATTCAAGGCGTCGTCCACATACCTCGCTTCCTTGATCATCATCCGCCCGCTGACAAATTTCCCAAGAACTTCTTCGGGCGACATCTTGGTGTACCTGGGATTTTCACGTATATTGTTCACCAAATGAGGATCAAGAACGGTAAATGACCTGAGCATTAGGCGGACGACGTCGTGGTCCGTCCATCGTGTGCTTCCGTAGCTCCTTATCTTGTTGATAAGGGTCTTGAGCCGGTTGTATGTTTGCGTCGGCTCCTCGCCCCTTATCATTGCGAACCGTCCAAGCTCGCCCTCCACCAACTCCATCTTGGTGAGTAAGGTGACGTCGTTCCCCTCATGAGAAATCTTGAGGGTGTCCCAGATTTGCTTGGCGTTATCCAAGCCGCTCACCTTATGGTATTCATCCCTGCACAAGGAAGCTAGAAGAACAGTAGTAGCTTGTGCATTCTTATGAATTTGTTCATTAATGAACATGGGACTATCCGAACTATCAAAGTGCATTCCACTCTCTACAATCTCCCATATACTAGGATGGAGAGAGAATAGGTGACTATGCATTTTGTGGCTCCAAAATCCGTAGTCCTCTCCATCAAAGTGTGGGGGCTTGCCAAGTGGAATGGAGAGCAAATGAGAATGTGAACTTTGCGGAATACGAGAGTAATCAAAGGAAAAGTTCGAATTAACCGGTTTCCTTCTCTCGTAGTCGTTGTGGTCCTCGTCCTTTTGGGAAGAAGTAGACTCGTCGCTGTCGTAGTAGACGATCTCCTTGATGCGCCTTGTCTTCTTCTTCTTCCCTTCCTTCCGTCTTTGGCCCGAGCCGGAGTCGGTAGGCTTATCGTCCTTCGGCTCGTTGACGAAGGATTCCTTCTCTTTGTCATTGATCACAATACCCTTCCCCTTAGGATCCATCTCTTCGGGCGGTTAGTCCCTTTGAAGAGAACGGCTCCGATACCAATTGAGAGTACCTAGAGGGGGGGGTGAATAGGTGATCCTGTAAAAACTTCAAACTTAAGCCACAAAAACTTGTTAAGTGTTAGCACGATTATTGCCAAGTGGCTAAGGTGAAGTCTCAACAAAACACAGTACCACAAGAAGATCAAGCACAGAGGTGACACAGTGGTTTTATCCCGTGGTTCGGCCAAGACCAACGCTTGCCTACTCCACGTTGTGGCGTCCCAACGGACGAGGGTTGCAATCAACCCCTCTCAAGCGGTCCAAAGACCCACTTGAATACCACGGTGTTTTGTTGTTCCTTTCACTATCCCGTTTGCAAGGAATCTCCACAAATTGGAGTCTCTTGCCCTTACAAGTATATGATCACAAAGAAAACACAGAGTAAGGGAGGGAAGCAACACACACAAATCCACAGCAAAAGCGCACACACACGGCCAAGAATCGAGCTCACAAGACTATCTCAGAGTTCTCACTTAGAACAGAGCTCGAGTCACTTAGAAACACAAACGAATGCGCAGAGACTTAGTGTGGATGATCAAGAATGCTCAAAGGTTGCTTGTGTATCTCCTCCATGCGCCTAGGGGCTCCTTTTATAGCCCCAAGGCAGCTAGGAGCCGTTGAGAGCAAATCCGGAAGGCCATCCTTGCCTTCTGTCGTCGGGGGCACCGGACAGTCCGGTGCACACCGGACAGTGTCCGGTGCCCGATTTGTTTCCATAACAGGCGCTTCTGACCGTTGCCGACCGTTGGAAGATCTGGAGCCGTTGGCGCACCGGACATGTCCGGTGCACACCGGACAGTCCGGTGCCTTCTTCCGACCGTTGGCTCCGCCACGTGTCCCGCGCAGATTGAGCGGCCGACCGTTGGCCCGGCCGACCGTTGGCTCACCGGACAGTCCGGTGCACACCGGACAGTCCGGTGAATTTTAGCCGTACGCCGTCGGCCAATTTCCCGAGAACGGCCAGTTCGCGTCGAGTCGGCCTGGCGCACCGGACACTATCCGGTGCACACCGGACAGTCCGGTGCTCCAGACCGAGCTGGGTCTTGGCAGCACACAGCCAAGTCTTTTCTCCTCTTCTCTTTTCTTCTTCTTACTGTTTCTAACACTTAGACAATTATATTAGTACACAAAACCAATGTACTAAGGCTTAGAAACATACCTTCACTTCATGATTTGCACCTTGTTCATCCATGTACATAAATTCACAATTAAGCACATGTGTTGGCACTCAATCACCAAAATACTTAGAAATGGCCCAAGGGCACATTTCCCTTTCACTTATGCAAACTAGTTCAATTATGCACTTTTATATTTGCTTTGGTTTGTGTTGGCATCAATCACCAAAAAGGGGGAGATTGAAAGGGAAATAGGGTCAAACCTTTTCCTAAATAATTTTGGTGGTTGAATTGCCCAACACAAACAATTGGGCTAACTAGTTTGCTCTAGAATATATGTTCCATAGGTGCCAAAGGTTCACAACAAACCAATACAAAGTTAAAAAAAGGGTTCAAAAGAAAGGAGCAAAACCAACCGAATGCTGCCCTGGTCTGGCGCACCAGACTGTCCGGTGTGCCACTGGACAGTGTCCGGTGCAAAAGGGAGATCACCTCCAAACTCCTCAACTTCGGGTTTCTGGAAATGCCACTCCGCTATAATTCGCCGAACTGTCCAGTGTACCACCAGACTGTCCGGTGTGCCATGCGGAGTAACGGCTACAGCGCCAACAGTCGTCTGCAAAAGAACAGTGAACAGTGTGTGTCTGCGCGCGCAGAGTCAGAGCAAGCGCCAGAAGGCGCACCAGACAGTGAAGAGTGACTGTCCGGTGCACCACCGGACTGTCCGGTGGCCCAGATTGTCAAAGCTTCAACGGTCGAACCCTAACAGTTGGGTGACGTGGCTGGCGCATCGGACTGTCCGGTGCGCCCATCGATAGACAGCCGCCCAACGACCATTTTGGTGGGTGGGGCTATAAATACCCCTAACTACCACACTTCAAGGCATCCAAGTTTTCAGCCAACACATTCAATACAAGAGCTAGTGCATTCAATACAAGACACAAATAGATTGAATCAAAGCCTCTACAAGTCCGAATTCCACTCAAAGAAATTAGTGACTAGAGAGAGAGTTTTTCTCATGTTCTTTGAGCTCTTGCGCTTGGATCGCTTTTCTTCTTCCTCTTTCTTGTTCTCAAGCAACTTGTAATCAACGCAAGAGACACCAAGTTGTGGTAGTCCTTGTGAGGGGTCTAAGTGACCCGTTGATTAAGGAGGAAAGCTCACTCGGTCTAGGTGACCGTTTGAAAGAGGGAAAGGGTTGAAAGAGACCCGGTCTTTATGACCACCTCAATGGGGAGTAGGTTTGCAAGAACCGAACCTCGGTAAAACAAATCACAAGTGCCACTCTTCATTTGCTTGTGATTTATTTTTGCCCTCTCTTTCGGACTCAATTTTATTTCTAACGCTAACCCCGGCTTGTAGTTGTGCTTAAAGTTCATAAATTTTAGATTTCGCCTATTCACCCCCCCTCTAGGCGACTTTCACCCTCCCACTTCGGCTCGAGCTTGCCCCAGGACTCTGTCCGGGTTGTTTGTACGAGTACGAGGTCCCCTTCACTGAATTCTCTTGGAACGACTATGTTGTCGCGCCAAGCCTTGGTTTGAACCTGATATTTGTCAAGGGCCTACAAGGCGAGGACGCTGTCTCCATCGATGAGGTCTTTGGAAGTTGGTTCGTCAACATCGGGGATGGCTGATTTATTTGTTCGAGGGGACCTGTGCTTTAAATCTTGCGGCGTCATGGCCTTAGATTCATACAGTAGACGGAAGGGTGTGAACCCGGTTGCCCGACACTCTATCGTGTTTAGGGCCCATGCGACTTCAGGTAACTGGTCAGCCCATTTGCCCTTTTTGTCGTCAAGAAGCCTTTTCTTGATGGCACTAAAAATCTTGCCATTGGCGCACTCAACAACACCGTTGGATTGTGGGTGTACACGGAGGCGAAGACAGGCTTGGTGCCGATGGAAAAACAGAAATCCCTAAAGTCTTGGCTGTCGAACTGTTTGCCGTTGTCGACTGTGAGTTCGGACGGGACTCCGAAGCGGTAGACAATGTTTTGCCAAAATAATTTCTGGATGGTCTTCGATGTTATTGTGGATACTGCTCTGGCCTCAATCCACTTTGTGAAATATTCGACGATGACAAAGGTGAACTTGAGGTTTCCTTGAGCCATAGGCAGTGGTCCAACGATATCTAGCCCCCAGCGTTGAAGTGGTCATGTATGGGCGATGAGCTTGGTGAATTGCGAAGGGTTGCCCGAGCGAGGAGAGAACTTTTGGCATACTTCGCATGACCTTGTGACTCGATTGGCAGTGCAAATTATTGTGGGCCAGTAAAATCCCTGATGAATCACCTTGGCAGCGAGGGCCCTGGGTCCTGAGTGGGAGCCGCAAGTTCCGCTGTGGACTTCGTGGAGGATTTTTATGCCTTTGGTTTTAGTTATGCACTTCAGCATTGGCTGGCTGATCCCCTTTTTGTACAGCTGATCCTCTACTAATGCGAAGTCCCGGCTTCTGCGCTTAAGGCGTTTGGCCTCATTACTATCGGTTGGATGGTAGTGGCCTTGCAGGTACAATGTTATTAGGGCCCGCCAGTCTTCGGCCATGATGAGGTTGACGATGTAGTGGCCTTCGATGTCCTGAGTTATTTATAGGCCTTCGGGGTTGCGGACTGCTAGCATGCCGATGACGTGGTAGAACACGTCGGAGGGCAAGGCCTCCCCCTTGACCGCTGCTTTGGCCAACGCGTGGGCCTCTTCGTTCTTGTTGCGGTCGATGTGTTGCAAGGTGAAACCCTTGAATTGTCTCTCGAGGCTGCGTACAACTGTGAGATACTGCATGAGCGCGAGGTCTTTTGCGGAGTAGTCCTTCTCAACCTGGTCGGCGACTACTTTGGAGTCTGTCCTGACTATGCATGTGGTGACACCAAGTGCTTGTAATTTGCAAAGTCCCAGGATGATGGCTTCGTACTCTGCTATGTTGTTAGTACATCTGTCGGATTCCAAGGCGAAGCTGAGGCATGTTGCGTATCTGTACTTTACGCCTGCGGGTGATGTTATGATCGCCGCGGTGCCTGCCCCCACATGGCACCACGCACCATCGTAGTGGATGGTCCAAACTTTCTCGGGGGACCCTTGTTGCCATGTTGGACCTGTCCAATCAACGATGAAGTCTGCCAGGACTTGTGATTTGATTGTTGTTTTGGTTTCGAAGGTGATGTGGTACCCGGAGAGTTCGGCTGCCCATTTGGCGATTCGGACGGATGCCTCTGGGTTCCTGAACAATTGTCCTAGACCCTTGTCCGAAGTGACCCGCACTTTGAATGCCTCGAAGTAGTGGCGCAGTTTGCGTAATGCCATGACGACTGCGTATGAAATTTTTTCTAGTTCAGTCATGTTGCACTTGGAAGTCGTGAGGACTTCGGAGACATAGTACACTGGGCACTGCCAACTTGTGCCCTCTCTATCCTGCTCTTGGACCAGCGCTGCGCTGACTGCACATGGTGAGGCCGCAACGTATAAAAGAAGAGGCAGCGAAGGATCGAGGCTTGTGAGGGTTGCCAAGTCAGACAGGTGTTGTTTGAGCGACTCGAAGGCTACCGCCTGCTCTAGTCCCCAAGCGAAGTCTTTTGCACCACGCAATGTCTTCAGGAAAGGTAGACTACGCTCTGCAGATTTAGAAATGAATCTGTTCAGGGTGGCCAATCTGCCTATCAGTCGCTGGACATCCCTAGTGGACTGCGAGGGTGCCATATTGATGATCGCTTGGATCTTAGCTGGGTTGGCCTCGATCCCTCAGTGTGACACCAAGTAACCAAGTATCTTCACCTGGCGAACTCTGAAAACACACTTCTCAGGGTTGAGCCGAAGTCGTGCATCACGTATATTGGCAAATGTTTCTGCGAGGTCGGCCAGGTGATCCTCTTTGTTTTTGCTTGCGACGACGATGTCGTCCACATAGGTTAAAATGTTGCGGCCAACTTGACTTTCGAGGACCCTCTTGGTGAGGCAAGAAAAAGTTGACCCGGCATTTTTGAGTCCTTCTGGCATTCAGATGAAGCAGTACGTGCCGAAGGGTGTGATAAAGCTTGTGCTGGCCTTGTCCTCCTTTTTTATGCAAATCTGGTGGTAACCGGAGAAGCAATCGAGGAGACATGACTTCGCAGCCTACTGCGCTATCGACTATTTTGTCGATCCATGGAAGGGGGAAGTTATCCTTGGGACAAGCCTTATTGAGGCTTGTGAAGTCTATGCACATGCGCCACTTGCCGCTCTTCTTTTGCACCATGACCACGTTGGCGAGCCATGTAGGATAGGCGATGGGCTCGACGAATTTGGCTTCCAATAGGCGGTGCACCTCGCCCTTGGCAGCTTCGGTCTTTTCATCGGACATTTTGCGCAGTCGTTGCTTTTTTGAGCGCACCGAAGGGTCGATGCCCAGGCCGTGCTCGATGATGGTGCGGCTGACCCCGACCAGATCGAGGGCAGACCAAGCGAAAACGTCCTTATTTCGAGAGAGATAGTATATGAGTTTTTCCTCGTCTCGCGAGGTTAGATATTCGCTTATTACGACCGTTTGCTTAGGCGTTGCTGGGTCGAGGGGGTCCGCCTTCGTTCCGTTGTTGCTTTGGAGCTACGCTTTGACTTTTTCGTCGGTGATTGGGTGTGTCCCTTCAAAGCCTTCGCACAGTGTCGTGAGGCAGTGTATGTTCCACTGCCCCGGGACAAAGTCCCTCTCAATGTTGCGCGTTGTCTGCTGGTTGCCATAAACTGTGATCACGCCTTGCGGACCTGGGATTTTCATGCAGAGGTAGAGTCCGTGAATGGCCACCTCAAACTTGTTGATGGAGCCCCGGCCCATTATGGCATTGTATGGGTAGACCATGTCGACGATATCGAAAGTGACCTACTCCGTGCATTGGGTGCTACACCAAATGATAGGGGTAGCTCTATCTTACCGATGGGGAAGATGCCCTTGTCGCCAAAGCCGTATAGGGGGTTGTCCGAAGGCTTGAGTAAGCTGTGGCTTATGCCCATGCGATCGAAGGCGTGGAGGAAGATGATGTCAGCTTGATTGTCGTTGTCGACCAGGACTTTGTGTAGGTCCCAGCCTACTACACTGCAGTTGATCACCATGGCGTCTACGTGAGGAGCGCTGGGCAAATCAACATCTCTGGCATCGAAGGTGAGTGGTACATGAGACCATCTTGTTTGCACTACTGGGCCAGTGAGAGCGACGTGGTTCACACTTCGGTAGTGGTCCCTTTTGCCGCTTTATTTCGAAGTCCACGTTGGACCCTCCGGTGGTCATGTGGATGACTCCGCGATATGGTGGTTCGGCGAAGTCTTCCTGCTTGGGTGCTTGTGGGGGTGGTTATGGTGTGGTGGATTTGGGTGGTGCGGAGGCGGTGGAGGTAGAACCTGCACCTCTTGATGGTGCTGGTACATGTGGTTGGGTGGATGCTGGATTTGCTTATTGTGGTAGGGTTGCTGGTGGTGCTATGCATGCGCGACGACCCTCTGGTTGTCGGCTAGTTGTGCTCTAGACATTCTGTCCCTGGTGGCCTTGGTTTCTGGACAGTTCCTTGTTGGGTGCGCGCGTCCTCGCCATGAAACAGACAGTAGAATCTGTGCGGTTGCTGTGTCCGTCCCCGGCCTCTCCCTCTGGTGCTGTTGCCGTGGCCTTGGGGGGTATTCCTGACGACGAGCAGTTTCTCTGGCTGGGTGCTGATTGGCTATGTTGTGCACTTGTTGGTTACTGCGGTTGTCCCGTCTGAAGTCTGGCTACGAAGGCTTGGTCCAAGTTCTGCTGGACTGCGGAGGGTCCTTAGGCTTCCTCTGAGATTCAACCTTGCGTTGATGGCATACTTCTCGAATAGTTGATATAGCTCTTGTAGGTTTTTGGGTGGGTCTCTGATGCAATGACTGTATAGGACGCCAGCCCGAAGACCGCTGATGGCGTAATGGATCGTGATGTGGTCGTCGACTGATAGCAGTTGCGACTTGAGCGTCAGGAATTTTCTATAGTACTCGTGAAGGGGTTCCTTCTCCTGCTGCTTGCAGAGGGATAACTCGGCCAGGGCGTCGGTATCGGGTCGGTACCCTTGAAAGTTGAGCAGGAACTTGTCGCGGAGTCCTTTCCAGGAGTCAATGGACAGCGGCGGTAACCTAGTGTACCAAGTCAAGGCCGGGCCTTCGAGCGGTGATGAAGGATTTGGCCATTGTGGCGTCATCCCCTCCATATGATGCGATGGCAACCTGGTAGCTCATAATGTATTGTGCCGGGTCAGTACTGCCGTTGTATTGGGGTAGGTGCCGGCCCTAAAGTTGGCGGGCCAAGGCGATGCTTGGAGTTGCGGAGCCAGGGGCTTCGCTCATCGAGATAGTTGATCCCTTGGAAAGCTGCGACGGGTGGAATGAAGGGGCCGCGTTGTGGTATGAATGGGCCTCCGGCTTGGACGCGCTGTTGGATGGGTGCTAGTGGTCCAAGCGGTCCATGCTGCATATTATACTGGCCCTCGCTCTGCATGAGCGCGATTTTTTGCTCTAGCTCCCGAGCTCTCTGCTCCTTATCTTGTATCATCTGACGCACCTTGGCCTGCACGGTGACACGTTGGCGCTTGGCCTCGAGGATTTCTTTCTGCTTTTGGAGGTTGTGGTTCTTGATGCGTAGGGCCCGCAGCTATAGCTGGTCTTCGGCTGAGATGCCGATGACTTCTTCGTCTTCTGTTGCGTCTTCACCCTCTGGTGGAGCGAAACCTGGCGGTGGTGCTTGCAGTACGCCTCCGGAGCTGCAGGTGCGTAGGGTGCCTTCGGGGTGGGGTGGTCTTGGCGTTGTCTTTTGCTAACGGTTTCGTCTTCGAAGGCCTCTTGGGGGTGTTGCCTGTGAGGGCCTTGCCTTTTTTATCTGCCAGTAGCGCTACCTTCGCTGCTTCGTCGATGGATGGGGCTGTCTTCGAACTAGCTCGCTTGGGGGCCATCGCGGGTTGTTTTTCGTAGCACGAACGGTGCGCGCCAAATGTTGGAACTTGCTCTCCTGGGCAAGGTGATCCAATGGGGGAGTGAAAAGAAACGTTTACGAGGTTTAGTGTGGAATGCCAAAAACTTTCTCCCCTGTTACGGGCACTGTAAGGGGGTATTTATACACTCGAGTGGCCGTCTGTCCCTTGTCAAAGACGTTTATGCCCTCGAGTGCTCGGTTTATCCCCAGAATATTCCCACGAGGGGAGGTTACAGACAGTCATTACGGTAAAGGCTATTACAGACGCGGCCCGTAATGCGCTTATCCTCGCGAGGCCGTTCCCATGGGCCGGATTCCACATGGGCCTTCCGTAGTGGTGACGACGCGGGAGACCCGTAGCCTTCGACAAAGCCTTCGGCTTGCAACAGCGGGAGCAAAGGGGACCACGCCAGTTTCCGTCCAGTCGGCGCCTTCAACTTGTTCGGACGTTCTTTCGATGTAGCCTTCGTCGGAGTGATGAGTGGACGAAAACGTAGAGTGAAAGGTGGCATGTTCGCCTTCGCTCCAACAATGCAATGCACTAGTAGCTCTACAATCTCAAACAAATGATGATCTATAAGATGCAAGCGAGTGGAGCGTGTTTCTTTAGTTTTAAAAGGTGTGTAAGAGGTGAAGCGGTATTAGCCAAGAACGTCTAAGGAGTCTATTTATAGCTTCGACTTCAAATCTAATTGTTACCTTTTTGATGGACACGAATTGGGGACACCAGATATGTCTAATGCGCTCTTGGTCCTTACACCGGACATTGTCTGGTGTCTTCCAAATGGCTATAAACCAGCCATTACACCAGACATGTCTCGGCATTGAAGGTTTTACCCGATCAAGAAGGGCTTAGTCACAAAAAACAGGATGCCAGTCCATGCGTTGCGTATATTTCGAACGCATGGGTTTCATGTACATAGAACTATAGTTTACATATAGAACTATAGTTTACAGTTTATGTTTATATCGTATAGTCCAGTAATGTTTTTGCGAGTTTATGACTTGCAAGTTACAAACAACACATAAAACAGCATGACAGATCTCAGCATAAACCACCAAGGTGACGAGATTCCCTTTCGAACATTATACCGACCATAGAAAAAAAAACTACACAGGTGGCATTTCTAGAATCCAGAGAACCCAGATGTGGAGTAAACTCGTATTCATAAAGAAATTACTAGCAAAATCGAGTTGATGGTACAAAAAACGAAAATTTGTAAGGCGATTGATGCCCTAATAAGTTACAGTAAACAACCGTTCAACAACGCCTACATAAAGGCTGACTGGCATAATTCTCTAACCTCAAGTAGGTACAATCTCCGGCGAAGAGGGCAGGAAGCGAACGAGGAGGGTCCCAATGGCTATGCACAGCAGCACAAACTGGATCGAGCAGAACAAAGAGGCCCTGCTAGCTCCGGCCTGCAGCTTCAGAACTTCTGAAGTCTCAGACAGCGCCTTGCATTGCGACTCTAGTTTATCCACCATCTCCTCCAGCATCATTGCCCTGTTCTCGGCGTGCCTCAGTTTAGTTTCTAGGGATTTGTGATCCGACAGAAGGGATTTCTGTGCCTCGTTAAGAGCAAATTGATCCATCGTCAGGAGTTTCCAGTCCTGAGAAGCTCTTGTAAGGATAAAGCACTGAATCTCTGCTTCCATCTTCTCCAGGAACAGCCGGTCTACATCAGACTGTAGGGACAGCGGATAGTTGTTACATGCTACTGTATTCTGTGGTTGTACATGGCTGAGCGCATCTAGTTCAAGTATTTCTGAATCCCGCTCATTGATGAGCATGGTGGCCTCTTCCAGTTTCAATTCGAGCATCTTTATCTTCTCATTTAGTTCTTCTACAGGTGAGCAGCTCCATTCGATTTCACTTTGGAGAGCTGTGGAATCTTCGTCAGTTTCTTTCCTGATTTCCACAAACTTTTGGATCTCTGCAATATATACAGAAGGAAACAGTCAATGGAAAACACTTGACTGGGGCAAAGAAGATTTTCTTAGGACCCAAAAAAACAAGTTTTTTCTAGGAAAAGCTAGATAAGGTTTCAGAATATCGTAAAAATATATAGATGAGTTATGACCATGCAGCAGACGATATGTTAGCACGCCAAATTAACAGTGCAAACATAGTACTGTATTTTTTAAGAAGCAAAATAAGCACAAAAATGCTAGCTGAATACAACGACGAATACTCCACTTCCAAGAAGTTATAGATGAATCATGGCAATTACTCATTTTCAGCTGAAAATTCTAAAGTGCACGAGTATATCACAGCACAGGAAAATTCCAGCAGGTGTTTCACAATCAACAATTGCGGTAGACAATTCGAGCGGACTTCGTATTCTTGGGGGAAAACCATGAATTTTGAACTGCTTGACGGCTATGATATGTCAACCAAAATGAAAAAGATCAAAAGTTACTGCATTTGTTTTAGAAACAAGCATGCTTTCACTGTGACCAGATCATCTTACAGCTAAAACACTGTTAAAAAATAATTAAGGACCATTTGGCAGTATGATCTTAGCCAAACTCTTCTAGTGGAGCAAACACACTCAAACACTAGTGTCTATTGAATTAACGACCAGTCCGTATGAAAGAAGCAAGAGAGTGGCATGAAATAAGTTCATCAAAATATTATCCTACAAGGCCAAACAATCCTTTACTGGTTGCCCCCCTTCAATCAATGATCTCACATTCACAACAATTGCCATTTTCATAATTTCATTCCAGCAAATAGAGTAGGGCATATCATAAACCTGAACTAATTAATCTCATTGAGAAGATCCAGGGCGTCACCCCTAACCTAGCAAACCAAAAGATCAATGATGCCTGCATGTCCAACAAAAGTAGTAATGAAAAAATATGACAGTTGAACCACAACAATCAACTTTCTCTCTTCAAAACCATGAGATTCAATCGTCTCTAATGGGCAAGGCTTGAAAAAATTGGAAGTTCGCAAGTTAAGTTGGTAGTGAGAAATCCGAACAATACCATTCTCAAGCGCTTCTTGTGCCGACTGAAGCAACGCCATCGACTCACCATACAGATCCAAACCTGAATGAGTCCCTCCATTCTCAAACTTGCCCACGCTCGCTTCATCAAAGGTATGATGGTTGGAGTCGGAGCCACAGTTCCCCAATCTCCCTTCTATACTCCCATTCTCCCTGTAGAAACGTCCTGTACCATACCGCATGTCCCCACTTGGAGGTTCATCGTCACTTTGATGACCATCAGGGAACAGAACCTTGTGAACACCGTTGCTTGTGACGCCAGCACTAGATCGCCGCGCATGAGCAGCGTTAGAGCTCCGGAGGTTGGACTCGACGCTGGAGCGAGAATTCCCCGCTTCAGCAGGGGAAGAGGCAACACGCATAGTGGCGCCGCGCACACGTGCAGCACGGATGCCCTTGCCGTGAGCAGCGCCGGGGGCGCGGGACCGCGCCCTGTCGCGCTCCCGGCCGAAGCCGACGGACGAGAAGTCGTGGCGCGGCGCGCTGGCGGCCGTGGACAGCTTGCTGGTGCGGTCGTCGCTGTTGTCCGAATCGGCGCCGCCGGCGCCCACCGAGAAACCAGCGGTGGCAATCAGGTGGCCTAGATTCGGGTCCAACCTAGTCGGCGCCGGCGCTGGGGACGCCTCCAGCGGCACGAAGCTGGACTCCACGGACGCGACCGAGCTCTCGACCTCCTCTGCTGCAGCCGGGTCCTGCTTTCCCTTGGGCTCGTCGGCGGCAGGACCGTAACGACGCTTGTGGAGCTGCGCCGCCAAGTCCTCACCCGCGCTAACTCCAACGCCGGTATCGGCCCCGGGGCTCACCGGAGAACCCTCGTGGTGCTGCTCGCGCGGGATACGGCGCCACCGGCGGAGCCCGCGACCCTTGGTGACCGGCTCGGCCGGCCGTGTCTGCGGCTCCGGCGCCAGCGCCAGCGACGGCGACTCGCCCACCGACTCGCCGATGCTGTTGGCGCCGGAATCCATGCCGCCGGCCACCGGAATTGACCTCAGGGGCCGCGGCTTTAGAAGCCGGATGGGATGAGTTGGCGCATCGGAGGCAGGAGTCCTTGGGATCGGCGGGAGCGCTTGGTGGGGGCTCTTGGGATCGGAATTCCCCAGTTCGGGCCTTGCCTGGAGCTGGAGATCCAGGAGTGGAAGGTGAGAGGAAACAGAAGGTGTCAGTAAACAAACCAGAAAATGCTGGGTTTTTTTTGCCTACTCTTATCTGTGCTCGTGGTGTTCGCTGTACGTGGCCAGTTATTTGTGTGGGACCCTTGTCCTAGCTGGCGGGTCCTACAAAGTACACACTAGCCGGCGTCATGCAGAATGCGGGTCATCACCTCACCGCTCACCGCCTCACCGGCGGCCGGCTGTTACCGCAATCGGGGCCGCACGAAGAAGTGGTTGGGCTCGCCGCCGCTCCGCTCACTCTGAGCCCAAGTACATTCACGGCCCAGGAACAACGGTAATTGTAGTACGCAACGCCGCATACTGCATACACACCGCCCATGCCGCTATGCGCCAAAGGCCCTCGCCGCCGGGAAGAAGGTGCCGGCTCGTCACTGGCGTAGCCGGACTGCCGTTACCCCAGCCAACCGGCCATTAGATTGAGCATGATGATCGCTGACACACGCTAGCGCGCTGGTGGATTTATTTTCGCTCAAGCCCAGTTCGTTATTACAGACCATGGCCATTTCAAGCACAGAGCTCACAGCAGTGTCAGCGACAGCCCACAGCTCTGCTGCATATCGAGGCGGATAACCGGATACGGATCAGGCGACGCGGCGGCACAGCGTGAGCCCGTCGGCGATGGCGACCTGGCAGACGTGAACGCGGGGATCGGCGGCCACGGCCGCGTTGAACTCCCTGGTGGCCGCAGCGAGCGCGCGGTCCCGCTCGGAGAGCGGCTCGTCGGGGGACGCGGCCACGGAGCCGCCCCACAGCGTGTTGTCGTAGGCGATGAGGCCCCCGACCCTGACCATCTGCAGCAGCCGCTCGTGGTAGTTGAGGAAGTTCACCTTGTCCGCGTCCACGAACGCGAAGTCGAACTTGCCCTTGTTCCCCTCCTGCAAAGCCAAAACAGCAGCGGCTGGCATTATCCCTGCACTGCACCGCGAGCACATGGACGCGTTCCGCGCGCACGGAAACGCAGAGGAATACAAGTTTCTATTCATCACCTCGGCCACCATCTGGTCCAGCACGGGCAGCGCGAGCCCGACGCGGAAGTCGATCTTGTGCGCCACGCCGGCCTTCTCGATCACCGGCGACCCTATCTGGTCGTAGCTCTCGCGGGTAACGTCGATGGCCACAATCTGCCGCGCCGAACACGGCGAGCAAGGATACAGTACAGCAAGGTCACGGGTCACGCACGCCGCGCGCGACACCAAACGCGAACAGATTTTGCAAGGTCGCGGCGAAGTGGTCACGCACTGACCTTGCCGTCGTCGGGGAGGGCGAGGGCGGTGGCGAGCAGCGAGTACCCGGTGAAGACGCCAACCTCGATGGCGTTCTTGGCGCCAAGAATCTCGATCAGGAGCTGCAGCAGCTGCACCTCGTCCGGCGACGCAGCCATGCCCGCCCTGCAGCGCGGCTCAGCTCACCGGGACATACGTCAAACACCTACCGTGCAAGGAGCGGTCGAGCCCAAGCCAACGCACGAAACGAGCAGCTAGCGGATCCGGGGGGCGGGGCTCACATGGGGTGGTTGGCGGTGGCGACGCGGAGCTCCCGCAGGCAGTCCGGCTCGCGTGGGAAGACGGTGGATTCCAGTATGTACTAGACGAAGCGAAGCAAGGTCATCGGTGTGGTGGCACGGTCGCACGGACGAGACAAACGAGTATGGAGTCTTGTGGAGATGAAACATTTTGCTTCGTGCTTCGGATGGGTTACCTGGTACAGTGGTTGGCTCTTGAGGAGAGTCTTGCTGTGGAGACTGCTCCCGGCAGCCGTCTCCTTGCCTTCTCCAGCGCCGGCGGAAGCCATCCTCCGACGGAAGGTTTTGCTATCGCCGTGTGATGTTCTTGTGGGAAGGGAGAATTTGTGCTGGCTGGTGGGTAGAACGAGGTTGACGTCGCAAGGGGAAACGTGCGGGCCTCTACCATATGGGATTGGGCTCTCAACTGTAAAGCAGGAAAGAAGTCATTTGGGCCACCTCCAACTATGCCCGCTGCTCGATTTACCTCTTTCATCGGATCCAGCTTTGGAAATCGGTCGTTGATTCATGATCTACAATAATTTTGATTTATAGTTTAGGAACAGTACCGACGCAAAAACCATATATAGACCATTTTCTTCATTTGTCGTCGCCACCGTATCCCTTCTGGACACTCAGTATTACGGCTGGACATTCGGTGGTAATTCGGTTCTGCGAAACTTCGGTTCTGAAAAATGAGAACCGAAATTCTAAAAAATATTTTAGGAATCGAACCTGAATAGATTTACAATTTTGGTTCAGTCTATTCGGTCCACCGAATAGACCCGAATTATAAATAGACTAATATATTTTGTTAAAATATATACAATAAATAATTAATTGAAAGTATTATTATTACAACAAGTGACTATAAAAATTAGCATACAAATATATATATATATATAGGGTAGGTATAATGGGAGCCCTGGGCTTCCAATAGTTAACGGAAGCCCAGGCCAACCACACCTGCAAACTGGTTCAACCAGTGCGCCCAACCAGGCTGTCGGGTGCGCCACCTGCCCCACGTCTGTTAGCGCAAAAAAAGGAATGCATGCATGAGTCAAACACGATCCAATGCATGCGCATAAATTTAGGAAAGATATATGCGGCAGATTCTATTTTTAAATCCTTTATTTCCTCCATAAATTTAGGATCGCTGCAACAGCCATGCAGCTAGACACGTAAGGACCATTTTATGATATATACTGAGACTAAATATGCTATCCTGTGTAGATAATTATGCAATTCAGTATACTGCGTAAAAATCTGTTACCAGCTGCATGCACACGAATTTATGATAAAAATAATGTGCAATGAAAGGAAATGAATTGCACGCATAGAAACAAAAAATCGTATTTAATGTTTTATTTTCTTCATAAATATATGATCCCTCCAACAGCCTTGCAGCTAAACACATTAGATCTAGTTTATGATATATATTGATATAAATTATAATACATGGTGTGGCTATTTATGCAATTTGTTATACTACGTAAAAAATCTGGCATGTTATTCACTGGTGGACGCATCTCCGGGTTGGAGCGTAATAACCTTAAGTTTTGAGCATAAAATCCTTCAATTATAAGCGTAAATACCGAGCCAATGTGAGAGGTTGATAGCTCTAGTAGGTTGTTATTACGATCATATTTTTATGGCAGATCCGAAAAACATGACAGTCGCATGCATGCGGTTATACAGATCCAAAAATTATGGCAAAATGCATGCATGAGTCAAACACGTTCCCTTGCATGCGCGTAAATTTAGGAAAGATATGTGTGGCGGTTTCTATTTTAAATGCTTTATTTCCTCCATAAATTTAGGATCGCTGCAACAGCCATGCAGCTAGACTCGTAATGACCATTTTATGATATATACCCATACTAAATATGCCACACTGTGTAGGTATTTATGCAATTCGTCACACTGCGTAAAAAATCTGGCATGTTGTTCACTGGTGGACGCATCCCCGGCTGGAGCGTAAAAACCTTAAGTTTTAAGCATAAAATCCCTCAATTATAAGCGTAAATACCGAATCAATGTGAGAGGTTGATAGCTCTAGTAGGTTGTTATTACTATCCTATTTTTATGACAGATCCGAAAATATGGCAGCCGCATGCATGCGGTTTCTATTTTTATACAGATCCAAAAATTATGGCAAAAATCGTGGGAGTTTCTATTGCATGCGCGCAAATTACGAACAACATAAATCAAGGAATTGCCTTTCCAATGTGCATGCAGTAAACTGATATACGAACTCCGTGTTTAAACATAAAATCGTACAGTTTTTGGCGTAAATAATACATGTGGTAGGCATAAAACATAATAATCGAAAAGAAAACTGCGCCGGATCGGAGGATGTCACGCGCGATCATCGCTGCGCGTATCTCGGGCCTTCCGTGACGCCGCTCGCTCGAAGATCGTGCCTCATGCATCGCCGTCGCTACTCGCACGTCGATGGGCATCGCTTGCTCGCCGGCCTTGGAAGTGCCGCCTCCTCGGGACCCCGGGGACGCCGCCGCTTGCCCGCACAAGGGCCCCGCTGTCGCTCGCCCTCTGAATCAGGGAGCCGCCGCCACCGACCTAGGAACCGCCGCCACCGCGCATCGAGGTCATGGAGTTGCGGCCACCGGCTGGGGGTCCACCGTCGCGCACGCTCTGAGGCAACCGCCGTCGTCGCACGCGGCGTCGCTAATGAATCGGGTGGAACGTAAAAAACTGAACCCTAGCACTCCGGGTCCTGTTTTATAGACGTCCGGATGTGGTCCGACTCGACCGGATTGCACCGTTCGACCTGGGCTTCCTCTAGTTATTGGAAGCCCAGGGCTCCTAATATATAAACTATATATATATATACATATATATATATATATACATATATATATATACTATCTGTCGGGGACCATAATTAGGGGTACCCTCAAGACGCCTAATTCTCAGCTGGTAACCCCCATCAGCATAAAGCTGCAGAGGCCTGATGGGTTTGATTAAGTCAGGGATCAGTCCATACGAGTGACTTGACCACGCCACGCCCGAGCCTAGCCTCGGGCGAGGGCAGCCGACCCTAAGATGACTCCGTCTCGCCTGAGGCCTCCTCTTTCACGGCAGACGCATCTCCGGCTCGCCCTAGGCCCCGCCTTCGATAAGAAGAAACCCTGACTAAATCACCGCGCCAACCGACCGAGTCACCGGGGCGTTTAACGCAAAAGGTAAGACCAACGGGCGACCAGACTTCGCTAGAGGCACCGTAGGAGACTCCGCCCGACCCAGGGCTCGGACTCGGGCTAAGGCCCCGGAAGACGGCGAACTCCGCTCCGCCCGACCCAGGGCTCGGACTCGGGCTAAGGCCCCGGAAGACGGCGAACTCCGCCCGACCCCAGGGCTCGGACTTGGGCTAAGGCCCCGGAAGACGGCGAACTCCGCTCCGCCCGACCCAGGGCTCGGACTCGGGCTAAGGCCCCGGAAGACGACGAACTCCGCTTCGCCCGACCCAGGGCTCGGACTCCGCCTCAGCCTCTGCCGAACGATCTCCGCCTCGCCCGACCCAGGGCTCGGACTCTGTCTCTGTCTTGCAGGACGGACTCGACCTCGGCTTCGGAGGAGCCTCCACGACGCCCGACCTAGGACACGAGACCGCCACGTCAACAGGAAGCGTCATCATCACCCTGCCCTGAGCCGACTTGGGTCGCAGAGAACAAGACCGGCGTCCCATCTGGCCAGCCACGCCGGACAGGCAAATGATGGCGCCCCGCTAGACCATGATGACGGCGGCTCTCAGCTCCCTTACGAAAGCAGGAGGACGTCAGCAAGGGCCCAGCCACTCCGACAGCTGTCTCCCCGTCCGGCCCTGTTACTCCTCCAACAGCCACGACGCCACACCAACAGGGTGCCAAGACCTCTCCGGCTGCCACCTTGGCATGTACTTAGGCGCTAGCTCTCCCTCGCTAGACACGTAGCACCTTGCTACACCCCCATCTTGTACACCTGGATCCTCTCCTCACGATTATAAAAGGAAGGACCAGGGCCTTCTTAGGGAAGGTTGGCCTCGCGGGGACGAAGGGCAGGGGCAGGCGCTCTCTCGGGGCCGCTCACTCCCCTCACCTCGCGCGGACGCTTGTAACCCCCTACTGCAAGCGCACCCGACCTGGGCCCGGGACGAACACGAAGGCCGCGGGAATTCTCCGACTCCCTCACGACTCGGCTCCGGCCACCGACCTCTCTCTCTGTTCCCCCCTTCGCGCTCGCCCACGCGCTCGACCCATCTGGGCTGGGGCACGCGGCACTCTCACTCGTCGGCTCGGGGACCCCCCGGTCTCGGAACGCCGACAGTTGGCGCGCCAGGTAGGGGCCTGCTGCGTGTTGACGTTCGATTTCCCGTCAAGCTCCAGATGGGCAGTCTCCAACGACCTCTTCAACCCGGGACGGTGCTCCGTTTCGGGAACCTCGAGTTCATGTCTCTCGACGGCAACTACGACATAATACTCCTTCCACCGCCGCGCAACAGCGACATTGGTGGCGGACAGCCCGCCCGCCGGCGGCGGAATCAACGACGTCTTTCCCGCGTGGGGGAAGGACAACTTTCGAGCTCGCCCCATCCTCTCCCTCGCCATCGGAGAAGGAGGAGGCGGGGCAACCGGGGCCGAGCGGGAGATCGCGCTCCGACGGCTGTCGAGCAAATCGACATCCCCGACGCCTCGACGGAGGACACGCCAACCGTCGCCCTCGCGTTCAAGGCAAACGCGAGCGCCATCCCCCCGCAACACGTCGACTCCGAGCAAGTGGACGACGCCAGCACGCTCACGGAAGGCCTGCAGGACGTCGCCCTCGTACCCAAGACGACGGCGCGGTCAGCCCCCGACGTGACTTCATCGCTCCTCGTCGACAAAAAGGTACCGACTGCTCCCCATCTTTCGTCATTTCGACTCGGCCTCAGCCCGCCTGGCGACCTCGCTTTGGCGGGCGCTCACATTGAGGCGAGTGCAACCTCTCTGGGGTTTCGCGTGCGGTCGCCTTGGGACCGATTGACGGGTGTCTCGACCTACGGACCCTCTGGGTCCGAGGAAGATGACGACCCCAGCATCTGCTGGGATTTCTCCGGATCTGGCAACCCTAGTGCCATGCGGGACTTCATGACCGCATGTGACTACTGCCTCTCCGACTGTTCCGACGGCAGCCGCAGCCTTGGCGACAAGGACTGCGGCCCGAGTCGCGAATGTTTTCACATCGAGTTAGGGGATCCCTCCGGAGGCGGCTGTCTCGGCACGCCGGAGGATGGTGATCCCCCTAGGCCAGCGCCTCGCGCCGACATCCCGCGGGAGCTAGCTGTGGTCCCCGTTCCGGCGGGGGGTCACGACCCACAGCTCGAGCAAGTCCGCGGGGCGCAGGCCGGGCTCGATGAGGGAGCAGGAGCGCTCGAGGCAATCCGCCAGAACATCGGGCAGGTATGGGCGAGCCGGCCCCCGGCCGGAGGAATACGTCACCTGCCCCAAGGTCTCCAGCACCGCATCGCCAACGATGCCAGGGACAGACCGCCTCCCGCATCCGGCGGAACTGGTCAGGACCTGGCCGCCGCAGCGATGCTCCTCCGCGCGATGCCGGAGTCATCAACCACCGAGGGTCGGCGAATCCAGGGAGAACTCAAGCATCTCCTGGAAGGCGCTGCGGCCCGGCGGGCCGAGAGCTCTGCCTCCCGAAGGCAGGGATACCCCTCGGAACCTCGTGCCGCGATTTCCCGACTCAGGCGGGAAGCCTCGGTCTTCACTGGGCGCACGCGCAACACCGCGCCTGCGGCCCCGGGCCACCTCGGCGACGAGCACCCTCATCGTGACCGTCGGGCACGCCTCGACGAAAGGGTGCGCCGAGGCTACCACCCCAGGCGTGGGGGACGCTACGACAGCGGGGAGGATCGGAGTCCCTCGCCCGAACCACCCGGTCTGCAGGTCTTTAGCCGAGCCATTCGGCGGGCGCCGTTTCCGCCCCGATTCCGACCCCCGACTACTATCACGAAGTACTCGGGGGAGACGAGACCGGAATTGTGGCTTGCGGACTACCGCCTGGCCTGTCAACTGGGTGGGACGGACGATGACAACCTCATCATCCGAAACCTCCCCCTGTTTCTCTCCGACACCGCTCGTGCCTGGTTGGAGCACCTGCCTCCGGGGCAGATTTCCAACTGGGAAGATTTGGTCCAGGCTTTCGCTGGGAACTTCCAGGGCACGTACGTGCGCCCCGGGAATTCCTGGGACCTCCGAAGCTGTCGGCAACTGCCGGGAGAGTCTCTCCGAGACTACATCCGGCGGTTCTCGAAGCAGCGCACCGAGCTGCCCAACATCACCGACTCCGATGTCATCGGCGCGTTCCTCGCCGGCACCACCTGCCGCGACCTGGTGAGCAAGCTGGGTCGCAAGACCCCCACCAGGGCGAGCGAGCTGATGGACATCGCCACCAAGTTCGCCTCTGGCCAGGAGGCGGTTGAGGCCATCTTCCGAAAGGACAAGCAGCCCCAGGGCCGCCCGTCGGAAGATGCTCCCGAGGCGTCTACTCCGCGCGGCGCCAAGAAGAAAGGCAGGAGGAAGTCGCAAGCGAAACGCGACGTTCCCGATGCAGACCTTGTCGCCGCCGCCGAGCGCAAGAACCCTCGGAAGCCCCCCGGAGGTGCTAACCTTTTCGACAAGGCACTCAAGGAGACGTGCCCCTACCATCAGGGGCCCGTCAAGCACACCCTCGAAGAGTGCGTTATGCTTCGGCGCCACTTCCACAGGGCCGGGCCACCCGCAGAGGGTGGCAGGGCTCACGACGACGACAAAAGGGAGGATCGCCAAGCAGGAGAGTTCCCGGAGGTCCGCGATTGCTTCATGATCTACGGAGGGCATGCGGCAAACGCCTCGGCTCGGCATCGTAAGCAAGAGCGTCGGGAGGTCTGCTCGGTCAAGGTGGCGGCGCCAGTCTACCTAGACTGGTCCGACAAGCCCATCACCTTCGACCGGGACGACCACCCCGACCACGTGCCGAGCCCGGGGAAGTACCCGCTCGTCGTCGACCCCGTCATCGGCGACGTCAGGCTCACCAAGGTCCTGATGGATGGAGGCAGCTGCCTCAACATCATCTACGCCGAGACCCTCAGGCTCCTGCGCGTCGACCTGTCATCCGTCCGAGCAGGCGCTGCGCCCTTCCACGGGATCATTCCCGGGAAGCGCGTCCAGCCCCTCGGACAGCTCGACCTCCCTGTCTGCTTCGGAACACCCTCCAACTTCCGAAGGGATACCTTGACGTTCGAGGTGGTTGGGTTCCGAGGAACCTACCACGCAGTGTTGGGAAGGCCATGCTACGCGAAGTTCATGGCCATCCCCAACTACACTTACCTGAAGCTCAAGATGCCGGGCCCCAACGGGGTCATCACCGTCGGCTCCACGTACAAACACGCATTCGAATGCGACGTGGAGTGCGTGGAGTACGCCGAGGCCCTCGCCGAGTCCGAGGCCCTCATTGCCGACCTAGAAAGCCTCTCCCGAGAGGTGCCGGACGTGAAGCGGCATGCCGGCAACTTCGAGCCAGCGGAGACGGTTAAGGCCGTCCCTCTCGACCCCAGTGGCGACACCTCCAAGCAGATCCGGATCGGTTCCGGGCTCGACCCCAAATAGGAAGCAGTGCTCGTCGACTTTCTCCGCGCAAACGCCGACGTTTTTGCGTGGAGTCCCTCGGACATGCCCGGCATACCGAGGGATGTCGCCGAGCACTCGCTGGATATTCGGGCCGGAGCCCGGCCGGTCAGACAGCCTCTGCGCCGATTCGACGAGGAAAGGCGCAGGGTGATAGGCGAGGAGGTCCACAAGCTGGTGGCAGCAGGGTTCATTAAAGAGGTATTCCATCCCGAATGGCTTGCCAACCCTGTACTTGTGAGGAAAAAAGGGGGGAAGTGGCGGATGTGTGTAGACTACACTGGTCTCAACAAAGCATGTCCGAAGGTCCCCTACCCTCTACCTCGCATCGACCAAATTGTGGACTCCACTGCAGGGTGCGAAACCCTGTCTTTCCTTGATGCCTACTCAGGGTATCATCAAATCAAGATGAAAGAGTCCGACCAGCTCGCGACTTCTTTCATCACGCCCTTCGGCATGTACTGTTATGTCACAATGCCGTTCGGGTTGAGAAACGCGGGTGCAACGTACCAGCGGTGCATGAACCATGTGTTCGGCGAACACATTGGTCGCACGGTCGAGGCCTACGTCGATGACATCGTAGTCAAGACGAGGAAAGCCTCTGACCTTCTCTCCGACCTCGAACTGACATTCCGGTGTCTCAAGGCGAAGGGCGTCAAGCTCAATCCCGAGAAGTGCGTCTTCGGGGTGCCCCGAGGCATGCTCTTGGGGTTCATCGTCTCCGAGCGGGGCATCGAAGCCAACCCGGAGAAGATCGCAGCGATCACAAACATGGGGCCCATCAAGGACTTAAAAGGCGTACAGAGGGTCATGGGATGCCTCGCGGCCTTGAGCCGCTTCATCTCGCGCCTCGGCGAAAGAGGCCTGCCCCTGTACCGCCTCTTAAGGAAGGCCGAGTGCTTCACTTGGACTCCCGAGGCCGAGGAAGCCCTCGGGAACCTGAAGGCGCTCCTCACCCAGGCGCCCATCTTGGTACCCCCAGCTGATGGAGAAACCCTCCTGGTCTACGTCGCCGCAACCACTCAGGTGGTCAGCGCCGCGATCGTAGTCGAAAGGCAGGAAGAGGGGCATGCTTTGCCCATTCAGAGGCCAGTCTACTTCGTCAGCGAAGTGCTGTCCGAAACCAAGATCCGCTACCCACAAGTCCAGAAGCTGCTATATGCAGTGATCCTGACGAGGCGAAAGCTGCGACATTACTTCGAGTCCCATCCGGTGACTGTGGTGTCATCCTTCCCCCTGGGGGAGATCATCCAGTGCCGGGAAGCCTCCGGACGGATCGCGAAGTGGGCGGTGGAAATCATGGGCGAGGCAATCTCGTTTGCCCCTCGGAAGGCCATCAAGTCCCAGGTACTGGCGGATTTCATAGCCGAATGGGTCGATACCCAGTTACCAACGGCTCCGATCCAACCAGAGCTCTGGACCATGTTTTTCGACGGGTCGCTGATGAAGACGGGAGCTGGCGCGGGCCTGCTTTTCGTCTCGCCCCTCGGAAAACACCTGCGCTACGTGCTTCGCCTCCATTTCCCGGCATCCAACAATGTGGCTGAGTACGAGGCTCTGATCAACGGATTGCGAATCGCCATCGAGCTAGGGGTCCGACGCCTCGATGCGCGCGGCGACTCGCAGCTCGTCATCGACCAAGTCATGAAGAACTCCCTCTGCCGCGACCCGAAGATGGAGGCCTACTGTGAGGAGGTTCGACGCCTGGAAGACAAGTTCTACGGGCTCGAGCTTAACCACATCGCTCGGCGCTACAACGAGACTGCGGACGAGCTGGCGAAGATAGCCTCGGGGCGAACGACGGTTCCCCCGGATGTCTTCTCCCGGGATCTGCACCAACCCTCCGTCAACATAGGCGACGTGCCCGAGCCCGAAGCACCCTCGGCCTCGTCCGAGGTGACCTCGGCCCAGCCCGAGCCATCCTCGGCTCACCCCGAGGAACCCTCGGAGCCCGAGGGCGAGGCACTGCGCATTGAGGAGGAGCAGAACGGGGTCGTGCCAGATCAAGATTGGCGGACCCCGTACCTGCAATATCTCCGCCAAGGAGAACTGCCCCTCGACCGAGCCGAGGCTCGGCGGGTAGCGCGACGCGCCAAATCGTTCGTCTTGCTGGGCGATGAGAAGGAGCTCTACCACCGCAGCCCCTCGGGCATCCTCCAGCGATGCATCTCCATCGCCGAGGGTCAGGAACTCCTGCAGGAAATACACTCGGGGGCTTGCGGTCATCATGCAGCACCCCGAACCCTCGTCGGGAATGCTTTCCGCCAAGGCTTCTACTGGCCAACGGCGGTGGCTGACGCCACTAGAATTGTCCGCGCCTGCGAAGGGTGCCAATTCTATGCGAAGCAGACCCACCTGCCCGCTCAGGCTCTGCAGACGATACCCATCACCTGGCCCTTCGCTGTGTGGGGTCTGGACCTCGTCGGCCCTCTGCAGAAAGCGCCCGGGGGCTACACGCACCTGCTGGTCGCCATCGATAAATTCTCCAAGTGGATCGAGGTCCGACCCCTGAACAGCATCAGGTCCGAACAGGCGGTGGCGTTCTTCACCAATATCATCCATCGCTTCGGGGTCCCGAACTCCATCATCACCGACAATGGCACCCAGTTCACCGGCAAAAAATTCTTGGATTTTTGCGATGATCACAACATCCGGGTAGACTGGGCCGCCGTAGCTCACCCCATGACGAATGGGCAAGTGGAACGTGCCAACGGCATGATTCTACAAGGGCTCAAGCCTCGGATTTACAACAGTCTAAACAAGTTCGGCAAGCGATGGATGAAGGAACTCCCCTCGGTGGTCTGGAGCCTGAGGACGACGCCAAGCCGGGCCACGGGTTTCACGCCGTTCTTCCTAGTCTACGGAGCCGAGGCGATCCTGCCCACGGACCTGGAATACGGCTCCCCGAGGACGAGGGCCTACAACAAAGAAAGCAACCAAGCTAGCCGAGAAGACTCGCTGGACCAGCTGGACGAGACTCGGGACAGGGCCTTACTACACTCGGCGCGGTATCAGCAGTCCCTGCGACGCTACCACGCCCGAGGGGTCCGACCCCGAGATCTCCAGGTGGGCGATCTGGTGCTTCGGCTGCGGCAAGACGCCCGAGGGAGGCACAAGCTCACGCCCCCCTGGGAGGGGCCGTTCATCATCGCCAAAGTACTGAAGCCCGGAACGTACAAGCTGGCCAACAGTCAAGGCGAGGTCTACGGCAACGCTTGGAACATCCAACAGCTACGTCGCTTCTACCCTTAAGATGTTTCCAAGTTGTTTATATACCTCGCACCCACGCAAAGTTTAGTCAACAAGGAAGGGTCAGCCTCGCCTCGGCAGAGCCCGACCCTCCCTCGGGGGCTAAAAGGGGGGAAACCCCCTCTGCGTCAAAATTTTCCTCGAAAAGAAAATCTCTTTCACCAGAACATCTTTCGTGCTTTTTGACTACTTCGAAAAGCGGGTCCTGGAAACGACGGGGTACACGTAAGCAGTCAAGGCTGACCGAGCCGAGGGACTCCTACGCCTCCGGGATACGGATACCTCACTCATCACCTTCTGCGATAAGTAACTCGCGCTCGGATAAGGCGAATCCGCGGATCGAACGAGTCTTTACGTACGGGAGCTCTTCTGTCGAAGCGATTCTTCGAGCCTTCTCGACCAAGTCGGTGACAGGGCTTCATGGGCGGGTAAAATTACGCGTAAGCGGCAAGGCCGACCGAGCCGAGGGACTCCCACGCCTCCGGGATACGGATACCTCACTCATCACCTTCCGCGAGAAGCAACTCTCGCTCGCACTAACATCCCTGCTACCGACAAGAAGTCCAGATACTCGAAACGAGAGGAAAAGAGACGCAGCTTTATAACGCAACAAGGGTATGTGTTCTGGCCTCAACGGCCGCGCAAGGCCCACGCTACAAGACGGTTTGACCCTGCAGGCTCGGATCTTGACGCTGGAAGAGGGCGAAGACATCCTCGGCATCAACAGCACCTTCGGCGAGGCCCGACCTAGCCTCGGACGGCGACGCGGTCCGAGGGCCTCCGCTCCGAAGGGCGACGTCATCACCACGCTCGTGCAATCTCTGCCAGGGACTTCTCCGAGAACCCGGCCCGAGCGGACGGCTCGGCCGGCCACCTCCGGGGCCTCGGCCGACCACCTTTCGAGGGCGCCAGCTCGGTTCGAAGCCTCGGCTGAACAGCTCCGACGTCGATCCTGCCAACAAACAACCCGGCTAGGCTCCGGCCAACCAGGTTTCATTTCCGAGCCGACAACGCCTCTGCTCATGCTGATATCGCTACCCCTGGCCTCGGCTCGTCGAAGAGCGGTCGAGGGGTCTCTTTAACTAAGCTAGAGGAGCCTCGGACAACAGGTCCGACCGAGCCGAGGGATTCCTACGCCTCCGGGATACGGATACCTCACTCGTCACCTTGACACGGGGCAACTCACGCTTGGTGAAGCGGTTCAGACAATCAGCGGACGAGCCTTAGCGCTCGGGAATGAGGAAAAAACACGGCTCTGTGCCGTAAGTTACATACATGTTCAGGCCCCGAAAGCCGAAATGAACAAAAAACCAGGCACTCGAAGTGCCATTACAAACGGAACTCCGGTTCCCCCCCGCAGGTACGATCAACCCCACTCGACGGGGGAGGGCCTGCGGGGCAGCAGAAGACCGACGAACGGCACGTCGCCGTCCCGCCCCGGCAGCGGCGACGATGAAGACGTCTGTCCCGGGGGGCCCAACAGCAGCAGTGATGGCCTCAGGGTGGATACTGCTGCTGGGAGGCCCCCGCCCTTGCCCAAACTCGAGAGGCAAGGACGGACAGAAGGCCGTAGAGTCGGAGGTCGGCCCGTGTCCAACCTCGGCTGTCGCGTCGGCGGAAGAACCTCTTCCAGCTGCCGTGGCAGGAGGCGGCACCGGGGGCGGCCCCGAGAGTGCTCGGCTCAGAGAGCCGGGCACGCTGCAGCTGTTGGCGCCACGGGCGACTCCCGCCCTTCCCCCCGATCACTAAGGGAAGGAGCAGGTCACCACCCGCGCAGGGACCAACCCCGACCCGGCACACGCCCCTCCTCAGCCCTGGTGATGAAAATCCTTGAGGCTGAGGAAGGGGCGGATGCCGCAGCCCGGCTCGCTTTCCCCCACCATCAAGCCGGAGGTCGCCCTCTTGGGTGACCGCCGGTGGAGGGGTGCAGCCGGGCTGCATGATAAAAATCCTTGAAGCCGAACGATGGCTGAAAGGTACCAACTCCCACGGAGTTGCATTCCTCCGGCGATGGAGCAAAAAGACGGCGGTTTCCCCCCATCCGGGGGCTCGGAAGATGGAGGGACACAATGCATTGGGGAGGAAGGAGACATGGTTACCTCACGAAGGGGGTCGCCCTCCTTTTAAAGGCAACTCCCCCTGCTTGCGCCCTCAACCGTCGCGGGCTGAGTCTTCTCCAACACGCCTCCAAAGCCCCTCCCTGCGGCGCGGGGGCTGGGGCCCGCCTGTCATGCAGACCGGCTCTAAGCAGAAGAAGCCGAACCGCCGCGCACGACGCACGCAACCACCCAGCGGTTACAAGTAACCCTCCACTTTTGCTCGGACCAGCGGGCGAAAGGGGCAGGCGGCCATGCAGGCGGCATGCAACCGCGCCAAGTGGACGCGCCTCTTCGACTCCTGACAGGCCAGCGCGACGGCTCAAGCCCACGCGTCGTGCAACTGGCGCGCCGGGCGCTGCATGCGAACCGCTATGCCACTCGCTCCACCACCGCACCTCCTCGATTGCGGAACCGATGCCGCGATTCGAGGCGACCCAGCCCGCGACCCGGCAGCGCCAGCCTGCCGCAGCGGTCAAAAGCGGTCAAAAATGGGCCGGCAGTGATGACGGTGGCAGGCGCGCGAGAGCAGCGGTCACGCCATCTGCCAAACTCATGTCCCATCCGGAGGCAGCAAGAGAGCCCCCTCTCACGGCGTGAAGACGACGCGCCCGTGACCCGTACCTCGAACGGCTCGCGCACGCGCAACGGCAGCTTCGCCGACCGCTTACCCCGGCGCATTAACTTCGCGGCGAAACAGGTGACGTTTCTGGCAGGGGCAGCTGGCGACGCTTCACCTCCGCCAAAACGACCACGCCGAAAAAGGTACGCCCCGACGTTCAATTTCGAATCCTTTTTCCCTTGTCCTTCTTTCTCTATCTCTTGCAACAGGGACCGAGAAGGGGGATAACCCCAAAGGGATCCTTCCCCGTGAAGGAATTAGGCTCCGAGCCTCCCTACTGATCAGGGGTTCGAAGGCTGGCCCCCCGAGGGGTTCAACAGCCGCCTCAGATCACGTGGGCCCGACACCCACTACTGGTCAGGGGTTCGAAGGTCGGCCCCCGAAAGGTTCCATGACCGCCTCAGGCTACTAGGGCTCCGTGCCCCCTACTGATCAGGGGTTCGAAGGCTGGCCTGTCGAAGGGTTCACAGTCGCCTCAGACGCCGAGCGAGGGATGACCAGGGGTACGTTCGATACATAACCAAGGCTCGGGCTGCGCTCCCGAGGTACCCTAGGACATTTCCGAGACCAACGGGAACGACTCTGTAACGGAATCCCATCGGAGGGAGGCAACGAGCCCTCGGACCCCGTCGCTAGGGGACCGGGTCCGGCAGATCACCCGCAGGTACTTTTGGGCGTGCCTCCGGGCCCCTAGCCGACCCCCAACGAACGGGGCACGGACGTCCACTCGGATTACCCGATTGCAGCTCACCGGAGACACCATGTTCGGTGCCCATCGAGGGTAACATGGCGCACTCCCCCCCTCCTCCTTGCGGAAAGGCGACGTAGGGGCGTATATAAAAAGTCGAGTCTGTCCCTGATCGTCCTCTCGCTCCGTGCGAAGGCTCGGGGGCTGCTCTCGCAAACCCGGCTCCGGCCGAACCGTTGACAGCGTCAACATACCAGCCCGAGAACTTGGGCCCCGACAGTGCACCTGGGTTACGCCCTGCTCGCATGAGGGAACCGCTAGTCCAGCCGAGGCATTACGCAAGGCATTAAGACCTCGAAGGAGTGAAACCACTCCTCCGAGGCCTCGGGGGCTACACCCGGCGGGTGCGCTCGCGCGCACCCACCGGAACAAAGTACCACCGAGAAAGGCTGGTCCCCTTGCAAAAAAGTGCGACGCAAGCCTCCAAGCGAGTGTTAACACTCTCTTCGAGGCTCGGGGGCTACTGTCGGGGACCATAATTAGGGGTACCCTCAAGACGCCTAATTCTCAGCTGGTAACCCCCATCAGCATAAAGCTGCAGAGGCCTGATGGGTTTGATTAAGTCAGGGATCAGTCCATACGAGTGACTTGACCACGCCACGCCCGAGCCTAGCCTCGGGCGAGGGCAGCCGACCCTAAGATGACTCCGTCTCGCCTGAGGCCTCCTCTTTCACGGCAGACGCATCTCCGGCTCGCCCTAGGCCCCGCCTTCGATAAGAAGAAACCCTGACTAAATCACCGCGCCAACCGACCGAGTCACTGGGGCGTTTAACGCAAAAGGTAAGACCAACGGGCGACCAGACTTCGCTAGAGGCACCGTAGGAGACTCCGCCCGACCCAGGGCTCGGACTCGGGCTAAGGCCCCGGAAGACGGCGAACTCCGCTCCGCCCGACCCAGGGCTCGGACTCGGGCTAAGGCCCCGGAAGACGGCGAACTCCGCCCGACCCCAGGGCTCGGACTTGGGCTAAGGCCCCGGAAGACGGTGAACTCCGCTCCGCCCGACCCAGGGCTCGGACTCGGGCTAAGGCCCCGGAAGACGACGAACTCCGCTTCGCCCGACCCAGGGCTCGGACTCCGCCTCAGCCTCTGCCGAACGATCTCCGCCTCGCCCGACCCAGGGCTCGGACTCTGTCTCTGTCTTGCAGGACGGACTCGACCTCGGCTTCGGAGGAGCCTCCACGACGCCCGACCTAGGACACGAGACCGCCACGTCAACAGGAAGCGTCATCATCACCCTGCCCTGAGCCGACTTGGGTCGCAGAGAACAAGACCGGCGTCCCATCTGGCCAGCCACGCCGGACAGGCAAATGATGGCGCCCCGCTAGACCATGACGACGGCGGTTCTCAGCTCCCTTACGAAAGCAGGAGGACGTCAGCAAGGGCCCAGCCACTCCGACAGCTGTCTCCCCGTCCGGCCCCGTTACTCCTCCAACAGCCACGACGCCACACCAACAGGGTGCCAAGACCTCTCCGGCTGCCACCTTGGCATGTACTTAGGCGCTAGCTCTCCCTCGCTAGACACGTAGCACCTTGCTACACCCCCATCTTGTACACCTGGATCCTCTCCTCACGATTATAAAAGGAAGGACCAGGGCCTTCTTAGGGAAGGTTGGCCTCGCGGGGACGAAGGGCAGGGGCAGGCGCTCTCTCGGGGCCGCTCACTCCCCTCACCTCGCGCGGACGCTTGTAACCCCCTACTGCAAGCGCACCCGACCTGGGCGCGGGACGAACACGAAGGCCGCGGGAATTCTCCGACTCCCTCACGACCCGGCTCCGGCCACCGACCTCTCTCTCTGTTCCCCCCTTCGCGCTCGCCCACGCGCTCGACCCATCTGGGCTGGGGCACGCGGCACTCTCACTCGTCGGCTCGGGGACCCCCCGGTCTCGGAACGCCGACACTATCGTTAAAGATGATATCATTATTTCTAGTTAAGTTCATAAATCATATAATAATATCATCACATATTAAGAGCTTTTTATATTTCGGGCTATTCAGTCTATTCGGGTTTTGAAGGTTAGGAACCGAACCCGAACTCATACCCCGAAATATAGCACATATAAGAACCGAACCCGGACCCGAAAACCCGAATAGACCGACAATTCGGTCTATTTGGGTTCGGTTTTCGGTTTTAAAATGCCCACCCCTATCTTGTATTTTGTATTGAGATGGATTAGGGTGTAGATTTAGTTTAATTTACACCCTAATACAACTCAATACATGTGGATTATAGTGAATACTAGAATATCTAAACAGGTCTTTGGCAATATTTGGGAGAAGGGAGATTTTAGCCTTTGTAAGACTGTGTCCAACAGTTCACTCATATGGTCACATAAAATACTATTATATACTATTTTATACTGTAGATTGTATTGTTCGTAGATTGGAATTTAAATGTGAGTATAAGAATAAATAATCCGCTGAAGATAGCATAATCCTCTCTATTTCCCTGGCTTCCAAACAAGACTCTCAACATAAGTCTAAGACTTGAGGACAAGTTTGGGAGAATAACACTAGAGGGGGCAAGAATCTGCTTGCAATTCAAGTGCTCATCGTAGCCTCCACCCATCTTGTGCTACTATCGACATTATCTCCCACTCTCAATCGCTACTACCGGAAAACGAAAAGGAATGCATTCTGTCATTTTGGACGCATGAAGTTTTTGAAAACATCACAACGCAAGCGTGTTTGAGGAATTGCAGCCAAGCCTAAGGGCTGTTATTCAGGTCTTCGAGGATGAATTCCACCTATGGTGCATCGCCGGAGCGAGAGAGCTGCAAGGTCTAGGTCATGGTAACTCGGCCTAATTTAGCAATGGGTTGGTCTAGTCTCACCCTTCCTATTTTTGTCCTGTAATAAATCTTATGTTTTTTTATTTGATATCCCTGAGAGCATCTCCAACAAAATGTATTAAAATAGTGTCCCCAAAATTAAAACACTACATTATTTAATGTGTTTAGGGCACTATAAATAAATTTTGTTACAATAGTTAAACCCTAAATCAGGTATTTTAGAAAGTAAGTTACATAATTAGGAAAATAAACTGTTTAGAATGGAGTAGTAAACAAGAATATGGCACTAATTTGAGGTGTAGTATATTTGTGTCACTTCATTGTGTGTCCTATATTTTTTATAAAAATTTGTAAAATATGATAATGTTGAAGCGGTTTTTATGAGTTAAACTCTATATTTTAAGATAGAACACTGATTTAATGTATCATTGGAGATGCTCTCATGGCTCGGTCCAAAATGAAGGGGTAAAGTTGTATGGGACTGATTCATTTCTCTCAAATAGCCTGCAAACGGGGTGGGTGTAAGCGGGTATTTTAGGTGGGTTTAGCAAATGGGTTTATTTTGATGGGTTGTGATGGGTTTTCATTGTGAATGGGTTGGGTGGGTTTATTTTGTATTGTGGGTCAAAATGGTTGATACCCACGGGTGTAGATGGGTTTGCATAGGCGTGGGTGATAGTCGCCTAGAGGGGGGGTGAATAGGGCGAAACTGAAACTTACAAAAATAATCACAACTACAAGCCGGGTTAGCGTTAGAAATATAAACGAGTCCGCGAGAGAGGGCGCAAAACAAATCGCAAGCAAATAAAAGTGTGACACGCGGATTTGTTTTACCGAGGTTCGGTTCTCGCAAACCTACTCCCCGTTGAGGAGGCCACAAAGGCCGGGTCTCTTTCAACCCTTCCCTCTCTCAAACGATCCCACGGATCGAGTGAGCTTTCTCTTCTTCTCAATCAAACGGGAACAAAGCTTCCCCGCAAGGGCCACCACACAATTGGTGCCTCTTGCCTTGGTTACAATTGAGTTTGATCACAAGAACAAGTGAGGAAGAAAAGAATGCGATCCAAGCGCAAGAGCTCGAAAGAACACAAGCAAATCACTCTCTCTAGTCACTATAGTGTTGTGTGGAATTTGGAGAGGACTTGATCTATTTGGTGTGTCTAGAATTGAATGCTAGAGCTCTTGTAGTAGTTGAGAAGTGGAAAACTTGGATGGCAATGAATGTGGGACGGTTGGGGTATTTATAGCCCCAACCACCAAAAGTGACCGTTGCTGGGAGCAGTCTGTTCGATGGCGCACCGGACAGTCCGGTGCACACCGGACAGTCCGGTGCCCCTGCCACGTCACCATTGCCGTTGGATTCTGACCGTTGGAGCTTCTGACTTCTGGGCCCGCCTGGGTGTCCGGTGCACACCGGACATGTACTGTTTGATGTCCAGTGCACCGGTATGGGCGATCCTGACGACTGCGCGCGCTGTGCGCGCATTAAATGCACCGCAGGGAGCCGTTGGCGCCGCAGAGAGCCGTTGCTCCGCTGGCACACCGGACAGTCCGGTGAACACCGGACAGTCCGGTGAATTTTAGCGGAGCGGCTGCCGCGCGAACCCGAGGCTGGCGAGTTCCGGAGACCGCGCTTCCTTGGAGCACCGGACATGTCCGGTGCACACCGGACAGTCCGGTGAATTATAGCGCGCCGGCTTCCGAGAATTCCCGAGGGCGAAGAGTTTGAGTTGGAGTCCTTTGGGCGCACCGGACACTGTCCGATGCACACCGGACAGTCCGGTGCCTCCAGCCAGAGGTGCCCTCGGTTGCCCCCTTGCTCCTTTGTTGAATCCAACACTTGGTCTTTTTATTGACTGAATGTGAACCTTTTGCACCTGTAAAACTTATGCACTAGAGCAAACTAGTTAGTCCAATATTTGTGTTGGGCAATTCAACCACCAAAATTATTTGGGAACTAGGTGTAAGCCTAATTCCCTTTCAATCTCCCCCTTTTTGGTGATTGATGCCAACACAAACCAAAGCAAATATAGAAGTGCATAATTGAACTAGTTTGCTTAAATGTAAGTGCAAAGGTTGCTTGGAATTGAGCCAATATAAATACTTATATGATGCGCATGGATTGTTTCTTTGTTTTTGACATATTGGACCTTATTTGCACCAAAAGTTTTGTTTTTGCAAACTCTTTTGTAAATTCTTTTCAAAGTCATTTTGCAAGATAGTCAAAGGTAGATGAATAAGATTTTGCAAAGCATTTTCAAGATTTGAAATTTTCTTCCTTTATTCAAATGCTTTTCCTTTGACTAAACAAAACTCCCCCTCAAATAAGGTCTCCTCTTAGTGTTCAAGAGGGTTTTCCATCAATTTTGAAAATACTAGTTGCTCCCCCTTTAGAACACAAAGAGATACCAATTTTGAAATTTATCAATCATCAAATTTATAAAATTAGGTGGTGGTGCGGTCCTTTTGCTTTGGGCTCATATTTTCTCCCCCTTTGGCATGAATCGCCAAAAACGGAATCATTAGAGCCCAATGAAGTACTTTCTCCCCCTTTGGTCATGAAATGAGTGAGTGAAGATTATACCAAAGTTGGAGAGATTATGCGGAGCGACGGCGAAGGATGAGTGGTAGAGTGGAGTGGAAGCCTTTTTCTTCGCCGAAGACTCCTATTCCCTTTCAATATACCTATGACTTGGTTTGAAATACACTTGAAAACACATTAGTCATAGCATATAAAAGAGACATGATCAAAGGTATATTCATGTGCTATGTGTGCAAGTTTAGCAAAAGAAATTCCTAGAATCAAGAATATTGAGCTCATGCCTAAGTCTGGTAAAAGATTGCTCATCAAGTGGCTTGGTAAAGATATCGGCTAATTGATCTTTAGTGTTAATGTAAGAAATCTCGATATCCCCCTTTTGTTGGTGATCCCGAAGAAAATGATACCGAATGGCTATGTGTTTAGTGCGGCTATGCTCGACGGGATTGTCGGCCATTTTGATTGCACTCTCATTGTCACATAGCAAAGGGACTTTGGTTAATTTGTAACCGTAGTCCCGCAGGGTTTGCCTCATCCAAAGCAATTGCGCGCAACAATGGCCTGCGGCAATATACTCGGCTTCGGCGGTAGAAAGAGCGACCGAATTTTGCTTCTTTGAAGCCCATGACACCAAGGATCTTCCCAAGAACTGACAAGTCCCCGATGTGCTCTTCCTGTTAATTCTACACCCCGCCCAATCGGCATCCGAATAACCAATCAAATCAAATGTGGATCCCCGAGGGTACCAAAGCCCAAACTTAGGAGTATAAGCCAAATATCTCAAGATTCGTTTTACGGCCGTAAGGTGTGATTCCTTAGGGTCGGCTTGGAATCTTGCACACATGCAAACGGAAAGCATAATATCCGGTCGAGATGCACATAAATAAAGCAATGAACCAATCATCGACCGGTATACCTTTTGATCCACGGACTTACCTCCCGTGTCGAGGTCGAGATGCCCATTGGTTCCCATGGGTGTCTTGATGGGCTTGGCATCCTTCATTCCAAACTTGCTTAGGATATCTTGAGTATACTTCGTTTGGCTAATGAAGGTGCCTTCATGGAGTTGCTTGACTTGGAATCCTAGAAAATACTTCAACTCCCCCATCATTGACATCTCGAATTTTTGTGTCATGATCCTACTAAATTCTTCACATGTAGATTTGTTAGTAGACCCAAATATGATATCATCAACATAAATTTGGCATACAAACAAATCATTATCAAGAGTCTTAGTGAATAAAGTAGGATCGGCTTTGCCGACTTTGAAGCCATTTGCAATAAGGAAATCTCTAAGGCATTCATACCATGCTCTTGGGGCTTGCTTGAGCCCATAAAGCGCCTTAGAGAGCCTATAAACATGATTAGGATACTCACTGTCTTCAAAGCCGGGAGGTTGCTCAACATAGACCTCCTCCTTGATTGGTCCATTGAGGAAGGCACTCTTCACGTCCATTTGATAAAGCTTGAAGCCATGGTAAGTAGCATAGGCCAATAATATGCGAATTGACTCAAGCCTAGCTACGGGTGCATAGGTTTCACCAAAATCCAAACCTTCGACTTATGAATACCCCTTGGCCACGAGTCGAGCTTTGTTCCTAGTCACCACACCATGCTCGTCTTGCTTGTTGCGGAAGACCCACTTGGTTCCTACAACATTTTGGTTAGGACGTGGAACTAAGTGCCATACCTCGTTCCTTGTGAAATTGTTGAGCTCCTCTTGCATTGCCATCACCCAATCCGAATCTTGAAGTGCTTCCTCTACCCTGTGTGGCTCAATAGAGGAAACAAACGAGTAATGTTCACAAAAATGAGCAACACGAGATCGAGTAGTTACCCCCTTATGAATATCGCCGAGGATGGTGTCGACGGGGTGATCTCGTTGTATTGCTTGGTGGACTCTTGGGTGTGGCGGTCTTGGTTGTTCATCCTCCTTGTCTTTATTATTTGCATCTCCCCCTTGATCGTCGCCGTCATTTTGAGGTGGCCCATCTTCTTGATCTTCTTGTTCAACATCTTGAGCCTCATCCTCAACTTGAGTCGGTGGAGATGCTTGCATGGAGGAGGATGGTTGATCTTGTACATTTGAAGGCTCTTCGGATTCCTTAGGACACACATCCCCAATGGACATGTTCCTTAGCACTATGCATGGAGCCTGTTCTTCACCTATATCATCAAGATCAACTTGCTCTACTTGAGAGCCGTTAGTCTCATCAAACACAACGTCACAAGAAACTTCAACAAGTCCTGAGGACTTGTTAAAGACTCTATATGCCCTTGTGTTTGAGTCATATCCTAGTAAAAAGCCTTCTACAGTTTTAGGAGCAAATTTAGATTTTCTACCTCTCTTAACAAGAATAAAGCATTTGCTACCAAAAACTCTAAAATATGAAATATTTGGCTTTTTACCGGTTAGGAGTTCGTAGGATGTCTTCTTGAGGATTCGGTGAAGATATAACCGGTTGATGGCGTAGCAAGCGGTGTTGACCGCTTCGGCCCAAAACCGATCCGGTGTCTTGTATTCATCAAGCATGGTTCTTGCCATGTCCAATAGAGTTCGATTCTTCCTCTCCACTACACCATTTTGTTGTGGAGTGTAGGGAGAAGAGAACTCATGCTTGATCCCCTCCTCCTCAAGAAAGCCTTCAATTTGAGAGTTCTTGAACTCCGTCCCATTGTCGCTTCTAATTTTCTTGATCCTTAAGCCGAACTCATTTTGAGCCCGTCTCAAGAATCCTTTTAAAGTTTCTTGGGTATGAGATTTGTCCTGCAAAAAGAACACCCAAGTGAAGCGAGAATAATCATCCACAATTACAAGACAATACTTACTACCGCCGATGCTTATGTAAGCGATCGGGCCGAATAGATCCATGTGTAGGAGCTCCAGTGGCCTGTCGGTAGTCATGATGTTTTTGTGTGGATGATGGACACCAACTTGCTTCCCGGCTTGGCATGCGCTACAAATCCTGTCTTTCTCAAAATGAACATTGGTTAGTCCTAAAATGTGTTCTCCCTTTAGAAGCTTGTGAAGATTCTTCATTCCAACATGGGCTAGTCGGCGGTGCCAGAGCCAACCCAAGTTAGTCTTAGCAATCAAGCAAGTGTCGAGTTCAGCTCTATCAAAATCAACCAAGTATAGTTGACCCTCTAACACTCCCTTAAATGCTATTGAATCATCACTTCTTCTAAAGACAGTAACACCAATATCGGTAAATAGACAGTTGTAGCCCATCTTACATAATTGGGATACGGAAAGCAAATTGTAATCTAAGGAATCTACAAGAAAAACATTGGAAATAGTATGGTCAGGAGATATAGCAATTTTACCCAAACCTTTGACCAAACCTTGATTTCCATCCCCGAATGTGATAGCTCGTTGGGGATCTTGGTTTTTCTCATATGAGGAGAACATCTTTTTCTCCCCTGTCATGTGGTTTGTGCACCCGCTGTCGAGTATCCAACTTGAGCCCCCGGATGCATAAACCTACAAAACAAGTTTAGTTCTTTGTTTTAGGTACCCAAACGGTTTTGGGTCCTTTGGCATTAGATACAAGAACTTTGGGTACCCAAACACAAGTCTTGGAGCCCTTGTGTTTGCCCCCAACAATTTTGGCAACTACCTTGCCTGATTTGTTAGTTAAAACATAAGATGCATCAAAAGTTTTAAATGAAATGCTATGATCATTTGATGCATTAGGAATTTTCTTTCTAGGCAACTTGGCACGGGTTGGTTGCCTAGAACTAGATGTCTCACCCTTATACATGTAAGCATGATTAGGGCCAGAGTGAGACTTCCTAGAATGAATTTTTCTAATCTTGTTCTCAGGATAGCCGGCAGGGTACAAAATGTAACCCTCGTTATCCTGAGGCATGGGAGCCTTGCCCTTAACAAAGTTAGATAAGTTCTTTGGAGGGGCATTAATTTTGACATTGTCTCCCTCTTGGAAGCCAATGCCGTCCTTAATGCCAGGGCGTCTCCCATTATAGAGCATGCTTCTAGCAAGTTTAAATTTTTCATTTTCTAAGTCATGCTCTCTAATCTTAGCATTAAGTTGTGCTATGTGATCATTTTGTTTTTTAATTAAGGCTAGGTGATCATGGATAGCATCAACAATAATATCTCTACATCTAGTACAAATGGAAACATGCTCAACATTAGATGTAGAGGGTTTGCAAGATTTTAGTTCAACAACCTTAGCATGCAACATATCATTTTTAGCTCTAAGGTCGGAAATGGTAGCATTGCAAACATCAAAATCCTTAGCCTTAGCAATTAATTTCTCATTCTCATTTCTAAGACTAGTAAGAGAAATGTTCAATTCTTCAATCCTAGCAAGCAAATTATCATTATCATTTCTAGAATTTGGAATTGAAACATTGCAAATATGAGAATCAACCTTAGCTAACAAATTAGCATTTTCATTTCTAAGGTTGTCTAAAGTCTCATGGCAAGTGCTTAGCTCACTAGACAATTTTTCACATTTTTCTCTTTCTAGAGCATAAGCATTTTTAACCTTAACATGCTTCTTATTTTCTTTAATAAGGAAGTCCTCTTGAGAATCCAAGAGATCATCCTTCTCATGTATAGCACTAATCAATTCATTTAATTTTTCCTTTTGTTGCATGTTGAGGTTAGCAAAAAGAATGCGCAAATTATCTTCCTCATTTTTATCATCATCCTCATCACTAGATGTTTCATATTTAGTGGAGGACTTTGATTTTACCTTCTTTTTGCCGTCCTTGGCCATGAGACACTTGTGGCCGACGTTGGGGAAGAGGAGGCCCTTGGTGACGGCAATGTTGGCGGCGTCCTCGTCATCGGAGGAGTCGCTTGAGCTTTCGTCGGAGTCCCACTCCCGACAAACATGGGCATCGCCGCCCTTCTTCTTGTAGTACCTCTTCTTTTCCTTCCTCTTGCCCTTCTTGTCGTCGCCCCTGTCACTGTCACTAGACATAGGACATTTTGCAATGAAATGACCGGGCTTACCACACTTGTAGCAAACCTTCTTGGAACGGGATTTGTAATCCTTCCCCTTCCGTTGCTTGAGGATTTGCCGAAAGCTTTTGATGATTAGGGCCATCTCCTCGTTGTCGAGCTTGGAGGCGTCAATTGGTTGTCTACTTGGTGTAGACTCCTCCTTCTTCTCCTCCGTTGCCTTGAAGGCCACCGGTTGCGCCTCGGATGTGGAAGGCTCGTCAAGCTCGTTGATCTTCTTGGAGCCCTTAATCATGCATTCAAAGCTTACAAAATTCCCGATAACTTCCTCGGGAGTCATTAGCGGATATCTAGGATTACCACGAATTAATTGAACTTGTGTGGGGTTAAGGAAAATAAGAGCTCTTAGAATAACCTTAACCACTTCGTGGTCATCCCATTTTGCGCTCCCGAGGTTGCGCACTTGGTTCACCAAGGTCTCGAGCCGGTTGTACATGTCTTGTGGCTCCTCCCCTTGGCGAAGACGGAAGCGACCGAGCTCCCCCTCGATCGTTTCCCGCTTGGTGATCTTGGTGAGTTCATCACCCTCGTGCGCCGTCTTGAGTAGGTCCCAAATCTCCTTGGCGTTCTTCAACCCTTGTACTTTGTTGTATTCCTCCTTGCTTAGAGAGGCAAGGAGGATGGTTGCGGCTTGGGAGTTGAAGTGCTCGATTTGGGCCACTTCATCCGTGTCATAGTCCTCATCCCCTACGGATGGTACCTGCACACCATACTCAACAACATCCCATATACTTTTGTGGAGAGAGGTTAGATGAAATCGCATTAAATTACTCCACATAGCATAATCTTCACCATTAAAAGTTGGTGGTTTGCCTAATGGGACGGAAAGTAAAGGTGTATGTTTAGGAATGCGAGGGTAGCGTAGGGGAATCTTACTATACTTCTTACGCTCTTGGCGTTTAGAAGTGACGGACGCCGCTTCGGAGCCGGAGGTGGATGTCGATGAAGTGTCGGTCTCGTAGTAGACCACCTTCCTCATCCTTTTGTGTTTGTCCCCACTCCGATGCGGCTTGTGAGAAGAAGATTTTTCCTTCTTCTCCTTGTGGTGAGAAGAGGAAGATCTTTTCTCCTTCCGCTTGGAGGAGTTCTTCTTCTTCTCCCTTCTCTTGGTGCGGGACTCTTCCGATGAAGTGCTCCCTTGGCTTGTAGTGGGCTTGTTATCGCCGGTCTCCATCTCCCTCTTGGTGTGATCTCCCGACATCACTTCGAGCGGTTAGGCTCTAATGAAGCACCGGGCTCTGATACCAATTGATAGTCGCCTAGAGGGGGGGGGTGAATAGGGCGAAACTGAAACTTACAAAAATAATCACAACTACAAGTCGGGTTAGCGTTAGAAATATAAACGAGTCCGCGAGAGAGGGCGCAAAACAAATCGCAAGCAAATAAAAGTGTGACACGCGGATTTGTTTTACCGAGGTTCGGTTCTCGCAAACCTACTCCCCGTTGAGGAGGCCACAAAGGCCGGGTCTCTTTCAACCCTTCCCTCTCTCAAACGATCCCACGGATCGAGTGAGCTTTCTCTTCTTCTCAATCAAACGGGAACAAAGCTTCCCCGCAAGGGCCACCACACAATTGGTGCCTCTTGCCTTGGTTACAATTGAGTTTGATCACAAGAACAAGTGAGGAAGAAAAGAATGCGATCCAAGCGCAAGAGCTCGAAAGAACACAAGCAAATCACTCTCTCTAGTCACTATGGTGTTGTGTGGAATTTGGAGAGGACTTGATCTATTTGGTGTGTCTAGAATTGAATGCTAGAGCTCTTGTAGTAGTTGAGAAGTGGAAAACTTGGATGGCAATGAATGTGGGATGGTTGGGGTATTTATAGCCCCAACCACCAAAAGTGACCGTTGCTGGGAGCAGTCTGTTCGATGGCGCACCGGACAGTCCGGTGCACACCGGACAGTCCGGTGCCCCTGCCACGTCACCATTGCCGTTGGATTCTGACCGTTGGAGCTTCTGACTTCTGGGCCCGCCTGGGTGTCCGGTGCACACCGGACATGTACTGTTTGATGTCCGGTGCACCGGTATGGGCGATCCTGACGACTGCGCGCGCTGCGCACGCATTAAATGCACCGCAGGGAGCCGTTGGCGCCGCAGAGAGCCGTTGCTCCGCTGGCACACCGGACAGTCCGGTGAACACCGGACAGTCCGGTGAATTTTAGCGGAGCGGCTGCCGCGCGAACCCGAGGCTGGCGAGTTCCGGAGACCGCGCTTCCTTGGAGCACCGGACATGTCCGGTGCACACCGGACAATCCGGTGAATTATAGCGCGCCGGCTTCCGAGAATTCCCGAGGGCGAAGAGTTTGAGTTGGAGTCCTCTGGGCGCACCGGACACTGTCCGGTGCACACCGGACAGTCCGGTGCACACCGGACAGTCCGGTGCCTCCAGCCAGAGGTGCCCTCGGTTGCCCCCTTGCTCCTTTGTTGAATCCAACACTTGGTCTTTTTATTGACTGAATGTGAACCTTTTGCACCTGTAAAACTTATGCACTAGAGCAAACTAGTTAGTCCAATATTTGTGTTGGGCAATTCAACCACCAAAATTATTTGGGAACTAGGTGTAAGCCTAATTCCCTTTCAGTGGGCTTCCATGGGTCTTCACCCATCCGTAGACCATATGACTGTATTCAAGTCGACTCCCAACTTAGTCCCAAGTTCCAACATAACCAACTCAACCCTAACTCCCCAAGTCTTCACCCGTGCACCAACGTTGGTGCACATCCTACTCCCTGTCCAGCGAGCGGGGTCTCCCCTCTCCCCAAGTCTCCGCCTCGGTGGACAGAGCTCCCCTGGCTCCTACTGACACCCGACGCTAATTAGATGCTTTCACACTTAGACGCCGACACCCCTGTCCCCTGTCCCCTGGCGCTATAGATGGCCAATTGGCACTAACACGATGGACTAGTCCTGGCACGACACGAAAAAGCACGGCCTAGGCACGACTCGGTCCAGCTAGTATAGTGTCATGCTTGGGTCGCCATCTCGAACCATAGTGCTGGCACAGACACGACACAATTACATTTTTTATTTTAAAGATAATATTTTACATATATTAAGTATAATAATTCAACATATAACACAATAAAATTGCAATTGCATTGGCTAGGTTGGTGTGTTTAAGTCTCTCATATACGTGGGTGTGTGTTCAAGCCCACATAGCTACACATTTTTTGTTAAATTATACAATATACTCAGATGGGCCAGCGTGCTACTGGGCCAGCCCGGCACGCCTAGCAGGCCGACGGGCCGTGCCCGTAAGAAGCGAACACACTATCGCCCTGGGACCGTTCACACATGGTTCTTTTCTTTTCACTTCCAGGGAGATTTATGTGTCGTTCGGTGGGCTTCTGATGCTACCTAGATGTGCCCTTCCACTCTTGCTAGCTTCGAGCTTGATTAGAGACTCTTTCCACTGCTGCTAGTTTATATTTCTTGCCAAAAAGATAATTGTTCATTAAGAATCTTTAACATATATTTTTTGTTATTTTCTCGAGACCTAAATGTTCATATACCAAACTTTTTTTTTGTATCAGTGTATAATATTATTGTCACTGTTTTTTATGTCGTGAACTATGTTTTTTGTACGTCATTGAAACTACCTATAAAATTGTCAGTGTGTATCAGTGTATGTGTATGCAGTTGGCTTGATGTGAGACAATAAGCTGAAACCACGGGGTTTTCATGGGTTTCCACCCAATTACGGGTTGGTTTGGGGTCAATAATATTATTGGATGAGTTGGGTTTAATTTCTTTCTTATATTTTGGGGTGGGTGTGGGATGGATATCAAAGTTATTATATTTGGGTATGGGTGGGAGTGGGTTGGATTTTTTGCCATTAGCAGGCCTACTCTCAAATACAATGAACATGCATTTTCGAGAGAAGAGCGAGCCAAAGAACGTGTTATAAATTATATAGGTTTAGGATTTAGAGTTTAGGAAAATCAATTTCCACCCCTCATCTTATGAATTTAGAATATGTTTGTATCTAAACTTTAGAAAGTGGTGGAATGTCAAATTACAAACAAATAATTTGAATTCCAATTCCTTTAAAACGAATAGATCCAAACAGCCTCTAGATGTAATAGATCAACATGTGTCTAGGTAAGTGCACAAAGTGGCTCACATTTTAATGCTGCACCAAATATTGTAACTCGTTCATTCACACTCTAATGCTGCTCCAAATGCCCCTGCTGGTTCACATTCTAATGCTGGACCAAATGGCCAAGTGCACTCTGTACCATGTCGTACTCCAAATGCAATAGTGAATGTGTCCAGTACTCAAGAAAGCTCCACGTCTGAAAGGAAAAGAAAGGCTTCATGTGCAAGTGACAAGGTAATTTTACCAACTTATAAATGACACATCTAATGCATATTTACTCAAAGCTTACTGTTGTGTCCTTAATGCATTTTCAGAATGTCATCAGGACGATTGCCAATCCACGTGTGGCTACTAGACCATGCGGTTCTTCTTCTATAGAGTTGATGGCCAAGAACCCAAGACCTGAAGCAAATAGGAAAGCTAGTGCCCATGTGCCAGCTGCAGCTCCAAAAATGAAGAAAAAGGACCCAAATTCAGGAGCTGAAGATAATTGTTTTCATCAATCCGTTTGTTATCACCATCCAGTTGTTGATCAACTATGTCTGTTTGAACTATTTATGTCACATTCACTATGTGTGTGTTTAAACTCTCACTGTCTATTCACCTATTTTATCACTTAGATGTGTGTGATTGAGTTTATGTCACATGAACTATGTATGTCCAACTGGCCCCTTGACATCAATGGGCTTTGGAGTATAGATTGCGTTTATACAAATTACAATGAGTGTTTCTCAAAAAAAATATACAAATTACAATGAGGATCCAGCAGAGAGCACAAAGCAATTGTCTGTCGTCTCGGCTGGCCAAAACCAAGAACACACACGCAGAGAGACAGCGCACCAGGCAGAATAAACGTGTTCTATCACAACTTGCTCATGACAATATGAGATGCTCCCTCCTGAGTTAGCTGCAACTCAAAACAGCACGCCGAGCAATGAGAAACCTCACCTATGAGCCATGCCCATTCTGTGAGGTTTATGGAAGGCAAGGACAGTATCACAATAGCCTCGTTTGCATCACTGCAATTTGCATGGCATATGCAAGAACAACAGTACAAGCGTCTGTCATGTGTACAGTCTGAACTTCTGAAGGCCAATGGGCAATGGCGCCTCATTACATGCATAACTCGTGTAGAGATTGGAATAAAACCTCCTCTTAAAAAAATGGCGCATCATCTCATGGTGATTGCTCACTGGAAATCCTTGCGGTTGCGGCTAACCAACAGATCGGGGAGATGGCGGAGAGTCACACAGGATGCATTCCGTCCATGGTATATATGCCGGGCCATGTCGATGGCTGCCTCTAACCTGCTGGTAGCCTGCAGGTGCTAAGTAGGACCTTGATCGGCACCTCTGGGCATGGACGTGACCTTCGTGTGCTCAGGCGAGGAGGCCTTCAAGATGGAGGTGGGCTACTTCGACACCGTGCAGGACGTCAAGGAGAAGCTCCAGAGCCGCCGAGGCTGGCCCGCGGCCGCCACGACGCTCCTCCACAACGGCGCCGTGCTCGAGGACGTCGACGGCGGCGGCGGCATCGAGCGGCACGGCGTCGTGGAGGGCTCCGTCATCCACGTCGCCCTCCTCGATGGCCAGCACCTGCAGCAGCCGCAGGACAAGAGGACGGAGAAGAGGCGTGGCGAGGGACCGGCGCCGCCGCTGCGGGTGACCGTTGTGTCGGGGTGCGCCGAGGGACGCGTGGAGATGGCCGTGGGCGCGCGCGCCGCGGTGTCGGTGCTGCGGGCGGAGCTGGAGCGCGCGCGCGGGTCGGGGGCACGGTTCCCGCTCCCGCGCGACGGCGCCTACTTCTTCATACATGAACAGAGCGTGATGGACGAGTCGAGATCCTTCGAGTGGCACGGTGTGGCCGCCGGCGACGAGATCGTCGTGTTCAACGGCTCCGTGACGAGGAACCAGGCATAGACTACTTGTGGTACGGTTGGCGGCTCTTACACGCGTACGCGCTCGTCATGGAGCACTTCTAACTCGTGGTTTCTGAATCTTATCCCTTTACAGCAAGTTTAATAATGGGTCTTTAATAATAGTGCTTACATTGGGTTCTAAATCTTTGCCATGTCATTTAGAGCCAACAATAAAAATATTCATATAACGATGTTGACTATAAGGTTGGCCATTTAGCATGAAACAATATAAAAATGAACCGGTAACAAAAAAGAGGTGTTTCATTTAGAGCACACTTGATTTTCATCAGTTCCAGACCTGAAATACCTGGTGCAGCAACACGAAAATGCAAGCGGTTTATGCCCAAAAGCTCAAAGCTACCGGCTTAACCGCTGACCTTCAGTCTCCATGATAGTTGTAACAATTGTGGACTGATGTTTTTACTTTGAAAAGGTTTGAAGCTACAACTCTTCCATTATCTAAAAGAACAATTGTATACTGCAAGTCCGGCAGCACAATTCATCAGATTTGCATTCGCAACCAGAAATTTTGATTGATCGTTTTCCAATTTCGAGTCTCAAAAAGACGAAAGGTATCCTTTACGTGATTACAACAGGCACGACAGGGTATCATCCTCAGCATTCTTTGCTTCAAAGACATGCGTGGGCAGAAAAATAAAATAGAAATAAAAAATTGGACGATCCATGAACACTAAAGCCACGTTGCAGCGTAGCTATCATGTATACAAGCTGAAGCAAATCTATTATCCCCTTTCTCTTTCCTATTATTTACATCTGATGACCGAAAGGAGGCCTGCTCAATATCTGTTGGTAAGCTGGTGGAGATGCATTTACCATTTGGATGAGTGGTTGCGAGACAGGCTCTACCTTTGGTTCTCCCGGCACCATAAGCCCTGGGTAGCCCTGCATAGCTGATGAATTTCCAACCATCTTTACAGGGGCAAGTGATCCTAGAGAGGGCACTGGGATCGTCATGCCTGGCGGAACCATCCCGAAGCCGAAATTGCCAGTTGTTGGTCCCAACTGACCACTCGGTGGGAGACCGAAGGAGCTGAAAGAGGCCGTACCGAAGTGAGCAAAGCTGGCCTGTGCAGGTTCTTGCCTACGGTGAGAACCACCAGCTTGTGATGCAGATGGAGCGCTGGAACTGCCTTGCCCACTATTTCTGGCTGCTGGAACTTCATGGTTGTGCTTTCCCTCATACGTTGTGATGACTGATTTCAGATCGTGTGATGCTCTTTCCACATGCTTGCGCACTGAACAGCCCGGGTTTGTACATTTGTAGTAGCTCCTGCAGACAAGTGAATCAATGCTGCTAATTTCAGGGGATGGAGGAGTGCAGTTTAGTAGTGTAAGAAATGTTAGTGAAAGTGAGACCTTGGATTTGGATTGCCCTTAACAACCTTCTGCCCATACTTGCGCCACCGATAACCGTCGTCAAGAATGTCAACCTCACTTGTGGTCTGAACAACAACCCTAGGCTCCCGGACAGCTCTTGAGGCTGCAGGCCCCATGTCAATGGTACTGGTGGTGGAGGTAGTAGCAGTAACAGTAGCTTCTAAAGCATCTAGTTCCAGCTTCCTGAAAAAGAGTATCAGTGGATTCAGTGCAATGCCTGCATCAAGTCTTACCTGATGGACGATACTAACCTTCTTTTAGATACAGTCTCAGCTTCATCACCATCACACTCTATAGAAACAGTGCCATGCGTTGCCCTCTCGTCCTCTTCATTAGACAGTGTTGACGAGACATCAAGTGCTTCTTGGGACTCCAAGAGAGATGCATCACTGTGCGCTGATACAGGAGCAAAAGCAGCTGATCTAGCCTCCACACCTTTGCCTTGCACCTTTAAGTTTGTCTCGTCAGCTTGCTGTTGGTCAGCTGAATAGTGACTATCACTGAACATGGAACTAGAAGATGGCTTCGCTTTAACAATTGTACTAGTGTTATCCTTGACTGCGGTAAAGCTTGACTGAAGACTGGATTCCTGCTGATGAATATTCGACAAGGACTGCTTTTGCTCATAGGCACCATAGTCCTGTAGATAAAAGCATTTTTAAGGCACATGAATCAATTAAAAGGTGCTTTGTACCAAAAAAAATAAAAAGAGGATATTTTGTAGTGAGGTTGGCAATAGAAGGAAGCCAAATAGTATTATAACACTGCACTGCAAAAAGAAGGAAAAATACAGGTAGATATTAACAATCAAGGAAATCACCTTTTCTGCAGTAGAGAACCCTGTTTGTTCAGAACCTAAGTGGGGTTGGAAAGAAAACACATCATTATCAAATGTAGAATCTTTAGTTATCTTGGCAGCTGGTGATATTGTTGACTTATCATTCGTAGCCATCAAAAATGGCAATGTGCCAGTGGTTGGAGACGGTTGTGCCTGCAATATATCATAACCAATTCAGCTAAGTCCGCAAGGAAAATATTAAAGGGCAGGGACAGAGATGGATTTGTAAGTGTTGGTCCAAATTAGCAGCTATAGAATCAAAACATAAGCCAAGCTTCTAAGACACCAATCAGATAACTATGTTTCTAGTATACAATATTTTGCACAGTAGACAACAATCGGTGTTGTAGTCACATGCATACGTATACTGCAGAAAACCATGTTCTATACAGTAAGCAGCAATCAATTTCTTCTATACTGTACCAAACTCATGTCTGAAAATTGCAATATGAAAGTCTTCAGTGCTTCCTCCAATTATGAGTTATTTCAAAATTGGATAACAGTGTAACAGATAAATATTGAGAACAGAAGAAACCGATTAAGGAAATATCACATACCATTTTATTGTAAAGAAAAACAGGAGACTCAAGAAGTGTAGTTGGACTTAGACCAGGTGGAATTGACACAGGAGATCGAATAACTGTGGATGAACCAACTCGAGAAGTATCAATTTTCGGGACACTGAAACCTGCTCTCGCAGCCCTGCGCTCCGCCAAACCACCATTGGAGTTTGATTTAGCACTGAACAAATTTGGGAAACCATTTTGAAATGGGCCTTTGACAGCATGTGAAGGAACCTCATCCCTCGAATTCAAAACATCTCTGCTCTTTTCAGATTGATCATGGGGACCAGAGAATGGCGCAGAGCTGAATTCTTCATTCAGGAAGCTTGACATGAGAGTTCTTGGGCTTGGTGTAGGGGGCGGCAACCATTCATCGATGAGGGATCCATAGTTACTTGCGCCGGACATGCCAGAAATCTCTCTCAACTGAAAAGAGTGCCATGTAGTATGCATCGCATTAGTCATGTTGAAACATTTGGGGGTTTTTTTTTTGAACGTGCTGCCTCTCAATTGACCTAGACTTAGAAACCGACCAAAACCTTCGCAGAGTGCTCGGCAGGCGAAAGGACTCCTCAAACAACCCATACCACGGCAGCCCAAACATAAAGCCTATCATCGTTTGCCGAGATTAACCCAAAGAAGCTGTAGTAAAATTGAGCAAAAAAAAAAAAAAGCATTTCCCCTTTCTCTTTACATAGCGAGGAAAACAGAAGTTGAAAACCAATCAGGATCATATGAAAGAAGAAATAGCCAAAAGGCAGAACAAAAAGGCCAAATAAATTGTATATGGCGGTATGGCCGATAGCACACAGCAACTGAACTCCAGTAAACAAACGTAGACTAAAATAAATTGAGATGACAGCAGCCAAATACAGGAACCGAAGAGTTGCAAATCTACTAAAACAAACTGCAACCTTTACAAAAGAAATCCAGAAAATTCATTAACGTGTGACCCAAAACACATTCGCATGCAGAATAAAGAACCCAATCTACAGCCCAAGCAAGTAAATATCAAACCAAGCGGCAAACTTTCCCACAAGAAAACAATTAATCGCCAACTGAAATGAGTAAAACAGATTGCGATCCCCAAACGATCTCATCAAACCTCAGCAACTCTGGAAAAAGAAGGCAAAATTCTATGCCGATCTATCAGCCTTCATCATAAACCCATATACAAGAAAAGTTACAGTCATCAAAATAATACAGGAGAGGACTTGCCACTGGCACCTGAACTGGGAAGGGCGACGTCTGCGATACCAAATGATTTGAGTCGAGTCCTCTTCTCCCCGAAAGGGAAGCAGCAGAGCGCGGCAAAACCGTCACGTCCAGGCACGGATCATGTGAACGGGAATTCCTCCTACAAAAAAACACGAAGAGCTGAAAATGGGGATTCCCCCTCTATCAATTTTCTTGTGTGCCTCGCCCTTCCACCAACCTACCAAAGGCTACACACGAGGGGAACGAGAACGACGACGATCTCTGGAACACAAATGGAGCTGCTGAGCTTCCATTCCACCAACACCAACCAAGAACACTAAGAGAACAAAGGAGTCGGAAACAGAGGAAAGAACTCCCAGCAAAGTGAGATTTTGCTCCCTCTTTCCGCCTTTCTTTCTCCGGCCTCTCGGTTCTCCGGGCGCTACTTTTTTTTAGAGAGAGAGAGAGACGGGGAGGGAGGGAGGGAGAAGAGTAGGGGAGAGAAAGGCGGTTTGACCGAGGAGAGGAAGGGGTGGGAAGAAATACTTGGATGGAGGATCGTTTGTGCAGACGATGGCTCTTTAATAAATGGCTATAGTAGTCCCCTGCGCCCTGGCTACAGTTCTCTACTGCTACTGATGTGCCTCACTGCCTGTGGCCTTGTGGGCTGTGGCCTGTGCGTTTAACATTTTTTCAACTCTCTTCCCTCTCTAGTCTTCCATAAAAAAGCTATTCTTTTTCTCTCACTAGTCACTCCTTAAGTCCCTATCGGCCATGGAGTCTCTACATGATTTTTTTTCTAATTGTTGGTTTTTCCCTTCGGTTTGATCTTATGTGAACACTGTTGAATGAAAAAAATGAGTCAAAGTATTCTTAACCTACGGACGCGATGTGCCAATTCTGCCTCACTTTCTTGTTTCGTCCTACTAGCTGTGAGGTCGTACTATATTCGCCCTGACAACCGCCATAGCGCGATACTCTCTCCCCACATGGCAGCCAAATCAATATAGGAAAGTAATACCACCGTTCAAAAATATGAGTTTCAAAATTTTAGCTCTTAATTTTTACATCTATATTTAAATAGATATTTATAAAACTAGACATTGTAAAACGAATATATTTACTTATCGTATAAATCAACTAAAAGATAAAATGAATTTTATTTTAGGACAAATGTAGTATTTATATGTGGCTGGAAATCACATTAAGCCGTCCTTATGTCTGTTTGGATTTTACGAGCTAGAATAAAAATGAAAGTTTTGTTATTTAGGAGCTAAAGAACTAAAGATGAAGAATTAAAAGTAATTTAGTCATTTTTAGCTCTTTCTGTTTGGATTCTTAGCTCTTATACGATTAAACTTTAACCTTTTTGTTTTAACTCCTGAGACTAAACATGCCAAACATTAATTAGTGCTAAATGTGCATAGGATCAAATAATCGGAAAACATTATCTGAAAGGAAAAACTAGTAATACTGATGTGGCAACCAATAAAGTATCTATGTCTAAATAATTAGTACGACGTAACTTTGGAATCATCGCTCTTGATGGTGCTATGTAAACAAAATAAGTGAAAGACGAGCTGCGACATCAAAACTAAAGCCTGTCAAACAATGCATGCCCAGTGTTAATTACTTTGCATGCAATACGTGAAGGTGTAAATTTTAACCGCACAGAAAATCATACAGACGTAAACACTCAGATGAACACGTGTATATGCGCACTTAGGCTATCCGCAACGGCGCCCCCTAAATTTTTCCCCCTATATCACTTTTTCCCCCTACTTTTCCCCCTATTTTTTCATCTCCCGCAGCGGTTCCCCCTAAATACTCCCCCTATACCCCACTACCACTATAAAATATCATTTTCTATACCAACTATCAATTTTTTATCTACTAATAATTATTCGTGGACCCACAGCACAGTGTTTAGGGTGATGAACAGTGACACGCTAGATCTGGGGGGAGAGAGAAGGGGACCGACACGTAGAGGGCGCTGTAGGGGGCACCGCTGCGGCCATAGGGTGCCCCTACAGCCGACGTGGAAGGGGAGGGGAATGGCGAGGGGGCGCCGTTGCGCTCAGTCTTAAGCGTATACGTACGCATATACCTTGAGCCTATAAACGACTCCAGGACAGTGGGTCGGTGGAATATCAACCATGGGGCATTTAATTTTATTATTGAGCGATGTTCTTACTTCTTTGTAATAAAAATAAAAGGCAGTGATAAATTCGATCCACTGATCATGCTGAATCATTTCTACTACTATTAAGGCTGCAAGAGTAGTCGATCATTCCCGTGTTCTGCCACCATTCCCGTTCATCCTCCCGTAAAGCTTATTCTCATTCACATTCCCTCGTACAGCCCACGTCTAACTAAAATTAAAAAAAAAACATGTCATCAAGTGGATTTGAACACGTGACCTTTCAAGCAAAGGCCAAGAGTAGCTACCACTACACCATATATGCATTTATGTCTACATCTATGACAGGAAACACATCTACTACATCTCTCACCAAGCTCACTTGCTACCTTTGCACAATGTGTAGTAGTAGATAAGTATCACCGAGATTCTTGAATTAGATTTTTGGATGGAGGTAATATTATTTAAAGAAGAGCTTTGCATGCAATTTCTTTTGTTTGAATAATGTATTATACTTAAATTCCCTTTTTTGCATGCGTGACATTTTCTTCGTAATATTTTTTCCATAGATCAGACTTGTGAGTCATTTTTATAAACCAACGTCAAGCATGAATCCATGTTTCTTACTTGAAACCCCGAACAAACACCATGAGCAGGAGGCACTCACGTTGGCGTCACTCATCGATGACGAGAAGAAGCTTGGCGACTGTCAGTTCGACCTCTAGAAGCAGTTCTACGTGGTCGCATGTGCCGCTGTGTACGACAAGCTCTCGCGAAGCCACCACTTGGACGCGGTCCAGAGCAGCTGCACCGCGCTGTCCATCGTTAAGCAGGGGGGCCTCATGGTTGTCACCAATATCGACGACTCTCGGATTGTTCTGGACACTGCATCCGACGACGACGCCATCACGTCGTCTAGCTCATCGTCCACCTGAAGCCCAACCTACCACGTAAGTCGCTACTGACCGGACATGAATTCTTGTGCGCTGGGATGATGGACGTTGCTGACGTTGTGTGAGTGTCCTCGAACATGATGTATGTAGTGAAGTAGTGCATCTGGTGGTGCAACGGCCAGGGGTACTACCTCGCTGATGAGCCCGGGGTGCACTTCGTTTGGCAGCTCAACCAAGAGTCATCGATACTCGTCATGTCGCGCACGTTCGACGACTACTATATCAAGGATTGTGGCGTCATCTTAGCGTCGGAGGTGACGCAGTGGAGGATCGACAACAGTGACCAGTTCGTCATCCTCGCCACCGTCAGGGTAGCTTTTGTGCCGACCTGCCTTTAATTCTCTTCGCAAACACACACACTTACCTTTTTGTTTAAGCAAGAGCGTATGGTGGTGCGTGTCTGATGACTAACGATGTACGGGGAAATTTCTTCCAGCATGTGTGGAACGTGCTCTGCAATGATGAGACCATACAAATCGTGGCATATATCGAAGTCTGCATGATACTGATGGTTGCAATGTAGTGGTGAAACAACTAGATCAAAATAACAAAATTTATGTATGGCTAGGATCACAAATTGATTATGAAACATTTTCTTATAACAATATAACACACATTTTATATATAAGTTATCTTAGTATACTGGTATTATATATTACCGTTGCAACGCACGGGCACTCAGCTAGTAAACTTAGAGACATGTAAGGGGTATTTGGTTCTAGTGACTAATTAGTTATATATTTTATTTTATTTTAGTTTCTAAATTGTTGAATATGAAAACTAAAATTGTATTTTAGTTTCCTGTATTTAGCAAACTAGAGACTAAAATAAAATAAAATAAAATGGAGTAATTAAAAATTAGTCTCTATAAACTAAACATCATATATATGTGTGTACGTATGTATGTATCCATCTAAACGCGTGCACGTACGTATTACATCTTCACCTTATACTAGTCAGTTACCCGTTCTTTGCTACGGTTGTTATATATTATATAAATAGATGCTAAGATATTTATTGAAATACAATTATTATTTATTTTTAAACACTAAGGTATGTGTGGTCTGATGATTAGTCGCAAACTTTAAAACACTACGGGGTGCTGGCGTGGGGTCTATAGGGCACGGTGCCGAGGCGTGGCGCTTGGGGCGGGAGAACCAGTCAAGGCACGTGAGACGGATCTAGAATGTCAGTGCGGAAGATGAAGCCGCGAAAGCACCAGTTGCTCACGTTATGTTTTTAATAGAGTAGTATAGAAATAACGATCATACTTCTTGAACGGAGTGGGCCGGTGGAATCTCAACAGGCTGTTGGACACCAAAATGAGCGGACGGTCCGGCCCTTGGGCCCAGACGGTCCGCATGTCCCAAGATTAGATTAACTCGGATGTTTATCCTTATCTTGTGCATGGTTATCCATCTAATCACGTGAGAGTTTGTTGGCTATCTCTTAGGAAAAGGTTCAGACCTCCTCCCCTATAAATATAAAGGGGTACGGCCGATTGAGAACCCCCGAACACATTCCAATCGAACCAATTACTTTACTTTTCCTGCCCTAGGAGTAGATGTAGCGTAGTTCTAATTGTAGTTTCCCACATATCCATCTCCACCCCTATTCGACTCTACGCCGTCTAGATCCGTCTTGGGTGGCCTGCCGATCATAAAACGACCCTAGGATCTCACCCCTGCCGGAGGACAAGATCTAGTTGTCCATCCAAGACCTTTTCCTCGAATTGATCTCTTAATTCATAGGCGACTCCACGTCGTCTGGGGACGCCTCAGGTGACCTGTCGACCTGGAACACCTTAAGATATCTTTCCCCAGGGGACGAGATCTAGATTCCAGCAAGGAGGAGAAAGACGATCCTGTCGTCAGGTCGCGGACCGTCCGGCCCAGAGCTGCGGACCGTCTGGTGTGACGCAGGGAAGACACCGCTTCTGCGCCCAGGTCGCGGACCGTCCGCGCCGCCGTAGAAGCCACCACCAGGCGGTACACCACCTAGTGATTGGTGCTGTCCAGATCAGCGCCAACACAGACCGTAGGCATTTTGTCGTCGACGGGTATAACAGAATAAAAAAATTAATGGTGAGTTCCAATCAACAACCTTGAATCAGAAACCGAAACCTAGGTGTCAAGTTCCACCATGGATCGCACCTGACGCGAAGAACCTAATCTTCCAAGGAGCAATGTTGTGTTTTGTGTGCGTCAATGATAACATGTGGCGTCCGATTACCAGAAAAATACGGTCGTGTCCAGTCAGCACTGTTTGCAGATGTGGAGGTCACTTTCAGATACGTTCTTGTCCAAATGCACTTGTGGGGTTCCGTTTCGTGACAAGTTTCAGGAGAAATGGAGGTGGTTCTTAAGACAAGACAGTAATTTTCTTGTTATTTAATTTTGAATATGAATGAAATTCTTCTTTAGGGTCCCCTTTTATTTTCCTGATCACTAGGTAGAGGAAGGTCCCTCGTTGGGTTGGGTGTTGGTCCATGTGTTCCTCTCGGCACGGAAAATATGCCTCTTGGCATGAGCGCGCGGTTGGTGAAACGCAACTTTTTTTGCAGCAGGATTAGGTGTCGTGTTTTGCGAATATACACAACAAATTTGAACGCCGTCCCTTTTATTCGAGCCGGAAGGATTATTAAGGTGTCATGTTTAAGGATCGGAAGCGTATACTTTCCTAGCAACTACTCTCTTTCTCTCTCTTCACAACCTTTTCACGTATCGGTATACAACTAATTCAATTAACGAAGGATAGCATGGTCATCTATTTATTCAGGGACAAGGGAGTATATATGATAAATCATTTGTTAAGAAACTAAAATGTTACTGTTTGGTCTAGATAGTGGTTTTTAGACTTTTTTTCCTTACTTTTTCCCCCGGCCGAAAACGTGATTTTATTTAAGGAGAGTAATAATACAATGAAATGAAGTTTTGGCCTTTGCACTGGTCAGAAATGCAGGTAGACAGTGAGGATTGTGCCAAAGCCAAACAGACCAAAAAAATCGTCGGTATTCTAACGAAGCTGAACTAAAAGTCATCATGGCGAAAACTCGTTTGCCAAACTTTTGAGTACCCGGCACTGCAAGAGAGTGAGACACGATCAGACGTCACAATCATCTTGCGTACGGTGTACCAGGCAAGTACACTGGGCGAACACGAGAGCTTGCAGGCGGTTCATGCCCTGGCAAAGTGCGACTTGACTCTCCCTTGTCTCTGGCTCCCTGAGACTGACTTCAACGGTTCCCCCTAAATTTCTCCCCTTATATCCCACTCACGTGCCACGTCAGCGTTCTCTCTCCCCCTATTTCTCCACGCTCTACAGCGGTTCCCCCTATATCCTTCCCCTATACCCCACTATAATCATAAAATATCATTTTTCATATCTATTCATCATCTATTCTTATTTTTTACCAACTAAGAAACACTCAAGTGCACATAAAACAACAGTGAACAGTCGCAAGAGGAAGACGCCGGCTGCCCCTAGATCTGTGGAGAGAGAAGGTTGCCCCCTTGCACTGTACCAGGTAGGGGGCTGTTTAGTGCGCGCCGTTGCAGCTCAAGCGTTACCCTAAATTGCTACAGGGATAGGGGAGGGGGAGCTCGGCTGCAACCGTTGAAAGCAGTCTGACTAGTGCCGCCAAGTGCGAAGCCTGAAGTGATGACCTGTCACAGCTAGGGGAAAATGTGATCTAGATTTTACGCTGTAAAATTTAATGATTAAATTAAATTAAAATCTAACTCTATTTCTATTAATTTTTGAACCACAATTAATTAAGGATCCTAATTTTTTCAAATAATATTTGAATTATGATCCATTACCATCTCTAGCCACAACTCGAACTAAACGTCTGAGCTTGGTTCTAATCTCTCACTCGGAACTCAAGGAATCAATAGCACAACGGGAATGCAAGATACAACAACTATTGGACCATATATATGAGCCTGGTTTTAACGCCCATGACTTTTACCGGTGACGGGCGTGAGTCGGCGATTATCGATTAGTATGGATCGGTCCGACTTTAATACTAATGGATTGTAACCTGTCGATCGGTCATTTCGGCCAGTAATCGACGTTTAGTGTCCTCTATATCACTTTTTTAGAATTTCTGTTAAAATTTTCATTTATATCTCATTCATCTCCAGCAACGCACCTCTATACATAAATACCTATATTAGAGACATATTTTGTTCTAGATTTTTGTTCATATATATTTATCATATCTATGTTTTATATATGTTTAAGTATTGCTTAACCTATTACTTAAAATAATAAAATAGATAGAGGAGAAGTCTCCTGATTTTAAACCCACAACAAGTGAATTTGTAGGTTAGATCGGCATCAATGTGTCGTCGTTCTAATGGCCTTGCTCGTGGTGAGCCTGAAGAAGTTTTGACCGTTTCGAAGAGAACTTGTAGGTCTAGTATAATGATGAAGTCTCTATTACTATCTTTGGGTGTTACAAAGTCGAGCGTGTTGGCTCTTGTGCTTGTATAGAAGTGTTACAATCTGAGTTGGTCTACCCCTATAACTTGACCCACTTCCCTTTATATAGTCAGAGCAACGAGTGACCACTGTTACATAAAGGTTTGATGGGTACACCATTTCTACCATTGGACGTGCGGCCCTTTCTAGTATGTCACCATGTGTGCATCCATTTCGTCATATTTGATCAGACCATGAGAGTGATTGAGTTCTACGGACGTTCGATGCCTTAACACAGAGTACACTTTCGTTCTAAGTAGTTTGTCTTGAAGTCTTCCTCCTGTCATCACATTATACGTCTGTGTTGACTTCCTACTCCTTAGGCAGTGTCTAACAGTTCACCCATATAGTCACCAAAAACTAAGAATGGCGATCAGGTGGGTAGAACATAGATATATGGTTCTCGTACCCATACCCGCGAGATAAAATCTAACCATACTCGTATCCATTTATGATTGTGGGTATGGATCTGTCTCTGTATCTGTAGCCGTACCCGCCGGGTATCCGCTATCCAACGAATATATGTTACCCGCCCGCCCACTACAATTTCACCATTTAACACCGCACAACAATTTATCACAATTCAACATTCCAATAGCGTCAAACAATAATTTTAGCACCAAACAGTATTTTCAACATTCCAACAGCAAGTTATCGCAAGTTATCGAAGGATAATACAAAAAATACAATATAAATATATAATTAAGTAGAAAACCAGTCCAACAACTTTAATTGATAGCATTCTAACATCATTTCAAAATGATTACATTTTGTATTCCAAACACCTCTCACTTTCACCCTCTTGAATTCATTCCACACTGTTGATTTGAACTTTCTTTTTTTGCCATTTTCTTCTACTTCGATTTCTACTTTGTTACACCCGAGTTTTAGGGGTCTAAAACTCAGGCGCGAAATAATCACCAGGTGTACTGGGGCTAAGTCTCACACATATGATGAATAGTGATACAGAAACAAATGTCACATCTTTACTATATAATAGGGTTTCTGTACAAAATAAATAAATAATTACATCATAAGGAGACAACGATCCAGCAACCCAAAGTTGACTGGGAGACGATGGCCTAGACCTCTCACGAACTCGTCACAGCATCCTCCATGCACCTCATCCTGTGGTACCTGTTCTTGGACTGTGGGGGTGTGAGACAGCAAGAGTGAGCTCACATACGTCATCGCTCAACAAGTTGTGGGGAATAATATGCATGAACTCGCCAAAGGTGGGAGCTCATGTGAAGTGTAAGGCTTACCAAAGGAGATGGTTGAAGCTGAGCATTGCTTTTAAAGTTGGTCAAAATTTTATTAGCAATTACTAAGTATAAGTAAATATCAACCCAATTAAGTAGTAGAACAAAAGTAATAACAACACCTGCGATGCAATGCACATGACAAATTGAATTTAGTTATATAAATTAGTCATGTGAGGGTCCGAGTTGCTCATGACCATGAGCACAGCTAGTATACCATTTTTACACTCTGCAGAGGTTGTGCATCTTTACCCACAAGACATGTTACCCATCTGCCATGGGGTTGTGCGGGCCCCATACACCTCTACCAAGGAAGCGAGACAGGGTAACAATACGAGGCCTTTACAAAGTTCCACTAGCTTTAGAAAACCCGCTACAGTTTATAGGAAGCTCCAATGCAGGGATCCCTCGCCTGACCGCCATCGCAGCAAAATCAACCCAAGGACCTCCCTACACTGACCACTCCCCTACTGCCCTTTTACCTTTCGGGTAAGGTAGTCATCCACTAGCTTTCCTAATTAATCAGCCAAGGGGTCCCATTCCTCCCTTGTGGTAGCACTGTTGTCCCGGGTGGTCGCTCCATATTCCAATTAACATAATGATCTTAACATGAACAGTAAATAACAACTGATAATAAAGTATGATCATGAATAATATATATCTCTATACCCAAAACCACATAAAGCAATAGCAGGTACTACCTAAGAATTCAATGGTAAACAAGGTATAAAGATAGTCAAACTAGGGTAACCTATTGGATCCCATCAAAATTAACCTATGCAGATCATTATGATTAATCAGAACATGACTGGGTAAAAATATGTGATCAAGGGCACAACTTGCCTGGCACTTGAGATTCCAGGTACCAACTTGCACTTCAGATAACATGTGTCCTCACTGCTAAACGTAGCAATACAGACAAACATAGTATAGGCAAAATTAATATCACACCAAACATAAGAATACACTGCATAATAATAATCTACGTGTCGCTATGATATCGTGGGATCGAGAACTACTAAAATCGGAGTTACAGTCATCAAGTTATGATGTGATTAAATGACAAAAACTAGGTCTTATGTTTATTTTATAAATCAATAGAAAAGATAACCTAGAGTAGTAATTACTTCAACTTTAATCTAAATTATAAATTGACCATAGATCATATTTTAGTAGATTATGATGATAGGCAGATTAACAAGACTAACCAACATAAGTTAAATAAAGATCTAATTACAAAAGAATGAGACATGGTGCAATAAATGTTGTTACTGTATAGCAAATATTCATATGAAGCTAACGCAAATGGAACAGATCAATTCGGAGTTAAAATAGGGAAGTTATGAATTTTCAAAGATTTAAGTGTGGGGTACAAAAGAAATTAAGTGCATAGTTTTATCTTTGATTTCATTATAGAATAAAATTACTAGGTGATAAACAATATTATTATGAACCTAATGCAACTGGAATTACTCAATTTGGAGTTAAAATAAATTAAATGTGAATTAAATCAGTTTCTAGAATTATTTGTCTACTAGAAATCAATTTCTGAATTGATTCTGAATTTTCCCAATGGTTTTGGACCGCGGATATAATTTCCAGAGAGCTCAGGGTTATTTCTATAAATTTTGGGACCTCCTGGTAATATTCTTTCTATAGCTATGGACAGCGGGTTGGTTACTATATAGAGCAGGGGCTCTTTTGCATTTTGTGCCCAGCGAAGGGGTATGAACATTTCCCAACCACCCGATCTGATCTGGATGGCCCAGATGAGTCCTATCATTAAATGAACCGGTATGCACTTGGAGCCATTGGATTTCTAATGGACGCCCAGGATTTTAAAATACCCAGCTCAGCTCATGCCCATCAGATCTGAATCGAACGACGCTGATCAGTCCTATGGCTAGATCCAATCTAAGCCACCCCACCCGCAATCAGACGGACGACGTTCTTCTCCCCAACCAGCTGGCTGACCACGGCGGCGCTGGTCTTCTTCGCGGCCGAGCGATGGCGAGGAGCCATCCGCCCAACCCCCAGTCTAAATTTCGATTCAATAGAGATATACGAAGCTAGGGTTGCGGCGAACTTGATGGACAATTTCTTACACGAGATCCTTGCGGAAGTGAAGCTTTCCTCGGCCCGCGGCGGACACGGCAATAGCGAGGGATTCCGGTGAGCAATTTCCGTCGTCCCGATGGTCGATCCTTTCCACCGAGCCCACGGTCGACACCACCACCCACGAGCGACGCTCCCCGGCCTGACCACTTGCACAGAGCGGCAGCGCGGTGAGTTACCAGGGCGGCGGCGCATGATTCTCTTTCTTCACCACGGCACCCGGTCACACCATCCGTTCGGCGAAGCCCTCGATGGCACTAGATCTCCGTTCCTAGCAGCATGGGATGTGGATAGGATGAGGCGGTCTATGATTTTATACTAGAGTAGAGCTCGATTCGGGGGAGACCGTTCGATGAACGTAGCGGCGAAGATCTCAACGGTTTTCTGTTTTAGCGCCCCCAGCGTTCTGACTTGAGGAAGAGGATAGGGCTAATAGTGGGTCCCACAAACTAGTGGTCATGTTTGATCCGCGCGTGAAAGCGAGAGGCTGGCCAGTGGGCCAAGAGTGTCGGCGCCGAGGCGCGCGTGTGGAGCATGGGCCGAGCAGGGGGAAAGTTGGCCCAAGTCTGGACGGTGAGCTTTTCTTTTTTCCCTTTTTTGTTTTATTTTCTATTTTATTTCCTGTTTTATTTTTCAATTCAAATCCAGGTTTGAATTTCAAATTTTTAAGTTAGATGCACAAACAAACTCCAACATGATGCAGGTATAATTTATATTAATTAATTTATTCATGCAAAAAATGATCCAATTATGCAACCCACACAATATTTTCCCATAAGTTCTTTTTTAAGGAGTGCATTTGTATGTAGTTCATAATAAATAGATAAAAGTCTTCCTTATGTTTATGGTTCCAAGCTTTTAATTTTATGTTTTTTCAGAATAACATTTGAAAATGAGGAATCTTATATTAAAATAACTTTTAACCCTAAATCTTATAAAGAAATATTTATAAATTTTAGAATAGGATTTTGGGTGTTACATACTTCGTCATCATCCTCGTCACCATCATCTTCAACATTAATCACATTCTCTGGAAGCCCACTTCCACCCTCAACAGATGCTTGAGATGATGGAGGTTGAACTTGAGGGTTGCTATCGTTTGGAGTTGACATCATAATCTACATAAATAAAAATCCATACAATAAGTTACCAGCGATATGTCTGAAACTCCTAGTCTATACAACATGAAATCTTGTCAGCGTTTCGACCCCGGGGGGTCCCTGGACCGACGAGTAAATTGTCGCTGCGTGTCCCAGCCCAGATGGGTCGGCGCGAGACGGAGACACAAGGGGGGGGGACAGTAAGGGGAAACCCGCGGCCTCGTGTTGTCCTGCGCCCAGGGCGGATGCGCTTGCAGTAGGGGGTTACAAGCGTTCGCGAGGGAGAGAGAGACAGGGGGCGTGAGGCTGCCCGTTCTCCCGCGCGGCCACCCACCCTCTCGTACGAGGGTCCTGGACCTTCCTTTTATAGACGTAAGGAGAGGGTCCAGGTGTACAACGGGGGTGTAGCAGTGTGCTAACGTGTCTAGCGGAGAGGAGCTAGAGCCCTTTGTACGTGCCGACGTGGATGTCGGAGAGGTGTTGGAGCCCTGTTCATGTGGCGTCGTGGCCGTCGGAGGAGCGCTTGAGCCCTATAGAAGCACAGCTATCGGGGCTGTCGGATCCTTGCTGACGTCTGCTTGCTTCCGTAAGGGGCTGAGAACCGCCGTTGTCATGGAGCACGCGGGGTGCCATCATTACTTGTTTTTACCGAGGCGAGCTAGATGGGATGCCGGTCTTGTTCCCCGTAGCCTGGGCTAGCTAGGGGTAGGGTAATGATGGCCCCTCCCTTGTGGCGTGGTCGGCCCGAGCGAGGTGGTGGCTCCTCGGAGGTCGAGGTTGAGCCCGAGCCCGGGGGTCGGGCGAGGCGGAGACCGTCGTCCGAGGTCGAGGTTGAGTCCGAGCCCTGGGGTCGGGCGAGGCGGAGACCGTCTTCCGAGGTCGAGGTTGAGTTCAAGCCTTAGGGTCGGGCGAGGCGGAGACCGTCGTCCGAGATCGAGGTTGAGTCCGAGCCCTGGGGTCAGGCGAGGCGGAGACCGTCGTCCGAGGTCGAGGTCGAGTCCAAGCCATAGGGTCGGGCGAGGCGGAGACCGTTGTCCGGAGGTCGAGGTTGAGTCCGAGCCCTGGGGTCGAGCGAGCCGGAGACCGTCGTCCGAGATCGAGGTTGAGTCCGAGCCCTAGGTCGGGCGAGGCGGAGACCGTCGTCCGAGGTCGAGGTTGAGTCCGAGCCCTGGGGTCGGGCGAGGCGGAGACCGTCATCCAAGGTCGAGGTTGAGTCTGGGCCCTGGGGTCGGGCAAGGCGGAGATTCCTATGGCGCCCGAGGCTGGACTTGGCTGCTGTCAACCTCACCCTGGCGGGTGGCACAACAGTCGGAGCAGCACAGGCGGCGCTATTTTCCTGTCAGGTCAGTTAGTGGAGGGGCGAAGTGACTGCGGTCACTTCGGCCTTGTCAACTGGAAAGCGCGCATCAGGGTAAGGTGTCAGGCGATCCTTGCATTGAATGCTCCTACGATCCGGTCGGTTGGCGTGGCGATCTGGCCAAGGTTGCTTCTCCGCGAAGCCTACCCGAACTGGGCCTCGGGCGAGTCGAAGGTGTGTTCGTTGCTTGAGGAGACCCTCGGGTGAGGCGCGAATCTGCCTTGGTCTACTGTTCCTTCCCGAGGCTGGGCTCGGGCGAGGCGAGATCGTGTCCTTTGAGTGGACAGAGCCTTGACCGGAATGGCGCCCATCAGGCCTTTGCAGCTTTGTGCTGATGGGGGTTACCAGCTGAGATTAGGAGCCTTGGGGGTACCCCTAATTACGGTCCCCAACAGTAGCCCCCGAGCCTCAAAGGGAGTGTGGGTACTCGCTTAGAGGCTTTGTCGCACTTTTTTGCAAGGGGACCGACCTTTCTCGGTTGCATTTTGTTCCGGTGGGTGCGTGCGAGCACACCCGCCGGGTGTAGCCCCCGAGGCCTCGGAGGAGTGGTTTGACTCCTTCGAGGTCTTAATGCCTTTCGTGATGGCTCGGCCGGTCTGGTTGTTCCCTCATGTGAACTGGTCGTTGCCCGGGTGCATAGTCAGGTTCCGAGTTCTCGGGCTGGTATGTTGACGCTGTCAATGGTTTGGCCGGAGCCGGGTTTGCGAGAGCAGCCCCCGAGCCTTTGCACAGGGCGAGAGGACGGTCAAGGGCAGACTCGGCTTTTTTCATACGCCCCTGCGTCGCCTTTCCGCAAGGAGGAGGGGGGGAAGCGCCATGTTGCCCTCGGAGGGCGCCGAACATGGTGTCTCTAGTGAGTTGCTAATGGGTGATCCGAGTGGACGCCCGTGCCCCGTTCGATAAGGGTCGGCTAGTAGCCCATAGGCGTGCTCCAAAAGTACCTACAGGTGATTTGCCGGACCCGGTCCCGTTCGATAGGGTCCGAGGGCTCGATGCCTCCTTCTGATGGGATTCCGTTATAGAATAGTTCCTGCCGGTCTCGGAAATGTCTTAGGGTACCTCGGGAGCGCAGCCCGAGCCTTGGTTATGTATCGAACGTACCCAGAGTCATCCCTCACTCTGCGTGCTCTGGGGCGACTGTCGAACCCATCGAGGGGCCAGCCTACGAACCCCTGATCAGACGTGGGCGCGGAGCCCGAGTGGCCTGAGGCGGCTATCGAACCCTTCCGAGGGGCCAGCCTTCGAACCTCTGACCAGTAGTGGGCACGGAGCCCGAGAGCTCTGAGGCGGCTGTCGAACCCTTCCGAGGGGCCAGCCTTCAAACCTCTGATCAGTAGGGGGGCTCGGGGCCCGCTTCCTTCGCGGAGAAGGATCCCTTTCGGAGTATCCCCCTTTCCCGGTCCCTGTAGCAAGAGAGAGAAAGGGGAAGAGGAAAAGGATACGGATTTGAACGACGTGGCGTACCTTTTTCGACGCGGTCATTATGGCGGAGGTGAAGCGTCGCCCGCTTCGCCTGCCAAAGGTGTCGCCTGTCCTGCCGCAGAGTTAATGCGACGGGACGAGTGATTCGCGGGGCAGCCGTTGCGCGGGCCGTTCGAGGAATGGGACACGGGCGCGTCGTCTTCACGCCGTGGGAGAGAGCTCTCTCGCTGTTCCAGGAGGGGACGTGAGCCTGCAGATGATTTGACTGCTGCTTCCTCCCGCCTGCCGCCGCCATTACTGCCGGTCCACTTTCGGCCATGTTGACCGTCGCGCCTTCTCCCGCGGATGACTGACCCGTGACCGGCGTGCCCGGTTGGCACTGCTGGGCCGCGTGCAAGGTTACCCCGAGTTGCGGCACTGGTTTCATAGTCGAGAAGGCGCGGCACCGGCGTAAGTGGCGCTGCAGTTTTTGGCACGTAGTAACCGGCGCGCCGGTTACATGACGTGTGGGCCTGGGCCTCCATGCTGGATGTGTCGAAGTCGAAAGGGTGCGCCCCCTTGATGCAGTTGCATGCCACCTGCATGGCGGTCCGCCCTTTCACCCGCTGGTTTGGGCGAAGACGGAGGAATGCTTGTAACCGCTGGGCGGTCACATGCTCCGCGCGCGGCGGTTTGGCTCCTTCTGTCCTGGGGCAGCTTGTATGCCACGTGGGGCCTAGCCCCTGTGTCGTAGGGGGAGGATCTTGGAGCGTGTTGCTGAAGACTTAGTCCGCGACGGTTGAGGACGCGAGTGGGGGGAGTCGCCTTTAAAAAGGGACCGACCTCCTGGGTGGTAGCCATGTCCTCGCACTTTCCTCATGTGTCGCATCCTTTCGCCTTCTGAGCCCCCCGGATGGGGAGCGCCCACGTTGTCTTGCTCTTGCCGTTGTTGGAAGGAGCGCAACCTCGTGGAGGTTGGTACCTTTCAGCCATCGCTCGGCTTCAAGGATTTTCGTCGTGCAGCCCGGCTGCCTTCCCCCACCAATGGGCAATTTGGTAGAGAGAAGCGAGCTAGGCTGCGGCCTCCGCCCCGCCCTTAGCTTCAAGGATTTTCGTCATTCGGGCTGAGGCGGAGGGCGAGCTGAGTGGGGGGTTGCCTCCGTGTGGGCCGGTAACCCTTTTCTTCCCCCGACATTTGGGGGAGAAAGGCATCCTCCAGCCTCACGGAGGCTTCCTTCAGCCATGCTGGGGAAGGCGAATTGCTGCTGCCTAGCCAGGGTGCAGCATTCCGTCCTCTGTCCGGGCGATGGTCGCGCCGCGTACGGGCCGGCTACGTCCAGGTCTTCCTCGCGCTGACAGCCGCGCCAGAGGGTTTCCCAGCACGTCGTGTGTCGCGAGGGCGGTGCTCATGTTCTGGGGCGGCCTCGGCGAGGGCAGGAGTGAGGACCTGCCGGTGCGCTTTGGGGTGGCCGGCGCCCGCTGGTGCGGTGTTGGCGGACAGGTGGACGCCGCTGTCGGTGCCGAGGTGGTGGCAGCCGGAGAAGGTTTCTCTGCCGACGAGATTGCCAACTCCGCCTGCACCCCTGGACCTTCGTCTCCCTGGCTTGAACGACTGGTTCTTGTCCTTTATGGGCAAGAGCTTTTCCGCCGCAGCGTTTGCCCGGAAGCCGTTGCTGCAGCTGTCTTGCCACCCGGGACGGAGGTCGCTGCCGCCGTTGTCGGAGCGAGCGGCGGTGAGCCGCTTGGAGTTCATCGTCCCGTGGGCCTCCTGGTGTGGAGGTTGTTCATACCCACGGGAACGGAACCGGAGTCCCGTTTGTAATGGCCTCTTGGGTGCCGGCGTATGTTCATTGTGGCTGTCGGGGCCTGAACATTTGTGTATTTGGGCGTAAAGCCGTGTTTCTTCCCCATTTCGTGCACCAAGACTCGCCTGTCTGCTAGCTGGACCGCTTAACCAAGTGTGAGTTGCCTTGTGCGGAAGGTGACGAGTGAGATATCCGTATCCCGGAGGCGTAGGAGTCCCTCAGCTCGGTTGGCCTTGCCGCTCAAGGCTTCTCTTGCTTAGTGAAGGAACCCTCAGCTGCTCTGCGATGAGCCGAAGCCGGAGGCAGCGGCGTCAGCATGGACAGAGGCGGAGTTGGCTGGAGAAGAAACTTCATCGGCCCAGGAGTAGAGGACTTCCCAGGCCGAGGAGGCGTAGCAGTGGCGGCTGGGACCTGGCTAGGTCGTCCACTGGCGGGACCAACCCTAGAGTCGGGCTGCCGAGGCCATGAGCCGGGCTGGTGTCCTCGGGGGACAGCTGGCTGAGGCTACGGAGCGGCCGGTCCAGCCGTCTGCTTGGGCTGGGTCCCTGGAGGAGACCCTGGCGATGATGGCCTAGGCGCGGTGCCGACGTCTTCCTTCGAGGTGGACATCCTCCGACCATGTTGCTGTCCGAGGCCGGGTCGGATTCCGCCGAAGGTGGAGTCGATGTAGAGGGTGCTGCTGCTCCCCCTACTGACGTCTGAACCTGCAGGAACAACTTGTCTGTAGTGCGCGTATGTTTTTTGCGGCCGCCAAGGCCAAAACATACCATCGTCGTGTTGTAAAGCTGCATTTCTTTTCCCCTTGTTTCGAGCATCATGACTTGTTCGTCGGTAACAGAATCGTTTATCCGAGCGTGAGTTACTTATCGCAGAAGGTGATGAGTGAGGTATCCGTATCCCGGAGGCGTAGGAGTCCCTCGGCTCGGTCGGCCTTGCCTGCTTACGTGTACTCTTACTCGTCCGTAGGATTCTGCTATCGATATAGTCGAGATGGCACGAAAATCATTTTGGCAGAAAAAGTTTTCGAGTGTTAAGACTTGTTCGGACAGCGGGATCCCTTATCCGAGTGTGAGTTACTTATCGCAGAAGGTGATGAGTGAGGTATCCGTATCCCGGAGGCGTGGGAGTCCCTCGGCTCGGTCGGCCTTGCCTGCTTACGTGTACTCCATCGTTTTCAGGACTCCACTATCGAAGTAGTCGAAAAGCACGAAAGATGTTCTGGCAGAAAGACTTTTTCCGAGGAAAATTTTGACGCAGAGGGGGTTTGTCGAGGCAAGGCTGACCCTTCCTTGAAGTTTAGACTTTGCTTGTGTATGTAAACGAGGTATATGAACAACTTGAAAACATTTTAAGGGTAGAAGCGACGTAGCTGTCGAATGTTCCAAGCGTTGTTGTAGACCTCGCCTTGACTATTGGCCAGCTTGTATGTTCCGGGCTTCAGAATCTTGGCGATGATGAATGGCCCTTCCCAGGGAGGCGTGAGCTTATGGCACCCTTGGACGTCTTGTCGTAGCCAAAGCACCAAGTCGCCCACCTGGAGGTCTCGGGACCGAACCCCTCGGGCGTGGTAGCGTCGCAGGGACTGCTGATACCGCGCCAAGTGCAGCAAGGCCATGTCCCGAGCCTCTTCCAGCTGGTCAAGTGAGTCTTCTCGGTTTGTCTGGTTGCTTCGGGCGTCGTATGCCCTCGTCCTCGGGGAGCCGTATTCTAAGTCTGTGGGCAAGATAGCCTCGGCCCCATAGACTAGAAAAAACGGCGTGAAGCCCGTGGCTCGGCTTGGTGTCGTCCTCAGACTCCAGACCACCGAGGGGAGTTCCTTCATCCACCGCCTGCCGAACTTGTTGAGGTCGTTGTAGATCCTCGGCTTGAGTCCCTGTAGAACCATGCCGTTGGCACGCTCTACCTGCCCATTCGTCATGGGGTGAGCTACGGTGGCCCAGTCCACCCGGATGTGGTGGTCCTCGCAGAAGTCCAGGAACTTTCTGCCAGTGAACTGGGTGCCGTTGTCGGTGATGATGGAGTTCGGGACCCCGAAGCGATGGATGATGTTGGTGAAGAATGCCACCGCCTGTTCGGACCTGATGCTGTTTAGGGGTCGGACCTCGATCCACTTGGAGAATTTGTCGATGGCGACCAGCAGATGCGTGAAGCCCCCGGGTGCCTTTTGCAAGGGACCGACGAGGTCCAGACCCCACACAGCAAACGGCCAGGTGATGGGTATTGTTTGCAGAGCTTGAGCGGGCAGGTGAGTCTGCCTTGCGTAGAATTGACACCCTTGGCAGGTGCGTACAATCCTAGTGGCGTCGGCCACCGCGGTTGGCCAGTAGAAACCCTGTCGGAAGGCGTTTCCCACGAGGGCTCGAGGTGCTGCGTGGTGACCACAAGCCCCCGAGTGTATTTCTCGCAATAACTCCTGACCTTCGGCGATGGATATGCATCGTTGAAGGATGCCTAAGGGGCTGCGGTGGTAGAGCTCCTTTTCGTCACCCAGCAAGACGAACGACTTGGCGCGCCGCGCCAATCGCCGAGCTTCTGCTCTGTCGAGGGGTAGCTCTCCTCGGTGGAGATATTGCAGGTATGAGGTCTGCCAGTTTCGATTAGGCGTGACCCCATTCCGCTCTTCCTCGACGCGCAGTGCCTCACCCTCGGGGGCCCAGGCTGCCTCGAGCAGGGCCGAGGCTGCCTCGGGCTGAGCTGAGGGCGCCTCGGGTAGAGCCAAGGGCGCCTCGGGCAGAGCTGAGGCCTTCTCGGGCTCGGGAGTGTCGTCGGTCTTGACGGAGGGTTGATGTAGGTCTCGTGTAACACCCCTGGTGTTACTGTAACTAAAACTTGAGCATGGCATCATAAACATTGCCATTGCATATGTTTGACACACCTAGAGTGCATTCACTAGGTAAAATTTTAAACAAGTTGTATTGTTATAACATTTTGCAAATAGAACCCTGGATAGGAAATTTAACCCTAAATAGGGATTAAAGGGGTAAAACCTAACCCAAGTTAAGGAAACCTAAAATCTTTAGGGGAAAGTCATAAAATGACCCCAAGAATAAACTTGAATCACATTTATACCCCTAAGGTACCAAAAACCCTAATTAGAACCCTGGAAAACCCTAAAACCAAACCCTAGGGGCTTATGTGCAAAATTAGTCCACTTTTGGACTAAAGTGCAAAAACCAAGTTAAATAAGTATCTTAAGTCATTTGGGTCATTCATATGTGAATTTACAAGCCAAACCCAAGTTTTGGACTAATTTGCAAAAAGTACCACTTGACCTCTATTTCATTCTAAGTCTGAATTTCAGTGTAGTTGGCTCAAATTTGGAGCCTTGTAACTTTTTAATCATAGGGTTTTTGCCCTAGGTCACCACATCAAACTTGTAGACTAAACAAAGGTGAACAACTTTGCTTATGAGTGTGAGCTCAGTTGTTAAGAAAAATCCAGAGATAATTAAGCTCAAAGTCGGGCTGTCAGGCAACCCCTGGACTGAATTTTCAGTGACAGTGTGATGGGTTGAACTTTGAGCTCGATTTTGAATGGGCTTCGGTGACTATTTGATGATAAGCCTTATGGCAAAGTTGAAGATGGATTATAGATGTATAACTTTGGTACAGAGAGTTAGCCTGGTCACCACACAAAATCTGGAGAAAATTGTACTCCAAGTCGCCCTGTCAGTTCATCTGATGGGTGTTCTTCATGGTACAGTGTCTGGTTGGATCAGACCGCCAGCGCAGGGAATCCTCACCGCCGACGACTCCCTCCGCCGTGATTCGTGTCATCGGCGACTAGATTTGTGCTTGGAGTTGATGGATGGCATCGCGAGGTAAAAGCCGTGCGCTGGAAGTCACTCCGGCGACTCACCGTCGTAGCCCCCCTGCTTTACGGCTGAAGCAGATAAGCTCGCCGGTGAACCGCCGTTTTCTGGCCTTGCGCCGCGTGTCCCAACCTCGCAACCGCATCGCCGTGACTCCCTCTAGCTTCCCGTCGACCACCGGAATTACTGCCACGACACTGAACACGTATTCACCGCACCAGTGTTCTCTTCACCTCCGGCCGCCGCGCGTCAGCGCCCAAATTCACGGTCACCGCTCGCTGAACCTATAAATTGAGCCCGCTGTTAGCTTCGCAATATCATCACGCACTACTTCAGCCAGTATTGCCTCCAGTCTTGCAATCGAGAGCTCGAATTTGGGATTTCCCCCAAATCAGTCGAAGAACACCGTAAAACCAAGTTCACCGTGGCCAGCCTGTTCTGGTAAGACTCTGCCCAATTAAAACCTTGTTTAAGTGCTCTCATATGCCTGTGATGCCCATCGACCCACTCAATTGCACGAAGTAGCCTTAGATCGCCGGGAACACGATCAAATGTCCATAATCTTCGCTGTTCTCGTGGACAGAAGAAAATAGGTCACCATTCGTGCAATTAAGTTAGGGGAAACATTCTCTTGGTCGTGAATTTGGTTTAGTCCGAAGCTGAACACAGGTCCTGGCCTCCTCCGGCCAGTCTGCGTGCTCCCCGGAGCTCGGGTGCGCGCGACGCCGTCGAGGACCTTGCCTGGTGAAGGAATAGAACTTTGGGGGTCTTAGTGCAAACTGTCAGTGACACAGAAGAATAGTAAAGAAACTTGTTTCCAGTTAACCAAAACCTCGAGGTCCTTTTCGCAAAGCAGCCAGCGCAGGCGCGCGCGCGGGCGCGCTTCTGCATGGACCTGGGCCGTGTGGGCTGAAATCAGCCCGCTACTGTTGCTACCTTTTCCTTTTCTTTTTACTCCAGAACAAAATAACTTGTAGAAAATTGTAGAAAAATCCTAAAAATGTTAAACCAATTTTCCTAGACTTCTTATTTTCCATAGTATTTAATAAAAATAGTTTCATGATTTTTAGGTTAAATAAGGAATTTTAAGGCATTTAAAGTAGTTTAAAGTATTAGTTCTGGATTTTTAGAAAACATATGGTAATTCCAAAAATGTCCAAACTTTTTATATGAGTTCTATACATTAATTAGAAGCCTTGGGTAGAGTTTGGGTTGATTTGGACCTTGTTTGATACTTAGAACCCAAAACCCCACCCCTGCCCTGTGAACTCCTTTACTGACTCCAGAAACCCTAAGTTCTCGGAGTTCCGTGAAGGAGAATTGTATTCAAGATCTTAGAAAATAAATTCTTATTATCTTTGCACTCTCATGAGCATTACATGACATTTATTCTTATATACATATATGTGGTTATGTTTAGAAAATGAAGAAGAAATTGAAGTGACTGAAGAGAAGGCACCACCACCTTCGGAATCTCAGGCAGGGTCTTGTCTCTACTTTGACATCTGCGGGCCTGAGCCTGACTCACCTACTAACGAAGGCAAGCCCCGATGCATTTGCCACCTTCCTTGATGAATTTAAAATCTTTCTCACTTGATTGATGCATTAGGTGATAAGAGTTGATTGCTTAAACAATTCCTGCATTACCTTCCTTGATCTTTGATTACCTTCATTGATACCCTGTTTTACAAAAGGTTTTTATTATGCTTAGTATTGCTCTAGCCAAACAAAAGGTTTTGTTTTCCAAAATGATGATTGGCAAAGTGGGAGGGATGTTTTGAAAATAAAACTTGATGATGGATCCATTATGACCGTAATGGGTTCAACATCGGAAAAGATGTACCTCTGTCAGGTACCAAGCTTTGGGTTTTGAAATGATTAAGCTGAGACCTGGCGGGTGACTTGCACGAGAAGAGAGTCTCGGTGTAGTGTCTCCGTCTGAGTCGATTAAGGACCGTGTCGATGTAGGCTTGATGACCGAGGACCCTTTAACTGGTCACATGCCTCGTCATGGGTAAGCCTTGCCTCGGGCAGACTAAGGCCAGAATAAGATAACACGAAATGGGCGTGGAGCGGTGGCGGGAGTAGCGTGTACCCTCCGTGGCAAGAGGCTGGACGGTGGTGTATCTGTGCTCTCGGTTTGCGTGAACTTGATCTGGTCTTAAGAACCCCGGTGGCGGGTTGACATATGCAAGGGTTAAGTGCTACATATGTCATGTGATTGGAGATCCTCAGCTGAGTATAATCGATTTGGATCGCCGTACCTTCGAGGTTATGAAGACTTGGTCACTGCCCTATACGTAGAACTCCAGTAAAGATGAAATACTTGTCAAGAAACTGGCTAGTGCAGGACAAGTGTTTGAACTAGGGTAGAGAGAACTCTAGATGTAGGTAAGTTTACCTAACCGGAAAATAAAATTGGAATTTTTAAGGATCCACTCTTAGTAAGCATTTGTGCAAAACAGAGTCTTTGATCTTGAAATACCTTACCTTGACTCCCTTATAACCAGCATGCCCTTGAGAGTCTTTTCCTTAGTCAGGTAAGACTTGCTGAGTAATTCCATACTCAGGGTTTATTCCCCCGTTGTTTTTAGGTGAGGAAGCAGCAAAATTTTGTTGCTTTTGTACCAAGGTGGTTCCAAATGAATAAAAACAAGAGTGAAGCTGCGGGAGGACATGGTCCTCCATAAGAAACTTTTATGTAAGAACTTATTGGGAGGAGTTTTTGCCTCCCTTGGTATTGTAATAATACTACTCAGCACTCGTTATATATAACTCCGGTCTGTAGTAAGTAACTTGATCTTACTTTCTAATAAATGTAAGATTATGTAATCACTTCCGCATTTCGATATCTCCGATGTTCTGTAATGTCTGCAAGACGGGTGAAACGTTCCTGGAAAGGTAAGAGAAAAGATACCGAACTTATCAAGTAATTCAGGAACATCTATAGGGTTGTCGATGTCTGTTGGACAAGGACAACTGTAGGTGGGCCTAATGACTTGGTAGGTTCCGTCACAGCTGTATCGGAGCGAAGCCCTTCTTTGCAGATATTATGAGGCATCTTCAAAAGGATTTTTCTAAAAACTTACCTAGAAAGATTTCTTCCATTCTTATCCTGCATATCTGAAGAATTTATATGAAAGACCAGATAGGAAGAGTGCAATGTATAGAAGGTATGAATCAACTAAGGTTGATTCTGTAATTACACATGCATCATACTAAGAATCATACTAATAAAATTCCCCCCTAGAGAAATGCCGCCACGTACGAGGAAAACCGCGTGTAAGTCAACTGGCCTAATTGGAGTACCTCGTCATCAACTTGCCCCACGGGATGAGGATAGTAGTAGCGGAAGCAACGATCCAATTGGGGATCTTGAAGCCCGCGTGAATCAGCTTCAAACGGAACTGCAACGCAGGACCAGCATGTGGGTCACGGATGGCGACAAAATAAATGAATTGAGGAGTTACATCCACTGTCTGCAAGATCAGCTTGCTGATCGGGATTTAGCGCTCGACTGGGCGGTACAGTCTCGTTCAGTGGCTTGGGCTAAGGCAGCAAAGGCTCGAGCTCGAGTCGAAGAACTTAGCGCTGCCATTGACAATCTGTAGGCGTATTGCAATACCCTACATGAGGAAGTCCATGTACTGTATTCGCAACTACATCCCAGTGCACCTATGGATCCTGTCGGGTCGGAAGTCGGACCCTCGCACGTTGCGGGAGAAGCACTTGGTGGTGAGCTAGACCTTTTTAAGCCCCCTCCTTCTATGAGGCTGGTCGATGAATGGTCTCCCACACCTAACGACGAGGCTGCCAGGAGCAACCAAAAGCAGGAGTAGTGGTGCAGTAGTAGGAATAGAAGTAGTGTATTGTAGGTTGTACTATTGTATAATAGGTAGTGCTATTGTATACTGGGTAATGTATCCTGTGGTATAAAATCGAGTCTGTAACATTACTCTTTTTGGTAATGTAAATTGGATGGTTTTGTCTTTGGCATATTATATTTGCTTCCAAATGTTTGTTGCCACAGATGCCGTCCAAGACCCGATCACAGGATGCAGCTGGAACCTCCAGTGGGAGGGAATCTACCCCAAATCCACCTCCTGTTCCTCCCACACTGGCTGAGGCGATTGCCGCCTTAGTGAATGCGACCGTCGATAATACATGTTTTCTAAGAGAGATGGCGGGTCAACAGTTCCAGCAGCAAGGTGGGCGGGGTTATCAACAGGCCCCCGCGAAACTTCTTACTTGGACTTCTCAGAGACACGTCCACCCTTGTTTGTTAAAGCCGAAGACCCGTTAGAAGCCGATGAATGGATTCGGGTTATTGAGCAAAAATTCGGACTTCTGCATTGTTCAGAGACCCAGAAGCCTTTATTTGCAGCCCAGCAACTGCGCGGCCCTGCCAGCACCTGGTGGGGAAATTTCGTGGCCGTTGAACCGGCCAATCATCAAATAACATGGGAAGAATTCAAGGTGGCCTTCCGCGAGCATTATATACCCGAAGGTGTTCTTCACATGAAGCAAGAAGAATTTATGAAGCTAAAGCAAGGAGGGGATACTGTTAATCAGTATCTCAATAAGTTCAATCATTTGTCGCAATATGCAATCGATCAAGTGAACACTGATCTGAAAAAGAAGAATTGTTTTATGAGAGGTTTAAATGATTGACTGCAAAGAAAGATGGCAACCTGCATAGATCTTACTTATGAAAGAGCTTTCAGTACAGCATTGGCAGTAGAAACAAATTATGCAGGTGTCGGAAAATCCAAGGGATTTGGAGGTGATAGGCCTAGTCAGGGCCCGGTGAAAAGGCAACAGTTTGTTCTCCGGCCTTCCAACTAGAATCGCTCTCGTGCACCCTCCTTCCCTTTTAAGCAGCCAATATTTATTCGTCCCAATAATGCCCCCACTGCCCCAAGTCAGCCGGGTGCCCCAGGCACTCGATTCCCTGCTCTGCCCAGCTCATCGACTGGATGTTTCAATTGTGGCAAGTCTGGGCATTTCATCAAGGATTGCCCCTATCCCAAGCAGAACCAGTCAAATAATTAGCAAGGATCTGGGAATTCATCTCAAGTCAAGGGAAATACTAAGGGCAAAAATACCAAGAAGACGGGACGCGTATATTATACACAAGTGGCCACTACACCGGACGGAGAGCCGGTAATGATGGGTATTCCTCGTGGCCAATCATCCTGCAGTCATTCTCTTTAATTCTGGTGCTTCGCATACATGCATTAGCAAGAAATTTGTGGAGCAACATCATATTTCATGCCATGAATCAAAAGAGGGGTTTAAAATTCACTCACCTGGGGGACAAATCTTTACTAGAGAAGTGGCCTATCAAGTGCCCGTATCATTGGCCGGACAGGACTTTCCTACCAATATGATCGTTCTGAAAGGCCAAGACATAGATGTCATTTTGGGTATGAATTGGTTGGCCAAACATAAAGCAACCCTCAACACTGATCAAAGAACTATCAGGTTGAGTCATAATCAAGAAGAAATTCTTTTGCCTATCCCCATTTCAACCAAAGCTACTGGCAGAGTTTATGAAGCCATTATACCGGAAATCAAGGATATTCCGGTAGTACACGAGTTTCCCGATGTCTTTCCAGAGGATTTGCCTGGATTGCCACCTGAAAGGGATGTAGAGTTTGTAATTGAGTTGAAGCCTGGTACGACTCCCATTTCCCGAAGATCGTACCATATGCCTCCGAATGAGTTGGTAGAATGAAAAATTCAATTACAAGATCTACTTGAAAAAGGATTCATCCGGCCAAGCTCGTCGCCATGGGGTTGTCTAGCCATATTCGTCAAGAAGAAGGATCAAACTTTACGGATGTGTGTGGATTATCGACCCCTGAATGAGGTCACTATCAAGAACAAGTACCCTCTTCCGAGGATTGACATTCTATTTGATCAACTGACCGGGGCGAGGGTATTCTCCAAGATTGATCTCAGATTGGGCTATCATCAGATCCGTATTCGGCCCGAGGATATACCAAAGACCGCGTTCACTACGCGGTATGGATTATTTGAATACCTGGTAATGTCTTTCAGATTGATAAATGCTCCTGCCCACTTCACGTATTTGATGAACTCGGTATTCATGCCCGAGTTGGACAAGTTTGTGGTGGTCTTCATTGACGATATTCTAATATATTCCAAGAATGAAGAGGAGCATGCTCAGCATTTACGGATCGTGTTAACGCGCCTGAGGGAACATCAGTTATATGCCAAGTTCAGCAAATGCGCGTTTTGGCTGGAGGAAATTCAGTTTCTGGGACATGTTCTATCTGCCAGGGGGATTGCGGTAGATCCCAGCAAAGTCAAGGACATTTTGGAGTGGAAACCCCCAACCACTGTTCATCAAGTCCGAAGTTTCCTTGGACTGGCGGGATATTACCGCAGATTTATACTAGATTTTTCTAAGCTTGTGAACCCAATCACAAGTTTATTGAAGAATGATATTAAATTCAATTGGTCTTCCAAGTGTAATGAAGCTTTTGAACAATTGAAGACATTATTAACCACTGCTCCGGTATTGGCTCAACCGGACATCACCAAGCCCTTTGATGTGTATTGTGATGCATCAGGCAGTGGTCTCGGCTGTGTATTAATGCAAGAAGGCCGAGTAATTGCATATGCTTCAAGGCAGTTGCGCCGACATGAGGAACATTATCCAACTCATGATCTGTAGCTAGCTGCTGTGGTTCATGCCCTGAAGATTTGGCGTCATTATCTGCTGGGTAATATCTGTCACATTTATACAGATCATAAAAGCTTGAAGTATATCTTCACCCAGTCAGAGTTGAATATGAGGCAAAGACGATGGCTTGAGCTTATTAAGGATTATGAACTAGAAATTCATTATCACCCAGGCAAGACCAATGTGGTGGCAGATGCACTTAGCCGTAACGTTTTCTGTCACTGTCTTACGGTGAAGACTTCTGACAATACATTATGTCAGGAGATGGAGAAGCTAAACCTGGGAATGGTCCAACAAGGAACCCTAAGTCAGCTAAAGCTTGAGTCAGTCCTCTTACAAAGGATAATTGATGCTCAAAGGGATAATGAGGGTATGAAACACATTCGTGAGAAGATAAGGGCTGGAAAAGCCAAATGTTTCAAAGAAGATGATCAAGGTATTGTATGGTTTGATAACCGCATAGTGGTGCCGAAGAATGAAGAGGACCGCCAGCAAATTCTTGATGAAGCACATCTTAGTCGCTATTTTATTCATCCTGGAAGCACTAAGATGTACCAAGATTTGAAACAACATTATTGGTGGACGAAAATGAAGATCGAGATTGCACGCTATGTGGCTAGATGTGACACCTGCAGACGTGTCAAGGCCATACATTTGAAAGCTGCCGGTCCATTACAGTCTCTACCAATACCAACGTGGAAATGGGAAGACATAAGTATGGACTTTATTGTGGGATTGCCCAGAACCGCAAAAGGGTATGACTCTATTTGGGTTATTGTTGATCAGCTCACAAAAGTTGCTCACTTCCTGCTAGTCAAGACAGTTCACCCAATTGCTGTTTATGCCCAATTGTACATTGCTCGCATTCTCAGCTTGCACGGTGTTCCGAAAACTATAGTGTCGGATCGTGGACCACAATTCGTATCCAAATTCTGGGAAGAACTTCATAAATCCCTGGGTACTAAGCTGCTCCACAGTTCGGCCTATCATCCTCAAACAAGTGGACAGACTAAGAGGGTTAATCAAATACTTGAAGATATGTTGCGGGCATGTGTTCTGGACTTCTCGCAAAAATGGGATGAATGTTTGCCTTTAGCGGAGTTTTCATATAATAATAACTATCAAGAAAGTATCAAGATGGCACCCTTCGAAGCTTTATACGGACGACAATGTCGTACTCCGCTAAATTGGTCTGAACCTGGAGAAAGGTATTTCTTTAGGCCTGATATGGTAAAAGAGACCAAAGAAAAGGTTCAGAAAATAATTCATAATATGAAGAAATCCCAAACTCGTCAGAAGAGTTATGCATACAAACGACGAATGCCCTTGTATTTTCTTGAAGGGGACTATGTCTACTTGAAAGTTTCACCAATGAAGGGTGTATCGCGTTTCAGGATAAAAGGGAAGCTTGCACCCAGGTACATTGGTCCATTCCCTATACTTGAAAGATATGGACCAGTGGCATATCGACTTCAACTACCCGAAACCTTGTCTGCTGTACATAATGTGTTCCATGTATCACAATTGAAGAAATGTCTTCGGGTACCAGATCGAACCGTTGAGGTGACAGATGTTGTCCTGGAACCAGACTTGACATATTCCGAACATCCCATCCGAGTCTTGGATCAAAAGGACAGGGTTACCCAGAGAAAAACTCTCAAGTTCTATAAGATACAGTGGAACCAACATTCTGAGAAAGAGGCTACATGGGAAACTCAAGACTTTTTAGATAAGAATTTCCCAGGCTTTTTAGCCTCATGTAATTTGTAAAGTGTGTATAGTTGTTATAATAAAGGAGTGAACCCCACACCACCCCCTGCCTTGTACCAGAAATAAGGAAATAAAAATGTGACACATTTCCTTTTCCATTACTCACCCGAGGACTTTTAATCTCGGGACGAGATCCTTTTATGGGGGGAAGGATGTAACACCCCTGGTGTTACTGTAACTAAAACTTGAGCATGGCATCATAAACATTGGCATTGCATATGTTTGACACACCTAGAGTGCACTCACTAGGTAAAATTTTAAACAAGTTGTATTGTTATAACATTTTGCAAATAGAACCCTGGATAGGAAATTTAACCCTAAATAGGGATTAAAGGGGTAAAACCTAACCCAAGTTAAGGAAACCTAAAAGCTTTAGGGGAAAAGTCATAAAATGACCCCAAGAATAAACTTGAGTCACATGTATACCCCTAAGGTACCAAAAACCCTAATTAGAACCCTGGAAAACCCTAAAACCAAACCCTAGGGGCTTATGTGCAAAATTAGTCCACTTTTGGACTAAAGTGCAAAAACCAAGTTAAATAAGTATCTTAAGTCATTTGGGTCATTCATATGTGAATTTACAAGCCAAACCCAAGTTTTGGACTAATTTGCAAAAAGTACCACTTGACCTCTATTTCATTCTAAGTCTGAATTTCAGTGTAGTTGGCTCAAATTTGGAGCCTTGTAACTTTTTAATCATAGGGTTTTTGCCCTAGGTCACCACACCAAACTTGTAGACTAAACAAAGGTGAACAACTTTGCTTATGAGTGTGAGCTTAGTTGTTAAGAAAAATCCAGAGATAATTAAGCTCAAAGTCGAGCTATTAGGCAACCCCTGGACTGAATTTTCAGTGACAGTGTGATGGGTTGAACTTTGAGCTTGATTTTGAATGGGCTTCGGTGACTATTTGATGATAAGCCTTGTGGCAAAGTTGAAGATGGATTATAGATGTATAACTTTGGTATAGAGAGTTAGCCTGGTCACCACACAAAATCTAGAGAAAATTGTACTCCAAGTCGCCCTGCCAGTTCATCTGATGGGTGTTCTTCATGGTACAGTGTCTGGTTGGATCAGACCGCCAGCGCAGAGAATCCTCACCGCCGACGACTCCCTCCGCCATGATTCGTGTCATTGGCGACTAGATTTGTGCCTGGAGTTGATGGATGGCATCGCGAGGTAAAAGCCGTGCGCTAGAAGTCACTCCGGCGACTCACCGTCGTAGCCCCTCTGCTTTACGACTGAAGCAGATAAGCTCGCCGGTGAACCGTCGTTTTCTGGCCTTGCGCCGCGTGTCCCAACCTCGCCACCGCATCGCCGTGACTCACTCTAGCTTCCTATCGACCACCAGAATTACTGCCACGACATTGAACACGTATTCACCGCACCAGTGTTCTTCTTCACCTCCGGCCGCCGCGCGTCAGCGCCCAAATTCATGGTCACCGCTCGCTAAACCTATAAATTGAGCCCGCTGTTAGCTTCACAATATCATCACGCACTACTTCAGCCAGTATTGCCTCCAGTCTTGCAACCGAGAGCTCGAATTTGGGATTTCCCCCAAATCAGTCGAAGAACACCGTAAAACCAAGTTCGCCGTGGCTAGCCTGTTCTGGTAAGACTCTGCCCAATTCAAACCTTGTTTAAGTGCTCTCGTATGCCTGTGATGCCCATCGACCCACTCAATTGCACAGAGTAGCCTTAGATCGCCGGGAACACGATCAAATGTCCATAATCTTCGCTGTTCTCGTGGACAGAAGAAAATAGGTCACCATTCGTGCAATTAAGTTAGGGGAAACATTCTCCTGGTCGTGAATTTGGTTTAGTCCGAAGCTGAACACCGGTCTTGGCCTCCTCCGGCCAGTCTGCGTGCTCGCCGGAGCTCGGGTGCGCGCGACGCCGTCGAGGACCTTGCCTGGTGAAGGAATAGAACTTCGGGGGTCTTAGTGCAAACTATCAGTGACACAGAAGAACAGTAAAGAAACTTGTTTCCAGTTAACCAAAACCCCGAGGTCCTTTTCGCAAAGCAGCCAGCACGGGCGCGCTTCTGCATGGATCTGGGCCGTGTACGCTGAAATCAGCCCACTACTGTTGCTACCTTTTCCTTTTCTTTTTACTCCAGAACCAAATAACTTGTAGAAAATTGTAGAAAAATCCTAAAAATGTCAAACCAATTTTCCTAGACTTCTTATTTTCCATAGTATTTAATAAAAATAGTTTCATGATTTTTAGGTTAAATAAGGAATTTTAAGGCATTTAAAGTAGTTTAAAGTATTAGTTCTGGATTTTTAGAAAACATATGGTAATTCCAAAAATGTCCAAACTTTTTATATGAGTTCTATACATTATTTAGAAGCCTTGGGTAGAGTTTGGGTTGATTTGGACCTTGTTTGATACTTAGAACCCAAAACCCCACCCCTGCCCTGTGAACTCCTTTACTGACTCTGGAAACCCTAAGTTCTCGGAGTTCCGTGAAGGAGAATTGTATTCAAGATCTTAGATAATAAATTCTTATTATCTTTGCACTCTCATGAGCATTACATGACATTCATTCTTATATACATATATGTGGTTATGTTTAGAAAACGAAGAAGAAATTGAAGTGACTGAAGAGAAGGCACCACCACCTTCGGAATCTCAGGCAGGGTCTTGTCTCTACTTTGACATCTGCGGGCCTGAGCCTGACTCACCTACTAACGAAGGCAAGCCCCGATGCATTTGCCACCTTCCTTGATGAATTTAAAATCTTTCTCACTTGATTGATGCATTAGGTGATAAGAGTTGATTGCTTAAACAATTCCTGCATTACCTTCTTTGATCTTTGATTACCTTCATTGATACCCTGTTTTACAAAAGGTTTTTATTATGCTTAGTATTGCTCTAGCCAAACAAAAGGTTTTGTTTTCCAAAATGATGATTGGCAAAGTGGGAGGGATGTTTTGAAAATAAAACTTGATGATGGATCCATTATGGCCGTAATGGGTTCAACATCGGAAAAGATGTACCTCTATCAGGTACCAAGCTTTGGGTTTTGAAATGATTAAGCTGAGACCGGGCGGGTGACTTGCACGAGAAGAGAGTCTCTGTGTAGTGTCTCCGTCTGAGTCGATTAAGGACCGTGTCGATGTAGGCTTGATGACCGAGGACCCTTTAACTGGTCACATGCCTCGTCATGGGTAAGCCTTGCCTCGGGCAGACTAAAGCCAGAATAAGATAACACGAAATGGGCGTGGAGCGGTGGCGGGAGTAGCGTGTACCCTCCGTGGCAAGAGGCTGGACGGTGGTGTATCTGTGCTCTCGGTTTGCGTGAACCTGATCTGGTCTTAAGAACCCCAGTGGCGGGTTGACATATGCAAGGGTTAAGTGCTACATATGTCGTGTGATTGGAGATCCTCAGCTGAGTATAATCGATTCGGATCGCCGTACCTTCGCGGTTATGAAGACTTGGTCACTGCCCTATACGTAGAACTCCAATAAAGATGAAAGACTTGTCAAGAAACTGGCTAGTGCAGGACAAGTGTTTGAACTAGGGTAGAGAGAAATCTAGATGTAGGTAAGTTTACCTAACTAGAAAATAAAATTGGAATTTTTAAGGATCCACTCTTAGTAAGCATTTATGCAAAAGAGAGTCTTTGATCTTGAAATACCTTACCTTGACTCCCTTATAACCAGCATGCCCTTGAGAGTCTTTTCCTTAGTCGGGTAAGACTTGCTGAGTAATTCCATACTCAGGGTTTATTCCCCCGTTGTTTTTAGGTGAGGAAGCAGCAAATTTTTGTTGCTTTTGTACCAAGGTGGTTCCAAATGAAGAAAAACAAGAGTGAAGCTGCAGGAGGACATGGTCCTCCATAAGAAACTTTTATGTAAGAACTTATCGGGAGGAGTTTTTGCCTCCCTTGGTATTGTAATAATACTACTCAGCACTCGTTATATATAACTCTGGTCTGTAGTAAGTAACTTGATCTTACTTTCTAATAAATGTAAGATTATGTAATCACTTCCGCATTTCGATATCTCCGATGTTCTGTAATGTCTGCAAGACGGGTGAAACGTTCTTGGAAAGGTAAGAGAAAAGATACCGAACTTATCAAGTAATTCAGGAACATCTACAGGGTTGTCTGATGTCTGTTGGACAAGGACAACTGTAGGTGGGCCTAATGACTTGGGAGGTTCCGTCACAGCTCGGGAGAAGTTGTCTGGAGGAACCGTCGTCCGCCCTGAGGCTATCTTAGCCAGCTCGTCTGCAGTCTCGTTGTATCATCGAGCGACGTGGTTGAGCTCGAGCCCGTAGAACTTGTCCTCCAGGCACCGAACCTCGTCGCAGTAGGCTTCCATCTTCGGGTCGCGGCAGTGGGAGTTCTTCATGACTTGGTCGATAACAAGCTGCGAGTCACCGCGAGCGTCGAGGCACCGGACCCCTAGCTCGATGGCGATGCGCAACCCGTTAACCAGAGCCTCGTACTCGGCCACGTTGTTGGACGCCGGGAAATGGAGGCGCAGTACGTAGCGGAGGTGCTTCCCGAGGGGTGAGATGAAGAGCATGCCCGTGCCCGCTCTTGTTTTCATCAGCGACCCATCGAAATACATGGTCCAGAGTTCCGGTTGGATCGGAGCTGCTGGAAGCTAGGTGTCGACCCATTCAGCCACAAAGTTCGCCAAGACTTGGGACTTGATGGCCTTCTGAGGGGCGAATGAGATTGTCTCACCCATGATCTCCACCGCCCACTTTGCAATCCTACCCGAGGCCTCTCGGCTCCGGATGATCTCACCCAGGGGGAAGGATGACACCACAGTCACCGGATGAGACTCGAAGTAGTGACGCAACTTTCGCCGTGTCAGAATTCCTGCATACAGCAGCTTCTGAATTTGCGGGTAGCAGATCTTGGTCTCGGACAGTACCTCACTGATGAAGTAGACCGGCCTCTGGACGGGCAGTGTGTGCCCTTCTTCTCGTCTCTCGACCACGATCGCGGCGCTGACCACCTGAGTGGTAGCGGCGACGTAGATCAAGAGGGCTTCTCCGGCAGCGGGGGGCACCAGGATGGGCGCGCTTGTAAGGAGCGCCTTCAAGTCCCGAGGGCTTCCTCGGCCTCGGGGGTCCAAGCGAAGCGCTCGGTCTTCCTTAAGAGGCGATACAGGGGGAGGCCTCTTTCACCGAGGCGCAAGATGAAGCGGCTCAGAGTCGCAAGGCATCCCATGACCCTCTGTACTCCTTTCAAGTCCTTGATAGGCCCCAGGTTGGTGATGGCCGCGATTTTCTCCGGGTTGGCCTCGATGCCCCGCTCAGAGACGATGAACCCCAGGAGTATGCCTCGGGGGACTCCGAAGACACACTTCTCGGGATTGAGTTTTACGCCTTTCGCCTTGAGACACTTGAATGTCGTTTCAAGGTCGGAGAGGAGGTTGGAGGCTTTCCTCGTCTTGACTACGATGTCATCGACATAGGCCTAGACCGTTCGACCAATGTGCTCCCTGAACACGTGGTTCATGCACCTTTGGTACGTCGCACCCGCATTCCTCAAACTGAATGGCATAGTAACGTAGCAGTACATGCCAAAAGGTGTGATGAAAGAAGTCGCGAGCTGGTCGGACTCTTTCATCCTGATTTGGTGATACCCTGAGTAGGCATCGAGGAATGACAGGGTTTCGCACCCAGCAGTGGAATCCACGATTTGATCGATACGAGGCAGAGGGTAGGGAACCTTCGAACATGCTTTGTTTAGACCAGTGTAGTCTACACACATCCGCCATTTCCCACCTTTCTTTTTCACAAGCACAGGGTTGGCTAGCCATTCGGGATGGAATACCTCTTTGATGAACCCTGCAGCCATCAGCTTGTGGATCTCCTCGCCTATGGCTCTGCGCTTTTCTTCATCGAATCGGCGCAGAGGCTGCTTCACAGGTCGGGCTCCAGCTCGGATATCTAGTGAGTGCTCGGTGACTTCCCTCGGTATGCCAGGCATGTCCGAGGGACTCCACGGAAAAACCTCGGCGTCTGCGGAGAAAGTCGACGAGCACTGCTTCCTATTTGGGGTCGAGCTTGGAGCCGATCCGGATCTGCTTGGAGGTGTCGTTGCTGAGGTCGAGAGGGACGGATTTAACCGCCTCTGCTGGTTTGAAGTTGCCGGCGTGGCGCTTCGCATCCGGAACCTCCTTGGGGAGGCTCTCCATGTCAGCGATGAGGGCCTCAGATTCGGCGAGGGCCTCGGCATACTCCACGCACTCCACGTCGCATTCGTACGCGTGTCGGTACGTGGGGCCGACGGTGATGACCCCGTTGGGGCCCGACATCTTGAGCTTGAGGTAGGTGTAGTTGGGGACAGCCATGAACTTGGCATAGCATGGTCTCCCCAGCACTGCGTGGTAGGTTCCTTGGAACCTGACCGCCTCGAACGTGAGGGTTTCCTTTCAGAAATTGGAGGGAGTCCCGAAGCAGACGGACAGATCGAGTTGTCCAAGGGGCTGGATGCGCTTCTCGGGAATGATCCCGTGAAAGGGCGCCGCGCCAGCCCGGATCGAGGACAGATCGATCTGCAGGAGCCCGAGGGTGTCGGCGTAGATGATGTTGAGGCTACTGCCTCCGTCCATGAGGACCTTGGTAAGCCTGACGTTGCCAATGACGGGATCAACAACGAGCGGGTACTTCCCCGGGCTCGGCACGCGGTTGAGGTGGTCGTCTTGGTTGAAGGTGATGGGCTTGTCGGACCAGTCTAGATAGACTGGCGCCGCCACCTTTACCGAGCAGACCTCTCGGCGCTCTTGCTTGCGGTGCCGAGCCGAGGCGTTCGCCACCCGCCCACCGTAGATCATGAAGCAGTCGTGGACCTCGGGGAACTCCTCTGCCTCGTGAGCTTCCCTCTTGTCGTTGTCGGGGGCCCTGCCACCTTCCGCCGGTGGCCCGACCTTGTGGAAGTAGCGCCGAAGCATGACGCAACCCTCAAGGGTGTGCTTTACGGGACCCTGATGATAGGGGCACGACTCCTTGAGCATCTTGTCGAACAAGTTGGCGCCTCCGGGAGGCTTCCGAGGGTTCTTGTGCTCGGCGGCGGCGACGAGGTCTGCGTCGGCGGCGGCGCATTTCGCTTGCAACTTCCTCTTGCCCTTCTTCCTCGCGCCGCGCTGGGCGGACGCCTCGGGGACGTCATCCAGCTGGTGCCCCTGAGGCTGCTTGTCCTTCCGGAAGATGGCCTCGACCGCCTCTTGGCCAGAGGCGAACTTGGTGGTGATGTCCATCAGCTCGCTCGCCCTGGTGGGAGTCTTGCGACCTAGCTTGCTCACCAGGTCGCGGCAAGTGGTGCCCGCGAGGAACGCGCCGATGACATCTGAGTCGGTGATGTTGGGCAGCTCGGTGCGCTGCTTCGAGAATCGCTGGATGTAGTCCCGCAGGGATTCTCCCGGCTGCTGGCGGCAACTTCGGAGATCCAGGAGTTCCCAGGGCGCACGTATGTGCCCTGGAAGTTGCCGGCGAAGGCTTTGACCAAGTCGTCCCAGTTGGAGATCTGTGTAGGAGGCAGATGCTCTAGCCAGGCTCGGGCGGCCTCGGAGAGGAACAGGGGAGGTTGCGGATGATGAGGTTGTCATCGTCCGTTCCACCCAGCTGGCAGGCCAGCTGGTAGTCCACGAGCCACAGTTTCGGCCTTGTCTCCCCCGAGTACTTGGTGATAGTAGTTGGGGCCTGGAACCGGGTCGGGAACGGCGCCCATCGTATGGCCTGGCTGAAAGCTTGCGGACAGGGTGGTTCGGGCGAAGGGCTCTGATCCTCCCCACTGTCGTAGCGTCCCCCATGCCTGGGGTGATAGCCTCGGCGCACCCTCTCGTCGAGGTGGGCTCGACGGTCGCGGCGATGGTGCTCGTTGCCGAGGTGGCCCGAAGCCGCAGGTGCTGTGTCCCGCGTGCGCCCGGTGTGGACCGAGGCTTCCCGCGTGAATCGGGAAGTTGCGACGTGATGCTCCGGGGGGTACCCCTGCCTTCGGGAGGCAGAGCTTTCGGCCCGTCGGACCGTGGCATCCTCCAGGAGATTCTTGAGTTCTCCCTAGATACGCCGCCCCTCGGTGGTGGATGATTCCGGCATCGCGCGGAGTAGCATTGCTGCTGCAGCCAGGTTCTGGCCGACCCCACTGGAAGCCGGAGGCAGCCTGGCCCTGGCACCATCGGCGATGCGGCGCTGGACGTCCTGGGCCAGATGACGCGCTTCTCCGGCCGGTGCTCGGCCTGCCCGCTCCTGCCCGATGTTCTGCCGGAGCTGCACAAGTTGTCCTGCTTCCTCGTCGAACCTGGCCTGCATCTCACGGATTTGCTCGAGATGTGTGTCCTAACCCCCCGCAGGGACTAGGACCACAGCTAGCTCCCGAAGGATGTCAACGCGAGGCGCAGGCCTAGAGGGATTGCCGTCCTCCGGCATACCAAGGCGGTTGCCTTCGTCAAGACCCTCTAGATCGACGTGGAAACATTCGCGACTTGGGCCACAGTCCTCGTCGCCGAGGCTGTGGCTATCATTGGAGCAATCGGAGAGGCAGTAGTCACATGCGGTCACGAAGTCCCGCATGGCACTGGGGTTATCGAGCCCGGAGAGATCCCAACCAGAGTCGGGCTCGTCATCTTCCTCGGAACCCAGGGGCCTGTAGGTCGAGACGGCCGTCAATCTGTCCCAGGTTGACCACATATGGTACCCCGGAAGGTTTGGATATGCCTTTATGAAAGCATCCACCGAAGCGAGGTTGCTTGGTGGGTCGAAGCTGAATCTAAAAGGCATAGGATGGGAAACTGTCGGTACCTCTTGATCGACGGACGGTGGCGAAGTCGCGTCAGGGACGGACTGCACCATTATCTCAGGTACGAGGCTAACGCCCAGCAAGTCCTTCGCGAGCGTGCTGGCGTCGTTCGTTTGCTTGGGGTTGGCGTGTTGCGGGGAAACGACGCTCGTCTTCGTCTCAAACGCGAGGTCGACGCCCGACGTGTCCCCCGTTAGGGCGCCGGCATCGTCGACTCGCTCGACAGCCGACGAGGTGCCGCCTCCTGCTTGGCCATGATTGCCCCGCCTCCTCCTCCATCGACGGGGAAGGTGACGGGACAGACTCGGATGCTGTTCTTCCGCCACGCGGGGAAGACGTCGTCGATTCCGCCGTCGGCGGGCGGGCTGACGGCTGCCATTGTCGTTGTCGCGCGGCGGAGGAAGGAGTATCATGTCGTAGCTGCCATCGAGGGACATGAACTCGAGACTCCCGAAACGGAGCTTCGTCCCGGGTTGGAGAGGTTGCTGGAGACTCCCCATCTAGAGCTTGACGAGAAGCTGTTCGTCAACACGCTGCAGGCCCCTACCTGGCGCGCCAACTGTCGGCGTTTCGACCCCGGGGGGGGGGGGGTCCCTGGACCGACGAGTAAATTGTCGCTGCATGTCCCAGCCCAGATGGGTCGGCGCGAGACGGAGACACAAGGGGGGAAAACAGTAAGGGGAAACCCGCGACCTCGTGTTGTCCTACGCCCAGGGCGGATGCGCTTGCAGTAGGGTGTTTATCCTTATCCCGTGCGTGGTTATCCATCTAATCACGTGGGAGTTGTTGGCTATCTCTTAGGAAAAGGTCTAGACCACCTCCCCTATAAATATAAAGGGGTACGACCGATTGAGACCCCCGAACACATTTCGATCGAACCAATTACTTTACTTACTTTTCCTGCCCTAGGAGTAGATGTAGCGTAGTTCTAGTTGTAGTCTTCCACATATCCACTTCCACCCCTATTCGACTCTACGTCGTCTAGATCCGTCTTGGGTGGCCTGCCGATCCCAAGACGACCCTAGGATCTCACCCCTCCCGGGGGCAAGATCTAGTTGTCCACTCAAGACCTCTTCCTCGAATTGATCTTTTAATTCCTATATGACTCCACGTCGTCTGGGGACGCCCCGGGTGACCTGTCGACCCGGAGCACCTTAAGATCTCTTTCCCCCAGTAGACGAGATCTAGATTCTAGCAAGGAGGAGGAAGACGACCCTATCGCCAGGTCACGGACCATCCAGCCCAGAGCTGCGGGCCGTCCTGTGTGACGTAGGGAAGACACTGCTCCTGCGCCTAGGTCACGAACCGTCCGGCCCAGGGCCACGGACCGTCCGCGCCGCCGCAGAGGGCACCGCCAGGCGGTACACCACCTAGTGATTGGCGCTACCCAAATCGGTGCCAACACCGATCCTAAGGAAGTTCACCTTAGGGCCGTGAAGAGAATCATGAGGTATTTAGTATACACTCCTAAGTTTGGGCGTTGGTACCCCAGGGGATCCACATTTGATTTAATAGGTTATTCCGATGCCGATTGGGCAGGGTGTAAAATTGATAGGAAGAGCACATCAGGGACTTGCCAGTTTCTAGGGAGATCTCTAGTGTCGTGGGCTTCAAAGAAACACAACTCAGTAGCTCTTTCTACCGCCGAAGCCGAGTATATTATCGCAGGCCATTATTGTGCACAATTACTTTGGATGAGACAAACCCTTAGGGACTATGGCTACAAATTGAGCAAATTCCCTATCCTATGTGATAATGAGAGTGCAATCCGCATAGCGGATAATCCCGTTGAACACAGCCGCACTAAGCACATAGACATTCGGTATCACTTTCTGAGGGATCACCAATAAAGGGGGATATCGAAATAGCTTATATTAACACCAAAGATCAATTGGCCGATATCTTCACCAAGCCACTAGATGAGAAAACCTTTAGCAAACTTAGGAATGAGCTAAATATACTTGATTCTTGGAATTTTGATTGAAACATTGCACATATAGCTCATTTATATACCTTTGATCATATCTCTTTCATTTGGTACAATTGCTATTTCTTATTCTTCTTGTGCCAAGACTACGACTAATGTGTTTTCAAGTGTATTTCTATGATAAGTCGTAGATTGAAAGGGAAATAGAGTATTTGGCAAAGACAACGCTTCCACTCAACTCCAATGGTATTACTTACCCTTTGCCGGTATTCCGCCATCTCTCCGATTGGTATAATCTTTCACTCATATTCATGTTATCAATGGGGGAGAAAACATAAAAAGGGCTCCAACGTTCTCCGTTTTTGGCGATTAATGCCAAAGGGGGAGAAAATATTAAGCCCAAAGCAAAAGGACCGCACCACCACCATTTCGAAAAATTTCGAAATAAAAAAATTTAATTGGTATTCACAAATGTTGTTTTTCAATTGGTACTCAAGATAAATTCAAATTGGTATCTATGCTTATGAAAATAAGATTTCAAAATTGGTATCCTTTTCAAAACCCTCTTGAAAGCTAATAGGAGAATTCCATTCAGGGGGGAGCTTTTGATTAGTCAAAGGAAAAGCATTTGAAATAGGGGAGAATTTTCAAATCTTAAAAATGCTACTTGCAATCTTATTCATATACCTTTGACTATTTGCAAAAGAATTTTGAAAAGATTTGCAAAAATAAAACAAGTGGTGCAAAAGTGGTCCAAAATATCAAATAAAAGAAAGCAATCCATTCACTCTTATCCATATGTAATAATACTTTCTTATTGGTTTAATTCTAAATAACCTATGCACTTATCATTATGCAAATTAGTTCATTTCAGCACTCTATATATTTGCTTTGGTTTGTGTTGGCATCAATCACTAAAAAGGGGGAGATTGAAAGGGAAATAGGGTTAACCTTTTTCAACAATTAATTTTGGTGGTTGAATGCCCAACACAAATATTTGGACTAAATAGTTTGCTCTAGAATACATGTTCTACAAGTGCATAAAGGTTCAACATAAACCAATAAATAATCAAGTTAGGGATCAAATTCAATGGAGCAAAGAAACCTAGTGTGCTCTGGTCTGGCGCACCGGACTGTTCGGTGTGCCACCAGACAATGTCCGGTGCACCAGGGCCCTACATAGCTGAACTGGCCACTCTCGGGTTTCTCCAGGCGCGCTTCGCTATAATTCACCGGACTGTCCGGTGTGCCACCGGACTGTCCGGTGTGCCACCGGACTGTCCGGTGCACCAGCGGAGCAATGGCTCCTTCGCGCAACGGTAGACTGCAAAAGCTGAAGAATCAGATGAACAGTGAAGAACAGTGCGTGCAGAGTTAGAGCCACCCGTCAGAGGCTCACCGGACAGTGAATAGTACCTGTCCGGTGCGGCACCGGACTGTCCGGTGCCACTAGAGGACAAAGCCTCCAACGGTCAAATGCTCCAGAACCCTAACGGTTGGGTGATGTGGTCCGGTGGCGACCGGACTATCCGGTGCGCCCATCGACAACAACATGCCCCAACGGTTGTTTGGTGGTTGAGGGCTATAAATACCCCCAACCACCACCACTCTAAGCATCCAAGTTTCTAGCACTTCACATTCAATACAAGAGCTAGTGCATTCACTCCAAGACATATTTCCAAAAGATCAAAGCCTCTCCAAATCTAGAATTCATTACAACCACCTAGTGACTTGAGAGAGAGTTTGTTCTTGTTCTTTGCGCTCTTGTTGCTTCATTGCTTGGATCGCTTTCTTCCTTCCTCATTCTTGTTCCCAAGTGTTTTGTAAGCAAGGCAAGAGACACCAATTGTGTGGTGATCCTTGTGGGGTCTAAGTGACCCGTGAGAATTAAGGAGAAAGCTCACTCAGTCTAAGTGACCGTTTAAGAGAGGGAAAGGGTTAAAAGAGACCCGGTCTTTGTGACCACCTCAACGGGGACTAGGTTCTTTAGAACCGAACCTCGGTAAAATAAATCATCATGTCCATCCACTTTATTTCTTGGTTGATTTGTTTCCCCCCTCTCTCCCGGACTCGGATTTAATTCTAACGGTAACCCCGGCTTGTAGTTTTTGTTTTAAGTTGCAAATTTCAGATTACGCCTATTCACCCCCCTCTAGGCGACTTTCACCTAGTACAATGTAGTGTTGATCATAGTATTGCTCTGGAGCGTGTTACAATCGGTGTGCTTGTGTGTCGAGAATAGGGGGTCATTCCCTTTTATAGCTCAAGGGAAGGACCTTATAGGGGAGGCTTGCTCTCTATTGGTATGAGGGTGGTTTGTTGCCCTGGGTTTATGTAGTGTCCCTAACGCGGTCCGTAGGGTTGTGTGTAGCTGTACCCCCGGTATGGCATCGCCCTCGCCCATTGCTCAGGCTCTTGTAGCGAGTCCATCGTTGACGTTTTCGTAATGGTGTGCGGCGAGTCCCACGAATTAGTCTCAAAAGTGCGATCGTATGTGGCGTGGCTTCTCCTGTCGTCATGGGCCCTTCGTCACCTACTAGCGTGCACAGGCGCACACTTAGTATGGCGTGTTGTCTCATCCTTCTGATGTATGGGTTACTGTAGAGACACCAGTACCGAGGCTGTCCCCGACTGGGTTTAACTGGCCCCATAGGCAGTGGGGATACGCCCGAGACTGTTTCTGGGGTCGTACGATCGTGTTGATGGTGGCCTCCTAGCGTCCATCCGGCGTGCTGTGCGCATGTCTGGACATGGCTTGATGGTGACGCATCACGTCGTAGCTGACGTGGGTCAGTAGCGCTGGAGTCAGATATTTGCCTCGCCGGGTTGCTCGACGGTGAGTTGGTCGGCTGGAGTTGATTGGTGGAGAGTTGGTCGGCGGAGAGTTGGTTAGCCGGTTCGTCTCGCAAAGTTGGTCGGCGAGAGTTGGTCCACAGAGTTGGTCGGCGTAGAGTGGGTCAGTCGGTCCACCTCGCAGAGTTGGTTGGTGGAGAGTTGGTCAGCCGGTCCGCCTCGCAGAATCGCTCGACAGAGACTTGCTCGACGGGTGGATCATTTTAAAAGAGACCATAGGCCTATTTCGGGTAGCCGATTCCTAAGTAATCGACAGATCCTTTAATTTATCGGAACACATTACATAAAGATGCATAGTAGAGTAGGTGATAATATAGGTACACAAAAATAAACCCTTTTTGGCAGAGATCTACTTGGGCCTCATAAAACGGTTATGGGAGAGAAACTAGCTGTGGTGGTGGAAAAACTAGACAGGGTGATAAATGGGCGTCCTGTACATGGCCTATGCTATTCGTCCTTGTAAATTTGTAATCCACGAGTAATAACCTTAGGCTATCCGCACTCGTGGAACCCTAAATTTCTACTCTAAAAGGAATATTTCATCCTGGTCACCGAGATTCTCTACTCTATACCACAATCATCCGCGGTCACAATTACTCTATATATCTATCTTATACCAACTACCATATATTATATTATATTTTTCCCACACTATTCTATCCCACCGCGCCTGCCACTGTCTATCCCTCCGAACTCCCAACAGCGCTGTCAGGCAGGAACAGTACGTAGAGTAGAAACGAGCGTACGCTGTATATAGCGTTCCTCTCTCCTTACTGCGTGATATAGTAGTACGTAGAGTTTGCCGTTGCAGTCGTCGCGTTACTCCATATTCGACGCTACCTTTGTAGCGTACGTGATCGAGTAGATCACTACGGACAGCCTTATCTTCTGAGCCGCCAGTTTGATGGATCCTAGGAAGGGCCGGAACACGCTGTACGACTGTGTACTATGATGGAGAAGAAGAGACGGTTCCTGTCCTGTGGAGAGAGAGAGAGCCTGTTTTAATGCGGCATTGGCCCTTGGCGGTCCATGCATGACCTGCTAGTGTTAGCGATGTGCAGTGCGTCTGAGTAAAGAAATCATGATCAGACGATGTGTTGTTTCCCTTGGTCTGTCCTGTTAGAGAGCACACAAATGCGATGGGGGACATGGGGCAAGCGCAATGTCACAGCTAGAGAGCACAGTGAAGCAAACCCCAGAGTCGCTTGTACCAAGCTTTGTTGGGTCAAAGCCTCAAAGGCAGGTTCTTAAACTTGTTATCTTATCTTAGGTTGTTAAACAAGAAGTAATCAACAAGCACGGGTCGAGATAGATGACTTCACCAATTCAATCATTTAGAGTAATGTTTGGTTGAGGAGTGGGAGAGAATAGAGTGGCTTTATTTCAATTTTTGGATGTTTAGTTTCCAACAAAATTAGAGCGGAGGGGCTCCTGTGTCTCCATATGAAAATTTTACCATAAATAATTGGAACGCTCTCGCTCTACAAAAACGACCGGACGCGAGCGCTCTCTCCCCTCTCCTTTCCTCTACACTCATACGGCTCTCTAATCAAACAAAGAATGGAGCGGCTCCACTTTATTATACTCTTCAACTAAACAAAAAAATGGAGTGGCTCTATTCTTCTTGCTAAATACAGGATAGAACGACTCCATTCTCAAATACTAGAATGAAACTATTTTATTCTATTTGACTCTTGAACCAAACACACTCTTACCCCAGCGGACATAAAATGGACTCTGGCTCTGTAAGCACTGGAAACACGGATACATGCACGACCACCTCACGTGGTGTCACATGCGCGAGCGAAGACTTTGATCTTTGGCGTGGTGGTGGATGGTGGTGGTGGCATGCATGACGGAGGTGGCTTTGGCTTGGCCTCTGACCGCTGTGACATGGAAGTGGAACCGGATCCTCACTAATCTGACCGACAATCCGAAGCCCAGGCCGAGTAAACAACTGGGAGTAGTACTAAGACATACGGAGTACTCCTCCTAATACATATATAATAATGGCTTGGCTTGGCCTGGGCCTGCACTGAATTATAATTCAGAAGCAACCTGACGAGAGGGAGAGCCCTGCCCAACCACAACCACTCCACTCCTCCCCGTGCAAAAAGAATCCAGCTCAATGATGGAGGTTTTGCCCCCGCACGAGAGTGATGATCTGGACGCAATCAAGTGAAGATTCCCTCACTTAACGCACCCCTAGCAAAATGATTAGACTCTCTCCAACCGATCCTCTAAATCCTCATCTACACTTAAAGTTTAGAGGATGCGGCCGTCTTATATGTCCGTAACAACATTATCTAAACGGTCCTCTAAGTATAAAGGCCACCGTTAAGTCCTCTATATATAGAGCTTTTCTGTTCTCTTCTAATACTTCAAACAACCGATTCAGTAAAACTAAAATTTTCTACGATACATTTGAGATACGTATATATAAAAATTAAAAGTAAAATATGTCTCAAATATAGATGAAATATAGATGATGCTGCTGAAGATAAAGAAGATATAGATAAGAAAATCTTTGAGAAGAAAATAGGATGAGATATGGATGGAGATAGTAGCCAAGAGCCAACGGCGCCATCGAGCTCTGGAACTGGTTGAGGGAGAACAGCACCACCACCGCAAAGGTCGGAGACCGGATGACAGGACAGGTTCCGTTCTGGTCACAAATGGTTAGTGGCCAGTGCCATCAGTGCGCAGTGGGGTTTAACACCCGTCTCGAGAGCGATCATGGCGGTTTGGACTTTGCAAGACGAATCTGCATGGCCACCTGTTCAGTGGTAGTAGTACTAGTAGGAGTACCGTCTGCCAGTCTGTGAGATTATTGCAGAGTTGCAGCCTTGCATATTATGTTTGTGCAGAGGTGACAACTGTTTGTCCAGGTCCGTCTGCCTCATGTGTTGCCCTCCTGACAAGTGACAACCAAGCACCCAACCCAAAGCGGCGAGTTTGGTGTCACCAGGATTGCTGGATCCTCCACCCCCGAATCATGCACCTATATAAGGCTGTGCGCAGCGGTTACCGCTGCCTCTTCCCCTCCCCTTGCATGCGGCGCGTAGGGGCACCCTACGGCCGCAGCGGTGCCCCTACAGCGCTCCCTACGCGTCGGTCCTCTTCTCTCTCCCCCCAGATCTAGCGTGTCACTGTTCATCACCCTAAACACTGTGCTGCGGGTCCACGAGTAATTGTTAGTAGATAAAAAATTGATAGTTGGTATAGAAAATAATATTTTATAGTGGTAGTGGGGTATAGGGGGAGTATTTAGGGGGAACCACTGCGGGAGATGAAAAAATAGAGGGAAAAATAGGGGGGAAAAGTGATATAGGAGAAAAAATTTAGAGGTAACGGTTGCGGATAGCCTAAGAAAGAATTCATTGGAATGCTCGGGTTGCAAAGGAGCCCTCGTAGACATCATCCTTCCTCGGCGGTTTCGGTGCATGATTTGGATCGATGAAATGAATTCGTTGAGTTTAAGTACATAAGAGTTTCAACCATCCGTACAGGTTTGGGATTTTGTTTTGGGGGAAACCAAACCATGATACTAGCATTCACCGGACAATCTGTCGATATCAAGTACATGTGAGTGATACAACAATGCCCCTGTTTGTTTCGGTTTTTCATAGCTTTTGGCCACCAAAAGCTGCTGCGGACTGTCAAACACTCAGCTTTTCAGCCAGCTTCTATAAAATTCGTTTGGATAAAAATCATTCAAAATCAACATAAACATATAATCGGTTGAGTCATCGCAATAGTAGTAATCCGTCACTTTATAGATCCTAAGGCCCATAGACAACTTTATCTTCCTCCACATATAATTCTAATGATACTTAAATTCTCTACAAAGCCAGATTCTCCCCACAACTAGATTCTCGGAAAAGCTGGTCAGAAAAAAGCTGAACCGAACAGGCCCAATGTGCCTCCTAGACTGGAAGCTTTTAGCAAGAGCGCATTTCGGCGAGGAAGTGTCTTTAGGATTGTGTCACACTTCAGATTCTATGATACAATTACAGAGCACAGGGCAAATATTGCAAACCTCCAAATATTGGATATCTGCAATCAATGTGCATATGCTATAATGCAAACCACAAAGGCAACTGCAAATCCCCGAAGCTGGAGCTGTGATTATGGGAAATACAGAAAATTCAGGTCTGTATATTCGCTCCTTCAGACTCAGATCCATAGATTCAGCTTTACACATCGAGGATGATGAATGCTCTTGTCATGTCAGCCAGAAAATGTTGATTGGAATTCATGTGTTCATAAGTCTGTAGTTTTGACATTAGCAGAGTAAGGAGTACCATACTTAACTGTGTACGAAAGGTAGCCTCCGATAAGAATTCTCCCTGAACCAGTACTAATAATTCTGAAAACTGAAAACGTGTCCCTTCTCCTGAACCTCAGTTGGCACATACCGATGAATCACACACAGCATTGAACTAAATTGGTGATCGTACGGTACCTCAGAAAGCAGCGGGACTATCATCCAGTTGTTTCTCGTCCTCGATCTCCACCTCCAAAATTTCCTGGAATAACAATAGGTGGGCCCCCATGTTACACCTTGATTAAACAACAGTCTCCCCATTTCCTGCACTGGCCCACCCCATTATTTGTTGAAGCAAAGGAACGCAAGCACTCCAGCAGAAACCCTCACCGGAATGCGGTTCTTGAGGTAGTTTCCGATCCGCGCCACCACGGTGGCGCGGGTGTGCCAGAACTTGCCCTTGAGCCGGAGCTTCACGAACGGCCCGTCCAACTCCGCGAGGTCAACTTGCCCTGCAGCCACCAAAGAACCATCCACGGGAAGGAGAAGTCACAATCCATTTCTTGGTAAAGTAAGCAGTACAGCGTCTTCTGGGTAAGCGCTTGGCCTGGCCTTCACCTGTGATGCCCACCGACGTGTCGAATAGCTGCCCTAGCTGACGCGCACAAGACCAGCGACAGCATTAGCTCGAGGCTGAAAGCCTGCAACGGCACTTCGATCCGATGGGGGGTGAGGAGAGAAGGGGAATCGGTTCAGTTTCCTTGCCTCGGATTTGGCTTCGTCTAGGGCCAGCCGGACGTTGTCCTCGGTCAGGTCGAGTGACGCTGTAATCGCCGCGGCCGCGCGGTTCGGCCGGCCGCCCCGTCGTCGGTACCGTACGGTGCGCGCTGCTGCTGTCAGGCGCGGTACGCGGACGTAGGCCGAAGTGGAGAAGAATGGCAGCGGCGAGGAGCTGGATAGCGGAGGGGGCACCGGGAGGAGGCGGGCGCGGAGGACGGCGGCGAACGCCATGGGCGTTGCGGGTGCGGAGAGCACTCGCTGCCGGGTGGGTCTCCTTATCCTATTTTGTCTCAGAGGCCTATGGCTGTGGCGTTCAAGCGCGCGGCGTCGTTGATATTCTTTTTGTCGTTCCGCCGTCGGTGAGGTCAGCTCCCCAGAACTTCGGAACCGAAGTTGTACGGAAAACTGAAAGTGGTGCTAGTAGAGACTATTTAGTTACAGGGTTAAATTTTAGCCATTTAGATGCTAATTAAAAGTTTTAAATATATTCTAATTATAATACTACAGATGATAATTAAATGATAAGACGAACATATTAAACCTAATTAGTTAATAATTCACTCTTATGGTGATATAATAAACATTTGTTACCCATAATTAATTAATTTAAAAAATATAACTAGTTTTATAATTAGATTATATTTAATACTCGGGCATTCAAACATCTAATGTGACACGGGCTAAACTTTAGTCCTCAGTGTTCTTAGCTAGCCAAGCTAGTCCATTACATAAACTTCTATGCACAGAAATCGAAATACCTTTTCAACTACTCCCTTCGGTATCAAATTACAAGTCGTTTAGTATAGTGACACGGTCTCCAAAATATAGTTTTGACCAATGTTTTATTGTTATAATAGAATAAACTCTTAATACATTTATATTTTTATGGACGTGATTTTTAAGATAAATTAGTACATATGTGAAAGTCGTCTAGAGGGGGGTGAATAGGCGGAATCTGAAAATTATAAACTTAAGCACACACTACAAGCCGGGGTTAGCGTTATAATTAAAATCGAGTACGAAAAGAGAGGGCGAAAACAAATCACAAGCAAATAAAGAGTGTGACACGGTGATTTGTTTTACCGAGGTTCGGTTCTTGCAGACCTACTCCCCGTTGAGGTGGTCACAAAGACCGGGTCTCTTTCAACCCTTTCCCCCTCTTAAACGGTGAGAGCACCTAGAGGGGGGGTGAATAGGTGATCCTGTAAAAATCAAATACTTGTAGCCACAAAACTTGGTTAAGTGTTAGCTCAATAGAATCAAGTGGCTAGGAATCAAGCTCTTGTGAAACACAATGGTCACGAAGAAAACAAGCACAAGAGACACGGTGATTTATCCCGTGGTTCGGCCAAGTGCAATACTTGTCTACTCCACGTTGTGGCGTCCCAATGGACGAGGGTTGCACTCAACCCCTTTCAAGTGATCCAATGATCAACTTGAATACCACGGTGTTTTCCTTTCTTTTACTATCTTCCGTTCGCGAGGAATCTCCACAACTTGGAGCCTCTCGCCCTTACAATTGATGATCACAAAGAAGCACGGAAGTAAGGGAGGGGAGAGCAACACACACAAGACTCAAAGCACGAGAACAAACACGCACACAAGCCACAACTTGAGCTCACAACACAATGCAGGGAGTTCTCTACTCAACTAGAGCTCAAGTCACTATCACAAAGAATCAAATGCGCGAGAATGGAGTCTTGGTGCTTAGAGATGATCAAAGAATGCTTGGGTGACTCCTCCATGCGCCTAGGGGTCCCTTTTATAGCCCCAAGGCAGCTAGGAGCCGTTGGAGGCAATCTGGGAAGGCAATTCTTGCCTTCTGTCGGGTGGCGCACCGGACAGTCCGGTGCACCACCGGACACGCACTGTTCATGGTCTGGTGCAAATCGCCTTCCTAAAATGGCACAGCCGACCGTTGCAGAAATGTAGCCGTTGGCGCACCGGACACTGTACGGTGCACACCGGTCAGTTCGGTGCCTCCTGCCGACCGTTGGAGCGGGCCACGCGTCGCCCGCGGATTTGGCGACCGACCGTTGCGCTGGCGGCCGTTGGCTCACCGGACAGTCCGGTGCACCACCGGACAGTCCGATGAATTATAGCCATACGCCACCGACGAATTCCCGAGAGTGGCCAGTTCGCCAGAAGCCAGCCTAGCGCACCGGACACTGTCCGGTGCACCACCGGACAGTCCGGTGTGCCAGACTGAGCTGAGTCTTGGCTGTTTCGAGCCAAGTTCTTTTCTTTTTCTCTTTTCTCTGATTCCAGCACTTAGACAAATATATTAGTACACAAAAACCAATGTACTAAGTCTAGAATCATACCTTCTTGTTGATTTGCACTTCATCCATCATTTGGCACATAATTACTCACTCAATATGTGTTGGGCACTTAATCACCAAAACACTTTAGAAATGGCCCAAGGGCACATTTCCCTTTCAATCTCCCCCTTTTTGGTGATTTATGCCAACACTTCAAAAAGCAACTAAAAGAAGTACAACATCAAAGCAATTGAGAACAAGAGTTGTTTTTTATTCAAATTTGGCATATTTGGATCATTCTTTGCCACCACTTGGTTTATTTTTGAAATAAAACTCTTTTTCCTATCTCTAAGTCAAACACACTTGTTTAGGCATAAAGAGAGGTATTCCACGAGAAAAATTGATCAAGAGCCAAAAACTCCCCCTTTTCCCATAATCCTACATTCTCCCCACAAGAGGCCAAATTTTGCACATAAGAGAATTTTGACAAATCAAAAGTTCTAACTCTACTATTTTCAAATTTCTCAAGTGGTAGCTGATCCATTTGCTTTTGGCCTTAATTTCTCCCCCTTTGGCATTAAGCACCAAAACAGGATCATTATTGGCCCTTAAATCCCATTGCCTCACCAAAATCGTCAATTAAGAGTAAAAAGGAAATAAGAGCATGGAGATGAACTTGGAGTAAATTACCCTCTCATCGGAGTGCAGTGGAAGTCTTGCATGGTCCAAGTTCACTTTTCCCTTTCAATCCACCTTTGAGACTCCTTTGTTGAGGTCGACATGTCCGTCGGTTCCCATTGGAGTCTTTGCGGGCTTGGCGTCCTTCATCCTGAACCGCTTGAGCAAGTCTTGTGTGTACTTTGTTTGGGAGATGAAGGTGTCGTCCTTGAGTTGCTTCACTTGGAACCCAAGGAAGTAGTTCAACTCGCCCATCATCGACATCTCAAATTTCTGAGTCATCACCCTGCTAAACTCCTCACAAGACTTTTGGTTAGTAGAACCAAATATTATGTCATAGACATAAATTTGGCACACAAATAGGTCACCATCACAAGTCTTAGTGAAAAGAGTTGGATCGGCTTTCCCAACCTTGAAAGCATTAGCAATTAGAAAATTTCTAAGGCATTCATACCATGCTCTTGGGGCTTGCTTAAGTCCATAGAGCGCCTTAGAGAGCTTACACACGTGGTCGGGGTACCGTTCATCCTCAAAGCCAGGGGGTTGCTCCACGTACACCTCCTCCTTGATTGGCCCGTTGAGGAAAGCGCTCTTCACATCCATTTGGAACAACCTGAAAGAGTGGTGAGCGGCATAGGCTAATAGAATGCGAATAGACTCTAGCCTAGCCACAGGAGCAAAAGTCTCCTCGAAATCCAAACCTGCGACTTGGGCATAACCTTTTGCCATAAGTCGAGCCTTGTTTCGTGTCACCACCCTGTGCTCGTCTTGCTTGTTGCAGAACACCCACTTGGTTCCCACAACGTTTTGCTTGGGACGTGGCACCAATGTCCAAACTTCATTTCGCTTGAAGTTGTTGAGCTCTTCGGCCTCTTCCTGCATGGCCAACACCTAGTCTGGATCTAGCAAGGCCTCTTCTACCCTGAAAGGCTCAATATAAGAGACAAACGAGTAATGCTCACAAAAATTAGCGAGACGTGAGCGAGTAGTTACTCCCTTGCTTATATCACCCAAAATCTGGTCGACGGGATGATTCCTTTGAATCGTCGCTCGAACTTGAGTTGGAGAGGCCCGTGGTGCTTTTTCTTCCACAACTTGATCTTCTTGCGCTCCCCATTGATCACACGCCTCCTCTTGAGGAACCTGTTCATCATCTTGAGTTGGGGGTTGCACCATTGTTGAGGAAGAGGGTTGATCTTGCACTTGGTGCTCCTGTGGTCGCACATCTCTAATCGCCATGGTGCGAATTGCGTCTGTTGGAACATCATCTTCATCTATATCATCAAGATCAACTTGCTCTCTTGGAGAGCCATTAGTTTCATCAAATACAACGTCGCTAGAGACTTCAACCAAACCCAATGATTTGTTGAAGACTCTATACGCCTTTGTATTTGAGTCATAACCTAGCAAAAACCCTTCTACAGCTTTGGGAGCAAATTTGGAATTCCTACCTGTAATACCCAAATGGCAAGAGTAGTGGAATGTCCAAGAATTGAGAAATATAAAGGGTTTAATTGACCACTTGTGTTATTATTCTCATTGTTGCATATTTCAAATCATGGAATCATCCTTGACTACCAAGAAATTTACTAAATAAAAGAATGTGCATCATGTTGGAGTTTATATGTTTGTGCATTGAATAAAAATAACAAGGATAATAATAAAAAAAATACAATAATGACTAAGTTGGATTAAACCCTAAATTGAAATTAGGGTTTGAAAATAAAGAAAAAGGAGAAGGGATATAAAAATATAAATAATATATGTATAGTTATATTTCTAAAATTAGTACTTCTAATCTCACAATATAATTTGAGGATAAGTTTGTCACAAGTTTAAATTTAAACTAGGATTAAATTTGAATTGGAAAGGGAGGAAAGGAAATAGAAAAAAAATAAAAGAAAAAGACAAAACCTTATATGGGCCAGCGGCTACCCTATCCAGCCCAACATGGGATGTAACCCGCGCGGCCCACATCCACGCTTCCACCGCGCGCGCGGTCACCTGGCGGGGGGGGGGGGGGGGGACCCACTTGGCTGTCGCTCCCTTGCGCCCGCGCCTCGCTCTCCCACTGACTCGCGGGACACCCTTGTCAGGAGCTACGTCCTCCACCGAACGATGGATTGGCGGCCGCGGCTTCCGCGAAGCTCGGAGCTCTTGCGCCGATTGTGGAGGACGTTGCGGGCACCTTGGACCGATTCTCCGAGGCTATAAGTCGTAGAACTAGGACCGATTTCTTCTATCCCCTCTTATCCCCCAGCTCCTCGCCACCAGTACGCCGTCGCGCATCGCACGGGTGAAAATTGCCGCCGCCGGGGAGTTTCCCAACCATCGCCGTAGAAGCTGTCGGGCAGGGTTGTGCTGTTCCTAGAGTCATCGGGGGTCTACACGGGGGCGATACGGGGAGTTGAACTGCTGATCTACCACGGCAATTCGTCGCCATAGTCGATCTTCACCGCAGAGCCGCACCTCGCCGTCGCCTGGGACCTCCGTGCCCTAATCACCGGTGAGCACCCAACCTCCATATTCGTGCGGTCATTACCTTGGTTTTGCGCTAGAGAAATAGGTGTGATGTGCTCGAAATAGCCGGGACGGCGATCGCCGGTAGGATTCTTGCCGCAAGGAATGGCGCCGCCGTGGCCATGAGCCGGGTAGGCGACGTCGATCATGTACCGTTGGATCTAGGGCATACGGTCTAGATTAGACCGCAACATACCGTTTCGCTTGATTGAATCCGTGGCGTCCATTTGTGATGAACGGTGTAGAGTGGAAGATGGGGTAAGTAGATCCGGGCCGTAGATCCTCAATCCGAGGGCAGTCATCGTGTACTGGTGGATGATAACCTAAATCTAATCGTGGCCCTTGATTCGCGATCTAGCGGCCAGAAACCGTCCATACCCCTTCACGGGTATGTTTTATAAAAGAGACCCTGCCTTTTACGGAAATCAACCCGCAGTCCTTCCCTGGCTAGTCTGAGTCTTAGGACATTTTTCGTGGGAGCTCCTGCGCTTTCCTGTAATTGACGCCTAGTCCAGAAGGTTAGAAAATCCATTAAAAGTAAATAGAAATTGATTTTAATGCATAAATAAATGCCAGAATTTATTTAATTCATAGAAAATGCATATGAACTCCAAATTGATCCATTCCAGTTCCTACATTTTTGTAATAATATTGTCTACCCATTAGTGCCTCTGTTCTGACATGACAAACACATTAAAATTATTCTTTCACTTAATCTTGTATTAAGCACATAAAACATTAGAAAATTCATAACTTAAATTCTATAACTCCAAATTTAGTGATTCCAGTGCCTATGATCTCATTTTAATGTCTAGATTATTACTGTATATTTTATGTACATGTTTGGTGTAATGTTAATTTTGCTATACTATGTATGTATTGTGTTGATGCGAGTAGACGAGCAAGCTACACAGGATTCTGAGGTTCAACAAGTAGAGACTGCTGAGCAGGAGCTCGTTGAAGGCAAGTTGTGCCCTTGATCACTTCTTTTACCTATTCATGTTCTTATTAATCATAATGATCTGCATAGGTTAATTTTGATGGGACCCAATAGGATACCCTAGATTTGACTATCTTTATACCTTGCTTCACCACTGGTTTTACTACTAAAGTTTTGGGTAGTACATGCTATTGCTTTATGTGGATTGGGTATAGAGATATTCAGCACTCATTGTTATACTTCTTATTATCTGTTTTATTCTTTACTGTTTATGTTAAGATCATTATGTTAATGGGAACATGGAGAACCACCCGGGAAAACAGTGCTACCACAAGGGTTTAATGGGACGCCCTTGGCTGATTAACTAGGAAAGCTAGTGGAGGGCTACCTTACCCGAAAGGGGCAAGGGCAGTAGGGGAGTGGTCAGTGTAGGGAGGTCCTTGGTTGATTTTGCTGCGATGGCGGTCAGGCAAGAACCCTGCACTGGAGCTTCCTATAAACTGTAGCGGGTAGTCTGAAGCTAGTGGAACTTTGTAAAGGCCTCGTAGTGGTACCCTGCCTCGCTTCCTAGGTAGAGGTGTATGGAGTCTGATCAACTCCGTGGCAAATGGGTAACACGACTTGTGGGTAAAGATGCGCAACCTCTGCAGAGTGTAAAACTGGTATACTAGCCGTGCTCACGGTCATGAGCGGCTCGGACACTCACATGATTAATTTATGGAACTTAAACTTAATTTGTCATATCGTTGCATTTGGGATTATTTTACTATTACTTTTATTTATTATTACTATGGCTTGGTATTCACTTACACATAGTAACTGCTAATAAAATTTTGACCAACTTATAAAAGCAATGCTCAGCTTCAGCCTCTATTTCATTGATTAGCCTTACACTTCATGAACTCCCACCTTTGGTGAGTTCATGCCACATTATTCCCCACGACTTGTTGAGCTATGAACGTATGTGAGCTCACTCTTGCTGTCTCACACCCCCCCCCACAGGAGAAGAGCAGGTGGTCGAAGAGGAGCCGCCTAACACTGAGGAGTTTGATCTGATCTAGGTGGCGTTTCTCAGTTGACATTGGCGCCGACGATCCTTAGTTCGATTTATATTTATCTTTATTCTGTAATAAGTCTTCCGCTATGTAATAAATACTCTGATGTTTTATGACATTTATCTCTATACACTCTGTTATTATATATGTTGTCTTCTTTGGCGCATGTATGAGATGCACCTGGCTTTGTTCCTTAAAGCCGGGTGTTACAGAAGTGGTATCAGAGGAAATGTTGCCTGTAGGACGAAACCTAGATAGAAATGGATAAAACCCTTACCTACTTACCTTACTCTGATTCTTTCTACACTTATCTTGATCCTGTCTCACCTTCTACTGTTCTACTCTGATCATTCTTACCTTTTCTACTCTGAGACAAGATGGATTTCACACCTTGGAATCCCTACCCCTATGACATTTTAAGAGATATGAGGCCTAAGACCAAATCAAAACTATTTTCTATATTTAAAAATGTTGTTTGATTGTTATGATGAAAAATGTCTGATTTGCTTCTTTGATTGATTGATTGAGATATTATATATATGGATATCTTAGTATGTGCCAGCATAAGGTAATAAATTAGCTATGGTAGGTAAAACATTAATCTGCTTAGCTAATAAATCCCCCAATTTAACATGATTTGTAATTACTGCCTTGTCTACTATTCTCTTACCTTATGTATCTAACTCAGATGGTCAATACCAGGAGGGGTGGTGGAATTGATCTGCCTCCTAATCAACACACTCGAAGGATATATAGACAACCTCAGCCACAGCCAGTAGAGATGAATCCTCCTAACCCTCCACCAGGCGGAGTTGACCCACTGGTTGCTGCTCAGATGGCGGTGATGCAGCAAATGGCGGACACTATGGCTGATATGCGTGCCTAGATGCAGCAAGAACGCCAAGAGATGCGTCAGGAAAGAGAAGATATACGCCAGGAGCTGCGCCAGGAGAGAGATGAGATACGCCAAGAAAGGAGGGCGCAACAACAGCAGCTGCAACAACAACTTCAACAGCAGCAGCAACAGCAACAAGTGCCATTGCCTCCACCACCACCACCAGTTCCACCTCGTGATAAGCACCGGGAGTTCATGAGTCATAAGCCACCTACATTCGCTAGCTCACCTGATCCACTGGACGCGGATGATTGGCTGAAGTCCGTTGAGAAGATGCTGAATATTGCACAATGTACTGACCGGGAGAAGGTTTTATATGCTTCTGGACGTCTGACTGGTCCTGCTGCTGACTGGTGGGATTCTTATACTGCTGCCCATGATGCTGCTGATACTATTACTTGGGCAGAGTTCAGTATGCAGTTCAGGAACTATCATATTCCAGCTGGGATGATAAAGATCAAGAAGAAGGAGTTTCTGTCATTGAAGCAAGGCAATATGTCGGTCAGCGAGTACAGAGACAAATTTATTCAGCTATCGAGATATGCTCCAGAGGAAGTTGCTGAGGATGAACGAAAGCTGGAGCACTTCATTGAAGGACTGAATGGACCCTTGCAGTATGCACTGGTTGCACACACCTTTCCATCCTTTCAGAGGCTACTGGATAAGGCTCTTGCTATTGAACACAAGCGTGTTCAACTGGGTGATTTGAAGAGGAAGGCTATCTCACAAGGACAGGGTAGCAGTAGTGTTCGTCCTCGCTACAGTTCACCACAGGGTACACCGACTCGACCGAGAGGACCACGCCCAGTTCAGCAATCACCACTGAGGACTCCACCTCCTCGACAGGCTACTCCCACGGGCACCCCGACGAAGTTTGCAGGACAGAGTCCGGGCACTAAATGTTTCAAGTGTGGGAAGATTGGTCATTATGCAAATGTCTGCCCACAGAGGATTGCTACTACTCCAGCTCAGAACAAGCAACAGACCCCTGGCAAGGGATATTCTATAGCCAGGGTGAATCAAGTCAGCGTTGATGATACCCCTGATGGTGGGGACCTTGTAATTGGTATGTTTTATGTTAATGCAATTCCGGCAACAATATTATTTGATTCTGGTGCTACACATTCATTCATGTCTGCTAGATATGCCAACACAAATGAAATACCACTACTAAATATGAGAAAACCCATGATAGTAATTACACCTAAAGGGCCTGTTGAGGCGAATCAAATGGCACGTAGATTGGCATTGACCATTATGGGTAGAGAATTTGGAGCTACGGCTATAATATTAGAGTCAAGCAGTATAGATCTGATCCTTGGTATGTCATGGCTAAGAAAGGCAAAGGCCGTTATAGCATGTGGTAGAGGTACCGTAGAACTCACTACCATTAAAGGAGAAAGATTTCAAGTTAATATTGCAGTAACCTCCTCATCCATGCGTGCAATGTTCTTTATGCCTGAGGAGTTTGTTGGCGACAACATTCGGGTGGTTAGAGATTTTCCGGATGTCTTTCCAGAGGAGTTACCAGGGATGCCACCTGATAGAGAAGTTGAGTTTGTTATTGATCTCTTACCTGGAACCGCCCCTATTTCTAAACGGCCATATAGAATGTCCGTAGAAGAGTTGAAGGAACTTAAGAAGCAGTTGACGGAGTTACAAGAGGCTGGTTACATTCGTCCAAGTTCCTCACCGTGGGGAGCACCGGTACTGTTTGTACAGAAGAAGGATGGATCCCAAAGAATGTGTGTGGATTATAGATCTCTTAATGATGTTACGGTGAAGAACAAGTATCCATTACCCCGTATTGAGGATTTGTTTGATCAGATGAGAGGTGCTAGAGTATTCTCGAAGATTGATCTCCGATCGGGTTACCATCAGATGAGGATTAGACCATCGGATATTCCCAAGACGGCTTTCTCGACTCGATATGGATTATATGAGTTCACTGTTATGTCGTTTGGATTGACCAATGCACCGGCATATTTCATGAATTTGATGAATAAGGTGTTTATGGAGTATTTGGACAGATTCGTCATGGTGTTCATCGACGATATTCTTATCTATTCTAGGAATGAAAGTGATCATGAACAACATCTAAGGTTGGTGCTACAAAAGTTACGAGATAATCAACTCTACGCTAAGTTTAGCAAGTGCGAGTTTTGGATTGACAAGGTGCCATTCCTTGGTCATATTATTTCTAATGGAGGGATAGCAGTGGATCCTGCTAAAGTGAAGGAGATTATGGAGTGGAGAGTGCCCACTACAGTTACTGAGATTCGGAGTTTCTTGGGTCTCGCAGGATATTATCGGAGATTTATTGAGGGATTCTCTAAGATTGCCAAGCCTATGACATCGCTTTTGGAAAAAGGAAGAGAATTTAAGTGGGATGAGAAGTGCCACGAAAGCTTTGATCAGTTGAAGGAGAGATTGATGTCACCTCCAGTATTGATTATGCCAGACCTACAGAAAGGATTTGACATTTATTGTGATGCATGTGGTCAAGGCTTAGGATGTGTGCTCATGCAAGAAGGACATGTGATTGCCTATGCTTCTCGTCAGTTGCGGAAACATGAGTTAAACTACCCCACCCATGACTTGGAATTGGCAGCAGTTGTGCATGCACTTAAGATTTGGAGACACTACATTATGGGAACTAAGTGCCAAGTATACACGGATCATAAGAGTTTGAAGTATATATTCACTCAGAAGGATCTCAACCTTAGACAACGCCGTTGGTTGGAGCTCATTAAGGATTATGATTTGGAGATTCACTATCACCCGGGCAAGGCGAATTTGGTTGCTGATGCCTTGAGTCGAAAGGAGCATGTTCACTCCGCTTTTGTTGTCCAGTTACCCGATGAATTAGCAAAAGATTTTGAGAAACTCAACCTGGGAATTGTTACTCACACTGAAGGAGTTACCATTGAGTTGGAACCTACCTTGGAGCAAGAGATTCGTAAAGGTTAGGTTGGTGATGCTAAGATCCAAGAGATTAAGGATCTAATCACGGATGGTCGAGTTCCGGAATTCACGGAGGATGAGCAAGGTACTATATGGTTCAAAGATCGGATATGTGTTCCAGAGATCGATAGCCTCCGTGAGGCTATATTGAAAGAAGCTCATGATTCTGATTACTCCATCCACCCTGGAAGCACTAAGATGTATCAAGATTTGAAGCAAAAGTATTGGTGGTATGGGCTGAAAAGAGATGTGGCTGCTCATGTGGCTAAGTGTGATGTATGTCAAAGAGTCAAGGCCGAACATCAAAGACCCGCTGGACTATTGCACCCATTGAGGATACCCGAGTGGAAATGGGAAGAAATTGGTATGGATTTCATTGTTGGACTACCCCGCACCCCTGCTGGGTATGACTCTATTTGGGTAATTGTGGACAGATTGACCAAAGTGGCTCATTTTATACCTGTGAGGACTAATTATACGGGAGCCAAGCTAGCAGAATTGTATATGACTCGAATAGTTTGCCTACATGGTGTGCCTAAGAAGATCGTGTCTGATCGAGGATCACAGTTTACTTCTCGATTTTGGAAGAAGTTGCATGAGAGCTTGGATACAAAGTTGAATTTTAGCTCAGCCTACCATCCCCAGACTGATGGACAGACAGAGAGGACTAACCAAGTGCTGGAAGATATGTTAAGAGCTTGTGCTCTTAAGCATGGTGGAAGTTGGGAGAAGAGCTTACCCTATGCTGAGTTTTCTTATAATAATAGCTACCAGGCCAGTTTGAAGATGTCACCATTTGAGGCTTTGTATGGCAGGAAATGCATGACTCCCCTGTATTGGGATCAGACTGGAGAAAGACAGTTCTTTGGGCCTGAACTTATTCAAGAGGCAGAAGAACAAGTTCGAATGATAAGAGAAAATTTGAGAATCGCACAATCAAGGCAGAAGAGCTATGCTGATAATAGGAGAAGATTACTGGAGTTTAAGGAGGGTGATCATGTCTATTTGAAGGTGTCACCACTCCGGGGTATGAGGAGATTTAAAGTTAAAGGAAAGTTGTCCCCTCGCTTCATTGGACCTTTCTTGATCTTAAAGCGAGTGGGAGAAGTTGCATATCAACTGGAGTTACCCGATCATCTGTCAGATGTACATGATGTGTTTCATGTATCTCAGCTAAAGAAGTGCCTCAGGGTACCTGAGGAGCAGCTACCAATGGAGGACCTTAGTGTTCAAGATGACCTGACTTATGCGGAGTACCCTATCAAGATTCTAGATACTTTGACTCGAGTTACGAGAAATAAGGTTATAAAGATGTGCAAAGTTCAATGGAGTCACCACGGTGAAGATGAAGCCACTTGGGAAAGGGAAGAAGAGCTTCGCATAGATTTTCCCCATCTTTTCCCTAGTCCTTCCTAAATCTCGAGGACGAGATTATTTTTAAGGGGGGTAGGATTTGTAATACCCAAATGGCAAGAGTAGTGGAATGTCCAAGAATTGAGAAATATAAAGGGTTTAATTGACCACTTGTGTTATTATTCTCATTTTTGCATATTTCAAATCATGGAATCATCCTTGACTACCAAGAAATTTACTAAATAAAAGAATGTGCATCATGTTGGAGTTTATATGTTTGTGCATTGAATAAAAATAACAAGGATAATAATAAAAAAAATACAATAATGACTAAGTTGGATTAAACCCTAAATTGAAATTAGGGTTTGAAAATAAAGAAAAAGGAGAAGGGATATAAAAATATAAATAATATATGTATAGTTATATTTCTAAAATTAGTACTTCTAATCTCACAATATAATTTGAGGATAAGTTTGTCACAAGTTTAAATTTAAACTAGGATTAAATTTGAATTGGAAAGGGAGGAAAGGAAATAGAAAAAAAAAAATAAAAGAAAAAGACAAAACCTTATATGGGCCAGCGGCTACCCTATCCAGCCCAACATGGGATGTAACCCGCGCGGCCCACATCCACGCTTCCACCGCGCGCGCGGTCACCTGGCGGGGGGGGGGGGGGGGGGACCCACTTGGCTGTCGCTCCCTTGCGCCTGCGCCTCGCTCTCCCACTGACTCGCGGGACACCCTTGTCAGGAGCTACGTCCTCCACCGAACGATGGATTGGCGGCCGCGGCTTCCGCGAAGCTCGGAGCTCTTGCGCCGATTGTGGAGGACGTTGCGAGCACCTTGGACCGATTCTCCGAGGCTATAAGTCGTAGAACTAGGACCGATTTCTTCTATCCCCTCTTATCCCCCAGCTCCTCGCCACCAGTATGCCGTCGCGCATCGCACGGGTGAAAATTGCCGCCGCCGGGGAGTTTCCCAACCATCGCCGTAGAAGCTGTCGGGCAGGGTCGTGGTGTTCCTAGAGTCATCGGGGGTCTACACGGGGGCGATACGGGGAGTTGAACTGCTGATCTACCATGGCAATTCGTCGCCATAGTCGATCTTCACCGCAGAGCCGCACCTCGCCGTCGCCTGGGACCTCCGTGCCCTAATCACCGATGAGCACCCAACCTCCATATTCGTGCGGTCATTACCTTGGTTTTGCGCTAGAGAAATAGGTGTGATGTGCTCGAAATAGCCGGGACGGCGATCGCCGGTAGGATTCTTGTCGCAAGGAATGGCGCCGCCGTGGCCATGAGCCGGGTAGGCGACGTCGATCATGTACCGTTGGATCTAGGGCATATGGTCTAGATTAGACCGCAACATACCGTTTCGCTTGATTGAATCCGTGGCGTCCATTTGTGATGAACGGTGTAGAGTGGAAGATGGGGTAAGTAGATCCGGGCCGTAGATCCTCAATCCGAGGGCAGTCATCGTGTACTGGTGGATGATAACCTAAATCTAATCGTGGCCCTTGATTCGCGATCTAGCGGCCAGAAACCGTCCATACCCCTTCACGGGTATGTTTTATAAAAGAGACCCTGCCTTTTACGGAAATCAACCCGCAGTCCTTCCCTGGCTAGTCTGAGTCTTAGGACATTTTTCGTGGGAGCTCCTGCGCTTTCCTGTAATTGACGCCTAGTCCAGAAGGTTAGAAAATCCATTAAAAGTAAATAGAAATTGATTTTAATGCATAAATAAATGCCAGAATTTATTTAATTCATAGAAAATGCATATGAACTCCAAATTGATCCATTCCAGTTCCTACATTTTTGTAATAATATTGTCTACCCATTAGTGCCTCTGTTCTGACATGACAAACACATTAAAATTATTCTTTCACTTAATCTTGTATTAAGCACATAAAACATTAGAAAATTCATAACTTAAATTCTATAACTCCAAATTTAGTGATTCCAGTGCCTATGATCTCATTTTAATGTCTAGATTATTACTGTATATTTTATGTACATGTTTGGTGTAATGTTAATTTTGCTATACTATGTATGTATTGTGTTGATGCGAGTAGACGAGCAAGCTACACAGGATTCTGAGGTTCAACAAGTAGAGACTGCTGAGCAGGAGCTCGTTGAAGGCAAGTTGTGCCCTTGATCACTTCTTTTACCTATTCATGTTCTTATTAATCATAATGATCTGCATAGGTTAATTTTGATGGGACCCAATAGGATACCCTAGATTTGACTATCTTTATACCTTGCTTCACCACTGGTTTTACTACTAAAGTTTTGGGTAGTACATGCTATTGCTTTATGTGGATTGGGTATAGAGATATTCAGCACTCATTGTTATACTTCTTATTATCTGTTTTATTCTTTACTGTTTATGTTAAGATCATTATGTTAATGGGAACATGGAGAACCACCCGGGAAAACAGTGCTACCACAAGGGTTTAATGGGACGCCCTTGGCTGATTAACTAGGAAAGCTAGTGGAGGGCTACCTTACCCGAAAGGGGCAAGGGCAGTAGGGGAGTGGTCAGTGTAGGGAGGTCCTTGGTTGATTTTGCTGCGATGGCGGTCAGGCAAGAACCCTGCACTGGAGCTTCCTATAAACTGTAGCGGGTAGTCTGAAGCTAGTGGAACTTTGTAAAGGCCTCGTAGTGGTACCCTGCCTCGCTTCCTAGGTAGAGGTGTATGGAGTCTGATCAACTCCGTGGCAAATGGGTAACACGACTTGTGGGTAAAGATGCGCAACCTCTGCAGAGTGTAAAACTGGTATACTAGCCGTGCTCACGGTCATGAGCGGCTCGGACACTCACATGATTAATTTATGGAACTTAAACTTAATTTGTCATATCGTTGCATTTGGGATTATTTTACTATTACTTTTATTTATTATTACTATGGCTTGGTATTCACTTACACATAGTAACTGCTAATAAAATTTTGACCAACTTATAAAAGCAATGCTCAGCTTCAGCCTCTATTTCATTGATTAGCCTTACACTTCATGAACTCCCACCTTTGGTGAGTTCATGCCACATTATTCCCCACGACTTGTTGAGCTATGAACGTATGTGAGCTCACTCTTGCTGTCTCACACCCCCCCCCCCACAGGAGAAGAGCAGGTGGTCGAAGAGGAGCCGCCTAACACTGAGGAGTTTGATCTGATCTAGGTGGCGTTTCTCAGTTGACATTGGCGCCGACGATCCTTAGTTCAATTTATATTTATCTTTATTCTGTAATAAGTCTTCCGCTATGTAATAAATACTCTGATGTTTTATGACATTTATCTCTATACACTCTGTTATTATATATGTTGTCTTCTTTGGCGCATGTATGAGATGCACCTGGCTTTGTTCCTTAAAGCCGGGTGTTACACTACCTTTCTTCACTAGAATGTAACATTTACTCCCAAATACACGAAAATAAGACACGTTGGGTTTGTTACCGGTTAGAAGTTCATACGACGTCTTCTTGAGGAGGCGATGAAGGTAGACCCGGTTTATGGCGTGGCAAGCTGTGTTCACAGCTTCCGACCAAAACCGCTCGGGCATCTTGAATTCTCCAAGCATCATCCTCGCCATGTCTATAAGCGTCCTGTTCTTCCTCTCTACCACACTGTTTTGCTGTGGTGTGTAGGGAGCGGAGAACTCGTGCTTGATTCCTTCCTCCTCAAGGTACTCCTCCACTTATAGGTTCTTGAACTCGGACCCGTTGTCGCTTCTTATCTTTTTCACCTTGAGCTCAAATTCGTTTTGAGCTCGCCTTAGAAAGCGCTTGAGGGTCCCTTGGGTTTCTGATTTATCCTGCAAAAAGAATACCCAAGTGAAGCGGGAAAAATCATCAACAACAACAAGACCATACTTACTTCCCCCTATGCTGAGGTAGGCGACGAGTCCGAAGAGGTCCATGTGGAGTAGCTCCAAAGGTCTTGATGTGGTCATCACATTCTTGCTGTGATGAGTGCTTCCCACCTGTTTGCCTGCTTGACAAGCTGCACAAGGTCTATCTTTTTCGAAAAACACATTTGTTAGACCTAACACATGTTCTCCCTTTAGAAGTTTGTGAAGGTTCTTCATCCCAACATGTGCTAGACGGCGATGCCACAGCCAGCCCATGCTAGTCTTAGCAATTAAGCATGCATCTAGATCGGCCTCCTCTTTCGAAAAATCCACTAAATAGAGTTTGCCATCTAGTACACCCTTAAAAGCTAGTGAACCATCACTCCTTCTAAAGACAGACACATCTACATTTGTAAATAGACAATTATAACCCATGTGGCACAATTGACTAACAGATAGCAGATTATAGCCTAGCGACTCTACTAGAAATACATTAGAGATAGAGTGCTCATTAGTGATGGCTATCTTGCCTAAGCCTTTGACCTTGCCTTGATTCCCATCTCCAAATATGATTGTATCTTGGGAATCATTGTTCTTGACGTAGGAGGTGAACATCTTCTTCTCCCCCGTCATGTGGTTTGTGCATCCGCTGTCGATAATCCAGCTTGAGCCCCCGGATGCATAAACCTGCAAGGCAAATTAGGCTTGGGTTTTAGGTACCCAACTCTTGTTGGGTCCTACAAGGTTAGTGATAATAGTCTTTGGGACCCAAATGCAAGTCTTGTCTCCCTTGCACTTGGCCCCCAACTTCCTAGCAATAACTTTCTTATTCTTACGACAAATTGCAAAAGAAGTATTGCAAGCATGGTAAATTGTAGAAGGTTCATTACATACTTTCCTAGGCACATGAACAACATTTTTCCTAGGCATATTTCTACCATGCACAAAAGAAGAACTTGAAGCAATCATAGCATGTGAATCATAAGCATAACTCCTGTGAGCATTTCTAGAAAATTTTCTATCACTATAGATGAAAGCATGATTCCTTTGAGCACTATTAGCCATAGGGGCCTTCCCTTTTTCCTTAGCGGAAATGGGTGCCCTTTGACTTGTTAAGTTCTTGGCTTCCTTTCGAAAGCCAAGTCCATCCTTAATAGAGGGGTGTCTACCAACAGTGTAGGCATCCCTTGCAAATTTTAGTTTATCAAAATCCACCTTGCAAGTCTTAAGTTGAGCATTAAGACTTGCAACTTCATCATTTAATTTAGTAACAGATGCCAGATGTTCATTACAAGCATTAACATCAAAATCCTTGCACCTATTACAAATTACGACATGTTCCACACATGAACTAGACTTATTAGCTACTTCTAACTTAGCATTTAACTCATCATTAACACTCTTCAAATTAGAAATAGATTCATGGCAAGTAGAAATTTCAGAAGATAAAATCTCATTCCTTTTAGTTTCTAAAGCAAGAGATTTTTGTACACTAATAAACTTATCATGTTCTTCATACAATATATCCTCTTGCTTTTCTAAGAGTCTATTCTTTTCATTTAAAGCATCAATCAATTCATTGATTTTTTCTACCTTGGCTCTATCTAAACCTTTAAATAAGCTAGAATAGTCTACTTCATCATCACTAGATTCTTCATCGCTAGAAGTAGTGTATTTAGGAGTTTCTCGAACGCTTACCTTTTTCTCCTTTTCCATTAAGCAAGTATGGCGCTCGTTGGGGAAGAGAGACGACTTGTTGAAGGCCAAGGCGGCGAGTCCTTCATCGTCGGAGTCGGACAAAGAGCAATTTGAATCCCACACTTTGCCAAGGTGCGCCTCGCCCTTCGCCTTCTTATAGGACTTCTTTTTCTCCCTCTTCCCGCTCTTTTCTTGTCCCTGGTCACTATCATTATTGGGACAGTTAGCAATAAAGTGACCAGTCTTACCACACTTGAAGCAGGAGCGCTTTCCCTTTGTCTTGCTTTTGTTGGGATGCTCCTTGCATCCTTTAAGCGCCGTCTTGAAGCACTTGATAATGAGGGCCATTTCATCCTCATTTAGCCCGACCGCCTCAACTTGCGCCACCTTGCTAGGTAGCGCCTCCCTGCTACTTGTTGCTTTGAGAGCAATGGTTTGAGGCTCGTAGATGGGCATTGGGCCATTCAATGCCTCATCAACGTATCTTGCTTCCTTGATCATCATATGCCCGCTTACAAACTTTCTGAGTATTTCCTCGGGCGTCATCTTTGTGTACCTAGGGTTCTCACAGATTGAGTTCACAAGATGAGGATCAAGAACAATGAAGGACCTTAGCATAAGTCGGACGACGTCGTGGTCCGTCCATCTCGTGCTTTCATAACTCTGGATCTTGTTGACCAGGGTCTTGAGACTGTTGTACGTTTACGTTGGCTCCTCTCCCCTGATCATTGAGAACCTCCCCAGTTCGCCTTCCACCAACTCCATCTTGGTGATCATGGTGGCGTCGTTCCCCTCATGAGAAATCTTGAGGGTGTCCTAGATTTGCTTGGCGTTGTCCAAGCCGCTCACCTTATTGTACTCGTCCCTGCACAAGGATGCTAGCAAAACAGTGGTAGCTTGTGCATTTTTATGGATTTGCTCATTAATGAAAACGGGGTTGTCAGTACTATCAAAAAGCATTCCGTTTTCAACAATCTCCCAAATACTCGGATGGAGAGAGAATAGGTGACTACGCATTTTGTGACTCCAAAATGGGTAGTCTTCTCCATCAAAGTGTGGAGGTTTCCCAAGTGGAATTGAAAGTAAATGAGCATTGGAATTAAACGGAATACGAGAATAATCAAAAGAAAAATTCGAAATAACCGGTTTCTTTTTCTCGTCGTATTCGTCGTCTCTTTGGGAAGAAGAAGACTCGTCGCTGTCGTAGTAGACGATCTTCTTGATGCGCCTCTTCTTCTTCCCGTCCTTCTTCTTATGACTCGAGCCAGAGTCCGAGGGCTAATCATCTCTTGGCTCGTTGATGATGGACTCCTTTGTCTTTTCGTTGACCACCATCCCCTTTCCATTAGGATCCATCTCTTCGGGCGATTAGTCCCTTGCGTGAAGAGAACGACTTTGATACCAATTGAGAGCACCTAGAGGGGGGATGAATAGGTGATCCTGTAAAAATCAAATACTTGTAGCCACAAAACTTGGTTAAGTGTTAGCTCAATAGAATCAAGTGGCTAGGAATCAAGCTCTTGTGAAACACAATGGTCACGAAGAAAACAAGCACAAGAGACACAGTGATTTATCCCGTGGTTCGGCCAAGTGCAATACTTGCCTACTCTACGTTGTGGCGTCCCAATGTACGAGGGTTGCACTCAACCCCTTTCAAGTGATCCAATGATCAACTTGAATACCATGGTGTTTTCCTTTCTTTTACTATCTCCCGTTCGCGAGGAATCTCCACAACTTGGAGCCTCTCGCCCTTACAATTGATGATCACAAAGAAGCACGGAAGCAAGGGAGGGGAGAGCAACACACACAAGACTGAAAGGGAAATGTGCCCTTGGGCCATTTCTAAGTATTTTGGTGATTGAGTGCCAACACAAGTGCTTTTGTGTTAATCTATGCAATGTGGTGGACAAAGTGCAAATCAAGACAAAAGGTATGTTTCTAGACTTAGTACATTGTTTTATGGACTAATGTATTGTGTCTAAGTGCTGGAAACAGGAAAAACTGAATTGGAAATGAGATGGCTCTGTTCAGCCGAAGTCAGCTCAGTCTGGGTGCACCGGACTGTCCGGTGGTGCACCGGACAGTGTCCGGTGCGCCAGGCTGGCTCTGGCGAACAGGCTGCTCTCGGGACTTCGACGACGGTGTACGACTATAATTCACCGAACTGTCCGGTGGTGCACCGGACTATCCGGTGAGCCATTCACAGGCGAACTCGTCGCTCTCGGGAAACCATCAACGGCGTACGGCTAAAATTCACCGGTCTGTCCGGTGAGCCAACGGTCAGCCGGGGCAGCGGTCGGCCGAGGATTCCGCGCGTGACGCGTGGCCGAGCCAACGGTCACATTGGTGCACCGGACTGTCCAGTGTGCACCGGACAGTGTCCGGTGCGCCAACGGCTCTCAATCAGCAACGGTCGGCTTCGCCACATAAGGAAAGCAATCTACACCGGATAGTGAACAGTGGATGTCCGGTGGTGCACCGGACTGTCCGGTGCGCCAGTCGACAGAAGGCAAGATCTGCCTTCCAGGATTGTTCTCAACGACTCCTAGCTGCCTTGGGGCTATAAAAGGGACCCCTAGGCGCATGGAGGAGCAAACCAAGCATTCCTACAACATTCCTAAGCACCAAGACCTCGATTCCGCGCATTTGTTTCTTTGTGATAGCATATAGAGCTCTAGTGGAGTTGTGAACTCATTGGGTTGTGTTGCGAGCTCTTGTTGCGACTTGTGTGCGTGTTGACACTCTGATTTTTGGTGTCTTGTGTGCGTTGCTAATCCCTCCCTTGCTCCGTGCTTATTTGTGAACTTCAAGTGTAAGGGCGAGAGGCTCCAAGTTGTGGAGATTCCTCGCGAACGGGATTAAGAAAAGCAAGCAAAACACCATGGTATTCAAGTGGGTCTTTGGACCGCTTGAGAGGGGTTGATTGCAACCCTCGTCCGTTGGGACGCCACAACGTGGAGTAGGCAAGCGTTGGTCTTGGCCGAACCACGAGATAACCACCGTGCCATCTCTGTGATTGATTTCTTGTGGTTATTGTGTTTTGTTGAGACTCATCTCTAGCCACTTGGCAATTATTGTGCTAACACTTAACCAAGTTTTGTGGCTTAAGTTTCAAGATTGACAGGATCACCTATTCACCCCCCCCTCTAGGTGCTCTCAATTGGTATCAGGGCCGTTCTCTTCGCAAAGGGACTAATCGCCCGAAGAGATGGATCCTAAGGGGAAGGGAATCGTGATCAACGACAAAGAGAAGGAGTCATTCGTCAACGAGCCTAAGGATGATAAGCCTACCGACTCGGGCTCGGGCCATAGACGCAAAGATGGAAGGAAGAAGAAGACGAGACGCATCAAGGAGATCGTCTACTACGACGACAGTGATGAGTCCACTTCCTCTCATAAGGACGACGCGTTGAACGGTCCAATCCATGAGCCTCAACCCATTGCTCTCAAGGCAACAAGGAGCAAAGAGGCGTTACCTAGCAAGGTAGCGCAAGTTGAGGCGGCAGGGCTAAATGATGAAGAAATGGCCCTCATCATCAAGCGCTTCAAGACGGCGCTTAAGGGTCGCAAGGGACAGCCAAGCAAGACCAAAGCCAAGGGGAAGCGCTCATGCTTCAAATGCGGTAAGATTGGTCATTTTATTGCTAACTGTCCCGATAATGAAAGTGACCAGGAACACGGGAGCAAGAGGGAAAAGAAGAAAAATTACAAGAAGGCCAAGGGCGAGGCACATCTAGGAAAGGAGTGGGATTCGGATTGCTCCTCCTCCGACTCCGACAATGAAGGACTCGCCGCCACCGCCTTCAACAAGTCATCCCTCTTCCCCAACGAGCATCACACATGCCTCATGGCGAAGGAGAAGAAGGTATGTACTCGGGATATCACCTATGCTTCTTCAAGTGATGATGATTCTAGCGATGAGGAAATAGATTACTCTAGCTTGTTCAAGGGATTGGATAGAAATAAAATTGATAAAATCAATGAATTGATCGATGCCTTGAATGAAAAGGATAGGCTTTTAGAAAAGCAAGAGGATTTGTTGTATGAAGAACATGATAAATTTGTAGAGGCACAAAAATCCTATGCTTTAGAAGTTAAAAGAAATGAAATGCTTTCTTATGAACTATCTACTTGTCATGAAACCATTTCTACTTTAAAAAGTGTTAACAATGATTTAAATGCTAAATTAGAGGTAGCAAATGTAACACCCTGAATTTGGGGGTATAAAATTTCTTTTCTAATATCCACCAAATTCATGTGTTACCCTCTCATTTCTTTGCTTGTCTTTTGTTTTTCCTAAATAGTGAAGAGTTATTTTGCTTTATATCTATGCATAAGCCTAGTAAAATAAGATCTTAGAGGAACTTTGATTGTTGCATTCATGCTGATGCATAGTGTTTATGAGTGTAAAATATTATCGTAACAGCTTAAAATATCTCGAGGATGTTCCCAAGAGTTTTTGGAATCTTCGGAAGGTTTTTTCGAGTATGAAATATGAATTTTAGTTTTTCTAATATTACTGAAATGCTTAAAATTTAGTATTTGCGGAAAACTATAAAATTTTGGAAACTCAATTATATATATATATTTCCTCTCGTCGAGCCTGTTCCATATCTCATGTTCTTTTTCATCAGATCAACAAACTGCTTCTCCTCACGAACATTAAATCGCTTGCATCTGCCATCCTCGACTACCTCGTCGACCCTTCGTCTATTCCTCCTGTCTACCCTCCGTCTAGGTCTATCACTTCCATCAATCTCACCCCGCGTCGTCTTGTCACGCAACGCTCGTGCGTGCAACCTTCTCCCCGCCCTCGCCATATCGCGCAGACACAACCGCCTCACATGCTCCTCTCGCTGACACCTCAGGCTCGTGAGTCAAATCCGTTTTTCCTAAATTATTATCTGTTTCACACACGAGCATCAACTCAGAATCAGTCGTGACCACCTCGTTTTGCCTCGTCGCGCAGCGCCTCGCGCGTTGTACGCACAACCGCCTCGCCACACCCCACCTCTATTTATATATGTAGACGTTCCTTCTTCTATTTCTCTATCGCTAAAACTCCTTCCCTCTACACAGATATGAACTTCTCCTCGATATCCAGATCTCACGAGCAGCAGTTACCAGGTACGTAGCTCCCTCATCCTCCCTTCGTTCGTTATACCGACGCCCGGATCTATAGAGCCGCCGTGGTGGTCGCCGCCCATCCCTTGCGCTCCCGGTGGACGCTTGTCTGCCCAGCGCAGTGCCGCGGCGGCGTAGCGTGCGTGCATGCTTCTCCCTTGTGTGCCCCAGCCGCGGGCGCTGCGCCTCTGTCCTTGGCCCGCCCCCTGCTGCGCGTCCCGTTCCCTGCCCAGGCGCGGTACCCAGATCCCCTCGATTCATCCCGGTCAAGCCCCTGCGCGCGCCCGCTAGCCAGCACGGCGGCGCGCCCACGCACCCAGGCGCCAGGCGCCCTGCTTCCTCGTGCGGCCTTCCCCTAGCTCGCACTCAGGCCAGCATGGGCAGCAGCCCACCCAGCCTCGGCCAGCACTACCTGCCTACGAGGAGGCCGGCCGCTGGCGAGCCGTCCCGGCTAGCCCTGCGGCCCCTGCACCTCTCTCGCGTGTGGCCATGGTCAAGCTAGCATGGCGGCCGAGCCACCCCTCGCTCCCTTCCCAGCCCAGAGCACCTGCTGCGTGCCCAATCCCGGCGAGTGCGCCATCATCCAGGCCTGCATTGGCCACGGTCGTTGGCCGGTGAGCCGTCGCGCCGTCATGCCTGGTTGATTCCGTGTGTGCGTTTTCAGCCAAAGGAAAATAGAAACCGCCCGTGAGGTCCACTCGCATGGCCGCATGCACGCACTCCCAAGGTAAGCACGTCGTGCAGCAAGCCCCACCTACATGCATCCATGGAATCCTAGAAACTAGCCCTCACAATGGATCTCAGATCTTGTGTGACAGTTTTCCATGTGACCCTGCATGTGTCTAGCTAGCCTTCAGCCAATTGTATCGCGCCACATGTTTTTCAGTCCCGACTAATTGAAGATGCGACACCATTTGCGTTAAATATTTGTTCTAATTCATTCGAGTCATGTTAGCTTCGTAATAACGTTGGCAACATATTAATAACATTATTTTGTTCGTACACAAGTTTCAATCAATTAGTTAATTAATTGATCATCTGATATTTATCAAAATAACAATATAATTAAAACTAATATATAATTTTGATTTGCGCGGTTATAAATACAAATTAATGTGATTAATACCAGCTTAAATACTTTTAATTATTTATTTGTTAGCTGTTGTTCGTGTGTTGTCGTGCGCGTGTTGTTCGCGAGTGTCGTGCGTGCTGTTTGCACGCGTTGTAGCATGCCGTTCGCACGCGTTGTCGCACGCCGTTCGCGTGTGTCACGCATCTTGCCGTGCGTTGCTCGCGTACCTCGCATGTATCACGCGGATCGCGTGACATCTGCTTGTGATGATAAATTGTTTTCGCTTATAATCACTCATGTTAATAACGTTAATTCGTTAGGTCACATATTTTAGATAATTAACTTAAGGTTTGCTCGACTAATATTTATTAGATTAATATTCCAATTAGATTAAATGTGAAGTGTTCAACTTGCGCTTTTACAATAAACATTAACATGACTAATATCAACTTAACTGCTTTTTAATTATTTAATATTTGTTTAGTATAAACGCGTCACTTATTTAGTTTTCCTCGTCTGCCGCGCGTGCTGGTTCGCGCTGGTCGCGCGCTGTTTTCGTGCATCGTAAATTCGTCCCGCTTGGAATCTCTCGTTTTAATTAAATAGTAGTTATAATTTATATTTGATAACACCGAATTAAATATCCTAGTTCATATTCGTTTAGCGTAACCGCGATAACTTGTTGACCGTAGCTCCGACCGATGCGTTTCTTTCCCTTGCGTGACCATAGAAGCGAGCTCTATTTTATCATGCATGTTTTTATAATGTTTTATCTTGTATGGTGTAATATTCTTATGCATATATATGTTTGTTTGCTTGTACTTGTTCGTCTTCGCTTCACGTTGCGATTAGATCGTGATTTGTTTCCGCGCTTTGAGGAATCGACGGTCAAGCTTTGGTGACCAAATGATCCAGTTCTTCGAGTTCTACGAGATCGAAGACCCTGAGCATCTGTTTGGTGAAGGCAAGTGTCCTCTGACCCATTATGTCCCATTTACTTTATAATACACTGTCCCGCATACTATGAACAACCTAAGGATTTACTAGCTTTCTATTCACCTTGTCCTTGATTTACCTTTTGGGTTACTATGGTTAGCTACATGCTAGCGCTTTACTTTAATCAATGAACATGATGAGATACAATGATGATACTATGATTTTATTCTGGATATGATGATATACTTGTGGCATTTAGGGGACTCGGGCTGTTTTCCGAGTACCTCTCTGTAAGGACCTGTTCGTTGAGAGACCACCCGGGATAACAGTGCAACCATGAGGGTGAAATGGGACGCCCTTAGCTAATTAATTAGAGGAACTAGAGGTGTAGTTGCTTTGCCGTCGTGCCGTCAATGGGGTCCAGGCACAGTGCTTGCTCTGCCGAGGTTGGGTGCCGAGGTTCTTTCAATTTGCTTTTGTTAGTCACCCTCCTGCGGGGAGGGGTACTGTGTTTATCAAACTGGAGAAACCTAACGGGCGGCTATGACCTCTAGGGAATCTTTGTAAAAGCTACGTAGTGATACCCTGCCGGACCACCTAGGAAGTGATCAATGGGGAGTCATGATCCCCAGGCAAAATGGGAATCACGGCTCATGGGTAAAGTGTGCGACCTCTGCAGAGGTAAGGAAACTGATATATCAGCCGTGCTCACGGTTAAGAGCAGCCTTGGGATCCTCTCTGATTAGAGATACATATGATCTGAGATACAATGGTTATATTTATGGTTTTGGTTCGACTATGATGATGATGTTCCTCGATGAGGAAATGGTTCACGGGTTGGTTATTACTAAAACTTGGCTTCCACTAATAATAAATACCTGACCAACTAAAAGCAACTGCTTTGACCTTAACCCCACATAAAGCTAGTCCACTTCAGCCAAACGGGACATTTGCTGAGTACGTTGATGTGTACTCACCCTTGCTTTCACAAAACACCAGGTTGCCTTTGGTGCAATCTATGCTCAAGTAAAGAAGAAGGCGTCGAGGCGGATCTCCAGGAGTTCCAGGACTTCGACGAGTTCGAGGATTAGGCTAGCGACCACCCCTAGTCAGCTGCCTGTGGTGGGTTTATTTACGTTGGCTACGTTTCTATTCTGTGTACTTTGATTATATTATGTAAATGACTCTAGTCTTCATAGTATTACTTACCCTTTATTGTTATTCGAAGCATTGTGCTATGATGAGTCATTTATGTAATCGCTATGTACGTGAGTTCTGATCCTGGCACGTACATGGTTCGCATTCGGTTTACCTTCAAAATCGGGTGTGACAGCAAATAAATCTAATTCTTGTGTAGAGCATGTTATGATTTGCACTAGGTGTAAGGATGTTGATATTGATGCTTGTAGTGAACACCTAGTTTCAATTTCTAGATTAAATGATGAAGTAGCTAGTCTTAATGCCCAACTTAAGACTAGCAAAAGTGATTTCGATAAGCTAAAATTTGCAAGGGATGCCTACACGATTGGTAGACACCCCTCAATTAAGGATGGACTTGGCTTCAAGAGGGAAGCCAAGGACTTAACAAGCCGTAAGGCTCCCATCTCCACCAAGGAGAAAGGGAAGGCCCCTATGGCTAGTAGTGCTAAAAAGAACCATGCTTTTATGTATCATGACAGGAGACAATCTAGAAATGCTTATAGGAGTTATAATGCATATGATGCTTTTGATTCTCATGCCATGTTTGCGTCTAGCTCTTCCTACGTGCATGATAGAAATGTTGGTAGGAGAAATGTTGTTCATAATATGCCCAGGAGAAATGTTGTCAATGTTCCTAGGAAAATCAATGAACCTTCTACAATATATCATGCTTGCAATGCTTCTTTTGCCATTTATAGAAAGAATAAGAAGGTGATTGCTAGGAAGCTAGGGGCCAAATGTAAGGGAGATAAAACTTGCATTTGGGTCCCTAAGACAATTGTAACTAACCTTGTAGGACCCAACAAGAGTTGGGTACCTAAGACCCAAGCCTAAATTTGCCTTGCAGGTTTATGCATCTGGGGGTTCAAGCTGGATTATCGACAGCGGATGCACAAACCACATGACGGGGGAAAAGAGGATGTTCTCTTCCTACGTCAAGAACAAGGATCCCCAAGATTCAATAATATTCGGTGATGGGAACCAAGGCAAGGTAAAAGGGTTAGGTAAAATTGCTATTTCATCTGAGCACTCTATTTCTAATGTGTTTTTAGTTGAGTCGCTTGGATATAATTTGCTATCTGTTAGTCAATTATGCAAAATGGGATATAATTGTCTTTTCACAAATGTAGATGTGTTTGTCTTTAGAAGATGTGATGGTTCACTAGCTTTTAAGGGTGTACTAGACGACAAACTTTATTTGGTTGATTTTGCAAAAGAAGAGGCCGGTCTAGATGCATGCTTAATGGCTAAGACTTGCATGGGCTGGTTGTGGCATCGCCGCTTAGCACATGTGGGGATGAAGAACCTCCACAAGCTTCTAAAGGGAGAACACGTGATAGGTCTAACTAATGTACATTTCGAAAAAGATAGACCTTGTGCAGCTTGTCAAGCAGGGAAACAGGTGGGAGGCTCTCATCACACCAAAAATGTGATGACAACATCAAGACCCTTGGAGATGCTTCATATGGATCTCTTCGGACCCGTCGCCTATCTGAGTATAGGAGGAAGTAAGTATAGTCTTGTTATAGTTGATGATTTTTCCCGCTTCACTTGGGTATTCTTTTTGCAGGATAAAACTGAAACCCAAGGGACCCTCAAGTGCTTCCTCAGGAGAGCTCAAAATGAGTTTGAGCTCAAGGTGAAGAAGATAAGGAGCGACAATGGGTCCGAATTCAAGAATCTTCAAGTGGAGGAGTTCCTTGAGGAGGAGGGGATCAAGCACGAGTTCTCCGCTCCCTACACACCTCAGCAAAATGGTGTGGTAGAGAGGAAGAACAGGACGCTCATCGATATGACGAGGACTATGCTTGGAGAGTTTAAGACCCCCGAGCGTTTTTGGTCGGAAGCCGTGAACACGGCTTGCCACGCCATCAACAGGGTCTATCTTCACCGCCTCCTCAAGAAGACTTCATACGAGCTGCTAACTGGTAACAAACCCAATGTGTCTTATTTTCGTGTATTTGGGAGCAAGTGTTATATTCTTGTGAAGAAAGGTAGAACCTCTAAATTTGCTCCCAAAGCTGTAGAAGGGTTTTTATTAGGTTATGACTCAAATACAAAGGCGTATAGGGTCTTCAACAAATCATCGGGTTTGGTTGAAGTCTCTAGCGATGTTGTATTTGATGAGACTAATGGCTCTCCAAGAGAGCAAGTTGTTGATCTTGATGATGTAGATGAAGAAGACGTTCCAACGGTCGCGATACGCACCATGGCAATTGGAGATGTGCGGCCTCAGGAAAAATTGGAGCAAGATCAACCGTCTTCCTCAACTATGGTATATCCCCCAACCCAAGATGACGAACAATTACCTCAAGTGGAGGCACATGATCAAGGGGGAGCACAGGATGTTCAAGTTGAGGAGGAAGAAGCACCTCAGGCACCTCCAACCCAAGTTCGAGCGACGATTCAAAGGGATCATCCCATCGACCAAATATTGGGTGATATTAGCAAGGGAGTAACTACTCGTTCAAGATTAGTTAATTTTTGTGAGCATTACTCCTTTGTCTCTTCTATTGAGCCTTTCAGGGTAGAAGAGGCCTTGCTAGATCCGGACTGGGTGTTGGCCATGCAGGAGGAACTCAACAACTTCAAGCGCAATGAAGTTTGGACACTGGTGCCTCGTCCCAAACAAAATGTTGTGGGAACCAAGTGGGTGTTCCGCAACAAACAGGACGAGCACGGGGTGGTGACGAGAAACAAGGCTCGACTTGTGGCAAAAGGTTATGCCCAAGTCACAGGTTTGGACTTTGAGGAGACTTTCGCTCCTGTGGCTAGGCTAGAATCAATTCGTATTTTGCTAGCATATGCCGCTCACCATTCTTTCAGGTTATACCAAATGGATGTGAAGAGCGCTTTCCTCAACGGGCCGATCAAGGAGGAGGTGTACGTGGAGCAACCCCCTGGCTTTGAGGATGAACGATACCCCGACCACGTGTGTAAGCTCTCTAAGGCGCTCTATGGACTTAAGCAAGCCCCAAGAGCATGGTATGAATGCCTTAGAGACTTTTTAATTGCTAATGCTTTCAAGGTTGGGAAAGCCAATCCAACTCTTTTTACTAAGACTTGCGATGGTGATCTTTTTGTGTGCCAAATTTATGTCGATGACATAATATTTGGTTCTACTAATCAAAAGTCTTGTGAAGAGTTTAGCAGGGTGATGACGCAAAAATTCGAGATGTCGATGATGGGCGAGTTGAACTACTTCCTTGGGTTCCAAGTGAAGCAACTCAAGGATGGCACCTTCATCTCCCAAACGAAGTACACGCAAGATTTGCTAAAGCGGTTTGGGATGAAGGACGCCAAGCCCGCAAAGACGCCGATGGGAACCGACGGACACACCGACCTCAACAAAGGTGGTAAGTCCGTTGATCAAAAAGCATACCGGTCTATGATAGGTTCTTTGCTTTATTTATGTGCTAGTAGACCGGATATTATGCTTAGCGTATGCATGTGTGCTAGATTTCAATCCGATCCTAAGGAGTGTCACTTAGTGGCTGTGAAGCGAATTCTTAGATATTTAGTCGCTACGCCTTGCTTCGGGATCTGGTATCCAAAGGGGTTTAACTTTGACTTGATTGGATATTCAGATTCCGACTATGCTGGATGTAAGGTCGATAGGAAGAGTACATCAGGGACGTGCCAATTCTTAGGAAGGTCCCTGGTGTCGTGGAACTCTAAGAAACAAACCTCCGTTGCCCTATCCACCGCTGAGGCCGAGTACGTTGCCGCAGGACAGTGTTGCGCGCAACTACTTTGGATGAGGCAAACCCTCCGGGACTTTGGCTACAATCTGAGCAAAGTCCCACTCCTATGTGACAATGAGAGTGCTATCCGAATAACGGAAAATCCTGTTGAGCACAGCCGCACAAAGCACATTGACATCCGGCATCACTTTTTGAGAGACCACCAGCAAAAGAGAGATATCGAAGTGTTTCATGTTAACACCGAGAACCAGCTAGCCGATATCTTCACTAAGCCTTTAGATGAAAAGACCTTTTGCAGGCTGCGTAGTGAGCTAAATGTCCTAGATTCGCGGAACTTGGATTGATTTATAACATACATGTATTTATGCCTTTCATCATGTTCCTTCTGCATTTTTGCTTATGTATGGTGCTCAAGTTGTACAAACTCTCCTTGGACCTCACAAGTCCTTTTGCAAGTGATGCACATATTTAGGGGGAGCTGTGCTACAACTTGACCCTTTGAGACTAACCGTGTGCTTGAGTTTGCTTGTTTTAGTCTCAAAGGAGATTTGAAAGGGAAAAGGGTGGACTTGGACCATGAAAGACTTCCACTACACTCCGATGAGAGGGTAATTTATTCCAAGTTCATCTACTCTTATTGCCTTTGTATTCTTATTTGAAGATTTTGGTAAGGCAATGGGGTTAAAGGGCCAAGATTGATCCCGTTTTGGTGCTTGATGCCAAAGGGGGAGAAAATAAAGGCCAAAGCAATAGATGGATCAGCTACCACTTGGGAAATTTTGAAAATAGTAGATTAGAGCTTTTGGTTTGTCAGAACTCTTTTATTGTCTCTTATGTCAAAAGTTGGCCTCTTGTGGGGAGAAGTGTTGATTATGGGAAAAGGGGGGAGTTTTTTGAAATCTTTGATCAAATTTCTTTGGAATACCTCTCTTTATGTCTCTACAAGTGGATTTGACTTAGAGATAGGAATTTGAGTTTGATTTGCAAAAACAAACCAAGTGGTGGCATAGAGTGATCCATATATGTCAAATTTGATTCAAAACAACCGTGAGTTTTCATTTGCATTGATATTGCACTTGTTCTAGTTGCTTTATGTTGTGTTGGCATAAATCACCAAAAAGGGGGAGATTGAAAGGGAAATGTGCCCTTGGGCCATTTCTAAGTATTTTGGTGATTGAGTGCCAACACAAGTGCTTTTGTGTTAATCTATGCAATGTGGTGGACAAAGTGCAAATCAAGACAAAAGGTATGTTTCTAGACTTAGTACATTGTTTTATGGACTAATGTATTGTGTCTAAGTGCTGGAAACAGGAAAAACTGAATTGGAAATGAGATGGCTATGTTCATCCGAAGTCAGCTCAGTCTGGGTGCACCGGACTGTCCGGTGGTGCACCGGACAGTGTCCGGTGCGCCAGGCTGGCTCTGGCGAACAGGCTGCTCTCGGGACTTCGACGGCGGTGTACAACTATAATTCACCGGACTGTCCGGTGGTGCACCGGACTGTCCGGTGAGCCATTCACAGGCGAACTCGTCGCTCTCGGGAAACCATCAACGGCGTACGGCTAAAATTCACCGGTCTGTCCGGTGGTGCACCGGACTGTCCGGTGAGCCAACGGTCAGCCGGGGCAACGGTCGGCCGAGGATTCCGCGCGTGATGCGTGGCCGAGCCAACGGTCACATTGGTGCACCGGACTGTCCGGTGTGCACCGGACAGTGTCCGGTGCGCCAACGGCTCTCAATCAGCAACGGTCGGCTTCGCCACATAAGGAAAGCAATCTGCACCGGACAGTGAACATCGGATGTCCGGTGGTGCACCGGACTGTCCGGTGCGCCAGTCGACAGAAGGCAAGATCTGCCTTCCAGGATTGTTCTCAACGGCTCATAGCTGCCTTGGGGCTATAAAAGGGACCCCTAGGCGCATGGAGGAGCAAACCAAGCATTCCTACAACATTCCTAAGCACCAAGACCTCGATTCCGCGCATTTGTTTCTTTGTGATAGCATATAGAGCTCTAGTGGAGTTGTGAACTCATTGGGTTGTGTTGCGAGCTCTTGTTGCGACTTGTGTGCGTGTTGACACTCTGATTTTTGGTGTCTTGTGTGTGTTGCTAATCCCTCCCTTGCTCCGTGCTTATTTGTGAACTTCAAGTGTAAGGGCGAGAGGCTCCAAGTTGTGGAGATTCCTCGCGAACGGGATTAAGAAAAGCAAGCAAAACACCGTGGTATTCAAGTGGGTCTTTGGACCGCTTGAGAGGGGTTGATTGCAACCCTCGTCCGTTGGGACGCCACAACGTGGAGTAGGCAAGCGTTGGTCTTGGCCGAACCACGGGATAACCACCGTGCCATCTCTGTGATTGATTTCTTGTGGTTATTGTGTTTTGTTGAGACTCATCTCTAGCCACTTGGCAATTATTGTGCTAACACTTAACCAAGTTTTGTGGCTTAAGTTTCAAGATTGATAGGATCACCTATTCACCCCCCCTCTAGGTGCTCTCAAAGACTCAAAGCACGTGCACAAACACGCACACAAGCCACAACTTGAGCTCACAACACAATGCGGGGAGTTCTCTACTCAACTAGAGCTCAAGTCACTATCACAAAGAATCAAATGCGTGAGAATGGAGTCTTGGTGCTTAGAGATGATCAAAGAATGCTTGGGTGACTCCTCCATGCGCCTAGGGGTCCCTTTTATAGCCCCAAGGCAGCTAGGAGCCGTTGGAGGCAATCTGGGAAGGCAATTCTTGCCTTCTGTCGGGTGGCGCACCAGACAGTCCGGTGCACCACCGGACAGGCACTGTTCATGGTCCGGTGCAAATCGCCTTCCTAAAATGGCACAGCCGACCGTTGCAGAAATGTAGCCGTTGGCGCACCGGACACTATCCGGTGCACACCGGACAGTCCGGTGCCTCCTGCCGACCGTTGGAGCGGGCCACGCATCGCCCGCGGGTTTGGCGGTCGACCGTTGCGCTGGCGACCGTTGGCTCACCGGACAGTCCGGTGAATTATAGCCGTACGCCGCCGACGAATTCCCGAGAGTGGCCAGTTCGCCAGAAGCCAGCCTGGCACCACCGGACAGTCCGGTGCACCACCGGATAGTCTGGTGTGCCAGACTGAGCTAAGTCTTGGCTGCTTCGAGCCAAGTTCTTTTCTTCTTCTCTTTTCTCTGATTCCAGCACTTAGACAAATATATTAGTACATAAAAACCAATGTACTAAGTCTAGAATCATACCTTCTTGTTGATTTGCACTTCATCCATCATTTGGCACATAATTACTCACTCAATATGTGTTGGGCACTTAATCACCAAAACACTTTAGAAATGGCCCAAGGGCACATTTCCCTTTCAAACGGTCACCTAGACCGAGTGAGCTTCTCTTCTCAATCAACGGGTCACTTAGACCCCTCTGTAAGGAAAAAGGACCCCGGGCCATTTGGCTAGTTGAGTTTTGGTGTTTGATGAACAACACAATCTGTGAACTAATAAGTTCTCTAGTGTGTGTGTTTGTAGTTCACAGGATGCGAAGAGAATTGGACCAAGGCAATGAGGATGCAACACCTCAAAAGAAGACATAAAAAGATGCATAGGAGTCCAATACTCAAGAACAAAAGAAGAACGAAGAAATCAGCGAAGGAACCCAAGAAGCAGGCTGTTAGCCAGCGCCTGGTGGTGCACCGGACAGTGTTGTCCGGTGCGCACCGGACTGTCCAGTGGGACAACCGGATAGTCTGCGCAGAGAGGCCACAGACAGGCGCTCTCGGGCTGTAGCACCGGTCTGTCCGGTGGGGCACCGGACAGTCGGCACCGGACTGTTCGGTGTGCACCGGACAGACGACAACGGTCGGATCCAACGGTCGACTGCTACAGGCGCCAACGGTCGGCTGACGTGGCGTGCACCGGACACTGCACAGTGGCTGTCCGGTGGTGCACCGGACTGTCCAGTGCACCCGACGACAGAAAGTTGCTGCTTTCTGTCCAACGGCTAGTTTGGGGTTTGGAGGCTATAAATACCACCCCAACCGGCCATTCTCAAGTGTGGGAGCCCAAGCAACATACCAAGGCATATAGTGCACATTTCCAAGAACTCAAACACCCAAGTGCTTAATAGAATCACTCGGTGATTAGCGTAGGTGCTTTGCGAAGTGCTTAGGTTAGTTAGACCGCTTTAGCGCTTGCTCTAGGTGAACCCTAGTTAGTTGAGTGAGTTTTGTAAAACCACACAACCCCTCGGCTCTTGCGTGAGTCTTTGTAATTGTACCGAGTGGGCGAGAGTCTTGCGAGACCGTGACAACCGCATTTGTGTCACGGCCGCCACCGTGTATCGGAGGGAACGAGGCCCGCGGCGTTTTCGGCCGGAAGCTCGATAGTGGAGACGGCGGGGAGCGTCCGAGAGGAGCCGGAAGCGGAGCACCACTTGCGCGTGGAGAAGGCACGCGGCTCTCTACGGAGTTACTCGACCGTGGTGCTTGGCCCTCGCGTGGGCTTCCCTTTGCGTAGGGGCACCAACGAGGATTAGTCGGGACCTTGCGTGGTTCCGGATACCTCGGTAAAAATACCGGCGTCATCCACAAGAGTTTGCTTCTCTACTTTGCTCTTTAAGTTTCCGCATTTATATTAAGCATTTAAGTTTCAATCTAGTAATCATACTTATTTAGTGTAGATTGAAACTTAGCCTTTGCGGTAGAGATAGCAACACTTAGACAAAACCTAGTTTGCACATTCTAGTTTGATTATTTGCATAGGTTTTGCTCTAGGGATTTAATTGTGGCCTAGTTTAGTAAAGTTTTAGAAGTCCTAATTCACCCCCCCTCTTAGACGTCACCCGTTTCCTACAAGTGTTATTAGAGCCCGGTTTTGGCTCATTTGAAACGCTTTAGCTTCACCGCTAAAAGAGTCGACGCTTTTTAGAGGAAGGGATGGATACCCATAGGCCACCACACTTCGACGGCACTAACTTCCCATATTATAGTGCTAGAATGGCTTGTTACCTAGAGGCCGTTGATCTAGGTGTTTGGAGAGTCACTCGTGACGGGATGAAACCCCTCAAGAATCCCGAGAAACCCACCACGAGTGAGGAAAAAGAAATTCATTTAAATGCTAGAGACAAAAATTGCTTGTATGAATCTCTTAGCATGGATATTTTTAATCAAGTATTTACCTTGAAAACTGCTAATGAGATTTGGCTAAAATTGCATGAGCTCCATGATGGCACATCCAATGTCCGTGAGCAAAAACATTGCCTAGTTTTAAATGAGTATAATTCTTTTGCTATGAAAGATGATGAGCTTGTGAGAGACATGTATTCTCGTTTGAATCTAATTATCAATGAGCTCAATTCTATTGGCATTAATAAGCTAGGTGATGCGGACGTTGTGAGGAAGATTATCTCTCTACTACCACAACAAAGATATGGGAGCATCATCACCATCCTTCACAACATGGAGGACTTGAGCAACATAACCCCGACCATTGTGATTGGGAAAATCGCGACCTTTGAGATGTCACGAAAAATGAGTCGGGGAGAGGAGCCAACTTCCTCAAGACCATATGCTTTTGCATGTGATGAAAGGAAGGGCAAAAAGAAGGCTCCCACTCCAAGTTCCTCAAGTGAAGAAGAGGAAGAAGAAGAAAGTGATGATGATGAAGATAATCAACCATGCACATCATCCTCCAAGGACGAAGAAACAATGCGACGCGTCGGAAAGGTAATGGGGATGATCCGCAAGATTAATCTAATGGGTGTGCCCCTGCAGGTCGAGGATCTTCTCTTTAACATTGACAGGAAAAAAGCAAAGGAAGAGAGGATGCTTCGCATGTGGGGAGAAGGGCCACTTCAGGGACAACTGTCCAAATATGGCCAAACCCAAAAAGGAGAGGAGCAAAGGCAAGGCGCTAACAAGTGTTAGAACTTGGGATGTCTCTTCAAGTGAAGATGAACCTCCAAGGATGCGCAGCCACCGATCCTCATCACGCTCATCACGGTCATCACACAATTGCCTTATGGCAAGAGGTAACAAAAGCATTCCATCCTCTAGTGATGATAACAGTAGTGATGATGAAGGTGAGGGAAAGCCCTCTCTAGATGAGCTTGCGGAAGCCGTAGAATTTTTCCAGGATGTTTGCACTAAGCAAAAAGCTCAACTTAAAACTTTGAAAAATAAGTTGGTTAGCTCTCAAAATGATTACAAAGGTTTGCTAGAAAAATTTGAAACTTTTGCAAACTTAAATAGTGAGCTATCAACTAAAATTGAACTATTAGAATCTAGTGCTCCATCCACTGCTACCGATGATAGCCTTATTAAAAAGAATGAAAAACTTAAGGCTAAGTTAGCTAGCTCTCAAGAAGCTATTGAAAATTTGCTAGAGAAAATGAAAATTCTTAGCATACACAATAATGAGCTAACTACTAAGCTAGAAAACATTGGTAGCACCCCAGCAGCATCTTTAGTTGAAATACCTGAAATAATTAAGAAAGATGCTTCTACTTCCTGCTTTGATTTAATTGATGATTCTAACTCCTGCAACCAAGTCGTTGTTGAGAATATTGTTGTAGAGACATGTTCGAATGAGGTTGCAAAGCAAAATGAACAATTAAAGCAAGAAGTGGCTCGCCTTGGAAAGGCTTTGTATGACAAGAAAGGCAAAGCCAAACAAATCTGACCTATACAGGATAACACCACTGCGGGAGTGAATAAGCCTGTAGAGGGGGAAACTGTGATTTGTAGACTATGCCATATGGAAGGCCACAAGTCTTTCCAATGCAAGGTGATGACCGGGGATAATCAAAGGCAAAAGCTCAAGCAAAAGCCATCAAGCAAAATCTCCAGCACCTACATCAAAAAGGTGAACAAAAAGGATGCTACACCATACTTGATCAAGAAGAAAAAGAATGGAAAGGTGATAGCAATCAAGGCCAACAAGCAAGCCAACAAAGGAAAAGGGGCCAAATGCATCTGGGTGTCAAAGGAAATAATTTCAACCATGAAAAGCACCAAGAAGGTTTGGATCCCGAAAGGGAAGTGAGTGGACCGAAGGTCGTCGGGAAATTTGGAGACTTGGCAAATTCAAGATGTATATCATGGGATACATCATATTGGATCAAGTTTATTGCCAAGTGGGTTAGTGAAAATTTTGGTCCCAAATTTCCCACCCATGACTAAGGTAACTAGATTTATTGTATCTCTTATTTTTAGATATGCGTATCTATTTACCTTGTATCTAGTTTACCTTTCTTGCCTAGTATTACATTTGTCTTTTACTTTTGTTTAAAATCATGCATACTAGGTAAATCACATGGTAGGATTGCTTGCTTTCAATTCACATACTTAAGCAAACCTACATGGTTTAAAATGTTTATTTAAGCACGACACATAGCTTCTATATCACTCCATAGTAAATGATGCATCAATTGAAAATTTTGATCTCTACAAGTTGTATCATTTAACTTATATGTGCCAAAGTTTGGATTATGGATAATTTGCCCCTCTTGATATCAAATCAAAGTGCATGTCTCCTACAAGTATTCAAAACTTGTATGCACACCTTCAGGGGGAGGTTACTCTATAATCTAATACTTTGAGACTAACACCTTTTCAAGTCTATTTCATGTGATAGTCTCATTGTAAGGAAAATGAGGTCCCCGGAGAAAGACAACAATCTTCCACTGCAAAATCTCCAAGAACTCTCATGTCTCTCAAGCTCACCATTGACTTTCAATTGGTATCTTTTGAGACTACATTTAGTATCATTTACATGTCTTCTCCAACATTTGATTAGACTATATTTCATATCATATACTTCCATGTTGCTAAAAATGCATAAGTACTTAACTCATATTCTGTTACCTATGCATAAGGGAAGTCAGTCTTTTCAAATCATGTCTTGCACCTCTAATTTTTCTCATGCTTTTTCCTAAGTAGAGGATCTCTGTCAGGGGGAGTATTTCTTCATCTCTAAAAAGGGGGGAGAAACTTCTCTCTAAAGAGAACACTCGTTTAGGGGGAGTAATTCTTTCAACTGATATCATTCATGTGGTTTAATTTATTATCCTTCAAATGGTATCATCTGATATAAGGGCAAGCTTTTATTTACTTCCTACATGCTTTTAATGTCTTCCTTTTCGGTGGTTGATGCCAAAGGGGGAGAAGTTTATGGACCAAAGCAATGAAATCTATATCAAACACCAAACACCACCAATTTAAAATTTTATATCTAGAAATGGTTTTTCAAGTGGTTTTGGTTATTTGGTCCTAAAATAGGAAGTAAGTGATTTATGGAGTTAGGGGGAGGCTTAAGTCCATAACATCACATTGTGGGGACAAACATGCATCCTAGCAAGTAGATTGCATATTTTCATTCAATCACTTGTATTATTTGCTTGCTTTGGTTGGGTTGTCATCAATCACCAAAAAGGGGGAGATTGTAAGGAAAAAGGACCCCGGGCCATTTGGCTAGTTGAGTTTTGGTGTTTGATGAACAACACAATCTGTGAGCTAATAAGTTCTCTAGTGTGTGTGTTTGTAGTTCACAGGATGCGAAGAGAATTGGACCAAGGCAATGAGGATGCAACACCTCAAAAGAAGACATAAAAAGATGCATAGGAGTCCAATACTCAAGAACAAAAGAAGCCCAAAGAAATCAGTGAAGGAACCCAAGAAGCGGACTGTCAGCCAGCGCCTGGTGGTGCACCGGACAGTGTGACACCCCAGTGTCACTCAGGGTTTTTCTTTCAAAAGCCAAACCAAGAGCCATTATTTTATGTGAACCAAAGTAAGCATGAGCATCAAAATAACTTAAGAAATAATGAAGTCACCAAGTATATACTTAAAAGTGTCATGATCAAAGCAAATAAGCCCCTTAAAAGATCAGATTATGCAACCCTAGTTTAAAAATCCTAAATGAGCCTCATGAGCAAAAATTCAAAAAGTAAGGAAAAGGGAGTGAAAAGTTTAAAATTTTGAGTTGAGCCAATTATAAAAATTGAAGTATATTTAATGGGCAACAAGAAAGGTTGAGAAAGCTTAGCCAAAATAGCTCAAATAAAACCCCAAATCAAGCTTTCCATGTGTGGGCTTAATAAGAATTCTGAATTTCAGATTTCTGAAAATCAGACCTTGATCCAAAGATCAGGGATGTTCACCTTGATCCCTAACTCGAATCCTAATGGCCCCATTGACAAAAATGTGCCTAACTAACCCCTTTGTCGTGTGCCAGAAGATGGCATTGGGACGCGAGCCCTAGACACGACTAAACCTTGGATTTGCCTCGGATTTGTGCAGGGAGACAGACCAGATTTCCTGGATCCATATCTCTGCAACCAGTAGGCAAAATCCTATGACCCCCACACAAGAATGGTAGCTTGTAGGGAGGGGAAGAGGTTTTGTGCATTGACCAAGGCGAGAGCAGGCTCGGATGAGCGACTACACGCGCCAGAACTTGGGCAGAACGCGTGCTCCCACGTGTTCGACCCTGGCCGGCGCGCTAGAGCTCGCCCAACCCGCGCGCGCGCGCTCCCCCGGCGACCAGTCGCGTCCGCCGCGCGTCCTCGCCCTCGGCCGTGCCCGCCCGCGCCTATAAAGCCTCCCCAGGCGCGCCTCACTTCGCCCCACACTCACCCTCACCAGGCCAACCACTTCCCTTAGCTCCGGCGAGCTTGATTTCCGCCCGCCATTGCCGCCCGAGCTTCGGCCGCCGTGGCCAGCCCACCCCAGCCGTCCTCAAGCCAAGCCAGTGCTTCGGCCAGCTCCACCCGTAGCCCGTGAAGCTCGCCAAGCCCTCGGACCTAGCCGGACTTCACCGGAGGCCCGAGATCGACTTCGCCGGACTTCGGTCCTCCGCCACCGCGCGTGGACCAAGTTATCCGGTGAGTCTCCGCCCAATTCCTCTCGCTCATGTCTTCTCTGGCATCCCGTGGACCTCCCTGACTCGTTTGATTGGACTATCTCGCCGTGACCAGGCCGGTCTCCTCGCCGCCGACGAGTATCCCCGCCTGCGCGCGTGGACCGACCGACTCCGGCCATCTCCGACGGCGTTCCGCACACCGTTGTGATCCCCAGGACCCCCCCTTCATCCTCGACCTCTTCACCGGAACAGTCTCGCCGCCGGTAAGCCCCTCCGCCCTTTTCCCCGCCGCGGCTACTGTTTAAGTTAAACTAAGGACCTCGGGTTAGGAGGTGAAGAACCCGAGGGGTTTTCTGCAATGTCAGAGACCCTGGTGAATAGTAGCCTGAGGACTGATTCACGAGGAAAAACTTAGAAAACCTCCAGGGACCCCAGTGCAAAGTAGATTTTCATTTAAATCGATTCTGAAATTCTTTTAAATAACCAGAGAACTTGTAAAATTCATAACTTGATGAATTCTTACTCAAAAAATGTCAAACCAATTTTGCTAGCCCCTGTATATTACAATCTATCATTTAAAAATAGTAAACCCTATGCTTTCTGTTCAAACTTTTAGAGTTTAAAATTAAAAACAGAAACCCCCTAAACCTTATTTAATCAAGGAAAATTAGTTTTTCTTCTGTACTAGACTTAAGAAAATTTGTGGGTATTCAAACCTCTTTTAGACACTGTTTAAAAATAGTAGGAACCCCAGCATTAGAAGTTATGATGTATTTTCTCATTTAAAGATGTTTTGTCCAAAACTTAGAGAAAATCAGAAAGGTATTAGAAATTGATGAACAGTGACTAATATTATTTTTCCTAGTTTACTTATGAAACAGAGAACCTAGGAAAAATACAGAGACTATTAATTTGGACAAGTGTTAAATTACAATGAATTATTTAGCCTAAATAAGACTGGAAATCAATTATTAAAGAGGCAAAACTATAACCAAAATGCTTAACAAAAATCCAGTGAACTTATAACCACCAGAGCCCCACTACAAAAATACAGAGCACCTCAGCCCAACTTTCCAAGTAAGGAAAATAAATGTAAAGTGATAATAAGGCATTTTCCAACTAAATCATGAACAACCTCAAATAATGTGATGATGGGCAACCAAAAATCAACTAAGTCCATGATGAGGTAGACTACCAAAGAAAAATGCAAACCCAAGAAAAAGAAGCAAACTCATACCATTTGCTAATGATTTAAAGGAAAGGCCATTTAATTCAAACAATGCACCCCACCCCTTCCCTTAAGCAAAAAGATGCCAAACTTCAGAATGATTGCTCTTGCACAAAACAATAACTAAGAAAAATAAGAACTCTGTTGTTTGATATTTTTCAAATATAGTGGTAGTAGAAAGCACCCATTTGGCTAGAAACTTGAGAAAACCATAGAAAAATAATTAAAAGGTATTAATGGCTAGAAATTTGTATCAAGTCATATTATAACACCTAAAAGCCAGCAAAAATAAGTTCTGAAGAATTACCCACTATTAAATAGTAGTTGTAGTTCAAAGCACCCCTTCTACCCTAGAGTTTAATAATTTTGTGCAGAAAAAACTATTCACTTTCTGATCCCCAAATTTTAAGAAAGAGAAACACACACCAGTAGCAAGCCACTGTAATTTTTACAGGATTTTTAGGATTTTATAAAAGCAACTTGTAGTTCAAACCTACTCCAAAACATTAAAAAGAATAAAAGAAAAAGAAAGAAGAAATAAACCCCACCTCAATAAGTCTAACTTGAGTGCCTATCATTTATCCCTAAGAATTAAAAGGAATTCAGTGGAACCCCTAAAAGTAAAACCTACCACTTGCCTTAGCTAAAGTTTAACTTAATTTACTAAGTATACCACCCAAGGGTCTTGCGTAAACAAAGCTAACTTTGTTTAATTCAAGAAAGATTGTACACCTTTTAAGTTGTGATTTCTAAAAGCACATATCATATCATGCATATATCTTACGCATTGCATTCATTAGATTGTAATCTTGCCAACGGAGAGTACGTGCTCATCCCCGAGCAAGGACCTGTCCAAGAGGAAGACCAGGAGCAGGCTTCAGAGGCTGCTATCGAGGATCTCCCCGCAGCCCCAGCAATTGAAGGCAAGCCCCGGTTTTATGCATAACCTATTATTATATGCTACTTTACTACACTTAATGCTTGTAGGTTTGTAATGTGCACTTAAGTGTAGGAATTGCTTGAAACCTCTAGATGCATGAACTTAGGATTCCTTTTTGAGATGGATACTAGTATGCTAGGTCGAGTAGCTGCTTGCTAATCAGGATCTCGGTAGAAGTCGAGTGATTTTTCTAGCACTCGCGCGAGGTCAGGAATTGATTGTATTCATCTTGATAATGGGATATATGCTGGTCTATGGACTTGGATCCAGGGAGGATGCCTTGTCCATGAGACGGGAAAATGAATTAAGGATTAATGTGTGGATACCTGAGTCAAGCTTTTGAACGTACTAAACACATGCCGGGAAAAATGGTAACCGGTAAACCTAGTACCTGAGTGAAGCCGGGCGCGGACTTTATCCCTCATGCGACCTGAGACTGGTTCTCCCATGCTAGCTATGGTGGGTACAAGTGCGGTCACTGCACGGCGGCAGCCGGGGCCAGTGGAGCATTGTATGCCAAGGCGGTGAGGCCTGGACGCGAACGGGGAATCGATGGGGACGGTTGTCATGTGTAGGGTCGGAGTACCCTGCCATGCCGTGTGTTTAGGTTTACCTTGCAAGGTTTAAAACTCGATTCGAATCGTCTGCTTCTCGCAGCTAATGAGACTGCTTGATTCCTTGTACTGCATCGAGTAAGAAGTGAAATGTGGTTATATGAGATAACTTGTTGTTTGAACTAAATGATTGTTACCATGTATGCTTAGAAGGAGCAAATCTAGCTAGGCTAATGATGATAAAATTTGAAAAGCGAAAAATTGATTTTAGTAACAGCTAGTGCTTTTGGCAAATCAAACCCCTCAGCCAAACAGCTGCATAGTCTAGAGGTAGAGGAGTAGACTCCTCACACCGGGTAAGTCTAGCTGAGTATTAGTATACTCAGCCTTGCTTGTGGCACAATTTTTGCAGGTACCATGCAGGATTTGGTTGATGGTGTGACTTGGCCTACCACCCTGCCACCGGGTTGGACGGTCGAGTGGGATGTTGCTCCGGCAGGAGAGGAGCATGAGGAGTAGTGGGCTAGGCCTTGCCCATTTCCTCATTACCGACGACATCGATTATCCGCTGCACTTTACTTAATGAACTTATTTGCTACTCCAGAACTCCGATTTATGTAATAACCCAGTACTTAATTTGAGGTTTCCTGTTTTATTGTATTTCTTCTGTGACTCACCTTCGAGTGAGATTGTGGAATTTGATCCTGGTTAAGTGGCTCTATCAGACTAGATCTGAAGGACTGACGGGTTATTCCGATTTAAGTGTGTCACGGCCCTTGAGGCATGACTTAGGCACTTAAGCTGGAATAATTCGGGTGGTTCTGCCACAGCTGGTATCGGAGCAAATTCCACCACAGAGAAGGACAATAAACCATGAATACCAATTTTCAAAATCTAAAACTTGCCTAGAAACTGCTAATAGATCGTCAGGACTAGACCGCTAGATCTAGGACGAAAGGCCTTAGGCATAGAGGGAAATAGGTGGCTAATTGATTAGGCCCCGTGGGCCAATACCTATATTTTAGGATGCCCTAAGAAGGCACCCTATTTTCTTTTTTGAGAGGCAACGTTTCTTCCAGCATGCATGCATTATAAAACATAAGGAGGAATTAAAATTTGAGCTAACCCCTTTTTCTTTAAAACCATTCGGGCTCTCTTTTTCTTTTTCCTTCCACCATAATCTTTATCTTTGATTCCCTTCCGCAGATGAATTCACCCACCCCCGCTAGTGGAGTAGACTCTCGTTTCAGTTCCGACTTCCTTTCTCGCGATGGCTTTCCCTCCATCTTGTGGGAAGTGCTTAACTCCGCCGGTTACCCTACGCCCCCTTTGTACACGGTGCAGTTGTATGAGGAGCATCGGGTACCTCGTTGTCGGGTCTGGCTGACTCTGGAGGCTCATCCCCTTCAGCCGGGTTGGCGTTCTCTTGACTCTGAGACGATTGGACTCAGGACGGACGACACCGTTGAGGCAGCAGCCATGAAGGCTCTGACGACTTTCTGTGGCTACCATCCCCTGGAGATGGTGATGCACCCCTTGGGACTCTTCCCTGCTGAGAAGAAGGATGATCCCCTGTGGTGTAACCGCGTGAGCCATGTGAAGGATGTGTGGGCCATGTATCCTGACTTGGTTGGGAGGGTCACTGTTCAGTGCATGAGTGCGCTGTACCGCCTTCAGGCCCTTTAGAGCGATGCTATGACACTTCTTGCTAGCACCGCTCGGACTGCCAAGCTCACTCTCGACAGTCGGGAAGATTTTGTGGTCGACCTATCCACAGAGTTGGTGGAAAAGGATCTGCAGGTGGAGAGGCTGAACCAGCGTATCGCTACCCTGGAGCAGCAAGTGGAGATCCGAGACAACACTATTGATGTCTTGGAGAACCAGCTTCACGATGTGCAGAGGGAACTCGAGGAAGCAAACGACCACTTGGACATGCACCACCTGGAGATGGAGGCCAATGAAGCAGGAAGCGAGGGAGAAGAGGCTCCCGAGGAGCTAGGACCAGCCCCTGGTGCCAATGGGACTACCTCCGCGATGCCCCCTTCACCCGCATCCAGTGTCGCTTCCACCGCTCAGGGTTAAGCAGTCACTTCGACATTTTAGGTGGATAGAAACCTATGCGAGCTTAGTAGTATCATATTCTGGACTAGGCTTGTGGGTACTTTCCCCTGATTAATGTAACCCTGTGAACTTTTGGAATCTGTGGGATCCTTGTCACCATGTTATCTTCATTTCGAACCTGATATTATGATTATGGCATTCTTTTTCTTCTATATGAAATGATATCTTGCCGTTCGAAATTGTGAGTTGGGATAACAATGGCGACAATCTCTGTTTTCAGATGGCAGCTAGGCAGCGTCGCGGGCAGAACGAGCAGGTTCCCCCGCCACCTCCTCCAGCTCCCACAGTGCAGGAGCTGATGGCCCAGCAGAATGAGATTCTGCGACAGCTCTTGCAGCGGCAGCCCCACCCCCAGCAGCATGGTGGAGGCCAGCCTCAGCGACCTCCGGCTATGGCAACATACTAGGAGTTTCTGAGCACGCAGCCGCCCTTGTTCACCAAGGCAGAGGATCCGTTGGACGCCGACGTATGGCTTCGCGTCGTCGAGTCCAAGTTTCCCCTCCTCACGGGAGACTGCCCTGATGCTACCAAGACCCGCTTCGCCGCGCAGCAGCTTCGCGGATCTGCTCGGACTTGGTGGGATCACTTCCATGCTATGCTCCCTGATGATCGTGAGGTATCTTGGGAGGAATTCAAGACTGCCTTCAGAGGACACCACATTCCAGCTGGCATTCTTGATCGGAAGTTGAATGAATTTCTGGCCCTCAATCAAGGAACCCGCACGGTACTACAGTATGCGCAAGCCTTCAACGACTTATGCCAGTATGCAGGGTATCATGCTGATTCTGATGAGAAAAAGAGGGATCGCTTCCGCAGGGGTCTCAATACCAAGCTGCGGGAACGACTCAACACTGTCCGGGCTGATAGCTTCAATGAGTTGGTCAATATGGCCATCTCTCAGGAGGATTGCATTGTTGCTCACCGGGCAGAGAAGAAGAGAAAGGCACCAATGGCAGCACCATCCGCTCAGGCTCAGAGGTTCCGGATTGTTTCTCACAATCAGAGCAGGGGTTTCCAGCAGCAGGCAGGCAGATGGGTGATCAGGCCACCTCAGCAGCAGCCGACACCCAACCGCTACCCAGCTCCCGCCCCAAGGAACAATCAGCCTCCGCAGCAGCAGCAGTTCCGCCAGGGCAATGGGAACAAGTGTTTCACTTGTGGCAATGTGGGCCACTATGCCAAGAATTGCCCCAGGAATCAGCAGAGGCAGATGCCAGCACCAAATCAAGACAAGGGAAGAAAGCAGAAGGTGCAAGTCAGGCAGGGGAAGCTCAACTTCACTGCTCTTGAGGAAGTGCCAGAAGGAGCTCCTATCATGACTGGTATCTTTTCAGTTTATAATCAACCTGCTTTAATTCTGTTTGATTCTGGTGCATCTCATAGTTTCATTAGCCAAAAGTTCAGTGCTAAATGCAAACTGCCATTCTCTCATTCAAAAGGGTCATTCATGATAGTCACACCTGGGGGTAAAATTGCAACTAATCAATTAAACCAAAGTGTGCCTATTCAACTGGGAAGCCACATTATCAAAACCACTCTTCTTGTGTTGGGATTAGAGAATGTGGACATTATTCTAGGGGCAAATTGGATGACCTTGCACCAAGTTGTGCTTGATGTAGCCAACCGTACCGTGGAAGTTAATTCTCCTTTCTGCGGGAATTTCGCTTTGATTTTGCCTAGTCAGAGCTCTACTCAGTCATGTGCTTTCTCTATGACGGAGCTACCTCTGAAGAAGATCCCAGTGGTCTGTGAGTATGCAGATGTCTTTCCTGATGAATTGCCAGGAATGCCACCGGACCGGGATATTGAATTCGCCATCGAGTTGCAACCAGGAACGGCCCCGATTTCCAAGAGGCCCTACCGGATGCCACCCGCTGAGTTGGCAGAATTGAAGAAGCAATTGCAAGAGTTGCTGGATAAGGGTTTCATTCGCCCAAGCACTTCGCCTTGGGGATGTCCAGCACTGTTTGTGAAGAAGAAGGATGAAAGCTTGAGGCTGTGTATAGATTACCACCCTCTTAATGCGGTAACTATCAAGAACAAGTATCCTTTGCCTCGTATTAATGTTCTCTTTGACCAGTTGGTCGGAGCCAAGGTGTTTTCCAAGATAGACCTTCGCTCTGGCTACCATCAGATCAAAATACGAGCAAGTGATATTCCGAAGACAGCATTCTCAACCAGATATGGGCTATATGAATTCTTGGTGATGTCATTCGGGCTGACTAATGCACCAGCATATTTCATGTATCTGATGAATTCTGTTTTTATGCCGGAATTGGATAAGTTCGTGGTGGTTTTCATCGATGACATTCTGGTGTACTCAAAGAACGAAGAAGAACATGCCGGGCATTTGCATGTAGTACTTCAACGTCTGCGAGAGCACCACCTTTATGCCAAGTTATCCAAGTGTGATTTTTGGCTAAAGGAAATCAAATTCTTGGGTCACACTATCTCTCAGGCTAGAATAGTTGTTGATCCTGATAAAGTGCAAGAGGTGATGAACTGGAAGCCACCAACAACTGTTCGCCAGATTCGGAGTTTTCTGGGATTGGCTGGTTATTACCGAAGATTTATTCCGGACTTCTCTCGAATTGCAAAGCCTATTACCGAGTTGCTGAAGAAAGAAGTAAAATTTGTGTGGAGTCAGAAGTGCGAAGATGCCTTCCATGCATTAAGGCAACATCTGACCACAGCACCAGTATTGGCGCAACCCGACAGCAGCAAACCTTTTGATGTATATTGTGATGCCTCGGGCACCGGGCTAGGTTGTGTCTTGATGCAAGACAACCGAGTCATTGCTTATGCTTCGAGAGCACTCAGGCCTCATGAGCAAAATTATCCCACTCATGACCTTGAGTTAGCAGTAGTGGTTCATGCATTGAAGATGTGGAGGCACTATCTAATGGGAACCCACTGCAACATCTTCACTGATCATAAGAGCCTTAAGTACATTTTTACTCAGGCTGATCTTAACATGAGGCAGAGAAGATGGCTAGAGCTGATCAAGGATTATGACCTGGAGGTACATTATCACCCAGGAAAGGCTAATGTGGTAGCTGATGCCTTGAGTCGGAAGTTGCAGTGCAACTGTGTTCTGATGGATTCTCGCATTAACACCTTGTGTGATGAGTTGAGAAAGATGCAAATTGAAGTGATTTCTTCTGGTTCTTTGTCTCACATTTCTGTTGAGCCAGCTTTGCAAGACCAGATCATCACGGCCCAGCTCAGTGACAAGGGAGTGCAGATTATCAAGAAGAATCTCCATCAGAAGGTTGAGAAGTATAATTGTTTCCGCCAGGATGAGAAGGGTGTGTTATGGTTCAAAAGCAGATTGGTAATTCCTAAGGACCAGGATCTCAAGAGGAAAATTTTGGATGAAGCTCATCTCTCCAAATTCTCTATGCATCCGGGAAGCACCAAGATGTACCATGATTTGAAGCCTTTGTACTGGTGGACCAGAATGAAGAGGGAGATAGCCCAGTATGTATCAGAATGTGACACCTGTCAGAGGGTAAAGGCAAGCCACTTGAAGTCAGCTGGAGCTTTGCAACCACTACCCGTACCTTCGTGGAAGTGGGACGACATCAGCATGGATTTCATTGTGGGTCTGCCCAACACCTCTCGTCACCATGATTCAATTTGGGTTATTGTGGACCGATTGACGAAAGTGGCACATTTTCTTCCTGTGCACACCACTGATAAGGCTCAGAGACATGCAGAATTGTATATTGACCGGATCGTGTGTTTGCACGGATTACCGCGGACCATTGTTTCTGACCGAGGAGCCCAATTTGTTGCCAGATTTTGGGAACAATTGCAAAAGTCTTTGGGAACCAAGCCAATTAGGAGTTCAGCTTACCACCCACAGATCGATGGTCAGACGGAAAGGGTAAACCAAATCCTGGAAGATATGCTGAGAGCTTGTGCGATCGATTGTGGCAAGGACTGGGATAAGCACCTCTCCTTGGCAGAGTTTGCTTATAACAATAGTTATCAATCCAGCCTAAAGATGGCACCTTTTGAAGCTCTCTATGGAAGAAGGTGCAGGACACCACTCAATTGGTCTCAGTCTGGTGAAAGAGAAGTTTTTGGACCTGATTTAGTGACTGAAGCCGAAAGGAAAGTCAAGCTAATCAGGAAGAATCTAGAAGCTGCTCAGGCCAGGCAGAAGAGTTATCATGATAAAAGAAGGAAACCTCTCCAGTTCGAGGTGGGAAGTTTTGTATACCTCAAGGTATCACCCACCAAGGGAATGCAGAGATTTGGGATCAAAGGCAAGCTAGCCCCTCGTTACATTGGACCCTATGAGATCACAGAAGCATGTGGACCCGTGGCATACAAACTGAAGTTACCTTCAAAGATGTCTGCCATTCACAATGTTTTCCATGTATCTCAGCTGAAGAAATGTGTTCGATTGCCGACTGAAATCTTAGCAGAGCCAGAATTGGAGATAGAGCCAGATCTCTCGTACCAAGAGTACCCCTCCAAGATTCTGGATTGCAAGGAAAGATCAACTCGGGCTAAATCGATCAAGATGTTCAAGGTCCAGTGGAGTAATCACTCAGAGGAGGAAGCTACTTGGGAAACCGAGGAATTCCTGAGATCCAACTTTCCCGATTGCCTACCTAAGGAAGCTGGTATGTAATCACCCCCAACCCCTCCTCCTGCTTTTCGAATCTAATTTCCAAAAATATGATCTTAAATCAGAATGAAGTAACTATAAAGAAAAACTTAAAAGGACTTCCTTCTGAAGTTGCAAAAAGAATGACATTCGAAGAGCAGTTTATCCTAATAATGACAATAATCACCCATTTCCTATAAGTCTCACCCTTCGCTTTACCCCGGGAGGACTCTGGCCCGAATCTCGGGACGAGATTCCTTTAAGGGGGGAAGGCTGTGACACCCCAGTGTCACTCAGGGTTTTTCTTTCAAAAGCCAAACCAAGAGCCATTATTTTATGTGAACCAAAGTAAGCATGAGCATCAAAATAACTTAAGAAATAATGAAGTCACCAAGTATATACTTAAAAGTGTCATGATCAAAGCAAATAAGCCCCTTAAAAGATCAGATTATGCAACCCTAGTTTAAAAATCCTAAATGAGCCTCATGAGCAAAAATTCAAAAAGTAAGGAAAAGGGAGTGAAAAGTTTAAAATTTTGAGTTGAGCCAATTATAAAAATTGAAGTATATTTAATGGGCAACAAGAAAGGTTGAGAAAGCTTAGCCAAAATAGCTCAAATAAAACCCCAAATCAAGCTTTCCATGTGTGGGCTTAATAAGAATTCTGAATTTCAGATTTCTGAAAATCAGACCTTGATCCAAAGATCAGGGATGTTCACCTTGATCCCTAACTCGAATCCTAATGGCCCCATTGACAAAAATGTGCCTAACTAACCCCTTTGTCGTGTGCTAGAAGATGGCATTGGGACGCGAGCCCTAGACACGACTAAACCTTGGATTTGCCTCGGATTTGTGCAGGGAGACAAACCAGATTTCCTGGCTCCATATCTCTGCAACCAGTAGGCAAAATCCTATGACCCCCACACAAGAATGGTAGCTTGTAGGGAGGGGAAGAGGTTTTGTGCATTGACCAAGGCGAGAGCAGGCTCGGATGAGCGACTACACGCGCCAGAACTTGGGCAGAACGCGTGCTCCCACGTGTTCGACCCTGGCCGGCGCGCCAGAGCTCGCCCAACCCCCGCGCGCGCGCTCCCCGGCGACCAGTCGCGTCCGCCGCGCGTCCTCGCCCTCGGCCGTGCCCGCCCGCGCCTATAAAGCCTCCCCAGGCGCGCCTCACTTCGCCCCGCACTCACCCTCACCAGGCCAACCACTTCCCTTAGCTCCGGCGAGCTTGATTTCCGCCCGCCATTGCCGCCCGAGCTTCGGCCGCCGTGGCCAGCCCACCCCAGCCGTCCTCAAGCCAAGCCAGTGCTTCGGCCAGCTCCACCAATAGCCCGTGAAGCTCGCCAAGCCCTCGGACCTAGCCGGACTTCACCGGAGGCCCGAGATCGACTTCGCCGGACTTCGGTCCTCCGCCACCGCGCGTGGACCAAGTTATCCGGTGAGTCTCCGCCCAATTCCTCTCGCTCATGTCTTCTCTGGCATCCCGTGGACCTCCCTGACTCGTTTGATTGGACTATCTCGCCGTGACTAGGCCGGTCTCCTCGCCGCCGACGAGTATCCCCGCCTGCGCGCGTGGACCGACCGACTCCGGCCATCTCCGACGGCGTTCCGCACACCGTTGTGATCCCCAGGACCCCCCCTTCATCCTCGACCTCTTCACCGGAACAGTCTCGCCGCCGGTAAGCCCCTCCGCCCTTTTCCCCGCCGCGGCTACTGTTTAAGTTAAACTAAGGACCTCGGGTTAGGAGGTGAAGAACCCGAGGGGTTTTCTGCAATGTCAGAGACCCTGGTGAATAGTAGCCTGAGGACTGATTCGCGAGGAAAAACTTAGAAAACCTCCAGGGACCCCAGTGCAAAGTAGATTTTCATTTAAATCGATTCTGAAATTCTTTTAAATAACCAGAGAACTTGTAAAATTCATAACTTGATGAATTCTTACTCAAAAAATGTCAAACCAATTTTGCTAGCCCCTGTATATTACAATCTATCATTTAAAAATAGTAAACCCTATGCTTTCTGTTCAAACTTTTAGAGTTTAAAATTAAAAACAGAAACCCCCTAAACCTTATTTAATCAAGGAAAATTAGTTTTTCTTCTGTACTAGACTTAAGAAAATTTGTGGGTATTCAAACCTCTTTTAGACACTGTTTAAAAATAGTAGGAACCCCAGCATTAGAAGTTATGATGTATTTTCTCATTTAAAGATGTTTTGTCCAAAACTTAGAGAAAATCAGAAAGGTATTAGAAATTGATGAACAGTGACTAATATTATTTTTCCTAGTTTACTTATGAAACAGAGAACCTAGGAAAAATACAGAGACTATTAATTTGGACAAGTGTTAAATTACAATGAATTATTTAGCCTAAATAAGACTGGAAATCAATTATTAAAGAGGCAAAACTATAACCAAAATGCTTAACAAAAATCCAGTGAACTTATAACCACCAGAGCCCCACTACAAAAATACAGAGCACCTCAGCCCAACTTTCTAAGTAAGGAAAATAAATGTAAAGTGATAATAAGGCATTTTCCAACTAAATCATGAACAACCTCAAATAATGTGATGATGGGCAACCAAAAATCAACTAAGTCCATGATGAGGTAGACTACCAAAGAAAAATGCAAACCCAAGAAAAAGAAGCAAACTCATACCATTTGCTAATGATTTAAAGGAAAGGCCATTTAATTCAAACAATGCACCCCACCCCTTCCCTTAAGCAAAAAGATGCCAAACTTCAGAATGATTGCTCTTGCACAAAACAATAACTAAGAAAAATAAGAACTCTGTTGTTTGATATTTTTCAAATATAGTGGTAGTAGAAAGCACCCATTTGGCTAGAAACTTGAGAAAACCATAGAAAAATAATTAAAAGGTATTAATGGCTAGAAATTTGTATCAAGTCATATTATAACACCTAAAAGCCAGCAAAAATAAGTTCTGAAGAATTACCCACTATTAAATAGTAGTTGTAGTTCAAAGCACCCCTTCTACCCTAGAGTTTAATAATTTTGTGCAGAAAAAACTATTCACTTTCTGATCCCCAAATTTTAAGAAAGAGAAACACACACCAGTAGCAAGCCACTGTAATTTTTACAGGATTTTTAGGATTTTATAAAAGCAACTTGTAGTTCAAACCTACTCCAAAACATTAAAAAGAATAAAAGAAAAAGAAAGAAGAAATAAACCCCACCTCAATAAGTCTAACTTGAGTGCCTATCATTTATCCCTAAGAATTAAAAGGAATTCAGTGGAACCCCTAAAAGTAAAACCTACCACTTGCCTTAGCTAAAGTTTAACTTAATTTACTAAGTATACCACCCAAGGGTCTTGCGTAAACAAAGCTAACTTTGTTTAATTCAAGAAAGATTGTACACCTTTTAAGTTGTGATTTCTAAAAGCACATATCATATCATGCATATATCTTACGCATTGCATTCATTAGATTGTAATCTTGCCAACGGAGAGTACGTGCTCATCCCCGAGCAAGGACCTGTCCAAGAGGAAGACCAGGAGCAGGCTTCAGAGGCTGCTATCGAGGATCTCCCCGCAGCCCCAGCAATTGAAGGCAAGCCCCGGTTTTATGCATAACCTATTATTATATGCTACTTTACTACACTTAATGCTTGTAGGTTTGTAATGTGCACTTAAGTGTAGGAATTGCTTGAAACCTCTAGATGCATGAACTTAGGATTCCTTTTTGAGATGGATACTAGTATGCTAGGTCGAGTAGCTGCTTGCTAATCAGGATCTCGGTAGAAGTCGAGTGATTTTTCTAGCACTCGCGCGAGGTCAGGAATTGATTGTATTCATCTTGATAATGGGATATATGCTGGTCTATGGACTTGGATCCAGGGAGGATGCCTTGTCCATGAGACGGGAAAATGAATTAAGGATTAATGTGTGGATACCTGAGTCAAGCTTTTGAACGTACTAAACACATGCCGGGAAAAATGGTAACCGGTAAACCTAGTACCTGAGTGAAGCCGGGCGCGGACTTTATCCCTCATGCGACCTGAGACTGGTTCTCCCATGCTAGCTATGGTGGGTACAAGTGCGGTCACTGCACGGCGGCAGCCGGGGCCAGTGGAGCATTGTATGCCAAGGCGGTGAGGCCTGGACGCGAACGGGGAATCGATGGGGACGGTTGTCATGTGTAGGGTCGGAGTACCCTGCCATGCCGTGTGTTTAGGTTTACCTTGCAAGGTTTAAAACTCGATTCGAATCGTCTGCTTCTCGCAGCTAATGAGACTGCTTGATTCCTTGTACTGCATCGAGTAAGAAGTGAAATGTGGTTATATGAGATAACTTGTTGTTTGAACTAAATGATTGTTACCATGTATGCTTAGAAGGAGCAAATCTAGCTAGGCTAATGATGATAAAATTTGAAAAGCGAAAAATTGATTTTAGTAACAGCTAGTGCTTTTGGCAAATCAAACCCCTCAGCCAAACAGCTGCATAGTCTAGAGGTAGAGGAGTAGACTCCTCACACCGGGTAAGTCTAGCTGAGTATTAGTATACTCAGCCTTGCTTGTGGCACAATTTTTGCAGGTACCATGCAGGATTTGGTTGATGGTGTGACTTGGCCTACCACCCTGCCACCGGGTTGGACGGTCGAGTGGGATGTTGCTCCGGCAGGAGAGGAGCATGAGGAGTAGTGGGCTAGGCCTTGCCCATTTCCTCATTACCGACGACATCGATTATCCGCTGCACTTTACTTAATGAACTTATTTGCTACTCCAGAACTCCGATTTATGTAATAACCCAGTACTTAATTTGAGGTTTCCTGTTTTATTGTATTTCTTCTGTGACTCACCTTCGAGTGAGATTGTGGAATTTGATCCTGGTTAAGTGGCTCTATCAGACTAGATCTGAAGGACTGACGGGTTATTCCGATTTAAGTGTGTCACGGCCCTTGAGGCATGACTTAGGCACTTAAGCTGGAATAATTCGGGTGGTTCTGCCACAGACAGTGCTGTCCGGTGCGCACCGGACTGTCCGGTGGGACAATCGGACAGTCTGCGCAGAGAGGCCACAGACAGGCGCTCTCGGGCTGTAGCACCGGTCTGTCCGGTGGGGCACCGGACAGTCGGCAACGGTCGGATCCAACGGTCGACTGCTACAGGCGCCAACGGTCGGCTGACGTGGCGTGCACCGGACACTGCACAGTGGCTGTCCGGTGGTGCACCGGACTGTCCGGTGCACCCGACAACAGAAAGTTGCTGCTTTCTGTCCAACGGCTAGTTTGGGGTTTGGAGGCTATAAATACCACCCAACCGGCCATTCTCAAGTGTGGGAGCCCAAGCAACATACCAAGGCATATAGTGCACATTTCCAAGAGCTCAAACACCCAAGTGCTTAATAGAATCACTCGGTGATTAGAGTAGGTGCTTTGCGAAGTGCTTAGGTTAGTTAGACCGCTTTAGTGCTTGCTCTAGGTGAACCCTAGTTAGTTGAGTGAGTTTTGTAAAACCACACAACCCCTCGGCTCTTGCGTGAGTCGTTGTAATTGTACCGAGTGGGGCGAGAGTCTTGCGAGACCGTGACAACCGCGTTTGTGTCACGGCCGCCACCGTGTATCGGAGGGAACGAGGCCCGCGGCGTTTTCGGCCAGAAGCTCGATAGTGGAGACGGCGGGGAGCGTCCGAGAGGAGCCGGAAGCGAAGCACCACTTGCGCGTGGAGAAGGCCCGCGGCTCTCTACGGAGTTACTCGACCGTGGTGCTTGGCCCTCGTGTGGGCTTCCCTTTGCGTAGGGGCACCAACGAGGATTAGTCGGGACCTTGCGTGGTTCCGGATACCTCGGTAAAAATACCGGCGTCATCCACGAGAGTTTGCTTCTCTACTTTGCTCTTTAAGTTTCCGCATTTATATTAAGCATTTAAGTTTCAATCTAGTAATCATACTTATTTAGTGTAGATTGAAACTTAGCCTTTGCGGTAGATATAGCAACACTTAGACAAAACCTAGTTTGCACATTCTAGTTTGATTATTTGCATAGGTTTTGCTCTAGAGATTTAATTGTGGCCTAGTTTAGTAAAAGTTTTAGAAGTCCTAATTCACCCCACCCCTCTTAGGCGTCACCTGTTTCCTACACCCTCACAAGGACCACCACAACTTGGTGTCTCTTGCGTTGATTACAAGTGTCTTGGGAACAAGAAGGAAGAAGAAAAGTGATCCAAGCGCAAGAACTCAAATGAACACAAATATCTCTCTCACTAGTCACTATTTGATTGGAATGATCTTTGGACTCAAGAGAGGATTTGATCTCTTGTTTGTGTCTTGGAGTGAAGTCTAGAGCTCTTGTATTGAATGTAATGGCTGAAAACTTGGATGCCTTGAATGTGTGGTGGTTGGGGGTATTTATAGCCCCACCCACCAAAATGGCCGTTGGGGAAGGCTGCTGTCGTATGGCGCACCGGACAGTCCGGTGCGCCACCAGACACTGTCCGGTGCGCCAGCCACGTCACCCAACCGTTAGGGTTCGACCGTTGGAGCTCTGACAAGTGGGACCACCGGATAGTCTGGTGGTGCATCGGACAGTCACTGTTCACTGTCTGGTGCGCCTTCTGGCGCCTGCTCTGACTTCTACGCACGCAGTTGCACTGTTCACCGTTCACTGTATACTTTTGCAGATGACCGTTGGCGCAGTTAGTTGTTGCTCCGCTGGCACACCGGACAGTCCGGTGCTACACCGGACAGTCCGGTGAATTATAGCGGAGTGACTCCCCAAATTCCCGAAGCTGAGCAGTTCAGAGTGAATCTTCCTGGTGCACCGGACTCTGTCCGGTGGTGCACCGGACAGTTCAGTGTGCCAGACCAGGGCAGTCTTCGGTTGTCTTTTGCTCTTTTTATTTGAACCCTTTCCTGGACTCTTTATTGGTTTGTGTTGAACCTTTGGCACCTGTAGAACTCATAATCTAGAGCAAACTATTTAGTCCAATAATTTGTGTTGGGCAATTCAACCACCAAAATCATTTAGGAAAAGGTTTGACCCTATTTCCCTTTCAATCTCCCCCTTTTTGGTGATTGATGCCAAAACAAACCAAAGCAAATGTATAAGTGCAGAATTGAACTAGTTTGCATAAGGTAAGTGTAAAGGTTGCTTGGAATGAAACCAATAATTATTTCTATTAGATATGTGTCGGGTACCATAATTAGGGGTACCACCAGTACTCCTAAACATGGCTGGAGAACATCTTTAAAACAAACCATAAAGATTGGTAAGCGCGGTTCAAGTCAAGGCCTCGTCTACCAAGGGACGCGGTCCCGTCTCACCCGAGCCCAGCCTCGGGCAAGAACAGTAGTCAGTACGGATTCACGGCTCGCCCTTGGGTCCCCTCAGGCAGTGGGCGCACCCCCGGCTCGCCCGAGGCAAAATTCGGGTAATCTTTGTCGTATAGCGGCCTTGGCCAAACCGCCTTGCCACCGATCGTATCACGTGCACATTTAATGCAGGTATCACCTGACACCTTATCCCGACACGCGCACCGCAGTTGGCAAGATCGAAATGACCGCAGTCACTTCACCCTTTTACTGATCGTTCTGACAGGATAACGACACTATTCACCCTGTTCCGACCACTATGCCAACCACTGAGGTAAGACTAACAACAGTAAGTTACCGCCTCTCCCGAGTTCAGCCTCGAGCGCAACAGGGAGTTCCGCCTCGCCCGACCCCAGCCTCGGTCTCGGGACGAATCGTCACCACGCCCGACCCCAGCCTTGGCCTCGGGAGGAATCGTCACCACGACCAACCCAGGCCTCGACCTCAGCCTCGGCCTCGGAAGGAGATCTTCGCCTCGCTCGACCTTGGCCTCGGCTTCGGGAGAAATCACCCGCCTCGCCCGAGACGGCCTCAGACCGACTATGCGAACAGGGAATACAACACTATCCTTCCCCTAGCTAGCCACCTCAGGCTACAAAGGAACAGGACTGGTGTCACATCAAATTACTCTAGTAACAGGTAATGATGATCCCCGGCATGCGCCCATGACGTCGACTGTCCTCAGCTCTCTACAAAGTCAAAGAAACATCAGTAGGACACAAACTTCAAGGCCACCTCGACGACCAGGCCATACCATCGGCCACGACGCTACAGAGCTCGGCTTCCACTCGGCGGAGCCGACCGCGCCGCTACAGGGGTCAGGACCTGGGGCCGCGCCGCCAGCCACGCTTCTATAGGGCTCAAGCACTTCTCTGCCGTCCACATTAGCGCATAGCTACACCCCCATATGTACAGCTGGGTCACCTCCTTGTACCTATAAAAGGAGATGCCCAGGGCCTTCCCAAGGCAAGCTTTGAAAGCTCACCCAGACGGCTCACCCAACATCAACAAAAAACACTTCAGGGCAAACCTTCTCTCCACAACACTAGACCTCTCAAGAGATCTGGGATCCGTTCCCCCTCTCGCAAAAGTTGTATCCCTACTACAAGCACCCCGGTGCAAGATAATACAAGCCTCATCCTCCCTCTGCTGGAAGTAGGGCCTTCTTAGCCCGAACTAGGATAAACCTTGTGTTTCATCTTGCATCAATCCATCTGGGCAGGGACACGCAGCATAAAATTCACTAGTCGGTTGAGGGTCCCCCGGGTCCGAAACACCGACAGTTGGTGCGCTAGGTAGGGGCCCGCTGCGTGTTGACAATACTTTCCTGTTAAGTTCCAGATGGACAATCTTCAGCAGCCTCTTCAGCCCAAGACGGTGCTCCGCTTTGGGAGTCTCGAGTTCATGTCCCTCGACGACAGCTACGACATGATACTCCTCCCACCGCAGCACGACAGCAACGACGGTCGTCGGCTCGCCCGGCGGAGGCAAACCCGATGACGACCTCTCCCCAGGGCGGGAGAGGGACACTCAGGTCTACCCCGCCACCCTCCTCGCCGAAGGAGACAGAGACTGGGAAACCATGGCCAGGCAAGAGGCAGCACCTCGTCGACTGTTGGACTAGAGCGAGTTGACGACGCCGCCTGCGAGGGACATGTCGGGCGTTAGCCTCGCACCTAGGACAATGATGGGTGTCGCTTCCTGACAACGTGCCAACCCCAGGCAAACTGATGACGCCAGCACCCTTGCGAGGGACTTGTCGGGCATTAGTCTCGCGCCTGAGATAGCGACACGTTTCATCTCCACTGCAACTTCACCACCATCCACCAACCAGGAGGTACCATCGGTTTTCCATCCTGTTCCTTTTAGATTCAGCTTCGATCCGCCAGGCAACCCCACTTCAGCGAGCGCTTCCACAAGGATATATCCTGACCTCTCGGAGTATCATATGTGGTCAACCTGGGACCTACTAACGGTCGCCTCTACCTTTGAAACCGTGGGTCCCGAGGAAGAGGACGACCCTGACTTCAGTATGGATTTCTCCAAACTCCGCGATCCCAGAGCCATGCGAGACTTCATGTCCGCATGTGACCACTGCCTCTCCGGTGACTCTGACGATGGCCACAGCCTTGATGATAAGGGTTATGACCCAACTCACGAGTGCTTCCACATCGATCAGGAGGAGCATGACGGAGACAACCACCTCGGCATGCCAAGAAACAACGACGCTACACCCGCGTCTCGCATCGAGATCCCGCGGGAGCTAGCTGAGGCCCGGACCCCTGTGGGGGGTCAGGACACGCAGCTTGAGCAACTCCGCGAGATGCAGGCCAAGCTCGACGAAGAAAGGGAGCGACTTATGCAGCTCCGACAAAACCTCGAGCAAGAGTGGGCAGGCCGAGCCCTCGCTGGAGGAGCGCGTCATCGAGCCCGGGACGTCCAGCGCCTTATTATTGACGACGCCAGGGTAGAGCTGCCCCCGACCTTCAACGGAGCCAGCCAGAACCTAGCTGCAGCGGCGATGTTACTCCGAACAATGCCAGAGCCATCCACCACCGAGGGGCGACGTGTCCAGGGCGAGCTCAAGGGCCTCCTGGAAAATGCCGCAGTCCAACAAGCCGAGAGCTCTACCTCCCAAAGGCGGGGATGCCCCTCGGAGCATCACGCCGAGCCCTCCCGACACGTGCGAGAAGCCTCAGTCCATACCGAGCACACAGGAGACAGGACCCCTGCGAACCTGGACTGCCTCGGCAACGAGCAACACCGCCGCGACCATCGAGCCCACCTCGAGGAAAGGGTGCGCCGAGGCTATCACCCCAGACGCAGAGGATGCTACGACAGTGAGGAGGATCGGAGCCCCTCACCCGAACCACCAGGCCCGCGAGTCTTCAGCCGAGCCATACGACGGGCGCCGTTCCCGGCCCGGTTCCGGGCTCTGACTACCATCACCAAATACTCAGGGGAGACGAAGCCGGAGTTATGGCTCGCGGATTACCGGCTGGCGTGCCAGTTGGGAGGGACGGATGACGACAACCTCATCATCTGCAACCTCCCCCTCTTCCTCTCCGACGCTGCCCGAGCCTGGCTGGAGCATATGTCTCCTGTGCAGGTCTTCGACTGGGACGACCTAATCAGGGTCTTCGCCGGAAATTTGCAGGGTACATACGTGCGCCCTGGGAACTCATGGGATCTCTGGAGCTGCCGGCAGCAGCCAGGGGAATCCCTGCGAGAATACATCCGACGGTTCTCAAAGCAGCGCACCGAGTTGCCTAACATCACCGACTCGGACGTCATCGGAGCATTCCTTGACAGCACCACTTGCCGGGATCTGGTAAGCAAGCTGGGACGCAAAACTCCCACCAAGGCAAGCGAATTGATGGACATAGCCACCAAGTTCGCCTCTGGTCAGGAGGCCGTCGAGGCCATCTTCCGGAAAGACAAGCAGCCTCAGGGAAGGCAGAAGGAAGACGTCCCTGAGGCGTCCATCCAGCGCGGCACAAAGAAAAGAGCAAGAAGAAGGCGCAAACAAAACGCAACGCCGTTGAAGCATATCTCATCGCTGCTGCCGAGCGTAGGAACCCTTGGAGACCTCCTGGAGGGGCCAACGTGTTCGACAAGATGCTCAAGGAGTCGTGCCCCTATCACAAGGGTCCCGTCAAGCACACCCTTGAAGAATGCGACATGCTCCAGCGTTACTTCAACAAGGCTGGGCCCCGGTGGAAGATGGCAAGGACCAAGGCAACAACAATAAGGGGAGCGACAAGGAAGAAGAGTTCTCGAAGGTCCACAACTGCTTCATGATCTACGGTGGGCAAGTGGCGAATACCTCGGCTCGACGTAGCAAGCAAGAGCGCCGGGAGGTCTGCTCGGTGAAGGTAGCAACGCCAGTCTACCTAGACTGGTCCAACAAGCCCATTACCTTCGACCAGGACGACCACCCCGACTACATACCAACACTAGGCTCGTCGTCGACCCTGTCATCGACCCTGTCATCGGCAACACTAGGCTCTCTAAGGTCCTCATGGACGGAGGCAGCAGCCTCAATATCATCTATGCCGAGACCCTAGGGCTCTTAGGGGTCAATCGGTCCAAGATCCGAGCCGGTGCGACACCTTTTCACGGGATTGCCCCCGGCAAGCGTATCCTGCCTCTTGGGCAGATTGACTTGCCCGTCTGCTTCGAAACTCCCTCCAACTTCCAAAAGGAAACCCTCACTTTCGAGGTAGTCGGGTTCCGAGAAACCTATCACGCGGTGTTGGGAAGACCATGCTACACCAAATTCATGGTCGTCCCCAACTACACGTACCTCAAACTCAAGATGCCAGGCCCCAAGGGAATCATCATCGTCGGATCCACGTACCGCCACGCTTACGAGTGTGACGTGGAATGCGTTGAGTACACCGAAGCCCTTGTCGAGTCCGAGGCCCTCATCGCCAACCTGGATAGCCTCTCCAAAGAGGTGCCCGACCCAAAGCGGCATGCCGGCAACTTCGTGCCAGCCGAGGCAGTTAAGTCTGTCTCTCTCGACCCTAGCGACGGCACCGACAAAAAAGTCAGGATCGGCTCCGAGCTCGACCCCAAATAGGAAGCAGTGCTTGTCAACTTTCTCCGCGCAAACGCCGAGGTTTTTGTGTGGAGTCCCTCGGACATTCCAGGCATACCGAGGGATGTCGCCGAGCACTCATTGGACATACGAGCCAGTTCTTGACCCGTGAAACAGCACCTGCACCGTTTTGATGAAGAAAAGCGCAGAGCCATATGCGAGGAGGTCCACAAGCTAATGGCAGCAGGGTTCATCAAAGAGGTATTCCATCCAGAATGGTTAGCTAACCCTGTACTTGTAAAGAAAAAAGGGGGGAAATGGAGGATGTGTGTAGATTACACTAGGTTGAATAAAGCATGTCCAAAAGTTCCCTACCCTCTGCCTCGCATTGATTAAATTGTGGACTCCACTGCTAGGTGTGAAATCCTATCTTTCCTCGATGCCTATTCAGGCTATCACCAAATCAGGATGAAAGAATCCGACTAGCTCGCGACTTCTTTTATCACACCTTTCGGCATGTATTGTTATACTACTATGCCATTTGGCTTGAGGAATGCAGGCGCTACATACCAAAGGTGCATGAACCATGTGTTCGGAGAGCACATCGGCAGAATGGTCGAGGCTTATGTCGATGACATCGTTGTCAAAACAAGGAAAGCCTCTGACCTCCTCTCCGACCTTGAAGTAACATTCGGGTGCCTTCGAGCAAAGGGCGTAAAACTCAATCCCGAGAAGTGTGTCTTCGGAGTCCCCCGAGGCATGCTCCTAGGATTCATCGTCTCCAAACGAGGCATCGAGGCCAACCCGGAGAAAATCGCAGCCATCGCCAACATGGGGCCCATCAAAGATTTAAAGGGAGTACAAAGGGTCATGGGATGCCTTGCGGCTCTGAGCCACTTCATCTCGCACCTCGGCGAGAAAGGATTACCCTTGTACCGCCTCTTAAGGAAGACCGAACGCTTCACTTGGACTCCCGAGGCCGAAGAAGCCCTCGAAAACCTTAAGGCACTCCTTACTAATGCAGCAATCTTGGTGCCCCCTGCTGCGGGAGAAGCCCTCTTGATTTACATAGCCGCAACCACTCAGGTGGTCAACGCTGCGGTCGTAGTCGAGAGACGAGAAGAAGGGCATGTGCTGCCCATCCAGAGGCCAGTCTACTTCATCAACGAGGTGCTATCCGAGACCAAAATCCGCTACCTGCAAATCCAGAAGCTACTGTACGCGGTGATTCTGACACGGCAAAAGTTGCGACACTACTTCGAGTCTCATCCGGTGACTGTGCTGTCATCCTTCCCCCTAGGGGAGATCATCCAGTGCCGAGAGGCCTCGGGTAGGATAGCAAAGTGGGCAGTGGAACTCATGGGAGAAACACTTTCATTTGCCCCTCGGAAAGCCATAAAATCCCAAGTCTTGGCCGACTTCCTGGCTGAATGGACCGATACCCAATTGCCAACAGCTCCAATCCAGGCCGAACTTTGGACCATGTACTTCGATGGGTCGCTTATGAAAACCAGAGCAGGCGCTGGCTTGCTCTTCGTCTCACCCCTCGGAGAACATGTGCGTTATATAATACGCCTCCATTTTCTAGTGTCAAACAACGTGGCTGAATACGAAGCCTTGGTGAATGGGTTGCGCATCGCCATCGAGCTAGGGGTTCGGCGCCTCGACGCTCGTGGCGACTCGCAGCTCGTTATTGACCAAGTCATGAAGAACTCTCACTACCGCGACCAAAAAATGGAGGCCTACTGTGACAAAGTTCGGCGCTTGGAAGATAAGTTCTATGGGTTGGAACTCAACCATGTTGCTTGACGGTACAACGAGACTGCAGATGAGCTGGCTAAGATAGCCTCGAGATGGACAACGGTTCCCCCGAATGTCTTCTCCAGAGACATATATCAACCATCCATAAAACTCAACGACGCACCCGAACCCGAAGGGACCTCGGCCAGCTCGAGGTACCTTCGGCCGCCGAGGGTGAGGCCTTGCACGTCGAGGTGGAGCGGAATGGGGTCACACCAACCCTAAACTGGCAGACCCTGTACCTGGAATATGTCCTCCGAGGAGAGCTACCCCTCGACAAGGCTGAAGCCCGGCGATTGGCTCGGCGCGCCAAATCGTTCGTTTTACTAGGTGATGAAAAAGAGTTGTACCACCGCAGCCCCTCAGGCATTCTCCAACGATGCATATCCCTCACCCAAGGACAAGAGCTATTACATGAAATACACTCAGGGGCTTGCTGTCACCATGCAGCACCTCGGACCCTCGTAGGAAACGCTTTCCGTCAAGGCTTCTACTGGCCGACCGTGGTGGCCGACGCCACTAGGATTGTACACTCCTGCTGAGGGTGTCAATTCTACGCGAGACGGACACACCTGCCCGCTCAGGCTCTACAGACAATACCTATCACTTGGTCGTTTGTTGTGTGGGGTCTGGACCTCGTCAGTCCCTTGCAGAAGGCACCCGGGGGCTTCACGCACCTACTGGTCGCCATCGACAAATTCTCCAAGTGGACCGAAGTCCGACCCTTAACCAGCATCAGGTCCGAGCAGGCGGTGGTGTTCTTTACAAATATCATTCACCGCTTCGGGATCCCAAACTCCATCATCACCGACAACGACACACAATTCACTGGGAAAAAGTTCCTAGACTTCTGCAAAGACCACCACATTCGTGTGGACTGGGCCGCCGTAGCTCACCCGATGACAAATGGATAGGTGGAGCGCGCCAATGGCATGGTTTTGCAGGGACTAAAACCAAGGATCTACAACGACCTCAACAAGTTTGGCAAGTGGTGGATAAAAGAGCTACCCTCGGTGGTTTGGAGTCTGAGGACAACACCAAGTCGAGCCACGGGTTTCTCGCCGTTTTTCTTGGTCTATGGGGCCGAGGCCATCCTACCCACAGACTTAGAATACGGTTCCCCGAGGGCAAAGGCATACGACGACCAAAACAACCAAACCAACCGAGAGGATTCATTGGACCAGCTGGAAGAGGCTCGGAACGTAGCCTTACTGCACTCAGCGCGGTATCAGCAGTCTCTGCGACGCTATCATGCCCGAAGGATTCGGCCCCGAGGCTTCCAAGTTGGAGACTTGGTGCTTCGGCTACGACAAGACACCTGAGGACGCCACAAGCTTACTTCTCCCTGGGAAGGGTCGTTCATCATCGCCAAAGTATTGAAGCCCAGGACATACAAGCTAGCCAACGATCAAGGCAAGGTCTACAGCAACGCTTGGAACATCGAACAGCTACGTCGCTTTTACCCTTAAATGTTTCAAGCCGTTCATGTATCTCGATTCTTTCACATGTACAAATAAAGTCTAAACGTCAAGGAAGGATCGGCCTTGCCTCGGCAAAGACCGACCCTCCCTCAGGGGCTAGAAGGGGGGAACCCCCTCTGTGTCAAAATTTTCTTTCTGTGCCACCCTTTCCTCGGAAAAGTTTTCTACCAAAACGACTTTCGTGCCTTTCGACTATATCGATAACGGAATCCTAAAAACGAATGAGAGAGACCTTGAACGGCAAGGCCGACCGAGCCAAGGGACTCCTCCGCCTCCGGGATACGGATATCTCACTCACCACCTTCCGCGAAAGGTAACTCACGCTCGGATAAGTGATTCTGCTACTGAACAAGTCCTAATGCTCGAAACGAGAGGAAAGAAACGCAAGGACACTCGCGACTTTGGATCTGCTGCACGCGAAAACACTGAGTGAACCAGGGACAACCCAAAACGATAAGGTCGACCGAGCCGCGGGAACTCCTACGCCTCCGGGATACGGATACCCCACTCACCACCTTTTCGTCTAAGGGATGCCTCCGGTTCTAACGGTGATGCCGCGAAAAAAGCAAGCCGAAAACACGACTCAAGAGCAACGCAGCTTTATACTCAGACAACCAAATGTTCAGGCCTCGACAGCCGCAGGAAACATACACATACTTAAGATAACCGTTCTACACAGGCTCAGGCATCAGCGGGGGGAGGAGGAGCACCCTCGGCGTTGTTTCCACCTATGGCAGACGAAGCAGCCTCGCTGGCAGGGGTGGCAGAATGTGGCCCGGCCTCGGACGGCGACACAGGCGGAAGGATCTCCACCTCAAACAAGGAAACCAGCGCCACGCCTGGACCCTCGGCAACCGCATTAAGCCTTTGGGCCCCGGCCAAGATGGCATCCTCATCATCGGGCAGGCAGTAGCCCTCGCTGACCCGCTCCAAATCCACGTCATAGTGGGAAGCGAGGACGGCGAAGGCCCGCCTAACACCGTGATGCAGCGCCCCATGGAGTCTGTTGCGCACATGGCCGCCCAAGGCCCACAGGCGACTCTGGGGGGAGCGGCCCGAGGCGACGTCGTTAAGGTTAAAGGTCCGGCAAAAGGCCGATATGGCCTCGGACATGGCCGTGCGGTCAGCCTCTTTCTGCTTGGCCGTCTGGGCAAGCGCCTTGCAGTTCTTAACGGACTCGTTAAGAGCCGTCTCGAACCCTGAAGACAGCCAGACAATATTCATACACGAGGAGAAGAGTTAAGCTAAAGCAAAATCACAAAGCAGGCAAAACATTCCTTTGGCCCAGGCACTCTGCTGTGAAGCCACAGCTTGGGCGGACCAGGCTAACCCAACGGCTACGGCCAAGCCCTCCGAAAGGATCCTGGCCCGAGCAGTCGCCTTGGCTAGCCGCTCCGTGACCTCAGCCAGCTGCCCCTTAAGGGTCTCAGCCCGGCTTGCGGCCTTGGCAGCTTGGCCCCGGAGTCGGTCCCGCTCGTTGGTGACCTGGCCAAGCTCCAGCTGCCGCTGCTGCATCTCCTCGGCCTGGGAAGCCACTTGCTCCCGAGCCGACGAAGCCTCCATCCGTGCCGACGCTGCCTCTATCCACGCCGCCGCTGCCTCCGACTTTAGCTCCTCACAGAGCTGCCGAAGGTCCACCGCCTCGGCACTTCGTTGGGTGAGGCGCTTGTTGGCCGACCCCTTGGAGTCGCAGCGATTCCCAAACGCTGCTCTCACGGCGGAGGAACAGCGACTTAGCGGTGCTCATGTCCGCGAGACCCTGAAAAGAAAAATAGAATATCACAAAGAATGCTCTAACCACACGAGGGGTGCGTCTAAATCCTTACCTAGAAGACCCTGGGAATGTCTTGGGAAAGGACATCCGTGGCCGTCTTGAGCGACCTCATCACCGCCTCGCTATAGTCACGGAAAAGTTTTTGCAACCTTTCCTCTCCCTCATCATTGAGGGAAAGGAGAGGCTCTAAGGTATCGCGGCCCTAGAACACCAGCGACTGCGCTCCCCACTCATTGGGATTAAGCTGCATGGGGATGAGGCCGCTGCTTCCCACGATAGGCCAAGGATCTACGTGCCCCACGACCAAGGCTTCGGGTCTCTCTGCAGCCGACGCATCGGGCCTCTCCTCAGTCAGGGCGACAGGCCTCTGCTCACCAACCTCGGCAACAACGGCCGCCCCCTCCCCATGGTCAAAAATGGGGGAATCGGGGATGACCAGGACCGAAGGAGCCAGGGGCAGAGGCACCTCAGCCATCTCGACATCGGCGGCGGCGGGCGGCTCTATGGGCGCACCAATGGTGGCCCCGACAGGAATCGACGTCGGCGTCGGCGACGAGGAAGGCGAGCTCGAGGCCGTAGCCGCGTCAACGGCCTCCCCTGTCACGATGGCCGCTCCAACAGGGGGGTCGACCTGGGAGGCTTCCCCATGACAGCCCGTGCCTCCTGGGCCCCCCGCCGGAGGGCGCCTTGCGCAGAGGCCAACCAACCAGCATGGCGCGTCGCAGCTCCGGCTGAAGAGGCTGGCCTCATCTTAAGGGCCTTCGTGGGGGCCAGACCAGCCGAGCCCTGCATCCGCTTGCTGAAAGGAAGAAAAGACAAAATCAAGATACATAGAAAAATGGCTGAAATGAGGGTGCCCTCGGATACTTACCCGCTCCGGGTCAAGGCCAATCGTGCCTGTGGGGAAACCTCTCAGTCCCTGGTCTCCGCAGATGCTGCCGAAGGTTGTCCAGCGGCCGGCTTCGATGCCGCCTCTACCTCGGACGCCTGAGGCGCCTGGGGGCTGGCCTGCCCAGGCAATGTCACGATAGCCAAGGGAACAATTTCCCGCACGGCTGGCAAGGGCACTTTCTCTCGGGGGGCATGCAGGTCGGCCTGACCCCCCAGAGTCACCCTAATTATCTCGGCCAAGGGGTCAAGTACCCCCTCGGCCCGCCTCCGCTCCTCGGACCGGGACCCTGGCGTCCCGACCCCAAACACTGGTGGTGCCAGCCCACCTAGAGGCTGGCTTAACGACCCCTGGCCCAGCCTCGGGTCCGGACTGAGGCCAAGTTGGGCCGCCATGTCGTCGTCCTCGTCGTCATCATCATCATCATCATCATCATCATCATCATCATCATCATCGTCCTCATCGGGCGTGTCCGACGACGGCTCCAATGGGAGCCCGTCCCTTTCTTGCCTCCGACGACGCTTCTCCAAGGCTTCCCGAGCCTGCATCCTCTCGCAAGCTCAGGCCTTTTCCACGTCTTTTTTCTGCTTATCCTTCTCCGCGGCGAGCCTACGTGCGGTTCGGCCCGCCACGTCCTCCGGGACCGGTGGCCGGGAGGTTTTAAAGTTCCTCAACCCCTGGGGACGAGCAAAAATCCCAAGGGTAAGGGCTAAAAACGTAAGAAACACAGCACAAAACAGAGGAAGGGTCGTACACTTACCAAGGACACATACCCGTGGTCGGGATGCATCGGGGGCTGGTTAAGGACGCCAGCATCCAGCCTCCCCACTGTGCCCGCAATCCGTCTGAGGAGGTCGTCGATGGAGAGGGGGGTCGAGGACATCCGTGAACCCTCCAAATTGACCCCCGACTTCATTTCCGAAAGCCGCAACCGTCGCTCTGCCAATGGGAGCACCCTCCGACGGTGGATAGCGGCGACGACCCCCGCAGCGGTAAGGCCTTTGGCTTGGAGCTTCTGCAGGGCACGGAGAAGGGGCTGGAGCTTCTCCTGGTTCTCGCGTGTGGCCCCCCAACGCCAGTTATCGCCGGTGGCGGTCACCACTCGTTGAGAAAAGGGCGGCAACACCCTGTCGTCATTCCGGAGATAAAACCACCGGTTCTGTCACCCCTTGTTTGAAGACACAAGGGAGGCATGGATGTACTGCTGTGCGCGCCCCGACCTCAGCTGGAGGGTGCAGCCGCTAGCCCGCACTGCCATACAGACCTTCTTCACGTCCGTTGACACGGCGGAGAACTCCGCGGAGAAGAGATGGGTCGACAGGTCCCAGTGGGGGTCAATCCCCAAAAACCCCTCGCAAACCGCCGCGAAAATGGCCGCCTGCGCGATGGAGTTGGGGTTGAAGTTGTGAAGCTCCACCCCGTAGTAGTGCGGGAGCGCCCGCATGCCCGCATGAAGCGGCTCGCCGGCATCCCAAACCCCCGCTCATGAAAAGGGGTGAAGCTGACCACGTACCCCGGCAGTGGAGTTGGGTCGGCCTCGCTCCCGGGGGCCAACCACTCAGGCTGTGGCCCGCCGGAGAGAGGACGGAGCAGACCCTCGGCAACGAGGGCCTACAAATCCTCCGTAGTGACGGTGGAGAAGGGCCACGGGTCGCGCGACGGAATGACGGTCGTCTTGTCAACCATTATCGAGCGGAAACGGTGGAGGCGGAGGGGACGAGGTGCGCAGTTTTCTCTGTCTACTCTCTCAGGTTATGAAAGCAAAGGCAGAAGGCCAGGACGGAAGCGCAAATGGCAGGGTAAAGAACCGCTGCCGGTCCCTCTCCCAGGTATATAAAGGCCTCGGCAAAATCCACCCAAAAACTTCACCCAAGCCCCTCGTGAATTTTAAATTCGAAATCAAAATGGTTTTTTCCGTTCCTCGAATGGCTCGCGCACGCGCAACGGACACCCCGTGAGTCGCCCGTCCCATCGCATTAACTCTCTGGCAGGACACCTGTCACCCCCGGGCAGGCAAGCGGGCACCATTTCGCTTCCGTCATGATGACCGCCTCAAAAAGGTGCGCCACACTATTTAAGTTTATTTCCTTTCTTCCTTTCCCCCCTCTCTCTCTCTCTCTCCGCAGGGACCGGGAAAGGAGATATTTCGAAAGAATCCTTCTTTGCAAAGGAAATGGGCCCCGAGCCCTCCTACTGATTAGGGGTTCAAAGGTTGCGCCCTGCGGGGTTCGGCAACCGCCCTAGAGCACTCAGGCTCCGAGCCCTCTACTGATCAAGGGTTCGAAGGCTAGCCCCTCGGAAGGGTTTGACAGCCGCCCAAGAGCATGCAGAGTCAGGGATGACCCTGGGTACGTCCGTTACATGACCGAGGCTCGGGCTACGCTCCCAAGGTACCCTAGGACATTTCCGAGACCAGCGGGAACGATTTGTAATGGAATCCCACCGAAGGGAGGCACCGGGCCCTCAAACCCTATAAAATAGGTCCGGGTCTAGCGAATCACCTGCAGGTACTTTTGGAGCGCGCCTCTGGCCACTAGCCGACCCTTATCGAACGGGGCTTGGGCGTCCACTCGGATTACCCGTTAGCAACTCACTGGAAACACCATGTTCGGTGCCCATCGAGGGTAACATGGCGCGTTCCCCCCTTCCTCCTTGCGGAAAGGCGACGAAGGGGCGTACTATAAGAAGCCGAGATGGTCCTTGATCGTCCTCTCGCTCCGTGCAGAGGCTCGAGGGCTGCTCTCGCAGCAGGCAACGGCCAAATTGTTGACCGCGTCGACAAACTAACTTAAAAACTCGGAGCCTGACTATGCACCCGGGCTGCGGCCAGGCCGCATGAGAGAACAACAAGGCCGACCAAGGAATAACAAGAAGAGCATCAAGACCTCAGAGGAGTCAAACCACTCCTTCGAGGCCTCGGGGGCTACACCCAACGGGTGCACTCGCGCGCATTCATCGGAACAAAATACTACTAAAAAAGACCAGTCACCTTGCAAAAATCCGATAGAACCTCCATGCGAGTGCCTACACTCCCTTTGAGGCTCGGGGGCTACTATCGGGTACCATAATTAGGGGTACGCCTAGTACTCCTAAACATGGCTAGAGAACATCCTTAAAACAAACCATAAAGACTGGTAAGCACGGTTCAAGTCAAGGCCTCGTCTACCAAGGGACGCGGTCCCGTCTAACCCGAGCCTAGCCTCGGGCAAGAACAGTAGTCAGTACAGATTCACGGCTCGCCCGAGGGTCCCCTCAGACAGTGGGTGTACCCCCGGCTCGCCCGAGGCAAAACTCGGGTAATCTTTGTCGTATAGCAGCCTCGGCCAAACCGCCTTGCCACCGACCGTATCACGTGCGCATTTAATGCAATGATCACCTGACACCTTATCCCGACACGCGCACCGCAGTTGGCAAGATCGAAATGACCACAGTCACTTCACCCTTTTACTGATCGTTCTGACAGGATAACGACACTATTCACCCCGTTTCGACCACTGTGCCAACCACCGGGGTAAGACTAACAACAGTAAGTTACTGCCTCTCCCGAGTTCAGCCTCGGGCGCAACAGGGAGTTCTGCCTCGCTCGACCCCAGCCTTGGCCTCGGGAGGAATCGTCACCACGCCCGACCCCAGCCTCGGCCTCGGGAGGAATCGTCACCACGACTGACCCAGGCCTTGGCCTCAGCCTCGGCCTCGGGAGGAGGTCTTCGCCTCGCCTGACCTAGGCCTTGGCCTCAGCCTCGGCCTCTGGAGAAAATCTTCGCCACGTCCGACCTAGGCCTCGGCTTCGGGAGAAATCACCGCCTCGCCCGAGACGGCCTCGGACCGACTACGCGAACAGGGAATACAACACTATCCTTCCCCTAGCTAGCCACCTTAGGCTACGAAGGAACAGGACCGGTGTCACATCAAATTACTCTAGTAACAGGTAATGATGATCCCCGGCATGCGCCCATGACGTCGACTGTCCTCAGCTCTCTACAAAGTCAAAGAAACGTCAGCAGGACACAAACTTCAAGGCCACCTCGACGACTAGGCCATATCGCCGGCCATGACGCTACAGAGCTCGACTTCCACTCGGCGAAGCCGGCCGCGCCGCTACAGGGGTCAGGACCTGGGGCCGCGCCGCCGGCCACGCTTCTACAGAGCTCAAGCACTTCTCCATCGTCCACATTAGCGCATAACTACACCCCCATATGTACAGCTGGGTCACCTCCTTGTACCTATAAAAGGAGATGCCTAGGGCCTACCCAAGGCAAGCTTTGAAAGCTCACCCAGACGGGTTACCCAACATCAACAAAAAAAACACTTCAGGGCAAACCTTATCTCCACAACACTAGACCTCTCAAGAGATCTGGGATCCATTCCCTCTCTCGCAAAACTTGTATCCCCTACTACAAGCACCCCGGTGCAAGATAATACAAGCCTCATCCTCCCTCTACTGGAAGTAGGGCCTTCTTAGCCCGAACCAAGATTAACCTTGTGTTTCATCTTGCATCAATCCATCCGGGCAGGGACACGCAGCATAAAATTCACTAGTCGGTTGAGGGTCCCCCGGGTCCGAAACACCGACAATATGCATGGATTGTTTTCTTCTTATTAAAATTTTGGACCACGCTTGCACCACTAGTTTTGTTTTGCAGATTCTTTGTAAAATTCTTTTTAAAAAACTTTTGCAAATAGTCAAAGGTACATGAATAAGATTGAAGGAAGCATTTTCAAGATTTGAAAATTTCTCCCCCTTTTCAAATGCTTTTCCTTTGACTTAAACAAAACTCCCCCTCAATGAAATTCTCCTCTTAGTGTTCAAGAGGGTTTTACAAATTTTTGAAGATACTCGTACTTTCTCTCCCTTTTGAAAACACATTAAGATACTAATTTGAAAACTTTATTTTTAAAATTCATAGGTGGTGGTGCGGTCCTTTTTCTTTGGGCTAATACTTTCTCCCCCTTTGGCATGAATCGCCAAAAACGGATACTTGTGAGTGAAATATAAGCCCTTAAACTTTCTCCCTGATGGCAAACAGATAAATATGAGTGAAATATTATACCAATGTGGAGGAATGGCGGAATACCGACAAAGAGTAAATAATACTATGGAGTTGAGTGGAAGCGTCGTCTTTGCCGAATACTCCATTTCCCTTTCAATGCTACGACTAAGCATGAGAATACACTTGAAAATACATTAGTCATAGACATAAAAGAGATATGATCAAAGGTATATAAATGAGCTATGTGTGCAAAGTATCAATCAAAGTTTCGAAAATCAAGAATATTTAGCTCATTCCTAAGTTTGGTAAAGGTTTTCTCATCTAGTGGCTTGGTAAAGATATCAGCCAATTGATCTTTGGTATTAATATAGGCTATCTCGATATCTCCCCTTTGTTGGTGATCTCTCAAAAAGTGATACCGAATGGCTATGTGCTTAGTGCGGCTGTGTTCAACGGGATTATCCGCCATGCGGATTGCACTCTCTTTATCACATAGGAGAGGGACTTTGCTAAACTTGTAGCCATAGTCCCTAAGGGTTTGCCTCATCCAAAGCAATTGCACGCAACAATGACCTGCGGCAATATACTCGGCTTCAGCGGTAGAAAGAGCGACTGAGTTTTGTTTCTTTGAATCCTAAGACACCAGAGATCTCCCCAGAAACTAACAAGTCCATGATGTGCTCTTCCTATCGATTTTGCACCCTGCCCAATCAGCATTGGAATATCCTAATAAATCAAAATAGGATCCCTTGGGGTACCAAAGACCAAACTTAGGTGTATGAACTAAATATCTCAAGATTCGCTTCACGGCCCTAAGGTGAACTTCCTTAGGATCAGCTTGGAACCTTGCACACATGCATACAGAAAGCATAATGTCCGGTCGAGATGCACATAAATAGAGTAAAGATCCTATCATCGACCGGTATACCTTTTGATTTACGGATTTACCTCCCATGTCGAGGTCGAGATGTCCATTGGTTCCCATGGGTGTCTTGATGGGCTTGGCATCCTTCATTCCAAACTTGGTGAGTATATCTTGAATGTACTTCATTTGGCAGATGAAGGTGCCCTCTTGGAGTTGCTTGACTTGAAATCCTAGAAAATACTTCAACTCCCCCATCATTGACATCTCGAATTTTTGTACCATGATCCTATTAAACTCTTCACAAGTAGATTTGTTAGTAGAACCAAAGATGATATCATCAACATAAATTTGGCATACAAACAAATCATTTGCAATTGTTTTAGTAAAGAGAGTAGGATCGGCCTTGCCGACTTTGAAGCCGTTAGTGATAAGAAAATCTCTTAGGCATTCATACCATGCTCTTGGGGCTTGCTTGAGCCCACAAAGCGCCTTAGAGAGTTTATAAACATGGTTAGGATACTCACTATCTTCAAAGCCTGGAGGTTGCTCAACATAGACCTCTTCCTTGATTGGTCCACTGAGGAAGGCACTCTTCACATCCATTTGATAAATCTTAAAGTCATGGTAAGTAGCATAGGCAAGTAATATACGAATTGACTCAAGCCTAGCTACGGGTGCGTAGGTTTCACCAAAATCAAAACCTTCGACTTGTGAATAACCCTTGGCCACAAGTCGTGCTTTGTTCCTTGTCACCACACCATGCACATCTTGCTTGTTGCTGAATACCCACTTGGTACCTACAACATTTTGGTTAGGACGTGGAACCAAATGCCATACCTCATTTCTCATGAAGTTGTTGAGCTCCTCTTGCATCGCTAGCACCCAATCCGAATCTTTAAGTGCATCCTCTATCCTGTGTGGCTCAATAGAGGAAACAAAAGAGTAATGTTCACAAAAATAAGCGACTCGAGATCAAGTGGTTACCTGTAGCATCCCAAAAATTCAAATCTTGAAATTTTCTCAAACTCGCTCTAAATTCAAAATGATTTTCAAATTTCATTTCAAAATGTTTGTTTGCAAGTTGATATCAGCAAATAAAATATAGTGCTCTATATTCTCTCCAAAATCCTCCTCAAGTATCCTACAAATGTTCCTCCAGTGATCCCCCACAAATTCTTTCCAGAAATACTGCTCAGATATTTCCCCAGTGATCCCCTTCAATTTCTTTCCAGAAATACTGTCCAAATATTCCACCGATATATCTCCAAGTATTTTCCTCTTGAGAAATACCTTCAGAATCATTTTTCAAGTCCCTAGAAATATTTTCTTCATAACTTTCCTCATGCTCATACGTATATGTATGCCTCCGGTGTCATACGGTGAGCTCTACAAGCTAATTACACTCATATAAGACAAATCCATGCTAATCTCCCACTAATCCTCTCATCCTCCCACTAATCCTCTCATCCCTCCCCCTAATCCCCCACCATGGCTATAAATAGAGGGGCAAGGGCCTCCTCTCATCCCACCCTAAGCCATTTCATGGCAACTCTCTCCCTCCCCCCCCCACACGCCCACTCCACCTCCCACACAAGCACCCACTAGCACAAGGATCGTTCGGTCGTTCTTTGATCGTTCGTCCACCTGTTCTTAGTTTGTTCGTTCGTTCGTCCGATCGTTCGTCTGATCGTTCGATCGTTCGTCCGATCATTCATGGTTCGTTTGTCCGATCGTTTGATCATTCGTCCGTTCGTTCGTCTAAATAATCTTTTTCCTGTCGTTATGCTGCCAAAATTCTGATCGTTCGTTCGTTCGATCGTTCATCGTTCGTTCATAGTCCATATTCATTGTTCTTCCATATAATATTTGTCCTGTCGCTATGCTGCCGAAATTCCAATCGTTCGTTCGTCCGTTCGTTCATAGTTCCTATTCATCGTTCATCGTTCGTTCATCGTCACTATTCATCGTTCATTGTTCGTTCATACGAACTATTCACCATTACTATTCATCATTACTATTCATCGACACTATTCACCATTGTTACTATTCACCAATACTATTCATCATCGTTACTATTCATCGATGATATCTATGGTAACTTTTTCCGTCGTCACTATTCATCGTTACTATTCATCGATCATCCGATCGCCCCAAATTTCAACTACTCATCCATCATGCTGTCCAGTCCACCTAAGACCAGCCAGACCCATATTCTAGTCATACGAACTCCGATGACTGTGATTTTCCTTCCAGTGGGAACTCCCCATCTGATCATCCATCCCAGGTTTCTCCAAGTTGAGCACGCTTAACTTTGAGATTCCTTCGAACCAGGCTTCCAAACTCCAATTCCAATAATTCTTGTTTCTAAATTCTTATCAAACTATTCCCTATCCAACCATGTCACCCCTTAAGCATGGTTCATATTCCAGAAAACTCCCAAAATACTCTTGTCCCATATTCTGCCTATAACTCTCCTGTTCATACTAAATCAGACAACTCATTCGTCACTATTCTCACCAACAGTGAACTTCACTGTGCTACACCACATACACCCAGCTATAAATACACCCAGCTACCCCCCTCCCTCTCCACACACACTTAACACCCTCAGCCAAGGCAAACACCCCACCCACTCAGTTACTCCGCTCTGCCGGCTACACGCATAGTGTCGCTTCGCCTCCAGTCCACCCTCCTGGTAAGCACCTCCGCTCTACCACCAGTAATATCGCAACACCACATGACATAGATTCTACTCAAGACTCTACCCATCCATATATCGCTATTCTAACCACTATACTAAATATCTGTTGATATACTTGCTGGTTTGTATGTTGCTTATTCATGTTGCATAGTTATCGGAGCATTCGTGCCGTCTCGTGGAGGCCAGATCTGCAAGTCTATGCCAGGCAGTGGAGCTAGAAGCCAGTTCCGCGAGCTCCTCTTCCTCCTTCGCCGGATAAGCACGGCAAGCTCACTGGATCCCTTTGATGCATAAATTACCTATGATTTTTCAACCACAACCCTCAGCCTGTTATTTTATGCATAATATGATTTTGAGACAAGTTATTATGGCCACCCAGCCGCTTGCCGCAATCAATCCTTGATATATTTGTTACAAATGATTTGAGAAAAGGTGTGAGTTTTCAAAAGAAAATGCTTTTCAAAATGTGTAGGATGAAGGGTTTTCACCCTTATCACCTTGTGAGTGGGATGATCAGGGACTCCCTGGTTTAGGGGAGGGCCTAAGGTGATGGCTCAGCTGGTTTAGGTGTGAGCAGAAGGATTGTCCCCTTATATAAGGACCGGTTTGTCATCTTCACTACCTGTACTCATGATAAGTACAACCACTCGAGACTGTGTGGGCAGTCACTCAATCTGAACTCGTACAATTCAAACCCTAGGGTTATGAAGGCTGGGGAGCACCGGGAGGATAAGGAGGGGAAATGCTTTGTCCGGTTTGGGCATGGCGGTGGCCTGACTCCTTCCGGTATAACCGTTAAGGTAGGGACGTGCGAGGAAAGAAAGAGATTCGGATTCGGGTCTCACTAGCTATGAGATCGCAGAGCCGGACTAGTGGGTAAAGTGTACACCTCTGCGCAGAGTTTGAAAACCTATTCGAATAGTCCATGTCCACTGGTATGGACGAGTCTGGTGTGGTATGACAATTAGTGTTTTGTTTTCCAAAAAAAGGGTGCTTTTGAGAAAAGTGGTTTTTAAAAGGTCCGACGGTTGAGCCGTGAGCTATGGTGGACGGGAAGTCCAGTAGCTATTTTTGAAAATGAATACCAGTGGGAAACTGCTGAGATACCTGGATGGTTTAGTCCAGGGGATTTTGTTCTATACTAAAAAACTTCCTGCTCCTTTTGGAGAGGATGCGCTTTGCAAAATACAAAATGTTTTTCAAAACAACCGTGCATCAAATATTAATGTTTCTGCAAAATATCCTGAGCTCCACATATTCCATGCATTATATCTGATTTCCCCATTCCGCGGGTGAAGGTGGGCTACTGAGTATGTTTGTACTCACCCTTGCTTATTTGTTGTTTTTCAGAAAAGGAGATTGGGTAAGAGTTACGACTGTTCCCAACCTTGCCTGTGGCTGTTGGACCGCTGATTTGCTTCGCTGCGTATATCGAGCTGCTTCAGCCCCACTCTGATGATATGTCCCGAGTTGTGGACCAACTCTTAAAGTTGATCACCACCTTTATAGGTTTGTCTCATTTAAGCAGATTTGGAATCATCTGATGTATAAATGTGTTTACTAGCCTCCTGGGACTAGTAATTGTATCACATTTGAGTCCCAGAGGATCTGGGGCGCTTCATTACCCCCTTATGAATATCACCGAGGATGGTGTTCACGGGGTGATCTCTTTGAATCGCCTGGTGGACTCTTGGGTGTGGCGGTCTTTGACCCTGTTCATCTTCCTTGTCTTGATCATTGTCTTCTCCCCCTTGATCATTGTCCTCCTCTTGAGGTGGCTCATTCTCTTGATCTTCATTTTCATCATCTTGAGCTTGATCCTCATCTTGGGTTGGTGGAGATGCTTGCATGAAGGAAGATGGTTGATCTTGTGTTTGTGGAGGCTCTTCGGATTCCTTAGGACACACATCCCCAATGGACATGTTCCTTAGCGCGACGCACTGTAACACCCTGAATTTGGGGTATAAAATTTCTTTGCCCATACTCACAAATTCAGGTGTTACTCCTCTCTTCACATCTTCCCCAACCTCCTCTTTCTCTTTTTTTATAGAAGAAGAGTGGTTATTTTTAAGTGTAAATGCAAGTATAATCTAATAGGTTAAACCCTAAGGGAACAATGGTTGTTGCATCATGTTGGAAAACATTTATTTTGTTTGTTTGTTGTTTGATGAATGGTTTGCTTGATCTTTCATTTAATCATTTGTTTGCGCATAGTGTCACACTGAAATAAATAGAAAAGAGAAAGAAAAAGAAAAGAAAAGGAGAAATGGATTTCAGCCCAACTCTCCTCCTTGGCCCATCTCGGCCGGCCCAGCCGTCCCCCCCTTCCCCCTCTTTCCCCCCCCCCCCCCCGCTCGGCCCACCGCGCCAGAGCTCCCTCGTGGGCCCGTGTGCGCGCCAGCCCACCGCGCCACCCCCTCCCCTAGCCGCGCGGCCCACCGCGCCGCGGCCCAGAGCGCGCGCGCCCATCGCGCCAGCCCCTCTCCCCCCCCCCCCCCCCCGCGCGCGCAAGCGGCCCAGCCGTGCCAGCCCAGCTCCCCACGCGCAAGCAGCCTAGCCGCGCGGCCAGCCCACGTGCGTCCCCCGCCGCGCTCGACCCAGTGGCCAGCTCGCGCGCCAGCGCCGCGTGCTCCTGCGTGCGTTGCGCGCACGCAGCCGCTCGCCCGCGCGTCAGGAGCCAGAGAACAGTGTTTTTCTTCCCCAAAACGGTTCTGCGCATTCCTCTCGTCCACGACGCCTCCAAAACCGCCCTGCTCGCGCACCTCGTCCAGTTTTCTCGCCCACGCTGTTTCTCCTCGCCTCGATCTCGACCTCCGCCTCGCCGTCGCAGCCGTGTCTCGCCCGGAGTGTCGCCGTCGACGCCGTGTGCTTGCTGTGCAGCGAGTCTCGCCACCTCGCCCCGCTACGGCCGTCGTCGTGCGCGCCGCCGAGGTGAGCTCGCCCTCCCTTCCTCTCTCCCCTTCCTCCCCTGCACTGTGCCGTCGTCGGAGCTCCGCAGCGTAGGTGAGAAACTCCCTTCTCTCTTTTCCCCAACCTTCTTCCCCGTAGCAGCCGTGCCGGCGAGCCTCGCCCCTTCGCGCCGTGGCCTAGTCGCTGCGCGCTTGCCGCTGCCCAGCCTCGCGGCCAGCAGGCCCTGCGCGCGGCTGTTTCCCTGCCGTCGCGAATCGCAGCACGCAGCAAGTCGGTGCCCCGGCGTGCAGACCCCGCGCGCCCCCGCCCTGCTCCTTCGCGCAGCCGCGTCGACGTAGCAGCAGCGTCCCTTCGCCGGTGAGCCTAATCCCTGCGCGTCGTGGCCGAGTTGCTGCGCGCTCAGCACGCCCAGCCGCGTTGACGTTTAGCGCCGTAGCAGCCGTTCGCTGTCGAACCTCGCCCCTGCGCGTCGCAGCTGCGTTGTTGCGCGCTCGCCGCTGCCCAGCTCGCCCCGGCCGTTCGTCTACCTTCGCCATACCTCGCTACTGTTACCTAGCGCATCGCGTACTCGTCAAGTCTCACGCGTGCGATTTCGCACGTGATCACGAGTATCGCGCGCGCCGTCGTCGTTGTTTGTAGAGTCCTCGCGCTGTTTCGCGCGTGTCGCGCGCGCAATCTGCGCGCATTAATTAATTACTTCGTTATAATCGTCCGTACGCGTTAGTCATATAGTTCTCGTATTAATCATCGATTAATTGATAATTCATTTTTATCTAAAATATTCCACACAAGTAGTTTACGTCAACTAAATTGAACTTAGAAATATAATTTTCGTGTTTAAACGTAATATAGGTTGTTCGTCGTCACGTCATTAATTAGCCGCGGTTTGTTAATTATTTAATGTGTCGTGCGTCGCACAACGAGTGCGCGCGCTCGCGTTTGCTTGCGCGCAGTGCGTCGACGGGACTCCGTCTACGTTCGCCTACCCTTCGTCTACCCCTAGACGACTCTCGTCTACCCCCCTCCGTCTACCCCCGTCTACCCCTCGTCTAACCACCGTGTGCGTTCGTGTCGTTCGCCATCGCTCGCACGGCGCACAATAAATCGTCGCGTGCTGTTCGCGCGCGTTGCGCGTGCTGTTCGCACGTGTCGTCGTGCGTTCTACGCACGTTAATGATTCGCCTCACCTAGATTAGCTCGCGCTAATTAAATAGATATTTAAAACAACAGTTACTCGAATAGCAAAGTAAATCGGGACTAAGTAGCGATTTTACTTAGCATACGGTTAATGTCTGTCAATATGATTAAGCCGAATTAAATATTATAATTCATATTCGCTTAGTATACACGTGATATCCCTCGACCGTAGCATCAGTCGTCTCGGTTCCGTTCTCGCGTAGTCGTAGATGCGAATTCTATGTCGCGTGCATATTCATTTGATCTATATTGTTGTATGGTGTACTGTTTTCTACCATTTCAAGAATGTTGGATGTGTGTTTGCACTCGCGTAGATATCGGGCCGTTCGTGGAGTCTGAGGGAATTGCAGGAGAAGACCCTGAGCAGCAGCAGCTGGGTGAAGGCAAGTGTCCTCAGTCCCATTATGTCCCATTTATTTTATAATACACTGTCCCGCATACTATGAACAACCTAAGGATTTACTAGCTTTCTATCTACCTTGTCCTTGATTTACCTTTTGGGTTACTATGGTTAGCTACATGCTAGCGCTTTATTTTAATCAATGAACATGATGAGATATAATGATGATACTGTGATTTTATTCTGGATATGATGATATACTTGTGGTATTTAAGGGGACTCAGGCTGTTTCCTGAGTACCTCTCCGTAAGGACCTGTTCGTTGAGAGACCACCCGGGATAACAGTGCAACCATGAGGGTGAAATAGGATGCCCTTAGCTAATTAATTAGAGGAACTAGAGGTGTAGTTGCTTCGCCGTCGTGCCGTCAATGGGGTCCAGGCACAGTGCTTGCTCTGCCGAGGCTGAGTGCCGAGGTTCTTTCGTTTTGCTTTTGTTAGTCACTCTCCTGCGGGGAGGAGTACTGTGTTTATCAAACTGGAGAAACCTAACGGGCGGCTATGATCTCTAGGGAATCTTTGTAAAAGCTACGTAGTGATACCCTGCCAGACCACCTAGGAAGTGATCAATGGGGATTAGCTCTCCCCGGGCAGAACGGGAATCACGGCTCATGGGTAAAGTGTGCGACCTCTGCAGAGGGTAGTAAAACTGATATATCAGCCGTGCTCACGGTTAAGAGCAGCCTTGGGATCCTCTTTGATTAGAGATACAGAATGTTCGAGATACAATGGTTCTATTAATGTTGTTGGTTCGATGATGATCACGATGTTTACTCGATGAGGAAATGACTCAGGGGATGGTTATATAATAAAACTTGGCTCCTACAAATAATAAATACCTGACCAACTAAAAGCAACTGCTGAGCCTAACCCCACATAAAGGCTAGTCCACTTCAGCCAAACGGGGCATTTGCTGAGTACGTTGATGTGTACTCATCCTTGCTTTACCACAAAACACCAGGTTGTCCACATTGCAACCACTGCTCAGGAGAAGATGAAGTCGTGGAAGGAGACTTCCAGGAGTTCCAAGACTACGACGAATTCTAGGTGTGGGTTGGCGGCAACCCCCAGTCAGCTGCTTGTGAAGGTCTTATCTTTACTGCGTTTCGCTTAGCACTTTGATTTATCAGTTAAGTTGATGACTATGTGGATGTCTCTGACTCTGTGATGTAATAAGTTAATACTCTTTTATGTTATAATTCGAGCACTGTGCGATGATGTTCATTTATGTAATCGTTGTGTACGTGAGTTCTGATCCTGGCACGTACATAGTTCGCATTCGGTTTACCTTCCAAAACCGGGTGTGACACGCACGAAGCCTCTTCATCATCTAGCTCATCAAGATCAACTTGCTCTACTTGAGAGCCGTTAGTCTCATCAAACACAATGTCACAAGAAACTTCAACTAGTCCAGTGGACTTGTTAAAGACTCTATATGCCCTTGTGTTTGAGTCATAACCAAGTAAAAAGCCTTCTACAGCCTTAGGAGCAAATTTAGATTTTCTACCTCTTTTAACAAGAATAAAACATTTGCTACCAAAGACTCTAAAATATGAAACATTGGGCTTTTTACCGGTTAGGAGTTCATAAGATGTCTTCTTGAGGATTCGGTGAAGGTAGAGTCGGTTGATGGCGTAGCAAGCGGTGTTGATTGCTTCCACCCAAAACCGGTCCGAAGTCTTGTACTCATCAAGCATGGTCCTCGCCATGTCAAGTAGAGTTTTATTCTTCCTCTCAACTACACCATTTTGCTGTGGCGTGTAGGGAGAAGAGAACTCATGCTTGATGCCCTCGTCCTCAAGAAAGCCTTCAATTTGAGAGTTCTCGAACTCCGTCCCATTGTCGCTTCTTATCTTTTTGATCCTTAAGCCGAACTCATTTTGAGCTCGTCTCAAGAATCCTTTTAAGGTATCTTGGGTTTGAGATTTTTCCTGCAAAAAGAATACCCAAGTGAAGCGAGAATAATCATCCACAATAACTAGACAGTACTTACTCCCGCCGATGCTTATGTAAGCTATCGGGCCGAATAGGTCCATGTGGAGTAGCTCAAGTGGCCTGTCGGTCGTCATGATGTTCTTGTGTGGATGATGAACACCAACTTGCTTCCCTGCTTGACATGCACTACAAATCCTATCTTTCTCAAAATAAACATTTGTTAGTCCCAAAATGTGTTCTCCCTTTAGAAGCTTGTGAAGATTCTTCATCTCAACGTGGGCTAGTCGGCGATGCCAGAGCCAACCCATATTAGTCTTAGCAATTAAGCAAGTGTCAAGTTCAGCTCTATTAAAATCAACTAAGTATAGCTGACCCTCTAACATTCCCTTAAATGCTATTGAATCATCACTTCTTCTAAAGACAGTAACACCTACATTCGTAAAAAGACAATTATAGCCCATTTTGCGTAATTGAGAAACAGAAAGCAAGTTGTAATCTAAAGAATCTACAAGAAAAACATTGGAAATAGAATGGTTAGGTGATATAGCAATTTTACCAAGTCCTTTGACCAAACCTTGATTTCCATCCCCGAATGTGATAGCTCTTTGGGGATCTTGGTTTTTCTCGTAGGAGGAGAACATTCTCTTCTCCCCAGTCATATGGTTTGTGCACCCGCTATCAATGATCCAACTTGAGCCCCTGGATGCATAAACCTACAAAATAAATTTAGGCCTTGTTCTTAGGTACCCAAACGGTCTTGGGTCCTTTCACATTAGAAACAAGCACCTTGGGTACCAAAACACAAGTCTTTGACCCCTTGTGTTTGCCCCCAACATATTTGGCAACTACTTTGTCTGATTGTTAGTGAGCACATAAGAAACATCAAAAGTCTTAAATGAAATGTTATGAACATTTGATGCAATAGGAGATTTCTTTTTAGGCATTTTAACATGGGTAGAACGCCTAGAGCTAGAAGCCTCATTCTTATAAATAAAAACATGGTGAGAAACAGAATGAGTCTTCTTAGCATGGATTCTCCTAATCTTATCCTCAGGATAACCAGTAGGATATAAAATATAGCCTTCGTTATCCTGAGGCATGGGAGCCTTGTCCTTAACAAAATTAGACAATCTTTTAGGGGCATTAATTTTGACATTGCCTCCCTGTTGGAAGCCAATGCCATCCTTAATGCCAGGGCGTCTCCCACTATAGAGCATGCTTCTAGCAAATTTAAATTTTTCATTTTCTAAGTCATGCTCATTAATTTTAGCATTTAGTTGAGCTATGTGATCATTTTGTTGTTTAATTAAAGCTAGGTGATCATGGATAGCATCAACATTAATATCTCTACATCTAGTACAAATAGTAACATGATCAACACTAGCTGTAGAGGGTTTGCGTACATTTAATTTATCAATCTTAGCAAGTAATGTAGCATTCTCATCTCTAAGATTGGAAATAACGTCATTGCAAACATTCAAATCTTTAGCCTTAGCAATTAGTTTTTCATTCTCAATTTTAAGGCTAGCAAGTGATTCATTCAACAAGTCAATCTTAGCAATTATACTAGCATTATCATTTCTAAGATTAACAATTGAATCATCACAAACAATTGATTTCTCAACCTTAGCAATTAATTTAGCATTTTCATTTCTAAGGTTAGAAATAGTGTCATGGCAAGTGCTTAGCTCACTAGTCAATTTTTCACATTTTTCTACCTCTAGAGCATAAGCATTTTTAACCTTAACATGCTTCTTGTTTTCCTTAATAAGGAAGTCCTCTTGGCTATCCAAGAGTTCATCCTTCTCATGAATAGCACTAATTAATTCATTCAATTTTTCTTTTTGTTGCATGTTTAGGTTGGCAAAAAGAGTGAGCAAGTTATCCTCATCATCACTAGAATTATCCTCATCACTAGAAGTTGCATACTTAGTGGAGGATCGAGATTTTACCTTCTTCTTTTTGTCGTCCTTTGCCATGAGGCACTTGTGGCCGACGTTGGGGAAGAGGAGGCCTTTGTTGATGGCGATGTTGGCGGCGTCCTCGTCGTCAGAGGAGTCGGTGGAGCTCTCATCGGAGTCCCATTCCCAACACACGTGGGCATCGCCGCCCTTCTTCTTGTAGTACTTCTTCTTTTCCTTCCTCCTTCCCTTCTTGTCGTTGCCCCTATCACTAGAAATAGGACATTTTTCTATAAAGTGACCGGGCTTACCACACTTGTAGCAAACCTTCTTGGAGCGGGGCTTGTAATCTTTCCCCCTCCTTTGCTTGAGGATTTGGCGAAAGCTCTTGATGATGAGCACCATCTCCTCGTTGTCGAGCTTGGAGGCGTCGATGGGAAGTCTACTTGATGTAGACTCTTCTTTCTTCTCCTCCGTTGCCTTGAATGCGACGGGTTGTGAAAGGGAATTAGGCCTACACCTAGTCCCTAATTAATTTTGGTGGTTGAATTGCCCAACACAAATATTTGGACTAACTAGTTTTGCTCTAGTGTATAAGTTATACAGGTGCCAAAGGTTCACACTTAGCCAATAAAAAGACCAAGTATTGGGTTCAACGAAAGAGCAAAGGGACAACCGAAGGCACCTCTGGTCTGGCGCACCGGACTGTCCGGTGTGCCACCGGACATGTCCGGTGCACCAGAGGACTCCGACTTCAAACTCGTCACCTTCGGGAAATTCCAGAGGCGACTCCGCTATAATTCACCGGACTGTCCGGTGTACACCGGACATGTCCGGTGCTCTAAGGAAGAGCGGCCTCCGGAACTCGCCAGCCTCGAGAATTCATTTCAGCTGCTCCGCTATAATTCACCGGACTGTCCGGTGTACACCGGACTGTCCGGTGTAACAGCGGGGCAACGGCTATTTCGGCGCCAACGGCTACCTGCGACGTATTAAATGCGCGCGCTGCGCGCGCAGAGGTCAGGCACGCCCATGCTGGCGCACCGGACAATCTACAGTGCATGTCCGGTGCGCCACCGGACATCCAGGCGGGCCCAGAAGTCAGAGCTCCAACGGTCGGAACCCAACGGCTTTGGTGACGTGGCTGTCGCACCGGACATGTCCGGTGTGCACCGGACTGTCCGGTGCACCATCGAACAGACAGCCTCACCAAATGGCTAGTTTGGTGGTTGGGGCTATAAATACCCCCAACCATCCACCATTCATTGCATCCAAGTTTTCCACTTCCCAACTACTTACAAGAGCTCTAGCATTCAATTCTAGACACACCAAAGAGATCAAATCCTCTCCAAATTCCACACAACGCCCTAGTGATTAGAGAGAGATTTGCTTGTGTTCTTTCGAGCTCTTGCGCTTGGATTGCTTTCTTCTTTCTTGATTCTTTCATTGCGATCAAACTCACTTGTAATTGAGGCAAGAGACACCAAACTTGTGGTGGTCCTTGTGGGAACTTTGTGTTCCAAATGATTGAGAAGAGAAAGCTCACTCGGTCCGGGGGACCGTTTGAGAGAGGGTAAGGGTTGAAAGAGACCCGACCTTTGTGGCCTCCTCAACGGGGAGTAGGTTTGAGAGAACCGAACCTCGGTAAAACAAATCCGCGTGTCTCACTTCATTATTCGCTTGCGATTTGTTTTGCAACCTCTCTCGCGGACTCTATTATATTTCTAACGCTAACCCGGCTTGTAGTTGTGATTGTTTTTGAGAATTTCAGTTTCGCCCTATTCACCCCCCCCCCCCGCTCTAGGCGACTTTCAATTGGTATCAGAGCCCGGTGCTTCATTAGAGCCTAACCGCTCGAAGTGATGTCGGGAGATCACACCAAGAGGGAGATGGAGACCGGCGACAAGCCCACTACGAGCCAAGGGAGCACTTCATCGGAAGAGTCCCACACCAAGAGGAAGGAGAAGAAGAAGGACTCCTCCAAACGGAAGGAGAAAAGATCTTCTTCTTCTCACCACAAAGAGAAGAAGGAAAAATCTTCTTCCCACAAGACGCATCGGAAAGGCGACAAGCACAAGAGGATGAGGAAAGTTGTCTACTACGAGACCGACACTTCATCAACATCTACCTCCGACTCCGATGCGCCATCCGTAACTTCTAAGCTCCAAGAGCGCAAGAAGTTTAGTAAGATCCCCCTACACTATCCTCGTACATCTAGATCTACTCCATTACTTTCCGTTCCATTAGGCAAACCGCCAACCTTTGATGGCGAAGATTATGCTAGGTGGAGTGATTTAATGAAATTTTATCTAACCTCACTCCACAAAAGTATATGGAATGTTATTGAGTTTGAAGCACAGGTACCATCCGTAGGGGATGAAGACTATGGTACGGACGAAGTGGCCCAAATCGAGCACTTCAACTCCCAAGCCACAACCATACTCCTCGCCTCTCTAAGCAAGGAGGAATACAACAAAGTGCAAGGGTTGAAGAATGCAAAGGAGATTTGGGACCTACTCAAGACCGCGCACGAGGGTGATGAACTCACCAAGATCACAAAGCGGGAAACGATCGAGGGGGAGCTCGGTCGTTTTCGTCTTCGCCAAGGGGAGGAGCCACAAGATATGTACAACCGGCTCAAAACCTTGGTGAACCAAGTGCGCAACCTCGGGAGCAAGAAATGGGATGACCACGAGGTGGTTAAGGTTATTTTAAGATCACTTATTTTCCTTAACCCTACTCAAGTACAATTAATTCGTGGTAATACAAGATATACACTAATGACTCCCGAGGAAGTTATCGGGAATTTTGTGAGCTTTGAATGTATGATTAAAGGCTCAAAGAAGATCAACGAGCTTGAGGAGCCCTCCACGTCCGAAGCACAACCAGTGGCATTCAAGACGACGGAGGAGAAGAAGGAGGAGTCTACACCGAGTAGACAACCAATTGACGCCTCCAAGCTCGACAATGAGGAGATGGCTTTAATCATCAAAAGCTTTCGCCAAATCCTCAAGCAACGGAAGGGGAAGGATTACAAATCCCGTTCCAAGAAGGTTTGCTACAAGTGTGGTAAGCCCAGTCACTTTATTGCTAAATGTCCTTTATCAAGTGACAGTGACAGGGATAACGACAAGAAGGGCAAGAGGAGAGAAAAGAAGAGGTACTACAAGAAGAAGGGCGGCGATGCCCATGTTTGCCGGGAGTGGGATTCGGACGAGAGCTCCACCGACTCCTCCTCCGACGAGGACGCCGCCAACATCGTCGTCACCAAGGGACTCCTCTTCCCCAACGTCGGCCACAAGTGCCTCATGGCAAAGGACGGCAATAGGAAGAAGGTTAAATCTAAATCCTCCACTAAATATGAATCCTCTAGTGATGATAATGCTAGTGATGAGGAAAATAATTTGCGTACCCTTTTTGCCGACCTAAACATGCAACAAAAAGAAAAATTAAATGAATTAATTAGTGCCATCCATGATAAGGATGATCTCTTGGACTCCCAAGAGGACTTCCTAATCAAGGAAAATAAAAAGCATGTTAAGTTTAAAAATGCTTATGCTCTACAAGTTGAAAAATGTGAAAAATTGTCTAGTGAGCTAAGCACTTGCCATGAGACTATTGACAACCTTAGAAATGAAAATGCTAGATTAATTGCTAAGGTTAATTCTCATGTTTGTGATGCTTCAATTCCCAATCTTAGAAATGATAATGATGATTTGCTTGCTAAGATTAAGGAATTGAATGATTCTCTTGCTAGCCTTAGAGTAGAAAATGAAAATTTGATTGCTAAGGCTAAAGATTTTGATGTTTGCAATACTATTATTTCTGACCTTAGAACTAAGAATGATATGTTGCATGCTAAGGTTGAAGAATTAAAATCTTGCAAACCCTCTACATCTACCATTGAGCACACTTCTATTTATACTAGATGTAGAGATGTTGATATCAATGCTATTCATGATCACATGGCTTTAATTAAACAACAAAATAATCATATAGCATTATTAGATGCTAAAATTGCCGAGCATAACCTAGAGAATGAAAAGTTTAAATTTGCTAGAAGTATGCTCTACAATGGGAGACGCCCTGGCATCAAGGATGGCATTGGTTTCCAAAGGGGAGACAATGTCAAACTTAATGCCCCTCCAAAGAATTTATCTAACTTTGTTAAGGGCAAGGCTCCCATGCCTCAAGATAACGAGGGTTACATTTTATACCCTGCCGGTTATCCTAAGAGCAAAATTAGGAAAATTCATTCTAGGAAGTCTCACTCTGGCCCTAATCATGCTTTTATGTATAAGGGTGAGACATCTAGCTCTAGGCAACCAACCCGTGCCAAGTTGCCTAAGAAGAAAACTCCTATTGCATCAAATGATCATAGTATTTCATTTAAAACTTTTGATGCATCTTATGTGCTTACTAACAAATCCGGCAAGGTAGTTGCCAAGTTTGTTGGGGGCAAACACAAGGGCTCCAAGACTTGTGTTTGGGTACCCAAAGTTCTTGTCTCTAATGCCAAAGGACCCAAGACCGTTTGGGTACCTAAAATCAAGAACTAAAATTGTTTTGTAGGTTTATGCATCCGGGGGCTCAAGTTGGATACTCGACAGCGGGTGCACAAACCACATGACAGGGGAGAAGAAGATGTTCTCCTCATATGAGAAAAACCAAGATCCCCAACGAGCTATCACATTCGGGGATGGAAATCAAGGTTTGGTCAAAGGATTGGGTAAAATTGCTATATCACCTGACCATACTATTTCCAATGTTTTTCTTGTAGATTCTTTAGATTACAATTTGCTTTCTGTATCTCAATTATGTCAAATGGGCTACAACTGTCTCTTTACTGATGTAGGTGTCACTGTCTTTAGAAGAAGTGATGATTCAATAGCATTTAAGGGTGTGTTAGAGGGTCAGCTATACTTGGTAGATTTTGATAGAGCTGAACTCGACACATGCTTAATTGCTAAGACTAACTTGGGTTGGCTCTGGCATCGCCGACTAGCCCATGTTGGAATGAAGAATCTTCATAAGCTTCTAAAGGGAGAGCACATTTTAGGACTAACAAATGTTCATTTTGAGAAAGACAGCATTTGTAGCACATGCCAAGCAGGAAAGCAAGTTGGCACTCATCATCCACACAAGAACATCATGACAAGTGACAGGCCACTGGAACTCCTACACATAGACCTATTCGGCCTGATCGCTTACATAAGCATCGGCGGGAGTAAGTACTGTCTAGTTATTGTGGATGATTATTCTCGCTTCACTTGGGTATTCTTTTTACAGGAAAAATCTCATACCCAAGAGACCTTAAAGGGATTCTTGAGACGGGCTCAAAATGAGTTCGGCTTGAGGATCAAGAAAATTAGAAGCGACAACGGGACGGAGTTCAAGAACTCTCAAATTGAAGGCTTCCTTGAGGAGGAGGGCATCAAGCATGAGTTCTCTTCTCCCTACACCCCACAACAAAATGGTGTAGTGGAGAGGAAGAATCGAACTCTATTGGACATGGCAAGAACCATGCTTGATGAGTACAAGACACCGGATCGGTTTTGGGCCGAGGCGGTCAACACCGCCTGCTACGCCATCAACCGGTTATATCTTCACCGAATCCTCAAGAAGACATCCTATGAACTCCTAACCGGTAAAAAGCCAAATATTTCATATTTTAGAGTTTTTGGTAGCAAATGTTTTATTCTTGTCAAAAGAGGTAGAAAATCTAAATTTGCTCCTAAAACTGTAGAAGGCTTTTTACTAGGATATGACTCAAACATAAGGGCATATAGAGTCTTTAACAAGTCCTCAGGACTTGTTGAAGTTTCTTGTGACGTTGTGTTTGATGAGACTAACGGCTCTCAAGTAGAGCAAGTTGATCTTGATGAGATAGGTGAAGAACAGGCTCCATGCATAGCGCTAAGGAACATGTCCATTGGGGATGTGTATCCTAAGGAATCCGAAGAGCCTCCACAAGCACAAGATCAACCATCCTCCTCCACGCAAGCATCTCCACCAACCCAAAATGAGGACGAGGCTCAAGTTGATAAAGATGAAGAACACAATGATGAGCCACCTCAAGACGACGGCAATGATCAAGGGGGAGACGCAAATGATGAAGACAAGGAGGATGAACAACCAAGGCCGCCACACCCAAGAGTCCACCAAGCAATCCAACGAGATCACCCCGTCGACACCATCCTCGGCGACATTCATAAGGGGGTAACCACTCGATCTCGTATTGCACATTTTTGTGAGCATTACTCTTTTGTTTCCTCTATTGAGCCACACAGGGTAGAGGAAGCACTACAAGATTTGGATTGGGTGATGGCGATGCAAGAGGAGCTCAACAACTTCACGAGGAACGAGGTATGGCATTAATTTCCACATCCTAATCAAAATGTTGTAGGAACCAAGTGGGTCTTCCGCAACAAACAAGACGAGCATGGTGTGGTGACAAGGAACAAAGCTCGACTCGTGGCCAAGGGGTATTCACAAGTCGAAGGTTTGGATTTTGGTGAAACCTATGCACCCGTAGCTAGGCTTGAGTCAATTCGTATATTATTGGCCTATGCTACTTACCATGGCTTCAAGCTTTACCAAATGGACGTGAAGAGTGCCTTCCTCAATGGACCAATCAAGGAGGAGGTCTATGTTGAGCAACCTCCCGGCTTTGAAGATAGTAAGTACCCTAACCATGTTTATAGGCTCTCTAAGGCGCTTTATGGGCTCAAGCAAGCCCCAAGAGCGTGGTATGAATGCCTTAGAATTTCCTTATTGCTAATGGCTTCAAAGTCGGCAAGGCCGATCCTACTTTATTCACTAAAACTCTTGACAATGATTTGTTCGTATGCCAAATTTATGTTGATGATATCATATTTGGGTCTACTAACGAATCTACATGTGAAGAATTTAGTAGGATCATGACACAAAAATTCGAGATGTCTATGATGGGGGAATTGAAGTATTTTCTAGGATTCCAAGTCAAGCAACTCCAAGAGGGCACCTTCATTTGCCAAACGAAGTACACTCAAGACATTCTAACCAAGTTTGGAATGAAGGATGCCAAGCCCATCAAGACACCTGTGGGAACCAATGGGCATCTCGATCTCGACACGGGAGGTAAATCCATTGATCAAAAGGTATACCGGTCGATGATTGGTTCATTGCTTTATTTATGCGCATCACGACTGGACATTATGCTTTCCGTTTGCATGTGTGCAAGATTCCAAGCCGACCCTAAGGAATCACACCTTACGGCCGTAAAACGAATCTTGAGATATTTGGCTTATACTCCTAAGTTTGGGCTTTGGTACCCTCGGGGATCCACATTTGATTTGATTGGTTATTCGGATGCCGATTGGGCGGGGTGTAAGATTAATAGGAAGAGCACATCGGGGACTTGCCAGTTCTTGGGAAGATCCTTGGTGTCTTGGGCTTCAAAAAAGCAAAATTCGGTCGCTCTTTCTACCGCCGAAGCCGAGTATATTGTCGCAGGCCATTGTTGCACGCAATTGCTTTGGATGAGGCAAACCCTGCGGGACTATGGTTACAAATTAACCAAAGTTCCTCTTCTATGTGATAATGAGAGTGCAATCTGCATGGCGGATAATCCCGTTGAGCATAGCCGCACTAAACACATAGCCATTCGGTATCATTTTCTTCGGGATCACCAACAAAAGGGGGATATCGAGATTTCTTACATTAACACTAAAGATCAATTAGCCGATATCTTTACCAAGCCACTTGATGAACAATCTTTTACCAAACTTAGGCATGAGCTCAATATTCTTGATTCTAGGAATTTCTTTTGCTAAACTTGCACACATATTGAAAGTATATTTCAAGTATATTTCAAACCAAGTCATAGGTATATTGAAAGGGAATTGGAGTCTTTGGCGAAGACAAAGGCTTCCACTCCACTCTACTACTCACCCTTCGCCGTCGCTCCGCATCACATATGTTTTATTTGCCAAAGGGGAGAAAGTAGTTAGGAAAGGGCTTATATCTCACTTAAAGTATCCGTTTTTGGCGATTCATGCCAAAGGGGGAGAAAGTATGAGCCCAAAGCAAAAGGACCGCACCACCACCCTAATTTTAAAATTAATGGTTTTCAATTGAAAATTTCAAATTGGTATCTCTTTGTGTTCTAAAGGGGGAGAAAGTAGTATTTTCAAAACTTGATATCTTAAAACCCTCTTGAACACTAAGAGGAGAATTTATTTGAGGGGGAGTTTTGTTTAGTCAAAGGAAAAGCATTTGGAACAAGGGGAGAGAATTTCAAATCTTGAAAATGCTTCTCAAATCTTATTCATTTACCTTTGACTATCTTGCAAAAGGTCTTTGAAAAGAATTTACAAAAAAGTTTGCAAAAACAAAACTTGTGGTGCAAGCGTGGTCCAAAATGTTAAAAATAAAGAAACAATCCATGCACATCTAGTAAGTAACTTTTATTGGCTCAATTCCAAGCAACCTTTGCACTTACATTATGCAAACTAGTTCAATTATGCACTTTTATATTTGCTTTGGTTTGTGTTGGCATCAATCACCAAAAAGGGGGAGATTGAAAGGGAATTAGGCCTACACCTAGTCCCTAATTAATTTTGGTGGTTGAATTGCCCAACACAAATATTTGGACTAACTAGTTTTGCTCTAGTGTATAAGTTGTACAGGTGCCAAAGGTTCACACTTAGCCAATAAAAAGACCAAGTATTGGGTTCAACGAAAGAGCAAAGGGACAACCGAAGGCACCTCTGGTCTGGCGCACCGGACTGTCCGGTGTGCCACCAGACATGTCCGGTGCACCAGAGGACTCCGACTTCAAACTCGTCACCTTCGGGAAATTCCAGAGGCGACTCCGCTATAATTCACCGGACATGTCCAGTGCTCCAAGGAAGAGCGGCCTCCGGAACTCGCCAGCCTCGGGAATTCATTTCAGCTGCTCCGCTATAATTCACCGGACTGTCCGGTGTACACCGGACTGTCCGGTGTAACAGCGGGGCAACAGCTATTTCGGCGCCAACGGCTACCTGCGACGCATTAAATGCGCGCGCTGCGTGCGCAGAGGTCAGGCACGCCCATGCTGGCGCACCGGACAATCTACAGTGCATGTCCGGTGCGCCACCGGACATCCAGGCGGGCCCAGAAGTCAGAGCTCCAACGGTCGGAACCCAACGGCTTTGGTGACGTGGCTGTCGGACCGGACATGTCCGGTGTGCACCGGACTGTCCGGTGCGCCATCGAACAGACAGCCTCACCAAACGGCTAGTTTGGTGGTTGGGGCTATAAATACCCCCAACCACCCACCATTCATTGCATCCAAGTTTTCCACTTCCCAACTACTTACAAGAGCTCTAGCATTCAATTCTAGACACACCAAAGAGATCAAATCCTCTCCGAATTCCACACAACGCCCTAGTGATTAGAGAGAGAGATTTGCTTGTGTTCTTTCGAGCTCTTGCGCTTGGATTGCTTTCTTCTTTCTTGATTCTTTCATTGCGATCAAACTCACTTGTAATTGAGGCAAGAGACACCAAACTTGTGGTGGTCCTTGTGGGAACTTTGTGTTCCAAGTGATTGAGAAGAGAAAGCTCACTCGGTCCGGGGGACCGTTTGAGAGAGGGTAAGGGTTGAAAGAGACCCGGCCTTTGTGGCCTCCTCAACGGGGAGTAGGTTTGAGAGAACCGAACCTCGGTAAAACAAATCCGCGTGTCTCACTTCATTATTCGCTTGCGATTTGTTTTGCAACCTCTCTCGCGGACTCTATTATATTTCTAACGCTAACCCAGCTTGTAGTTGTGATTGTTTTTGAGAATTTCAGTTTCGCCCTATTCACCCCCCCCCCTCTAGGCGACTTTCAGGTTGTACCTCGGGTATGGAGGAGGCGCCTTGCTTGATGATCTTCTTTGAGCCTTTTATCATTAATTCAAAGCTCACAAATTTTCCTATCACTTCCTCGGGAGACATTAGTTTATATCTAGGATCACCATGAATTAATTGAACTTGAGTAGGATTAAGAAAAATGAGTGATCTAAGAATAACCTTGACCATTTCATGGTCATCCCATTTGGTGCTCCCGAGGTTGCGCACTTGGTTCACCAAGGTTTTGAGCCGGTTGTACATAGCTTGTGGCTCCTCTCCTTGGTTGAGCATAAAACGACCGAGCTCCCCCTCGAACGTCTCCCTCTTGGTGATCTTGGTCACCTCATCTCCTTCGTGCGTGATCTTGAGCACGTCCCAAATCTCCTTGGCGCTCTTCAACCCTTGCACCTTATTATACTCCTCTCGACTTAGAGAGGCGAGGAGTATAGTAGTGGCTTGGGAGTTGAAGTGTCGGATTTGGGCAACCTTGTCTGAATCATAATCTTCATCTCCGAACTCAACAACGTCCCAAATACTAGCGTGGAGTGAGGTTAGGTGATGCCTCATTTTATCACTCCACATGTTATAATCTTCACCTTCAAAAACGGGTGGTTTGCCTAGAGGAACGGAAAGTAAAGGAGTACGTTTTGAAATGCGAGGATAACGTAGGGGGATCTTACTAAACTTCTTGCGCTCATGGCGCTTAGAAGTTATGGACGGTGCGTCAGAGCCGGAGATGGATGGCGACGAAGAGTCGGTCTCGTAGTAGACCACTTTCTTCATCTTCTTCTTCTTGTCGCCACTCCGATGCGACTTGACGCGTGGAGGGGATTCCTCGTTATGCTTGGTGCCAGACTCCCTTGATGGAGCCTTCCCGTGGCTTGTAGCGGGCTTCTCGTCAGTCATGACCTCCTTCTTGGCGTGATCTCCCGACATCACTTTGAGCGGTTAAGCTCTAATGAAGTACCAGGCTCCGATACCAATTGAAAGTCGCCTAGAGGGGGGGTGAATAGGTGGAATCTGAAAATTATAAACTTAAGCACACACTACAAGCCGGGGTTAGCGTTAGAATAAAATCGAGTTCGAAAAGAGAGGGCGAAAACAAATCACAAGCAAATGAAGAGTGTGACACGGTGATTTGTTTTACCGAGGTTCGGTTCTCGCAAACCTACTCCCCGTTGAGGTGGTCACAAAGACCGGGTCTCTTTCAACCCTTTCCCTCTCTCAAACGGTCACCTAGACCGAGTGAGCTTCTCTTCTCAATCAACGGGTCAATTAGATCCCTCACAAGGACCACCACAACTTGGTGTCTCTTGCGTTGATTACAAGTGTTTTGGGAACAAGAAAGAAGGAAGAAGAAAAGCGATTCAAGCGCAAGAACTCAAATATACACAAATATCTCTCTCTCACTAGTCACTATTTGATTGGAATGATCTTTAGACTTGGGAGAGGATTTGATCTCTTGTTTGTGTCTTAGAGTGAAGTCTAGAGCTCTTGTATTGAATGCAATGGCTGAAAACTTGGATGCCTTGAATATGTGGTGGTTGGGGGTATTTATAGCCCCACCCACCAAAATAGCCGTTGGGGAAGGTTGCTGTCGTATGGCGCACCGGACAGTCCGGTGCGCCAGCCACGTTACCCAATCGTTAGGGTTCGACCGTTGGAGCTCTGACAAGTTGGGCCACCGGACAGTCCGGTGGTGCACTGGACAGTCACTGTTCACTGTTCGGTGCGCCTTCTGGCGCCTACTCTGACTTCTGCACACGCAGTTGCACTGTTCACCGTTCACTGTATACTTTTGCAGACGACCGTTGGCGCAGTTAGGCGTTGCTCCGCTGGCACACCGGACAGTCCGATGCTACACCGGACAGTCCGGTGAATTATAGCGGAGTGGCTCCCCAAATTCCCGAAGCTGAGCAGTTCAGAGTGAATCTTCCTGGTGCACCGGACACTGTCCGGTTCGCCAGACCAGGACAGTCTTCGGTTGTCTTTTGCTCCTTTTATTCGAACCCTTTCTTGGACTCTTTATTGGTTTGTGTTGAACCTTTGGCACATGTAGAACTCATAATCTAGAGTAAACTAGTTAGTCTAATATTTTGTGTTGGGCAATTCAACCACCAAAATCATTTAGGAAAAAGTTTGACCCTATTTACCTTTCAATATGATTATTAGATTTCAAAACTAAATAATAAAACCGTTATTTATAGTCAAAGTTTTACAAGTTTCACTCAAACTTTGTCCAAAAACAACTTCTAATTCGGTATCGGAATATCGGATGGAGTAGCTCCTTTTGTTAAATATCTTAGTTAAAATGTATTATCGTCAAGCCACGAACAAAAATATAACAGACTTGCCATGTAAATTTTGAAACGCAAAATAGACAAGACAAAATCAGACAACAAAACTGATTCTAATCTAGCACAAGTGGCATATCCATTAGAATCAACCAGGCCTGCCCTGCATTGCACTAGCATTGCCACATATAGCGTGGTCTAGAAATCTAGCCATGTTAAGGCTAGACTAACAACCAAACATGTCTGCAATTATTAAATGTGACATACAGTTGAATGAAGATCTAAAAGACCAAAAGACTCACGTGTATCTAAGACTAGCTTAATTAGATAGTTGTCGCTCCTCTATATGACTAGACTTTTAATTGAGTATATATGTATAAAGTGGCAACGTGGTAAAGCCAAGTAAAGCTCAGCCGTAAGAGCTCCTCGAGGGCATGCTCGACGTAGTTAAGAAGCGCAGAACGCAAGAGAAGGACGTCAGGGGTTGTGATTAGGGCTGGAAAATAAGCTCATGCTCGACGTAGTTAAGAAGCGCAGAACGCAAGAGAAGGACGTCAGGGGTTGTGATTAGGGCTGGAAAATAAGCTCGAGACTCGTGATCTGGCTTAGCTCGAAGCGGCTCGCATGGTTCGAACGAGCCGAGTCCCTTCTTTGAGCTTGTTTTTGTAGTGAGACTTGCAAAATTGATCAATTTAAAGAATAATAATGAATATTAGATAATTTTATGGATAATAGCTTATTTTTTAGTCTTTAATGATGAATATATTACAATTTATAATTTAAATTACTCATAATGTTGAATGATGATTCTATATTTCAAATTTATATAATGTTACAGTACGTTTGGTTGCAATGATAGAACGAGACTGGATGAGATGATCACTCAAATAAGATTGTTTGATTCAAGGTTAAGGGTTGAGACAGAACTATCTTAGTGTTGTCCCCAGCTGTCCCTTAAAATTAGAGGGACGAGAGAGAACACTAGGGGACGTCCCTGTCCTGACTGTCCTGCAACCAAACACACCCTTAATTCACTAAATAATGCAACAATAAGTACCAGAATATGGCTCGTGAGCCGAGTAAAGCCAGCTCGCGAGCCAATGTCGAGCCGAACCGAGCCTATTTCGCCAGCTCGTGGAATGGATGAGCCGAGCCGAGCTTGTTCAGGCACCGAGCCGCACCGAGCCGAGCCGAAGGACGTCAAGTTAGGGCCCGTTCGTTTGTGTAGGATTAGACCAGGATTCATTCTAACTTATCAAAACTTACATAAATTAGAGAAACAATCCGGCCAGGAACCGTTTCAGGCCTCCAATCCGTGAAAAACGAACAGGGCCATAGGGCCTTGTCGGAGGGGAAAATCTCTCTGGTCGGATGGCGGATTGCACCCGTCCTAAATCCTAAAAAGAGGAGGGGCCTAAGCATTTTGCTTGTTACGAGACTGGTGGATCAACACACGGGAGCACGCGAGGGTTTAGAGTGGTTCGGGCCACCGGAGCGTAATACCCTACTCCACTGTGTGATGTATTGCTTTGGAAGCTCGTATGAACTTGTGAGTGTCTGCCTAAGATTGGGTGTGAGTGAACCTGTCTTGTAACGTCACATGCCTTCCCTTTTATAGCCAAAGGGGGGCATGCACAAAGGTACTGAGCCCCGACATGTGGGCCCAGGGGCTTAACGAATATTGTACTTGGAGCCACGAGCGTGTACTGCTAAGGCGATCTTCTAGCGCTCTGACACCCGAGATCTTCATATCCTCGGCGTGCCGGGGAGGCTTCTTGTAGAAGGGATGATGAGTACGGTGCACCGCTCGGCACAGGCGCACTGTTTGCCAGCTGACCGGTCAGACGGCTGTCTGCTGGATGACCCTAACGCCGCCTGCCATTGGATTGGACAGGACACATTAAATGCTGGGAGGGCGCGTCGCCCGCTGGCGTGGTGGCAGGCGGCGTGTCCTTTTAGCAATAAATGCAGAGGCCGCTTGGCTGGGTGGGCTTTATGCTAGGCTCGGCCCGCTGGTTTAAGTGTCGGGCCACAAGCCACGCGACAGCAGTGGGCAATGCAGGACAAGGTCTGGATACGTGCCAGCACCGGACCCCTACCTTCGTCGGGGTCCTCCCTGTCCCAGGTCCCTGCCAATGCTGAGGCCTTCCAGGGGATCCGGCATACCTTCTTGGGGTCCCGGACTAGTATGTCTTCCTGAGGGGTCCGGTCCTAGCGACGAACACCGGGATGTACTCCCTTTCCTTGCCACGCGGCGCTCCTGGACCTGCCCATTGGGCGCCATTCTCCACGTGGTTTCGAGGCATTGCACGGGTGCGACGCCTTTATGCAGTAACAGAAGGTACCCCTGATTGAGGGTACTGACAGTGGCCCCCGAGCCTGATAGTAGACGCGGCCCGATCTTCCGTGAGATACGATAACTTGATTGAGTGGAGATCTCGATGTCGATGATCCAAGGCTCCGAGCGAACGGTTCCTCGCAATCACTACACCACGGCTCCGTTGGTTATCACCTGTGACACACGAATGACCTCGCCATGAAGGCTTATCCCTGCAAGCGCAATCAAGAACACAAGCAAGAACAGGAAAGAAATGCAACCAAAATTGTATTGATTACGGGATGGGGTCTCACAAGCCGATGACGGCGACACTGTTCGATGACAGAATTGATCTAAGCAAAACCCAAACCTAAATGTGGCGGCGGCTACTGAATAAATAGAGTATTAGGGCGTGCGTGACCCCTGGACTCGCCCCTAATGGGCTCCGACGCGATACACGGTCCAACAGACGGTGTCGCAGCACCAAAACAGAATCTGAACGCTGACTTGTTTCGACGATTCCCGCTGACTCCGGATGAATTTTAGGGTGGAACCAGTTGGGTTGGTTAGATAATCTCGTTATCTTTCCAACCATATCAAGTCCGTCGCAATCGGAGTCTGGATGCATTTTGGGCATCCATTTTAGTGCAGACTGGTCCTGTAACCCGAGATGGAGTCACAGCTGACTCGAACTTGATCTCCTTCCTGTTGTGGACGCCCTTGCTGCTCCTCCTCAACACCTAGGCCTTTCCCAAGTCCTTGCTGGTCCTCTCCAAGGTTCCTAATCCTCAAAACATCCATGGCCCCAAGCGTAAGCTCTGAAACACAATTGACTAGGGTAGAATGTACCTGGAGATTTAGCTGTCGTGCACGCGATCGTGTTATCGGTCCATTCATTGTATGTATAGAAGTGATGTCCTCATCATCCTCCTCCTCTTGAATTGGAGTCGTCCTCGACTCGATCTCATCTTTGTCACCCATATATGGCTTCAAATCTGAAATGTTAAAGGTGGGACTAACCCGAAAATCTGGAGGCAACTCAGGTGGTAATCCAGGGGGTATCTCAGAGGGAAACACATCCATATACTATTGCAAAGGGTTAGCAATAGTCGGTGGCAAAGTAATAGACTTATCATCAATGGAATAGAAAGCATTTTTGCACACTAAGGCATAGCAAAGTCCAACAGAGGCATGTAACTCATCAAGATCAGATCTAGTGGCTAGCAAAGTAGGAGTTCTTAACTTAATAGGTTGCTGATTTTCAGAGTTCAAAACACCTTTTTGCTTAGCATTAGTCTTTTTCTCATGTTCAAAGTGGACAATTTCAGTGGGAGTCATAGGAAGCAACACAATTTTCTTTCCCTTATGCATGAAAGTATATTTATTAGATCTACCATGGTGAATAGCATCAGTATCAAACTCCCAAGGACGTCCCAGTAAAAGAGAGCAAGCATCCATAGCCACCACATCGAAATCAGCAAAGTCATGGTAAGAGCCAATAAAAAAATGCACCCTTGCTGTTTTTGTTACCTTGAACTTACCGCTGTTGTTAAACCATTGAATGTGATAAGGGTGGGGATGCTCTCGTGTGGTCAAGCCAAGCTTCTTGACCACCTCAACGTTCACCAAGTTGTTGCAGCTACCACCGTCAATGATGGTATGTACACGGCAGTCCTTGACGATGAGGAACATGTTGAAAAGGTTGTGGCGCTGTCTGTTGTCGTCGTCACTAGTCGTGGTACTCAAAGCTCGTTGCACAATCAAGGCCTTATAGGTCTCGGTCGCTGTTGTACCAAGAACCTCTTCATCACCATCATAAGTCTCTGCAATGTTAGCTCCAACAATATCTTCATCTTCAACATCAGAAGCACTAACATACCCACCATCACCAGTAGCAATGTATGCCCGTTTGCTGGGGCAATCTCGCTAAATATGACCAAGTCCCTGGCAGCGGTGGCACTTGATGTCGGAGGAGCGGCCTGTGGAAGAGGTGGTCGTAGCAGGTTTTGCTGCAACACCCGAAGGTACAGTGGAAGATGTGGATGTCCGTACGCCCGAAGATGATGACGCCTTGGCTGGCGCCTGTGGCTGGCGTGGAGCAAAAGTGCTGCTCCTCCGTTGTTGATGACCCTGCAATTCTTTTTCTGCCAACATAGAAAGATGGAACAAGCGTTGTATAGAATGATATTCTTTATAATCAATAATATCCTGAATCTCCCGCCTCAATCCCCCATAAAACCTAACCATTTGATCCTCCGGATCCTCAACTACCCCACATCGTAGCATACCTTTCTGAAGTTCTTGGTAGTATTCATGTACCGACATGTCTCCCTGATCTAAGTGTTGCAATTTTTTCGAAGATCACGTCTATAAGAAGGGGGAACAAAGCGAGCTCGCATCTCCTCTTTTAACGCATTCCATGTTTGTGGTGCAGCACGTGTGTTAACAAGTTCATTCCACCAAATGATAGCAAAATCTCTAAATTCACTAGTGGCTTGTCTAACCCTATGCTGCTCAGGAACAAAATGGGAATTAAATTTTTGTTCTACTGTCATCTCCCAGTCTAAGTAAGCTTCAGCATCATAAGAACCCATGAACGGTGGAATAGAAAACTTAATCTTAGCAAATGGATCATGGTCTGGTTCAGGATTATGATGACGACGTCTACCATTACCTCACATACCTTATCGATTACGTGCGAAGCGTTGTGGCAGCGGTGCATAAACATCGTTGTCATCGTTGTCGTCGTCCACAGGAGAGTGAGATGGGGCTGGAGTTGTTGGTGGAGGATGAGCCTCCAGTACGTCCATGCGTGTAACAAGTTTATCAACTCGTCGATCAAGCTGCTCATAGGATGTCGCCGCAGAGTCCTGGTATTTTTTAAAAGCTTCAGTCATCGCACGCATCATCTCCTTCAATTCCAGCTGAGAGATACACTCATCGTCGTTAAGCTTAGGCCCCTTGTCCTTGTCCATTTGATTCATTGGTCCTGTCATTGTTAGCACAAAACAGAGACAAAAAGGCAACAAACAATGTGAACCCTACAACTATCTCTCAGGGTGGTGGTGGTGGTGGTGGAATACAAATGATGAAGCGTCTTACCCTGCTCTTACAACGTTCTTACCAACACTGCATGTGGCAAACAGTGACCGGTGTGACTGTCCAACGAGCGTGGGTGTGATTGCAAAGGAGTACCTGTTCTGCTCGAGAGAAAGCTGGAGTTCTGGGAAGGCTGACTAAATATATATATGTGGCACACAAGTCAGTAACAGATAGCAACGCTGAATAAGTGTTTCAAGTACTCGTCCTAGTTGCTGGCCTAGAAAATGTAATAGAACAGTTAGACCAAGGCACAAGAAAGGAGGTACAAGTATATGGGTGCAGCAAGAAAACAGGCTTGGGGCAAAATAATCACAGAGGTGCACAGAACACTGGCGTTTCTGGTTATGTGCTACCCTTCTTTTTTTGCGATTTTCTTTTTTTTCAAATATTTTTTTATATTTTTCTATTTTGCAGCAGCACATAAGAAGATAACACACCAAGTTTCAGATTTTTTTGTGCAATGACGCGTCCTCTGGAATTTCTGCAAGTTTGCCCTAAAATCGGAATAAATGTTTGAAAAATGAAAAGTCCTATTTCCCAGCCGAATTTGGGAATTTTAAAAACAGCAAATCCGGCAAAGCCGGAAAGAATCGGATGCAAAATTTAATTCTGTGCGATTTGAAAAAAATGGGCCCGATTCGAGTTCCGAGGCGAAAGTTACGGCTGTTTTAAGTTTGGACTCCAAATCAGGGTTTCTAGCGAGGTGTTGGAAGGGTGGGAATTCGGTTTTGTGGATAGGGTTTTAGAGATAGGATTTATTTTGTGGATAAGGTCGGTTGTAGAGATAGGATCTATTTTGTGGATAGGGTCGGTTTTAGAGATAGGATTTGGTTTGTGGATATGGTCGGTTTTAGAGATAGGATCTGTTTTGTGGATATGGTCGGTTTTAGAGATAGGATCTGTTTTGTGGATAGGGTCAGTTTTTGAGATAGGATCTGTTTTGTGGAGAGTCGGTTTTGTAGGATGGAAGCGGATGGACACAATCAAACTGAACCAAAACAAATCTAATCCAGCAACCAAACTCAACTAGAACACGAACTCAGAACTGCGGACTCTAAAACTGAATTGTGCAAAGGCTAAGGCGATGTTTTAGGTCGGAATAAACTGATCGTAATTTTTTTGGCTTTTTGTGGACTATGGGACGAAACAAAACTAATCTAAAAGTAGAATTATACCTCACGGGCAACCTGGAAATCTGATACCAATTGATAGTAGACGTGGCCCGATCTTCCGTGAGATACGATAACTTGATTGAGTGGAGATCTCGACGTCGATGATCCAAGGCTCCGAGCGAACGGTTCCTCGCAATCACTACACCACGGCTCCGTTGGTTATCACCCGTGACACACGAATGACCTCGCCACGAAGGCTTATCCCTGCAAGCGCAATCAAGAACACAAGCAAGAACAGGAAAGAAATGCAACCAAAATTGTATTGATTACGGGATGGGGTCTCACAAGCCGATGACGGCGACACTGTTCGATGACAGAATTGATCTAAGCAAAACCCAAACCTAAATGTGGCGGCGACTACTGAATAAATAGAGTATTAGGGCATGCGTGACCCTTGGACTCGCCCCTAATGGGCTCCGACGCGATACACGGCCCAACGGCCCAACAGACGGTGTCGCAGCACCAAAACAGAATCTGAATGCTGACTTGTTTCGATGATTTCCGTTGATTCCGGATGAATTTTAGGGTGGAACCAATTGGGTTGGTTAGATAATCTCGTTATCTTTCCAACCATATCCAGTACGTCGCAATCGGAGTCCGGATGCATCTTGGGCGTCCATTTTAGTGCAGACTAGTCCTGGAACCCGAGATGGAGTCACAGCTGACTCGAACTTGATCTCCTTCCTGTTGTAGACGCCCTTGCTGCTCCTCCTCAACACCTAGGCCTTTCCCAAGTCCTTGCTGGTCCTCTCCAAGGTTCCTAATCCTCAAAACATCCATAGCCCCAAGCGTAAGCTCTGAAACACAATTGACTAGGGTAGAATGTACCTGGAGATTTAGCTGTCGTGCATGCGATCGTGTTATCGGTCCATTCATTGTATGTATAGAAGTGATGTCCTCATCAGGGCCCGCCTCAGGGGAGGAGGCGAGCCTGCAGGTGGGGCCAGAGCCTGATTGGCGATCTTCCTGCTGCTCTTGCGGGCCTGCTGGCGCAATTACTGCCGGCCCGCCTATGGACATGCCGACTGTCACGCTCGTTCCCACGGCTGACCTGCCCGTGACCTTCGTCACCAATGAGCCATGCGCGGGGTGCCTCGAGTCGCTGCATTGGCTCTAAAAGCTTACCTTTTCCAGTCTTCTACGACGGCCCCGAGGGGGCGCGTCATTGGCGCAAGCGGCGGTGCGGTCCTTCCGCGCCTAGTAGCCGATCGCGCCGGTTGCATGACGCGTGGGCCTGGATCCACATGTTGGACCATTGATTGTGGCGAAGCCGAGGGGGCGCACAACCGTGGGGCGGCTGTTCGCCTCCCGCGTGACGGTTCGCCTTCTTGACCATCGGTTTTGGCGAAAAATGAGGGGGCGCCTAACCACGGGACGGTTGCATGCCTCTTGTGCGGCGGTTCGCCTTCCCGACCGCTGGTTGCTTCGAAAGCGAAGGGGCGCATAACCCCAGGGCGGTTGCAGGCCCCTGTGTGGTGGTTTGCCTTCTTCGCTCTTCGGGGCGGCTTCCACGACGCGTGGGGCCTGGCCCCCGTGTCATAGGGCGGACCTTTTGGTGCACACTGGGAGACTTTGCCCGTGGCGCTCCGAGCACAAGAGGGGGACATCTTCCTTTAAAAAGGGGTCGAGCCCCCGGATAGAAGTCATGCCTTGCTCCTCTTGCATCCTTCGCGCCCTCCCGCCTTCTAGGCCTCTGGATGGGGTGCGCCGATGTTCACTAGAAGGGGACACGTCAGAGCCATCCCCTCTGGTGGTCCTATCGCCGGAGAGCTTGCGACAGCAGTTGGGTTGCCGATCTTGTCTTCCTTTTGCTGCCGTTAGAGGAGTGCAACCCCGTGAGGGTCGGTGCTCTTCCGTCATCACTCGGCTTCAAGGATTTTCATCATGCAGCCCGGTTGCAGTCCCCCGCCAGTGGCCATCCAGAAGGATGACCACCAGCCTCGCGATAGGGAGAAGCAAGCCGGGCTACGGCTTCCCCCCAGCCTCAGCTTCAAGGATGTTCATCATCCTCGCTGGGGCGGGGGGCAAGCCAAGTCGGGGCCCTGCCCTCCGTGTGGGCTGGCGACCCGCTTCTTCCTCCAGCATTCGGAGGAGAAGGGTGTTTGCCAGCCTTGCGGAGGAGGCGGACCTCGGCTACGCGGGGCCGGCTGGCTACAGGCTGTCAGCTGCAACGTGCCCGGCCCTTTGGGCTAGACGGCTTCGGTGCCGCCTCCGATGCTGCCTCCTGCCGCTCTGGCCGGGGCGTGGCTGTCCGTCCACCGCACGGGCGACGGTTGCGCCGTGTGCGGGTCCGGCACATCCACCCCTTCTCCCGCGCCACTGGCCGTACTGGGGGCCGTACAAGACGACGTACGCCGCGGGGGTGGTGGCGGCGTTCTTGGATGGTCTTGTCCTCACTCCGTGGGAGGATGGGAGCGAAGACCTCTTTACGCGAGCCGAGGTAGCCACCGTCCACCGGTGTGGGGGTGGCCGCTGTCGTCGGTGCTGAGGTGGTCGTAGCCGCTGGTGAGGCTGCCCCTTGCAGAGGTGGTTGCCTCTGCTGTCGGGGCCATCAGAGCCACCTGCTGCTGAGTCCCCGACTTTTTGGCTTTAATGGCCTCGTTGTCGCCCCCTGTAGGAGGACGGGGGCGAGGACCTTTTTACAGTAGCGCTCGCCCTAAGGCGATCGCTGCTGCTGTCTAGCCGCCCGGAGTGGAGGTCGTTGTCGCTGCTGGTGCAGAGGTGGTCGCTGCTGCCGGCGATCCGTCGATGCAGAGGTGGTCGCCGCCATTGGTGGGGCTGTCCAGAGCCAGCTTCCAGCGCGACTCCCGCTGGTGCAGTGTAGTTCATTCCTGAAAAAATGGAGCTAGGGCCCCGCTTGTAAGGGAATGCAATAACATATGCTTGCTTGGAAGCAAAATGTAATAACATATGCGTGCAGGATCTTGGTCTGGGAAGCCAAGTTTTGTGTCCGGACCTCCTGGATGGTGGTTCTAGGTACTAGGACACCTGCCGCAGGGTGGTGGAGTGTGTAGGCCCACGGTACGGGACCAGGCTGAGCGGCTACACGGCTCCGGACTACCCCAGGAGACAAGCATCGCTTCTCTAGTTCCGGACCCCAAGCTGTCAGACGCACAGGACTTATAGTTCCAAATACTAGGGCACCCGTCACGGAGTGATGGAGTGTGCAAGATTTTGGGTACAGAACCAGGCTAACCGGCCACACAGGCTCCAGACCACCCCATGGAATGGGCATCTGTTCTTTAGAACCGGCCCCAAGCTTTTTCCTGTTTTTGTAAGGTACTTTTGAGTATTATTTATAAAGTAGTATTTAATACTTATCTGTGCATCGCTCGTTCCTGCTGCTGTTGACTCCCCTTGGTATCTGGCCCCCACCTAGGATGCAGGTGTGGGGGACAGATATCCCCCGGGTCCACTAGCAGAGTAAAAGACCTCACGAAAGGCCCAAGGGCCCAATAAATCATAAGGTCATTTCTTCATGGGCCTGGGGGGAGGACAATCAGCAAAGCAAACCGATGTAAAGCCGGATCGACGCAAGTCCAGATAGGCCCCACAGCGTTGAGCGAGAAATCACAACAGAAGATCCGACTTCCCCGCGCTGGAGCCCCATGCAGTAGAACCAAGCGAGGATAGGTCGGTTGAATCATAGGGAGATAGACTCAAACAGTTCACTATCTTTTAGGCGCACGTTGTTATCATATCCACATGTATCGCCCCACGGCCGAATATATAAGGCCCAGGGGGCACCCCTTCAGAACAATCGAACACACTATCCAGCCATCTACCTACACTTTCCACATCCTCGTTCTAGAGAATCACCTTGTAACCCATTACGCAAAGCATCTTCGCCAGGACGTAGGGTGTTACGCATCTCTAAGCGGCCCGAACCTGTAAACATTGTCTCTTGTCTCTCGTGCATCCGGCACGAACCATTTTGCTACAGTCGGCGACACCACCCTACTCCTAAAGACACCTCGAGGGGCAACCCCGAGTGTGCGGTCGGACCCAAACAACGACAGCTGGCGCGCTAGGTAGGGGGTGTCAACGATCCAAGTTAGCTTAATGGCCGTCACCATCCACAGCAAGATCACCTTCGTCCCGGATCCATGTTCTGCTTTGGGACGATCTCGTCCATAGCCGACGAAGAAGGAACTCTACACCGCGTCGCTGATCCGCCAAGAAAGAAGCTTCCTCCAACAATATCCGAAAAAACCGGAGAAGCGCAATCTCCAGCTCCCCGAAAGAAGATCGCCACGACGGCCACGCCATTCTACCCCGACGTTCTCTTCATCGGGAGAGTGGAGTCGCCTCCCGTCTCTGACGACGAGCCGACTGCGCCTGGGGAGGAACCACCTCAGCGGGAATCCCGTCGACGAAGAAATCGGCGCTGAAACATCCGGAGACATCACCAAGCCGGAGAACGGGATCCAGAGCAGCCTGTCTCGCGAGACGAGGTCTCGGAGATGGGAGAAACTCCGGAAGAACGCGTCTTCAGAGAACGAAGGAACTCCCGGCGGCGCGATCGTCGACGAGCTCAGGAACAAGCCGAGCAAGACGCGAGGCAGCGCTGGGAAAATCCACTCTTTGGTCGCAACCTGAACCCCGACTTCTCCCGAGCCATGAACACGCCGAGCGAAGTCGGAGGAGTACTAGCTCGGATAGCTAATGAGCTCCCTCGGACTCCCGACGCCGAGGGCTATCGACGCCTGTTCACCCAGGCAGCCAACCATCTTCTACCTCTCGCTCACCCACCAAACGACTTGCGACACGCCATCAACAGTCGTCGAGACGCGCGGAGCTCCATCAACGCTTCGCGTGAACGACGGCATGAGAACGAGATACGCCGCCGGGAGGAATACGACAGATATCATGGCATCCCCACCCGGAGTCAAGCCACTAGAGCCGAATCAACGACGGCCTCGACTGGCGGAACTGCCCGGGGACGGTCGAGGAACCACAACAACTACTCCCCTCCCTGGGACAGACATCATCCCCGACGACAGGAGGACACATGTGGAGTGTCTGCCCTTACTCCACGCCTTAGGGCCATTCAATGGCCCCCTAACTTCAAGGTATCCAATGTCGATAAATATGAACCTAAGCAGGACCCAGGAGGCTGGCTGGCCGTCTACACCACCGCCGCTCGAGCCGCCGGAGCATCCGAGGACGTGATGACTGCATACTTACCCATTGTCCTCGGGCAAGACGCACTGCAATGGCTACGACATCTACCTTGACACTGCATCGACGACTGGAGTGACTTCAGTCGGCGCTTCACTGCAAATTTTCAGTCCCTCTCCGACAAACCGGCGCAACCATGGGACCTCAAATCCATCAAACGCCGGGGGGACGAAACTCTCCGATCGTACCTCAAAAGGTTCCAGACCATGAGAAATCGTATCCCCGAGGTCACGGAGGCGGCCGTGATCGAGGACTTCTACAGAGGATCCAATGACTCGGCCTTCGTCCGAGCCATACTACAGAAGGCGCCAACTACCTCTGAGGAGCTGTTTCGGGAAGCCGACCTCTACATCACCACCGACGAGCGAGCCCAGGACCTCATCGGAGGAGCAAAGCCCGTCCCAGCAGCACCACGACGCGACACGAACCAGCAACCTGACAAACGCTGGGAGAAGAGACCGCGTGAAGAGGTGCATGCCGCCGGACCACCTGCCTCTCGCGCCCGGGGAGGACCTCGCGGAGGCGAACGCATGCTGGACGACATTCTCGACGCCCAGTGCCCGTACCACAAGGACATGCGCCACACCCTTCGGAACTGCCGGGACTTCAAGCATTCCATTGGGCACGGTCGACCCTTCCAACCTCTGCCTCCTCCTCCGCCGTGGGGAGGACCAGAAGAACCACGACAACCCCAGCAGCAGGAGGAGGGAGGAGGAGGAGCTTTCCCGCGCGTTGACAGGGAGGTCAACGTCATCTTCAGCGGACACGGATCGCAGGAGAACAAAAGACAACAAAAGCTCAACGATCGCCAGATACTAGTGGCCACCGCCGGTCCACCCACTCCGTACCGATGGTCGGAGCTCCCAATCACCTTCACTCGGGCAGATCAATGGCTCAACTTCGACCACCCAGGCAAATACTCGCTCCTCGTCGATCCGGTGATCCGAGAGAGCAGGGTGAAGAAGGTGTTAGTGGACGGGGGGAGCAGCATCAACGTCACCTTTCCCCGGACACTCCGAGGCTTGGGAGTTCACCTCAAAGAACTCCACGAGTTAGACACTCCTTTCTTTGGCATCGTGCCAACTGAGGGAGAATACCCACTGGGCCACATCTACATGCCTGTCACCTTCCGGACTCCGGAGAACTACAGAACTGAGTTCCTGAGGTTCGAAGTGGCGAACTTCGACTGCGGGTACAACGCCATCATTGGGAGGCCAGGACTAGCAAAATTCATGGCCATCCCGCATTACACGTACATGATATTGAAGATGTCGGGACCGCAAGGAATCATAACTGTGCGTGCTGACCTCCAAGGCGCCGCAGAATGTTTCCGAGTGGCCATCCAGGCGGCCCTCACCACCAAACCGTCAGCGACTTCTTCGACCCAGGCGAACTCTAAGCCTAAGGAAGACCACACAGCGCCGGCGAATGAAGCTCAAGCCGCGACCTCTATGCGGCCGACTGAAGAAACTAAAAGAATCAATCTGGGGTTTGCTGATGAACGCAAAACTGCCATCATCAGCTCTAGCCTGGATGATAAATAGGAAAGCGCGCTCGTCCAGTTTCTGCAAGACAACCGAGACGTATTCGCATGGCAACCTGCGGATATGCCGGGAGTCCCGAGAGAGCTGGCCGAGCACAAACTGAAGGTCTATCCCCAAGCAAGGCCAATCCGGCAAAAGCTACGTCGTTTCACGCCCGACAAGAGAGAGGCCATTCGCGCTGAGCTGGCCCGCTTGGTCGCAGCTGTGGCGGAACCGCCCGAATTATTCCAGCTTAAGTGCCCAAGTTGCACCCTTAAAGGCAGCAACACACTTAAATCAGAATAACCCGTCAATTCCTCGGATCTAGTCCGATAAAGCCACTTATCCAGGATCGAATACCACTAGCTCACTCGAAGGTGAGGCACAGAGAAATACAATAAAGCATAATACCACAAATTTAATAAGTATCAGTAGTAATTACATTATCAGAGTTTCAAAAATAATAACCATAAATTTTTAATGCAGCGGAATAACTAATGGAGAAAACCGAGTAACATGGCGAAGCCTGGCCACGCTACTCCTCCTGGTCCTCTCCTGTGGAAGCAGTAACCCTCTCGACCATCTATCCCGGTGGCAGGGATGGAGGCCAAGTCACACCATCAACCAAATCAAGGAGGTACCTGCAAAAATTATGCCACAAGCAAGGCTGAGTATACTAATACTCAGCTAGACTTACCCGGTGTGAGGAGTCTACTCCTCTACCTCTAGACATGCAGCTGTTTGGCTGAGGGGTTTGGTTTGCCAAAAGCACTAGCTGAGTCTAAAATCAAGTTTTAGCTTTTTCAAGTTTTAATATGATCCTCTTTAACTAGATGAGTACCTAGCTACTCATACATGGTATCAGACATTTTTAGCAATCAACATCTTTTGCCAATCAACTCATTTCCACTTATTACTCAATGCAGTACAATGGATCAAGCAGTCTCATTAGCTGCGAGAAGCAGACGATTCGAATCGAGTTTTAACCTTGCAAGGTAAACCTAAACACACGACATGTCAGGGCACTCCGTCCCCACACATGTCAACCGTCCCCATCGATTCCCCGTTCGCGTCCAGGCCTCACCGCCTTGGCATACAATGCTCCACTGACCCCGACTGCCGTCGTGCAGTGGCCGCACTTGTACCCACCATATCTAGAATGGGAGACCCAGTCTCAGGTCGCATGAGGGATAAAGTCCGCGCCCGGCTTCACTCAGGTACTAGGTTTACCGGTTACCATATTTCCCGACATGTGTTTAGTACATTCAAACGCTTGACACAGGTATCCGCACGTTAATCCTTATTCCAATTTCATCTCATAGACAACGCATCCCCATGGATCCGTGTCCACAGACCGTCATCATTCTGTTATCAAAAATGGATACAACCAATTCCTGACCTCGCGCGAGTGCTAGAAAAATCACTCGACTTCTACCGAGATCCTGATTTAGCATAGCAGCTACTCGACCTAGCATACTAGTATCCATCTCAAAAGGAATCCTGAGTTCATGCAACTAAGGTTTCAGGCAACTCCTACACTTAAGTGCACAATACAAACCTACAAACATTAAGTGTAGTAAAATAGCATATATAAACGGTTATGCATAAAACCGGGGCTTGCCTTTAATTTAACACTTAGGTAGTGTTTGCTGGGGGAGGTACTCGCTTGGCGAGCATCCACTGGTTAAGTCCATCCTTCCTTGGGTCGTCCACCGATTGCACCTTGTGGTTGGCACCGCATCACTCGCACGATCGTCATCTCTCGGTCCTAAATGAGATGCAGGATGCATTTGTATGAATATGATGAAATAGCACAAGATACTCCAAGTACATGACAGCGAACGAACATTAATTAGTAAGACACATAAACATCCATACGTTAACGCTTGCTATTTATATGTCATTGGGCACATCAAGTCAACATTACTAGAAAGACGATGAATATTTTCTATATTTAGCCAACACAAACATGACATCACGAGTACAAGAATTTACCATGTTCACTTTAATCATTCATTGGCAACTTATTATTAAACTAGTTAAGTACACATAAGTTTTCTATGACTTATATATTTAGATAGACTTAGATAGAAAGGGATATTCATTTAATCGGGGTTTTACAATCATTCACAATATTCTCATACAAACACACACCAAAGAGAACACACATGAGGAGATAGTTTAATGGTCATTACATGTTATACTACTTTAATGACGTTGGTTACTTAGTAGTATTAGCAGAAAGCCAAGGACAGGATATTATTCATTTTGTTTCCCTAATATATCACTGCACTTGCTAACTGTTGATTAAGCTAAGCTACTTATTAGACCTTAATTAATTTAGTTCACTAACTTAGTGAGATGTATACTATTCACTTATATATATAACCCCAATTATACTAGTCACTATTATTATTACTCATGTTTAGTCAAATCCCAGAACAAACAAGCAGTCGACTCAAGACAAGCACAATAGAGTAGAGCAATCAATCACTTCTATCACATTTAGGACAGCAGCATAGTAGTTTTTGTTTTAATCATAACTCTTCATATATTAGTTCAAAATTATCAAACTAGGATTTTCTGGAAAGTTTAAAAAGTGTTCTACAACTTTGATATTTTTACCTCAGCATGCTTAGACACTTAATAAGGTTAAATAATGATAAACGACAACTTTATTCAGATTTGAGCAGATTCAGACTTATGCCTTCAAAAATTCACAACTACAGGTTCAGACATCCAAACAAATTGATCCTAGACTTTCTGGAAAGGTAATAAAATTGTCTACATATCATTTATAAACATCTCAAGGTGATTCAATATTTAACTAAGGACAAAAAAACACTAGAAGACTTTGCTGTCTAAAACTGGGCAGATTCAGTCTTCACACTTCAAATGCATGTAACTAAATCTTCAGACCACCAAAAAGAGTGATCCAAGACTTTTTGGAAAGCTTAGCAAAAGTACTACACAACTTTTATAATCATCAAGGATTGATTCTATGTTGAACTGAATCAAACAATTCAGTTTTCGAAATATGTTCTGTCAGTGGACAGAACACAGCAACCCAGTTGTAAAATTCATAACTCTTAAACCGTCAGGCCTTTAGTTATGAAATTTTAACACAAGTAAGATAAGAAAAGCATCTACAACTTCCTTATAATCTACAAGGACTGATTCAAACATTAACTTAGGCAAACAGTACAGTCTCTGAAATCTGTATAGAAATTGGACAGATTCAGTTACTGAATTTGTAAAAAGCATAACTCCTAAACTGTCAGACCTATGGCTGTCAAATTTTAACACAAGTAAGATAATAGAGTTGTCTACAACTTTCTTATGAACACCAATAACTGATTTCAACATTAACTTAAGTAACCATTGCAATTTCTGAAATCTGTTCTGAAATTCGACAGATTCAGATGCTGTGCTTGCGAAAAACACAACTCCTAAACGATCAGGTTTATGGCTGTCAAATTTTAGTACAAGCAAGATAATAATGTTATCTACAACTCTTCTACATGACTTTTCTACAGAAAACATGATTTGGTTCATCAAACAAACAGCACAACTAAAACAGTGCGTGCAGCCCAAAACAGCAACCAATAAAATTCAGCTCCTATTCACTTCAAAAATTGCCACGTTCTAGAGACTTAAATCATTTTAACACTTTACCATTTATTAGAGTTGAAACAATCAAATTAGGACCAACAAGTAGACTTACTAACTTTTTATCCCAGTTATTTTGTGCGCTAAAATCACCATACACAATCAACAACGTATTCACCACAATAATCAAACCCGGTATATATGTGTTTATCGATGCACCCTTCATGCACTAATTTGCCTTTTAACTTAGACATCACATGAACACTACTACCTTTCATCCGCGACCATAACCATGCACATCTAGACTACAACAAGCCAATCATTGTGATCACGAGCTTAACCAAAGTCATCTAACAATTCAGCTAACTAGAGCATCGACATAGCTCGCTAAATAATATACACGTCGGCTTGCCTGTCACTACATACATTACAACATCCTTATAAATATACATATTCACACGTATATTCAAACATCGACCAATTTATACGAACTGTAAACCACTAATCTACAATTCGCCAACACCATGCATTCACTTCCCCAAATTATGAACGCATACGTGTTTATCATACGAGCCGAGCATTTCAATAATTATCCTAAAAACAACTAATCTCCATTACACACTTGTATCACAAACCTAATCGACTTACTTGGAGTGTCTACTCGAAATCGTGAGCACAATCATACACCATATGCGAAGCATAATTTAACGAATGCATAATACGCATCGACTCGACTTGACTAATAAATACAGAGAAAGTGACGACTACTTTGTCATGTCAACACCTCTCTATATAAGCTAAAACAATTTCTACTCTCGACTAAGAGTTCTAAGTATTAAGCACATTATTACTTTCCACGCGCAAATAAACCTCAACTTAACCCAAGTGACACCGATGGATTTTTTTACTAACTCATCATGTGCTCGTCTCGCATGCAACCATATGGTGGCGTGCACTCGAGACACTTTGATCAACGTGGCGCGACCACTAATATGAATTCCGACACTCACGTCTTAATAACACATCCTCCACGCAAACTAGCATTTTCTAAACTACTCGTCACATTACTAAATATATTCCCGATATAATCACGAATCCCATCACATTGCATAAAACAATTACACTTTTCACATAAACACATATCGATGCATTTTCCAACACATAATCCGCATTTTGCAACTTAGTTTTTCGCATCAAACAACGCATCGTACATCTTTCTTATCAAAATATAAAAACGTCCGAGTTCTTTTCTACTTCAGTTTCTTCTCTACACGCGTTTATTCATACAATTATATTTTCACACACATATTCACGCCATCGACTGAATCGTAAATAAAACCAAAAACCACAATTTTTCTAAAGCGAACAACCTGGCTGAAACCCGAGTGGAGTTGTGCATGCACGTATGTCGGTTTGGCTTCCTGTCGAGAAACGACGTGCAAAGCGCAACGATGACACATGCTGCGATTAAACGACATACACAGTTATTTCACAGCTTTATTAGTTCAGTTATTTTATAAAATCAGAGAACACGAGACAGCGAGGAGCTCACCGCGGGTTTCGACGACGACGCGCAAATGCTGCGCAGATCGATAGCGTGAGGCCCGTCCTGGCGAGTGCGACGCAGCGAAGGGCGTCGCTGCTGCTGCTGCGGCATTTCGTCGAGCACGCCGAGGGCGCGACACAACGAGAACCCATGTGGCTGCGTGAACTGGCGTCGTGGCTGCTGCGCGAGGTTGACAGCGAGCTCGCGGCGGCTGATGTTTTGTGGGGAAGAGAGTAGGTGCAGGGGGCGTTGGCTTCGATAAGAGCAGGGAGAGGGCGCAGGCAAGAGCTACTGCTCCTGCGGCAAGGGACACAGGAAGGTGGCCGGCGTCAAGCTCCTGGCCATGGGGCGAGCTCAGCCATGGGGAACATAGGAACCGATGGATCCCGGCCGTGCATATGAACTGGGCGCCATGGAAGGAGCTGGAGGGGCTGCAGCTTGCCTGCAGGGAGTGGGGTGCCATGAGGAGGAGCCATGGCGTGCCATGGAAGGGAGCAGCGAGCTCACAGGGGCCGGCGGCCATGGAAGTCGAAGGGGAAGAGAGGAGCTCGTCCGCGCCTAGGGAAAGGAAGGGGTGGCGCTGGGCAGAGGAGGCTGGCTGGGAGATGTGGCGCCATGGATCTGATGGGGGAAGGGGCGCCTGCACTAGGGGAGCTCGGATCCGGCGCAGCACAGTGGGGAAGAAGGTTGATCGAGCTCCACGGTGGCTACACGAACCTGGCTACGAACAAGCGCACACCCTGCGGCCTAGCGTCCAGGGCTAGTGCTCGTGCGCGGTACTGGCAGACGGCGGCCAGAGCTTGACTGGTTGCCGGCATTGAGGAAGAGGACCGGCTGTTCGAGCTCGGGCCAAGGGAGCTCACTGCAGGCCGGCTTGGAGGAAAGGAGCTCGTCACGGCCACCAGGACGAGATCCAGCAGGGAGCCGAGCTGCCAGAAAGGGGACGCCATGGGAGGAGAGGAGGAGCTGAGCTCCCTGCTTGCTGCTCGCCATGGACAGCAGGGGAGGAAGAATTTCTGGTTGTGCTGTCGTGTGGGAGAGAAGACAGGGAGAGTGTGCGCGTCGGCTGGAAGGAGAAGAGAGGGAGCGACGTTTAAAGAATGGCTGCGACATGGTGATTGGTTGGGAGAAACGGCATCACCCATTGGAGCAGGGATTTGGCGGCCACACATTGGTCAAATTGGGCGGCGCGGGCTATTGGCGCAGAATTTGGTGGCCAGCCACAGGCCGAGGGCTGGCAGTGGCAGCCAGCGTTGACTGCTAGCCTGAGCAGACCGTGGCGTGCGGGAGAAAGGAAGCAGATGCTGGTGAAACAGATGCTGGTGAACTATATTTTTTTAAGAGAAAAAGGGTCGATTGCTTAGGAGCTGAGTAATTTTTGTTTGATTTTTATTCTGAGACAAGAGCTCCCGTATGAGTTGTATATTAAGACGGCCAATTTATTGGTTGGAGAGGAGTGGTCATCTGTTAGCCGATTCGCGCAGCGCTCACTCGTTGGCTGAGACCGACGCAGGGAACGGAGCGAACTGACGTACGGATGAGCGAGAGGCCACAGAACAAAATGAATCGAGACATTTTATTTGGGTGTTGCTTGGCAATTAAATTCTCGCGCATAAGTAGAAATAAAATGAATCGAGATCGATCGGCTTCGGATTCAACATCGAGATAAAGTGAGTCGGATTAATAAAAATCATTGCCGATGTTGATTTTTGGATTCGGTTCGGACATAGAGATATTTGGCCGAGTCGGATAAAATTGATTAGAGGACGACATATTGAGTATTCCGTTTGAGAGTACGGACTCGGATAAATTTTCAGACATAGATCGAGTATCGATAAATTGGATTCGGGCATAGATCCACTAACAATAGTCGAGAGTTTTGATTAAATGAGCTTTAGACGAGATTAAAAAAAAATCGGGACTGATTACCGAATTTGCATTCGCGTCGAGAATAAAAAGTTTTTAACAGGCTCCAAATTTGGCCTTCTTTGAGACTGAATAACTCCGAATTCAGTGAAATGAGAATGAATATTCTGGATAATTAGAGACACACACGAGCGAAAAATAGAAATTTTCACTGAGCATCCGATATTAGGATAAATCTCCCGACATAATGCGAAATAGACACCTGGGGTGTCACAGCAGCTGGGTTCATTAGAGAAGTATTACATCCCGAGTGGTTAGCCAACCCTGTTCTTGTACTCAAAAAGAATAAAGTGGATTGGCGCATGTGCGTCGACTATACTGATCTCAACAAACATTGTCCGAAGGATCCCTTCGGGCTCCCAAGGATAGATCAGGTGGTAGACTCCACCGCTAGATGTTCCGTGCTATCTTTTCTAGATTGCTATTCCGGATACCATCAGATCAGCTTGGCAAAGGAAGACGAGGAAAAAACGGCGTTCATCACTCCGTTTGGTGCTTTCTGTTATACCTCCATGTCGTTCAGCCTCAAGAACGCTGGAGCGACTTATCAGAGAGTCATCCAAACATGCTTAGTCGATCACTGGGGCAAGCGTGTGGAAGCCTACGTAGACGATGTGGTAGTCAAAACGGAGAACTCGGAAAACTTCATCGAAGACTTGCAGCTGGTTTTCAACAGTCTACGACGGTATCGGTGGAAGCTTAATCCCGAGAAATGTGTTTTCGGTGTACCAGCAGGAAAGCTACTCGGATTTATTGTAAGCCAACGGGGAATTGAAGCTAATCCGGAAAAGATTGAAGCTATCATAAAAATGGAAGCTCCACGATCACAAAAGAAGGTTCAACGACTCACCGGATGTATGGCAGCTCTGAGCAGATTTATATCCAGGTTGGGAGAAAAAGGTTTACCGTTTTACAAGCTACTCAAGAAGGTGGACAAATTTCAATGGACCTCAGAAGCGCAGGAAGCCCTGGACGCACTGAAAAAATTCTTGACAACACCACCAGTACTGAAACCACCACGGCGAGCCATGTCAACTCAACCGGCTGAGGATCTGTTGCTATATATCTCTTGCACGACTCACGTGGTAAGCACCGCGTTGGTAGTCGAACGATCAGAAGAAGGACATGCCTACCCTGTGCAACACCCCGTTTATTTCATTAGTGAAGTACTGGGTCCCTCAAAGAAAAAGTATCCCCAAGTGCAGAAGCTATTATATGCAGTACTTCTAACTGCCCGCAAGCTGCGTCACTACTTTGATGACCACAAAATCATAGTAGTCACCGGTTTTCCGATAGGGGATATTCTCCACAACAAGGAAGCCATTGGCCGAATAGCCAAGTGGGCCTGTGAACTGGGAGCTCATGACATTGAATTTTGACCTCGTACTGCCATAAAGTCCCAAGCATTGGTTGACTTCGTATCAGAATGGACTGAACAACAAATACCAGAGAACCCGGAAACTACAGAAGTATGGAGGATGTATTTTGATGGCTCGCTGAAGCTGCAGGGAGCAGGTGCAGGAATTCTCTTCATCGCGCCTGGAGGCGAACACCTCAAATATGCCCTCCAACTGTTATTTCCAGCCTCTAACAATGCAGCCGAGTATGAAGCTCTGATCCATGGACTAAGCATCGCCATATCATTGGGGATCAAGAGATTAATGGTATACGGAGATTCTCTGGTGGTCATAAGTCAGATAAACAAAGAATGGGACTGTTCGAGGGATTCAATGGGAAAATACTGCACTGCCGTTCAGAAACTAGAAGATAAGTTTGAAGGTCTAGAATTTCATCATGTGGAGAGAGATCGAAACACGGCAGCTGATGCATTGTCCAAGTTAGGATCCAGCCGAACTCAGGTTCCACCCGGGGTCTTCGTGCAAGAAATACCACGACCGAGCATCTCAACAGATCAAGCAGAAGAATGTAATATCGTGGGTCAACCCGGGTCAGACCCTGATGACTGGAGAAGGCCGATCATCAGATATATAAAGAATGAAGAGGAACCAGATGACAAAAATGCAGCCGAACGCATCGCCAGACAGTCAGCCCACTACACACTCATTGGAGAAACATTATACAGAAGGGGTGCATCGGGCGTCTTCATGAAGTGCATTCCCTCATCCACTGGGAAGCAACTTCTAGATGAGGTTCATGCTGGGCAATGTGGAATACACGCAGCATCCAAGACACTAGTCGGGAAAGTCTTCAGGTCAGGATTCTATTGGCCAACAGCGAAAAACGATGCAGCCGAGTTAGTTCAGAGGTGCGAAGCTTGCCAGTACTTGTCGAAGCAACGCCATTTACCAGCACAGCAATTGCAGACCATACCAGTAACTTGGCCCTTTGCATGCTGGGGATTGGATATGATTGGACCTTTTAAGAAGGCTCAAGGAGGATACACTCATGTACTGGTAGCAATCGACAAGTTCACCAAATGGATAGAATTCAAACCCATTGCTTCCTTAACCTCAGCCAAGGCCGTGGAATTCATACAAGACATAATATTCAGATTCGGAATACCAAACAATATCATAACTGACTTGGGATCCAACTTCACAAGTTCAGAATTCTTCGACTTCTGCGAGCAAAAGGGCATTCAGATCAAGTACGCTTCGGTAGCACACCCGAGGGCCAATGGGCAGGTTGAGCGAGCTAACGGGATGATACTGGAGGCACTCAGGAAAAGGGTCTTCGAAAAGAATGAAAAGTTCGCAGGAAAGTGGATACGCGAACTGCCCTATGTCGTCTGGAGCCTAAGAACTCAACCTAGCCGAGCTCTGCATGGAAACACTCCCTTCTTCATGGTCTATGGATCAGAGGCAGTGTTACCCGCCGATCTCAAGTTCGGGGCGCCAAGGTTGATCATTGAAAGCATAGCAGAAGCTGAAGCTACTAGGCTGGAGGACATTGATGTACTCGAAGAAGAACGGCTGAATGCAGTAATTCAATCAGCACGGTACCAGCAGGCTCTGAGACGCTATCACGACAAGGCCGTGCGACAACGATCCTTCTCAGTAGGAGATCTCGTCCTCCGCCGAATTCTAACGGGGGAGGGACGGCACAAGTTATCGCCCTTATGGGAAGGACCATTCATAGTAGCAGAAGTCACTCGGCCGGGATCATATCGTCTAACTTAGATGGATGGCACAGAAATTGGGAACTCCTGGAATATAGAACACCTCAGGAAGTTTTATCCCTAGCTGAATTTCAAAAGCTATCGGGACAACAATGTACTCTGTAAAACGGGAGATACGTCATCAATAAAGAAGGCTTCTAAGATACTCAATTTGTTCATGATTGACTAGCGCTCTTACTTAACTCGGGATGACCACTATGCCCTGCTAACGGAGCAATCGGCTTAAGTCGGCAAAGACTTAAGACGGTGCAACATGCTCACGCTTACATAACTCGGGGTGACCACTATACCCTGCTAACGGAGCAATCAGCTTAAGTCGGCAAAGACTTAAGACGGTGCAACATGCTCACGCTTACATAACTCGGGGTGACCACTATGCCCTGCTAACGGAGCAATCGGCTTAAGTCGACAAAGACTTAAGACGGTGCAACATGCTCACGCTTACATAACTCGGGGTGACCACTATGCCCTGCTAACGGAGCAATCGGCTTAAGTCGGCAAAGACTTAAGACGGTGCAACATGCTCACGCTTACATAACTCGGGGTGACCACTATGCCCTGCTAACGGAGCAATCGGCTTAAGTCGGCAAAGACTTAAGACGGTGCAACATACTCACGCTTACATAACTCGGGGTGACCACTATGCCCTGCCAACGGAGCAATCGGCTTAAGTTGGCAACGACTTAAGGCAATGTGACATACTCGCGCTTATGTAACTCGAGGGATGACTTCTATATCCCGCAAACAAGTCTCAAAAACCATCACACAGCCTTTTTACTGCTACAAATTTATGCACTATTGAACTCTAAAACAGTAGGAAAATAGCAATATCATTCAAATGCTAAACTGTGTCCTCTAAAAAATATATGATCGTGCTAACCGCGCGCTCAAAGCACGCGAAACATTTCTCTATTTTGTAATGTCTTTCTCAGGAGCCACCGACGAGGAAGGGCGACTTGAGGAATCAGGCGTAGCATTCACATCAGCCCTTATATCTTCAGGAACAACTACACCAGGTCTCCTCATCAAGATTCGTCCCGCTCGTATGGCCTTATCCATGGCCCTGTCGTGCTGAGCTCTCAGAGTAGTAGAAGTTTCTTCAGCAACCTTGGCAGCCAATCGAGCGTTTTCTAGCTCCTGGGTGATGGATTTCTTGGAAGCACGAAGTTCTTTGATAGTAGCATCCTTAGCCGATATCAACTGTCTGAGACGGATCACGTCATCTGTGGATTCCTGCAGTCTGTAGCGAAGATTATCTAACTCCTCCATGGAAAAGCGATGGCTCCTCTCTAGAATGGTCAGCGAGTTGCTAGAATCGCGATACAGTCTGTCAAGATTGTCACGAGATGCAGCAAGGACACGTTTTTTCTTCCTGCAAACAAGAATCAACTCCTCTCAAACATCAAACAAGCAATAGGAACACAGCAGTGCAAGGCACAGCATCACAAGTCACCTTTTCAGAATCAAGCTGAGTGCGCAGAGAAGAGCTCAGCGCATTGGCGTCATCCAGGGCAGCAGAAACCTGAGCAAGTTCAGTCTGGCTTTGAGAATACTTTTCTTCAAAATCAGAGCACCGCTGGACCAGCACAGCCTGATCTCGAGAATGCTTTTCTTCAAAAGTGGAAATTTGCCGAGTCATATCTAGCAAGAGAAAATCAAACAAAAAGAGTCAAAATGTAAAGCAGTTCAATAATGAAGACAAAGGGAAGCAGAAAAGCACTAACCAGCATTGGCCGCCTCCACGTCAGAGACACGTTGTTGAAGTATCACCGGATTCCAACATGCAAGAGACAAAGATCCTTCTGGAACAGAAGCACCCTGCAACCTCAGCTGACTAGCCATTCCGTCTACCAAAGCCTGATAAGAAGAACAGATGAGTGTAATGACAGCAGTTCACACAACGCGAAAGTCAAGACAAGATATATTACATAACTGAAGATTGGAAAAGAACGAAGGGGCTCCCAGATCATGAGAGATCAATTGATGGCCTGGCGTAAGGTCACCACCCGAAGCAGTTGGCAACAAGCCAGCAGAAACCAACTCAGTGCCATCAACAGGGCTCAAGACTTGGCCAGCGGGGACGCTGCCCTCCAAAGCGACTCCCTGGTTCGAAGCTTGGGCGACCACCACACAGCCGGAGTGCGGGGGCGATCCCGCATGAACGTCCATGGAAGTACAAGAGGGGGACCTTGCTGGGACACCCTCGGGGGCTGGGTCGTAGTTTTCACTACCCACATGAGCCGGATCATCTCCGGCAGTACCCTCGGGGGCTGGACAGTGGCTTGCACTTTCCACCCGAGCCGAGTCACCCTCGGCAACACCCTCGGGGGCTGGGTAAACGTCAACACCATCCTTGAGAGCCGAGTTCTCTGTAGTGGCCACCCCTAAGGCTAAAGGCCCCTCAGTTGCTTCCATGGGACCGAGATGATCCAAATCAGTCTCCTGGCCCTCAAGACCGCGCTCTAAGGTCGATGAGGCGCGGGATGACCTCAACCCAGCATCGAGCACGTCGGCACAAACCTCCATCACATTATCATCCGCTGGCTCTAACAAAAGGTCCTCTGGAACCATATCCTCCAGGGTCTGATCAAAGTTTGCCAGAGATAACTCCTGTAGACCAACGAGGGCTGACAAAGCAGGAGAAGGAACCCCACTACTCTCCCCACTGGCAATATACCGTCGACTGTTCTTCCGGGTCAGAGGGACCTCATCTTCTTCGTCCCTGTCATTTTCATCAACAACATAAGCAGCACACCCATTGGGATTAGCAGCAGATGGAGCACACCCATTGGGGTCGGCGTCAGTGAAATCAGGCACGGGAACCTCCTCAGCAGCAGGAGCCGAGGAACCAGCACCCCGATCCAAACTAGACACTTGCCGGAGACGTCTCTTTTTTCTTTTTCTGCTCATCAGCAGAAGGATCAGGTTGATTGGCTTGGCAAGGGCGTCTCGGGCGAGCACAAGCAGGCTTCTGAACACCCAAAGTTGTACTGGCTTCTGGGAGAGGCGCCACTACCAACGTCCCGGCAGGAGCAGCATCAGGAGGCTCCTCAGCCAGCAAATCAAGCATAGCACTTATTTCTGCGTCACTAGGATCCAAAGGCACCTCAAAGTGGACTTGTCGTTCGTCGTCAGGAATTTCCCCGAGCGAAGCAACCAAAGTATTAACCTCGTCGACAGAGGGTCGCACTCTAAGGCCCAAACCGCCATCAGTGACAGGTGGATTCGACACAAAAAGAGTGAAGGTCTTGGGAGAAGGCAGGTTCCATGCTGAATATGCCACTGGGGCGCTAATATTTGATACCTTGCCTCTAAGGATCATCTCAAGTCGGCTCACCAGGTCTACAGAGGGAATTCTCCTGTTGGTAACCCGAGTCGGATCAGCTAGGCCTCTATACAGATAAGCCGGGTATGCTCTGTCCTTCAACGGCTGAACATTCTTGAAAACAAAATCAGCAACCACAGCTTCAGCAGTCGACCCCTTTCTTTTAGCAGTCCAACTTCAGCTAGCAAAGCCCTCGCTTCAGCTACCTCCTGATCCGTGGGAGACTCAGTCCAACTCAGAGTGCGAACATCCGGCTGTCTTCCCGATCGTGGAGGGAGGGAATTTCCATGGTTCTCAGCAATAAACCATTCCAAGCGCCATCCCTTGATATTGTCTTTGAGAGGAATTTCAAGATACTCAGTTTTCCTCCCACGGCGCATCTCCAAACTAGCACCCCCGACCAGCTGATGCTGACCCCCGGCCATCCCAGGGCGGCAATGATACAAGTACTTCCACAACCCAAAATGTGGCAGCACTCCCAGGAAAGCTTCGCACAAATGAACGTAAATAGAAATTTGAAGAATAGAATTGGGATTCAGGTGGGTCAAGTTAAGGTGATAGAAATCAAGGAGGCTGCGGAAGAAAGGTGAAATCAGGAGAGCAAGACCGCGGAGAAGAAAAGGAACATAAATCACGGACTCATGGGTATCCTCTGTCGGGACAGTGACCCCATGGCAAACCCGCCAAGAACAAAGCTCCCTCGGGGGAAGAACCCCGATGGACACAAGGTGAGGGAGATCAGACTCGGAGACAACAGACATGTGATTACCTGCGAAAGGCAATTGGCTGTTGGGGTCGACAGGGGGAATTACCGCAGTGGATGAACTCGAGGCCTTTCTCTTGGGCGCCATCTCGAATCTTGTCGGGGACCATAATTAGGGGTACCCTCAAGACGCCTAATTCTCAGCTGGTAACCCCCATCAGCATAAAGCTGCAGAGGCCTGATGGGTGCGATTAAGTCAGGGATCAGTCCATACGAGCGACTCGATCACGCCTCGCCCGAGCCTAGCCTCGGGCAAGGGCAGCCGACCCTGAGGTGTTTCCGTCTCGCCCGAGGCCCCCTTTTTTTACGGCAGACGCATCTCCGGCTCGCCCGAGGCCTTGCCTTCGTTAAGAAGCAACCCTGACTAAATCGCCGCGCCGACCGACCAAGTCACAGGGGCATTTAACGCAAAGGTAGCCTGGCACCTTTATCCTGACGCGCGCCCCCTGGCAGAGCCGAAGTGACCGCCGTCACTTCGCCGCTCCACTGACCGGTCTGACAAAAGGACAGCGCCGCCTGTGCCATCCCGACTACAGTGCCACTTGACAGAGTAAGACTGACAGGCAGTCAGGTCTTGCCAAAGGCGCCATAGGAAGCTCCGCCCGACCCAGGGCTCGGACTCGGGCTAAGGCCCCGGAAGACGGCGAACTCCGCTCCGCCCGACCCAGGGCTTGGACTCAGGCTAAGGCCCCGGAAGACGGTGAACTCCGCTCCGCCCGACCTAGGGCTCGGACTCGGGCTAAGGCCCCGGAAGACGGCGAACTCCGCTCCGCCTGACCCAGGGCTCGGACTCGGGCTAAGGCCCCAGAAGACGGCGAACTCTGCTCCGCCCGACCCAGGGCTCGGACTCGGGCTAAGGCCCCGGAAGACGGCGAACTCCGCTCCGCCCGACCCAGGGCTCGGACTCGGGCTAAGGCCCCGGAAGACGGCGAACTCCGCTCCGCCCGACCCAGGGCTCGGACTCGGGCTAAGGCCCCAGAAGACGACGAACTCCGCCTCGCCCAACCCCAGGGGTCGGACTCCGCTCTGGCCTCTGCCGAACGATCTCCGCCTCGCCCGACCCAGGAGCTCGGACTCGGCCTCGGCCATGCAGGACAGACTCGACCTCGGCTTCGGAGGAGCCTCCACGTCGCCCGACCTAGGGCACAAGTCCGCCACGTCAACAGGAAGCGCCATCATCACCCTACCCCGAGCCGGCTTGGGCCGCAGAGAGCAAGACCGACGTCCCATCTGGCTAGCTCTGCCAGATAGGCAATGATGGCGGCCCGCTAGACCCATGACGATGGCGGCTCTCAGCTCCCTTACGGAAGCAGGGGGACGTCAGCAAGGACCCAACAGCTCCGACAGCTGTCCCTCCGCCAGGCTCTGTTGCTCCTCCGACAGCCACGACACCACACCAGCTGGGTGCCAAGATCTCTCCGGCTGCCACCTTGGCATGTACTTAGGGCACTAGCTCTCCCCCGCTAGACACGTAGCACTCTGCTACACCCCCATTGTACACCTGGATCCTTTCCTTACGCCTATAAAAGGAAGGACCAGGGCCTTCTTAGAGAAGGTTGGCCCCGCGGGAACGAGGGCAGGGGCAGGCGCTCGCTTGGGGCCGCTCGCTTCCCTCACCCGCGTGGACGCTTGTAACCCCCTACTGCAAGCGCACCCGACCTGGGCACGGGACGAACACGAAGGCCGCGGGATCTCCACCTCCCTCACGACTCGGCTCCGACCACCTCGCTTCTCCCCCCTTCGCGCTCGCCCACGCGCTCGACCCATCTGGGCTGGGGCACGCGGCACACTCACTCGTCGGCTTAGGGACCCCCCGGTCTCGAAACGCCGACAGTTGGCGCGCCAGGTAGGGGCCTGCTGCGTGTTGACGAGCAGTTTCCCGTCAAGCTCCAGATGGGCAGTCTCCAACGACCTCTCCAACCCGGGACGGTGCTCCATTTCGGGAGCCTCGAGTTCATGTCTTTCGACGGCAGCTACGACATGATACTCCTTCCACCGCCGCGCGACGGCGACAATGGTGGCCGATAGCCCGCCCGCCGGCGGCGGAATCGACGACGTCTTCCCCGCGTGGGGGAAGAACAACATTCGAGCTCGCCCCATCCTCTCCCTCGCCATCGGAGGAGGAGGCGGGGCAACCAGGGCCGAGCGGGAGGCTGCGCTCCGTCGGCTGTCGAGCGAATCGACATCCCCAGCGCCCCAACGGAGGACGCGTCGGGCGTCACCCTCGCGTTTGAGGCGAAGGCGAGCGCCGTCCCCCCGCAACACGCCAACCCCGAGCAAGTGGACGACGCCAGCACGCTCACGGAGGGCCTGCAGGACGTCGCCCTCGTACCCAAGACGACGACGGCGCGATCAGCCCCCGACGTGACTTCGTCGCTCCTCGTCGACCAAAAGGTACCGACTGATTCCCATCCTTCGTCATTTCGACTCGACCTCAACCCGCCTAGCAACCTCGCTCTGGCGGGCGCTCACGTTGAGGCGAGTGCAACCTCTCTTGGGTTTCGTGTGCGGTCGCCTTGGGACCGATTGACGGGCGTCTCGACCTACGGGCCCTCTGGGTCCGAGGAAGATGACGACCCCAGCATCTGCTGGGATTTCTCTGGATCTGGCAACCCCAGTGCCATGCGGGACTTCATGACCGCATGCAACTACTGCCTCTCCGACTGTTCCGATGGCAGCCGCAGCCTTGACGACAAGGACTGCGGCCCGAGCCGCGAATGTTTCCACGTCGAGCTAGGGGATCCCTCCGGAGGCAACCGTCTCGGCATGCCGGAGGATGGTGATCTCCCTAGGCCAGCGCCTCGCGCCGACATCCCGCGGGAGCTAGCTGTGGTCCCCGTTCCGGCGGGGGGTCACGACCCACAGCTCGAGCAAGTCCGCGGGGCGCAGGCCGGGCTCGACGAGGGGGCAGGAGCGCTCGAGTCGATCCGCCGGGACATCGGGCAGGTATGGGCGGGCCAGCCCCCGGCCGGAGAAATACGTCACCTGCCCCAGGGTCTCTAGCACCGCATCGCCAACGATGCCAGGGACAGGCCGCCACCCGCATCCAGCGGGACCGGTCAGGACCTGGCAGCCGCAGCGATGCTCCTCCGCGCGATGCCGGAGTCATCAACCACCGAGGGTCGGCGAATCCAGGGAGAGCTCAAGCATCTCCTGGAAGGCGCTGCGGCCCGTCGGGCCGAGAGCTCTGCCTCCCGAAGGCAGGGGTACCCCTCGGAACCTCGTGCCGCGACTTCCCGACTCATGCGGGAAGCCTCGGCCTACACCGGGCGCACGCGCAACACCACGCCTGCGGCCCCGGGCCACCTCGGCAACAAGCACCCTCATCGCGACCGTCGGGCCCGCCTCGACGAAAGGGTGCGCCGAGGCTATCACCCCAGGCGTGGGGGACGCTACGACAGCGGGGAGGATCGGAGTCCCTCGCCCGAACCACCCGGTCCACAGGTCTTCAGCCGGGCCATTCGGCGGGCGCCGTTTCCGGCCCGATTCCGACCCCCGACTACTATCACAAAGTACTCGGGGGAAACAAGACCGGAATTGTGGCTCGCGGACTACCGCCTGGCCTATCAACTGGGTGGAACGGACGACGACAACCTCATCATCCGCAACCTCCCCCTGTTCCTCTCCGACACTGCTCGCGCTTGGTTGGAGCACCTGCCTCCGGGGCAAATTTCCAACTGGGAGGATTTGGTCCAAGCTTTCGCCGGCAACTTCCAGGGCACGTACGTGCGCCCCAGGAATTCCTGGGACCTCCGAAGCTGCCGGCAACAGCCGGGAGAGTCTCTTCGGGACTACATCCGGCGGTTCTCGAAGCAGCGCACCGAGCTGCCCAACATCACCGACTCTGATGTCATCGGCGCGTTCCTTGCCGGCACCACTTGCCGTGACCTGGTGAGCAAGTTGGGTCGCAAGACCCCCACCAGGGCGAGCGAGCTGATGGACATCGCCACCAAGTTCGCCTCCGGCCAGGAGGCGGTCGAGGCCATCTTCCGAAAGGACAAGCAGCCCCAGGGCCGCCCGTCGGAGGATGCTCCCGAGGCGTCTACTCCGCTCGGCGCCAAGAAGAAAGGCAGGAGGAAGTCACAAGCGAAACGCGACGCCGCCGACGCAGACCTTGTCGCCGCCGCCGAGTACAAGAACCCTCGGAAGCCCCCCGGAGGTGCCAACCTCTTCGACAAGATGCTCAAGGAGACGTGCCCTTACCATCAGGGGCCCGTCAAGCACACCCTCGAGGAGTGCGTCATGCTTCGGCGCCACTTCCACAAGGCCGGGCCACCCGCAGAGGGTGGCAGGGCCCGCGACGACGACAAAAAGGAAGATCACCAAGCAGGAGAGTTCCCCGAGGTCCGCGACTGCTTCATGATCTGCGGAGGGCATGCGGCGAATGCCTCGGCTCAGTATCGTAAGCGAGAGCGTTGGGAGGTCTGCTCGGTGAAGGTGGCGGCGCCAGTCTACCTAGACTGGTCCGACAAGCCCATCACCTTCGACCAAGACGACCACCCCGACCACGTGCCGAGCCCGGGGAAGTACCCGCTCATCGTCGACCCCATCATCGGCGACGTTAGGCTCACCAAGGTCCTGATGGATGGGGGCAGCTGCCTCAATATCATCTACGCCGAGACCCTCAGGCTCCTACGCGTTGATCTATCCTCCGTCCGAGCAGGCGCTGCGCCCTTCCACGGGATCATTCCTGGGAAGCGCGTCCAGCCCCTCGGACGGCTCGACCTTCCTGTCTGCTTCGGAACACCCTCCAACTTCCGAAGGGAGACTTTGACGTTCGAGGTGGTCGGGTTCCGAGGAACCTACCACGCAGTATTGGGGAGGCCATGCTACGCGAAGTTCATGGCCATCCCCAACTACACCTACCTGAAGCTCAAGATGTCGGGCCCCAACGGGGTCATCACCGTCGGCCCCACGTACAAACACGCGTTCGAATGCGATGTGGAGTGCGTGGAGTACGCCGAGGCCCTCGCCGAGTTCGAGGCCCTCATCGCCGACCTGGAAAACCTCTCCCGAGAGGTGCCGGACGTGAAGCGACACGCCGGCAACTTCGAGCCAGCGGAGACGGTTAAGGCCGTCCCTCTCGACCCCAGCGGCGACACCTCCAAGCAGATCCGGATCGGTTCCGGGCTCGACCCCAAATAGGAAGCAGTGCTCGTCGACTTTCTCCGCGCAAACGCCGACGTCTTTGCGTGGAGTCCCTCGGACATGCCCGGCATACCAAGGGATGTCGCCGAGCACTCGCTGGATATTCGGGCCGGAGCCCGACCGGTCAGGCAGCCTCTGCGCCGATTCGACAAGGAAAGGCGCAGGGTGATAGGCGAGGAGATCCACAAGCTGATGGCAGCAGGGTTCATCAAAGAGGTATTCCATCCCGAATGGCTTGCCAACCCTGTGCTTGTGAGGAAGAAAGGGGGGAAATGGCGGATGTGTGTGGACTACACTGGACTCAACAAAGCATGTCCGAAGGTTCCCTACCCTCTACCTTGCATCGATCAAATCGTGGATTCCACTGCTGGGTGCGAAACCCTGTCTTTCCTCGATGCCTACTCAGGGTATCATCAAATCAAGATGAAAGAGTCCGACCAGCTCGCGACTTCTTTCATCACGCCCTTCGGCATGTACTGCTATGTCACCATGCCGTTCGGTTTGAGGAACGCGGGTGCGACGTACCAGCGGTGCATGAACCATGTGTTCGGTGAACACATCGGTCGCACGGTCGAGGCCTACGTCGATGACATCGTAGTCAAGACAAAGAAAGCCTCCGACCTTCTCTCCGACCTTGAAGTGACATTCCGGTGTCTCAAGGCAAAGGACGTCAAGCTCAATCCCGAGAAGTGTGTCTTTGGGGTGCCCCGTGGCATGCTCCTGGGATTCATCGTCTCCGAGCGGGGCATCGAAGCCAACCCGGAGAAGATCGCAGCCATCACCAGCATGGGGCCCATCAAGGACTTAAAAGGCGTACAGAGGGTCATGGGATGTCTCGCGGCCTTGAGCCGTTTCATCTCGCGCCTCGGCGAAAGAGGCCTGCCTCTGTACCGTCTCTTAAGGAAGGCCGAGTGCTTCACTTGGACCCCCGAGGCCGAGGAAGCTCTCGGGAACCTGAAGGCGCTCCTCACCCAGGCGCCCGTCTTGGTACCCCCAGCTGATGGAGAAGCCCTCTTGGTCTACGTCGCCGCTACCACTCAGGTGGTTAGCGCCGCGATCGTGGTCGAAAGGCAAGAAGAGGGGCATGCATTGCCCATTCAGAGGCCAGTTTACTTCGTCAGCGAGGTGGTGTCCGAAACCAAGATCCGCTACCCACAAGTTCAGAAGCTGCTGTATGCAGTGATCCTGACGAGGCGAAAGTTGCGACATTACTTCGAGTCTCATCCGGTAACTGTGGTGTCATCCTTCCCCCTGGGGGAGATCATCCAGTGCCGAGAGGCCTCGGGACGGATCGCAAAGTGGGCGATGGAAATCATGGGCGAGACAATCTCGTTCGCCCCTCGGAAGGCCATCAAATCCCAGGTACTGGTGGACTTCGTAGCCGAATGGGTCGACACCCAGTTGCCAACGGCTCCGATCCAACCAGAGCTCTGGACCATGTTTTTCGACGGGTCGCTGATGAAGACGGGAGCCGGCGTGGGCCTGCTCTTCGTCTCGCCCCTCGGGAAACACCTGCGCTACGTGCTGCGCCTCCATTTCCCAGCGTCCAACAATGTGGCTGAGTACGAAGCTCTGATCAACGGATTGCGAATCGCCATCGAGCTAGGGGTCCAACGCCTCGACGCTCGCGGCGACTCGCAGCTCGTCATCGACCAGGTCATGAAGAACTCCCACTGCCGCGACCCGAAGATGGAGGCCTACTGTGATGAGGTTCGACGCCTGGAAGACAAGTTCTACGGGCTCGAGCTTAACCACATCGCCCGGCGCTACAACGAGACCGTGGACGAGCTGGCGAAGATAGCCTCGGGGCGAACGACGGTTCCCCCGGACGTCTTCTCCCAGGATCTGCACCAACCCTCCGTCAAGATCAGCGACACGCCCGAGCCCGAGGCGCCCTCGGCCCCGTCCGAGATAACCTCGGCCCAGCCCGAGGCGTCCTCGGTTCAGCCCGAGGAACCCTCGGCTCCTGAGGGCGAGGCGCTGCGCATCGAGGAGGAGCAGGGCGGGGTCACGACCGATCAAGATTGGCAGGCCCCGTACCTGCAATATCTCCGCCAAGGAGAGCTACCCCTCGACTAGGCCGAGGCACGGCGGGTAGCGCGACGCGCCAAGTCGTTCGTCTTGCTGGGCGATGAGAAGGAGCTCTACCACCGCAGCCCCTCGGGCATCCTCCAGCGATGCATCTCCATCGCCGAAGGTCAGGAACTCCTGCAAGAGATACACTCGGGGGCTTGCGGCCATCATGCAGCGCCTCGAGCCCTCGTCGGGAACGCTTTCCGGCAAGGCTTCTACTGGTCGACGGCGGTGGCTGATGCCACTAGAATTGTCCGCACCTGCGAAGGGTGTCAATTCTATGCGAAGCAGACCCACCTGCCCGCTCAGGCTCTGCAGACGATACCCATCACCTGGCCCTTCGCTGTGTGGGGTCTGGATCTCGTCGGCCCTCTGCAGAAGGCGCCCGGGGGCTACACGCACCTGCTGGTCGCCGTCGACAAATTCTCCAAGTGGATCGAGGTCCGACCCCTGAACAGCATCAGGTCCGAGCAGGCGGTGGCGTTCTTCACCAACATCATCCATCGCTTCGGGGTCCCAAACTCCATCATCACCGACAACGGCACCCAGTTCACCGGCAGAAAATTCTTGGATTTTTGCGAGGATCACCACATCCGGGTGGACTGGGCTGCCGTAGCTCATCCCATGTCGAATGGGCAAGTAGAGCGTGCCAACGGCATGATTCTACAAGGGCTCAAGCCTCGGATTTACAATGACCTCAACAAGTTCGGCAAGCGATGGATGAAGGAACTCCCCTCGGTGGTCTAGAGCCTGAGGACGACGCCGAGCCGAGCCACGGGTTTCACGCCGTTCTTCCTGGTCTACGGGGCCGAGGCCGTCTTGCCCACGGACCTGGAATACGGCTCCACGAGGACGAGAGCCTACGACGATCAAAGCAACCAAGCTAGCCGAGAAGACTCGCTGGACCAGCTGGAAGAGGCTCGGGACAGGGCCTTACTACACTCGGCGCGGTATCAGCAGTCCCTGCGACGCTACCACGCCCGAGGGGTCCGACCCCGAGACCTCCAGGTGGGCGACCTGGTGCTTCGGCTGCGGCAAGACGCCCGAGGGAGGCACAAGCTCACGCCCCCCTGGGAGGGGCCATTCGTCATCGCCAAAGTTCTGAAGCCCGGAACGTACAAGCTGGCCAACAATCAAGGCGAGGTCTACGGCAACGCTTGGAACATCCAACAGCTACGTCGCTTCTACCCTTAAGATGTTTCCAAGTTGTTCATATACCTCGCACCCACGCAAAGTTTAGTCAACAAGGAAGGGTCGGCCTCGCCTCGGCAAAGCCCGACCCTCCCTCGGGGGCTAAAAGGGGGGAAACCCCCTCTGCGTCAAAATTTTCCTCGAAAAAAATCTCTTTTACCAGAATATCTTTCGTGCTTTTTGACTACTTCGAAAAGTGGGTCCTGGAAACGACGGAGTACACGTAAGCAGTCAAGGCTGACCGAGCCGAGGGACTCCTACGCCTCCGGGATACGGATACCTCACTCATCACCTTCTGCGATAAGTAACTCGCGTTCGGATAAAGTGGCTCCGCGGATCGAACAAGTCTTTACGTTCGGAAGCCCTTCTGCCGAAGCGATCCTTCGAGCCTTCTCGACCGAGTCGGCGACAGGGCCTCACGGACGGGTGAAAGTACGCGTAAGCGGCAAGGCTGACCGAGCCTAGGGACTCCCACGCCTCCGGGATACGGATACCTCACTCATCACCTTCCGCGAGAAGCAACTCTCGCTCGCACAAACATCCCTGTTACCGACAAAAAGTCTAGATACTCGAAACAAGAGGAAAAGAGACGCAGCTTTACAAAGCAGCGAGGTTGTGTGTGTTCTGGCCTCGACGGCCGCATGAGGCACACGCTACAATACAATCTGATCCTGCAGGCTCGGATCTTGACGCTGGAAGGGGGCAGCAACACCCTCGGCATCGACGGCACCTTCGGCGAGGCCCGACCTAGCCTCGGACGGCGGCGCGGTCCGAGGGTCTCCGCTCCAAAGGACGACGTCATCACCACGCCCGGGCAATCGCTGTCAGGGACTTCTCCGGGAATCCGGCCCGAGCAGGCGGCTCGGCCGGCCACCTCCGGGGCCTCGGCCAACCATCTTCCAAGGGCGCCGGCCCGGGCCGAAGCCTCGGCTGATCGACTCCGGCGTCGGTCCTGCCAACGGACAACCCAGCTAGGCTCCGGCCAACCAGGTTTCATTTTCGAGCCAACTCCGCCTCTGTTCATACTGATATCGCTACCCCTGGCCTCGGCTCGATGAGGAGCGGCCGAGGGGTCTCTTTAACTAAGCTAGAGGAACCTCGGACAGCAAGGCCGACCGAGCCGAGGGACTCCTACGCCTCCGGGACACGGATACCTCACTCGTCACCTTGACACGGGGTGACTCATACTTGGTGAAGCGGTTCAGATAGTCAACAGACGAGTCTTAGTGCTCAAGAATGAGGAAAAAACACGGCTCCGTGCCGAAGTTACATACATGTTCAGGCCCCGAAAGCCGAAATGAACAAAAAACCCTGGCATTCGAAGTGCCGTTACAAACGGAACTCCGGTTCCGTCTCCACGGGTATGGACAACCCCCCCCCCCGCCAGGGAAGCCCGTGGAGCGACAAGCTCTGGGCGAATCACCAGCAAAACGCGGGACGCCCCCGAGCATTCCGGCAGATCCTCGCAGCCGTCCTCGCCACGAATGCGAGGAAGAAGACGGAATGTTGCATCCTAGCTAGGCAGCAACAGTTCGCCTTCCCCGGCATGGCTGGAGGATGTCTCCGCCGTAGGGCTAAAGGGCGATTGCCACCACCAGAAGCTGGAAGAAGAGGTGGTCCGCCTACCCGCGTAGGAGGTGGAGCCCCGGCTCGCCTCGCCCCCCGCCCCAGCGAGGATGACGAACACCCTCAACACTGAGGGCGGGACCGGGATCACAGCCCGGTTTGCCTCTCCCCACCCAGGAGCTGGTGGTCACCGTCTCGGGTGACCCCCAGCGGAGGGGAGCAACCGGGCTGCGTGATGAAAATCCTTGAAGCCGAACGATGGCTGAAAGGTACCAACTCCCACGAAGTTGCGTTCCTCCAACGATGAGGCGAAAGGACGGCGGTTTCCCCCATCCGAGGGCTCGGAAGGTGGAGAGACACAGTGCATAAGGGAGAAAGAAGACGTGGTCGCCTTACGGAAGGGGTCGCCCTCCTTTTAAAGGTGACTCTCCCTGCTTGCGCCCCCAACCGTCACAGGCTGAGTCTTCTCCAGCGCGCCTCCAAAGCCTTCCCCTGCGGCGCGGGGGTTGGGTCCCGCATGTCATGCAGACCGGCTCCGAGCAGAAGAAGCCAAACCGCCGCGCACGGCGCACGCAACCGCCCAGCGGTTACAAGTGACCCTCCACTTTTGCCCAGACCAACGGGCGAAAGGGGCGGGCAGCCATGCAGGCGGCATGCAATCGCGCCAAGTGGACGCGCCTCTCCGACTCCCGACACGCCAGCACGGAGGCCCAGGCCCACGCGTCGCGCGACCGGCGCGCCGGATGCTGCATGCAAGCGACTGTACCGCCTGTGCCACCACCGCGCCTCCTCGATCGCGGAACCAATGCCGCGACTCGAGGCAACCCAGCGCGCGACCCAGCAGCGCCAGCCTAACGCAGCGGCCAACGCGACCAAAGGTGGGCCGGCAGTAATGACGGTGGCAGGCACGCGGGAGCAGCGGTCACGCCGTCAGCCAAGCTCACGTCCCATCCGGAGGCAGCAAGAGAACCCCCTCTCACGGCGTGAAGACGACGCGCCCGTGACCCGTTCCTCGAACGGCTCGCGCACGCGCAACGGCAGCCTCGCCAACTACTTGCCCCGTTGCATTAACTCCGCGGCTGGACAGGCGGCGCTTCTGGCAGGAGCAGCTGGCGACGCTTCGCCTTCGCCAGAACAACCGCGCCAAAAAAGGTACGCCGCGTCGTTCAATTTCGTATCCTTTTTCCTTTTTTCTCTTTCTCTATCTCTTGCAACAGGGACCGGGAAAGGGGATACCCCCAAAGGGATCCTTCCCCGTGAAGGAACTAGGCTCCGCGCCTCCTTACTGATTAGGGGTTCGAAGGCTGGCCCCCCGAAGGGTTCAACAGCCGCCTCAGATCGCGTGGGCCCGACACCCACTACTGGTCAGAGGTTCGAAGGTCGGCCTCCCGAAAGGTTCCACGGCCGCCTCAGGCTACTCGGGCTCCGCGCCCATTACTGATCAGGGGTTCGAAGGCTGGCCCCCCGAAGGGTTCACAGTCGCCTTAAACACCGAGCGAGGGATGACCAGGGGTACGTTCGATACATAACCGAGGCTCGGGCTGCGCTCCCGAGGTACCCTAGGACATTTCCGAGACCAGCGGGAACGATCCTGTAACGGAATCCCATCGGAGGGAGGCATCGAGCCCTCGGACCCCGTCGCCAGGGGACCGGGTCCGGCAGATCACCCGCAGGTACTTTTGGGCGTGCCTCCGGGCCCCTAGCCGACCCCCAACGAACGGGGCACGGACGTCCACTCGGATTACCCGCTTGCAGCTCACCGGAGACACCATGTTCGGTGCCCATCGAGGGTAACATGGCGCTCTCCCCCCTCCTCCTTGCGGAAAGGCGACGTAGGGGCGTATGTAAAAAAGCCGAGTCTGTCCCTGATCGCCCTCTCGCCCTGTGCGGAGGCTCGGGGGCTGCTCTCGCAAACCCGGCTCCGGCCAAACCGTTGACAGCGTCAACATACCAGCCCGAGAACTTGGGCCCCGACAGTGCACCCGGGCTACGGCCAGTTCGCATGAGGGAACCACCAGACCAGCCGAAGCATTACACAAGGCATAAAGACCTCGAAGGAGTGAAACCACTCCTCCGAGGCCTCGGGGGCTACACCCGGCGGGTGCGCTCGCGCGCACCCACCGGAACAAAATGCAACCGAGAAAGGCTGGTCCCCTTGCAAAAAAGTGCAACGAAAGCCTCCAAGCGAGTGCTAACACTCCCTTCGAGGCTCGGGGGCTACTGTCGGGGACCATAATTAGGGGTACCCTCAAGACGCCTAATTCTCAGCTGGTAACCCCCATCAGCATAAAGCTGCAGAGGCCTGATGGGTGCGATTAAGTCAGGGACCAGTCCATACGAGCGACTCGATCACGCCTCGCCCGAGCCTAGCCTCGGGCAAGGGCAGCCGACCCTGAGGTGTTTCCGTCTCGCCCGAGGCCCCCTTTTTTTTACGGCAGACGCATCTCCGGCTCGCCCGAGGCCTTGCCTTCGTTAAGAAGCAACCCTGACTAAATCGCCGCGCCGACCGACCAAGTCACAGGGGCATTTAACGCAAAGGTAGCCTGGCACCTTTATCCTGACGCGCGCCCCCTGGCAGAGCCGAAGTGACCGCCGTCACTTCGCCGCTCCACTGACCGGTCTGACAAAAGGACAGTGCCGCCTGCGCCATCCCGACTACAGTGCCACTTGACAGAGTAAGACTGACAGGCAGTCAGGTCTTGCCAAAGGCGCCATAGGAAGCTCCGCCCGACCCAGGGCTCGGACTCGGGCTAAGGCCCCGGAAGACGGCGAACTCCGCTCCGCCCGACCCAGGGCTCGGACTCGGGCTAAGGCCCCGGAAGACGGCGAACTCCGCTCCGCCTGACCCAGGGCTCGGACTCGGGCTAAGGCCCCGGAAGACGGCGAACTCCGCTCCGCCCGACCCAGGGCTCGGAATCGGGCTAAGGCCCTGGAAGACGGCGAACTCCGCTCCGCCCGACCCAGGGCTCGGACTCGGGCTAAGGCCCCGGAAGACGGTGAACTCTGCTCCGCCCGACCCAGGGCTCGGACTCGGGCTAAGGCCCCGGAAGACGACGAACTCCGCCTCGCCCGACCCCAGGGGTCGGACTCCGCTCTAGCCTCTGCCGAACGACCTCCGCCTCGCCCGACCCAGGAGCTCGGACTCGGCCTCGGCCATGTAGGACAGACTCGACCTCGGCTTCAGAGGAGCCTCCACGTCGCCCGACCTAGGGCACAAGTCCGCCACGTCAACAGGAAGCGCCATCATCAGCCTACCCCGAGCCGGCTTGGGCCGCAGAGAGCAAGACCGACGTCCCATCTGGCTAGCTCCGCCAGATAGGCAATGATGGCGCCCCGCTAGACCCATGACGACGGCGGCTCTCAGCTCCCTTACGGAAGCAGGGGGACGTCAGCAAGGACCCAATAGCTCCGACAGCTGTCCCTCCGCCAGGCTCCGTTGCTCCTCCGACAGCCACGACACCACACCAGCTGGGTGCCAAGATCTCTCCGGCTGCCACCTTGGCATGTACTTAGGGCACTAGCTCTCCCCCGCTAGACACGTAGCACTCTGCTACACCCCCATTGTACACCTGGATCCTTTCCTTACGCCTATAAAAGGAAGGACCAGGGCCTTCTTAGAGAAGGTTGGCCCCGCGGGAACGAGGGCAGGGGCAGGCGCTCGCTTGGGGCCGCTCGCTTCCCTCACCCGCGTGGACGCTTGTAACCCCCTACTGCAAGCGCACCCGACCTAGGCGCGGGACGAACACGAAGGCCGCGGGATCTCCACCTCCCTCACGACTCGGCTCCGGCCACCTCGCTTCTCCCCCCTTCGCGCTCGCCCACGTGCTCGACCCATCTGGGCTGGGGCACGCGGCACACTCACTCGTCGGCTTAGGGACCCCCCGGTCTCGAAACGCCGACAAATCTACTGGCGAACAGAGCGAGAGCTGAATTGCAGAGAGGATTTGGAGGCAGAAAAATAAGAACTAGGGCACGGAAAGCAGAGGCGGCTGAAAGCGCTGTATAAGCGGGATATTCCTGAGCTGGATGTCGTTTCCAAAAGCGCCCAGTCAGCACCCGGCGGTTACTTCTAAAACACTGGTGTGCCACATCATCACTCGACGGTTACCTCTAAAACCCCGATGTGCCACATCATCACTCGGCTATTATCCTCAAAAGTGGCCGACGCGGCCCGTTTTAACTCGGCTATCATTTCTAAGACGCTGACGTTATCACCAATGTCTTCAGTCACTCGGCAGCTATCTCTAAAGCGCCGATGATGTCTTCATTCGCTCGGCAGTTACCTCTAAAACGCCGACGCAGCCTTCAGTCATTCCGTCGCTGACACAGTTTCGTAATCACTCGGACGCTATCTTAAAAGCGCAAATGGTGACAATAATAGCTCGGCCATCACAAAACGTCGGCGTGATGCCCGAGTTATTTAGTTACTATCCCAAAGGAGTCAACTTCGTAAATTAAGCAGGCGGAGGAAGGACTCAAAAACTCGGCGTTGATCATAATCGACAATTTAGTTGATTAAGGACTCAAAATCTGCACAGAAGGGACGAAACTATTCTTCATTAAGGGAGTTTTCATACTTACAAATCAACTCATTATGAGTTGATAACTTCCCTATTGCTACAACTACTACTGCTACTACTACTACTACGCTACACTATACTACTTTACATTACTAATATTACTACATTATACTACTTCTAATCTATACTAATATTTAAAAACCAGTGGCATTTAGCCACTGGCCTTGTTGCCGCCCCTGCTGCCGCCGCTGCTGCCCCTGTCGCCGCTGCTGCCGCCCCTGCTGCCGCCGCTGCTGCCCCTGCCGCCACTGCTGCCGCCCCTGCTGCTGCCGTTGCCGCCCCTGCCGCCGCAGTCACCGTCGTCGTCGCCACCACCGCCTCCGTCGTCGTCGTCGTCGTCGTCGCCCTCGCCACCGTCGCCGCCGTCCTCCTCGTCCGAGGAGTCCTCCGACTCATCCGAGCCCGCGAGCCCGGAGCGCTCGACGGCCCGGATGTAAGTCCAGACCTCCGCCGCGAGCCCCTAGGAGTCGTCTGAATCATCAGACGACTCACGCAGAGGGCTGGGAGCCGGAGACCCCTCGGATTCAGAGGAGAACTCCTCCTCTGAATACTCCGAGTCACCAAAGTCCTCAGACGGAGGAGTTGGCTCGCGCTTGCGTTTCTTGCCCATGGTGGAAATGCAGGTAGAAGAAAGAAGCAGGCAGTGGAGAACAGCGAGAGATGTGAAAAAACTAGAGAGGCAAAGGCACTATTTATAGGAAGAGAAGGCAACCGCTCACCTCCAACCGTGGTCACTGAACAGTCGCGAAGCATTCAATACACACTTCAACCCGTCTGAAGACGCGCGGCTGATGCCGTTTCACGCAATGCAACACCCATTGGGACTCCAGTCAAACAACACAGAAGATATGATTACACCCGCCGTCACATCACATTACTACTCAGAAGCAGCCGGTTAAAACACTCAGCGTACCAAGCCGTCTCTTACCCACACCCATTGGGGGGACGCCCAGGAATTATCAGTATATTTTTCAAAAAACTGTCACATCCGTGCAGGGCGTGCAATGAACACCCCAAGACAAAAATGAGATATCAGTAAGGATCAGAGGAAAGCCAAATATAGCCGGTGAAGTACAAAATCGGACCGATGGAAGCGACGTAAAGACTAGCCAGGGAACGTCCATCAAATGTCCAATCAGTCACAGAGCAAATAAATTGCACCACTTAGCAAGATATGGGCAGATCTCGAACTCGGCTGCAAAAGACAAAATACATGCTGACCTCAGATGCATAATAGTGATGACATAATGCTGACCTCTACAGCATAATATAGATGACATAATGTTGACTTCTAAGGCATCCAAAAAAAACAAAAAAGGAGAGAAAGTATGGCTCTCGGCTGCGATAGGGAGAAGCAAGCCGGGCTACGGCTTCCCCCCAGAATCAGCTTCAAGGATGTTCATCATCCTCGTCGGGGCAGGGGGCGAGCCAAGTCGGGGCCCTGCCCTCCGCGTGGGCTGGCGACCCGCTTCTTCCTCCAGCATTCGGAGGAGAAGGGTGTTTGCCAGCCTTGCGGAGGAGGCGGACCTCGGCTACGCGGGGTCGGTTGGCTACGGGCTGTCAGCTGCAACGTGCCCAGCCCTTTGGGCTGGACGGCTTCGGCGCCGCCTCCGACGCTGCCTCCTGCCGCTCTGGCCGGGGCGTGGCTGTCCGTCCACCGCACGGGCGACGGTTGCGCCGTGTGCGGGTCTGGCACATCCACCCCTTCTCCCGCGCCACTGGTCGTACTGGGGGCCGTACAAGACGACGTACGCCGTGGGGGTGGCGGCGGCGTTCTTGGATGGTCTTGTCCTCACTCCATGGGAGGATGGGAGCGAAGACCTCTTTACGCGCGCCGAGGTAGCCACCGTCCACCGGTCTGGGGGTGGCCGCTGTCATCGGTGCTGAGGTGGTCGCAGCCGCTGGTGAGGCTGCCCCTTGCAGAGGTGGTTGCCTCTGCTGTCGGGGCCATCAGAGCCACCTGCTGCTGAGTCCCCGACTTTTTGGCTTTAATGGCCTCGTTGTCGCCCCCCGTAGGAGGACGGGGGCGAGGACCTTTTTACAGTAGCGCTCGCCCTGAGGCGATCGCTGCTGCTGTCTAGCCGCCCGGAGCGGAGGTCGTTGTCGCTGCTGGTGCAGAGGTGGTCGCTGCTGCCGGCGATCCGTCGATGCAGAGGTGGTCACCGCCATTGGTGGGGCTGTCCAGAGCCAGCTTCCAGCGCGACTCCCGCTGGTGCAGTGTAGTTCATTTCTGAAAAAATGGAGCTAGGGCCCCGCTTGTAAGGGAATGCAATAACATATGCTTGCTTGGAAGCAAAATGTAATAACATATGCGTGCAGGATCTTGGTCTGGGAAGCCAAGTTTTGTGTTCGGACCTCCTGGATGGTGGTTCTAGGTACTAGGACACCTGCCGCAGGGTGGTGGAGTGTGTAGGCCCACGGTACGGGACCAGGCTGAGCGGCTACACGGCTCCGGACTACACCAGGAGACAAGCATCGCTTCTCTAGTTCCGGACCCCAAGCTGTCAAACGCACAGGACTTATAGTTCCAAATACTAGGGCACCCGTCACGGAGTGATGGAGTGTACAGGATTTTGGGTACAGAACCAGGCTAACCGGCCACACAGGCTCCAGACCACCCCATGGAACGGGCATCTATTCTTTAGAACCGGCCCCAAGCTTTTTCCTGTTTTTGTAAGGTACTTTTGAGTATTATTTATAAAGTAGTATTTAACACTTATCTGTGCATCGCTCGTTCCTGCTGCTTTTGACTCCCCTTGGTATCTGGCCCCCACCTAGGATGCAGGTGTGGGGGACAGATATCCCCCGGGTCCACTAGCAGAGTAAAAGACCTCACGAAAGGCCCAAGGGCCCAATAAATCGTAAGGTCATTTCTTCATGGGTCTGGGGGGGAGGACAATCAGCAAAGCAAACCGATGTAAAGCCGGATCGACGCAAGTCCAGATAGGCCCCACAGCGTTGAGCGAGAAATCACAACAGAAGATCCGACTTCCCCGCGCTGGAGCCCCATGCAGTAGAACCAGGCGAGGATAGGTCGGCTGAATCATAGGGAGATAGACTCAAACAGTTCACTATCTTTTAGGCGCACGTTGTTATCATATCCACATGTATCGCCCCACGGCCGAATATATAAGGCCCAGGGGGCACCCCTTCAGAACAATCGAACACACTATCCAGCCATCTACCTACACTTTCCACATCCTCGTTCTAGAGAATCACCTTGTAACCTATTACGCAAAGCATCTTCGCCGGGACGTAGGGTGTTACGCATCTCTAAGCGGCCCGAACCTGTAAACATTGTCTCTTGTCTCTCGTGCATCCGGCACGAACCATTTTGCTACAGTCGGCGACACCACCCTACTCCTAAAGACACCTCGAGGGGCAACCCCGAGTGTGCGGTCGGACCCAAAACACCGACAGCAGGCTTGACGTGCCGAGATTGGATTACAGCGCGTCTGAAAGGGTTGTCAACGACCTTCGGGAGGCAGCCTCGCCGAGACCTGGATCTGTACACAGCTTTAGCTAAGTCGCGTTAGTAGTACACCCGTAAGACCCGCCATCTGACAGTAGCCATCCTTTGATACATGCTTGGGACTTGCAGGGTCTAGCCTGAGGGAGCCAAGTTGTGTGTCCGGACCCCCTGGATGGTGGTTCTAGGTACTAGGACACCTGCCGTAGGGCGGTGGAGTGTGTAGGCCCACAGTACGGGACCAGCCTGTGCGGCTACACGGCTCTGGACCACCCCAGGAGGCAAGTGTCTTTTTTCCTAGTTCCGGACCCCAAGTTGTCGGTCGCACAGGACTTATAGCTCTAAGTACTAGAGTTCCCGTCACAGAGTGGTGGAGTGCGCAGGGTTTTGGGTACGGAACCAGGCTAACCGGCCACACAGGCTCCGGACCACCCCATGGAACGGGCTCCCGTTCTTCAGAGCCGGCCCCTAGGCTGTCAGGCCCTCCTGCTTTTGCACAGAGGTCCTAAGCCGCAAGCCTGGCTGTTCAATTCAGATGTCATCATGCCTGACAGGATGAGAACTGGTCGGGTGGGTTAGCTAAAATATAATCCGAAAACTGTAGGATAAGACCTTGGGGCAGTAGGATAATATTATCATAGGGGTACATCTGAGAGGGTGGTTTTCTTTTATAACTTATCATGCATGGGTGCGGTCGTGCGGACCAACAGGCCGGGTTTATGGGGACAGACCCCACCGGGTTGGCGTGCATGTATGCGCTGCCTAGTTACAAAAGGGAAAAACCTCGACCCCTTAGACTTGCTCTATAGATAAAACTTACAGAGATATTTCGACACTGGGGGAGGCACTCCTTTAGTCGTAGCTAGATAGTTGCCCTTAGGTCGGGGAATTCCCATTACCATGAAGGGTCCTTCCCGGCTGGGGGAGTGTTACGGAGCCCTAATTTGGTCTGGTACTTCCGTAAGATTAGGTCCCGACCCTAAGTCCCCATCTGCGTTCGACGAAGGAGGCTTCGCCTCTGGCTGCAGTCATTCCTGGATGAGCCTGTCAGAAACCTGGACCCGTGGGGAGTCCAGATGGGTTTTTGGAGGAAGGCGGGCTTCAGCTCCGTAGGCCGGGGGACATGGGGCTCCATCGGTGGTCCGTCTAGTCGTCGCCATCGGAGTGGGAGTCTTTTGCGAAGACGTCCTTTAGGTCCCCCTCGGGCGACTGGTACCCGAGGTCTCGCTCAACCGCGGCTACCTCGTCGTCGTCAACCTTTTCCTTGCCAGGGCGGCGACGAGGTGGGGAGCTGTCCTTGGAAGACTGCTGACGCGCTCGCTGACGCGTTTTGCGAGATCAATGATCTCGTGACACTCCGCGACACTGTGGCGACCGTTGGGGTGTACAGGGCACGAGCCGCTGCTACCCCTTTGTAGCCGTGGGCGCTTGTTGCGGTCGCCCCGGCCCCTGGTCGCAGCTGCAATGACCAGCGCGGTTGACTGCGGCCTTTTATAGCCGCGGCCCTTCTTTTTCTTTTTGTCGTCCTGGGGGGCGGCGCCCGAGCCACCTGTCTGGGTAACTCCGGTTTGTGGTATCGAGTGACATGCACGGCCCTCGGCGGCTCTGGCGCACTTGTCAGCCAGAGCGAAGAGCGTGGGGACAGTCTCCACGTCATGTGTGGCCAACTTATCCAACATTTTCTTATCACGTACCCCCTGTCGGAAGGCCGTGATGATGGAGGCATCGGAAATACGAGGTATAGTACCTCGTACCATGGTGAAGCGGGAGATAAACGTCCGGAGGGTCTCTCCGGGCTCCTGTCTCACTGCGTGTAGGTGGGCCTCCACACCATGCTGCTGGTAAGCGCTGGCGAAGTTCGCAACGAACCGTGCGCAGAGCTCTTCCCAGGTGTAGATTGACCCTGGGGCGAGGTTCATGAGCTAAGTCCGGGTAGGCCTAGACAGGGTGACATGAAAATACGTTGCCATCACAGCGGTGTTTCCACCTGCTGCCGTGATGGCGGTGACGTACACCTGCAGGAACTCCGACGGGTTTGATGTCCCATCGTATTTTTCCGGCAGGTGCGGCTGGAACTTGGGCGGCCATGACGCCGCACTTAGATGGTCTGCGAGGGCGCCATAGCCCACGCCGGCCAAGGGGACACCCGTTTGGGACCGGGCGCCCATTGGTGTCTGCGGTGCTTCCGCAGCGAAATCTCGGTCGAGATTGCGACCCTCGATATTTTGTCGGCGCTCATGCGCCTTTTCCAAAGAGATCCGGGTGTCCTCTCTCGTACGCCTACGGTTGAGCTCTGCCCGGAGGTCGTCGGCCTGTGCTCCCCTTATGGAGGGCGAGCGCATAGACGCCGTCGCCTCTCGTTGGCGTCGGGATGATCGAGGCCTAGACCTGATCGAAGTGGAATGCGCCATGCCGAGTCGTCACGCCACTGCTTCATGGCCCCCAGCGAGGCCGTGGAGCTAGGGGGTGGCGTAGCAACTCCCTGGCTGCAGACAACGCCGTAGGCACTGCCCTTGACGGAGTCCGGGAAGCTTGTGCTGGCGTGCGCTGCTGCACAGCGTGTACAACAGCAGTCCCAGACTCAGGGTGGTCGGGTACTCGTGGCGCGGAGGATGCAACTTCTTGCTCCATCACCAAATCTTCCGAAGTTTCGGCGTGGTGCTCGATGATCCGCACCATCATGCTGAGTGAGGAAACAAGCAAAAACTTCAATCCTAGCCCCTACCTGGCGCGCCAAATATCGGAGGGGAAAATCTCTCCGGCCGGGTGGCGGATTGCACCCGCCCTAAATCCTAAAAAGAGGAGGGGCCTAAGCGTTTTGCTTGTTACGAGGCTGGTGGATCAACACACGGGAGCACGCGAGGGTTTAGAGTGGTTCGGGCCGTCGGAGCGTAATATCCTACTCCACTATGTGATGTATTGCTTTGGAAGCTCGTATGAACTTGTGAGTGTCTGCCTAAGATTGGGTGTGAGTGAACCTGTCTTGTAACGTTGCGTGCCTCCCCTTTTATAGCCGAAGGGGGGCATGCACAAAGGTACTGAGCCCCGACATGTGGGCCCAGAGGCTTAACGAATATTGTACTTGGAGCGACGAGCGTGTACTGCTGAGGCGATCTTCTAGCGCTCTGACACCCGAGATCTTCATATCCTCGGCGTGCCGGGGAGGCTTCTTGTAGAAGGGATGATGAGTACGGTGCACCGCTCGGCACGGGCGCACTGTTTGCCAGCTGACCGGTCAGACGCGATGTCTGCTGGATGACCCTGACGCCGCCTGCCATTGGATTGGACAGGACACATTAAATGCTGGGAGGGCGCGTCGCCCGCTGGCGTGGTGGCAGGCGGCGCGTCCTTTCAGTAATAAATGCAGAGGCCGCTTGGCTGGGTGGGCTTTATGCCAGGCTCGGCCCGCTGGTTTAAGTGTTGGGCCACAAGCCACGCGACAGCAGTGGGCAATGCAGGACAAGGTCGGGACACGTGCCAGCACCGGACCCCTACCTTCGCCGGGGTCCTCCCCGTCACGGGTCCCTACCAATGCTGAGGCCTTCCAGGGGATCCGGCATACCTTCTTGGGGTCCCGGACTAGTATGTCTTCCTGCGGGGGTCTGGTCCTAGCGACGAACACCGGGATGTACTCCCTTTCCTTGCCACGCGGCGCTCTTGGACCTGCCCATTGAGCGCCATTTTCCACGTGGTTTTGAGGCGTTGCACGAGTACAACACCTTTATGCAGTAGCAGAAGGTACCCCTGATTGAGGGTACTGACAGGCCTGTTCGTAAGGCCCTGTTCGGTTGTCCAGGATTGGACCTAGATTTATTTTACCTGATAAAATCTTATATAAAATAGGTAAATAATCCAGACAGGAATAGTTCCAGGCCATCAATCCTAAGCAACCGAACAGCCCCTTAGACTGACCACAGCGGTCTACCCTACCGCTCCCCCTCCCCTTGCATGTCGGCTGTAGGGGGCACCCTATGGCCGCAGCGGTGCCCCCTACAGCGCTCCCTACGTGTCGGTCCCCTTCTCTCTCCCCCCAGATCTAGCGTGTCACTGTTCATCACCCTAAACACTGTGCTGTGGGTCCACGAGTAATTGTTAGTAGATAAAAAATTGATAGTTGGTATAGAAAATGATATTTTATAGTGGTAGTGGGGTATAGGGGGAGTATTTAGGGGGAACCGCTGCGGGAGATGAAAAAATAGGGGGGAAAATAGGGGGAAAAGTGATATAGGGGGAAAAATTTAGGGGTAACGGCTACGGATAGCCTTAAGGAGCTCGTTTCCAGCCCTACTTGTGACTTATAAAAGGGCCATTAATGTTGTCCGAAGCCGTATATTCAAGTACTTGTATTCAACTTTATATACCATGAGCGTTAATGATTTTTCTGTACTATAAATGGCCTACTTGGTAATTGCAGGAGAATTCTAACGGCAACGATACTGGTTACATGGGACAAAATTATAATGAAGGAGCATCCACTTCAAGCAAATTCAAATCTAAATTAAAGATCTAAGGAGAAGGTGAACTAATTACCTCCTGTTATTGAAATGCTGCTGATCTTGTTTGATTTTTTAATAACGTCTAGTTCTTGATTTATTGTGTTAACATATTAATTTCTCTGTTCTTTTTATTTATCGCGTTTTAGTTTGAAAATAGACTAGGTAGTTACAAATATTTGAGAACTAAGGTAGTACAGTAGAGCAAGTACTGTTTCGCACTCCGGTGATTCAATTCTCTTATTACGCAGCACCTCATCTTTTGCTTTACTGGACAAAAAGATATCTTACTCCTATTTTCACTTCGCAAAACGGAGACTGCAATGTTGATACTACAGAAAGTCCCAGTAAGAGAACTCGTCCCTGTAACTTAGATACTCTTTCCTTGAAGAATTTCCTCACTTTATCCCGGTTCCTTGTTATCCAAAGTGAACATTTTTTAAGTTGTCTGTTCCTTGGGACTAACTATTAGCTCTTGGATGCAAATGCAGATGAAGAATTGACGGTATCCAGAGGGCCTGGGGATTTGGAGGTACATGATTGATGAGTGATGACCGCAGATATGAAGTGCTTATCTTGCAGTAATCTACACGATACTCTTGTACCTTTCTCGGCGACCCAAAGTGAAAAGTGAAACCAGACATTCAAACATAGCATTGTCTTTATTATTAAGCTATAAACATTAATTAGTTAGGCTATAGCCATACGAAACACTGTTTTACTATAATTTTTGTCGAGTCAAGTTTGAAATAGCAGATATAATAAATAACGTTGTTGAAATAGGATAGTTAACCGCAAGTCTTTGTGCGTAGAATATAGGTGGAATTTAACAGCTTTCAAACTCTGTTCTGGTCCGTTCCATCAGAAACTTTATGCGTATGGATCCTCGAAATCAAGCCTGTTCACTTCATATTGAAGCCAACTATTTAAACGGTTAAAACCAAATATTTAAATTGCTGCAGATATAATATATAAACACAAAATATTATATTAGTAGTAGAAACCGATACAGATTAAAACTAAGCAATCATACTGTAATTTCGTGCAGATTTCACAATCGTGTTGAACCCTGTGCTAGGGGCTGCATACTAGCGCTAGTTTCAAGGTGGGGATTATTGTTCCAAATCGTGAATTGGTAATTTCTGAATCTAAATAAAATCTCAATTATAATATGGTCCTTAGAAATCAGATTCTTCAACATTTTCAACCAAAATATCCAGAACCTTCACTATACGAATTAGCATGCGAAGGTTGAAGAGACAGGCGGTGCAATAATAATGGAAACCTTCCATACTTGGTGGGCCTGAAAGAACGCAAGGCCAGTGGCCACATTCGAGTAGCACATGGCCCCAAGGCCGAAATGGCAGCCACTGCAGCGAACGAGTCAATGCTCCAGACTCGCCGGCTTCTAGGCCCATTTCGAACCTTCCGGAAGCGCGGCACGGAATAAATACTCCGCTACCCCTAACCTCGCTCCCCCTCTCGATCCGGAGACCTCAAAACCCTAGCCGCCTCCTGCAAGTTTCAGAGCTCAGGAATCTTCGCCATGGCGAGTGAGACGGAGACCTTCGCATTTCAGGCTGAGATCAACCAGCTACTCTCACTCATCATCAACACCTTCTACTCCAACAAGGAGATCTTCCTCCGCGAGCTTATCTCCAACTCTTCCGATGTAAGTGACCCCGTTTAAGTCGAAATCTAGGCGCATTTCAGTGCGTTATTAGTGATATAGGTTGGATGCGTTACTGTTTGGGCGACGACTTGTGCTATGATGTGATTACACGTTGCCAGATGTGCAATCTCTTCGGCATGCATCCGAATCTGTGCAGCTCGCGCTTTCTGTGGGGTTGATCCTGTGTCTGACTTCTGATTTTTTTTGCGCTCCTGATTTTGTGTTCTGGCTCGGTGCTGTTTATTTTGCACGATTTTTGCAGGCGCTGGACAAGATCAGGTTCGAGAGTCTCACTGACAAGAGCAAGCTCGATGCGCAGCCTGAGCTTTTCATCCACCTTGTCCCAGACAAGGCCACAAACACGCTCTCCATCATCGACAGCGGCATCGGCATGACCAAGTCCGACCTTGTCAACAACCTCGGTACCATCGCCAGGTCCGGGACCAAGGAGTTCATGGAAGCCCTTGCTGCCGGCGCTGATGTGTCCATGATTGGCCAGTTCGGCGTCGGTTTCTACTCTGCCTACCTCGTCGCCGAGAGAGTCGTCGTGACCACCAAGCACAACGATGACGAGCAGTACGTGTGGGAGTCCCAAGCGGGCGGGTCGTTCACTGTTACTCGTGACACGTCAGGGGAGCAGCTTGGCAGGGGCACTAAGATCACACTGTTCCTCAAGGACGATCAGGTATGCTGCAAGCTGCTTCAATCAAAGATCGTTATTATGTTTTTTGTTGCAATGCATGATGTAATCGTGTTCTAGTGGCACAAGCCAAGTGTGCCTGTGTTTTGTCTAGCTGTCCTTTAACTAGTGACTGTTCTGGTTTGATTCTAGAATAGATAGAACACTGTTTTGTCTGATGTCATCTACGAGTCCTAAGATGGTAAAGCTTATGAGAAATATAGGCTTGTGCTAATTTTGGCTTATGAATGCAAACACCAATAGTTTTGGGTCATCAAGTTGTCCCACAATTTGCTAAAATGAATAATGGCACCACCTCATTATTTTTTAGGGAGAGGATGCACTTAAATGGTGCGCTAGTATTATTAGATACTGATCCGAAGTAAGCCATGGGTAGAACACTTGCATCCCCATGTAGAGTATTTCACAAGTGTTATCTGCTATAGCTTACTTGGCTTATCTACATTTACCTTGATATTCCATCATATACACATTTGGGGAACAGCTCAACATGATCTTCTGCAAATTGTGATCTTAATTACAAGCCAACCTTTTTATCAGGGTGATGTTCCACTGCAAATTAGCACTTGCATACTTGATGAAGCATCCAAGTTTGTTTAATTACTGTGTTACATAATCTAGTCAGTTGTTCAAATAATGTGTTTATCATTTTGAAGTGAACATGCAATTGTTTTGTGCTGTGGGGGTAGGTGGCACATATTTTGGGATACATTGATTTTTATATATGCTTGCTTTGCTGCATCCATTAAATGTGCAAAATGTTCTTTATAATGTCCTGTAAAGAAAAAAAATTGGTTAATTATAGAGCCTTTAAGCTAACGGTACAAACCACATGAACTTATTCTCTTGTCATCAATTGGCTCATTGGTTATTTAGGGGGTGTTTGAATGCACTAGAGCGAATAGTTAGCTGCTATAATTAGTTGAAAACATCCAAACACTCTAGCTAATAGTTTAACTATTTGTTAGCTAGCTAATTTCATTAGCAATTTTTTAGACAACTAACTATTAGCTCTAGTGCAGTCAAACATTCCCTTAGAAATGTATTTAGATTATTCTGTATTGAATTGTTTTTTCTGTGGAAGCTGATGGTGTTACTTGTAATCACATTTCAACTTCTCTCTTGCAGCTGGAGTACCTTGAGGAGCGTCGCCTCAAGGATCTGGTCAAGAAGCACTCTGAGTTCATCAGCTATCCCATCTCCCTGTGGACTGAAAAGACAACAGAGAAGGAAATTTCTGACGACGAAGACGAGGAAGAGAAGAAAGATGAGGAAGGAAAGGTTGAGGATGTTGATGAGAAGGAAGAGAAAGAAAAGAAGAAAAAGAAGATCAAGGAGGTTTCTCATGAGTGGTCATTGATCAACAAGCAGAAGCCCATATGGATGAGGAAGCCAGAAGAAATAACAAAAGAAGAATATGCTGCCTTCTATAAGAGCTTGACAAATGACTGGGAGGAGCATCTGGCTGTGAAGCACTTCTCTGTGGAGGGTCAACTGGAGTTCAAGGCTGTTCTCTTTGTTCCTAAGAGGGCCCCCTTTGATCTCTTTGACACCAAGAAGAAGCAAAACAACATCAAGCTCTATGTGCGCAGGGTGTTCATCATGGACAACTGTGAAGAGCTGATCCCTGAGTGGCTGAGCTTCGTTAAGGGTATTGTTGACTCTGAGGACCTTCCCCTCAATATCTCTCGTGAGACTCTTCAGCAGAACAAGATCCTGAAGGTGATCAGGAAGAACCTTGTGAAGAAATGTGTTGAGCTCTTCTTTGAGATTGCTGAGAACAAGGAGGACTACAACAAGTTTTACGAGGCTTTCTCCAAGAACCTCAAGCTTGGCATCCATGAGGACTCGCAGAACAGGACCAAGATCGCCGAGCTTCTGAGATACCACTCCACCAAGAGTGGTGATGAGCTGACCAGCCTCAAGGACTACGTGACCAGGATGAAGGAGGGACAGAATGACATCTACTATATCACTGGTGAGAGCAAGAAGGCAGTGGAGAACTCCCCCTTCCTTGAGAAGCTGAAGAAGAGGGGCTATGAGGTTCTGTACATGGTTGATGCCATTGACGAGTATGCTGTTGGTCAGCTCAAGGAGTTTGAGGGCAAGAAGCTTGTCTCTGCCACCAAGGAGGGTCTGAAGCTTGATGAGACTGAGGACGAGAAGAAGAGGAAGGAGGAGCTGAAGGAGAAGTTTGAGGGGCTGTGCAAGGTCATCAAGGAGGTTCTGGGTGACAAAGTTGAGAAGGTGGTGGTGTCTGATCGCGTTGTGGACTCACCGTGCTGCCTTGTGACTGGCGAGTATGGCTGGACCGCCAACATGGAGAGGATCATGAAGGCACAGGCCCTGAGGGACTCTAGCATGGCGGGCTACATGTCGAGCAAAAAGACAATGGAGATCAACCCAGAGAACCCTATCATGGATGAGCTCCGCAAGCGTGCCGAAGCTGACAAGAATGACAAGTCAGTCAAGGATCTCGTGATGCTGCTGTTCGAGACTGCTCTCCTGACCTCCGGCTTCAGCCTGGATGACCCCAACACCTTCGGCAACCGGATCCACCGCATGCTCAAGCTTGGTCTGAGCATCGATGAGGACGAGCCTGTTGAGGCAGAAGCTGAGATGCCTCAGCTTGAGGACGACGCTGGTGAAAGCAAGATGGAGGAGGTCGACTAAGTGTCGCATCGCATGCTTGCCATTTATCTTATCCCTAGCTAAGCTACCTGTGATAGCTTAATTTTCAACTATTGTTCGAGGTTTTTGGCACGTTATCGGTTGTCCTGCTGGCCAGGATCTAAGTCTGGTTTATCTGTTATCTTTACACTTTTTAACAGTTTGCCGTTATTATTCGTAATGGTAAAAATGTAGTACATGTTTTGCCCATTGAGTTGTGTGAGATTGGGACAGACAGATCAGGGTACTACCCCTTTTCTCTTTGGGTAGCCCATAGTTAGGATTTTAGGCATATTGTAGCAAATCGGCTAGACCAGGACATGAAAACGGGTTTCGTTTCCCAATTAAACCGAAATATTATAATTCAGCTAGAAGAGATAATAGGATAAACTGAAGTGTTATAATTCGGCTTAATATTTACTCTTTGAAGAAAATTTTATAGAAATTTCACAGTGAGGTACCAATTTTTTCGGCGGCCAGCGGCCTTCTCCATTGGTAGTAAAAAAACACATGCTGGATTTATTTCAGTTGGCGTCTGAAGATTGATTGCAGGCGTGGTTCTCCTTGAGAAAAGAGGCCGTCGCTGGAGCATGGCCGGGGCTAGCGGGGGCGGGGCCAGACGTGACACTCGAGAAAGGTCATCGCGGATAGGGCAGGAGGCGGGGGCGAGCTGCCTGCAGTCGCATGAGTTGGGTTGGGAAGGTTGACCACTTGTCTGAAGCTGTACGTTTAGGTTAGGATCTAACTGCTCGTCTGCTCACGTTCGAGGGAAAAAAAAACTGTGGCCACTTTTAGGCTTTGTTGGGTTGTATGAAGATGGAAGGAAATTCATGGGTTAAAATAGGTGAGATAAGAGGTGGAATAGAAACTTTATTAGAGATAGCCTAAGAGATTTAGTCTTCTAGTTTCAGCAGATCGCGTATATTATTGTGCATAAAACTGTTGTACCATATTTATTTATATAGTGAAGTTTGAAATCTCTACAATTTAAAACTTAAGGTCTAGTTTGGTTACTTCAGTATTGATCTTAATCCACTTGTATTAAGGTGGATTATAGTGTAATTTAAACTAATTTATATACTAATCCACCTCATATAGACTGAGGTCAATAGTAAAGTACCTAACCAAAGCATAGCCTGTCTATATAGACTGAGGTCAATAGTAAAGTACCTAACTAAAGCATAGCCTGTCTTCCCTGTCCCCACACGTTCGAATTTTTTTTGTTTTTTTAACCATTTTATGATAAAAATTTACAATTAGACCCTGGGTTCCCGTTTTGGACCCGAAGCTCGGCGCCACAGGCTGTGGCGCCGAGCTTTGACGTGGCGCTAACGGCTCCCGGCGGCTAGGGCTGACGTGGCATCGACGCGACGCTGACGTGGCCTCGTAGCTCGGCGCCACAGATCTTGGTGCCGAGCTACGGATGCCTATAAAACGGCCGCGCTGCTGGCCGAGAAGAGCTCATCTCCCCTCAATTAAAAAATTCGTTAAAGTTGCTCTATTCAAAGTTTCGAGTTAGAATACTTCATAGACCAGGTATGGTGTCTCACTGATTCATTTTGTATATTGGGTTGTAATATTTCGATTATTAGTTTCTATTGTTGCTCCTAGAATATATAGTATAGTTAATATGATGACTACATTTGATTTGATAGTTTGTGAAATCCGATTATAAAGTCTATTAGGTACAAGTGTTAATTATAATCGTTTTTAGATGAAAGACATGTACCGGGAGGCATTGTGGCAGAAGAAAGGTCGTCCTCGGGAGTTATATCCAGACGTATCTAGTAAGGATGCTACTATTCCTCTGAACTTCCTGTGCCTAAATGTGACTATGGCAGACTGACTTGGGTATGTCAATCCAAACATCCAGACACGGCTGTTCGCTGCTTCTACCTTTGTGGCGGTTTTAACGTACGTAGCTTATGACTTAATATTGTTTACTAGATATGTAATAATGCTTCATTCCATTATTTTAGGAGCACCTGAGGTATTTCTTTTTCCAGTGGATCGACGGTCTTGATAAATTTGACTCTCGATATCTTGTTTTCGCTAATTGGTTGTGTGGAAGGACTAGTCATGAGCGTTTTAAGCGTTGGGTACCTCCTCCCCCGAATCCTCCACCAATGACAGATGCGGAGAAGGAGGTAGCAACAGAAAGAAAAATGGATTCGCCGCCTCGATGCGATTGTGGAGATCGTGCTGTCATCGACGAAGACAGTGCGAAGCACTTTGTGTGTCCGAACATTGATTATGTTAGCCCATCAATGCACTAAATGTATAAACTTGTTATTTTTTGCAAAAAATTACTAATTTATTCTCCTGCAGCGATACGGGTGGCGTATGTGTCATTTCAAAGAGTGGTTGTATGGTCCTTTGTCCCATTGGCCAGAGGCAGAGGAAAAGGAAAAGAAAAAAAATGAGTGGGCGGAAGAGTTGAAGTTTGATCCAGTACTCTGCAAATGTGGTATTGAAGCTAAGTATGGATTAGTTCCTTCCGAGCTTGGTGTTGACTATTTTTGTGGATATATGGTAGATTACGATGAGGTTGGTATTTATTTATTGTTTGCACCACCTGTAATGTTACACTCATACTTACTCTTTTTTGTAGGAGACGAGGAAATGCAGTTGGGAGAGTTACGATGACAAAGGAGAGGTGATGCGCACAATAAAGTCCAAAAGACTAATGGGATAGAAGATGCGTTGTGGATCTCAGCTCATCGATTCGTACATTAATGATCGCATACAGGACATGCGTAGGTACGTGAAATCTACCCATTTTGATAGCCCGATGTGTGCAGAGCAGAGGAGGTTGAAGGCAGCAATGAGAAGAGAGCACAGGATGCAAGGGAATGGGAGACGGCTAGAGCCAAGAAAGAGATGTTGGATAATCTTGCTGATCGTCTCAAGGGAAGTGAGTGAGAAAAATAATACTATAATTTTGTTAGTACAATTTATTTGTCCTGACTTTGCAAACTTATTTTTCTCATTATATTTGCAGAGATTGGATGTGGCGTAAACTATATCGCAGATGAGGCACATGCAAGATACGTTCAGGAAAAAATGACGACGGTGGAGCTGATGGATGAGGACAACGACGACACATCTAGGTTGAGTGAGCTTATCGCTCTCGCAGAGGCAGGATTACATGAGGAAGAGGAGGACGACACATCAAGGTTGAGTGAGCTCATCGCACTAGCTGAGGCATGATTACGTGCTCAAGAGGAGGAGGACGAGTTTATGTCTCAGGCCGCCGAAGGGGTAGAGGCGGCTTATTACAAGCAGAAGTCTGATGAGGCTGAGGCTGAGGATGAGCTATTCTCCCAAGCTGCAGATGAATCAGAAGCCAATTATTACAAGAGAACTGCTGAAAAGTGTGATGCAGGACAATGCAGCAAGTGGAACGAGGTTGTCATTGAGGATTGCACGACTAATGACTCTGAAGATGAGTTACTTATAGATTGTGATTCTTATTGAACAAACTTGTAGCCTGTTATGTAGTACTTTCATATCCAAAATATTTTAGAACCCTAATGTTTCAAAACTGTATTACTTTTATTGCATTTTCATGTTTTTTGCAATTCACAGAAAAATTTCGTAAGAGTTCCCCTTGTTTTATTAACAACCACAGTTGAAATAATCACATATTATAAGACATCACCACATTTCAGCATATAATACATTACAAAATAACACAGAATATGACAAAATCCACATGACATAGTGCTTAATACAATGTCCACATAACATAGTCCAAAATACATAGTTCACATTACAAAGTTTTCAGCATGAGTCCATATCACAAAGTTTTCAGCATAAGACCATATCACATAGTATTCATTTTCTCCTAGTCTTACCCTTGCCCTTGGCCCCAAGAGCGTCGGTGCCTGGAGTGTAAGGGTCACGTGGACGCCTTCTACGTGTTTGAACTGTGACGGCTAAGTTGTGGGAGCATCCTGCAGCTATGATGGTCCAATCTCGTCCTGACCTGCGGCGCCAGCGTCGTCGTTGTCGTCGTCGTCGTTGTCGTCCACGTCTTGAAATGTATCTCACGTCGATCGCGAGGAGCTCAGTCCAGCTGTAGATGGTTCAACTGCAGAAACATGACGGTGAACGTCCGACTGCATAGGAGGCACATGCAGTTGCACGTCAACGCTCGCTAGAGACCGACATCCACAACGAGCCGCTGCACGACGAAGGCGACGTGGTACCCTATGTAATTGAAAGTTGAGTTACACACATATGTCAGAAAATACAAATAAACAATTTCGCTTTTAAACATTCATACTCACTGATAGTAACGAAAGCGTAGTAGTGTCTAAAGTCCTCCGTGAGATACGCTCATTTCAACAACTGAGACGAGCATAGAGTTTCCCTAATCACAAGTAAGAACATTAGGATGCACAAAACAAGACATAATGCATCGAATTAACAAAACTAAATTTAGTAATGTCGGCGTTTCGACCCCGGGGGGTCCCTGGACCGACGAGTAAATTGTCGCTGCGTGTCCCAGCCCAGATGGGTCGGCGCGAGACGGAGACACAAGGGGGGGGGGGAAACAGTGAGGGGAACCCGCGGCCTCGTGTTGTCCTGCGCACAGGGCGGATGCGCTTGCAGTAGGGGGTTACAAGCGTTCGCGAGGGAGAGAGAGAGAGAGAGAGAGAGAGAGAGAGAGAGAGAGGGCGTGAGACTGCGCGTCAGCCCGTTGTCCCACGCGGCCACCTTCTCGTACGAGGGCCCTGGACCTTCCTTTTATAGACGTAAGGAGAGGGTCCAGGTGTACAACGGGGGTGTAGCAGTGTGCTAACGTGTCTAGCAGAGAGGAGCCAGAGCCCTATGTACATGCCGACGTGGCTGTCGGGGAGGTGTTGGAGCCCTGTTCATGTGGTGTCATGGCCATCGGAGGAGCGCTTGAGCCCTGTAGAAGCACAGCTGTCGGGGCTGTCGGATCCTTGCTGACGTCTCCTTGCTTCCGTAAGGGGCTGAGAACCGCCGTTGTCATGGAGCACGCGGGGTGCCATCATTACTTGTTTTACCGGGGCGAGCGAGATGGGACGCCAGTCTTGTTCCCCGTAGCCTGGGCTAGCTAGGGGTAGGGTAATGATGCCCCCCTTGTGGCGTGGTCGGCCCGAGCGAGGTGGTGGCTCCTCCGAGGTCGAGGTTGAGCCCGAGCCCGGGGGTCGGGCGAGGCGGAGACCGTCGTTCGGAGGTCGAGGTTGAGTCCGAGCCCGGGGGTCGGGCGAGGCGGAGACCATCGTTCGAGGTCGAGGTTGAGTCCGAGCCCGGGGGTCGGGCGAGGCGGAGACCGTCGTCCGAGGTCGAGGTTGAGTCCGAGCCCGAGGGTCGGGCGAGGCGGAGACCGTCGTCCGAGGTCGAGGTGGAGTCCGAGCCCCGAGGTCGGGCGAGGCAGAGATTGTCTTCTGGAGTCGAGGTGGAGTCCGAGCCCCGGGGTCGGGCGAGGCGGAGATTGTCTTCCGGAGTCGAGGTGGAGTCCGAGCCCTGGGGTCGGGCGAGGCGGAGATTCCTATGGCGCCCGAGGCTGGACTTGGCTGCTGTCAGCCTCACCCTAGCGGGTGGCACAGCAGTCGGAGCAGCACAGACGACGCTGTTTTCCTGTCAGGTCAGTCAGTGGAGGGGCGAAGTGACTGCGGTCACTTCGGCCTTGTCGACTGGAAAGCGCACGTCAGGATAAGGTGTCAGGTGATCCTTGCATTAAATGCTCCTGCGATCCGGTCGGCTGGCGAGGCGATCTGGCCAAGGTTGCTTCTCCGCGAAGCCTGCCCGAACTGGGCCTCGGGCGAGTCGAAGGTGCGTCCGTTGCTTGAGGAGACCCTCGGGCGAGGCGCGAATCTACCTTGGTCTACCGTTCCTGCTCGAGGCTGGGCTCGGGTGAGGCGAGATCGTGTCCCTTGAGTGGACGGAGCCTTGACCGGAATTGCGCCCATCAGGCCTTTGCAGCTTTGTGCTGATGGGGGTTACCAGCTGAGATTAGGAGCCTTGGGGGTACCCCTAATTACGGTCCCCGACAGTAGCCTCGAGCCTCAAAGGGAGTGTGGGTACTCGCTTGGAGGCTTTGTCGCACTTTTTTGCAAGGGGACCGGCCTTTCTCGGTTGCATTTTGTTCCGATGGGTGCGCGCGAGCGCACCCGCCGGGTGTAGCCCCCTGAGGCCTCAGAGGAGTGGTTTGACTCCTTTGAGGTCTTAATGCTTTTCGTGATGGCTCGACCGGTCTGGTTGTTCCCTCATGCGAACTGGTCGTTGCCCGGGTGCATAGTCAGGTTTCGAGTTCTCGGGCTGGTATGTTGACGCTGTCAACGGTTTGGCCGGAGCCGGGTTCGCGAGAGCAGCCCCCGAGCCTCTGCACAGGGCGAGAGGACGGTCAAGGGCAGACTCGGTTTTTTTCATACGCCCCTGCGTCGCCTTTCCGCAAGGAGGAGGGGGGGGGAAGCGCCATGTTGCCCTCGGAGGGCGCCGAACATGGTGTCTCCAGTGAGTTGCTAACGGGTGATCCGAGTGGACGCCCGTGCCCCATTCGATAAGGGTCGGCTAGTGGCCCAGAGGCGCGCTCCAAAAGTACCTGCAAGTGATTTGCCGGACCCAGTCCCGTTCGATAGGGTCCGAGGGCTCGATGCCTCCCTCTGATGGGATTCCATTACAAAATCGTTTCTGCTGGTCTCGGAAATGTCCTAGGGTACCTCGGGAGCGTAGCCCGAGCCTTGGTTATGTATCGAACGTACCCAGAGTCATCCCTCACTCTGCGTGCTCTGGGGCGACTATCGAACCCGTCGGGGGGCCAGCCTACGAACCCCTGATCAGTAGTGGGCGCGGAGCCCGAGTGGCCTGAGGCGACTGTCGAACCCTTCCGAGGGGCCAGCCTTCGAACCTCTGACCAGTAGTGGGCGCGGAGCCCGAGTGCTCTGAGGCGACTGTCGAACCCTTCCGAGGGGCCAGCCTTCGAGCCTCTGATCAGTAGGGGGGCTCGGGGCCCGCTTCCTTCGCGGAGAAGGATCCCTTTTGGAGTATCCCCTTTCCCGGTCCCTGTAGCAAGAGAGAGAAAGGGGAAGAGGAAAAAGATATGAAATTGAACGACGTGGCACACCTTTTTTGATGCGGTCATTATGGCGGAGGTGAAGCGTCGCCCGCTTTGCCTGCCAAAGGTGTCGCCTGTCCTGCCGCAGAGTTAATGCGACGGGACGAGTGGTTCGCGGGGCAACCGTTGTGCATGCGCGAGCCGTTCGAGGAATAGGACACGGGTGCGTCGTCTTCACGCCGTGGGAGAGAGCTCTCTCGCTGTTCCAGGAGGGGACGTGAGCCTGCAGATGATTTGACTGCTGCTTCCGCCTGCCTGCCCCCGCCATTACTGCTGGCCCACTTCTGGCCATATTGACCATCGTGCCTTCTTGAGAGCACCTAGAGGTGGGGGGTGAATAGGTGATCCTGTAAAACTTGAAACTTAAGCCACAAAAACTTGGTTAAGCGTTAGCACAATAGTCGCCAAGTGGCTAGAGAGGAGTCTCAACAAAACACAATGACCACAAGAGATCAATCACAGAGATGGCACGGTGGTTATCCCGTGGTTCGGCCAAGACCAACGCTTGCCTACTCCACGTTGTGGCGCCCCAACGGACGAGGGTTGCAATCAACCCCTCTCAAGCGGTCCAAAGACCCAGTTGAATACCACAGTGTTTTGCTTTGCTTTGCTTTTCTTAATCCTGTTTGCAAGGAATCTCCACAACTTGGAGCCTCTCGCCCTTACACTTGAAGTTCACAAAGAAGCACGGAGTAAGGGAGGGATGAGCAACACACACAAGACACAAAAATCAGAATGTCAACACGCACACAAGTCGCAACAAGAGCTCGCAACGCAACCCGACGAGTTCACAACTCAACAAGAGCTCTAGATGCTATCATGAAGAAACAAATGCGTGGAATCGAAGTCTTGGTGCTTAGGAATGCTTTGAGTATGCTTGATGTTCTCCTCCATGCGCCTAGGGGTCCCTTTTATAGCCCCAAGGTAGCTAGGAGCCGTTGAGAACATTCCTGGAAGGCAGATCTTGCCTTCCGTCGACTGGCGCACCGGACAGTCCGGTGCACCACCGGACACTGTCCGGTGCAGATAGCCTTCCTTATTTGGCGAAGCCGACCGTTGGAGTCTGAGAGCCGTTGGCGCACCGGACACAGTCCGGTGCACACTGGACAGTCCGGTGCACCAATGTGACCGTTGGCTCGGCCACGCGTCACGCGCGGAATCATCGGCCGACCGTTGCCCCGGCTGACCGTTGACTCACCGGACAGTCCGGTGCACCACCGGACAGACCGGTGAATTTTAGCCGTACGCCGTTGATCAGCTCCCGAGAGCGACGAGTTCGCCTATGAACGGCTCACTGGACAGTCCGGTGCACCACCGGACAGTCCGGTGAATTATAGCCATATACCGCCGTCGAAGTCCCGAGAGCAGCCTTTTCGCCAGAGCCAGCCTGGCGCACCGGACACTGTCCGGTGCACCCAGACTGAGCATACTTTGGCTGAACAAAGCCATCTCATTTCCAATTCAATTTTTCCTGTTTCCAGCACTTAGACACAATACATTAGTCCATAAAACAATGTACTAAGTCTAGAAACATACCTTTTGACATGATTTGTACTTTGTCCACCACTTTACATAGATTAACACACAAGCATTTGTGTTGGCACTCAATCACCAAAATACTTAGAAATGGCCCAAGGGCACATTTCCCTTTCAATCTCCCCCTTTTTGGTGATTTATGCCAACACAACATAAAGTGACTAGAACAAGTGCAATATCAATGCAAATGAAAACCAAAAGTTGTTTTGAATCAATTTTGGCATATATGGATCACTCTTTGCCACCACTTGGTTTGTTTTTGCAAATCAAACTCAAATTCCTATCTCTAAGTCAAATTCACTTGTAGAGACATAAAGAGAGGTATTCCAAAAGAAATTGATCAAGGATTTCAAAAACTTCCCCTTTTTCCCATAATCAACACTTCTCCCCACAAGAGGCCAACTTTTGACAAAAGAGACAATAAAAGAGTTTTGACAAACCAAATTCAAAATTTCTCAAGTGGTAGCTGATCCATTTATTGCTTTGGCCTTTATTTTCTCCCCCTTTGGCATCAAGCACCAAAACGGGATCAATCTTGGCCCTTGAACCCCATTGCCTCACCAAAATCTTCAATAAGAATACAAGGGCAATAAGAGTACATGAGATGAACTTGGAATAAGTTACCCTCTCATCGGAGTGCAGTGGAAGTCTTTCATGGTCCAAGTCCACCTTTTCCCTTTCAAACCTCCTTTGAGACTAAAACAAGCAAACTCAAGCACACGGTTAGTCTCAAAGGGTCAAGTTGTAGCACAGCTCCCCCTAAATATGTGCATCACTTGCAAAAAGGACTTGTGAGGTCTAGGGAGTGTTTGTACAACTTGAGCACCACAAGTAAGCAACAAAATGCAGAAGGAACACGATCAAAGGCATAAACACATGTATGCTATAAATCAATCCAAGTTCCACGAATCTAGGACATTTAGCTCACTACGCAACCTGCAAAAGGTCTTTTCATCTAAAGGCTTAGTGAAGATATCGGCTAGCTGGTTCTCGGTGCTAACATAAAACACTTCGATATCTCCCTTTTGCTGGTGGTCTCTCAAAAAGTGATGCCGGATGTCAATGTGCTTTGTGCGGCTGTGCTCAACAAGATTTTCCGCTATTCGGATAGCACTCTCATTATCACATAGGAGTGAGACTTTGCTCAGATTGTAGCCAAAGTCCCGGAGGGTTTGCCTCATCCAAAGTAGTTGCGCGCAACATTGTCCTGCGGCAACATACTCGGCCTCAGCGGTGGATAGGGCAACGGAAGTTTGTTTCTTAGAATTCCATGACACCAGGGACCTTCCTAAGAATTGGCACATCCCTGATGTACTTTTCCTATCGACCTTACATCCATCATAGTCGGAATCTGAATATCCAATCAAGTCAAAGTTAGACCCCTTTGAATACCAGATCCCGAAGCAAGGCGTAGCGACTAAATGTCTAAGAATTTGCTTCACAGCCACTAAGTGACACTCCCTTGGATCGGATTGAAATCTAGCACACAGGTATACGCTAAGCATAATATCCGGTCTACTAGCACATAAATAAAGCAAAGACCCTATCATAGACCGGTATGCCTTTTGATCAACGGACTTACCTCCTTTGTTGAGGTCAGTGTGTCCGTCGGTTCCCATCGGTGTCTTTGCGGGCTTGGCCTCCTTCATCCCAAACCGCTTTAGCAAATCTTGCGTGTACTTCGTTTGGGAGATGAAGGTGCCATCTTTGAGTTGCTTCACTTGGAACCCAAGGAAGTAGTTCAACTCGCCCATCATCGACATCTCGAATTTTTGCGTCATCACCCTGCTAAACTCTTCACAAGACTTTTGATTAGTAGAACCAAATATTATGTCATCGACATAAATTTGGCACACAAAAAGATCACCATCGCAAGTCTTAGTAAAAAGAGTTGGATCGGCTTTCCCAACCTTGAAAGCATTAGCAATTAGAAAGTCTCTAAGGCATTCATACCATGCTCTTGGGGCTTGCTTAAGTCCATAGAGCGCCTTAGAGAGCTTACACACGTGGTCGGGGTACCGTTCATCCTCGAAGCCAGGGGGTTGCTCTACGTACACCTCCTCCTTGATTGGCCCGTTAAGGACAGCGCTCTTCACATCCATTTGGAACAACCTGAAAGAATGGTGAGCGACATATGCTAGCAATATACGAATAAACTCTAGCCTAGCCACAGGAGCAAAAGTCTCCTCAAAGTCCAAACCTGCGACTTGGGCATAACCTTTTGCCACAAGTCGAGCCTTGTTCCTTGTCACCACCCCGTGCTCATCCTGTTTGTTGCGGAACACCCACTTGGTTCCCACAACATTTTGCTTGGGACGAGGCACCAGTGTCCAAACTTCATTCCTCTTGAAATTATTGAGCTCTTCCTGCATGGCCAACACCCAGTCCGGATCTAGCAAGGCCTCTTCTACCCTGAAAGGCTCAATAGAAGAGACAAAAGAGTAATGCTCACAAAAATTCACCAATCTAGAGCGAGTAGTTACTCCCTTGCTAATATCACCCAAAATTTGGTTGACGGGATGATTCCTTTGAATCGTCGCTTGAACTAGGGTTGGAGGTGCCTGAGGTGCTTCTTCCTCTTCAACTTGAACATCCTGTGCTCCCCCTTGATCATGCGCCTCCACTTGAGATACCTGTTCGTCATCTTGGGTTGGGGGATGCACCATAGTTGAGGAAGAAGGTTGATCTTGCTCCTTTTGTTCCAGTGGCCTCACATCGCCAATCGCCATGGTGCGCATTGCGGCCGTTGGAACGTCTTCTTCATCTACATCATCAAGATCAACAACTTGCTCTCTTGGAGAGCCATTAGTCTCATCAAATACAGCGTTGCTAGAGACTTCAACCAAACCCGATGATTTGTTGAAGACCCTATACGCCTTTGTATTTGAGTCATAACCTAATAAAAACCCTTCTACAGCTTTGGGAGCAAATTTAGAAGTTCTACCTTTCTTCACAAGAATATAACACTTGCTCCCAAATACACGAAAGTAAGACACATTGGGTTTGTTACCGGTTAGAAGCTCATACGAAGTCTTCTTGAGGAGGCGGTGAAGGTAGACCCGATTGATGGCGTGGCAAGCCGTGTTCACGGCTTCCGACCAAAAGCGCTCGGGGGTCTTGAATTCTCCAAGCATCGTCCTCGCCATATCGATGAGCGTCCTGTTCTTCCTCTCTACCACACCATTTTGCTGTGGTGTGTAGGGAGCGGAGAACTCGTGCTTGATCCCCTCCTCCTCAAGGAACTCCTCCACTTGAAGGTTCTTGAATTCGGACCCGTTGTCGCTCCTTATCTTCTTCACCTTGAGCTCAAACTCATTTTGAGCTCTCCTGAGGAAGCGCTTGAGGGTCCCTTGGGTTTTAGATTTATCCTGCAAAAAGAATACCCAAGTGAAGCGGGAAAAATCATCAACTATAACAAGACCATACTTACTTCCTCTTATACTTAGATAGGCGACGGGTCCGAAGAGGTCCATATGAAGCATCTCCAAAGGTCTTGATGTGGTCATCACATTTTTGGTGTGATGAGAGCTTCCTACCTGTTTCCCTGCTTGACACGCTGCACAAGGTCTATCTTTTTCGAAATAAACATTAGTTAGACCTATCACGTGTTCTCCCTTTAGAAGCTTGTGGAGGTTCTTCATCCCCACATGTGCTAAGCGGCGATGCCACAGCCAGCCCATGCAAGTCTTAGCAATTAAGCATGCATCTAGACCGGCCTCTTCTTTTGCAAAATCAACCAAATAAAGTTTGCCGTCTAGTACACCCTTAAAAGCTAGTGAACCATCACACCTTCTAAAGACAGACACATCTACATTTGTGAATAGACAATTATATCCCATATTGCATAATTGACTAACAGATAACAAATTATATCCAAGCGACTCAACTAAAAACACATTAGAAATAGAGTGCTCGGATGAAATAGCAATTTTACCTAACCCTTTTATCTTGCCTTGGTTCCCATCACCGAATATTATTGAATCTTGGGAATCCTTGTTTTTGACGTAGGAGGTGAACATCTTCTTCTCCCCCGTCATATGGTTTGTGCATCCGCTATCGATAATCTAGCTTGAACCCCCGGATGCATAAACCTGCAAGGCAAATTTAGGCTTGGGTCTTAGGTACCCAACTCTTGTTGGGTCCTACAAGGTTAGTCACAATTGTCTTAGGGACCCAAATGCAAGTTTTATCTCCTTTGCATCTTGCCCCTAACTTCCTAGCAATTACCTTCTTATCCTTTCTACAAATAGCAAAGGAAGCATTGCAAACATAATAAATTGTTGAAGGTTCATTCATTATTTTCCTAGGAGCATGAACAATATTCTTTCTAGGCACATGATGAATAACATTTCTCCTAGACATATTTCTACCATGCATATAGGAAGAACTAGAAGCAAACATGGCATGAGAATCAAAAGCATCATAAGCATTACAACTCCTATAAGCATTTCTAGACTGTCTCTTATCATGGTACATAAAAGCATGGTTCTTTTTAGCTCTACTAGCCATAGGGGCCTTCCCTTTCTCCTTGGCGGAGATAGGAGCCTTATGGCTTGTTAAGTCCTTGACTTCCCTCTTGAAGCCAAGTCCATCCTTAATTGAGGGGTGTCTACCAATCGTGTAGGCATCCCTTGCAAATTTTAGCTTGTCAAATTCATTCTTGCTAGTCTTAAGTTGGGCATTAAGACTAGCCAATTCATCATTCAATTTGGAAATTGAAACTAAGTGATCACTACAAGCATCAACATCGAAATCTTTACACCTCTTACAGATTGTAACATGTTCTACACAAGAGTTAGATTTACTAGCTACTTCTAGTTTAGCATTTAAATCATCATTAACACTTTTTAAAGTAGCAATGGTTTCATGACAAGCAGATAGTTCATAAGAAAGCATTTCATTCCTTTTAACTTCTAGAGCAAGTGAATTTTGTGCACTAACAAATTTATCATGCTCTTCATATAAAAGGTCCTCTTGTTTCTCTAAAAGTCTATCCTTTTCATTCAAGGCATCAATCAATTCATTAATCTTATCTATTTTAGTTCTATCCAATCCCTTGAACAAACTAGAGTAATCTATTTCTTCATCACTAGACTCATCATCACTAGAAGAATCATAAGTAGTATTGTCTTGAGTACATACCTTCTTTTCCTTCGCCATGAGGCATGTGTGACGCTCGTTGGGGAAGAGGGATGACTTGTTGAAGGCGGGTGGCGGCGAGTCCTTCATTTTCGGAGTCAGATGACGAACAATCCGAGTCCCACTCCTTGCCAAGGTGTGCCTCGCCCTTAGCCTTCTTGTATGCCTTCTTCTTCTCCCTCTTGCTCCCTTGTTCCTGGTCACTTTCATTATCGAGACAGTTAGCAATAAAATGACCAATCTTACCACATTTGAAGCATGAGCGCTTCCCCTTTGTCTTGGTCTTGCTAGGCTGTCCCTTGCGACCCTTTAGCGCCGTCTTGAAGCGCTTGATGATGAGGGCCATCTCTTCATCATTGAGCCCGGCCGCCTCAACTTGTGCCACCTTGCTAGGTAGCGCCTCCTTGCTCCTCGTTGCCTTGAGAGCAATGGGTTGAGGCTCATGGATTGGACCGTTCAACACATCGTCCACGTATCTCGCCTCCTTGATCATCATTCGCCCGCTTATGAACTTCCCAAGGACTTCTTTGGGCGACATCTTGGTGTACCTAGGATTTTCGTGAATATTGTTCACCAAATGTGGATCAAGTACAGTAAAGGACCTTAGCATCAGGCGGACGACGTCGTGGTCCGTCCATCGTGTGCTTCCGTAGCTCCTTATTTTGTTGATGAGGGTCTTGAGCCGGTTGTATGTTTGGGTTGGCTCCTCGCCCCTTATCATCGCGAATCGTCCAAGCTCGCCCTCCACCAACTCCATCTTGGTGAGCAAGGTGACGTCGTTCCCCTCATGAGAGATCTTGAGGGTGTCCCAGATCTGCTTGGCATTGTCCAAACCGCTCACTTTATGGTACTCGTCCCTGCACAAGGAGGCTAACAACACAGTAGTAGCTTGTGCATTTTTATGAATCTGTTCATTAATAAATATAGGACTATCCGAGCTATCAAACTTCATTCCATTCTCAACAATCTCCCATATGCTTGGATGGAGAGAAAACAAGTGACTACGCATTTTGTGGCTCCAAAATCCGTAGTCCTCCCCATCAAAGTGTGGAGGCTTGCTGAGAGGAATGGAAAGTAAATGTGAATTTGAGCTAAGCGGAATACGCGAATAATCGAAAGAAAAGTTTGAGTTAACCGTCTTTTGTTTCTCATAGTCGTAGTCGTCCTTTTGGGAAGAAGTAGATTCGTCGCTGTCGTCGTAGTAGATGATCTCCTTGATGCGCCTTGTCTTCTTCTTCTTCCCATCTTTCCGTTTATGGCCCGAGCCCGAGTCGGTAGGCTTGTCATCCTTCGGCTCGTTGAAGAAGGACTCCTTCTCCTTATCGTTGATCACGATTCCCTTCCCCTTAGGATCCATCTCTTCGGGCGATTAGTCCCTTCATGAAGAGAACGGCTCTGATACCAATTGAGAGCACCTAGAGGGGGGGGTGAATAGGTGATCCTGTAAAACTTGAAACTTAAGCCACAAAAACTTGGTTAAGCGTTAGCACAATAGTCGCCAAGTGGCTAGAGAGGAGTCTCAACAAAACACAATGACCACAAGAGATCAATCACAGAGATGGCACAGTGGTTATCCCGTGGTTCGGCCAAGACCAACGCTTGCCTACTCCACGCTGTGGCGTCCCAACGGACGAGGGTTGCAATCAACCCCTCTCAAGCGGTCCAAAGACCCACTTGAATACCATGGTGTTTTGCTTTGCTTTTCTTAATCCCGTTTGCGAGGAATCTCCACAACTTGGAGCCTCTCGCCCTTACACTTGAAGTTCACAAAGAAGCACGGAGTAAGGGAGGGATGAGCAACGCACACAAGACACAAAAATCAGAATGTCAACACACACACAAGTCGCAACAAGAGCTCGCAACGCAACCCGACGAGTTCACAACTCAACAAGAGCTCTAGATGCTATCACGAAGAAACAAATGCGTGGAATCAAAGTCTTGGTGCTTAGGAATGCTTTGAGTATGCTTGATGTTCTCCTCCATGCGCCTAGGGGTCCCTTTTATAGCCCCAAGGCAGCTAGGAGCCGTTGAGAACATTCCTGGAAGGCAGATCTTGCCTTCTGTCGACTGGCGCACCGGACAGTCCGGTGCACCATCGGACACTGTCAAGTGCAGATATCCTTCCTTATTTGGCGAAGCCGACCGTTGGAGTCTGAGAGCCGTTGGCGCACCGGATACTGTCCGGTGCACACAGGACAGTCCGGTGCACCAATGTGATTGTTGGCTCGGCCACGTGTCACGCGCGGAATCCTCGGCCGACCGTTGCCCCGGCTGACCGTTGACTCACAGGACAGTCCGGTGCACCACCGGACAGACCGGTGAATTTTAGTCATACGCCGTTGATCAGCTCCCGAGAGCGACGAGTTCGCCTGTGAACGGCTCACCGGACAGTCCGGTGCACCACCGGACAGTCCGGTGAATTATAGCCGTACACCACCGTCGAAGTCCCGAGAGCAGCCTGTTCGCCAGAGCCAGCCTGGCGCACCGGACACAGTCCGGTGCACCCAGACTGAGCATACTTTGGCTGAACAAAGCCATCTCATTTCCAATTCAATTTTTCCTGTTTCCAACACTTAGACACAATACATTAGTCCATAAAACAATGTACTAAGTCTAGAAACATACCTTTTGACATGATTTGTACTTTGTCCACCACTTTACATAGATTAACACACAAGCACTTGTGTTGGCACTCAATCACCAAAATACTTAGAAATGGCCCAAGGGCACATTTCCCTTTCACTTCTCCCGCGGCTGACTGACCCGTGACCGGCGTGCCTGGTTGGCACTGCTGGGCCATGCGCAGGGTTGCCTCGAGTCGCGGCACCGGTTCCATAGTCGAGAAGGCGCGGCGCTGGCGCAGGTGGCGCTGCAGTTTTTTGCACGTAGTAACCGGCGCGCCGGTTACATGACGTGTGGGCCTGGGCCTCCATGCTGGATGCGACGAAGTCGAACGGGTGCGCCCCCTTGGTGCAGTCGCATGCCGCCTGCATGGCGGTCCGCCCTTTTACCCGCTGGTTTGGACGAAGACAGAGGAATGCTTGTAACCGCTGGGCGGTTACACGCTCCGCGCGCGGCGGTTTGGCTTCTTCTGTCCTGGGGCAGCTTGCATGTCGCGTGGGGCCCAACCCCCGTGTCGTAGGGGAGGACCTTAGAGCGTGTTGGTGAAGACTCAGTCCGCGACGGCTGAGGACGCAAGGGGGGAGAGTCGCCTTTAAAAATGGACCGACCTCCTGGGTGGTAGCCATGCCTTTGCACTTTCCTCATGCGTCGCGTCCTTCCGCCTTCCGAGCCCCCGGATGAGGAGCGCCCGCATTGTCTTGCTCTTGCCGTTGTTGGAAGGAGCGCAACCTCGTGGAGGTTGGTACCTTTCAGCCATCGCTCGGCTTCAAGGATTTTCGTCGTGTAGCCCGGCTGCATCCCCTCGCCGATGGTCACCCAAAACGGTGACCACCAGTTCGATGGCGGGGATAAGCAAGTCGGGCTGCGGCCTCCGCCCCGCCCTCAGCTTCAAGGATTTTCGTCATCCTTGCTGGGGCGGAGGGCGAGGCGAGCTGGGGCTCGCCTCGGCGTGGGCTGGCGTCCCGCTTCTTCCTCCAGCTTCTGGGGGTGGAAACCATCCTCCAGCTCTGCGCAGGAGGCGTCCTCCAGCCATGCCGGGGAAGGCGAACTGCTGCTGCCCAGCCAGGGTGCAGCATTCCGTCCTCTGTCCGCGCGGCGGTGGCCAGCCGCATCGAGGGGTCTCACAACACGTCGTACGTCGCGAGGGCGGTACTCGTGTTCTGGGACGGTCCCATTCTCGTTCTCGTGGCGAGGACGAGAGTGAGGACCTACCGGTGCGCTTTGGGGCGGCCGGCGCCCGCTGGTGCGGTGTTGGTGGACAGGTGGATGCCACCGTCGGTGCTGAGGTGGTAGCAGCCGGAGAAGGTTTCTCTGCCGACGAGATCGCCAACTCCGTCTGCACCCCTAGACCTCCATCTCCCTGGCTTGAATGGCTGGTTCTCGTCCTTTGTGGGTGAGAGCTTTTCCGCCGCAGCATTTGCCCAGAAGCCGTTGCTGCAGCTGTCTTGCCGCCCGGGATGGAGGTCGTTGCTGCTGCTGTCGGAGCGAGCAGCGGGGAGCCACTTGGAGTTCGTCGTCCCGCGGGCCTCCTGGTATGGAGGTTGTTCGTACCCGCAGGAACGGAACCGGAGTCCCGTTTGTAATGGCACCTTGAGTGCTGGCGTATGTTCATTGTGGCTGTCGGGGCCTGAACATTTGTGTATTTGGGCGCAAAGCCGTGTTTCTTCCCCATTTCGAGCACCAGGACTCACCTGTCGGCTAGCTGGACCGCTTAACCAAGTGTGAGTTGCCCTGTGCGGAAGGTGACGAGTGAGGTATCCGTATCCCGGAGGCGTAGGAATCCCTCGGCTCGGTCGGCCTTGCCGCTTGTCGACGTTTCTCTTGCTTAGTGAAGGAACCCTCGGCTGCTCTACGATGAGCCGAAGCCGGAGGCAGCGGTGCCAGCACGGACAGAGGCGGAGTTGGCTGGAGAAGAAACTTCGTCGACCTAGGAGTAGGGGACTTCCCAGGCCGACGAGGCGTTGCAGTAGCGGCTGGGACCTGGCCAGGTCATCCACTGGCGGGACCAACCCTGGAGTCGGGCTACCGAGGCCATGAGCCGGGCTAGTGTCCTCGGGGGACAGCTGGCTGAAGCTACGGAGCGGCCGGTCCGGCCGTCTGCTTGGGCCGGGTTCTTGGAGGAGACCCTAGCGGCGATGGCCCAGGCGCGGTGCTGACATCTTCCTTCGAGGTGGAGATCCTTCGACCATGTCACTGTCTGAGGCCGGGTCGGATTCCGCCGAAGGTGGAGTCGATGCCGAGGGTGCTGCTGCTCCCCCTACTGACGTCTGAACCTCCAGGAACAATTTGTATGTAACGTGCGTATGTTTTTTGCGGCCACCAAGGCCAAAACATACCGTCGTCGTGTTTGTAAAGATGCGTTTCTTTTCCCCTTGTTTCGAGTATCAGGACTTGTTCGTCGGTAACAGAATCGTTCATCCGAGCGTGAGTTACTTATCGCAGAAGGTGATGAGTGAGGTATCCGTATCCCGAAGGCGTAGGAGTCCCTCGGCTCGGTCGGCCTTGCCTGCTTACGTGTACTCTTACTCGTCCGTAGGATTCTGTTATCGATATAGTCGAGATGGCACGAAAAATCGTTTCGACCAAAAAAGTTTTCGAGCGTTAAGACTTGTTCGGACGGCGGAATCCTTTATCCGAGCGTAAGTTACTTATCGCAGAAGGTGATGAGTGAGGTATCCGTATCCCGGAGGCGTAGGAGTCCCTCGGCTCGGTCGACCTTGCCTGCTTACGTGTACTCCGTCGTTTTCAGGACTCCGCTATCGAAGTAGTCGAAAAGCACAAAAGATATTCTGGCAGAAAGACTTTTTCCGAGGAAAATTCTGACGTAGAGGGGGTTCCCCCCTTCTAGCCCCCGAGGGAGGGTCGGGCTTTGCCGAGGCAAGGCTGACCCTTCCTTGAAGGTTAGACTTTGCTTATGTATGTAAAGCAGGTACATGAACGACTTGAAAACATCTTAAGGGTAGAAGCGGCGTAGCTGTCAGATGTTCCAAGCGTTGCTGTAGACCTCGCCTTGACTGTTGGCCAGTTTGTATGTTCCAGGCTTCAGAATCTTGGCGATGATGAACGGCCCTTCCCAGGGAGGCGTGAGCTTGTGGCGCCCTCGGGTGTCTTGTCGTAGCCGAAGCACCAAGTCGCCCACCTGGAGGTCTCGGGACTGAACCCCTCGGGCATGGTAGCGTCGCAGGGACTGCTAATATCGCGCCGAGTGTAGCAAGGCCATGTCCCAAGCCTCTTCCAGCTGGTCAAGTGAGTCTTTTCGGTTTGTCTAGTTGCTTCGGGCGTCGTATGCCCTTGTCCTCGGGGAACCGTATTCTAAGTCTGTGGGCAAGATAGCCTCGGCCCCATAGACTAGAAAAAACGGCGTGAAGCCCGTGGCTCGGCTTGGCGTCGTCCTCAGACTCCAGACCATCGAGGGGAGTTCCTTCATCCACCGCCTGCCGAACTTGTTGAGGTCGTTGTAGATCCTCGGCTTGTGCCCCTGTAGAATCATGTTGTTGGCACGCTCTACCTGCCCATTCATCATGGGGTGAGCTACGGCGGCCCAGTCCACCCGGATGTGGTGGTCCTCACAGAAGTCCAGAAACTTTCTGCCAGTGAACTGGGTGCCGTTGTCGGTGATGATGGAGTTCGGGACCCCGAAGCGATGGATGATGTTGGTGAAGAACGCCACTGCCTGTTTGGACCTGATGCTGTTTAGGGGTCGAACCTCGATCCACTTGGAGAATTTGTCGATGGCGACCAGCAGGTGCGTGAAGCCCCCGGGTGCCTTCTGCAAGGGACCAATGAGGTCCAGACCCCACACAGCAAACGACCAGGTGATGGGTATTGTTTGCAAGGCTTGAGCGGGCAGGTGCGTCTACCTTGCGTAGAATTGACACCCTTGGCAGGTGCGTACAATCCTAGTGGCGTCGGCCACCGTGGTTGGCCAGTAGAAACCTTGTCGGAAGGCGTTTCCCACGAGGGCTCGAGGTGCTGCATGATGACCGCAAGCCCCCCAGTGTATTTCTTGCAATAACTCCTGACCTTCGGCGATGGATATGCATCGCTGGAGGATGCCTGAGGGGCTATGGTGGTAGATCTCCTTTCCGTCACCCAGCAAGACGAACAACTTGGCGCGCCGCGCCAGTCGCCGAGCTTCGGCTCTGTCGAGGGGTAGCTCTCCTTGGTGGAGATATTACAGGTATGGGGTCTGCCAGTTTCGATTAGGCGTGGCCCCATTCCGCTCTTCCTCGACGCGCAGTGCCTCACCCTCGGGGGCCGAGGGTGCCTCGGGCTGAGCTGAGGCTGCCTCGGGCTGAGCCGAGGGCGCCTCGGGCAGAGCCGAGGCCTTCTCTGTAACACCCCTGGTGTTACTATAACTAAAACTTGAGCATGACATCATAAGCATTGGCATTGCATATGTTTGACACACCTAGAGTGCATTCACTAGGCAAAAATTTCAAACAAGTTGTATTGTTTTAAAGTTTTACAAATAGGACCCTGGTTAAAGAACTTAACCCTAACTAGTGGCTAAAGGGGTAAAGCTTAACCCAAGTTAAGAAAACCTAAAAGCTTTAGGGTAAAGGTCATAAAATGACCCTAAGAACAAAGTTGAATCCCACTTATACCCCTGGAATACCAAAAACCCTAATTGAAACCCTAGAAAACCCTAAAACCAAGCCCTAGGGGCCTAAGTGCAAAATTTGTCCACTTTTGGGCCAAAGTGCAAAAACCAAGTCAAATAAGGGTTTTAAGTCAATTGGATCACCAATATGTGATTTGAAGCCCAAACCCTAAGTTTTGGACTTAAATATAAAATGGACCTCATTTGAATTCTACTCTAAGTCTGAAAAATCAGTGAATGGGCTCAACTTTGGGGCTTTGTAACTTACAAAGTATAGGGTTTTTACCCTAGGTCACCACATCAAAGTTGAAGACCCATTATAGGAGAACAACTTTGCTTAAGGTTGTGAGCTTAGTTGTTAAGAATAATTTAGAGAAAACCAAGCCTAAAGTTGGGCTGTCAGGCTGTTATGACTGACTTTTCAGACTAGCAGTGAACTGACCTCGACTTCAAGCTGGGTTTTGAGCATGATCCTGTGGAAATATACCTATGATTGCCATAGCAAGTTTGTAGTGGGTACCATACTCTACAAGTTTGCTGCAGAGCTTAACCTGTGTCACTATGGAAAATTGAGAGAAAAATGGGCTCTAAGTTGGTCTGTCAGTCAAGTTGTGTATTGGATCCGAGGCACTGTTCATCGTCATCAGTTACTATCGCGTTATGGATCAGGACGCCTCCGCCGGCGATAAGAACGCCACCGCGGCGTGACCGGTCGTCGTTGGCCGCGGTAAAGTGACTGGGTATCGTGGCAAAAGTTACCTCGGTGGCGCGCTTGGGTTAAGCGGCGATCGTGCCCTCACCGGAGACCGCCGTAGGCTTGCCAGCGCACCCTCAGCTCGCATTTCTTCCCCATCTCCGGTCGACGGTCCTCCGCCGCGTGGCCAAGCTTGTCTACCGTGTCACCGTAATTCATTTGAGCCATCCCATCAGCGTTGAGGAGTTTGCCACGCCGTAGGCCACGTAACCGCGCGCCAAGCTTCTTCCTCCCCTCCGGCCGCCAACGCATCGCGGTCAAATTGAGAGCCACCGCTCTCGGAGTCTATAAATTGAGCCCCCCTCGGCTTCGCCATGTATTTTACTAGCTATCGCACCCGCTCCCACACTCGATTGTCCACCAGCTCGCCTGAATTTCGCACTTCCCCCAAATCGGTTCTCCGCCGCCGTAGAAGTGAACTCACCGTGGTCAGCCCTCCACAGGTCAGCCCCGGTCCTCTGTTACTTCGTTTGAATACCCTCCCACCTCCGTGATGCTTGCCGAGCCATTGAATTGAGCTAAAGGCTCTCGGGTCGCCGGGAACACGATCATGTTGCCGTTGTGCTTACGGCCACCGTGGCCGGAGCTCCCTAGTCCACCAAATGTGCAATTAGGTTGGGGAAAACGTTCTTGGGGACTTGGATTTGGTCTCAGCCGAAGATTAGCACCGGTCTTAGCCTCAATCGGCCGGCGTAGATGCTCGCCGGAGCACGGCCACGCTTGAACGCCGTCGAGGACTTGAAACGCAGAATAGATAGAAACGTAGGGGTCTTTCTGTGATGTGTCAGCGACTTGGAGAAATAGTAACCGAACCCACTTCCTGTTAGATGAAACCTCGAGGGCTTTTCTGCAAAGCCGCCATCGCGCGCGCGGGGCGCGAGCGCGATTCTGCTGCTGTTGGGCCGACCTGGGCTGGTTCCGGCCCGTTACTGTTAAAGTTTTTCCTTTTTCTTTTTCCACAGAGCTTTAGAAACCTGTTAAAAATTATAGAAAAATGGTAAAATTATGAGACCAATTTTCTTAGGCTTGTTAATTTCCCTAGAATTTAATAAAAATAGTTTCGTGATTTTTAGGATAAATAGGGAATTTTAGGATATTTAAAATAGCCTAAACCATTGGTTCTGGATTTTTAGAAAATAAATAATAAGTCCAAAATTTCCCAAACTTTTTATGTGAGCTTTTCACATTATTTAGAAGCCATGGGTAGAGTTTGGTTTGATTTGGACCTTGTTTGATCACTAAACCCAAAACCACCCACCCCCTGCTCCATGAACTCCTTTACTGACTCCGAAAACCCTAGGTTCTCGGAGTACCGTGAAGGAAAGTTGTACTCAAGACATAAATAATAAGTTTATGTTATCTTTGCATCCTCATGAGCATTCCATGACATCCATTCTTATGCATGTATATGGTTATATTAGAGCACGAAGAAGAAGAAGAAGTTCCTGAAGAAGGGATACCACCCACCTCTGATCCTCAAGCAGACAACTGCTTTTATTTCGATATCTGTGGATCCGAGCAAGACACACCTGATAACAAAGGCAAGCCCCGGTGCATGCAACCCCTTTCCTTGTGTTTTTAAATACTTTTCGCACACTTAAGTCTAGTGAAATGTGCATTAGGTTCATAGGAGTTACTTGAAACCCTTTGATGCATTGCTTTCCTTGATATCCATACCTGTTTAGATACTTCTGTGAAGTATCAAAAGTATGATTTACAAAAATGCTTAGCCTTGCTTAGATCTTGTGGATAGAGGTTGTCCTCAATTTAACCATGGAGAGGATGGCTTCTACCCACAAGAATATTTTCATTTGGAGCAATAGTGGGATCTTACTGCAAAGTTCCCTGAGATGCTCTTTCCTCCTAAGGAACAGACACACTCCTAAGGATGGAGATACGTAAATTGAGACTTGGGGGTAGGAACAGGTGATGTTCTACCCAGGTTGGTTAAGGATTAACGCGTATGTAGGCGTGCTGACCGAGGACCCTTTAACTGGTCACATGCCTCGTCATGGGTAAGCCTTGCCTCGGGCAGACTAAGGCCGGAATAAGATAACACGAAATGGGAGTGGAGCGGTGGCGAGAGTAGCGTGTACCCTCCGTGGCAAGAGGCTAGACGGTGGTGTATCTGTGCTCTCGGTTTGCGTGAACCTGATCCGGTCTTAAGAACCCCGGTGGCGGGTTGACATATGCAAGGGTTAAGTGCTACATATGTCGTGTGATTGGAGATCCTCAGCTGAGTATAATCGATTCGGATCGCCGTACCTTCGCGGTTATGAAGACTTGGTCACTTTTCTACAACCTAGAGTCAGGATGTGAAAACGATGGATAAAAATAATGTTGTCTTGATATGATGTGAAATTAGACTAGATGCAAATGGAGTCTATTAATACTTAATATGGCGTTAAAAGATTGAAAGTAAGGACTCACTTTAGTAAGCTACTTCTGCAAAAATATAAGTTGATTTTTGCTAAAGCCTCCCCTTGACTCCTATTTACCCAGCATACCCTTGAGAGTCTTTTCCTTAGTCGGGTAAGACTTGCTGAGTAATTCCATACTCAGGGTTTATCCCTTTGTTGTTTTTAGGTGGGGAAGTAGCAGACTTTTGCTGCTTCTGTGCTAAGGTGGTTCCCAACGAAGAAAAACAAGACTGAAGTGCGGGAGGACTCGGTCCTCCATCTAGGGTCTTTTGTTTATAGTCTTTCGGGAGAAGTTTGTGCCTCCCTGGTTTGTATAATTATTACTTTTATGCACTCACTTTAGCCTGGTCTGTAAATAAATAACTTAAGCTTGCTTTTTGAAATAAATGTAAGTTTATGTAATTCGCTTCCGCATATCTTCATCTCCGATGATCTGTAATGTCTGCAAGACGGGTGAAACGTTCCTGGTGAGGTAAGGAAAGATACCGAGCTTGTCAAGTAACTTAGGAACATCTACAGGGTGTCTGATGTCTGTTAGACAAGGACAACTGTAGGTGGGCCTGATTACTTGGGAGGTTCTGTCACAGCTGGTATCGGAGCGTAGCCCTTCTTTGCAGATATTATAAGGCATCTTCAAAAAGATTTTTGAAAGTCTTACCTGAAGATTCTTTTCTCTTCTTACCTAAGTATTCTGAAGAGTTTATCTTAAAGACCAGATAGGAAGAGTGCAACGTATAGAAGGTTGAATCGACCAAGGTTGATTCTGTACTTACTCATGCATCATGCTAAGAATTATGCTAATAAATTTTCCCCTTAGAAAGATGCCGCCACGCACAAGGCTAACGGCACGCAAGTCAACGGGACCAATTAGAGTACCCCGGCATCAACTGGCCCCTCGACACGAGAGCAGTAGCAGCGGGAGTAATGACCCCATAGGAGACCTGGAAGCCGAAGTAAATCGACTTCAAACAACGCTGCGACACAGGACCAATGCTTGGATTGCAGACGGAGATAGAATAAATGAACTAAGAAGAGATATCCGTCACCTGCGGGATCAGCTGGCTGATCGGGACTTAGCTCTTGACTGGGCAGTACAGTCACAAATGTTGGCATGTGCTAAGGAAGCGAGGGCTCAGGCCCGAATTAAAGAACTTAGCTCAGCTGTTGACAACCTGCAGGTTTACTGCAATACATTGCATGAGGAAGTCCATGTGTTATACTCACAACTACACCCTAGTGAGCCTGCACACCCTGCTGAGACGGAAGCCGGACCCTCTCACGTTGCGGGACGCACGTTGGGTGGGGAGTTAGATCTTTTTGAACCCCCTCCTTCTCTGAGGTTGGTTGACATCTGGACTCCCACACCTGACAATGAAGCCGCCAAAAGCAACGGAAAGCAGGACTAATGGTGTAATAAAAGTAGAGTAGTGTATTGTAGGGTGTACTGTTGTATAATAGGTTAAACGTTTGTAAAATGGGTAATGTATCCTGTTGTATAATATCGAGTCTGTATCATTACTCTTTATAGTAATGTGAAACGGAAGGTTTTCTTTGGCACATTATGTTTATTCAAATGTTTTTGCCTCAGATGCCGATCCGGACTCGCGGACAGGATGCAGCCGGAACATCCGGGGGTCGGGATGTTACCCCGAATCCACCTCCAGTTCCACCCACGCTTGCCGAGGCAATTGCTGCCTTGGTGAATGCTACAGCCGACAACACCCGCTTCCTGAGGGAGATGGCGGGTCAGCAACAGCTTCAGCAACAAGCAGGAAGAGGATTTCAATAAGGTCCCCGGGAGACCACTTATCTGGATTTCTCCGAGACTCGTCCGCCTCTCTTCATCAAAGCAGAAGACCCGCTCGAAGCCGACGAATGGATACGAGTCATCAAACAGAAATTTGGCCTTCTTCGTTGTTCGGAAACCCAGAAGCCATTGTTTGCGGCCCAGCAACTCCGAGGCCCTGCCAGTACTTGGTGGGGGAACTTTGTGGCCATACAACCGGACAACCATTAAATTACATGGAACGAGTTCAAAGCAGCATTTCGCGAGCATTGTATTCCTGAGGGAGTGCTGCACATGAAACAAGAAGAGTTTATGAAATTGAAGCAAGGGGGAGATACTGTTAATCAGTATCTCAACAAATTCAATCACCTGTCACAATACGCGATTGATCAGGTGAACACAGATTTGAAGAAAAGGAATTGTTTTATGAGAGGTCTGAATGACCGGATGCAGCGGAAAATGGCTGCATGTATTGATCTCACCTACGGGAAGGCTGTCAGCACAGCCTTATCTGTGGAGGCAAAATATGCAAATACTGGGAAGAGTAAGGGATTCAGTGGTGATAGGCCTAATCAGGGCCCGGTAAAGAGGCAACGGTTTATTCTCCGGCCCTCTAACCAGAACCGTTCAAGTGCACCATCTTTCCCTTTCAAGCAGCCCATAATTATTCGTCCCAACAAAGCTTCTACTGTCCAAAGTCAGCCGGGTGCCCCAGGCACTCGCTTCCCTGCTCTGCCAAGTTCTTCAACTGGATGTTTTAACTGTGGCAAATCTGGGCATTTTATTAAAGATTGCCCCTATCCTCGGCAAAATCAGGCTAATAATCAGCAAGGATCGGGAAATTCTGCTCCAGGCAAGGGAAGTACTTCGGGCAAGAATACCAAGAAAACGGGACGAGTATATTACACTCAAGTGGCTACCACACCGGAGGGAGAGCCGGTGATGATGGGTACGTTCCCTGTGGCCAGTCACCCTGCAATTATTCTTTTTGATTCTGGTGCTTCGCATACCTTCATTAGCAAGACATTTGTGGAGCAACATCACATAGCATGTCATGAATCAAAAGAGGGATTTAAAATTCATTCACCTGGGGGACACATTTTTACTAGAGAAGTGGCCTATGAAGTGCCAGTAACCATGGCCGGACGGAACTTTCCTGCTAACATGATTGTTCTGAAAGGCCAGGATATAGATGTAATTTTGGGGATGAATTGGTTAACTCAACACAAGGCAATTCTCAACACTGAACTCAGAACCGTCAGGTTGAGCTATAATCAAGAAGAAATTCTCTTGTCTCTCCCCAAAACCAATCCAGCCAAAGCTTCTGGTAGGATATTTGAAGCCATTGTACCGGAGATCAAGAACATTCCGGTAGTATGTGAGTTTCCAGATGTATTTCCGGAAGATTTGCCTGGACTACCCCCTGAAAGAGATGTAGAATTCGTAATTGAGCTAAAGCCCGGTACGGCTCCCATCTCCCGAAGATCGTACCGTATGCCCCCTAATGAGTTGGCGGAATTGAAGATTCAATTACAAGATCTGCTGAAGAAGGGCTTTATCCGGCCAAGCTCGTCCCCGTGGGGTTGTCCCGCCATCTTTGTGAAGAAGAAGGATCAAACCTTGCGCATGTGCGTGGACTATCGGCCCCTAAATGAGGTCACCATCAAGAATAAGTACCCTCTTCCAAGGATCGATATCTTATTTGATCAACTGACTGGGGCGAGGGTATTTTCCAAAATTGATCTCAGGTCGGGCTATCATCAAATCCGTATTCGGCCCGAGGATATACCGAAGACCGCATTTACTACGCGGTATGGATTGTTTGAATACTTAGTAATGTCTTTCGGGCTCACCAATGCTCCTGCCCACTTCACCTATTTGATGAACTCGGTGTTCATGCCTGAGTTGGACAAGTTCGTGGTGGTCTTCATCGAGGATATTTTGATATACTCTAAAAATGAAGAGGAGCATGCTCAGCATCTACGGATTGTATTGACGCGCCTGAGGGAACATCAGCTGTATGCCAAGTTCAGCAAGTGCGCGTTCTGGCTGGAGGAAATTCAATTTCTGGGGCACGTGTTATCAGCTAAAGGAATTGCGGTAGATCCTAGCAAGGTCAAGGATATTCTGGAATGGAAACCCCCAACAACTGTTCACCAAGTCCGGAGTTTTCTTGGACTAGCAGGATATTATCGCAGATTCATACCTGATTTTTCTAAGCTTGTGAAGCCAATCACAAGTTTATTGAAGAATGATACAAAGTTCAATTGGTCTTCTAAATGTAATGAAGCCTTTGAGCAACTGAAGACACTATTGACCACTGCTCCGGTATTGGCTCAACCGGACATCACTAAACCTTTTGATGTATATTGTGATGCCTCTGGCAGTGGACTCGGCTGTGTGCTGATGCAAGAGGGCCGAGTAATTGCATATGCTTCAAGGCAGTTACGCCGACATGAGGAGCACTATCCAACTCATGATCTGGAGTTAGCTGCTGTGGTTCATGCCCTGAAAATATGGCGTCACTATCTGCTGGGAAATATCTGTCACATATATACAGATCATAAAAGTTTGAAGTATATATTTACCCAGTCAGAGTTAAATATGAGGCAAAGACGATGGCTTGAGCTCATTAAAGACTATGAACTGGAGATCCATTATCACCCAGGCAAGGCCAATGTGGTGGCAGATGCATTGAGTCGTAAGACTTCCTGCCACTGTCTTATGGTAAAGACCTCCGAAAGCACTTTATGTCAAGAAATGGAGAAGTTAAACCTGGGGATAATCCAGCAAGGGACTCTGAATCAACTAAAGCTTGAGTCAACCATTTTGCAAAGGATAATTGATGCTCAAAGGGATAATCTGGGCATGAAGCACATACGAGAGAAGATAAGGGCTGGAACAGCCAAATGTTTCAAGGAAGATGATCAAGGTGTGCTATGGTTTAACAACCGCATAGTAGTGCCAAGGAATGAAGAACTCCGCCAGCAAATCTTAGATGAAGCGCATCTTAGTCGCTATTCTATTCATCCGGGAAGCACTAAGATGTATCATGATCTAAAACAGCACTACTGGTGGACGAAGATGAAGATTGAAATTGCACGCTATGTGACTAAGTGTGACACTTGCAGACGTGTCAAGGCCATACACATGAAAACTGCTGGTCCATTACAGCCTTTACCAATCCCAACATGGAAATGGGAAGACATAAGCATGGACTTCATCGTGGGATTGCCCAGGACCGCAAAAGGATATGACTCCATTTGGGTTATCGTTGATCGACTCACAAAGATTGCCCACTTCTTACCTGTCAAGGTCACGTATACAGTAGCCACTTATGCAGCATTATACATTGCCCGTATTCTCAGTCTACATGGTATTCCGAAGACTATAGTGTCGGATCGTGGACCTCCGTTCGTATCCAAATTCTGGGAAGAACTTCATAAATCCCTGGGTACTAAGTTACTCCACAGTTCGGCCTATCATCCTCAAACCAGTGGACAGACTGAGAGAGTGAATCAAATCCTTGAGGATATGCTGCGGGCATGTGTTCTGGACTCCCCGCAAAAATGGGATGAATGTTTGCCCCTAGCGGAGTTTTCATACAATAACAGTTATCAGGAGAGTATCAAGATGGCACCTTTTGAAGCTTTATACGGGCGACGGTGTCGAACTCCGTTAAATTGGTCTGAACCTGGAGAAAGATACTTCTTTAGGCCTGATATGGTGAAAGAGGTCGAAGAAAATGTTCAGAAAATTATTCATAATATGAAGAAAGCTCAGACTCGACAAAAGAGTTATGCAGACCGACGACGACAACCCTTATGTTTTCTGGTAGGCGATCATGTCTACTTGAAAGTTTCACCAATAAAGGGTGTATCGCGTTTTGGGGTTAAAGGAAAACTTGCACCCAGGTACATTGGTCCATTCCTGGTACTTGAGCAATGTGGACCAGTGGCATACCGACTTCAGCTCCCCGAAACATTGTCTGTCGTGCATAATGTGTTCCACGTGTCACAATTGAAGAAGTGTCTTCGGGTTCCCGATCGAACCGTTGAAGTGACTGATGTTGTCCTGGAACCAGATTTAACGTACTCGGAACATCCTATTCGAGTTCTGGACCAAAAGGACAGGGTTACCCGGAGAAAGACTCTCAAGTTTTATAAGATACAGTGGAACCAGCATTCGGAAGATGAGGCTACATGGGAAACCCAAGATTTCTTAGATAAGAATTTCCCAGGCTTTCTAGCCTCTTGTAAGTTGTAAAGTTTGTATAGCTGTGTAATAAAGGAATGAACCCCCACACCACCCCTGCCTTGTACCAGAAATAAGGAAATACAAATGTGAAGCATTTCCTTTTCCATTACTCACCCTAGGACTTTAAATCTCGGGACGAGATTCTTTTATGGGGGGAAGGATGTAACACCCCTGGTGTTACTATAACTAAAACTTGAGCATGACATCATAAGCATTGGCATTGCATATGTTTGACACACCTAGAGTGCATTCACTAGGCAAAAATTTCAAACAAGTTGTATTGTTTTAAAGTTTTACAAATAGGACCCTGGTTAAAGAACTTAACCCTAACTAGTGGCTAAAGGGGTAAAGCTTAACCCAAGTTAAGAAAACCTAAAAGCTTTAGGGTAAAGGTCATAAAATGACCCTAAGAACAAAGTTGAATCCCACTTATACCCCTGGAATACCAAAAACCCTAATTGAAACCCTGGAAAACCCTAAAACCAAGCCCTAGGGGCCTAAGTGCAAAATTTGTCCACTTTTGGGCCAAAGTGCAAAAACCAAGTCAAATAAGGGTTTTAAGTCAATTGGATCACCAATATGTGGATTTGAAGCCCAAACCCTAAGTTTTGGACTTAAATATAAAATGGACCTCATTTGAATTCTACTCTAAGTCTGAAAAATCAGTGAATGGGCTCAACTTTGGGGCTTTGTAACTTACAAAGTATAGGGTTTTTACCCTAGGTCACCACATCAAAGTTGAAGACCCATTATAGGAGAACAACTTTGCTTAAGGTTGTGAGCTTAGTTGTTAAGAAGAATTTAGAGAAAACCAAGCCTAAAGTTGGGCTGTCAGGCTGTTATGACTGACTTTTCAGACTAGCAGTGAACTGACCTCGACTTCAAGCTGGGTTTTGAGCATGATCCTGTGGAAATATACCTATGATTGCCATAGCAAGTTTGTAGTGGGTACCATACTCTACAAGTTTGCTGCAGAGCTTAACCTGTGTCACTATGGAAAATTGAGAGAAAAATGGGCTCTAAGTTGGTCTGTCAGTCAAGTTGTGTATTGGATCCGAGGCACTGTTCATCGTCATCAGTTACTATCGCGTTATGGATCAGGACGCCTCCGTCGGCGATAAGAACGCCACCGCGGCGTGACCGGTCGTCGTTGGCCGCGGTAAAGTGACTGGGTATCGTGGCAAAAGTTACCTCGGTGGCGCGCTTGGGTTAAGCGGCGATCGTGCCCTCACCGGAGACCGCCGTAGGCTTGCCAGCGCACCCTCAGCTCGCATTTCTTCCCCATCTCCGGTCGACGGTCCTCCGCCGCGTGGCCAAGCTTGTCTACCGTGTCACCGTAATTCATTTGAGCCATCCCATCAGCGTTGAGGAGTTTGCCACGCCGTAGGCCACGTAACCGCGCGCCAAGCTTCTTCCTCCCCTCCGGCCGCCAACGCATCGCGGTCAAATTGAGAGCCACCGCTCTCGGAGTCTATAAATTGAGCCCCCCCTCGGCTTCGCCATGTATTTTACTAGCTATCGCACCCGCTCCCACACTCGATTGTCCACCAGCTCGCCTGAATTTCGCACTTCCCCCAAATCGGTTCTCCGCCGCCGTAGAAGTGAACTCACCGTGGTCAGCCCTCCACAGGTCAGCCCCGGTCCTCTGTTACTTTGTTTGAATACCCTCCCACCTCCGTGATGCTTGCCGAGCCATTGAATTGAGCTAAAGGCTCTCGGGTCGCCGGGAACACGATCATGTTGCCGTTGTGCTTACGGCCACCGTGGCCGGAGCTCCCTAGTCCACCAAATGTGCAATTAGGTTGGGGAAAACGTTCTTGGGGACTTGGATTTGGTCTCAGCCGAAGATTAGCACCGGTCTTAGCCTCAATCGGCCGGCGTAGATGCTCGCCGGAGCACGGCCACGCTTGAACGCCGTCGAGGACTTGAAACGCAGAATAGATAGAAACGTAGGGGTCTTTCTGTGATGTGTCAGCGACTTGGAGAAATAGTAACCGAACCCACTTCCTGTTAGATGAAACCTCGAGGGCTTTTCTGCAAAGCCGCCATCGCGCGCGCGGGCGCGGGCGCGATTCTGCTGCTGTTGGGCCGACCTGGGCTGGTTCCGGCCCGTTACTGTTAAAGTTTTTCCTTTTTCTTTTTCCACAGAGCTTTAGAAACCTGTTAAAAATTATAGAAAAATGGTAAAATTATGAGACCAATTTTCTTAGGCTTGTTAATTTCCCTAGAATTTAATAAAAATAGTTTCGTGATTTTTAGGATAAATAGGGAATTTTAGGATATTTAAAATAGCCTAAACCATTGGTTCTGGATTTTTAGAAAATAAATAATAAGTCCAAAATTTCCCAAACTTTTTATGTGAGCTTTTCACATTATTTAGAAGCCATGGGTAGAGTTTGGTTTGATTTGGACCTTGTTTGATCACTAAACCCAAAACCACCCCCCTGCTCCATGAACTCCTTTACTGACTCCGGAAACCCTAGGTTCTCGGAGAACCGTGAAGGAAAGTTGTACTCAAGACATAAATAATAAGTTTATGTTATCTTTGCATACTCATGAGCATTCCATGACATCCATTCTTATGCATGTATATGGTTATATTAGAGCACGAAGAAGAAGTTCCTGAAGAAGGGATACCACCCACCTCTGATCCTCAAGCAGACAACTGCTTTTATTTCGATATCTGTGGATCCGAGCAAGACACACCTGATAACAAAGGCAAGCCCCGGTGCATGCAACCCCTTTCCTTGTGTTTTTAAATACTTTTCGCACACTTAAGTCTAGTGAAATGTGCATTAGGTTCATAGGAGTTACTTGAAACCCTTTGATGCATTGCTTTCCTTGATATCCATACCTGTTTAGATACTTCTGTGAAGTATCAAAAGTATGATTTACAAAAATGCTTAGCCTTGCTTAGATCTTGTGGATAGAGGTTGTCCTCAATTTAACCATGGAGAGGATGGCTTCTACCCACAAGAATATTTTCATTTGGAGCAATAGTGGGATCTTACTGCAAAGTTCTCTGAGATGCTCTTTCCTCCTAAGGAACAGACACACTCCTAAGGATGGAGATACGTAAATTGAGACTTGGGGGTAGGAATAGGTGATGTTCTACCCAGGTTGGTTAAGGATTAACGCGTATGTAGGCGTGCTGACCGAGGACCCTTTAACTGGTCACATGCCTCGTCATGGGTAAGCCTTGCCTCGGGCAGACTAAGGCCGGAATAAGATAACACGAAATGGGAGTGGAGCGGTGGCGAGAGTAGCGTGTACCCTCCGTGGCAAGAGGCTGGACGGTGGTGTATCTGTGCTCTCGGTTTGCGTGAACCTGATCCGGTCTTAAGAACCCCGGTGGCGGGTTGACATATGCAAGGGTTAAGTGCTACATATGTCGTGTGATTGGAGATCCTCAGCTGAGTATAATCGATTCGGATCGCCGTACCTTCACGGTTATGAAGACTTGGTCACTTTTCTACAACCTAGAGTCAGGATGTGAAAACGATGGATAAAAATAATGTTGTCTTGATATGATGTGAAATTAGACTAGATGCAAATGGAGTCTATTAATACTTAATATGGCGTTAAAAGATTGAAAGTAAGGACTCACTTTAGTAAGCTACTTCTGCAAAAATATAAGTTGATTTTTGCTAAAGCCTCCCCTTGACTCCTATTTACCCAGCATACCCTTGAGAGTCTTTTCCTTAGTCGGGTAAGACTTGCTGAGTAATTCCATACTCAGGGTTTATCCCTTTGTTCTTTTTAGGTGGGGAAGTAGCAGACTTTTGCTGCTTCTGTGCTAAGGTGGTTCCCAACGAAGAAAAACAAGACTGAAGTGCGGGAGGACTCGGTCCTCCATCTAGGGTCTTTTGTTTATAGTCTTTCAGGAGAAGTTTGTGCCTCCCTGGTTTGTATAATTATTACTTTTATGCACTCACTTTAGCCTGGTCTGTAAATAAATAACTTAAGCTTGCTTTTTGAAATAAATGTAAGTTTATGTAATTCGCTTCCGCATATCTTCATCTCCGATGATCTGTAATGTCTGCAAGACGGGTGAAACGTTCCTGGTGAGGTAAGGAAAGATACCGAGCTTGTCAAGTAACTTAGGAACATCTACAGGGTGTCAGATGTCTGTTAGACAAGGACAACTGTAGGTGGGCCTGATTACTTGGGAGGTTCTGTCACATTCTCGGGCTCGGGCGTGTCGTTGGTCTTGACGGAGGGTTAATGTAGGTCTCGGGAGAAGACGTCGGGAGGAACCGTTGTTCGCCCCGAGGCTATCTTAGCCAGCTCGTCTGCAGTCTCGTTGTATCGTCGGGCGACGTGGTTGAGCTCGAGCCCGTAGAACTTGTCCTCCAGGCGTCGAACCTCGTCGCAGTAGGCTTCCATCTTCGGGTCGCGGCAGTGGGAGTTCTTCATGACTTGGTCGATGACAAGCTGCGAGTCGCCACGAGCGTCGAGGCGCCGGACCCCTAGCTCGATGGCGATGCACAACCCGTTAACCAGAGCCTCATACTCGGCCACGTTGTTGGACGCCGGGAAATGGAGGCGCAACACGTAGCGGAGGTGCTTCCCGAGGGGTGAGATGAAGAGCAGGCCCGCGCCCGCTCCTGGTTTCATCAGTGACCCGTCGAAAAACATGGTCCAGAGTTCCGGTTGGATCAGAGCTGTTGGAAGCTAGGTGTTGACCCATTCAACCACAAAGTCCGCCAAGACTTGGGACTTTATGGACTTCCGAGGGGCGAACGAGATTGTCTCGCCCATGATCTCCACCGCCCACTTTGCAATCCTACCCAAGGCCTCTCGGCACTGGATGATCTCCCCTAGGGGAAGGATGACACCACAGTCACCGGATGAGACTCGAAGTAGTGACGCAACTTTCGCCGTGTCAGAATTACCGCGTACAGCAGCTTCTGAATTTGTGGGTAGCGGATTTTGGTCTCGAACAGTACCTCACTGATGAAGTAGACCTGCCTCTGGACGGGCAATGCGTGCCCTTCTTCTCGTCTCTCGACCACGATCGCGGCACTGACCACCTGAGTGGTAGTGGCGACGTAGATCAAGAGGGCTTCTCCGGCAGCGGGGGGCACCAAGATGGGCGCGCTTGTAAGGAGCGCCTTCAAGTTCCCGAGGGCTTCCTTGGCCTCGGGGGTCCAAGTGAAGCGCTCGGTCTTCCTTAAGAGGCGATACAGGGGCAGGCCTCTTTCGCCGAGGCGCGAGATGAAGCGGCTCAGAGCCGCAAGGCATCCCATGACCCTCTGTACTCCTTTCAAGTCCTTGATAGGCCCCATGTTGGTGATGGCTGCGATTTTCTCCAGGTTGGCCTCGATGCCCCGCTCAGAGACGATGAACCCCAAGAGCATGCCTTGGGGGACTCCGAAGACACACTTCTCGGGATTGAGTTTTACGCCTTTCGCTTTGAGACACTTGAATGTCGTTTCAAGGTCAGAGAGGAGGTCGGAGGCTTTCCTCGTCTTGACTATGATGTCATCGACGTAGACCTCGACCGTTCGACCAATGTGCTCCCCGAACACGTGGTTCATGCACCTTTGGTATGTCGCACCCGCATTCCTCAAACCGAATGGCATAGTAATGTAGCAGTACATGCCAAAAGGTGTGATGAAAGAAGTCGCGAGCTGGTCGGACTCTTTCATCCTGATTTGGTGATACCCTGAGTAGGCATCGAGGAACGACAGGGTTTCGCACCCAGCAGTGGAATCCACGATTTGATCGATGCGAGGCAGAGGGTAGGGAACCTTCGGACATGCTTTGTTTAGATCAGTGTAGTCTACACACATCCGCCATTTCCCACCTTTCTTTTTTACAAGCATAGGGTTGGCGAGCCATTCGGGATGGAATACCTCTTTGATGAACCTAGCAGCCATCAGCTTGTGGATCTCCTCGCCTATGGCTCTGTGCTTTTCTTCGTCGAATCGGCGCAGAGGCTGCTTCACGGGTCGGGCTCTAGCTCGGATATCCAGTGAGTGCTCGGCGACTTCCCTCGGTATGCCATGCATGTCCGAGGGACTCCACGCAAAAACCTCGGTGTTCGCACGGAGAAAGTCGACGAGCACTGCTTCCTATTTGGGGTCGAGCTCGGAGCCGATCCGGATCTGCTTGGAGGTGTCGTTGCTGGGGTCGAGAGGGACGGACTTAACCGCCTCTGCTGGTTCGAGGTTGTCGGCGTGGCGCTTCGCATCTGGAACCTCCTTGGGGAGGCTCTCCATGTCGGCGATGAGGGCCTCGGATTCGGCAAGGGCCTCGGCGTACTCCACGCACTCCACGTCGCATTCATACGCGTGTCGGTACGTGGGGCTGACGGTGATGACCTCGTTGGGGCCCGGCATCTTGAGCTTGAGGTAGGTGTAGTTGGGGACGGCCATGAACTTGGCGTAGCATGGTCTCCCCAGCACTGCATGCTAGGTTCCTCGAAACCCGACCACCTCGAACGTGAGGGTTTCCTTTCGGAAATTGGAGGGAGTCCCAAAGCAGACGGGCAGATCGAGTTGTCCAAGGGGCTGGACGCGCTTCCCAGGAATGATCCCATGGAAGGGCGCCGCACCGGCCCGGATCGAGGACAGATCGATCTGCAGGAGCCCGAGGGTGTCGGCGTAGATGATGTTGAGGCTGCTGCCTCCGTCTATGAGGACCTTGGTAAGCCTGACGTTGCCGATGACGGGATCAACAACGAGCGGGTACTTCCCCAGGCTCGGCACGCGGTCGGGGTGGTCGCCTTGGTCGAAGGTGATGGGCTTGTCGGACCAGTCTAGGTAGACTGGCGCCGCCACCTTCACCGAGCAGACCTCCCGGCGCTCTTGCTTGCGGTGCCGAGCCGAGGCGTTCGCCACTTGCCCACCGTAGATCATGAAGCAGTCATGGACCTCAGGGAACTCCTCTGCCTTGTGGGTTTCCTTCTTGTCGTTGTCGGGGGCCCTACCACCTTCCGTCGGTGGCCCAGCCTTGTGGAAGTAGCGCCGAAGCATGACGCAATCCTCAAGGGTGTGCTTAACGGGACCCTGATGATAGGGGCACGACTCCTTGAGCATGTTGTCGAACAAGTTAGTGCCTCTGGACGCTTCCGAGGGTTCTGGTGCTCGGCGGCGGCGACAAGGTCTGCGTCGGCGGCGTCGCGTTTTGCTTGCGACTTCTTCTTGCCCTTCTTCCTCGCGCCACGCTGAGCGGATGCCCCGGGGATGTCATCCGGCTGGCGCCCCTGAGGCTGCTTGTCCTTCCGGAAGATGGCCTCGACCGCCTCCTGGCCAGAGGTGAACTTGGTGGCGATGTCCATCAGCTCACTCGCCCTAGTGGGAGTCTTGCGACCCAGCTTGCTCACCAGGTCGCGGCAAGTGGTGCCGGTGAGGAACGCGCCGATGACATCTGAGTCGGTGATGTTGGGCAGCTCGGTGCGCTGCTTCGAGAATCGCCGGATGTAATCCCACAGGGATTCTCCCAGCTGCTGGCGGCAGCTTCGGAGATCCTAGGAGTTCCTAGGGCGCACGTATGTGCCCTGGAAGTTGCCGGCGAAGGCTTTGACTAGGTCGTCCTAGTTAGAGATCTGCGCAGGAGGCTGATGCTCCAGCCAGGCTCGGGTGGCGTCAGAGAGGAACAGGGGGAGGTTGTGGATGATGAGGTTGTCATCGTCCGTTCCACCTAGCTGGTAGGCAAGCCTGTAGTCCGCGAGCCACAGTTCTGGCCTCGTCTCCCCCGAGTACTTGGTGATGGTAGTCAGGGCCCGGAACCGGGTCGGGAACGGCGCCAGTCGTATGGCCCGGCTGAAAGCTTGCGGACCGGGTGGTTTGGGCGAAGGGCTCCGATCCTCCTCGCTGTCGTAGCGTCCCCCACGCCTGGGGTGGTAGCCTCGGCGCACCCTCTCGTCGAGGTGGGCTCGACGGTCGCGGCGATGGTGCTCGTTGCCGAGGCAGCCCGGGGCCACAGGCGCTGTGTCCCGCGTGCGCCCAGTGTGGACCGAGGCTTCCCGCATGAATCGGGAAGTCGCGGCGCGATGCTCCGGGGGGTACCCCTGCCTCCGGGAGGCAGAGCTTTCGGCCCGTCGGACCGTGGCATCCTCCAGGAGATTCTTGAGTTCTCCCTGGATACGCCGTCCCTCGGTGGTGGATGGTTCCAGCATCGCTCGGAGTAGTATTGCTGTTGCAGCCAGGTTCTGGCCGACCCCACTGGAAGCTGGGGGCAGCCTTGCCCTGGCATTGTCGGCGATGCGGTGCTGGGCGTCCTGGGCCAGATGACGCGCTTCTCCGGTAAGTGCTCGGCCTGCCCGCTCCTGCCCGATGTTCTGCCGGAGCTACACAAGTTGTCCTGCTTCCTCGTCGAGCCTGGCCTGCATCTCGCGGATTTGCTCAAGCTGTGTGTCCTCACCCCCCGCAGGGACTGGGACCACAGCTAGCTCCCGAAGGATGTCAACGCGAGACGCAGGCCTAGAGGGATCGCCGTCCTCCGGCATACCAAGGTGGTTGCCTTCATCGAGACCCTCTAGATCGACGTGGAAGCATTCGTGACTTGGGCCACAGTCCTCATCGCCGAGGCTGTGGCTATCATCGGAGCAACCGGAGAGGCAGTAGTCACATGTGGTCATGAAGTCTCGCATGACACTGGAGTTACCGAGCCCAGAGAAGCCCCAACCAGAGTCGGGCTCGTCATCTTCCTCAGAACCCGGGGGTTCGTAGGTCGAGACGGCCATCAATCTGTCCCAGGTTGACCACATATGGTACCCAGAAGGTTTGGATATGCCTTTATGAAAGTGTCCACCGAAGCAGGATCGCTTGGTGGGTCGAAGCTAAATCTAAAAGGCACAGGATGTGAAACAGATGGTACCTCTTGATCGACGGACGGTGACGAAGTCGCGTCGGGGACGGACTGCACCGTTATCTCAGGTACGAGGCTAACTGAAAGGGAAATGTGCCCTTGGGCCATTTCTAAGTATTTTGGTGATTTAGTGCCCAACGCAGGTGCCTAATTGTAAAATGGTGGACAAAGTACAAATCATGAAGTAAAGGTATGTTTCTAAGCCTTAGTACATTGGTTTTGTGTACTAATATACTTGTCTAAGTGTTAGAAACAGAAAGAAGAAGAAAAGAAGAAAGGTGCAAAAGACTTGGCTGTGTACAGCCAAGACTCAGCTCGGTCTGGCACACCGGACTGTCCGGTGGTGCACCGGACAGTGTCCGGTGCGCCAGGCTGACTCGGCGTGAAGAGGCCGCTCTCGGGAATTCGCCGACGGCGTACGGCTAAAATTCACCGGACTGTCCGGTGTGCACCGGACTGTCCGGTGAGCCAATGGTCGGCCGGGCCAACGGTCGGCTGCGGAATCTGCGCGCGACACGTGGCCGGGCCAACGGTCGGCTGCGGAATCTGCGCGCGACACGTGGCCGGGCCAACGGTCGGAAGGGGGCACCGGACTGTCCGGTGTGCACCGGACATGTCCGGTGCGCCAACGGCTCCCAGATCTGCAACGGTCGGCAGCGCTGTTTAAGGAAAGAAATCGGGCACCGAACAATGTCCGGTGTGCACCGGACTGTCCGGTGCACCCGACGACAGAAGGCAAGGATGGCCTTCCAGATTTGCTCTCAACGGCTCCTAGCTGCCTTGGGGCTATAAAAGGGACCCCTAGGCGCATGGAGGAGACAACCAAGCAACCTTAGAGCATTCTTGATCATCCACACTCAGTCTTTGCGCATTCGTTTTTCATTCTCAGTGATTCGAGCTCCGTTCTAGTGAGAACTTTGAGATAGTCTTTTGAGCTCGATTCTTGGCCGTGTGTGTGCGCATTTTGCTGTGGATTTGTGTGTGTTGCTTCCCTCCCTTACTCTGTGCTTCTTTGTGATCATATACTTGTAAGGGCAAGAGACTCCAATTTGTGGAGATTCCTTGCAAACGGGATAAAGAAAAGAAAGCAAAACACCATGGTATTCAAGTTGGTCTTTGGACCGCTTGAGAGGGGTTGATTGCAACCCTCGTCCGTTGGGACGCCACAACGTGGAGTAGGCAAGCGTTGGTCTTGGCCGAACCACGGGATAAACCACTGTGTCATCTCTGTGTTTGATCTCTTGTGGTATTGTGTTTTGTTGAGACTCCTCTCTAGCCACTTGGTGATTATTGTACTAACCCTTAACAAGTTTTTGTGGCTTAAGTTTTAAAGTTTCACAGGATCACCTATTCACCCCCCCTCTAGGTGCTCTCAATTGGTATCAGAGCCGTTCTCTTCAAGAAAGGGACTAACCGCCCGAAGAGATGGATCCTAAGGGGAAGGGAATCGTGATCAACGACAAGGAGAAGGAGTCCTTCGTCAATGAGCCAAAGGACGACAAGACTACCGACTCGGGCTCGGGGCACAGACGCAAAGAAGGGAAGAAGAAGACAAGACGCATCAAGGAGATCGTCTACTACGACAGCGACAAATCTTCATCTTCCCAAAAGGACGACGACAACGACTACAAAAAGACGGTCAATTCGAACTTTTCATTTGATTATTCTCGTATTCAACATAGTTCGAATTCACATTTGCTTTCCATTCCTCTTGGCAAACCTCCACACTTCGATGGGGAGGACTACGGATTTTGGAGTCACAAAATGTGTAGTCACTTATTCTCTCTCCATCCAAGCATTTGGGAGATTGTAGAGAATGGAATAATGTTTAATAGCTCAGATAACTCTATGCTCATAAATGAACAAATCCATAGAAATGCACAAGCTACTACTGTTCTCTTAGCATCCTTGTGCAGGGAAGAGTACAACAAGGTGAGCGGCTTGGACAATGCCAAGCAAATATGGGACACCCTCAAGATCTCTCACGAGGGGAATGACATCACCATGCTCACCAAAATGGAGTTGGTGGAGGGCGAGCTTGGACGATTCGCCATGATAAGGGGAGAGGAGCCAACCCAAATGTACAACCGGCTCAAGACCCTCATCAACAAAATAAGGAGCTACGGAAGCACGCGATGGACGGACCACGACGTCGTCCGCCTAATGCTAAGGTCCTTTACCATTCTTGATCCTCATCTCGTGAACAATATTCGTGAGAATCCCAGGTACACGATGATGACGCCCGAGGAGGTACTCGGAAAATTCGTAAGCGGGCGGATGATGATCAAGGAGGCGAGATACGTCGACGACGCGTTGAACGGTCCACTCCACGAGCCTCAACCCATTGCTCTCAAGGCAACAAGGAGCAAGGAGCCGCTACCCAGCAAGGTGGCGCAAGTTGAGGCGGCCGGGCTCAATGATGAAGAGATGGCTCTCATCATCAAAAGATTCAAGACGGCGCTAAATGGTCGCAAGGGGCAACCAAGGAAGACCAAGACAAAGGGGAAGCGCTCATGCTTCAAATGTGGTAAGGTTGGTCATTTTATTGCTAACTGTCCCGAAAATGATAGTGACCAGGAGCAAGGGAAAAATGGGAAGAGAGAGAACAAGAAGATTTACAAGAAGGCCAAAGGCGAGGCACACCTTGGAAAGGAGTGGGATTCGGATTGCTCTTTGTCCGACTCCGACGACGAAGGACTCGCCGCCACTGCCTTCAACAAATCGGCCCTCTTCCCAAACGAGCATCACACTTGCCTCATGGCAAGGGAGAAGAAGGTAATCACTAGTAATGCTAATACTTATGATTCTTCTAGTGATGATGAGTCTAGTGAGGATGAAATAGATTACTCTAGTTTATTCAAAGGATTGGATAGAACTAAGATAGCTAAGATTAATGAATTGATTGATGCCTTGAATGAAAAGGATAGAATCTTAGAGAAACAAGAAGATCTTTTATATGAAGAGCATGATAAATTTGTTAGTGCACAAAATTCACTTGCTCTAGAAGTTAAAAGAAATGGAATGCTTTCTTGTGAACTTTCTACTTGTAATGAAACCATTTCTTCTTTAAAAGGTGAAATTAATGATTTAAATGCGAAACTAGAAGTAGCAAGTAAATCTAACTCTTGTGTTGAACATGTTGAAATTTGCACTAGGTGTAAGGATGTTGATATTAATGCTTGTTATGAACACTTAGTTTCAATTTCCAAACTAAATGATGAATTGGCTAGTCTTAATGCCCAACTTAAGACTAGCAAAAGTGAATTTGATAAGTTAAAATTTGCAAGGGATGCCTACACAATTGGAAGACATCCCTCAATTAAGGATGGGCTTGGCTTCAAGAGGGAAGCCAAGAACTTAACAAGCCATAAGGCTCCCATCTTCGTCAAGGAGAAAGGGAAGGCCCCTATGGCTAGTAGTGCTAAAAAGAACCATGCCTTCTTGTACCATGATAGGAGACAAACTAGAAATGCTTATAGGAGTTATAATGCTTATGATGATTGTGACTCTCATGCCATGTTTGCTTCTAGTTCTTCCTATATGCATGGTAGAAATATGTCTAGGAGAAATGATATTCATTACGTGCCTAGAAAGAATATTATTCCTGCTCCTAGGAAAGTAGTGAATGAACCTTCTACAATTTATTGTGCTTTAAATGCTTCCTTTGCTATTTGTAGAAAGGATAGGAAAATAGTTGCTAGGAAGTTAGGGGCAAAATGCAAGGGAGACAAAACTTGCATTTGGGTCCCTAAGGATATTTGCACTAACCTTGTAGGACCCAACATGAGTTGGGTACCTAAGACCCAAGCCTAAATTTGCCTTGCAGGTTTATGCATCCGGGGGTTCAAGCTGGATTATCGACAGCGGATGCACAAACCATATGACGGGGGAGAAGAAGATGTTCACCTCCTACGTCAAAAATAAGGATTCCCAAGATTCAATTATATTCGGTGATGGGAATCAAGGCAAGGTAAAAGGGTTAGGTAAAATTGCAATTTCTAATGAGCACTCAATCTCCAATGTGTTTTTAGTTGAGTCTCTTGGTTACAATTTGCTATCTGTTAGTCAACTATGCAATATGGGATATAATTGTCTTTTTACAAATGTAGATGTGTCTGTCATTAGAAGAAGTGATGGTTCACTAGCCTTTAAGGGTGTACTAGACGGCAAGCTTTACTTAGTTGATTTTGCAAAAGAAGAGGCCGGTCTAGATGCATGCTTAATGGCTAAGACTTGCATGGGCTGGCTGTGGCATCGCCGCTTAGCACATGTGGGGATGAAGAACCTCCACAAGCTTCTAAAGGGAGAACACGTGATAGGTCTAACCAATGTTTATTTCGAAAAAGATAGACCTTGTGCAGCTTGTCAAGCAGGTAAACAAGTGGGAGGAGCACATCACAGCAAGAATGTGATGACCACGTCAAGACCTCTGGAGCTGCTGCATATGGACCTCTTCGGACCCATCGCCTATCTAAGCATAGGAGGAAGTAAGTATGGTCTAGTTATTGTTGATGACTTTTCCCGCTTCACTTGGGTGTTCTTTTTGCAGGATAAGTCTGAAACCCAAGGGACCCTCAAGCGCTTCCTAAGGAGAGCTCAAAATGAGTTTGAGCTCAAGGTGAAAAAGATAAGGAGCGACAACGGGTCCGAATTCAAGAACCTTCAAGTGGAGGAGTTTCTTGAGGAGGAGGGGATCAAGCACGAGTTCTCCACTCCCTACACACCACAGCAAAATGGTGTGGTAGAGAGGAAGAACAGGACGCTAATCGATATGGCGAGGACGATGCTTGGAGAGTTCAAGACCCCCGAGTGCTTTTGGTCGGAAGCTGTGAACACGGCTTGCCACGCCATCAACAGGGTCTACCTTCATCGACTCCTCAAGAAGACTTCGTATGAGCTACTAACCGGTAACAAACCCAATGTATCGTACTTTCGTGTATTTGGGAGCAAATGCTACATTCTAGTGAAGAAGGGTAGAAATTCTAAGTTTGCTCCCAAAGCTGTAGAAGGGTTTTTATTAGGTTATGATTCAAATACAAAGGCGTATAGGGTCTTCAACAAATCATCGGGTTTGGTTGAAGTCTCTAGCGACGTTGTATTTGATGAGACTAATAGCTCTCCAAGAGAGCAAGTTGTTGATTGTGATGATGTAGATGAAGAAGATGTTCTGACGGCCACTATACGAACCATGGCGATTGGAGAAGTGCGGCCACAGGAACAAGATGAACGAGATCAACCTTCTTCCTCAACAACGGTGCATCCCCCAACTCAAGACGATGAACAAGTTCATCAAAAGGAGGCGTGTGATCAAGGGGGAGCACAAGATGATCACATGATGGAGGAAGAAGCGCAACCGGCACCTCCAACCCAAGTTCGAGCGGTGATTCAAAGGGATCATCCCGTCGACCAAATTTTGGGTGACATAAGCAAGGGAGTAACTACTCGATCTCGATTAGTTAATTTTTGTGAGCATTACTCCTTTGTCTCTTCTATTGAGCCTTTCAGGGTAGAGGAGGCCTTGCTAGATCCGGATTGGGTATTGGCCATGCAGGAGGAACTCAACAACTTCAAGCGCAATGAAGTTTGGACACTGGTGCCTCGTCCCAAGCAAAATGTTGTGGGAACCAAGTGGGTGTTCCGCAACAAACAGGACGAGCACGGGGTGGTGACGAGGAACAAGGCTCGACTTGTGGCAAAAGGTTATGCCCAAGTCGCAGGTTTGGACTTTGAGGAGACTTTTGCTCCTGTGGCTAGGCTAGAATCAATTCGTATCTTGCTAGCATATGCCGCTCACCATTCTTTCAGGTTGTTCCAAATGGATGTGAAGAGCGCTTTCCTCAACGGGCCAATCAAGGAGGAAGTGTACGTGGAGCAACCCCCTGGCTTCGAGGATGAACGGTACCCCGACCACGTGTGTAAGCTCTCTAAGGCGCTCTATGGACTTAAGCAAGCCCCAAGAGCATGGTATGAATGCCTTAGAGACTATTTAATTGCTAATGCTTTCAAGGTTGGGAAAGCCGATCCAACTCTTTTTACAAAGACATGTGATGGTGATTTGTTTGTGTGCCAAATTTATGTCGATGACATAATATTTGGTTCTACTAACCAAAAGTCTTGTGAAGAGTTTAGCAGGGTAATGACGCAGAAATTCGAGATGTCGATGATGGGCGAGTTGAACTACTTCCTTGGGTTCCAAGTGAAGCAACTCAAGGACGGCACCTTCATCTCCCAAACGAAGTACATGCAAGATCTGCTAAAGCGGTTTGGGATGAAGGACGCCAAGCCTGCAAAGACTCCAATGGGAACCGACGGACACACCGATCTCAACAAAGGAGGTAAGTCCGTTGATCAAAAAGCATACCGGTCAATGATAGGGTCTTTACTTTATTTATGTGCTAGTAGACCGGATATTATGCTTAGTGTATGCATGTGTGCTAGATTTCAATCTGATCCGAAGGAGTGTCACTTAGTGGCTGTGAAGCGAATTCTTCGATATTTAGTCGCTACGCCTTGCTTCGGGATCTGGTATCCAAAGGGGTCTAACTTTGACTTGATTGGGTACTCAGATTCCGACTATGCTGGATGTAAGGTCGATAGGAAGAGTACATCAGGGACGTGCCAATTCTTAGGAAGGTCCCTGGTGTCATGGAACTCTAAGAAACAAACCTCCGTTGCCCTATCCACCGCTGAGGCCGAGTACGTTGCCGCAGGACAGTGTTGTGCGCAACTACTTTGGATGAGGCAAACCCTCAGGGACTTTGGCTACAATCTGAGCAAAGTCCCACTCCTATGTGATAATGAGAGTGCTATCCGAATAGCGGAAAATCCTGTTGAGCACAGCCGCACAAAGCACATTGACATCCGGCATCACTTTTTGAGAGACCACCAGCAAAAGGGAGATATCGAAGTGTTTCATGTTAGCACTGAGAACCAGCTAGCCGATATCTTTACCAAGCCTCTAGATGAGAAGACCTTTTGCAGGCTGCGTAGTGAGCTAAATATCTTAGATTCGCGGAACCTGGATTGAATTGTAGCATACATGTGTTTATGCCTTTGATCATGTCCATTCTGCATTTTGTTGCTTATTATGGTGCTCAAGTTGTACAAACACTCCCTGGACCTCACAAGTCCGTTGCAAAGTGATGCACATGTTTAGGGGGAGATGTGTTACAACTTGACCCTTTGAGACTAACCATATGCTTGAGTTTGCTTGTTTAGTCTCAACGGAGAATTGAAAGGGAAAAGGTGGACTTGGACCATGAAAGACTTCCACTGCACTCCGATGAGATGGTAACTTATTCCAAGTTCATCTAATGAACTCTTATTGCCATTTGCTCTTAATTGAAGATTTTGGTGAGGCAATGGGGTTATAGGGCCAGGATTGATCCCGTTTTGGTGCTTGATGCCAAAGGGGGAGAAAATAAAGGCCAAAGCAATAAATGGATCAGCTACCACTTGAGAAATTTGAAAATAGTAGAGTAGAGCTTTTGGTTTGTCAAAACTCTTTTATTGTCTCTTTTGTCAAAAGTTGGCTTCTTGTGGGGAGAAGTAGTAATTATGGGAAAAAGGGGGAGTTTTTGAAATCCTTGATCAATCTCTTTTGGAATGACTCTCTTTATGCTTCAACATGTGTGTTTGACTTAGAGATAGAGATTTGAGTTTGATTTGCAAAAACAAACCAAGTGGTGGCAAAGGATGATCCATATATGCCAAAATTGAATCAAAATAATTTGAGTTCTTATTTGAAGTATTTTTGTACTTGTTCTACTTGCTTTATGTTGTGTTGGCATAAATCACCAAAAAGGGGGAGATTGAAAGGGAAATGTGCCCTTGGGCCATTTCTAAGTATTTTGGTGATTTAGTGCCCAACACAGGTGCCTAATTGTAAAATGGTGGACAAAGTACAAATCATGAAGTAAAGGTATGTTTCTAAGCCTTAGTACATTGGTTTTGTGTACTAATATACTTGTCTAAGTGTTAGAAACAGAAAGAAGAAGAAAAGAAGAAAGGTGCAAAAGACTTGGCTGTGTACAGCCAAGACTCAGCTCGGTCTGGCACACCGGACTGTCCGGTGGTGCACCGGACAGTGTCCGGTGCGCCAGGCTGACTCGGCGTGAAGAGGCCGCTCTCGGGAATTCGCCGACGGCGTACGGCTAAAATTCACCGGACTGTCCGGTGTGCACCGGACTGTCCGGTGAGCCAACGGTCGGCCGGGCCAACGGTCGGCTGCGGAATCTGCGCGCGACACGTGGCCGGGCCAACGGTCGGCTGCGGAATCTGCGCGCGACACGTGGCCGGGCCAACGGTTGGAAGGGGGCACCGGACTGTCCGGTGTGCACCGGACATGTCCGGTGCGCCAACGGCTCCCAGATCTGCAACGGTCGGCAGCGCTGTTTAAGGAAAGAAATCGGGCACCGGACAATGTCCGGTGTGCACCGGACTGTCCGGTGCACCCGACGACAGAAGGCAAGGATGGCCTTCCAGATTTGCTCTCAACGGCTCCTAGCTGCCTTGGGGCTATAAAAGGGACCCCTAGGCGCATGGAGGAGACAACCAAGCAACCTTAGAGCATTCTTGATCATCCACACTCAGTCTTTGCGCATTCGTTTGTCATTCTCAGTGATTCGAGCTCCGTTCTAGTGAGAACTTTGAGATAGTCTTTTGAGCTCGATTCTTGGCCGTGTGTGTGCGCATTTTGCTGTGGATTTGTGTGTGTTGCTTCCCTCCCTTACTCTGTGCTTCTTTGTGATCATATACTTGTAAGGGCAAGAGACTCCAATTTGTGGAGATTCCTTGCAAACGGGATAAAGAAAAGAAAGCAAAACACCATGGTATTCAAGTTGGTCTTTGGACCGCTTGAGAGGGGTTGATTGCAACCCTCGTCCGTTGGGACGCCACAACGTGGAGTAGGCAAGCGTTGGTCTTGGCCGAACCACGGGATAAACCACTATGTCATCTCTGTGTTTGATCTCTTGTGGTATTGTGTTTTGTTGAGACTCCTCTCTAGCCACTTGGTGATTATTGTACTAACCCTTAACAAGTTTTTGTGGCTTAAGTTTTAAAGTTTCACAGGATCACCTATTCACCCCCCCTCTAGGTGCTCTCACTAACGCCCAGCAAGTCCTTCGCGAGCGTGCTGGCGTCACCCGTTTGCTTGGGGTTGGCGTGTTGCGGGGAAACGACGCTCGTCTTTGTCTTAGACGCGAGGTCAATGCCCGACGTGTCCCCCGCTAGGGTGCCGGCGTCGTCGACTCGCTCGACAGCCTACGAGGCGCCGCCTCCTGCTTGGCCATGATTGCCCCGCCTCCTTCCCCGTCGACGAGGAAGGTGACGGGATAGACCTGGATGCTGTTATTCCGCCACGCGGGGAAGACGTCGTCGATTCTGCCGTCGGCGGGCGGGCTGACGGCCGCCATTGTTGTTGTCGCGTGGCAGAGGAAGGGGTATCATGTCATAGCTGCCGTCCAAGGACATGAACTCGAGACTCCCGAAATGGAGCTTCATCCCAGGTTGGAGAGGTCGCTGTAGACTCCCCATCTGGAGCTTGACGGGAAGCTGTTCGTCAACACGCAGCAGTCCCCTACCTGGCGCGCTAACTGTCGGTGTTTCGACCCCGGGGGGTCCCTAGACCGACGAGTAAATTGTCGCTGCGTGTCCTAGCCCAGATGGGTCGGCGCGAGACAGAGACACAAGGGGGGAAAACAATGAGGGGAACCCGCGGCCTCGTGTTGTCCTGCGCCTAGGGCGGATGCGCTTGCAGTAGGGGGTTACAAGCGTTCGTGAGGGAGAGAGAGAGAGAGGGCGTGAGACTGCGCGTCAGCCCGTTCTCCCGCGCGGCCACCTTCTCGTACGAGGGCCCTGGACCTTCCTTTTATAGACGTAAGGAGAGGGTCCAGGTGTACAACGGGGGGTGTAGCAGTGTGCTAATGTGTCTAGCAGAGAGGAGCCAGAGCCCTATGTACATGTCGACGTGGCTGTCGGAGAGGTGTTGGAGCCCTATTCATGTGGTGTCGTGGCCGTCGGAGGAACGCTTGAGCCCTGTAGAAGCACAGCTGTCGGGGCTGTCGGATCCTTGCTGACGTCTCCTTGCTTCCGTAAGGGGCTGAGAACCGCCGTTGTCATGGAGCACGAGGGGTGCCATCATTACTTGTTTTACCGGGGCGAGCCAGATGGGACGCCGGTCTTGTTCCCCGTAGCCTGGGCTAGCTACGGGTAGGGTAATGATGCCCCCCTTATGGCGTGGTCGGCCCGAGCGAGGTGGTGGCTCCTCTGAGGTCGAGGTTGAGCCCGAGCCCGGGGGTCGGGCGAGGCGGAGACCATCGTCCGGAGGTCGAGGTTGAGTCCGAGCCTAGGGGTCGGGCGTGGCGGAGACCATCGTCCGAGGTCGAGGTTGAGTCCGAGCCCGGGGGTCGGGCGAGGTAGAGACCGTCGTCCAAGGTCGAGGTTGAGTCCGAGCCTGGGGTCGGGCGAGGCGGAGACCGTCGTCCGAGGTCGAGGTGGAGTTCGAGCCCCGGGGTCGGGTGAGGCGGAGATTGTCTTCCGGAGTCAAGGTGGAGTCCGAGCCCCGGGTTCGAGCGAGGCGGAGATTGTCTTCCGGATTTGAGGTGGAGTCCGAGCCCTGGGGTCAAGCGAGGCGGAGATTCCTATGGCGCCCGAGGCTGGACTTGGCTGCTGTCAGCCTCACCCTGGCGGGTGGCACAACAGTCGGAGCAGCGCAGGCTACGCTGTTTTCCTGTCAGGTCAGTCAGTGGAGGGGCGAAGTGACTGCGGTTACTTCGGCCTTGTCGACTGGAAAGCGCGCGTCAGGATAAGGTGTCAGGCGATCCTTGCATTAAATGCTCCTATGATCCGGTCGGCTGGCGAGGCGATCTGGCCAAGGTTGCTTCTCCACGAAGCCTGCCCGAACTAGGCCTCGGGCGAGTCGAAGGTGCGTCCGTTGCTTGAGGAGACCCTCGGGCGAGGCGCGAATCTGCCTTGGTCTACCGTTCCTGCTCGAGGCTAGGCTCGGGGAAGGCGAGATCGTGTCCCTTGAGTGGACGGAGCCTTGACCGGAATTGCGCCCATCAGGCCTTTGTAGCTTTGTGCTGATGGGGGTTACCAGTTGAGATTAGGAGCCTTGGGGGTACCCCTAATTACGGTCCCCGACAAGTAAAGAACTTGGTACCACTCTGTCAAGGATTGGAGCAGCCTCAATTTGGGACCCTAGCCGAACAGCTATGTCGAACGAAGTGTCTTCGTCGTCTGATGATTCTTGCTCTGCATAGTCTGCAGCTATGCACTGGCCCTTAAGCTTGTACCTAGTCACACCAGCATATCAAGTCAAATACCTTCAGAAGTGGTAGTTCGTGTGCGGCTGGTCGTTGACATAGTTTTGAGAGCACCTATTCACCCCCTCTAGGTGCTCTCAATTGGTATCAGAGTCGTACTCTTCATTCAAGGAACTAACCGCCCGAAGAGATGGATCCTAAGGGAAAGGGGAAGGTGGTCAATGACAAGGAGGAGTCCCCCTTCAATGAGCCAAGGGACGACAAGTCTACCGACTCAGGCTCAAGTCACAAGAAGAGGGACGGGAAGAAGAAGAGACGCATCAAGAAAATCATATACTATGACAGCGATGCATCTTCTTCTTCACCAAGAGACGACGACGACTCTTCATCGAAAAAGAAAACGGTTAATCAAAACTATTCCTTTGATTATTCCCGTATTCCATATCTCGAATGCCCATTTACTTTCTATTCCTCTTGGAAAACCTCCACACTTTGATGGAGAGGATTACTCTTTCTGGAGCCATAAAATGCGTAGTCATCTTTTTTATTTATGATAGAAAAGTTGCTAGTCATTCTAATAGGAGTTATGTTCATATTGCTTATAATGATTCACATGCTATATTTGCCTCTAGCTCTACTTTTGTTCATGGTAGAAGTAGGCCAAGGAGAAATAATGGTGTATCTCATATGCCTAGGAAAATGTGCAATGAACCTACTACTGTCTTTCACGCTTGCAACACCACTTTTGTACTTTCATGTAAAAATAGAAAAGTGGTTGCTAGGAAGTTGGGATCAAAATGCAAGGGAGACAAGACTTGTATTTGGGTTCCAAAAGTAATTGTGACTAACCTTGTAGGACCCAACAAGAGTTGGGTACCTAAAACCGAAGCGTAAATTGCCTTGCAGGTTTATGCATCCGGGGGCTCAAGCTGGATTATCGACAGCGGATGCACTAACCACATGACGGGGGAGAAGAAAATGTTCACCTCCTACGTCAAGAACAAGGATTCCCAGGATACGATTATCTTTGGAGATGGGAACCAAGGCAAGGTTAAAGGATTGGGGAAGATAGCCATTACATCCGAGCATTCTATATCCAATGTGTTCTTAGTTGAATCGCTCGGGTACAACTTACTGTCTGTGAGTCAATTATGTAACATGGGCTATAATTGTTTATTCACAAATGTAGATGTATCTGTCTTTAGAAGGAGTGATGGTTCATTAGCATTTAAGGGTGTTGTTGGGGACTTGTTCTCAAATGCTAAGAGTTAAGAACAAGGCAACATAAAAAGTGTTAAATGTTAGAGTCTTTCGTCCTTCAAAGCATTATCTCCCTTCGAATATAATGAATTCCGGACGAAGGTTATGAAGGACAAACCTTCATAAGCACAATAAATGATGAAGAAGGATTCATACACAAGATATGAAAAATAATATAAACACTTTAAATGTTATTATCAACTTATTTTTATTTGTGTTACTGTATTAACAATAACAGATTATAAATGTACCTTCGGCTCGAAGGAAAGTAGGAGTACAAGCGTGACGCGAAAGTAAATGCCAAGTCAGCGTGAACAGTACGGGAGCACTGTTCATCTATTTATAGGTACGGGACGCAGCCCATGTAAAATTACACCCATGCCCTTTACATTTGCTGATAACTCTATAGCAATCCATCGAGGTCTAAATAGCCTTTTCCCTTTTAAGTCGGTTTCTTTTTCTGCTATCACGCCGAAGCTCCCCTGCGCATAGCTTTGGCTCTGCGCCATCCTTCATACTCTTTGTGCATCTTCACGCTGTGGTTTTGATTTGTGTCCGAAGGTACCTGTTTACACATTATACTCCAGAGACATAGTTAAATCATGTTTTTGAGGACCTTCGGAAGCCGAAGGCCCCCAACAGTAGCCCCTCGCAATATTAATTTGTTAAAGTAATAAATTCAGATTGCGACATGGACGAAGGCCTTAAGCCGAAGGTCCGAAAAAACACCTTCCCTTTGCTAGAATAGCAACAGTCATTGACAAGCAGGACCCTCCAGCTTTTAACACACTAGGCGTATAAATAAGAGCTCACCACGAGTTCATTTGGCACACTTTCTTGCCATCTACTTCTTGTTCACCCAACTTTTAGCCCTTGCGCACCAACACTCGCTTGGCTTTTTAAATTTTTAAGCTTCGGTTTCGAGAGCACTTTCTCAGCATTTTCAAAGATGTCTGAAGATAAGAAAGCTGTCGCTGAATCGATGCTGAGCCTTTCTGAGGAGATGAATCTTGGCTTTCTTGAATCAATAGCAAAGACAAATACAGAGAAGATCACTAGGGAGATCTTAGAGGGTTTATCTGAAGACATTGGTGATAGTGACAGCTGTGATGTGGAAAGTGGTGGTGAAGATTCCGAAGATCGACCCTGGCGACCAAGCCATGCAGTTTTTGGAAAATCAAGCATAAAGCAAAGCCATCTTGTCAATATGAGGGGTAGATATTTTCGGGATTTATCTATTGTGAGGGCTGACGAAGGAGAGAAAACTTGTCCGACTCCCGAGGAGAATGAAGTCGTGATATTCCGAAGTTTCTTCAAGGCTGGACTTCGGTTTCCTTTGAGCAACTTTGTGGTAGAAGTTTTGAAGATATTTGAAATCTGCCTTCATCAAATTACTCTCGAAGCAATCATAAGGATGGGAATCTTCGTATGGGCCGTGAAGAGCCAAGGTTTGGAGCCAAATGCAAAAAGTTTCTGCAGTATATATGAGTTATTATATGAGACGAAACCATGGGGTAAAGAGCAATATCATAACAATTTTGGCTGTTATAGCTTCGGTGCCCGCTCTGGGTCAAGCTGTCCCGTGCCAACTTTTCGAAAGAGATGGCCCGGGGACTGGATGAAGGAATGGTTCTATGTGAAAAACGACTTGAAAACGCGAGAAGATATTAAAGGTATCATCATGCGCCCCATCTGGCAGCGTTTTGGCCTTCGAAAACCAAAGGTGGATATTGACGAAGCAGCCGAAGAATGCCGGAGAGCCTTCGGTGTAGTTTGCTCTTTCATTGGGACGAGGGATTTGATCCAGGAACACATTGCCTTCAGAGTATGGCCACTTGTAGAGAAGTGGAAAATGCCAAAGGAAACCATCAGCAAACTGAGAGCACCTAGAGGGGGGGGGTGAATAGGTGATCCTGTAAAAACTTCAAACTTAAGCCACAAACTTGTTAAGTGTTAGCACGATTATTGCCAAGTGGCTAAGGTGAAGTCTCAACAAAACACAATATCACAAGAGATCAAGACAGAGGTGACACGGTGGTTTATCCCGTGGTTCGGCCAAGCCAATGCTTGCCTACTTCCACGTTGTGGCGTCCCAACGGACGAGGGTTGCAATCAACCCCTCTCAAGCGGTCCAAAGACCCACTTGAATACCACGTTGTTTTGTTGTTCCTTTCACTATCCCGTTTGCAAGGAATCTCCACAAATTGGAGTCTCTTGCCCTTACAAGTGTATGATCACAAAGAAAGCACAGAGTAAGGGAGGGAAGCAACACACACAAATCCACAACAAAAGCACACACACGGCCAAGACTCGAGCTCGAATGACTATCTCAGAGTTCACACTAGAACAGAGCTCGAATCACTTAGAATCACAAACGAATGCGCAAAGAACTTGTGTGGATGATCAAGAATGCTCAAGAGTTGCTTGTGTGTATCCTCCATGCGCCTAGGGGCTCCTTTTATAGCCCCAAGGCAGCTAGGAGCCGTTGAGAGCAATTCTGGAAGGCTATCCTGGCCTTCTGTCGTCGGGGGCACCGGACAGTCCGGTGCACACCGGACACTGTCCGGTGCCCGATTTGTTTCCTTTTTTAGTGCTTCCGACCGTTGGAAGACTGCCGTGGATCTGCGAGCCGTTGGCGCACCGGACAGTCCGGTGCACACCGGACAGTCCGGTGCCGTCTTCCGACCGTTGGCTCGGCCACGTGTCCCGCGCGGATTGCGCGGCCGACCGTTGGCCCTGGCCGACCGTTGGCTCACCGGACAGTCCGGTGCACACCGGACAGTCCGGTGAATTTTAGCCGTACGCCGTCGGCGAATTCCCGAGAGCGGCCAGTTCGAGCCGAGTCAGCCTGGCGCACCGGACACTGTCCGGTGCACACCGGACAGTCCGGTGCTCCAGACCGAGCTGAGCCTTGGCTGCACACAGCCAAGTCTTTCTCTCCCCTTTTCTCTTTTTCTTCTTTCTGTTTCTAACACTTAGACAAATATGTTAGTCCATAAAACCAATGTACTAAGGCTTAGAAACATACCTTTATCTCATGATTTGCACCTTGTTCATCCATGTACACAAATTCATAATTAAACACATGTGTTGGCACTCAATCACCAAAATACTTAGAAATGGCCCAAGGGCACATTTCCCTTTCAATCTCCCCCTTTTTGGTGATTTATGCCAACACAACATAAAGCCACTAGAACAAGTGCAAACTCAATTCAAATAACACTTAAATTTATTTTGAATCAATTTTGGCATATATGGATCATCCTTTGCCACCACTTGGTTTGTTTTTGCAAATCAAACTCAAATCTCTATCTCTAAGTTAAACACACATGTTTAAGCATAAAGAGAGTCATTCAAAAAGAGATTGATCAAGGATTTCAAAAACTCCCCCTTTTTCCCATAATCAATACTTCTCCCCACAAGAAGCCAACTTTTGACAAGAGAGACAACTTAAGAATTTTGACAAACCAAAACTCTATTCTACTATTTTCAAAATCTCTCAAGTGGTAGCTGATCCATTTATTGCTTTGGCCTTTATTTTCTCCCCCTTTGGCATCAAGCACCAAAACGGGATCAATTGTGGCCCTATAACCCCATTGCCTCACCAAAATCTTCAATTAAGAGCAAATGGCAATAAGAGTTCAGAGATGGACTTGGAATAGGTTACCCTCTCATCGGAGTGCAGTGGAAGTCTTGCATGATCCAAGTCCACCTTTTCCCTTTTAATTCTCCTTTGAGACTAAATCAAACAAACTCAAGCATATGGTTAGTCTCAAAGGGTCAAGTTGCAACACATCCCCCCCTAAACATGTGCATCACATTGCAACGGACTTGTGAGGTCCAGGGAGTGTTTGTACAACTTGAGCACCATAATAAGCAACAAAATGCAGAAGGGAACATGATCAAAAGCATAAATACATGTATGCTACAATTCAATCCAAGTTCCGCGAATCTAAGACATTTAGCTCACTACGCAGCCTGCAAAAGGTCTTCTCATCTAAAGGCTTGGTAAAGATATCGGCTAGCTGGTTCTCGGTGCTAACATAAAACACTTCGATATCTCCCTTTTGCTGGTGGTCTCTCAAAAAGTGATGCCGGATGTCTATGTGCTTTGTGCGGCTGTGCTCAACGGGATTTTCCGCTATTCGGATAGCACTCTCATTATCACATAGGAGTGGGACTTTGCTCAGATTGTAGCCAAAGTCCCTGAGGGTTTGCCTCATCCAAAGTAGTTGCGCACAACACTGTCCTGCGGCAACGTACTCGGCCTCAGCGGTGGATAGGGCAACGGAGGTTTGTTTCTTAGAGTTCCATGACACCAGGGACCTTCCTAAGAATTGGCACGTCCCCGATGTACTCTTCCTATCGACCTTACATCCAGCATAGTCGGAATCTGAGTACCCAATCAAGTCAAAGTTAGACCCCTTTGGATACCAGATCCCGAAGCAGGGCGTAGCGACTAAATATCTAAGAATTCGCTTCACTGCCACCAAGTGACACTCCTTAGGATCGGATTGAAATCTAGCACACATGCATACGCTAAGCATAATATCCGGTCTACTAGCACATAAATAAAGTAGAGATCCTATCATTGACCGGTATGCTTTTTGATCAACGGACTTACCTCCTTTGTTGAGGTCGGTGTGTCCGTCGGTTCCCATCGGAGTCTTTGCGGGCTTGGCGTCCTTCATCCCAAACCGCTTCAGCAGATCTTGCGTGTACTTCGTTTGGGAGATGAAGGTGCCGTCCTTGAGTTGCTTCACTTGGAACCCAAGGAAGTAGTTCAACTCGCCCATCATCGACATCTCGAATTTCTGCGTCATCACCCTGCTAAACTCTTCACAAGACTTTTGATTAGTAGAACCAAATATTATGTCATCGACATAAATTTGGCATACAAACAAATCACCATCACATGTCTTTGTAAAAAGAGTTGGATCGGCTTTCCCAACCTTGAAATCATTAGCAAGTAAGAAATCTCTAAGGCATTCATACCATGCTCTTGGGGCTTGTTTAAGTCCATAGAGCGCCTTAGAGAGCTTACACACGTGGTCGGGGTACCGCTCATCCTCGAAGCCAGGGGGTTGCTCCACGTACACCTCCTCCTTTATTGGCCCGTTGAGGAACGCGCTCTTCACATCCATTTGGTACAACCTGAAAGAATGGTGAGCGGCATATGCTAGCAAGATACGAATGGACTCTAGCCTAGCCACAGGAGCAAAAGTCTCCTCAAAGTCCAAACCTGCGACTTGGGCATAACCTTTTGCCACAAGTCGAGCCTTGTTCCTCGTCACCACCCCGTGCTCGTCCTGTTTGTTGCGGAACACCCACTTGGTTCCCACAACATTTTGCTTGGGACGAGGCACCAGTGTCCAAACTTCGTTGCGCTTGAAGTTATTGAGTTCCTCCTGCATGGCCAACACCCAATCCGGATCTAGCAAGGCCTCCTCTACCCTGAAAGGCTCAATAGAGGAGACAAAAGAGTAATGCTCACAAAAATTAACTAATCGAGATCGAGTAGTTACTCCCTTGCTAATGTCACCCAAAATTTGGTCGACGGGATGATCCCTTTGAATCATCGCTCGAACTTGGGTTGGAGGTGCCGGTTGCGCTTCTTCCTCCATCACTTGATCGTCTTGTGCTCCCCCTTGATCACACGCCTCCTTTTGATGAACCTGTTCATCGTCTTGAGTTGGGGGATGCACCGTCGATGAGGAAGAAGGTTGATCACGTTCATCCTGTTCCTGTGGCCGAACGTCTCCAATCGCCATGGTTCGTATAGCGGCCGTCGGAACATCTTCTTCATCTACATCATCACAATCAACAACTTGCTCTCTTGGAGAGCCATTAGTCTCATCAAATACAACGTCGCTAGAGACTTCAACCAAACCCGATGATTTTTGAAGACTCTATACGCCTTTGTATTTGAATCATAACCTAATAAAAACCCTTCTACAGCTTTGGGAGCAAACTTAGAATTTCTACCCTTCTTCACTAGAATGTAGCACTTGCTCCCAAATACACGAAAGTACGATACATTGGGTTTGTTACCGGTTAGTAGCTCATACGAAGTCTTCTTGAGGAGTCGATGAAGGTAGACCCTGTTGATGGCGTGGCAAGCCGTGTTCACGGCTTCCGACCAAAAGCACTCGGGGGTCTTGAACTCTCCAAGCATCGTCCTCGCCATATCGATTAGCGTCCTGTTCTTCCTCTCTACCACACCATTTTGCTGTGGTGTGTAGGGAGCGGAGAACTCGTGCTTGATCCCTTCCTCCTCAAGAAACTCCTCCACTTGAAGATTCTTGAACTCGGACCCGTTGTCGCTCCTTATCTTCTTCACCTTGAGCTCAAACTCATTTTGAGCTCTCCTGAGGAAGCGCTTGAGGGTCCCTTGGGTTTCAGACTTATCCTGCAAAAAGAACACCCAAGTGAAGCGGGAAAAGTCATCAACAATAACTAAACCATACTTACTTCCTCCTATGCTTAGATAGGCGACGGGTCCGAAGAGGTCCATATGCAGCAGCTCCAGAGGTCTTGACGTGGTCATCACATTCTTGCTGTGATGTGCTCCTCCAACTTGTTTACCTGCCTGACAAGCTGCACAAGGTCTATCTTTTTCGAAATAAACATTGGTTAGACCTATCACGTGTTCTCCCTTTAGAAGTTTGTGGAGATTCTTCATCCCCACATGTGCTAAGCGGCGATGCCACAGCCAGCCCATGCAAGTCTTAGCCATTAAGCATGCATCTAGACCGGCCTCTTCTTTTGCAAAATCAACTAAATAAAGCTTGCCGTCTAGTACACCCTTAAAAGCTAGTGAACCATCACATCTTCTAAAGACAGACACATCTACATTTGTAAATAAACAATTATATCCCATTTGACATAATTGACTAACAGATAGCAAATTATATCCAAGACTCTCCACTAAGAATACATTTGAAATAGAATGCTCATTAGAAATTGCAATTTTACCTAACCCTTTTACCTTGCCTTGATTCCCATCACCGAATATAATTGAATCTTGGGAATCCTTATTCTTGACGTAGGAGGTGAACATCTTCTTCTCCCCCGTCATATGGTTTGTGCATCCGCTGTCGATAATCCAGCTTGAACCCCCGGATGCATAAACCTGCAAGGCAAATTTAGGCTTGGGTCTTAGGTACCCAACTCATGTTGGGTCCTGCAAGGTTAGCACAAATGTCTTTAGGGACCCAAATGCAAGATTTATCTCCCTTGCATCTAGCCCCTAATTTCCTAGCAACTACCTTCTTACCCTTTCTACAAATAGCAAAGGGAGCATTACAAGCATAATAAATGGTAGAAGGTTCATTCACTACTTTCCTAGGAGCATGAATAACATTCTTTCTAGGTATATGAGCAATATATCTCCTAGGCATATGTACAACATTTCTCCTACACATATCTCTACCATGATTATAAGAAGAACTAGAAGCAAACATTGCATGAGAATCATAAACATGTGAATCAAAATGATTATAAGCATTTCTAGCATGTCTCCTATCATAATACATAAAAGCATGGTTCTTTTTAGCACTATTAGCCATAGGGGCCTTCCCTTTCTCCTTGACGAAGGCGGGAGCCTTATGGCTTGTTAAGTTCTTGGCTTCCCTCTTGAAGCCAAGCCCATCCTTAATTGAGGGGTGTCTACCAACCGTGTAGGCATCCCTTGCAAATTTTATTTTATCAACTTCATTCTTGCTAGTCTTAAGTTGGGCATTAAGACTAGCCACTTCATCATTTAATTTGGAAATTAGAACTAGGTGTTCACTACAAGCATTAACGTCAAAATCCTTACACCTAGTACAAATTTCAACATGTTCAACACAAGAATTTGATTTACTAGCTACTTCTAGTTTAGCACTTAAATCAATATTAACACTTCTTAAGGTAGAAATGGTTTCATGACAGGAAGATATTTCACTAGAAAGCATTTCATTTCTTTTCACTTCTAAAGCATATGATTTTTGTGCCTCCACAAACTTATCATGTTCATCATACAATAAATCTTCTTGCTTTTCTAAAAGCCTATCCTTTTCATTCAATGCATCAATCAATTCATTGATTTTATCTATCTTAGATCTATCTAAGCCCTTGAACAAGCAAGAATAATCTATATCATCATCACTAGACTCACTATCACTAGAAGAAGCATAAGTGGAGTCTTTAGTACTTACCTTCTTCTCTCTTGCCATAAGACAAGTGAGACGCTCGTTGGGGAAGAGAGCCGATTTGTTGAAGGCAGTGGCGGCGAGTCCTTCATTGTCGGAGTCGGAGGAGGAGCAATCCGAGTCCCACTCCTTTCCTAGATGCGCCTCGCCCTTTGCCTTCTTGTATGCCTTCTTCTTCTCTCTCTTGTTCCCCTTTTCCTGGTCACTTTCATTATCGGGACAGTTAGCAATAAAATGACCAAGCTTACCGCATTTGAAGCACGAGCGCTTTCCCTTGGTCTTGGTCTTGCTTGGCTGCCCCTTGCGACCATTTAGCGCCGTCTTGAATCTTTTAATGATGAGAGCCATCTCTTCATCATTAAGGCCAGCCGCCTCAACTTGCGCCACCTTGCTAGGTAGCGACTCCTTGCTCCTCGTTGCCTTTAGAGCAATGGGTTGAGGCTCGTGGAGTGGTCCGTTCAACGCGTCGTCGACGTATCTTGCCTCCTTGATCATCATCCGCCCGCTCACGAATTTTCCAAGTACTTCCTCGGGCGTCATCATCGTGTACCTGGGATTCTCACGAATATTGTTCACGAGATGAGGATCAAGTACGGTAAAGGACCTGAGCATTAGGCGGACGACGTCGTGGTCCGTCCATCGCGTGCTCCCGTAGCTTCTTATCTTGTTGATAAGGGTCTTGAGCCGGTTGTACGTTTGCGTTGGCTCCTCGCCCCTTATCATTGCGAACCGTCCAAGCTCGCCCTCCACCAACTCCATCTTGGTGAGTAAGGTGACGTCGTTCCCCTCATGAGAAATCTTGAGGGTGTCCCAGATTTGCTTGGCGTTGTCCAAGCCGCTCACCTTATGATATTCATCCCTGCACAAGGAAGCTAGAAGAACAGTAGTAGCTTGTGCATTTTTATGAATTTGTTCATTAATGAACATGGGACTATCCGAACTATCAAAGTGCATTCCACTCTCTACAATCTCCCATATACTAGGATGGAGAGAGAATAGGTGACTACGCATTTTGTGACTCCAAAATCCGTAGTCCTCTCCATCAAAGTGTGGGGGCTTGCCAAGTGGAATGGAGAGCAAATGAGAATGTGAACTTTGCGGAATACGAGAGTAATCAAAGGAAAAGTTCGAATTAACCGGTTTTCTCCTCTCGTAGTCGTTGTTGTCCTCATCCTTTTGGGAAGAAGTAGACTCGTCGCTGTCGTAGTAGATGATCTCCTTGATGCGCCTGGTCTTCTTCTTCTTCCCTTCCTTTCGTCTTTGACCCGAGCCGGAGTCGGTAGGCTTGTCGTCCTTCGGCTCATTGACGAAGGTCTCCTTCTCTTTGTCGTTGATCACTATACCCTTCCCCTTAGGATCCATCTATTCGGGCGGTTAGTCCCTTTGTGAATAGAACGGCTCCGATACCAATTGAGAGCACCTAGAGGGGGGGGTGAATAGGTGATCCTGTAAAAACTTCAAACTTAAGCCACAAACTTGTTAAGTGTTAGCACGATTATTGCCAAGTGGCTAAGGTGAAGTCTCAACAAAACACAATATCACAAGAGATCAAGACAGAGGTGACACGGTGGTTTATCCCGTGGTTCGGCCAAGCCAATGCTTGCCTACTTCCACGTTGTGGCGTCCCAACGGACGAGGGTTGCAATCAACCCCTCTCAAGCGGTCCAAAGACCCACTTGAATACCACGTTGTTTTGTTGTTCCTTTCACTATCCCGTTTGCAAGGAATCTCCACAAATTGGAGTCTCTTGCCCTTACAAGTGTATGATCACAAAGAAAGCACAGAGTAAGGGAGGGAAGCAACACACACAAATCCACAACAAAAGCACACACACGGCCAAGACTCGAGCTCGAATGACTATCTCAGAGTTCACACTAGAACAGAGCTCGAATCACTTAGAATCACAAACGAATGCGCAAAGAACTTGTGTGGATGATCAAGAATGCTCAAGAGTTGCTTGTGTGTATCCTCCATGCGCCTAGGGGCTCCTTTTATAGCCCCAAGGCAGCTAGGAGCCGTTGAGAGCAATTCTGGAAGGCTATCCTGGCCTTCTGTCGTCGGGGGCACCGGACAGTCCGGTGCACACCGGACACTGTCCGGTGCCCGATTTGTTTCCTTTTTTAGTGCTTCCGACCGTTGGAAGACTGTCGTGGATCTGCGAGCCGTTGGCGCACCGGACAGTCCGGTGCACACCGGACAGTCCGGTGCCGTCTTCCGACCGTTGGCTCGGCCACGTGTCCCGCGCGGATTGCGCGGCCGACCGTTGGCCCTGGCCGACCGTTGGCTCACCGGACAGTCCGGTGCACACCGGACAGTCCGGTGAATTTTAGCCGTACGCCGTCGGCGAATTCCCGAGAGCGGCCAGTTCGAGCCGAGTCAGCCTGGCGCACCGGACACTGTCCGGTGCACACCGGACAGTCCGGTGCTCCAGACCGAGCTGAGCCTTGGCTGCACACAGCCAAGTCTTTCTCTCCCCTTTTCTCTTTTTCTTCTTTCTGTTTCTAACACTTAGACAAATATGTTAGTCCATAAAACCAATGTACTAAGGCTTAGAAACATACCTTTATCTCATGATTTGCACCTTGTTCATCCATGTACACAAATTCATAATTAAACACATGTGTTGGCACTCAATCACCAAAATACTTAGAAATGGCCCAAGGGCACATTTCCCTTTCACAAACCTGACGAAGGTGGACTAGTTAAGTTAAAAAACACCTTCAGATATGGAGATAAGTTTGTCGAGCTAGATGATGACTGGTTAAAATGTATTGAGGCCACAAGCGATGAACTGCTTGGACCATACTCGAAGGCAGAAGATACTGCACTGTCTGCGGCCTTCGGAGGCCGGAAGAAGAAAAGACTCAATCGAGTATTTGATGCCATTGGGTTCGTCTATCCTGACTATCATTACCCAACACGGGGTCAAAAAAGGAAAGATACGGCTTCTGTGAAGGAAGTTGCTTCAGCCGCTCCTAGTGAGCCAGCGCCGAAGAGGAAAAAGATGAAGGTTCTTACACACCGGCCACGCTATATTGAACCGGCCACAGTGCCTGAGTTTGTCGGTGAGACCTCTTCGGCCACCGAAGCCAAGGAGCCGACTCCCCTGTCAAATATTGAAGAGCCGGCCAAAATGCCGGAGATGGAAAAAAATAGAGGAACTAAGAGCTAAAGAAACAAAGACATCGGAATTGTTAAGTCCTTCGGCAAGAGTTGAGGTGCCAATGCCAATGCCGATGACACAAAAAGACCTTACTACAACCCCCAAGAGTAAAAGAATGGTTAACGTGCTAGATGTACTGGAAACGATAAAATCTTCAAGCGCTACTCCGAAGATAGCCGCTGAAGTTCCAAAGACACAAACTGAGGCCGAAGCTGTCAAAAGTCAAGCGGAAACTGAAACTGGGCTTTCAGAGCCTACCAAGAGGGAATTCTTGGAAATTGAAAAAGAAACGGAAAAAGAATCTGCAGAAGAAGCTTTATCTGAGAAAATCGCCACAGCTATTCCCGAAGCATCTTCTGAAGCTTTTGACTATGTATTACGTCATGCTTCGGGTAAAAATCTAAGCAAAAAAGAAAAAAGAGAAGCTCAATTCTATGCGCAAAAATTGAAATATCCAAAAGGGGCGCTGATATTCAATGGCAGCGGAGAAGAAGACTTCTTGTATTGTCTCCCTAACGGCAAGGAGATTTCTGTCTGTCGGGAGATGAGCAAGAGCTTCGGATTCCCAACATTAGAAGACGGGCTCTCGGTGTTGTCAAAGGACGAGCTGGCCGACAGCTTAGCGTACAATAGTTTAAAGGTGAAAAATGAGATCTTTGTATTATTCCTTGAAACCAAAATTTTTCATTTGCTTAAACTTATTAACGCATTTTTTGCAGGGCCTTATACTTAGCAATGCCCTCAAGGCACAAAAAGATGCCGAAGACGAAGGGTGTACCATAGCCTTGAACAACCTTCGTTCTGAGGTAATTGAACTAAGGAACAAAGGTCTCAAAAAAGATAAAATATTACATTCGTTGGTGAATAAAATAAAAGAAGACGAAGCTGCTTTCAAAGCTCAAGCTGAGGCTCAGAAGCGCGAACTTGAGGATCTTCGGAAACAGCTAGCCAGATCTAAAGAAGAATGCACAGTTGAAGAAGCAAAACGAGAAATTAGTGAACAATGGGCAAATCATTTAGAAAAAAACGTTGAAGAGCTTCGTGCATTCAAGAAAAGGTGTTATGAAAAATCTATAGAATGTGTTAAGAAAATAAGAACCAGCTTCGCCAGCGTTGGCGCGTTCTCAAGCGAAGAAAATTTCATAAGGGGCGACCCCGAAGGCCCAATTGGATGGATCAGCCACGAAGTTGAAGCTTTTGAAGAAGTCTTGAATAGCCGCGGAGACATATGTGCTTTCTCGGGTGCTAGGGGGGTTGCCACTGTTTTGGAGAAAAAAAGGTTGCGATCACGTGAAATCCTTGGCACAGACCGAAACCGATTTATCTTCTGAAGACATAAAAGACCCTTCGGCCGAGGCAAGTTTGGTTGGTGGAAAATTTTTCACTGATATCTAGGAAAATGGTGGCCGGGAGATGGCTCAAGAAATTATACGAAGAAGCGAAAAAGGTATTCATGACGCTAGAAAAGTAGCAGAGGCCGCTGAGAGAAGTGCGGATCTCGAAGGGCGAATAGGTATTAACTACTAGTTTTTGGGTTTTTGTTGTAACTTTTTGATTTCAAACTTGTCTACATTTTGTAACATAGCTGCACCTTCTCCTCCCTCAGAGCCCGCCGAGCCATTAGCAGACCCCAACGTAAAGGGGGATGACGAGATTAGAAAAATGGCCGAAGCTATCATGGACAAAGTTGTTGATCAACTACTAAACGAAGCTGTAGAAGTAGTTCTAAGGGAAGATTAGATGTTATTGAAAAAACATTTGGAATGTAATATTTGTTGAACAATATGGTAATATTTTGTAACTTTGAATGTAATATATAAGCTATTTATGGTTCAATTCTTTACGATGCATGAAACTTTACATATATACCGTTTTTGAGCCTTCGGCGAAAAAACACCTTCCCTTCTTTACATGCTTCGTAAATAATATCTGTATTTTCATAGAAAACATCCAATCTTCGTAAAATCAGTATCCAATAGATCTTTTCATTTCAGAGTTTTACGAAGGTATGCTTCTTCAATAATTAATTTTGTGCATTGGCACTGTTTCTTCGAAACAATCTCCGAATATCGACATTGAACCCCCTTCTTGCGTTATTGATGCAATATGATGTATGATGTTATGCTTATGCAAATGATGTGATGATGTGATGTTATGCAAAATGATATTTACCGAAGATCGGCATTGATTTTTCACTGTAAGCCTCCCTTAGGAGCTTCTTTGCCTTTTACTTCAGCGGAATCAGCGTTTATTTTTCGCTGTAAGCCTCCCTTAGGAGCTTCTTCGCCTTTTACTTCAGCGAAATCAGCGTTTATTTTTCGCTGTAAGCCTCCCTTAGGAGCTTCTTCGCCTTTTACTTCAACGGAATCAGCGTTTATTTTTCACTGTAAGCCTCCCTTAGGAGCTTCTTCGCCTTTTACTTCAGCGGAATCAGCGTTTATTTTTCGCTGTAAGCTCTGCATTCCCTTCGGAACGACTTTTGAGCAGAAAACTTACGCTGCGCTCCCTTAGGAACGACTTTTTGTTATTTCGGAGGTTCCCCTGTAACCATAAGTTCTTTTGCTTCGGCAGCTTTTTGGACTCCGTTATTCTGTGGAGAAAGTATATTTGTACTATGGCAAAGGCAAAGCTATTACAAGAAATTGAAAACAACAAAAAACACTTAGGCTTTCAATAATTGTTCCTTATTAAAAAGAAAATGATACTGAATGCAAAAACTGCTGCTGAGGTAGGATATTTGTTAGTAAATGTGCTTCGATTCTAGCACAGTACTGTTGACTGTGCGAGCTTCGGACTCTTCTCTGAAGGCTCGTTGGTGTTGATTATGCTGACTCCCTTCTGGCTGTTGGCCTCGTTGCATTGGTGGTGGTGGTGGAGGCTGTTGCTAAGATGCCTGAGATTGACTTGCCGAAGCAACAGAAGCTGCAGGGTGGTTGCCCACATACTCTGGGATATAAGGCGAGTGGTACGAAGCAGTATGCATAACTTGCTTCTGCTGGGTCTGTTGGGCTGCAGCTTCTGCTATTTCCTTTTGTTTCTGGATGGTGACATGGCACATCCTAGTGGTGTGGCCCTTGTCCTCACCACAGAATAGGCAATAAATTTTCCTGGGCTGATCCCCAAATCTTCCTCCGAAGCCCCTGGCACCTCTGCCCCTTGGAGCTGGAGGCCAAGGATAGCTCTACTGCTGCCCCGAAGCCTGGGAGGAATATTGCGGCCTCTGCTACTGGCTTCCCCTGTCATCATTCTGAGTGGAATGAATCGATCTGACATGTCTAGGATGAATTCTCCCTCCGAAGCCCCTGGCTATTTCGGAGAACCTGTAAGCTTCCTCCCTTCTCTGCCGAAAGTCATTGTCAGCGCAGATGTATTCATCCATCTTCTGAAGCAGTTTCTCCAAAGTCTGAGGGGGCTTCCTGGCAAAATATTAAGCTAAAGGTCCCGACCGCAGCCCCTTAATCATGGCCTCAATGACAATTTCATTGGGCACTGTTGGCGCTTGTGCCCTCAGGCGTAAGAACCTTCGGACATACGCCTGAAGATATTCTTCGTGGTCTTGGGTGCACTGGAATAAGGCTTGAGCGGTGACCGGCTTCGTTTGAAACCCTTGGAAACTGGTGATCAGCATATCCTTCAGCTTCTGCCATGATGTTATTGTTCCTGGCCGAAGGGAGGAGTACCAGGTTTGTGCAACATTCTTGACGGCCATGACGAAAGACTTCGCCATGACTGCAGTATTGCCACCATAGGAAGATATCATTGCTTCGTAGCTCATCAGAAACTGCTTCGGATCTGAGTGTCCGTCATACATGGGGAGTTGAGGTGGCTTGTAAGACGGAGGCCAAGGTGTAGCCTGCAGTTCTGCTGACAGAGGAGAAGCATCATCAAAAGCAAAATTCCCATGATGGAAATTCTCATACCAGTCATCCTCGTTGAAGAAGCCCTCTTGATGAAGCTCTCTATGTTGAGGCCTTCGGTTCTGCTCATCTTGAGTAAGATGGCGAACTTCTTCAGAGGATTCGTCTATCTGCCTTTGCAGATCAGCTAGCCAAGCCATCTTTTCCTTCTTCCTTTGCACCTGCTGATGGAGCATCTCTATATTTCTGATCTCTTGGTCCAAGTCGTCCTCCTGAGGCGTTGGACTGGTGGCCTTCCTCTTCTGGCTTCGGGCCTCCCGAAGAGAGAGGGTCTCCTGGTTGGGGTCCAGCGGCTGCAGAGCGGCAGCCCCTGTTGCTGAAGCTTTCTTTGGCGGCATGACGAAGGTCTATGCTTGCCGAAGGTGTTCGAAACTCAAAAAGTGGAAGTGAGTTCACCGGAGGTGGGCGCCAATGTTGGGGACTTGTACTCAAATGCTAAGAGTTAAGAACAAGGCAACATAAAAAGTGTTAAATGTTAGAGTCCTTCGTCCTTCAAAGCATTATCTCCCTTCGGATATAATGAATTCCGGACGAAGGTTATGAAGGACAAACCTTCATAAGCACAATAAATGATGAAGAAGGATTCATACACAAGATATGAAAAATAATATAAACACTTTAAATGTTATTATTAACTTATTTTTATTTGCGTTACTGTATTAACAATAACAGATTATAAATGTACCTTCGGCTCGAAGGAAAGCAGGAGTACAAGCGTGACGCGAAAGTAAATGCCAAGTTAGCGTGAACAGTACGGGAGCACTGTTCATCTATTTATAGGTACGGGACGCAGCCCATGTAAAATTACACCCATGCCCTTTACATTTGCTAATAACTCTATAGCAATCCATCGGGGTCTAAATAGCCTTTTCCCTTTTAAGTCGGTTTCTTTTTCTGCTATCACGCCGAAGCTCCCCTGCGCATAGCTTCGGCTCTGCGCCATCCTTCATACTCTTTGTGCATCTTCACGCTGTGGTTTTGATTTGTGTCCGAAGGTACCTGTTTACACATTATACTCTAGAGACATAGTTAAATCATGTTTTTGAGGACCTTCGGAAGCCGAAGGCCCCCAACAGGTGTATTAGACAGTAAACTCTATTTAGTAGATTTTTCGAAAGAGAATGCCGATCTAGATGCATGCTTAATGGCTAAGGCTAATATGGGCTGGCTTTTGCATCGCCATCTAGCACATGTTGGGATGAAGAATGTTCATAAACTTCTAAAGGGAGATCATGTGTTAGGACTAACTGATGTCTGCATTGAAAAAGACAGACCTTGTGCAGCATGTCAGGCAGGGAAACAGGTGGGAAGCACTCATCACAGCAAGAATGTGATGACAACATCAAGACCACTGGAGCTACTTCACATGGATCTCTTCAGACCCGTTGCCTACCTTAGCATCGGGGAAGAAAGTATGGTCTTGTAATTGTTGATGACTTTTCCTGCTTCACTTGGGTGTTCTTTTTATAGGATAAGACAGAAACCCAAGGGACCCTAAAGCGCTTCTGTAACACCCGGTTTAAAAGACAAAGCCGGGTGCATCTCATACATGCGCCAAGAAGACAACATATATAATAACAGAGTGTATAGAGATAAATGTCACAATAATCAGAGTATTTATTACATAGCGGAAGACTTATTACAAAATAAAAGTATAACCATAAAACGAACTAAGGATCGTCGGCGCCAATGTCGACTGAGAAACGCCACCTAGATCAGATCAAACTCCTCGATACTCGACTCCACTTGAAACCACCTGTTCTTCTCCTGTGGGGGGGTGTGAGACAGCAAGAGTGAGCTCACATACGATCATAGCTCAACAAGTTGTGGGGAATAATGTGGCATGAACTCACCAAAGGTGGGAGTTCATGTAGTGTAAGGCTGATCAAAGAAATAAAGGCTGAAGCTGAGCATTGCTTTTATAAGTTGGTCAAAATTTTATTAGCAGTTACTAAGTGTAAGTAAATACCAAACCATAGTAATAATAAGTGAAAGTAATAATGAAATAATCCCAAATGCAATGAAATGACAGGTTAAGTTTAAGTTCCATATATTAATCATGTGAGGGTCCGAGCCGCTCTTGACCGTGAGCACGGCTAGTATACTAGTTTTACACTCTGCAGAGGTTGCGCATCTTTACCCACAAGTCATGTTACCCATCTGCCAAGAGATGGCCAATCCCATACACCTCTACCGAGGAGGCGAGGCAGGGTAACACTACGAGGCCTTTACAAAGTTCCACTAGCTTCAGACTACCCGCTACAGTTTATAGGAAGATCCAGTGCAGGGTTCCTGGCTGACCGCCATCGCAGCAAAATCAACCAGGGACCTCCCTACACTGACCTCTCCCCTACTGCCCTTGCCCCTTTCGGGTAAGGTAGCCCTCCCCTAGCTTTCCTAGTTAATCAGCCAAGGGCGTCCCATTAAACCCTTGTGGTAGCACTGTTTTCCCGGGTGGTTCTCCATGTTCCCATTAACACAATGATCTTAACATGAACAAGGAATAATAAAACAGATAACAATAAATAGTATAACAATAAGTGATGAATATCTCTATACCCAAATCCACATAAAGCAATAGCATGTACTACCCAAAACTTTAGTAGTAAAACCAGTGGTGAAGCAAGGTATAAAGATAGTCAAATCTAGGGTATCCTATTGGGTCCCAGCAAAATTATCCTATGCAGATCATTATGAATAATAAGAACATGAATGGGTAAAAGAAGTGATCAAGGGCACAACTTGCCTGGCACTTGAGATTCCAGGTACCAACTTGCCTTTTAGATGACACGTGTCCTCGCGCTAGACGTAGCAATACAAGCAAACATGGTATATACAAAATTAACATCACACCAAACATAAGAATATACTGCATAATAATGATCTACACGTTGCTACGAGACTAACGCAACTTGAACGGATCAAATCGGAGTTAAAACGGAGGAGTTATGAATTTCCTAAGGTTTTATGTATTTGATATAAGATTAAGTGAAAGAATAATTTTAATGTGTTTGTCATGTCAGAACAGAGGCACTAATGGGTAGACAATATTATTACAAAAATTTAGAAAGTGGAATGGATCAATTTGGACTAAAAATGGATTTTCTATGGATTAAACAAGTTCTAGGATTATTTTTACACATAAAAATCTATTTTCTAAATCATTTTATAAGTTTTCTCACTGACTGGACTAGGCGTCAAAATCTGAGAACAGCAGGGGCCCAGGCGCAAAAGACCCTGAGACCCAGAACACTATGCAATAGGACGGCGGGTTTATTTTACTGAAACCCGAGGGCTCTTTTATAAAGTTGCAGGGGCCGAAGAGGTAAGGAGGGCTCTCGGCCGTTGGATCGGCGTTTGAGGGCCCGGATTATAAGACCACCTCACCCAACCGGTATGCGCTATGCACCGTTGGATCAGAGATCTGATGATCAGGATTTAATGAGATATGAACCGTTCTCCACCCTCCGATCGACGATCTACGACACGCATTCGACGAACGAAAAGGTATGCGCCAACCTAATCCGAACCGTACCCCGGAGATCCGACGATCGAGATCAATCCGCTGAACGTTCTAATCTCCACCGTTCATCACATGTTCAACGATCCACGGGTGTCCTCTCCCTTTCCTGGGCCATCCGCGCGGCAGCGCCGCCCTCCCGCGGCGGCCGAACGCCGGCGAGCATGCCATTTGGTGTTCCAATGCCCCATAAGCGCACCCGAGGGTACCAACACAATGTGCAGTTCACGACGACTCTAATCGTAAGCTCAATTTCACTAATTGAGCTCCAAGTGCTCTAGTCACCGCGATGGTGCGGTCCCCAGATGCCGGAGCCATCACGGCAATCAATTCCCAGCCCCCCAAGTTCTCTACACGGTCACACGCGGCGCGATACGATACTATGGGCGATTCGAGCAAGATGATAAAGTTCTTACCGCATAGGAGATGGTCAGTGGTCTCGGCGGCGAGGCTTGTATCCGCGGCGGCTTGCAACTACGGCGAGGAATTGCAGGAGCTTGGGTCGATCCTCACGTTTGGCACTCCACACACACAATCCACACACGCTGTAGAGCGCCCAAGACCCAACCCCGACCACCGAACGCCGGTACAGAAGCGGGGCAACAATGGCGGGCGGTGGCCTTCCCTCTTGGGTCTGTTTGCTTGTTCACGGGAAGGGGGCGGCTGGCTTCGTGGGGGTCTTGGGGTTCCGAGTTAAGCGTCCGCGTTTATATGCGCAGCCCAGGCGGGGTGGAGGTTACGCCACCGGCGAAATCGGCCCGGTCGTTGGCGCCAGCTGGATCCGCGGAGGAGATGGTATGACTGCGATTCCGATTCGAACGGCGGTGGAGGACGTGCAGATGGATGGGCACCGATGCTCAGTGGAGCGGCGAGTTCACGTATTGGGCGCGGGGGAGGCCGAGTCAATCCGCTCCTGTGGATTCGCGGCGGAGGACTGTTAGCGTGCGGCGGAATCCGCGGCGAAGAAGACCCCCGTCGGTATGGTCCACCAGTCATCGACTAGCGACAAACGCCCGGGAGTCTGAGAAGTGGGCCAGGGTCGTGATCAGGATGACAGGGCGGTCCCGCGGTGTCGGCGTCACGCAGCGGAAGAGCAGGTTGGGCCGCGCGCGCGAGGGAGGTTTTAGGTGGGCTGAAATGGAGGTGGGCGGCCCAATTGGATCGATTTTGCTTTATTCTTTTCCCCTTCTATTTCCTTTCTTCTTTATTCCTATGTTTAATTTGAATCCGAATTTTAATTTCAAAGTTGTTCCAAATGTATTCTAAATCATATTGTGAAATCAAGATTACCAACTTTGGAAAATATAACTATATTATTTTTATCACACCCCCTCTTCTCTTTTTTCCTTATTTTCAAACCCTAATTTCAAATTTAGGGTTTAATCAAGCTTCAAATAATTATTACCTTATTATTTTTATCCTCATGGTTTTATTTAATGCCCAAACACATAAAACTCCAACAAATGCACTTTTTCTTTATTTTAGAATAATTGTTTTATTTAGTCACTCTCAATTACATAGGTGCTCTTTTTATGATGCAAATAAAACACACAAAATGAGGAGCTCTCTCTATTACTCTTGGTATACAACTTTGAGTATTACAAATCCTACCCCCCTTAAAAATAATCTCGCCCTCGAGATTTAAGAAGATCTAGGGAAAAGGTGGGGAAAATCTATACGAAGCTCTTCTTCTCTTTCCCAAGTTGCTTCATCTTCACCGTGGTGACTCCATTGAACTTTGCACATCTTTATAACCTTATTCCTCGTAACTCGAGTCAAAGTATCCAGAATCTTGATGGGGTACTCAGCATGAGTCAAATCCTCTTGAACACTAAGGTCCTCCAGTGGTAGTTGCTCCTCAGGTACCCTAAGGCACTTCTTTAGCTGAGATACATGGAATACATTATACTCATCAGACAGATTATCAGGTAGCTCGAGTTGATAGGCCATCTTTCCAACTTGCCTAAAAATTCTGGATGGTCCAGTATAGCGGGGACAATTTGCCCTTAACTTTGAATCTCCTCATTCCACGAAGTGGTGACACCTTGAGGTACACAAGATCACCTTCTTCAGATTCCAGTGGCCTCCTTCTATTATCAGCATAGCTCTTTTGTCTGGTTTGAGCTACCCTCAAATTATCCTTGATTATACGGACTTGTTCTTCTGCTTCTTGAATAAGTTCAGGCCCAAAAGAACTGTCTTCCTCTAGTTTGATCCAATATAGAGGAGTCCTGCACTTCCTACCATATAGAGCCTCGAACGGTGACATCTTCAGACTAGCCTAGGAACTCAGCATAAGGTAGACTCTTGTCCCAACTACTACCATGCTGAAGGGCACAAGCTCTCAACATGTCCTACAATACTTGATTAGCTCTTTCAGTCTGTCCATCAGTCTGAGGATGGTAGGTCCACTAAAATTCAACTTTGTATCCATATTCTCATGAAAACTTTTCCAAAACCTTGAGGTAAACTGTGATCCTCTATCCAAAATGATCTTCTTTGGTACATCGTGTAAAGACACAATCCGTGCCATGTATAACTCTTCTAGCTGAGATACCTTATGAGTAGTCTTGACCGGAATGAAATGAACCACTTTGGTCAGTCTATCCACATTAACCCATATAGAATCACATCCTTTCTAGGTGCGAGGCAACCCAGTAATGAAGTCCATACCAATCTCTTCCCACTTCCACTCGGGTATCTTCAGTGGGTATAATAGTCCAGCTGGTCTTTGGTGTTCGGCCTTAACTCTTTGACACACCTCGCACGTAGCCACATCTTGTAGCCACATCTCCCTTCAATCCATACCACCAGTACTTCTGCTTCAAATCCTGATACATCTTAGTGCTACCAGGATGAATAGAATAATCCAAGTCATGGGCCTCCTTTTTAATAGTCTCACGAAGGATTTCAATCTCAGGGACACATATCCGATCCTTGAACCATACTGTGCCTTGCTCATCTTCCGTAAATTCCGGAACTCGATCTTCAGTAATCAGATCCTTAGTCTCTTGTATCTTAGCATCACCAATTTGTCCTTTGCGGATCTCTTGCTCCAAAGTAGTTTCCACATCAATAATAGCTCCTTTAGTGTGAGTAACTATCCCCAGGTTAAGTCTCCTGAAATTCTCAACAATCTCATCGAGTAGCTGGGCAACAACAGCTAAATGAACATGCTCCTTTCGACTCAAGGCATCTGTAACCAAATTTGCCTTGCCCGGGTGATAGTGAATCTCCAAATCATAATCCGTAATAAGCTCCAACCAACGGCGTTGCCTAAGGTTGAGATCCTTCTGAGTGGATATATACTTCAAACTCTTATGATCCGTATATACTTGGCACTTCTCATCCCACTTGAATTCTCTTTCCTTCACCAAAAGCGAGGTCATAAGCTTAGCAATCTTAGAAAATCCTTCAATACATCTCCAATAATATCCTGCAAGTCCCACGAAACTTCGGTCCTCCGTAACCGTAGTGGGTATGCTCCATACCACTATATTCTTGACTTTAGCAGGATCCACTGATATCCCTCCATTAGAAATGATATGTCCAAGAAATGGCACCTCGCCAATCCAAAACTCGCGTTTGCTAAGCTTGGCGTAGAGTTGATTATCTCGTAGTTCCTATAGCACCAACCTTTGATGTTCTTCATGGTCACTCTCATTCTTAGAATAGATAAGGATATCGTCGATGAACACCACGACGAATCTGTCCAAATACTCCAAAAACATCTTATTCATCAAATCCATAAAATAAGCTGGTGCATTAGTTAATCCAAACGACATAACGATGAACTCATATAATCCATATCGAGTCGAGAAAGCCGTCTTAGGAATATCTGATGGTCCAATCTTCATCTGATGGTATCCTGATCGGAGGTCAATCTTCGAGAGTACCCTGGCTCCTCTCATCCGATTAAATAAATCCTTAATGCGGGGTAGCAGAAACTTGTTCTTCATAGTGACACCATTAAGGGTCCTATCATCCACGCACATCCCTTGCGATCCATCTTTCTTTTGTACAAACCAATCTGGTGCTCTCCAAGGTGAAGACTCGGACGAATGTACTCAGCCTCTTGCAACTCCGTTACGTGCTTCTTGAGTTTTTTCAACTCTTCTACAGACCTCCTATATGGCCGTTTAGAAATAGGAGCAGTTGCACGCAAGAGATCTATGACAAACTCAACTTCCGTATCTGGTGGCGTCCCTGGGTACTCTTCTAGAAGGACATTCCGAAAAATCTTTAACCACACGGATGTTGTCACCAACAAACTTCTCATCTATTAAGAATATCGCTAGCCTGATGGTGGTAGTTACTGCAATTCTAACTTCAAATCTTTTTCCTTTGGAACTGGTGAGTCCTACGGTTCCCTTAGCACCATGTATATACTGCCTTTGCCTTTCTTAACCATAACTTACCAAGGATCACATCTATACTGCTCTCTTCTAACAGTATAGGGGTAGCCCATCGGGGTTAGAAATGTAGGGTAAGAAAGGAAGAATTGTAGATAAGGCGAGTAATTATGAGGAATATTACTGCGGGGGATTTATTAGCTAAGTAGATTAGTGCGTTATCCACTAAAGCTAATACATTACCTTATGGTGGTACATGCTAAGATGCCCGTCTATACTATTTCAATCAATCAAAGAAGCAAATCAGACATTGATCATCAGAACAATCAACCAACAATTTTAATAGAGAAAATAATTTTAATTTTGTCTTAGGCTTCCTACCTCTTAAAAATGTCATAGGGGTAGGGATTCCAAGGTGTGAAATCCATCTTGTCTAAGAGTAGAAAAGGTAAGAATAATTAGAGTAGAATAGCAAAAGGTGAGACAGGACCAAGACAAGGTGAGTATAGAATGAATTAGAGTAAGGTAAGTAGGTAAGAGTCTGTCCATTTCTATCTAGGTCTCGTCCTACAGTCAACATTTCCTCTGATACCACTTCTGTAACACCCGGTTTAAAAGACAAAGCCGGGTGCATCTCATACATGCGCCAAGAAGACAACATATATAATAACAGAGTGTATAGAGATAAATGTCACAATAATCAGAGTATTTATTACATAGCGGAAGACTTATTACAAAATAAAAGTATAACCATAAAACGAACTAAGGATCGTCGGCGCCAATGTCGACTGAGAAACGCCACCTAGATCAGATCAAACTCCTCGATACTCGACTCCACTTGAAACCACCTGTTCTTCTCCTGTGGGGGGGTGTGAGACAGCAAGAGTGAGCTCACATACGATCATAGCTCAACAAGTCGTGGGGAATAATGTGGCATGAACTCACCAAAGGTGGGAGTTCATGTAGTGTAAGGCTGATCAAAGAAATAAAGGCTGAAGCTGAGCATTACTTTTATAAGTTGGTCAAAATTTTATTAGCAGTTACTAAGTGTAAGTAAATACCAAACCATAGTAATAATAAGTGAAAGTAATAATGAAATAATCCCAAATGCAATGAAATGACAGGTTAAGTTTAAGTTCCATATATTAATCATGTGAGGGTCCGAGCCGCTCTTGACCATGAGCACGGCTAGTATACTAGTTTTACACTCTGCAGAGGTTGCGCATCTTTACCCACAAGTCATGTTACCCATCTGCCAAGAGATGGCCAATCCCATACACCTCTACCGAGGAGGCGAGGCAGGGTAACACTACGAGGCCTTTACAAAGTTCCACTAGCTTCAGACTACCCGCTACAGTTTATAGGAAGATCCAGTGCAGGGTTCCTGGCTGACCGCCATCGCAGCAAAATCAACCAGGGACCTCCCTACACTGACCTCTCCCCTACTGCCCTTGCCCCTTTCGGGTAAGGTAGCCCTCCCCTAGCTTTCCTAGTTAATCAGCCAAGGGCGTCCCATTAAACCCTTGTGGTAGCACTGTTTTCCCGGGTGGTTCTCCATGTTCCCATTAACACAATGATCTTAACATGAACAAGGAATAATAAAACAGATAACAATAAATAGTATAACAATAAGTGATGAATATCTCTATACCCAAATCCACATAAAGCAATAGCATGTACTACCCAAAACTTTAGTAGTAAAACCAGTGGTGAAGCAAGGTATAAAGATAGTCAAATCTAGGGTATCCTATTGGGTCCCAGCAAAATTATCCTATGCAGATCATTATGAATAATAAGAACATGAATGGGTAAAAGAAGTGATCAAGGGCACAACTTGCCTGGCACTTGAGATTCCAGGTACCAACTTGCCTTTTAGATGACACGTGTCCTCGCGCTAGACGTAGCAATACAAGCAAACATGGTATATACAAAATTAACATCACACCAAACATAAGAATATACTGCATAATAATGATCTACACGTTGCTACGAGACTAACGCAACTTGAACGGATCAAATCGGAGTTAAAACGGAGGAGTTATGAATTTCCTAAGGTTTTATGTATTTGATATAAGATTAAGTGAAAGAATAATTTTAATGTGTTTGTCATGTCAGAACAGAGGCACTAATGGGTAGACAATATTATTACAAAAATTTAGAAAGTGGAATGGATCAATTTGGACTAAAAATGGATTTTCTATGGATTAAACAAGTTCTAGGATTATTTTTACACATAAAAATCTATTTTCTAAATCATTTTATAAGTTTTCTCACTGTCTGGACTAGGCGTCAAAATCTGAGAACAGCAGGGGCCCAGGCGCAAAAGACCCTGAGACCCAGAACACTATGCAATAGGACGGCGGGTTTATTTTACTGAAACCCGAGGGCTCTTTTATAAAGTTGCAGGGGCCGAAGAGGTAAGGAGGACTCTCGGCCGTTGGATCGGCGTTTGAGGGCCCGGATTATAAGACCACCTCACCCAACCGGTATGCGCTATGCACCGTTGGATCAGAGATCTGATGATCAGGATTTAATGAGATATGAACCGTTCTCCACCCTCCGATCGACGATCTACGACACGCATTCGACGAACGAAAAGGTATGCGCCAACCTAATCCGAACCGTACCCCGGAGATCCGACGATCGAGATCAATCCGCTGAACGTTCTAATCTCCACCGTTCATCACATGTTCAACGATCCACGGGTGTCCTCTCCCTTTCCTGGGCCATCCGCGCGGCAGCGCCGCCCTCCCGCGGCGGCCGAACGCCGGCGAGCATGCCATTTGGTGTTCCAATGCCCCATAAGCGCACCCGAGGGTACCAACACAATGTGCAGTTCACGACGACTCTAATCGTAAGCTCAATTTCACTAATTGAGCTCCAAGTGCTCCAGTCACCGCGATGGTGCGGTCCCCAGATGCCGGAGCCATCACGGCAATCAATTCCCAGCCCCCCAAGTTCTCTACACGGTCACACGCGGCGCGATACGATACTATGGGCGATTCGAGCAAGATGATAAAGTTCTTACCGCATAGGAGATGGTCAGTGGTCTCGGCGGCGAGGCTTGTATCCGCGGCGGCTTGCAACTACGGCGAGGAATTGCAGGAGCTCGGGTCGATCCTCACGTTTGGCACTCCACACACACAATCCACACACGCTGTAGAGCGCCCAAGACCCAACCCCGACCACCGAACGCCGGTACAGAAGCGGGGCAACAATGGCGGGCGGTGGCCTTCCCTCTTGGGTCTGTTTGCTTGTTCACGGGAAGGGGGCGGCTGGCTTCGTGGGGTCTTGGGGTTCCGAGTTAAGCATCCGCGTTTATATGCGCAGCCCAGGCGGGGTGGAGGTTACGCCACCGGCGAAATCGGCCCGGTCGTTGGCGCCAGCTGGATCCGCGGAGGAGATGGTATGACTGCGATTCCGATTCGAATGGCGGTGGAGGACGTGCAGATGGATGGGCACCGATGCTCAGTGGAGCGGCGAGTTCACGTATTGGGCGCGGGGGAGGCCGAGTCAATCCGCTCCTGTGGATTCGCGGCGGAGGACTGTTAGCATGCGGCGGAATCCGCGGCGAAGAAGACCCCCGTCGGTATGGTCCACCAGTCATCGACTAGCGACAAACGCCCGGGAGTCTGAGAAGTGGGCCGGGGTCGTGATCAGGATGACAGGGCGGTCCCGCGGTGTCTGCGTCACGTAGCGGAAGAGCAGGTTGGGCCGCGCGCGCGAGGGAGGTTTTAGGTGGGCTGAAATGGAGGTGGGCGGCCCAATTGGATCGATTTTGCTTTATTCTTTTCCCCTTCTATTTCCTTTCTTCTTTATTCCTATGTTTAATTTGAATCCGAATTTTAATTTCAAAGTTGTTCCAAATGTATTCTAAATCATATTGTGAAATCAAGATTACCAACTTTGGAAAATATAACTATATTATTTTTATCACACCCCCTCTTCTCTTTTTTCCTTATTTTCAAACCCTAATTTCAAATTTAGGGTTTAATCAAGCTTCAAATAATTATTACCTTATTATTTTTATCCTCATGGTTTTATTTAATGCCCAAACACATAAAACTCCAACAAATGCTCTTTTTCTTTATTTTAGAATAATTGTTTTATTTAGTCACTCTCAATTACATAGGTGCTCTTTTTATGATGCAAATAAAACACACAAAATGAGGAGCTCTCTCTATTACTCTTGGTATACAACTTTGAGTATTACAGCTTCCTAAGGAGAGCTCAAAACGAATTTGAACTAAAGGTGAAAAAGATAAGGAGCGACAATGGGTCCGAGTTCAAAAATATGCAGGTTGAGGAGTATCTTGAGGAGGAAGGCATCATGCACGAGTTCTCCGCTCCCTACACACCACACCAAAATGGTGTGGTAGAGAGAAAGAACAGGACGCTAATCGACATGGCGAGAACGATGCTTGGAGAGTTCAAGACGCCCGAGCGGTTTTGGTCGGAAGCTGTGAACACAGCTTGCCACGCCATAAACCGGCTCTACCTGCACCGCCTCCTCAAGAAAACATCCTACGAACTCCTTACCGGTAACAAACCCAAAGTTTCTTACGTTCGTGTATTTGGGAGCAAATGCTACATTCTGGTGAAGAAAGGTAGACATTCTAAATTTGCTCCCAAGGCTGTAGAAGGGTTTTTACTAGGGTATGACTCAAATACAAAGGTGTATAGGGTCTTCAACAAATCATCGGGATTGGTTGAAGTCTCTAGTGACATTGTATTTGATGAGACTAATGGCTCTCCAAGAGAGCATATTGATCTTGATGATATAGATGAAGAAGAAATTCCGATGGCCGCAATACGCACGATGGCAATAGGTGATGTGCGACCACAGGAATTACAAGAACAAGATCAACCATCTTCCTCAACAGTGGTGCATTCGCCAACTCAAGATGTTGAGCAGGTACCTCAAGGAGAAGGTGAAAGGGAAATGTGGCCTTGGGCCATTTCTAAAGTGTTTTGGTGATTAATTGTCCAACACATTCTCTCTAAGTGCTAATTTGTGCCAAAGAGTGAAGAAGTGCAAATCATATTACAAGGTATGTTTCTAGACTTAGTACATTAATTTGAGTACTAATGTATTGTGTCTAAGTGCTAGAAACAGGAGAAAATGGATTGGAGAAGAGTTGGCTGTCCCACTCGGTCTGGATGCACCGAACTGTCCGATGGTGCACCAGACAGTGTCCGGTACGCCAGACCAGCCTCCGGTGAATAGGCCACTCTCGGGACTTGATGGTGGCATACGACTATAATTCACCAGACTGTCCGGTGAGTCGTCTGCGGCGAAGTCGTCGCTCTCGGGAAACGTTCAACGACGTACGGCTAAAATTCACCGGACTGTCCGGTGAGGCACCAGACTATCCGATGAGCCAACGGTCGACTGCGCCAACGGCTGGCCGCGCAATCCGCGCGCGACGCATGGGCGCGCCAACGGTCGGCAGGGGGCACCGGACTGTCCGATGTGCACCGGACAGTGTCCGGTGCGCCAACTGCCGCAAATCTGCAACGGTCGGGTGCACCAGAAAAGGAAAGAGATCGCGCACCGGACAGCTACAGGGACTGTCCGGTGGCACACCGGACTGTCTGGTGCGCCACCCTACAGAAGGCAAGATTTGCCTTCCAAAGTTGCCTCCAACGGCTCCTAGCTGCCTTGGGGCTATAAAAGGGACCCCTAGGCGCATGGAGGAGTAACCCAAGCATACTTTGAGCATTCTAAGTCTTCCACACTCCGTCTCCATGCACTTGATTGACTTTGTTAGTGATTTGAGCTCCGTTCTAGTGGTGAACATGTTGCGCTTCATTTTAGCTCAAGTCTTGGCTTGTGTGTGTGTGCGTATTGCTGCGGACTTGTGTGAGTTGCTTCCCACCCTTACTCTAGTGCTTTCACTTTGATCTTTGTAGTAAGGGCGAGAGACTCCAACTTGTGGAGATTCCTCGCAAACGGGAGAAGAAATAAGCAAGAACAACACAGTGGTATTCAAGTTGATCATTGGATCACTTGAAAGGGGTTGAGTGCAACCCTCGTCCATTGGGACGCCACAACGTGGAGGTAGGCAAGTGTTATACTTGCCGAACCACGGGATAAACTCGCGTGCCTTGTGTGATTGATATTCTATGATACTTGAGGTCGCAAGAGCTCACTACTTAGCCGTACTAACACTTAACAAAGTTTTGTGGCTATTTAGTTGTCGATTTTTATAGGATCACCTATTCACCCCCTCTAGGTGCTCTCAGAAGAGCATGATCAAGGGGGAGCACAAGAGGATCAAGAGATGGAGGAAGAAGCACCACAGGTCCCTTAAACTCAAATCTGAGCAACAATCTAAAGACATCACCCCGTCGATCAGATTCTGGGTGACATCAGCAAGGGAGTAACTACTCGCTCAAGATTAGCTAACTTCTGTGAGCATTGCTCGTTTGTCTCTTCTATTGAGCCTTTTAGGGTAGAAGAGGCCTTGCAGGATCCGGATTGGGTGTTGGCCATGCAGGAAGAGCTCAACAACATCAAGAGAAATGAAGTTTGGAGCCTGGTGCCACGTCCAAAGCAAAACGATGTGGGAACCAAATGGGTGTTCCACAACAAGCAAGACGAGCACAGGGTGGTGACAAGAAACAAGGCTCGACTTGTGGCAAAAGGTTATGGCCAAGTCACAGGTTTGGATTTCGAGGAGACTTTTGCTCCTATGGCTATGCTAGAGTCTATTCGAATATTATTAGCCTATGCCACTCACCACTCTTTTAGGTTGTTTTAAATGGACGTAAAGAGCGCTTTCCTCAACGGGCCAATCAAGGAGGAGGTATACGTGGAACAACCCCCTGGCTTTGAGGATGACAGGTATCCCAACCACGTGTATAAGCTCTCTAAGGCGCTCTATGGACTTAAGCAAGCCCCAAGAGCATGGTATGAATGCCTTAGAGATTTCTTAATTTCTAATGCTTTCAAGGTTGGGAAAGCTGATCCCACTCTCTTTACAAAGACGTGTGGTGGAGATCTCTTTGTGTGCCAAATTTATGTCGATGACATAATATTTGGTTCTACTAATCAAAAGTCTTGTGAGGAGTTTAACAGGGTGATGACACAAAAGTTCGAGATATCGATGATGGGCGAGTTGACCTACTTCCTTGGGTTCCAAGTGAATCAACTCAAGGATGGCATCTTCATCTCCCAAATGAAGTACACACAAGATCTTCTCAAGCGGTTTGGGATGAAGGACGCCAAGCCCGCGAAGACACCTATGGGAACTGACGGGCATGTTGACCTCAACAAAGGAGGTATGCCCGTTGATCAAAAGGCATACCGGTCCATGATAGGTTCATTGCTTTATTTATGTGCTAGTAGACCGGACATTATGCTAAGTGTATGCATGTGTGATAGATATCAATCTGACCCCAAGGAATGTCACCTTGTGGCCGTTAAGCGAATTCTTAGATATTTAGTTTCTACACCTTGCTTCGGGATCTGGTATCTAAAGGGGTCTACCTTTGACTTGATTGGATACTCAGACTCCGATTATGCCGGGTGCAAGGTTGATAGGAAGAGCACATCGGGGACGTGCCAATTTCTAGGTGAGAGCACCTAGAGGGGGGTGAATAGGTGATCCTGTAAAAACTTGAAACTTAAAACCACAAACTTGATTAAGTGTTAGAGCAATAAAGCCAAGTGGCTAGAGAGGAGTTCTTGCTAAACATGATAACCACAAAGAAATCAACACAGAGAGGCACAGTGGTTTATCCCGTGGTTCGGCCAAGTCCAACACTTGCCTACTCCACATTGTGGCATCCCAACGGACGAGGGTTGCACTCAACCCCTTTCAAGCGGTCCAAATACCCACTTGAATACCACGGTGTTTCTCTTTGTTTCACTATATCCCGCTTGCGAGGAATCTCCACAACTTGGAGCCTCTCGCCCTTACAATTTGATGATCACAAAGAAGCACGGAAGTAAGGGTGGGAAAAGCAACACACACAAGACTCAAAGCAAGAGCACAAACACGCACACTAGCCAACAACTTGAGCTCAAAGTTCACACACGGAGTTCTCGACTCAGAAGGAGCTCAAATTGCTATCACAACGAATCAAATGCGCTAAAATGCAGTCTTGGTGCTTAGGGATGATCAAAGAATACTTGTTTTTCTCCTCCATGCGCCTAGGGGTCCCTTTTATACCCAAGCCGTTGGAAGCAATCCAGGAAGGCAATTCTTGCCTTCTGTCGGGTGGCGCACCGGATAGTCCGGTGCACCACCGGACATCCCCTGTTCACAGTTCGGTGCAGATTGCTTTCCTAAATAGGCGCAGCCGATCGTTGAAGATTTGGAGCCGTTGACGCACCGAACACTGTCCGGTGCACACCGGACAGTCCGGTGCACACCGGACAGTCCGGTGCCCCCATCTGACCGTTGGCTCGGCCACGCGTCACGCGTGGATTGCGCGGCCGACCGTTGGCGCACTCGACCGTTGGCTCACCGGACAGTCCGGTGCACCACCGGACAGTCCGGTGAATTTTAGCCGGACGCTGTAGACTAGTTTCCCGAGAGCGGCGGCTTCGTCGCAGACGACTCACCAGACAGTCTGGTGCACCACCGGACAGTCCGGTGATTTATAGCCATACGCCGCCGTCGAGACCCGAGAGCAGACTGTTCATCTGGACTAGTCCTGGCACACCGGACACTGTCTGGTGCACCACCGGACAGTCCGGTGCACCCAGACCGAGCAGCCTTTTGGCTGAACACAGCCAACTTATCTCCAAAGCGATTTCTCCTGTTTCTAGCACTTAGACACAATACATTAGTCTTCAAAACAATGTACTAAGTCTAGAAACATACCTTTAATCTTGATTTGCACTTCTTTGAGTCTTTGGCACAAATATTACTCAAGGCATTTGTGTGGAGCACTTAATCACCAAAATCTTATAGAAATGGCCCAAGGGCACATTTCCCTTTCAATCTCCCCCTTTTTGGTGATTTATGCCAACACAACAAAAAGCAACTAAAGAAGTGCAACATCAATGCAAATGAGAACAAAAATTTGTTTTTGATTCAAATTTGGCATATTTGGATCATTCTTTGCCACCACTTGGTTTGTTTTTGCAAATGAAACTCAAATTCCTATCTCTAAGTCAAATTCACTTGTTGAGGCACAGAGAGAGGTATTCCAAGAGAAATTGATCAAAGATTCAAAAACTCCCCCTTTTTCCATAATCAACCATTCTCCCCACAAGAGACCAACTTTTGACAATAAGAGACAATAATAGTATTTTGACAAAACAAAAGCTCTAACTCTACTATTTTCAAAATTCTCAAGTGGTAGCTGATCCATTTCTTGCTTTGGCCTTAATTTCTCCCCCTTTGGCATTAAGCACCAAAACGGGATCATTATTGGCCCTTAAACCTCATTGCCTCACCAAAATCTTCAATTAAGAGTAAAAAGGCAATAAGAGCACGGAGATGAACTTGGAGTAAATTACCCTCTCATCGGAGTGCAGTGGAAGTCTTGCATGGTCCAAGTTCACCTTTTCCCTTTCAATCCTTCTTTGAGACTAAATTAAGAAAACTCAAGCACACGGTTAGTCTCAAAGGGTCAAGTTGTAGCATTTCTCCCCCTAAATATGTGCATCATTCACACATGGACTTGTGAGGTCCGGGGATCCCTTGCACAACTTGAGCACCATAAATAAGCAATAAAAAGCATAAAGGAACATGATCAAAGGCATAAAACACATGTATGCTCTATATCAATCCAAGTTACGCGAATCTAAGACATTTAGCTCACTACGCAGCCTACAAAAGGTCTTCTCATCTAAAGGCTTGGTAAAGATATCGGCTAGCTGGTTCTCGGTGCTAACATAAAACACTTCGATATCTCCCTTTTGCTGGTGGTCTCTCAAAAAGTGATGCCGGATGTCTATGTGCTTTGTGCGGCTGTGTTCAATAGGATTGTCCGCCATGTGGATTGCACTCTCATTGTCACATAGGAGTGGGACTTTGCTCAGATTGTAGCCAAAGTCCCGGAGGATTTGCCTCATCCAAAGTAGTTGCACGCAACACTGTCCTGCGGCAACGTACTCGGCCTCAGCGGTGGATAGGGCAACGGAAGTTTGTTTCTTAGAACTCCAGGACACCAGGGACCTTCCTAGGAATTGGCACGTCCCTGATGAACTCTTCCTATCGACCTTACATCCAGCATAGTCAGAGTCTGAATATCCAATTAAGTCAAAGGTAGACCCCTTTGGATACCAGATCCCGAAGCAAGGCGTAGCAACTAAATATCTAAGAATTCGCTTAACGGGCACAAGGTGACACTCCCTTGGGTCGGATTGAAATCTAGCACACATGCATACGCTAAGCATAATATCCGGTCTACTAGCACACAAATAAAGTAAAGACCCTATCATAGACTGGTATGCCTTTTGATCAACGGACTTACGTCCTTTGTTGAGGTCGGCATGTCCCTCAGTTCCCATTGGAGTCTTTGCGGGCTTGGCGTCCTTCATCCCAAACCGCTTGAGCAAGTCTTGCGTATACTTCGTTTGAGAGATGAAGGTGCCATCCTTGAGTTGATTCACTTGAAATCCAAGAAAGTAGTTCAACTCGCCCATCATCGACATCTCGAATTTCTGAGTCATTACCCTGCTAAACTCTTCACAAGACTTTTGGTTAGTAGAACCAAATATTATGTCATCTACATAAATTTGGCACACAAATAGATCACCATCACAAGTCTTAGTAAAAAGAGTTGGATCGGCTTTCCCAACCTTGAAAGCATTAGCAATTAAAAAGTCTCTAAGGCATTCATACATGCTCTTTGGGCTTGCTTAAGTCCATAAAGCGCCTTAGAGAGCTTACACACGTGGTTGGGGTACCGTTCATCCTCAAAGTCAGGGGTTGCTCCACGTACACCTCCTCCTTGATTGGCCCATTGAGGAAAGCGCTCTTCACGTCCACTTGGAACAACCTGAAAGAATGGTGAGCGGCATAGGCTAACAAAATACGAATCGACTCTAGCCTAGCCACAGGAGCAAAAGTCTCCTCAAAGTCCAAACCTATGACTTGGGCATAACCTTTTGCCACAAGTTGAGCCTTGTTCCTTGTCACCACCCCATGCTCGTCCTGTTTGTTGCAGAACACCCACTTGGTTCCCACAACGTTTTGCTTGGGACGTGGCACCAGTGTCCAAAGTTCATTTTGCTTGAAGTTGTTGAGCTCTTCTTGCATGGCCAACACCCAGTCCGGATCTAGCAAGGCCTCTTCTACCCTAAAAGGCTCAATAGAAGAGACAAAAGAGTAATGCTCACAAAAATTAGCTAATCTAGAGCGAGTGGTCACTCCCTTGCTAATGTCACCCAAAATCTGGTCGATGGGATGATTCCTTTGAATCATCGCTCGAACTTGAGTTTGAGGGGCTTGTGGTACTTCTTCCTCCTCATCTTCGACATCCTGTGCTCCCCCTTGATCACACGCCTCTTCTTGAGGGACCTGTTCGTCATCTTGAGTTGGGGGGTGTACTGTCGTTGAGGAAGAAGGTTGATCTTGCTCCTTGTGTTCCTGTGGTCGCACGTCTCCAATTGCCATGGTACGAATTGCGTCCGTTGGAACATCATCTTCATCTACATCATCAAGATCAACTTGCTCTCTTGGAGAGCCATTAGTCTCATCAAATACAACGTCGCTAGAGACTTCAACCAACCCCGATGATTTGTTGAAGACTCTATAAGCCTTTGTATTTGAGTCATAACCTAACAAAAACCCTTCTACAGCTTTGGGAGCAAATTTTGAATTTCTACCTTTCTTCACTAGAATATAACATTTACTCCCAAATACACGAAAATATGAAACATTAGGTTTGTTACCGGTTAGAAGCTCGTATGACGTCTTCTTGAGGAGGCGATGAAGGTAGACTCGGTTTATAGCGTAGCAAGCTGTGTTCACAGCTTCCGACCAAAACCGCTCGGGCGTCTTGAATTCTCCAAGCATCATCCTCGCCATGTCTATAAGCGTCCTGTTCTTCCTCTCTACCACACCGTTTTGCTGTGGTGTGTAGGGAGCGGAGAACTCATGCTTGATTCCTTCCTCCTCAAGGTACTCCTCCACTTGAAGGTTCTTGAACTCGGACCCGTTGTCGCTTCTAATCTTTTTCACCTTCAGCTCAAATTCGTTTTGAGCTCGCCTTAGAAAGTGCTTGAGGGTCCCTTGGGTTTCTGATTTATCCTGCAAAAAGAATACCCAAGTGAAGCGGGAAAAATCATCAACAATAACAAGACCATACTTACTTCCCCCGATGCTAAGGTAGGCGACGGGTCCGAAGAGGTCCATATGCAGTAGCTCCAGAGGTCTTGATGTAGTCATCACATTCTTGTTGTGATGAGTGCTTACCACCTGTTTACCTGCTTGACAAGCTGCACAAGGTCTATCTTTTTCGAAAGTTACATTTGTTAGACCTAACACATGTTCTCCCTTTAGAAGCTTGTGAAGGTTCTTCATCCCCACATGTGCTAGACGGCGATGGCACAGCCAGCCCATGCTAGTCTTAGCGATTAAGCATGCATCTAGATCGGCCTCCTCCTTCAAAAAATCAACTAAATAGAGTTTGCCATCTAGTACACCCTTAAAAGCTAATGAACCATCACTCCTTCTAAAGACAGACACATCTACGTTTGTAAATAAGCAATTGTAACCCATATTACATAATTGACTTACGGACAACAAGTTATATCCGAGCGATTCTACTAAAAACACATTAGATATTGAATGCTCGGATGAAATAGCTATTTTTCCTAGTCCTTTAACCTTGCCTTGATTCCCATCACCGAATATGATTGAATCTTGGGAATCTTTGTTCTTGACGTAGGAGGTGAACATCTTCTTCTCCCCCGTCATGTGGTTTGTGCATCCGCTGTCGATAATCCAGCTTGAGCCCCCAGATGCATAAACCTGCAAAGCAAATTAGGCTTGGGTTTTAGGTACCCAACTCTTGTTGGGTCCTACAAGGTTAGTTACAATAGCCTTAGGGGCCCAAATGCAAGTCTTGTCTCCCTTGCATTTGGCTCCCACCTTTTTAGCAATCACCTTTTTATTTTTACATGAGAGAATAAATTTAGCATTGCAAGCATGAAAGACAGTGGTAGATCCATTAAACACTTTCCTAGGAGCATGAGACACAAAATTCCTCCTAGATCTACCATTAAAGTTTGAACTTGAAGCAATCATGGCATGAGAGTCAAAGGCATTATAACTCCTATTATAATGAACATTTCTAGAATATTTCCTATCATGATACAAGAAAGCATGACTCCTTTGAACACTATTAGTCATAGGGGCCTTCCCTTTGTCCTTGGCAGAGATGGGAGCCCTTTGACTTGTTAAGTTCTTGGCTTCCCTTCGAAAGCCAAGCCCATCCTTAATTGAGGGATGTCTACCTACCGTGTAGGCATCCCTTGCAAATTTTAGTTTATCAAAATCATTTTTGCTAGTCTTAAGTTGGGCATTAAGACTAGCTACTTCATCATTTAATTTAGAAATAGAAATTAAATGTTCACTGCAAGCATCAACATTAAAATCTTTACACCTAGTGCAAATCACAACATGCTCAACACAAGAACTAGATTTATTTTCTACTTCTAGCTTAGCATTTAAATCATCATTAATACTTCTTAAGCTAGCCAAAGTCTCATGACAAGTAGATAATTCACATGACAGCATTTCATTCCTTTTAACTTCTAAAGCAAGAGACTTTTGCACACTTACAAATTTATCATGCTCTTCATATAAAAGATCCTCTTGCTTTTCTAAAAGTTTATCCTTTTCATTTAGAGCATCAATTAATTCATTGATCTTTTCTACTTTTGCTCTATCTAATCCTTTAAACAAGCTTGTGTAATCAATTTCATCATCACTAGAGTCCTCATCACTAGAAGTAGAGTACTTAGGAGTTTCTCTAGTGATTACTTTCTTTTCCTTTGCCATTAGGCAAGTGTGGCGCTCGTTGGGGAAGAGCGACGATTTGTTGAAGGCCGAGGCGGCGAGTCCCTTGTCGTCGGAGTCGGACGACGAACAATCCGAGTCCCACTCTTTGCCAAGGTGTGCCTCGCCCTTCGCCTTCTTGTAGGCCTTCTTCTTTTCCCTCTTCCCGCCTTTCTCTTGTTCCTGGTCATTAGTGTTGTCGGGACAATTTGCTATAAAATGACCATACTTACCACACTTGAAGCAGGAGCGCTTTCCCTTTGTCTTGCTCTTGTTTGGGTGCTCCTTTCTTCCTTTAAGCGTCGTCTTAAAGCGCTTGATGATGAGGGCCATTTCTTCCTCGTTGAGCCCGGTCGCCTCAACTTGCGCCACCTTGCTAGGTAGCGCCTCCCTGCTACTTGTTGCTTTGAGAGCAACGGTTTGAGGCTCGTGGATCAACATTGGGCCATTTAGCGCCTCATCAACATATCTCGCCTCCTTGATCATCATTCGCCCGCTCACAAACTTCCCAAGTATTTCCTCGGGCGTCATCTTGGTATACCTAGGATTTTCACGAATAGAGTTTACAAGATGAGGATCAAGGACAGTGAAGGACCTTAGCATTAGCCAGACGACGTCGTGGTCCGTCCATCTCGTGCTTCCATAGCTCCTTATTTTGTTGACCAGGGTCTTGAGCCTGTTATATGTTTGGGTTGGCTCCTCCCCCCTGATCATTGTGAACCTTCCCAGTTTGCCCTCCACCAACTCTATCTTGGTGAGCATGGTGACATCATTTTCCTCATGCGAGATCCTGAGGGTGTCCCAAATCTGCTTGGCGTTATCCAAGCCGCTCACCTTATGGTACTCTTCCCTGCACAAGGATGCTAAAAGAACAGTGGTAGCTTGTGCATTTTTGTGAATTTGTTCATTAATAAACATGGGATTATCTGTACTATCAAATTGCATTCCATTCTCTACTATCTCCCATATACTTGGATGAAGAGAGAACAAGTGGCTACGCATTTTGTGACTCCAAAATCCGTAGTCCTCTCCATCAAAGTGTGGAGGTTTACCAAGAGGAATGGAAAGCAAATGTGCATTTGAATTATGTGGAATACGAGAGTAATCAAAAGAAAAGTTTGAGTTGATCGTTTTCTTTTTCTCGTAGTCGTCGTCGTCCTTTTGGGAAGAAGACTCGTCGCTGTCGTAGTAGACTATCTTCTTGATGCGCCTCTTCTTCCCGTCTTTCTTTTTGTGACTTGAGCCAGAGTCGGTGGGCTTATCGTCTCTTGGCTCGTTGAAGGTGGACTCCTTCTCCTTATCGTTGACCACCATCCCCTTTCTCTTAGGATCCATCTCTTCGGGCGATTAGTCCCTTGCGTGAAGAAAACGGCTCTGATACCAATTGAGAGCACCTAGAGGGGGGTGAATAGGTGATCCTGTAAAAACTTGAAACTTAAAACCACAAACTTGATTAAGTGTTAGAGCAATAAAGCCAAGTGGCTAGAGAGGAGTTCCTGCTAAACACGATAACCACAAAGAAATCAACACAGAGAGGCACAGTGGTTTATCCCGTGGTTCGGCCAAGTCCAACACTTGCCTACTCCACGTTGTGGCGTCCCAACGGACGAGGGTTGCACTCAACCCTTTCAAGCGGTCCAAAGACCCACTTGAATACCACGGTGTTTCTCTTTGTTTCACTATATCCCGCTTGCGAGGAATCTCCACAACTTGGAGCCTCTCGCCCTTACAATTTGATGATCACAAAGAAGCACGGAAGTAAGGGTGGGAAAAGCAACACACACAAGACTCAAAGCAAGAGCACAAACACGCACACTAGCCAACAACTTGAGCTCAAAGTTCACACACGGAGTTCTCGACTCAGAAGGAGCTCAAATTGCTATCACAACGAATCAAATGTGCTAAAATGGAGTCTTGGTGCATAGGGATGATCAAAGAATGCTTGTTTTCTCCTCCATGCGCCTAGGGGTCCCTTTTATAGCCCTAAGGCAGCTAGGAGCCGTTGGAAGCAATCCAGGAAGGCAATTCTTGCCTTCTGTCGGGTGGCGCACCGGATAGTCCGATGCACCACCGGACATCCCCTGTTCGCAGTTCGGTGCAGATTGCTTTCCTAAATAGGCGCAGCCGATCGTTGAAGATTTGGAGCCGTTGACGCACCGAACATTGTCCGGTGCACACCGGACAGTCCGGTGCCCCCATCTGACCGTTGGCTCGGCCACGCGTCACGCGCGGATTGCGCGGCCGACCGTTGGCGCACTCGACCGTTGGCTCACCGGACAGTCCGGTGCACCACCGGACAGTCCGGTGAATTTTAGCCGGACGTTGTAGACTGGTTTCCCGAGAGCGGCGGCTTCGTCACAGACGACTCACCAGACAGTCCGGTGCACCACCGGACAGTCCGGTGATTTATAGCCGTACGCCACCATCGAGACCCGAGAGCAGGCTGTTCATCTGGACTAGTCCTGGCATATCGGACACTGTCTGGTGCACCACCGGACAGTCCGGTGCACCCAGACCGAGCAGCCTTTTGGCTGAACACAGCCAACTTATCTCCAAAGCGATTTCTCCTGTTTCTAGCACTTAGACACAATACATTAGTCTTCAAAACAATGTACTAAGTCTAGAAACATACCTTTAATCTTGATTTGCACTTCTTTGAGTCTTTGGCACAAATATTACTCAAGGCATTTGTGTGGAGCACTTAATCACCAAAATCTTATAGAAATGGCCTAAGGGCACATTTCCCTTTCACTAGGAAGGTCCCTGGTGTCCTGGAGTTCAAAGAAACAGACATCTGTTGCCCTATCCACCGCTGAGGCCGAGTATGTTGCCGCAGGACAGTGTTGCGTGCAACTACTTTGGATGAGGCAAACCCTCCGGGACTTTGGCTACAATCTGAGCAAAGTCCCACTCCTATGTGATAATGAGAGTGCAATCCACATGGCGGATAATCCTGTTGAACACAGCCGCAGTAAGCACATAGACATCTGGCATCACTTCCTGAGAGACCACCAGCAAAAGGGAGATATCGAGGTGTACCACATTAACACCGAGAACCAGGTAGCCGATATCTTCACTAAGCCTTTAGATGAGAAAAGGTTTTGCAGCTTGCATAGTGAGCTAAATGTCTTAGATTCGCGTAACTTGGATTGATAGCATACATGTGTTCTATGCCTTTGATCATGTTACATTGTGCTTTTACATCATTTGTTATCTATTTATGGTGCTCAAGTTGTACAAGCCTCCTCGGACCTCACAAGTCCATATGCAAATGGTGCAAATATTTAGGGGGAGTGTGCTACAACTTGATCCCTTTGAGACTAATTTGTTTGGTTGAGAACACTTGTTGTAGTCTCAAAGGTGCATTGAAAGGGAAAGATGGACTTGGACGACGCAAAGACTTCCACTGCACTCCGGTATTAGTGTATCTAATTCCAAGTTCATTCTTATGCTCTATTTGCCTTTTTTGCTCTTCATTGACAATTTTTGGTGAGGCAATGGGGTTCAGGGGCCAAAAATGATCCCGTTTGGGTGCTTAATGCCAAAGGGGGAGAAATTAAGGCCAAAGCAAATAGATCAGCCAACCACTTGTGATTTTTGAAAATAATAGAGTTAGATTTTTTTTTGATTTGTCTAAAATACTCTTATTGCAAAATTTGGTCTCTTGTGGGGGAGAATTTTGATTATGGGAAAAGGGGGAGTTTCTGGCACTTGATCAATTTTACTCTTGCAACAACTCTCTATGTGCCCAAACAAGTGTGTTTGACTTAGAGATAGGAAAAAGAATTTGATTTGCAAAAACAAACCAAGTGGTGGCAAAGAGTGATCCAAATATGCCAAATCATAAGCAAAAACAATTTGGTCTTCAATTTGAATCGATATTGCACTTCTCTTGTTGCTTTTTGATGTGTTGGCATAAATCACCAAAAAGGGGGAGATTGAAAGAGAAATGCGCCCTTGGGCAATTTCTATAAGTATTTTGGTGATTAGATGCCCAACACATTATTTGAGTACTAATGTGCTAAATATGTGAAAGGTGCAAATCAAAGTAAAAGGTACGTTTCTAGACTTAGTACATTGTTTTTTGAATACTAATGTGTTTCTCTAATTGCTAGAAACAGTGAGAAAAGAGAAGAAAAGGATTGCAAAAGAGTTGGCTATGTGCAGCAAACTCCAGTTCGGCGTGGCACACCGGACAGTGTCTGGTGTGCCAGGCTAGTCCACGGTGAACTCGCCGCTCTCAGGATTCGACGGCCGCGTACGACTATAATTCATCGAACTGTTCGGTGGTGCACCGGACTGTCCGGTGAGCCAACGGTCACCAGCGCCAACGGTCGGCCGCGAAATCTGCGGGCGACGCGTGGCAGCTCCAACAGTCGACAGGGGGCACCGGACTGTCTGGTGTGCACCGGACAGTGTCCGGTGCGCTAATGGACCCAGGGCTGCAATGATCAACTATGCCCGATTTGGAAGGAGATCGTGCATCGGACAGGCTACAGTAGCTGTCCGGTGGCACACCGGACTGTCCGGTGCGCCACTCGACAGAAGGCAGGAATTGCCTTCCAAGATTGTCTCCAACAGCTCCTAGCTGCCTTGGGGCTATAAAAGGGACCCCTAGGCGCATGGAGGAGAGAACTAAGCATTCTCTAAGTATTCTAAAGCATCCAGACTCCGCTCCCGCACATTTGCTTCATTGTGTTAGTGATTTGAGCTCCATTTGAGTTGCGAACTCCGTGTGTGGTGTTTCGAGCTCAAGTCTAGACTTGTGTGCATGGTTGTGCTGCGAATTTGAGTCTTGTATGTGTTGCTCTTCCCAACCTTACTCTGTGCCTTCTTTGTGATCTCTATTGTAAGGGCGAGAGACTCCAAGTTGTGGAGATTCCTCGCAAATGGGAAAATACACTAATGGAAAAGACTGTGGTATTCAATTTGATCATCGGATCACTTGAAAGGGGTTGAGTGCAACCCTCGTCCATTGGGACGCCACAACGTGGAAGTAGGCAAGTGTTACTTGGCCGAACCACGAGATAAAATCGCGTGTCCCTTGTGTTGCTTTCTCTGTGATTGTTTTGTCCACAAGAACTCGCCTCAAAACTATTTAGTCGCACTAACACTTCTATAACTAAGTTTTGTGGCTATTTAGTGTTTGGTTTTATAGGATCACCTATTCACCCTCCCTCTAGGTGCTCTCAAGTTTAGATCCCCCTGCTAGTCCCACTCATCAATATAATCACGGTGGTGGGTCTCGAAGTCCGTGACCTTCTTCTGCCTCTATCTGTCGAACCTGCAAAAGTTAGACACATATATTAGTAACTCATTGCATATTTGAAATAAGAGCTAGAATAACAAGTGGACAAAGTAACTCACTTGTGAAGTTCTATTGAAGTCGAGAAGGGCTCCACCGAAAACTCCTGTCGCAATCCGAACTATCGAGCCACTCTGAGGGGCAAGTGGTACTCAACGACATAAAAACAAATGAGGGGACACCTCATTAGGTAAATGTTCTCGTCTATGGAGCACATGCTGCTCAACTGTATGCTGGCGAAATATTGCTCAAGATATGGTTGCCAGGTCACCTAAAAAGTATTAGAATTCACATATAAGTTTATATTAATTTTACCAACGTCTTAAGAAAAAAGATAAAAGTACACAACTAGGATGATCCTGGATTGGATCCTAGTTCAATGGGATCTCCTAGGGGTACCACCGGATTAGAAGCCCCACAAACGCCGCGAAGAGGACGAGAAATCTCATACTCGTTCGGGCCCGATTAAGCATCGGGCACAACAACCACTTCTTCCGGAAGCTCAGGCAAAAGAGCTTCAATACGAGATGCATTTGGTATTTGTGGAGACAACCCAAATGGAGCATCGCAATGACTAACAGATAACTTTCGAACAACCACATCCAAACATAGTGGAACAATCGTCTTCACAATTCTGACATATCTCACCCAATTAGAGATGGCAATGGGTACCCGAAACCCGAAACCCGATGGGTTTTTACCCCATTAGGGTACGGGTTTGGGTCAATTTTCATACCCATGGGTTTGTTAATGGGCATAAATCTATACCCGGTGGGTTTATGGGTACGGGTTTGTTCCTATAGTACCCAAACCCGTGAACCCGTGGGTTTTTCAAACCCGACCAAACCTAGTGCATATTGTCATTTTATTTTATAAATGATCAACAATCTTGTTATTCCTTATTTACTTCGTAACTTTTATCAATCGGTGAATGTATCAGTAGTTGGTGAGAGTGTTGCTTGCTTGCTATTATAGTTTTTACTAGCATTATATATGTGGTGGATAGATAACTTAGTGCAAGGTCACTTAATTATACAACTTATTATTTATATTTCATTCTCTCTACTAATAATTTTTATACCAAATCATGAACTCGTTGTTCATTACATAGATTTTGGATCATGATATCATTAATTATTACGATACTTATTAATTATGAGAAGAACAAGTATATTGGAGATGAAACCCGCGGGTAACCCATGGATACCCGCTAACCCGATGGGTACGGGTTTGGGCAAAATCTCAAACCCGTCATGGGTACGGGTTTTTTAATGGGCATAGATATTTTTCACGGGTACGGGTTTGGGACGACATAACCCGGCGGGTTTGTACCCGTTGCCATCTCTACACCCAATCATCTTCTGAGGCAATGGAGATCAACCGTCGGACAACTGTCTCAGATGTAATATGGGACAACAAACCCTGAATTGATATTCTAGGGTCGTTTATATTGCAACTAATCTCCTCACAAGCTCGAGCGAAAATCTGGGCAAAAGATGGTCTTTCATCGAACATCATGGTCACGTTCTTCATACCATAAAACTAGCATTCCCATAAACATCTGTCTCCACGCTTCCTCTATGGTATAGTGTCACTAGGGTGTCCATCTATTGCAAACATGGATTACTAACTCAATAGTGGCTAAATACTAGTGCCTCAATACTTACTAAGTAATAAATAAATAATAACTACTTACTATATAGTAAATATTAAATAACCACATTCACCGAAATTACATAATCTATGAATAATGTACGAAAACAATGTACACATGAGATCGCGTACGAGTCCAGCTAACGGTGGAGAAGGTCAAGTCGGAAAGACACCTATATACAAAAAAAATACTATTGTCAATAAAAAAATCGGCAACACCTCCCCTATAAAGTGATGTTTCTAAAACCTGCAAAGAAACAACAACACGATGGTTGCCAACACAGAAAACTGCTACTACAAGTATATGCTAAACCCTTTATAATCACTCACTTTCCTCCATCAATTACACTAACAATATGCTACCGACTTACTAACTATATAATCACTAACTATATATACGAACAAATAAATACCTAGCTAACTATTTATAATAACAAATAAATAGCTAACAGACTATAAATTAAACCAAGTAATCTTGTGCTAGAAATTTATTTTTCAGACAGGAAAATCTATTTAGCTAACTAATTAATACAAATTAATACCAAGCAACGATAGATGAACATCTAGCTGTCTAATTAGCTAACTAATTAATACAAATCAAGTAGAATCCTTACCGTGGGGAGATGGGGGCGCGGCGACCGGCAAGGTAGAGCGGGGGGCGCGGCTACCGACGACGTGAAGCTGGGGGCGCGGGCGCTAGGGCGGCGCTGGGGCCGGGCAGCGCGGCAGGCGGCACGCCGGGTGGCTAGGTGCCTGGGGCCGGGCGTTGCTGCGGGCGGCGTGCCGGGCGGCTGGGGGCGGCGCTGCGGGCGGCGAGCCGAGTGGCTGCGAGCGTCTCTGGTGGCGGCATGGGCGCAGGAGACAAACGACTGGAGTGGGAGGAAGGAGAAAGCGGCGCGTCGGTTAAGTCCTAGCTCGACGCCAAGATTGGTGGCACCGAGCTATGTACCACGGTGGCCACCACGTCAGCAAAGCTCGGTGCCAAGACCTGTGGCGCCGAACCATGTTAGCTCGGCGCCACAGCTCATGGCGCCGAGCTTTAGATCCAAAATTGCATTTAAGTATTCTAGGGGTCTAAACGCAAATATTTTTCGAAAATAGGGCTAAAAAACAAAAAAAAATCGGCCCACGCGCCCTGCCCCCACCCCCACTGCCGACACAATCGTCCACTCGTACCTCGACGTCTCGACCTGTCGCCCCCCTGCCACATGGAAGTTTCAGTATTTCTTTAGGCAGGAACCAGCCCAAAGATTGGTTGCATGTGGGAACAGCAAACAATGCTCAATGCACATGGAAGTTTCAGTATTTCTTTACGCAGGAACCAGCCCAAGTTCAAAATTAGAATAAAATAGTGTATAGCATATGCGCCATCCTTTGAGTGTACAGCCACCATATTGAACAAAGTTGTAATCTTGAGCATGTTGTTCCTGCCAGGAACGACTCAGCGGCGTAGACTCGACCTCTCACAGGGACATTTCCCACGTGTCCAGTGGGCATCAACAGGTCACTATGTGAAACAGTCAGAGCCAGAGCCCAGAGGTGAGGTGAAGCAGTTTTAGTTCTTTAACAGCTATCAAAATGTTTTCGATCGCCAGCTGCTTGTAGAGGGACTAGAGGAAAAGTGGTATCAGTGAACTTTTTTCTCGTGTTCATCCGTTCAATCATCCGTCGATCAAAGAATGATAGAAATTATGAGAGTAATGATGTAATGTGACGTAAAAATACTCCAACTCGATCCTAACGGTATGCCTACTTTATGTCCAAAAGAATTTACTCCAGCAACCAATTCAAAACGAAATCAAGCGTGGCCGTGGGGAGGCACGAATGCTGTGCTCACACGAATGGCAAGAACCCACAAGGCTGTCACCGGTCACCACAGGAGAATCAAGCGCGCTGCGGCAGCGAGCAGCAAGGAGCTGGCAACGCCGACGCCGACGGCGCCGGTGCTGTGCGCGGCGCTCGTCGAGCCGCCCTTGCCGCCCGTCAGGCCGCCTGCTTTGCCGGCGGCCGCGGGGCTGGGGGCATCGGACGCCCCGGACTCGGGCGCGGGCGCGGGCGCCGGCGCGAGCGGCGGGTCCTTGCTGAAGAGCTGCATGGGCAGCAGCACCTTGTTGATCGCGTAGACGGCGACGGGCCTGGTGGCGTACACGCTGCTGGCGATCTTGGGCCTGGACCACATGGACTGCACGTAGATGGTGCCCATGTCGTCGGTGAGGTTGAGCGTGTAGGGCGACCCGGCGAAGGTGTCCACCGGGTTGAGCGAGCTCAGGTTCTTGAACTCGGCCAGGGAGTAGAACCTGGGCAACGCGTGGTACAGGAGCAGCTTCTTGAGCTGGTCGGAGGTGAGGTTGGAGAAGGTGGACTTCTTGAGCGCCGAGAACGCCGAGTCCTTGGGGACGAACACGGTGATGCCCACTTTGGTGTCGTTGGCCTGGCCCTGGAAGGTCTCGATCACGTTGGTCCTCTCCAGGTAGCTGAGGAACGTGTGGAACGGGCCGGCCACGCTCAGGAGCTCCGCGAGGTCCACGTAGTGCGGCGCCGGCGCCGGGGCCGGGGCCGGCGGCAGTGACACGGGCACCGGCGCCGGCGGGCTACCCTTCTGAGCCAATGCCGGGGTGGAGAGGAGGACCGCCAGTACAGCCGCGGCAAGAATTGCCGCTTTGGACCCCATCAAGCAGCGGCTGCCTGGCGCGCGGCGCGCCTGATCCTCTGCTCGCTTCTCTGGTTGAAGCCCCTGACGAGATCACGCAGAAAGTACAGTTAGCAATTTGATCTGATTGATCAAAATGTCCAAATGTTTCTGGGTTCGAATCAAATGCTATTATCGAATCGTGCCGTACGTTACTGGTCTACTCGGGAGCTAATTAATTCACTCGCTATCTCTTGGAAAAAAACGGTCTCACTTCGGATACAAGATAGATCGTTGGATCTGCTAGTTTGTCTAGACGGTTCGTTGTATTGTAGGAGTGCTAGTGCCAGCCAGATCATGGTACGAGACGGGGGATAGAACAATCGCTTGAACAAAAAGGCAAAGGAGAAAGAAAAAGAAAAGAACTTTGAGATCTGAAACCAATACAAAAAGGCATCACAATGCATGTAGAGTCGGTAATTCTCAAGCTGACAATTGCACGCGACTGAGGACAAGAACATCATAACCAGGTACAGTTCCTTGCAAATGCAGGAGAACATGACAAAATCCAAGGGGGGGGGGGAGCAAACCTGGTCGAGCGTAGCAGAGCAGGGAAGAGGGGACGGGAGAAGAAGACTAGAAGAGAGGGTGGCAGCTCGAAGGAGAGCTGGGTAGAGATAGAGGGGGTGCTAATGTGCTATATAAAGGGAACATATCCAGTGTATATGAGCAATTGCACGAACTAACAAAAAAAAATTTAAAAAAAATCGGTGCATATGAGACTTTGGTGTATATAGGTTTCCACGCTACTCTAATTATAATTATATACAAATATATTAAAAAAAAATAAAACAAATATTGAGATGTCCATATGGGGGTAGGGGGGGGGGGGGGGGGCAAGCAGTTGGTGCCCGCGCGCTCTCAGCGAAGAAGGTGCGCGTTGAACTGCTGATTGCTGAAAGCTGGCCAGGCATCAGCTGCCTGTCCTGGCCCTCTCTGGTCCGTTCTTGAGTAAATCGCACTGCTCCTCCATCAGTGGTAGTAGGACAGTTAGGCCCCGTTTTCAGAAACAATTCTCGCTCGTTAGTTGGTAGCAGTGCAATTAGACCGCGTTTCAGAAACTACTGTATTTCAGACACGATCTGTTGTGTGTGGGCGTTTTGCTGAAAGCATGCAGTGTTTGTTTGCCTTTTCTGATAAACTGTTCCCGGTGCTTGCTAGTTTTGTTAGGGCTTGTGTACCGTCTGCCCAGTAATTAAGATACCGCGCTTCAGTTTTATTATTGCATGGTCAATCGCAAACTGGCACCCGGCTGCATCGAGCGCTTCTGACTTTTTTCTCTCTCTCTCTCGAATCCAGTTGCGCGCACTCTGCGCTTTTGAACTCGTCTTCTTGTGCAAGGCCACGAGAAGTGCGAGAAACTGTAAACTTGTTTATTCGATGTCTGTCTGACATCGAGATCCATGAGACTCAAAACTGGTATCAAAAGATTTCATCTGACCATCTGAGGGCAGACCAAAGAAGCTCCGGTTTGGATCAACTGTTGGTCACTCACTGGTGTGGAGTCCACACACCACATGTACAGTAGTACAGCTACAAAAGTCAGTAGCAGATTAGCAGCGGCTACCTACAAAAGGCTATTATTATTCATGGAAGACTTCGAGTCAGCTTAGTGCATCGCTGCGGTTAATAATCCTGACAACGTAACCAATGCTCCTTTTTTTCTATACCACACAAGGATTCCTTCAACTTGCATGCCAGTCGAAGTATACTAATAACCAAATTGTTTTGCTTGAGGTAGAAAAGCACATGGCTACGAGAAAATGTCACAAATTGTCATCAGCTCACGAGAAAAAAAAATGATCTTTCTAGAAATGATGGGGGTTTTTTAAAATGGAATGATTTATGTACATCTTAATGTACATATAACATTTTATTGCTTCAGAAATCGATATGTAATAATGAAGTTTAGCCATCAGTGGTATGAGGTGTCAAGTGGATTTGATAATGTGAGCTCACTACCGTACTTGATTTTGAAGTGTCGGTGAGGCGGCTACTTGACACAAATTGTTAATCTATAGAGACAATCTATTTTGAAGTTTCGGATGTCGCAGAGCGGGGATGGGGGAACGTGGGCTGCGATGACAAGTTTCTCGACGGTTACTCAAACTGATGGCTCTGTGGTGTGGGTGACGTCCGTACTCGGTAGACCAAACTAGCCCAGGTTGGCCCATCGATTTGGACTCCCGCCAAATTACGGGTGCGCGTCTAACACGGGCTGGGCCTCCCTCGGCTCGAATGCCGCCGTGTCCAATCCTTAAAAAAAAACAGCTAAAGCATTTGTGTTAACTGTTAGCCGAAACCGACTTTGCTGCAGTATAATGCACATACTGTAAGTCCCCGTCTCTAGCGGGCCATATAAACGGTCGTACAAAGTACTGTTTTATACTATAAATTACGTTGTTTGCAGGATAGAATTTAAAATAAGGAGTAAGATAGAGAGTCTGTTGCCGATAGTCTAAAGCACCATGTTCCACGGTTTTCCACATCATCATGCTCGACCACATTTAAATGATAAAAAAACTAAAACTATGTACAAATAAGGACTTGAGTCATAGTTATGGTCTCCACGACCCTAGAAAAGAAGACACTCTCTGGCTGCAGCATCGAACCTCTAGGATGGTTTCGGGCTTGGTATATGCCATGTGGACCTCAACCCAAGTGGGGTCTGATGACGCCACGTGTCCGGACCGGTGCGACTAGGTCCCGGGCCCCCTCGGGCATTGTTCGGGTGCCCGGCCAGGAGGTCCTGGAATGCCGTTTCCCCACATATTCCCGTGCCTGCCCCGGTCCAAGACAGAGGCAACGTGCAGATTTTACTGTTACCCGCATGTTACTAAGGCAAGATTGTTGACCCAACACGTCGCTTAGGTGCCTTTCTTTATGACTTCACTGTTCCTTGTATGTTACGGAGGCATGGAGGGACAAGTGGAGAAGATGGGACGACACCATCCACCCCTACGCACGACAGCGTATCAGACTACACCGCAACCTACTCCATAGACTACGCATGTGTTAGGATTAGACGAGACAGGGGGATAAATGTCAGGAGCCAGCACGACGACCAAGAGGAGATACGTGCCTAGAAGATGTAGCGTTGCCAGCCCTTACACAACGCCTCACGCTTCAGGTGGGTAGAAACAACTCCTAGGCCCACCTGTCGAGACCTAGCTCTCTTGTAACGTGTCTCTCTTGTGATCGACGACTTATAAGCTTTTAGCTAATATAATTCATAGAATAAGGTATTACGTTTCGGTGGTCTAAACCACTCTAAATTCTTGTGTTTTTGTGTCAAGCCAGACAAATCTCAAACCACCCCGTCAAGGGGTGGGTGCGCTCATCACACGCGGGGGAAGAGCAGAGGCAAGCAAGCATGAAGTCACTGAAACTATCATCTCTATCCTTCCAGCTACACGTCAACTTGAACAGCAGTTTCCAAACTATAGACTAGATTTCTCTCTTGCCACATATCTCAACGGCTCCATGCAAGGCCCTACTGCTGATGAAGTGATGATGAGTAAACTCTTCCATTTTCTTTATTTGCGAGTAAGAGTACTAAATTAACCTTGCTTTTCCAACCACTACAGGTTGACAAAAAAGAGCAAATCATTCTCTCACATTGCATGCACATCATCTTCCATGTTGGCCTGCTGCCCTGCTGCTACCAATAACCCCAAACGGCTAAACATATAGATATAGCCGCATCATTAATCCGATAACTCTTGTTTGATCTCGACATTTCGGCATGCATGGCGAGGAATTTTTTTTTAAAAAAAAAATCTTATCCTGAAAATGCGTTGTCGATACAACGTCGTGATGTGGATGATAGATACTCGATACAACGGCGACGTCGCGCCCATGGCAGTTGAGGGATGGAGGCGTATACATAGTGTTACTACGTACACTACACGCCCTCTTTATCTTATCAGGCGCTGGAAACAATAGTATTTTTGTTTGGTCCATTTGTTGTTCGCAAAATGCCATGTGAATCTCTTATTGGTTATGGCATTGGCATCACGGTCATTGGCATGACCCTGCTTGAAGTGAGCTCATATGCACGTCCAATCGCAGGCAAGCTAGAGTGGTTACTACATTGCGCATTTAAATTTACGTGTCGGTGCAGCATTTGTTCAGGGCACTTAATTTTTCTCATAAACATCTCGGTACATACACAGGACTATAGGTACCCGCTAGCCCCCATTATTCTTCATGAAATGATGATCTCAACAAACCCGTTGTCGCAAAAAAAAAGTGAATTACTTTATGAAATTTCGGTAGCAAATAATTAACCAGGAGAAAAAAAAAAGATAAGGTAAGACCGAAGGTCTGCAATGCAACTGTGTATATGAGTGAAAGGGTACTAAAGTGTTCCCTCTTCCAAAGAGGTTTCGCCTTTGTCTCAAGCCACATTTCTCCAACTTTAATCAGACTCGGTTTCTATATATCATATAGATATACCTTGTTTAAATGAGATATTTATTTAAATATGATTATATTTATTTTTAAATTATTATTGTATATATATTTATATCATCTCTTTTATATAACATAAATAGATATGAGTTGTCGTGGTCGAGGTTCAGTACTTTATATCAAGACAGTAGGGTCTGAATCCTCCACACTTTTTTTTGATATCTTCCGTGTGGAACGCGAGACGACGCACAAAGATTCTCACACTTAAATATAGTACACTTAAATATAGTAGAGTTTTCTAGATAAGTGCACAATTATTTTTTGTATACTTGATCAAAATGTAAGAAGTTTAGCTTAGTACTTCCTTTGTCTTGAAATACAAGTAGTCTGGCAAAATATCACCTTATTCCTTGCTAACTGGAATAGAGGGAATAATTAGTTGTTATTTTTTCTTAATTATTGGCTAGCTATTTCGGGTGATCCCAATTCAAAAGGAGCCTCAATATTTCTTGCTAAAAATATAGAGGAGAGAGGAGATTAAAGAATATACCTTATATGTTGGTAGAAATTTCGAATTCTTGAACCATTTAGGATTAGCCTTAGTGGAGAGTTTTGTGACAAAGTTCTCAATGCCAATTTTTTTTGTGTTGGTAATTGTAATGATAGGTTTTATCTAGATAAAACTCTCTCTAACTTACCAAATTTGATGACGTGTCACAATATTGAATAAGAATGAAACCCATTTGGAGAAAATAGTAACTTGCTGGCTCAACTGGCTGGATGTGTAAGGTGTGGTGGCCATGCACAAGTCACCTAGATTCGAGTTCTGTTCAACTTAAATCAAGGTCCCTATTCACAAACCACATGATTCCTCTTAGATAAGTTACTTTTTATAAGAAATGAGCCTAACCCAATTAGTTAGTTGGGAGATGTGGTCATGTATCCAACTAGTGAACTCGAATTTGGATGCCTATCACCTTGATCTTGGTATGTTGCCCTTAGTTTTTGTTTGTTTGAAAATAAGAGTAAACTTTTTCTTACTTCTACTTACCTTCACACCTCTATTTACCTCTATTGAGAATAGATACTTTATCCTTGTTTATTTAAAAGGAATTATAGTACATTAAGAGAATATTACAAGGAGCAGCATGTGTGCCTTGAATTGAACTAGCTAAATAATGAACTAATGAGTAGTTGAGGGTGTAACTAATAGTTAGCTACACTATTACCTAGAAGCGTTTAGATGTCTACTGCTAAAAGCAGCTATAACAGCTGAACTATTAGCTAGGTACCTTGTTTAAATGTATCCAGTTAAGTTTAACGAATAACTATTAGTTCTGGTGCATTTAAACATGACATTACTTGCATTACAATGCAGGCGGAGAGAAGCCGAGAAAGACAGTTTCGCAAAGAAAAAAAAGATAATTCATATTGCTCTTAAATACCCTCCTCGTTTTTTATTTGTCATGTGTTAGTTTAAAAATAAATTAGAAGATGATAAATATTGAATAACGGAGTGAGTAAAATCCACTGGTTAAGAGCAACTCTAGTAGTTCTCTAAAAAATAGCTTGCTAAAATCATGTTTAGCAAGTTGCTAAATAGCTATTGGAAGTAAAAAATAACTTAGTCTCCAATAGTTGCTCATATTTAGGAAGTAGTTTGATTTTGAATCTAGCTTTAGCGACCCTGTTCCTATGAGATCTGCCTGATAATAAGGTTGAGAGCAGAGGATGTGAGGGCGGAAGAAAAAAGGTTGGTCGATATGAACTATGAATGAGTGGTGGGCCGGTGGCGCAACCTATGAGGAAGTTGAGTTCGACGGTGAAGGAGAAACTTGTGTCATACGTGTTTGACCTAGCTACCTCATTATGCTAGAAAATGAAAAAAGAGTGTGTTATACCTGGCTATCTCACTGTGTGGGGAAGGGAAAAATAATCACGCTAGTGTGAAGAAATTGACGTCAACTGCATTTATGGAGTTCCTACCGAGTTACTAAATGTGGAGAGTAAATAGAGTTGAATAGCAACTAAGTAAATTTAGCAAGTCTATTTAGAGAAATATTGGAGAAGCATTTTTCTGTTCACTTCTTAAATTTAAGGTTTAGAGAGTTGTTTAGAGAACTATTGGAGTTGCTCTAATTTTGACGAACTCGACTGTACATGTTCTGTCTGATCACGAGAACTTGGACACAGCCTCGCCGTGCTATTTAAGAACTGCAAGTGGTCGCAGGATGACATGGAATCACGTGTTTGGCGGCGTCCGACGTCATCAGGAAGAAGTGGAAATGCTGTTCGCGTAGGACTGTGAGTGGGGTCCGATCCACCGCCCCTAGCTCTGGTGCCACGTCACCGTCGCGTTCCGGGTCATGGCCACCAATTATGCCACACAGTCTGTGTCTGCGGCCAGGAACTCGATGGCGGCACGTGTGGCGCTTGAACCGAATGGAGAATACTCCACAGTTTGCCGTGCATATCCGAACGCCTCGTCTATGCATTTTGCATGGTGTGCACAAGGAGCGCTCCATTTTGCACTACATTTTGGAACCTGGCCTTTTAATCCATATCCATGAACCACGATGACATTTGTAAAAGAAAAAACCATTGCAAATACTTGAGTTCAAGACAGGAACTCAGAAGCACACACACACAAGCGCTGCAGCAGAATTGGCCAGCACCGGAGATCCCAGACCCAGAGGACATGCACGCGCGCGGGGCCCACACTGACAGCCGGCCATTTCGATTTCCCCTCTGGCCTCTGGGTCGTCACCGCACCGATCGATCAAGCAAGCCGTCCTGCTGCTAGGCATGGCGGGCGCTGGGCGGGGCCTCTCGCTCCGAAAGGCGAAACAATGGCCGGCCGGGCTTGAAGCAGGGAAAACGACGCGTACGAAAAGGCTACCGTGACCCCCCTAGCTTGCCAAAATTCCATGAAAAGAAAGGTGCCCACCTCTCTATCATTCCCCGCTGCCGGCCGTCGTCGCCACCGTTGCTGTCCCTGCGGCTAGCTGATGATCGAGAGGCTCCCGTTTGAAATGTAGGAATTCCTTTTTGAACAATCGGAGTCTCTCTCTCTCTCTTTTTTTTTTTGCACAGAACTTGTGAATGTTGAACATCCAAATGTTCCTAAAGTATACAGCTTTCGAGTTAAGAAAAAGGTGGAGAAAATATTAGGAATCTAGGTAATTTTTTTGTTTGATTTAATCCACAAATTTTCGCCCAATCCTTCATCTCTTATTAGGAACTTGTAGTTGTAGTGGAGCGGGCGTGAGCTAAATTAAGGTGCCATGTGATCGCTGATCTTTCGGCGGCGATGAGCTAGCTTAGCCTTAGCTAATGCCACTTTCACCGTAGCGCGATGATGAGGTGTTGTTTCGCTGCCCCATTGCGGTGTGTCCTACTGATGACATCCTTGCTTGTTTTTCCATCACTACGTACACTTTGCAAAAGACAACTACTCCGCGTACTCCCGTGGATCAGTACGATCGGCTCAAATATTTCTATGCTAGCTTGCTTTCGGATAAAGGTGGTGCCGTGGTGTGGTGTCTAATGTAATGTTGTCCAAAAGCCTATAAGTGTCAGATCCATTTGCCTTGATTAACCGGAACAAGCAGACACTTGATATACAGGGATATGTTTAAATGATGCACATGCAAAGCTATTTTGCCGAACTCCAGAAATCTCAAATACCTTTCCAGCAAAGTTTTGCCCGAATTCTGGATTTGAGAATATATAAAGGAGTGTCGAATAAGGCTGTTGTCTAACTAAATTTTGTTTTTCCCCATCCAAACAGAAGTTCAGTTTTCAGTGAGTGGTGCTTTATTTGCTGTTAAAATGGGGCTCTCGACTCATAACTCATTTAATGAACTAGTATATATTTTTAATAATCTATATACCTGATATATCTATCTATCTATCTATCTATCTTTCTAAACGAATACTGAAGTGTAAAAAAGGCTTCTTCGTCCTTCATCTAATCCCCTTTAATTTTAACCTGTACCAATTGCACTGTCTGCACGTACGCTAACCCCGACAACCCGCCTCTATTCACCTCTAATCTCGTACGAGCAGAGCAGAGCATAGCACTAATCAATAATCCCACAGACAACTCAAGCACCGCACCGGGCCTGTTGGGTGAAAGGGCCGAGACACCGTGCACACCGCCCCTTTTGGACCCTTTCCATGTGTCAGATGACTCATGGGGCACCTTTTATTTTTGTCGCATTGCATTGCGTTGCATTTCATGGCATGTTCATGTGTGGTTTTGTACAGCTCGATCTCAAGATTCCCGAACACGATACGAGCGACAGCTCTTTACTAGATCAATCAATGGAGGATTTAAAATTTTTCGGCGGATCGGAGTGCTGCTGAGCCCTAGTGTGTTCTCCCCGTTTTGGCCTTGCCGGTTGCCGCGGGGCGGGGCCTCTCTAGTCTCTATATATAGCGCCCCGGTCTCGCCACATTGCTTCGTCACTCGAGCTCGAGAGATCCCACTCCTGATCAGCTGATCGCTCACTCTTGCAGCTCGATCATTCTTAGCTGCTCTAGCTCTAGTCCTAGCTAGTAGCTAGCCACTCGGTCGTGTAGTCATCAGCCTTCTGATCGTACGTCACCCATGGCCACTGCCGAGGTACGTAGTGCTCGATCCATCGCGTAGTAGTCTTTGGTTCATGCATATGCATGGATCGGACCGTTTGGATAATCCCGAATACCAGCTAATAATGATGTTTCTCTATCTCATCCATATCCGTTCCTTCGATCGCTTCTCTTTGATGAGAGACAACCTCCTGCGTTAATAACCATGGAGGATGCTAAGATTAAGTGTGGCGCTAATATATATATATATATATATATATATATATATATGTGCGTAATTTGTACTCGCGCGCGCCGTGCACGTGTGCGCAGGTCCAGACCCCGACCGTCGTGGCGACCGAGGAAGCGCCGGTGGTGGAGACCCCGGCTCCGCCCGCCGTCGTGCCCGAGGAGGCTGCCCCCGCCGCCGAGGCCAAGGTGGAGGAGCCAGCTGCCCCGGCGGAGACCGAGCCAGCTGCCGCCGCTGAGCCCGAGGCGGCCCCCGTGGCGGCGGAGGAAGAGACGCCAAAGGAGGCGGAGCCGGAGCCGGCGGCGGCTGAAGAGGTGAACGAGGAAGCGGCAGCGCCCGCTGCCGAGACAGAAGCAGAACCGGCAGCCGCTGAGCCCGAGGCTGCGGCTCCTGCTGCTGCCGAGGAGCTCGCGGCGGCTGAGCCCGAGGCTGCTGCTGCCGAGGAGCCCGAGAAGGCCGAGCCGGCCGCTGAGGTGGCCGAGAAGGCCAGCGAGTGAGGCCGTGCGCCGTGCGCGCACTGCGGTGGCGGACAGCGGGTCGGGAGATCGATGGCTCAGCGTGCGCGCGTGGCCTGGCAGCCTTGTCGCGCGCGCGCCTACATGGCACGGGCTTGCTGTTCAGTAGAACGCAAACGCGACGGTTTCTCTCCATCTCTGTGTGAGTGACATGGGCTAAATAAAGTGTGCGTCGTGTGGTGGTGGTAGTGGGGCGCGGTGCCCCATGTGTGCCGCTGCAGCTTGTGTCTCTGTTTTGCTTCATGTTCTCTGTCTATCTACTCTAATGTATGGCAGTTTGGGTACGGGTATATCAAGCATGTTCAGACTTCAGTCTTCTTTGGTTAAAAAGTTCGCTGCATTGTGGGGTATGATCATGGATACGATCTTCTTTATAGATGCAGCCAGTTGTTCATCGGCATACCTGCAAAGCTTGTTGTGTAAGTGTCACACCCGGATTTCGGGGCACCAAGACCCGGACGCGAACATAATCACCAGGTGTGCTGGGACCAAGTCTCACACATATGATGTATAGTGGCACAGGATCGAATGTCACATCTTTACTACATAACAGGAGTTCTATACAAAATAAATAATTACATTATAAGGAGACAACGGTCCAGCAACCCAAAGTTGACTGGGAGACGACGGCCTAGACCTCTCGCGAACACATCACGGCATCCTCCATGCGCCTCATCCTGTGGTACCTGTTCTTGACCTGTGGGGGGGTGTGAGACAGCAAGAGTGAGCTCACATACGTTCATCGCTCAACAAGTTGTGGGGAATAATGTGCATGAACTCGCCAAAGGCGGGAGCTCATGTGAAGTGTAAGGCTTACCAAAGAGTATGGTTAGAGCTGAGCATTGCTTTTAAAGTTGGTCAAAATTTTATTAGCAGTTACTAAGTATAAGTAAATACCAACCCAGTTAAATAGTAGAACAAAAGTATCAACTTCACCTGCGATGCAATGCGTATGACAAATTGAATTTAGTTCCATAATTTACTCATGTGAGGGTCCGAGCTGCTCATGACCGTGAGCACGGCTAGTATACCAGTTTTACACTCTGCAGAGGTTGCGCATCTTTACCCACAAGTCATGTTACCCATCTGCCAAGGGAACGCGACTTCCCATACACCTCTACCGAGGAGGCGAGGCAGGGTAACACTACGAGGCCTTTACAAAGTTCCACTAGCTTCAGAAAACCCGCTACAGTTTATAGGAAGTTCCAATGCAGGAATCCCTTGCAGGACCGCCATCGCAGCAAAATCCTCCCGAGGGCCTCCCTACACTGACCACTCCCCTACTGCCCTTGCCCCTTTCGGGTAAGGTAGTCTTCCACTAGCTTTCCTAATTAATCAGCCAAGGGGTCCCATTCCTCCCTTGTGGTAGCACTGTTTTCCCGGGTGGTTCTCCATGTTCCAATTAACACAATGATCTCATCATGAACAGTAAATATCAACTGATAACAAAAGTATGAATAATATGTATCTCAATGCCCAAATCCACATATAGCACTAGTAAGTACTACCCAGAAAGTTTAGTGGTAAACAAGGCATAAAGATAGACAAACTAGGGTAACCTATTAGGTCCCATCAAATTAACCTATGCAGATCATTATGATTAATTAGAACATGAGTGGGTAAAAAGAAGTGATCAAGGGCACAACTTGCCTGGGCCTTGAGATTCTAGGTACCAGGATGATTCTTCAGATCCTCGTGACCTCACTGCTAAACGTAGCAATACAGACATACATGGTATAGGCAAAATTAACATTACACCAAACATATATGGAAAATACATATTAATAATCTACATGATGAAATATGATCACAGGAACAAGAATTATTAATTTTGGAGTTATAGATTTTTAGTTATGAATTTTCAAAGGTTTTATGGGTTTAAAATAGATTAAGTGAGAGATTAAATTTCTAACTGTTTTCATGACAAAACAGAGGTTCTAGGTGGTAGAGAATAAAATTACAAAATTTTAGAAAGTGGAATGGATTAATTTGGAGCAAGTATGAATTTTCTATGAATTTATCAAGTTCTTAGTAATTATTTTCATATTAAAAATCCATTTTCTATTTCATTTATTCAAATTAAATGGGTTCTGGACTGGGCCACGATTACCAGAAAGATCAGGGCTCTCGGTGTATGTTTCCTAAGGCACAGAGAACAGCAGCCATGGACTGCGGGTTTGTTTATCTGAAAGCTAAGGGGTTCTTTAGCAAACTAGCCATAGCGAAGGGGTATGGAACTTATTACAACCGTCCGATTAGTAATCAGTGATCCAGATTAGATCGGACCCCATTCCGAACCGGTACGCGACGCCAATCGTCCGATCCAAGATCTACGGTTAATATATTACACGTGCCAGCGGCCCTACGATCCTAGATCTACGCCGGTGGATGAGCCCTGGCGAAGCGTTACCTTGTTTTAATCCAGCCCGCTCATCAGAAGATCAACGGCGATCGTGTGTCTTCCTCCCCACGCCGAGACCGGGCGGTGACGCCGTCGCCATCGCGGTGGTGCCATGGCCGCAACTCACAGGATCCCCGCACAGCAGCCCAAACCTCGACGTGGATGGTGCAACACGACGAGAGTGACAAGGCGATCGAGGCAAGGGGACCCATGACGTAGTCCGTGCCCCCCTGACGCACTGGCCACGGTATGGAGTGGTTCTGCGGCGGAATCCCAAGTCCGGCGTGAAATTGCCGATGTCCCAGGCATCCCAGCCATCATGGAATGCGTCATACGTCATCCCCGAGCCTATTAGAGTTCCGCGCCCACACCATGGAAGCCAATCGCGACTTCGGCTAGGATAGCCGCGGCGGCTCCCATCCTCTCTCTCTCTCTTTCTCGGTTCTTCAACTCGCGCCGGCGATGGTGCTTCCGTCTCGGATGGGATGAGGAGGAGGGGTCGCGGTCCGTGCTTTATAGCCAGAGGAACGCGGATTTCGAAGACCCAATCCCGCCGGCACGATCGGACTTCGTTTGCGGTGTGCCGGTGACCACGCGATATCGGCGGGTTGTTGAAGATGATCCAACCTGACGTGCGGGCCCCCGGCGTCAGTCGGTCGGCGCGGAGTGTAGTGCGGTGAGCAGGGGCTGGCAAATCGGGCCCATCTGGCTGTGACCTGAAGAGCGCACCGGAGCGTGCCCCAGTCGTGCGGCGAGGGAAGGGAAGACCCTGACAGCGCGGCCCCGCGTGAAAGTGGAAGGCGGAGTGAGCTGAGCGCGCCCGACACCGGAGCCCCACATGCCAGCGACGGAAAAGCGTATGAGCAGCTGACCGACCGGGCCCGGCTGTCGGCGCCATCTTCTTGAATGCCGCGGCGAGGGAGGCTGACCCGTGGGTCCATCCAGTCAGTGCGGCGCGCACGCGGTAGAGAGCACACTGGGCCGCGCGGGGTGATTTCCCTGGTGGGCCGCACACGTGGGAACCAGCCCAAACAGGGTTTTAATCTTTTTCTTTTTATTTTCTTTCCTTTCCCCTTTCAAATTCAATTGGAATTCCAATTTTTAAGTTCAAAGTGTGTGGTGAATTCATCTTCACATTTTTTTTGTTCATTTACACATAGTATGGTAACTATTATTCATGTATAATAATTTTGTTTTGTATAGTATTTCCCTCTCTCTATTCTATTTATTCAAAGTAGGTATTAAATCCTCAATTTGAATGTTGATTTATTTATGTCACCAAATGCACACACACAATAAATCCCAGCATGATGTATATTTTATTTAAGTGTCATCCGTTTTAATTACTCATTCTTATCTATAGTTATTCTCTTGTTATAATGATTAGATAGCACATAAAATAAGGAGATCAACACTATTCTCATTGTATACATTTTTGGGTATTACAGTAAGTGCAGCATCAGTTCAGAACTCCGGATCCACCCAAGGAGCAGGTCGGGCCTGCAACTACAAGCATTCCACCACGCCATCATGCCGGGTCCTTGAACCCAACGGCGCATCTCTAGGATAGGATGCTCATGCGACTATTTGTGATCCGCCAGAACTAGTGACTAGCGAGCCTCTTCTGCCAACGTACGGTAGGCTTTGGGCATGGCTGATAGCGATTAGCTAAGGAGATACTACTCCATGATGGTCCATGACATGAGCTTGTTTAACAATAATGTTTCTCAAAATTATACTTTGCATTGTCATAATAATACCGTAGTTTTAACAGCTCAAAAAATAACATTGTTTTGAGAAACATTGTTTCGGTACAACATTGTAAACCATGTTATTAGATAAAAGCTAGTCATGCAAAAAAAAAACTTTTGGTTCAATTAGAGTTTCTAATACTCTAAAAATACCATGGTAATGCATAGAAACTGTAAAAAAAACTTCATTTTCAAAACAGACCCTAACGTTCTTCCCGCGGCTGCGGTGCGGGACGCGCAAAACATACAGATTACAGAGCGAGCGAAGGTGTCCAATGCACCGGCGTTCAGTTCAGCTGGACACGCATGACTGATTTCAGATCCAAAAAAAAAGAATGGTTGTGATTCAGAATTCAAGAGCGCAATCAAGAAACTGTCGTGATTCAGATTTTCAGTTTCAGATGCCCAGTACTGAGCAAGGAAGCCTTGGTCCATCCATTCTCAGAAAAAAAAACATCTGCCATGGTTCGCATGAGCTTCACAGTCCCGAGCGAAACACGCCTGACAGTTAGCTGAAAATTGGCAGACTACTGCTACGAGAGAGCTGACCAAAGTATGTCAGATCCACAAAATCAAAACTAGAGAAAGAAAAACAAACAATGCCATGCTTTGATTTGGTAACGGATCAACTAGAATAGCCCACCATCCGTTCACTGGTAATCGGAGTGTCAGCACTCAGCACAATGCAGCTACATGCACATGTTATTACATTACTGCCACCGGCTGGACTACACAGCGTCACACTCACACCTCTTTAGAAAACAAAAGGAACCTGCTTTCTATCAATTCCTTCTGCATTAGGTTAAATAGAAGTCTCGGAACACTAAACCCAGGATACATACAAAAGAAGAAAGAAAGAAAGAAAGAAAGCCTATTACCTCAAGCCCTAGGAACAGATTCAATGAGGCAGCAGGGTGTCGCTAGCCTACCGTATGTACAGAATATACCGGTTCAGAATCCATGACAGCAGCAACTACCATGTACCGAAGCTGCAGCTCACATGCTCTTCTGTGATCTTCTGCAGCTGGTTTTCCATCATTTTCAAGGATGTGTAAGGAGGGAGGCAGAGCCGGTAGAAGCAGGTCTGCGATGATGGGAGCCGGTCGGGCGAATCGGATGTCTTGTAAATGAAAAGTTTGGAGCTCAGTCCACAAAACCCGTCTGATGGTAAATACTTCACCGAGGTCCAGAAGAAGAGGAGCTGCCTCTGTCTCTCGATTGACATGCGCTCCACAGCCTGCAGTGTCAACAGATACGTATTCAGCCGTGCACAAAACTAGTTGCCACTACATAATAGAGCTTCTACATAAGAAAGATATAGATTTCAGCTGGATTTATAAACTGATATGCATGCAAGGTAATAAGGGACATCTTTTCATTCTTTTGTTTCATAACCGTGCCTCAAACAATACTAAAGCAGCACAATATGTTGTTACTTTTATCACAACACGTCACAGTCCCATATATAAACACTGGTCCATATCAGGTAACAGCACCAGGTCCTGGCTCCTGTTGATGGAAGCTCCAACCAAGATGAATCCGCAATAACTAGACAAAAGGTGTTTCGTCTTTCTCATCTAAATTGAAGAAGAATCAACAACGATGGTTACGAGGGGACAAAACTAAAGTTACAAAATAAGTTAAGAACAGTGGTTGTTTATTTGCTCCAGATTTCCAGAACGTCAGAAAGATGGTCCAATCATAACCTAATGGTAGAGTGCAAGATTCTAATGGTTAAGATCTTGGGTTAAAAGGACCCACTGCCCCACTCTAGCACTCTCCTTAAAATTAAAGACACCTTATTGTTCCTCCCATTTACTCATGCATTAAAACAAAATAAAAAAGCAGCCCAATAGCAATCAGTTTAAATATTTTCTAAACGGGCGCATCACAATGATGTGCCCACCACAAATCGTTAGGGCAATGAAATCAAAATCCACAAATAGTGGGTTTGGCCAACCAGTGCATCTCATCGCAAGATCAACTAAACATACATAACACTAAAGTTCACCTCATAGAAATTCGTTCAGATAAAACTGACATTTAAAGAATCCACACACACAAACAAGACACGATTTCACTTCCTTTACATACACATGCTGCAAATTCACTGTGTTTTAAAGTTGTGATAATCAGGACAACAAAAAAATAAGACCACATGAAACATACACCAAGACATAATGGTTGTGACATGTGTTGGAAGATAGCTCTATATAATAACAAACTAAATTCATGGACTGCTATGAGAACACACTTGGGGGGGCACAAAAGGCCAACTTAGAAGAGCGTAGTGAACAAAATACCCATACTTCGAAGCACATAATTCTCTACAGACAGCATGTACCAAAAAATCATAACTATGTATTATATAAGTGAATAATGCTGTATTATGATTCTGACCACAGCTCTGGTACATGTACCACATACACAGACAGAAATGATTGGCATTTTCGGCAAAATCTGTTAGAATAGAAACTCTAACCCTAACTGGGGTTGGGTGCTGTATTTATGATAGTCGATGGGCCTAAACCCGTTACACAAGAGCCCATTACAAGGAAAATACAGATACTCTAACATCCTCCCGCAGTCGAAACTCTAACCATGGGAGATGTTGAGACTGGACCGAAACTCCTCAAACACCGACGTAAGGAGGCCCTTGGTGAAGATGTCGGCAATCTGAGAAGTGGTCGGGACATGAAAAACCCGCACATCTTCGAAGGCAACCCGCTCGCGAATGAAGTGGATGTTGAGCTTGACATGCTTTATGCACTGATGCTGGACGGGGTTGGTGGAGAGGTACATGGCACTGACGATGTCACAATAGACAAGGGTGCTTCGCGTCAGCGGACTATGTAGTTCCTGGAGCAGCTGACGAAGCTCACCGCCTCGGCGACGCCGTTGACCACAGCGCGGTACTTAGCCTCGGTGGAGCGGGAGACGAGGGCTACCGCTTTGAAGACCAGGAGACGAGGTTGTCGCCAAAGAAAACAGTGTAACCAGAAGTGGTCCGACAGGTATCGAGACAACCACCCCAATCGGCATCGGTGTAGACGGCGAGGTCGGTGGTCGCGGATCGACAAAGAAGGCTGAAGTCGGTGGTGCCTCGGAGTTACCGAAGGATCCACTTCATAGCGGTGAGATGTGGCTCTCGCGGGGTGTGCATATGAAGGCACACATGCTAGATGGCGTAGGCGATGTCGGCAGGTGAAGACGAGGTACTGCAGAGCCCCGACAAGACTACGATAGTTGGTCAGATCAGCCATCGAAGAGCCGACATCGATGGAGACCTTGCCCTGAGTGTCCACCGGAGTCGATCAAGGCTTACAATCAACCATGCTAGCTCGCTCGAGGAGGTCGATGGTATACTACCGCTGGTGGAGGAACAGGCCCTGGGGCCTACGCTCGAAGGTGATCCCTAGGAACTGGTGCAGCTCACCCAGGTCCTTCATGGCGAACTCCTGCTGAAGAGAGGAGATGACGCGCTGCAAGAGGTCGGGGGAGGAGGCCGTGAGGACGATGTCGTCGACGTAGAGGAGGAGGTAGGCAGTATTCATGCCACGACGGAAGATGAACAGAGAGGTGTCTGCCTTGACCTCGACAAAGTCCTATGAGAGCAAGAAGGTGGCGAAGCGACTGTACCAGACGCGTGGAGCCTGCTTGAGACCGTAGAGGGACCCGTTGAGGTTGCAGACCATGTCGAGGTGAGCCGGGTCCACAAAGCCCACCGACTGAGAACAGTACATCGTCTCTGTCAGGTGCCATGGGGGAAGGCATTCTTGACATCGAGCTGATGCACCGGCCAGGCTCGTGAGAGAGCCAAAGTCAGAACGGTCCGGATGGTGCCAGGCTTCACCACAGGGCCGAAGGTCTCGTCATATTCCACCCCGGGACGTTTGGTGAAACCCCATAGGACCCAACAAGCCTTGTACCGATCCAGAGAGCCATCCGCCTTCAGCTTGTGCTTGAAGATCCATTTCCTGACCACATTGGCGTCGGAGGGGCGTGGCACCAGGTCCCAGGTATGGTTCGACAGCAGGGCCTCATACTCCTCCATGGCGCGGCGCCAGTTGAGGTCGGCGAGCGCACCACGGGCAGATGACGACTCGGGTGAGAGAGCAGGAGAGGTCGAAGCCAAGAGGATTAGTCGGTTGACAGGCCGGAGGACACCAGCGACACATCGCGTGACCATCGAGTGGACGTGCCCGAGGTTCCGGCGGAGGGCAACGAAGTGATACACGGCGGCTTCGTGCAGGAGGGAGCCGGGGGAGCATCCCGGCCACGTCACTGGTAGACGTGGACAAGTTCCGCGAACCGCGATGAAGAAGCCACGTCAGCGAAGGGTGGCGGGGCCGGGCGTGGTTGCACAGGAGAATCCGGGGCCGCGCGAGGCGACGCAGGCACAGGAGAGGTCGGGGCCGTGTGTGGCAACGCGAGAGACGTCGGGGCCGCGCATGGCGGAGCGAGAGGGGGCGTGGCTGCGCACGGCACGACAGAGATAGCAACAGAGTCCTCCTCGAGTAGGGTGTCATACTCAGAGGAGGAGGCAGCGAAAGAAGATACAAGGAAAGGGAAGTCAGACCCGTCGAAGACGACGTGACGAGAGACAAGAACTCGGTGAGTGGAGAGGTCCAAGCAGCGGTACTCCTTGTGATCAGGGGAGTACACAAGGAAGACACAGCTAGTGGAACGAGGCGCAAGCTTATGAGGGGCAGTGGCAGAGAGATTAGGGTAGCAGGCACACCCGAAGACACGAAGGTGATCGTAGGAGGGAGAGGTGCCAAAGAGAGTAAAGTAGGGGGTGGGGTGACGAACCGCCTTGGTGAGGAGGCGGTTGAGCGGATAGGTAGCAGCAGCCAGCCCCTCGGCCTAGTAGCGGGCTACAAGGGAGGCCTGGAAAAGCAGGGAACACATGACGTTGTTCGCGGTGCGGATCATGCGTTCAGCCCTGCTGTTCTGATAAGAGGTATAGGGGCACGACATCGTCAGCTAAATGTCGTGGGAGAGAAAGAAGGAATGGGACGTGGAGTTGTCAAACTCCCTCCTGTTGTCACACTGGACAGCCCGAACGGTGCGTCCAGACTGAATGGAAACCCAAGCGAAGAAGTGAGAAAGGGTGGGGGAACGTACCATACTTCAAACGCAAGAGAAAAGTCGATAAGTAATGAGAGTAGTAATCCAAAATGAGCAGATAATATTTGTTTCCAGAAACGCTGAGTATAGGGGATGGCCTTCTACTAACTAGAAGAGAAGGAAGAAAAAGGAAGTCTCACATGTCTACCTAACTAACGGGCATGACACAAGCGATCAAAAGAACCCCGATTACAAGAGATGACAAAACTGCTAGACAACTTCGACATCACATCACACCCGGGATGGCCAAGGCGGCGATGCCAAGTGATGGACGAGGTAGCAGCGGTCAGCGCATGTGGGTTGGAGGTCGAGGAAAAGGCAACAGGCATGCGAAGGGTGTAGAGTAGCCCGGAGCTGTCACAGCGCGCGAGAAGGGTCCTGGTAGCAAGATCCTTCACAGACAAGCCAAAGGGGTCAAACTCCATAGAACAAGAGTTGTCAGTGGTAAATTGGCGAACAGAAAGAAGACTCTGAATGTTGTTGGGGGCAACAAGAACATTTCTGAGGCGAAAGGGGCCAGGAAGGACCACATCACCTACTAAGGGTGAGTGGTGGATAAAGTAACGACATCAGGGATGGTGTGGTAGGAAGCACCGGAGTCAACCACCCAATCCGAGAACGAAGTGGGCGGAGCGAGAGTCATCGTGCTGAAGGACCCAACAAGAGACTGTGTGTCCCATCCACCACCCCAAGGGCCCCATGAGTGCAGAGGGGAGGTGGGCGGTGGGGGCAGGAGATCCGGCTAGAGGCGAGGAGGTGTCGGGGTTGCCGGAAGCGCCAACGAGGGTGGAGTAGCATAGAAGGTAGGCGGAGGGGTGACCATGTGTGGCCCAGAAGGGTCCACAGGCGGTCCAGGCTACATGGAGATGGAGCCAGTCCACGGGTTGTAGAAGGACGGCCAGGAGCTAGGGCCCGATCCACAGGTGGACCACCGGGCCACCGCCGCGACCACGACCGCCCTGGCGACGACGATGACCACCGCCGAAGATGATAATCGAGCGGGGGCGGCAGAGGGGCGCTCTGGCGAGGGGGCACCGCCCCGGAGGCAGGAGTAGGGACACGCGGGGCCTGCCCTCCGGGGTTCGCGCTGTAGAGAGTTGTCGTGGTGTCTGTGGTGGTGGCGGCCACAGTCATGAGTTCCTCGAGTAGAAGATCATCACAAACACGAGCAAAGGACGGGAACGGGGTGATCTAAGTGAGGATGGCCCGCAGGTGCGCGTAGCGAGGACTGAGCCCACGCAAGAGGTTGAGAACGAGCGTCTCATCCATGACCAGGGAGCCAAGGTCACGAAGTGAGTCGGCCACGGACCCACGGTCTTCATTCGCCGACAGTACTCAGTGACAGAGAGAACCCCTTGGGCAAGCTAGCGGAAAGTTGTGTCCAGGTGGAGATTCTGGACCTGGCGGTTGCCGAGGAACTTGGCCTCGATAGCAACCCAGGCCTGGCGAGCGGTCCCTCCCTACTCGTGGATGTCGTCCTGCATCTCGACTATGAGGGTGCCGAGGATCTAGGTCAGGACAACGATGTCCATCCGGGACCAGGCGTGCGTCGACACCACCGCGTCGGTGAGGACGTGGTCGTCGAGGCGTAGCAGTGGAGGGTCAGCAGGACCTGATCGTGCCAGCGAGTGTACTGGGCCGAGTCGGGGGTGAGGACGGCGAAGACCAAAGCCCGAATACTTGGAAGTCCCGCCACCTGAGCATGGAGACTGACGATGATCGACGTGTCAGGAGCATCATCATCGGCGTCGTGCACGGAGTAGGAGACATCGCCCTAGACACCAACGAGCGGATAAGGGGGCCCAAGAAGCTGGCGCTCGAGGGCATCGACGGTCACACATTCCTGCTCCCATATGTGGGCGGTTGTGTGCGCGCGCTAACGGGCGACGGCGAGGGCGACTATGACATCGATAGTACGTGGACGCTGAGTAGTGGTGAGTGTCGACTGGTGGTTGTAGACGCCTAGACGGGAGGTGGGATGTCGAACCCCTCGCGACCCCAGGCAGGGCGGGGGTGCCAGGACACACACTCAGGTACGGGAAGTGCGGAGCCAAAAGTTCGGCGCGACAGGCGGCGGCGGCCTGCAGCGAAGCCGCGTAGAGGGCAGCGAGGGACGCGGGAGGCACCGAGTACGCACCGCTGTTGGTGGGAAGGGAGGTGAGCGAGCCAGGAAGGACGCCAAGAGCACCGGTGAAGGAGTCGACGCTGGTGGGGTCGCCAGAGAGGACGTCAGAGAGGTGGAGGCGACCTGCGGCAGCGGCACTCGGAGGGAGGGGCTCGCTAGCCGCAGTAGGCGCGGCCACCGTAGGGGGTGCAGGCACCGCAGGAGGGGCGCTGGCCGCAGGTGGCACGCTGGCGGCGAAGGCCGGGGCGCCGACGGCGGTGAAGACGAACCCCGGCGGCCCCCATGCGCGTGGACGGGGGGTAAGGTTGCGGCCGGCCATGGCGGCGGCGCGCAGACGGGGTGGGGGTGCAGCATCGGCGGGGGAGAAACCCGGCACGGTCTGCCAGGGGCGAAGCGCCGTGCGGCGGGCCAGCGGGGGGAGCAGCGCGGCCGAGGGTAGCAGCGCCGACAAGGGAGAGGCCCGGCGCGGCCTGCCAGGGGCGAGGCGGTGGACGGCATGCCAACAGAGGAGAGCAACGCCGGCGGGGAAGGGAGCAGCGCCGGCGGCTACTGTAGCAAGCAGCTACAATGGCAGCTGGGGTGGGGAGGGAAAGAAGTTTAAACCTAGCTGATACCATGTTAGAATAGAAACCCTAACCCTAATTGGGGGTTGGGTGTTGTATTTATGATAGAGTCAATGGGCCTAAGCCCGTTACACAAGAGCCCATTACAAGGAAAACACAGATACTCTAACAAAATCTAACACAGGGTTTACTAAGAAATGCTATGTTGCCATGAGAAATTGAGCACATGTGAAAAGAAAATGGTCAAAATGTATAGCAGTACAGCAAAAAGATAATCCATGACTGAATGCATTTACACAAATAATACAGCGCACCTTCCAGAACAGGGTAATCTGGCGATCCTTTTCTTTGTAGCCATTATATTGAGTATGTGATTTCCAATCTTGCAGATTTATTGCATTGCTGCTTCCCCCTAACAGTCGATCAAAGTCTTCTAGATCTAAACACTCGAAAAACTCTTCCCGACGCTTGGGATTAACTAGTATATCAGCAAATCCATCCGTGAAATGGGTTAGCTGAGATGAAATAGAGTCCACAAAGATATTCTTAATAAGAAGATCAATGTAATGCTCTCTGTTCCCGATATTCACACTGATATCCTGTCCTCCTGGACAAAGATCAATAATCTTTTCAGTACCTAATTCATGAGCTCCTCGGGAAAATGTTAGGTATAGATTATCAATTTCAGCAGCATCCATCTCTAGAATTTTTTTACAGCTTGCATATTTGACAGGATCTGCAACAGAAATATCTTCTAAGGTAATACTTCTCCCAGCAAGATGCAAGAACAGAGTACGGTCTATCACAACTCCAACTTGTACTTTATGCATCAAGGCTAATCCAATTATCCGCCCCGCAAAAGTGAAGTACTTCAGGTGCAGTGGATCCACAGCAGATGCTGCAATATGCAGATAGCTGTCAAAGGTTAGAGGGTATTGGGGCAACATCGTTGTGGCCATCAGTTATCTTACAAATAATGGATAACTAGTTGGTTGTCTGTACATTGTTACGGTTTCTATATATTATATATGTAGATCTTGCTTAAACGACATATTTATTCACACACAATTATATTTTTTATTTTCAAATTATTAGTAAATATATTTATAATACCTCACCTACATATAACTCAAACAAACATGTGGTGCAGTGGTTGAGGGTGTTCGCTCCATTGCTAACGAACACGGTTCGCTGCCCATGTCCCATTTTTTTGTATTCAGCGCGTGGGAACAGGAATTTACTGGGCACACTGGGAGGACGTGCGCCAAAGGATGCACGAAGGAACTTGCGCTTTATAATAGTCAAGAATAAGAATCAAATAAAAAGAATACAGAAAGACATAAGATTGCATGATAATTATGATAAGTATTGTTATTTTATTTATATAGGCAGAGTTTAAATATATAAACTACATCATAATCTTCTCATTTCATGAAAGCTATAAGGGCTCCTACATTAGAAGTGTTATGTTACCTCTTTGGTCAAGCATAGGCTTATCACATAAGGCAGCTTTCAGGATACATAAGCTCAACAAAACAGATTTAAGTTATAAGCCCAAAAATATATTCCCTCCGTCCCAAATTAAAATTCGTTTTAGTAAATTACTAGGTTCATACAATACTTAACATATGTGTTTTATATATGTGTCTAGGTTCATCTTCATTCATTTGAATATAGACATAAAAACAAGAGCTAAAACGACTACTATTTTGAAACAGATGGAGTACTTTATAGTCGCTGCTTTTTCCCATGTGATTGTATTAGGTAGCACACACAATGTGTGCGATTAAGCAGCCAAGCAATGTCAAACTGTACTATTTAGTACTCCATCGGGTCAGAAATATATGTCATATAGGAAATAAATGAGTTCAAATTTTCGAAGCTCTGACTATCATATTGTTTTCAAATATCTAGATTGATACATGAAATATACGGTAGAAAGTTGTAAGTTTACTAGTACCCAGGAAACTTACTTTCGTTCAAGTAGAACCTTCGTTTATCCTCCGGACAGGGTGAGAAGAGAACTTGCTTCGAACTGAAAAGAGCTTGGCACACTAAACAAAACCATTCCCTTAGAACGCCAGGACCTGTAGCTTCCTCATTCTTAAACTCCATAAACAGCCCACCACGAAGTTCAGTTTGTTTCGCCTGTGCGATGTAATTAAAGGATTCATCAAGTAAATGTGATCGATCAATTAACATCTCATGCAGCTCCCCAAAGTCATCCTTCCCTTCAGGGAGCATCATGAAGACTAAATTCCTTCTTGCTTCAAAGCAAAGGAGATTCTTATGCTTCACGAGCCAATGTAGACGCTCATTTCTCTTGGAACAACGGACAAGAGCATTGAGTGGCGCCCTGTGTGCCAGCAACACAAGCTGTAGGTTGTGCCCCACATCCTCATAAATCGCTGAGATGAAATCGAGTTCAGTCAACATGACCAGGATGTGTGATCGAGCAGCCCATGTGGTTTGACTTTCCATGACCCCGACACTCTCTGATGATAATGACAGGTCCATCTCCAATGTCTTCAAGCACTCATCCAACTTTTTCAGCATGTCCATCGACATGTTGTGAAACCTCCATATCCATGTGTCGCCATGCTCAGACTCCCTGCTGTACAGATTACTGGGCATCGGCCCCTCACCGGAAATCCAATGGCGTGCCTGCTGGCACATCACTTTGAGGAAATTTGAGAACTCATCAAGATCACTAGGTGATATAATCATTGGCATTGATGAAAGTCCATCAAGGACCACATCCACTGTTTCACGGGCGAATGGCAGGACTTGCTCGATCAATCTGGTTGGTGAGTTCATAGAAGGGGGCAGCCTGGGACGAGTTGATAAAACTGAGGCAAGTGTACGACGGCATGATCTATATAATAATTCCTTCTTGCCTGCAGCCAAGGAGAGCAAGCGGCAGAATTCAAGCAGCACTGGTGCCGTCACGACTAGCAAGTCCATCGGCAAGGAATAAGGGTCCGTGGCGACAAAACATTTGATGGCACTCTCGGCGTGAGAGCGGAAGGGGGAATTTGAGAGGTAGAGGCGAACCAGCGCTAAGGCGGCGCCCGCCTGGAGGAAGATGTCCACGTACTCAGCGGCGTGGTCGGCCGCAACCCGATCTTCGTCAGTAGAGGCGCGATCGGGGCGAAGCCCCAGGTTGGCGCGGTGGGCGCGGAGGATGAACTCCCTGACGAGTTCGTCGAGGGAGAACGCGGCGGCGGGGATCCTGGACGGCTCGGGCTCCGCGGCGGCGGCAGCAGCGGCGGTGCCGGCGATGTGCGACGCGAGTTGCCACGCGTGAGGATGCTGGGTGGACCTGAGGCGCGCCAAAAGGTGAAGTGTGGAATCCGGCGGGAGATGGAGCTCGGCGAGGGTAGCCTCCGGCGCGAGCTGCCGCCCCGCGTAGAGGAGCCGCAAATCGCGGCCATACCCGCAGGCGCCGAGATGATCAAGCACGGCGCCGACGGTATCGTCACACCCCGCGTGCATCGCGATGGTCCTAGAATCGGTGGCGCGCACGAAGAAGTGCACCTCCCGCGACGACGCAGGGGGAGACGAGGCGGAGGCCGCCGCCGCCGCCGCGGAAGCTCCATCGCCCCCCGAAGCGGAGGCCGAGGCCGACGAGGACGACTCGGCGGCGCCAGCGCCGGCGCCGGCGTGGGCCATCAGCGGCTGCTTCGATGATGGGGGGAGGGCATGATCGGGCGCGTCTCGGCGGCGCTTGGAGGTGCGGCGGAGACAGGCGAGCGCAGCGGACATGCTTAGATCGGGTTCATCGAGGTCGGGGAGGGCGGAATTGGGTCGCGCCGATGAGGAGGTAGGGAGCGAGGGTTTAGGAGGACCGGAATTTGGGGGAGGAAGCTCGATGAAGTGGGGTGGGGAGTGTGAGATGTTTATTTGGGCGTGGCCTTTCTTCCGGTTTGAGCTTTGACAAGAGAATCACTTCCGCTCAAAATACTAATTTAGGGGAAGATCCAGGGGAATTACTTCTCTTTTTATATATTTACACTAGTTAGCCTTGTTGCTACGGTTTCCATTTATACTCATTCGTCTAGGTGGTGTGAATATGGATTTAGAACCAATAATAATCATGTTTAAATCCTCATTTGTGTATAGTTTGTTTTTCTCTACTCTCTACTATACTTAAAGCAATATTTTGAACGGTCGTTCTGCGTCATGTTTTTACAAAAAAGACTCATATTCTTCTTCCAATCAACCCGTCGAGCATCTCACACGCCAGCCTCACCATTTTACAAAAACACCCCTCCATCCCCGTCGACCCCGCAGCCCGACCCCGCAGCCGCCATCCCCGTCCCTGAACACCGACGCCCTGTCCCCAAGCGTCGAAGCCCTGTCCCCGAGCGCCGACGAGCCCCGAGCCTCGACCTCGCGGCCACGTCCAGAAATCTGTCGTGCCTCGACCTCGCGGCCGCGCCATCCCCATCCCCGAGCCCGACCACGACCGCGCCAGAAATCCGCACCCGTCGCCGCACAAGCCGGTACTAGGCGCGACACAATCCGTCGCGCGTGCGCCATTCCCGGAAACCACTGCCGAACCCGCGTGTGTCGTCCTCGGAACCGCCACCGAACCCCGCCATCCACGCGTCCCCCTCGATCCGCACCCGCGTGCGCCATTCCCCGCTAAACAACCTCTGTGCATGCCTCTGTGCACCAGTTGGTCTGAGATGCAACCCTTGTGCGGCCAGACTCCCAACAACCTTCGTGCATGTCGCTGGTCACCCCGATCCAACTGCCCTCCGGATCACCCCCACTCTGATATAAAGGTTTTCATCTCCCACCCATCCTCTTCCTATTTGGTTGTTCTTCAAGGAATTACTGAATTTGGGTGCTTATAAGGTGCTCGCGGCGATTCCCTGCAGCTTGCAACGGAACTGCTCGAGATAAGGTCCAAAGAGTCGTCCCTCCATGTGCTGCTTATTGTTCGGAACCCAGGTCTGTGTGTCGCCACGCTTATAGTCGAAGAAAGGGAGAGGATTGGTAATGTTCAAGCACTCTTGAATGTAACCAGTTTCTGTAGGCATCGCTGCGTTTTATAAGGACTGTGTCGAGGCGCTCTATGAAAACCTCGGTGGCCAAGCATCTATTACAGGTAAATACAGAATGCATTTTTTCTTTGGGTGCACTATGTACTTGTTGTATGCTGACGAGCCTTGCCTGTTTTTTCAGCAATAGGGCACATTTCACACAACCAGAAGATAACTTACACAACTTAAGGCCTTGTTCGTTTGTGTCAGATTGCACTCGGAATCGTTCCAGCTAATCAAAGTTTATATAAATTAGAGAAGCAATCCGGTTAGGAATCGTTCCGACCCATCGATCCGGCACAAACGAACAAGACCTAACTGATGTTTGTTTCACATGCAATGCAACTATGAGTGCCAACAACCCGACAGGAAACTTTGCCTGTTTGCATGCTCCATCAGTTGAAACTTCTCTGTTATTTTTGTCCCCTTTTGTTTCTATTGCAACAGCTTTTGGTTCCTGCTACTTCTGTCATGAAAGAAAATAGCAAAATAGAGAGGAAAGCCTCATATTTGTTTTATCTGACATCGTCTTGATCTGTTCTGTTCTCATATTTGTTTTATCTGACATCGTCCTGATATGTTTTGTTTCATGTAATGATTTACTTTTTAATCAATTTGTTGCGGAGAAGATTTAGTTCCTTTATTTGCGTTGCCATCAGGCCAAGACTACCCTGCTGTTTTATCCCATTTAATATGTGTTCATGCATGCAGGTTGATTTCATTGAGCAAGAGCTTCAGCATTCTGAACAACCAATAGTTTTGGTAAGCTTTTGCCTTCACCACTACAAGCCTTCATTCAAGTGGTTCTATGTTACCTGAAAACTCTAATCCTTGGAACTCACAAAATAGTCTTTGGTATTGAAAGGGAATTAGGCTTACACCTACTTCCTAATTGATTTTGGTGGTTGAATTGCCCAACACAAATAATTGGACTAACTAGTTTGCTCTAGATTATATATTCTACAGGTGTCAAAGGTTCATCTACAACTATACTAAATCGACTGTCCGGAATACCGTAGATTATTCCGGACAGGAGAAGCTTTTTGGAAAAACAGGCCAAGCGCGGACAGTCCGGGCCCTTGCGGCGGACCGTCCGCGACACAAGGATGACCCTCGGACAGAACCAATGCAAAAATCCGGGTCTGCACTATGGACCGTCCGGAGGATAAGCGCGGACCGTCTGAACCCTCGCTCGGACCGTCCGGCCTCAGGCGCGGACCGTCCGGTAGGCAAGGAACAGAAAAACCCGAAGGTGACGGGTTCAGAAAAATGAATTATAGCGGCCTCGCGGACCGTCCGGGGTGCACGACCGGACCGTCCGCGACTGGGTCTGTCTGACATCTGACGACGCATTAAATGCAATATAGCCGTTGATATAGCCGTTACTGCTGACCGTTGCATTTTCAGCCATTGATCTACAGGGGCGGACCGTCCGGACCTGGCGGGCGGACCGTCCGCGCTCAGCAGAATGGAGTAACGGCTAGGAAGTGGTTGGTGGCTATAAATACAACCCCAACCACCTCCATTCATAACATCCAAGCATTCCAACCTTCAACATTCAATACAAGAGCTAGCAATCCATTCCAAGACACATTCAAAGCCTCCATCTCTCCAGGTTTCACAATTGAGAAAAGAGATCATTAGTGATTAGTGACTTGAGAGAGAAAGTGATCCGTGTGTTATTTGTCGCTCTTGTCGCTTGTTTTTTGCAATCGTGCTTTCTTTCAATCTTCATTGCGATCAAACTCACTTGTAATTGAGGCAAGAGACACCAATCTTGTGGTGGTCCTTGTGGGAACTTTGTGTTCCAAGCATTTGAGAAGAGAAAGCTCACTCGGTCTAAGGGACCGTTTGAGAGAGGGAAAGGGTTGAAAGAGACCCGGCCTTTGTGGCCTCCTCAACGGGGAGTAGGTTTAAAAGAACCGAACCTCGGTAAAACAAATCCGCGTGTCTCACTTCATTATTCACTTGCGATTTGTTTTGCACCCTCTCTCGCGGACTCTATTATTTTTCTAACGCTAACCCGGCTTGTAGTTGTGATTATTTTTGAGAATTTCAGTTTCGCCCTATTCACCCCCCCCCCTCTAGGCGACTTTCAATTGGTATCAAAGCCCGGTGCTTCATTAGAGCCTAACCGCTCGAAGTGATGTCGGGAGATCACACCAAGAGGGAGATGGAGACCGGCGACAAGCCCACTACGAGCCAAGGGAGCACTTCATCGGAAGAGTCCCGCACCAAGAGGAAGGAGAAGAGGAAGGACTCCTCCAAACGGAAGGAGAAAAGATCTTCTTCCTCACACCACAAAGAGAAGAAGGAAAAATCTTCTTCCCACAAGTCGCATCGGAAAGGCGACAAGCACAAGAGGATGAGGAAGGTGGTCTACTACGAGACCGACACTTCATCAACATCGACCTCCGACTCCGATGCGCCGTCCGTAACTTCTAAGCGCCAAGAGCGCAAGAAGTTTAGTAAGATCCCCTTACACTATCCCCGTACATCTAGACATACTCCATTACTTTCCGTTCCATTAGGCAAACCGCCTACTTTTGATGGCGAGGATTATGCTAGGTGGAGTGATTTAATGAAATTTCATCTAACCTCACTCCACAAAAGTATATGGAATGTTGTTGAGTTTGGAGCACAGGTACCATCCGTAGGGGATGAAGACTACGATACGGACGAAGTGGCCCAAATCGAGCACTTCAACTCCCAAGCCACAACCATACTCCTCGCCTCTCTAAGCAAGGAGGAATACAACAAAGTGTAAGGGTTGAAAAAAGCAAAGGAGATTTGGGACCTTCTCAAGACCGCGCACGAGGGTGATGAACTCACCAAGATCACCAAGCGGGAAACGATCGAGGGGGAGCTCGGTCGCTTCCGTCTTCGCCAAGGGGAGGAGCCACAAGATATGTACAACCGGCTCAAAACCTTGGTGAACCAAGTGCGCAACCTCGGGAGCAAAAAGTGGGACGACCACGAGGTGGTTAAGGTTATTCTAAGATCTCTCATTTTTCTTAACCCCACTCAAGTTCAATTAATTCGTGGTAATCCTAGATATCCACTAATGACCCCCGAGGAAGTTATCGGGAATTTTGTGAGCTTTGAATGTATGATTAAAGGCTCAAAGAAGATCAACGAGCTTGATGAGCCCTCCACGTCCGAGGCCCAACCGGTGGCGTTTAAGGCGACGGAGGAGAAGAAGGAGGAGTCTACACCAAGTAGACAACCAATTGACGCCTCCAAGCTCGACAATGAGGAGATGGCCTTAATCATCAAAAGCTTTCGGCAAATCCTCAAGCAACGGAAGGGGAAGGATTACAAATCCCATTCCAAGAAGGTTTGCTACAAGTGTGGTAAGCCCGGTCACTTTATTGCTAAATGTCCATTATCAAGTGACAGTGACAGGGATAACTGAGAGCACCTAGAGGGGGGGTGAATAGGTGATCCTGTGAAACTTAAACTTATAGCCACAAAAACTTGTTAAGTGTTAGCACAATAATCGCCAAGTGGCTAGAAAGGAGTCTCAACAAAACACAATACCACAAGAGATCAAACACAGAGATGACACAGTGGTTTATCCCGTGGTTCGGCCAAGACCAACGCTTGCCTACTCCACGTTGTGGCGTCCCAACGGACGAGGGTTGCAATCAACCCCTCTCAAGCGGTCCAAAGACCAACTTGAATACCACGGTGTTTTGTTTTGCCTTTTAATATCCCGTTTGCGAGGAATCTCCACAACTTGGAGCCTCTCGCCCTTACACTTGAGATTCACAAGAAATTCAGAGTAAGGGAGGAAAGCAACACACACAAATCCACAGCAAAATGCGCACACACACGGCCAAGAATCGAGCTCAAAGGACTATCTCAAAGTTCTCACTAGAACGGAGCTCGAATCACTGAGAATGACAAACGAATGCGCAAAGACTGAGTGTGGATGATCAAGAATGCACTAAGGTTGCTTGGTTATCTCCTCCATGCGCCTAGGGGTCCCTTTTATAGCCCCAAGGCAGCTAGGAGCCGTTGAGAGCAAATCTGGAAGGCCAATCTTGCCTTCTGTCGTCGAGTGCACCGGACAGTCCGGTGCACACCGGACACTGTCCGGTGCCCGATTTCCTTCCTAAAATGGCGCTGCCGACCGTTGCAGATTTGGGAGCCGTTGGCGCACCGGACAAGTCCGGTGCCCCCTTCCGACCGTTGGCCCAGCCACGTGTCGCGCGCAGATTCCGCGGCCGACCATTGGCCCGGCCGACCGTTGGCTCACCGGACAGTCCGGTGCACACCGGACAGTCCGGTGAATTTTAGCCGTACGCCGTCGATGAATTCCCGAGAGCGGCTACTTCACGCCGAGCCAGCCTGGCGCACCGGACACTGTCCGGTGCACCACCGGATAGTCCGGTGCACCACCGGATAGTCCGGTGCACCCAGACTGGACAGACTTTGGCTGCTCGAGCCATCTCTTCTCCAACTCGATTTTTTCTGTTTCCAGCACTTAGACACAATACATTAGTCCATAAAACAATGTACTAAGTCTGAGAAACATACCTTTATCCTTGATTTGTACTTTGTCCACCATTTTACAATTAGGCACTGTGTTGGGCACTAAATCACCAAAATACTTAGAAATGGTCCAAGGGCACATTTCCCTTTCAATCTCCCCCTTTTTGGTGATTTATGCCAACACAACATAAAGCAAGTAGAACAAGTACAAAAACACTTCAAATAAGAACTCAAATTATTTTGATTCAATTTTGACATTTATGGATCACTCTATGCCACCACTTGGTTTGTTTTTGCAAATCAAACTCAAATCTCTATCTCTAAGTCAAACACACATGTTGAAACATAAAGAGAGTCATTCCAAAAGAGATTGATCAAAGATTTCAAAAACTCCCCCCTTTTCCCATAATCAATACTTCTCCCCACAAGAAGCCAACTTTTGATAAGAGAGACAACAAAAGAGTTTTGACAAACCAAACCAAAAGCTCTATTCTACTATTTTCAAAATCTCTCAAGTGGTAGCTGATCCATTTATCGCTTTGGCCTTTATTTTCTCCCCCTTTGGCATCAAACACCAAAACGGGATTAATCTTGGCTCTATAACCCCATTGCCTCACCAAAATCTTCAATTAAGAGCAAATGGCAATAAGAGTTCATGAGATGAACTTGGAATAAGTTACCCTCTCATCGGAGTGCAGTGGAAGTCTTTCATGGTCCAAGTCCACCTTTTCCCTTTCAATTCTCCTTTGAGACTAAAACAAGCAAACTCAAGCATATGGTTAGTCTCAAAGGGTCAAGTTGTAACACATCTCCCCCTAAAACTGTGCATCATTTTGCCACGGACTTGTGAGGTCCAGTGAGTGTTTATACAACTTGAGCACCACAATAAGCAACAAAATGCAGAATAAACATGATCAAGGGCATAAACACATATATGCTACAATTCAATCCAAGTTCCGCGAATCTAAGATATTTAGCTCACTACGTAGCCTGCAAAAGGTCTTCTCATCTAGAGGCTTGGTAAAGATATCGGCTAGCTGGTTCTCGGTGCTAACATGAAACACTTCGATATCTCCCTTTTGCTGGTGGTCTCTCAAAAAGTGATGCCGGATGTCAATGTGCTTTGTGCGGCTGTGCTCAACAGGATTTTCCGCTATTCGGATAGCACTCTCATTGTCACATAGGAGTGGGACTTTGCTCAGATTGTAGCCAAAGTCCCTGAGGGTTTGCCTCATCCAAAGTAGTTGCGCACAACACTGTCCTGCGGCAACGTACTCGGCCTCAGCGGTGGATAGGGCAACGGAGGTTTGTTTCTTAGAGTTCCATGACACCAGGGACCTTCCTAAGAATTGGCACGTCCCCGATGTACTCTTCCTATCGACCTTACATCCAGCATAGTCGGAATCTGAGTACCCAATCAAGTCAAAGTTAGACCCCTTTGGATACCAGATCCCGAAGCAAGGTGTAGCGACTAAATATCGAAGAATTCGTTTCACAGCCACTAAGTGACACTCCTTCGGATCGGATTGAAATCTAGCACACATGCATACGCTAAGCATAATATCCGGTCTACTAGCACATAAATAAAGCAAGGAACCTATCATGGACCGGTATGCTTTTTGATCAACGGACTTACCTCCTTTGTTGAGGTCGGTGTGTCCGTCGGTTCCCATTGGTGTCTTTGCGGGCTTGGTGTCCTTCATCCCAAACCTCTTTAGCAAATCTTGTGTGTACTTTGTTTGGGAGATGAAGGTGCCTTCCTTGAGTTGCTTCACTTGGAACCCAAGGAAGTAGGTCAACTCGCCCATCGTCGACATCTCGAATTTCTGCGTCATTACCCTGCTAAACTCTTCACGAGACTTTTGGTTAGTGGAACCAAATATTATGTCGTCGACATAAATTTGACACACAAAAAGATCACCATCGCAAGTCTTAGTAAAAAGAGTTGGATCGGCTTTCCCAACCTTGAAAGCATTAGCAATTAAAAAGTCTCTAAGGCATTCATACCATGCTCTTGGGGCTTGCTTAAGTCCATAGAGCACCTTAGAGAGCTTACACACATGGTCGGGGTACCGTTCATCCTCGAAGCCAGGGGGCTGCTCCACGTACACCTCCTCTTTGATCGGCCCGTTGAGGAAAGCGCTCTTCACATCCATTTGGTACAACCTGAAAGAATGGTGAGCGGCATATGCTAGCAAGATACGAATTGATTCTAGCCTAGCCACAGGAGCAAAAGTCTCCTCAAAGTCCAAACCTGCGACTTGGGCATAACCTTTTGCCACAAGTCGAGCCTTGTTCCTCGTCACCACCCCGTGCTCGTCCTGTTTGTTGCGGAACACCCACTTGGTTCCCACAACATTTTGCTTGGGACGAGGCACCAGTGTCCAAACTTCATTGCGCTTGAAGTTGTTGAGTTCCTCCTGCATGGCCAATACCCAATCCGGATCTAGCAAGGCCTCCTCTACCCTGAAAGGCTCAATAGAAGAGACAAAGGAGTAATGCTCACAAAAATTAACTAATCGAGATCGAGTAGTTACTCCCTTGCTAATGTCACCCAAAATTTGGTCGACGGGATGATCCCTTTGAATCACCGCTCGAACTTGGGTTGGAGGTGCCGGTTGCGCTTCTTCCTCCATCACGTGATCATCTTGTGCTCCCCCTTGATCACACGCCTCCTTTTGATGAACCTGTTCATCGTCTTGAGTTGGGGGATGCACCGTTGTTGAGGGAGAAGGTTGATCTCGTTCATCTTGTTCCTGTGGCCGCACTTCTCCAATCGCCATGGTTCGTATAGCGGCCGTCGGAACATCTTCTTCATCTACATCATCACAATCAACAACTTGCTCTCTTGGAGAGCCATTAGTCTCATCAAATACAACGTCGCTAGAGACTTCAACCAAACCCGATGATTTGTTGAAGACCCTATACGCCTTTGTATTTGAATCATAACCTAATAAAAACCCTTCTACAGCTTTGGGAGCAAATTTAGAATTTCTACCCTTCTTCACTAGAATGTAGCACCTGCTCCCAAATACACGAAAGTAAGATACATTGGGTTTGTTACCGGTTAGTAGCTCATACGACGTCTTCTTGAGGAGGCGGTGAAGGTAGACCCTGTTGATGGCGTGGCAAGCCGTGTTCACGGCTTCCGACCAAAAGCACTCAGGGGTCTTGAATTCTCCAAGCATAGTCCTTGCCATATCTATGAGCGTCCTGTTCTTCCTCTCTACCACACCATTTTGCTGAGGTGTGTAGGGAGCGGAGAACTCGTGCTTGATCCCTTCCTCCTCAAGAAACTCCTCCACTTGAAGGTTCTTGAATTCGAACCCGTTGTCGCTCCTTATCTTCTTCACCTTGAGCTCAAACTCATTTTGAGCTCTCCTTAGGAAGCGCTTGAGGGTCCCTTGGGTTTCAGACTTATCCTGCAAAAAGAACACCCAAGTGAAGCGGGAAAAGTCATCAACAATAACTAGACCATACTTACTTCCTCCTATGCTTAGATAGGCGACGGGTCCGAAGAGGTCCATATGCAGCAGCTCTAGAGGTCTTGACGTGGTCATCACATTCTTGATGTGATGTGCTCCTCCCACTTGTTTACCTGCTTGACAAGCTGCACAAGGTCTATCTTTTTCGAAATAAACATTGGTTAGACCTATCACGTGTTCTCCCTTTAGAAGCTTGTGGAGGTTCTTCATCCCCACATGTGCTAAGCGGCGATGCCACAGCCAGCCCATGCAAGTCTTAGCCATTAAGCATGTATCTAGACCGGCCTCTTCTTTTGCAAAATCAACTAAGTAAAGCTTGTCGTCTAGTACACCCTTAAAGGCTAGTGAACCATCACTTCTTCTAATGACAGACACATCTACATTTGTAAAAAGACAATTATATCCCATATTGCATAGTTGACTAACAGATAGCAAATTGTAACCAAGAGACTCAACTAAAAACACATTGGAGATTGAGTGTTCATTAGAAATTGCAATTTTACCTAACCCTTTTACCTTGCCTTGATTCCCATCACCGAATATAATCGAATCTTGGGAATCCTTATTTTTGACGTAGGAGGTGAACATCTTCTTCTCCCCCGTCATATGGTTTGTGCATCCGCTGTCGATAATCCAGCTTGAACCCCCGGATGCATAAACCTGCAAGGCAAATTTAGGCTTGGGTCTTAGGTACCCAACTCATGTTGGGTCCTATAAGGTTAGTGCAAATATCCTTAGGGACCCAAATGCAAGTTTTGTCTCCCTTGCATTTTGCCCCTAACTTCCTAGCAACTATTTTCCTATCCTTTCTACAAATAGCAAAGGAAGCATTTAAAGCACAATAAATTGTAGAAGGTTCATTCACTACTTTCCTAGGAGCATGAATAATATTCTTTCTAGGCACATGATGAATAGCATTTCTCCTAGACATATTTCTACCATGCATATAGGAAGAACTAGAAGCAAACATGGCATGAGAGTCAAAATCATTATAAGCATTATAACTCCTATAAGCATTTCTAGTTTGTCTCTTATCATGATACATAAAAGCATGGTTCTTTTTAGTACTACTAACCATAGGAGCCTTCCCTTTCTCCTTGGCGGAGATAGGAGCCTTATGGCTTGTCAAGTCCTTGGCTTCCCTCTTGTAGCCAAGTCCATCCTTAATTGAGGGGTGTCTACCGATCGTGTAGGCATCCCTAGCAAATTTCAGCTTATCAAATTCATTCTTGCTAGTCTTAAGTTGGGCACTAAGACTAGCCACTTCATCATTTAGTTTTGAAATTGAAACTAAGTGTTCACAACAAGCATTAATATAAACATCCTTACACTTAGTGCAAATTTCAACATGTTCAACACAAGAGTTAGATTTACTTGCTACTTCTAGCTTAGCATTTAAATCATTAATTTCACCTTTTAAAGAAGAAATGGTTTCGTTACAAGTAGAAAGTTCACAAGAAAGCATTCCATTTCTTTTAACTTCTAGAGCAAGTGAATTTTGTGCACTAACAAATTTATCATGCTCTTCATATAAAAGATCTTCTTGTTTCTCTAAGATTCTATCCTTTTCATTCAAGGCATCAATCAATTCATTAATCTTAGCTATCTTAGTTCTATCCAATCCCTTGAATAAACTGGAGTAATCTATTTCATCCTCACTAGACTCATCATCACTAGAAGAATCATAAGTATTAGCATTATGATTGATTACCTTCTTCTCCCTTGCCATGAGGCAAGTGTGATGCTCGTTTGGGAAGAGGACCGATTTGTTGAAGGCAGTGGCGGCGAGTCCTTCGTCGTCGGAGTCGGACGAAGAGCAATCCGAATCCCACTCCTTTCCAAGGTGTGCTTCGCCTTTGGCCTTCTTGTAAACCTTCTTGTTCTCTCTCTTCCCATTTTTCCCTTGCTCCTGGTCACTATCATTTTCGGGACAGTTAGCAATAAAATGACCAACCTTACCACATTTGAAGCATGAGCGCTTCCCCTTTGTCTTGGTCTTCCTTGGTTGCCCCTTGCGACCATTTAGTGCCGTCTTGAATCTCTTGATGATGAGAGCCATCTCTTCATCATTGAGCCCGGCCGCCTCAACTTGCGCCACCTTGCTGGGTAGCGGCTCCTTGCTCCTTGTTGCCTTGAGAGCGATGGGTTGAGGCTCGTGGATTGGACCGTTCAACGCGTCGTCGACGTATCTTGCCTCCTTGATCATCATCCGCCCGCTTACGAATTTTCCGAGTACCTCCTCGGGCGTCATCATCGTGTACCTGGGATTCTCACGAATATTGTTCACGAGATGAGGATCAAGAACGGTAAAGGACCTTAGCATTAGGCGGACGACGTCGTGGTCCGTCCATCGCGTGCTTCCGTAGTTCCTTATTTTGTTGATGAGGGTCTTGAGCCGGTTGTACGTTTGGGTTGGCTCCTCTCCCCTTATCATGGCGAATCGTCCAAGCTGGCCCTCCACCAACTCCATTTTGGTGAGCATGGTGATGTCATTCCCCTCGTGAGAGATCTTGAGGGTGTCCCATATTTGCTTGGCATTGTCCAAGCCGCTCACCTTGTTGTACTCTTCCCTGCACAAGGACGCTAAGAGAACAGTAGTAGCTTGTGCATTTCTATGGATTTGTTTATTTATGAGCATAGAGTTATCCGAGCTATCAAACTTCATTCCATTCTCTACAATCTCCCAAATGCTTGGATGGAGAGAGAATAAGTGACTACGCATTTTGTGACTCCAAAATCCGTAGTCCTCCCCATCGAAGTGTGGAGGTTTGCCAAGAGGAATGGAAAGCAAATGCGAATTCGAACTATGTTGAATACGAGAATAATCAAATGAAAAGTTCGAATTGACCGTCTTTTTGTAGTCGTTGTCGTCGTCCTTTTGGGAAGAGGAAGATTCGTCGCTGTCGTAGTAGATGATCTCCTTGATGCGTCTTGTCTTCTTCTTCTTCCCTTCTTTGCATCTGTGCCCCGAGCCCGAGTCGGTAGTCTTTTCGTCCTTTGGCTCGTTGACGAAGGACTCCTTCTCCTTGTCGTTGATCACGATTCCCTTCCCCTTAGGATCCATCTCTTCGGGCGGTTAGTCCCTTTCTTGAAGAGAACGGCTCTGATACCAATTGAGAGCACCTAGAGGGGGGGTGAATAGGTGATCCTGTGAAACTTAAACTTATAGCCACAAAAACTTGTTAAGTGTTAGCACAATAATCGCCAAGTGGCTAGAAAGGAGTCTCAACAAAACACAATACCACAAGAGATCAAACACAGAGATGACACAGTGGTTTATCCCGTGGTTCGGCCAAGACCAACGCTTGCCTACTCCACGTTGTGGCGTCCCAACGGACGAGGGTTGCAATCAACCCATCTCAAGCGGTCCAAAGACCAACTTGAATACCATGGTGTTTTGTTTTGCCTTTCAATATCCCGTTTGCGAGGAATCTCCACAACTTGGAGCCTCTCGCCCTTACACTTGAGATTCACAAGAAATTCAGAGTAAGGGAGGAAAGCAACACACACAAATCCACAGCAAAATGCGCACACACACGACCAAGAATCGAGCTCAAAGGACTATCTCAAAGTTCTCACTAGAACGGAGCTCGAATCACTGAGAATGACAAACGAATGCGCAAAGACTGAGTGTGGATGATCAAGAATGCTCTAAGGTTGCTTGGTTATCTCCTCCATGCGCCTAGGGGTCCCTTTTATAGCCCCAAGGCAGCTAGGAGCCGTTGAGAGCAAATCTGGAAGGCCAATCTTGCCTTCTGTCGTCGGGTGCACCGGACAGTCCGGTGCACACCGGACACTGTCCGGTGCCCGATTTCCTTCCTAAAATGGCGCTGCCGACCGTTGCAGATTTGGGAGCCGTTGGCGCACCGGACAAGTCCGGTGCACACCGGACAGTCCGGTGCCCCCTTCCGACCGTTGGCCCGGCCACGTGTCGCGCGCAGATTCCGCGGCCGATCGTTGGCCCGGCCGACCGTTGGCTCACCGGACAGTCCGGTGCACACCGGACAGTCCGGTGAATTTTAGCCGTACGCCGTCGGCGAATTCCCGAGAGCGGCTACTTCACGCCGAGCCAGCCTGGCACACCGGACACTGTCCGGTGCACCACCGGACAGTCCGGTGCACCCAGACTGGACAGACTTTGGCTGCTCGAGCCATCTCTTCTCCAACTCGATTTTTTCTGTTTCCAGCACTTAGACACAATACATTAGTCCATAAAACAATGTACTAAGTCTGAGAAACATACCTTTATCCTTGATTTGTACTTTGTCCACCATTTTACAATTAGGCACCTGTGTTGGGCACTAAATCACCAAAATACTTAGAAATGGCCCAAGGGCACATTTCCCTTTCAATAACGACAAGAAGGGCAAGAGGAGAGAAAAGAAGAGGTACCACAAGAAGAAGGGCGGCGATGCCCACGTGTGCCGCGAGTGGAACTCCGACGAGAGCTCCACCGACTCCTCCTCTGACGACGAGGACGCCGCCAACATCGCCGTCACCAAGGGACTTCTCTTCCCCAACATCGGCCACAAGTGCCTCATGGCAAAGGACGGCAAAAGGAAGAAGGTTAAATCTAAATCCTCCACTAAATATGAATCCTCTAGTGATGATAATGCTAGTGATGAGGAGAATAATTTGCGTACCCTTTTTGCCGATCTTAACATGCAACAAAAGGAAAAATTAAATGAATTGATTAGTGCTATTCATGAGAAGGATGATCTCTTGGACTCACAAGAGGACTTCCTTATTAAGGAAAACAAAAAGCATGTTAAGGTTAAAAATGCTTATGCTCTAGAGGTAGAAAAATGTGAAAAATTGTCTGGTGAGCTAAGCACTTGCCATGAGACCATTAACAACCTTAGGAATGAAAATGCTAAATTAATTGCTAAGGTTGATTCTCATGTTTGTATTGATTCAACTTCCAAACCTAGAAATGATAATGTTGATTTACTTGCTAGGATTGATGAGATAAATGTTTCTATTGCTAGCCTTAGAAATGAGAATGAGAAATTAATTGCTAAGGCTAAAGAATTAGATGTTTGCAATGTTACAATTTCCGACCTTAGAACTAAGAATGATATGTTGCATGCTAAGGTTGTAGAATTAAAATCTTGCAAACCCTCTACATCTACCGTTGAGCACACTTCTATTTGCACTAGATGTAGAGATGTTGATATCAATGCTATTCATGATCACATGGCCTTAATTAAACAACAAAATGATCATATAGCATTATTAGACGCTAAAATTGCCGAGCATAACTTAGAAAATGAAAAGTTTAAATTTGCCAGAAGTATGCTCTATAATGGGAGACGCCCTGGCATCAAGGATGGCATTGGCTTCCAAAGGGGAGACAATATCAAACTTAATGCCCCTCCTAAGAACTTGTCTAACTTTGTTAAGGGCAAGGCTCCCATGCCTCAGGATAACGAGGGTTACATTTTGTACCCTGCCGGTTATCCCGAGAGCGAAATTAGGAGAACTCATTCTAGGAAGTCTCACTCTGGCCCTAACTATGCTTTCATGTATAAGGGTGAGACATCTAGCTCTAGGCAACCAACCCGTGCCAAGTTGCCTAGAAAGAAAACTCCTAATGCATCAAATGATCATGATATTTCATTTAAAACTTTTGATGCATCTTATGTTTTGACTAACAAATCTGGCAAGGTAGTTGCCAAGTTTGTTGGGGGCAAACACAAGGGCTCCAAGACTTGTGTTTGGGTACCCAAAGTTCTTGTTTCTAATGCCAAAGGACCCAAAACCGTTTGGGTACCTAAAGTCAAGAACTAAAATTGTTTTGTAGGTTTATGCATCCGGAGGCTCAAGTTGGATACTCGACAGCGGGTGCACAAACCACATGACAAGGGAGAAGAAGATGTTCTCCTCTTATGAGAAAAACCAAGATCCCCAACGAGCTATCACATTCGGGGATGGAAATCAAGGTTTGGTCAAAGGATTGGGTAAAATTGCTATATCACCTGACCATACTATTTCCAATGTTTTTCTTGTAGACTCTTTAGATTACAATTTGCTTTCCGTATCCCAACTTTGTCAAATGGGCTACAACTGTCTATTTACTGATGTAGGTGTTACTGTCTTTAGAAGAAGTGATGATTCAATAGCATTTAAGGGAGTGTTAGAGGGTCAGCTATACTTGGTAGATTTTGATAGAGCTGAACTCGACACTTGCTTGGTTGCTAAGACTAACTTGGGTTGGCTCTGGCACCGCCGACTAGCCCATGTTGGAATGAAGAATCTTCATAAGCTTCTAAAGGGAGAACACATTTTAGGACTAACCAATGTTCATTTTGAGAAAGACAGGATTTGTAGCGCATGCCAAGCCGGGAAGCAAGTTGGCACTCATCATCCACACAAGAACATCATGACTAGTGACAGGCCACTGGAGCTCCTACACATGGACCTATTCGGCCCGATCGCTTACATAAGCATCGGCGGGAGTAAGTACTGTCTAGTTATTGTGGATGATTATTCTCGCTTCACTTTGGTGTTCTTTTTGCAGGAAAAATCTCATACCCAAGAGACCTTAAAGGGATTCTAGAGAAGGGCTCAAAATGAGTTCGGCTTAAGGATCAAGAAAATTAGAAGCGACAACGGGACGGAGTTCAAGAACTCACAAATAGAAGGCTTCCTTGAGGTGGAGGGCATCAAGCATGAGTTTTCTTCTCCCTACACTCCACAACAAAATGGTGTAGTGGAGAGGAAGAATCAAACTCTATTGGACATGGCAAGAACCATGCTTGATGAGTACAAGACACCGGATCGGTTTTGGGCCGAGGCGGTCAACACCGCCTGCTACGCCATCAACCGGTTATATCTACACCGAATCCTCAAGAAGACATCCTATGAACTCCTAACCCTGTAAAAAGCCCAATATTTCATATTTTAGAGTTTTTGGTAGCAAATGCTTTATTCTTGTTAAGAGAGGTAGAAAATCTAAATTTGCTCCTAAAACTGTAGAAGGCTTTTTACTAGGATATGACTCAAACACAAGGGCATATAGAGTCTTTAACAAGTCCTCAGGACTTGTTGAAGTTTCTTGTGACGTTGTGTTTGATGAGACTAACGGCTCTCAAGTAGAGCAAGTTGATCTTGATGAGATAGGTGAAGAACAGGCTCCATGCATAGCGTTAAGGAACATGTCCATTGGGGATGTGTGCCCTAAGGATTCCGAAGAGCCTCCACATGCACAAGATCAACCATCCTCCTCCATGCAAGCATCTCCACCAATCCAAAATGAGGACGAGGCTCAAGTTGATAAAGATGAAGAAGACAATGATGAGCCACCTCAAGACGACGGAAATGATCAAGGGGGAGACGCAAATGATGAAGACAAGGAGGATGAACAACCAAGGCCACCACACCCAAGAGTCCACCAAGCAATACAACGAGATCACCCCGTCGACACCATCCTCGGCGACATTCATAAGGGGGTAACCACTCGATCTCGTGTTGCACATTTTTGTGAGCATTACTCTTTTGTTTCCTCTATTGAGCCACACAGGGTAGAGGAAGCACTACAAGGTTCGGATTGGGTGATGGCGATGCAAGAGGAGCTCAACAATTTCACAAGGAACGAGGTATGGCACTTAGTTCCACGTCCTAACCAAAATGTTGTAGGAACCAAGTGGGTCTTCCGCAACAAGCAAGATGAGCATGGTGTGGTGACTAGGAACAAAGCTCGACTCGTGGCCAAGGGGTATTCACAAGTCGAAGGTTTGGATTTTGGTGAAACCTATGCACCCGTAGCTAGGCTTGAGTCAATTCGCATATTATTAGCCTATGCTACTTACCATGGCTTCAAGCTTTATCAAATGGACGTGAAGAGTGCCATCCTCAATGGACCGATCAAGGAGGAGGTCTATGTTGAGCAACCTCCCGGCTTTGAAGACAGTGAGTACCCTAACCATGTTTATAGGCTCTCTAAGGTGCTTTATGGGCTCAAGCAAGCCCCAAGAGCATGGTATGAATGCCTTAGAGATTTCCTTATTACTAATGGCTTCAAAGTCGGCAAGGCCGATCCTACTTTATTCACTAAGACTCTTGACAATGATTTGTTTGTATGCCAAATTTACGTTGATGATATCATATTTGGGTCTACTAACGAATCTACATGTGAAGAATTTAGTAGGATCATGACAAAGAAATTCGAGATGTCAATGATGGGGGAGTTGAAGTATTTTCTAGGATTCCAAGTCAAGCAACTCCAAGAGGGCACCTTCATTAGCCAAACGAAGTATACTCAAGACATTCTAAGCAAGTTTGGAATGAAGGATGCCAAGCCCATCAAGACACCCATGGGAACCAATGGGCATCTCGACCTCGACACGGGAGGTAAGTCCGTGGATCAAAAGGTATACCGGTCGATGATTGGTTCATTACTTTATTTATGTGCATCTCGACCGGACATTATGCTTTCCGTTTGCATGTGTGCAAGATTCCAAGCCGACCCTAAGGAATCACACCTTACGGCCGTAAAACGAATCTTGAGATACTTGGCTTATACTCCTAAGTTTGGGCTTTGGTACCCTCGGGGATCCACATTTGATTTGATTGGTTATTCGAATGCCGATTGGGCGGGGTGTAAGATTAATAGGAAGAGCACATCGGGGACTTGCCAGTTCTTGGGAAGATCCTTGGTGTCTTGGGCTTCAAAGAAGCAAAATTCGGTCGCTCTTTCTACCGCCGAAGCCGAGTACATTGCCGCAGGCCATTGTTGCGCGCAATTGCTTTGGATGAGGCAAACCCTGCGGGACTACGGTTACAAACTAACCAAAGTTCCCCTTCTATGTGATAATGAGAGTGCAATCTGCATGGCGGATAATCCCGTTGAGCATAGCCGCACTAAACACATAGCCATTCGGTATCATTTTCTTCGGGATCACCAACAAAAGGGGAATATCGAGATTTCTTACATTAACACTAAAGATCAATTAGCCGATATCTTTACCAAGCCACTTGATGAACAATCTTTTACCAAACTTAGGCATGAGCTAAATATTCTTGATTCTAGGAATTTCTTTTGCTAATTTGCACACATAGCACACAAGTATACCTTTGATCATATCTCTTTTATATATGCTATGACTAATGTGTTTTCAAGTGTATTTCAAACCAAGTCATAGGTATATTGAAAGGGAATTGGAGTCTTCGGCGAAGACAAAGGCTTCCACTCCACTTTACTACTCATCCTTCGCCGTCACTCCGAGCATCTCTCCAACTTTGGTATAATCTTCACTCACTTATTTTGTGACCAAAGGAGGAGAAAGTACTACGTTGGGCTCTAATAATTCTGTTTTTGGCGATTCATGCCAAAGGGGGAGAAAATATGAGCCCAAAGCAAAAGGACCGCACCACCACCTAACTTTAAAAATTTGGAGATTTTCAATTGGTCAATTTCAAATTAATATCTTACTATGTTCAAAAGGGGGAGGAAGTAGTATTTCAAAAATGGTATATCAAAACCCTCTTGAACACTAAGAGGAGGATCTCATTTAGGGGGAGTTTTGTTTAGTCAAAGGAAAAGCATTTGGATTAAAGGAAGAAAATTTCAAAATTTGAAAAAGCTTCTCAAAATCTTATTTATTTACCTTTGACTATCTTGCAAAAAGACTTTGAATAGAATTTACAAAAGGATTTGCAAAAACAAAACATGTGGTGCAAATATGGTCCAATATGTTAAAAACAAAGAAACAATCCATGCACATCTAGTAAGTAACATTTATTGGCTCAATTCCAAGCAACCTTTGCACTTACATTATGCAAATTGGTTCAATTATGCACTTTTATATTTGCTTTGGTTTGTGTTGGCATCAATCACCAAAAAGGGGGAGATTGAAAGGGAATTAGGCTTACACTTACTTCCTAATTGATTTTGGTGGTTGAATTGCCCAACACAAATAATTGGACTAACTAGTTTGCTCTAGATTATATATTCTACAGGTGTCAAAGGTTCATCTACAACTATACTAAATCGACTGTCCGGAATACCGTAGATTATTCCGGACAGGAGAAGCTTTTTGGAAAAACAGGCCAAGCGCGGACAGTCCGGGCCCTTGCAGCGGACCGTCCGCGACACAAGGATGACCCTCGGACAGAACCAATGCAAAAATCCGGGTCTACACTATGGACCGTCCGGAGGATAAGCGCGGACCGTCTGAACCCTCGCTCGGACCGTCCGGCCTCAGGCGCGGACCATCCGGTAGGCAAGGAACCGAAAAACCCGAAGGTGACGGGTTCAGAAAAATGAATTATAGCGGCCTCGCGGACCGTCCGGGGTGCACGACCGGACCGTCCGCGACTGAGTCTGTCTGACATCTGACGACGCATTAAATGCAATATAGCCGTTGATATAGCCGTTACTGCTGACCGTTGCATTTTCAGCCGTTGATCTACAGGGGCGGACCGTCCGGACCTGGCGGGCGGACCGTCCGCGCTCAGCAGAATGGAGTAACGGCTAGGAAGTGGTTGGTGGCTATAAATACAACCCCAACCACCTCCATTCATAACATCCAAGCATTCCAACCTTCAACATTCAATACAAGAGCTAGCAATCCATTCCAAGACACATTCAAAGCCTCCATCTCTCCAAGTTTCACAATTGAGAAAAGAGATCATTAGTGATTAGTGACTTGAGAGAGAAAGTGATCCGTGTGTTATTTGTCGCTCTTGTCGCTTGTTTTTTGCAATTGTGCTTTCTTTCAATCTTCATTGCGATCAAACTCACTTGTAATTGAGGCAAGAGACACCAATCTTGTGGTGGTCCTTGTGGGAACTTTGTGTTCCAAGCATTTGAGAAGAGAAAGCTCACTCGGTCTAAGGGACCGTTTGAGAGAGGGAAAGGGTTGAAAGAGACCCGGCCTTTGTGGCCTCCTCAACGGGGAGTAGGTTTAAAAGAACCGAACCTCGGTAAAACAAATCCGTGTGTCTCACTTCATTATTCACTTGCGATTTGTTTTGCACCCTCTCTCGCGGACTCTATTATTTTTCTAACGCTAACCCGGCTTGTAGTTGTGATTATTTTTGAGAATTTCAGTTTCGCCCTATTCACCCCCCCTAGGCAACTTTTAGGTATTTCCTGGGAAGTTGGGAACTGGCTATTTAGTAGCAATTTGAAGATGAAAACAATAGATGATCATAAGTTGATCGCTGCAGTTACCAGGCCCTGGGTGCATCTTGTTACCATCATATTAGAGCTAATCGAGTGGGCAGTTGAAAGTCGCCTAGAGGGGGGTGAATAGGGCGAAACTGAAATTTACAAAATTAATCACAACTACAAGCCGGGTTAGTGTTAGAAATATAATCGAGTCCGCAAGAGAGGGTGTAAAACAAATCGCAAGCGAATAAAAGAGTGTGACACGTGGATTTGTTTTACCGAGGTTCGGTTCTCGCAAACCTACTCCCCGTTGAGGAGGCCACAAAGGCCGGGTCTTTTTCAACCCCTTCCCTCTCTCAAATGGTCCCTCGGGCCGAGTGAGCTTTCTCTTCTCAAATCAACCGGGAACAAAACTTCCCCGCAAGGACCACCACACAATTGGTGTATGTTGCCTTGGTTACAATTGAGTATTGATCACAAGAAAGAATGAGAAAGAAGAAAGCAATCCAAGCGCAAGAGCTCAAAAGAACACGACAAATCACTCTCACTAGTCACTAAAGTTTTTGTGGAATTGGGAGAGGGTTTAATCACTTGGGTGTGTCTTGTATTGAATGTCTAGCTCTTGTAAGTGGTTGGAAGTGTGAAAACTTGGATGACTTGAATGTGGGGTGGTTGGGGGTATTTATAACCCCAACCACCAAACTAGCTGTTTGGTGGAGGCAGTCCGGTGCGCCAGCCACGTCACCAGGCCGTTGGGTTCCGACCGTTGGAGCTCTGACTGCTGGGTCCGCCTGGATGTCCGGTGGCACACCGGACATGCACTATAGAGTGTCCGGTGTGCCACTTCGCGCGTGCCTGACTTCTGCGCGCTCTGGCGCGCATTTAATGCTCCTGCAGGTGACCGTTGGCGCGAAGTAGTCGTTGCTCCGCTGGCTCACCGGACAGTCCGGTGAATTATAGCGGAGCGAATTCCCGAAGCTGGCGAGTTCTAGAGACGCTCTTCCTTGGAGCACCAGACACTGTCCGGTGTACACCGGACAGTCCGGTGAATTATAGCGGAGCGCCTCTGGATTTTCCCGAAGGTGAGAAGTTCAGCGTGAAGTCCCCTGGTGCACCGGACACTGTCCGGTGCGCTAGACCAGGGCTGCCTTCGGTTATCCCTTGCTCTCTTTGTTGAACCCACTTCTTGGTCTTTTTATTGGCTAAGTGTGAACCTTTGGCACCTGAATTACTTATAGACTAAAGCAAACTAGTTAGTCCAATTATTTGCGTTGGGCAATTCAACCACCAAAATCATTTAGGAAATAGGTGTAAGCCTAATTCCCTTTCAATCTCCCCCTTTTTGGTGATTGATGCCAACACAAACCAAAGCAAGTATAGAAGTGCATAATTGAACTTGTTTGCATAATGTAAGTGCAAAGGTTGCTTGGAATTGAGCCAATATGAATACTTATAAGATATGCATGGATTGTTTCTTCTATTTTTAACATTTTAGACCACACTTGCACCACATGTTTTTTTTGCAAATTCTTTTGTAAATACTTTTCAAAGTTCTTTTGCAAATAGTCAAAGGTAAATGAATAAGATTTTTGCAAAGCATTCTCAAGATTTGAAATTTCCTCCCCCTGTTTCAAATGCTTTTCCTTTGACTAAACAAAACTCCCCCTCAATAAATTCCTCCTCTTAGTGTTCAAGAGGGTTTTAAGATACCACTTTTGAAAATACTAATTTCTTCCCCTTTTGAACACAATAAGATACCAAATTGAAATTGCCAATTGAAAAACCCCTTTTTTTGTAAATTAGGTGGTGGTGCGGTCCTTTTGCTTTGGGCTAATACTCTCCCCCTTTAGCATGAATCGCCAAAAACGGAGTCATTAGAGCCCTTAGAATTACTTTCTCCCCTTTTGGTCATAAATAAATGAGTGAAGATTATACCAAAGACGGAGTCCTTTTGCTTTGTACTTAGGCTCTCTCCCCAGAAGATGGAGAGTTGCCCGGAGCGATGGCGAAGGACGAGTTACGGAGTGGAAGCCTTTGTCTTCGCCGAAGACTCCAATTTCCTTTCAATACACCTATGACTTGGTTTGAAATAGACTTGAAAACACATTAGTCATAGCATATGAAAGAGACAAGATCAAGGGTATATGAATGAGCTATGTGTGCAAATTAACAAAAGAAGTTCCTAGAATCAAGAATATTTAGCTCATGCCTAAGTTTGTTAAAAGTTTGTTCATCTAGTGGCTTGGTAAAGATATCGGCTAATTGATCTTTAGTGTTAATATATGAAATCTCGATATCTCCCTTTTGTTGGTGATCCCTTAGAAAATGATACCGAATGGCTATGTGTTTAGTGCGGCTATGTTCGATGGGATTATCCGCCATGCGGATTACACTCTCATTATCACATAGAAGAGGAACTTTGGTTAATTTGTAACCATAGTCCCTAAGGGTTTGCCTCATCCAAAGTAGTTGCGTGCAACAATGTCCTGCGGCAATGTACTCGGCTTCGACGGTAGAAAGAGCTACGGAATTTTGCTTCTTTGAAGCCCAAGACACCAAGGATCTTCCCAAGAACTGGCAAGTCCCCGATGTGCTCTTTCTATTGATTTTACACCCTGCCCAATCGGCATCCGAATAACCAATTAAATCGAATGTGGATCCCCTGGGATACCAAAGCCCAAACTTAGGAGTATAAACTAAATATCTCAAGATTCGTTTTACGACCGTAAGGTGAGCTTCCTTAGGGTCGGTTTGGAATCTTGCACACATGCATACGAAAAGCATAATATCCGGTCGAGATGCACATAAATAGAGTAAGGAACCTATCATCGACCGGTATACCTTTTGATCCACGGACTTACCTTCCGTGTCGAGGTCGAGGTGCCCATTGGTTCCCATGGGTGTCTTGATGGGTTTGACATCCTTCATCCCAAACTTGTTTAGGATATCTTGAGTATACTTCGTTTGGCTTAGGAAGGTGCCCTCTTGGAGTTGCTTCACTTGAAATCCTAAGAAGTACTTCAACTCCCCCATCATAGACATCTCGAATTTTTGTGTCATGATCCTACTAAATTCTTCACATGTAGACTCGTTAGTAGATCCAAATATAATATCATCAACATAAATTTGACATACAAACAAGTCATTTTCAAGAGTTTTAGTGAAGGGTGTAGGATCGGCTTTTCCGACTTTGAATCCATTAGTGATAAGGAAATCTCTAAGACATTCATACCATGCTCTTGGGGCTTGCTTCAGCCCATAAAGCGCCTTAGAGAGTTTATAGACATGGTTAGGGTACACACTATCTTCAAAGTCGGGAGGTTGCTCAACATAGACCTCTTCTTTGATTGGTCCATTGAGGAAGGCACTCTTCACGTCCATTTGATAAAGCTTGAAGCCATGGTAAGTAGCATAGGCTAATAATATGCGAATTGACTCAAGCCTAGCTACGGGTGCATAGGTTTCACCGAAATCCAAACCTTCGACTTGGGAGTATCCTTTGGCCACAAGTCGGGCTTTGTTCCTTGTCACCACACCATGCTCATCTTGCTTGTTGCGGAAGACCCACTTGGTTCCTACTACATTTTGATTAGGACGTGGAACCAAATGCCATACCTCATTCCTAGTGAAGTTGTTGAGCTCCTCTTGCATCGCCACCACCCAATCCGAATCTTGAAGTGCTTCCTCTACCCTATGTGGCTCAATAGAGGAAACAAAAGAGTAATGCTCACAAAAATGTGCAACATGAGATCTAGTGGTTTCCCCCTTATGAATGTCGCCGAGGATGGTGTCGACGGGGTGATCTCATTGGATTGCTTGGTGGACTCTTGGGTGTGGCGGCCTTTGTTCTTCATCCTCCTTGTCTTGATCATGCGCATCTCCCCCCTTGATCATTGTCGTCATCTTGAGGTGTCTTATTTGCTTGATCTTCTCCTTCATCAACTTGAGCCTCATCCTCATTTTGAGTCGGTGGGGGTTCTTGCGTGGAGGAGGATGGTTGATCTTGTGCATTTGGAGGCTCTTCGGATTCTTTAGGACACACATCCCTAATGGACATGTTCCTTAGCGCGATGCATAGAGCCTCTTCATCACCTATCTCATCAAGATCAACTTGCTCTACTTGAGAGCCGTTAGTCTCATCAAACACAACGTCACAAGAAACTTCAACTTATCCAGTGGACTTGTTAAAGACTCTATATGCCCTTGTGTTTGAATCATATCCTAGTAAAAAGCCTTCTACAGTCTTAGGAGTAAATTTAGATTTTCTATCTCTTTTAACTAGAATAAAACATTTGCTACCAAAGACTCTAAAATATGAAATATTGGGCTTTTTACCGGTTAGGAGTTCGTATGATGTCTTCTTGAGGATTCGGTGTAGATATAACCGGTTGATGGCATAGCAAGCGATGTTGACCGCCTCGGCCCAAAACCGATCCGAAGTCTTGTACTCATCAAGCATGGTTCTTGCCATGTCCAATAGAGTTCGATTCTTCCTCTCCACTACACCATTTTGTTGTGGCGTGTAGGGAGAAGAGAACTCATGCTTGATGCCCTCCTCCTCAAGGAAGCCTTCAATTTGAGAGTTCTTGAACTCCGTCCCGTTGTCGCTTCTTATTTTCTTGATCCTTAAGCCGAACTCGTTTTGAGCTCGTCTCAAGAATCCCTTTAAGGTCTCTTGGGTATGAGATTTTTCCTGCAAAAAGAATACCCAAGTGAAGCAAGAATAATCATCCACAATAACTAGACAATACTTACTCCCGCCGATGCTTATGTAAGCGATCGGGCCGAATAGATCCATGTGTAGGAGCTCCAGTGGCCTGTCAGTCGTCATGATGTTCTTATGTGGATGATGGGCACCAACTTGCTTCCCTGCTTGGCATGCGCTACAAACCCTGTCTTTCTCAAAATTAACATTGGTTAAACCTAAAATGTGCTCTCCCTTTAGAAGCTTATGAAGATTCTTCATCCCAACATGGGCTAGTCGGCGGTGCCAGAGCCAACCCATGTTAGTCTTAGCAATTAAGCAAGTGTCGAGTTCAGCTCTATCAAAATCTACCAAGTATAGCTGACCATCTAACACTCCCTTAAATGCTATTGAGTCATCACTTCTTCTAAAGACAGTGACACCTACATCAGTGAACAGACAGTTGTAGCCCATTTGACATAATTGAGAAACGGAAAGCAAATTGTAATCTAATGAATCTACAAGAAAAACATTGGAAATAGAATGGTCAGGAGATATAGCAATTTTACCCAATCCTTTGACCAAACCTTGATTTCCATCCCCGAATGTGATAGCTCGTTGGGGATCTTGGTTTTTCTCATAAGAGGAGAACATCTTCTTCTCCCCTGTCATGTGGTTTGTGCACCCGTTGTCGATGATCCAACTTGAGCCCCCGGATGCATAAACCTACAAAATATGTTTAGTTATTGACTTTAGGTACCCAAGTGGTTTTGGGTCCTTTGGCATTAGATACAAGAACTTTGGGTACCCAAACATAAGTCTTTGACCCCTTGTGCTTGCCCCCAACATATTTGGCAACTACCTTGCCAGATTTGTTAGTTAAGACATATGATGCATCAAAAGTTTTAAATGAAATGTCATGATCATTTGATGCACTAGAAGTTTTCTTCTTAGGCAACTTAGCACGGGTTGGTTGCCTAGAACTAGATGTCTCACCCTTATACATAAAAGCATGGTTAGAGCCAGAGTGAGACTTCCTAGAATGAATTCTCCTAATTTTGCTCTCAGGATAGCCAGCAGGGTACAAAATGTAACCCTCGTTATCCTGAGGCATGGGAGCCTTGCCCTTAACAAAATTAGATAATTTCTTAGGAGGGGCATTAAGTTTGACATTATCCCCCTTTTGGAAGCCAATGCCATCCTTGATGCCAGGGCGTCTCCCATTATAAAGCATACTACGAGCAAATTTAAATTTTTCATTTTCAAGTTCATGCTCGGCAATTTTTGCATTTAATTTTGCTATATGATCATTTTGTTGTTTAATTAAAGCCATGTGATCATGAATAGCATTAATATCAACATCTCTACATCTAGTACAAACATAAGTGTGCTCAACGGTAGATGTAGATGGTTTGCAAGATTTTAATTCTACAACCTTAGCATGCAATATATCATTTTACTTCTAAGGTCGAAAATGGTAGCATTGCAAACATCAAAATCTTTAGCCTTAGCCAGCAATTTTTCATTTTCATCTCTAAGGCTAGCAAGAGAAATGTTCAATTCTTCAATCTTAGCAAGCAAATCATCATTATCATTTCTAAGATTGGGAATTGAAACATTACAAGTAATAGAATCAACCTTAGCTAACAAATTAGCATTCTCATTTCTAAGGTTGTCTATAGTCTCATGGCAAGTGCTTAGTTCACTAGATATTTTTTCACATTTTTCAACTTCTAGAGCATAAGCATTTTTAACTTTAACATGCTTTTTGTTTTCCTTGATTAAGAAGTCCTCTTGGGAGTCCAAGAGATCATCCTTCTTATGGATGGCACTAATTAATTCATTTAATTTCTCTTTTTGTTGCATGTTTAAGTTGGCAAAAAGAGTACGCAAATTATCTTCCTCATCACTAGCATTATCATCGCTAGAAGACTCATATCTAGTGGAGGATTTGGATTTAACCTTTTTCTTTTTGCCGTCCTTTGCCATGAGACACTTGTGGCCGACGTTAGGGAAGAGAAGTCCCTTGGTGACGGCGATGTTGGCGGCGTCCTCATCGTCGGAGGAGTCGCTAGAGCTTTCGTCGGAGTCCCACTCGCGACAAACATGGGCATCGCCACCCTTCTTCTTGTAGTATCTCTTCTTCTCCTTTCTTCTCCCCTTCTTGTCGTCGCCCCTGTCACTGTCACTAGAAATAGGACATTTTGCAATAAAGTGATCGGGCTTACCACACTTGTAGCAAACCTTCTTGGAGCGGGGCTTGTAATCTTTCCCCCTCCTTTGCTTGAGGATTTGGCGGAAGCTCTTGATCACGAGCGCCATTTCCTCATTGTCGAGCTTGGAGGCGTCGATGGGTGTTCTACTTGGTGTAGTCTCCTCCTTCTTCTCCTCCGTCGCCTTAAATGCTACCGGTTGTGCTTCGGACGTGGAGGGACCGTCAAGCTCGTTGATCTTCCGTGAGCCCTTGATCATAAACTCAAAGCTCACAAAATTCCCGATTACTTCCTCGGGAGTCATTAGTGTGTATCTAGTATTACCACAAATTAATTGTACTTGAGTAGGGTTAAGGAAAATAAGTGATCTTAGAATAACCTTAACCACCTCGTGGTCATCCCATTTCTTGCTCCTGAGGTTGCGCACTTGGTTCACCAAGGTTTTGAGCCGGTTGTACATATCTTGTGGCTCCTCCCCTTGGCGAAGACGGAAGCGACCGAGCTCCCCCTCGATCGTTTCCCGCTTGGTGATCTTGGTGAGTTCATCACCCTCGTGCGCGGTCTTGAGCACGTCCCAAACTTCCTTGGCGCTCTTTAATCCTTGCACCTTGTTGTACTCCTCCCTACTTAGAGAGGCGAGGAGTATAGTTGTGGCTTGGGAGTTGAAGTGCTCGATTTGGGCCACCTCGTCCTCATCATAATCCTCATCCCCTACGGATGGTACCTGTGCTCCAAACTCAACAACATTCCATATACTTTTGTGGAGTGAGGTTAGATGAAATTTCATTAAATCACTCCACCTAGCATAATCTTCACCGTCAAAGGTTGGCGGTTTGCCTAATGGAACGGAAAGTAATGGAGTATGTCTAGAAGTGCGAGGATAGTGTAAGGGAATCTTACTAAACTTCTTGCGCTCATGGCGCTTAGAAGTTACGGAGGGCGCGTCGGAGCCGGAGGTAGATGGCGATGAGGTGTCGTTCTCATAGTAGACCACCTTTCTCATCTTCTTTTTCTTGTCCCCACTCCGATGCGACTTGTGGGAAGAGGCTTTCTTCTCCTTCCCCTTTCCCTTTTTGTGGGACTCTTCTGATGAAGCTTTCCCGTGGCTTGTAGCGGGCTTGTCGCCGATCTCCATCTCCTTCTTGGCGTCTTCTCCCGACATCACTTCGAGCGGTTAGGCTATAATGAAGCACCGGGCTCTAATACCAATTGAAAGTCGCCTAGAGGGGGGTGAATAGGGCGAAACTAAAATTTACAAAATTAATCACAACTACAAGCCGGGTTATTGTTAGAAATATAATCGAGTCCGCAAGAGAGGGTGTAAAACAAATCACAAGCGAATAAAAGAGTGTGACACGTGGATTTGTTATACCGAGGTTCGGTTCTCGCAAACCTACTCCCCGTTGAGGAGGCCACAAAGGCCGGGTCTTTTTCAACCCCTTCCCTCTCTCAAACGGTCCCTCGGACCGAGTGAGCTTTCTCTTCTCAAATCAACCGGGAACAAAACTTCCCCGCAAGGACCACCACACAATTGGTGTCTCTTGCCTTGGTTACAATTGAGTATTGATCACAAGAAAGAATGAGAAAGAAGAAAGCAATCCAAGCGCAAGAGCTCAAAAGAACACGACAAATCACTCTCACTAGTCACTAAAGCTTTTGTGGAATTGGGAGAGGATTTAATCACTTGGGTGTGTCTTGTATTGAATGTCTAGCTCTTGTGAGTGGTTGGAAGTGTGAAAACTTGGATGACTTGAATGTGGGGTGGTTGGGGGTATTTATAACCCCAACCACCAAACTAGCCGTTTGGTGGAGGCTGTTGTCGTATGGCGCACCGGACAGTCCAGTGCGCCACCGGACACTGTCCGGTGCGCCAGCCACATCACCAGGCCGTTGGGTTCCGACCGTTGGAGCTCTGACTGCTGGATCCGCCTGGATGTCCGGTGGCACACCGGACATGCACTATAGAGTGTCCGGTGTGCCACTTCGTGCGTGCCTGACTTCTGCGCGCTCTGGCGCGCATTTAATGCTTCTGCAGGTGACCGTTGGCGCGAAGTAGTCGTTGCTCCGCTGGCTCACCGGACAGTCCGGTGCACACTGGACATGTCCGGTGAATTATAGCGGAGTGAATTCCCGAAGCTGGCGAGTTCCAGAGACGCTCTTCCTTAGAGCACCGGACACTGTCCGGTGTACACCGGACAGTCCGGTGAATTATAGCGGAGCGCCTTTGGATTTTCCCGAAGGTGAGAAGTTCAGCGTGAAGTCCCCTGGTGCACCAGACACTGTCCGGTGGTGCACCGGACAGTCCGGTGCGCCAGACCAGGGTTGCCTTCGGTTATCCTTTGCTCTCTTTGTTGAACCCATTTCTTGGTCTTTTTATTGGCTAAGTATGAACCTTTGGCACCTGAATTACTTATAGACTAAAGCAAACTAGTTAGTCCAATTATTTGTGTTGGGCAATTCAACCACCAAAATCGTTTAGGAAATAGGTGTAAGCCTAATTCCCTTTCAGTAGTGTTTGCTCTGGCGGCAGACAGATCTGACGCAACGACGCGTGGAGGTGAGAAGGCTCCGTGGAGGCAGTGGAGGAAGAAGGTCGCAACATGCGTGGGCTAGATGTGCGGGCGTGGGCTTGGTTCCATGCGCAGTGTGGGCACGACGAGGGCTGGTGCGGGCGTGGGAGGGAAACCGATGTTGTCATCGCGCAGGCGGGAGTCACAACGGCAACGCGAGGCGGGGGCGGTGTCACGGAGTGTGGACGCGTTGAAGGCGGGATGGGGTTTGGGCTCAGATGCCATTGGTAGCGATGGCTCGAATGTCGCCGCGCGTGGGGAGTGAGTCGTGGGAGGTGGCCGTCGATTGGGGCGAGAATGGCTTGGGCGTCGTTTATGGGGGCATGGTGGCGCAGGGAATGGGACATGGTGGCGGGGGCTCAGGCGTCGTTGGCGTTGCGGAGGCGCCGCACGTGGGGAGGATGGGGTTCGGGCGTCGTTGAAGGCGGGATGGCCGGATGGGGTCTGGGGAAGGGCATTGATGGCTTGAATGCCGCCGCGTGTGGGGAGAAAGGCGGGGGCACGGTGACGCTGGGGTGTGGACGCCCTCGGTAGAAACATATTATGTAGTAGAGATTAGGAGTTGAGAGTTATTAAATAATTGTCTTCTATTTTATTCTAGTACAAGAGAATCGATTTTTATCCTTTTGGATATATTCATTCTGATTGAATTGCAAATATATCAACGATAAAATCAATGCAATTCTGAATTGCAATAAGCGAGCGGGGTGTCTGAAATAGAGATGAGTTACCAGACTACGTCGAATAATGAATTCAATGATTCAAAAAAAACTAAGAGATGGATTAAATTATACAAGGAATCCTGGTTTCAAAGAAAAGTAAAATGGGGATATGGTGAAATCGGTAGACGCTACGGACTTGATTGTATTGAGCCTTGGTATGGAAACCTGCTAAGTGGTAACTTCCAAATTCAGAGAAACCCTGGAATGAAAAATGGGCAATCCTGAGCCAAATCCCTTTTTGAAAAACAAGTGGTTCTCAAACTAGAACCCAAAGGAAAAGGATAGGTGCAGAGACTCAATGGAAGCTGTTCTAACGAATCGAAGTAATAACGATTAATCACAGAACCCATATTATAATATAGGTTCTTTATTTTATTTTTAGAATGAAATTAGGAATGATTATGAAATAAAAAAATCATATTTTTTTAGAATTATTTTGAATCTATTCCAATCAAATATTGAGTATCAAATCCTTCAATTCATTGTTTTCGAGATCTTTTAATTTTTAAAAGTGGATTAATCGGACGAGGATAAAGAGAGAGTCCCATTCTACGTGTCATTACTGACAACAATGAAATTTCTAGTAAAAGGAAAATCCGTCGACTTTATAAGTCGTGAGGGTTCAAGTCCCTCTATCCCCAAACCCTCTTTTATTCTCTAACCATATTTGTTATCCTTTTTTTCTTTTATCAATGGGTTTAAGATTCACTAGCTTTCTCATTCTACTATTTCACAAAGGAGGGCGACAAGAACTCAATGAATCTTATGTTATTCATTAAATAGATGATTTCTTTTTTATTTATTAGAGTAGAGTATCGGTAAGGAATGTCGATATTAATTCGTTTTTTTAAGTATTATTAAGTAAGCCATCCACAATGCATATGACTACCCCTCCCCATTTCCTAATTTTGAATGAAATAATTTATTGATTTTTAGTCCCTTTAATTGACATAGATGCAAATACTTTACTGAGATGATGCACAAGAAAGGGTTAGGATAGCTCAGTTGGTAGAGCAGAGAACTGAAAATCCTCGTGTCACCAGTTCAAATCTGGTTCCTGGCACAGAAAAAGGATCTACTGAATAGATATTGATACAAATTTTTTGAGATGGATTGGGGTAAACATTTATTAAAAATCTACTTAGTCTTTAGTCTAGAGTAAGTAGATAAATCTCTAGAGTAAGTAGATAAATCTCTAAACACTTCTTTTTTCTTTTAAAAAAAAGTTTAAATCTCTGGTTCTTTATGGTATATAAAGAGGTGAGATTAGGTGCCCTTTTCTTCATTTTGCATTTCTTATTAATTTTGTATACCGCTATTCCGAAGAATATATTTTTTCATTCTTGCTTATCCTACTTTCCTAGTTGTTCTAAGTAATATGCGCGGTACAAAGTTCGTGGTAGGAACTTCTTTGAGTCATTGTATTTTTCTGTTCATACGAAGGAAACAAATATGTGATTTTCTAAATTGGAAAATAGAAATGAAGCCCTTTTTGTTCAGTCTATTTGGACCTTTTTGTATAATAGGAATTAGTTAGAATATTATATTCTAAGTATTTCGTTTCGTCTAGTAACAGAACGTCAAAATATTCCTTGACTTGAATAAAATCTGGAATTGTGTTGTATAAGTGAACATGAATTTATTATCACTCAATGAGCATCTTGTATTTCATAGAAATTGGGGGTTATATAGTCCTTACGTAAGGGCCAGCCTATCCAACTTTCAGGCATTAAGATACGTTTAAGACGTGGATGATTACCATAAGAAATTCCCACCATATCATAAGATTCGCGTTCTTGAAAATCAGCACTTCTCCAAACTCAGAAAAACAGACGGGATTCTAGGATTATCATTTTGGGCAAAGACTTTTATGCATACCTCTTCTGGGTTATCTATACCATACTGTATTCTCGTAAGATGATACACGCTAGCTAAAGATCCACCGGGTGCTACGTCATAAGCACACTAGGAACGTAAATAATTGTAACCATATACATATAAAATGACAGCAATGGAATCCCAATCCCCTGCTTTTATTTGTAAAGTCTCTACTCCTCGATGATCGAAGCCTAAAGACCTATGAACCACGTCATGGCTTTGTACACTGATCTCCCCTAAAAATTCAATCAAATTACTCTATCAGAGAGTTAAAAAGAAATCTAAAAATTACAGGGTGTTTGGTTTGAGGAATGAGCTAGTCCATCATCTTCCCATTCCTCTTTTTTGTTTGGTTGTGGAATAGAATGATTTGATCTATCACTATCTTATTGCTCATAGTTAGATAGTGCTAATATGAGGAATGTGATTATCCCACCAAATTTGATGAATAGATTCACGATACAACATCTTATTTTAGATTAAATGATTCCTCAAACCAAACACACCTTTAGATAACATAACTTTCAAACATGTCTAATAAGATAATTCCATCTAAGAATCAAAATGCAAACCTGAAAATTACCTAGTAGAGTTCTCTAAACAAGATTTCCATTTGGTTTGTCCTCTTGTTTTAGGTTCCCTTTTCGCTTCTCTACGAGACTAGGAAGCAGGGGTGACTTTTGAATAGTTCTCTTTTGGCGTGGCCTTTTTCTTTGATCGAGTTGCATTGGAGTGCCGTGCGTTCTCACAGTCACAACAACCAGGATTGCCAAGCGCCTTGCGTACCGAGATCTCTTCGCTATGTTTGGACTCTATCTGCTCCGAGATTTTATTTCAAAAAATTTCAGTGTACGTTGATGATCTCAGTATCATTGAAAATGAAAGTGATATAAATAAAGCACGTCGTCATTTAATGATAAAATTTGAGACGAAAGATTTAGATCAAACCAAATTTTGGTTAGGTTCACAATTTAAGCATTTACCTCATTAACTTTTATATATCAATCGGGTTATATCCGAAAAGTATTAAAAAAATTAAATATAAATAAAGCATATCCATCCAAAACTCCTATGGTCGATGGAGAAGAAGTTTTAGGATGTGAATTCCATATTTCATTTTTATTAGAGCACTAATGTATCTAGCAAATAATATCCAGTTGGATATTATATTTGCAGTGAACTTTCTTGCGAGATATAATACGGACCCTATCAAGCGTCATTGGTCTAGAATTACGAATATTGATATCTTAGGCTGTCTTCAGCAGCGTCCCCTAAATTTCATCCCCTAAAGGAATATTCTCTGTCCTTTACAGCACACTCTAAAAGATTTTGTCATCTATATCTTCTCAGTCTCCAGCAGCGTTCTCTAAATTCGGTCCCCTAAAGCTACAGTGTTAACAGATTCCCTTTTTCCATTTCTTTTTTTTTTGTTTTCTTCCCATTTCACGTTATACAAATGATGCACAAAAAGTGTATTTAATAATTTTCGATCCTATATTTTATCCTCTATATATTCGATCCTCTAAAATATCATCCTCTATTTTATTATCTACATTTTTTCTACTATATTAATAGAAATTTTCAAAACCATTTTTTAACAAAAATTTGAGTCACTCACAAATTTGAAATAATTTTTTATTCATATTAATAAATACTTTTTACAACTACCGTACACACATCAGCACATCGTCGTGGGAAACAACCTCTTTCCTATTTGTGATGCTAGCAGGTTGCTTGGAGGACGGCAGCCTCTTTCATATTCGTGATGCTAGCAGGTTGCTTGGAGGACGTCTTGGTGCAGGTAGCGAACGAACAGTGAATCTCCAGATTTAGCGTCTCGCAGACGGACTCCAAATTTTAGCGCACCCTTTAGGGTTTCTTATTGGGCGCATAAAGGAGCACGATATCCTCTAAATTTAGCGTACAGAACAATATGACGTCCCTTGTTGAAGACAGTCTTAATGGCATAATAGATCTTGGTCTTTTATATGTTTTTTACATGGTAGAAACCAGTATCCTATTTTAATATGATATACATATGCGGTTATTTATCAGACCCCATAATGCCATATCACAAACTGGTTTTGTATATTTACAAGGTGGAACATTTATCTCTTAGAAATCATTTAAACAGACTTGGTAGCTACTTGTACTAATCATTCTAAAATTATTGTCTTATATGAAACTTCTAAAGAATGTATTTGGCTTCGCGGAAGGATAAACCAAATAACTCGGTCATGTGGTATTGGTCAAATTAATTCACCAACCGTTATCTATGAAGATAATGTCGCATGTGTTGTTTAGACAAAGACATGTTATATTAAAAATAATATTACAAAACATATTGCCCCAAAAATACTTTATCATCATGAATTACAAAACAATGGGGAAATAAATACGTTGCAAACTAAGTCTTGTAATAATCTTATTGATTTATCCACGAAATCATTACCATATCCCACGTCTTCAAAATATGTCAAAAGAATAGGTATGTGATGGCTTAAATATTTGCAGGAATTAGGGGGAATATCATTTTCTAAGATACAATATAGTTAACATTATATTATACTCTTTTCTTTATATGGTTTTTTCCTTTAGAGATTTTATCAATTATTATGTAAAGTTTTTAATAAGATAATATCAACATATGACATATGTTATATCATCTATTTTTTCGCAGGGTTTTTGTAATATAATAGTAGTCATAATGGTTTAGAAATTGAATAATTTATGTATTCTAAGTTGATCTCAACAAAATGGATTCGATCAAGGGGTGTTAAGAAGTAATCCAACGGTGATGATCTGATCCATATCCAAAAGAAGTTACTGGAAGAATAGGCATCACTTCAAGAAGACACTAGTCCATGAATAGACAGACACCTTTTCATTCTTTCTCTCTTGTTGAAATCGAATGCATTATGCATCCGTTCACCATGTATATATATATATATATGTTAGAACACCAATAGAATACACATACGAGACTAATTCTCTACTTTCGCTCTCAGCCATTTTACTACTATCTGACATGGCACGTAGATGACGCGTCATGGTTGGAACGTTCCCCTATAGGGCACTTGATATTCTCTCTCTATATATATATGTATATAGCCAATGCGCCTACGTGTACATGCACGGGATTAACTCACTGCCGTATAAAAGCAGCCAACCTCGCTCTTCAAAGAAGCAAGCAATCGAACTCGGCACGGCTGCAAAGCGTAAGCACGGTTGGCCTGTGACGAGTTTTGTCCTGCCATGGATCCGCGACGCGCCTGCTGGGAGTGGGAGAGCTCGACGGAGGTCGTGACGAGGCCACCACTGCTGCCCGTGCTCGACGACAGGCCCGCGGCGGGGCGCTCCTGCTCCGCGCTCAGGTCCGTGGTCGCCAACAGGTTCGTGGTCGTCGCGTCGGGCCCGTTGTCGTGCGCGCTGCTGGTCTGCGCGACGGCGGGCACCCCGCGGCACGCAACATGCTCGGGGTGCTGGCGTGGGTGGATCACGGACGCCGTGCCGCTCGGCGCCGCGTCCCTGGCGCCCCTGTTCCTCATTCCAGCGTTCCATATCCTCGACGTCATCTCCCTCGTCCTCGGGAGCTTCATCCTCGCGCTCGCCATCGAGCAGTACAGGTACAGCATCCACCGCCGCCTTGCCCTCAACGTACGTGCGCCGCGCTCGCGCGTCCGAACGCACCTGCTGCTCCCTCGGCGTCTGCGGCAGCGGCACGACCGTGTTCATCAGCATGTGGATCCACAACAACACGCCGTGATGGTCCAGTATTCAGGCTTTGTTTTTGGCCCAATGGAGACTAACAGGCTGAAAGGCCCAAATGACGTTTTTTTTTCCATATCATCGAGATGCCGCAGACGGCCGCCACTCCGTCTTGTGTTACACATTCCACGCAATGGCGTCCTCTCCTCTGGCACCAACCAGGACCTGCTCGCCCCTAGTGCCCAAGCTGCCCCGCCGCCCCTCGCTCCCATCCCCGTGTAGGTCTCCCCGTCGCAGTGCGCGGTGGCCGCGCTTGGCGTCAGTCAGAGCGACTCCGGGCAACAGCTGGACCGCGGCAGCGACGGAGGAGCAGAAGAGGTGCCTGAGATGCGGCGGCTCTTACCGAGACGAGGAGAACCACCCGACCGCCTGCGCCTTCCATGGCCACGTCACAGGTATTATCCTCTCATCCTGTGTACGGCCACATTGTTTGGGCTTTAGACTTAATCCTATAGGCCCACATGTCGACCCACGACTATTGTAGATGGAGGCCCATACAAACCCATATACGCTACCCAGTGTTGAGGTCGGGTATCTGAGCTTGGCGTGTGCATCGCAGGCGAGAAGGGGCTGTTCTCCTTGTCGCCGCCGCACCAGGGCATCGACGGCGAGTGGAGCGACAAGAGCGGGATCATCGTGTACCGCTGGAACGACGAGGGGAGCCGGCCCAACACAGGCCGCGCTAACTGGAAGAGGCGCTGGAGCTGCTGCCAGGAGCGCGAGGAGGACGCGCCGCCGTGCCAGCGCGGGTGGCACGTCTCCTACGACGACGGCTACACCCTCTTCTAGGTCTCCCTCTACCCGTGGCCTGGGGAGCAGCAGGAGATATAAGGTGCCAAACTACGTCCATGTTTATTACTTGGAGTAGTTAGTAGTACACAGAAGATATATATATCTCTGCTGTTGGCTTGGCTGCACACAACTTGGCGATGCGCGTCACATAGTGCTACGAATCGTGATAATATATATATATCGCCTTGCTGCTTCTCATCCTCCCAAGCCGAGGATCGTTTGCCGATAGAGACGGCCCACAGAGAGAAAAGCGCCCCACGGAACTAGCTATGTAGCTGCTGCTCTTGATCTGCCAGGCCACTGAAGCTGCAGTGCTCGATCTCCACCCTTCTTCGAGGTTCGAGCGATGGAGACCGGCGCCGGCGGGAGGGCATGCGTTTTCGTGTGCGCTCCGCAGCTGGTCCCTGCAGCGCAGGCCGGCCGACGGATCCGACGCTGGCAGCGCGTGCTGTTCGCCGTGCCATCTTGATCACGGCCGGCCTTCCTTCAATATCTCCGTGTGGCTGGGCTGCCTCGCGCCGTCGCGCGTGCTCCGATTACAGCCATGCGCGATAATTGGGGCACCGTGTGTTCGCTTCACAAGCCAAGAGATGGTGGTCTTGAGGGAGGAGTTGCCAGTTTCGGGTGCCACTGCAGCGACGCGAGCTGGGGAAAGCAAGCTGCTTGTCGTGGCGTCCTTCTATCCTTCCCCCGGTGAGAGAGCATCTGCTTATTGTAACGGCCTCAAAGCGAACCATGGACACAGTCACAGAGACGGTTCGCGCTAGATCGCTAGTGGTACTGTTGCCCGTCTGGCAACAGCGTGGTTAGAGATGTCAATGGGTAATTCCCCATCGGGTTATAGCATCTCAGACTCATCCCATCATGTTTGATACATTCTCATACACATACTCATACCCATCATGGGTACAAAACTCATCCCATACTCATCCCCATTCGGGTTTCGGGTCCCGGCCCCAATGGGTCCCCATCCCCAATTAAGGAATAACTAGGTACTAACATCTAGCACAAACTATCCAGATTTCATACATCACCACATCGGCAAGCACTCATCCATGAACCATTATCCATTCATCCATCCATCAGAAAAGAAATCAGTACTTGGGACCAATATAAGAAATGGAGTCTACCGGGTTTGATGGCCGACTCGGCCTCAACTCATTCATACAAACAGGACAGATGTACACGTATGAAATATCTATGGGTAATCGGGTTCGGATTATTGCTTCCCAAACCCATACCCGTTTACCCAATGGGTAGAAATTTTGTCCCATATCCATACCCATGGGGACAATTTTTGTCCCATACCCGTACCCTAATAGGGGAATTCCCCACAGGTTATCGGGTATCGGGTCCCCATTGACATCTCTAAGCGTGGTTGAGCAGCTTGCAGCTATATAAGCAGCTGGAACTCAATACTGGTATGGTCCTACAACAGACCAAGCATACAACGACGGACATGTTGCGGTTGGAGGCTATGTCATTGACTCATTGCCATCCCACCGTTAGAGATGGCAATGGGGACCCGATCCCCGATTCCCCGCGGGAAATTCCTCTATTAGGGGATGGGGATGTGGAAATTTCTTCCCCCACGAGGATGTAAACGGGGAAAATTTCTCCCCCGACGGGTAAACGGGGACGGGGATGGGCCCCATCCCCGTTCCCCGCGGGGACCCGTTAAACTTACATGTGATGATGTTTTCATATAATAGTTAATGATAAAAAATAAATAATTATCTTGCTAAGAGATCATTAGTTGTACAAATACGTTCATTTTAATGTACACATAATGATTTTTACATCTAACAATATGTATAAGTGAAAAATGTTTTACATTAATAACAAATGAAGTACGATCTAATTATAATTTAAGGGGGGACGGGGATTTATCCCCGCGGGTGACGGGGATGGGGAGCCAAAACCCGACGGGGAATTCCCCGTTGCCATCCCTACCCACCGCTGCCGCTACCGGTTCAGCCTCCTAGAGCACCATTTCACCCCCACCATTTAGATCTTGTTCGGTTGTGTTTGGATCGAAGGAGATTAAATCCCCTTCTATTCAATTTTGAATAGGAAGAGATTTAATCCCCTCTGATCACCTTCGTCTGATCACCTTCGATCTAGACGTAACCGAACAAGTTTTTATTAGGATGGCTTGACCTCTACACACCACCGTAGCCATCGTATATGACGGCGTCGACCTCTGAGCTTGTCTTCCAACGCCTCCCTCGTACACGTCCCAAACCCACTGTTTCCTTAGATAGCCTCCAACAGCTCCTCGAACAGAGTCCTCGTACATGAAGGGATCTCCCATTTCACAGTATGTGTGCAGGGAACAAACGTCGCCCCGCAAACACTGTGCATGAACAAATTACCGCGCGAGTGAAGTTTACGGTTACGGGACTTGTTGGAGTAGTGGATGCAGCCACAAAAATGTGCGGAAGGCGTAGTAGCACACGCAGGAGGTCGGTCTTAAGGATTGGAATGGCGGAGGCGGTGGTTGGGGAGCCGGATGCAGGGCGAGTACTTCGGCGATGAGGGCCGAGGAACAGGGGAGGTCGCGGAGGAGATCGCACGAAGGCCGTGGCATAGGGCGATTGCCTTGGGGTCAGGGCCCGCCGCCAACTAGGTGGTTGAGGGGGCGCCATGTTCACCGTGTCGGACACGTCCACGACATGTGACCCTACGGACATGATAGGGAGTAAGGGCCTGTTTGAAATCATGATATTCTCTTAGTTTCAAGACAATACCATGGTATTTAAGCATACCATGATATTTTAGACCGAAAGGAGGACGTATAAGAACTCTGCATTTTAAATCATGGTTTTGCCAATACCACAGTATTTTTGAGTAAAAAAATCTTTGGTCTAGACCAAAGTTTTTTTGCTTGCACACAGCTAAAATCTTCTCTTCTCCTACACTACAACTAAAATACTATGTCTCTAAATATGTGTCGGATTGGACTGATGTAAAATATAACATAGTTATATTAATGACATACATTAAATCGTGGTATTATAAACTATGGTTTTGAGAAACAAAGTTTCCAAATAAGGCGCTAACAGGGTGTGCAAGAAGGAGGAGGTGCACCAGTGTGTCCGCCCTTATCATTATTCATTGATTCAGAAAGATGAGACTTTAGCTGGTGAAGCAGGTGCTACGGAACGGGGCGATTCGTCCGAGCACAAGTGCATTTGCGTCTCCAGTACTCTTAGGGCTTCGATTAGCTCTTAATTCATATAAATTAAGTGAGATTTGATGGATTTAAATCCTAGACAAGTCAAACTTTTTTTAATCTTTTGTAATCACATCCATCCATAGGTAACAGGATTAACCGAACAAGGCCTTATTGGCACCCCATATGTGGTTTTGCATGGATTACTGCCATCTTGTCAGCCGAAACTCAGGCCCTGTTGCAATCTCGCGAGATAAACTTTAGCAGCTTTTTTTAGCTACTTTTAGTCATTTGTAATCTAAGCAGGAGAGCTAATGGTGATAATTGAAGTTAAACTTTAGCACTTCAATTCATATAGCTAAAGTTTAGCAGAAAGCTAAAGTTTATCCCGTGAGATTGAAACTCTCACGGGGCCTCAGTCTTCTTCGATGACGATCGGAGCTCTCGGGAGTTCTTACCCGCCTGTCCGCCGCCGGTTGGCCGCCTTGTCAACGTCGATCCGATGGAAGAACGTAACGAAGCCCGCCTTGTTCGTATTTTTGCGGTCAAGAGAATCGGCACAGGCGTGGCTGGGAGGTGTCCGTCGTGGCGTCATGCACGGCAGCCAAAAAAGAAAATGGCGCGGGCCACGAGTTCCCCATGTCGTGTCGGCATTAGTCTGGCTCTGGCCTGGCCTGGCCTGAGAAGAGGTCGCTCACTCGATTTAAAGCCGTTTGGACTGCTGCAGCTGCAATCCATAGAGAGAAAAATACTGTAGAAACCGCAGCCGCAGCCGGATTAAAGCCGCAGCGAACAGGGCAAGTATTCTCCCCTACTAATCATCTTTCAACTACTTGGTGCTATAGCATCAGTCTGTCTATCAGGGAGTGGTATGTAGACAGGCGAGGCTGGAAAATTTAGGGCGAGGGACGGAAAGAAAGAAAAAAAAAGGAATGGCCATGCTAATCCAGACAACTCAGCGTCCGAAAGCGACACCATTCGCGGCGAGCGTGGCTTTAGTTTTTACTGATTGGTTGACGGGGAGGAAGGATCAAGCTGTGAGCGTTGGTGCTGTAGACGGGTGACGTGGGCGACGGTTTCCAAGCACAAACCCCTCTGGCCGTGCATCCTACGCCAATCCCGGCTGGAGTCGGCGCCGGCGGTTGGTTTTCAGCGGTTTCGCGCGTCGGCCTCGGTCAGCCCGGGCGGCTACTTGCTCCGGTCGACCGGTCCCAATCCAAACCCACCCCACCCCACTGCCGGGACGGAACAACCAGCACAGGACCCCGTCCGTGCGACCGCGTCCTATAGCGCACCAGACGGCCGGGACCATTCTACCCCTCGGCATCCAGTCTCTGGATCCAGCTCTCACCGCTCCGAACGCGCGCAGCCCGTGGCCCGCAGCGCGCCATGTTGTTCACGTTCCTTTTCGCCGTTTCCGCGAGGGCGCGAGCCGAGCGGCCCAGGCCGCGACAGGTGTCCGGCCGAAACAGGGAGGCAGGAGCGCGGGGCGGGGGGCAGCGTCGTCAAACTGGGCGCGCCACCGAGGCCCGGGGCCGGAAATAACACGCGGGCGGGGCGGGTGGGGTCGCTGTTGCCTTTGCCGCCGCGCTTGTGCACTGCACGTCCGCGGAAGGGGACTTGCCATTTCTTCCCCGATAAAAAGCCCGGGCGCCTCCCGTCCATTCCTCGCTCGCTCCCTCCCTCCCTCCCGCGCGGATCACAGACAGGCTCACGGTCACGGCCGGCCTCCCAATTCGCGACCTCGCCTCCGCCTCTCCTCCTACCCCTCCGAAAAAGCAAGCTCCGGCCGGGCCGCCACCACCACCGCGCGCGCGCGCACGCGCTCACACACACACACACAGACAGAGAGAGAGAGACGCACGGTGGTTCGGGGTCTCCCTTCTGCCAGGCGCACGAGGAGCCATGGCGCAGCGCGACAAGAAGGAGGAGCCCACGGAGCTCCGGGCGCCGGAGATCACGCTCTGCGCCAACAACTGCGGGTTCCCGGGTAACCCGGCCACGCAGAACCTGTGCCAGAGCTGCTTCTCGGCGTCGAGGTCGCCGCCGTCCCCTACCTCGTCCTCCTCTTCCCTGGCGTCCGCGGCGTCGCAGCCGAGGCCAGCAGCGCTCGTCGTAGACGCGGCAGCGGTGGAGGCGCTGGCCGCTCCGGCGACCGCGGCCGCGGCTGCGGGCCAGGCTACGGAAGCCGCGGCGAGGGCGTCCGCGAGCCGGTGCTCCAGCTGCCGGAAGCGCGTGGGGCTGACGGGGTTCCGGTGCCGCTGCGGCGAGCTCTTCTGCGGCGCGCACCGGTACTCGGACCGGCACGGCTGCAGCTACGACTACAAGGGCGCCGCCCGGGACGCCATCGCCCGGGAGAACCCGGTGGTGCGCGCGGCCAAGGTCGTTAGGTTCTGATGACGGGAAGGAAGGACACAACACAAGGCTCGCAGGGCGGAGAAGGGAGGCGTGCAGACAAGGTCTTCGGTGTTATTATTATTACGCTGTTCCTTTGATTTTAATCTCCTTTTTTTTAAAAAAAAATATCTGTCCTATGGGAATGGGATTGGGAGAAGAGGTGGACGAAGAATAGTGGAGTAATAATAATGGTGGTGGTGCAGTGGCGGTGGTTGAGCGCCCGAAACGATGAACAGATGGGTTGGGTTGGGTGTATGTATGTGTCACACGCAACTTTGTGCAGAACTATTATACTAGTATACGCTTCTCGTCTCTCCGGTTCTCGTACAGAAAAACACACCAGCACGAACGGTGATTGCTCAATCATTCAGGCTCGTATAATCATTCCCGTATTTACCCAGTTTTTTAATAAACATTTCGCACGGAGGAGGATGAGCAGAGAGGAAGCATTGAAGCAATCAACTCCTCTTTTCCGCGGAAGAATTATAATTTATATGCCCCCTCCCCAGTCAGGCCCACCTGCTCCAATCTCCATAATGGAACCGCATTATATGTCGTGTTCGTGTCGGCATATAGGGCCTGTTTGGTTCAGCTTTTTTCTGACCAGCTTTTCTGAAAATCTGGCTGTGAGAAGAATCTGGCTGTGGGGAGAATCTGAGTATCATTACGATTACTTGTGGAGGAAGATAAAGTTGTTTATAGGGCTCAGGATCTAGAAAGTGACGGATTCCTACTATTACAACGACTCAACTGATTATGTGTTTATGCTGATTTTGGATGGTTTTTGGCCCAACGAATTTTATAGAAGCTGACTGAAAAGCTGAGTGTTTGGTAGTCCGCAGCAGCTTTTGGTGGCCAGAAGCTGCTAGAAGCCGAAACAAACAGGCACATACCATGTGTTTGGTTGTCTGTATTTGCTGGTGCTTGCATCTTAGGATGCAATGAGTTGGTGTTTGGTTGTTGTCAACCAGGCTCTACGCGTGCGAGGTGTGTGTTTGGTTACCTGCGTACAGATGTAGAGTTAGACTCGCACGATACTTAAAGCACTATAGGCCAGGCTCTGCAGACGCGAGCAAATTGTTCGCATCTCTGGAGCCAGGCTCCCGCCGACCTGGCTCATGCAGCCGGGCTACCGAGAGAAGCCAACCAAACAGGCGCATAGTCATCTCCCGTGCCCGTCTCCGTGTCACGTGGTCTGGCTGGCCGCAGTGGAGACGCGTGCCACCCGAGGCTTCCTCGTTCCTCCTCTCCACTCCTCGTCCAGATCCACCCGCTCGTCTTTTTCTGCGCGGTTGGGCGGGCCTGACCGGCGCCTGCTGCTGGCCGCTGACTTGGTCTCCCTGATACGTGACCGGCCCTCGTTAATTAACTATATATTGTTATATCGATAGACTATTGCTGATGGTTGGCGAGTTGTGTCGTTGTTGTTGTGATCTTTGCAGTGCTCAGTGGTAAAATGAGAGAACAGAGAAAGACAAATGACTGGAGTGTCTTGTTTATTGCAGAGATACTCTTTATATACATGAGTACAAAGGGCATCTGACCCTTAGATCAAATAACTGTAAAACGGACGGTTGGATGGGTCTTGATCATATATACAATCTTTTGTAACACTCCCCCTTGATCAACCCAGAACCGTTTGATCATCTGCAATTTATCTTATTCTCCTCAAAAACCCTGTGGGAAAAATAAGGAGTACATAATATCCTTTTGGATAGTGAGAATAATCTCACATAGTCTCCAAAAGAAAATATGCTTGTAATCATCATGTATAAAAACCCCTGTGGGGAAAATTAATGATGAAGCATACAACTTTGTTGATATTACCTCGTTAAAAACTTTGGATGAGAAAGCCTTAGCAAGGCAAAACTCATACAAAGAAAAGAGTGTAATATGATGGTTCAATACAGGTCATATATCACGGAGAATTACTCCCCCTGAACCTTGCAAGCACTTAAGTCTTCTCATACCAATCCCCTCAACACATTTCTGAAATGTAGAGTATGGTAGAGATTTTGTGAATAGATCTGCAAGATTATCACAAGACTTTGTTTGCAAGATGTTTATATCCCCCTTTTCCTGAAGTTCATGGGGATAAAACAGTTTAGGAGAAATATGCTTATTGATATTGCTCTTGATATAACCCGTATCCATCTGAACAACACAAGCTGAATTATCTTCATAGATAATTGTTGGTGAGTCAAGAGAACCAATACCACAAGTCGTGAGTATATGATTCACCATTCTACGAAGCCATACACATTCACGTGATGCTTCAAATAATGCAATTATTTCAGAATGGTTGGTGGACGTGGTCACCAAAGTCTGCTTAGACGATTTCCACGAGATGGCAGTTCCACCTTGTAAGAACACGAATCCTGTTTGCGATCGGCCATTGTGGGGATCAGATAAATAGCCAGCATCTGTATACCCAATTAAACTAGGATCATTACTTCTTTTGTAAAAGAGTCCTAGATCCTTTGTGCCATTTAGGTATCGGAAAATATTCTTAATGCCAACCCAGTGTCTTTTTGTTGGGGCAGAACTGTGCCTTGCTAACAAATTTACTGCAAAAGCAATATCCGGTCGGGTATTGTTAGCGAGATACATCAATGCACCAATAGCACTGAGATATGGGAACTCCGGTCCCGATGTCTGTTCTTCATCATCCCGTGGTCTGAATGGATCCTTTTTTAAATCCAAAGATCTGACCACCATAGGAGTCTTTGAAGGATAAGACATATGCATATTGAATTTTTCCAATACCTTTTGGGTATATGTACTTTGATGTACAAGGATTCCAGAAGGTAAATGCTCAAGTTGTAGACCTAAGCAAAATTTGGTTTTACCCAAATCCTTCATCTCAAATTCCGTCGTTAAATGATGACGTGCTTCATCAATATCAAGTTTATTTCCTATGATGTTAAGGTCATCAACATAAACTGATATGATACAGAATCCCACTTTGGATCTTTTGATGAAGACGCACGGGCAATCATCATTTTTCGTGTATCCCTTACTCAAAAGGAATTCACTCAATCGGTTGTACCACATTCTGCCCGATTGTTTTAAGCCATATAATGACTTCTGCAACTTCACGCAATACATGTTGCGCTTTGCCTTTGGATTCGGTACATCTATTCCATCAGGAACTTTCATGTATATATCAGAATCCAGTGACCCATAAAGATATGCGGTCACTACGTCCATTAACTGCATAGATAGACGATTTTGTACTGCCAATGATATTAAATATCGGAATGTTATTGCACTCATGACTGGTGAATAAGTTTCGTTGAAATCAACGCCGGGTCTTTGCGTAAACCCTTGTGCTACTAGCCTTGCTTTGTATCTCACTACCTCACCGTTTTCATTTCGTTTCCGAATGAAAACCCACTTATATCCCACAGGGAAGATATCACGTGGTGTAGGTATTACAGCCGAGAAAACTTCTCTTTTGTAAAGCGAGGCTAACTCCGCTTCAATTGCTGCCTTCCATTTGATCCAATCCGAGCGCTTACTGCACTCTGCCATGGTCTTAGGATCTAGATCATTTTGAAGGTCCTCAGCAATCTGCTCGGAGAAATATATGTCGACATTTGTAGCTTTTCTGTCATATGTTTCACCAGTCTCAACATAGTTGATGGCAATTTCATCATTCCTTAGAGACTCATCAGAATTTCCCAAATTGATGTGTCTAGGATTTTCCGATGTCCCAGCCTCGGTTATGTGCACATCCGAGCTGGGTTGTGGATCATCACAATCCACATGATACATTGTATCATTTTGGTGTCCTTTTGCATTCACTATTGTTCTTTGCTTCTTAGCAACAGAACTGCGCTTATTCACCATACTTCTCCTCTCTAGGAGTTGAGTGGCCTTATTCGGTACTTCCACTCTTTCTGGTGCATTCCTAGCAGGAATGAATGATTTAGTGACACCTTTGTAATTAGTGAATGCATCTGGCAGTTCATTTGCAAGTCTTTGCAAATGTATAATTTTCTGAACTTGTAGTTCAGTTTCTGAAGTACGTGGATCATAACCTGGAACACATTGAGTATTCCAATTTATTTCCTGGCATTCTTTTTGGTACTTGAATTCTCCCCCTAATGCCGGGAAATGTTCCTCATCAAAAATAGAGTCAGCAAAACGGGCTGTAAATAGATCCCCTGTTAAGGGTTCTAAGTACTTAATGATCGACGGAGATTGAAATCCCACATAGATCCCCACTTTCCTGTGTGGGCCCATAGCTGTTCTCTGAGGTGGTGAGATTGGAATGTATACACAACATCCAAATTTACGCAAATGGGAAATACTTGGAGGATTTCCACGTACCATTTGTATTGGGGATGTTGAATGGTATGCAGTTGGTCGTAATTGTATAAGGTCAGCAGCGTGCAGAACTGCATGACCCCAACACGACGAAGGCAATTTGCAATTCATCAATAATGGCATTGCGATGAGTTTAATCCTCTTGATTAGTGACTCAGCCAAACCATTCTGGGTGTGGACATACGGTACCGAATGCTGTACTTGAATCCCCAGCGCCATACAATAATCATTGAATGCTTGAGATTTAAATTCAGCAGCATTGTCCATTCGGATTGAACTAATCCGATGTTCAGGAAAATTTGCCTTTAACTTGATAATTTGTGACATTATCTTGGCAAATGCATGGTTGCGTGTTGATAGTAAACACACATGTGACCATCTTGTAGATGCGTCAATCAGTACCATGAAATACCTGAACGGCCCAGAAGTTGGCATAATTGGCCCACAAATATCTCCTTGAATCCTTTCAAGGAATTTAAGCGGTTCAGCTTTAATTTTGAGATATGATGGTCTCAAAATAAGTTTCCCAGTTGCACATGCGGTGCAAACAAAATCGTTAGATTTGGGAAAACTTTTTGTAGGCAAATTATGACCAATTGAATTGCCTGTAATTTTCCTCATCATCCCTATGCCAGGATGACCATGTCGATCATGCCAAATCTGGAATGCATCAACATCTTGGAAAATTACCTTATATGCAACATGTGCATTGCTCTTAATATATGTATAGTACAACCCTGACGTGAGTGATGGAATTTTCTCGCATATGCGTTTGCCATATTTATTCGGCTTTGTCAAGAAGAGAAACTCTTCTTGATTTTCATCATGGGTTTCAATATGAAATCCATTTTGCCGGATATCTCTAAAACTTAGGAGGGTACGTGTAGAATCAGGATACAATAATGCATCCTCGATCACAATTTCAGTACCCATGGGGAGGGTAATAGTTGCTCGACCAGAGCCAACTATCACAGCATCGCGTCCTGCGATGGTCAAAACTTTCCCATCTCTTTTCTTAAGAGTCTGAAAGTATTTGATCTCCCTAAGTATAGAGTTTGTGGTACAACTGTCCACAAGGCATAATTCCTCTTCCGTCAAGTTGTCATCATTATGCATCTATACATAAAGAAAATTCTGAATAAGAATTTTATGATGCAACTTAGTACTATATAGAACATGATATTAAATATCACAATGTCGAAACCATATTACAATAATGGTATGGCGACTCAACCAATGAGTTCGCACTACACACAGGACCCAACACTGGTCTTGTAGAGTGTGTTACATCTCAGAACATGAGATTGTATACCTCTACTTATTACAACAATCATTATAAAGAAAGTATAGAACAATCACACAAGCCACAGTGATCATGATCAAATCTCCAAGCATGAGAGATTTATGCCAAATCTCCAAATGGATCCTTTGACATATACTCAATGATCATATCATCAGATTCATCTTCTTGCAGAAGTGGAGGCTTGTTGTCAACCACATTGACGTGCTCTTTAGCAAGAGTGTTCTTCAGATCACCAGAAGCCAGTGAAGAACTTCCAACCTCAATTGGTGCTTCAGTAGAATTGAAATGAGCCTCAAAAGCAGGCTTATCGGACTTTGGCTTCTTTAGGGATTGTTGATACAAAAGAACAAGGTGCTTAGGGCAAGTGCAATCCCTAGCAAAATGGCCCTCAGTACCACATTTAAGGCAAGCTCTGTTGCCCTTAGATGGTAGAGGATTGCCATTTCCTTTTCCTTTTCCTTTACCTTTCTTGTGGAATTTGTTCTTATTGAATTTGCGAGGTCCAGAGGGATTCTTGAAGTTTTTCTTGAATCCTTTCTTATTCCCAGTCTTATGCACATTGAAATGTACCTCAGGCAGAGGGGCAGACCCTGGAGGGCGCTGCTGAGCATTCTTTAGAAGAAGCTCATGATGTTTTTCTGCTTGGGTCAATGTGTGCATAAGTTGAGAATATTTCTGGAAATTGCTAGAGCGATACTGCTGATGCAATATCCTGTCCTCTGGAAGCATGGTAGATAGAGTCTTCTCTATTTTGTCTGCTTCAGTGGGCTCTTTCTCGCAAAACTTCAATTTAGAACAAATGCTATGAAGAGCATGGTTATATTCTGCAACAGATTTAAAATCTTGCAGTCGAAGGTGGTTCCACTCATGGTTGGCTGACGGCCATATGAGCTCCTTCTGCTGTTCATAGCGCTCTTTAAGAGCTTTCCACAAGTTGTGAGGGCATCTCTCCATAAGGTACTCTTGCTTAAGGTCCTTATGGATATAAAGCCTCAAAAGGAAAAGTGTTGTGTTCTTTTTAACCTCATTCACTGGATCAGTACCAGTGATGGGTGCTGCAATGGCATCAACGATCCCACGAGAAGCAAAAGTTATTTCAATATCTGAAGCCCAAGTTGGGTAGTTATGCCCATCAAGGGCGAGTTCCTCGAACTCTTTGGTTGACATGTTCCTACAGTCATTACCATGGACATCCATTAATTTACGTATAAATTAATAGTCACAATGGTGATGTTGTAAGCTCCTTATGCAAAAAAAATTACATATGTAACGAGTTTCTTGAAGGTTCCAAACCTTCCCATTGAATAAATACTTTGAATTTTAGTAAGCATAGTATAGATAATCCTCAAATTAATGAGGTAGATCTAGTAGTGGGCAAGAAACTTGCTGCCTAAAAGCACGATCTCTGGGCAGATAAGTTCATGAATGAACAAATCGCAGCCAATGCTTAGGACTCCACTGCCCATGCTCTACTAATTATCAAAGTAAAATTTCAATAACTCTTACATGTGATATGAGTTTCCTGAAGGTTCCAAACCTTCCAATTGAATAAATACTTTGAATACTAGTGAGCATTGTATAGATAATCCTCAAATTAATGAGGTAGATCTCCTAGTAGTGGGCAAGAAACTTGCTGCCTAAAAGCACGGTCTCTGGGCAGATAAGTTCATAAATGAACAAACCGCAGCCAATGCTTAGGTCTCCACTACCCATGCTCTACTAATTATCAAAGTAAAATTCAATAACTCCATATCATGTTATTTTGGATAGCACGTATAGGTAGTCATCCCGAGAGATGTAGACCTCATAGAGATAGGCATTCCAAATGCTGCCACAAGCACGGTCTCTGGGCTACTAAATTCTATAAAAGAATTTAGTGCAGCCAATGCTTAGGACTTTATCTCCCTATGCTCTTGATCCAAAATAATGTAATTTCATTTTTGCATGAGTTTTATTAAGTCTGAACTTAATAAATGCTATATTTATATGCAAACATAAATGAATGCGTAAATAATAGCAAGTAGAGATATGTGAATTATTAATGTAAAACAGACAATAATTCACGAACTAAAATCTGCTATATGTACAATAAAACAGATATGTCTTTACAATATATGCAGTCTAAATTACGAATTTAGACGCCTAAGATAACTTTGAACTGAAATTACATATAGAACAGAGTCTTATACTGAATTCAGAACTTAAAAATGATAAAAACAGGCTATATTAGGCATCTGAAAGTAGCCCAGGCGGCCTGCCAGGCGAGCCAGGCAGCGGCCAGAAGGCCTGCACGCCGGCCCAGCCTAGCTGGCCTGCCTAGGCGGCCCAACAGAGGCCCAAAACCCTATTTTATATTGGGGCGGCTAGGGTTTCTAACCCTAACCGCCCCCTGTAGTCACTGTCGCCACCAGAGGCGGTTGCCAGCCGCCGCCAGGGAGCAAAAGCTCCAGCCGCCACACATCTCGCCAGGGGGAGTGGCCAGCCGGGCCCGCCGCCGGGGCTCCAGCATGGAGCCGTTCCTGCGCGCCTTGGATGCCAGCCAGGAGGGAGGCGGTCTGCGTCGCCTGCGCCGAGCGCCAGGCGTGCGTGACTGGCCTGCGCGCCTTGGATCCAGCCGCCGGCCTTGGCGCCCGAGGGGAGCGGCCATGGAGCCAGCGAGCGCCGCCTGGCTCGCCAAGACGGAGATGGCCTCCACCGGACCCGAGGCCGAGCCTCGTCGAGCGCGCCTAGTGGGAGCCGCGCAGAGCGCGCCAGACGGGAGCCGCCCGCGCCGGGGCCTTCTCCCGCGGCCGCGCCGAGCGCCTCGGCTGGGGTCTGCACCGAGCGCCCCTGGGAGGCCGCGCTGCGCGCGCCTGAGGGGGCCCGCGCCGGGCGCCAACGCCGAGCGCCAGCGCCGAGCCGCGCCTTGGCTATGGCCGCCTGGCGTGCGCGCGCCTGGCCGGGCCAGGGAGCCGCGCCCAGCGCCCTTGGCAGGGGCCCGCGGTGGCCACGCCGAGCGCCGCCAGTGGCCGCACCGCTCCCCATCCCCTCCCCCCAAACGACCGACGCGGCGGCCGGATCGAGGGCCATTAGGCCCTCCCGTTGGAGGAGGAAGACGAGGCCATCCCATTTGGGCGATGGCCAGTGAAGATGATGCGTCCACGTGGAGCATCGACGGCACGCGGGGGTTGTCCACGACGTGCAGCGATCGTACCGACGACCACAGGCACTGGTGGAGATGGCGAACGACGAGCAACTGCCGCTGCAGTGGGCGGAGGCGGTGGTGGTGCCGCCAAATCGACATCCATGGGGGCCGATGCAGACGATCCTGCGTCAAACACCGGCGCCGGTGGCGATGGGGATGCAATGGGGAGTCCACACTCCACCACCGGCAGCGGGACCACCGCTGTCCATCCATGGAGAACGCAGTAGTGCACATTTTGCACTTGAACACGGCGTTCAGGGATCGCATGCACCGGTGGAGGCGCTGCGGCTTGACCAGCGGCGTACGCCTCCAACATCGAATCATCAAGAATGTGCAGAACTTCGCGCATACGGCGTATGCGCATGGAAACGGTATGCTCCATACCTTGCTGTTGATGTGAAGATCGATCTTGTTGTTCTTGTGAAGAACAGCGCGTTCTTCCACTTTCCCCTTCTCTGATTTCTCCTTGAGACAGTGCTGATAACGTGTTGTGATCTTTGCAGTGCTCAGTGGTAAAATGAGAGAACAGAGAAAGACAAATGACTGGAGTGTCTTGTTTATTGCAGAGATACTCTTTATATACATAAGTACAAAGGGCATCTGACCCTTAGATCAAATAACTGTAAAACGGACGGTTGGATGAGTCTTGATCATATATACAATCTTTTGTAACAGTTGTTCCTCCTCGTCGATGCGTCGAGAGGCTTTGCTGATTCGGCTCCTCGATGCGCACCACATTCGTTGAACGGGCGCGTGGGTGCTGCATTTTTTTTATTGAGCGGGCGCGTGGCAGCAGCGACTAAACTTTTAACCTGAGTTGCCGTATGTGCTAGTATGTGTACAATTGTTGACTATTTGGTGCAACTGCTGCAACGTTAAGGCCAGGCAGTGACGAGGCGGGTGTGCATCGTAATAATCGCCTCGGATGATCATTCGTTTGACGTGGAAGCAAGCGTCTCCATATGGTGAAGCGTCCACCTTGTTACAAAACATTTTATACATGTGATCTAATCCATCCATATGTCGTAGTGACAGTTATTTCCCAAGGGACACACCCCTTGAGAACTCTTGTATATATATACTTCACTACTCTGCAATAAATAATACCCCCTGCAATTTGTCTTTGTCTCTGTTAATCTCCATTTGCCACTGAGTGTTGTGATAGAGTTCAACACGTTATCAGCACTGCTCCCGACAACAGAGAGAAGGAATCGATCGCAGAAGAAGAAAATCTGAACCAATGTCGACCCTACTCGGTAAGAACCGTTGCGTTCTTCTTTTGGAGATAATTCTACTTGCAAATCGAGACGGACCTCGTCTGGCCGGGCCCCGCAAGGCTACCCCTCGCCACCAGATCCAGCACCGGGGCCAGGCCGCGTGCCTGTGCCCGAGCCATCGAGGCCATGGCTGTCGCGCCGCCGGGGCCAGGCCGTGTGCCCGCGCGGCCGTTCGCCTGGCCGGGGTCGCTGTGTCGTGCCTAACCAAGGCTTGCACGCGCCGCCGCAGGGGGCTGGGCGCCCGCGCCCCCGCGCGCCGGGTCTGCCTGCGCTGCCGCAGGGGGCCGCGCGCTCGCGCGCCGCCGTTGGAGGCCGCTAGTGCCTGGCCGCCCGCCGGCGAGCCGGGGCTGGGGGGCCGCGCGCGCCTGACCGAGGCCGGGGGCCGGAGGCCGCGCCCGCCGGCGAGCCGGGGCTCGCGCACGCGCTGGGCAGCCGAGCCGCCGGGGCGCCGCGCGCCCGCGCCGTGCCGAGGCCGCTCGGCACGCTCTCCGTGCTCTGTGGGTGGGGTCTCGGGATGAGGCGCTGCCCGGTGCTCTCGGCGGCGACGATCACAACGCGCACGACAAGGAGAGCACCGCCCGCATGCGGCCTCGGCGGTCTTGCCGACTGGGACGACGACGACCAGCCGTTTCGGGCATTGCCTGCAGAGCAGGAGAAGGCCCGTCCGCGAGTCTTCCGTCCGGCCGCTGTTGTTGCACATCTCGAGCCTGGCATGCGGCTTCGGCGGGCACATCCACTTGGCCCATCACAGATCTGTTGAAAAAGAAGAGAGAACCGCATGTGGTTGAACAGGAGAGGCCAAGGACATGGCCACATGGGCATCCTTGCCATGGATATCTACTTCCCACTCAAATACGTGCTTCAGGGCAGGACTCGATTGCAGCCACACAAAAATGGTATATTCATATAAATATGTGTATTTGTTTATATACATGTATTTATGTATTGTTGTCCATATGCGTGATGAATCCTTTAGATTTAAATTTTAGAAGGATTTATCTCATACAAATTTATCACATATCACTCGTTATTTTGAATTTGAACATAAGGGGATAGAGTCATAGACATTAGCTGCGTTTTATTCTCATGAATAATCCTGCCTAGAGACCATGTCTAGTGCAGCGATTAATTTCGCCTATCACTGAGAGGTCTACATTGTGTACCAACACAGTGACTACCTATACATGTTCATATATAAAAAAAAATTGATATGATACTTTGTCTACTCCAAATTTTTGGAGATTACCATATGTCTGTTTTATTATGAAAAATGCAGACTTGTTAAGTGAATTATATTTTTATTTACATTTATAATTCACATATTTTTGACTTGCTTTTGTTTTTGCATTCTTTTATGTTTGCATGGAAAACATAGCACATAATTAAGTCGAAATTAATGGTCCTCATGCAAAATGATATTGCATTTTTGGAAAAGCATAGAGTGATGGAGTCCTAAGCACTGGCTGCGCTAAATTCTTTATAGAGTTTAGTAGCCCAGAGACCGTGCTTTAGGCCGCATTTGAAATGCCTATCACTATGAGGTCTACATCTTTCGAGATGATTACCTATACGTGCTAACCCAAAAAGATCACGGACCAAGCAGGCGTCGTGGGCTATGGAGCCAGGCTGGACGCTGCAGTTATGATGACTGCTAAAAGAATTCTTGTAATTAAGTTCTACTTAATTAAACGATGAATTCTTGCAAAATATGACGCATATCTTGAACTTGGGATATTTCAACACATGATGGAGATCTAGGCTTTGGCTGCAATAAATTCTTGGAATTTATTTGCCCTGAGACCAAGCTTTTAGACAGCAAAAAGTTATTTGCCCATCAATAAGAGGTCTACATCATATGGTTATGATGATTACCTATGTGTTCTCCCAAGTAGATATGTTGGAGATGTGATGTTGGTTATTCACCTTTATGGTGATTACCATTTTATTTTTGAAATTTTGGTCAAGCACAGGTTAGTGGAGTCCTAAGCATTGGCTGCGGTATGTTCTATGAATATATCAGCCCAGAGACCATGCTTTCAGGCAGCAAAAGTTTTGCCCACTACTGGGAGAACTACTCCATTGTTTCATTACATGGAAATTATCTACATTGTGTACACCAATTTTCAAAAATCTTTGGTACACTTTATGTGATACTTGGAATTCTCCAACATATAAAGATATGGTATATTTTGCGACAAAGTTGCAACAACAAATGAAAATGGTTAAGCCATTTGGAGGATAATTATTTAATAGAGTTTGATGAACTCGCCTAATGGGCTTAATTATCCTTAATGTTCATTGGATATGTTCATTTCATCTTTGCATAATATGGGGATTCACTTCTTTATTTTGGAGGAAGTGAGATGCTCCCTTTCTCTTGTGGTTCTTATGAAAAGAACTAATGTGCTTTTGTGGCATGATGTGCAAGCCCAAAATGAATACCAAAGAAAATCATAAGACTTGTGGACTTATGAGTATGTGTCTACATTATGTTGTAGACTAACACTTTGTATTCAAATATTTTGCTTGAAAGCAAATATATAAGCACATTAAAAAGGGAAGGGCAATGAGTATGACAAACTCTTTTGTCATTACACTATACGTGGTATAGTGTTGTATGCCTAAGCATCTAATCTTGTATATGAAATACCAATAGATGCATACTACTCATGAAAGCTAAGATATGAAGTGTACTTCAATCTTCCATCTGACATGATAACAGTGGTTAGTTGTGTAATTCATGATTTAGACTAATCATGTAACAACACTTCTTTTTCTAAGAGAAGACCACTTTGTTAGATGATTCGCTTTTGAGTACTATATAAATGATGCATGAGATTTGGTATAATCTCATAATTGATGTTGTGATAGGTTTAACTCATGCGATGTGAGTTGAACACACTCATGTGATTTGAGTGTAAAAACTCATATGAGTTTGAGTTAAACAAACTCATCGATTGGAGTTGATCACTCATGAGATTTGAGTTGAACAAACTCATTGATTAAAGTTGAACCAACTCATCAAGGGAGTTGAAGACTCATTGATTTGAGTTGTGCAACCTTGTACAGGGATTCTTCCAATTGAGGAAGAAACATGCAATGTGGAGAATTGAGCCACAAACTCTATAAGTGGGGAAACAAAATATTCTCATATTCCTTTGGAAAGAGGAAAGAATATTTTAACAATTGCTTCGCGCGATATCATGATATGTTATTATCATATCCCCTTTGGTATTGGAAGTATCAAGGATGTGTTGATACATCATAATTGTTATCTTACCATATTATAGAGATATCCATATAATTTCTATCATGTGGAAACACAAGGTGATAGTGATGGATATTGCATATGTTTCTTAGAAACATTTCTTATGGACTGTATTCTACATACATCCTCCCATACAAAGTGTTGCATATGTTATAACTTTTCATGTGATGATACTTGATGAGTATCATCGGAAATGAGATTTTAAGTCCCTCTTATCTTAAAATCTGATCTGAATTGGTTAAGTTCTTTAAATTATTTCAAAGGAACGAGTGTGGTCTATTACAAAGATTGTATGGACATTGAAGGCTTTATATGGTTCTTTGGTGCATCTATATGATGACCTCAAGTGTGTCCTTCGGACAACACATGACCATTAAGCAATAATGTCTCAAGCTTGAGCACATTAGCCTCCACACTACTGAATTTACCAAATGTGCTTACAATGATGATTGTTTGTCTTGGTATTCAGAATGATATCCATAAAGGATATGATGAATCTATGATAGGTTCGAAAATTTCAGATCATTAATGACCATCAGTAATGAATTGTCATTTCCAACTGGTTATGGTTAGAGTCAGGAAGTTTTGCACGCTCCTGACTTGTGATTAACTGCATGTACTGGATGTACAAGTTCCCCTATAGTTTTTAGTACGTGGGAATCCGTGAAAGATTTCCCATGCGTACATTGGGTATGTTTTCCCAATCTCACCACCGCAGCGTACATGTATGGGCACACAGAAAGCTGGGGATCTATGTGAGAATTCATTCTCCGTCGATCATTAAGTCTTAGAATCTCTTAATGAGAATCTATTTATGGCCCGTACGCTTGCTTGAATCATGAGCTTTTCCAGGCATTAGGGGGAGATTTCAAGTACCAAAATGAATGCCAGGAAATTATAATGAATGCATTAAGCATTCAGGCTCAGGATCACGTACTAAAACTGAACCTTTGGGTTCGAATGATTTGCAAGAAGTTGCAAATTAACTGCCATGTGCATTTACTATGAGGTGTCACTCAAACTAATCCTACATGGAAGTGCCAGAAAGAGTGGTTACATGGAACACCACTCAACTCCCTATTACAATGATGTTGTAAATAAGAGGGGGAGAAGTATGGTCACAAATTGGGATTAAGATGCTTGCAAGCAGCTGAAGGCTAGACCTTCTGAGACAGTAAATGCAAACCAACTATTCGTTGGTAACCAACTTAGCGTTGGTGGGCACCTAAAGGATATGAATTATCCTGTGAATGGAAGACATTCACAACCTAGCTCAGTGCGCACTATTGAGGCTAGGTTATCGGAAGCCCTTGATTCTCGTTTTGGGATTTCACGAGGAATCATAAGGGTACATAAAAATGACTTTATGTCAACTGGAGAATTGTGTTATTTAAAAGCTACAAGTGTCGACACATACATCTCAGCAATTGTATATGCGCTCCAAGTGATCCAAAAGACTATGGCCATAGCAGAGCACGAGTATGCTCAAATTGGATCTTGTTGAGTGATACAATGTTGCAGAGATAGCCTTGCTCACCGGAAAGAAGTGTTAACTTATTTTCACTTCAAGGTATCTTACTGTGGATACAAGTTTGTTTTCATGGACTTGGAAACAATGAGGTGGTGAGAAAGCATGGCTAGTAGCAACTGGGTTTATACGCAAACCCAAGCATTATTTTAATGCTATAAATTCTCTTCTACCGTGAGTAGTAAAAATTTCGATACAATATTATGGGCAGTAAATCATCTATCTGTGCAGTTGATAGATGTAGTGACAACATATGCATATGTGGTCACTAGATTATGGTATTTATGGAGTCTTGAAGGATTCCAAATACATAATCACCAATCACAAATTTGCAATGCTTGGAAAGTCTTTGTGACTTAGAGCATCCTGGTCAAATATGGTACATTCGACCTAGTGAATCCTTTCTTCTGAAAGGATACACAAAGAATGGTATGTTCAGTGTAAATATGTGCAACATATTTTAAACATACATTACTTATCGACGGAGTTCGAGATAGAAGATATGAATTGAAAGAGATTTTCAATTCAAAGTAAACTATCTTGAGTATCTTGGATACAAAATTGTCTATATCCAACATATATTGAAGAAATTCAATATAAGAGAATCATTGTTATTTGATTCTTTCGGATCATGAGATGTGCTATTGTATCTTGCAAGAGCATCCGGCCGGATATTGCTTTGCAATGATTTGCTAGCTAACAGCACATGAGATCGAGTTATGATCTCCAGATGTACTCATGCTCTCCTTATGTTTGGATATACTGATCTTGGATATCTATAGAAGATCCCCAGGTACAAGATCAATGACATACTTCTGGTAAGTTGGACCTACTGTTTGATAAATGTTAATCAACAGAGATTAATGGTCACTTACACTAATCATTCTATAGTACACTTCGTGGGATTGTACAGAATGATATACTACATACAGAGGGTATGTGGTGGTCATGATTTTATATCAGTGACCTTATTATCTATGAAGATAATATTACTTTGTGTTGTTTAGATGAAAAACAAGTTACCAACTAAGTCTCTAACTTACTCCACATTTTAAATGTGTTTGTGAGTATGTATGGGATGACTTAGTGTTTTGTAAAGATCAGGGGGAGTTTCCCTCTTGATCGAAAGAACTTGTTTATACATCATGTTGTACTCTTTTCTTCGCATGAGTTTTTCCCTGCTTGGGTTTCTCATTCAAAGTTTTTAACGAGACAACATCAACACAAGGTCTATGTCGTATCATCTATTTTTCCCGTAGAGGTTTTCAAGGATGATACATTATGACATAGTTATTGTTGTATTTGAACTAGGATATGAGTTTATATCCCTAGAGTTCAAATGGATCAACAATAGAGTATGACTACTCTCCTTATTTTTCCCGTTGGGTTTTTAAGGAGACTCGGCTGATATGTTGATTTCTCAGATTTTCTGACTAGATTATCTTGGAGAAATATTAGCCTGAGTTATATGTCTCATCATTTATTTTCCCCACGGGGGTTTTTGAGATGATGGCTATAGACATATTATTGTTCTTTGGGCTAGAGGTCCATTGGAGAACAGTGTCGTATTGTGGCTCAATCGAACCATTGACCATTATCCATAAGGATAATTGAGTTTGTGTTGTTCAGATGGAAACAGGAAAATAGAGATATGAATATCTTGCAAACAAAGTCATGTGATAATCTTGTTGATCTATTCACAAAATCTCTACCATACTCCACGTTTCAGAAATGTGTTGAGGGGATTGGTACGAGAAGACTTAAGTGCTTGCAAGGATCAGGGGGAGTAATTCTCCGTGATATTTGACCTGTTTTGAACCATCATGTTACACTCTTTTCTTTGTATGAGTTTTGCCTTATTGAGGTTTTCTCATCCAAAGTTTTTAACGAGGTAATATCAATTAAGCTATATGCTTCATCATTGATTTTCCCCACAGGGGTTTTTATACATGATGATTACAAGCATATTTTCTTTTGGAAACTATGTGAGATTATTCTCATTATCCAAAGGATATTGTATACTCCTTATTTTTCCCCAAGGGTTTTTAGGAGATCAAGTATTTGATAACAGATTGCAGATGATCAAATGGATTTGGATTGATCAAGGGGGAGTGTTACAAAACATTTTATACATGTGATCTAATCCATCCATATGTCGTAGTGACAGTTATTTCCCAAGGGACACACCCCTTGAGAACTCTTGTATATATATACTTCACTACTCTGCAATAAATAATACCCCCTGCAATTTGTCTTTGTCTCTGTTAATCTCCATTTGCCACTGAGTGTTGTGATAGAGTTCAACACGTTATCAGCACTGCTCCCGACAACAGAGAGAAGGAATCGATCGCAGAAGAAGAAATCTGAACCATTGTCGACCCTACTCGGTAAGAACCGTTGCGTTCTTCTTTTGGAGATAATTCTACTTGCAAATCGAGACGGACCTCGTCTGGCCGGGCCCCGCAAGGCTACCCCTCGCCACCAGATCTAGCACCGGGGCCAGGCCGCGTGCCTGTGCCCGAGCCATCGAGGCCATGGCTGTCGCGCCGCCGGGGCCAGGCCGTGTGCCCGCGCGGCCGTTCGCCTGGCCGGGGTCGCTGTGTCGTGCCTAACCAAGGCTTGCACGCGCCGCCGCAGGGGGCTGGGCGCCCGCGCCCCCGCGCGCCGGGTCTGCCTGAGCACACCAATGATGAACACCTCGTGTTACTATTTGGATGGATTAGAAGAAGAAAAAAAGGAGAGGAAAAATAAAGGGAACATGCGGTCCTCTTCTTATCTACAAGTTTCGAAATCCATCCGCACGAGTGTCATGTAACCGTGTTGCCACTGTTGCGCCCGGAAACAATTGAGACCCTGATTGAAATTGTAGTATTTTTCAGTTTTAAAACAATATTATGATATTTGATGATATTATAGTATTAGAGCTTAAAAGGTGTTTGTTTGTATAGTTAAAACTCAGTTTTACATACCATAGTTTACCCAAAACTATAATATTTTTGGAGTTTTTGAAACTTCACTCAGGACCTCAGTTTTCTTCAATTCTCTCTACATATCTTTGTTTTTTCCAATAGAACCAAACAGATCTCGGTTTTGAGCAATACTATAGTTTTACTGTGGTAAAACAATACCATAGTATTTATGTCATATATAATGGTAAACTACAAAACTACATTATTTTAAAACTCACTAGTGTATGACGCGTGCCCCGCGCGCGATGTACGTAGAGAATAAAGTAGGTGTCATTTCCTGTTTTAACAAAAAAATTGAACGAATTGTTGTTAGATGCACTTGAAGATAGTTTTGATAAAAAGAATCATAGCTAACAGTAAAGATTATTTCGGAGTATATGAATTAAGGCATACATAGATGATCAAGAAAGAGGTAAGAAGACCTTACCACATATCAAGCTAAGAACAATGAAACATATTTTATAAACACTTAATGGTAAGAGACTTGAATAGATGCACATATTTTTTTTCTCGAAAATCACAGGAGAACTGCACCCCACTATATTAAAAGACGAAGAATACAAAGGGCTGAAAGACGCCCGGGGTACATGCACTTCTTACGGAGGCCAACAACAGAAGTACATGAAAATATCCATGAAGGATCCAACCACCCTAAATTATATGGCTTGGAGCAGCTAGAAAGGATAACCCTTGGCTCCTGCAGCTTGCCATTTGTAACACCCGGATTTTAGGGGTCCAAAACCCGGGGTTAACATAAACACCAAGTATGCTGGGACCAAGTCTCAAACATATGATGTAAAGTGGCACAGGATCGAATGTCACATCTTTATATATAACAGGAGTTCTATACAAAATAAATGATTACATTATAAGGAGACAACGGTCCAGCAACCCAAAGTTGACTGGGAGACGACGACCTAGACCTCTCACGAACTCATCGCAGCATCCTCCATGAGCATCATCCTGCAGTACCTGGTCTTGACCTGTGGTGTATGTGAGACAGCAAGAGTGAGCTCACATACGTTCATCGCTCAACAAGTTGTGGGGAATAATGTGCATGATCTCGCCAAAGGTGGGAGCTCACGTGAAGTGTAGGGCTTACCAAAGAAGATGGTTAGAGCTGAGCATTGCTTTTAAAGTTGGTCAAAATTTTATTAGCAATTACTAAGTATAAGTAAATACCAGCCCAATTAAGTAGTAGAACAAAAGTAACAACATCACCTGCGATGCAATGCATATGACAAATTGAGTTTAAGTTCCATAAATTAATCATGTGAGTGTCCGAGCTGCTCATGACCGTGAGCACGGCTAGTATACCAGTTTTACACTCTGCAGAGGTTGCGCATCTTTACCCACAAGTCGTGTTACCCATCTGCCAAGGGGTCATGAATCCCATACACCTCTACCAAGGAAGTGAGGCAGGGTAGCACTACGAGGCCTTTACAAAGTTCCACTAGCTTCCGAAAACCCGCTACAGTTTATAGGAAGATCCAGTACAGGAATCCCTTGCAGGATCGCCATCGCAGCAAAATCCTCCCGAGGGCACTTCCCGCACTAACCTCTCCCCTACTGCCCTTGCCCCTTTCGGGTAAGGTAGTCTTCCACTAGCTTTCCTAATTAATCAGCCAAGGGCATCCCATACTACCCTTGTGGTAGCACTGTTTTCCCGGGTGGTTCTCCATGTTCCAATTAACATAATGATCTCAACATGAACCATAAATAACAACTGACAACAAAAGTATAATCATGAATAGTGTAATCTTCATACCCAAAACCATATATAGCACTAGCAAGTACTACCCAGAAAGTTCAGTGGTAAACAAGGTATAAAGATAGACAAACTAGGGTAACCTATTGGGTCCCATCAAAATTAACCTATGCAGATCATTATGATTAATTAGAACATGAGTAGGTGAAAAGAAGTGATCAAGGGCACAACTTGCCTGGGTCTTGAGATTCCAGGTACCAGGATGATTTCTTCAGATCCTCGTGACCTCACTGCTAGTCGTAGCAATTCAAACAAACATAGTATAGGCAGAATTAACATTACACCAAACATGTATACCAAAATACATATTAATAATCTACATATTAAAATAAGATCACAGGAAAAAGAATTATTAATTTTGGAGTTGTAGAATTCAAGTTATGATTTTCCTAAGGTTTACTGTGATTAAAATATGATTAAATGATAAATAAATTTTCTGACAGAGTTCATGTCAAAACAGTGATTCTAAATGGTAGAGAATATTATTACAAAATTTTAGGAATTGGAATGGTTCAATTTGGAGTTCATATACATTTTCTATGAATTATATAAATTCTAGGAATTATTTTTATATTAAAAACTCATTTTCTAATTAATTTCCCTGATTTTCTAACTCACTGGACTGGGCCTCAATTCCAGAGAAACCCAGGGGGCTCGGGGCAAATTACCCGAGACACAGCACACAGTGAACATAGGATGGCGGGTTGATTCCTCGGTTTCTCGGGGTTTCTTTTACAAAACTGGCGGCCGAAGGGGTATGGACCAATTGTGACCGCCCGATTAGATTCGAAGGGCTGAGATTGACTCCATATTACATCGAACCGGTACGCCGCACAGACCGTCGGATCAGGATCCGACGACACAGGGTTTATGAGGCTGGATCTAACCACTACCGTTAGATTCGGGATCGACGGTACCCGACCGAAGTGGCGAAGGGGTACACGGAGATCTAATCGGGGCCGTCCGAACTGCATCCAACGGTGCACACCCACCCGACCAACCGAGCGCACGCGCACGGCGGCGCCGCCCCGCGCGCGCGGCGAAGCACGCCGGCGAGGCGACCAATCGGCCGTCCCGGAGCGCGAAACCCAAATCGGACCGAGCTAAGCGTAAAGGGGGACTTGGCGAACAAGATCAAGGGGACATTACCACGGATGGCTGCTCGGGTGACGTCGGCCACGGCGAGGGGCGGATTTGCGGCGGAGGAGAAGGTGCGATGAGGAATTCCCGCCGCCCCGGGACCACACGGTTCAAATTGAAGGCACGGTCGACTTCACGGGTCCCCGGCGAACACCCAGGACGAGGCAATCGAAGCGGAGGGGCAACGGCGGCGCGGTTCAACGGCGGCGGCAGCTCTTCTCCCTTTCTCGGTTCTTCACACGCGCCGGTCAATGGAGCTTCCGATTCGGATGGGACGAGGAGGAGGGGTCGCGGAGCTCCGGCTTTATACCCAAGGAACGACCTGCGACAGTTGCACGGAAGCCGAGATCCACGGCGAGCTCCGCGGAGTTCGCGCGGTCCGTTCGCCGCGAGGAAGAGAGCACTGACGAGGGTGGCCCGCAGATCAGTGAGGGAAGCGCAGCAAGCGATGGGGGGTGGGTGGGTGACGTGCGGGCCCCACGACGTCAGCGATGAGCGCGCGCACGTGGGAGGCTGACGGGGTGGAGCCCACCTGTCGGCGCCGTGATTTGGAGTGGGCTGCGCGCGGGTGAGTGGAGATGGGCCGAATTTGGATTCCGCGGCCCATGTAGGATTTTTATTTTTTTTTCTTTTTATTTTCTATTTTCTTTTCTCCATTTTCAAAACCCAATTTGAATTCAAGTTTAAATTCAAACTTTGTGAATAACTTGTCCTCAGTTTGAAAGGTATAATTTGATAATATATGTGTGAAGGATGTTTATTTTGATTTTTATTTTATTTTATGTAGTGTTTTTCTTAGTTCTTCCCTTTTCTTTTATTTCTTATTTTCTATTTTCCTTTCCTTTTGAATTTCAAATCAACACAAGTTTAAAGTTCAAACACTTAATTTGAATACACATATAGAACTTTAGCATAATGTGCAAAAACATATTTTATATATTTCTTTATTTATTTTAGTTCTTTTAGACAAGCTTTTAACCATATAGTAGAATAATCCCTACCTTATTAGTTCTAGGGAAATCAAATTTATATTGTAGACTTATATATGTCAAGAAATAGTTTAACCATAATTCTTTTATATATCCTAACCCAAAGGCAATTTAGATTATCTAAGTATCTTTAATTATGTATTTTTAACATATTCATGAGTGGAAACTTCTAAATTATGATTATCTTTAAGGAAAGGTGTTTTGATTAAAATCTTTGAGAATTTTTCCTTGTCTTCACAAGTTTGAACTTTAGGGTGTTACAAATCCTACCCCCCTTAAAAATAATCTCGTCCCCGAGATTAGTAAGAAAAGGGATGTATGCTCATATTAATTCAACACATATGCATAAACCAAAATCTCGGCATGATGCATATTTTATTAGCAAAACACAGGGTCAAATGGACCTTATTATTCCAACTAAAATAGTATCTTATCAACTACTTGAGAGCACCTAGAGGGGGGGGGGTGAATAGGTGATCCTGTAAAAACTTCAAACTTAAGCCACAAAAACTTGTTAAGCGTTAGCACAGTTAATGCCAAGTGGCTAAGGTGAAGTCTTCAACAAAACACAATACCACAAGAATCAAGCACAGAGGGACACGGTGGTTTATCCCGTGGTTCGGCCAAGCCAATGCTTGCCTACTTCCACGTTGTGGCGTCCCAACGGACGAGGGTTGCAATCAACCCCTCTCAAGCGGTCCAAAGACCCACTTGAATACCACGGTGTTTTGTTGTTCTTATCTCAATCCCGTTTGCGAGGAATCTCCACAACTTGGAGCCTCTCGCCCTTACAAAAGATGTTCACAAAGAATCACGGAGTAAGGGAGGGATTAGCAACTCACACACAACACAAAGATCACAGCGAATACGCACACACAAAACCCAGACTTGAGCTCAAGAGGCTAACACACTAGAACAGAGCTCAAATCACTAGAATTTCAAACAAGTGCGCAAGATTGATGTGTGAGTGATCAAGAGTGCTCAAGGAATGCTTGGGTCCTTCCTCCATGCGCCAAGGGGTCCCTTTTATAGCCCCAAGGCAGCTAGGAGCCGTTGGGAACAAATCTGGAAGGCCATCTTTGCCTTCTGTCTCGTGGCGCACCGGACAGTCCGGTGCACACCGGACACTGTCCGGTGCCCGATTTGTTTCCAAAAACAGCACTTCTGACCGTTGCTGGCTGCTCCAGATCTGCGCTCAGTTGGCGCACCGGACATGTCCGGTGCACACCGGACAGTCCGGTGTTCCTTCCCGACCGTTGGCCCGGCCACGTGTCGCGCGCTGATCGCGCGGCCGACCGTTGGCCCTAGCCGACCGTTGGCTCACCGGACAGTCCGGTGCACACCGGACAGTCCGGTGAATTTTAGCCGTACGCCGTCGGCGAATTCCCGAGAGCGGCCAGTTCGAGCCGAGGCAGCCTGGCGCACCGGACACTGTCCGGTGCACACCGGACAGTCCGGTGCTCCAGGCCGAGCTGGGTCTTGGCTGCACACAGCCAAGACTTTCTCCTCTTTTCTTTTCATCTCCTTTTCTGTTTCTAACACTTAGACAAATATATTAGTACACAAAACCAATGTACTAAGGATTAGAAACATACCTTTTCTCCATGATTTGTACTTTGTCCCATTTTACAATTAAGCACATGTGTTGGGCACTAAATCACCAAAATACTTAGAAATGGCCCAAGGGCACATTTCCCTTTCAATCTCCCCCTTTTTGGTGATTTATGCCAACATTTCATAAAGCCACTAGAACAAGTGCAAACTCAATTCAAATAACATAAATTTAAGTGTTATTCAATTTTGGCATATATGGATCATCCTTTGCCACCACTTGGTTTGTTTTTGCAAATCAACCACAAATCTCTATCTCTAAGTTAAACACACATGTTTAAGCATAAAGAGAGTCATTCAAAAAGAGATTGATCAAAAATTTCAAAAACTCCCCCTTTTTCCCATAATCAATACTCCTCCCCACAAGAAGCCAACTTTTGACAAGAGAGACAACTTAAGAATTTTGACAAATTAATCAAAAACTCTATTCTACAATTTTCAAAATCTCTCAAGTGGTAGCTGATCCATTTATTGCTTTGGCCTTTATTTTCTCCCCCTTTGGCATCAAGCACCAAAACGGGATCAATTGTGGCCCTTTAACCCCATTGCCTCACCAAAATCGTCAATTAAGAGCAAATGGCAATAAGAGGTCATGAGATGAACTTGGAATGAGTTACCCCTCATCGGAGTGCAGTGGAAGTCTTGCATGGTCCAAGTCCACCTTTTCCCTTTCAATTCTCCTTTGAGACTAAATCAGACACACTCAACATATGGTTAGTCTCAAAGGGTCAAGTTGTAACACATCTCCCCCTAAACATGTGCATCACTTTGCAACGGACTTGTGAGGTCCAGGGAGTGTTTGTACAACTTGAGCACCATAATAAGCAACAAAATGCAGAATGAACATGATCAAAGGCATAAATACATGTATGCTACAATTCAATCCAAGTTCCGCGAATCTAAGACATTTAGCTCACTACGCAGCCTGCAAAAGGTCTTCTCATCTAAAGGCTTGGTAAAGATATCGGCTAGCTGGTTCTCGGTGCTAACATAAAACACTTCGATATCTCCCTTTTGCTGGTGGTCTCTCAAAAAGTGATGCCGGATGTCTATGTGCTTTGTGCGGCTGTGCTCAACAGGATTTTCCGCTATGCGGATAGCACTCTCATTATCACATAGGAGTGGGACTTTGCTCAGATTGTAGCCAAAGTCCCTGAGGGTTTGCCTCATCCAAAGTAGTTGCGCACAACACTGTCCTGCGGCAACGTACTCGGCCTCAGCGGTGGATAGGGCAACGGAGGTTTGTTTCTTGGAATTCCATGACACCAGGGACCTTCCTAAGAATTGGCACGTCCCCGATGTACTCTTCCTATCGACCTTACATCCAGCATAGTCGGAATCTGAGTACCCAATTAAGTCAAAGTTAGACCCCTTTGGATACCAGATCCCGAAGCAAGGCGTAGCGACTAAATATCTAAGAATTCGCTTCACCGCCACCAAGTGACACTCCTTAGGATCGGATTGAAATCTAGCACACATGCATACGCTAAGCATAATATCCGGTCTACTAGCACATAAATAAAGTAGAGATCCTATCATTGACCGGTATGCTTTTTGATCAACGGACTTACCTCCTTTGTTGAGGTCGGTGTGTCCGTCGGTTCCCATCGGAGTCTTTGCGGGCTTGGCGTCCTTCATCCCAAACCGCTTCAGCAGATCTTGCGTGTACTTCGTTTGGGAGATGAAGGTGCCGTCCTTGAGTTGCTTCACTTGGAACCCAAGGAAGTAGTTCAACTCGCCCATCATCGACATCTCGAATTTCTGCGTCATCACCCTGCTAAACTCTTCACAAGACTTTTGATTAGTAGAACCAAATATTATGTCATCAACATAAATTTGGCATATAAACAAATCACCATCACATGTCTTTGTAAAAAGAGTTGGATCGGCTTTCCCAACCTTGAAAGCATTAGCAAGTAAGAAATCTCTAAGGCATTCATACCATGCTCTTGGGGCTTGTTTAAGTCCATAGAGCGCCTTAGAGAGCTTACACACGTGGTCGGGGTACCGCTCATCCTCGAAGCCAGGGGGTTGCTCCACGTACACCTCCTCCTTTATTGGCCCGTTGAGGAACGCGCTCTTCACATCCATTTGGTACAACCTGAAAGAATGGTGAGCGGCATATGCTAGCAAGATACGAATAGACTCTAGCCTAGCCACAGGAGCAAAAGTCTCCTCAAAGTCCAAACCTGCGACTTGGGCATAACCTTTTGCCACAAGTCGAGCCTTGTTCCTTGTCACCACCCCGTGCTCGTCCTGTTTGTTGCGGAACACCCACTTGGTTCCCACAACATTTTGCTTGGGACGAGGCACCAGCGTCCAAACTTCGTTGCGCTTGAAGTTATTAAGTTCCTCCTGCATGGCCAACACCCAATCCGGATCTAGCAAGGCCTCCTCTACCCTGAAAGGCTCAATAGAGGAGACAAAAGAGTAATGTTCACAAAAATTAACTAATCGAGACCGAGTAGTTACTCCCTTGCTAATGTCACCCAGAATTTGGTCGACGGGATGATCCCTTTGAATCATCGCTCGAACTTGGGTTGGAGGTACCGGTTGCGCTTCTTCCTCCATCACTTGATCGTGTTGTGCTCCCCCTTGATCACACGCCTCCTTTTGATGAACCTGTTCATCGTCTTGAGGTGGGGGATGCACCGTAGTTGAGGAAGAAGGTTGATCACGTTCATCCTGTTCCTGTGGCCGAATGTCTCCAATCGCCATGGTTCGTATAGCGGCCGCCGGAACATCTTCTTCATCTACATCATCACAATCAACAACTTGCTCTCTTGGAGAGCCATTAGTCTCATCAAATACAACGTCGCTAGAGACTTCAACCAAACCCGATGATTTGTTGAAGACCCTATACGCCTTTGTATTTGAATCATAACCTAATAAAAACCCTTCTACAGCTTTGGGAGCAAACTTAGAATTTCTACCCTTCTTCACTAGAATGTAGCATTTGCTCCCAAATACACGAAAATAAGATACATTGGGTTTGTTACCGGTTAGTAGCTCATACGAAGTCTTCTTGAGGAGTCGATGAAGGTAGACCCTGTTGATGGCGTGGCAAGCCGTGTTCACGGCTTCCGACCAAAAACACTCGGGGGTCTTGAACTCTCCAAGCATCGTCCTCGCCATATCGATTAGCGTCCTGTTCTTCCTCTCTACCACACCATTTTGCTGTGGTGTGTAGGGAGCGGAGAACTCGTGCTTGATCCCTTCCTCCTCAAGAAACTCCTCCACTTGAAGGTTCTTGAACTCGGACCCGTTGTCGCTCCTTATCTTCTTCACCTTGAGCTCAAACTCATTTTGAGCTCTCCTGAGGAAGCGCTTGAGGGTTCCTTGGGTTTCAGACTTATCCTGCAAAAAGAATACCCAAGTGAAGCGGGAAAAGTCATCAACAACAACTAAACCATACTTACTCCCTCCTATGCTTAGATAGGCGACGGGTCCGAAGAGATCCATGTGTAGCAGCTCCAGGGGTCTTGACGTGGTCATCACGTTCTTGCTGTGATGTGCTCCTCCCACCTGTTTCCCTGCTTGACAAGCTGCACAAGGTCTATCCTTTTCGAAATGCACATTTGTTAGACCTATTACGTGTTCCCCCTTTAGAAGCTTGTGGAGGTTCTTCATCCCCACATGAGCTAAGCGGCGATGCCACAGCCAGCCCATGCAAGTCTTAGCCATTAAGCATGCATCTAGACCGGCCTCTTCTTTTGCAAAATCAACTAAATAAAGCTTGCCGTCTAGTACACCCTTAAAAGCTAGTGAACCATCACATCTTCTAAAGACAGACACATCTACATTCGTAAATAAGCAATTATATCCCATTTGACATAATTGACTAACAGATAGCAAGTTATATCCAAGACTCTCCACTAAGAATACATTTGATATAGAATGCTCATTAGAAATTGCAATTTTACCTAGCCCTTTTACCTTGCCTTGATTCCCGTCACCGAATATAATTGAATCTTGGGAATCTTTACTTTTGACGTAGGAGGTGAACATCTTCTTCTCCCCCGTCATATGGTTTGTGCATCCGCTGTCGATAATCCAGCTTGAACCCCCGGATGCATAAACCTGCAAGGCAAATTTAGGCTTGGGTCTTAGGTACCCAACTCATGTTGGGTCCTGCAAGGTTAGCACAAATATTCTTAGGGACCCAGATGCAAGTTTTATCTCCCTTACATCTAGCCCCTAATTTCCTAGCAACAACCTTCTTTCCCTTTCTACAAATAGCAAAGGGAGCATTACAAGCATAATAAATGGTAGAAGGTTCATTCACTAATTTTCTAGGAGCATGAATAACATTCTTTCTAGGCACATGAGCAATATTTCTCCTAGGCATATATACAACATTCCTCCTATCATGCTTATAAGAGGAACTAGAGGCAAACATGGCATGAGAATCATAAACATGTGAATCAAAATGATTATAAGCACTTCTAGCATGTCTCCTATCATAATACATAAAAGCATGGTTCTTTTTAGCACTATTAGCCATAGGGGCCTTCCCTTTCTCCTTGACGAAGACGGGAGCCTTATGGCTTGTTAAGTTCTTGGCTTCCCTCTTGAAGCCAAGCCCATCCTTAATTGAGGGGTGTCTACCAACTGTGTAGGCATCCCTTGCAAATTTTATTTTATTAACTTCATTCTTGCTAGTCTTAAGTTGGGCATTAAGACTAGCCACTTCATCATTTAATTTGGAAATTAGAATTAGGTGTTCACTACAAGCATTAACATCAAAATTCTTACACCTAGTACAAATTTCAACATGTTCAACACAAGAATTTGATTTACTAGCTACTTCTAGTTTAGCACTTAAATCAATATTAACACTTCTTAAGGTAGAAATGGTTTCATGACAGGAAGATATTTCACTAGAAAGCATTTCATTTCTTTTCACTTCTAAAGCATATGATTTTTGTGCCTCTACAAATTTATCATGTTCATCATACAATAAATCTTCTTGCTTTTCTAAAAGCCTATCCTTTTCATTCAATGCATTAATTAATTCATTGATTTTCTCTATCTTAGATCTATCTAAGCCCTTGAACAAGCAGGAATAATCTATGTCATCATCACTAGACTCACTATCACTAGATGAAGCATAAGTGGAGTCTTGAATACTCACCTTCTTCTCCCTTGCCATAAGGCAAGTGAGACGCTCGTTGGGGAAGAGAGCCGATTTGTTGAAGGCAGTGGCGGCGAGTCCTTCGTTGTCGGAGTCGGAGGAGGAGCAATCCGAGTCCCACTCCTTTCCTAGATGCGCCTCGCCTTTTGCCTTCTTGTATTGCTTCTTCTTCTCTCTTTTGTTCCCCTTTTCCTGGTCACTTTCATTATCGGGACAGTTAGCAATGAAATGACCAAGCTTACCGCATTTGAAGCATGAGCGCTTCCCCTTGGCTTTGGTCTTGCTTGGTTGTCCCTTGTGACCTTTAAGCACCGTCTTGAATCTCTTAATGATGAGAGCCATCTCTTCATCATTAAGGCCAGCCGCCTCAACTTGCGCCACCTTGCTAGGTAGCGACTCCTTGCTCCTCGTTGCCTTTAGAGCAATGGGTTGAGGCTCGTGGAGTGGTCCGTTCAACGCGTCGTCGACGTATCTTGCCTCCTTGATCATCATCCGCCCGCTCACGAATTTTCCAAGCACTTCCTCGGGCGTCATCATCGTGTACCTGGAATTCTCACGAATATTGTTCACGAGATGAGGATCAAGTACGGTAAAGGACCTGAGCATTAGGCGGACGACGTCGTGGTCCGTCCATCGCGTGCTCCCGTAGCTTCTTATCTTGTTGATAAGGGTCTTGAGCCGGTTGTACGTTTGCGTTGGCTCCTCGCCCCTTATCATCGCGAACCGTCCAAGCTCGCCCTCCACCAACTCCATCTTGGTGAGTAAGGTGACGTCGTTCCCCTCATGAGAAATCTTGAGGGTGTCCCAGATTTGCTTGGCGTTGTCCAAGCCGCTCACCTTATGGTATTCATCCCTGCACAAGGAAGCTAGAAGAACAGTAGTAGCTTGTGCATTTTTATGGATTTGTTCATTAATGAACATAGGACTATCCGAACTATCAAAGTGCATTCCACTCTCTACAATCTCCCATATACTAGGATGGAGAGAGAATAGGTGACTACGCATTTTGTGACTCCAAAATCCGTAGTCCTCTCCATCAAAGTGTGGGGGCTTGCCAAGTGGAATGGAGAGTAAATGAGAATGTGAACTTTGCGGAATACGAGAGTAATCAAAGGAAAAGTTCGAGTTAACCGGTTTTCTCCTCTCGTAGTCGTTGTGGTCCTCATCCTTTTGGGAAGAAGTAGACTCGTCGCTGTCGTAGTAAATGATCTCCTTAATGCGCCTGGTCTTCTTCTTCTTCCCTTCCTTTCGTCTTTGACCCGAGCCGGAGTCGGTAGGCTTGTCGTCCTTCGGCTCGTTGACGAAGGTCTCCTTCTCTTTGTCGTTGATCACTATACCCTTCCCCTTAGGATCCATCTATTCGGGCGGTTAGTCCCTTTGTGAATAGAACGGCTCTGATACCAATTGAGAGCACCTAGAGGGGGGGGGGGGTGAATAGGTGATCCTGTAAAAACTTCAAACTTAAGCCACAAAAACTTGTTAAGCGTTAGCACAGTTAATGCCAAGTGGCTAAGGTGAAGTCTTCAACAAAACACAATACCACAAGAATCAAGCACAGAGGGACACGGTGGTTTATCCCGTGGTTCGGCCAAGCCAATGCTTGCCTACTTCCACGTTGTGGCGTCCCAACGGACGAGGGTTGCAATCAACCCCTCTCAAGCGGTCCAAAGACCCACTTGAATACCACGGTGTTTTGTTGTTCTTATCTCAATCCCGTTTGCGAGGAATCTCCACAACTTGGAGCCTCTCGCCCTTACAAAAGATGTTCACAAAGAATCACGGAGTAAGGGAGGGATTAGCAACTCACACACAACACAAAGATCACAGCGAATACGCACACACAAAACCCAGACTTGAGCTCAAGAGGCTAACACACTAGAACAGAGCTCAAATCACTAGAATTTCAAACAAGTGCGCAAGATTGATGTGTGAGTGATCAAGAGTGCTCAAGGAATGCTTGGGTCCTTCCTCCATGCGCCAAGGGGTCCCTTTTATAGCCCCAAGGCAGCTAGGAGCCGTTGGGAACAAATCTGGAAGGCCATCTTTGCCTTCTGTCTCGTGGCGCACCGGACAGTCCGGTGCACACCGGACACTGTCCGGTGCCCGATTTGTTTCCAAAAACAGCACTTCTGACCGTTGCTGGCTGCTCCAGATCTGCGCTCAGTTGGCGCACCGGACATGTCCGGTGCACACCGGACAGTCCGGTGTTCCTTCCCGACCGTTGGCCCGGCCACGTGTCGCGCGCTGATCGCGCGGCCGACCGTTGGCCCTAGCCGACCGTTGGCTCACCGGACAGTCCGGTGCACACCGGACAGTCCGGTGAATTTTAGCCGTACGCCGTCGGCGAATTCCCGAGAGCGGCCAGTTCGAGCCGAGGCAGCCTGGCGCACCGGACACTGTCCGGTGCACACCGGACAGTCCGGTGCTCCAGGCCGAGCTGGGTCTTGGCTGCACACAGCCAAGACTTTCTCCTCTTTTCTTTTCATCTCCTTTTCTGTTTCTAACACTTAGACAAATATATTAGTACACAAAACCAATGTACTAAGGATTAGAAACATACCTTTTCTCCATGATTTGTACTTTGTCCCATTTTACAATTAAGCACATGTGTTGGGCACTAAATCACCAAAATACTTAGAAATGGCCCAAGGGCACATTTCCCTTTCACTACTAACTAAAGTAACATCTAGACCTTACAAATCATCATAATTTATATCTATGTAGCTTGGTGAAGCTGGTGGTGGTGGGGGTTGTTGTTGTTGTCTCTCCAACCGTGCTTGTCTTATTTCTTGGCGGGCCTGACGTATTTCCTCGCGTTGTTGCCTTATCTGATTCTGCATCTCGGTCACCATGTCTGTTAACTGTTGTATTACCAGTCTTTGGGTAGCAACCACTTGATTGAGGTCAACAGGTGGAGGATTTGGAGGATTCATTTTCTGTTTGTTGTTACGTGATAATCTTTCCTTTCCTGGTATTGACCATGAAAGTTAGAAGCATATGGTAATAGTTTTGCAAAGGAAATTATTCAATAAGCGGAAGGAATAAGCTAGTAGCTGGTTATACCCTAAAGATTCTTTGGTAGGGCTTAATCTTTGTTTTATGTCCAGATTGGGGTGACCAATCATATAAGGTGAATATCCAAGGGTAACATAGAATCAGTCAAGATGAGAGATATATATGGGTGTGATGGACTACAGGATGTAGGTTAAAAGTTTGTTTGTTATTAGGTGGGAATAGAAAGGTTATACTATTCATGATGGCTCTATTGGTTGGAACAGATCTCATGCATGTGGCTGAGTGGGTTTTAAGGCACTAGTTTATTTTTAAGTGCATGAGGGGTATGGACTTCTTGTACCAGCATTAAGTAACTTACTCTAGATTAGATCATAATAGATTAGATGGAATCCATATTAGGTTGGTATGACTAGATTAAACTAGTTTAGGTTAAATAGATCTACTAGGGTAGGATACATGTTAGAATCTTTTGGGATAGGATAGATTATATGATGTAGGTAGGTTAGAATCTCTTGCTAGGTTAAAATTTTGAGGGGTTATGCAACTATCGGATGGTTAAGGTAGTTGCATATAGCCAAGTAGTTGTATATGGTCAAGTTAGTCTATGGCACCCATTTAGGTTAACACATTTTTTTATAGGAGTAAGGTCTTAATCTATTTCACTAGTATTATCTAACATATTTGATATGTCACTTTAGATTAGATCATATTAGGTTAGATGAGATCTAAATTAGATTGGTATGACTAGTTAGACAAGATCTAATTAATTTGCATTAGATCATGGTTGATAAACTAGGGTGGATAAGTATGCTTATTAGGACAAGATGGATCCATAAAGATAAGATAGAATCTTTTGTGACCAGTTAGATCTATTAGGATGAGATACAATCTTTTCAAGATAAGATGAGTATCTTTTAAGATGAGATGGATCTATGAGTGTAGGATAGAATCTCTTGAGATGAGATGAATCTATTAAGATAAGGGAGAATCTTTTAGGATAAGATGAATTGGTTAGAATGAGATCTTTTAGGATAAGTTAAATCTCTTAAGCTAGGTATGTTTCAATGGGGACAATCTAGTTTGTCTAGTTATCTTACAAATGCTATCCTTTATACCTAGATGTATATGCAGATGTAATTGTGGACATTACTCCACAACCCATCACACTCAATCAAAGATCCAAATCAGACAGATGTCATAAGAACAAACATTCAAATATATAGACACTTATAAAATAGTTTTGTTTTTGTTCCTAGGATTAGGTCTCCTATTCCTAAAGTCACTTTAGGTTAAGGATTTCAAAGTGTGAAATCCACATTTGCCTTTGGAAAGAAAAGATAAGAATAATCAGAGTAAAGCGGAAATAGATGAGAAAAGATTAAGATAAGTTTAGAAAAGAATCAGAGTAGCAAAGGTAAGTAGATAATGGTTGTCCAGTTCTATCTAGGTTTCGTCCTACAGTCAACATTCCTCTGATACCACTTCTGTAACACCCGGATTTTAGGGGTCCAAAACCCGGGGTTAACATAAACACCAAGTATGCTGGGACCAAGTCTCAAACATATGATGTAAAGTGGCACAGGATCGAATGTCACATCTTTATATATAACAGGAGTTCTATACAAAATAAATGATTACATTATAAGGAGACAACGGTCCAGCAACCCAAAGTTGACTGGGAGACGACGACCTAGACCTCTCACGAACTCATCGCAGCATCCTCCATGAGCATCATCCTGCAGTACCTGGTCTTGACCTGTGGTGTATGTGAGACAGCAAGAGTGAGCTCACATACGTTCATCAGCTCAACAAGTTGTGGGGAATAATGTGCATGATCTCGCCAAAGGTGGGAGCTCACGTGAAGTGTAGGGCTTACCAAAGAAGATGGTTAGAGCTGAGCATTGCTTTTAAAGTTGGTCAAAATTTTATTAGCAATTACTAAGTATAAGTAAATACCAGCCCAATTAAGTAGTAGAACAAAAGTAACAACATCACCTGCGATGCAATGCATATGACAAATTGAGTTTAAGTTCCATAAATTAATCATGAGAGTGTCCGAGCTGCTCATGACCGTGAGCACGGCTAGTATACCAGTTTTACACTCTGCAGAGGTTGCGCATCTTTACCCACAAGTCGTGTTACCCATCTGCCAAGGGGTCATGAATCCCATACACCTCTACCAAGGAAGTGAGGCAGGGTAGCACTACGAGGCCTTTACAAAGTTCCACTAGCTTCCGAAAACCCGCTACAGTTTATAGGAAGATCCAGTACAGGAATCCCTTGCAGGATCGCCATCGCAGCAAAATCCTCCCGAGGGCACTTCCCGCACTGACCTCTCCCCTACTGCCCTTGCCCCTTTCGGGTAAGGTAGTCTTCCACTAGCTTTCCTAATTAATCAGCCAAGGGCATCCCATACTACCCTTGTGGTAGCACTGTTTTCCCGGGTGGTTCTCCATGTTCCAATTAACATAATGATCTCAACATGAACCATAAATAACAACTGACAACAAAAGTATAATCATGAATAGTGTAATCTTCATACCCAAAACCATATATAGCACTAGCAAGTACTACCCAGAAAGTTCAGTGGTAAACAAGGTATAAAGATAGACAAACTAGGGTAACCTATTGGGTCCCATCAAAATTAACCTATGCAGATCATTATGATTAATTAGAACATGAGTAGGTGAAAAGAAGTGATCAAGGGCACAACTTGCCTGGGTCTTGAGATTCCAGGTACCAGGATGATTTCTTCAGATCCTCGTGACCTCACTGCTAGTCGTAGCAATTCAAACAAACATAGTATAGGCAGAATTAACATTACACCAAACATGTATACCAAAATACATATTAATAATCTACATATTAAAATAAGATCACAGGAAAAAGAATTATTAATTTTGGAGTTGTAGAATTCAAGTTATGATTTTCCTAAGGTTTACTGTGATTAAAATATGATTAAATGATAAATAAATTTTCTGACAGAGTTCATGTCAAAACAGTGATTCTAAATGGTAGAGAATATTATTACAAAATTTTAGGAATTGGAATGGTTCAATTTGGAGTTCATATACATTTTCTATGAATTATATAAATTCTAGGAATTATTTTTATATTAAAAACTCATTTTCTAATTAATTTCCCTGATTTTCTAACTCACTGGACTGGGCCTCAATTCCAGAGAAACCCAGGGGGCTCGGGGCAAATTACCCGAGACACAGCACACAGTGAACATAGGATGGCGGGTTGATTCCTCGGTTTCTCGGGGTTTCTTTTACAAAACTGGCGGCCGAAGGGGTATGGACCAATTGTGACCGCCCGATTAGATTCGAAGGGCTGAGATTGACTCCATATTACATCGAACCGGTACGCCGCACAGACCGTCGGATCAGGATCCGACGACACAGGGTTTATGAGGCTGGATCTAACCACTACCGTTAGATTCGGGATCGACGGTACCCGACCGAAGTGGCGAAGGGGTACACGGAGATCTAATCGGGGCCGTCCGAACTGCATCCAACGGTGCACACCCACCCGACCAACCGAGCGCACGCGCACGGCGGCGCCGCCCCGCGCGCGCGGCGAAGCACGCCGGCGAGGCGACCAATCGGCCGTCCCGGAGCGCGAAACCCAAATCGGACCGAGCTAAGCGTAAAGGGGGACTTGGCGAACAAGATCAAGGGGACATTACCACGGATGGCTGCTCGGGTGACGTCGGCCACGGCGAGGGGCGGATTTGCGGCGGAGGAGAAGGTGCGATGAGGAATTCCCGCCGCCCCGGGACCACACGGTTCAAATTGAAGGCACGGTCGACTTCACGGGTCCCCGGCGAACACCCAGGACGAGGCAATCGAAGCGGAGGGGCAACGGCGGCGCGGTTCAACAGGCGGCGGCAGCTCTTCTCCCTTTCTCGGTTCTTCACACGCGCCGGTCAATGGAGCTTCCGATTCGGATGGGACGAGGAGGAGGGGTCGCGGAGCTCCGGCTTTATACCCAAGGAACGACCTGCGACAGTTGCACGGAAGCCGAGATCCACGGCGAGCTCCGCGGAGTTCGCGCGGTCCGTTCGCCGCGAGGAAGAGAGCACTGACGAGGGTGGCCCGCAGATCAGTGAGGGAAGCGCAGCAAGCGATGGGGGGTGGGTGGGTGACGTGCGGGCCCCACGACGTCAGCGATGAGCGCGCGCACGTGGGAGGCTGACGGGGTGGAGCCCACCTGTCGGCGCCGTGATTTGGAGTGGGCTGCGCGCGGGTGAGTGGAGATGGGCCGAATTTGGATTCCGCGGCCCATGTAGGATTTTTATTTTTTTTTCTTTTTATTTTCTATTTTCTTTTCTCCATTTTCAAAACCCAATTTGAATTCAAGTTTAAATTCAAACTTTGTGAATAACTTGTCCTCAGTTTGAAAGGTATAATTTGATAATATATGTGTGAAGGATGTTTATTTTGATTTTTATTTTATTTTATGTAGTGTTTTTCTTAGTTCTTCCCTTTTCTTTTATTTCTTATTTTCTATTTTCCTTTCCTTTTGAATTTCAAATCAACACAAGTTTAAAGTTCAAACACTTAATTTGAATACACATATAGAACTTTAGCATAATGTGCAAAAACATATTTTATATATTTCTTTATTTATTTTAGTTCTTTTAGACAAGCTTTTAACCATATAGTAGAATAATCCCTACCTTATTAGTTCTAGGGAAATCAAATTTATATTGTAGACTTATATATGTCAAGAAATAGTTTAACCATAATTCTTTTATATATCCTAACCCAAAGGCAATTTAGATTATCTAAGTATCTTTAATTATGTATTTTTAACATATTCATGAGTGGAAACTTCTAAATTATGATTATCTTTAAGGAAAGGTGTTTTGATTAAAATCTTTGAGAATTTTTCCTTGTCTTCACAAGTTTGAACTTTAGGGTGTTACACCATTTCTCGCTTTCCTCATTAGCAGACTCCAGAATAAGAGTGAGGTTGGAAGAAACTCTACCGAACACCACTCTGTTTCTATGCTTCCAAACCACCTAGGCTCCCAGGATAATAAGAGGGTCCAAGCCATCCTTTCAAGTGCCAGAAATAATAGTTGATGATCTCTCCCACCATTGTAGAAATTTGGAAATCCTCATATTGAGGGGCTAAGATGTGCACACATTATCACAAACATAAAGATCCATAGTTCGCTTAAAACATTTCTAAACTTTTGGGAAGAATAATTGTAATTCTAACACTAATACATAAGTGAAGGGATATATTTTTTAAATAGTGAAACACACGTATTTTATGGCACGTTTTTAAAGTAAATAGAACAACCAATGAAGTAAAAATATTCATATGACGAGAGCAAGGGGAGAAAAAAATGAAACCACTATGTACAGAACGAAACATAAATCTAGAATTAAGATTGAAATATGTACCTATCTTAAAGTGAGATTTTTTTGTCAGAGTTAATAAGATGAGTAATAGGGCAGTAAATTCTTCCTACGACTGAGAGGTGACGGGAAACACTTACTACGACAGGAGGTGACGGGAAACAATAGTTTTCAATCGTTTCTGGTGGGGAAAAAATACTAATGTAAGTGTCATACCTTTTCTTTTTTTAAAAAATAAAACAAATGGTACAAACTTACCTGTTTTGTATATATAAAGAAAGAAATATAAATCTAGAAGATTGAAATACATACATGTTTTCAAGCGATATATCTTTTTGTTAGTGTTAATAGAATGAGCATTAGAGTAGTAAACTATTCCTATGACAGAGAGGTGACGTAAAACAGTAGTTTTCAATCGTCTGCACTGCAAAAATACTAAAGGAAGTGGCACACATTTGGGAAAATAAAGAAAACAATTAGTACAAAATTACCTATTTTATATGAGACCGTAACTCTTCAAAGCTTAGTTGCAGTGTAGAAGATGCTTGAAGTACAACACAAATAGTTTTAAAGAAGTAAGCGACCAATAATTACTATTAAAATAAAAAAAACATCAGAAAATGTTACCTCTTGAGCATGATATCATTCTAATTTGGAAGTGAAAAGGTTTTAAAGATACCTGAATGTACCATTTCATTTTGTTAGTTGTATCATAGGAAGGAATCGAGGGTAAGATAAACCAGATTTCTTCTTTGCAAAACATTCGTCGAATGTGTAGAAAGCAGCGGCGGTGGCAATCTAATCACAAAGATGAACCTCTATTCACAATGCAGAACCCTAAAGAGTGGCAAAAACGGATTATGTAGATAACATGACTATCCGTGGGCAATAATAGTTAAGAGGTTTTGGGAACAAACTCAAGAAAACAATTGACAGCGGTGACATGGTTAATGTGATTTTGCATTGGAGGGAGGCCCTGTCGCATCCTAACTGCATGTCAGCGCAAAGAATGCAAATAAGTGTGTCTGCAAGGAGCTTTTGGGATTTTTGCATTGGAGGGAGGCCTTGTCCTGTCACATCCTAACTGCTGACATGATGCAGACACAAACATAGCAATTAATGATTCGAAATATTTGTTTCATCATAAACAATTACCACCAAATCTTGTTTGCCAGCTAGCTGGATCAAATGCTCCCCCCATGGTATCTGTTGAATAGGCAGCAAAATTATTCTCAAAATATGATAAACAATTAAAAATAAGTCAAATTTGCTCATCATGAACTTTAAACCGTGGAAGACACTTAAATCTTTTGATTTTCTAACATAAGTAGAACTATTGTGGTTTTAACCAAAATGACAGTTAAGATCATTTCTATATACACCATCTATAGAACAATGCCCCATCCATCAAATACTCGAGATTGAAACACAACAGAGTTCTTCCTACTATTGTTTATCCCTTACTAAAACTCACTCGCTACAACTGGAGAAAAGGGTGGAGAGAAGGAAGTAATTATTTGTTTGGATAACAAAAGGAAACAATTGTTTGTGCAACATAAATAGGAAATAGAAAGACAAAAAAAATTGCACTCGTTCTTTGCCATCAAGTCTAGGATTAAATGTATCATTAGCTCCAAACAAAGATGTTGCAACAGCTAGCATTATTCATATGGAAAACATGAGATTCATGATAAGCATATAGTAAAAACAGGCATCAGCTATATAGTCATATAGATATGTCAAAGAGTGAAGCAAAAAAGCATTTTCAGAGCAGAGTTAACGAAAAACACTTCAACATAGTATTAGTTGCAGTTGCAACAACAAAAATGGTCTAATTTATATATTGGCTGATGTCATAAGATTGTGAGGCCGCATTATCTTGCTAGTGACCATTGCATTGGTATATACAGCCTAACTATAGTATGCAATCTGTCGGGGACCATAATTAGGGGTACCCTCAAGACGCCTAATTCTCAGCTGGTAACCCCCATCAGCATAAAGCTGCAAAGGCCTGATGGGTTTGATTAAGTCAGGGATCAGTCCATACGAGTGACTTGACCACGCCACGACCGAGCCTAGCCTCGGGCGAGGGCAGCCGACCCTAAGATGACTCCGTCTCGCCTGAGGCCTCCTCTTTCACGGCAGACGCATCTCCGGCTCGCCCTAGGCCCCGCCTTCGATAAGAAGAAACCCTGACTAAATCACCGCGCCAACCAACCGAGTCACCGGGGCGTTTAACGCAAAAGGTAAGACCAACGGGCGACCAGACTTCGCCAGAGGTGCCATAGGAGACTCCGCCCGACCCAGGGCTCGGACTCGGGCTAAGGCCCCGGAAGACGGCGAACTCCGCTCCGCCCGACCCCAGGGCTCGGACTCGGGCTAAGGCCCCGGAAGACGGCGAACTCCGCTCCGCCCGACCCAGGGCTCGGACTCGGGCTAAGGCCCCGGAAGACGGCGAACTCCGCTCCGCCCGACCCCAGGGCTCGGACTTGGGCTAAGGCCCCGGAAGACGGCGACCTCCGCCTCGCCCGACCCAGGGCTCGGACTCCGCCTCGGCCTCTGCCGAGTGATCTCCGCCTCGCCCGACCCAGGGCTCGGACTCTGTCTCTGTCTTGCAGGACGGACTCGACCTCGGCTTCGGAGGAGCCTCCACGACGCCCGACCTAGGACACGAGACCGCCACGTCAACAGGAAGCGTCATCATCACCCTGCCCTGAGCCGACTTGGGTCGCAGAGAACAAGACCGGCGTCCCATCTGGCCAGCTATGCCAGATAGGCAATGATGGCGCCCCGCTAGATCATGACGACGGCGGCTCCCAGCTCCCTTACGAAAGCAGGAGAACGTCAGCAAGGACCCAGCCACCTCGACAGCTGTCCCCCCGTCCGGCTCCGTTACTCCTCCAACAGCCACGACGCCACACCAACAGGGTGCCAAGATCTCTTCGGCTGCCACCTGGGCGTGTACATAGGGCGCTAGCTCTCCCTCGCTAGACACGTAGCACCTTGCTACACCCCCATCTTGTACACCTGGACCCTCTCCTTACGACTATAAAAGGAAGGGCCAGGGCCTTCTTAGAGAAGGTTGGCCTCACGGGGACGAAGGGCAGGGGCAGGCGCTCTCTCTCTCGGGGCCGCTCTCTCCCCTCACCTCGTGCGGACGCTTGTAACCCCCTACTGCAAGCGCACCCGACCTGGGCGCGGGACGAACACGAAGGCCGTGGGAATTTCTCCGACTCCCTCACGACCCGGCTCCGGCCACCGACCTCTCTCTCTGTTCCCCCCTTCGCGCTCGCTCCACGCGCTCGACCCATCTGGGCTGGGGCACGCGGCACTCTCACTCGTCGGCTCGAGGACCCCCCGGTCTCGGAACGCCGACAGTTGGCGCGCCAGGTAGGGGCCTGCTGCGTGTTGACGTTCGATTTCCCGTCAAGCTCCAGATGGGCAGTCTCCAACGACCTCTTCAACCCGGAACGGTGCTCCGTTTTGGGAACCTCGAGTTCATGTCTCTCGACGGCAACTACGACATGATACTCCTTCCACCGCCGCGCGACAGCGACATTGGTGGCGGACAGCCCGCCCGCCGGCGGCGGAATCGACGACGTCTTTCCCGCATGGGGGAAGGACAACTTTCGAGCTCGTCCCATCCTCTCCCTCGCCATCGGAGGAGGGGGAGGCGGGGCAACCGGGGCCGAGCGGGAGGCCGCGCTCCGACGGCTGTCGAGCAAATCGACATCCCCGGCGCCTCGACGGAGGACACGCCAAGCGTCGCCCTCGCGCTCGAGGCAAACGCGAGCGCCATCCCCCCGCAACACGTCGACTCCGAGCAAGTGGACGACGCCAGCACGCTCACGGAAGGCCTGCAGGACGTCGCCCTCGTACCCAAGACGACGGCGCGGTCAGCCCCCGACGTGACTTCATCGCCCCTCGTCGACAAAAAGGTACCGACTACTACCCATCTTTCGTTATTTTGACTCGGCCTCAGCCCGCCTGGCGACCTCGCTTTGGCGGACGCTCACATTGAGGCGAGTGCAACCTCTCTGGGGTTTCGTGTGCGGTCGCCTTGGGACCGATTGACGGGTGTCTCGACGTACGGACCCTCTGGGTCCGAGGAAGACGACGACCCCAGCATCTGCTGGGATTTCTCCGGATCTGGCAACCCTAGTGCCATGCGGGACTTCATGACCGCATGTGACTACTGCCTCTCCGACTGTTCCGACGGCAGCCGCAGCCTTGGCGACAAGGACTGCGACCCGAGTCGCGAATGTTTCCACATCGAGCTAGGGGATCCCTCCGGAGGCGGCTGTCTCGGCATGCCGGAGGATGGTGATCCCCCTAGGCCAGCGCCTCGCGCCGACATCCCGCGGGAGCTAGCTGTGGTCCCCGTTCCGGCGGGGGGTCACGACCCACAGCTCGAGCAAGTCCGCGGGGCGCAGGCCGGGTTCGATGAAGGAGCAGGAGCGCTCGAGGCAATCCGCCAGAACATCGGGCAGGTATGGGCGAGCCAACCCCCGGCCGGAGGAATACGTCACCTGCCCCAAGGTCTCCAGCACCGCATCGCCAACGATGCCAGGGACAAACCGCCACCCGCATTCGGCGGGACTGGTCAGGACCTGGCCGCTGCAGCGATGCTCCTCCGCGCGATGCCGGAGTCATCAACCACCGAGGGTCGGCGAATCCAGGGAGAACTCAAGCATCTCCAGGAAGGCGCTGCGGCCCGGCGGGCCGAGAGCTCTGCCTCCCGCAGGCAGGGATACCCCTCGGAACCTCGTGCCGCGACTTCCCGACTCACGCGGGAAGCCTCGGCCTTCACCGGGCGCACGCGCAACACCGCGCCTGCGGCCCCGGGCCACCTCGGCGACGAGCACCCTCATCGTGACCGTCGGGCACGCCTCGACGAAAGAGTGCGCCGAGGCTACCACCTCAGGCGTGGGGGACGTTACGACAGCGGGGAGGATCGGAGTCCCTCGCCCGAACCACCCGGTCCACAGGTCTTTAGCCGAGCCATTCGGCGGGCGCCGTTTCCGCCCCGATTCCGACCCCCGACTACTATCACGAAGTACTCGGGGGAGACGAGACCGGAATTGTGGCTTGCGGACTACCGCCTGGCCTGTCAACTGGGTGGGACGGACGATGACAACCTCATCATCCGAAACCTCCCCCTGTTTCTCTCCGACACCGCTCGTGCCTGGTTGGAGCACCTGCCTCCGGGGCAGATTTCCAACTGGGAAGATTTGGTCCAGGCTTTCGCCGGGAACTTCCAGGGCACGTACGTGCGCCCTGGGAATTCCTGGGACCTCCGAAGCTGTCGGCAACTGCCGGGAGAGTCTCTCCGAGACTACATCCGGCGGTTCTCGAAGCAGCGCACCGAGCTGCCTAACATCACCGACTCCGATGTCATCGGCGCGTTCCTCGCCGGCACCACCTGCCGCGACCTGGTGAGCAAGCTGGGCCGCAAGACCCCCACCAGGGCGAGCGAGCTGATGGACATCGCCACCAAGTTTGCCTCCGGCCAGGAGGCGGTTGAGGCCATCTTCCGAAAGGACAAGCAGCCCCAGGGCCGCCCGTCGGAAGATGCTCCCGAGGCGTCAACTCCGCGCGGCGCCAAGAAGAAAGGCAGGAGGAAGTCGCAAGCGAAACGCGACGTTCCCGATGCAGACCTTGTCGCCGCTGCCGAGCGCAAGAACCCTCGGAAGCCCCCCAGAGGTGCAAACCTCTTTGACAAGGCACTCAAGGAGACGTGCCCCTACCATCAGGGGCCCGTCAAGCACACCCTCGAAGAGTGCGTCATGCTTCGGCGTCATTTCCATCGGGCCGGGCCACCCGCGGAGGGTGGCAGGGCTCACGACGACGACAAAAGGGAGGATCGCCAAGCAGGAGAGTTCCCAGAGGTCCGCGATTGCTTCATGATCTACGGAGGGCATACGGCAGACGCCTCGGCTCGGCATCGTAAGCAAGAGCGTCGGGAGGTCTGCTCGGTGAAGGTGGCGGCGCCGGTCTACCTAGACTGGTCCGACAAGCCCATCACCTTCGACCGGGACGACCACCCTGACCACGTGCCGAGCCCGGGGAAGTACCCGCTCGTCGTCGATCCCGTCATCGGCGACGTCAGGCTCACCAAGGTCCTGATGGATGGAGGCAGCTGCCTCAACATCATCTACGCCGGGACCCTCAGGCTCCTGCGCGTCGACTTGTCGTCCGTCCGAGCAGGCGCTGCGCCCTTCCACGGGATCATTCCCGGGAAGCGCGTCCAGCCCCTCGGACAGCTCGACCTCCCTGTCTGCTTCGGAACACCCTCCAACTTCCGAAGGGAGACTTTGACGTTCGAGGTGGTCGGGTTCCGAGGAACCTACCACGCAGTGTTGGGAAGGCCATGCTACGCGAAGTTCATGGCCATCCCTAACTACACTTACCTGAAGCTCAAGATGCCGGGCCCCAACGGGGTCATCACCGTCGGCCCCACGTACAAACACGCATTCGAATGCGATGTGGAGTGCGTGGAGTACGCCGAGGCCCTCGCCGAGTCCGAGGCCCTCATAGCCGACCTGGAAAGCCTCTCCCGAGAGGTGCCGGATGTGAAGCGGCATGCCGGCAACTTCGAGCCAGCGGAGACGGTTAAGGCCGTCCCTCTCAACCCCAGTGGTGACACCTCCAAGCAGATCCGGATCGGTTCGGGGCTCGACCCCAAATAGGAAGCAGTGCTCGTCGACTTTCTCCGCGCAAACGCCGACGTTTTTGCGTGGAGTCCCTCGGACATGCCCGGCATACCGAGGGATGTCGCCGAGCACTCGCTGGATATTCGGGCCGGAGCCCGACCGGTCAGACAGCCTCTGCGCCGATTCGACGAGGAAAGGCGCAGGGTGATAGGCGAGGAGGTCCACAAGCTGATGGCAGCAGGGTTTATTAAAGAGGTATTCCATCCCGAATGGCTTGCCAACCCTGTACTTGTGAGGAAAAAAGGGGGGAAGTGGCGGATGTGTGTAGACTACACTGGTCTCAACAAAGCATGTCCGAAGGTTCCCTACCCTCTGCCTCGCATCGACCAAATTGTGGACTCCACTGCAGGGTGCGAAACCCTGTCTTTCCTCGATGCTTACTCAGGGTATCATCAAATCAAGATGAAAGAGTCCGACCAGCTCGCGACTTCTTTCATCACGCCCTTCGGCATGTACTGTTATGTCACAATGCCGTTCGGGTTGAGAAACGCAGGTGCAACGTACCAGCGGTGCATGAACCATGTGTTCGGCGAACACATTGGTCGCACGGTCGAGGCCTACGTCGATGACATCGTAGTCAAGACGAGGAAAGTCTCTGACCTTCTCTCCGACCTCGGACTGACATTCCGGTGTCTCAAGGCGAAGGGCGTCAAGCTCAATCCCGAGAAGTGCGTCTTCGGGGTGCCCCGAGGCATGCTCTTGGGGTTCATCGTCTCCGAGCGGGGCATCGAAGCCAACCCGGAGAAGATCGCAGCGATCACAAACATGGGGCCTATCAAGGACTTAAAAGGCGTACAGAGGGTCATGGGATGCCTCGCGGCCTTGAGCCGTTTCATCTCGCGCCTCGGCGAAAGAGGCCTGCCCCTGTACCGCCTCTTAAGGAAGGCCGAGTGCTTCACTTGGACTCCCGAGGCCGAGGAAGCCCTCGGGAACCTGAAAGCGCTCCTCACCCGGGCGCCCATCTTGGTACCCCCAGCTGATGGAGAAACCCTCCTGGTCTACGTCGCCGCAACCACTCAGGTGGTCAGCGCCGCGATCGTAGTCGAAAGGCAGGAAGAGGGGCATGCATTGCCCGTTCAGAGGCCAGTCTACTTCGTCAGCGAAGTGCTGTCCGAAACCAAGATCCGCTACCCACAAGTCCAGAAGCTGCTATATGCAGTGATCCTGACGAGGCGAAAGCTGCGACATTACTTCGAGTCCCATCCGGTGACTGTGGTGTCATCCTTCCCCCTGGGGGAGATCATCCAGTGCCGAGAAGCCTCAGGACGGATCGCGAAGTGGGCGGTGGAAATCATGGGCGAGGCAATCTCGTTTGCCCCTCGGAAGGCCATTAAGTCCCAGGTACTGGCGGATTTCGTAGCCGAATGGGTCGATACCCAGTTACCAACGGCTCCGATCCAACCAGAGCTCTGGACCATGTTTTTCGACGGGTCACTGATGAAGACAGGAGCTGGCGCGGGCCTGCTTTTCGTCTCGCCCCTCGGGAAACACCTGCGCTACGTGCTACGCCTCCATTTCCCGGCGTCCAACAATGTGGCTGAGTACGAGGCTCTGATCAACGGATTGCGAATCGCCGTCGAGCTAGGGGTCCGACGCCTCGATGCGCGCGGCGACTCGCAGCTCGTCATCGACCAGGTCATGAAGAACTCCCTCTGCCGCGACCCGAAGATGGAGGCCTACTGTGAGGAGGTTCGACGCCTGGAAGACAAGTTCTACGGGCTCGAGCTTAACCACATCGCCCGGCGCTACAACGAGACTGCGGACGAGCTGGCGAAGATAGCCTCGGGGCGAACGACGGTTCCCCCGGACGTCTTCTCCCGAGATCTGCACCAACCCTCCGTCAAGATAGACGACGCGCCCGAGCCTGAGGCACCCTCGGCCTCGTCCGAGGTGCCCTCAGCCCAGCCCGAGCCATCCTCGGCTCGCCCCGAGGAACCCTCGGAGCCCGAGGGCGAAGCACTGCGCGTCGAGGAGGAGCAGAACGGGGTCGTGCCAGATCGAGATTGGCAAACCCCGTACCTGCAATATCTCCGCCAAGGAGAACTGCCCCTCGACCGAGCCGAGGCTCGGCGGGTAGCGCGACGTGCCAAATCGTTCGTCTTGCTGGGCGATGAGAAGGAGCTCTACCACCGCAGCCCCTCGGGCATCCTCCAGCGATGCATCTCCATCGCCGAGGGCCAGGAACTCCTGCAGGAAATACACTCGGGGGCTTGCGGTCATCATGCAGCACCCCGAACCCTCGTCGGGAATGCTTTCCGCCAAGGCTTCTACTGGCCAACGGCGGTGGCTGACGCCACTAGAGTTGTCCGCGCCTGCGAAGGGTGCCAATTCTATGCGAAGCAGACCCACCTGCCCGCTCAGGCTCTGCAGACGATACCCATCACCTGGCCCTTCGCTGTGTGGGGTCTGGACCTCGTCGGCCCTCTGCAGAAGGCGCCCGGGGGCTACACGCACCTGCTGGTCGCCATCGACAAATTCTCCAAGTGGATCGAGGTCCGACCCCTGAACAGCATCAGGTCCGAGCAGGCGGTGGCGTTCTTCACCAATATCATCCATCGCTTCGGGGTCCCGAACTCCATCATCACCGACAATGGCACCCAGTTCACCGGCAAAAAATTCTTGGATTTTTGCGATGATCACAACATCCGGGTAGACTGGGCCGCCGTAGCTCACCCCATGACGAATGGGCAAGTGGAACGTGCCAACGGCATGATTCTACAAGGGCTCAAGCCTCGGATTCACAACAGTCTCAACAAGTTCGGCAAACGATGGATGAAGGAACTCCCCTCGGTGGTCTGGAGCCTGAGGACGACGCCCAGCCGGGCCACGGGTTTCACGCCGTTCTTCCTGGTCTACGGGGCCGAGGCCATCCTGCCCACGGACCTGGAATACGGCTCCCCGAGGACGAGGGCCTACAACGAAGAAAGCAACCAAGCTAGCCGAGAAGACTCGCTGGACCAGCTGGACGAGGCTCGGGACAAGGCCTTACTACACTCAGCGCGGTATCAGCAGTCCCTGCGACGCTACCACGCCCGAGGGGTTCGACCCCGAGATCTCCAGGTGGGCGATCTGGTGCTTCGGCTGCGGCAAGACGCCCGAGGGAGGCACAAGCTCACGCCCCCCTGGGAGGGGCCGTTCATCATCGCCAAAGTACTGAAGCCCGGAACGTACAAGCTGGCCAACAGTCAAGGCGAGGTCTACGGCAACGCTTGGAACATCCAACAGCTACGTCGCTTCTACCCTTAAGATGTTTCCAAGTTGTTTATATACCTCGCACCCACGCAAAGTTTAGTCAACAAGGAAGGGTCAGCCTCGCCTCGGCAGAGCCCGACCCTCCCTCGGGGGCTAAAAGGGGGGAAACCCCCTCTGCGTCAAAATTTTCCTCGAACAAAAAATCCCTTTTACCAGAACATCTTTCGTGCTTTTTGACTACTTCGAAAAGCGGGTCCTGGAAACGACGGGGTACACGTAAGCAGTCAAGGCTGACCGAGCCGAGGGACTCCTACGCCTCCGGGATACGGATACCTCACTCATCACCTTCTGCGATAAGTAACTCGCGCTCGGATAAGGCGAATCCGCGGATCGAACGAGTCTTTACGTACGGGAGCTCTTCTGTCGAAGCGATTCTTCGAGCCTTCTCGACCGAGTCGGTGACAGGGCTTCATGGGCGGGTAAAAGTACGCGTAAGCGGCAAGGCCGACCGAGCCGAGGGACTCCCACGCCTCCGGGATACGGATACCTCACTCATCACCTTCCGCGAGAAGCAACTCTTGCTCGCACTAACATCCCTGCTACCGACAAAAGGTCCAGATACTCGAAACGAGAGGAAAAGAGACGCAGCTTTACAACGCAACAAGGGTATATGCTCTGGCCTCAACGGCCACGCAAGGCCCACGCTACAAGACGATTTGACCCTACAGGCTCGGATCTTGACGCTGGAAGAGGGCGAAGACACCCTCGGCATCAACAGCACCTTCGGCAAGGCCCGACCTAGCCTCGGACGGCGACGCGGTCCGAGGGCCTCCGCTCCGAAGGACGACGTCATCACCACGCTCGAGCAATCTCTGCCAGGGACTTCCCCGAGAACCCGGCCCGAACGGACGGCTCGGCTGGCCACCTCCGGGGCCTCGGCCGACCACCTTCCGAGGGCGCCAGCTCGGTCCGAAGCCTCGGCTGATCAGCTCCGACGCCGATCCTGCCAACAAACAACCCGGCTAGGCTCCGGCCAACCAGGTTTCATTCCCGAGCCGACAACGCCTCTGCTCATGCTGATATCGCTACCCCTGGCCTCGACTCGTCGCAGAGCGGCCGAGGGGTCCCTTTAACTAAGCTAGAGGAGCCTCGGACAACAGGTCCGACCGAGCCGAGGGATTCCTACGCCTCCGGGATACGGATACCTCACTCGTCACCTTGACACGGGGTGACTCATGCTTGGTGAAGCGGTTCAGGCAAACAACAGGCGAGTCTTAGTGCTCAGAAATGAGGAAAAAACACGGCTCTGTGCCGGAGTTACATACATGTTCAGGCCCTGAAAGCCGAAATGAACGAAAAACCCGGCACTCGAAGTGCCATTACAAACGGAACTCCGGTTCCCCCCCGCAGGTACGATTAACCCCACTCGACGGGGGAGGGCCTGCGGGGCAGCAGAAGACCGACGAACGGCACGTCGCCGTCCCGCCCCGGCAGCGGCGACGATGAAGACGTCTGTCCCGGGGGGCCCAACAGCAGCAGTGATGGCCTCAGGGTGGATACTGCTGCTGGGAGGCCCCCGCCCTTGCCCAAACTCGAGAGGCAAGGACGGACAGAAGGCCGTAGAGTCGGAGGTCGGCCCGTGTCCAACCTCGGCTGTCGCGCCGGCGGAAGAACCTCTTCCCGCTGCCGTGGCAGGAGGCGGCACCGGGGGCGGCTCCGAGCGTGCTCGGCTCAGAGAGCCGGGCACGCTGCAGCTGTTGGCGCCACGGGCGACTCCCGCCCTTCCCCCCGATCACTAAGGGAAGGAGCGGGTCACCACCCGCGCAGGGACCAACCCCGACCCGGCACACGCCCCTCCTCAGCCCTGGTGATGAAAATCCTTGAGGCTGAGGAAGGGGCGGATGCCGCAGCCCGGCTCGCTCTCCCCCACCATCAAGCTGGAGGTCGCCCTCTTGGGTGACCGCCGGTGGAGGGGTGCAGCCGGGCTGCATGATGAAAATCCTTGAAGCCGAACGATGGCTGAAAGGTACCAACTCCCACGGAGTTGCGTTCCTCCAGCGATGGAGCGAGAAGACGGCAGTTTTCCCCCATCCGGGGGCTCGGAAGATGGAGGGACACAATGCATTGGGAAGAAGGAGACATGGTTACCTCACGAAGGGGGTCGCCCTCCTTTTAAAGGCAACTCCCCCTGCTTGCGCCCTCAACCGTCACGGGCCGAGTCTTCTCCAACACGCCTCCAAAGCCCTTCCCTGCGGCGCGGGGGCTGGGGCCCGCCTGTCATGCAGACCGGCTCTAAGCAGAAGAAGCCGAACCGCCGCGCACGACGCACGCAACCGCCCAGCGGTTACAAGTAACCCTCCACTTTTGCCCAGACCAGCGGGCAAAGGGGGGAAGCGGCCATGCAGGCGGCATGCAACCGCGCCAAGTGGACGCGCCTCTCCGACTCCTGACAGGCCAGCGCAACGGCTCAAGCCCACGCGTCGTTCAACTGGCGCGCCGGGCGCTGCATGCGAACCGCTGCGCCTCTCGCTCCACCACCGCACCTCCTCGATTGCGGAACCGATACCGCGACTCGAGGCCGCCCAGCCTGCGATCCAGCGGCGCCAGCCTGGCGCAGCGGTCAAACACGGTCAAAAATGGGCCGGCAGTAATGACGGTGGCAGGCACGCGAGGGCAGCGGTCACGCCATCGGCCAGGCTCACGTCCCATCCGGAGGCAGCAAGAGAACCCCCTCTCACGGCGTGAAGACGACGCGCCCGTGACCCGTACCTCGAACGGCTCGCGCACGCAACGGCAGCCTCGCCGACCGCTTACCCCGGCGCATTAACTCCGCGGCGAAACAGGTAACGTTTCTGGCAGGGGCAGCTGGCGACGCTTCGCCTCCGCCAAAACGACCACGCCGAAAAAGGTACGCCACGACGTTTGATTTCGAATCCTTTTTCCCTTTTCCTTCTTTCTCTATCTCTTGCAACAGGGACCGAGAAGGGGGATAACCCCAAAGGGATCCTTCCCCGTGAAGGAACTAGGCTCCGAGCCTCCCTACTGATCAGGGGTTCGAAGGCTGGCCCCCCGAGGGGTTCAACAGCCGCCTCAGATCACGTGGGCCCGACACCCACTACTGGTCAGGGGTTCGAAGGTCGGCCCCCGAAAGGTTCCATGACCGCCTCAGGCTGCTAGGGCTCCGTGCCCCCTACTGATCAGGGGTTCGAAGGCTGGCCTGTCGAAGGGTTCACAGTCGCCTCAGACGCCGAGCGAGGGATGACCAGGGGTACGTTCGATACATAACCAAGGCTCGGGCTGCGCTCCCGAGGTACCCTAGGACATTTCCGAGACCAGCGGGAACGACTCTGTAACGGAATCCCATCGGAGGGAGGCAACGAGCCCTCGGACCCCGTCGCTAGGGGACCGGGTCCGGCAGATCACCCGCAGGTACTTTTGGGCGTGCCTCCGGGCCCCTAGCCGACCCCCAACGAACGGGGCACGGACGTCCACTCGGATTACCCGATTGCAGCTCACCGCAGACACCATGTTCGGTGCCCATCGAGGGTAACATGGCGCACTCCCCCCCTCCTCCTTGCGGAAAGGCGACGTAGGGGCGTATATAAAAAGTCGAGTCTGTCCCTGATCGTCCTCTCGCTCCGTGCGAAGGCTCGGGGGCTGCTCTCGCAAACCTGGCTCCGGCCGAACCGTTGACAGCGTCAACATACCAGCCCGAGATCTTGGGCCCCGACAGTGCACCTGGGTTACGCCCTGCTCGCATGAGGGAACCGCCAGACCAGCCGAAGCATTACGCAAGGCATTAAGACCTCGAAGGAGTGAAACCACTCCTCCGAGGCCTCGGGGGCTACACCCGGCGGGTGCGCTCGCGCGCACCCACCGGAACAAAGTACCACCGAGAAAGGCTGGTCCCCTTGCAAAAGAGTGCGACGCAAGCCTCCAAGCGAGTGTTAACACTCCCTTCGAGGCTCGGGGGCTACTGTCGGGGACCATAATTAGGGGTACCCTCAAGACGCCTAATTCTCAGCTGGTAACCCCCATCAGCATAAAGCTGCAAAGGCCTGATGGGTTTGATTAAGTCAGGGATCAGTCCATACGAGTGACTTGACCACGCCACGACCGAGCCTAGCCTCGGGCGAGGGCAGCTGACCCTAAGATGACTCCGTCTCGCCTGAGGCCTCCTCTTTCACGGCAGACGCATCTCCGGCTCGCCCTAGGCCCCGCCTTCGATAAGAAGAAACCCTGACTAAATCACCGCGCCAACCAACCGAGTCACCGGGGCGTTTAACGCAAAAGGTAAGACCAACGGGCGACCAGACTTCGCCAGAGGTGCCATAGGAGACTCCGCCCGACCCAGGGCTCGGACTCGGGCTAAGGCCCCGGAAGACGGCGAACTCCGCTCCGCCCGACCCCAGGGCTCGGACTCGGGCTAAGGCCCCGGAAGACGGCGAACTCCGCTCCGCCCGACCCAGGGCTCGGACTCGGGCTAAGGCCCCGGAAGACGGCGAACTCCGCTCCGCCCGACCCCAGGGCTCGGACTTGGGCTAAGGCCCCGGAAGACGGCGACCTCCGCCTCGCCCGACCCAGGGCTCGGACTCCGCCTCGGCCTCTGCCGAGTGATCTCCGCCTCGCCCGACCCAGGGCTCGGACTCTGTCTCTGTCTTGCAGGACGGACTCGACCTCGGCTTCGGAGGAGCCTCCACGACGCCCGACCTAGGACACGAGACCGCCACGTCAACAGGAAGCGTCATCATCACCCTGCCCTGAGCCGACTTGGGTCGCAGAGAACAAGACCGGCGTCCCATCTGGCCAGCTATGCCAGATAGGCAATGATGGCGCCCCGCTAGATCATGACGACGGCGGCTCCCAGCTCCCTTACGAAAGCAGGAGAACGTCAGCAAGGACCCAGCCACCTCGACAGCTGTCCCCCCGTCCGGCTCCGTTACTCCTCCAACAGCCACGACGCCACACCAACAGGGTGCCAAGATCTCTTCGGCTGCCACCTGGGCGTGTACATAGGGCGCTAGCTCTCCCTCGCTAGACACGTAGCACCTTGCTACACCCCCATCTTGTACACCTGGACCCTCTCCTTACGACTATAAAAGGAAGGGCCAGGGCCTTCTTAGAGAAGGTTGGCCTCACGGGGACGAAGGGCAGGGGCAGGCGCTCTCTCTCTCGGGGCCGCTCTCTCCCCTCACCTCGTGCGGACGCTTGTAACCCCCTACTGCAAGCGCACCCGACCTGGGCGCGGGACGAACACGAAGGCCGTGGGAATTTCTCCGACTCCCTCACGACCCGGCTCCGGCCACTGACCTCTCTCTCTGTTCCCCCCTTCGCGCTCGCTCCACGCGCTCGACCCATCTGGGCTGGGGCACGCGGCACTCTCACTCGTCGGCTCGAGGACCCCCCGGTCTCGGAACGCCGACACAATCAATTAAGTATCTTGAGCATTGTTTGATATGCTAAATATACATCAACTGTATAGCTATATTTTGCTCCCGCTCTTTATAGTAGTAAGTAAATATAGAATTATTCTAGGCTGCTACATTCGTACCCTTAAAAGCTCACTCAATCACTGTGCAAATCAAGGAAATATCAAGAAGTACCTATCGTGCTTTGACATGATTTTTGTTCAAATTAACAGATAAAATCCTGGTGGACATGCATTCTCGAAATGAAACAAGGTAGTCATTTGTCCTAGGCGTTAGCTCTTTCACCATAGAGTTACCTTTCAATAGCTGCTCCAGTTCATCCAGCATGTTTACAGGTTTTGTCCATAGCTATTATACAAAGGCCTAGAAATACAGAAGAGGTCACAAAAGGTACTCAATTTACCTTGTATTACGGATCTTGGAAGCCCAAGTTCATCCACCGTCCTGGTTTGACAAGGGGCAAGTCAACATTAATTGAGATTATTGGAAGTATTCTAAAAGTTAGCATCTCGATTTTGCCAATACAAAAAAAATATTCCACGGAGCTAAATAAAAGACTAAAAGAAAATCAATCAAGAGCAGTGCGAAGCAATCAGTACCAATGTGAGATCACGAAGGAACAAGGCGGTGCCAGAGGCGAAGCAGCTCATCATCCGTGACAGCGGAGGTGGCATCGCGCCTTGGGCTGCTCCGCATGGATCATGCCTTCCTCAGCGTGAGCACCAACGGTAACCCGAGCCTGCGACACAAGAGCAGGTGCAACACGACGATGAGGCTGTCGGAGCTGCTCACGGGCGATGGCGGCGTGGACGTCCCGCGGCAGACGCAAGCATGGCGGTCCAGAGCCTGACAGCAAGGGAAAAGTTACGCAATTAATGAAAGTAAGTGCCAAACAATGTATTCATGTTATGAGACATGGCTACTTGACTAATGTACAACTGCATACCCAACTTTGGCAGTGTTAAAAATGAAATGGACAAAAATACTGCAATACAATCACAAATTGAGCCTGACCTAGATCAAAAGGGTACTCAAAATGCATCTTGCATTTTCCACATTCCATAACTAATCATTCAGCAACATTATGGAGTTGTAGGTATTCATGTGTGCCACATAAAGGGACCTAAAAGTATAAAAAAGTTGTAGGAATCATTATTGTTTGAACTGCCAACAAAAGGAGGTGTGGACAAATGAGAGTTCAACTTTGTCCCTAATACTGAAAGCTCAACTTTAAACTAACCATTAGAAGCATTTCGACCACCAAGGCCACCACCAGCACCAAGCACACTGAACATGTTCATCAAGGTGTTGAGGTTGACATTGCCTAGGATTCAAATTTTGCAGAAGTTATTAAATAAGCAAAAGGATATGTAAATCCACATAGAAAGGTACTCAATTGTCTAAAGGAGTTTAATTACATCAAGTTCTGGCCAAGACTTGGGATCCCAACAGAGTTGAACCAGCTAAATTAATCAGGAAAATGACACATGCTTCTTCATACTACAGTCACTTGGTCATAGAATATTACTATTCTTGTGTGCGAATTTTCAGTCAAGATAAATATTTAATGGCATTTGGAAGCAATGCTTAAAATGATCTTGTGGTTTGTCCAGACCAACTAAACAAACATAAATATTCTTAGTGCAAATATTTTTTGGGTAAGTCCATTTCGAAACTACAGGTAGTAAATTCAGAGGATACTTGCGCAAGAGCCTGATTGTGTCTACTCCCTGGATCAAATAACAAAAAGAATTCAAAAAACAGTTGGTTGTGCAGGAAATCTTGTGCAGGAGTAACATAAAAAATGGAAGTGTTTGCATCATCAGAACACAAATCACAAAACAGAAACCAGAGAATATAATGTAAAACCAAACGCTCAAGATTGTTTGAGCTTTATGACTGCAACTGCAGCTCAGGCACATTAAACATCAACTGGACCTGCATTTTTTACGTGAAATCCAAACTCCGTCACATCTCTCAAACATGGCTAAAAAAGTCCAGATGGTAACTGTAGACGATTTATGCACACAAAGCATCTATTAAATCATATATCAAGTTAAATGGTACACTCCAACAGCAGTAGCAATAGCATAGCATTTGAAAGGAGAAGAAAAAATAGATGGCTAAATATGTATATCGACAAGCTAATCAAAGCTAGTCAACACGCACGTTCCAACGCCCACAGCCCCACATTAATACATTATCCATTGCTCGGAAGTGTTGCATACTCACTGCCAAAATTTTAAAATTTTCATTTGCTTCAATCACTATTGAAATGAAGATAAAAATTACATGACCTTGCCCATGCGGATGTTGACGTAGGGGTCGCCATCAAGCTTGTCGAGTGTGTTGGTGCGAAGTTTTTACACTCGCCATTGAGGATGGTGAGGCCCGTGAGCAGGGAGGAGATCCATGCCAAACATTTAATAACCAATTTAAAATCAATAAGCTAATACCTATATTTGCATTTGTGGGGAAAGAACTTTATAAATTCTTTTGTTAGAGATAATACTAAGAAGATCCAGTGAATCATGAAGGTTGGTGTTTAACCATGTATAAAATAAGGAAGGGATTTTTTTAATCTTAAAAAAAATGCAGAGTGACACATAAGTAAAAGATATAATTTCAGTACATAATATTGTAATGGGTGGCTTTGGATTCGAAAATTTTAGGATTTACATATAAAATGGATTCGAATATTTTAGGATTTACATATAAAAAGAATAGGCATCTCATAACTGCCAGATAGGTAACATGTAGTAAGGCAGTGATAGATCAGTAACTGCTAAATAGTTATAAAAATATAATTTATGTTTAAGGAAAAAGTAGCAAAGACATACACCAAATGAGAAATTTTCTATGTACAACTACAGATATCAACGCAAGACCACGGCACTGCAGGCCTTAAAACTTCAAAATCTCGCTTCCATCTCCAAGCAGCTTGCAAGGCAAAAAACATTTCAGAAGCGAGTTGCATTAGCACAGAGTAAAGCAGAGCAATGGCAACCCGCTGACCTAGGGAGCAGCAATTGCGTCGTTGCTGGCCTGTGTTCGGCGCTCTACTACGGCCTAGCCCCGCCCAAGGACGAAGAAGCGCCAGCGCACAGAGAAGCACGTCGGGGGTGGAGCTGTGGGCCCGTGTCGATGGCCAGGAGGCGTTGTCACTGCCGCTCTGCTCACAGTGGAGGCGGACCGCTCGCTGTCGCGGTCTTGGCCCCCGGCGGCCAGGAAGGAGGCGGAGGAGCCGACGCCGCTCCGTCTGTGAGCCAAGGAAGTGAGGCGGGTGGGGTGCTGTCGCGGTCTTGGCCCCCGGCGGCCAGGAAGGAGGCGGAGGCACCCGACGCCGCTCCGTCTGTGAGCCAAAGAAGTGAGGCGAGTGGGGTGCGACGGATATGAGGCGGGGAGAGGGAGGTAGAGTTACCGAGGCCGGCGGCAACACGGAGAGGGAAGGGTGGACGCACAGGGGCGGCATGGCGCTAGGCGCGAAAGCTTGGCCCTACGCCCTGATTCGGAGCTGGCGCCGACCCTTGGAGCCACCGCGACTCGCCACCACGGGCCACCGCACGGCCGCCCTGAGCTCACCAATTAACACTAACAGAAACACTCTGCGCAATGGTCAGAGAAATAGCCAGCTCACCTCGGAGGCCTCCTCTATCCTCTCTGGATGCTCCTCATCCGCCATGGCTGACGCGGTTGCCTTCACATCCGACACGCCATACTCTTACTCTTGTTTCAATCGCTGCGACGGACCACCTCACCAGCGCCGTTGCGGGATCGGGGAGGGGGGCGTCTAGCCGGAGCTCCTGGAGGGCAGCGCTGAAGAGAAGAGGGGGTCGGGTGCCTCCTTGACCGAGGACGGCGTCCAACGGTGTTTGACGGAGACGACAGGAAGCTCCTAGAAGGCTTCGCTGGTGCGGTAGAAAGCTTGGATGTGTCGTGGCCCTTGAGGCGCGATCCAATGGCTGAAATAAAACGAATGACGTGGGACTCTGTAGACGCGGCTTTCTGTTCGGCTTTAATAATAAGGTTTGTGGGGAAAGAACTTTATAAATTCTTTTGTTAGAGATAATACTAAGAAGATCCAGTGAATCATGAAGGTTGGTGTTTAACCATGTATAAAATAAGGAAGGGATTTTTTTAATCTTAAAAAAATGCAGAGTGACACATAAGTAAAAGATATAATTTCAGTACATAATATTGTAATGGGTGGCTTTGGATTCGAAAATTTTAGGATTTACATATAAAATGGATTCGAATATTTTAGGATTTACATATAAAAAGAATAGGCATCTCATAACTGCCAGATAGGTAACATGTAGTAAGGCAGTGATAGATCAGTAACTGCTAAATAGTTATAAAAATATAATTTATGTTTAAGGAAAAAGTAGCAAAGACATACACCAAATGAGAAATTTTCTATGTACAACTACAGATATCAACGCAAGACCACGGCACTGCAGGCCTTAAAACTTCAAAATCTCGCTTCCATCTCCAAGCAGCTTGCAAGGCAAAAAACATTTCAGAAGCGAGTTGCATTAGCACAGAGTAAAGCAGAGCAATGGCAACCCGCTGACCTAGGGAGCAGCAATTGCGTCGTTGCTGGCCTGTGTTCGGCGCTCTACTACGGCCTAGCCCCGCCCAAGGACGAAGAAGCGCCAGCGCACAGAGAAGCACGTCGGGGGTGGAGCTGTGGGCCCGTGTCGATGGCCAGGAGGCGTTGTCACTGCCGCTCTGCTCACAGTGGAGGCGGACCGCTCGCTGTCGCGGTCTTGGCCCCCGGCGGCCAGGAAGGAGGCGGAGGAGCCGACGCCGCTCCGTCTGTGAGCCAAGGAAGTGAGGCGGGTGGGGTGCTGTCGCGGTCTTGGCCCCCGGCGGCCAGGAAGGAGGCGGAGGCACCCGACGCCGCTCCGTCTGTGAGCCAAAGAAGTGAGGCGAGTGGGGTGCGACGGATATGAGGCGGGGAGAGGGAGGTAGAGTTACCGAGGCCGGCGGCAACACGGAGAGGGAAGGGTGGACGCACAGGGGCGGCATGGCGCTAGGCGCGAAAGCTTGGCCCTACGCCCTGATTCGGAGCTGGCGCCGACCCTTGGAGCCACCGCGACTCGCCACCACGGGCCACCACACGGCCGCCCTGAGCTCACCAATTAACACTAACAGAAACACTCTGCGCAATGGTCAGAGAAATAGCCAGCTCACCTCGGAGGCCTCCTCTATCCTCTCTGGATGCTCCTCATCCGCCATGGCTGACGCGGTTGCCTTCACATCCGACACGCCATACTCTTACTCTTGTTTCAATCGCTGCGACGGACCACCTCACCAGCGCCGTTGCGGGATCGGGGAGGGGGGCGTCTAGCCGGAGCTCCTGGAGGGCAGCGCTGAAGAGAAGAGGGGGTCGGGTGCCTCCTTGACCGAGGACGGCGTCCAACGGTGTTTGACGGAGACGACAGGAAGCTCCTAGAAGGCTTCGCTGGTGCGGTAGAAAGCTTGGATGTGTCGTGGCCCTTGAGGCGCGATCCAATGGCTGAAATAAAACGAATGACGTGGGACTCTGTAGACGCGGCTTTCTGTTCGGCTTTAATAATAAGGAAATTCCCAAACATGCCCTCAGTTTTGAGCCCCTTCTCACCTGCGAGCACGTGCTGCCACCGCTAAACAACGCGCTAGCGTAGCAGTCCACAATGACGCAACGTTGGGCCACGACCTGTTTTTTTTTTTCCTATTTTGTTTCGGTCCAACTAGCGACCACGGAGCGGACCTATTTCTCTCTGTCTCCTGTCTACTTTCGGCCCAACTAGCGAGGGCACAGCGGATCGATTTTCCCAGCGCAGCCTTTTTCTCTGTGTTCGGCCCCTTTCTCCTATCTACGTCCATATGTCTGGGTCTAAAAATACTTCTAGTGCGCCTGTTACTTCTCCTTTAGAACAGCTCAGATGAAAAAAAAAGATCTAGATAGTTAAGGCGGTAGAGTGAGATAAATAACTTATATTTTTTTATAAATTTTACAACACTATGGCAAGTACACTAGTTAGTTATTAATAAGGTGATTCTAATAGCAGCTACACTAGTTCACCACAAGCGCGCAAGTCTAGTAGTTTAATTTCTATTCTACTCCTAGTTCATAACGACAAACAAGCCACCACTACTACTATTGAGGACAGAAAACATCCAAACACAGTATATAAAAAGAATAAAATTGTATTGTACAAAAAAATTCCACATATCCATAAACATCACATGCCATCCTCGTAATTCATATGAAAAGTCTTTCCTCACTCTATATTAAAATATCACAGTCACGAGTTTACACGAGGGTAATATGGTCATTATCCGTCTCTTTTACCCGGTGCTTGTGATCGATTAGTATTCCGCGAGCACATCCGTGCACCTAGCAAGGGTTCTTTGACTTTTGTCCTTTACGGCTTAGAGTAATTTCTTCTTCTCATTGAGTCTTCGTAGGATAACCGACAGCATGTCCATAAGCCTTCCTAGGTGAAGGCTTCGTAGATAATTGGTTTCATGCTCATAGCCTTCGTAGGTAAGGCTTCACATGTCTCCCCTTTTTTACTTTTGAGCTTTGATTGCTTTATCTATCACGAAGCCAATTCCTATTGATGATAAATGTACGTTAGTTAACTCTAAATTATTGAGGGGCATGTTTGCCTATGGCAAAATCCTCCACAGTTACCCCTCATGGACAAAGAACTACTGGGAAGCTCTAAATCCCGTGATGTCTTGATTTCTTGTAAGGCCTTGTTTGGTTATTCCCATTATACATGGATTGTATAAGATTAGAAAAAAAATTAGAAGAACTATGACTTGCTTGGGATTTCAACCCACCCAATCCCACTCAATTCACATGGATTGAGAGCTAACCGAACAAGCCCTAAAGGTTATAACACTATCCCCAAAACTTTGATGCTTGAAGAGAATAATAATAAAATTTGAATTTGTAGCGTTAACGTTTGGTCATCATGATTGAACAGTTGTTTTGACCAAACAATGTTCTGACTGAAGTTGCCTATAAATATCGTGCTCGAGGGCTGCATATTTCGCTGGTTTACATGTGACGTTGTTGTTTTCGATCTGTGTTGTGAAGCTTATTGAGAAGTTTTTTCTTCTTGTTTGGTTGGTTTGTTGATTGTTTTCATAATGTCTAGAGGATAACTTGTCTTCGCCACTTTTGCGGGATCTGATGAAGACCTTGCTGATGTTGAGGTTTCAGAATCTAAACTGGTTGATAATGAGACTTGAGACAAAGTCTCTCAAATTTGGTGTATCCCTAATGGATGAGATCACCCTTGATCTATTTGTTCAAAGAAGGTCATGGGTTCATAACTAGGTTTGCTTGTTGGATAGCAAAGTAGTTCCCAAGGAGATACACCGGTTCAGGAATGGCCGAGCCACATCGACGTCATAGATGGAGGTGGAAAGAAGGTGGCAACCCCAAGTCCCCAACCCTAGCCGCAAATCTTATAAACAATGGTAGATAAATAATATTTTTAAAAATGGACGATAGAGATAAGAAAAAAACAGGTACGATGAGATTATAGATTTTGGTAAATTTATTTAGCTTATGTACTCTCTTGCCCTTGGGCTCCAAATTAGAAGTCATTTTAAGCTCAATAAAGGTACCCTTGTAGTTGGAGCCGTCCATTGCATCGCATGATTGGTGATTAATTTTGTGTTTCTTCTCGTTTGAATCGGACAGCGGACAGTTCCTTGAAAAGAATATCCTCGTGATTCCTACTACTGTCCACACGTGTAGAGCCCGGCCTCCGCGTTCTCGCCTGGAGCTCCACGCCAATGATTTCTCTAGTGTTATTCCATTAAAAAACACTAATATGTAGAGTGGTGTTTAATGTAGATGTAGATGTTTTTAAGGTGTCTAAAGGAGGTTTTTGAAAAAAATCGTGAAGTCGTTTATCTGTAAAGAGACGTCTCTGGCTCGTAACCCAAGTAGCAACAGACGTTCGTCGTCTGTTCTATCGATCCGATCCTATATACAAATGCATTTACTTATATATTTATTAGTGGACAATATTTATAGACAATTCATTGTATAATAAAGTCTCTTAATTGTCTCTCGTGCTTGAATAACTGTTTTGGTGTCTCTCTAACTCTAAGGAACTTCTCCAAGAGTTGATACTGCATTAATAATAAAAAGCTAACTAGACTAAATAATCGGCTGTAAAGATCTTTATATTCAGCCATCAGATATAAAACTTGTTCTAAAGCAACCGAATAACCGGTCCAGATTCCGTTCATATTAGCTTGTCCAAACCACTCGCTAAAATGATCATTTCAGTGGTTATCATTTGATTTATTCATACCAGCATGCACGCATAGATCCTGTCACTCCTCACTCACCTTCAAATTACAGATCAGTTTTACTTTTATTTATAAATCAAACTTATCTAATCTTAATTAAAATATAGAAAATACACCAACGTCTATACTATCATATTAGTTTCATTATAGTCCATGTTAGAATATTATTTTTATATTACATGTATCTGACCTTATAAACTTATCAAATCTTTTAGTTACAATTAGAGAAGTATAGTTTAAGATAAAACTAAAACCACTTATAGTTTAAAACAAATATAGTACTCCCTTTGTTTTTTATTTGTTGCCGGATAGTACAAAATTAAACTAAGTGACGTCAAATAAATAAAAATGGAGATAGTACTTAGTTTGTAACTAGTTATACAGAGGATAAAATTCTTCTCGTGAAGTTAAAACTAAATCGATTCAGAGCTACTAGTCCAAAATTCTGAGATTGACCGGCTTAAAAAAAACTACAATTTGATTGGTAGAGCTTCTTATATTTCTGATTGGCCGTGGAAGCCGATTCTCTAATTGAAAATATTTCCCTATAATTCTATAGGTTAAACACTATGTATGCAATGGTTTTAATCGTGGAGTGAATCCAAAAACCCTTTTTCAGCTCCTAAGCTCCATAGTTTATTTTAGAGAATTGCCTCACATAGCTAGCACCTAGCATCTATTATTTTTCATAAAAAATATTTGGCAGAGCCTTTTAAATCTAATCTAGAAGCTGCTAACTCTGCCAAATAGCCCTACATCACTCTTGCTGTGATGTTTTGTCATCCAAGCGTAAAATATAAGGTCTATCAGCATCCAAGGGTTATCATAGTTTTCATCCACACAACGGGTAGATAAGTTCTGCTGATAGTTACTTCTACTTGATGTGATTATTGAAGTGTTCCCTGACTCTAATATATATATATATTAGTTTATGTCTACCACATAAAATTAGTTTTATTAGTTTGCATAAAATATGTCTTGATAACATATTATGTAAACTTGTATGTACATATGCTAATTTATTTTTGAATTAAGTATAGTTAAATTTATTAAAATTTATTTTAATATGAAACAAGATAAGTTATAATTTAGAAAGGAGAAATATATAGCTATCATTTGGGTAAAACTGATGAGCTGATCGATAGAAAGAAACGCCAAATCCGTGCCGAAGGCAGGCATATAATATATATTTTTAATTCTGCTCAAATTGGCAATGTGGCAACGCCACTTGATTTGTTTTGTTTTGCTGTGACTGTGACTCTGTGAGGACGAGATAAGACAAGCGAATCAGTTAAGCAAGCTGCCACCTTATGATGAGCCGCCCCCTACCCGCCTCGGCGCTTCCTTCCCCCTCCCCGCCCTTGGCAACAAGTGCGTAACACGCGACGAGGCCACACACACAGCCGTGACAGCCCGCGCTCTCACGCTCATGTCAATGACGCCATCCATGGAGATCGACCTGCACGTCGTGCGCGCGGCGCGCGTGCTGGGTCGTGGCGCCATGGGCACGGTATTCCTCGCCGTTGACGGCGCCACCGGGGAGGCCTACGCGCTCAAGGTCTTCGACAAGCGCTCCGCTGCGGCGGCGTCGAGGCCGGCCGCGGGCGCCGACGCCGCGCGGCGCGCGCAGTGGGAGGTGTCCGTGCTGTCCAGGCTCGCGCACCCGCACCTGCCGTCCCTGCTGGGCTGCGCCGAGACGCCCGACCTACTGGGGTGGGCGCTGCCCTACTGTCCAGGCGGGGACCTCAACGAGCTCCGCCACGCGCAGCCCGACCGCGTGTTCTCCCCCGCGGCCATCCGGTTCTACGTCGCCGAGGTGGTGTCCGCGCTCGCCGAGCTCCACGCCGCCGGGATCGCGTACCGCGACCTCAAGCCCGAGAACGTGCTCCTCCGCGCCGACGGCCACGTCATGCTGACCGACTTTGACCTCTCACGGCAGCTCCCGCCGCCCAGGTCCCCCTCCGCATCCACGTCCACCTCGTCGTCGTCGTGCTCGGCGACATCGTCGCCGCCGCCTCAGACCCAGACGACCCACATGAAGAACATCTTCAAGAGAAGCGAGTCCGCTGTGACCGCGCCCACCTCCGGACAGGAGGAACCGCGCAACCTCGCCTGGTACCTGAGCAAAAGCATCGACAGCGGCAGCGACCAGGTCAAGAAGGCGAAGTCGGCCAGGGTAACGCCGGTGGACCGCGGCAAGGAGCTGCCGAGCTTCTGCCCCGCCGCCGCAGCCGCAGCCGGAGAGCGGTCGTTCTCGTTCGTGGGCACCGAGGAGTACGTGGCGCCGGAGGTGGTGCGCGGCGACGGGCACGAGTTCGCGGTCGACTGGTGGGCGCTCGGGGTGCTGGTCTACGAGATGTCCCACGGGCGGACGCCGTTCCGGGGCCGGAGCCGGAAGGAGACGTTCCGGAACGTGCTGCTCCGGGAGCCGGGGTTCACGGCGGACGCGCGGCGGCGGTGGCCGGAGCTAACGGACCTCGTCTCGCGGCTGCTGGAGAAGAATCCCGCGCGGAGGCTGGGTTTCGCCGGCGGCGCCGACGAGGTCCGGGCGCACCCGTTCTTCGCCGGGGTGGCGTGGGACCTGCTCGGGGACGTGTCCCGGCCGCCCTACATTCCAGCGCCGCCCGATGACATTATTGCGGCCTCCTGCGAGGGGTTCAGCGTGGCGGAATACTTCGATAGGCTTCACCAGCCTCCGCTGTCGCCGGCGAAGCACTCGCCCGAGGAAGAGCTCTTGCCGGAGTTCTGACACCGGTTGTTCCCGCTCGAGATTCGTGCTCCCTGTTGTTTCCGTTTTGTTGCACCATCAAAGATCACTATATCATTAAATAATGGATCTCGGTGATATGCGTGAACAGAGAGAGGCTTTTGTTGTTTAACCAAGATAGTTGGGGAAGCACCGTGAAATCGAGAAGGATACAGTCGATGAGTCGACAGTGAGTAGCCAATCTAGTCATAAATATCGTCGGGATAGACAACGTCATGATATAAATTTTCTTAAACTTCAACCATACTTTACTAAAAAAAAATTATAAATTTTATTGACCCCAACAAACCCCCCTGAATTCACCCCTGTCGACACTCGACACAGAGTTGTGGTTTCAAGTCTTTTGTCAGTTTATTTACAACTGAACTGCTGAAGGTGTCAGACACTGATGCAGGATTATGAATCCATTGTCCTTGTGCATACCATTACCATGCATGCATATATGTCTGCATATGGTTTTCGTCTTGACGAATTATGCCACGGATCGATTGCTGAATTACAGTTGGTCCTAGAATCCTTGGTACGGTTACATCTTCAGAAAGAGAATAGCATCATTGACGGAGGAGTTGCTAGGTACTGTACTAGTAAATTCTGTTGGACCATGAATTCACTCCCATCTCTGAATGCTGGACCATGTACGACGAACGAACGAGGAACGTACGTATGTCCATTCCGTCCATGGCTTCGTACCAGTACTCTACTATGGAGCTCATTTGGTCTGGAGCTGTTGAGCAGCCGGCTGGGTTCCATGCTTTATTATTGCTTTCAGTGAGTGCACACAGTACTTGAATGCATGTGTTTTCTTGAGCGATGGATAACCTAACTGTTTCGTTTCTGTACGTCCCAAAATTCGAGATTCCATATATATAATAGTATTTGATTAATGCTATATGTATAGTAAAGAAGTCTCTTAGGGCCCGTTTGTTTCGTTGGGATTTAATTCCATTTTAATAATTATAATTTAGACAAAACTAATTAAGTTCATATATTTATATATGTAATATATTTGTATATTATTCTAAATTATATGAGAGAGATAGTTATATACTACATTTATGTTATAGCAAAACAAGTAGAAGAGTGTGTTATAAGTTGTATATCGAAAAAATAGCATGTAAATCTATAGAATCAATTTCTATCTTTCACCCCATGAATTTGATATAAGCTTATATGATAACTTTGGAAAGTGGTGGAATATCACATTCTAAAAAAAATAGTCTATTCCATTAGTAAGATTTCAATTCCTCAAAATGAAAGAAAACAAACAGGAACTTACTGTACTTCAGTCCAACCATATGAGTCATTCATTGAGTTAAACGGTGAAAACAGATGTACGACTCGTGTTCGGGAAATTATTTATAGCTGAATGCCTGAATTACTATAAAATAATAATGTATACGATTTCTGAGGGTTAAAGAACATCGAGCGCGCGTGCAGAGATTATATATCTGGCCAGAAAACGCTGGTGATGCAGATTGGCTAGCATCATATCATCAGACATTCAGACAGTTCGTTGACGAAGATCTACTAAATTACGCTGCTTGGCGTTGGCGCTTAGCGACCGACCAGCACTTGGAGAAGAATATTATGTTATACTGTAAAATGCCTAGTTTAGATCAACCGGGTCGCCATCAGAGTCGACAAGACAACCAGAACCTATGAGAACGTCACTGTTAGCCACGTAATGTACAAGCCACACGATTGGGATTTATACTCTCTTTTCGTCATGAAAGGAATGCGATTTTAGCATAGCGTTGAGTTATATCCTTTTTGAGTTTAACTAAGTCTATATAAGAACATCTAAATTAATATTTGCTACTCCCTCCATACCAAAATATAACTCGCCTTGACAAAACATACATACATATTAATTAACTATGTGAGTGTCCGTACGTTGCAACGCGAATATATAATATCACGATAAAATTATATACAAAATGTGTGTTATACTGTTACGAGAAAATGTTTCATAAACTATTAGTGATCCTAGCCATATATAAATTTTGTTATTTTAATCTAGCTGTTTCACCACTACATTGCAACCATCAGTATCATGTAGACTTCGATATATGCTACGATTTGCATGGTCTCATCATTATAGAGCACGTTCCACACCTGCCGGAAGAATGAAAGGGAAATGTGCCCTTGGGCCATTTCTAGTATAGTTTTGGTGATTAAGCGCCCAACACGTATTGAGTAAGTAATCTTGTGCCAAATGATTGATGAAGTGCAAATCAACAAGAAGGTATGATTCTAGACTTAATACATTGGTTTTTGTGTACTAACTTATTTGTCTAAGTGCTGGAATCAGAGAAAAGAGAAGAAGAAAATATCTTGGCTCGAACAGCCAAGACTCAGCGTAGTCTGGCACACCGGACTGCCCGGTGGTGCACCGGACAGTGTCCGGCCAGACCCGCCTCCGGTGAACAGGCCACTCTCGGGAACTGACGGCGGTGTACGACTATAATTCATCGGACTGTCCGGTGGTGCACCGGACTGTCCGGTGAGCCGTCCGCGGCGAAGTCGTCGCTCTCGGGAATCGTTCAACGGCGTATGGCTAAAATTCACCAGACGGTCCGATGGGGCACCGGACTGTCCGGTGAGCCAACGGTTGGCCGCGCAATCCGCGCGTGACACGTGGGCGCGCCAACGATCGACAGGGAGCACCAGATTGTGTCCGGTGCGCCAACGGCTCTGTTTCTGCAACGGTTGACTGTTCTATTTTTGGAAGGAGATCTGCACCGGACTATGAACAGTGCATGTCCGGTGGTGCACCGGACTGTCCGGTGCGCCACCCGACAGAAGGCAAGAATTACCTTCCCAGATTGCTTCCAACGGCTCCTATCTGCCTTGGGGCTATAAAAGGGACCCCTAGGCGCATGGAGGAGCACACCAAGCATTCTCTGATCATCTCTAAGCACCAAGACTCCATTCTCGCGCATTTTATTTATTGTGATAGTGACTTGAACTCTAGTTGAGTAGTGAACTCCCCGCATTGTGTTGTGAGCTCAAGTTGTGACTTGTGTGCGTGTTTGTGTTCGTGCTTTGAGTCTTGTGTGTGTTGCTCTCCCCTCCCTTACTTCTGTGCTTCTTTGTGATCATCATTTGTAAGGGCGAGAGGTTCCAAGTTGTGGAGATTCGTCGCAAACGGGATTGAGTAAAAGAAAGGAAAACACCGTGGTATTCAAGTTGATCATTGGATCACTTGAAAGGGGTTGAGTGCAACCCTCGTCCATTGGGACGCCACAACGTGGAGTAGGCAAGTGTTACTTGGCCGAACCACGGGATAAATCATCGTGTCTCTTGTGCCTATTTTTATCGTGACTATTGTGTTTCACAAGAGCTCGGTCCTTAGCCACTTGTTTCTATTGAGCTAACACTTAACCAAGTTTTTGTGGCTATAAGTGTTTGATTTTTACAGGATCACCTATTCACCCCCCTCTAGGTGCTCTCAATTGGTATCGGAGCCGTTCTCTTCATGCAAGGGACTAATCGCCCGAAGAGATAGATCCTAAGGGAAAGGGGATGGTGGTCAACGACAAGACAAAGGAGTCCATCGTCAACGAGCCAAGAGATGATAAGCCCTCGGACTCTGGCTCGAGTCATAAGAAAAAGGACAGGAAGAAGAAGAGGCGCATCAAGAAGATCGTCTACTACGACAGCGACGAGTCTTCTTCTTCCCAAAGAGACGACGACTACGACGAGAAAAAGAAAACGGTCAACTTAAAGTTTTCTTTTGATTATTCTCGTATTCCATTTAACTCAAATGCTCATTTACTTTCAATTCCACTTGGGAAACCTCCTCACTTTGATGGAGAGGACTACGCCTTTTGGAGTCACAAAATGCGTAGTCACCTATTCTCTCTCTATCCAAGTATTTGGGAGATCGTTGAAAACGGAATGCTTTTTTATAGTACTGACAACCCCGTTTTCATTAATGAGCAAATCCACAAAATTGCACAAGCTACCACTGTTTTGCTAGCATCCTTGTGTAGGGACGAGTACCATAAGGTGAGCGGCTTGGATAACGCCAAGCAAATTTGGGATACCCTCAAGATTTCTCATGAGGGGAACGATGCCACCATGATCACCAAGATGGAGTTGGTGGAAGGCGAACTGGGAAGGTTCGCAATGATTAGGGGGGAGGAGCCAACCCAAACGTACAACAAGCTCAAGACCCTAGTCAACAAAATCATGAGCTACAGAAGCACGAGATGGACGGACCACGACATCGTCCGACTTATGCTCAGGTCATTCACTGTCCTTGATCCTCATCTTGTGAACTCTATCCGTGAAAATCCTAGGTACACAAAGATGACGCCCGAGGAAATACTCGGAAAGTTTGTAAGCGGGCGGATGATGATCAAGGAAGCGAGATACGTGGATGAGGCATTGAATAGTCCCATGCCCATCTACGAGCCTCAAACCGTTGCTCTCAAAGCAACAAGTAGCAGGGAGACGCTACCGAGCAAGGTGGCGCAAGTTGAGGCGGCCAGGCTAAACGAGGATGAAATGGCCATCATTATCAAGCGCTTCAAGACAGCGCTAAAAGGACGAAAGGAGCACCCTAACAAGAACAAAGCAAAGGGAAAGCACTCCTGCTTCAAATGTGGTAAGACAGGTCATTTTATTGCTCAATGTCCCGATAATACAAATGACCAGGAACAAGAAAGGAACGGGAAGAGGGAGAAAAAGAAGGCCTACAAGAAGGCGAAGGGTGAGGCGCACCTTGGCAAAGAGTGGGACTCGGATTGTTCTTCGTCCGACTCCGACGATGAAGGACTCGTTGCCTCGGCCTTCAACAAGTCGTCGCTCTTCCCCAACGAGCGCCATACTTGCCTAATGGCAAGGGAAAAGAAGGTAAACACTCGAGAAACTCCTAAGCACTCTACTTCCAGTGATGAGGACTCTAGTGATGATGAAGTAGATTACACTAGCTTGTTCAAAGGATTAGATAGAACTAAAGTAGAAAAGATTAATGAATTGATTGATGCCTTGAATGAAAAAGATAGACTACTAGAAAGGCAAGAGGACATTTTGTATGAAGAACATGACAAATTTGTTAGTGTTCAAAAGTCCCTTGCCTTAGAGACTAAAAGGAATGAATTACTATCTTTTGAGTTATCATTTTGCAATGAATCTATTTCTAGCTTGAAGACTTTGAATGTTGATTTAAATGCTAAGCTAGAAATAGTTAATAAATCTAGTCCTTGTGTAGAGCATGTTGTGATTTGTAATAGGTGTAAGGACTGCAATGTTGATGCATGTGTTGAGCACCTTACTTCTATTACAAAACTTAATGATGAAGTAGCAAGTCTTAATGCCCAACTTAAGACTTGCAAAAATGACTTTGATAAATTAAAATTTGCTAGGGATGCCTACACCGTTGGTAGACATACCTCAATTAAGAATGGGCTTGGCTTTCGAAGGGAAGCCAAGAACTTAACAAGTCAAAGGGTTCCCATTCCCAACAAAGAGAAAGGGAAGGCCCCTATGGCTAGTAGTAGTCAAAAGAACCATGCTTTCATGTACCATGATAGAAAATATTCTAGAGATGTTCATTATACTAGGAGTTATAATGCTTTTGACTCACATGCCATGATTGCTTCGAGAAATATTGTGTCTCATGCTCCTAGGAAAGTTTGTAATAAACCTACCACTGTTTTTCATACTTGCAACACTACATTTATTCTTTCATGCAAAAATAAAAAGGTGGTTGCTAAAAAGATGGGGGCCAAATGCAAGGGAGACAAGACTTGCATTTGGGTCCCTAAGGCTATTGTTACTAACCTTGTAGGACCCAACAAGAGTTGGGTACCTAAAACCCAAGCCTAATTTGCCTTGCAGGTTTATGCATCTAGGGGCTCAAGCTAGATTATCGACAGCAGATGCACAAACCACATGACGGGGGAGAAGAAGATGTTCACCTCCTACGTCAAGAACAAAGATTCCCAAGATTCGATCATCTTTGGAGACGGGAATCAAGGCAAGGTTAAATGACTAGGAAAGATAGCTATTTCATCCGAGCATTCCATATCTAATGTGTTCCTAGTTGAATCGCTCGGGTATAACTTGTTATCCGTTAGTTAACTATGTAATATGGGTTACAATTGCTTATTTACCAATGTAGATGTGTCTGTCTTTAGAAGGAGTGATGGTTCATTAGCTTTTAAGGGTGTACTAGACAGCAAACTCTACTTAGTGGATTTTTCGAAAGAGGAGGCCGGTCTAGATGCATGCTTAATTGCTAAGACTAGCATGGGCTGGCTATGGCATCACCGTCTAGCACATGTTGGGATGGAGAACCTTCACAAACTTCTAAAGGGAGAACATGTGTTAGGTCTAACAAATGTGTTTTTCAAAAAAGATAAACCTTGTGCAGCTTGTCAAGCAGGTAAACAGGTGGGAAGCGCTCATCACAACAAGAATGTGATGACTACATCAAGACCTCTGGAGCTACTGCATATGGACCTCTTCGGACCCGTCACCTACCTTAGCATCAGGGGAAGTAAGTATGGTCTTATTGTTGTTGATGATTTTTCCCGCTTCACTTGGGTATTCTTTTTGCAGGATAAATCAGAAACCCAAGGGACCCTCAAGCGCTTTCTAAGGCGAGCTCAAAACGAATTTGAGCTCAAGGTGAAAAAGATTAGAAGCGACAACGGGTCCGAGTTCAAGAACCTTCAAGTGGAGGAGTTTCTTGAGGAGGAAGGAATCAAGCACAAGTTCTTCGCTCCCTACACACCACAGCAAAACGATGTGGTAGAGAGGAAGAACAGGACGCTTATAGACATGGCGAGGACGATGCTTGGAGAATTCAAGACGCCCGAGCGGTTTTGGTCGGAAGCTGTGAACACAGCCTGCCACGCCATAAACTGGGTCTACCTTCATCGCCTCCTCAAGAAGACGTCGTATGAACTTCTAACCGGTAACAAATCCAACGTGTCTTATTTTCATGTATTTGGGAGTAAATGTTATATTCTAGTGAAGAAAGGTAGGAATTCAAAATTTGCTCCCAAAGCTGTAGAAGGGTTTTTACTAGGTTATGACTCAAATACAAAGGCGTATAGGGTCTTCAACAAATCATCGGGTTTGGTTGAAGTCTCTAGCGACGTTGTATTTGATGAAACTAATGGCTCTCCAAGAGAGCAAGTTGATCTTGATGATATAGATGAAGACGATGTTCCAACGGACACAATTCGTACCATGGCGATTGGAGATGTGCGACCATAGAAACACTAAGTGCAAGATCAACCTTCTTCCTCAACAATGGTGCACCCCCAACTCAAGATGATGAATAGGTTCTTCAAGAGGAGACGTGTGATCAAGGGGGAGCACAAGAAGACCAAGTTGAGGAGGAAGAAGCATCACGGGCCCCTCCAACTCAAGTTCGAGCGACGATTCAAAGGAATCATCCTGTCGACTAGATTTTGGGTGACATAAGCAAGGGAGTAACCACTCGCTCTAGATTAGCTAATTTTTGTGAGCATTACTCTTTTGTCTCTTCTATTGAGCCTTTCAGGGTAGAAGAGGCCTTGCTAGATCCAGACTGGATGTTGGCCATGCAGGAAGAGCTCAACAACTTCAAGCGAAATGAAGTTTGGACACTGGTGCCACATCCCAAGCAAAACGTTGTGGAAACCAAGTGGGTGTTCCGCAACAAACAGGACGAGCACGGGGTGGTGACAAGGAACAAGGCTCGACTTGTGGCAAAAGGTTATGCCCAAGTCGCAGGTTTGGACTTTGAGGAGACTTTTGCTCCTGTGGCTAGGCTAGAGTCGATTCGTATTTTGTTAGCCTATGCCGCTCACCATTCTTTCAGGTTGTTCCAAATGGACATGAAGAGCGCTTTCCTCAATGGGCCAATCAAGGAGGAGGTGTACGTGGAGCAACCCCCTGGCTTTGAGGATGAACGGTACCCCGACCACGTGTGTAAGCTCTCTAAGGCGCTCTATGGACTTAAGCAAGCCCCAAGAGCATGGTATGAATGCCTTAGAGACTTTCTAATTGCTAATGCTTTCAAGGTTGGGAAAGCCGATCCAACTCTTTTCACTAAAACGTGTGATGGTGACCTATTTGTATGCCAAATTTATGTCGATGACATAATATTTGGTTCTACTAACCAAAAGTCTTGTGAAGAGTTTAGCAGGGTGATGACACAGAAATTCGAGATGTCAATGATGGGCGAGTTGAACTACTTCCTTGGGTTTCAAGTGAAGTAACTCAAGGACGGCACCTTCATCTCTCAAACAAAGTACACGCAAGACTTGCTCAAGCGGTTTGGGATGAAGGACGCCAAGCCCGCAAAGACTCCAATGGGAACCGACAGACATGTCGACCTCAACAAAGGAGGTAAGTCCTTTGATCAAAAGGCATACCGGTCTATGATAGGGTCTTTACTTTATTTATGTGCTAGTAGACCGGATATTATGCTTAGCGTATGCATGTGTGCTAGATTTCAATCCGACCCAAGGGAGTGTCACCTTGTGGCCGTTAAGTAAATTCTTAGATATTTAGTTGCTATGCCTTGCTTCGGGATCTGGTATCTAAAGGGGTCTACCTTTGACTTAATTGGATACTCAGACTCTGACTATGCTGGATGTAAGGTTGATAGGAAGAGTACATCAGGGACGTGCCAATTCCTAGGAAGGTCCATGGTGTCTTGGAGTTCTAAGAAACAAACTTCCGTTGCCCTATCCACCGCTGAGGCCGAGTACGTTGCCGCAGGACAGTGTTGCGCTCAACTACTTTGGATGAGGCGAACCCTCCGGGACTTTGGCTACAATATGAGCAAAGTCCCACTCCTATGTGACAATGAGAGTGCAATCCGCATGGTGGACAACCCTATTGAACACAGTCGCACAAAGCACATAGACATCCGGCATCACTTTTTGAGAGACCACCAGCAAAAGGGAGATATCGAAGTGTTTTATGTTAGCACCGAGAACCAGCTAGCCGATATCTTTACCAAGCCTTTAGATGAGAAGACCTTTTGCAGGATGCGTAGTGAGCTAAATGTCTTAGATTCGCATAACTTGGATTGATCTAGAGCATACATGTGTTTTTGATCATGTTCCTTTATGCATGTTATTGCTTATTTATGGTGCTCAAGTTGTGCAAGGGATCCCCGGACCTCACAAGTCCATGTGTGAATAATGCACATATTTAGGGGGAGAAATGCTACAACTTGACCCTTTGAAACTAACTGTGTGCTTGAGTTTTCTTAATTTAGTCTCAAAGGTGATTAAAAGGGAAAAGGTGAACTTGGACCATGCAAGACTTCCACTGCACTCCGATGAGAGGGTAATTTACTCCAAGTTCATCTCCATGCTCTTATTGCCTTTTTACCCTTAATTGACTGTTTTGGTGAGGCAATGGGGTTTAAGGGCCAAAAATGATCCCGTTTTGGTGCTTAATGCCAAAGGGGGAGAAATTAAGGCCAAAGCAAATGGATCAGCTACCACTTGAGAATTTTGAAAATAGTAGAGTTAGAACTTTTGTTTTGGCAAAATACTCTTATGTGCAAAATTTAGCCTCTTGTGGGGAGAATGTAGGATTATGGGAAAAGGGGGAGTTTTTGGCTCTTGATCATTTTTTCTCATGGAATACCTCTCTTTATGCCTAAACAAGTGTGTTTGACTTTGAGATAGGAAATTGAGTTTGATTTCGAAAACAAACCAAGTGGTGGCAAAGAATGATCCAAATATGCCAAAATTGAATAAAAAACAATTCTTGTTCTCAATTGCTTTGATGTTGCACTTCCTTTTAGTTGCTTCTTGATGTGTTGGCATAAATCACCAAAAAGGGGGAGATTGAAAGGGAAATGTGCCCTTGGGCCATTTCTAGTATAGTTTCGGTGATTAAGTGCCCAACACGTATTGAGTAAGTAATCTTGTGCCAAATGATTGATGAAGTGCAAATCAACAAGAATGTATGATTCTAGACTTAGTATATTGGTTTTTGTGTACTAACTTTTTTTGTCTAAGTGTTGGAATCAGAGAAAAGAGAAGAAGAAAATATCTTGGCTGGAACAGCCAAGACTCAGCGCAGTCTGGCACACCGGACTGTCCGGTGGTGCACCGGACAGTGTCCGGTGCGCCAGGCCCACCTCCGGTGAACAGGCCACTCTCGGGAACTGACGGTGGTGTACGGCTATAATTCACCGGACTGTCCAGTGGTGCACCGGACTGTCCGGTGAGCCGTCTGCGGTGAAGTCGTCGCTCTCGGGAATCGTTCAACAGCGTACGACTAAAATTCACCGGATGGTCTGGTGAGGCACCGGACCGTCCGGTGAGCTAACGGTCGACTGCGCCAACGGTCGGCCGCGCAATTCGCGCGCGACGCATGGGCGCGCCAACGGTCAGCAGGGAGCACCGGACTGTCCGGTGTGCACCGGACAGTGTCGGGTGCGCCAACGGCTCCATTTCTGCAACGGTCGACTGTTCTATTTTTGGAAGGAGATCTGCACTGGACTATGAACGGTGCATGTCTGGTGGGCACCGGACTGTCCGGTGCGCCACCGACAGAAGGCAAGAATTGCCTTCCCAGATTGCTTCCAACGGTTCCTAGCTGCCTTAGGGCTATAAAAGGGACCCCTAGGCGCATGGAGGAGCACACCAAGCATTCTCTGATCATCTCTAAGCACCAAGACTCCATTCTCGCGCATTTGATTCATTGTGATAGTGACTTGAGCTCTAGTTGAGTAGTGAACTCCCCGCATTGTGTTGTGAGCTCAAGTTGTGACTTGTGTGCGTGTTTGTGTTCGTGCTTTGAGTCTTGTGTGTGTTGCTCTCCCCTCCCTTACTTCCGTGCTTCTTTATGATCATCATTTGTAAGGGTGAGAGGCTCCAAGTTGTGGAGATTCCTCGCAAACGGGATTGAGTAAAAGAAAGGAAAACACCGTGGTATTCAAGTTGATCATTGGATCACTTGAAAGGGGTTGAGTGCAACCCTCGTCCATTGGGACGCCACAACGTGGAGTAGGCAAGTGTTACTTGGCCGAACCACGTGATAAATCATCGTGTCTCTTGTGCCTGTTTTCATCATGACTATTGTGTTTCACAAGAGCTCGGTCCTTAGCCACTTGTTTCTATTGAGCTAACACTTAACCAAGTTTCTGTGGCTATAAGTGTTTGATTTTACAGGATCACCTATTCACCCCCCTCTAGGTGCTCTCAAAGAAGTTCCCTCATACATCGTCAGTCCTTAGGCATGCACCATCATACGCGCTTGCTTAAACAAAAAGACAAGTGTGTGTTTTGCGAAGATAATTAAAGGCAGAGCGACACAAAAGCTACCCCGACAGTGGCGAGAATGACAAACTGGTCATTGCTGTTAGTCCTTCTCTGCATCACCTCCAGCGCCAAGATGACGCCACAGTCCTTGATATAGTAGTCATCAAACGCGCACGATATAGCGAGTATCGATGACTCTTGGCTATGCTGCCAGACGAAGTGCTCCTCGAGCTCATCAGTGAGGTAGTACACCTGAACGTAGTACCACATGATGCGCTACTCCTCTACATACATCATGTTCGAGGACACTCACACAACGTCACAATGACCATTGTCCTGGCGCACAAGAATGCATGGCCGATCAGTAGCAACTTACGTGGCAGGCTAGGCTTCAAGTGGACGACGAGTTGGACGGTTTGATGACGCCGTCGCCGGATGCGATGCCTAGAACAACCCGAGAGTCGCCGACGTTGGCGATGACCATGAGGTCCCCCTGCTTGACGGTAGACAGCGCGGTGCAGCCGCTCTAAACCGCGTCCAAGCGACAGTTGCGCCGGAGCTTATCGTACACAGCGGCGCATGCGACCACGTAGGACTGCTTTCAGAGGTCGAATTGGCAGTCACCAAGCTTCTTCTCGTTGTCGATGAGCGACGCCAACGCGAGCGCCTCTGACTAGTGGTGTTTGTTCGGGGTTTCCAAGTAAGAAACATGGATTCATCCTTGGCGTTGGTTTATGAAAATGACTCACAAATCAGATCCATGGAAAAAATATTACGGAGAATAAATGCCACGCATGCAAAAAAAGAATTTAAGTTGAAAACATTATTCAAACAAAAGAAATTGCATACAAGGCTCTTCTTTAAATATTACTCCCTCCCACTACACGACGATTCGCTTACAGCGACCTACGGTTGGTTGCTAAAACGGCTTTCAGCGACCTACGGTTGGTTGCTAAAAACTTTTAGCGACCCATAAGGATGGTCGCTGTAAGTGCCGTCGCTAAAGGCTTTAGCGACCGACATCTTTTTAGCGACCGACCGTCCGTTGCTAATATTGTATATTTAGCGACCAACCGTGGGTTGCTGTACTATAGATTTAGCAACCAACCGTAAGTCGACATACTATACATTTAGCAACCAACAGAAAGTCGCCCTTTTTACAGTTGTTATTAATAATAATATACATTTAATTAAGCACCACAAATCACATATTTTTATACACAAATCATAAAGACATACACAGTTAATCAGTATACCACAGTCATAGATCCATCACATAAACACAAAAGCACCACAATTATATATTCACAAAAGCATCACAATTATAATATCATTCACAATTAGACCATTTACAGATAGCTAGCTAGATCATTCACAAAAGCTCCAGAGATGATCATTCACAAAATATCTTGTACCAGAAGTTACAAAATAGCAAAGATCAGCCACCCCATCTCATTTTTCATCTAACAAAATGGAGGTACACGCTATTAGTGACGACAGTTCTTCTTGTGTTGCAGATCCAGAGCCTTGCCATCTTATTCTTCCCAGGCCATCAACCAGATATATGTATCTGCAGTTCAAGAGTACACCTACCTTATATTGACAAGAAAAAACTACTTTTAGTATTTATGAAATGACCAAAGAGAGTATTTATGAAAAAACTACCTTAATTAATGATTGTTAGATTTCCTCATCGCCTTGAGAAATGCTCGTCTCATAGGACTCAATGATAATACCCAAGAATCTATAAATGAGACCTGGAACATAACATTAAAGCATCTTAGCCATTATCAATGATGTGAAAAGGCAAAAAAATGGATAATGAATTGTACGGTTACAGGGTAACATCAGTGCCGTCCAATATTTTCTTTCCTTTACTCTCAAAAAATTAAATTGTCAGTGGAACTTGATCCAACATCAACCCAGTAATCATTAAGAAATGGAAAATAGCACGTTGCATCCAACACCAAACCAGTAATCATTAAGAAACTGTCAAGTGTCAACGACACTTTGGATCCAAAACCAAGCCAGTAATCATTAGTACAATAACATCAATACCTCATAAACATGCATGTTCTTGGCAGCACCGAAAGCATCCAGGTAAGGTAAACTCCATGACTCTGCCAATTTCTGTTGAGGATCAGTTAACCATTGAATCATTAAGATCAATATAGCATATTAGCTTCACTGCATACAAAATGCAATGTAAAGTGATAGATGTAAATAAAATATGAAAATTCGTATTAGTAATAGCTTTTGGAACAAAATCATTAATTAAGAAGCAAAAAAATCAAAATATGTAGGGCAGTCTGGTCTCAAAGGTGACTTCGCCTTTGCAGGACAGCAGAATTATAGAATTTACTGTGTACAACACAGACTGGCGACAAGTAACATGAAACGAAATCTGGCAACCAAGAGATATATTCGAGAGTAGAGGGCTTGCTGTGGGAGTGGGACTTACCCAGGTAGACTATTGAGGTGATGCAGCCAGCAGTAGATCACAGGCACATGCAGATCACCGGCGCCAAGGGGACCACCACCGCCAAAGATTGAAGAAAAAAAGGAGATAAACAAAGCCTGGTCAGTATGTCAGCCTTAAAGAAATTCGGCGCACTTTCAAAGAGAAAAAAAGGGATCGCTGTACTGTGGTACTGGGCAGATGCATCAGGAATTCAGCATCCTTGCATAGGACACAAAGGACCTCAGTTGGGTTCCTAGTATTGGGTTTTGTTTATGGTCGTAGTACCACCATTGCTGCTTAATCCTCTTATTAAGATTTAAGACCGGTTTTGTTCCTCTTTTGGGAGAGAATACCGAACAAGATGAAAATGAATGGATGGATTCTTGATGATGATGATACTCGGAAAGAAGTAGCAGCTCACAATACACACCTCGCCTGCCTTTCTTCTTGTTGTGGAGCGCGGCCAGGCAGTGCTTGTCCCAGAGATGCGCCTCGAACCTGCCCGTCCACCTGTGCCTGCGTTGAGACAGCACCCGGGCGGCGAACGCTCCCTTCTGCGGCCTAGGGCAGGTGGCGGCGACCGTGTACCCTTGGGGCGGGGAAAGGGCAAGCCGGTCGGGGTCGGACTTGCGCGCGGCTCTAGGCGTCGAGTCTTCGGCGCGGGTCGCAGGGGCGCTGCTCCTAGCGGACGGATGCAGAGGCGGGGCGCCTGGGCAGTGTTCCAGGCGCGGTCGCGTCGGGTGCACGCCGGCAGGGGCTGCGCGACCAGGTCGGGTGGGGGCTCGGGGTGGCCAGGCGGTTCGGCGGGTGCGCAGGTGCGGGGCAGGGGCGCTGGATGGCAGCTTCTGGCGGCTGCTGAACTCCTGGTGGCGCGGCTTGGGGAGAGGAGGTGGAGAGAGGTGGGCGGTAGAGAGAGAATAGAGAGAAAGGGGAGGGAGAAGAAGTGGCGGCGGCTTGGGAGAGGGAGCAGGGTAGTGGCGGATAGGGTTGGGGGCATGGCCGGTTTCATGGGCCCTGGTGGGCCGCCTAGGTTAGGTTAGGTTAGTTTTTTATTTTTTTTCTAATTCCTTTCTAATTTCAAAATATAAATTTAAATAACCATAAAATTTATAACAATTAATCCAAAACTATTTATAAATAAAATATTTATTTTTGGATTAATAATTATATTATTAATTTACTAGGATTTTCATTTAACAAGAAACGTTTATTAAATATCCAAAAAACCAATTATAAGCAATCATAAATCATTCCAAAGGTAAATAAATAATAAGTACTTTTTTTAAAAAAATTTGATTACCATAAATATCATTATTAACTAAATGTATTATTATATAAGCACAAAGAACATAGTTGCATATTATAGTCATGTCCATACATAAACAAACCATGAAATAAACATACAAGCAATATAAAAAAGAAATAAATCAACACGCAATTTAGCGATCAATGTTTACTTGTTTTAATTAATTTTTAGTCACTAACATCTATAGGTACGTTCAGGCTATAAGATTTGATAGTGATCCTTGCTCTATAGCGACCCACCGCTAGTCCCCCACGACATCTATAGCGACCAATCATAAGTTGTTAAATTTCTAGACTTTTAGCGACCAACCGACCGTTGCTACAAAAGGATTTAGCGACTGACCGTCGGTCCCTAACCTTTAGCAACCAATAGTTGGTATCTAATAAGGGTCGCTAAAGATCAACCGTCGTGTAGTGTCCATCCAAAAATATAATTCAAGAATCTCGGTGATACTTATCTGTTGGGGACCTTCGGCTTCCGAAGGTCCTCAAAAACATGATTTAACAATGTTTCTGGAAGTATAATGCATGAACAGGAACCTTCGGACTTGAATTGAAACCACAGCGTGAAGAAGCACAAGGGATACAAAGGATAGCGTGAAGCCGAAGCTGTGCGTAGAAGAGCTTCGGCAAGGTGGCGGAAAAGGAAACCGACTTAAGGATGAAAAGGCTATTCAGACCCCAGCGGGTTACTATAGAGTTATTAGCAAATGTAAAGGGCATGGATGTAATTTTACATGGGCTGCGTCCCATGTCTATAAATAGATGAGCAGTATTCCCGTACTGTTCACGCTGACTTGGCATTTGCTTTTGCGTCACACTTGTACTTTCTGCCTTCTCTCAAGCCGAAGGTATATTTGTAATCTAATATCATTTCTATTTTTCCATGATAATAAAATAGAAATGATCTTATGAAAATATTGGCATTAAGCTTTATGTCTTATATAAATTATGCATCGTTGTCTCCTGTGCTTACGAAGATATGTCCTTCGCGACCTTCGTCCGAAACTCATTATATCCCGAAGGGAGATAATGCTTCGTAGGACGAAGGACTTTAGCATTTAACACTTTTTATGTTGCCTTGTTCTTAATTCTTAGCATTTGAGAACAAACTATGTATTGTGCAAGGGTAGCAGGTGTGCTTGGAGAGAGATGTAGTAGATATTTTTCCTGTCATAGATGCAGACATAAACACACATGTGGTATACCGCTAGCTACCACTCGCATTTGTCTGAGGGGTCGTGAGTTTAAATTCCCTCGAGGGCCATATGTGTTTTTTAATTTTTTAGCTAGCCATGGGCTGTACATGAAATAGAAATGAGAATGGTCTTTGTGGCAGGCTATCCTTGCAGCCTTTATAAATAGTAGAGATGTAGTTTATATACATGTCTACATCATCTCTCTCGACCAAAGCCAGCGAGCAAGATGGAAGCACTCGATAGAATATTCCGAAGAAGATGGATGCACTTGATAGAATATTATTTTTTGTATGTCCAGATTATTTCATATGTGATCTGAGGATGAACTGTGCCAAATTTTAATGCAGTATATAATCCATCTTTCTCCATCTAAAAAAACATACTCCATGAAAGATGCATTTGAGTGGAGGGTTTTCCTTTTGACGGCATATTTTAGATTACTAGCATATAGCCTGTGATAACGCTATGATCCCACGGAGGGGTGCGATCGGTCGCAGCGACGATGAGAAAGAAGGGGTTAACGGTAGTGGTGACAACAGCGCGAGTGAGGGGGAGGGGTAACAAGGGAGGGGGGAAGGATGAAAGATAGAGATGGTCCAAATAATATTGTCCACTGAATTTGAGTAAAGGAGAGGGGATTATCCAACGATCTGGTACGTTTGATTTTGATGGTGTGTTAAGTATGAGTGCAATTTGTTTGGTGAATTTAGTGCATGTTATGAGTTTAGGAATAATTTAGTTACATAGATTTTGCAAATGTTTAAATAGATAGATTATGTAGTGGTATAGACAACACTACCGGAATTCGAGCCTTTGCCGAGTGCCGGCCGCTTTGCCGAGTGCCTTTTCTCGGGCACTCGGCAAAGAAGGCTTTGCCGAGAGCCGCACTCGGCAAAGCTCGGCTCTCGGTAACGAGCGTCTTTACCGAGCGTAGGACACTCGGTACAGGTCCACACTCGGCAAATACATGTTTGCCGAGTGTCAAACACTCGGCAAAGGGGGCTCTCGGCAAAGGGCCGTCAGCGGCCGTCCCAAAGCTGACGGCCGTCAGTCTTTGCCGAGAGCCAATGGTTGGCACTCGGCAAAGAGTCTTCTTTGCCGAGTGCCGCCCAGTTGACTCTCGGCAAAGAACTCTTTGCCGAGTGCCATCCCTAGACACTCGGCAAAGTATATTTTTATTTCTTTTATTTTGTCTCCCAAACTTTTTGTGGTATGTTCCTACACTATGTAGACCTACATGTATCATTTGTGGACAATTTTAACAGAGTTTCAATCGTTAGTAGATTTAGTTCGTTTATTTGAATTTCTTCGGAAAATTTAGATTTGAACTGCAGGTCACTCGAAACTTGGAAAACCGTGCATGAAAAAATGATATTCATGTTACTTAGCATAAGTTACGACCGATTCCAGGAGCGGACCAAAAACTTCGAGCAACATGCTCACTAAACATGGTCGTGAACTTGTCATCAACATGTTTAAAAATTGTATAAAACACAAACAAAGTCAGAAAATCTTGAAACTTGTCCACGTGTCATGATATCATATGTACAGGCTGCGATAAAAAATTGAAAAAATTTCGATAAAACTATGACGCGCTATGTGTACAAACCCAAGAGATCCACATTGAAACTCTATGATTTCATGTGTAGTTCTCTTAGGTTTCTACACATAGTGTCTCACAACTTTGTCCAAACATTCTCAATTTTTTATCACAACCTGTACATATGATATCATGACACGTGGACAAGTTTCATGATTTTCTGACTTTGTTTGTGTTTTATACAATTTTTAAACATGTGGATGGCAAGTTCACGGCCATGTTTAGTGAGCATGTTGCTCGAAGTTTTCGGTCCGCTCATGGAATCGGTCGTAACTTATGCTAAGTAACATGAATATCATTTTTTTCATGCACGGTTTTCCAAGTTTCGAGTGACCTGCAGTTCAAATTTGAATTTTCCGAAGAAATTCAAATAAACAAACTAAATCTACTAGCTACTTCAAACTCTGTTAAAATTGTCCACAAATGATACATGTAGATCTACATAGTGTAGGAACATACCACAAAAAGTTTGGGAGACAAAATAAAAAAAATACAAATGCACTTTGCCGAGTGTCTAGAGATGACACTCGGCAAAGCCGTCTTTGCCGAGTGCTAGATGTGTGGCACTCGGCAAAGAGGTAGTAAAGAACCTTTGCCGAGTGCCGCAACGGGGGACACTCGGCAAAGAACTCTTTGCCGAGTGCCGCTGATCTGGCACTCGGCAAAGAATATTTTAAAATTTTAAAAAAATCTTTGCCGAGTGCCGGATCACGGGCACTCGGCAAAGAAACTAACTTAACCGGCCGCGCGGCCGACTTTCTTCTTCCTTCTGCTTTGCTTCTCCTTTCGCGCCTCACCGCCGCCCGCCTTCCCACGCCTCACCGCCGCCGGCCTCCCCACGCTTCACCGCCGGCCGCCTCACCGCCGCCCGCCTCACCGCCGCCGGTCTCCCCACGCCTCACCGCCGGCCGCGCCCGGCCGCCCGCGCCCGGCCGCCCGCGCCCCACCGCCGCGCCCCACCGCCGCCGTTCGCCCGCCTCACCGCCGCCCGCGCCCCACCGTCCGCCCGCCCACGCGCCGTCGTCCGCCCGCTCGCCGTCGTCCGCCCGCTCGCCTCCGGTACGTAAATAGTGATAGAAAATTTGATGAAGTTGATCCATCCTTGATAATTTTGATGAAGTTGATCCATCCTTGATATCACATAAAGTCAGTACCAAGCATTTCGATTAACATTTCGATAGTAGTTTCCTATCTAGAGATAAAATAGAAGCATAACATAGGATGAATGAGGTGCCTCTTTATCTATTGAGTCAAGGATATGAACATTGATCCTTGCATCTCCTAAGTTGCATGATGATGGTAGCCATAAGATGCATGCATTAGATGTTAGATGATTCTTCGCAATCTACACATCAATATAATCGCATATTGAAAGTCTCGGTGCCCTAGAGATCCTTTGGGTACTTTTAGGGTCTTTGGGGGTGCTCAGGGGCCTTAGGGCCATCGGGACATCCATGGCCTCGAGGATCCTCAGGGCCATCGGGGGCGTCGTGGCCATCAGGGACATTTGGAGCCCTCATGAGCCCTCATGGACGTCGGGGCCATATGTCGAGGTTGTTAGGACCATCTAGAACTTCTAGGGCCATCGAGGTCCTTTATTGGCCATTGGAGGCATCGGAGCCATTAGGGTCCTTCGGAGGCCCTTGAGGTGTAATGGACCTGTAACATACGAGATAATGAGTGTATGTTATACTCTCTCCGTTCCAGGATATAAGATGTAACCACTTTTTGTTTTTGTCTCACAATATAAAGCGTGCTCTCTCTATGCATACGTACATCGATGTAGTGGTATATTTTATGCGTAGGTTGAATGTCCTTATCATTTTATGCATGGATTTCCGGCCATCGTGCCGTTGAATTATGCGTGGATGTCAGCCATCGTGCTGATAGTTTTATTTGCAGGATTTTGAAACCTCCCCGTGCAGGGGAGGTGCTGCCGAAATTTTCTGTTGCTAGGCTTTTGTATTAACAGACTTGTGTTTCTTTTTTACAGAGAAGATACTTGTCTTCCTAGCCGCTGCGGGTCTCCCTGCACCGCGTCCCGTCGCCACTGCACCGACCCGCCACAGCCCCACTAGCCTGACTCCACCGCCACCCTAGGTATAACCTCTACATCTGCATCATGGTCGTAGATCACCTAACCCAGTTAGGCGTCTCCCGTTCGAAAGTGATACGGTGTTGATATGCAGATCTTTGCATATCTACAAATGTATCAGTTTCGAATTGTCCACGTTTTTTGGACAGCCCGCGGTTGCGTAGATGGTGTTAGTTTCATGCTCTACTCCGGTCTGAGATAGAGTTTCGGCGTCACCTCCCTGTTGTTCTCCGGACAGTACACTCTCCCTGCCAGGACGTGTATCCGGAGAACAGCGGGGAGGTGCTGCCGAAATTCTATCTCGGATCGGAGTAGAGCATGAAAACTAACTCCATCTACGCAACCGCGGGTGGGATTAGGACCTATCGTCACCTATTAGAAGGTAGGAACGTAGTGTACATGCATTACATGTCTATATTAAACTATACTCGGTTATATATGTTAGAGGATGGAGGACCGTGAGTGGATGTACACGGGCCGTAGAGGAAGGAACGATGTCACCACTGAATGGATTAGAAAGACCGATGATTTCGTGGAACGGGCATATGGCGAAGCTGCTAAAGGAGCGAGTCTAGTCCCATGCCCGTGCAGCAAATGTGACAACCGGAAAAGAAAACCAAAGAAGACCATGGTAGAACATATTTGGAAGAATGGATTTACGCCGGGCTATACTCGGTGGATATTTCATGGTGAAGCGCATCGTACGAGAGAAGAGGTGCTGAGACAACGTGTCGAGGATTATGACGCGGATGCGGGGGTAGCGGATATGTTGAACGACTATCAGGAGGCACAGTACACGGGAGGATGTATGGATGACGAGCCAGAGCCGACTGCAAAGGCGTTCTACGACATGTTCGACGCGGCACAGAAGCCCCTTCACGGCCAGACAAAGGTTTCTCAACTGGATGCCATTGGGCGTGTAATGGCGTTCAAGTCGCAGTACAGCATCAGTAGAGATGCATTCGATGGCTTGTTGACAGTTATTGGGAGTCTGCTTCCGGATGATCACGTTCTGCCAAAGAGCATGTACGAGGCACAGAAACTACTTCGTGCACTTAAGATGACGTATGAGCAGATTCATGCTTGTCCGAAGGGCTGCGTGCTATTTAGGAAAGAATACGCGGAGGCAAAGTACTGTCCCAAGTGTAATTCGTCTAGGTTTATGGAGGTAGACTCTGGTGATGGACAGAAGAGGCAGCTCGACATCCCCTTGACAATCCTACGACACCTTCCGTTCATACCGAGGATCCAGCGTCTTTACATGACAGAGGAATCCGCGAAACAGATGACATGGCACAAAAATGGAAAACTATACAATCCTGACAAGATGGTGCACGCGTCAGATGGTGAAGCATGGAAACACTTTGATGACATTCACCGTGAGAAAGCCGAAGAGGCTCGTAATGTACGTGTTGCGTTGGCCACAGATGGGTTCAATCCCTATGGAATGAGCGCTGCCCCGTACACATGTTGGCCCGTGTTTGTTATCCCAATCAATCTCCCCCCTGGTGTGTGCTTTCAAAGGCAGAATATATTCGTGTCGTTGATAATTCCCGGACACCCGGGGAACAAAATGGGCGTGTACATGGAGCCTTTGATCGATGAATTGGTACGTGCCTGGGAGGAAGGGGTATGGACATATGACCGAGCTACGAAGACAAACTTCAGAATGCATGTTTGGTACCAGTACTCCATGCATGACTTACCGGCGTATGGGCTATTCTGTGCCTGGTGTGTTCACGGTAAATTCCCATGCCCAGTTTGCAAGGAAGCTCTCAGGTTCATTTGGTTGAAAAAGGGTGGCAAATATTCGTCCTTCGATAAACATCGACAATTTCTTCCTGCTGACCATCCATTCCGCCTAGACATCAAGAACTTTACGAAAGGTGTCGTAGTGACAGACCGCCCACCTGCAACGATGACTGGTGCCGAAATTCGTCAACAGATAGATGGGCTCGTGGCCAATACAGAAGGTGGTTTTGTGGGATATGGTGAGCAGCATATGTGGACACATAAGTCTGGCTTGACTCGGCTCCCCTATTATGATGACCTGCTCCTTCCACACAACATTGACGTGATGCACACTGAAAAGAATGTTGCCGAGGCACTGTGGGCAACAATTATGGACATTCCTGATAAGTCAAAGGATAATGTGAAGGCAAGAGTGGATCTGGCAGCGTTATGTGATAGACCAAAACTAGAGATGAAGCCGCCAAGTGGCGGAAAGACGTGGAGAAGGCCTAAGGCCGATTTCGTCCTAAGCAGGGCCCAGAGGAAGGAAGTACTTCAGTGGATAAAGATGTTGATGTTCCCTGATGGATATGCAGCTAACCTGAGTAGGGGGGTGAACTTATCTACTATGCGAGTCTTAGGGATGAAGAGTCATGACTTCCATATATGGATTGAACGGATTCTTCCTGCGATGGTTCGAGGCTATGTCCCTGAGCATGTCTGGCTAGCGCTTTCAGAGTTGAGCTATTTCTTCCGTCAGCTTTGTGCAAAAGAGTTATCTCGGACCGTGGTTGCAGACTTGGAAAGATTGGCCCCCGTGTTACTGTGTAAGCTTGAGAAGATATTACCACCTGGCTTCTTCAATCCAATGCAGCATTTGATTCTTCATCTCCCCTATGAGGCACAAATGGGGGGCCCCGTGCAGGGACGTTGGTGCTATCCAATCGAGAGATGTCTAAAGACTATTCGAAAGAAATGTAGAAATAAATGCAAAATCGAGGCTTCCATCGCAGAGGCATACATTCTAGAGGAGGTCTCAAACTTCACAACAACTTATTATGGTGACAAACTGCCGAGCGTGCATAATCCACCCCCTCGTTACAATGATGGCGACAATGAATCGAACCTTAGCATATTTCGAGGCCAACTCGGAAGCGCAAGTGGCTCGACCACCAAGACCCTGACACATGAAGAGTGGCGGCATATCATGCTATACGTATTGACCAACCTTGAAGAGGTGACGCCATACATGGAACAATTTCTTCATGAATTCTGGCGTCGATCAAGGGACCCCACTCCACAGGAATATGACGCTCTTCTTAGAAAGGGTGCGAGAAATGGGTTGCCCGATTTCATTTCCTGGTTCAAACATAAGGTACGTGCTTAGTTTGTAAAAGAGATACGTCTTTAAACTCAATTTAGCGTCTTTTAACTTGCGAATACTTGCAGGGCCAAAGAGATCCGTCTATGAGTGCTGAATTGAGACAAGTAGCCAACGGCTTTGCTTATAGGGTCAAGAAATATTCTGGGTATGACGTCAATGGATACCGTTTTCGCACAACACACTACGACAAAAGTCGGCCCAATCGGAAAACAACGTGTTCTGGGGTCTTTACGCCGGGCCTTGACAATGTCGATTATTTTGGACGAATCGAAGAAATATATGAGCTCAATTTTTATGGTTCCAAACCTCTTACTCCAGTGATATTCAAATGTCATTGGTTTGACCCTCAAGTGACGAGACGGACACATTCTAATCTTGGGATAGTCGAAATTCGACAAGATTCCACCTTAGCAGGAGACGATGTCTATATCGTTGCCCAACAGGCCACACAAGTGTATTATCTCCCATATGCGTGTCAAACGAAAGAACATCTTAAGGGTTGGGATGTTGTGTATAAGGTATCGCCGCACGGGAGGTTACCTGTTCCTAACGATGAAGATTACAACTTAGACCCGGACACATATGATGGAGAGTTCTTCCAAGAAGATGGGCTAGAAGGGCGATTTGAGATAGACTTAACCGAAGCTATCGGAATGGACGTAGATATTGAAATGGTTGTTGATGAGGAGGAGGATGAGGTGCAAAATGATAATGACTTAGTAATCCTTGAAGGCAATGACATTACTGACGAACTTGCGTCTTTCGATGGTGTGGAGATTGAAATGCTTGATAGTGATGATGAGAGTTATGATCCGGCTAACCCCGACACATATGAAGATTATTTTTAATCGATGTAATGCTATATGACTTTTTATTTCGCACCTGTTTTTAAATACATCTTTTTATATGTGCTTATTTGTTTACTCTTAATTGCAGGTTGTTGGACAAATATGGTGGGTGGTTTCCTGAGGAGGAGGAGGGGGAGGAGGAGTAGGACGGCGGACGATGCAGAGCAGGCAGCGCAACAGGACGAGGCAGAGCAGGCAGCACAGCAGCAGGCGGTGCCTCAGGACGACGACGACCAGCAGCAGGACGACGACGACCAGCCGCAGGACGCCTCAGGTTCAGGCGGCTCTAGTTCGAGGAGCATCTACCTGCGAGGCCCCGCGAGTCTCCCTCAGCGTCCCATACTTCGGGACAGACGGCCGCTGATTCGGCCGGAAGGGGAGAGGTATGTAACTTTATGTTCTTCATTCTTGTTCATATTATGTGTTTAAAATCATAATATAAACTAATACTTTTTATTTATCACTTGGACAGGTCTTGGACGGTTTTGGATTATGCTGGGGGTCATCGTCGCCCCCCAATGGCATCCTCGGCCTGCTGTGCAGGGAACACTTCCCTGGACTTGTGGAGTACGCCGGAGTGACGGGCCCAGCCTTCACCTTTGACCACTACGCCGTCGCCCCCGATGCAGTAGACCGGGACGGCAGGGAATTCAATAACAAGGCGGAGCGGGTGAAGCAAGAACTGTGGGTAAGTCTTAGTATAATGTAAAATATGTCGCATTCGTTGCAAATTCTTGAAATAATGTATAGATACATCGTTTTTGTATGCAGGATTTCTTCAGATGCGATGCTGGATACGAGGCTAGGGCGGATGTGGTGGCCACCACGAGCTGTAAGAAGCTCGTCGTGGACATGCACTATGAGGCCCGCATCCAGGCCATCATCACCTACCACGGCTCCGTCCTTGGGGAGAAGGTGACCAAAACTCAAGCCCGAACCATGTCGTTGACCAGGGAGCAGTACCTGCAGGTAAAGTCATGCATGTTTGGTACCAGTACTCCATACATGAATTTTATTTTATCTTCTGATATGCACTTTACGTGTTTACTTTACAGATGATTCCACATTGGTGCGCCGCACATCCTCTGTGCTGGGAGCAGATGGTGGATAGGTGGTGTTCGGCTGAGTGGGACGAGGCGCACACAGCTAGCCGGGAACGGCGTTTGATGATGCAAGGCCCCTCCCACCACCAAGGCAGCCGGAGCCTGGGCCAATATGCCAAAGCATGGGTACGCCACCTTTTTTATTTAGATATATAGCACTAAGTTAGATATTATTTCTAACTATCTCGTTGGTTTTCGTTGCAGTCGGCGTCACATGGTGGAAGGCCTTGCTCCACCTTCTCGGCCTATGCTATGACCCATAAGGGTAAGGCGACGTCCGACGTCACCTACAACCCGGATGACGGGCCCGAGGCCTACACCAACCCCGCCGTCTACAGCCGCCTCCATGACTACACCGCCATGGCGCAGGAGGTCCATGGCCCAGACTATGATCCGAGCACCGAGCCGATCGACACCGATGTGCTTATGAGGGTCGGAGGAGGCAAGAGACATGGGCGGTACTGGATTGCCGACGGGGCAATCGACTCGTCCTCCACTCCCACTCTGTCTCAGGTGAGAGCAAGGAGCACGGGCTCGAGTCCAGCCATACGACCTCGGCACGACAGCTCACAGCATCACATACAGCAACTCGAGGTTAGTGTAACTCGTCCTTCCTTGAGTTATATACCTACTCTTTGAGTTACTATAACGTTGGCTTGTAATATTACAGACCCAACTAGAAGAAGAGAGGAGGGAACGTCGCGAGATGGAGGCGAGGATGATGGCGGAGCGGGAGGCGGAGCGCCGGGCAGATCATCAGAGGATGGCGGAGATGTTCCAGTACATGCAGAGCCTTGGCGCCGCACAGGGCATCGCTCCGCCACCTCCATTGTTCCCTCCAGTTGACCCTGCTCTCTTCCACACTCCTGTGAGTATCAAAATTGTAGTTAGATGTTTGTAATGCATCTGGTATAACACATGCAATCTCTTCTCTGTGCAGGGCCAATCTGGGGCGGCATCCAACAACCCTCCGGAAGGGTTCAGCCCAACGCAGCCCCGGTCAAGCCGCCCACCTCCATGAGTGTTGTGTTTTCATTGTTTTAGACTTCTGTACTTGTGTATAATACTTATGTCTGTGTTTGATACTTATGTGAGAGCTTGCGACGTTAGAGACTTATGTTTGTGTTTGATACTTATGTTGAACACTTATGTTTGTGATGGATATTTATGTTTGTGGTGACGGTTTTATGTTTGTGTTGGCTATTTATGTCTGTGATGATATCTGTGATGTATATATGTGATATATATGTGATATCTTCTGTTTGTGTGGATGGAATACAAAAAACAAATAAAAAAGGTATATACTGGTCACTTTGCCGAGTGTAACACTCGGCAAAGAGGCTCTTTGCCGAGTGTCTGGGTCATAACACTCGGCAAAGAGCACAGACCTGGGCACCGGCTTAGGTTCTTTGCCGAGTGTTACGTCCCTGACACTCGGCAAAGAATCCATCTTTGCCGAGTGCCACTCGGGACACTCGGCAAAGAACCTGACATGGGGACCCTCCCTGGCGGGTTCTTTGCCGAGTGTCCCAAGTGGCACTCGGCAAAGATGGATTCTTTGCCGAGTGCTGCACGGAAGACACTCGGCAAAACTGACTTCTTTGCCGAGTGTCACATGGGACTCTCGGCAAAGCCGCCGTCTCCGTCACTCGACGCCGTAACGGCTGCTTTTCTTTGCCGAGTGCTCTCTAGCACTCGGCAAAGATCTTTGCCGAGTGCCCGATAAAAAGCTCTCGGCAAAGAAGGCTTTGCCGATGCACTGTTCGCCGAGCCTTCTTTGCCGAGTGTAACACTCGGCAAAGCCTTTGCCGAGTGTTTTGAACGCTTCGCCGAGTGCTTCAGGCACTCGGCAAAGCGATTGATTCCGGTAGTGCAAGAGTACTCTCACACCCGATATAGTGGATGCGCAGGGTCGCCGCTAGCCCGAGCAACGCCCATGCATACATGAATATGCTAGCTGGCCAGGCCCCTGCATGGTGATCGAGGGGGCGAAGCCAACAACGGTACTGACTGCCAGCACGTACGTAATCCCCACACATGCATGCACGCACGTCGTGTCGCACGAGATCTGCCGGGCGCGGCAGCTGCTTTATTTTGTCCGGCACGATGACTCGATGAGAGCACCGGATTCGATGGAAATGAATTAGGCGTGGCTTTGCCCTACCCTGGATTAATTGCACCATGCATGCATGCAATGCAATGCATATCAGCATATGCGGCGGCTAATATACCTGCTTTGGTGTTGGCATGCACGCAGCACGCTTATGGGTGGTCAACGCCGATATATCGTACGTCGATCGATCACGTCACAACTCACACCTACGTACCCCAGATCGATGAGTGCGGCGGCACGGCCCAATCGATCGACGAGCGCGAGCAACGTACGTGCGCGTAGGGATCGGAAATGCGAAAGGCAACGGGTGGTGGAATAGAACGGACTGTCCGTGTGGCCAAGGCAGCACGACTGCATGAGCTAGGACGGAACAATGAGCACAACGGCGAGGTGTCTGAGATGACGGGAGTACTGTGCGGTTTGACCGGAGCCGTGTGCTTTTACAACTGCGCGTAAGACCATGTCTAGCAGCTCACTGTATATATACTATACTGTTCATATAGTGAAGTTTGAATATATCACTAGTAGAAAAGAGCTCATAGCCTGCGGCACCCATAAATTATCACTGGCGGTTTCAGTTATCGCGCGCCAGTAAAAAAAACGAGGCGGGCCCGGCTTTGGAACGGCCAGTGGAAACACATTTCCACTGGCGGTTATCTTAACACAACCGCCAGTGGAAATAGGATGTTTCCACTGGCGGTTGGTGTAACATAACCGCCAGTGGAAAACCAATTTCCACTGGCGGTTGGTGTAACCGAACCGCCAGTGGAAATACCCTATTTCCACTGGCGGTTGTGTTAAGATAACCGCCAGTGGAAATTGGTTTCCACTGGCGGTTTTTCAAGCCAACCGCCAGTGAACTGTCTGTTATAAATAGCTCTCTTCTTCCCCCGACAGTGAACTGTATGCTCGCAGCCAGCTTCCATTGGAGGCGATTTTGGAGGTCCAGATTTCAAAAAAATATAAGGAGGGAGGTTTTGCTCTTCATTTCTTCGAAGAAGGTGGATAAGAAAGGTTGGTTTATGTTTCTTTGTCAATTTTTGTTCATTCTTGCTCAATTTTAGCCACATTTTGGATCTAGGGTTTTACATGTGAGAGAGAAGAGTATAGCTAGGTAATTTTCTCTATTTCCTCAAATGAGGTTGCTTAAGATGGTTAGTTTTTGTCTATTCCCTCTCCTTTTTCATGTTTAGTTATCAAATAAGTTTATCCATAACACATATTTAGTTGCTTTATGAATGGTGAATGTGTTGTATGGAAGGTTGGTTTAATTATGTTTCAATTGTCAGTTATTGTTTATTTTTGCTCAATTTTAACTACATTTTGAAACTAGGCTTTCACCATGTGTTAAAGATAGGTTTGGGTATTAATTTTTTTTGTTTATTAGTTGCTAAAAAAGTTTGGCTTATGTTTCTTTTGCCAAATTTTGTTCATTTTTCCTCCATTTTAGCCACATTTTGGATATAGGGTTTCACCATGTGTTAGAGATAAAGTAGTCTAACTACTTTTATTGGAAGAGATAAAGTAGTCTAACTACATTTTGTTAGCGATAAACCGAAGCATGTAATTTTACACGACTTGCAAACCGAAGCATGTGTTAGCGACAAACCGAAGCATGTGTTAAAGAGGTGAGAGAGAGGAGAGAGAGGATAGAGAGAGAGAGAGGAGAGAGAGAGAGAGAGAGAGAGAGGGTTTCACATTTTAGCCACATTTTTGGATATAGGGTTTCACCATGTGTTTTATGTTACTTTTTTACAGGTGGTGATGGAGAGGACATCCTGGATGTATAACTTATCAAGGCTAGATCCATCATACATATCCGAGGTCCATAGGTTTATTGATGTCGCTACGAACCATGCTTGGAGAACAAAGACAAAACACATATATTGTCCATGCATGGACTGCAAAAATGCTGCTGTATTTAATGACACAGAACAAATCATATCTCATCTGGTATGCCGAGGATTTATGAAGGATTACACAATTTGGACAAAGCATGGAGAGGGTAGCTCTTCGCCTTATACGACTGGAAACCCTGAGAACATCGACGACAGATTTCAGTTCGTTCACGAGACACACCAACCTCTTCCACAGAGCGAACATGTAGTGCAAAATGTTACTGATCATGGTTACGCTGGAGGAAATGAACATGATAGACCTCATGTTCTGCCAAGTGTTATGGATGAGGAAGATGCAGAGTTGCTAGAGGCAATGTTGCGTCGTCATACAGATCAATCGATGTTCTTAATGAAAGGTATGGAGTCCCTGAAGAAGGCAGCAGAAGAGCCTTTGTACGACGAGTCTAAGGGTTGTACCAAAGAGTTCACGACGCTCCGGTCTGTGCTAAAGCTGTTGATGTTAAAAGCTAAATATGGTGTCTGATGCTGGCTTCGATGCGTTCTTGAGTATTATCGCAGACATGCTTCCAAAGGAGAACAATGTGCCTGCTAACACGTACTATGCAAAGAAACTAATCAGTCCGCTCACTATGGGTGTGGAGAAGATCCACGCGTGTAGAAATCACTGTATCCTTTATCGAGGTGATGATTATAAAGACTTGGAGAGCTGCCCAAAGTGCGGTGCAAGTAGGTACAAGACGAATAAAGACTATCGAGAGGACGAAGAGTGTGTTGCATCCGTGTCTAAAGGGAAGAAGCGAAAGAAAGCCCAAAAAAAGACTTCAAAATCCACGAGCAAAGAAAAAGAAGAAGTAGACTATTATGCGCTCAAAAAGATTCCTGCTTTAGTGGTGTGGTACCTCCCCGTCGTCGATCGATTGAGGTGTTTGTTCGCTAATCCTGAGGATGCCAGACTTATGAGCTGGCATGCTTCTGATGAGCACAAAAACGATGGGAAGCTTCGACATCCAGCCGATGGGAAGCAGTGACAAGATTTCAATGACAACCACCGAGACTTTGCCGATGAACCGAGAAATGTTAGGTTCGCACTGAGTACTGATGGAATGAACCCATTTGCTGAGAGGAGCAGCAAGCATAGCACATGGCCGGTGATCCTCACCATATACAACCTTCCTCCATGGTTGATGCAGAAACGGAAGTACATTTTGCTAACCATCCTTATTTCTGGACCTACACAACCTGGAGTTGACATGGATGTATTTTTGGAGCCCTTAATGGAGGATATGAAAATATTGTGGGAAACGGGTGTTCAAATGTTGGATGAGTATCGTAAAGGTTCATTCACGCTGAGAGCAATTCTTTTTGTTACGATCAACGATTACCCTGCTCTCTTCACATTATCAGGCCAGTTTAAGGGAAAGGTTGGTTGCACAGTATGCATTGATGGAACTGCTTACGTATCCCTTGCTGCATCTAGGAAGATAGTTTACATGAGGCACAGACGCTTTTTATTGGAAGGACACAGGTACCGCATGCGAAAGATGGATAAGTACTTCGACAATAATGGTGAACTACATTCTACTGCTCCATCGGGTAATAATAGAGGTCATAGAGTTTTTGAAATAGTCAGGAATATCAAGTTTGTTTTCGGGAAGAAGACGAAAGACGGAAAAACAAGGAAGGATGTCAAACCAGCTTCGGGGGCTATATTCAAGAAGAAGTCTATTTTCTTCGAGTACTTGCCTTACTGGAAAGAGTTAGATGTGCGGCATGCGATCGATGGTATGCACGTTCAGAAGAACGTGTTTGAAAGCATAATGGGCACCTTGCTAGACATAAAGGGCAAAACAAAAGAAGGGCTCAATTCACGCATGGACTTGGTAGATTTAGGCATAAAAAAGGAACTACATCCCGTTCTTCAAGAAAATGGGAAGTACCATCTCCCAGCAGCAAGCTACAATCTCAATGTAGATGAGAAACATGCGATGTGTGTTTGGCTCAAGAATTTGAAAGTCCCATCCGGATTCTGCTCTAGCATACGGAGTATTGTGTCAATGAAAGTCCTGACAATCACCAACTACAACTCACATGATTGCCATGTCATGCTGACTACATTCCTACCTATTGCCATCAGGGCTATAAATCCTTTGTTTTTAAAGATGGCAATCACACGGTTGTGCTACTTTTTCAACAGGATTTCACAAAAGGTAATTGGCCGTGATGAGTTAGCATCTCTTCAGGAATTCGCAGTGGAGACAATATCACAGTTTGAGATGTGTTTCCCTCCATCGTTCTTTGATATTATGGTGCACCTTGTGGTGCACTTGGTGCCACAAATAGAAGCATTGGGTCCTATGTACTTGCATGAAATGTGGACGTATGAGCGTTTCATGTCAATACTGAATGGCTATGTATCAACCCGTGCTCGTCCCGAGGCATCCATGATAGAGGGGTACTGTACCGAAGAGGCCATTGAGTCCGGAGGTCCATTATGCAATAGTATCCTAAAAGACCAGGTTGCAATAGGTCTGCCTCCGTCACGACACGAGGGTAGACTGTATGGAAGCGGGAGGATGGGACGGAAATCTTTCATCCCACCGGATTACGATATAGTACTTGAGGCACATCAGAGCATCCTACATCAGCTAACGATAATGGAGCCATTTATCCAACAACACATCAATGAGCTTCGCGAGCAAAATCCTGGGCATACGGATGATTGGGTAATGAAGCAACATAAGCAGCGGTTCAACACATGGCTAATGGTGAAGGACATTCCACGTGGAGAAACAATAGAAGAACAAACCATCAAGGGCTTGGCATCTGGACCATCACGCCAGGTCACAACATGGCAAACCTATGACATTAGTGGATTCACATTTTGTACCAAGTCCAAGGACAAAAAGAGCATGTCACAAAACAGTGGTGTTCGATGCGAAGCCATAGATGATGAAACTGGTGAGATTATTACATATTTTGGCTTTATTGAGGACATATGGGAACTAGACTATGGTACATTTCAGATCTCGGTTTTCCGATGTCAATGGGTTGAAGACAAACATGTCACGGTAGACAACTATGGGGTCAGAGTTCTTGATCTAAGTAAGGTAGGTTACAAAGATGACCCATGGATCCTTGCTAATCGTGCTGCACAGGTCTTCTATGCTGAACAGATCATTTCTAACAATGAGAAGAAAAGCACCGACAAACCGAAGCATGTAGTTTTTCCTGGAAAACAACAAGCTATAGGAGTTGATGGTGTATCTGATTTAGAGGATTTTAACCAGTTCAATGACATGTCTCTTTTCATAGACCATCCAACCAAGATAAGGAACGTTGAGCGAAGCATCCCACGCAATTCGATGCCCTGGGTACGCCACGATGGACAAGGCAGAACAATAACTCCCTAGATTATATAGTTGTCATGTAATTGATTATTGTTAGGACATGTCATGTAATTGATTATTGTTAGCGACAAACCGAAGCATGTAATTTTACACGACTTTCTAGAGAGGAGAGGGAGAGGGAGAGGGAGAGAGAGCTATTGTTGCCAATGCGCTCGGAGCAGGTCCAGCACTTACCGTCTGTGCGGATGCAGCACTTTGCACTTTGCACATGGATAGTGTCACAGTCTCCTCTTCCTCATCCTCCAACCCCGCCTCTTCCTCATCCTCCACCACCACCTTGGCTTTCTTTGGAGTGCCGCCGTCATGGTTTATCACCTAGAACGAGGTAAAATAAAAGCAGGGAGGACTATTCGACTAATATATACATATCAGGCAGTAAGAAACAAGCATCTTCAAAGAACATGTTGTAAAAGAACTTGGAAAGATGTTTACCAGATCTGATACTTGTGAAAGAACTTCACACCAATGGTGATGAGAGACGCGAAGCCAGGAGACGACGTAGTATTTAAACACTACAAGAACGGGCATTCTAGTGACAGAGGAGGGAGAGAGAGGGAAGAGAGAGGAGGGAAAGAGGAGAGAGAGAGGAGAGAGAGAGAGGAGAGAGAGGAGAGAGAGAGGAGAGAGAGAGGATAGAGAGAGAGAGAGAGAGGAGAGAGAGAGGGAGAGGGGAGAGAGAGGAGCTAGGGAGAGGAGAGAGAGGAGAGAGAGGATAGAGAGAGAGAGAGGAGCTAGGGAGAGGAGAGAGAGGAGAGAGAGAGGGAGAGATAGAGGAGGGAGAGAGAGGGAAGAGAGAGGAGGGAGAGGGGAGAGAGAGGAGGGAGAGGGGAGAGAGAGGAGAGAGAGGAGAGAGAGAGGGGAGAGAGAGAGAAGTAATATATAAATATATATTATGTATACTAAATATATATATTTATATATTTAATATGTACAAAAATTTATATACTTAATGTATGAATATACAATAAAAAATAATATACTAAAAACATTTCTACTGGCGGTTGACAATGAAAACCGCCAGTAGAAAACATTTTTACTGGCGGTTGTCGATGAAAACCGCCAGTAGAAATGGCCTCCACAATCTGTGGATGGCATTTCTACTGGCGGTTCTCTATGACAACCGCCAGTAGAAATGATTTCTACTGGCGGTTTTCATTGTCAACCGCCAGTAGAAATGGCGCCTATATAAAGGGTGGCGCGCGGGAGCCGAAAAATTTACAAGTCCCTGGCGCCAGTTCACTTCAAGACGACGCCGTCAGGCTGCTGGATTTCGACCCCGAGGTTTTCGCCGGCGATCGTCCCCGCGCCCGTCCCCACGCCGCCATTCCCGCCCCGCACCACAGTCTCCAGGTTTCTTTCTCTTCCCCTAATCTGCCGTACCGCCGCCGTGTCTACCACGCCGGCAGCCGCCGCTGCCGCGTTTAGTAAACCCTAGGGCACGCGCCGCCGCCGAGAGGGAGGAAGAGAGAGGAAGGAGAGGGAGAGGGAAGAGAGAGGAGGGAGAGGGAGAGGGAAGAGAGAGGAGGGCGCACGCGCCGCCGCCGCCGAGAGGGAGAGAGAGAGAGAGAGGAGGGAGAGGCGTGGTGAGTTCCTTTCCTCTCTGCTCTCTTCTTCCCTTCTGCTTTCCCTCTGATCCCCTCTGCTCTCTTCCACGCGGTGAGCCCGGCGCGGCGAGCTCTTCCCCCACAGGCTCGTGACCAGCAGACACATCAGGATCAGGCTCCATGGCCAGCAGCTCTCCGACCCCTTCTTGATGCCTGGTGCTTGGTGTAGCCGTGTAGGTGAGAGAGGGAGAGAGCCATGCTACAGTCGGCCAGCATCAAGGAAAAATTCTTATCAATTTGTACAACAGTTCTTATTGTTTAGGCATGTAGCTGGTGCCTGGTGTAGCCGTGTCGGTGGTGTAGCATCCTTTACTTTTTTTATCAAATCTACGACATACTCATCCACAAGCTATTGTTATTATAAATTAATCTCCTTATTAGTGAACTTAGCAGCAGTTCTTGACTTACAAATCTACGACATACTCATCGTTTATGGTTCTTGACTTACAAATGTACAGCAGTTCTTGTCAATTTGTGTTTCTTGCGCTACTGAATTGTTTTTTAGACTTGAGTAATGTAAATAATTCTATGCAAATAGTGTATGTAGATCATAATGTATTAATATGCAGATCGTAATTGCTATTAGTTCCTTTATATTTTGTTATTATAGACAGTTTGCATGAACACTTCATATGTGTTCAAATGTATGTTAGTGTAGATCCACCTGAAGCCTGCTCCACTTGGGCGAACAAAAGAGCTGCATGTTCAGTGCCGCCAACAGCTATATTTGCCTCTGGTGGTTTATGTTCTTTTTCATCCTTCTTTGGACGCTTACAGTCTTGTGTCCAGTGACCATAGATGCCACAATTTCTGCACCTCCCTTTCCTCCTCGGAGTTCCTTTGGAAGTGAGCTTGCCTTTGTTAGAACTGCCACTACTGCCCACATCAGAACGATGTGTCATCTTGGGTTTCCACTGACCAGCACTTCCATTGTTACCTTCCTTCCTTGTCAGCCATGTATTTTGTATGAACCTCTTGGAGAGTGTCAAGTCAATGAACTATCTTCGAGTACTATTGGGAAGTGTATCTCTTTGATGTATTTTTTTTCTAGTGATATCGATGGTGCCGAGTAACACCAAATTTGGACTTGTGTCCATATCTATAGATGCTAGTAGTTGAGCACTAGCGCCTACAATCTTGACTACCTCATCCCTATTCTCTGTAGGACCCCAAGAAGAGATTAAACCCTGTAGTCTACCACCTCCCGTTATTTGTGGGCTTCACCGATGGCTGGAAACATTTGGTGATAGCAAACGACCTTCGGGCTGAAGACGTCTGCGAGCTTGTTAAGAGGCCAGACGATGTTGAGCCGGTGTACTATGTCCGGATGTGTGGTCACAAAATTAAAAGCTGCCCCGGCTGCATGTGTGTGCTTCTCTTCTCTTAGGTGGGGTGCTAAGTGATCTTAGTAGCCGACATAAGAGAAGAGAAGCGCACAGATGAAGCCGGGGCGGCTTTAAATTTTGTGACCACACATCCGGACAGAGTACACCGGCTCACCATCGTCTGGCCCCTTAACAAGCTCGCAGACGTCCACAGCCCGAAGGTCGTTTGATGTCACCAAATGTTTCCCGCCCTCGGTGAAGCCCACAAATAACGGGAGGTGGTAGACCACAGGGCTTAATCTCTTCTTGGGGTCCTACAGGGCTTAATCTCTTCTTGGGGTCCTTCAGCATGGCTGTGATGTTATAATGCTGAAGGACCCCAAGAAGAGATTAGGGTTAAGGGTTTAGTGCCTGAGGATGTATTTAATTATACTATTTGTTAATATGAATTTAATTATTGCTTACGTTAATATGTGTTAATATGTATTTAATTATTGCTTATGTATTTGTATATATATAGCTCAATGAGTTCTCCGATCAAGGACCAAGATTTAGTGCCCGAGCACATGGACAAGAGTGTTGCTCAAGAACAATCCAGCAGTGAAGGATATGAAACGCCTAGCGACCCTTTTCCTACCACTAGCATAGATAGGGCCGCTCTCCGTGAGTTGCAACGTGACCGTACTTATGATCCACAAGAAGCTGAGGTAAAAGTACGCATCTTTAGCTTCGTATGTGTACCCTACTGATTTCACATGCATGATCTCTTGTGCATTTTATTACATGAATAGGAGGTCGTGTCTGAATTTCGTGCGATACTCAAAGAAGCCGTGGCACGAAACGAAGACGTACCGGAGCCGACCCAAGACGCACCGGAACAGACCAAGACAACAACCGAGACGTCAAGGAAAAGGAAGCAGAGCGATCGAAAAAGAGGTGACAGGGGGCTGAACAAGTTTCCCGACCAAACATACAAAATCTCAGACGTGAGCCCGAAAGGTCAGCCCCTAGCTCCGGAAGAGGCACTACCTAAGTTCCGGAATGCACTTGGGTTTTTAGTTAGAGATAATCTTGACATAACAATACGACAGTGGAGAGATGTGCCAGATGATGTCAAGAATCAAATATGGAATAAGCTATTAATGAGGTTCGTTCTGCCTCGGGGTTCAGAAGAACTCGTGAAGGAATACACGATGAAGCAGCTTGCAATCAATTTCCGAAACTGGAGGTCTGAGATGAACACAAAGTTTGCAAAGAAAGGTCTGGACCCGACCAAAAAATATAAAATCTCAGCAGGTCAGTGGGCAGTATTTCTAGAGCAGAGGAGCAACCCTGATTTCATATCTCTAAGTGAGGCAAATTCAGAACTATCAAAGAAGAACAAGTACCGCCACCACCTAGGCACAGGTGGTTACAAGCGTCAGGTTCCTAAATGGAGACAAGAAGACGCCGAGAAGAAGGCCGCAGGGTTGCCGACGCTGTCCGAGCAACTTGGTGAAAGGGCGGCAAATTGGCTCCGTGCTAGAAAACCAAGGGAAACCGAGACCGGTGTATCTTTTGATGATCCCATTGTCGAAGAAGCGGCAAAAAACATATATACAATGGCAGCTAAGCAGAGCGAAGGAACTTTTAAGCCACAAAGGGAAAGAGACATCCTAATGGCTGGTCTCGGTAACCCTGAGCATCCTGGCCGTGTACGAGGAATCTCGTCTAAGGAAGGATGGAAGGAAGGATTCGGACAACAGTGGGAAAGTCTGTACAGGAAACGTGATCGATACAAGGAAGAGATGGCGGATTATTTTAAGGAGGAGGCCAAGAAAGAGTTCAAAGCCATGATATCTCAAATGCTATCGAATCCTCCTCCAGAATTGATGCAACAGTTGGCGAGTGCGATGTCTGTTCAACAGATGACCACTCCACAAATACAAATAATTCCAGCAGCTCAACCGCCGGCTTCCACAAATTGTACGACATTACCAAGCTCTGTTGCTTCAACGGGAAATAAGGACCGTTATCCAGTTGATGACATCACAAGGCCTGTGGCGTGCACACTGGTTATAAGATATGGTATTAACAATAAACGTACAAAGAAAGTAGCCACAGGCCTTGCGATCCCAGGACGTAAGTTCCATGGAAATGATATTCCAGATGATTATTGCAAAGTAGAAGTGACGTCGGTCGTCCAAGGATCCGAGGACGACATGCTAGACATCCCTGGGCCCGAAGGTATCGAGAAACTTGGACAAGCTATCAATAATTTTATCCTTTGGCCTCGAAGGGATGTCGATTTGCTTGATTGGTCGAATTCGTCGCAGGCGTCGCAGGCCCAACCGTCTCCGCCTTCTCAAATTTTTGCTCCTATTGTACATCCATCATCCTCACCTCCTCAAACTTCACATGCTGCTCCTCATCCTTTTTCTGACCCACCGTCTCCGCCACAAGCATCACCATTCAGGGCTCCACCACCTTCTCCTCCCCATCCTCTTGGTGACCCACTGTCTACGCCACCATCAAGGGATCCACCTTCTCCACAACCATCAAAGGATCCAAGGCCATCAAAGAAATCTAAACTTCCTATTCCAAAATTGGTGTCCCCGTATCAGAAAAAGAAGAGTAAAGCTACTACTGCTGGCACAGCTCGGTTTTTGAAAGGGATTGGACGGAGCCTCACGTCACAAACTGTTGATTTGGCCAAGCACGAGGAGTCTGCAAAAAAGGCTGAGGCAATGGCCGCAAAAATAAAGAAGCCAACTAAGGCAGATTACAAAAACGTGCCTAAAAAATATGTGCCGGGCAGACCTCTGCTACCTCTTGAGAAACTAAGAAAGGTCCCGGCTGGTGTTAAAAGGTTGCATGACTGGTACATGCGGGCATCATCGGTTGGCATCGACACCATCAGTGTGCATATACCAGACCATGCTTTTATTGGTTCGGACCAAAAGGCCGTTGTTACATTCGAGGACATGTGGTTAATGATGAACCTTCAGAGACTCGACGTGCAACTTGTAACGATGTTTGCATTGTAAGTGTCGCTCATACTTCCACATATGTGTGTTATTATTAGTGAGCTGTATAAAATTTCAATATCTGACATGCACGTGTGACTTGCAGAATGCAACATGATCAGCAGGAGATTCTTTACGGTACCAAGCCCAATGCTAGTGCCAGTAAAAGGGTTGGGTATCTCAACCCAATACTTATATCCGAGGAAAGCCACACTTTTAGAATCGGGAAAGACAACGATGAATTACGGGGAAAGACGGACGAAGAAGTTGAGAAGCGTATAAAGGATATGAAGAAGGATTTTGAAGCTCGATACGCCACCTATATAGGACATGCAATGCTTCAATTTCAAGACAGGGAAGCCATAATAGCCCCGTACAACTTTAAGTAAGTGTGATTTTGCATAAATAAAATCAATAATTTCAATACACATGCATCACAAATTTGATTCGTACAGGGACCACTGGATATGCTTCCTCATTTATCCTAAGGTTGGAAAGGTGCTGGTGCTCGACTCCTTGAACTTCGACCCTTCGACATATGCAGAATTCCTCAGCACCTTAGAGCTGTAAGCCTTTTCTATGCATGCATACTTTTATCGATTAAAATTTGAGAATAACATGGTGATTCTATTTGAGATCACAGGGCTTATAGATTCTATAAGATGAGAGGTGGAAAGTACGACCTGTCGAAACAACGCGTGCCACTAGACATCCATCATCACTGGCCGGTAAGTATGTGATTTTATGAATACATATCATACACAATGTTGCAACTAAATAACCAATCTCCCGTTATGTAGTGCCACAAGCAACCACAAGGATCGGTCCTATGTGGATTCTATGCGTGCGAGTTCATGAGAGTGAACGGACGATACATCACGAACCCTGACAAGGTATTATTAGTAATAGTCAAGTATGTATTTATGTCATTAAAGATGCAAATGTGTTATTATTGAGTATAAATAGATGATGTTTATAAAATTCCTTTACAGCAATTTCAACGAGGAAACCCGGAGAACTTGACCGAAGCTGCATTGTATGGCATAGTCGAGGACCTCTGCACATTCATATTGAAAGAGGTCATTCCCGCAGAAGGAAAATATCACGATGCTTCCGGGACATTAGCTTTGCCAGAGTTCAGAATACTAACAGAAATTAGTAGATTATCTCTTAGCCGAGATAGTTATTAGAGCTTAGGTGAAAACTTATGATGTATAGAATGCATGAAGCATATATGGTTGTAAACAGAATACTTTGATGTATATAAATGTATGTATGTTGCTTTCAATATCAATATAGATCTATATATATATATGTTTGTGTGTGTGTAAATAAATAAATATATAATTCAGTATTGTTTGAAATTTGAAAAAAGGCGGGAAAACTTCCACTGGCGGCTAAATAAAGTAAACCGCCAGTGAAAAGTGCATTTCCACTGGCGGTTTGCTTTATAAAACCGCCAGTGGAAATGCATTTTCACTGGCGGTTTTCTTTATTCAGCCGCCAGTGGAAATGAACTTTTCACTGGCGGTTCCTTAAGAAAACCGCCAGTGAAAATGCACTTTTCACTGGCGGTTCCAAAATAACCGCCAGTGGAAATGCTGATTTCCACTGACCCCTAGCACTGGCGGTACTGAAAAACGCCTGTGTAAATAGGTTTAGAACCGCCACTATAGAGCTTCTGTGTACTAGTGTATTAATAATAGAGATTATTATTGAAGGACAGGAAAAAATTATATATATATCTTTACACCGTATAATATTTAGCACACAACCAATGAAAATTGTAGACTATTGCCACCTTTCTTAATATTTACTATACAACCAATGTAATTTGGGTAATGTAATGCAATGAACTTTAAAGGCAAGTTGTGAATTATCAGGCTGTTTGCTTCGGATGAAAGCTAGCTGTTCGAACTGGTGCAACAGCAATACACAAAGACAAAATACTATAGAAACAGTAGAAACCGCTTCGGATTAAAGCCACACGAACAACCTATATATATATATATATGATGTGTGACCAATATCATCTTTCTTAATTATAGCCGGCTGGAGCATGGATGGAGGCTTTGGTGCTTGACTCCAAATTCATCTGTATGGTAACATTGTAAACATTCAGCTAATCAGCTATCCTTGTTTTTATATGTTGGTATGGTATGGCTTGGGTTATACCCAACCAATGAGTCCTCCGCCCCTGATAGAGATGAGAATATTGTTGAAGGTAGCCTAACAACTAGAGAGGGGTGTGCATGGAGTAGATGGGTAGCTTGGCTGTCGTCGATGGCTTGTGTGGTTGTAGGCCTTGCTTGATGTGGGAGTTAGCCGACGAGGGGACAAACATAGCTACGAGTAGCAGGGCTGGACTGGACCCAGATAGAGTCGAGTGAGGGCATATGCTCCCGCTCATTTCTATTGTAAGTAGTAGAGTCTAGATTTTCACTATGAGATATCCTATTCATTTTAATTTAGATGTCTCTGCTCTGTTATTTTGGTGCTCATACTTACAAGTATTCCATCAATCATATTTTATTCTGGATTCGTGCAGCCAACGGTGACGTACATTTTTTTTTGACAAGAGGATCACCCCATTTCTATTATATCATAACAGAAATACAAAAGTTTTTCTGATGCACATATGGCAAACAGCGACAGTAGAGAATCTGATTCAGATTACATGACCAAACCGTGCAAAATGATAGGAGGGGGCAAGGGATCGTTTTCCACAGGATATATGGTCCATGACAGGTAGAACAAGAAAGCGACATGCAACAAGGTTCGATGACCACAAAAGATATCTAAAGACTGTATTTAGATAAAAAAACAGACGCTTCACAACCGCCAGCATTCTGAAACGAAGCATACACAAAGCACGTTAGTCCTCCATCGCATCACCAGGACCCATAATTTGTCTCCCCACTCTAGAACTTGCAGCCTGCACCAGAAGTCTCGCTCCCTACTGAAGAAGATCCTGCAGTTCTTTTTTGCTAAGTCCTACCCAAGATGAGATCAAAGCACCAATGTGACAAATAATCTCATTAGGGGATTTAATCAGAATCTCATCAAAGCACATTTTATTTCTGGCTTTTCAGATCGCCCAGCAGATAGCAGATATTAGCACAACATGCGTGATTTTATCGATCTTAAGATGGCAATGAAGCCATACAAAACATTGATCAATATTTCCAGGAATATAATTCCTGTTAAGGCATTAAACAACCACACCCGAGATAACCTTTGCAACTGAGCATCTAAAGAAATGGTGATCAATAGTTTCATCCTGAGAACAAAACTACAAGTGTGGTCACCTTTCCACTTTCTTTTAATCATGTTATCTCTGGTTAAAAGGGCTTTATTTTCAAGTAACCACATGAAAATTTTAATTTTTGGGGGGATTTTGGCTTTCCAGATATGTTGCATGTTCAGCCAGAGATGTTGTTTGACAAACTGTTATACATTGATTTAACTGTAAAGGTTTTCTTCCCTCCCCAGTCCCTAATTCCACTAAACAGTGTCAGGAAAGTCTTGAAACTCGAAGTTCTCATAATCACCGCAAAGTGATATCCATCGAAGCTCGTTTTCATTATTTAGCCATCTTCTGAAGGACAATTGCCAATTTTTCTCTTGCATCTTTAACTAGAATAAACTTGTCATCACAAATCTCATATAATTCGAGATCAATTGTACATAAAGGCCTCTCATTTACCCAACTGTCTAGCCAGAATCTGGACTTATCTCCACACTTAGTTGTGATTTATCTACCTTTCAGGTATAAAGCTCTGATTTTAATTAAGTCTTTCCATACAGGGGAGTCAGAGTTTCTCACTTTTATATTGTATAAGTCTTTTTCCATGGAAGTATTTCTTGACAATTGTCTTTTGCCAAAGACTCGATTCATTTTCAATCTTCCACCACCATTTACAAAGAAGGCTTATGTTTAAAGCTTCTAGATTTTTAATACCCAAACCTCCATTTTTCTTTGTGTGACAAACTTTGTTCCAATTTACCTAGTGAAAGGGAAATGTGGCTTTGGGCAATTTCAATAATGTTTTGGTGATTAAGTGCCCAACACATTTAATTAAGTTCTCATGTGCCAAGTAAAGAGAAAAGTGCAAATCAAAGAGAAATGTACGTTTCTAGACTTAGTACATTGTTTTGAGTACTAATGTGTTTTGTCTAAGTGCTAGAATCAGTGAGAAAAGAATTTGTCAGAGAGGAAATCTCCGACCGGGTGGCGGAGGGCACCCGCCCTAAATCCTAAGATGAGGAGGGGCCTAAGCGTTTTGCCTGTTATGCGAGATGGATGGACAAACACAAGAACACGCGAGGGTTTAGAGTGGTTCGGGCCGCCGGAGCGTAATACCCTACTCCACTGTGTGTTGGATTGCTGTGGAAGCTTGAGAGTCTGAGTGAACTTGTGTTGTAATGTCGTATGCCTCCCCTTTTATAGCCGAAGGGGGGCATGCACAAAGGTACTAAGCCCTGACATGTGGGCCCAGGGACAAAATGTATATAGCACTTGGAGCTACTAATGTTCGTTGCTGGGGCAATCTTCCCGTGCCCTTACACCCGAGATCTGTGTATCCTCGGCGTGCTAGGGAAGCTTCTTGTACAAGGGACGATATCCACTGTGCGCTGCACAGCATGGGCGCACTGTTTGGTAACAGACTTGACAGGCGCATCGCCTGCAAGGCTACCCTGACGTCGTCTATCAGCGGAGTGGACATGACACATTAAATGCTGAGAGGGCACATCGTCTGTCAGCGTGGTGGCAGGCAGCGTGTCCTCTCCATATTAAATGCAGAGACTGCGCGGCTTTAGGGGCCTTACGTCAGGCTCCACCCATTGGCTTATGTCACGGGTCACAAGCCACGCGGCAGCAGCGGGTCTCTTCCTGAGCGGGGAGCGTACGACAAGCCTGTACACGTGCTAGCGCCGGACCCTTACTCATGCCGGGGTTCCCCCCCATCCCGGGTCCTTGATAAGGTTCGGACCTTACTCGGAGGGACCTGGGGCCCAACGGAGGGACCCGACATACCTTTCTGGGAGTCCTGGACTATAGTCAAAGGCTCAGGCTGTGCGTACAGGTCCTCTGCGGGGGTCCGGACCCGATAATGCACCCTGGGGTGTATTATCTTTCCTTGCCACGTGGTACCCCTGAACTTGCCCATGTGGTGGGGTCAGGGTGTCGTTCTCCGTGCGGCGTCTTTATACCGTAGTAGAGGGTACCCCTGATTGAGGGTACTGACAGTGGCCTCTGGGCCTGCCTTAGGGGAGGGTGTGAGCCTACAGGTGGGGCCAGAGTCTGATTGGCGATTTGCCTGCTGCTCCTGCGCGCCTGTTGATGCAATTACTGTCAGCCCGCCTCTGACTGCCACGCTCGTTCCCACGGCTGACTAGCCCGTGACCTTTGTACTTAATGTCACTGTTGGGCCATGCGTGGGGTGCCTCGAGTCGCTGCACTGGTTCTAAAAACTTATCTTTTCAGTCTTCTACGGCGGCCCTGAGGGGACACGGCATTGGCGCAAGCGGCGGTGCGATTTTTCCGCACCCAGTAACCAGCGCGCCGGTTGCATGACATGTGGGCCTGGGCCCCCATGTTGGACTGCCGATTGCAGCAAAGCTAAGGGGGCGCACAACCGTGGGGCAGTTGTATGCTTCCTGCGCGGCGGTTCACCTTCTTGACCGCTGGTTTCGGCGAAAATGAAGAGGCACATAATCGCTTGGCGGTTGCACGCTCGTTGTGCGGTGGTTCGTCTTCTTCGTGCTTCGGGTCAGCCTATATGACGTGTGGGGCCTGGCCCTCGTGTCATAGGACGGGATCCTCGGTGCACACCGAGGGAGACTTTGCCCGTGACGCTCCGAGGCGCAAGAGGGGAAATCTGCCTTTAAAAAGGGATCGATCTCTCGGGTAGTAGCCATGCCTCGCTCCTCTTGCATCCTTCATGCCCTTCCGCCTTCCGGGCCTCTGGATGGGGCGCGTCGGTGTTCGCTGGAGGGAACCGCGTCAAGGCCATCCCCTCCGGCGTTGTCATCGTCGGAGAGCCCGCGCTTGCAGCGGGGCTATCGATCTTGTCTTCTTCTTGCTGCTGTTGGAGAAGCACGGCCTCGTGGAGGTTGGCGCTCTTTAGCAATCGCTCGGCTTCAAGGATTTTCATCATGCAGCCCGGCTGTAGTCCCCTACCAGTGGTCATCTAGAAGGATGACCACCAGCTTCGTGGTGGGGAGAAGCAAGCCGGGCTGCGGCCTCCCCCCCACCCTCAGCTTCAAGGATGTTCATCATCCTCGCTGGGGTGGAGGGCGATCCGAGTCGGGGCCCTGCCCTCCGCATTTGGCTGGTGACCCGCTTCTTCCTCCAGCATTCGAAGGAGAAGGATGTTCCCAGCCTTGCGGAGGAGGCGAACTTCGGCTACACGGGGCCGGCTGGCTATAGGCCGTCAGCTGCAACGTGTTTGGCCCTTTGGGCTGGATGGCTTTGGTGCCGCCTCCGACACTGCCTCCTACCGTCTGGCCGGGGCGTGGCTGTCCGTCCACCACACGGGCGACGGTCGCGCCGTGCACGGGTCCGCCACATCCACGGCTTCTCCTGCCCACCGGCCGCACTGGGGGGTCATACAAGACGTTGTACGCCGCGGGAGTGGCGGCCGTGTTCTTGGATGGTCTTATCCTCACTTCCATGGGAGGACGGGAGCGAGGACCCCTTTGCGCGTCCACTGGTGCAGAGGTGGGCGCTGTCATCGGTGCTGAGGTGGTCGCCGCTGCTGGTGAGGCTGCCCATTGCAGAGGTGGTTGCCTCCACTGGCGAGACCATCAAAGCCACCTACCGCCAAGTCCTCGACTCTTTGGCTTTAATGGCCTCATTGTCACCCCCCGTAGGAGGATGGGGGCGAGGACCTCCTTCCAATGGCGCACACCCTGAGGTGGTCGCTGCCGCTCGGAGCGGAGGTGGTTGTCGCTGCTGGTGCAGAGGTGGTCGCTGTCGCCGGCGAACCGTCAGAGCAGAGATGGTCACCGCCGCCGGTGAGGTTGCCCGGAGCTAGCTTCTAGCGCGACTCTTGCTGGTGCAACACAGTTCATTCCTGCAGAAATGGAACTAGGGCCCCGATTATAAGGGAATGTAATAACATATGTTTGCTTGGAAGCAGAATGTAATAACATATGTACGCAGGATTTTAGTCTGGGAAGCCAAGTTGTGTGTCCAGACCCCCTGGATGGTGGTTCTAGGTACTAGGACACATGCCACAGAGTGGAGTGTGCAGGCCCACGGTACGGGACCAGGCTGAGCGGCTACACGGCTCCGGACCACCACAGGAGACAAGTGTCTCTTCTCTAGTTCCGGACCCCAAGTTATCGGATGCACAAGACTTATAGTTCCAAATACTAGGGCACCTGTCATGGAGTGGTGGAGTGTGCAGGATTTCGGGTACGGAACCAGGCTAACCGACCACACAGGCTCCGGACCACCCCATGGAATGGGCACCCGTTCTTTAGAACCGGCCCCTAGGCTTTTCCTATTTTTGTAAGGTACTCCTGAGTATTATTTATAAAGCATTGTTTAATACTTATCTGTGTATCGCTCGTTCCTGCTGTGTGCGACGTTACATTGTTGACTCGCCCTGGTGGCTGGCGCCCCGCCTAGGATGTAGGCTTGATGTGTCGAGGTTAGATACCAGCGTGTGTGAAAGAGTTGTCAACGACTCTTGGGAGGCAGCCTCGCCGAGACCTGGATCTGTACACAGCTTTAGCTAAGGAGCGTTAGTAATACACCCGTAGGACCCGTCATCTGGCACTAGCCATCCTTTGATACATGCTCGGAACTTGCAGGGTTTAGTCTGGGGGAGCCAAGTTATGCGTCCGGATCCCCTGGATGGTGGTTCTAGGTACTAGGACACCTGTCACAGAGTGGTGGAGCATGCAGGCCCACGGTACGAGACCAGGCTAAGCGGCTACACAGCTCCGGACCACCCCTGGAGACAAGTGTCTCTTCTCTAGTTCTGGACCCCAGGTTGTCGGAACACAGGACTTATAGCTCCAAATACTAGGGCACCTGTCACGGAGTGGTGGAGTGTGCAGGATTTTGGGTACGGAACCAGGCTAACCGGTCACATAGGCTCTGGACCACACCATGGAATGAGCTCCCATTCTTTAAAATTGGCCCCCAGGTTGTCGGGCCCTCCGCCCTCCTGCTTTTGCATAGAGGTCCTAAACTGCAAGCCTGCCTGTTCAATTCGGATGTCATTATGCCTGATAGGATGGGTACTGATCGGGTGGGTTGGATAAAATACAGTTCAGAAACTGCAGGGTAAGATCTTGGAGCAGTAGGATAAAACTATCATAGAAGCGCATCTGAGGGGGTAAATCCTCCCCGTATAACATGACATGCATGGGTGTAGGCCAACAGGCCGGGTTTATGAGGGCGGACCTCACCGGACTGGCGTACACGTGTGCGTTACTTAGCTAAAAAAAGGGAGAAAAGTTCGACCCCTCGGACTTGCTTCTATGGATAAAACTTACAGAGATGCTATAGGGGTTAGGAAGGGGTACTCCTTTAGTTGTAGCAGGATGGTCACCCTTGGGTCGGCGTGTTCCTTGTCACCTTGGAGGGTCCTTCCCAGCTGGGGGAGTGTTTGTGGAGCCCTTCTTGGTTTGGTGCTTACCATAGGACTAGGTCCTGACCCTAGGTTCCCATCTACGTTTAACGGGGGAGCCCTCGTCCCTGGCTGAGGACTGGACCTGTGGGGAGTCTAGTAGGGTTTCTGGGGGAAGATAGACTTCGGCCCCGTAGATTGGGGGACACGGGGTCCCTCTGGTGGTCCGTCTAGTCGTCGTTATCGGAGTGGGAGTCTCTAGTGAAGACATCCTTTAGGTCCCCTTCGGGTGACTGATACCCGAGGTCTCGCTCAGCCGCGGCCACCTCACCGTTGTCGACCTTTTCCTTGCCAGGACGACGACGAGGTGGGGAGCCGTCCTTGGAAGACTGCTCACGCCGCTCGCTGATGCGTTCGCTGACACGTTTCGCGAGATCAATGATCTCGTGACACTCCACGGCGCTGTGGCGACTGTTGGGGTGGACAGGGCACGAGCCACTGTTACCCCTCTGCGGCTGTGGGCGCTTGTTGCGATCGCCTCGGACCCGGTCGCAGCTGCGACGACCAGCGTGGTAGACTACGACCTCTCGTAGCCGCAGCCCTTCTTTTTCTTTTTGCCGTCTCGGGGGGTGGCACCCGAGCCACCCGTCTGGGTAGTCCCGGTTTGTGGGGCCGAGTGCCATGCACGGCCCTCGGCGGCTCTGGAGCACTTGTCAGCCAGAGCAAAGAGCGTGGGGACAGTCTCCATGTCATGCGTGGCCAGCTTCTCCAACATTTTCTTATCACGTACTCCCTGTCGGAAGGCCGTGATGATGGAGGCATCGGAAATACGAGGTATAGTACCTCATACTTTGGTGAAGCGGGAGATAAACGTCCGAAGGGTCTCTCCGGGCTCCTGCTTCACTGCGTGTAGGTGGGCCTCCACGCCGTGTTGCTGGTAAGCGCTGGCAAAGTTTGCAACGAACCACGCACAGAGCTCTTCCCAGGTGTAGATTGACCCTGGGGCGAGGTTCATGAGCCAAGTCTGGGCGGGCCCAGACAAGGCAACATGAAAATAAGTTGCCATCACAGCGGTGTCCCCACCTGCTGTTGTGATGGCGGTGACGTATACCTGCAGGATTTCTGACGGATTTGATGTACCGTCGTATTTTTCCGGTAGGTGCGGCCTGAACTTGGGTGGCCACGATGCTGCACGGAGATGATCCGCGAGAGCGGCACACCCTACGCCGGCTAGGGGGACACCCGCCTGGAACCAGGCACCCACTGGGGTTCGCGGCGTTTCCGCAGTGAAATCTTGGTCGAGGTTGCGGCCCTTGATGTTTTGTCGGCGCTCACGCGCCCTTTCCAGGGAGACCCGGGCATCTTCCCCCGCACGCCTGCGGTTGAGTTCTACCCGGAGGTCGTCGGTCTGTGCACCCCTTACGGAGGGCAAATGCACAGACATCGTCGCCTCGCGTTGGCGCCGGGATGACCGAGGCCTGGACATGGTCGAAGCAGAATGTGCCATGCCGAGTAGCCGGTCGACGTCGTCACGCCACTGCTTCATGGCCCTCGGTGAGGCCGTGGAGCTAGGGGGTGGCGTAGCAACTCCCTGGCTGCAGACAACGCCATAGGCGCTGCCCTTGACGGAGTCCGGGACGCTTGTGCAGGCGTGTGCTGCTGCACAGCGTGTACAGCAGTAGTCCCAGACTCAGGGTGGTCGGGTACTCGCGGTGTAGAGGATGCGACTTCTTGCTCCATCGCAAAATCTTCCGACGTTTCGGTGCAGTGCTCGATGATCCGCACCATCATGCTGAATAAGAACATAGGCAAAAACCTAAAGCCTTGCCCCTACCTGGCGCGCCAAATGTCGGAGAGGAAATCTCCAGCCGGGTGGCGGAGTGCACCCACCCTAAATCCTAAGATGAGGAGGGGCCTAAGCGTTTTGCCTGTTATGCGAGATGGATGGACGAACACAAGAACACGCGAGGGTTTAGAGTGGTTCGGGCCGCCAGAGCGTAATACCCTACTCCAATGTGTGTAGGATTGCTGTGGAAGCTTGAGAGTCTGAGTGAACTTGTGTTATAACGTCGCATGCCTCCCCTTTTATAGCCGAAGGGGCATGCACAAAGGTATTGAGCCCCGACATGTGGGCCTAGGGACAAAATGTATATAGCACTTGGAGCTACTAATGTTCGCTGCTGGGGCAATCTTCCCGTGCCCCGACATCCGAGATATGCGTATCCTCGGCGTGCCAGGGAAGCTTCTTGTACAAGGGACGATATCCACTGTGCGCTGCATAGCACGGGCGCACTGTTTGGTAACAGACTTGACAGGCGCGCCGCCTGCAAGGCTACCCTGACGCCGTCTGCCAGCGGAGTGGACAGGACGCATTAAATGCTGAGAGGGCACATCGTTTATCAACGTGGTGGCAGACTGCGCGTCCTCTCCGTATTAAATGCAGATACTACGCGGCTTTAGGGGGCCTTACGTCAGGCTCCACCCTTTGGCTTATGTCACGGGTCACAAGCCACGCGGCAGTAGCGGGTCTCCGCCTGAGCGAGGAGCGTACGACAAGGCCTAGACACGTGCTAGCGCCGAACCCTTACTCATGCCGAGGTTCCCGCCATCCCGGGTCCTTGTTAAGGTCCGGACCTTACTCGGAGGGACCTGGGGCCCAACGGAGGGACCCGACATACCTTTCTAGGAGTCCTAGACTATAGTCAAAGGCTCGGGCTGTGCGTACAGGGGTCCGGTGTTCCTCTGTGGGGGTCCGGACTCGATAATGCACCCTGGGGTGTATTATCTTTCCTTGCCACATGGTACCCCTGAACCTGCCCATGTGGTGGGGTCAACGTGTCGTTCTCCGCGCGGCGTCTTTATACCGTAGTAGAGGGTACCCCTGATTGAGGGTACTGATAGAATTGGAAAAAGAGAAGGCTGTGTGCAACCAACTTCAGCTCGGCTTGGCACACCAGACTGTTCGGTGGTGCACCGGACAGTGTCCGATGCGCCAGGCTGGTCCGCGTGAAAAGGCCGCTCTCGGGACTCGACGGCGGCGTACGACTATAATTCACCGGACTGTCCGGTGGTGCACCATACTGTCCGGTGAGTCATCCGTGGCGAACTCGTCGCTCTCGGGAAGAGGATCAGTGGCGTATGGCTAAAATTCACCGGACTGCCCAGTGGTGCACCGCACTGTCCGATGAGCCAACGGATGCCAGCGCCAACGGTCGGCCACACAATCTTCGCGCGACGCGTGGCAGCTCCAACGGTCGGTGGGGGGCACCGGATAGTGTCCGGTGCGCCAATGAGCCCAGAGTTGCAATGGTCGGATGTGCATGATTTGGAAGGCGATCGCGCACCAGACAGCTACAGGGACTGTCCGGTGGTGCACCAGACTGTCCGGTGCACCACCCGACAGAAGGCAAGTTTGGCCTCCAACGGCTCCTAGCTGCCTTGGGGCTATAAAAGGGACTCCTAGGTGCATGGAGGAGTTACCCAAGCATTCACTAAGTATTCTAAGGCATCCAGACTCTGCTCCCGCGCATTTGCTTCGTTGTGTTAGAGATTTGAGCTCTATTCGAGTCGAGGACTCCCTGTGTTGTCATTTGAGCTTGAAGGAAACGGGTGACGCCTAAGAGGGGGGGGGGGGTGAATTAGGACTTCTAAAAACTATTTCTAACTAGGCCACAATAAAATCCCTAGAGCAAAACCTATGCAAATAATCAAACTAGAGAGTGCAATCTAGGTTTTGTCTAAGTGTTGCTATCTCTACCGCAAAGGCTAAGTTTCAATCTACACCAGATAAGTATGAATACAAGATTGAAACTTAAATGCTTAATGTAAATGCAGAAACTTAACGAGCAAAGTAGAGATACAAACTCTCGTGGATGACGCCGGTATTTTTACCGAGGTATCCGGAACCGCGCAAGGTTCCGATTAATCCTCGTTGGTGCCCCTACGCAAAGGGAAGCCCACGCGAGGGCCAAGCACCACGGTCGAGTAACTCCGTAGAGAGCCGCAGGCCTTCTCCACGCGCAAGTGGTGTTCCGCTTCCGGCTCCTCTCGGACGCTCCCCGCCGTCTCCACTATCGAGCTTCCGGCCGAAATGCCGCGGGCCTCGTTCCCTCCGGTACACGGTGGCGGCCGTGACACAAACGCGGTTGTCACGGTCTCGTAAGACTCTCGCCCCACTCGGTACAATTACAACGGCTCGCGCAAGAGCCGAAGGGTTGTGTGGTTTTTCTAAACTCACTCAACTAACTAGGATTCACCTAGAGCAAGCGCTAAAGCGGTCTAACTAACCTAAGCACTTCGCAAAGCACCTACGCTAATCACCGAGTGATTCTATTAAGCACTTGGGTGTTTGAGCTCTTGGAAATGTGCACTATGTGCCTTGGTATGTTGCTTGGGCTCTCACACTTAAGAATGGCCAGTTGGGATGGTATATATATAGCATCCACACCCCAAACTAGCCGTTGGACAGAAAGCAGCAGCTTTCTGTCGTCGGGTGCACCGGACAGTCCGGTGCACCACCGGACACTGCATTGTAGCATGTCCGGTGCGCCTATCCGTTGCTCTGACAGAGCAGTCGACCGTTGGGCGCGCAGGCTTTTCACACCGGACATGTCCGGTGCGCCACCGGACAGTCCGGTGGTCTTCTCTCCGAGTGCCACCTGGAACTAGCCGTTGGGCTGCTATTCCCTGGTGCACCGGATAGTCCGGCGTGTGGGCACCGGACAGTCTGGTGTGCCACCGGACATGTCCGGTGCGCCATCGCACAGACAGTCCGCAGCAGCACACTTGAACTTTTCCTGGATCTTCTTAATGTCTTCTTTTGAGGTGTTGCTTTCCTCAATTTCTTAGTCCAAGTAAATCTTGCATCTTGTGAACTACAATCATAAACACTAGAAAAACTTATTAGTTCACAGATTGTGTTGTTCATCAAACACCAAAACTCAATTAGCCAAATGGCCGGGGTCCATTTTCCTTACAATCTCCCCCTTTTTGGTGATTGATGACAACACAACCAAAGCAAGCAAATAATACAAGTATTTGAATTAAAATATGCAATCTACTTGCCAAGATGCATGATTGCCCCCACAGAGTGACATTATGGACTTAAGCCTCCCCCTAACTCCATAATTCACTTACTTCCTATTTTTGGACCAAATAACCAAAACCACTTAAAAAAACATTTGTAGATATAAAATTTTAAATTGGTGGTGTTTGGTGTTATATATTGTTTGATATAGTTTTCATTGCTTTGGTCCTTAAAACTTCTACCCCTTTGGCATCAACCACCGAAAAGGAAGACATTAAAAGCATGTAGGAAGTAAATAAAAGCTTGCCCTCATACAAGATGATACCATTTGAAGGATATTTAAATTAAACCACATGAATGATATCATTTGCAAAGATTACTCCCCCTAAACGAGTGTTCCCTTTAGAAAGAAATTTCTTCCCTTATTAGAGATGAAGAAATACTCCCCCTGACAGAGTTCCTCTACTTAGGAAAAAGCATGTGAAAATTAGAGGTGCAAGACATGATTTGAAAAGACTAACTTCCCTTATGCATAGGTAACAGAATATGAGTTAAGTACTTATGCATTTTTAGCAACATGGAAGCATATGATATGAAATATAGTCTAATCAAATGTTGGAGAAGACATGTAATTGATATACAAAGTAGTCTCAAAAGATACCAATTGAAAGTCAATGGCGAGCTTGAGAGACATGAGAGTTCTTGAAGATTTTGTAGTGGAAGATTGTTGTCTTTCTCCGGGGACCTTTTTTCTTACAATGAGACTATCACATGAAATAGACTTGAAAAGGTGTTAGTCTCAAAGTATTAGATTATAGAGTAACCTCCCCCTAACGGTGTGTATACAAGTTTTGAAAACTTGTAGGAGATATGCACTTTGATTTGTTATCAGGAGGGGCAAATTATCCATAATCTTAACTTTGGCACATATAAGATAAATGATACCAAATGTAAGATATAAGCTTTTGATGCATTAGTGTCATTTACTTTTGGAATGTTAAGTAAGCTATGTGCCATGCTTAAACATTTGAAACCATGTAGGTTTGCTTAAGTATATGAATTAAAAACAAGCAATCCTACCATATGATTTTACCTAGTATGCATGATTTTAAACAAGAGTGAATAACAAGTTTAATACTAGGCAAGAAAGGTAGACTAGATACAAAGTAAATAGATACACAAGAAATACAATAAATCTAGTTACCTTAGTCATGGGTGGGAAATTTGGGTCCAAAATTTTTTACTAACCCACTTGGCAATAAACTTGATCCAATATGATGTATCCCATGATATACATCCCAACTTTGCCAAGTCTCCAAATTTCCCGAGGACCTTCGGTCCACTCACTTCCCTTTCGGGATCCAAACTTTCTTGGTGCTCTTCATGGTTGAAATTATTTCCTTTGGCACCCAGATGCGTTTGGCCCCCTTTCCTTTGTTGGCTTGCTTGTTGGCCTTAATTGCTATCACCTTTCCATTCTTTTTCTTCTTGATTAAATATGGTGTAGCGTCCTTTTTGTTCACCTTTTTGATGTAGGTGTTGGAGATTTTGCTTGTTGGCTTTTGCTTGAGCTTTTGCCTTTGTTTATCCCCAGTCATCGCCTTGCATTGGAAAGACTTGTGGCCTTCCTTGTGGCATAGCCTACAAATCACAGTTTCTCCCTCCATAGGCTTGTTCACTCCCGCAGTGGTGTTATCCTGTGGAGGTTGGATTTGTTTGGCTTTGCCTTTCTTGTCATACAAAGCCTTGCCAAGGCGAGCCACTTCTTGCTTTAATTGTTCATTTTCCTTTGCAACCTCATCCGAACATGTTTCTACAACAATATTCTCAACAAAGACTTGGTTGCAGGGGTTAGAATCATCAATTAAATCAAAGCAGGAAGTAGAAGCATCTTTCTTAATTATTTCAGGTATTTCAACTAAAGATGCTGTTGGGGTGCTACCAATGTTCTCTAGCTTAGTAGTTAGCTCATTATTGTGAATGCTAAGAATTTCCATTTTCTCTAGCAAATTTTCAATAGCTTCTTGGGAGCTAGCTAACTTAGCCTTAATCTTTTCATTCTTTTTAATAAGGCTATCATCGGTAGCAGCGGATGGAGCACTAGATTCTAAGAGCTCAATTTTAGTTGATAGCTCACAATTTAAGTTTGCAAAAGTTTCAAATTTTTCTAGCAAACCTTTGTAATCATTTTGAGAGCTAATCAACTTATTTTTCAAAGTTTTAAGTTGAGCTTTTTGCTTAGTGCAAACATCCTGGAAAAAATTAACGGCTTCCGCAAGCTCATCTAGAGAGGCCTTTCCCTCACCTTCATCATCACTACTATTTTCATCACTAGAGGATGGAATGCTTTTGTTACCTCTTGCCATAAGGCATTTGTGTGATGTCCGTGATGATCGTGATGAGGACCGGTGGCTGCGCGTCCTTGGGGGTTCATCTTCACTTGAAGAATCATCCCAAGTTCTAACACTTGTTAGCGCCTGGCCTTTGCTCCTCTCCTTTTTGGGTTTGGCCATATTTGGACAGTTGTCCCTGAAGTGGCCCTTCTCCCCACATGCGAAGCATCCTCTCTTCCTTTGCTTTTTCCTATCAATGTTAAAGAGAAGATCCTCGACTTGCAGGGGCACAGCCATTAGATTAATCTTGCGGATCATCCTCATTACCTTTCCGACGGGTCGGATTGTTTCTTTGTCCTCGGAGGATGATGTGCATGGTTGATTATCTTCTTCATCATCACTTTCTTCTTCTTCCTCTTCTTCACTTGAGGAACTTGTAGCGGGAGCCTTCTTTTTGCCCTTCCTTTCATCACATGCAAAAGCATATGGCTTTGAGGAAGTTGGCTCCTCTCCCCGACTCATTTTTCGCGACATCTCAAAAGCCGCGATTTTCCCAATCACAATGGTCGGGGTCATGTTGCTCAAGTCCTCCATATTGTGAAGGATGGTGATGATGCTCCCATATCATTGTTGTGGTAGCAGGGAGATAATCTTCCTCACAATGTTCGCATCACCTAGCTTATTAATGCCAATAGAATTGAGCTCATTGATAATTAGATTTAAACGAGAATACATGTCTCTCACAAGCTCATCATCTTTCATGGCAAAAGAATTATACTCATTTAAGACTAGGCAATGTTTTTGCTCACGGACATTGGATGTGCCGTCATGGAGCTCATGCAATTTTAGCCAAATCTCATTAGCAGTTTTCAAAGTAAATACTTGATTAAAAATGTCCATGCTAAGAGATTCATACAAGCAAATTTTGGCTCTAGCATTTAAATGTATTTCTTTTTCCTCACTCGTGGTGGGTTTCTCGGGATTCTTGAGGGGTTTCATCCCGTCACGAGTGACTCTCCAAACACCTAGATCAACGGCATCTAGGTAACAAGCCATTCTAGCACTATAATAGGGAAAGTTAGTGCCGTCGAAGTGTGGTGGCCTATGGGTATCCAACCCTTCCTCTAAAAAGCGTTGGCTCTTTTAGCGGTGAAGCTAAAGCGATTCAAATGAGCCAAACCGGTTCTAATACCAATTGAAGGAAATGGGTGACGCCTAAGAGGGGGGGGGGGGTGAATTAGGACTTCTAAAAACTATTTCTAACTAGGCCACAATAAAATCCCTAGAGCAAAACCTATGCAAATAATCAAACTAGAGAGTGCAATCTAGGTTTTGTCTAAGTGTTGCTATCTCTACCACAAAGGCTAAGTTTCAATCTACACCAGATAAGTATGAATACAAGATTGAAACTTAAATGCTTAATGTAAATGCAGAAACTTAACGAGCAAAGTAGAGATGCAAACTCTCGTGGATGACGCCGGTATTTTTACCGAGGTATCCGGAACCGCGCAAGGTTCTGACTAATCCTCGTTGGTGCCCCTACGCAAAGGGAAGCCCACGCGAGGGCCAAGCACCACGGTCGAGTAACTCCGTAGAGAGCCGCGGGCCTTCTCCACGCGCAAGTGGTGCTCCGCTTCCGGCTCCTCTCGGACGCTCCCCGCCGTCTCCACTATCGAGCTTCCGGCCGAAACGCCACGGGCCTCGTTCCCTCTGGTACACGGTGGCGGCCGTGACACAAACGCGGTTGTCACGGTCTCGCAAGACTCTCGCCCCACTCGGTACAATTACAACGGCTCGCGCAAGAGCCGAAGGGTTGTGTGGTTTTTCTAAACTCACTCAACTAACTAGGATTCACCTAGAGCAAGCGCTAAAGCGGTCTAACTAACCTAAGCACTTCGCAAAACACCTACGCTAATCACCGAGTGATTCTATTAAGCACTTGGGTGTTTGAGCTCTTGGAAATGTGCACTATGTGCCTTGGTATGTTGCTTGGGCTCTCACACTTGAGAATGGCCGGTTGGGGTGGTATATATATAGCCTCCACACCCCAAACTAGCCGTTGGACAGAAAGCAGCAGCTTTCTGTCGTCGGGTGCACCGGACAGTCCGGTGTACCACCGGACACTGTACTGTAGCATGTCCGGTGCGCCTATCCGTTGCTCTGACAGAGCAGTCGACCGTTGGGCGCGCAGGCTTTTCACACCGGACATGTCCGGTGCGCCACCGGACAGTCCGGTGGTCTTCTCTCCGAGTGCCACCTGGAACTAGCCGTTGGGCTGCTGTTCCCTGGTGCACCAGACAGTCCAGCGTGTGGGCACCGGACAGTCCGGTGTGCCACCGGACATGTCCGGTGCGCCATCGCACAGACAGTCCGCAACAGCACACTTGGACTTTTCCTAGATCTTCTTAATGTCTTCTTTTGAGGTGTTGCTTTCCTCAATTCCTTAGTCCAAGTAAATCTTGCATATTGTGAACTACAATCATAAACACTAGAAAAACTTATTAGTTCACGGATTGTGTTGTTCATCAAACACCAAAACTCAATTAGCCAAATGGCCAGGGTCCATTTTCCTTATAGAGCTCTAGTCTTCACTTGTGTGCATGGGTGTGCTGCGTATTCGAGTCTTGTGTGTGTTTCTTCTCCCAACCTTACTCTGTGCCTTCATTGTGATCTTTGTTGTAAGGGCGAGAGACTCCAATTTGTGGAGATTCCTCGCAAACGGGAACAATCATCTAAAGGAAAAACTATGGTATTCAAGTTGATCATCAGATCACTTGAAAGGGGTTGAGTGCAACCCTCGTCCATTGGGACGCCACAACGTGGAAGTAGGCAAGTGTTACTTGGTCGAACCATGGGATAAAAATCGCGTGTCTTGTGTTGCTCTCTCTGTAATTATTTGTGTTCACAAGAACTCGCTTCAAGCTACTTAGCCATTCTAACACTTATAACTAAGTTTTGTGGCTATTAGTGTTTGATTTTTACAGGATCACCTATTCACCCCCCCTCTAGGTGCTCTCAATTGGTATCAGAGCCGTTCTCTTCACGTAAGGGACTAATCGCTTGAAGAGATGGATCCTAAAGGAAAGGGGATGGTGGTCAACAACAAAGAGAAGGAGTCCATCTTCAACAAGCCAAGAGATGACAAGCCCACTGACTCAGGCTCAAGTCACAAGAAGAAGGAGAAAAAGAAGAGCTACAGGAAGGCAAAGGGCGAGGCACACCTTGGAAAGGAATGGGACTCGGACTGCTCCTCCTCTGACTCCGACAACGAAGGACTCGCTGCCTCGGCCTTCAACAAGTCTTCTCTCTTCCTCAACGAATGTCATACATGTCTTATGGCAAAGGAAAAGAAGGTATATGTTCAAGATACCCCTAAGTACACTACTTCTAGCGATGATGATTCTTATGATGATGAAGTAGATTACTCTAGCTTATTCAAAGGTTTAGATAGAGCTAAGGTAGAAAAAATTAATGAATTAATTGATGCTCTTAATGAAAAGGATAGATTGTTAGAAAAACAAGAGGACATTTTATATGAGGAGCATGACAAACTTGTTAGTTTGCAAAATCCCTTGCCTTAGAAATTAAGAGAAATGAAGTGTTATCCTCTGAATTGTCTATTTGCCATGAATCGGTCTCTAGTTTAAAAAGCTTAAATGATGAACTGAAAACTAAGCTAGAGGAAGTCAACAATACTAGTTCTTGTATAGAACATGTTGTTATTTGTAATAGATGTAAGGATTTTGATGTTGATGCTTGTGATGAACACCTTATTTCTATTACCAAATTAAATGATAAGGTGGAAAGTCTTAATGCCCAACTTAGGACTTGCAAAATTAATTTTGATCAATTAAAAGTTGCTAGGGATGCCTACACCGTTGGTAGACACCCCTCAATTAAGGATGGGCTTGGTTTTTGAAAGGAAGCCAAGAACTTAACAAGCCAAAGGGCTCCCATTCCCAACAAGGAGAAAGGGAAGGCTCCCATGGTTAGTAATCCTCAAAGGAACCATGCCTTTATTTATGATAGGAAAATTGCTAATCATGATCATTATAATAGGAGTTATGATCATGATGCTTTTAATTCACATGCTATGTTTGCATCAAGTTCTACTTTTAATGGTAAGCCTAGGAGAAATAATGTTGTGTCTCATGCTCCTAGAAAGATGTGCAAAGAACCTTCTACCATTTACCATGCTTGCAATACTTCATTTGTTCTTTTATGTAAGAATGCAAAAGTAGTTGCTAGGAAATTGGGATCCAAATGCAAGGGAGACAAGACTTGTATTTGGGTTCCAAAAACTATTGTGACTAACCTTGTAGGACCCAACAAGAGTTGGGTACCTAAAACCCTAGCTTAAATTCCTTGAAGGTTTATGCATCCGGGGGCTCAAGCTGGATTATCGACAACGGATGCACAAACCACATGACGGGGGAGAAGAAGATGTTCACCTCCTACGTCAAGAACAAGGATTCCTAGGATACGATTATTTTTGGAGATGGGGATCAAGGCAAGGTCAAAGGCTTGGGCAAGATAGCCATCACCAACGAGCACTCCATATTGAATGTATTTCTAGTAGAGTCGCTTGGTTACAACCTCCTGTCTATAAGTCAATTGTGTCACATGGGCTAACTGTCGGTGTTTCGACCCCGGGGGGGGGTCCCTGGACCGACGAGTGAATTGTCGCTGCGTGTCCCTGCCCAGATGGGTTGGCGCGGGATGGAACACAAGATGTGGGACAAGCCTTGTATTATCCTGCACCAGGGGTGCCGCTCGCAGTAGGGGTTACAAGCGCGTCGCGTGAGGGAGAGAGAGAGAGAGGGACACAGAGCTCGTCCGCCACTTCCCTCACGTGAACCCCCCTCAGGGTGGCCCTGGACCTCCCTTTTATAGAGGCAAGGAGAGAGTCCAGTCGTACAACGGGGGGGCGTAGCTATGTGCTAACGTGTCTGGCAGTGGAGTGCCTAAGCCCTGTGTACATGCCAACGTGGCCGTTGGGGGAGAGCTTGGGCCCTGTACATGTGATGGCGTGGCCACCAGAGGAGCGCCTGAGTCCTATAGGAGCACAGCTGGCAGCGCGGCGAGGACCCTGCTGACGTCTCCTTGCTGTCGTAAGGGGCTGAGAGCCACCAGCGTCATGGCGCACGCGGGGCACATCATTACCCGTCGCCGGGGTAAGCCAGATGGGACGCCGGTCTTGTTCTTCGTAGCCTGAGCAGGCTAGGAATAGGGAAATGATGTTTCCCCTGCTAGCGCGGTCGGTCTGAGCCCAGGGTCGGTCGAGGCGGAGACTTCTCTTGAGGCTGAGGCCGGGGTCGGGCGAGGCCGCGATTCCTCCCGAGACCGGGGTCGAGGCCGAGTCCGGAGGTCGGGCGAGGTGGAGATCTCCAACCGAGGCTGGAGCGTGAGGTCGGGCGAGGCGGAGCTTCCTGTTGCGCCCGAGGCTTGAACTCGGTGGTTGATCGTGACTTGTTGTCAGTCGCTGCCGGGGTGGCTGACACGGCAGTCGGAGCAGAGCGAGCGACGCTGTTTTCCTGTCATATCGGATAGTAAAGAAGAGGGGCGAAGTGACTGCGGTCACTTCGGCCTAGCAGACTGAGGCGCGTGTGTCAGGATACGGCGTTAGGCATCCCCAGCATTTAATGCGCCTGCGAAGCGGTCGGTTGGTGAGGCGGTATGGCCAAGGTTGCTTCACAACGAAGCCTGCCCGAGCCAGGCCTCGGGAGAGCCGAGGGGGCACCCGCTGTCTGAGGAGGCCCTCGGGCGAGACGTGAACTTGTCTGGGACTACTGTTCCAACCCGAGGCTGGGCTCGGGTGAGATCGCGTTCCTCGGGCAGACGAAATCTTGGCTTGAACCGCACCCGTCAGTTGGTCTGAGGGTGTTAACCAGCCATGATTAGGAGCGTTGGGGGTACCCCTAATTATGGTACCCGACAGTAGCCCTCGAGCCTCAAAGGGAGTGATGGTACTCGCTTGGAGGCTTTTGCCGCGTTTCGGTGAGGGGACCATCCTTTCTCAGTTTTTGCCTTATTCTGGTGGGTGCGCGCGAGCGCACCCGCCGGGTGTAGCCCCCGAGGCCTCGGAGGAGTGGTTTGACTCCTCTGAGGTCTGAATGCTTTTTGTGGTGCTTCGGCCGGTCTGATCGTTCCCTCATGTGGCCCGGCCGTAGCCCGGGTGCATGGTCAGGTTCCAAGTTATCAAGCTGGTTTGTTGACGCTGTCAACAGTTTTGGCCGTAGCCGGGTGCGAGAGCAGCCCCCAAGCCTCCGCACGGAGCGAAAGGACGATCAAGGACTTTCCCGACTTTTATTATACGCCCCTGCGTCGCCTTTCTGCAAGGAGGAGGGGGAAAGTGCCATGTTGCCCTCGGAGGGCGCCGAACATGGTGTTTCCAGTGAGCTGCTAACGGGTGATCCGAGTGGACGCCCATGCCCCGTTCATTAGGGGTCGGCTGGTGGCCCAGAGGCGCGCTCCAAAAGTACCTGCGGGTGATTCGCCGGACCCAGACCCCTTCGTCAGGGTCTGAGGGCTCAATGCCTCCCTCCGGTGGGATTCCGTTACAAATCGTTCCCGCTGGTCTCGGAAATGTCCTAGGGTACCTCGGGAGCGTAGCCCGAGCCTCGACTATGTATCGAACGTACACAGAGTCATCCCTCACTCTACATGCTCTGGGGCGACTGTCGAACCCTTCCGAGGGGCCAGCCTACGAACCCCTGATCAGTAGTGGGCATGAAGACCGAGCGCTCTAGGGTGGCTGTCGAACCCTTCTGAGGGGCCAGCCTTCGAACCCCTGATCAGTAATGGGCTTGAAGTCCGAGTGCTCTGGGGCGGCTGTCGAAACCCTTCCGAGGGGCCAGCCTTCGAACCCCTGATCAGTAGGAGGGCTCGGGGCCCGCTTCCTCCACCGAGAAGGATCCTTTCCACAATGTCCCCTTTCTCGATCCCTGTGGCAAGAGAGAGAGAGAGAGAGGAGGAGGGGAAGGATATGAATTTAAATAAGGTGGCACACCTTTTTTGACGCGGTCATTATGGCAAAGACGAAGCGACGCCCGCCTTGCCTGCCAGAGGTGTTGCCTGCTCCGTCGGGGAGTTAATGCGACGGGACGGGCGATTCGCGTGGCGCCCGTTGCGCGTGCGAGCCATTCTAGGAACGGGGCACGGGTGCGTCGTCTTCACGCCGTGAGAGAGGGTTCTCTCGTCGCTTTAGGAAGGGACGCGAGCCTCCAGGCGACTTGACTGCTGCCTCCGCTCGTCTGCCGCTGCAGTTACTGCCGGCCTACTTTTGACCAGGCCAACCGTCATGCTTACCCCGTGGCTGACTGACCCGTGGCCGTCACCTTTAATTGGCACTGTTGAGTCATGCGCAGGGGTACCTCGAGTCACGGTACTGGTCCCGCAGTCGAGGAGGCGCAACATTGGCGTGAGTGGCCGTGTAGCTTCTTGCACGTCGTAACCGGCGCGCCGGTTACATGACATGCGGGCCCGCTTCCTTTGCGCTGGTCCACCGGATGTGGACGGAGCCGAAGGGGCACACAGTTGTGGTGCAGTTGGATGCTTGTCGCGTGGCAGTCCACCCTTTCGACCACCGGTTTCTGCGAAGATGGGAGAGCGCTTGTAACCGCGGGATGGTTACATGCCTCGCGTGAGGCGGTTCGCCTTCTTCGTGCTTCGGACCAGCTCGTATGACATGTGGGTCCTAGCCCCCGTGTCGTGGGGGGAGAACCCTGGAGGATGTCAGTGGGGATTTCGCCCGTGACGCTAAGGGGTGCAAGCGAGGAGGTCTGCCTATAAAAGGGGGATCGATCCCCTAGGTAGTGGCCATGCCTTCGTCCTCCCCTCATGCCTTGCGCCCTTCCACCTTTTGAGCCCCCGGATGGGGTGCTCCAGCGCCGCCTTGCTCTAGCTGTCGTTGGAGGAGCGCGGCCTCGTGGAGATCGGCACCTTTCGGCCATTGCTCGGCTTCAAGGATTTTTGTCGTGCAGCCCGGCTGCATTCTGTCACCAATGGGCAGTTTGGTGGGGAGAAGCAAGCCGGGCTACGGCCTCCGCCCCGCCCTCAGCTTTAAGGATTTTCGTCATCCGGGCTAAGGCGGAGGAGCGCACCGGGTGGGGGGTTGCCTCCGCGTGGACTGGTAACCCTTTTCTTCCTCCAGCGTTTGGGGGAGAAAGGCATCCTCCAGCCCTGCGGAGGCTTCCTCCAGCCATGCGGGGCAAGGCGAACTACTGCTTCCTAGACAGGGTGCAGCTTTCCGTCCTTCATCCGGGCGGCGGTCGTGCTGCGCCCGGGCCGGCCATGTCCAGGTCTTCCTCACGCCGTCAGCCGTGCCAGAGGGTTGCCCAGCACGTCGTACGCCGCAAGGGCGGTGCTCGTGTTCTGGGGCGGCCTCGGCGAGGACGGGAGTGAGGACTTGCCGGTGCGCTTTGGGGCGGCCGCTGTTCACCGGTGCGGTGTCGGTGGGTTTGAACCCACGGTCGGCGCCCTCCGACTCTTCGGCCTTAGCGGCTTGTCCTCGCCCCTCGTGTGAGGACGTGGGCGAGGGCCTCTTCACAGCAGCGTTTGTCCTGAGGTCATCGCTGCTGCTGTTTAGCCGCCCAAGGTGGAGGTCGCTGTCTCTGCTGCTGCAGAGGTCGCCAGCAAGCCGTTTGGAGTTTGTTATCCCGCAAGCCTTCCGGTGTGGAAGTTGTTCGTGCCTGCGGGAATGGAACCGGAGTCCCGTTTGTAAGGAGATATACCGGGTTTTTGCCGGAGCAAAATGTAACCGCTCCAAGTACTTAGACATTTGTCGTAGGTCGGGAGAACCGCCAAGGGTTCTGCCGACGTCTAAGTCTGTGTAGCATAGTTACCCCAGGTATATATGTTTGTTCTTTGTGGCTGTCGAGGCCTGAACATTTGGGTATTCGAGAACGAAGCTGTTTGTCTTCCTCATTCCGAGCGCTGGGACTTGTCTGTTGGCTGGCCGAACCACTTAACCGAGCATCGGTTGCCTTTCGCGGAAGGTGACGAGTGAGGTATCCGTATCCCGGAGGCGTAGTAGTCTCTTGGCTCTGTCGGCCTTGCCGCTCTAGGCTTCCCTTGCTCAGTTTTTGGAACCCTTGGCTGCTCTGCGATGAGCCGGAGCCAGAGGCAGCGGTGTTAGCGTGGACAGACGCGGAGTCGGCTCGGAAAGAGGCTTCGTCGACCTAGGAGATGGCGGCTTCCCAGGCCGAGGAAGATGTGGTAGCAGCCGCTGGAGCTTGGCCAAGACATCTGCTGGCGCGGTGCTGGCGTCCTCCCTTAGGTGGAGGTCCTTTTGCCCGGGTCGCCATCCGAGGCCGGGCCTGGTTCCACCGAGGGTGGAATCAGCACCGAGGGTGCTGCTGCTCCCCCTGCCGATGCCCAAACCTACAGGAACAGTTTGTCTGTAGCATGCACATGCTTTTTCGTGGCCGCCGAGGCTTAAACACTTTATCGTCGTGTTTAAAAAGCTGCGTCTTCTCTCCTCTTGTTTCGAGCATCACGATTTGTCTGTCAATAGCAGAATCGTTTATCCGAACGAGAGTTACTTTTCGCGGAAGGTGATGAGTGAGGTATCCGTATCTCGGAGGCGTAGGAGTCCCTCGGCTCGGTCGGCCTTGCCGCTTACGTGCGCTCTCATTTGGTCGAAGGATTCCATTATTGGGACAGTCGAGAAGGCACGAAAATCGTTTTCTACTCGAGTGTTAGGACTTGTTTGGTAGCAGGATCGCTTATCCGAGCATGAGTTACTTCTCGCGGAAGGTGATGAGTGAGGTATCCGTATCCCTGAGGTGTAGGAGTTCCTCGGCTCAGTCGGCCTTGCCGCTTACGTGTACTCTCGTCGTTCTTAGGATCCCGCTATCAATACGGAAGTCGAAAGCACAAAGGTTGTTTTGGTAGAAAAGGAAAATTTTGACGCAGAGGGGGTTCCCCCCTTCTAGCCCCTGAGGGAGGGTCGGGCTTTGCTGAGGCAAGGCCGACCCTTCCTTGATGGTTAGACTTTGTGTATGTAAACGAGGTACATGAACGACTTAAAACATCTTAAGGGTAGAAGCGACGTAGCTGTTGGATGTTCCAAGCGTTGCTGTAGACCTCGCCTTGGTCGTTGGCCAGCTTGTACATTCCGGGCTTCAAGATCTTGGCGATGATGAAGGGCCCTTCCCAGGGAGGAGTGAGCTTGTGGCGCCCTCGGACGTCCTGTCGCAGGCGAAGCACCAAGTCTCCCACTTGGAAGCCTCGGGACCGAACGCTTCGGGCATGGCAGTGCCGCAGCGACTGCTAGTACCATGCCGAATGTAGTAGGGCGACGTCTTGAGCCTCCTCGAGTTGGTCCAGCGAGTCTTCTCGGCTGGTCTGGTTGCTTCGGTCGTCGTACGCCTTGGTCCTCGGGGAGCCATATTCTAAGTCCATGGGAGGACGACCTCGGCCCCATAGACTAGAAAGAACGGCGTAAAACCCATGGCGCGGCTCGGCGTCGTTGAGAGCACCTAGAGAGGGGGGGTGAATAGGTGATCCTGTGAAACTTGAAAACTTAATGCCACAGAACTTGGTTAGGCGTTAGCACAATAATTGCCAAGTGGCTAGAGAGGAGTCTCAACAAAACACAATAACCACAAGAGATCAATCACAGAGATGGCACAATGGTTTATCTCGTGGTTCGGCCAAGACCAACGCTTGCCTACTCCACGTTGTGGCATCCCAACGGACGAGGGTTGCAATCAACCCCTCTCAAGCGGTCCAAAGACCCACTTGAATACCACGGTGTTTTGCTTTGCTTACCTTTATCCCGCTTGCGAGGAATCTCCACAAATTGGAGTCTCTCGCCCTTACACTTGAAGTTCACAAAGAAGCACGGAGTAAGGGAGGGAAGCAACACACACAAATCCACAGCAAATACGCACACACACACGGCCAAGAATCGAGCTCAAATGACTATCTCAAAGTTGTCACTAGAACGGAGCTCGAATCACTGAGAATGACAAACGAATGCGCAAAGACTGAGTGTGGATGATCAAGAATGCTCTAAGGTTGCTTGGTATTGCTCCTCCATGCGCCTAGGGGTCCCTTTTATAGCCCCAAGGCAGCTAGGAGCCGTTGAGAGCAATTCGGGAAGGCAATTCCTGCCTTCTGTCGACTGGCGCACCGAACATGTCCGGTGCACCACCAGACACTGTCCGGTGCGGATTTCTTTCCCGATTTGGCGAAGCCGATCGTTGGCAGCCTTGGAGCCGTTGGCGCACCGGACACTGTCCGGTGCACACCGGACACTGTCCGGTGCACACCGGACACTGTCCGGTGCACACCGGACACTGTCCGGTGCTCCCTTCTAGCCGTTGGCTCGGCCACGTGTCCCACGCGGATTGCGCGGCCGACCGTTGGCCCGGTCGACCGTTGGCTCACCGGACAGTCCAGTGCACCACCGGACAGTCCGGTGAATTTTAGCCGTACGTCGTCGACGAAGTCCCGAGAGCAGCAAGTTGATGGACGCCAGTCTAGCGCACCGGACACTGTCCGGTGCACCATCGGACAGTCCGGTGCACCCAGACTGAGCAGACTCTTTGCTGCTTCGAGCCACTCCTTTTCAATTGAGTTTTCTCTGATTCTAACACTTTAGACAAACATGTTAGTACACAAAAACCAATGTACTAAGTCAAGAATCATACCTTTGTATTGATTTGCACCTTGACCATCATTTGGCATAGTTTCTGACTTAGGCAATTGTGTTGGCACTCAATCACCAAAATACTTAGAAATGGCCCAAGGGCACATTTCCCTTTCAGTCGTCCTCAGACTCTAGACTACCGAGGGTAGCTCTTTCATCCACTGCTTGCCGAACTTGTTGAGGTTGTTGTAGATCCTTGGTTTGAGCCCCTGCAGAATCATACCATTGGCACGCTCCTCCTGCCCATTCGTCATGGGATGAGCTACGGCGGCCCAATCCACATGGATGTGGTGGTCGTCGTAGAAGTCCAGGAACTTTTTTTCGGTGAACTGCGTGCCATTGTCGGTGATGATTGAGTTTGGGACCCCAAACCGATGAATAATGTTGGTGAAGAATGCCACCGCCTGCTCGGACCTGATGCTGTTTAGGGGTCGAACCTCGATCCACTTGGAGAATTTGTCGATAACGACCAGCAGATGCGTGAAGCCCTCGGGTGCCTTCTGCAAGGGACCGACGAGGTCTAGACCCCACACAGCAAATGGCCAGGTGATGGGTATCGTCTGCAAAGCCTGAGCGGGTAGATGCATTTGCTTTGCGTACAATTGACACCCCCGGCAGGAGCGCACAATCCTAGTGGTGTCGGCCACTACGGTTGGCCAGTAGAAACCTTGTCGGAAGGCATTCCCCACGAGGGCTCGAGGCACTGCATGGTGGCCGCAAGCCCCCGAGTGTATTTCTTGTAACAGCTCTTGTCCTTGGGCGATAGATATGCATCGTTGAAGTATGCCCGAGGGGCTGTGGTGATAGAGCTCTTTTTCATCACCCAGCAGGACAAATGACTTGGCGCGCCGAGCCAGCCGCCGAGCTTTGGTCTTGTCGATGGGAAGCTCTCCTCGGAGGAGATATTCCAGGTACGGGGTCTGCCAGTTCGGATCTGGCGTGACCCCATTCTGTTCCTCTTCGACGGGCAAGGCCTCTTCCTCGATGGCCGAGGGTGCCTCGGGTGCGGCCGAGGGTACCTCAGGCTGGGCCGAGGCTTCCTCAGGCTCGGGCGCGTTGTCGATCTTGACGGATGGTTGATGTAGGTCTCTGGAGAAGACGTCTGGGGGAACTGTCGTTCGCACTAAGGCTATTTTCGCCAGCTCGTCCGCAGTCTCGTTGTACCGTCGGACGATGTGGTTGAGCTCTAGCCCGTAGAACTTGTTCTCTAGGCTTCGGACTTCATCGCAGTAGGCTTCCATCCTCCGGTCACGGCAGTGGGAGTTCTTCATGACTTGGTTAATGACAAGCTACGAGTCGCCTTGAGCGTCGAGGCGTCGGACCCCTAGCTCGACGGTGATGCATAGCCCGTTAACCAGTGCTTCGTACTCGGCCATGTTGTTTGATGCTGGAAAATGGAGGCGAATGACGTAGCGGAGATGCTTTCCGAGGGGTGAAATGAAGAGCAGGCCAGCGCCCGCTCCTGTTTTGATGAGTGACCCATCGAAGTACATGGTCCAGAGCTCGGGCTGGATTGGAGTTGTCGGAAACTGGGTGTCAGTCCACTCAGCCAGGAAGTCTGCCAAGACCTGGGATTTTATGGCCTTCCGAGGAGCGAATGATAGCATTTCGCCCATAAGCTCTATCGCCCACTTTGCTATCCTACCCGAGGCCTCGCGGCACTGGATGATCTCCCTCAGGGGGAAGGATGACACCACAGTTACCGGATGAGACTCGAAATAGTGTCGCAACTTTCGCCGTGTCAGGATCACTACGTAAAGCAGCTTCTAGATCTGTGGGTAGCGAGCTTTGGTCTTGGAAAGCACTTCACTGATGAAGTAGACTGGCCTCTGGACGAGCAGTGCATTCCCTTCTTCTCGTCTCTAAACTACGATCGCGGTGCTGACCACCTGAGTAGTCGTGGCTACGTAGATCAAGAGGGCTTCTCCTGCAGCGGGGGGCACTAGGATGGGTGTGTTCGTAAGGAGCGCCTTAAGATTTCCGAGGGTTTCCTCGGCCTCGGGGGTCCAAGTGAAGCACTCGGCCTTCCTTAAGAGGTGGTACAGAGGCAAGCCTTTCTCGCCAAGGCGTGAGATGAAGCGGCTTAGAGCCGCAAGGCATCCCAAGACCCTCTGTACTCCTTTCAAATCTTTGATCGGTCCCATGCTGGTGATGGCCACGATTTTCTCCGGGTTGGCCTTGATGCGCCGCTCGGAGACGATGAACCCAAGGAGCATGCCCCGGGGGACTCCGAAGACACACTTCTCGGGATTGAGTTTCATGCCTTTCGCTCTCAAACACTTGAATGTCGTTTCAAGGTTAGAGAGGAGGTCGGAGGCTCTCTTCGTCTTGACAACAATGTCGTCGACGTAAGCCTCGACCATTCTGCCGATGTGTTCTCTGAACACGTGGTTCATGCACCTCTGGTAAGTGGCGCCTGCATTCCTCAACCCAAATGGCATTGTGGTGTAACAGTACATGCCAAAAGGTGTGATGAAAGAAGTCGCGAGCTGGTCGGACTCTTTCATCTTGATTTGGTGATAGCCTGAGTAGGCATCGAGGAATAACAGGGTTTCACACCCAGTAGTGGAGTCCATGATTTGATTGATGCCAGGTAGAGGGTAGGGAACTTTCGGACATGCTTTGTTTAGACCAGTGTAGTCTACACGCATCCTCCATTTCCCATCCTTCTTCCTTACAAGAACAGGGTTAGCTAACCATTCGGGATGGAATACCTCTTTGATGAACCCTGCCGCGAGTAGCTTGTGGATCTCCTCGCCTATGGCCCTGTGCTTTTCCTCGTCGAAACGGCGTAGGGTTTGCTTCACGGGTCGGGCTCCAGCTCTGATGTCCAGTGAGTGCTCGGCGACATCCCTCGATATGCCAGGCATGTCCGAGGGAATCCACGCAAAGACTTCGGCGTTTGCGCGGAGAAAGTCGATGAGCACTGCTTCCTATTTGGGGTCGAGCTCGGAGCCGATCCGAACTTGCTTGCTGGCGTCGTTGCTGGGGTCGCCTCAACTGGTTCGAAGTTGCTGGCATACCGCTTCGTGTCGGGCGCCTCCTTAGAGAGGCGTTCCAGGTTGGCGATGAGGGCCTCGGACTCGGCGAGAGCCTTGGCGTACTCCACGCACTCCACGTCGCATTCGTATGTGTGGCGGTACATGGATCCGACGGTGATGATCCCGTTCAGGCCCGGCATCTTGAGCTTGAGGTAGGTGTAGTTGGGGACGGCCATGAACTTGGCGTAGCATGGTCTTCCCAACACTGCATGGTGGGTTCCTCGGAACCCGACGACCTCAAAGGTGAGAGCTTCCTTTCGGAAGTTAGAGGGAGTTCTAAAGCAGACGGGTAAGTCGATCCGTCCGAGGGGTAGGATTCGCTTCCCGGGCGCGTTCCCGTGGAAGGGTGCCGCACCGGCCCGGACTTCGGACCGATCAACCCCTAAGAGTTCCAGGGTCTCGGCGTAGATGATGTTAAGGCTGCTGCCTCCGTCCATGAGGACCTTAGAGAGCCTAACATTGCCGATGATCGGATCGACGACGAGCGGGTACCTTCCCGGGCTTGGCAGGAAGTCAGGGTGGTCACCTTGGTCGAAGGTGATAGGCTTGTCGGACCAGTCTAGGTAGACCGGCGCCGCCACCTTCACCAAGCAGACTTCCCGACGCTCCTGCTTGCGGTGCCGAGCCGAGGCGTTCGCCGCCTACCCGCTGTAGATCATGAAGCAGTTATGGACTTCCGGGAATCCCTCTTCCTTGAAACCCTCCTTCTTGTCGTTGTCATGGCCCTTTCCATCCTCCACCGGGGGCCCGGTCTTATGGAAGTAGCACTGGAGCATGACACATTCTTCGAGGGTGTGCTTGACGGGCCCCTGGTGATAGGGGTACGACTCTTTGAGCATCTTATCGAACGCGTCGGCCCCTCCAGGTGGTTTCCAAGGGTTCCTGTGCTCGGCCGCAGCGACGAGATTCGCGTCCGCGACGTCGCGCTTCGCTCGCGACTTGTTTTTAGCCTTCTTCTTCATGCCCCGCTGGGCGGACGCCTCAGGGGCGTCTGTCTTTGGCTCCCCCTGAGGCTGCTTGTCCTTCCGGAAGATGGCTTCGACCACCTCTTGACCCGAGGCGAACTTGGTGGCGACGTCCATCAGTTCGCTCGCGCGGGTGGGAGTCTTGCGTCCAGTTTGCTCACCAGGTCTCGACAAGTGGTGCCGGCAAGGAAAGCCCCGATGACGTCCGAGTCGATAACGTTGGGCAGCTCGGTGCGCTGCTTCAAAAACTGCCGGATGTACTCTCGGAGGGACTCCCCTGGCTACTGGCGGCAGCTTCGGAGGTCCCACGAGTTCCTAGGGCACACGTACGTGCCTTGGAAGTTTCCCGCGAAAGCTTTGACAGCATCATCCCAGTCGGAGATCTACGCAGGAGGCAGATGCTCCAGCCAAGCTCGGGCGGCGTCAGAGAGGAAAAGGGGTAGATTACGGATGATGAGGTTGTCATCATCCACCCCTCCCAACTAGCATGCCAGTCGGTAGTCCGCGAGCCACAGCTCCGGCTTCGTCTCCCCTGAGTACTTGGTGGTAGTAGTCGGGGCTCGGAAACGGGCAGGGAACGGTGCTCGTCGTATGGCCCGGCTGAAGACTCGCGGGCCGGGTGGTTCGGGTGAAGGACTGCAATCCTCCTCACTGTTGCAGCGTTCCCCGCGCCTAGGATGGTAGCCTCAGCGCACCTTCTCGTCGAGGCGGGCTCGATGGTCGAGATGGTGGTGCTCGTTGCCGAGGCATTCCCGGGCGGCGGGCGCCTCGTCCCGTGTATGCTCGGGATGGACCGAGGCTTCCCGAATGCGCCGGGAGGACACCACATGATGCTCCGAGGGGTCAGCTCGCCTATGGGAGGCGGAGCTCTCGGCTCGTCGAACCACGGCGCCTTCTAGGAGATTCTTGAGTTCGCCCTGGATGCGCCATCCCTCGGTGGTGGATGGCTCCGGCATAGCCCGAAGCAGCATCACCACTGCAGCTAGGTCCTGGCCGGACCCACTGATGGCCGGAGGCAGCGCTACCCTGGCATTGTCGACGATGCGGTGTTGGATGTCTTGGGCCCGATGACAGGCTTCTCTGGCGAGTGATCGGCCTACCCACTCATGTTCGATGTTCTGTCGGAGCTGTACAAGCTGGCCTGCTTCCCCGTCGACCCGGGCCTACATCTCACGGATTTGCTTGAGCTGTATGTCCTGACCCCCCGCAGGGACTGGGACCACAGCTAGCTCCCGCGGGATGTCAATGCGAGATGCGGGCCCAGGGGGATCGTCAACCTCAGGCATACCGAGGTGGTTGCCTTCGTTGTGATCTCCTAGATCGATGTGGAAACATTCGTGACTTGGGCCGTAACCCTCGTCGTCAAGGTCATGGCCATTGTCAGAACAACCGGGGAGGCAGTGGTCACATGCGGACATGAAGCCCTACATGGCACCGGGGTCATTGAGGGCAGAGAAATCCCAACCGGAGTCGGGGTCGTCCTCTTCCTCAGAACCCGCCGGTCCGAAGGTTGAGACGGCTGTCAGTCGGTCCCAGGTCGACCACATGTGGTACCCTGGAAGGTTTGGATACGCATTTACGAAGGCGCTCACCATAGCGGGGTCGCTAGGTGGATCGAAGCTGAACCAAAAAGGTATGGGATGGAAAACAGACGGTACCTCTTGGTCATTGGACGGTGGTGAAGTCGCGTCGGGGGCGGAGCAAACCGTCATCTCAGGTACAGGGGTAACGCCCAACAGGTCCTTTGCGAGGGTGCTGGCGTCATCAGTCCGCTTGGGGCTGACCCATCGCGGGGAAGTGACACCCGCCGTCGCCTCAGGTGCGAGGGCAATGTCCGACATGTCCCGTGGGGGAGTGCTGGTGTCGTCGACTCGCTCTGGTGCGACAGCCGACATGGTGCCGCCTCCTGCGTGGCCATGGTTGCCACGTCTCCGCCTCCTCCGACGAGGAGGGTGGCGGGGACGACCGGAGTGCTCCTCTTCTGCTGCGGGGAGATGCTATCGTAGAGCTCGCCACCGCCGGGCGTGTGACGGAACCTCCCAAGTCATTAGGCCCACCTACAGTTGTCCTTGTCCAACAGTTGTCCAACAGACATCAGACAACCCTGTAGATGTTCCTGAATCACTTGACAAGTTCGGTATCTTCTTTCTTACCTTTCCAGGAACGTTTCACCCGTCTTGCAGACATTACAGAACATCGGAGATATAGAAATGCGGAAGCGATTACATAAACTTACATTTATTTAGAAAGTAAGATCAAGTTGCTTATTACAGACCAGAGTTATAAAACGAGTGCTGAGTAGTATTATTACAATACCAAGGGAGGCAAAAACTCCTCCCGATAAGTTCATACATAAAAATTTCTTAAGGAGGACCATGTCCTCCCGCAGCTTCACTCTTGTTTTTCTTCTTTTGGAACCACCTTGGTACAAAAGCAACAAAAATTTGCTGCTTCCTCACCTAAAAACAACGAGGGAATAAACCCTGAGTATGGAATTACTCAGCAAGTCTTACCCGACTAAAGAAAAGACTCTCAAGGGTATGCTGGTTATAAGGGAGTCAAGGTAAGGTATTTCAAAATCAAACACTCTATTTTGCATAAATGCTTACTAAAAGTGGATCCTTAAAAATCCAGTTTTATTGTCAAGTTAGGTAAACTTACCTGTATCTCGAGTTCTTGCTAACCTAGTTCAAGCACTTGACCTGCACTAGCCAATTTCTGACCAACCCTTCATCTTTACTGGATTGCTACGTGTAAGTCAGTGACCAAGTCTTCATAACCGCGAAGGTACGGCGATCCGAATCGATTATACTGAGCTGAGGATCTCCAATCACACGACATATGTAGCACTTAACCCTTGCATATGTCAACCCGCCACCGGGGTTCTTAAGACCAGATCAGGTTCACGCAAACCGAGAGCACAGATACACCACCGTCCAGCCTCTTGCTATGGAGGGTACACGCTACTCTCGCCACCGCTCCACGCCCATTTCGTGTTATCTTATTCTGGCCTTAGTCTGCCCGAGGCAAGGCTTACCCATGACGAGACATGTGACCAGTTAAAGGGTCCTCGGTCATCAGGCCTACATCGAGACGGTCCTTAATCGACTCAGACGGAGACACTACACCAAGACTCTCTTCTCGTGCAAGTCACCCGCCCGGTCTCAGCTCAATTATTAAACCCAAAAACTTGGTACCTGGCAGAGATACATCTTTTCTGATGTTGAATCCATCACGGCCGTGATGGATTCACCATCAAGTTTTATTTTCAAAAATATCCCTCCCACTCTGCCAATCATCTTTTGTAAAACAAAACCTTTTGTTTTTGCTAATACTAAGCATAGTAAAAGTTTTTGTAAAAACAAGGTTTCAAGGAAGGTAATCAAAGATCAAGGAAGATAATGCCGGAATTGTTTAACAACCAACTCCTATTACTTAATGCAACAAGCAAGTGAGAAAGATTTTAAAAACATCAAGGAAGGTGGCAAATGCACCGGGGCTTGCCTTCGTTAGTAGGTGAGTCAGGCTCAGGCCCGCAGATGTCAAAGTAGAGACAAGTCCCTACCTGAGATTCCAAAGGTGGTGATGTCTTCTCTTCGGTCACTTCAATCTCTTCTTCGTTTTCTAAACATAACCATATATATGTATATAAGAATGAATGCCATGTAATGCTCATGAGAGTGCAAGGATAATAAGAATTTATTATCTAAGGTCTTGAATACAATTTTCCTTCATGGAACTCCGAGAACTTAGGGTTTCCGGAGTCAGTAAAGGAGTTCACAGGGCAAGGGTGGGGGTTTTGGGTTCTAGTTATCCAACAAGGTCCAAATAAAGCCAAATTCTACCCAAGGCTTCTAAATAATGTATAGAACTTATATAAAAAGTTTGGGCATTTTTAGAATTACCATTTATCTCCTAAAAATCCAGAACTAATGGTTTAAGCTAGTTTAAATGCCTTAAAACTCCTTATTTAATCTAAAAATCATGAAACTATTTTTATTAAATACTATGAAAAATAAGAAGTCTAGAAAATTGGTTTGGTAATTTTAGGATTTTTCTACATTTTTCTATAATTGTTTTAGCTCTGGAGTAAAAAGAAAAGGAAAAACTTGTGAATAGTATTGGGCTGATTTCAGCCCAGCGGACCCAACAGTGCTCAGAAGCGCGCACGCGCCCGCGCGCTGGCAACCTTGCAGAAGGACCCTCGGCTTACCGGCTAAACCGAAGTAGGTTCATTTACTATTTAACACAGTCACTGATAGTTTGCAGTATGATCCCTGGATTTCTATTTCTTTACCCCTCCTGATTCCCGACGGCGACGAGCTTAGCAGAGCTCCGGTGAGCTCACAGACCGGCTGATTGGGGCAACGACTGACACCCTACTTCGGCCGAAACTGAATTTGCGCCCCAACCAGCGTTTCCCCTAAGTTAATTGCACGGGTGGTGACCTACTCCGCCCTGCCCAAGGGAACAACGGAGGCATCGAATAGAATCGTGTGTTCCTAGTGATCTATGTCAGTTTAGCTCAATCTAAAGGGTCGAAAGAGTTTTAGAAGAGCTTAGGGCTGCTAGAACAAGCAACAGAGCAACAAGAGTTGACCTGAATTGGGCTGGCCGCGGTGAGCTCGACCCTGCGGTGTTTTAGAACGGAGTTGGGGAAACTTGAAATTGGAGCTCACGGTTGCAAGATTGGGGGTGATACTGGTGCAAGTGAACTCATGTCAACCGTCGTGGCGATTATTCCGGTGATCGACGGGAAGCTAAAACGAATCACGGCGATGCGGTGGAGGTACTCAGGCACGTGGCACACGGCCGGAAAGCGGCGTTCACCGGTGTGCCTATCGGGTTCCACCGCGACGAGCTAGTACGGTGGTTGGATTTGTTTTACTGGCCGGACTTATCCACGGCGACGTGGCTTGAGTGCTACCAGACCAACTCGGGCACAAATCACGGCGACGACGGCACGAATCGCGGCAGAGGGAGTCGTCGGCGGCGAGGACAGTCGCGCTGGCGATCAAATCCAGTGCAGGCACTGTACCATGGAAAATGGTATTCAGTCAGTCTGACAGTCAATATTTAGGCTTGATTTGCTCACAAATCCCTATGGTAACATACTCTATGCTCTGTAGCAAAGTTGGAGAGCTATATACCATCTATATTTCGACTATAGGGATTGAACTCGTTTGATCACTAGATCAAGGTTAAATTCAAACCCAAAGATGGCCCTGCTACATTGAAATTCTGAATTTCAGAGTTCCATTAGCCTGACAGTCCAACTTTAGGCTTAATTATCTCCCAAATTCTCTTAACAACTATGCTTACACTCTTAAGCAAAGTTGTTCTCCTATGATTGAGCTACAAACTTGATGTGGTGACCTAGGGCAAAAACCCTAGAGTTTGAAAGTTACAAGGCTCAAAAGTTTAGCCCACAAATCTGAAATTCAGACTTAGAGTAAATTCTCAATTGGGGTCCTTTTTGCAAATCAATCCAAAACTTGGGGTTTAGCTTGTAAATCTTCCCAAATGTGAACCATGTGACTTTATAAGCTTTAACATAGTAATTTTTACACTTTAGTCCAAATGTGCACTGTTTTTGCACATAGGCCCCTAGGGTTTGGACTTACGGTTTTCCAGGGTTCAAATGGGGATTTTTGGTACCTCAGGGGTATAAATGTGATTCAAGTTCATTTTTGGGAACATTTTATGACTATTCCCCTAAAGCTTTTAGGTTTTCTCACTTTGGGTTATGTTTTACCACTTTAATCCCTATTTAGGGTCAAGTTCCCTATCCAGGGTTCTATTTGCAAAATGCTATAACATTACAACTTGTTTGAAATTTTTACCTAGTGAATGCATTCTAGGTATGTCAAACATATGCAATGCCAATGTTTATGATGTCATGCTCAAGTTTTAGTTGCAGTAACACCAGGGGTGTTACATCCTTCCCCCCATAAAAGAATCTCGTCCTGAGATTAAAAGTCCTAGGGTAAGTAATGGAAAAGAAAATGTGTCACATTCTTATTTCCTTATTTCTGGTACAAGGCAGGGGTGGTGTGGGGTTCACTCTTTATTACAACAACTAAACACACTATACAAATTACATGAGGCTAAAAATCCTGGGAAATTCTTATCTAAAAAGTCTTGAGTTTCCCATGTAGCCTCTTCTTCAGAATGTTGGTTCCACTGTATCTTATAGAACTTGAGAGTTTTTCTCTGGGTAACCCTATCCTTTTGATCCAAGACCCGAATGGGATGTTCGGAATATGTTAAGTCTGGTTCAAGGACAACATCTATTACCTCAACGGTTCGATCTGGTACCCGAAGACATTTCTTCAATTGTGACACATGGAACACATTGTGTACAGCAGACAAGGTTTCGGGTAGTTGAAGTCGATATGCCACTGGCCCATATCTTTCAAGTATAAGGAATGGACCAATGTACCTAGGTGCAAGCTTCCCTTTTATCCCGAAACTCGATACACCCTTCATTGGTGAAACCTTCAGGTAGACATAGTCCCCTTCAAGAAAATACAAGGGCATTCGCCGTTTGTCTGCATAACTCTTTTGACGAGCTTGGGCTTTCTTCATATTATGAATTATTTTCTAAACTTTTTCTTCAGTTTCTTTCACCATATTAGGCTTGAAGAAGTACCTTTCACCAGGTTCAGACCAATTTAGCGGAGTACGACATCGTCGTCCATATAAGGCTTCGAAGGGTGCCATCTTTATAGCTATTATTATATGAAAACTCCGCTAAGGGCAAACATTCATCCCATTTCTGTGAGAAGTCCAGAACACATGCCCGCAGCATATCTTCAAGTATTTGATTAACCCTCTCAGTCTGTCCACTTGTTTGAGGATGATAGGCCGAACTGTGGAGCAATTTAGTACCCAGGGATTTATGAAGTTCTTCCCAGAATTTGGATACAAATTGTGGTCCATGATCCGACACTATAGTCTTTGGAACACCGTGCAAACTGAGAATGCGAGCAATGTATAATTCCGCATAGGTAAGAACCGGGTAAGATGTCTTGACTGGCAGGAAATGAGCAATTTTCGTGAGCCATTCAACAATAACCCAGATAGAGTCATATCCCTTTGCGGTTTTGGGCAATCCCACAATAAAGTCCATACTAATGTCTTCCCATTTCCATGTTGGTGTTGGTAGAGACTGTAATGGACCAGCAGTTTTCAAGTGTATGGCCTTGACACGTCTGCAGGTGTCACATCGAGCCACATAGCGTGCAATCTCGATCTTCCTTTTCGTCCACCAATAATGTTGTTTCAGATCTTGGTACATCTTAGTGCTTCCGAGATGAATAGAATAGCGACTAAGATGTGCTTCATCAAGAATTTGCTGGCAAACCTCTTCATTCTTTGGCACCACTATGAGGTCATTAAACCATACAATGCCTTGATCATCTTCCTTGAAACATTTCGATTTTCTAGCCCTTATTTTCTCACGTATGTGTTTCATACCCTCGTTATTCCTTTGAGCATCAATTATCCTTTGCAAGAGGACTGACTCAAGCTTTAGCTGACTTAGGGTTCCTTGTTGGACCATTCCCAGGTTTAGCTTCTCCATCTCCTGACATAATGTATTGTCAGAGGTATTCACCGTAAGACAGTGACAGGAAACCTTACGGCTAAGTGCATCTGCCACCACATTGGCCTTGCCTGGGTGATAATGTATTTCCAGTTCATAATCCTTAATAAGCTCAAGCCATCGCCTTTGTCTCATGTTCAACTCTGACTAGGTGAAGATATACTTCAAGCTTTTATGATCTGTATAAATGTGACAGATATTACCCAGCAGATAATGACACCAAATCTTCAGGGCATGAACCACAGCAGCTAGCTCCAGATCATGAGTTGGATAATGCTCCTCATGCTGGCGCAACTGCCTTGAAGCATACGCAATTACTCGGCCTTCTTGCATTAGTACACAGCCGAGACCATTGCCTGATGCATCACAATACACATCAAAGGGCTTAGTGATATCCGGTTGAGCCAATACCGGAGCAGTGGTTAATAATGTCTTCAATTGTTCAAAAGCTTCATTGCACTTGGAAGACCAATTGAATTTAATATCATTCTTCAATAAACTTGTGATTGGCTTCACAAGCTTAGAAAAATCTGGTATAAATCGGCGGTAATATCTAGCCAGTCCAAGGAAACTTTGGACTTGATGAACAGTGGTTGGGGGTTTTCACTCCAAAATGTCCTTGACTTTGCTGGGATCTACCGCAATCCCCCTGGCAGATAGAATGTGTCCCAAAAACTGAATTTCCTCCAGCCAAAACGCGCATTTGCTGAACTTGGCATACAACTGATGTTCTCTCAGGCGTGTTAACACAATCCGTAAATGTTGAGCATGCTCCTCTTCATTTTTGGAATATATTAGAATATCGTCAATGAAGACCACCACAAAGTTGTCCAACTCGGGCATGAATACCGAGTTCATCAAATACGTGAAGTGGGCAGGAGCATTTGTCAATCCGAAAGACATTACCAGATATTCAAATAACCCATACCGCGTAGTGAATGCGGTCTTTGGTATATCCTCGGGCCAAATACGGATCTGGTGATAGCCCGATCTGAGATCAATCTTGGAGAATACCCTCGCCCCGGTCAGTTGATCAAATAAAATGTCAATCCTCGGAAGAGGGTACTTGTTCTTGATAGTGACCTCATTCAGGGGTCGATAATCCACACACATCCGTAAAGTTTGATCCTTCTTTTTGACGAATATGGCTGGACAACTCCATGGTGACGAGCTTGGCTGGATGAATCCTTTCTCAAGTAGATCTTGTAATTGAATCTTCAATTCTGCTAACTCATTCTTCGAGAAATGGGAGCCGTACTGGGCTTCGACTCAATTACAAACTCTACATCCCTTTCAGGTGGCAATCCAGGCAAATCCTCTGGAAAGACATCGGGAAACTCGCATACTACCGGAATATCCTTGATTTCTGGTATAATGGCTTCATAAACTCTGCCAGTAGCTTTGGTTGGAATGGGGATAGGCAAAAGAAATTCCTCTTGATTATGACTCAACCTGATAGTTCTTTGATCAGTGTTGAGGGTTGCTTTATGCTTGGCCAACCAATTCATACCCAAAATGACATCTATGTCTTGGCCTTTCAGAACGATCATATTAGTAGGAAAGTCCCATCTGGCCAATGTTACGGGCACTTGATAGGCCACTTCTCTAGTAAAAATTTGTCCCCCAGGTGAGTGAATTTTAAACCCTTCTTTTGATTCATGGAATGAAATGCAATGTTGCTCCACAAATTTCTTGCTGATGAATGTATGCGAAGCACCAGAATCAAAGAGAATAACTGCGGGATGATTGGCCACAAGGAACGTACCCATCATTACCGGCTCTCCGTCCGGTGTAATGGCCACTTGCGTATAATATATGTGTCCCGTCTTCTTGGTATTTTTGCCTGAAGTATTTCCCTTGACTTGAGACGAATTCCTATATCCTTGCTGATTATTTGACTGGTTCTGCTTTGGATAAGGGCAATCCTTGATGAAATGCCTAGATTTGCCACAATTGAAACATCCAGTCGATGAACTGGGGCAGAGCAGGGAATCGAGTGCTTGGGGCACCCGGCTGACTTGGCGCAGTGGGGGCATTATTGGGACGAATAAATATTGGTTGCTTAAAAGGGAAGGAGGGTGCACGAGAGCGATTCTGGTTGGAAGGCCGGAGAACAAACTGTTGCCTTTTCACCGGGCCCTGACTAGGCCTGTCACCTCCAAATCCCTTGGATTTTCCAACACCTGCATACTTCGCTTCTTCTGCCAATGCTGTACTGACAGCTCTTCCATAAGTAAGATCTATGCAGGTTGCCATCTTTCTTTGCAGTCGATCATTTAAACCTCTCATAAAGCAATTCTTCTTCTTCAGATCGGTGTTCACTTGATCGATTGCATATTGCGACAAATGATTGAACTTATTGAGATACTGATTAAAAATATCCCCTCCTTGCTTCAGCTTCATAAATTCTTCTTGCTTCATGTGAAGGACACCTTCTGGTATATAATGTTCACGGATGGCCACCTTGAATTCTTCCCATGTTATCTGATGATTGGCCGGTTGAACGGCCACGAAATTTCCCCACCAGGTGCTGGCAGGGCCACGCAGTTGCTGGGCTGCGAATAAAGGCTTCTGGGTTTCAGAACATCGTAGAAGTCCAAATTTTTGCTCAATAACCCGAATCCATTATTCGGCTTCTAACGGGTCTTCGGCTTTGACAAACAGGGGTGGACGTGTCTCTGAGAAGTCCAAGTAAGAAGTTTCACGGGGGCCCTGTTGATAACCCTGCCTGCCTTGTTGCTGAAACTGTTGACCCGCCATCTCTCTCAGAAAACGGGTATTATCCACGGTTGCATTTACCAAGGCGGCAATCGCCTCGGCAAGTGTGGGAGGGACAGGAGGTGGATTTGGGGTAGACTCCCTCCCACTGGAGGTTCCAGCTGCATCCTGTGATCGGGTCTTGGACGACATCTGTGGCTACAAACATTTGGAGACAAATATAATATGCCAAAGACAAAATCATCCAATTTACATTACCAGAAAGAGTAATGTTACAGACTCGATTTTATACAACAGAAGTACAGTACCCATTATACAATAATACAACCTATTATACAATACTCTACTTCTATCTCTACTACTACACCACTATTCCTGCTTTTGGTTGCTCCTGGCAGCCTCATCGTCAGGTGTGGGAGACCATTCATCGACCAGCCTCATAGAAGGAGGGGGCTTAAAAAGGTCTAACTCACCACCATGCGCTTCTCCCGCAACGTGCGAGGGTCTAGCTTCCGACCCAACAGGATCCGTAGGTGCACTGGGGTGTAATTGCGAATACAGTACATGGACTTCCTCATGTAGGGTATTGCAATACGCCTGCAAGTTGTCAATGGCAGAGCTAAGTTCCTCGACTTGGGCTCGAGCCTTTGCTTCCTTAACCCAGGCCACTGAACGAGACTGAACTGCCCAATCGAGCGCTAAATCCCGATCAGCAAGCGGATCTTGCAGGCGGCGGATGTAACTTCTCAGTTCGTTTATTCTGTCGCCATCCGCGACCCACATGCTAGTCCTGCGTTGCAGTTCCGTTTGAAGCTGATTCACTCGTGCTTCAAGATCCCCAATTGGATCGTTGCTTCCGCTACAACTATCCTCGTGCCATGGAGCAAGTTGGTGACGAGGTACACCAATTGGGCCAGTTGACTTGCGTGCGGTCTTCCTCGTGCGCGGCGGCATTTCTCTAGGGGGAAAATTTTATTAGTATGGTTCTTAGCATGATGCATGTATAATTACAGAACCAACCTTAGTTGATTCGTACCTTCTATACATTGCACTCCTCCTATCTGGTCTTTCATATAGATTCTTCAGATATAAGGGATAAGAATGGAAGAAATCTTTCTAGGTAGGTTTTTAGAAAATCCTTTTGAAGATGCCTCATAATATCTGCAAAGAAGTGCTTCACTCCGATACCAGCTGTGACGGAACCTCCCAAGTCATTAGGCCCACCTACAGTTGTCCTTGTCCAACAGGCATCAAATAACCCTATAGATGTTCCTGAATCACTTGACAAGTTCGGTATCTTCTTTCTTACCTTTCCAGGAACGTTTCACCCGTCTTGCAGACATTACAGAACATCGGAGATATAGAAATGCGGAAGCGATTACATAAACTTACATTTATTTAGAAAGTAAGATCAAGTTGCTTATTATAGACCAGAGTTATAAAACGAGTGTTGAGTAGTATTATTACAATACCAAGGGAGGCAAAAACTCCTCCCGATAAGTTCATACATAAAACTTTATTATGGAGGACCATGTCCTCCCGCAGCTTCACTCTTGTTTTTCTTCTTTTGCAACCACCTTGGTACAAAAGCAACAAAAATTTGCTGCTTCCTCACCTAAAAACAACGAGGGAATAAACCCTAAGTATGGAATTACTCAGCAAGTCTTACCCGACTAAAGAAAAGACTCTCAAGGGTATGCTGGTTATAAGGGAGTCAAGGTAAGGTATTTCAAAATCAAACACTCTGTTTTGCATAAATGCTTGCTAAAAGTGGATCCTTAAAAATCCAGTTTTATTGTCAAGTTAGGTAAACTTACCTGTATCTAGAGTTCTTGCTAACCTAGTTCAAGCACTTGACCTGCACTAGCCAATTTCTGACCAACCCTTCATCTTTACTGGATTGCTACGTGTAAGTCAGTGACCAAGTCTTCATAACCGCGAAGGTACGGCGATCCGAATCGATTATACTCAGCTGAGGATCTCCAATCACACGACATATGTAGCACTTAACCCTTGCATATGTCAACCCGCCACCGGGGTTCTTAAGACCAGATCAGGTTCACGCAAACCGAGAGCACAGATACACCACCGTCCAGCCTCTTGCTACGGAGAGTACACGCTACTCTCGCCACCGCTCCACGCCCATTTCGTGTTATCTTATTCTGGCCTTAGTCTGCCCGAGGCAAGGCTTACCCATGATGAGGCATGTGACCAGTTAAAGGGTCCTCGGTCATCAGGCCAACATCGAGACGATCCTTAATCGACTCAGACGGAGACACTACACCAAGACTCTTTTCTCGTGCAAGTCACCCGCCCGGTCTCAGCTCAATTATTAAACCCAAAAACTTGGTACCTGGCAGAGGTACATCTTTTCTGATGTTGAATCCATCACGGCCGTGATGGATTCACCATCAAGTTTTATTTTCAAAAATATCCCTCCCACTCTGCCAATCATCTTTTGTAAAACAAAACCTTTTGTTTTTGCTAATACTAAGCATAGTAAAACTTTTTGTAAAAACAGGGTTTCAAGGAAGGTAATCAAAGATCAAGGAAGATAATGCAGGAATTGTTTAACAACCAACTCCTATTACTTAATGCAACAAGCAAGTGAGAAAGATTTTAAAAACATCAAGGAAGGTGGCAAATGCACCGGGGCTTGCCTTCGTTAGTAGGTGAGTCAGGCTCAGGCCCGCAGATGTCAAAGTAGAGACAAGTCCCTACCTGAGATTCCAAAGGTGGTGATGTCTTCTTTTCGGTCACTTCAATCTCTTCTTCGTTTTCTAAACATAACCATATATATGTATATAAGAATGAATGCCATGTAATGCTCATGAGAGTGCAAGGATAATAAGAATTTATTATCTAAGGTCTTGAATACAATTTTCCTTCACGGAACTCCGAGAACTTAGGGTTTCCGGAGTTAGTAAAGGAGTTCACAGGGCAGGGGTGGGGGTTTTGGGTTCTAGTTATCAAACAAGGTCCAAATAAAGCCAAATTCTACCCAAGGCTTCTAAATAATGTATAGAACTTATATAAAAAGTTTGGGCATTTTTAGAATTACCATTTATCTCCTAAAAATCCAGAACTAATGGTTTAAGCTAGTTTAAATGCCTTAAAACTCCTTATTTAATCTAAAAATCATGAAACTATTTTTATTAAATACTATGAAAAATAAGAAGTCTAGGAAAATTGGTTTGGTAATTTTAGGATTTTTCTACGTTTTTCTATAATTGTTTTAGCTCTGGAGTAAAAAGAAAAGGAAAAACTTGTGAATAGTATTAGGTTGATTTCAGCCCAGCGGACCCAAAAGTGGACAGAAGCGCGCCCGCGCCCGCGCGTTGGCAACCTTGCAGAAGGACCCTCGGCTTACCAGCTAAACCGAAGTAGGTTCATTTACTATTTAACACAGTCACTGACAGTTTGCAGTATGATCCCTGGATTTCTATTTCTTTACCCCTCCTGATTCCCGACGGCGACGAGCTTAGCAGAGCTCCGGTGAGCTCACAGACCGGCTGATTGGGGCAACGACTGACACCCTACTTTGGCCGAAACCGAATTTGTGCCCCAACCAGCGTTTCCTCTAAGTTAATTGCACGGGTGGTGACCTACTCCGCCCTGCCCACGGGAACAGCGGAGGCATCGAATAGAATCGCGTGTTCCCAGTGATCTATGTCGGTTTAGCTCAATCTAAAGGGTCGGGGAGTTTGAGAAGAGCTTAGGGATGCTAAAACAAGCAACAGAGCAACAGGAGTTGACCTGAATTGGGCTGGCCGCGGTGAGCTCGACCCTGCGGTGTTTCAGAACGGAGTTGGGGGAACATGAAATTGGAGCTCACGGTTGCAAGATTGGGGGTGATACTGGACGGTGTGGTGTGTGATGATGTTGCAGAGCTAACGGCGGGATCAATTTATAGATTCCAGGGGCGGTGGCGCTTGAATTGAAGATGGCGCGGTGGCGGCCGGAGAGGGGAAAGGTTACTGGTGCAAGTGAACTCGTGTCAACCGTCGTGGCGATTATTCCGGTGATCGACGGGAAGCTAAAACGAATCACGGCGATGCGGTGGAGGTACTCAGGCACGTGGCACACGGCCGGAAAGCGGCGTTCACCGGCGTGCCTATCGGGTTCCACCGCGACGAGATAGTACAAGGCTCAAAAGTTGAGCCCACAAATCTGAAATTCAGACTTAGAGTAAATTCTCAATTGGGGTCCTTTTTGCAAATCAATCCAAAACTTAGGGTTTAGCTTGTAAATCTTCCCAAATTTGAACCATGTGACTTTATAAGCTTTAACATAGTAATTTTTACACTTTAGTCCAAATGTGCACTGTTTTTGCACATAGGCCCCTAGGGTTTGGACTTAGGGTTTTCCAGGGTTCAAATGGGGATTTTAGTACCTTAGGGACATAAATGTGATTCAAGTTCATTTTTGGGAACATTTTATGACTATTCCCCTAAAGCTTTTAGGTTTTCTCACTTTGGGTTATGTTTTACCACTTTAATCCCTATTTAGGGTCAAGTTCCCTATCCAAGGTTCTATTTGCAAAATGCTATAACATTACAACTTGTTTGGAATTTTTACCTAGTGAATGCATTCTAGGTATGTCAAACATATGCAATGCCAATGTTTATGATGTCATACTCAAGTTTTAGTTGCAGTAACACCAGGGGTGTTACAGCGCGAGTCGAAGACCGTCGTTGTCGTCATGCCGCGGGGGGATGAGTACCATGTCGTAGCTGCCGTCGAGGGACATGAACTCGAGACTCCCGAAGCGGAGCACCGTCCCGGGCTGGAGAGGTTGCTGAAGACTCCCCATCTGGACCTCAACGGGAAGGTGTTCGTTAACACGCAGCAGACCCCTACCTGGCGCGCCAACTGTCGGCGTTTCGACCCCGGGGGTCCCTGGACCGACGAGTAAATTGTCGTTGCGTGTCCCTGCCCAGATGGGTTGGCGCGGGATGGAACACAAGATGTGGGACAAGCCTTGTATTATCCTGCACCAGGGGTGCTGCTCGCAGTAGGGGTTACAAGCGCGTTGCGTGAGGGAGAGAGAGAGAGGGACACAGAGCTCGTCCGCCACTTCCCTCACGCGAACCCCCCTCAGGGTGGCCCTGGACCTCCCTTTTATAGAGGCAAGGAGAGAGTCCAGTCGTACAATGGGGGGCATAGCTATGTGCTAACGTGTACGGCAGTGGAGCGCCTAAGTCCTGTGTACATGCCAACGTGGCCGTTGGGGGAGAGCTTGGACCCTGTACATGTGATGGTGTGGCCGCCGGAGGTGCGCCTGAGTCCTATAGGAGCACAGCTGGCAGCGCGGCGAGGACCCTGCTGACGTCTCCTTGCTGTCGTAAGGGGCTGAGAGCCACCGGCGTCATGGCGCACGCGGGGCACCATCATTACCCGTCACCGGGGTAAGCCAGATGGGACGTCAGTCTTGTTCTTCGTAGTCTGAGCAGGCTAGGAATAGGGAAATGATGTTTCCCCTTCTAACGCGGTCGGTCCGAGCCCAGGGTCGGTCGAGGCGGAGACTTCTCTTGAGGCCGAGGCTGGGGTCGGGCGAGGACGCGATTCCTCCTGAGACCGAGGTCGAGGCCGAGTCCGGGGGTCTGGCGAGGCGGAGATCTCCTCCCGAGGCCGGAGCGTGAGGTCGGGCGAGGCGGAGCTTCCTGTTGCGCCCGAGGCTTGAACTCGGTGGTTGATCGTGACTTGTTGTTAGTCGCTGCCGGGGTGGCTGACACGGCAGTCGGAGCAGAGCGAGCGGCGCTGTTTTCCTGTCATATCGGATAGTAAAGAAGAGGGGCGAAGTGACTGCGGTCACTTTGGCCTGGCCGACTGAGGCGCGTGTGTCAGGATACAGCAGCAGGCATCCCCTGCATTTAATGCGCCTGCGAAGCGGTCGGTTGGTGAGGCGGTATGGCCAAGGTTGCTTCACAACAAAGCCTGCCCGAGCCGGGCCTCGGGAGAGCCGAGGGGGCACCCGCTGTCTGAGGAGGCCCTCGGGCGAGGCGTGAACTTATCTGGGACTACTGTTCCAACTCGAGGCTGGGCTCGGGTGAGATCGCGTTCCTCGGGCAAACGAAATCTTGGCTTGAACCGCACCTGTCAGTTGGTCTAAGGGTGTTAACCAGCCTTGATTAGGAGCATTGGTGGTACCCCTAATTATGGTACCCAACAGGTTACAATTGTATTTTCACAAATGTTGATGTATCTGTCTTTAGAAGGAGTGATGGTTCATTAGCTTTTAAGGATGTATTAGACGACAAACTCTACTTAATTGATTTTTCGAAAGAGGAGGCCGATCTAGATGCATGCTTAATAGCTAAGACTAGTATGGGCTGGTTGTGGCATCGCCGTCTAGCACATTGTAATACCCATTTTGTAAAAGAAATAAAAGGAGAATTTATTTTCCTTTATATGTGAATTTTCCATTTATCATCACATGTGAACACTTCATTTGAAAATAATTGATTAATAAGAATATATACACCACTAAATTATGCATCATGCTGGATTTTGTTTTGTGTGCATTTTATGTCAACATAAAATAATTTGAAGAAGAAATATATTAAATTCCCAAAATAGAATTTGGAAAATAAAAGGAGATCCTAGAATTTGAGAAAAGAGAAGAAGAATACTATATAAGGTAGAGAGATAAATATTAAAGAAATAATAAATAAACTCATACCATGCCATGTTTAAGATGTATATTTTATGAGAATACAGATGTACAAGAAGTCTGAACTTGAATGGAAATTAAATTATGAATTTGAAAATTATAAGGAAAAGGAAAGGAAAAGCAAAATATAAAAGAAAATGGAGAAATGATAGAATGGGCCAGAATCCCTGCTTTTGGACCACTCAGGAAAACGCGTCGCGTAGCCCATTACACCCCACATCCCTGCGCGCCATGGCGACGACAGGTGGACCCCCGGCGTCGGTGACCCGCACGCTTCGACCTCTGCTCGTTTGGGCCCGCTCCTCAGACGACCTTGTTCCTTTGCGCGCCGTTCTATCACCGGCTGGTGGGCCCGAGCAGCTCAACTCCGTCTTCCTCGCGCGGTTAGGCGCAACAACCTGGCTAAGCTCGGCGGATCTCCCCCGCCAGAACCTGACCACGCTGACCACGCAGAGGATGCATAAAGCCTCGGCCGTCGACTCATTCCACTCGTCCCCTTTTTCCTTTGCTCCTTCTCCTACCTCCTCGTGTGAGTTTAGCTCACCAGAACCACCACCGCTACCAGTGCCGAACCCACCGTCGTCACCTTGAGCCGTCCGCGTCGCTCGAGCTCCGGGAAGGAGTCCAAGGACTTCGTTTGGCGCTGTTGATGCTCGCCGGGGACCAAACGCAACATTTAATCAACTGCGCCGTCGGCATTTGCTCATCAGAGTTCCACGACCACCGCAGATCCACCTCGTGTCGCGAGCAGTGTGTTTGCCGTTCCTAATCCCGGTAAGAAACCCATCCAAACGGATCGCCTTCACTTCCCCGTTGCGTAGCACCATTCAATTTTGGACTTGGGACACTAGGCCGTTGAATCATGTGCGCGCCGGTGAACCTCCACCGCGGCACTGTGCAGCGCCACCGCGCCTCGGGTTGGATTGGAGCGGACGGTTGGGCACCGTCCGATCCACAGCAACGGCTCAGATTAGAGATAGCGTAACCGTTCGCCGCTTTAAGATCCGGGCCGTTGATCCGGTGTCGTGTGCATCAGATTAGATCAAGGGCTTTTTAAAACGTGACCGTTGGTTATGGATCGGGCGATCACGGGGGTGAGAGGATTGGGCGATGCTTGGATTCAATTGTGGCCCTCGGATCTGATCTAAGCGGTCCATCGTGGTCGATACCCCTTCGGTTGCGCAATTTGCTAAAGAGTCCCCATGAAACAGAGAAATCAACCCGCCATCCATTTTTACTATGCATTGAGTCTAGGAGATCTTGCGCAGAGCCCCCTGCGCTTCACAGAAAATGAGGCCCGATCCAGAACTGTTTTAAATCGAATAAATGAATTAGAATTGGATTTTTAATATGAAAATAATTACTATAACTTGATAAATTCATAGAAAATCCAATTTTAGTCCAAATTACGCCATTCCAATTTCTAAAATTTTGTAATTTTATTATCTATCACTTAGAGTCTCTGTTTTGTCATGAAAACATCAAGAAAAATAATTTCTCACTTAATCCTATTTTAAACACATAAAACCTTTAGAAATTCATATCTTAAAATCTATAACTCCAAAAATTACGATTCCTGTTCCTAGGATTTTATTTTAATGTGTAGATTATTACTGTGTATTTTGTTTACATGTTTGGTGTGATGTTAATTTTCTCTATATACTGTGCTTGCTTGTATTGTGGCGAGTAGAAGAGCCGTGACTGAGGATACTGGTGAGCAGCAGATAGAAGTAGCTGAGCAGGAGCTCATTGAAGGCAAGTTGTGCCTTTGACCACTTTTTACCCAATAATGTTCTTTAATACCATTTATTCATGCATAGGTTAATTTTGATGGGACCCGATAGGTCACCCTAGATTGTTTATCTCATTACCTTGTTTTATGCATAAGTTCATGCATAGGTTGCATAGGCAACTTGCTTGGGTAGTTTGCTATCGCTTTACATGGTTTTGGGATAATCATTTATTATATCTATGTTCCAATTCTTTTTGTTATTCTATTTCTGTTCATGTCAAGATCATTAATGTTAATTGGAACATAGAGCTTAACTTGAGAAACACGTGCCACCACAAGGGTTTAATGGGACGCCCTTGGCTGACTAATTAGGAAAGCTAGTGGAAGACTACCTTACCCGAAAGGGGCAAGGGCAGTAGGGGAGTTGCATGCAAGGAGGTTCTCGGGTTGATTTAGCTGTGATGGCGGTCAGACGGGGGATTCTTGCAAGTGCTCTTCCCATAAACTGTAGCGGGTTTTCGGAAGCTAGTGGAACTTTATAAAGGCCTCGTAGTGTTGCCCTGCCTCGCCTCCTAGGTAGAGGTGTATGGGAGTCGCGATCCCTTGGCAGATGGGTAACATAACTTGTGGGTAAAGGGTACAACCTCTGCAGAGTGTAAAACTGGTATACTAGCCGAGCTCACGGTCATGAGCAGCTTAGGACTCTCTGATGATTAATTTATGGAACTTAAATTCAATTTTGTCATTTGCATTGCATGGGTTTATTATTAATTTTGTTCTATTACTTTATTTAAGGTCTGGTATTTACTTACACTTAGTAACTGCTAATAAAATTTTGACCAACTACTTAAAAGCAATGCTCAGCTCTAACCCCTATCATTGATTAGCCTTACACATAACATGAACTCCCACCTTTGTGAGTTCATGTCCACTGGTTCCCCACAACTTGTTGAGCTATGATCATGTGTGAGCTCACCCTTGCTGTCTCACACCCCCCCACAGGAGAAGAGCATGTGGTTCAGGAGGAGCCACAAGGCGAGGAGTTTGATCTAATCTAGGTGGCGTTTCTCAGTTGACATTGGCGCCAACAACGATCCTTAGTTCGTTTTATATTTGTTCTTTTATTTTGTAATAAGACTTCCGCTATGTAATAAATACTCTGATGTTTTGTGACATTTATCTCTATACACTCTATTATTATATATGTTGTCTTCTTGGTGCATGTATGAGATGCACCTGGCTTGGTTCCTTAAAGCTGGGTGTGACAGAAGTGGTATCAGAGGAAATGTTGACTATAGGACAAAACCTAGATAGAAATGGATAAAACCCTTCCCTACTTACCATACTCTGATTCATTCTATACTCATCTCATCTTAATCTTGTCTCACCTTTTACTATTCTACTCTGATTAATCTTATCTTTTCTACTCTAAGACAAGATGGATTTCACACCTTGGAATCCTACCACTATGATATTTTTAAGAGATAGGAGACCTAAGACAAAATTAAAACTATTTTCTCTATTTAAAAATGTTGTTTGATTGTTCTGATGATAAATGACTGATTTGGTTCTTTGATTGATTGAAATATTATATATGGACATCTTAGTATGTACCACTATAAGGTAATGAATTAGCTATGGTAGGTAAAATATTAATCTGCTTAGCTAATAAATCTCCCAAAGTAACCTGATTCGTAAATACCTGCCTTGTCTACTATTCTCTTACCATATGTATCTAACTCAGATGGTCAATACCAGGCGGGGTGGTGGAATTGATTTGCCTCCCAATCGACACACTCGATGGATATATAGACGACCCCAGCCACAGCCAGCAGAGATGAATCCTCCTAATCCTCCACCAGGTGGAGTTGACCCACTGATTATAGCTCAGATGAGGATGATGCAACAGATGGCGGACACTATGGCGGATATGTGTGCTCAGATGCAGCAGGAACGCCAGGATATGCGCCAGGAGAGAGAAGAGATACGCCAGGAGTTGCGCCAGGAACGGGAGGAGATACACCAGGAAAGGAGGGCGCAACAACAGCTGCAACAACAATTTCAACAACAACAACAGCAGCAGCAACAGCAACAAGTACCCCTGCCTCCACCTCCACCACCACTTCCACCCCGAGATAAGCATAGGGAGTTCATGAGTCATAAGCCACCTACATTTGCAAGCTCTCCTGATCCACTGGATGCAGATGATTGGCTGAAGTCCATAGAGAAGATGTTGAACATTGCTCAATGCACTGACCGGGAGAAGGTTTTATATGCTTCTGAACGTCTGACAGGTCCTGTTGCTGATTGGTGGGATTCATATACTGCTGCCCATGATGCTGCTGATACTATTACTTGGGCAGAGTTCAGTGCACAGTTTAGGAATTATCATATACCTGCTGGATTGATGAAGATTAAAAAGAAGGAATTTCTGTCGCTGAAGCAAGGAAGCATGTCAGTCAGCGAGTACCGCGACAAGTTTATTCAGTTATCCAGATATGCCCCTGATGAAGTTGTTGAAGATGAGAGGAAGCAGAAGCATTTTATTGAAGGACTCAATGGACCTCTACAGTATGCTCTGGTGGCACATACATTTCCATTATTTCAGAGGCTTCTTGATAAGGCTCTGGCTATTGAACACAAGCGTGTTCAGCTAGGAGATTTGAAGAGAAAGGCTATATCTCAAAGACAAGGAAGCAGCAGTGTTCGTCCTCGCTACAGTTCATTCCAGGGTACACCAGTTCGCACTAGCGGAGGCCAGCGCCCAGTTCAGCAGTCACCTCAGAGGACTCCACCGCCGCGTCAGGCTACCCCCACTGGCACCCCGATGAAGTTTCTAGGGCAGAGTGTAGGCACCACTTGCTTCAAGTGTGGGAAGACTGGACACTATGCAAATGTTTGCCCACAGAGGATTGCTACCACTCCAGTTTAGAATAGGCAGCAAACTCCAGGATCTGGCAAGGGATATTCTGTTGCCAAGGTTAATCAAGTCAGCGTTGATGCTACTCCGAATGGTGCTGACATCGTACTTGGTATGTTTTATGTTAATGCAATTCCTGCAACTATATTATTTGATTCTAGTGCTACACATTCATTCATGTCTGCTCGATATGCCAACACAAATGAGATACCGCTGCTAAATATGAGAAAACCAATGATAGTAATTACACCTAAAGGGCCTGTTGAGGCAAATCAAAAGACACGTAGATTGACATTAACAATTATGGGAAGAGAATTTAGAGCTATTGCTATAATATTAGAGGCAAGCAATATAGATCTGATCCTTGGTATGTCATGGTTAAGAAAGGAAAAGGCCATTATAGCATGTGGTAGAGGTATGGTAGAACTCACCAGCCCTAAAGGAGAAAGGTTTCAAGTTAATATTGCAGTAACCACCTCATCCAAACGTGCAATGTTCTTCATACCTGATGAGTTTGTTGGCGACAACATCTGTGTGGTTAGAGATTTTCCGGATGTCTTTCTAGAGTTACCAGGGATGCCACTTGATAGAGAAGTTGAGTTTGTTATTGATCTCTTACCTGGAACTGCCCCTATTTCTAAACGGTCATACAGGATGTCTGTAGAGGAGTTGAAGGAACTTAAGAAGCAGTTAACTGAGTTACAAGAGGTTGGGTACATTCGTCTGAGTTCCTCACCTTGGGGAACGCCGGTTCTGTTTGTACAGAAGAAGGATGGATCACAGCGGATGTGTGTGGATTATAGATCTCTTAATGATGTTACTGTGAAAAACAAGTATATGTTACCTCGTATTGAGGATTTATTTGATCAGATGAGAGGTGCAAGGGTATTCTCGAAGATTGATCTCCGATCGAGTTACCATCAGATGAGGATTAGGCCATCGGATATTCCCAAGACAGCTTTCTCAACTCGATATGGATTGTATGAGTTCACTGTTATGTCGTTTGGATTAACCAATGCACCAGCTTATTTTATGAATTTGATGAACAAGGTGTTTATGGAGTATTTGGATAGATTCGTCGTGGTATTCATCGACAATATTCTTATCTACTCCAAGAGTGATAGTGATCATGACGAACATCTGAGATTGGTGCTACAGAAGCTACGAGATAACCAGCTATATGCCAAGTTTAGCAAGTGCGAGTTTTGAATTGGCGAGGTGCCATTCTTGGTCATATTATTTCTAATGGAGGAATATCAGTGGATCCTGCTAAGGTTAAGGAGATAATGGAGTGGAGAGTACCCACTACAGTTACTGAGTTTCGGAGTTTCTTGGGACTAGCAGGATATTATCAGAGATTTATTGAAGGATTTTCTAAGATTGCTAAGCCTATGACTTCGCTTCTGGAGAAGGGCAGAGAATTTAAGTGGGACGAGAAGTGCCAAGATAGCTTTAATCAATTGAAGAAGAGATTGATGTCGCCACCAGTATTGGTTATGCCAGACCTACAGAAAGGATTTGATATCTATTGTGATGCATGTGGCCAAGGCTTAGGATGTGTGCTCATGCAGGAAGGACATGTGATTGCCTATGCTTCTCGTCAGTTGCGCAAACATGAATTGAACTACCCCACGCATGACGTAGAGCTGGCAGCCGTTGTGCACACGCTTAAGATTTGGAGACATTATATCATGGGGACCAAGTGTCAAGTATACACAAATCATAAGAGTTTGAAGTATATATTCACTCAGAAGGATCTCAACCTTAGGCAATGCCGTTGGTTGGAGCTTATTAAGGATTATGATTTGGAGATTCACTATCACTCGGGCAAGGCGAATCTAGTTGCAGATGCCTTGAGTCGAAAGGAGCATGTTCATTCATCTATTGTTGCCCAGCTACCCGACGAGATTGTTGAGGATTTCAAGAGACTTAACCTGGGGATAGTTGCTCACACTGAAGGAGTTACTATTGATGTGGAACCTACTTTGGAGCAAGAAATCCGCAAAGGTCAAATTGATGATGCTAAAATAAAAGAGATTAAGAATCTGATTACTGAAGGTCGAGGTCTGGAATTCACGGAAGATGAGCAAGGCACCGTATGGTTCAAGGACAGGATATGTGTTCCTGATATTAAAAGCATTCGAGAGACTATTTTAAAGGAGGCCCATGATTCAGATTATTCTATTCATCCTGGTAGTACCAAGATGTTTCAGGATTTGAAGTGAAAGTATTGGTGGTATGGATTGAAGAGAGATGTGGCTGCACATGTGGCTATGTGCGATGTATGTTAAAGAGTTAAGGCTGAACACCAGAGGCCAGCTGGACTATTGCACCCACTGAAGATACCCGAGTGGAAGTGGGAAGAGATTGGTATGGATTTTATTATAGGGTTGCCTCGCACCCAGAAAGGATATGATGCTATATGGGTGATTGTGGATAGATTGATTAAAGTGGCTCACTTCATTCCTGTAAAGACTACTTATAAAGGTTCTCAGCTAGCAGAGTTATATATGGCTCAGATTGTGTGTTTACATGGAGTACCAAAGAAGATCGTGTCTGATCGAGGTTCACAGTTTACCTCAAGATTTTGGAGAAGCTTCCATGAGAACATGAATACGAAGTTGAATTTTAGTACAGCTTATCACCCTTAGACTGATGGACAGACTGAAAGGACTAATCAAGTATTAGAAGATATGTTGAGGGCTTGTGCCCTTCAGCATGGAGGAAGTTGGGATAAGAGTCTGCCTTATGCTGAGTTCTCTTATAATAATAGTTACCAGGTCAGTCTGAAGATGTCACCTTTTGAGGCTTTATATGGGAGGAAGTGCAGGACTCCTCTATATTGGGATCAGACTGGAGAAAGACAGTTCTTTGGGCCTGAACTAATTCAAGAAGAAGAAGAACAAGTCCGTATAATTCGAGAGAATTTGAGGATAGTTCAAACCAGGCAAAAGAGCTACGCTGATAATAGAAGGAGGCCACTGGAATTTGAGGAAGGAGATTATGTGTACCTCAAGGTGTCACCACTTCGTGGAATGAGGAGATTCAAAGTTAAGGGCAAATTGTCCCCTCGCTATATTGGACCATTCCTGATCTTTAGGCGAGTTGGGGAGATGGCATACCAACTCGAGATACCTGCTAGTCTATCGGATGTGCACAATGTATTCTATGTGTCTCAACTTAAGAAGTGTCTCCATGTCCCTGAGGAACAGTTACCAATGGAAGAGCTCAATGTTCAGGGTGATTTGACTTACATAGAGTACCCGATCAAGATTTTGGATACTTTGACTCGAGTTACAAGGAATAAGGTGATAAAGATGTGCAAAGTGCAATGGAGTCACCATGGCGAAGATGAAGCAACTTGGGAAAGAGAAGAAGAGCTTCGCATAGATTTTCCCCATCTTTTCCCTAGATCTTCCTAAATCTCGAGGACGAGATTATTTTTAAGGGGGATAGGATTTGTAATACCCATTTATAAAAGAAATAAAAGGAGAATTTCTTTTCCTTTATATGTGAATTTTCCATTTATCATCACATGTGAACACTTCATTTGAAAATAAATGATTAATAAGAATATATACACCACTAAATTATGCATCATGCTGGATTTTGTTTTGTATGCATTTTATGTCAACATAAAAAAATTTGAAGAAGAAATATATTAAATTCCCAAAATAGAATTTGAAAATAAAAGGAGATCCTAGAATTTGAGAAAAGCGAAGAAGAATACTATACAAGATAGAGAGATAAATATTAAAGAAATAATAAATAAACTCATATCATGCCATGTTTAAGATGTATATTTTATGAGAATACAGATGTATAAGAAGTCTGAACTTGAATGGAAATTAAATTATGAATTTGAAAATTATAAGGAAAAGGAAAGGAAAAGCAAAATATAAAAGAAAATGGAGAAATGCTAGAATGGGCTAGAATCCCTGCTTTTGGCCCACTCAGGAAAACGCGTCGCGCAGCCCATTACACCCCACATCCCTGTGTGCCATGGCGCCGACAGGTGGACCCCCAGCGTTGGTGACCCGCATGCTTCGACCTCTCTCGTTTGGGCCCGCTCGTTAGACGGCCTTGTTCCTTTGCGCGCCGTTTTGTCGCCGGCTGGTGGGCCCGAGTAGCTCGGCTCTGTCTTCCTCGCGCGGTTAGGCGCAACAACCTGGCCAAGCTCGGCGGATCTCCCCTGCCAGAACCGGACCACGCTGACCACGCAGAGGATGCGTAAAGCCTCGGTCGTCGACTCATTCCACTCGTCCCCTTTTTCCTCTGCTCCTTCTCCTACCTCCTCGCGCGAGTTTAGCTCACCAGAACCACCACCACTACCAGTGCCGAGCCCGCCGTCGTCACCTTGAGCCATCCGCGTCGCCCGAGCTCCGGGAAGGAGTCCAAGGACTTCGTTTGGCGCTGTTGATGCTCGCCGGGGACCGAACGCAACATTTAATCAACTGCGCCGTCGGCATTTGTTCATTGGAGTTCCACGACCACCGTGGATCCACCTCGTGTCACGAGCAGTGTGTTTGTTGTCCCTAATCCTGGTAAGAAACTCATCCAAACGGATTGCCTTCACTTCCCTGTTGCGTAGCACCATTCAATTTTGGACTTGGGACACTGGGGCGTTGAATCATGTGCGCGCCGGTGAACCTCCACCGTGGCACTGTGCAGCGCCGTCGCGCCTCGGGTTGGATTGGAGCGGACGGTTGGGCACCGTCCGATCCACAGCAACGACTCAGATTAGAGATAGCGTAACCCTTCACCGCTTTAAGATCCGGGCCGTTGATCCGGCGTCATGTGCATTAGATTAGATCTAGGGCTTTTTAAATCGTGACCGTTGGTTATGGATCTGGCGATCACGGGGGTGAGAGGATTGGGCGATGCTTGGATTCAATTGTGGCCCTCGGATCTGATCTGAGTGGTCCATCGTGGTCGATACCCCTTCGGTTGCGCAATTTGCTAAAGAGTCCCCGTGAAACAGAGAAATCAACCCGCTGTCCATTTTTACTATGCACTGAGTCTAGGAGATCTTGCGCAGAGCCCCCTGCGCTTCACAGAAAATGAGGCCCGATCCAGAACTGTTTTAAATCGAATAAATGAAGTAGAATTGGATTTTAATATGAAAATAATTATTATAACTTGATAAATTCATAGAAAATCCATTTTAGTCCAAACTACGCCATTCCAATTTCTAAAATTTTGTAATTTTATTCTCTATCACTTAGAGTCTCTGTTTTGTCATGAAAACAGCAAGAAAAATAATTTCTCACTTAATCCTATTTTAAACACATAAAACCTTAAGAAATTCATATCTTAAAATCTATAACTCCAAAAATTATGATTCCTGTTCTTAGGATTTTATTTTAATGTGTAGATTATTATTGTGTATTTTGTTTACATGTTTGGTGTGATATTAATTTTCTCTATATACTGTGCTTGCTTGTATTGTGGCGAGTAGAAGAGCCCGTGACTGAGGATACTGGTGAGCAGCAAATAGAAGTAGCTGAGCAGGAGCTCATTGAAGGCAAGTTGTGCCCTTGACCACTTTTTACCCAATAATGTTCTTTAATACCATTTATTCATGCATAGGTTAATTTTGATGGGACCCGATAGGTCACCCTAGATTGTTTATCTCATTACCTTGTTTACCCCTGAATCACTTGGGTAGTTTGCTATCGCTTTACATGGTTTTGGGATAATCATTTATTATATCTATGTTCCAATTCTTTTTGTTATTCTATTTTTGTTCATGTCAAGATCATTAATGTTAATTGGAACATAGAGCTTAACTTGAGAAACACGTGCCACCACAAGGGTTTAATGGGACGCCCTTGGCTGACTAATTAGGAAAGCTAGTGGAAGACTACCTTACCCGAAAGGGGCAAGGGCAGTAGGGGAGTTGCATTCAAGGAGGTTCTCGGGTTGATTTAGCTGCGATGGCGGTCAGACGGGAGATTCTTGCAAGTGCTCTTCCCATAAACTGTAGCGGGTTTTTGGAAGCTAGTGGAACTTTATAAAGGCCTCGTAGTGTTGCCCTGCCTCGCCTCCTAGGTAGAGGAGTATGGGAGACACGATCCCTTGGTAGATAGGTAAGATGACTTGTGGGTAAAGGGTACAACCTCTGCAGAGTGTAAAACTGGTATACTAGCCGAGCTCACGGTCATGAGCAGCTCAGGACTCTCTGATGATTAATTTATGGAACTTAAATTCAATTTTGTCATTTGCATTGCATGGGTTTATTATTAATTTTGTTCTATTACTTTATTTAAGGTCTGGTATTTACTTACACTTAGTAACTGCTAATAAAATTTTGACCAACTACTTAAAAGCAATGCTCAGCTCTAACCCCTATCATTGATTAGCCTTACACATAACATGAACTCCCACCTTTGTGAGTTCATGTCCACTGGTTCCCCACAACTTGTTGAGCTATGATCATGTGTGAGCTCACCCTTGCTGTCTCACACCCCCCCCCCACAGGAGAAGAGCAGGTGGTTCAGGAGGAGCCACAAGGCGAGGAGTTTGATCTGATCTAGGTGGCATTTCTCAGTTGACATTGGCGCCAACGACGATCCTTAGTTCGTTTTATATTTGTTCTTTTATTTTGTAATAAGACTTCCGCTATGTAATAAATACTCTGATGTTTTGTGACATTTATCTCTATACACTCTATTATTATATATGTTGTCTTCTTAGCGCATGTATGAGATGCACCTAGCTTTGTTCCTTAAAGCCGGGTGTGACACACATGTTGGGATGAAGAACCTTCATAAACTTCTAAAGGGAGAACATGTGTTAGGACTAACCAATGTTTGTTTCGAGAAAGACAGACCTTGTGTAGCTTGTCAGGCAGGAAAACATATGGGAAGCACTCATCATAGCAAAAATGTGATGACAACATCAAGACCACTGGAGCTACTTCACATGGACCTCTTCGGACCAGTTGCCTACCTTAGCATCGGGGGAAGTAAGTATGGCCTTGTAGTTGTTGATGATTTTTCTCGCTTCACTTGGGTGTTCTTTTTGCAGGATAAATCAGAAACCCAAGGGACCCTAAAACGCTTTCTAAGGAGGGCTCAAAACGAATTTGAGCTCAAGGTGAAAAAGATAAGATGCGACAACGGGTCCGAATTCAAGAATTTGCAAGTGGAGGAGTATCTTGAGGAGGAAGGTGTCAAACACGAGTTCTCCGCTCCCTACACACCACAGCAAAATGATGTGGTAGAGAGGAAGAACAGGACGCTCATCGATATGGCAAGAACGATGCTTGGAGAATTCAAGACACCCGAGCGGCTTTGGTCGGAAGCTGTGAACACAGCTTGCCACGCCATAAACCAGCTCTATCTGCATCGCCTTCTCAAGAAAACCTCATACGAACTCCTTACCGATAACAAACCCAACATCTCTTACTTTCATGTATTTGGGAGCAAATGTTACATTCTGGTGAAGAAAGGTAGACATTCTAAATTTGGTCCCAAAGTTGTAGAAGGGTTTTTGCTAGGGTATGACTCAAATACAAAGGTGTATAGAGTCTTCAACAAATCATCGGGTTTGATTGAAGTCTCTAGCGACGTTGTATTTGATGAGACTAATGACTCTCCAAGAGAGCAAGTTGATCTTGATGATATAGATGAAGATAATGTTCCAATGGCCGCAATGCGCACGATGGCGATAGGTGATGTGCAGCCACAGGAACAACAAGAGCAAGATCAGCCATCTTCCTCCACAATGGTGCATCCTCCAACTCAAGACGGTGAATAGGCACCTCAAGAAGAGGCACAGGATCAAGGGGAGCACAAGAAGAACAAGTGATAGAGGAAGAAGCACCACGGGCACCTCCAACCCAAATCCGAGCAACGATCCAACAACATCACCTCGTTGACCAGATTCTGGATGACATAAGCAAGGGAGTAACTACTCGCTCAAGATTAGCTAACTTTTGTGAGCATTACTCGTTTATCTCTTCTATTGAGCCTTTCAGGGTAGAAGAGGCCTTGCAGGATCCGGATTGGGTGTTGGCCATGCAGGAAGAGCACAACAACTTCAAGAGAAATGAAGTTTGGAGCCTGGTGCCACGTCCAAAGCAAAATGTTGTGGGAACCAAGTGGGTGTTCCGCAACAAGCAAGACGAGCACGGGTTGGTGACACGAAACAAGGCTCGACTTGTGGCAAAAGGTTATGCCCAAGTCGCAGGTTTGGATTTCGAGGAGACTTTTGCTCCTGTGGCTAGGCTAGAGTCTATTCGAATTCTATTAACCTATGCCGCTCACCATTCTTTCAGGTTGTTTCAAATGGACGTGAAGAGCGCTTTCCTCAATGGGCCAATCAAGGAGGAGGTATACGTGGAACAACCCCCTGGCTCTGAGGATGATAGGTACCCTGACCATGTGTTCAAGCTCTCTAAGGCGCTCTATGGACTTAAGCAAGCCCCAAGAGCACGGTATGAATGCCTTAGAGATTTCTTAATTTCTAATGCTTTCAAGGTTGGGAAAGCCGATCCCACTCTTTTTACAAAGACTTGTGATGGAGATCTTTTTGTGTGCCAAATTTATGTCGATGACATAATATTTGGTTCTACTAATCAAAAGTCTTGTGAGGAGTTTAGCAGGGTGATGACACAAAAGTTTGAGATGTCGATGATGGACGAGTTGACCTACTTTCTTGGATTCCAAGTGAAGCAACTCAAGGACGGCACCTTCATCTCCCAAATGAAGTACACTCAAGATCTTCTCAAGCGGTTTGGGATGAAGGACGCCAAGCCCGTGAAGACACCTATGGGAACCGATGGGCATGTTGACCTCAACAAAGGAGGTAAGTTCGTTGATCAAAAGGCATACCGGTCCATGATAGGTTCACTGCTTTATTTATGTGCTAGATATTAATCCGACCCCAAGGAATGTCACCTTGTGACCGTTAAGCGAATTCTTAGATGTTTAGTTGCTACGCCTTGCTTCGGGATCTGGTATCCAAAGGGGTCTACCTTTAACTTAATTGGATACGCAGACTTCGATTATGCCAGGTGCAAAGTAGATAGGAAGAGTACATCAGGGACGTGCCAATTCCTAGGAAGGTCCCTGTTGTCCTGGAGTTCTAAGAAACAAACATATGTTGCCCTATCCACCGCTGAGGCCAAGTATGTTGCCGCAGGACAGTGTTGCGCGCAACTACTTTGGATGAGGCAAATGTAAGGGAAATAGGGTCAAACCTTTTCCTAAATGATTTTGGTGGTTGAATTGCCCAACACAAATAATTGGACTAACTAGTTTGCTCTAGATTATACATTCTATAGGTTCCAAAGGTTCAACACAAACCAATAAAAGGAACAAGTTAAGGTTCAAAAGAAAGGAACAAAAAGGAAACCGAAGTGTTCCCTGGCCTGGCGCACCGGACTGTCCGGTGTGCCACCAGACAGTGTCCGGTGCACCAGGGGCCGTACACTCCAAACTCTTCAGCTTCGGGTTTCCCAGGCGCAACTCCACTATAATTCACTGGACTGTCTGGTGCACCACCGGACTGTCCGGTGCACCAGCGGAGCAACGACTATCTGCGCGCAACGGTCGACTCTGACGGATGAACAGTGCAGCACAGTAACGCGGCAGAAGTTAGAGCAGAAGGTCAGAGGGGCACCAGACTGTCCGGTGTGGCACCGGACTGTCCGGTGCCGCATGAGGACAAAGCCTCCAACGATCGACCAGCTCCAAGCCCTAACGACAGGGTGACGTGGCGACGCACCGGACACTGTCCGGAGGCGCATCGGACTGTCCGGTGCGCCCATCGCCAGCAGCCTTCTCCAACGGCTACAATTTGGTTGGTGGCTATAAATACCACCCCAACCGGCCACTTCAAAGTGTGGGAGTCCAAGCAACATTCCAAGTCATATAGTTGACATATCCAAGCCCTCCCAACCACCTCTATTCATTGATCCATCCTATCACAAAATTTAGACCACTACAACCAACACAAGTGCCACAAAAGAGAGAGCAAGCAAAAGAAAGCTTCTCATGTGAGTTCAGCAATAGTTCCTTGTGAGAATCATTGAGAGAAAGTGTGGGCTACATCTTGTGATCATTCGTGCGTGGAGTTTTGACTCCCTTTGAACTTCCTCTAAAGTTTTGGAGGCTTGTAAAGCTAGCAAGAGACACCTAAGAGTGTGGTGATCCTTGCGGGGTTTTAAGTGATCCTTGAAAAGAAGAAGAGCTCGTCGGTCTTGGTGATCGGTAGAGAGAGGGAAAGGGTTGAAAGAGACCCGTCTTTAGTGGACTCCTCAACGGGGACTAGGCCTTCAAGGGCCGAACCTTAGTAAAACAAATCACCCGTGTCTCTTGTGTTTATTGCTTGTGATTTGTTTGTTCTCTCCCTTTTCTAAGTTCTCTTGCGCTAAACTTTGCTAATATCTTTTTGTGTTGCTTCAAGTTAAATTCACATTTAGAGAAGCAACTCCTTGCAAGAAAGAACTTGTGCTACTCCTCTTCTTATCTAAGCCCTCTTGCATTATTCTCCACTTCTAGTAGTATTGCTATTGTTTAAATTCCACACCCTTTGAAAACAATACTCGTTGCAAGCGAAGGATTTAGTTTTATACTCCGATAATTGTGAATCTTGTTCTAACCACTAATCAAGGGATCGAGTTTGGATTTAGAATTATAATTTTAGGTTTCGCCTATCCACCCCCCTCTAGGCGACTTACAGCAAACCCTCTGGGACTTTGGCTACAATCTGAGCAAAGTCCCACTCCTATGTGACAATGAGAGTGCAATCCGCATGGCGGATAATCCTGTTGAACACAGCCGCACTAAGCACATAGACATCTGGCATCACTTCCCGAGGGATCACCAGCAAAAGGGAGATATCGAGATTTTTCATATTAGCCGAGAACCAGCTAGCCAATATCTTCACCAAGCCGTTGGATGAGAAAACATTTTGCAGGTTGCGTAGTGAGCTAAATGTCTTAGATTCGCATAACTTGGATTGATCTATAGCATACATGTGTTTTATGCCTTTGATCATGTTACTTTGAAGCATTAACATTACTTGTTGTATATCTGTGGTGCTCAAGTTGTACAAGACCTCCCCGGACCTCACAAGTTCATATGCAAATGGTGCACTTATTTAGGAGGAGATATGCTATAACTTGACCCTTTGAGACTAACCTTTGTGTTTGAGTATTCTTGATATAGTCTCAAAGGTGCATTGAAAGGGAAAATGGACTTGGACGTTGCAAAGACTTCCACTGCACTCCGGTATTGGTGTACTTAATTCCAAGTTCATTCCTATGCTCTATTTGCATTTTTGCTCTTAATTGACATTTTTGGTGAGGCAATGGGGTTAAAGGGTCAAGAATGATCCTGTTTTGGTGCTTAATGCCAAAGGGGGAGAAATTAAGGCCAAAAGCAAATGGATCAGCTACCACTTGTGAATTTTGAAAACAATAGAGTTAGAACTTTTGATTTGTCCAAAATACTCCTATTGCAAAATTTAGTCTCTTGTGGGGAGAATTTTTGATTATGGGAAAAGGGGGAGTTTTTGGTACTTGATCAATTTTCCATTGAGATATCTCTCTTAGTGCCTAAACAAGTGTTTGACTTAGAGATAGGAAAATGAATTTGATTTGCAAAAACAAACCAAGTGGTGGCAAAGAGCGATCCAAATATGCTAAATTATAGTAAAAAACAACTTAGTCTTCAATTGCATTGATTTTGCACTTCTCTTGTTGCTTTTTGTTGTGTTGGCATAAATCACCAAAAAGGGGGAGATTGAAAGGGAAATGTGCCTTTGGGCAATTTCAATAATGTTTTGGTGATTAAGTGTCCAACATGTTTAATTAAGTTCTCATGTGCCAAGTAAAGAGAAAAGTGCAAATCAAAGAGAAAGGTACATTTCTAGACTTAGTACATTGTTTTGAGTACTAATGTGTTTTGTCTAAGTGCTAGAATCAGTGAGAAAAGAATTAGAAATAGAGGTGGCTATGTGCAGCCAACTTCAGCTCGGCTTGGCACACCAGACTGTCCGGTGGGGCACCAGACAGTATCCGGTGCGCCAGGCTGGTCCGCGTGAAAAGGCCGCTCTGAGGACTCGACGGCGGCGTACGGCTATAATTCACCGGACTGTCCGGTGGTGCAACGGACTGTCCGGTGAGTCATCCGCGGTGAACTCGTCGGTCTCGGGAAGAGGATCAGAGGCGTACGGCTAAAATTCACCGGACTGTCCGGTGAGCCAACGGTTGCCAGCGCCAACGGTCGGCCGCACAATCTTCGCGCGACGTGTGGCAGCTCCAACGGTCGGTGGGGGCACCGGACTGTCCGGTGCGCCAACGAGCCCGGAGTTGCAACGGTCGGATGCGCCTGATTTGGAAGGCGATCATGCACTTGACAACTACAGGGACTGTCCGGTGGTGCACCGGACTGTCCGGTGCACCACTGATAGTCGCCTAGAGGGGGGTGAATAGGGCGAAACTGAAATTTACAAATATAAACACAACTATGAGCTGGGTTAGCGTTAGAAACAATAACGAGTCCGCGAGAGAGGGTGCAAAACAAATCGCAAGCGAATGAACAATGGGACACGTGGATTTGTTTTACCGAGGTTCGGTTCTTGCAAACCTACTCCCCGTTGAGGAGGCCACAAAGGCCGGGTCTCTTTCAACCCTTTCCCTCTCTCAAACGATCCACTGATCGAGTGAGCTTCTTCTTCTCAATCACTTGGAGCACAAAGCTCACACAAGGACCACCATAAGATTGGTGTCTCTTGCCTCAATTACAAGTGAGTTTGATCGCAGTAAAGAATCAAAGAAAGAAGAAAGCAATCCAAGCGCAAGAGCTCGAAAGAACACAAGCAAATCTCTCTCACTAAGCACTAGGGCGTTGTGTGGAATTTGGAGAGGATTTGATCACTTGGGTGTGTCTAGAATTGAATGCTAGAGCTCTTGTAAGTAGTTGAAGTGGGAAAACTTGGATGACAATGAATGTGGGGTGGTTGGGGTATTTATAGCCCCAACTACCAAACTAGCCGTTTGGTGGAGGCTGTCTGTCCAATGGTGCACCGGACAGTCCGGTGCACACCGGACATGTCCGGTGCGACAGCCACGTCACCCGGCCGACCGTTGGAGCTTCTGACTTCTGGGCCCGCTTTGATGTCCGGTGGCACACCGGACACGCACTGTTCAATGTCCGGTGCACCAGTATGGGCGTGCCTGACTTCTGCGTGCGCTGGCGCGCATTTAATGCACCCGCAGGTAGCCGTTGGCGCCGAAGTAGCCGTTGCCTCGTCGTCTCACCGGACAGTCCGGTGCACACCGGACATGTCCGGTGAATTTTAGCGAGCTGGCCTTCGTGGATTCCCGAAGCCGAAGAGTTTGGAGCCGCGTTTCCCTTGGAGCACCGGACACTATTCGGTGTACACCGGACATGTCCGGTGAATTATAGCACGCCGGCTCCAGGATTTCCCGAAGGCGAAGAGTTTGGCCTGAAGTGCCCTGGTGCACCGGACACTGTCCGGTGGCACACCAGACAGTCCGGTGTGCCAAGCCAGGGCAGCCTTCGGTTGATCCATGCTCCAATTGTTGAACCTTTTGCTAGGTCTTTTTATTGGCTAAGTGTGAACCTTTTGCACCTGTAGAACTTATACACTAGAGCAAACTAGTTAGTCCAAATATTTGTGTTGGGCAATTCAACCACCAAAATCATTTAGGAAATAGGTGTAAGCCTAATTCCCTTTCAATCTCCCCCTTTTTGGTGATTGATTCCAACACAAACCAAAGCAAATATAAACGTACTAGTTTGCATAATGTAAGTGCAAAGGATACTTGGAATTGAGCCAATATCAATACTTAAGATGCGCATGGATGATTTCTTTCTTATTTAACATTTTGGACCACGCTTGCACCACATGTTTTGTTTTTGCAAATTCTTTTGTAAACTCTTTTCAAAGTTCTTTTGCAAATAGTCAAAGGTAAAGGAATAAGATTTTGCAAAGCATTTTCAAGATTTGAAATTTTCTCCCCCTGTTTCAAATGCTTTTCCTTTGACTAAACAAAACTCCCCCTAAATGAGATCCTCCTCTTGGTGTTCAAGAGGGTTTTAATATATCATTTTTGAAATACTACTTTCTCCCCTTTTGAACACAAGAAGATACCAATTGAAAATTTCCAATACAAAATTTGAATTAGGTGGTGGTGCGGTCCTTTTGCTTTGGGCTCTATACTTTCTCCCCCTTTGGCATGAAACACCAAAAATGGATACTTAGAGTGAAATATAAGCCCTTTTACTAACTACTTTCTCCCCCTTTGGCAAAAATGTATAAGTGAAGATTATACCAAAGTCGGAGTCCTTTTGGGCTTTCTCCCCCTTGGATGAGGAGTGGCTTGGAGCGACGGCGAAGTATGAGTTGCGGAGTGGAAGTCTTTGTCTTCGCCGAAGACTCCAATTCCCTTTCAATATACCTATGACTTGGTTTGAAATATACTTGAAAACATATTAGTCATGGCACATATAAAAGAGACATGATCAAAGGTATACAAATGAGCTATGTGTGCAAATTTAACAAAAGAAATTCCTAGAATCTAGAATATTGAGCTCATGCCTAAGTTTGGTAAAAGATTGTTCATCAAGAGGCTTGGTAAAGATATCAGCTAATTGATCTTTAGTATTAATATAGGCAATCTCGATATCCCCCTTTTGTTGGTGATCCCTAAGAAAGTGATACTGAATGGCTATGTGCTTAGTGCGGCTATGCTCGACGGGATTGTCGGCCAATTTGATTGCACTCTCATTATCACATAGCAAGGGGACTTTGGTTAATTTGTAACCGTAGTCCCGCAGGGTTTGCCTCATCCAAAGCAATTGCGCGCAACAATGGCCTGCGGCAATGTACTCGGCTTCGGCGGTGGAAAGAGCGACCGAATTTTGCTTCTTTGAAGCCCAAGACACCAAGGATCTTCCCAAGAACTGGCAAGTCCCCGATGTGCTCTTCCTATTGATTTTGCACCCCGCCCAATCGGCATCCGAATAACCAATTAAATCAAATGTGGATCCCTGAGGGTACCAAAGCCCAAACTTAGGAGTATAAGCTAGATATCTCAAGATTCGTTTTACGGCCGTAAGGTGAGATTCCTTAGGGTCGGATTGGAATCTTGCACACATGCAAACGGAAAGCATAATGTCCGGTCGAGATGCACATAAATAAAGCAATGAACCTATCATCGACCGGTATACCTTTTGATCCACGGACTTACCTCCCGTGTCGAGGTCGAGATGCCCATTGGTTCCCATGGGTGTCTTGATGGGCTTGGCGTCCTTCATTCCAAACTTGGTTAGAATGTCTTGAGTATATTTGGTTAGGCTAATGAAGGTGCCCTCTTGGAGTTGCTTCACTTGGAATCCTAGAAAATACTTCAACTCCCCCATCATAGACATCTCGAATTTCTGTGTCATGATCCTACTAAATTCTTCACAAGTAGACTCGTTAGTAGACCCAAAAATAATATCATCAACATAGATTTGGCATACAAACAAGTCATTTTCAAGAGTCTTAGTGAATAAAGTAGGATCGGCCTTGCCGACTTTGAAGCCATTTGCAATAAGGAAATCCCTAAGGCATTCATACCATGCTCTTGGGGCTTGCTTGAGCCCATAAAGCGCCTTAGAGAGCCTATAGACGTGATTAGGATACTCACTGTCTTCAAAGCCGAGAGGTTGCTCAACATAGACCTCTTCCTTGATAGGTCCGTTGAGGAAGGCACTCTTCACGTCCATTTGAAAGAGCTTGAAGCCATGGTAAGTAGCATAGGCTAATAATATGTGAATTGACTCAAGCCTAGCTACGGGTGCATAGGTTTCACCAAAATCCAAACCTTCGACTTATGAGTACCCCTTGGCCACGAGTCGAGCTTTGTTCCTAGTCACCACACCATGCTCGTCTTGCTTGTTGCGGAAGACCCACTTGGTTCCTACAACATTTTGATTAGGACGTGGAACTAAGTGCCATACCTCGTTCCTCGTGAAGTTGTTGAGCTCCTCTTGCATCGCCACCACCCAATCCGAATCTTGGAGTGCTTCCTCTACCCTGGTTGGCTCAATAGAGGAAACAAACGAGTAATGTTCACAAAAATGAGCAACACGAGATCTAGTGGTTACCCCCTTATGAATGTCGCCGAGGATGGTGTCGACGGGGTGATCTCGTTGAATTGCTTGGTGGACTCTTGGGTGTGGCGGCCTTGGAACTTCCTCATCCTTCTTGTCTTGATTAGTTGCATCTCCCCCTTGATCATTGTCGTCATCTTGAGGTGGCTCATCTTCTTGATCTTCTTCTTCATCAACTTGAGCCTCGTCCTCATTTTGACTCGGTGGAGATGCTTGCATTGAGGAGGATGGTTGATCTTGTGCATTTGTAGGCTCTTCGGATTCCTTAGGACACACATCCCCAATGGACATGTTCCTTAGCCCGATGCACGGAGCCTGTTCTTCACCTATCTCATCAAGATCAACTTGCTCTACTTGAGAGCCATTAGTTTCATCAAACACAACGTCACAAGAAACTTCAACAAGTCCTGAGGACTTGTTAAAGACTCTATATGCCCTTGTGTTTGAGTCATACCCTAGTAAAAAGCCTTCTACAGTTTTAGGAGCAAATTTAGATTTTCTACCTCTTTTAACAAGAATAAAACATTTGCTACCAAAAACTCTAAAATATGAAATATTGGGCTTTTTACCGGTAAGGAGTTCATAGGATGTCTTCTTGAGGATTCAGTGTAGGTATAACCGGTTGATGGCGTAGCAAGCGGTGTTAACCGCCTCGGCCCAAAACCGGTCCGGTGTCTTGTACTCATCAAGCATGGTTCTTGCCATGTCCAGTAGAGTTCGATTCTTCCTCTCCACTACACCATTTTGTTGTGGCGTGTAGGGAGAAGAGAACTCATGCTTGATGCCCTCCTCCTCAAGAAAGCCTTCAATTTGAGAGTTCTTGAACTCCGTCCCGTTGTCGCTTCGAATTTTCTTGATCCTAAAGCCGAACTCATTTTGAGCCCGTCTCAAGAATCCCTTTAACGTTTCTTGGGTTTGAGATTTTTCCTGCAAAAAGAAAACCCAAGTGAAGCGAGAATAATCATCCACTATTACAAGACAATACTTACTCCCGCCGATGCTTATGTAAGCAATCGGGCCGAATAGATCCATGTGGAGTAGCTCAAGCGGCCTATCGGTCGTCATGATGTTCTTGTGTGGATGTTGAACACCAACTTGCTTTCCTGCCTGGCATGCGCTACAAATCCTGTCTTTCTCAAAATGAACATTGGTTAGTCCTAAAATGTGTTCTCCCTTAAGAAGCTTATGAAGATTCTTCATCCCAACATGGGCTAGTCGGCGATGCCAGAGCCAACCCATGTTAGTCTTAGCAATCAAGCAAGTATAGAGTTCAGCTCTATTGAAATCAACTAAGTATAGCTGACCCTCTAATACTCCCTTAAAAGCTACTGAATCATCACTTCTTCTAAAGACAGTGACACCTACATCAGTAAACAGACAGTTGTAACCCATTTTGCATAATTGAGATACGGAAAGCAAATTGTAATCTAATGAATCTACAAGAAAAACATTGGAAATAGAATGGTCAGGTGATATAGCAATTTTACCCAATCCTTTGACCAAACCTTGATTTCCATCCCCGAATGTGATCGCTCGTTGGGGATCTTGGTTTTTCTCATATGAGGAGAACATCTTTTTCTCCCCGGTCATGTGGTTTGTGCACCCGCTATCAATAATCCAACTTGTGCCCCCGGATGCATAAACCTACAAAACAAGTTTAGTTCTTGATTTTAGGTACCCAAACAGTTTTGGGTCCTTTGGCATTAGATACAAGAACTTTGGGTACCCAAACACAAGTCTTAGAGCCCTTGTGTTTGCCCCCAACAATCTTGGCAACTACTTTGCCGGATTTTCTTGTAAGCACATAAGAAGCATCAAAAGTTTTAAATGAAATGCTATGATCATTTGATGCATTAGGAATTTTCTTTCTAGGCAACTTGGCATGGGTTGGTTGCCTAGATCTAGATGTCTCACCCTTATACATAAAAGCATGATTAGGGCCAGAGTGAGACTTCCTAGAATGAATCCTCCTAATTTTGCTCTCAGGATAACCGGCAGGATACAAAATGTAACCCTCGTTATCCTGAGGCATGGGAGCCTTGCCCTTAATAAAATTAGACAATTTCTTAGGAGGGCATTAAGTTTGACATTGTCTCCCCTTTGGAAGCCAATGCCGTCCTTAATGCCAGGGCGTCTCCCATTATAGAGCATGCTTCTAGCAAATTTAAATTTTTCATTTTCTAAGTCATGCTCACTAATCTTAGCATTAAGTTGTGCTATGTGATCATTTTGTTTCTTAATTAAGGCTAGGTGATCATGGATAGCATCAACATTAATATCTCTACATCTAGTACAAATGGAAATATGCTCAGTAGATGTAGAAGGTTTGCAAGAATTAAGTTCAACAATCTTAGCATGCAAAATATCATTTTTATCTCTAAGATTGGAAATTGTAATATTGCAAACATCTAATTCTTTAGCCTTGGCAATTAATTTTTCATTTTCAATTCTAAGGCTAGCAAGAGAAGCATTCAACTCATCAATCCTAGCAAGTAAATCAATATTATTATCTCTAGGATTGGAAGTTGAAACATTGCAAACATGTGAATCAACCTTAGTAATTAATCTAGCATTTTTGTTTCTAAGGTTGTCAATAGTCTCATGGCAAGTGCTTAGCTCACTAGATAATTTTTGACATTTTTCTACCTCTAGAGCATAAGCATTCTTAACCTTAACATGCTTCTTATTTTCTTTAATAAGGAATTCCTCTTGAGAATCTAAGAGATCATCCTTCTCATGTATAGCACTAATTAATTCATTTAATTTTTCCTTTTGTTGCATGTTGAGGTTAGCAAAAAGAGTGCGCAAGTTATCTTCCTCATCACTAGCATTACCATCACTAGAGGACTCATATCTAGTGGAGGATTTAGATTTAACCTTCTTTTTGCCGTCCTTTGCCATGAGGCACTTGTGGCCGACGTTTGGGAAGAGGAGGCCCTTGGTGACGGTGATGTTGGCGGCGTCCTCGTCGTCGGAGGAGTCGGTGGAGCTCTCGTCGGAGTCCCATTCGCGGCATACGTGGGCATCGCCGCCTCTCTTCTTGTGGTACCTCTTCTTTTCTCTCCTTTTGCCCTTCTTGTCGTTATCCCTGTCACTGTCACTTAATAATGGACATTTAGCAATAAAGTGACCGGGCTTACCACACTTGTAGCAAACCTTTTTGGAACGGGGTTTGTAATCCTTCCCTTTCCGTTGCTTGAGGATTTGGCAAAAGCTTTTAATGATTAAAGCCATCTCCTCGTTGTCGAGCTTGGAGGCGTCGATGGGTTGTCTAGTTGATGTAGACTCCTCCTTCTTTTCCTCCGTTGCCTTAAGCGCCACGGGTTGAGCTTCGGAAGTGGAGGGCTCATCAAGCTCGATGATCTTCCTTGAGCCCTTGATCATACATTCAAAGCTCACAAAATTCCCGATTACTTCCTCGGGAGTCATTAGCGTGTATCTTGGATTACCACGAATTAATTGAACTTGAGTAGGGTTAAGGAAAATGAGTGATCTCAAAATAACCTTAACCACCTCGTGGTCATCCCATTTCGTGCTCCTGAGGTTGCGCACTTGATTGACCAAGGTCTTGAGCCGGTTGTACATATCTTGTGGCTCCTCTCCTTGGCGAAGACGGAAGCGACCGAGCTCCCCCTCGATCGTCTCCCGCTTGGTGATCTTGGTGAGCTCATCACCCTCGTGTGCCGTCTTGAGCACATCCCAAACCTCCTTGGCGCTTTTTAGACCTTGCACCTTGTTGTATTCCTCCCTACTTAGAGAGGCGAGGAGGATGGTCGTTGCTTGGGAATTGAAGTGCTCGATTTGGGCAACTTCGTCCGCATCATAATCTTCATCCCCTACGGATGGTACCTGCACACCAAACTCAACTACATCCCATATACTTTTGTGGAGTGAGGTTAGATGAAATTTCATTAAATCACTCCACCTTGCATAATCTTCACCATCAAAAGTTGGTGGCTTGCCTAAAGGGACGGAAAGTAGAGGTGTGTGCTTAGTAATGCGTGGATAATGTAGGGGGATCTTACTAAACTTCTTGCGCTCGTGGCGCTTCGAAGTGACGGACGGCGCGTCGGAGCTGGATGTCGATGGTGATGAAGTGTCGGTCTCGTAGTAGACGACCTTCCTCATCTTCTTGTGTTTGCCGCTACTCCGATGCGATTTGTGGGAAGAGGATTTCTTCTCCTTCCCTTTGTTGGAGGAGTTCTTCTTCTCCTTCCTCTTGTTGCGGGACTCTTCCGATGAAGTTGACCCGCGGCTCGTAGTGGGCTTGTCGCCGGTCTCCATCTCCCTCTTGGCGTGATCTCCCGACATCACTTCGAGCGGTTAGGCTCTAATGAAGCACCGGGCTTTGATACCAATTGATAGTCGCCTAGAGGGGGGGTGAATAGGGCGAAACTGAAATTTACAAATATAAACACAACTACGAGCCGGGTTAGCGTTAGAAACAATAACGAGTCCGCGAGAGAGGGTGCAAAACAAATCGCAAGCGAATGAACAATGGGACACGTGGATTTGTTTTACCGAGGTTCGGTTCTTGCAAACCTACTCCCCGTTGAGGAGGCCACAAAGGCCGGGTCTCTTTCAACCCTTTCCCTCTCTCAAACGATCCACCGATCGAGTGAGCTTCTTCTTCTCAATCACTTGGAGCACAAAGCTCACACAAGGACCACCACAAGGTTGGTGTCTCTTGCCTCAATTACAAGTGAGTTTGATCACAGTAAAGAATCAAAGAAAGAAGAAAGCAATCCAAGCGCAAGAGCTCGAAAGAACACAAGCAAATCTCTCTCACTAAGCACTAGGGCGTTGTGTGGAATTTGGAGAGGATTTGATCACTTGGGTGTGTTTAGAATTGAATGCTAGAGCTCTTGTAAGTAGTTGAAGTGGGAAAACTTGGATGACAATGAATGTGGGGTGGTTGGGGTATTTATAGCCCCAACCACCAAACTAGCCGTTTGGTGGAGGCTGTCTGTCGAATGGTGCACCGGACAGTCCGGTGCACACCGGACATGTCCGGTGCGACAGCCACGTCACCCGGCCGACCGTTGGAGCTTCTGACTTCTGGGCCCGCTTTGATGTCCGGTGGCATACCGGACACACACTGTTCAATGTCCGGTGCACCAGTATGGGCGTGCCTGACTTCTGCGCGCGCTGGCGCGCATTTAATGCGCCCGCAGGTAGCCGTTGGCGCCGAAGTAGTCGTTGCCTCGTCGTCTCACCGGACAGTCCGGTGCACACCGGACATGTCCGGTGAATTTTAGCGAGCTGGCCTTCGCGGATTCCCGAAGCCGAAGAGTTTGGAGTCGCGTTTCCCTTGGAGCATCGGACACTGTCCGGTGTACACCGGACATGTCCGGTGAATTATAGCGCGCCGGCTCCAGGATTTCCCGAAGGCGAAGAGTTTGGCCTGAAGTGCCCTGGTGCACCGGACACTGTCCGGTGGTGCACCGGACAGTCCGGTGTGCCAAGCCAGGGCAGCCTTCGGTTGATCCATGCTCCAATTGTTGAACCTTTTGCTAGGTCTTTTTATTGGCTAAGTGTGAACCTTTTGCACCTGTAGAACTTATACACTAGAGCAAACTAGTTAGTCCAAATATTTGTGTTGGGCAATTCAACCACCAAAATCATTTAGGAAATAGGTGTAAGCCTAATTCCCTTTCAACCACCTGATAGAAGGCAAGTTTGGCCTTCCAAGTTGGCCTCCAACGGCTCCTAGCTGCCTTGGGACTATAAAAGGGACCCCTAGACGCATGGAGGAGTTACCCAAGCATTCACTAAGTATTCTAAGTCATCCAGACTCTTCTCCCACGCATTTGCTTCGTTGTGTTAGAGATTTGAGCTCTATTCGAGTTGAGGACTCCCTATGTTGTCATTTGAGCTCTAGTCTTCACTTGTGTGCGTGGGTGTGCTGCGTATTCGAGTCTTGTGTGTGTTGCTTCTCCCAACCTTACTCTGTGCCTTCATTGTGATCTTTGTTGTAAGGGCGAGAGACTCCAATTTGTGGAGATTCCTCACAAACGGGAACAATCATCTAAAAGAAAAATCGTGGTATTCAAGTTGATCATCAGATCACTTGAAAGGGGTTGAGTGCAACCCTCGTCCATTGGGACGCCACAACGTGGAAGTAGACAAGTGCTACTTGGCCGAACCACGGGATAAAAATCGCATGTCTTGTGTTGCTCTCTCTGTGATTATTTGTGTTCACAAGAACTCGCTTCAAGCTACTTAGCCATTCTAACACTTATAACTAAGTTTTGTGGCTATTAGTGTTTGATTTTTACAGGATCACCTATTCATCCCCCTCTAGGTGCTCTCACCTAGTGATACTTTTTTTTCTCCACCACATTGCCAGAGAAATCTTCTTCTTTTGGCATCTAGCTTTTTAATAGTGGATTTTGGAAGAAGATACATGGACATATGATAAATAGGTGAATTAGTCAAGCAAACATCAATAAGGGTAATTCTCCCAACCATGGATAAGCAATTTTCTTTCCATGTTTCAAGTCTCTTATCAATTTTTTCTTCAAGCCCAATCCAGTCTGCAATGCGAAGTCTACTGGGGCTCACAGGGACACCTAAGTATTTCATAGCTAGGTAAGCTACCAATCTGGCATTTGAAAAGATCAACAAAATTCGTTGTTGTTTCCTCATCACCATTTATTACAAAAATCTCACTATTGAGAAAGTTTATTTTCAAACCAGACATCAGCTCATACATATACAGGAGCAATTTCAGATTTCTAGCTTTTTCAAAGTCATCTCCAATACAAATGATAGTGTCATCAGCTGTAACGCCCTGAATTTTGCAGTTGAATTTTTTCTTTTCTTCACTCGCCAAATTCGGGTGTTACCTTTTCCTTTTCTTTTTCCCCTCGCTAGACCTTGATCTTTTCCAAAGTTAGCGGGATTCGGTTTGGAATTCCCGTGTAAAGAAAAACCCTAAATTGCTTTATGTTGTTTGATGCACCATGCCGAACTATGCATTCTTTGATTGCTTAAAAGTGCAAATGCATTCATCTAGGAAGATCGGATTTCGAAAATGAGAAGAAACCTTTTCTTTCTTTTTCTTTTTCTTTCTCTCTCTCCTCCCTTTTCTCTCCCTCGCGCCGTGGGCTGCTCCTGGCCGGCCCAGCCGCCCCCAACCGGCCTAGCCGCCCCCGCGCGCCCCCCTCTTGGGCCTAACCGGCCCAACCGCCCCCCCCACTCCCTTCCCCTTATCCCTCTCCCTCTCTTTCTCCCATTCCCTCCCACCCTAGCCGCCGCCCCTCTTGCCCTAGCTCGGCCGCCCCTGCCGCCGGCCCAACCGCCGCCGCCGTCGCTCGCCCGTCCCCGGTGAGGCCCTCCCCCTCCTTCCTCTCCCCTCCCCTCTCCCCTCCTCTCCCCCCTCCCCGGCCCAGCCGCTCCTGCCGGTTCGGCCGCCGCCGCTCGGCCGCCTGCGTGCCCAGCTCGGCCGCCCTGGCCGGCCCAGCCGCCCCTGCCGGTTCGGCCGCCTGCGCGCCCAGCTCGGCCGCCCTGGCCGGCCCAGCCGCCCCAGCCCAGCTCGGCCGCCCTTGGTCGGCTCGGCCGCCGCCGCCCCGCGCCCGCGCCCCGCCAGTTCGGCCGCCCCTGTGGCCGCCCAGCTCGGCCGCCCCCCTGCGCGCCCCTGCCCCGCCAGCCCAGCCGCCCCGGCTCGGCCGCCCCCTGCGCGCCCGCGCCCAGCCCAGCCGCCCCTGCCCCAGGCCGGTTCAACCGCCCCCAGGCCGGTTCAACCGCCCCCCTTTTTTATTTTTTTTTATTTTTTTTATTTTATTTTATTTTACTTTCTGTTATCATTGTTATTTATTTTATTTTAGGTAGGCTAATCATTGTTCATGTTATTGAAAATAGGAAACTTAATTTAGAATTCCGTTACGCTAGTTAATTCATATAATCGATTGTTTAACTCGTTTAATGTTGATCAACTAAAAATGACTAGGTTTCCATTAGTGCATATAACTAAATTCTTTTGTTAGAACCAATTGGAACTAGAGCGCATAATTTAACTAATCATTAGTGCGTAAGATTTAACCCCCTGCGAGACCTTTTCCCGTTTCTTTCTAACCATAACAAATGCGATATCGAGTGTCATACCTTATGCATATTCACTTTATTTGTTCCCTTGTATGGTGTACTGTTTGTTTCCTAATTTGAATGGATGGATGTATGTATGCTTGCAATCGCATAGAGAACGATCCGGTCGAAGAGCCCGAGGAACCCGCAGGAGAAGCCCCTGAGCAGCAGTCGGTTGGTGGAGGCAAGTGTCCTTTGACCTATTACTGTCCTATTCATTCTTTAATTCACCTCCCGCATTACACATTTATACCTAAGGATTTACTAGCTTTTGTTATCCATGTCCTTGCTTACCTATTTGGGTCGGATTATTACTGCTTAGTTTGATGCTATTGCTCAACTCTAATCAATGAACATGATGTGATTACCTATGATACGCTGTTTTCCCCTTCTTATTTATGATTATATTTGTGACCTTCTGATAGTCGCCTAGAGGGGGGGTGAATAGGGCGAAACTGAAATTCTCAAAAATAAACACAACTACAAGCCGGGTTAGCGTTAGAAATATAAACGAGTCCGCGAGAGAGGGCGCAAAACAAATCGCAAGCAAATAAAAGTGTGACACGCGGATTTGTTTTACCGAGGTTCGGTTCTCGCAAACCTACTCCCCGTTGAGGAGGCCACAAAGGCCGGGTCTCTTTCAACCCTTCCCTCTCTCAAACGATCCCACGGATCGAGTGAGCTTTCTCTTCTTCTCAATCAAACGGGAACAAAACTTCCCCGCAAGGGCCACCACACAATTGGTGCCTCTTGCCTTGGTTACAATTGAGTTTGATCACAAGAACAAGTGAGAAAGAAAAGAATGCGATCCAAGCGCAAGAGCTCGAAAGAACACAAGCAAATCACTCTCTCTAGTCACTATGGTGTTGTGTGGAATTTGGAGAGGACTTGATCTATTTGGTGTGTCTAGAATTGAATGCTAGAGCTCTTGTAGTAGTTGAGAAGTGGAAAACTTGGATGGCAATGAATGTGGGGTGGTTGGGGTATTTATAGCCCCAACCACCAAAAGTGACCGTTGCTGGAAGCTGTCTGTTCGATGGCGCACCGGACAGTCCGGTGCACACCGGACAGTCCGGTGCCCCTGCCACGTCACCATTGCCGTTGGATTCTGACCGTTGGAGCTTCTGACTTCTGGGCCCGCCTGGGTGTCCGGTGCACACCGGACAAGTACTGTTTGATGTCCGGTGCACCGGTATGGGCGTGCCTGACGTCTGCGCGCGCATTAAATGCACCGCAGGGAGCCGTTGGCGCCGCAAGGAGCCGTTGATCCGCTGGCACACCGGACAGTCCGGTGCACACCGGACAGTCCGGTGAATTTTAGCGGAGCGGCTGCCGCGCGAACCCGAGGCTGGCGAGTTCCGGAGACCGCGCTTCCTTGGAGCACCGGACATGTCCGGTGCACACCGGACAGTCCGGTGAATTATAGCGCGCCGGCTTCCGAGAATTCCCGAGGGCGAAGAGTTTGAGTTGGAGTCCTCTGGGCGCACCGGACACTGTCCGGTGCACACCGGACAGTCCGGTGCCTTCAGCCAGAGATGCCTTCGGTTGCCTCGTTGCTCCTTTGTTGAATCCAACACTTGGTCTTTTTATTGGCTAAATGTGAACCTTTTGCACCTGTATAACTTATGCACTAGAGTAAACTAGTTAGTCCAATATTTGTGTTGGACAATTCAACCACCAAAATTATTTAGGAACTAGGTGTAAGCCTAATTCCCTTTCAATCTCCCCCTTTTTGGTGATTGATGCCAACACAAACCAAAGCAAATATAGAAGTGCATAATTGAACTAGTTCACATAATGTAAGTGCAAAGGTTGCTTGGAATTGAGCCAATATAAATACTTATATGATGCACATGGATTGTTTCTTTGTTTTTGACATATTGGACCTCATTTGCACCATAAGTTTTGTTTTTGCAAACTCTTTTGTAAATTCTTTTCAGAATCATTTTGCAAGATAGTCAAAGGTAAATGAATAAGATTTTGCAAAGCATTTTCAAGATTTGAAATTTTCTTCCTTTGTTCAAATGCTTTTCCTTTGACTAAACAAAACTCCCCCTCAAATAAGGTCTCCTCTTAGTGTTCAAGAGGGTTTTCCATCAATTTTGAAAATACTACTTGCTCCCCCTTTAGAACACAAAGAGATACCAATTTTGAAATTTACCATTGAAAATCATCAAATTTAAAAAATTAGGTGGTGGTGTGGTCCTTTTGCTTTGGGCTCATATTTTCTCCCCCTTTGGCATGAATCGCCAAAAACGGAATCATTAGAGCCCAATGAAGTACTTTCTCCCCCTTTGGTCATGAAACGAATGAGTGAAGGTTATACCAAAGTTGGAGAGATGATGCGGAGCGACGGCGAAGGATGAGTAGTCGAGTGGAGTGGAAGCCTTTGTCTTCGCCGAAGACTCCAATTCCCTTTCAATATACCTATGACTTGGTTTGAAATACACTTGAAAACACATTAGTCATAGCATATATAAAAGAGACATGATCAAAGGTATATTCATGTGCTATGTGTGCAAGTTTAGCAAAAGAAATTCCTAGAATCAAGAATATTGAGCTCATGCCTAAGTCTGGTAAAAGATTGTTCATCAAGTGGCTTGGTAAAGATATCGGCTAATTGATCTTTAGTGTTAATGTAAGAAATCTCGATATCCCCCTTTTGTTGGTGATCCCGAAGAAAATGATACCGAATGGCTATGTGCTTAGTGCGGCTATGCTCGACGGGATTGTCGGCCATTTTGATTGCACTCTCATTGTCACATAGCAAAGGGACTTTGGTTAATTTGTAACCGTAGTCCCGCAGGGTTTGCCTCATCCAAAGCAATTGCGCGCAATAATGGCCTGCGGCAATATACTCGGCTTCGGCGGTGGAAAGAGCGACCGAATTTTGCTTCTTTGAAGCCCATGACACCAAGGATCTTCCCAAGAACTGGCAAGTCCCCGATGTGCTCTTCCTATTTATCCTACACCCTGCCCAATCGGCATCCGAATAACCAATCAAATCAAATGTGGATCCCCGAGGGTACCAAAGCCCAAACTTAGGAGTATAAGCCAAATATCTCAAGATTCGTTTTACGGCCGTAAGGTGTGATTCCTTAGGGTCGGCTTGGAATCTTGCACACATGCAAACGGAAAGCATAATGTCCGGTCGAGATGCACATAAATAAAGCAATGATCCAATCATCGACCGGTATACCTTTTGATCCACGGACTTACCTCCCGTGTCGAGGTCGAGATGCCCATTGGTTCCCATGGGTGTCTTGATGGGCTTGGCATCCTTCATTCCAAACTTGCTTAGAATATCTTGAGTATACTTTGTTTGGCTGATGAAGGTGCCCTCTTGGAGTTGCTTGACTTGGAATCCTAGAAAATACTTTAACTCCCCCATCATGGACATCTCGAATTTTTGTGTCATGATCCTACTAAATTCTTCACATGTAGATTTGTTAGTAGACCCAAATATGATATCATCAACATAAATTTGGCATACAAACAAATCATTATCAAGAGTCTTAGTGAATAAAGTAGGATCGGCCTTGCCGACTTTGAAGCCATTTGCAATAAGGAAATCTCTAAGGCATTCATACCATGCTCTTGGGGCTTGCTTGAGCCCATAAAGCGCCTTAGAGAGCCTATAAACATGGTTAGGATACTCACTGTCTTCAAAGCCGGGAGGTTGCTCAACATAGACCTCCTCCTTGATTGGTCCATTGAGGAAGGCACTCTTCACGTCCATTTGATAAAGCTTGAAGCCATGGTAAGTAGCATAGGCTAATAATATGCGAATTGACTCAAGCCTAGCTACGGGTGCATAGGTTTCACCAAAATCCAAACCTTCGACTTGTGAATATCCCTTGGCCACGAGTCGAGCCTTGTTCCTAGTCACCACACCATGCTCGTCTTGCTTGTTGCGGAAGACCCACTTGGTTCCTACAACATTTTGGTTAGGACGTGGAACTAAGTGCCATACCTCGTTCCTCGTGAAATTGTTGAGCTCCTCTTGCATCGCCATCACCCAATCCGAATCTTGAAGTGCTTCCTCTACCCTGTGTGGCTCAATAGAGGAAACAAAAGAGTAATGTTCACAAAAATGTGCAACACGAGATCGAGTAGTTACCCCCTTATGAATGTCGCCGAGGATGGTGTCGACGGGGTGATCTCGTTGAATTGCTTGGTGGACTCTTGGGTGTGGCGGTCTTGGTTGTTCATCCTCCTTGTCTTCATCATTTGAATCTCCCCCTTGATTGTTGCCGTCATTTTGAGGTGGCTCATCTTCTTGATCTTCTTGTTCAACATCTTGAGCTTCATCCTCAACTTGAGTTGGTGGAGATGCTTGCATGGAGGAGGATGGTTGATCTTGTGTATGTGGAGGCTCTTTGGATTCCTTAGGACACACATCCCCGATGGACATGTTCCTTAGCGCTATGCATGGAGCCTGTTCTTCACCTATCTCATCAAGATCAACTTGCTCTACTTGAGAGCCGTTAGTCTCATCAAACACAACGTCACAAGAAACTTCAACAAGTCCTGAGGACTTGTTAAAGACTCTATATGCCCTTGTGTTTGAGTCATATCCTAGTAAAAAGCCTTCTACAGTTTTAGGAGCAAATTTAGATTTTCTACCTCTTTTGACAAGAATAAAACATTTGCTACCAAAAACTCTAAAATATGAAATATTGGGCTTTTTACCGGTTAGGAGTTCATAAGATGTCTTCTTGAGGATTCGATGAAGATATAACCGGTTGATGGCGTAGCAGGCGGTGTTGACCGCCTCGGCCCAAAACCGATCCGGTGTCTTGTACTCATCAAGCATGGTTCTTGCCATGTCCAATAGAGTTCGATTCTTCCTCTCCACTACACCATTTTGTTGTGGAGTGTAGGGAGAAGAGAACTCATGCTTGATGCCCTCCTCCTCAAGAAAAACTTCAATTTGGGAGTTTTTGAACTCCGTCCCGTTGTCGCTTCTAATTTTCTTGATCCTTAAGCCGAACTCATTTTGAGCCCGTCTCAAGAATCCCTTTAAGGTCTCTTGGGTATAAGATTTGTCCTGCAAAAAGAACACCCAAGTGAAGCGAGAATAATCATCCACAATTACAAGACAATACTTACTACCGCCGATGCTTATGTAAGCGATCGGGCCGAATAAATCCATGTGTAGGAGCTCCAGTGGCCTGTCGGTAGTCATGATGTTTTTGTGTGGATGATGTATGCCAACTTGCTTCCCGGCTTGGCATGCGCTACAAATCCTGTCTTTCTCAAAATGAACATCGGTTAGTCCCAAAATGTGTTCTCCCTTTAGAAGCTTGTGAAGATTCTTCATTCCAACATGGGCTAGTCGGCGGTGCCAGAGCCAACCCAAGTTAGTCTTAGCAATCAAGCAAGTGTCGAGTTCAGCTCTATTAAAATCTACTAAGTATAGCTGACCCTCTAACACTCCCTTAAAAGCTATTGAATCATCACTTCTTCTAAAGACAGTAACACCTATATCAGTAAAAAGACAGTTGTAGCCCATTTGACATAATTGGGATACGGAAAGCAAATTGTAATCTAAGGAATCTACAAGAAAAACATTAGAAATGGAATGGTCAGGGGATATAGCAATTTTACCCAAACCTTTGACCAAACCTTGGTTTCCATCCCCGAATGTGATAGCTCGTTGGGGATCTTGGTTTTTCTCATATGAGGAGAACATCCTTTTCTCCCCTGTCATGTGGTTCGTGCACCCGCTATCGAGTATCCAACTTGAGCCCCCGGATGCATAAACCTACAAAACAAATTTAGTTCTTGATTTTAGGTACCCAAACGGTTTTGGGTCCTTTAGCATTAGAAACAAGAACCTTGGGTACCCAAACACAAGTCTTGGAGCCCTTGTGTTTGCCCCCAACAATTTTGGCAACTACCTTGCCGGATTTGTTAGTCAAAACATAAGATGCATCAAAAGTTTTAAATGAAATGCTATGATCATTTGATGCATTAGTAGTTTTCTTTCTAGGCAACTTGGCATGGGTTGGTTGCCTAGATCTAGATGTCTCACCCTTATACATAAAAGCATGATTAGGGCCAGAGTGAGACTTCCTAGAATGAATTTTCCTAATCTTGCTCTCAGGATAGCCGGCAGGGTACAAAATGTAACCCTCGTTATCCTGAGGCATGGGAGCCTTGCCCTTAACAAAGTTAGATAAGTTCTTTGGAGGGGCATTAATTTTGACATTGTCTCCCTTTTGGAAGCCAATGACGTCCTTAATGCCAGGGCGTCTCCCATTATAGAGCATGCTTCTAGCAAGTTTAAATTTTTCATTTTCTAAGTCATGCTCTCTAATCTTATCATTAAGTTGTGCTATGTGATCATTTTGTTTTTTAATTAAGGCTAGGTGATCATGGATAGCATCAACATTAATATTTCTACATCTAGTACAAATGGAAATATGCTCAGTAGATGTAGAAGGTTTGCAAGATTTCAATTCAATGACCTTAGCATGCAACAAATCATTCTTAGTTCTAAGGTCCGAAATAGTAGCATTGCAAACATCAAAATTCTTAGCCTTAGCAATTAATTTCTCATTCTCATTTCTAAGGCTAGCAAGAGAAATGTTTAATTCTTCAATCCTAGCAAGCAAGTCATCATTATCATCTCTAGGATTTGGAATTGAAACATTGCAAATATGAGAATCAACCTTAGCTAACAAATTAGCATTTTCATTTCTAAGGTTGTTTATAGTCTCATGGCAGGTGCTTAGCTCACTAGATAATTTGTTACATTTTTCTACTTCTAGAGCATAAGCATTTTTAACCTTAACATGTTTCTTGTTTTCCTTGATTAGGAAGTCCTCTTGGGAGTCCAAGAGATCATCCTTTTCATGGATGGCACTAATTAGCTCATTTAATTTTTCCTTTTGTTCCATGTTAAGGTTGGCAAAAAGAATACGCAAATTATCTTCCTCATTTTTATCATCATCCTCATCACTAGATGTTTCATATTTAGTGGAGGACCTTGATTTTACCTTCTTTTTGCCGTCCTTGGCCATGAGACACTTGTGGCCGATATTGGGGAAGAGGAGGCCCTTGGTGACGGCGATGTTGGCGGCGTCCTCGTCGTCGGAGGAGTCGCTTGAGCTTTCGTCGGAGTCCCACTCCCGACAAACATGGGCATCGCCGCCCTTCTTCTTGTAGTACTTCTTCTTTTCTCTCCTCTTTCCCTTCTTGTCGTCGCCCCTGTCACTGTCACTTGACATAGGACATTTTGCAATAAAATGACCGGGCTTACCACACTTGTAGCAAACCTTCTTGGAACGGGATTTGTAATCCTTCCCCTTCCGTTGCTTGAGGATTTGCCGGAAGCTCTTGATGATTAGGGCCATCTCCTCGTTGTCGAGCTTGGAGGCGTCAATTGGTTGTCTACTTGGTGTAGACTCCTCCTTCTTCTCCTCCGTTGCCTTGAAGGCCACCGGTTGCGCCTCGGATGTGGAAGGCTCGTCAAGCTCGTTGATCTTCTTGGAGCCCTTAATCATGCATTCAAAACTCACAAAATTCCCGATAACTTCCTCGGGGGTCATTAGTGGATATCTAGGATTACCACGAATTAATTGTACTTGAGTAGGGTTAAGGAAAATAAGTGCTCTTAAAATAACCTTAACCACCTCGTGGTCATCCCATTTTGCGCTCCCGAGGTTGCGCACTTGGTTTACCAAGGTCTTGAGCCGGTTGTACATGTCTTGTGGCTCCTCCCCTTGGCGAAGACGGAAGCGACCGAGCTCCCCCTCGATCGTTTCCCGCTTGGTGATCTTGGTGAGTTCATCACCTTCATGCGCCGTCTTGAGTAGGTCCCAAATCTCCTTTGCGTTCTTCAACCCTTGCACTTTGTTGTATTCCTCCTTGCTTAGTGAGGCAAGGAGAATGGTTGTGGCTTGGGAGTTGAAGTGCTCGATTTGGGCCACTTCGTCCGTGTCGTAGTCCTCATCCCCTACGGATGGTACCTGTACACCATACTCAACAACATCCCATAATCTTTTGTGGAGAGAGGTTAGATGAAATCGCATCAAATTACTCCACATAGCATAATCTTCACCATTAAAAGTTGGTGGTTTGCCTAATGGGACGGATAGTAAAGGTGTATGTTTAGGAATGCGAGGATAGCGTAGGGGAATCTTACTATACTTTTTACGCTCTTGGCGTTTAGAAGTGACGGATGCCGCGTCGGAGCCGGAGGTAGATGTCGATGAAGTGTCGGTCTCGTAGTAGACCACCTTCCTCATCCTCTTGTGCTTGTCCCCACTCCGATGCGGCTTGTGAGAAGAGGATTTTTCCTTCTTCTCCTTGTGGTGAGAAGAGGAAGATCTTTTCTCCTTCCGCTTGGAGGAGTTCTTCTTCTTCTCCCTTCTCTTGGTGCGGGACTCTTCCGATGAAGTGCTCCCTTGGCTTGTAGTGGGCTTGTTATCGCCGGTCTCCATCTCCCTCTTGGTGTGATCTCCCGACATCACTTCGAGCGGTTAGGCTCTAATGAAGCATCGGGCTCTGATACCAATTGATAGTCGCCTAGAGGGGGGGTGAATAGGGCGAAACTGAAATTCTCAAAAATAAACACAACTACAAGCCGGGTTAGCGTTAGAAATATAAACGAGTCCGCGAGAGAGGGCGCAAAACAAATCGCAAGCAAATAAAAGTGTGACACGCGGATTTGTTTTACCGAGGTTCGGTTCTCGCAAACCTACTCCCCGTTGAGGAGGCCACAAAGGCCGGGTCTCTTTCAACCCTTCCCTCTCTCAAACGATCCCACGGATCGAGTGAGCTTTCTCTTCTTCTCAATCAAACGGGAACAAAACTTCCCCGCAAGGGCCACCACACAATTGGTGCCTCTTGCCTTGGTTACAATTGAGTTTGATCACAAGAACAAGTGAGAAAGAAAAGAATGCGATCCAAGCGCAAGAGCTCGAAAGAACACAAGCAAATCACTCTCTCTAGTCACTATGGTGTTGTGTGGAATTTGGAGAGGACTTGATCTATTTGGTGTGTCTAGAATTGAATGCTAGAGCTCTTGTAGTAGTTGAGAAGTGGAAAACTTGGATGGCAATGAATGTGGGGTGGTTGGGGTATTTATAGCCCCAACCACCAAAAGTGACCGTTGCTGGAAGCTGTCTGTTCGATGGCGCACCGGACAGTCCGGTGCACACCGGACAGTCCGGTGCCCCTGCCACGTCACCATTGCCGTTGGATTCTGACCGTTGGAGCTTCTGACTTCTGGGCCCGCCTGGGTGTCCGGTGCACACCGGACAAGTACTGTTTGATGTCCGGTGCACCGGTATGGGCGTGTCTGACGTCTGCGCGCGCTGCGCGCGCATTAAATGCACCGCAGGGAGCCGTTGGCGCCGCAGGGAGCCGTTGATCCGCTGGCACACCGGACAGTCCGGTGCACACCGGACAGTCCGGTGAATTTTAGCGGAGCGGCTGTCGCGCGAACCCGAGGCTGGCGAGTTCCGGAGACCACGCTTCCTTGGAGCACCGGACATGTCCGGTGAATTATAGCGCGCCGGCTTCCGAGAATTCCCGAGGGCGAAGAGTTTGAGTTGGAGTCCTCTGGGCGCACCGGACACTGTCCGGTGCACACCGGACAGTCCGGTGCCTTCAGCCAGAGATGCCTTCGGTTGCCTCGTTGCTCCTTTGTTGAATCCAACACTTGGTCTTTTTATTGGCTAAATGTGAACCTTTTGCACCTGTATAACTTATGCACTAGAGTAAACTAGTTAGTCCAATATTTGTGTTGGACAATTCAACCACCAAAATTATTTAGGAACTAGGTGTAAGCCTAATTCCCTTTCACCTTCAAGGGGACTCGAGCGGTTTCTCGAGTGCCTCTCCGTAAGGACCTGTTCAATGGATGACCGCCCGGGAAAACAGTGCAACCATGAGGGTGGAATGGGACGCCCTTAGCTGAATAATTAGAGGAACCGGGGTGTAGATCACTTAGCCGTTGTGCCGTCAATGGGGCTCGGTGTATGCGGCTCGCTCTGCCAAGGTTGATTTGTCCCTTGGGGAGGAGTGCGGTACATTTAGGAAACCTAACGGGTGGCTACAGCCCCGGGGAATCTTTGTAAAAGCTTCGTAGTGAATCCCTAGCCATTCACCTTGGGAGTGAATAAGGGTCTTGCAAGCCCGGGCTAGAGAGGGAATCACGGCTTATGGGTAAAGTGCACAACCTCTGCAGAGTGTTATGAAACTGATATATCAGTCGTGCTCACGGTTATGAGCGGCCAAGGGAGCTCCAGAGATTAGTGATACTTGATCAAAGATATTTTGGTACAGGTGGCAATGATATTGATGGTTCTGATTATGATTATGGTAATGGTAAGTGGTAAGTGGTATTCTTTTCGTTTGGAAAGGATACATTGGGCTAATAACTTGGGTTAATGTTAAAACCTGGCTTTCTACTAGTAAGTAATAACCTGACCAACTAAAAGCAACTGCTTGACTTATCCCCACATAAAGCTAGTCCACTACAGCCAAACGGGATGCTTGCTGAGTATGTTGATGTGTACTCACCCTTGCTCTACACACCAATTCCCCCCCCCCCCAGGTTGTCAGCATTGCAACCACTGCTCAGGAGAAGATGAAGCTGTGGAAGGAGACTTCCAGGAGTTCCAAGACTACGACGAGTTCTAGGCGTGGGTTAGCGGCAACCCCCAGTCGGCTGCCTGTGAAGGCCGCGTTATCTACGTTTCGTTTTCGCACTTTGATTTATTGTAAGAACTATATGGACGTCTCAGACGTATGATGTAATCGACTATTATTTCCCTTTTAATACTATTTGAGCACTGTGTGATGATGTCCATGTTATGTAACTGCTGTGTACGTGAATAACTGATCCTGGCACGTATATGGTTCGCATTCGGTTTGCCTTCTAAAACCGGGTGTGACATCAGCATATTGTAAAATTATGAGACCATTAGGGATAATGTGACTGCATAAACCAGTAAGAACATTATTCTCTTGTGCCTTAATAAGGATTCTTGCCAAACTGTCAGCAACAAAGTTAAAGAGAATAGGTGAGAGAGGGTCACCCTGTCTCACTCTCTTATGACTTTTAATATAATTACCAACTTTGTCATTGATCTTAACTCTGACAGTGTCATCACTGACAACTTTCTCCATCCAATTCATCCATTTTTCACAGAAACCTCTTTTCTCTAAACGGTGACGTACATGGTGACGCACAGACCGTATGATCGTTATCTGCTTCCGGGCGCATGGCTCCCGACACGTAAACATTTGTGGTCGGACCAGGCCACCTTCGGGCAAAAGACCCTGAGCAAGTACGCGGAGACGCCCGCCAATGGTCGTGCTGGCCGGGCTGATGCATTGGCAATCGAACCGAAAAGATTTTTAGTTCATTTTTTATTATATCTTTAATTAAAAGCTTTAATCACCTAATTGACTTCATATTTACGCTCCTGAGATTTTGTAAATAAAACTATATACATATTTAAAAAATATCCACACATTTGTTTGCCTACCCAACTAAACAGCTTCTGCACCAGCCTATATTTACCTGTACATATAACCAAATAAATATGTGTCGGACTCGCAACCAATCAGACGGAGACGGTACAAGTACAGCAGAGCTGCTGCGTCCGTCAATAAGCAGAGACAGCGCACTACTGACAAACAGTAGCTCTGGTCGAGTGAAATACAGCCGTCGGGCCTTCTTGTTTGAAAACCCGGCCCGATTGTTTGTCTACGACCCATTTGTCCTGTGATGTGATCAGAGTTAGCCTGTTGCCCGGACTGCTGGGGCCGGTTCGGAACTCGGCCCACACGGTGGAAGCACGCGGGCCAACGAAAGCGGTTCCACTGTGCGGGCCTACAAAAGCGGCTGCAACCGGATTATGCGATCGAGCTGGGTTCTGAACTTTTGATCATTTGCTACGCTCCTCTTCTAGGTCTTCAATAGAGCGTGTATGGTCTCTCTCTCTCTCTCAAAAAAAAAAAGAAAGAAGAAAAGAACGTAATGGTCTTCGTTGAGGTGTATAACATATTCATTGTTTCATCTTGGCCTAAGTCTACTGTGCATCCTATTGAACTACATCAAATATACCAGCGGACATTATTAGTCTAAATAATAATATTGATCTTCAAACATCAAGAAATAGACCAGCGGACATTATTAATCTAAATAATAATATTGATCTTCAGACATGAATCATGCCACCGATCCCATGTATCCAAAACCAGATTAATGACTTCTATTTATATAATGTGAACTTTTTTAAGAAAAATGATTAAATTATTTTTTTTGCATTTTCGTCAGTTAGGGTTAGTTTGACAACTCTATTTTTTTAAAAAAATTCTCATTTTTTTCAAGAGAAAATAAATTAATTTTTTTTAGAAAAATAGAAATCATTTGAAAAAATATGGTTCCACAGTCTCAGTCACCTCCTAAAATAAAGAGAAACAAAGAAAATACAAATAATATATTTGTTTCAAAAAAAGGAACGGCCCTTACTTTATCCCAGGAGAGGTCGCTGCGGGCGAGCTGGCTCGCTCACCCACCCTTGGCCGCCGTTTACGGTTTAGCCGCGTGCTCTCTCTGTCTCCCTCCCTCCCTCCCTCTCGGGGACAATTCGGCTACCGCTGCCGCCCTACGCCAGGTTCCCAGCTCTTCGCCAGGCCCTTCTCCCGCGACGAGCACCCACCAGGCCACCAGGTATGCCACCCCCTCTATTCGCTGCCTGCCGTGTAAAACCGAGTACCTCCGAGCCTAACCTAAGCTATTTTGGCTATTTGTAATCGGATCTAGTCTACTGCAAGTGTATAAATATGTGTTATTATGCCTCCTAATTTCACTAATTTGGGAAAAATATCGGGTGTAGTCTTTTACTGGGTCCAACCTAAGTCTTGTTTAGTGGCTTAGGCCTTTCTAAACCTATGATACTAATAGTTAGCAGCTAAAATTTGTTGAGAGGTTTAGAACAGGTCAGTTAATAAACCAGCTAATTGTTAGTTTACCTCTCAAATAGCTATACTCCAACCCAGATAAAACTAGCTAATAACTTATTACCTGACTAACAATTAGTTCTAGGGGCCTTAGTATGCACGAATTATAATGATATAAGGAGTCACCTGGATGTAGGTTTAGTGGCTTAGTATGCACGAATTATAATCTTTAATGCTGTCTATGATTTTATATATCTGGGATTTGGGGATGCTTTTTAGCATATTTTGTATCCTTAAAAGTTCATAAAGGGTGCAAAGGTGAATCCTATACGGAAGGGTGTAACAGGTCATTTCTATCTTGGTGTTTGTCGTTAAAAATAAAATGGTTATTTGCCAAAGTTTGGTGTGGCCTTCTGGACAGACTTCAATCCTTAAAGCTTTTTATTTTATTACCTTACCTATAGCTTCATTGGAGTGTAATATAACCTTCTTTCCACTTGTATGTGGTGTCTTATTTTATTTGGCCAAATAATCCTATGTTCCACACTGAGACTGATTATTAATTATGATTCCCTGTAAATACTTTTCAGTTGACACTTAATACTACCTGAATCTAATGCTTATCAATATGCCTAATATTTTCTGGCGGAGCTTTACTTTGTGCAACACATATTCTCCATCTAATCAACTACAAGGAGGTTGTACTCAAAGAATGGATTTATGGATTACTTCTTGCTCACAAGCAGCGAGACATCATGCAAGGATAGGTTCAGTTGATTTTCCTGTTAAGAAGAACGTGAAGTCATCCCAAGTGCAAAACGCGACATGTTTTGTTGGTTTAGTGCGGCAGTTGCAGTGCAGACGGTCAGCAAAAAGCCATATCCTGAATGTAAAGTCTGATACAGTATCCCACCAAAAGGTTTCTGGTGTAAGCTGGAGTTTGGAAAATACGCCACGAAGAATAGGCTGTGTAGTCTCTGGACTAGGTTTTGCAGCGTATGGGCTGGCGAGTGCCGAGGGTCCTGTTAACAACAACATAGATAGCACTGAATCTGCCATGTCATCAGCAAATTTATCTCATGGGAAAGAAGTTCACACAGACTATTCTGTTACTGGTGAGAGTGTGAAGGTTCCATTTAAAAATAAACGCACAATTTGTAAATGGTTTAAAGTACAATATCAAGTAGGCACTCTTAGCTGAACCGTATGACCCGCAGGCATTCCTGGTGATGGAAGATGCCTGTTTCGTTCTGTGGTTCAAGGTGCCTACATTAGGTCAAGGAAGCCCATACCTAATGAGGATCATCAAAGAAGGCTAGCTGATGAGTTGAGAACAAAGGTAACCCCGTACACTATTATTTCGTATCAGGTTCGTGGTTTCGATTACAAAGTTCGTAAACACTAGTTGTTGCGCTTTCACCATTGTATGAACTTTACCACTATTAGGTCGCAGATGAATTTATCAAGAGGCGGGCAGAGACTGAATGGTTGTCTTATTTCTCTCTTCCCTAATCATGCTGCGTGTTCATTCACATATTCCTGTGCTTATATCTTATTGTGCATTGTTTTTTTTCTTTTAGGTTTGTTGAGGGGGACTTCGACACGTACGTATCTCAGATTAGGAAGCCACATGTCTGGGGAGGCGAGCCAGAGCTGTTGATGGCTTCACATGTTCTTCAGTGAGTGTTAGCCACCATCTTTGAATACTTCGATACGATTTGCTATTTTTAGCTAGATATTTGTCAGATATGTTAGTTCCACCTGTGCTCCTTTGCAGTGTTATAGTGCTCATTGAAATATCATCTGCAACACCTGCATGCTAACGCTGGATAGTTTATTCAGTTATTTCGTGGACGAGGATTTGTTGTTAATTCACCATAGCTGAGAAGATGCACTTGGGGATTCCATCTGTAGGCTGTCTTGTTTAGGGTGACCATCGTAATCGTGATACACCAACACCAGAACAGTAAGAGTACAGTTATTGCATTTTGCAGGATGCCAATCACCGTCTACATGCACGATAAAGCCGCTGGTGGTCTAATAGCGATCGCTGAGTACGGCCAAGAGCACGGGACGGAAGCTCCCGTCCAAGTTCTTTACCATGGCTATGGCCATTATGATGCGCTGCAGATACCAGGAGAGGGTGGTCCGAGGTCAAGACTGTAACGTTAGTGGCTCTGAATCTAAATGGCAAGTTCCGGTTCGATACTTTCTTCCTTTGTACATGTACGTGCATGCATACATCGATCAGAGTTTTTGGGGGTTAAAAAGCAGGTCGTAGTTTGCATGTGTGTGTGGCCATGTTGGTTCCGTATTCCAATTGCTTGCGTAATCTTACCGAGCATTGCAAACTGCTCATGCTTTGGTGGCAAAGAGCAGACGGTCCTTAGACGCGCCTGGAGGTCGGTCGGAGGTGGACCGACATCCGCTGATGAGCTCTCACGATCTTCAGACTCCTGATTCCAGAGCTTATTCTTCTGTATAATCTCCGCGTGGCTCTGTTTCTCCTAGCCAACACGCGCGCACGAGCTTTGCAGGGCCGTGAGGCGGTGTGGAAACAGGGCTGCCTTTCTGCCCGTGCAATTGTCCAAACGTTAAGACACGCAGCTCCGCCGCCGCATCTTTACGGCCGTTCCGGCAAATCAGGTGCGCCACAGCCCCTTGCCAGAAAAGTAATACTAGGAGGACGGAGCCGCAAGCCGTGACAGAAGAACGACGCTGAGAATATGAGATCGTGCTCGGTCGTCCTCGATCGATCGATCAAACAAACAAGCAGAAGTAGAAGGAAAAAAAAAAACTCCAGGCCCATGCCGTCCGCTCATCTCAGCCGCAGCCGTGATGAAGTGCCAGGTACCGTACTGAGGCGGAGAGTTTCTATTAAAATTCCCGTTGCCTCTGGCGACATCCTTGCTAACGCCACATCACATTCACATGCCGGGGACGGGGAGACGCACGGACACCGGTGCCCCATGCTGCCATTCCTCCCGGCGCCTGGCCGCCTGGGCGGCGGTCGCGTGGGCACCACCACCACCGCTTCGTGCGCCACATCTATACGGTGGCCAAAATGGCTGAATGGGCACGCCGCACACCCATGCGTCCGATGCCGTGCGCTCAATTCGGTCCATACGGGCGGAATGTTTGTGTTTGGTCGTGTGATCGTTTCTCCCGAGTCTGGACTCCACTCGGACCGCAGCGATTTTACATGAATTCTACGGCATTTCGCCTATCTTTGTTTTACTAGTAGCGTATGTATGAGGCTGATCTCACCTCAAGGTGTGTCTCGTTGTCTATATTTCAAACGTCTGGGGATAGCCTGAGGCACAGCCGCACAGGCATCAACACTCAGCACAACAACAATTATATATTTATTAAAGACTACCCGGTTCACATATTGGACTTCAGACTTCAGAGCAAACGGCAATAGATATGCAAACCTTACGTATATAGCCTGCTAAAGCGGCGGCGCGGCGAGGATGGAAGAGCCGGTGCATGGATGAGAATTGAGATGAGAGGCGGGCAGGCGGCACCGTGCGCACAAGTGGCGATTACTACAACGGAAATTAGCACTCCTTTCGTTTCAAATTATAAACCATTCCGGTTTTTATTTGAAATGGAAGGGGATAGGAGGGAAGGATCTAGAGCATGATTGTTTTCTGGTGCAATCAGTTTTTCAGTCAATCAGATTTGGAGGATCAAGAGTGATTTTTTTTAGTTCAATGACGAGTATTAATTTGAACTGAATTTTTCATGTAGCAACACTTCTCCGATCCAAAGGAAGGTACATGATTTTTTTTGTAAAAAAAATAGAAGCCCTATGAAAAAAACCCCCGAAGAGTAACATGACGCAATTTTATGTAGTGAGGGGGGTAGATTTCTGTTACAGGACAATTCTCAACGGAATATAATACAATAGAAGCCCTATGAAAAAAAAACCCCGAATTTTTTTGTAATTGCCATGAAGATATCACAGGACAATTCTCGACGGAATATAATAAGAACATCAGCGTTGAAGGGAACGGGCTGTCCAGATAATAATGCCGAGATATTCTCGTGTTCAGTACGACCAAAACGATTCTTCTAAGAATTATTGCCCGTATCTCCATCCGTGGGAACACTATTCCGGTAAGGCCTCCTTTCGGAAACGTACAATATACACGAACAATCTCTTGCATACTATAATTTTGTTCGGTATATTGTTTGTCATCATAAATGTCGTAATCTCTTCTGTACCACCGGCACGATGGATTAGGCCATGTTTAGAAACCCTAGAGCTAATAATTAACCAGCTAATAAATTATTAGCTAGGTTAAACCAACTAATGAACTAATTGTTAGCTCTGAGGTATCTAATAGTTAACTATAATATTGGCTAATGGTATTTGGAACCTAACAACCAATTTTTAGTACCTAATATTAGTTCTAGAGATTCCATACATGGTTTTAGAAGAGTAAAATAATACATACTAATCTCTTCTATATGCTACTAGCGATGACTTGGACTTGGAAGGGTAACAAATTGCATATATGAGTGACATAGCCGAGATTGTGACATTTACGACGATGATAAATAAGGTAGTGGACAAATGGTGATAAACACGGTAGTAGACAAAATTGCAGCAACATACACAGATTTTTTTTCCAGTAATATAATAATCATGACACGGTACATATATACTCTTATTTTGCAAGCCGTCAGCACTAATCCCGTGATGGCATTATAATAGGAGGATTTCTTCTTTGCGACCTTTAAACCCATACGTGCACGTCGAGGTCGTTTGGCTCCTATATCAAAGATACCCATATATGTGGTTATACCACCAAGAAATCCTTGTTGCGATAATTATGATATCAGTGAGGAAGCGGTCCCTTGATTTTAAGACGTTGGATTCTGGAGGAATGGCATCCTTGGATATGGTTCACAACTTTTAATCCGTGCACATGATTCTTGACGTGCATACATTCCAGGATATATCCATCACAAGTTCTATACTACTATTCTACTACCTACAATAAAATCGTGATTCATGCAAAGCAATGCATTGGTCTTATGTACTCCACCAAAGAAGACGTTATATTGTCCATATCTAGAATTTACAATAAAATCACACTAGATTCAGAGCGACACAAAGGTATGAAGATGTGGGAAATAAGGCTCCTTGCTCCGCTAAGTATATGAGCCCCTATAGACCAGCGAATGCAGTTAGGCCTATCGGGGTAGGGTATCTCTGCTGAAAGTCACATGGTAGTGTTAGGCTAGATAAGATTTTCATCCATCACATTAAATACAATAAATAATACTATGGCTAAAGAGATGCACTGTTACCACGATACAGGCAACAAGCATACTTGAGAGTTGAGACCACTATGTGGTATGTGGCATCGCCCCTATAGCCACGTTTGAACAGGCTGACGTACCTATAAGTATTAAAAAGTATATGCACTACACAGGTTTACGAACTACGCTATACCTAACTATATAGACTCTAGTACTTGCCACTATGACAAGACATATCTACCACTACAACATGATCAATTCAACATTGTGGCATCGTCAAGATGAGCCACCATGTAACACCCGGTTTTAAAGGACAAAGCCGGATGCATCTCATACATGCGCCAAGAAGACAACATATATAATAACAGAGTGTATAGAGATAAATGTCATAAAACATCAGAGTATTTATTACATAGCGGAAGACTTATTACAAAATAAAAGTATAACCATAAAACGAACTAAGGATCGTCGGCGCCAATGTCAACTGAGAAACACCACCTAGATCAGATCAAACTCCTCGCCTTGAGGCTCCTCCTGAACCACCTGCTCTTCTCCTGTGGGGGGGGGGTGTGAGACAACAAGAGTGAGCTCACATACGTTCATAGCTCAACAAGTCGTGGGGAATAATGTGGCATGAACTCACCAAAGGTGGGAGTTCATGAAGTGTAAGGCTGATCAATGTAATAATGGCTGAGGCTGAGCAATTACTAAGTTGGTCAAAATTTTATTAGCAATTACTAAGTGTAAGTAAATACCAAACCTTAATAATAATAAGGAACAGTAATAGTAAAATAATCCCAAATGCGATGCAAATGTCAAATTGAATTTAAGTTCCATAATTAACCATGTGAGGGTCCGAGCTGCTCATGACCGTGAGCACGGCTAGTATACTAGTTTTACACTCTGCAGAGGTTGCGCATCTTTACCCACAAGCCGTGTTACCCATCTGCCAAGGGGTCATGAATCCCATACACCTCTACCAAGGAAGCGAGGCAGGGTAACACTACGAGTCTTTTACAAAGTTTCACTAGCTTCAGACTACCCGCTACAGTTTATAGGAAGCTCCAGTGCAGGGTTCTTGCCTGACCGCCATCGCAGCAAAATCAAACAAGGACCTCCCTACACTGACCACTCCCCTACTGCCCTTGCCCCTTTCGGGTAAGGTAGCCCTCCACTAGCTTTCCTAGTTAATCAGCCAAGGGCGTCCCATTAAACCCTTGTGGTAGCACTGTTTTCCCGGGTGGTTGCTCCATGTTCCCATTAATTTAATGATCTTAACATGAACAGTAATAATAACAAGATAATAACAGAATAATCATGAATAGTGTATCTCCATACCCAATCCACATAAAGCAATAGCAAGTACTACCCAAAAATATTTCAGGGGTGAACAAGGTATAGAGGTAATCAAAACTGGGGTAACATAAAGGCTCCCATCAAAATTAACCTATGCAGATCATTAAAATTAATAAGAACATGGCTGGGAAAAGTAAGTGATCAAGGGCACAACTTGCCTTCCACGAGCTCCTGCTCAGCTACTTCTACTTGTTGAACCTTAGTTTCCACAGTGGCTTGCTCGTCTATTCGCATCAACACAATACATACATAGTATAGCCAAAATCAACATCACACCAAACATGTAAATAAAATATACAGTAAAAATCTACACATTAAAATGAAATCATCGGAACTGGAATCACTAAATTTGGAGTTATAGTATTCAAGTTATGAATTTCCTAGGTTTAATGTGATTAAAATAGGATTAAATGATAAATAAATTTTCTAACAGAGTTCATGTCAAAACAGTGACTCTAAGTGTTAGAGAATAATATTACAAAATTTTAGAAACTGGAATGGCTCAATTTGGAATAAAAATGGGTTTTCTATGAATTTTACAAGTTTCTAGATTTGTTTTTGTATTAAAAATGAATTTCTAATATTATTTCTCTGTTTTTAAACATGTCTGGACTGGGCCTCAATACCCAGAAAAGCCAGGGGTCACAGTGCAAATATTCCTAAGACTCAGACAAATCCCACTACGGACGGCGGGTTCTATTCTTTAGAATCATAAGGTCTCTTTTGTAAAATGTACCCGCGAAGGGGTATACCGCGATCGCAGCCGTTGGATCAGATACGGGCGCGCCCGATTTAATTACTACTCCAGCGAATCAGCACGCTACTCTGGCCGAAGGATCCAGGATCGACGGCTCAGATTTAATGAGGGTTTCCTATACTCCGAGCCGTCCGATCTTTCCTACGACCCAGATCTAAAGCGCGAAGGGGTATCCCTTTGGCCTAATCTCGACCGACCACCACAAAATCAACGGTCAGTGCACGCGCCCCCCATCGCCGTCTTTCACACCGGCGGCAAACGGAACCCGACGGCGGCGACATTGCCGGCTCTGGCCAAAATCCGCCATACCCACTCGAACTTCGAATTGAATGCGACAATACACAGTGAACAACTACACGATAACAGGGAAAGGAAGCTCACATCGAATCTAGAAGCGCCCTGTTCTGCCCACGATGAGCGGCGGATGCCGAGCTCCGGTGAGCAATTCCGGCACCACAAGCGTCCAATCCTTGGTGAAGCGGCCACGACAGCCTTTCCCCGAGCCCGAGGAAGACCCTAGGCACCCTCGACGGTGCGGACGACGATTGAATCGGAGATTCCCCCGCGGCGGCTTCCTTTCACCCACCCGGCTTCTTTGTTGGCGGCTGGAAGTGGTGAACGAGGGGGAGTCGCGGATGGATGGGAGAAGTGGGTCGCGAGGCCGAGGAGTCTTATGCCCCGAGTAACAACCCCGCGCGAGTCCGTCGCCGATAATCTCGCGGCGGCGAGCGACGAATCCGCCACGGTTCAGCTGCGTGGAGGCAACGGCTTATGATGACTGGGCCCCACAAGTCAGCGAGTAACAAGCGCAAGCGGCTGGTGGCCTGACAGGAGGGCCCCAGGCGTCAGTCGGTTTGTTTCCGCGGGCGCGCGTGATAAGTGTAAGGAAAATGGACCCCGGGCCATTTGACTAATTGAGTTTTGGTGTTTGATGAACAACACAATCCGTGAACTAATAAGTTTTCTAGTGTTTGTGTTTGTAGTTCACAGGATGCGAAGAGAATTGGACCAAGGAAATGAGGATGCAACACCTCAAAAGAAGACATAAAAAGATGCATAGGAGTCCAATACTCAAGAACAAAGAAGCCCGAAGAAATCAGCGAAGAAATCCAAGAAGGGCTGTCAGCCAGCGCCTGGTGGCGCACCGGACATTGGTGTCCGGTGTGCACCGGACTGTCCGGTGAGGCACCAGACAGTCTGCGCAGAGAGGCCGCAGGCAGGCGCTCTCTGGCTGTAGCACCGGACTGTCCGGTGTGCACCGGACTGTCCGGTGTGCCAACGGGCAGACGACAACGGTCGGATCCAACGGTCGACTGCTACAGGCGCCAACGGTCGGCTGACGTGGCGTGCACCGGACACTGCACAGTAGATGTCCGGTGGTGCACCGGACTGTCCGGTGCACCCGACGACAGAAAGCTGCTGCTTTCTGTCCAACGGCTAGTTTGGGGTGTGGAGGCTATAAATACCACCCCAACCAGCCATTCTCAAGTGTGAGAGCCCAAGCAACATACCAATACACATAGTGCATATTTCCAAGAGCTCAAACACCCAAGTGCTTAATAGAATCACTCGGTGATTAGCGTAGGTGCTTTGCGAAATGCTTAGGTTAGTTAGACCGCTTTAGCGCTTGCTCTAGGTGAATCCTAGTTAGTTGAGTGAGTTTTGTAAAACCACACAACCCCTCGGCTCTTGCGTGAGTCGTTGTAATTGTACCGAGTGGGGCGAGAGTCTTGCGAGACCGTGACAACCGCGTTTGTGTCACGGCCGCCACCGTGTACCGGAGGGAACGAGGCCCACGGCGTTTCGGCCGGAAGCTCGATAGTGGAGACGGCGGGGAGCGTCCGAGAGGAGCCAGAAGCGGAGCACCACTTGCGCGTGGAGAAGGCCCGCAGCTCTCTACGGAGTTACTCGACCGTGGTGCTTGGCCCTCGCGTGGGCTTCCCTTTGCGTAGGGGCACCGACGAGGATTAGTCGGGACCTTGCGTGGTTCCGGATACCTCGGTAAAAATACCGGCGTCATCCATGAGAGTTTGCTTCTCTACTTAGCTCTTTACATTCCGCATTTATATTAAGCATTTAAGTTTCAATCTTGTAGTCATACTTATTTAGTATAGATTGAAACTTAGCCTTTTGCGGTAGAGATAGCAACACTTAGACAAAACCTAGTTTGCACATTCTAGTTTTGATTATTTGCATAGGTTTTCCTCTAGGGATTTAATTGTGGCCTAGTTTAGTAAAAGTTTTAGAAGTCCTAATTCACCCCCCCCCCTCTTAGGCGTCACCCGTTTCCTACAAGTGGTATCAGATCCCGGTTTGGCTCATTTGAAACGCTTTAGCTTCACCGCTAAAAGAGCCGACGCTTTTTAGAGGAAGGGATGGATACCCATAGGCCACCACACTTCGACGGCACTAACTTCCCATATTATAGTGCTAGAATGGCTTGTTACCTAGAGGCCGTTGATCTAGGTGTTTGGAGAGTCACTCGTGACGGGATGAAACCCCTCAAGAATCCCGAGAAACCCACCACGAGTGAGGAAAAAGAAATCCATTTAAATGCTAGAGCCAAAAATTGCTTGTATGAATCTCTTAGCATGGATATTTTCAATCGAGTATTTACCCTGAAAACTGCTAACGAGATTTGGCTAAAATTGCATGAGCTCCATGACGGCACATCCAATGTCCGTGAGCAAAAACATTGCCTAGTCTTAAATGAGTATAATTCTTTTGCTATGAAAGATGATGAGCTTGTTAGAGACATGTATTCTCGTTTGAATCTAATTATCAATGAGCTCAATTCGATTGGCATTAATAAGCTAGGTGATGCGGACATTGTGAGGAAGATTATCTCCCTGCTACCACAACAAAGATATGGGAGCATCATCACCATCCTTCACAACATGGAGGATTTGAGCAACATGACCCCGACCATTGTGATTGGGAAAATCGCGGCCTTTGAGATGTCGCGAAAAATGAGTCGGGGAGAGGAGCCAACTTCCTCAAGGCTCCCACTCCAAGTTCCTCAAGCGAAGAAGAGGAGGCAGAAGAAGAAAGTGATGAAGATAATCAACCGTGCACATCATCCTCCGAGGACGAAGAAACAATCCGACGCGTCGGAAAGGTAATGAGGATGATCCGCAAGATTAATCTAATGGGTGTGCCCCTGCAGGTCGAGGATCTTCTCTTTAACATTGACAGGAAAAAGCAAAGGAAGAGAGGATGCTTCGCATGTGGGGAGAAGGGCCACTTCAGGGACAACTGTCCAAATATGGCCAAGCCCAAAAAGGAGAGGAGCAAAGGCAAGGCGCTAACAAGTGTTAGAACTTGGGATGATTCTTCAAGTGAAGATGAACCTCCAAGGACGCGCAGCCACCGGTCCTCGTCACGATCATCACGGCCATCACACAAATGCCTTATGGCAAGAGATAACAAAAGCATTCCATCCTCTAGTGATGAAAGTAGTAGTGATGATGAAGGTGAGGGAAAGCCCTCTCTAGATGAGCTTGCGGAAGTGTCGGGGACCATAATTAGGGGTACCCTCAAGACGCCTAATTCTCAGCTGGTAACCCCCATCAGCATAAAGCTGCAGAGGCCTGATGGGTTTGATTAAGTCAGGGATCAGTCCATACGAGCGACTCGATCACGCCACGCCCGAGCCTAACCTCGGGCAAGGGCAGCCGACCCTGAGGTGTTTCCGTCTCGCCCGAGGCCCCCTTTTTTACGGCAGACGCATCTCCGGCTCGCCCGAGGCCTTGCCTTCGTTGAGAAGCAACCCTGACTAAATCACCGCGCCGACCGACCAAGTCACTGGGGCATTTAACGCAAAGAGTGAGACTGACGGGCGGCCAGGCTTGGCCAAAGGCGCCATAGGAAGCTCCGCCCGACCCAGGGCTCGGACTCGGGCTAAGGCCCCGGAAGACGGCGAACTCCGCTCCGCCCGACCCAGGGCTCGGACTCGGGCTAAGGCGCCGGAAGACGGCGAACTTTGCTCCGCCCGACCCAGGGCTCGGACTCGGGCTAAGGCCCCAGAAGACGGCGAACTCCGCTCCGCCCGAACCAGGGCTCGGACTCGGGCTAAGGCCCCGGAAGACGGCGAACTCCGCTCCACCCGACCCAGGGCTCGGACTCGGGCTAAGGCCCCGGAAGACGGCGAACTCTGCTCCGCCCGACCCAGGGCTCGGACTCGGGCTAAGGCCCCGGAAGACGACGAACTCCGCCTCGCCCGACCCAGGGCTCGGACTCCGCCCTGGCCTCTGCCGAACGACCTCCGCCTCGCCCGACCCAGGAGCTCGGGCTCGGCCTCGGCCATGCAGGACAGACTCGACCTCGGCTTCGGAGGAGCCTCCACGTCGCCCGACCTAAGGCACGAGTCCGCCACGTCAACAGGAAGTTCCATCATCACCCTACCCCGAGCCGACTCGGGCCGCAGGGAACAGGACCGACGTCCCATCTGGCTAGCTCCGCCAGATAGGCAATGATGGCACCCCGCTGGACCCATGACGACGGCGGCTCTCAGCTCTCTTACGGAAGCAGGGGGACGTCAGCAAGGGCCCAACCACTCCGACAGCTGTCCCTCCGCCAAGCTCCATTGCTTCTCCGACAGCCACGACGCCACACTAGCCGGGTGCCAGGATCTCTCCGGCTGCCACCTTGGCATGTACTTAGGGCACTAGCTCTCCCCCGCTAGACACGTAGCACCTTGCTACACCCCCATTTGTACACCTGGATCCTCTCCTTACGCCTATAAAAGGAAGGACCAGGGCCTTCTTAGAAAAGGTTGGCCTCGCGGGAACGAGGGGCAGGGGCAGGCGCTCTCTCGGGGCCGCTCGCTCCCCTCACCCGCGCGGACGCTTGTAACCCCCTACTGCAAGCGCACCCGACCTGGGCGCGGGACGAACACGAAGGCCGCGGGATCTCCGACTCCCTCACGACCCGGCTCCGGCCACCTCGCTCTCGCTCTCTCCCCCCTTCGCGCTCGCCCACGCGCTCGACCCATCTGGGCTGGGGCACGCGGCACACTCACTTGTCGGCTCGAGGACCCCCGGTCCCGAAACGCCGACAGTTGGCGCGCCAGGTAGGGGCCTGTTGCGTGTTGACGAGTAGTTTCCCGTCAAGCTCCAGATGGGCAGTCTCCAACGACCTCTTCAACCCGGGACGGTGCTCCGTCTCGGGAGCCTCGAGTTCATGTCTTTCGACGGCAGCTACGACATGATACTCCTTCCACCGCCGTGCGACAGCAACAATGGTGGCGGACAGCCCGCCCGCCGGCGGCGGAATCGACGACGTCTTTCCCGCGTGGGGGAAGGACAACTTTCGAGCTCGCCCCATCCTCTCCCTCGCCATCGAAGGAGGAGGCGGAGCAACCGGGGCCAAGCGGGAGGTTGCGCTCAGTCGGCTGTCGAGCAAATCGACATCCCCAGCGCCCCAACGGAGGACGCGTCGGGCGTCACCCACGCGTCTGGTGCGAAGGCGAGCGCCGTCCCCCCGCGACACGCCGACCCCGAGCAAGTGGACGACGCCAGCGCGCTCACGAAGGGCCTGCAGGACGTCGCCCTCGCACCCAGGACGACAGCACGATCAGCCCCCGATGTGACTTCGTCGATCCTCGTCGACCAAAAGGTACCGGCTGATTCCCATCCTTTGTCATTTCGACTCGGCCTCAACCCGCCTAGCGACCTCGCTTTGGTGGGCGCTCACGTTGAGGCGAGTGCAACCTCTCTGGGGTTTCGTGTGCGGTCGCCTTGGGACCGATTGACGGACGTCTCGACCTACGGGCCCTCTGGGTCCGAGGAAGATGACGATCCCAGCATCTGCTGGGATTTCTCTGGATCTGGCAACCCCAGTGCCATGCGGGATTTCATGACCGCATGCAACTACTGCCTCTCCGACTGTTCTGACGGCAGCCACAGCCTTGACGACAAGGACTGCGGCCCGAGCCGCGAATGTTTCCACGTCGAGCTAGGGGATCCCTCCGGAGGCAGCTGTCTCGGCATGCCGGAGGATGGTGATCCCCCTAGGCCAGCGCCTCGCGCCGACATCCCGCGGGAGCTAGCTGTGGTCCCCGTTCCGGCGGGGGGTCACGACCCACAGCTCGAGCAAGTCCGCGGGGCGCGGGCCGGGCTCGATGAGGGAGCAGGAGCGCTCGAGGCAATCCGCCGGGACGTCGGGCAGGTATGGGCGGGCCAGCCCCCGGCCGGAGAAATACGTCACCTGCCCCAAGGTCTCCAGCACCGCATCGCTAACGATGCCAGGGACAGACCGCCACCCGCATCCGGCGGGACCGGTCAGGACCTGGCCGCCGCAGCGATGCTCCTCCGCGCAATGCCGGAGTCATCAACCACCGAGGGTCGGCGAATCCAGGGAGAACTCAAGCATCTCCTGGAAGGCGCCGCGGCCCGGCGGGCCGAGAGCTCTGTCTCCCGAAGGCAGGGGTACCCCTCGGAACCTCGCGCCGCGACTTCCCGACTCATGCGGGAAGCCTCGGTCTATACCGGGCGTACGCGCAACACCGCGCCAGCGGCCCCGGGCCACCTCGGCGACGAGCACCCTCATCGCGACCGTCGGGCCCGCCTCGACGAAAGGGTGCGCCGAGGTTATCACCCCAGGCGTGAGGGACGCTACGACAGCGGGGAGGATCGGAGTCCCTCGCCCGAACCACCCGGTCCGCAGGTCTTCAGCCGGGCCATTCGGCGGGCGCCGTTTCCGCCCCGATTCCGACCCCCGACTACCATTACAAAGTACTCGGGGGAAACGAGACCGGAATTGTGGCTCGCGGACTACCGCCTGGCCTGTCAACTAGGTGGGACGGACGACGACAACCTCATCATCCGCAACCTCCCCCTGTTCCTCTCCGACACTGCTCGCGCTTGGTTGGAGCACCTGCCTCCGGGGCAGATTTCCAACTGGGAAGATCTGGTCCAAGCCTTCGCCGGCAACTTCCAGGGCACGTACGTGCGCCCCGGGAATTCCTGGGACCTCCGAAGCTGCCGGCAACAGCCGGGAGAGTCCCTTCGGGACTACATCCGGCGATTCTCGAAGCAGCGCACCGAGCTGCCTAACATCACCGACTCCGATGTCATCGGCGCATTCCTCGCCGGCACCACCTGCCGTGACCTGGTGAGCAAGTTGGGTCGCAAGACCCCCACCAGGGCGAGCGAGCTGATGGACATCGCCACCAAGTTCTTCTCTGGTCAGGAGGCGGTCGAGGCCATCTTCCGAAAGGACAAGCAGCCCCAGGGCCGCCCGTCAGAAGATGCTCCCGAGGCGTCTACTCCGCTCGGCGCCAAGAAGAAAGGCAGGAGGAAGTCGCAAGCGAAACGCGACGCCGCCAGCACCGACCTTGTCGCCGCTGCCGAATACAAGAACCCTCGGAAGCCCCCCGGAGGCGCCAACCTCTTCGACAAGGCACTCAAGGAGACGTGCCCCTACCATCAGGAGCCCGTCAAGCACACCCTCGAGGGGTGCGTCATGCTTCGGCGCCACTTCCACCGGGCCGGGCCGCCCGCAGAGGGTGGCAAGGCCTGCGACGACGACAAAAAGGAAGATCACCAAGCAGGAGAGTTTGAGAGCACCTAGAGGGGGGGGGTGAATAGGTGATCCTGTAAAACCTTCAAACTTAAGCCACAAAAACTTGTTAAGCGTTAGCACAGTTAATGCCAAGTGGCTAAGGTGAAGTCTTCAACAAAACACAATACCACAAGAATCAAGCACAGAGGGACACGGTGGTTTATCCCGTGGTTCGGCCAAGCCAATGCTTGCCTACTTCCACGTTGTGGCGTCCCAACGGACGAGGGTTGCAATCAACCCCTCTCAAGCGGTCCAAAGACCCACTTGAATACCACGGTGTTTTGTTGTTCTTATCTCAATCCCGTTTGCGAGGAATCTCCACAACTTGGAGCCTCTCGCCCTTACAAAAGATGTTCACAAAGAATCACGGAGTAAGGGAGAGATTAGCAACTCACACACAACACAAAGATCACAGCGAATACGCACACACAAAACCCAGACTTGAGCTCAAGAGGCTAACACACTAGAACAGAGCTCAAATCACTAGAATTTCAAACAAGTGCGCAAGATTGATGTGTGAGTGATCAAGAGTGCTCAAGGAATGCTTGGGTACTTCCTCCATGCGCCAAGGGGTCCCTTTTATAGCCCCAAGGCAGCTAGGAGCCGTTGGGAACAAATCTGGAAGGCCATCTTTGCCTTCTGTCTCGTGGCGCACCGGACAGTCCGGTGCACACCGGACACTGTCCGGTGCCCGATTTGTTTCCAAAAACAGCACTTCTGACCGTTGCTGGCTGCTTCAGATCTGCGCTTAGTTGGCGCACCGGACATGTCCGGTGCACACCGGACAGTCCGGTGTTCCTTCCCGACCGTTGGCTCGGCCACGTGTCTCGCGCGGATTGCGCGGCCGACCGTTGGCCCTGGCCGACCGTTGGCTCACCGGACAGTCCGGTGCACACCGGACAGTCCGGTGAATTATAGCCGTACGCCGTCGGCGAATTCCCGAGAGCGGCCAGTTCGCGCCGAGGAGGCCTGGCGCACCGGACACTGTCCGGTGCACACCGGACAGTCCGGTGCTCCAGACCGAGCAGGGACTTGGCTGCACACAGCCAAGTCATTCTCTCCCCTTTTCTCTTTTTCTTCTTGCTGTTTCTAACACTTAGACAAACATGTTAGTCCACAAAACCAATGTACTGAGGCTTAGAAACATACCTTTACTTCATGATTTGCACCTTGTTCCATTTTACAAATAGGTACCTGTGTTGAGCACTAAATCACCAAAATCCTTAGAAATGGCCCAAGGGCTCATTTCCCTTTCAATCTCCCCCTTTTTGGTGATTTATGCCAACACTTCATAAAGCCACTAGAACAAGTGCAAACTCAATTCAAATAACATAAATTTAGGTGTTATTCAATTTTGGCATATATGGATCATCCTTTGCCACCACTTGGTTTGTTTTTGCAAATCAAACACAAATCTCTATCTCTAAGTTAAACACACATGTTTAAGCATAAAGAGAGTCATTCAAAAAGAGATTGATCAAGAATTTCAAAAACTCCCCCTTTTTCCCATAATCAATACTTCTCCCCACAAGAAGCCAACTTTTGACAAGAGAGACATCAAAAGAGTTTTGACAAACCAAACGCTCTATTCTACTATTTTCAAAAACTCTCAAGTGGTAGCTGATCCATTTATTGCTTTGGCCTTTATTTTCTCCCCCTTTGGCATTAAGCACCAAAACGGGATCATTTTTGGCCCTTTAACCCCATTGCCTCACCAAAATCTTCAATTAAGAGCAAATGGCAATAAGAGTTCAGAGATGGACTTGGAATAAGTTACCCTCTCATCGGAGTGCAGTGGAAGTCTTCCATGGTCCAAGTCCACCTTTTCCCTTTCAATTCTCCTTTGTGACTAACACAAGCAAACTCAAACATATGGTTAGTCTCAAAGGGTCAAGTTGTAACACATCTCCCCCTAAACATGTGCATCACATTGCAACGGACTTGTGAGGTCCAGGGAGTGTTTGTACAACTTGAGCACCATAATAAGCAACAAAATGCAGAATGAACATGATCAAAGGCATAGATACATGTATGCTACAATTCAATCCAAGTTCCGCGAATCTAAGACATTTAGCTCACTACGCAGCCTGCAAAAGGTCTTCTCATCTAAAGGCTTGGTAAAGATATCGGCTAGCTGGTTCTCGGTGTTAACATAAAACACTTCGATATCTCCCTTTTGCTGGTGGTCTCTCAAAAAGTGATGCCGGATGTCAATGTGCTTTGTGCGGCTGTGCTCAACAGGATTTTCCGCTATTCGGATAGCACTCTCATTATCACATAGGAGTGGGACTTTGCTCAGATTGTAGCCAAAGTCCCTGAGGGTTTGCCTCATCCAAAGTAGTTGCGCACAACACTGTCCTGCGGCAACGTACTCGGCCTCAGCGGTGGATAGGGCAACGGAGGTTTGTTTCTTAGAGTTCCATGACACCAGGGACCTTCCTAAGAATTGGCACGTCCCCGATGTACTCTTCCTATCGACCTTACATCCAGCATAGTCGGAATCTGAGTACCCAATCAAGTCAAAGTTAGACCCCTTTGGATACCAGATCCCGAAGCAGGGCGTAGCGACTAAATATCTAAGAATTCGCTTCACCGCCACCAAGTGACACTCCTTAGGATCGGATTGAAATCTAGCACACATGCATACGCTAAGCATAATATCCGGTCTACTAGCACATAAATAAAGTAGAGATCCTATCATTGACCGGTATGCTTTTTGATCAACGGACTTACCTCCTTTGTTGAGGTCGGTGTGTCCGTCGGTTCCCATCGGAGTCTTTGCGGGCTTGGCGTCCTTCATCCCAAACCGCTTCAGCAGATCTTGCGTGTACTTCGTTTGGGAGATGAAGGTGCCGTCCTTGAGTTGCTTCACTTGGAACCCAAGGAAGTAGTTCAACTCGCCCATCATCGACATCTCGAATTTCTGCGTCATCACCCTGCTAAACTCTTCACAAGACTTTTGATTAGTAGAACCAAATATTATGTCATCGACATAAATTTGGCATACAAACAAATCACCATCACATGTCTTTGTAAAAAGAGTTGGATCGGCTTTCCCAACCTTGAAAGCATTAGCAAGTAAGAAATCTCTAAGGCATTCATACCATGCTCTTGGGGCTTGTTTAAGTCCATAGAGCGCCTTAGAGAGCTTACACACGTGGTCGGGGTACCGCTCATCCTCGAAGCCAGGGGGTTGCTCCACGTACACCTCCTCCTTTATTGGCCCGTTGAGGAACGCGCTCTTCACATCCATTTGGTACAACCTGAAAGAATGGTGAGCGGCATATGCTAGCAAGATACGAATGGACTCTAGCCTAGCCACAGGAGCAAAAGTCTCCTCAAAGTCCAAACCTGCGACTTGGGCATAACCTTTTGCCACAAGTCGAGCCTTGTTCCTCGTCACCACCCCGTGCTCGTCCTGTTTGTTGCGGAACACCCATTTGGTTCCCACAACATTTTGCTTTGGACGAGGCACCAGCGTCCAAACTTCATTGCGCTTGAAGTTGTTAAGTTCCTCCTGCATGGCCAACACCCAGTCCGGATCTAGCAAGGCCTCCTCTACCCTGAAAGGCTCAATAGAGGAGACAAAAGAGTAATGCTCACAAAAATTAACTAATCGAGATCGAGTAGTTACTCCCTTGCTAATGTCACCCAAAATTTGGTCGACGGGATGATCCCTTTGAATCATCGCTCGAACTTGGGTTGGAGGTGCCGGTTGCGCTTCTTCCTCCATCACTTGATCTTCTTGTGCTCCCCCTTGATCACACGCCTCCTTTTGATGAACCTGTTCATCGTCTTGAAGTGGGGGATGCACCGTCGTTGAGGAAGAAGGTTGATTACGTTCATCCTGTTCCTGTGGCCGAACGTCTCCAATCGCCATGGTTCGTATAGCAGCCGACGGAACATCTTCTTCATCTACATCATCATAATCAACAACTTGCTCTCTTGGAGAGCCATTAGTCTCATCAAATACAACGTCGCTAGAGACTTCAACCAAACCCGATGATTTGTTGAAGACCCTATACGCCTTTGTATTTGAATCATAACCTAATAAAAACCCTTCTACAGCTTTGGGAGCAAACTTAGAATTTCTACCCTTCTTTACTAGAATGTAGCACTTGCTCCCAAAAACACGAAAGTACGATACATTGGGTTTGTTACCGGTTAGTAGCTCATATGACGTCTTCTTGAGGAGGCGGTGAAGGTAGACCCTGTTGATGGCGTGGCAAGCCGTGTTCACGGCTTCCGACCAAAAGCACTCGGGGGTCTTGAACTCTCCAAGCATTGTCCTCGCCATATCAATTAGCGTCCTGTTCTTCCTCTCTACCACACCATTTTGTTGTGGTGTGTAGGGAGCGGAGAACTCGTGCTTGATCCCTTCCTCCTCAAGAAACTCCTCCACTTGAAGGTTCTTGAACTCGGACCCGTTGTCGCTCCTTATCTTCTTCACCTTGAGCTCAAACTCATTTTGAGCTCTCCTGAGGAAGCGCTTGATGGTCCCTTGGGTTTCAGACTTATCCTGCAAAAAGAATACCCAAGTGAAGCGGGAAAAGTCATCAACAATAACTAAACCATACTTACTTCCTCCTATGCTTAGATAGGCGACGGGTCCGAAGAGGTCCATATGCAGCAGCTCCAGAGGTCTTGACGTGGTCATCACATTCTTGCTGTGATGTGCTCCTCCAACTTGTTTACCTGCCTGACAAGCTGCACAAGGTCTATCTTTTTCGAAATAAACATTGGTTAGACCTATCACGTGTTCTCCCTTTAGAAGTTTGTGGAGATTCTTCATCCCCACATGTGCTAAGCGGCGATGCCACAGCCAGCCCATGCAAGTCTTAGCCATTAAGCATGCATCTAGACCGGCCTCTTCTTTTGCAAAATCAACTAAATAAAGCTTGCCGTCTAGTACACCCTTAAAGGCTAGTGAACCATCACATCTTCTAAAGACAGACACATCTACATTTGTAAATAAACAATTATATCCCATTTGACATAATTGACTAACAGATAGCAAATTATATCCAAGACTCTCCACTAAGAATACATTTGAGATAGAATGCTCATTAGAAATTGCAATTTTACCTAGCCCTTTTACCTTGCCTTGATTCCCATCACCGAATATAATTGAATCTTGGGAATCCTTATTCTTGACGTAGGAGGTGAACATCTTCTTCTCCCCCGTCATATGGTTTGTGCATCCGCTGTCGATAATCCAGCTTGAACCCCCGGATGCATAAACCTGCAAGGCAAATTTAGGCTTGGGTCTTAGGTACCCAACTCATGTTGGGTCCTGCAAGGTTAGCACAAATATCTTTAGGGACCCAAATGCAAGATTTATCTCCCTTGCATCTAGCCCCTAATTTCCTAGCAACTACCTTCTTACCCTTTCTACAAATAGCAAAGAGAGCATTACAAGCATAATAAATGGTAGAAGGTTCATTTACTACTTTCCTAGGAGCATGAATAACATTCTTCCTAGGTACATGAGCAATATCTCTCCTAGGCATATGTACAACATTTCTCCTACACATATCTCTACCATGATTATAAGAAGAACTAGAAGCAAACATTGCATGAGAATCATAAGCATATGAATCAAAATGATTATAAGCATTTCTAGCATGTCTCCTATCATAATACATAAAAGCATGATTCTTTTTAGTATTACTAGCCATCGGGGCCTTCCCCTTCTCCTTGACGAAGATGGGAGCCTTATGGCTTGTTAAGTTCTTGGCTTCCCTCTTGAAGCCAAGCCCATCCTTAATTGAGGGGTGTCTACCAATCGTGTAGGCATCCCTTGCAAATTTGATTTTATCAACTTCATTCTTGCTAGTCTTAAGTTGGGCATTAAGACTAGCCACTTCATCATTTAATTTGGAAATTAGAACTAGGTGTTCACTACAAGCATTAACATCAAAATCCTTACACCTAGTACAAATTTCAACATGTTCAACACAAGAATTTGATTTACTAGCTACTTCTAGTTTAGCACTTAAATCAATATTAACACTTCTTAAGGTAGAAATGGTTTCATGACAGGAAGATATTTCACTAGAAAGCATTTCATTTCTTTTCACTTCTAAAGCATATGATTTTTGTGCCTCTACAAATTTATCATGTTCATCATACAATAAATCTTCTTGCTTTTCTAAAAGCCTATCCTTTTCATTCAATGCATTAATTAATTCATTGATTTTCTCTATCTTAGATCTATCTAAGCCCTTGAACAAGCAAGAATAATCTATGTCATCATCACTAGACTCACTATCACTAGATGAAGCATAAGTGGAGTCTTGAATACTCACTTTCTTCTCCCTTGCCATAAGGCAAGTGAGACGCTCGTTGGGGAAGAGAGCCGATTTGTTGAAGGCAGTGGCGGCGAGTCCTTCGTTGTCGGAGTCGGAGGAGGAGCAATCCGAGTCCCACTCCTTTCCTAGATGCGCCTCGCCTTTTGCCTTCTTGTATTGCTTCTTCTTCTCTCTTTTGTTCCCCTTTTCCTGGTCACTTTCATTATCGGGACAGTTAGCAATGAAATGACCAAGCTTACCGCATTTGAAGCATGAGCGCTTCCCCTTGGCTTTGGTCTTGCTTGGTTGTCCCTTGTGACCTTTAAGCACCGTCTTGAATCTCTTAATGATGAGAGCCATCTCTTCATCATTAAGGCCAGCCGCCTCAACTTGCGCCACCTTGCTAGGTAGCGACTCCTTGCTCCTCGTTGCCTTTAGAGCAATGGGTTGAGGCTCGTGGAGTGGTCCGTTCAACGCGTCGTCGACGTATCTTGCCTCCTTGATCATCATCCGCCCGCTCACGAATTTTCCAAGCACTTCCTCGGGCGTCATCATCGTGTACCTGGGATTCTCACGAATATTGTTCACGAGATGAGGATCAAGTACGGTAAAGGACCTGAGCATTAGGCGGACGACGTCGTGGTCCGTCCATCGCGTGCTCCCGTAGCTTCTTATCTTGTTGATAAGGGTCTTGAGCCGGTTGTACGTTTGCGTTGGCTCCTCGCCCCTTATCATCGCGAACCGTCCAAGCTCGCCCTCCACCAACTCCATCTTGGTGAGTAAGGTGACGTCGTTCCCCTCATGAGAAATCTTGAGGGTGTCCCAGATTTGCTTGGCGTTGTCCAAGCCGCTCACCTTATGGTATTCATCCCTGCACAAGGAAGCTAGAAGAACAGTAGTAGCTTGTGCATTTTTATGAATTTGTTCATTAATGAACATGGGACTATCCGAACTATCAAAGTGCATTCCACTCTCTACAATCTCCCATATACTAGGATGGAGAGAGAATAGGTGACTACGCATTTTGTGACTCCAAAATCCGTAGTCCTCTCCATCAAAGTGTGGGGGCTTGCCAAGTGGAATGGAGAGCAAATGAGAATGTGAACTTTGCGGAATACGAGAGTAATCAAAGGAAAAGTTCGAGTTAACCGGTTTTCTCCTCTCGTAGTCGTTGTGGTCCTCATCCTTTTGGGAAGAAGTAGACTCGTCGCTGTCGTAGTAGATTATCTCCTTGATGCGCCTGGTCTTCTTCTTCTTCCCTTCCTTCCATCTTTGACCCGAGCCGGAGTCGGTAGGCTTGTCGTCCTTCGGCTCGTTGACGAAGGTCTCCTTCTCTTTGTCGTTGATCACTATACCCTTCCCCTTAGGATCCATCTATTCGGGCGGTTAGTCCCTTTGTGAATAGAACGGCTTTGATACCAATTGAGAGCACCTAGAGGGGGGGGGGGTGAATAGGTGATCCTGTAAAACCTTCAAACTTAAGCCACAAAAACTTGTTAAGCGTTAGCACAGTTAATGCCAAGTGGCTAAGGTGAAGTCTTCAACAAAACACAATACCACAAGAATCAAGCACAGAGGGACACGGTGGTTTATCCCGTGGTTCGGCCAAGCCAATGCTTGCCTACTTCCACGTTGTGGCGTCCCAACGGACGAGGGTTGCAATCAACCCCTCTCAAGCGGTCCAAAGACCCACTTGAATACCACGGTGTTTTGTTGTTCTTATCTCAATCCCGTTTGCGAGGAATCTCCACAACTTGGAGCCTCTCGCCCTTACAAAAGATGTTCACAAAGAATCACGGAGTAAGGGAGAGATTAGCAACTCACACACAACACAAAGATCACAGCGAATACGCACACACAAAACCCAGACTTGAGCTCAAGAGGCTAACACACTAGAACAGAGCTCAAATCACTAGAATTTCAAACAAGTGCGCAAGATTGATGTGTGAGTGATCAAGAGTGCTCAAGGAATGCTTGGGTACTTCCTCCATGCGCCAAGGGGTCCCTTTTATAGCCCCAAGGCAGCTAGGAGCCGTTGGGAACAAATCTGGAAGGCCATCTTTGCCTTCTGTCTCGTGGCGCACCGGACAGTCCGGTGCACACCGGACACTGTCCGGTGCCCGATTTGTTTCCAAAAACAGCACTTCTGACCGTTGCTGGCTGCTTCAGATCTGCGCTTAGTTGGCGCACCGGACATGTCCGGTGCACACCGGACAGTCCGGTGTTCCTTCCCGACCGTTGGCTCGGCCACGTGTCTCGCGCGGATTGCGCGGCCGACCGTTGGCCCTGGCCGACCGTTGGCTCACCGGACAGTCCGGTGCACACCGGACAGTCCGGTGAATTATAGCCGTACGCCGTCGGCGAATTCCCGAGAGCGGCCAGTTCGCGCCGAGGAGGCCTGGCGCACCGGACACTGTCCGGTGCACACCGGACAGTCCGGTGCTCCAGACCGAGCAGGGACTTGGCTGCACACAGCCAAGTCATTCTCTCCCCTTTTCTCTTTTTCTTCTTGCTGTTTCTAACACTTAGACAAACATGTTAGTCCACAAAACCAATGTACTGAGGCTTAGAAACATACCTTTACTTCATGATTTGCACCTTGTTCCATTTTACAAATAGGTACCTGTGTTGAGCACTAAATCACCAAAATCCTTAGAAATGGCCCAAGGGCTCATTTCCCTTTCAGAGTTCCCCGAGGTCCGCGACTGCTTCATGATCTACGGAGGGCATGCGGCGAATGCCTCGGCTCGGCATCGTAAGCAAGAGCGACAGGAGGTCTGCTCGGTGAAGGTGGCGGCGCCAGTCTACCTAGACTGGTCCGACAAGCCCATCACCTTTGACCAGGACGACCACCCGGACCACGTGCCGAGCCCGGGGAAGTACCCGCTCGTCGTCGATCCCATCATCGGCGACGTCAGGCTCACCAAGGTCCTGATGTATGGGGGCAGCTGCCTCAATCTCATCTACGCCGAGACCCTCAGGCTCCTACGCGTCGATCTGTCATCCGTCCGAGCAGGCACTGCGCCCTTCCACGGGATCATCCCTGGGAAGCGCGTCCAGCCCCTCGGGCAGCTCGACCTTCCTGTCTGCTTCGGAACACCCTCCAACTTCCGAGGGGAGACTTTGACGTTCGAGGTGGTCGGGTTCCGAGGAACCTACCACGCAGTGTTGGGAAGGCCATGCTACGTGAAGTTCATGGCCATCCCAACTACACCTACCTGAAGCTCAAGATGCCGGGCCCCAACGGGGTCATCACCATCGGCCCCACGTACAAACACACATTCGAATGCGATGTGGAGTGCGTGGAGTACGCCGAGGCCCTCGCCGAGTCCGAGGCCCTCATTGCCGACCTGGAAAGCCTCTCCCGAGAGGTGCCGGACGTGAAGCGACATGCCGGCAACTTCGAGCCAGCGGAGACGGTTAAGGCCGTCCCTCTCGACCCTAGTGGCGACACCTCCAAGCAGATCCGGAACAGTTCCGGGCTCGACCCCAAATAGGAAGCAGTACTCGTCGACTTTCCCCGCGCAAATGCCGACATTTTTGCGTGGGGACCCTCGGGCATGCCTGGCATACCGAGGGATGTCACCGAGCACTCGCCGGATTTTCGGGCAGGAGCCCGACTCGTCAAACGGCCTCTGCACGGACGACGCTCGGGGGCTACGCCTTTCCCCCACTCACACACGAGAATCAGTCATCAAGGAAGGGTCGGCCTCGCCCCGGCGGAGCCCGACCCTCCCTCGGGGGCTAAAAAGGGGGAACCCCTCTCGTCGAGTTTGGATGCGCCTCTCCGCGTCAAAAAAATTCTTTTTTCGATCAAGAAGGGGTTTTTTGCGTTCTCCCGGATGCGTCAGAAGCAGGGTCCCGAGGAGCGAATTTGGGTACAAATAAGTGGCAAGACCGACTGAGCCGAGGAACACCTATGCCTCCGGGCTAGGGACACCTCACTCATCGCCTGCCACGAAAAAGGACCCAGCTCGGGAAATCACCCTGTTGTTGACAAGTCGGGCCAGGCGCGCAAATTGAAACAGAAAAGAGTATGACTTCACGCAAGAGAAGTAAAGTGTCCAGGCCTCGGCGGCCGCGGCAAATCGCACATCCAACAGAAATTGTCCCAGCAAAAATCAGGCGTCGCCTTGGGAAGGCGTCGCGCCCTCAGCTCCACCCCCGCCGTCGGTAAGGTCCACTTCCGCTTCCGGCGGCGGCACAGGAGGAAGAATCTCCGCTTCGAAGATGGTCGCCAGCGCCGTGCTCGGACCCGCAGCGACCGCGTCGAGCCGCTGAACTTCCGCCAGGGCCGCCTCGTCTTCGTCAGGAAGGCAATACCCCTCGCTGACCCGCTCCAGGTCCACGACGTAATGGGAAGCGAGCACGGCGAAGGCCCGCCTGACGCCGTGGTGTAGCGCCCCGCGGACTTTACCGCGCGCGTAACCACCTAGGGCTTGAAGACGGCTTTGGGGGGAGCTTCCTGAAGGGACGTCGCCGGGACCAAGGGTCCGATAGACATCCGAGACGGCCTCGGACATGGCCGCGAGATCGGCCTCCCTCTGCTCAGCAGCCCCGGCGAGCGCCTCGGCGAGCGCTTTGGCAGACTCGTCGAGGGCAGACTCGAGCTCTGCGAACAACCAGAAGAAAGACCTCAAACACGAGCGGAAGAAACGAACAAGAACGAGAACCGAGGACGGTCGAAGCATACCTCCGGCTCGGACGCGTTGCTCCGAGGCCGCGACTTGGGCTGCGGCCAGGTCGCCCGCAAGGGTCTTGGCCCGGCTTTCGGCCTCGGCAGCCTGACCCCGGGATTGGTCCCGCTCCTCGGCAACATGGACGAGCTCCGACCGCTGCCGTAGCGCCTCCGTGCGCGCTGCCGCCGCCTCGGCCCTCAGGTCAGCGCAGAGCAACTGGAGGTCCGCTATCTTAGCCTCCTGCTGAGAAAGGCGCGCGGTAGCCCCGGCGAGCGAAGTCCTCAGGGACCGCAGCGAGCCCCAGACGTCGGCCTCGCGACGGATGAACGACGACTTGGCGGCGCTCCGGTCCGTCAGATCCTGGAAAGGAAAACAAGGCATCACGACGGACGCCTCGCTCGCAGAAGGGAGAAGGTATGCCTGAAACCATTACCTGGAGGATTTTGGGGACGTCCCCGCAGAGAACCTCCAGCGACGATCGGAGCGACCCCACCGTTGCTTCCGCACGTTTGCGGAGCTCATCCCAGGACTGGTCCTCCTGTTCGTCGTCAAGAACAAAGATAGGGTCCGAAGCCTCGCGGGTCCGGAATCGGAGCAACTGGCCTCGGGCCTCGGGGCTCCGCCGCACTGCGACAAGGCTGCCGCCCGCCTGGATGAGCTGCGCGTCCACGCCCACCTCTTTCGAGGCCCTGGGCGCCGACGCTGTGGCCGACTCAACGTCGGCAGCAACCATATGCTCTCCGACTGGGACGGTGCCAACTGCGGTGGCGGCAGGCGCCGGCATGGCCGACACGGCAGGCGGGCTCGGAACCGCGTCGGTGCCGGCCGCCTCCCCGATCACGATGGCCGCCTCGGCAGAGGAGCCCGCCTCGGGAACCTGCTCCCCCGGGACATGCGACGCCTGAGCCCCATGCGGCAAAGCGCCCTGCGAAAGGGTCGGCTGAGCGGCGGGGCCCGGGATGGCGCCAGGCGCCTGGACCGACGCCGTCTTAAGGGCCTTCCGGGGCGCCAGGTCAGTAGGGCCATGGCTCCGCTTGCTAAAAAAAAGAAGAAAGGGAAAATCACGGCCAAGACGTATGAATGAAGCGCCGGGACGGAGACATTCCAAGGTACTTACCCGCTCCGGGCCATGATCCACTGTGCCTGGGGGGAGGTCTCTTGGCTCCCGCTCCCTGGAACCACCGCCGAGGTCCGCCTCGCCGACAGCCCTGGCACCGCCCTCGCCTTGGGCGCCCCTGACGCCCGGGAGGCGGACTGCCCAGGCGCCGCCATGGCAACCTGAGGACCGCTCCCCCGCGCTGCCGGCGCGGGGGACGGCTCTCGAGGGACGAACCCCTCGGCCCGGCTCCCTGGAGTCACGTCAGCTCCTCCAGCCGAGGGGTCAAGTACCCTCTCGGGTTGCCCCCGCCCCTCAGGTCGGGGATCCGGCGTCTCGGCCCCAGGAACCGACGACATCGGCCCGCTCGGGGGCTGACTCGACAGCTCCCGGCCACACCCCAAGCTGGGGCTGAGGCCGAGACGGGCGGCCATGTCGTCCTCCTCCTCTTCATCATCGTCGTCGTCGTCGTCGGATGTCTCCGGCGACAGCTCCCTGGGGAGTCCTTCCCTCTCCTTCTGGCGACGGCGTTTCTCCAGGGCGTCCCGAGCCCGCCTCCGCTTGCGGGCCCGGGCCTTCTCCGCGTCCTTTTTCTTTTTCTCCTCCTCCGCGGCGACCCGCCGCGCTGCCCGACCCACCGCGTCCTCCGGGACCCGCGGCAAGGAGGGTTTGTGCCGCCCCACCTCCTAAAAAGGGGGGGGAGGGGGAAAGAAACCCAATCATGAGAACCAGGAGCAACCCGGTATATGAGGAAGGAAGGAGCGAACACTCACCAGAGCGACGCACCCCTGGTCGGGGCGCATTCGAGGCTGGGAGAAGGCGTGGGGGTCCGGCTTCCCCATCGCGGCCGACACCCGCCATTGGAGGGCGTCATGGGGAAGAGGATCAGGGGACATCCGTGACCCCTCCCAGTCGGCCTCCAGGGTCATCTCCCAAAGCGACAGCCGCCGTTCCGCCAGGGGGAGCACCCTCCGACGGTGGATGGCGGCAACCACTCCCGCGGTGGTGAGTCCTTCCTCCCGCAACGCCTTCAGGGCCTGGAGAAGAGGTTCGAGGTTCTTCTGCCTCTCGTGTGGAGTCCCGTGGCGCCAGGCGTCGGGAGCGGCGGTGACAACCCGCTGAGAGAACGACGGGAGCGACTCTCCGTCATTCCGGAGGTAGAACCACCGGCGCTGCCAACCCTTGTTTGAGGATGCGAGGACGGCAGGGATATACTGCGACGACCGCGACTGCCTCAACAAAAGGGTGCAGCCGCCAGCCCGCACCGCTGCGCGGACCTTCCTCTCCCCCGTCGGCGAGGCAAAAAGCTCGGCGAAGAAGAGATGGGTCCACAAATCCCAATGGGGGGCGATCCCCAAATACCCCTCGCACACCGCTACGAAAATAGCGGCCTGCGAGATGGAGTTGGGGGTGAGGTTGTGCAACTCCACCCCGTAATGGAACAGGATGGCCCGCATAAAGCGGCTCGTCGGCACACCAAATCCCCGCTCATGGAAGGAGATAAAGCTCACGACGTACCCCGGCGGAGGGGATGGAGTGACTCCACCCGCGGGAGGAATCCATTCCGGCCGCTGCTCATCGGTGAGAGGGCGGAGCAAACCCTCGCCGACGAGGTCCTCCAAATCACCCGCCGTCACCGTGGAGAAGGGCCACGGATCGCGCGGTGGGATGATGGTCCCCCGGTCAGCCATCGCCGAAGCAGAAAGGGTGGCGGCGCGAAGGACAGGGGAGGGCGGTTTTCTTTTCCCTGGCTAGATCTCTCAGACTGCGAAAAACCTAAGAGGAAGACAAGAAGTGGAGTCGAGAACCGTCACCGGACCCACTCCGGGGTATATAAAGACCAAGGTGACGACGGTTCCAACGTACCGCCCGAACTGGACGCGGGGTTCAAAAAACGCAAAGCAAAACAGCCGTTCCTTGAACGGCTCGCGCACACAACGGCAGCCTCGCCGACCGCTCGCCCCGGCGCATTAACTCCGCGGCTCGACGGGCAGCGCTTCTGGCGGAAGCAGCTGGCGACGTTTCGCCTTCGCCAAAACGGCCACACCAAAAAAGGTACGCCACGTCGTTAAATTTCGTATCCTTTTTTCCCTTTTCCTTCTTTCTCTATCTCTTGCAACAGGGACCGGGAAAGGGGATACCCCCAAAGGGATCCTTCCCCGTGAAGGAACTAGGCTCCGAGCCTCCTTACTGATCAGGGGTTCGAAGGCTGGCCCCCCGAAGGGTTCAACAGCCGCCTCAGATCGCGTGGGCCCGACACCCACTACTGGTCAGGGGTTCGAAGGTCGACCCCCCGAAAGGTCCCACGACCGCCTCAGGCTACTCGGGCTCCGCGCCCCTTACTGATCAGGGGTTCGAAGGCTGGCCCCCCGAAGGGTTCACAGTCGCCTCAGACACCGAGCGAGGGATGACCAGGGGTACGTTCGATACATAACCAAGGCTCGGGCTGCGCTCACGAGGTACCCTAGGACATTTCCGAGACCAGCGGGAACGACTCTGTAACGGAATCCCATCGGAGGGAGGAAACGAGCCCTCGGACCCCGTCGCCAGGGGACCGGGTCCGGCAGATCACCCGCAGGTACTTTTGGGCGTGCCTCCGGGCCCCTAGCCGACCCCCAACGAACGGGGCACGGACGTCCACTCGGATTACCCGATTGCAGCTCACCGGAGACACCATGTTCGGTGCCCATCGAGGGTAACATGGCGCTCTCCCCCCCTCCTCCTTGCGGAAAGGCGACGTAGGGGCGTATGTAAAAAAGCCGAGTCTGTCCCTGATCGCCCTCTCGCTCCGTGCGGAGGCTCGGGGGCTGCTCTCACAAACCCGGCTCCGGCCGAACTGTTGACGGCGTCAACATACCAGCCCGAGAACTTGGGCCCCGACAGTGCACCCGGGCTACGGCCTGTTCGCATGAGGGAACCGCCAGACCGGCCGAAGCATTACGCAAGGCATTAAGACCTCGAAGGAGTGAAACCACTCCTCCGAGGCCTCAGGGGCTACACCCGGCGGGTGCGCTCGCGCGCACCCACCGGAACAAAGAGCAACCGAGAAAGGCTGGTCCCCTTGCAAAAAAGTGCGACGAAAGCCTCCAAGCGAGTGTTAACACTCCCTTCGAGGCTCGGGGGCTACTGTCGGGGACCATAATTAGGGGTACCCTCAAGACGCCTAATTCTCAGCTGGTAACCCCCATCAGCATAAAGCTGCAGAGGCCTGATGGGTTTGATTAAGTCAGGGATCAGTCCATACGAGCGACTCGATCACGCCACGCCCGAGCCTAACCTCGGGCAAGGGCAGCCGACCCTGAGGTGTTTCCGTCTCGCCCGAGGCCCCCTTTTTTACGGCAGACGCATCTCCGGCTCGCCCGAGGCCTTGCCTTCGTTGAGAAGCAACCCTGACTAAATCACCGCGCCGACCGACCAAGTCACTGGGGCATTTAACGCAAAGAGTGAGACTGACGGGCGGCCAGGCTTGGCCAAAGGCGCCATAGGAAGCTCCGCCCGACCCAGGGCTCGGACTCGGGCTAAGGCCCCGGAAGACGGCGAACTCCGCTCCGCCCGACCCAGGGCTCGGACTCGGGCTAAGGCCCCGGAAGACGGCGAACTCAGCTCCGCCCGACCCAGGGCTCGGACTCGGGCTAAGGCCCCAGAAGACGGCGAACTCCGCTCCGCCCGAACCAGGGCTCGGACTCGGGCTAAGGCCCCGGAAGACGGCGAACTCCGCTCCGCCCGACCCAGGGCTCGGACTCGGGCTAAGGCCCCGGAAGACGGCGAACTCTGCTCCGCCCGACCCAGGGCTCGGACTCGGGCTAAGGCCCCGGAAGACGACGAACTCCGCCTCGCCCGACCCAGGGCTCGGACTCCGCCCTAGCCTCTGCCGAACGACCTCCGCCTCACCCGACCCAGGAGCTCGGGCTCGGCCTCGGCCATGCAGGACAGACTCGACCTCGGCTTCGGAGGAGCCTCCACGTCGCCCGACCTAAGGCACGAGTCCGCCACATCAACAGGAAGCGCCATCATCACCCTACCCCGAGCCGACTCGGGCCGCAGGGAACAGGACCGACGTCCCATCTGGCTAGCTCCGCCAGATAGGCAATGATGGCACCCCGCTGGACCCATGACGACGGCGGCTCTCAGCTCTCTTACGGAAGCAAGGGGACGTCAGCAAGGGCCCAACCACTCCGACAGCTGTCCCTCCGCCAAGCTCCATTGCTTCTCCGACAGCCACGACGCCACACTAGCCGGGTGCCAGGATCTCTCCGGCTGCCACCTTGGCATGTACTTAGGGCACTAGCTCTCCCCCGCTAGACACGTAGCACCTTGCTACACCCCCATTTGTACACCTGGATCCTCTCCTTACGCCTATAAAAGGAAGGACCAAGGCCTTCTTAGAAAAGGTTGGCCTCGCGGGAACGAGGGGCAGGGGCAGGCGCTCTCTCGGGGCCGCTCGCTCCCCTCACCCGCGCGGACGCTTGTAACCCCCTACTGTAAGCGCACCCGACCTGGGCGCGGGACGAACACGAAGGCCGCGGGATCTCCGACTCCCTCACGACCCGGCTCCGGCCACCTCGCTCTCGCTCTCTCCCCCCTTCGCGCTCGCCCACGCGCTCGACCCATCTGGGCTGGGGCACGCGGCACACTCACTCGTCGGCTCGAGGACCCCCCGGTCCCGAAACGCCGAAAGGAAGCCGTAAAATTTTTCCAGGATGTTTGCACTAAGCAAAAAGCTCAACTTAAAACTTTGAAAAATAATTTGGTTAGCTCTCAAAATGATTACAAAGGTTTGCTAGAAAAATTTGAAACTTTTGCAAACTTAAATAGTGAGCTGTCAACTAAAATTGAGCTATTAGAATCTAGTGCTCCATCCACTGCTACCGATGATAGCCTTATTAAAAAGAATGAAAAACTTAAGGCCAAGTTAGCTAGCTCCCAAAAAGCTATTGAAAATTTGCTAGAGAAAATGGAAATTCTTAGCATACACAATAATGAGCTAACTACTAAGCTAGAAAACATTGGTAGCACCCCACCAGCATCTTTGGTTGAAATACCTAAAATAATTAAGAAAGATGCTTCTACTTCCTGCTTTGATTTAATTGATGATTCTAACCCCTGCAACCAAGTCGTTGTTGAGAATATTGTTGTAGAGACATGTTCGGATGAGGTTGCAAAGGAAAATGAACAATTAAAGCAAGAAGTGGCTCGCCTTGGCAAGGCTTTGTATGACAAGAAAGGCAAAGCCAAACAAATCCGACCTCCACAGGATAACACCACTGCGGGAGTGAACAAGCCTGTAGAGGGAGAAACTGTGATTTGTAGGCTATGCCACAAGGAAGGCCACAAGTCTTTCCAATGCAAGGCGATGACCGGGGATAAACAAAGGCAAAAGCTCAAGCAAAAGCCATCAAGCAAAATCTCCAACACCTACATCAAAAAGGTGAACAAAAAGGATGCTACACCATATTTGATCAAGAAGAAAAAGAACGGAAAGGTGATAGCAATCAAGGCCAACAAGCAAGCCAACAAAGGAAAAGGGGCCAAACGCATCTGGGTGCCAAAAGAGATAATTTCAACCATGAAAAGCACCAAGAAGGTTTGGATCCCGAAAGGGAAGTGAGTGGACCAAAGGTCCTCGGGAAATTTGGAGACTTGGCTAAATTGGGATGTATATCATGGGATACATCATATTGGATCAAGTTTATTGCCAAGTGGGTTAGTGAAAATTTTGGACCCAAATTTCCCACCCATGACTAAGGTAACTAGTTTTATTGTATTCTTCATTTTTAGATATGCGTATCTATTTACTTTCTGTCTAGTTTACCTTTCTTGCCTAGTATTACAATTGTTATGTACTTTTGTTTAAAATCATGCATACTAGGTAAATCACATGGTAGGATTGCTTGCTTTCAATTCATATACTTAAGCAAACCTACATGGCTTAAAATGTTTATTTAAGCACGGCACATAGCTTTTATATCACTCCATAGTAAATGATGCATAAATTGAAAATTTTGATTTCTACAAGTTGTATCATTTAACTTATATGTGCCAAAGTTAGGATTATGGATAATTTGCCCCTCTTGATATCAAATCAAAGTGCATGTCTCCTACAAGTATTCAAAACTTGTATGCACACCTTTAGGGGGAGGTTACTCTATAATCTAACACTTTGAGACTAACACCTTTTCAAGTCTATTTCATGTGATAGTCTCATTGTAAGGAAAATGAAGTCCCCGGAGAAAGACAACAATCTTCCACTGCAAAATATCCAAGAACTCTCATGTCTCTCAAGCTCGCCATTGATCTTCAATTGGTATCTTTTGAGACTACATTCAGTATCATTTACATGTCTTCTCCAATATTTGATTAGACTATATTTCATATCATATGCTTCCATGTTGCAAAAATGCATAAGTAGTTAACTCCTATTCTGTTACCTATGCATAAGGGAAGTTAGTCTTTTCAAATCATGTCTTGCACCTCTAATTTTTCACATGCTTTTTCCTAAGTAGAGGATCTCTATCAGGGGGAGTATTTCTTCATCTCTAAAAAGGGGGAGAAAACTTCTTTCTAAAGAGACAACTCATTTAGGGGGAGTAATCTTTTGAGGACTCCTTCAAGTGGTATCATTCATATGGTTTATTTTAATATCCTTCTAGTGGTATCATTTGATAAAATTCTTGTTGAGGGCAAGCTGTTATTTACTTTCTACATGCTTTTAATGTCTTCCTTTTCGGTGGTTGATGCCAAAGGGGGAGAAGTTTAGGGACCAAAGCAATGAAAACTTTATCAAACACCAAACACCACCAATTTAAAATTTTATATCTACAAATGGCTTTTCAAGTGGTTTTGGTTATTTGGTCCAAAAATAGGAAGTAAGTGAATTATGGAGTTAGGGGGAGGCTTAAGTCCATAATATCACATTGTGGGGACAATCATGCATCTTAGCAAGTAAAATGCATATTTTCATTCAAATACTTGTATTATTTGCTTGCTTTGGTTGTGTTGTCATCAATCACCAAAAAGGGGGAGATTGTAAGGAAAATAGACCCCGGGCCATTTGGCTAATTGAGTTTTGGTGTTTGATGAACAACACAATCCGTGAACTAATAAGTTTTCTAGTGTTTGCGTTTGTAGTTCACAGGATGCGAAGAGAATTGGACCAAGGCAATGAGGATGCAACACCTCAAAAGAAGACATAAAAAGATGCATAGGAGTCCAATACTCAAGAACAAAGAAGCCCGAAGAAATCCAAGAAGGGCTGTCAGCCAGCGCCTGGTGGCGCACCGGACATTGGTGTCCGGTGTGCACCGGACTGTCCGGTGAGGCACCGGACAGTCTGCGCAGAGAGGCCGCAGGCAGGCGCTCTCTGGCTGTAGCACCGGACTGTCCGGTGTGCACCGGACTGTCCGGTGTGCCAACGGGCAGACGGCAACGGTCGGATCCAACGGTCGACTGCTACAGGCGCCAACGGTCGGCTGACGTGGCGTGCACCGGACACTGCACAGTAGATGTCCGGTGGTGCACCGGACTGTCCGGTGCACCCGACGACAGAAAGCTGCTGCTTTCTGTCCAACGGCTAGTTTGGGGTGTGGAGGCTATAAATACCACCCCAACCGGCCATTCTCAAGTGTGAGAGCCCAAGCAACATACCAATACACATAGTGCATATTTCCAAGAGCTCAAACACCCAAGTGCTTAATAGAATCACTCGGTGATTAGCGTAGGTGCTTTGCGAAGTGCTTAGGTTAGTTAGACCGCTTTAGCGCTTGCTCTAGGTGAATCCTAGTTAGTTGAGTGAGTTTTGTAAAACCACACAACCCCTCGGCTCTTGCGTGAGTCGTTGTAATTGTACCGAGTGGGGCGAGAGTCTTGCGAGACCATGACAACCGCGTTTGTGTCACAGCCGCCACTGTGTACCGGAGGGAACGAGGCCCACGGCGTTTCGGCCGGAAGCTCGATAGTGGAGACGGCGGGGAGCGTCCGAGAGGAGCCGGAAGCGGAGCACCACTTGCGCGTGGAGAAGGCCCGCAGCTCTCTACGGAGTTACTCGACCGTGGTGCTTGGCCCTCGCGTGGGCTTCCCTTTGCGTAGGGGCACCAACGAGGATTAGTCGGGACCTTGCGTGGTTCCGGATACCTCGGTAAAAATACCGGCGTCATCCACGAGAGTTTGCTTCTCTACTTAGCTCTTTACATTCCGCATTTATATTAAGCATTTAAGTTTCAATCTTGTAGTCATACTTATTTAGTATAGATTGAAACTTAGCCTTTTGCGGTAGAGATAGCAACACTTAGACAAAACCTAGTTTGCACATTCTAGTTTTGATTATTTGCATAGGTTTTGCTCTAGGGATTTAATTGTGGCCTAGTTTAGTAAAAGTTTTAGAAGTCCTAATTCATCCCCCCTCTTAGGCGTCACCCGTTTCCTACAATAAGGAACTGACCCGCGGGCCCCATTCCTCAGTGGGCGCAGGGAATGGCACGTGGGCCCCGAGTGTCGGTGTGAGTCCAGCGCGCGCGCGTGAAGGCGGGTGGGAGTTGGGCCGCGCGCTGTGAAAGCGACAGTGGGCCGAAAGCGAAGTTGAGGCCCAGTTAGGGTAGTTCTGTTTTATTATTTTCTTTTCTATCTCTTTTTCTCTATTTTCAAATCCAATTTGAATTCAAGTTTAAATTCAAACTTTGTGAATAACTTGTCCTCAATTTGAAATGTATAGTTTAATAATATAAGTGTGAAAGGTATTTATTTTGATTTTTATTTATTTTATGTAGTATTTTTCTCAGTTCTTCCCTTCTCTTAATTCAAACCCTAATTCTCAATCTAGGATTCAAACTTTCTAGTGTTTATTCTCTTATTATCCTTATTATTATTATTACTATTATTATTTTATTTAATGCACAAACATAAAAACTCCACATGATGCATTTTTTTATCATTTGTTTGAATTAAACTCTAAATTTCAGGTATGCTCTTTTTATGATGCAAATGAGACACACAAAATTGAGGAGATCTCTCTAATATTCTTGGTATACAATTTTGAGTATTACACACCACGTATGACTTCAAACTATATGACAATATAGGAGTAGTTGACCATCTACTATATAGGGCCCACTACCCAGCGCACTGGGTATGTGGATATGTACCTTCTATACAACATATCCACATACTCACAAGGTAGGTCCTATATAGTACTCCATCTGTCCTGCCGTCCACACATGTTTGTCGCTATGGTATTCGTGCCAATCAAACTTTCTTATGTTTGACTGGATTTATAGAATATATAAGCAATATTTGGATCTTTGAATAGTTTTACTACAAAAATAGATTCAAAGATCTATCTAATGATAGTAATTATGTACTACAAATATTAATGTTTTCTTATATAAACGTGATCAAAGTCAAAAATGTTTGACTCCTCGAAAAGTGAAAACGACTAACATTTGTGGACAGAGGGAGTAGATGGTAGTGGGTAGTGGGCCCTATATAGTAGATGGTAGGTGGGCCATATATAAGAGGTACATATTCCAATAGTATCCACGTACCTAGGGCATGCCCAACGTGGCTTCGCCCCTGCCCTATATAAGAGGTATATATTCTATATGTACCTCCTATAGAACATATCCACGTGCTCACAAGGTAAGTGTAAGTTCTTTGACTTGTTCTAACTTCACCTTGATGTCCTACCAAATTAGTAGGAAACTATAATAATATCAATCGTCCTAATATCCTAATTGTCCATAATTAATATCAATCGCCCGTTTATATATAGAGAGAGAGAGAGTGTGGGGTGGAATATATAACCACAGGATCCTGTTCTCTTCTCATCCAAATTGCGAGGTCAACCTCTTGATGGATGGTACTGGTACCTGTACGAGCCAGCCGGTGTCAAACCCAACGGCATCGCTCCCTATTCCCACACTTTTCTCCAGGGGCTTTATTCCCTGAACTCGAAAGATCTGCATGCATGTATGCATGCCTACGGTTCTCTTGTCTCTTGTCGGATCAGCTAGCGCAACGAAAAGTGACCGACGCCCTTTTCGTGTGGGCTCGCTGCTTCGTTCCATGGATAAAAGGATCGTTGGTAGAACAGTGAAGCCGAAGCTTGGCACAGAATAATGTAGTAGGCAGTGCCATCGAATTCCGTTCAGGGAAACGGTGCCGGGTTAAGCATGGGAGGGAGGGAGGGAGGATCCGGTGCAGGTGTGGAGGTGGAGCCACGGCGTTCACAGGGCACATGTGACCGGCGAAAACTATGGTGGTGGTGGGGATTGGCCCGATTCCTTCAGTCTAGACCATCGGGATGGAAACCAACTGTGACTCCGTTAGACCAACTCCAGCAGACTCCCTCTCCGTATCCCTAAAACGCACGGCGAACAGGTTCTCTCTCCTCTCCGTATCCGTCTCCGTTTCCAGCAGACTCTGTATTTGCACTCCGCATGCAGTCTATGACATCTGGGGCCCGCGAGCAGCCGCGCGCGCATGCAGTGAGCTGCGGAGAGGAGAGAGAAAGCGTGGAAAAGGGGAGTGCGGGTACAGACCGTGCGTTTTACGGAGACGGATGCGGAGACTACTGGACTGATGAATAGTGTGCTTCGCTGCGCAAAATAGGGATACGGAGCCGCATGCGGAGTGTTGCTGGAGTTGGTCTTATACGGGGCGACTGATCCTCGCCCTAAACAGAAGCGAGAGCATCCACTCCCGTGACTGATAATAAGTAAAATACTATGCGATACAGTCCCCATCAGCATCAGCACGGGAGTTGTACTAGTTTCTAGTGACCCGTATCAACTAGTTATTTATTTATTACTAATCTCGAGACGAACTTTTAGCAGCTGCATATCTTTTTTTCAGGTGTCAGCGAACACAGGGAGATGATTGGCGGTAGCCGGGACGCTACAGGCGGTCAGATCGCGCAGCACCAGCACCGCTTGCGCTCATGTGCACGCCCTCGTGAACGGGGATTTTTCTCTCCCCTTTCAGTTTCTTTTTTTTCCCGTTGTTGTATCAAATGCTCTGGGTGGTCCCGCGGCGGCTCCTGGCTATGGGGCTCCACGTCGTTATGTGGAATGGGCTAGGCCGGGCCGCAGGAGGTTTTGCCTGGGCCTTAGGGTAGAGAAATACTTTTGTTCTGATTTTTCTTTTTTTCTTTTCGCTAGACAGGTTCTGCTCAAATTACTTTCACGGTTCCACCGTCGTCAAACAGACTGACCATTTGTGCACAGTAATAATAAGCACTAAAATTACCGAGCCCTCGTCTTATTATTTTAGAGAAAAATATTTTTAGATTACCCGTCATAAATATGACTGCCCGCTGCACTGCACTGCACTGTCCTGCCCCGCCCGCATGGCCGCGGGCGCGTCGACGAGCGCCCCAGCGACGAGGTCGCTTCGTTTCTTCCGGTAACTTCCGCCTCCGCCGTTATTATTATATAAATAGCGCCCAGCTCTCCTCTCACCCCACATGTTAAACTGCTACGGCTACACGCCTCCCCAGTCAACACAGCTCGGCTCGGCTAGCGAGCACCTCTTATCTACACAGTCCCCGACGCCCGCACCGCTGCGACTGCGAGCGACGCACCGACCCCCTTCGCTGGTCCCTGCCTGGTTCTGGCTGCCTTCTTCCCCCTCCCGTCCGATCGGTTTCACCATTCACCGTCCGCGCGCTCCACCCGCCGCAGTTCGTACTGGCGCGGTGGACAGGGAGCTAGCTAGGCGCGGGGTTGATTGCAGTTGGGGAGGCGGGAGTGTGTGTGTGTGTGATGTACGGCGCGCCGGTGCCCAAGGACCTCAACCTACCAGCAGCCCTGCCGCAGCCGACCAGGGCCGGTGCGAGGACGCCACCGCAGCAGCAGCAGCAGATGAGCTCCCCTGGGCTGCTGCGCTACAGGTCGGCGCCGAGCACGCTGCTCGGCGAGGTGATGTGCGGGGATCAGGACTTCCCCGCGGCGGCTGGCGGCGGAGGGCACGGACCACCGGACCACGCCGCCACGGACAACGTCCTCGCGCTCTTTCTCGCCGGGAACCACTCAGAGGCCCGGGACTGCAAGCCTCCCCGCCCCGCCGCGGCCGCTCACTTCATGGACGAAGCTGCCGCCTCGCAACAGCAGCAGCTCATGTACCAGTCACAGTCACAGCAGCAGCAGCAGATGGCCGCCATGGAGGGGCTGTACCACAACGTCAGCTCCGGTGGCATGGAGCACGGTGCGGCCGTTGGCGCTGGTAATAACAGCCTGATCCGCCAGAGCAGCTCCCCCGCCGGCTTCCTCACCAACGGTAATTGGTGGCCTCTGCCTTGTCTTGTAGTACTGCTACCTTTTCGTGGTCTCACCAGAAGTAGTAGCATCCCAATCACGCGCTAAGCGCCTAGCTTTCCATTTGCGGAGTTTGCTGATCGTGAGCGATTAATGCGCCGCCGCGGCTTTGCAGGGTACGGCGGCATGCTCCGGGCGGGCATGGGCATGGCCGGCGGCGGGTTCAGGAACGGCGTCAGCGACGCGCGGCTCAAGGGGCAGCTGAGCTTCCCGTCCCGGCAGGGGTCGGTGATGTCGCAGATCTCGGAGGTGGGCAGCGAGGAGCTCGACGGCGGCAGCCCCGAGGCGGCCGGCAGCAACGCCAGCGGCGCGCCGCGCGGCTACGTCGGCATCCCGGGGTACCCGATGGGCGGCGGCCCGTCCGGCGCCTGGTCGGACGAGCCGTCGCCGTCGCCGACGTCCGGCGCGAAGCGCCGCCCGCGCGACTCATCCGGCCCCGCGCCGCATAACATGCAGCAGCAACCGCTGGCGCCGCAGCTCAGCCTGCCCAGCGGCGGCAAGCCGGCCTCGGCGGAGATGGCGGCGATCGAGAAGTTCCTGCAGTTCCAGGACGCCGTCCCCTGCAAGATCCGCGCCAAGCGCGGGTGCGCCACCCACCCGCGCAGCATCGCCGAGCGGGTTCGTTCGTGCCTGCAGCCAGCCAGCGCCCAGCTGCATTCCTTGGCTGATACTCTTGAATTCTCGCTTGGGTTTTCCAGCTAGCCCAATCCGAGAAAAGAAAGAGAGAAGGGGGGGAATAAAACTCGAAACTGATTCATGTCGTTGTCGCTGTCAGGTGAGGAGGACGAAGATCAGCGAGCGGATACGGAAGCTGCAGGAGCTCGTGCCCAACATGGAAAAGGTAACCAAACCCAGCCCGAACCCCAAGAAAGATGGATAGAACAGTGAAACGTCACGCCATTCCCGCTCACCTCCACTCCTGATTGGTACTACCAGTACCAGAATAGAACAGCGAGAGATTGATAGATAAACTGACGACCGGTTTTCGTTGATGGCTGCAGCAAACCAACACTGCCGACATGCTGGATCTGGCTGTGGACTACATCAAGGATCTTCAGAAGCAGGTCAAGGTATATGCCCACATCCAAAACCACCTTCTTTTCTGCCGAGACCGCTGGTAGGAACTTGAATACAGGATTGAGTTAAGCTTTACTAAGGTAGTGGTAGGTTCAAGGGGGGTGATTTGAACGATCCCATCCTAAAATGGGATATCCATGTTGAGCTGCTTGGTCAGAGTCACGTCACGTAGAGACAGGACCATCCCGCTATCCCTTCAGATTCAGGGGCCCTCGAAAAAACGACGGTCGGGGAGACATCCACATCCCTAGGACGAGCGCCATCAACGCTCGTGTGAGGAGCATGAGGAAGAGAGACCGGCAGAGGATGGGAGGAAGAAGGGCGCGTCCGGCCCGGTGTGCTTCGGCTCCGCCCTAGCCCTAGCGTGCGCGGCCGGCCCCGATGAGCTCGCCTGCGGAGGCGCGGGGCGCCGGGCGCGGTCGGAAGAGATAACGGGAGGAGGAAGAAAAAAAAACTGACAATAGGCCCCATCCGTCAGTAGCCAAACAGAAAATGGGTATCTCGTTTCTCTTCAGCCAAACCAAAAATAGAGTCATCTCGCCACCATAATAAACCCAGAGACAGCACTATCCCATGCATTCCAGCACTTTTTTATCGGGTGGGTCGCCCTGAGCCATCAGAAACGCTTCCATCACGTAGATTTGCCCTATGGTTGATGGCAGGGGTAAACTATATGCGACAAGGCTTATCCAACTACATGCTCCCAAAAAAGAATATTAATTCAAGCCATATGTTAATGTTGGCATAGACTGACACTCTTGATTAGCTTATGGTCGTCCAAATTAAAACTCCATTCGTCCTAAATTAAAATTCGTTTTAGAAAATTAATGGATTCGAACCATACTTGATATATGTACTATATATACGTATCTAAATGTATCGTCATCTATCTAAATATAAACAGAAAAATGAAGAGCTAAAACGGGTACTATTTTAGAGCGGAAGGAGTAATAACAATAATATAAGTATACCCGAATGCCACAAAGAGGCATATCCAGTTCTGCTCAAGGTTGTTCGTGGTGTTCTCGTTCGTTGCAGGTGCTGAACGACGGCCGCGCCAACTGCACCTGCTCATCCGGCGGCGGCAAGCTGCAGGACCAGTTCACCAGTTAGAAGGAGCAGCAGCCGGCGCGCGCGTAGCAGTGCGCGGCCATGCATGGCCCGCCGCAAGGCCGGCCTGACTGACGCGCTCCGTGCCGGCCGGCGGCTAAGCTCGCTTCGAGCGCTCCTCCTCGATTGTGGAGTAAGAGTCGTCGAAGTATAGTAGTACTAGTACCACCAGTGTACGTGTTCGGCTTTACATAGTTAACTGAATGAGGAGTACGTAGTCTGTACATGCAAGTTCATTAGCAGAGCAGGCAGGCTCCACGTACGTATATCAGTGACACAGCTGCATCAGTTGTTAGTTTGGATCTTGCAGCATGTGTGTGTCTCTGTCATCGTTTGCACTTACTGGCTTACTGCTCGGATCCTACGCGACACGTATACATGCATATGTACGCATGCATGCACACACGCACCTGATCCAATCCGACCGGCCGGATGCATGCATCGCGTCGCGCCTGTTGTGTCTGCCTGGCTGGCTGCGTGAGTCGGTGAGTCCGTGCACGTGCAGGCAGTGTACGTAGTCCAAGTTGCGAGTAGATCGAGTCGCTCCGGCTCTTAACACATGGCAGATTGACAGAGGCTACTAATAACGGCCTTATGTTGCCAGTAGAATTTGCAACCACGTACTAGTGCCATGGTTTCCAAGCGCCAAACAGGGAAAAGGTTTGTTTGTTTGTTTTGGGTAGGAGTATTTTCTGGGTGGAACGAATGGGCCCGAAATGACAGGTTCAGTGAACCATAGTAGGAGTAGGAGTACTATACGGATGGCTCGTACGATCGAGTTGTCCTGTCTCTACCGTCACTTGTCGCTGTCCGGGTCCGGAGGGGGGGCTGTAAACCGCATGCCCCATCCATCCCTGCACCCCGAGAAAACCGCGGGCGCTTGCGTGGCGGCTCTAGCCTGTTCCTCACGTCGATCCGTCGCGTGCACGCAGCCTGCACGGCGGCGGCCTTTTGCGTCCGGCTCCAGATCCTCACTTTGACGGACGGGCCAACCCGGGAGCGGGGAGAGTGACGGCCTGGTCCCGCCTGCCGGTGTGGTGGTTGGTGTGGATCGGGCCGACCGAGTGAGGCTATCCGCAACCGTTATCTCTAATTTTTTCTCCCTATATTACTTTTCTCCTATTTTTCCCCATATTTTTTCATTTCTCGCAGCGGTTCCCCCTAAATACTCCCATATACCCCACTACAACTATAAAATATCATTTTCTATATCAACTATCAATTTTTTATTTACTAACAATTACTCGTGGATTCACAGCACAGTGTTTAGTGTGATGAACAGTGACACGCTAGATCTTGAGGGAGAGAGAAGGGGACCGACACGTAGGGGGCGTTGTAGGGGGCACCGCTGCGGCCGTAGAGTGCCCCCTACAGCCGCCATGCAAGGGGAGGGGGATGGCGAGGGGGCTGCGTTGCGCAAAGCCGGAGGGCCTGTTTGGAAATGCAGTTTTGAAATGATGTAGTTTTGAGATACTATAGTTTACAATTGTACATGACAAAAATACTACGGTATTATTTTACCACAGTAAAACCATAGTATTCCTTAAAACCGAGATCTGTTTGGTTCCATTGGAAAAACAAAGTATATGTAGAGAGATGTCGGCGTTTCGAGACCGGGGGGTCCCTAAGCCGACGAGTGAGTGTGCCGCGTGCCCCAGCCCAGATGGGTCGAGCGCGTGGGCGAGCGCGAAGGGGGGAAAGCGAGGTGGCCGGAGACGAGTCGTGAGAGAGGTGGGAATCCCGCGGCCTTCGTGTTCGTCCCGCGCCCAGGTCGGGTGCGCTTGCAGTAGGGGGTTACAAGCGTCCACGCGGGTGAGGGAAGCGAGCGGCCCCAAGAGAGCGCCTGCCCCGTCCTCGTCCCCGCGCGGCCAACCTTCTCTAAGAAGGCCCTGGTCCTTCCTTTTATAGGCGTAAGGAGAGGATCCAGGTGTACAATGGGGGTGTAGCAGAGTGCTACGTGTCTAGCGGGGGAGAGCTAGCGCCCTAAGTACATGCCAATGTGGCAGCCGGAGAGATCTTGGCACCCAGCTGGTGTGGTGTCGTGGCTGTCGGAGGAGCAACGGAGCCTGGCGGAGGGACAGCTGTCGGAGCGGTTGGGTCCTTTGCTGACGTCCCCCTGCTTCCGTAAGGGAGCTGAGAGCCGCCGTCGTCATGGGGCTAGCGGGGCGCCATCATTGCCTATCTGGCGGACCTAGCCAGATGGGACGCCGGTCTTGTTCTCTGTGGCCCGAGTCGGCTCGGGGTAGGGTAATGATGGCGCTTCCTGTTGACGTGGCGGACTTGTGCCCTAGGTCGGGCGACGTGGAGGCTCCTCCGAAGCCGAGGTCGAGTCTGTCTTCCATGGCCGAGGCCGAGCCCGAGCTCTTGGGTCGGGCGAGGCGGAGGTCGTTCGGCAGAGGCCAGGGCGGAGTCCGACCCCTGGGGTCGGGCGAAGCGGAGTTCGTCGTCTTCTGGGGCCCAGCCCGAGTCCGAGCCCTGGGTCGGGCGGAGCGGAGTTCGCCGTCTTCCGGGGCCTAGCCCGAGTCCGAGCCCTGGGTCGGGCGGAGCGGAGTTCACCGTCTTCCGGGGCCTTAGCCCGAGTCCGAGCCCTAGGTCGGGCGGAGCGGAGTTCGCCGTCTTCTGGGGCCTTAGCCCGAGTCCGAGCCCTGGGTCGGGCGGAGCGGAGTTCGCCGTCTTCCGGGGCCTTAGCCCGAGTCCGAGCCCTGGGTCGGGCGGAGCGGAGTTCGCCGTCTTCCGGGGCCTTAGCCCGAGTCCGAGCCCTGGGTTAGGAGGAGCGGAGTTCGCCGTCTTCCGGGGCCTTAGCCCGAGTCCGAGCCCTGGGTTAGGAGGAGCAGAGTTCGCCGTCTTTCGGAGCGGAGACCCTCGGACCGCGTCGCCGTCCGAGGCTAGGTCGGGCCTCGCCGAAGTTGCCGTCGATGCCGAGGGTGTTGCTGCCCCCTTCCAGCGTCAAGACCCGAGCTTGCAGGATCAGATTGTCTTGTAGCGTGTGCCTTGTGCGGCCGTCGAGGCCAGAACACACACCCTCGCTGCGTTGTAAAGCTGCGTCTCTTTTCCTCTTGTTTCGAGTATCTGGACTTTTTGTCGGTAACAAGGATGTTTGTGCGAGCGATAGTTGCTTCTCGCGGAAGGTGATGAGTGAGGTATCCGTATCCCGGAGGCGTAGGAGTCCCTCTGCTCGGTCGGCCTTGCCGCTTACGCGTACTTTCACCCGTCCATGAGGCCCTGTCACCGACTCGGTCGAGAAGGCTCGAAGGATCGCTTCGACAGAAGGGCTTCCGAACGTAAAGACTTGTTCGATCCGCGGAGTCACTTTATCCGAACGCGAGTTACTTATCGCAGAAGGTGATGAGTGAGGTATCCGTATCCCGGAGGCGTAGGAGTCCCTCGGCTCGGTCAGCCTTGGCTGCTTACGTGTACTCCGTCGTTTCCAGGACCCACTTTTCGAAGTAGTCAAAAAGCACGAAAGATATTCTGGTAGAAGAGATTTTTTTTTCGAGGAAAATTTTGACGCAGAGGGGGTTTCCCCTCTTTTAGCCCCCGAGGGAGGGTCGGGCTTTGCCGAGGCGAGGCCGACCCTTCCTTGTTGACTAAACTTTGCGTGGGTGCGGGGTATATGAACAACTTGGAAACATCTTAAGGGTAGAAGCGACGTAGTTGTTGGATGTTCCAAGCGTTGCCGTAGACCTCGCCTTGACTGTTGGCCAGCTTGTACGTTCCGGGCTTCAGAACTTTGGCGATGACGAATGGCCCCTCCCAGGGGGGCGTGAGCTTGTGCCTCCCTCGGGCGTCTTGCCGCAGCCGAAGCACCAGGTCGCCCACCTGGAGGTCTCGGGGTCGGACCCCTCGGGCGTGGTAGCGTCGCAGGGACTGCTGATACCGCGCCGAGTGTAGTAAGGCCCTGTCCCGAGCCTCTTCCAGCTGGTCCAGCGAGTCTTCTCGGCTAGCTTGGTTGCTTTGATCGTCGTAGGCCCTCGTCCTCGGGGAGCCGTATTCCAGGTCAGTGGGCAAGACGGCCTCGGCCCCGTAGACCAGGAAGAACGGCGTGAAACCCGTGGCTCGGCTCGGCGTTGTCCTCAGGCTCCAGACCACCGAGGGGAGTTCCTTCACCCATCGCTTGCCGAACTTGTTGAGGTCGTTGTAAATTCGAGGCTTGAGCCCTTGTAGAATCATGCCGTTGGCACGCTCTACTTGCCCATTCGACATGGGATGAGCTACGGCAGCCCAGTCCACCCGGATTTGGTGATCCTCGCAAAAATCCAAGAATTTTCTGCCGGTGAACTGGGTGCCGTTGTCGGTGATGATGGAGTTTGGGACTCCGAAGCGATGGATGATGTTGGTGAAGAACGCCACCGCCTGCTCGGACCTGATGCTGTTCAGGGGTCGGACCTCTATCCACTTGGAGAATTTGTCGACGGCGACCAGCAGGTGCGTGTAGCCCCCGGGCGCCTTCTGCAGAGGGCCGACGAGGTCCAGACCCCACACAGCGAAGGGCCAGGTGATGGGTATCGTCTGCAGAGCCTGAGCGGGCAGGTGGGTCTGCTTCGCATAGAATTGACACCCTTCGCAGGTGCGGACGATTCCAGTGGCGTCAGCCACCGCCGTCGGCCAGTAGAAGCCTTGCCGGAAAGCGTCCCCGACGAGGGCTCGGGGCGCTGCATGATGGCCGCAAGCCCCCGAGTGTATCTCTTGCAGGAGTTCCTGACCTTCGGCGATGGAGATGCATCGCTGGAGGATGCCCGAGGGGCTGCGGTGGTAGAGCTCCTTCTCATCGCCCAGCAAGACGAACGACTTGGCACGTCGCGCTACCCACCGAGCCTTGGCTTGGTCGAGGGGTAGCTCTCCTTGGCGGAGATATTGCAGGTACGGGGTCTGCCAATCTCGATCAGGCGTGACTCCGCTCCGCTCCTCCTCGATGCGCAGCGCCTCGCCCTCGGGGGCCGAGGGTACCTCGGGCTGAGCCGAGGTCGCCTCGGGCTGAACCGAGGACGCCTCGGGCTGGGCCGAGGGTACCTCGGACTCAGGCGTGTCGTTGATCTTGACGGAGGGTTGGTGCAGATCTCGGGAGAAGACGTCCGAGGGAACCGTCGTTCGCCCCGAGGCTATTTTTGCCAGCTCGTCCGCAGTCTCGTTGTAGCGCCGGGCGATGTGGTTAAGCTCGAGCCCGTAGAACTTGTCTTCCAGGCGCCGAACCTCATCGCAGTAGGCCTCCATCTTCGGGTCACGGCAGTGGGAGTTCTTCATGACTTGGTCGATGACGAGCTGCGAGTCGCCGCGAGCGTCGAGGCGTCGGACCCCTAGCTCGATGGCGATTCGCAATCCGTTGATCAGAGCTTCGTACTCAGCCACATTGTTGGACGCCGGGAAATGGAGGCGCAGCACGTAGCGTAGGTGTTTCCCGAGGGGCGAGATGAAGAGCAGGCACGCGCCGGCTCCCGTCTTCATCAGCGACCCATCGAAAAACATGGTCCAGAGCTCCGGTTGGATCGGAGCCGTCGGCAGCTGGGTGTCGACCCATTCGGCTACGAAGTCCGCCAATACTTGGGACTTGATGGCCTTCCGAGGGGCGAACGAGATTGTCTCGCCCATGATTTCCACCGCCCACTTTGCGATCCTGCCCGAGGCCTCTCGGCACTGGATGATCTCCCCCAGGGGGAAGGATGACACCACAGTTACCAGATGAGACTCGAAGTAATGTCGCAATTTTCGCCTCGTCAGGATCACTGCATACAGTAGCTTCTGGGCATGTGGGTAGCGGGTCTTGGTTTCGGACAGCACCTCGCTGACGAAGTAAACTGGCCTCTGAACGGGCAATGCATGCCCCTCTTCTTGCCTTTCGACCACAATCGCGGCGCTAACCACCTGAGTGGTCGCGGCGACGTAGACCAAGAGGACTTCTCCATCAGCTGAGGGTACCAGGATAGGCGCCTTGGTGAGGAGCGCCTTCAGGTTCCCGAGAGCTTCCTCGGCCTCAGGGGTCCAAGTGAAGCACTCGGCCTTCCTTAAGAGGCGGTACAGAGGCAGGCCTCTTTCGCCGAGGCGTGAGATGAAACGGCTCAAGGCCGCGAGACATCCCATGACCCTCTGTACACCTTTTAAGTCCTTGATGGGCCCCATGTTGGTGATGGCTGCGATCTTCTCCGGGTTGGCTTCGATGCCCCGCTCGGAGACGATGAATCCCAGGAGCATGCCTCGGGGCACCCCGAAGACACACTTCTCGGGATTGAGCTTGACGTCCTTTGCCTTGAGACACCGGAATGTCACTTCAAGGTCGGAGAGGAGGTCGGAGGCTTTCCTTGTCTTGACTACGATGTCATCGACGTAGGCCTCAACCGTACGACCGATGTGTTCGCCGAACACATGGTTCATGCACCGCTGGTACGTCGCACCCGCGTTCCTCAAACCGAACGGCATGGTGACATAGCAGTACATGCCGAAGGGCGTGATGAAAGAAGTCGCGAGCTGGTCGGACTCTTTCATCTTGATTTGATGATACCCTGAGTAGGCATCGAGGAAAGACAGGGTTTCGCACCCAGCAGTGGAATCCACGATTTGATCGATGCGAGGTAGAGGGTAGGGAACCTTCGGACATGCTTTGTTGAGACCAGTGTAGTCTACACACATCCGCCATTTCCCCCCTTTCTTCCTCACAAGCACAGGGTTGGCAAGCCATTCGGGATGGAATACCTCTTTGATGAACCCTGCTGCCATTAGCTTGTGGATCTCCTCGCCTATCACCCTGCGCCTTTCCTCGTCGAATCGGCGCAGAGGCTGCCTGACCGGTCGGGCTCTGGCCCGAATATCCAGCGAGTGCTCGGCAACATCCCTCGGTATGCCGGGCATGTCCGAGGGACTCCACGCAAAGACGTCGGCGTTTGCGCGGAGAAAGTCGACGAGCACTGCTTCCTATTTGGGGTCGAGCCCAGAACCGATCCGGATCTGCTTAGAGGTGTCGCCACTGGGGTCGAGAGGGACGGCCTTAACCGTCTCCGCTGGCTCGAAATTGTCGGCATGTCGCTTCACGTTTGGCACCTCTCTGGAGAGGTTTTCCAGGTCGGCGATGAGGGCCTCGGACTCGGCGAGGGCCTCAGCGTACTCCACGCACTCCACGTCGCATTCGAACGCGTGTTTGTACGTGGGGCCGACGGTGATGACCCCGTTGGGGCCCGGCATCTTGAGCTTCAGGTAGGTGTAGTTGGGGACGGCCATGAACTTCGCGTAGCATGGCCTCCCCAATACCGCGTGGTAGGTTCCTCGGAACCCGACCACCTCGAACGTTAAAATCTCCCTTCGGAAGTTGGAGGGCGTTCCGAAGCAGACAAGAAGGTCGAGCCGTCCGAGGGGCTGGACGCGCTTCCCAGGAATGATCCCGTGGAAGGGCGCAGCGCCTGCTCGGACGGAGGACAGATCGACGCGCAGGAGCCTGAGGGTCTCAGCGTAGATGATGTTGAGGCAGCTGCCCCCATCCATCAGGACCTTGGTGAGCCTGACGTTGCCGATGATGGGGTCGACGACGAGCGGGTATTTCCTCGGGCTTGGCACGTGGTCGGGGTGGTCAGCTTGGTCGAAGGTGATGGGCTTGTCGGACCAGTCTAGGTAGACTGGCGCCGCCACCTTCACCGAGCAGACCTCCCGACGCTCTCGCTTGCGATGCCGAGCCGAGGCATTCGCCGCATGCCCTCCGTAGATCATGAAGCAGTCGCGGACCTCGGGGAACTCTCCTGCTTGGTGATCTTCCTTTTTGTCGTCGTCGCGGGCCCTGCCACCCTCTGCGGGTGGCCCGGCCCTGTGGAAGTGGCGCCGAAGCATGGCGCACTCCTCGAGGGTGTGCTTGACGGGCCCCTGATGGTAAGGGCACGGCTTCCTGAGCATCTTGTCGAAGAGGTTAGCACCTCCGGGGGGCTTCCGAGGGTTCTTGTACTCGGCAGCGGAGACAAGGTCCGCGTCGGCGGCGTCGCGTTTCGCTTGCGACTTCTTCTTGCCTTTCTTCTTGGCGCCGCGCGGAGTAGACGCCTCGGGAGCATCTTCCGACGGGCGGCCCTGGGGCTGCTTGTCCTTTCGGAAGATGGCCTCGACTGCCTCCTGACCAGAGGCGAACTTGGTGGCGATGTCCATCAGCTCGCTCGCCCTGGTGGGGGTCTTGCGACCCAACTTGCTCACCAGGTCACGGCAGGTGGTGCCGGCAAGGAACGCGCCAATAACATCGGAGTCGGTGATGTTGGGCAGCTCGGTGCGCTGCTTCGAGAATCGCCGGATGTAGTCCCGAAGAGACTCTCCCGGCTGTTGCCGGCAGCTTCGGAGGTCCCAGGAATTCCCGGAGCGCACGTACGTGCCCTGGAAGTTGCCGGCGAAGGCTTGGACCAAATCATCCCAGTTGGAGATCTGCCCCGGAGGCAGGTGCTCCAACCAGGCGCGAGCAGTGTCGGAGAGGAACAGGGGGAGGTTGCGGATGACGAGGTTGTCGTCGTCCGTTCCACCCAGTTGGCAGGCCAGGCGGTAGTCTGCGAGCCACAATTCCGGTCTCGTTTCCCCCGAGTACTTTGTGATAGTAGTCGGGGGTCGGAAACGGGCCGGAAACGGCGCCCGCCGGATGGCCCGGCTGAAGGCCTGCGGACCGGGTGGTTCGGGCGAGGGACTCCGATCCTCCCCGCTGTCGTAGCGTCCCTCACGCCTGGGGTGGTAGCCTCGGCGCACCCTTTCATCGAGGCGGGCCCGACGGTCGCGACGATGGTGCTCGTTGCCGAGGTGGCCCGGGGCCGCAGGCGCGGTGTTGCGCGTGCGCCCGGTGTAGACCGAGGCTTCCCGCATGAATCGGGAAGTCGCGACATGAGGTCCCGAGGGGTACCCCTGCCTTCGGGAGGCAGAGCTCTCGGCCCGCCGGGCCGCAGCGCCCTCCAGGAGATTCTTGAGCTCTCCCTGGATTCGCCGACCCTCGGTGGTTGATGGCTCCGGCATCGCGCGAAGGAGCATCGCTGCGGCTGCCAGGTTCTGACCGACCCCGCTGGATGCGGGTGGCGGCCTGTCCCTGACATCGTTGGCGACGCGGTGCTGGAAACCCTGGGGCAGGTGACGTATTTCTCCGGCCGGGGGTTGGCCCGCCCATACCTGCCCGACGTCCCGGCGGATCGACTCGAGCGCTCCTGCTCCCTCGTCGAGCCTGGCCTGCGCCCCGCGGACTTGCTCGAGCTGTGGGTCGTGACCCCCCGCCGGAACGGGGACCACAGCTAGCTCCCGCGGGATGTCGGCGCGAGGCACCGGCCTAGGGAGATCACCGTCCTCCGGCATGCCGAGATGGTTGCCTTCGGAGGGATCCCCTAGCTCGACGTGGAAACATTCGCGGCTTGGGCCGCAGACCTTGTCGTCAAGGCTGCGGCTGCCGTCGGAACAGTCGGAGAGGCAGTAGTCACATGCGGTCATAAAGTCCCGCATGGCACTGGGGTTGCCAAATCCAGAGAAATCCTAGCAGATGCTGGGATCGTCATCTTCCTCGGACCCAGAGGGCCCGTAGGTCGAGACGTCCGTCGATCGGTCCCAAGACGACCGCACACGAAACCCCAGAGGGGTTGCACTCGCCTCAACGTGAGCGCCCGCCAAAGCGAGGTCGCTAGGCGGGTTGAGACCGAGTCGAAATGACGTAGGATGGGAATCAGTCGGTACCTTTTGGTCGACGAGGAGCGACATAGTCACGTCGGGGACTGATTGCGCCGTCGTCTTGGGTACGAGGGTGACATCCTGCAGGCCCTTCGCGAGCGTGCTGGCGTCGTCCACTTGCTCGGGATTGGCGTGTCACGGGGGGACGGCACTCGCCTTCGTCTCAAACGCGAGGTCGACGCCCGACGCACCCTCCGTTGGGGCGCTGGGGACGTCGGTTCGCTCGACAGCCGACGGAGCGCGGCCTCCTGCTTGGCCCTGGTTGCCCCGCCTCCTCCTCTGATGGCGGGGGAGAGGACGGGGCGAGCTCGAATGTTGTTCTTCCACCACGCGGGGAAGACGTCGTCGATTGCGCCGCCAGTGGGCGGGCTGTCGGCCGCCATTGTCGTCGTCGCGCGGCGGTGGAAGGAGTATCATGTCGTAGCTGCCGTCGAGAGACATGAACTCGAGACTCCCGAAACGGAGCACCGTCCCGGGTTGGAGAGGTCGTTGGAGACTTCCCATCTGGAGCTTGACGGGAAGCTGCTCGTCAACACGCAGCAGGCCCCTACCTGGCGCGCCAACTGTCGGCGTTTTGAGACCGGGGGGTCCCTAAGCCGACGAGTGAGTGTGCCGCGTGCCCCAGCCCAGATGGGTCGAGCGCGTGGGCGAGCGCGAAGGGGGGAAAGCGAGGTGGCCGGAGACGAGTCGTGAGAGAGGTGGGAATCCCGCGGCCTTCGTGTTCGTCCCGCGCCCAGGTCGGGTGCGCTTGCAGTAGGGGGTTACAAGCGTCCACGCGGGTGAGGGAAGCGAGCGGCCCCAAGAGAGCGCCTGCCCCGTCCTCGTCCCCGCGCGGCCAACCTTCTCTAAGAAGGTCCTGGTCCTTCCTTTTATAGGCGTAAGGAGAGGATCCAGGTGTACAATGGGGGTGTAGCAGAGTGCTACGTGTCTAGCGGGGGAGAGCTAGCGCCCTAAGTACATGCCAATGTGGCAGCCGGAGAGATCTTGGCACCCAGCTGGTGTGGTGTCGTGGCTGTCGGAGGAGCAACGGAGCCTGGCGGAGGGACAGCTGTCGGAGCGGTTGGGTCCTTTGCTGACGCCCCCCTGCTTCCGTAAGGGAGCTGAGAGCCGCCGTCGTCATGGGGCTAGCGGGGCGCCATCATTGCCTATCTGGCGGAGCTAGCCAGATGGGACGCCGGTCTTGTTCTCTGTGGCCCGAGTCGGCTCGGGGTAGGGTAATGATGGCGCTTCCTGTTGACGTGGCGGACTTGTGCCCTAGGTCGGGCGACGTGGAGGCTCCTCCGAAGCCGAGGTCGAGTCTGTCTTCCATGGCCGAGGCCGAGCCCGAGCTCTTGGATCGGGCGAGGCGGAGGTCGTTCGGCAGAGGCCAGGGCGGAGTCCGACCCCTGGGGTCGGGCGAAGCGGAGTTCGTCGTCTTCTGGGGCCTAGCCCGAGCCCTGGGTCGGGCGGAGCGGAGTTCGCCGTCTTCCGGGGCCTTAGCCCGAGTCCGAGCCCTGGGTCGGGCGGAGCTTCCTATAGCGCCTTTGGCAAGGCCTGACTGCTTGTCAGTCTCACTCTGTCAAGTGGCACTGCAGTCGGAGCGGCGCAGGCGATGCTGTCCTTCTGTCAGACCGGTCAGTGGAGCGGCGAAGTGACGGCGGTCACTTCGGCTCTGCCGGGGGGCGCGCGTCAGGATAAAGGTGTCAGACTGCCTTTGCGTTAAATGCCCCTGCGACTCGGTCGGTCGGCGCGGCGATTCAGTCAGGGTTGCTTCTTAGCGAAGGCAAGGCCTCGGGCGAGCCGGAGATGTGTTCGCCGTTAAAAGGGGGCCTCGGGCGAGACGGAAACACCTCGGGGTCGGCTGCCCTTGCCCGAGGCTAGGCTCGGACGAGGCGTGATCGAGTCGCTCGTATGGACTGATCCCTGACTTAATCGCACCCATCAGGCCTCTGCAGCTTTATGCTGATGGGGGTTACCAGCTGAGAATTAGGCGTCTTGAGGGTACCCCTAATTATGGTCCTGACAAGAGAAGACAAGAAAATTGAGGTCTTGAGGCCCTGTTTGGAAGTTTAGTATTTTTGCAGTTTTGAAACAATACTATGGTATTTGATGATACTATAGTATTATAACTCAAAAGGTGTTTGGTTTGTGCAGACAAAACACAGTTTTAAATACTATGGTTTACCCAAAACCGTGGTATTTTTGGAGTTTTCGAAACTCCACTCCGGACCTCAGTTTTCTTCTCTTCTCTCTACATATACTTTGTTTTTCCAATGGAACCAAACATATCTCGGTTTTGAGCAATACTGTGGTTTTACTGTGGTAAAGTAATACCATAGTATTTGTGTCATGTACAATTGTAAACTGTTGTATCTCAAAATTACAGTATTTTAAAACAGCATTTCCAAACAGGCCCTGAGTGGAGTTTACAAAACTCCAAAAATACCACGGTTTCAGGTAAACCATGGTATTTAAAACTGTGTTTTATCTGTACAAACCAAACACCTTTTATGTTCCAATACTATAGTATCATCAAATATCATAGTATTGTTTCAAAACTGCAAAAATACTAAGCTTCCAAACAGGGCCTGAGTGTGAGAGCTGCTGCTGCCTGCCCCCTCCCTCTCCCGCACCTCAGACTCGAAGAACGGCGACGGAACGGAAGTACAAGTATGGAACGAACTAACCGATAAAAGAAAAAGAAACGGCGGCGGCCCCCGGCCCCGCGCGCTTGCTCTCTCTCGTCGCTCCCGTTCGTGCTCGCTGCCGTGCCGCCCCCGCCATTTCGCGGGCTTGCCTGGCCTGGCCATGCCACCGTGCAACGGTTTCTCTGGCTACTTTCTCCGGTAGTAATCATCATAGGGCAAACGAAAGCCAAGTGCAGCATCAGGGGCCGTACTGTTGTACTACATGCAGTGGGCAGAAGGGATGACGATGCTCTTTAGATAGATCTTTGTGCACAAAATATATAACTATAGCTCCATGCTTTTCGAAATGATAGTGGTTTTGATTGCGTAGATCGATCGGTCGTGGCGTGGGCAGCCAAGGACACCATGATGGAACTCTTGCAAGGTCCACAGCGATCGTCCGTCAAAAAACAGCTCCAGGTCATGCCATGCCACTGTGACTTGCAACGCGATAGAGCCGTCTCCGCTCCATGCTTTGCTGTTGTTAGCTAGCACGCACGGGGTTGTACCTATACAGACTAACAGTTTTTTTTTTTTAAAAAAAACTAGACTGAGAGCTAAAATTAAAGACGACACGACACATGAACGTGACGGAATGGGTCGAGCGGGCAAGATCGACACAGATCAGAGATGGTATCACCCAAAAAAAAATCAAGCAAATCCTTTATGTATACTTTCTCCCGTCTCGTCGTACCGTACGCGCACTCTCTGGACCGACTGGCGAATCGGCGGCGGCGGCCATGCTCTGACGGTTTCCGTTTACTTTTGTTCTCCTTGATGACGAGCCTTTTTCAATGCAGACGGAGATTTAGATGCGCAGCTTCTTTAGACCTTAGCAAAATTATATCCCCTTTATTCAATTTTAACTAGAAAAAAAAATATTAATCCACTTTAATTCCCTCCTAACCTTGAGGCAGGGCTCGGCAATATAGGTGCTCAAGGTCGTGGATCAATCGGTGAAACGCCACAACATTGAAGACAAATCAAGTGTATTGTTGTTACGCTACCCGTAAGCAGTGGCTTCTCTACAGTAGTACTTATAAAATAGGCTTATCTATAATAATATTTATAAGTGAGGAATTTCTCCAACGTGGTATTTCACCAATTCTTGTTGTCTTTTCTTATTTTTTTCCTATTTTTATGTTCTACCATCTAAACAAGCTCTAAAACAGCCTTGTTCGCTGTGGGTTCAAATAATAGAAAATAAAGAAAACAAAATAGAAATTGATGAAATAAGAGTGAGATATCATTTTAGAGAAGTTCCTTATTTGTAAGTATTAGTATAGTACTATTGTAGGGAAGCCACTGCTTCCGACAAAATCACATCCGCTTTTTATTTTCTGGGTGTTGGGGTTTGAGATGCGAGAAATACGAAAAACAAGTGTCGGGTAGAAGAGTCTCTCTCAAAGTATTAGATCGAGCCATCTCGTTAGTTCAAACGAGCTAGCATTTATCAGCAAAATAAAGCTTTGTCTTGTGTTGGATAAAATAATAAATGAGAACTATGTTAATTTGATGTTCAATTGATGTGATATGTCAAATTTTGACTATAATCGATCTTTTCTAGTGTTAAATTGGTCTAGAATTAATTACCAATTACTTATATTATTGTATATATGTGCATATATTTTTTATTGTGGTTCGCGAGCTAAACGAGCCAGATCGAGTTCGCAAACGAGTTAGATTGGTTTTTTACACTAAAATGTGCTTTTTGGGCCGCTTTTTTCGTACTAAAGGGGTCGAGTCGGCCTGTTTAGACCCGCTGCAGGTCGAGCTCGGACAGAGAATTAAAACCGCGTGCTTAAATGATCCGACCCGATTTTTAACTGTGCCTGATAGGCCGTGCTTCACCGGGCTCGGATCAGGGCCAAGCGGCCTGTTTGGCCATCTCCAGCGTATTCGTCTCCCGTCACTCCATAGTTCGGACATCCACGCCGGCGATAGTGGGGGTGGGCGGTGGCTCGTTTATAGAAGGCGAAGAATGATGTCGTACATGTACGTCCGAAAGAAATGATGGAAAATATTTTTTTGTTTTATTTAACGATAAAATGTCATTATAGCGTGTATAGTTTGCTCCATAATAACATTCAGACGAAGCCTCCTAACATAATGGTAAAGTTACGAAACTCGTATCTCATAGTAGCATAATTCTAAACTAGGTGTATGCCCGTGCGTTGCTACGGAGTCAACATGTGCTGACAAGATGCAATGAGATATATAAGCGCTATGATAAAATACATGATGTACAAAACAATTATTGTTATTCTATACTTTTGTTAGTTACATACCTAAAAAATATAGTACAATGACTGCGTGTTGCAATTACACAAAAATTCGATAAAATGTTAATGTACAACAACTGTACAAAAACCGAATAGCATACATTATTATAGATCTCTATTTTTCACATCCTAGTTTTATATCAGACTCCCATCTTATTATTATTTTGTTAGACGAGAAACAAACATGTTAAGAAAACTTGGTCCAAAACCTCTATAAAAGCTCATCCAGCCATCTTCATCAAGCAACAGCCTAGTAGTTTTCATGACTGAAGGCCTATCCTTACCATAGTTGTCCATAACCTGAAACCACAGAAACTGTTTCCGCAAAGATACATAATCACACCTTCAGAAGAACAATTAAATTTACCTAAAGTCGAGTCTTGATGGTATCTATTGGAACCTTATACCACATAAACTATATACCAAGTGAGAATGCGAGACAGTAGGCAGTAGACTTCCGGTTCGGCCAGCTAGCTGATTATTTGGAAGCGCACATGTGAACCGTTGATAAATACTCCTCCTCGGGCAATACAAAGGGTTGGCCAGCTAGCTTCAAAGTCCAGTGTTTTTTGTCAGCGGCCGCGCATGCCACTCTGAAACTGAGTGGTGATAATCGACCAGCAATCACCAACAGTTGTTTGGTAAATCAATTGGTATTTCCCTACTAATAGATAATTTTATTATTAAAGAGTTGTAGGATATTACAGATCTACCAGTGAACTTCTGAATGTTGTTTGGATGATGTATCCCAATAAATTTGGTAATATAATAATGGCTTCATAGTGGAGAACAGAAGATAAAAATGGGGAAAAAGGTATGTAAACATAGTATACGAAACGAAACCATACTGTGTGCACGAAACCATACTGTGTGCACAGGTGTCCATCGCTCACTTGCGAGCTCATAACCATTTGGATCTTCACCAGGTGGATGAAGAGTAGAGATACAAACCCACCCATCAGGATAGACCGGCGTTTCCCCAAAATATTATGCATGATGTCAGCGTGAATGAATTTTATTATCACATAGTCTGTAATCCATTTATGCAGCGTGAATGAATTTCACCCGTTTGAATAATCAGTGTAATCTATCTATAAACAAAAGAAATCACTACACGTGGGATTTTCTGGCAGATCAAACAACAATGTAAAAGACAACGTTTATCCACTCTATCTATAAACAATGAACATGAGTAGCCCATGAGGGTGTGACTCGACCAAACAAAGAACTCATTACGTTTTAGCGACGGAAGAGAACGATGATCGTCACGAGCAGCGTGATGATCGTGGATGGGTGTCAGCTTTACTCCTTGGGGGTGTTTATTTAAAAAGAGTTGTTCTACAATCTGAAAAAGAACAAAAACAAGTATTAAATACAAAAACATTTATTTAAAGATACTATTTATGTAAGAACCAAAACAACAAAGCATCTTTCCATACGGCAATCCAATACAAATAATGCAAGGAAGTTACTAACATGGAACTATATAAGAAGGTTTGATGAATGATCTTTGCATAAACTTTAACTAAATAAAGATGCTTTGTCAACAGGAAGCTAAATGAATTAAGTTTAGCTTCAGGCCAGTGAACCAAGAGGTGCTGCTGGTGCAAGCTCTAGCACTCACTACATCTTTTGTATTGCAACACAACAAGCAGATGCCCCTTCTAATCTTGAACAGAGGCACTGCTGTGGGTCAGATAGCATCCCAACAGCTAGCAGTCTAGCACGAAAGTGGACAACACATGCACTTGATTGTTTGATATGGTTGGCTTGTTTGACAGCATTGTGCCATAGCTATTTTAATAGTCTATAACCAAAGAACATGCTCACATGGTTCATTGAGAATTGAAGCAGTCTACCAGAATACATTGTAAAACAAATCTAGCATCTCTCACATCTGGGTTGATCGTTTATTGATGGCAATGTTGCCTTGTCAAACAAAAAGTTCATGCCTTATTTAGATACAAAAACAAGCGTACTATGGAAGCACTTAGTTTGGACAGTTTTCTCTGCTAGCCCATTTGGACAGTTTGGGCTAATTATTAAGGGCCCATTTGGACAGTATTCTCTGCTAGCCCAATCCTCATCTTTGACTGTGACAAGTAACAATTCAGGCAAGCATGAATAGACAGGACACGAAGGAAGTGCACTTAGTGAACATTCCATGATTTACCTGAAGAAGGCGCGTGATGTACTGGGGTTCACAGTCAGTTGCAGCAACAAGAAGTCCCTTCATATGGTTTCTTTTTTATCTTGACTGTCTTTGCCTGATTCCTGATTCCTGAATAAAAGAATAATGTTAAACAATTTCTCAAGTGAACTGTGCAATAGTGCACTATGGAAGCACATTATCCACTCTGGGTCGAATCCCAGGCTCACTACATACTGTGAATTTACTTCTGTTAATGCATATTTCAGTATCATTCATTGTCCCAATGAAAGCAGTTCAATTCTATGTTGATGTATCAAGTCAGAATAAAGGTTTATGGCAAAATATTCAGCATCAGAAATGCGAGAAAGGAAATAGAACCTTTGCGATTGTCCGGATAGTGCTAAGCACACGAGCTATTGTCAGTGGTTTTGGCTTAAACATCATCTTCTATGATGACCTGCTTGCTTTTGCCAGAAGCCCCAAATCACCCAATTCCTACAATCACCAAGACAACAGCAACTCAATTTATGCCTCCAATTCCATAGCAGTTGAACTGAGAACAAACATGTAAATAACTTAACAACCTTAAGGTCCTTCTTAACATGCTCCTCTTTGCGTCCATATGTGTCACACCCGGGTTTTAGGGGCACCAAGACCCGGGCGCGAACATAAACACCAGGTATGCTGGGACCAAGTCTCACACATATGATGTATAGTGACACAGGATCGAATGTCACAACTTTATATATAGCAGGAGTTCTATACAAAATAAATAATTACATTATAAGGAGACGACGGTCCAGCAACCCAAAGTTGACTGGGAGACGACGGCCTAGATCTCTCACGAACACTTCACAGCATCCTCCGAGCGCATCATCCTGCGGTACCTGTTCTTGACCTGTGGGTGGGGTGTGAGACAGCAAGAGTGAGCTCACATACGTTCATAGCTCAACAAGTTGTGGGGAATAATGTGCATGAACTCGCCAAAGGTGGGAGCTCACGTGAAGTGTAAGGCTTACCAAAGGAGATGGTTAGAGCTGAGCATTGCTTTTAAAGTTGGTCAAAATTTTATTAGCAGTTACTAAGTATAAGTATATACCAACCCAATTAAGTAGTAGAACTAAAGTAACAACATCACCTGCGATGCAATGCATATGACAAATTGAATTTAGTTCCATAAATTAATCATGTGAGTGTCCGAGCTGCTCATGACCGTGAGCACGGCTAGTATACCAGTTTTACACTCTGCAGAGGTTGCGCATCTTTACCCACAAGTCGTGTTACCCATCTGCCAAGAGATGGCCAATCCCATACACCTCTACCGAGGAGGCGAGGCAGGGTAACACTACGAGGCCTTTACAAAGTTCCACTAGCTTCAGACTACCCGCTACAGTTTATAGGAAGTTCCAATGCAGGGTTCCTGGCTGACCGCCATCGCAGCAAAATCAACCAGGGACCTCCCTACACTGACCACTCCCCTACTGCCCTTGCCCCTTTCGGGTAAGGTAGCCCTCCCCTAGCTTTCCTAGTTAATCAGCCAAGGGCATCCCATTAAACCCTTGTGGTAGCACTGTTTTCCCGGGTGGTTCTCCATGTTCCCATTAACATAATGATCTTAACATGAACAAGGAATAATAAAACAGATAACAATAAATAGTATAACAATGAGTGATGAATATCTCTATACCCAAATCCACATAAAGCAATAGCATGTACTACCCAAAACTTTAGTAGTAAAACCAGTGGTGAAGCAAGGTATAAAGATAGTCAAAATCTAGGGCATCCTATTGGGTCCCAGCAAAATTATCCTATGCAGATCATTATGATTAATAAGAACATGAATGGGTAAAAGAAGTGATCAAGGGCATAACTTGCCTGGGACTTGAGATTTCAGGTACCAACTTGCTCTTCAGGTGACACGTGTCCTCACCGCTAAACGTAGCAATACAGACACACATGGCATAGATAAGATTAACATCACACCAAACATGTTAATAAAATATACAGTAATAATCTAGACATTAAAATGAGATCATAGGAACTGGAAACATTAAATTTGGAGGTATAGATTTTAAGTTATGGATTTTCCAAAGTTTTATGCATTTTATATAGGATTAAGTGGGAAATAAATTTAAATACGTATTTCATGTAAAAACAGTGGTACTATTTAATAGAGAATACTATTACAAAATTATAGGAACTGAAATGGTCCAATTTGGAGTTCGTATGGATTTTCTACAAATTAAACAAGTTCTAGTAATTATTTTCATATTAAAAACCATTTTCTAATTACTTTTACTGGGTTTTATAAATCCTTGGACTGGGCGCACTATTTACAGGTAACACAGGGGTCTCGGGGCAAAAATCTCTAAGACACAGAGCACCTGGCGCCAGGACTGCGGGTTGGTTTTCACATTCTAGGAGGTCTCTTTTACAAAACGGATGGACCGAAGGGGTATCGGTTGATCAGATCCGTCCGATCAGATCTGAGCGATCAGGATTAGATGGTGGATGGTACGCAGCGAGGGACGCAGGATCCGGGATCCACGGTCCAAAATCTCTCTCCCGCATTAAATCGTTCTAGCCTTTCGATTTCCGATCCACGGCCGAAAACAATCCTCTTACCTCAATCCTTGATGGCGCATCCAACGGTCCTCCACCATCTTCACTTCGAGAGGCAGACAGAGCAATGGTTGCTCCCCGCCGGTGATGGATCTTGGAGCGCCATCCCCCCACAGGTTCCCTGACAGCGGACCTGCCAGAGCCTGCCTGCTCCCTTCATTGTCGCACCGCCTTCCAGTCTCCACAGCCAGAGCATAGCCTGCAGAGCATCCATGGCCATGGCGTAGAGGCCCAGGCGAGCGTGGCACTACTATGATCTACGGCGGGGCACAAGGTCCGTTGGGGGCACAACCTGCATTCGAACAGGCCCGATGCGATCCCCGTAGTGTAGGTCGCCCCCAGGCACTTTGCTGCGTGCGCAGAAGGAACACCGAGCACGAGGTTCAGACGGGAATCGATCTAGGCGGCGGCCACGGTCGGACGGAGACCGACACGAAGGGCGCCGAGAGCGCGCTCAAGAATCAGACCCCGTGGAAGCTGTCTTCACCACAGCGGACCACCGATTCGGCGACGGGAGGCAAGGACGCAGCCTGCGGCATTGGATTTCCTAGAGATGGCTTCAGGAAGGCGTGACTTGGGAGGTTGGGTTCTAAGGTAGGGAGAAGAGGAGCACCAGGCGTGCAGATTTGTAGTCCAATCAGGTCGGACGTTTCTAGCCGCCTGGCATTGCGCAGGCCACGAAGTCTTCCGCGTCGTTCGGCCGGGAATTCGCTTGGTTGTTACGGCCTCGGAGCTTTGGTCAGGGAGTCCCTAGAATCGCGGTGCGGAGGTTGTTGACGCCGCGCGGGTTCCGGGAAGACGAGGACCCAACACGCGGAGCCCACCGGCAGAGGCACTGGTGCGCGCGGCCACCAGTCGAGCTGAGCCGCACTAGCGCACGAGAGCGTGGCTGGCGCGCGGGCCCGCCCTGTTGGCGAGAGCAGGCGCGCAGCGAAAAAGGAGGTGGGCCGCGCGCGATGGGTAATGGGGACAGTGGCCGAATGTAGTTGGGCCGCCCATAGGTGAAATCGGCCCAGGTAAGCACGGTATCCCTTTTTTTCCTTTTTTTCTGTTTTGCTTTTCCTTTTTAGTTTGAAATTCAAATTTGAATTCAAACAGTGCTGTAAATCTTGTATTCTAATTAATGTACAGAAATAGGCATAGTGGTATAGAAGGGTTTTAATTATTTGTATGTTTATTTCCTTTATTTTTGGTGTGGTATCCTTCCTATTTTTCTCCAAATCTCAATTTCCAGATTTAGGTTTAATGCATGTTTCAATTCTAGGGTGTTTCTTTTATCATTATCTTCCTGAGTGAATGCACAAACAAATAAACCTCAGCATGATGCATGTGTTATCTTTAGGTATTTCTTGTTAAACATGGGTAACACATAGATATAGAGTAATATACTTTCTCTTTTTAGCCTTTCATACAAAGTGGGTGTTACAAATCCTACCCCCTTAACAGAAATCTCGTCCTCGAGATTTGTAAGGAAAGGGTGTATACTCATATTGTCTCATCACATATGCACAAACAAACATCTCGGCATGATGCATAATTTATTTGCAACACATGGGTCAATTAGACCTTATTATTCCTCCTGAAATAGTATCATACCATTTACTAACTAAAGTAATATTTAGATTTTACAAATAGTAGTAATTTATATATATGTTTATGTAGCTTGGTGGAACTGGTGGTTAGGAAAGCATGGGTGTATATATGTATGTCCACTTTATTATGTAGGATAGAAGATGCCTTTAAAGCATAGATAGGTTTGGTCAAGAAAGGATAGGGTAAGGAAATACTATATCCAAGATTGTGGATCTTGATTCCTTTGAAGATCTGGCTTAAATCTTATCTTTCCTTGATTTGATGAGGTCGATCATCTTCAATCTTCGTTCTTGAAGTTGTTATCCAAATCTAGGACATGTAGTCAAGGTAGATTCTTAGGTAAACAAAATAGGTTAATAGGTGGTTATGAGTTAAATAAGTTTAAGCAGAGTCTGTCTTGTTGTTTTGCTTCTAGATTGGTTGGATAAGTTATGTAACCTGTTATATCGGTCAGGTTTGGTGTTATCATCAAGGATAATGGGTATTGGTGTTATCATAACTAGGGACTTAGTTGAGATAGGTGTGGGTACATGGGGTAGGTAGATTAAACCGAGTTTTTTTTGCTTGTAAGATAAATAGGTTGGGCAACCTATAATATAGGCTGGGTCTTGGTTTCTCGAATAAGTTGGTCTAAGACACCCGTTTAGGTTTAAAACCCATTTATAAGAATATGGTTTAGTTATTACTTGTGGTAGATCAGAATTTTTCGTTTTAAATTAAAACAGAGGAGTTATGCAACCATCGGATGGTTAAGGTATAAGGCCGGGTTGGTCGGTTATTCTTAATTTAGTGTCGAGTGAATCACGTTAGAACAGGTGGATAGGGTCTAATCCATGTTACTAGTATTAACTAACATGTTTGAGTGGGTCACATTGGGTTAGTTCAGATTAGATGGAAACCAGATTAGTTTAGTGTAACTAGATTTGACTAAATAAGACCTAATTAATTTTGGATCGGTTTAGGTTGAATGGGGTCCAGGCATGACCAGATTAATCTAGATAAGATTTCTTTTTTTGAATAGATTATGTCGGTCACACCATTACGAGATAAGCAAAGTGGTAGAGATAGGTATGCTTATTATGATAGTATGAGTCTCTAAGAATAGGATAGAATCTTTTGAGATTGGTTATATCTATTGGGATGAGAATCCTTTCGAGAAGAGATGAGTCTAATAAAGTAAAAGAGTACCTTTTAAGATAAGAGAATCTATTAAGATAAGAAAGAATCTTCCAAGATAAGATTGATCTATTAAATTAGATACACTTAATGGAGGATAATCTAGTCTCATGAATTTTATTTATTTATACTTATACCTATACGTATATGTAGATGTAATTGTGGATGTTACTCCATGACTTATCACACTCAATCAAAGATCCAAATCAAACAGGTACCAAAAGAAAAAAAACACTCAAGCGTATATATAACTATAAAAATAGTTTTGTTTTTGTTCCTAAGAGTAGGTCTCATGTTCCTAAAGGTCACTTTACGCAAAGGATTTCAAAGTGTGAAATCCACATTTGTCTTTAGGAAGAAAAGGTAAGAATAATCAGAGTAAAGCGGAAATAGATGAGAATAGATTAAGATAAGTTTAGAAAAGAATCAGAGTAAGATAAGTAGATAATGGTTGTCCAGTTCTATCTAGGTTTCGTCCTACAGTCAACATTCCTCTGATACCACTTCTGTCACACCCGGGTTTTAGGGGCACCAAGACCCGGGCGCGAACATAAACACCAGGTATGCTGGGACCAAGTCTCACACATATGATGTATAGTGGCACAGGATCGAATGTCACAACTTTATATATAGCAGGAGTTCTATACAAAATAAATAATTACATTATAAGGAGACGACGGTCCAGCAACCCAAAGTTGACTGGGAGACGACGGCCTAGATCTCTCACGAACACTTCACAGCATCCTCCGAGCGCATCATCCTGCGGTACCTGTTCTTGACCTGTGGGTGGGGTGTGAGACAACAAGAGTGAGCTCACATACGTTCATAGCTCAACAAGTTGTGGGGAATAATGTGCATGAACTCGCCAAAGGTGGGAGCTCACGTGAAGTGTAAGGCTTACCAAAGGAGATGGTTAGAGCTGAGCATTGCTTTTAAAGTTGGTCAAAATTTTATTAGCAGTTACTAAGTATAAGTATATACCAACCCAATTAAGTAGTAGAACTAAAGTAACAACATCACCTGCGATGCAATGCATATGACAAATTGAATTTAGTTCCATAAATTAATCATGTGAGTGTCCGAGCTGCTCATGACCGTGAGCACGGCTAGTATACCAGTTTTACACTCTGCAGAGGTTGCGCATCTTTACCCACAAGTCGTGTTACCCATCTGCCAAGAGATGGCCAATCCCATACACCTCTACCGAGGAGGCGAGGCAGGGTAACACTACGAGGCCTTTACAAAGTTCCACTAGCTTCAGACTACCCGCTACAGTTTATAGGAAGTTCCAATGCAGGGTTCCTGGCTGACCGCCATCGCAGCAAAATCAACCAGGGACCTCCCTACACTGACCACTCCCCTACTGACCTTGCCCCTTTCGGGTAAGGTAGCCCTCCCCTAGCTTTCCTAGTTAATCAGCCAAGGGCGTCCCATTAAACCCTTGTGGTAGCACTGTTTTCCCGGGTGGTTCTCCATGTTCCCATTAACATAATGATCTTAACATGAACAAGGAATAATAAAACAGATAACAATAAATAGTATAATAATGAGTGATGAATATCTCTATACCCAAATCCACATAAAGCAATAGCATGTACTACCCAAAACTTTAGTAGTAAAACCAGTGGTGAAGCAAGGTATAAAGATAGTCAAAATCTAGGGCATCCTATTGGGTCCCAGCAAAATTATCCTATGCAGATCATTATGATTAATAAGAACATGAATGGGTAAAAGAAGTGATCAAGGGCACAACTTGCCTGGGACTTGAGATTTCAGGTACCAACTTGCTCTTCAGGTGACACGTGTCCTCACCGCTAAACGTAGCAATACAGACACACATGGTATAGATAAGATTAACATCACACCAAACATGTTAATAAAATATACAGTAATAATCTAGACATTAAAATGAGATCATAGGAACTGGAAACATTAAATTTGGAGGTATAGATTTTAAGTTATGGATTTTCCAAAGTTTTATGCATTTTATATAGGATTAAGTGGGAAATAAATTTAAATACGTATTTCATGTAAAAACAGTGGTACTATTTAATAGAGAATACTATTACAAAATTATAGGAACTGAAATGGTCCAATTTGGAGTTCGTATGGATTTTCTACAAATTAAACAAGTTCTAGTAATTATTTTCATATTAAAAACCATTTTCTAATTACATTTACTGGGTTTTATAAATCCTTGTACTGGGCGCACTATTTACAGGTAACACAGGGGTCTCGGGGCAAAAATCTCTAAGACACAGAGCACCTGGCGCCAGGACTGCGGGTTGGTTTTCACATTCTAGGAGGTCTCTTTTACAAAACGGATGGACCGAAGGGGTATCGGTTGATCAGATCCGTCCGATCAGATCTGAGCGATCAGGATTAGATGGTGGATGGTACGTAGCGAGGGACGCAGGATCCGGGATCCACGGTCCAAAATCTCTCTCCCGCATTAAATCGTTCTAGCCTTTCGATTTCCGATCCACGGCCGAAAACAATCCTCTTACCTCAATCCTTGATGGCGCATCCAACGGTCCTCCACCATCTTCCCTTCGAGAGGCAGACAGAGCAATGGTTGCTCCCCGCCGGTGATGGATCTTGGAGCGCCATCCGCCCCACAGGTTCCCTGACAGCGGACCTGCCAGAGCCTGCTTGCTCCCTTCATTGTCGCACCGCCTTCCAGTCTCCACAGCCAGAGCATAGCCTGCAGAGCATCCATGGCCATGGCGTAGAGGCCCAGGCGAGCGTGGCACTACTATGATCTACGGCGGGGCACAAGGTCTGTTGGGGGCACAACCTGCATTCGAACAGGCCCGATGCGATCCCCGTAGTGTAGGTCGCCCCCAGGCACTTTGCTGCGTGCGCAGAAGGAACACCGAGCACGAGGTTCAGACGGGAATCGATCTAGGCGGCGGCCACGGTCGGACGGAGACCGACACGAAGGGCGCCGAGAGCGCGCTCAAGAATCAGACCCCGTGGAAGCTGTCTTCACCACAGCGGACCACCGATTCGGCGACGGGAGGCAAGGACGCAGCCTGCGGCATTGGATTTCCTAGAGATGGCTTCAGGAAGGCGCGACTTGGGAGGTTGGGTTCTAAGGTAGGGAGAAGAGGAGCACCAGGCGTGCAGATTTGTAGTCCAATCAGGTCGGACGTTTCTAGCCGCCTGGCATTGCGCAGGCCACGAAGTCTTCCGCGTCGTTCGGCTGGGAATTCGCTTGGTTGTTACGGCCTCGGAGCTTTGGTCAGGGAGTCCCTAGAATCGTGGTGCGGAGGTTGTTGACGCCGCGCGGGTTCCGGGAAGACGAGGACCCAACACGCGGAGCCCACCGGCAGAGGCACTGGTGCGCGCGGCCACCAGTCGAGCTGAGCCGCACTAGCGCACGAGAGCGTGGCTAGCGCGCGGGCCCGCCCTGTTGGCGAGAGCAGGCGCGCAGCGAAAAAGGAGGTGGGCCGCGCGCGATGGGTAATGGGGACAGTGGCCGAATGTAGTTGGGCCGCCCATAGGTGAAATCGGCCCAGGTAAGCACGGTATCCCTTTTTTTCCTTTTTTTCTGTTTTGCTTTTCCTTTTTAGTTTGAAATTCAAATTTGAATTCAAACAGTGCTGTAAATCTTGTATTCTAATTAATGTACAGAAATAGGCATAGTGGTATAGAAGGGTTTTAATTATTTGTATGTTTATTTCCTTTATTTTTGGTGTGGTATCCTTCCTATTTTTCTCCAAATCTCAATTTCCAGATTTAGGTTTAATGCATGTTTCAATTCTAGGGTGTTTCTTTTATCATTATCTTCCTGAGTGAATGCACAAACAAATAAACCTCAGCATGATGCATGTGTTATCTTTAGGTATTTCTTGTTAAACATGGGTAACACATAGATATAGAGTAATATACTTTCTCTTTTTAGCCTTTCATACAAAGTGGGTGTTACAATATGCCTCTGCAAGTGCACGGATGACTGATGCATCCCCAATCCCAAGCTCAATCCCCTCATGAGGTGGCACAATCCGGTTGGCTGAGAGGTATACAGTTGCAGAAGGGTTGCAGAATTTTCAGAAACTACGAGCCAATTCTCATGTCACATTATCAGGGGCATCATATAGTGCTATAATGTTCAAACGAGAATACCTGAAGACAGCCAGCCATCAGTATATTTGTCAGTCAAACTGTACTGATCACTGCAGACTTTGACCATGTGTCCGTCCAGAACCTTTTCCAAACCCTGGAAGCACAAAAATAACCCAATTTAGCAATCACGGGCATCCCATTGATATAAAAGTATTGTCACAAAAGCAATGGAATGACATAAGAACAATACAAAAGCAACAGAACGGTCAAGTGAACCAGAGAGAAAATTTTCTTTCTCAGAGCAAAATGAGATGCAGACAACCCTGGACAAAACACATATGTGCAAGGTGAGAGCATATATGCAAGTATTTGTGCATATGTATCCTCAAAACAAATGCAATTTAAAAACCTCTTATAATACCACCAAGAGTAATCATGGAAGAATATGATGCTTCTCCTCAGAGCACACAATAGCAGCCTTGTTAGCCCAAGATCTTGACCTTATTCAGTCTTGCTTCTCCTCAGAGCCTATATGCTTCAGTTCCAATAGTTGGAAGCGAGAGGAGGGGAAATGGTTGTTAGAGCCGAGAAAGGAAGTAGAAGAAGTGTGCTTTAGTTCTGAGTTGGGAAAAATTAGATCTATACCATTAGAAAAATAGCATCAAAGATCCAATTTTAGAAAAAATGGCATGGAAATGTCACCCGGATACAGATTTCTACCATATGTTAAATGGAACTGGCTGATCACAAAAAAACACTATAAAAATAGGGTTCATACTCAAGAAACGACAGCTTAGATTTCTACCAGATGTTAAATGGTACTGAATCCTAACTGATCATGAAACAGCGTTATACAAATATATAGGGTTATGCTCAAGAAACGATAGCTCAAGGAAAAAAGAGAAGGGGTGGAAGAGGCGTGCACCATCGATCAAAGGCTCAAAGAGCTACGGACGCGGACGCGGGAGGAGGCGGAACATGGCGCACACTGTGAACGCCTACGGTAGTGTCTTAAGTAGTATAGATTAAAACAGTGCAAATCAGGGAAATAAAGTCAATATCATGGTTCATCAGATTACCAAATTTTTAAACATGTACATACAAAAAAATCAAGAATAAAGAGTAAGATAAGGACTTTTTACCAGGAAAAGGTCAAAAAGAATCTGGCTACTACTGGCAAACTTCGTGAAAAGAAAACCTCCAGGATGTTCCTGCAAGTAGCACTTCACCCATCTTAGCAAACTTTAGCTAGAATTGGAGGTAACATGAGAACCCCAGGTGTGAGAAATGGAAAATAACAGCAATGCAAGGAAAAAATAAATAACTCAGCCTTGTTCATATTTATAAAATGCATGCAGGAACCAATATGCCACAATACCATGGGACTTGAAATCATACAGTCCAAATTTGTCTAGTTTATCAAGAATAATGCATGTACCTTCTCTTTGCGGCTGTCCATCTGGGTGTGGGATCCTATAATAAAAACACCAGATGGAAGCGATTCAAGTTTGCTCCTCAAAGATGACAGTGACTAAAACCATAGATGCAGAATTGCAGACACATTAGAGAAGAAACAAATGAATGCATTTGGTTTATTGTTCAGGGTTGATTTGGTGACAAGGGGATCCCGGGAGGATTGGAGGGGATTGATGGGGAAATAAACTAATTTCCCCCTCAATCCCCTCCAATCCTCCCGGGATCCTGGGTCACCAAATCAGCCCTCAGTGTCGCAATAAAAAACCCAGATGCAGACACAAAAGGCACCTAACAAGGATGAGACTATAGTACATACTAACAAAACTTAAATAACTAATATCATTCGAACCTGAGGGGCTCTCGTCATCTTGCACGCCATAGTCAAAGAGAACCTTGTGCCAATCCATGTCAAAGAAATCGGTCGTTTCGTGGAGGGGATCCCACTTCAAGAGCTCTAGTCTCACATAAGGGTTGAACACAGATGGTGCACTCAGGGCTACATGGGCATCTCGGTATGCAGAAGGGTACTGAGCTTTCCAACCTTCAAACTTGTCCTTGACAATCCTAAGGCTCGAGTATTCCTCTTTAGCATCAATGAAGGTTGAGCTAAATGGACAGACCAAAATAGTTTAAGCTCTAACTTCAGCTGACTATTAATTAAAACATAATTTGTATAGTGCTAACAAAGGAAGACAAGATCATTGTCTTATATATATATAAAGATATATGTTGCCTCATTACAGAAAATGTAATTGGGTTGATTAGGACAACAGCCAACAAAATGCAGCAAATCAGTCCCTGAAAGGAATTTCATCTAGCATCAGCAGGGTGAATATAAGTAAGACATTAAAATTAACAACATATTAGGGAGGCACACTGAAATAAACATGTAATAAAAAAAGGAAACTTGAAATCAATGGAACAAGATTGTCACAACACCACGACTATAGATGTATGTAGCAAACAGAGTGGTTAGAGACATCCACTTTATGTGAGAATCATCAGCACCCTTAATATATATGAAAGGGGACATGTTGGAACATATCATAATCTTATTTTATCACTTTGTTAAGGATAATAAACTGACCATATAATGCAAATAGTATTGCACATAATTGATGCTGAAACATATGAGAGGAGAAACTTCACAACACTTTTGTGAAAGAAGCACTAACTGAGCTAAAGCTAAAATCGAGTTGGTCTTTCAAGGCTAACAAATTGGTTAGAAGTAAAATATGCTTGCACCAGTCTGTCCAGCAAGTCGAACTTGCAGTCTGATTCCCTCCAACAAAATATTTAGAATGACAGGCGCACATTTTATTAGAGCATACACTCTATGCATCGTCAAATAAAAAGACAGGTCATTAAGTTAGATCAGGTCTAAAACATACCACAAGAATAAGGGATTATCCAAAATGATGTTCATATTGCCAAGTGCCCAAGTCAATTAAAAATCTGCACATCAAGCACTATATGGTATAAGGCTGAGAAAATATTAGCTTCCCTAGGCTGTCCAAATAACATGCATGGTGGTGGCTTGCATTTCACACCTTATTAAGAAGAAAACAAGAAACATAGTACTTGAAGCATACACAACATACCTATACAACAATATGACTACAATTTTCGGATACTAAAGTAATAGCAGAAAAAGCACGAAATACACTCATTCCCTGGTGAATGGGTTGTCGGTACCTGAAGAAAGCAAGATCCAAGATTGGCTTTATGCATGTTCTTTCCAAACCGATAGCATGGACAGATGCAAAAAGTTGCAAGCAAACAAGAACAAAACATCAGTGTATAACAACAACATCGTTAACATTGAAACATCTGGTGTCCTTTGGACGCCCTCCAATGGTTTGAAGGAACTGGCTGTTCAACGCCTAATATTCAAAGTTTAAAGGCTGAGAAGCATGAACGATGAACCTAGTAAAGCAGCCCACTACCATGGCATCTAGGGTGATTGTTGAGGGCAAAGCTTGCAACCGCGCATCGTAATCCAATCTAGTGCTGAAGACTCTTAATTCGGGAAGGAGAACAGCTAGATGCAGTACCAACTTAAACATGCCTCTTGGATAAAATGTAAAAGCCAGAGGCTACTTAAACAACCACTAATTGAACAAACACTTACAAGCGCGATCTCGATAAAAAGCTTAGCTTTGCTCAATCTCAGATCTGCAAAACAGCAAAAAAACATTGACATCAAACACGAACAGGTGAACAACAGAAATCAAGAAAATCACACTTGTAATTAGAGAAAACACATACTCCATCCATTATATTCTCATTAGGTATTAGAGATACAACTTTGACCACTTTCATGTCATATTTAATTATAAAGATAATATTTATGGGATTATGAACTTACTTTTCAACCCCACATGGCTCTTCTATTTGCAAACTAAACAATATCTTATAAACTGTCGGGGACCATAATTAGGGGTACCCTCAAGACGCCTAATTCTCAGCTGGTAACCCCCATCAGCATAAAGCTGCAAAGGCCTGATGGGTTTGATTAAGTCAGGGATCAGTCCACACGAGTGACTTGACCACGCCACGCCCGAGCCTAGCCTCGGGCGAGGGCAGCCGACCCTAAGATGACTCCGTCTCGCCTGAGGTCTCCTCTTTCACGGCAGGCGCATCCCCGGCTCGCCCTAGGCCCCGCCTCCGATAAGGAGAAACCCTGACTAAATCACCGCACCAACCGACCGAGTCACCAGGGCGTTTAACGCAAAAGGTAAGACCGACGGGCGGCCAGACTTCGCCAGTGGTGCCATAGGAGACTCCGCCCGACCCAGGGCTCGGACTCAGGCTAAGGCCTCGGAAGACGGCGAACTCCGCTCCGCCCGACCCAGGGCTCGGACTCAGGCTAAGGCCTCGGAAGACGGCGAACTCCGCTCCGCCCGACCCAGGGCTCGGACTCAGGCTAAGGCCTCGGAAGACGGCGAACTCCGCTCCGCCCGACCCAGGGCTCGGACTCAGGCTAAGGCCTCGGAAGACGGCGAACTCCGCTCCGCCCGACCCAGGGCTCGGACTCGGGCCAAGGCCCCGGAAGACGGCGACCTCCGCCTCGCCCGACCCAGGGCTCGGACTCCGCCTCGGCCTCTGCCGAATAATCTCCGCCTCGCCCGACCAGGGCTCGGACTCTGTCTCTGTCTTGCAGGACGGACTCGGCCACAGCCTCGGAGGAGCCTCCACGACGCCCGACCTAGGATACGAGACCGCCACGTCAACAGGAAGCGTCATCATCACCCTGCCCTGAGCCGACTTGGGTCGCAGAGAACAAGACCGGCGTCCCATCTGGCCAGCTATGCCAGGTAGGCCATGATGGCGCCCCGCTAGATCATGACGACGGCGGCCCCCAGCTCCCTTACGAAAGCAGGAGAACGTCAGCAAGGACCCAGCCACCTCGACAGCTGTCCCCCCGTCCGGCTCCGTTACTCCTCCAACAGCCACGACGCCACTCCAACAGGGTGCCACGATCTCTCTGGCTGCCACCTGGGCATGTACATAGGGCGCTAGCTCTCCCTCGCTAGACACGTAGCACCTTGCTACACCCCCGTTTTGTACACCTGGACCCTCTCCTTACGACTATAAAAGGAAGGGCCAGGGCCTTCTTAGAGGAGGTTGGCCTCACGGGGACGAAAGGCAGGGGCAGGCGCTCTCTCGGGGCCGCCCTCTCCCTTCACCTCGTGCGGACGCTTGTAACCCCCTACTGCAAGCGCACCCGACCTGGGCGCGGGACGAACACGAAGGCCGTGGGAATTTCTCCGACTCCCTCGCGATCCGGCTCCGGCCACCGACCTCTCTCTCACTCCGTTCCCCCCTTTGCGCTCGCTCCACGCGCTCGACCCATCTGGGCTGGGGCACGCGGCACTCTCACTCGTCGGCTCGAGGACCCCCCGGTCTCGGAACGCCGACAGTTGGCGCGCCAGGTAGGGGCACGCTGCGTGTTGACGTTCGATTTCCCGTCAAGCTCCAGATGGGCAGTCTCCAACAACCTCTTCAACCCGGGACGGTGCTCCGTTTCGGGAACCTCGAGTTCATCTCGCTCGACGGCGACTACGACATGATACTCCTTCCACCGCCGCGCGACGGCGACATTGATGGCGGACAGCCCGCCCGCTGGCGGCGGAATCGACGACGTCTTTCCCGCGTAGGGGAAGGACAACTTTCGAGCTCGCCCCATCCTCTCCCTCGCCGTCGAAGGAGGAGGAGGCGGGGCAACCGGGGCCGAGCGGGAGGTCGCGCTCCGACGGCTGTCGGGCAAATCGACATCCCCGGCGCCTCGACGGAGGACACGCCAAGCGTCGCCCTCGCGTTCAAGGCAGACGCGAGCGCCATCCCCCCGCGACACGTCGACTCCGAGCAAGTGGACGACGCCAGCACGCTCACGGAAGGCCTGCAGGACGTCGCCCTCGGACCCAAGACGACGACGCGGTCAGCCCCCGACGCGACTTCATCGCTCCTCGTCGACAAAAAGGTATCGACTGCTACCCATCTTTCGTTATTTCGACTCGGCCTCAGCCCGCCTGGCGATCTCGCTTTGGCGGGCGCTCACATTGAGGCGAGTGCAACCTCTCTGGGGTTTCCTGTGCGGTCGCCTTGGGACCGATTGACGGGTGTCTCGACCTACGGACCCCCTGGGTCCGAGGAAGACGACGACCCCAGCATCTGCTGGGATTTCTCCGGATCTGGCAACCCTAGTGCCATGCGGGACTTCATGACCGCATGTGACTACTGCCTCTCCGACTGTTCCGACGGCAGCCGCAGCCTTGGCGACAAGGACTGCGGCCTGAGTCGCGAATGTTTCCACATCGAGCTAGGGGATCCCTCCGGAGGCGGCTGTCTCGGCATGCCGGAGGATGGTGATCCCCCTAGGCCAGCGCCTCGCGCTGACATCCCGCGGGAGCTAGCTGTGGTCCCCGCTTCGGCGGGAGGTCACGACCCACAGCTCGAGCAAGTCCGCGGGGCGCAGGCCGGGTTCGATGAAGGAGCAGGAGCGCTCGAGGCAATCCGTCAGAACATCGGGCAGGTATGGGCGAGCCAACCCCCGGCCGGAGGAATACGTCACTTGCCCCAAGGTCTCCAGCACCGCATCGCCAGCGATGCCAGGGACAAACCGCCACCCGCATCCGGCGGGACTGGCCAGGACCTGGTCGCTGCAGCAATGCTCCTCCGCGCGATGCCGGAGTCATCAACCACCGAGGGACGGCGGATTCAGGGAGAACTCAGGCATCTCCTGGAAGGCGCTGCGGCCCGGCGGGTAGAGAGCTCTGCCTCTCGAAGGCAGGGATACACCCCGGATCCTCGTGCCGCGACTTCCCGACTCACGCGGGAAGCCTCGGTCTTCACCGGGCGCACGCGCAACACCGCGCCTGCGGCCCCGGGCCACCTCGGCGACGAGCACCCTCATCGTGACCGTCGGGCACGCCTCGACGAAAGGGTGCGCCGAGGCTACCACCCCAGGCGTGGGGGACGTTATGACAGCGGGGAGGATCGAAGTCCCTCGCCCGAACCACCCGGTCCGCAGGTCTTTAGCCGAGCCATTCGGCGGGCGCCGTTTCCGCCCCGATTCCGACCCCCGACTACTATCACGAAGTACTCGGGGGAGACGAGACCGGAATTGTGGCTTGCAGACTACCGCCTGGCCTGTCAGCTGGATGGGACGGACGATGACAACCTCATCATCCGAAACCTCCCCCTATTTCTCTCCGACACCGCTCGTGCCTGGTTGGAGCACCTGCCCCCGGGGCAGATTTCCAACTGGGAGGATCTGGTCCAGGCCTTCGCCGGGAACTTCCAGGGCACGTACGTGCGCCCCGGGAATTCCTGGGACCTCCGAAGCTGTCGGCAATTGCCGGGAGAGTCCCTTCGGGACTACATCCGGCGGTTCTCGAAGCAGCGCACCGAGCTGCCCAACATCACCGACTCCGATGTCATCGGCGCGTTCCTCGCCGGCACCACCTGCCGCGACCTGGTGAGCAAGTTGGGTCGCAAGACCCCCACCAGGGCGAGCGAGCTGATGGACATCGCTACCAAGTTCGCCTCCGGCCAGGAGGCGGTAGAGGCCATCTTCCGAAAGGACAAGCAGCCCCAGGGCCGCCCGTCGGAAGATGCTCCCGAGGCGTCTGCTCCGCGCGGCGCCAAGAAGAAAGGCAGGAGGAAGTCGCAAGCGAAACGCGACGTTCCCGATGCTGACCTTGTCGCCGCCGCCGAGCGCAAGAACCCTCGGAAACCCCCCGGAGGTGCAAACCTCTTCGACAAGGCACTCAGGGAGGCGTGCCCCTACCATCAGGGGCCCGTCAAACACACCCTCGAAGAGTGCGTCATGCTTCGGCGTCACTTCCATCGGGCCGGGCCACCCGCCGAGGGTGGCAAGGCTCACGACGACGAAAAAAGGGAGGATCACCAAGCAGGAGAGTTCCCCGAGGTCCGCGACTGCTTCATGATCTGCGGAGGGCATGTGGCGAATGCCTCGGCTCGGCATCGTAAGCAAGAGCGTCGGGAGGTCTGCTCGGTGAAGGTGGCGGCGCCAGTCTACCTAGACTGGTCCGACAAGCCCATCACCTTCGACCAGGACGACCACCCCGACCACGTGCCGAGCCCGGGGAAGTACCCGCTCGTCGTCGATCCTGTCATTGGCGACGTCAGGCTCACCAAGGTCCTGATGGATGGGGGCAGCTGCCTCAACATCATCTACGCCGAGACTCTCAAGCTCCTGCGCGTCGACTTGTCGTCCGTCCGAGCAGGCGCTGCGCCCTTCCACGGGATCATTCCCGGGAAGCGCGTCCAGCCCCTCGGACAGCTCGACCTCCCTGTCTGCTTCGGAACACCCTCCAACTTCCGAAGAGAGACTTTGACGTTCGAGGTGGTCGGGTTCCGAGGGACCTACCACGCGGTGTTGGGAAGGCCATGCTACGCGAAGTTCATGGCCATCCCCAACTACACCTACCTGAAGCTCAAGATGCCGGGCCCCAACGGGGTCATCACCGTCGGCCCCACGTACAAACACGCATTCGAATGCGATGTGGAGTGCGTGGAGTACGCCGAGGCCCTCGCCGAATCCGAGGCCCTCATTGCCGACCTAGAAAGCCTCTCCCGAGAGGTGCCGGATGTGAAGCGGCATGCCGGCAACTTCGAGCCAGCAGAGACGGTTAAGGCCGTCCCTCTCGACCCCAGTGGCGACGCCTCCAAGCAGATCCGGATCGGTTCGGGGCTCGACCCCAAATAGGAGGCAGTGCTCGTCGACTTTCTCCGCGCAAACGCCGACGTTTTCGCGTGGAGTCCCTCGGACATGCCCGGCATACCGAGGGAAGTCGCCGAGCACTCGCTGGATATTCGGGCCGGGGCCCGACCGGTCAGACAGCCTCTGCGCCGATTCGACGAGGAAAGGCGCAGAGTGATAGGCGAGGAGGTCCACAAGCTGATGGCAGCGGGGTTCATCAAAGAGGTATTCCATCCCGAATGGCTTGCCAACCCTGTACTTGTGAGGAAAAAAGGGGGGAAGTGGCGGATGTGTGTAGACTACACTGGCCTCAACAAAGCATGTCCAAAGGTCCCCTACCCTCTACCTCGCATCGACCAAATTGTGGACTCCACAGCAGGGTGCGAAACCCTGTCTTTTCTCGATGCCTACTCAGGGTATCATCAAATCAAGATGAAAGAGTCCGACCAGCTCGCGACTTCTTTCATCACGCACTTCGGCATGTACTGTTATGTCACAATGCCGTTCGGGTTGAGGAACGCGGGTGCAACGTACCAGCGGTGCATGAACCATGTGTTTGGCGAACACATTGGTCGCACGGTCGAGGCCTACGTCGACGACATCATGGTCAAGACGAGGAAAGCCTCCGACCTTCTCTCCGACCTCGGATTGACATTCCGGTGTCTCAAGGCGAAGGGCGTCAAGCTCAATCCCGAGAAGTGCGTCTTCGGGGTGCCCCGGGGCATGCTCTTGGGGTTCATCGTCTCCGAGCGGGGCATCGAAGCCAATCCGGAGAAGATCGCAGCAATCACAAACATGGGACCTGTCAAGGACTTAAAAGGCGTACAGAGGGTCATGGGATGCCTCGCGGCCTTGAGCCGCTTCATCTCGCGCCTCGGCGAAAGAGGCCTGCCCCTGTACCGCCTCTTAAGGAAGGCCGAATGCTTCACTTGGACTCCCGAGGCCGAGGAAGCCCTCGGGAGCCTGAAGGCACTCCTCACACAGGCGCCCATCTTGGTACCCCCAACTGATGGAGAGACCCTCCTGGTCTACGTCGCCGCAACCACTCAGGTGGTCAGCGCCGCGATCGTGGTCGAAAGGCAGGAAGAAGGGCATGCTTTGCCCATTCAGAGGCCAGTTTACTTCGTCAGCGAAGTGCTGTCCGAGACCAAGACCCGCTACCCACAAGTCCAGAAGCTGCTATACGCTGTGGTCCTGACGAGGCGAAAGTTGCGACATTACTTCGAGTCCCATCCGGTGACTGTGGTGTCATCCTTCCCCCTGGGGGAGATCATCCAGTGCCGAGAAGCCTCGGGACGGATCGCAAAGTGGGCGGTGGAAATCATGGGCGAGGCGATCTCGTTCGCCCCTCGGAAGGCCATCAAGTCCCAGGCACTGGCGGATTTCGTAGCCGAATGGGTTGATACCCAGTTACCAACGGCTCCGATCCAACCAGAACTCTGGACCATGTTTTTCGACGGGTCGCTGATGAAGACGGGAGCTGGCGCGGGCCTGCTTTTCGTCTCGCCCCTCGGAAAACACCTGCGCTACGTGCTTCGCCTCCATTTCCCGGCGTCTAACAATGTAGCTGAGTACGAGGCTCTGATCAACGGGTTGCGAATCGCCATCGAGCTAGGGGTTCGACGCCTCGATGCACGCGGCGACTCGCAGCTCGTCATCGACCAAGTCATGAAGAATTCCCTCTGCCGCGACCCGAAGATGGAGGCCTACTGCGAAGAGGTTCGACGCCTGGAGGACAAGTTCTACGGGCTCGAACTTAACCACATCGCCCGACGCTATAACGAGACTGCGGACGAGCTGGCGAAGATAGCCTCGGGGCGGACAACGGTTCCCCCAGACGTCTTCGCCCGGGATCTGCACCAACCCTCAGTCAAGATAGGTGACGCGCCCGAACCCGAGGCACCCTCGGCCTCGTCCGAGGTGACCTCGGCTCAGCCCGAGCCGTCCTCGGCTCAATCCGAGGAACCCTCGGGGCCCGAGCGCGAAGCGCTGCACGTCGAGGAGGAGCAGAATGGGGTCGTGCCAGATCAAGATTGGAGGACCCCGTACCTGCAATATCTCCGCCGAGGAGAGCTGCCCCTCGACCAAACCGAGGCTCGGCGGGTAACGCGACGAGCAAAATCGTTCGTCCTGCTGGGCGACGAGAAGGAGCTCTACCACCGCAGCCCCTCGGGCATCCTCCAGCGATGCATCACCATCGCCGAGGGTCAGGACCTCCTGCAGGAAATACACTCGGGGGCTTGCGGTCATCATGCAGCACCTCGAACCCTCGTCGGGAATGCTTTCCGCCAAGGCTTCTACTGGCCAACGGCGGTGGCTGAGGCCACTAGAATTGTCCGCGCCTGCGAAGGGTGCCAATTCTATGCGAAGCGGACCCACCTGCCCGCTCAGGCTCTGCAGACGATACCCATCACCTGGCCCTTCGCGGTGTGGGGTCTGGACCTCGTCGGCCCACTGCAGAAGGCACCCGGGGGCTACACGCACCTGCTGGTCGCCATCGACAAATTCTCCAAGTGGATCGAGGTCCGACCCCTAAGCAGCATCAGGTCCGAGCAGGCGGTGGCATTCTTCACCAACATCATCCATCGCTTCGGGGTCCCGAACTCCATCATCACCGACAATGGCACCCAGTTCACCGGCAAAAAATTCTTGGATTTTTGCGACGATCACAACATCCGGGTGGACTGGGCCGCCGTAGCTCACCCCATGTCGAATGGGCAAGTGGAACGTGCCAGTGGCATGATTCTACGGGGGCTTAAGCCTCGGATTTATAACAGTCTCAACAAGTTCGGCAAGCGATGGATGAAGGAACTCCCCTCGGTGGTCTGGAGCCTGAGGACGACTCCAAGCCGAGCCACGGGTTTCACGCCGTTCTTCCTGGTCTACGGGGCCGAGGCAATCCTGCCCACGGACCTGGAATACGGTTCCCCGAGGACGAGGGCTTACGACGAAGAAAGCAACCAAGCCAGCCGAGAAGACTCGCTGGACCAGCTGGACGAGGCTCGGGACAGGGCCCTACTACACTCAGCGCGGTATCAGCAGTCCCTGCGACGCTACCACGCCCGAGGGGTCCGACCCCGAGATCTCCAGGTGGGCGATCTGGTGCTTCGGCTGCGGCAGGACGCCGAGGGAGGCATAAGCTAACGCCCCCCTGGGAGGGGCCGTTCATCATCGCCAAAGTTCTGAAGCCCGGAACTTACAAGCTGGCCAACAGTCAAGGCGAGGTCTACGGCAACGCTTGGAACATCCAACAGCTACGTCGCTTCTATCCTTAAGAATGTTTCCAAGTTGTTCTTATACCCCGTACCCACGCGAAGTTTAGTCAACAAGGAAGGGTCGGCCTCGCCTCAGCGGAGCCCGACCCTCCCTCGGGGGCTAAAAGGGGGTTAACCCCCTCTGCGTCAAAATTTTCCTCGAGCAAAAAACCTCTTTTACCAGAACATCTTTCGTGCTTTTTGACTACTTCGAAAAGTGGGTCCTAGAAATGACGGGGTACACGTAAGCAGCCAAGGCCAACCGAGCCGAGGGACTCCTACGCCTCCGGGATACGGATACCTCACTCGTCACCTTCTGTGATAAGTAACTCGCGTTCGGATAAAGTGACTCCGCGGATCGAATGAGTCTTTACGTACGGAGGCTCTTCTGTTGAAGCAGGTTCTTCGAGCCTTCTCGACCGAGTCGGTGACAGGGCCTCATGGATGGGTAAAAGTACGCGTAAGCGGCGAGGCCGACCGAGCCGAGGGACTCCCACGCCTCCGGGATACGGATACCTCACTCATCACCTCCCGCGAGAAGCAACTCTTGCTCGCACTAACATCCCTGCTACCGACAAAAAGTCCAGATACTCGAAGCAAGAGGAAAAGAGACACAGCTTTATAACGCGACAAGGGTGTGTGTTCTGGCCTCAACGGCCGCACAAGGCCCACGCTACAGAACGACTTGACCCTGCAGGCGCGGACCTCGGCGCTGGAAGAGGGTGACGACACCCTCGGCATTAGCAGCACCTTCGGCAAGACCCGACCTGGCCTCGGGTGGCCACGCGGCCCGAAGGCCTCCGCTCCGAAGGACGACGTCGACACCGCGCTCGAGCAATCTCCGCCAGAGGCTTCCCCGAGAATCCGGCCCAAGCGGACGGCTCGGCCGGCCACCTCCGAGGCCTCGGCCGACCCCTTCCGAGGGCGCCAGCTCGGTCCGAGGCCTCGGCCAATCAACTCCGGCGCCGAGCCTGCCAGCAGACGACCCAGCTGGGCTCCGGCCAACCAGGTTCCATTTCCGAGCCAACAACGCCTCTGCTTGTGCTGATATCGCTACCCCTGGCCTCGGCTCGTCGAAGAGCGACCGAGGGGTCTTTTTAGCTAAGCTAGAGGAGCCTCGGACAACAGGTCCGACCGAGCCGAGGGATTCCTATGCCTCCGGGATACGGATACCTCACTCGTCACCTGGACACGGGGTGACTCATGCTTGGTGAAGCGATTCAGACAATCGATAGGCAAGTCTTATTGCTCAGAAATGAGGGAAAAACACGGCGCTGTGCCGGAGTTACATACATGTTCAGGCCCCGAAAGCCGAAAATGAACAAAAAACCCGGCACTCGAAGCGCCATCGTAAACGGAACTCTGGTTCCGTCCCCGCGGGTACGGACAACCTCCCCGCCTGGGAAGCCCGTGGAGCAACAAGCTCCGGGCGAATCACCAGCAAACGCGGGACACCCCTAATCACCCCGGCAGATCCTCGCAGCCGCCCTCGCCGCGAACGCGAGGAGGGAGGCGGAATGTTGCGTCCTAGCTGGACAGCAACAGTTCTCCTTCCCCGGCATGGCTGGAGGATGTCTCCGCCATGGGGCTAAAAGGCGATTGCCGCCACCAGAAGCTGGAAAATGAGGTGGCCCGCCGACCCGCGTAGGAGGTGGGGCCCCGGCTCGCCTCGATCTCCGCCCCGGCGAGGATGACGAACACCCTCAACACTGGGGGCAGGGCCAAGACCACAGCCCGGTTTGCCCCTCCCCATTCGGGAGCTGGAGGCCACCACCTTGGGTGACCACCGGCGGAGGGAAGCCGCTGGGCTGTGTGATGAAAATCCTTGAAGCCGAACGATGGCTGAAAGGTACCAACTCCCACGGGGTTGCGTTCCTCCAACGATGGAGCGAAAGGACGGCGGTTCCCCCCATCCGGGGACCTGGAAGATGGAGAGACACAATGCATAAGGGAGAAAGGAGACATGGTCGCCTCACAAAGAGGGTCGCCCTCCTTTTAAAGGCAACTCCCCCTGCTAGCGCCCTCAACCGTCACGGGCTGAGTCTTCTCCAACACACTTCCAAGGCCCTTCCCCGCGGCGCGGGGGCTGGGGCCCGCCTGTCATGAAGACCAGCTCTAAGCAGAGGGAGCCAAATCGCCGCGCACGACGCACGCAACCACCCAGCGGTTACAAGTAACCCTCCACTTTTGCCCAGACCAACGGGCAAAGGGGGCGAGCGGCCAAGCAAGCGGCAGGCAACCACGCCAAGTGGACGCGCCTCCCCGACTCCTGACAGGCCAGCGCGACGGCTCAAGACCACGCGTCGTTCAACTGGCGCGCCAGGCGCTGCATGCGAACCGCTGCGCCTCTCGCTCCACCACCGCACCTCCTCGATTGCGGAACCGATACCACGACTCGAGGCCGCCCAGCCTGCGATCCAGCGGCGCCAGCCTGGCGCAGCGGTCAAACGCGGTCAAAAATGGGCCGGCAGTAATGACGGTGGCCGGCGTGTGAGGGCAGCGGTTACGCCATCGGCCAGGCTCACGTCCCATCCGGGGGCAGCAAGAGAACCCTTCTCACGGCATGAAGACGACGCGTCCGTGACCCGTACCTCGAACGGCCCGCGCGCGCACAACGGCGACCTCGCCAACTACTCACCCCAGCGCATTAACTCCACTGCGAAATAGGTGACGTTTCTGGCAGGGGCAGCTGGCGGCGCTTCGCCTCCGCCAAAAACGGCCACGCCGAGAAAGGTACGCCACGAAGTTCAATTTCGAATCCCTTTTTCCCTTTTCCTTCTTTCTCTATCTCTTGCAACAGGGACCGAGAAGGGGGATAACCCCAAAGGGATCCTTCCCCGTGAAGGAACTAGGCCCCGAGCCTCCCTACTGATCAGGGGTTCGAAGGCTGGCCCCCCGAAGGGTTCAACAGCCGCCTCAGATCGCGTGGGCCCAACACCCACTACTGGTCAGGGGTTCGAAGGTCGGCCCCCGAAAGGTTCCATGACCGCCTCAGGCTACTAGGGCTCCGTGCCCCCTACTGATCAGGGGTTCGAAGGCTGGCCTGTCGAAGGGTTCACAGCCGCCTCAGACGCCGGGCGAGGGATGACCAGGGGTACGTTCGATACATAACCAAGGCTCGGGCTGCGCTCCCGAGGTACCCTAGGACATTTCCGAGACCAGCGGGAACGACTCTGTAACGGAATCCCATCGGAGGGAGGCAACGAGCCCTCGGACCCCGTCGCTAGGGGACCGGGTCCGGCAGATCACCCGCAGGTACTTTTGGGCGTGCCTCCGGGCCCCTAGCCGACCCCCAACGAACGGGGCACGGACGTCCACTCGGATTACCCGATCGCAGCTCACCGGAGACACCATGTTCGGTGCCCATCGAGGGTAACATGGCGCACTCCCCCCCTCCTCCTTGCGGAAAGGCGACGTAGGGGCGTATATAAAAAGTCGAGTCTGTCCCTGATCGTCCTCTCGCTCCGTGCGAAGGCTCGGGGGCTGCTCTCGCAAACCCGGCTCCGGCCGAACCGTTGACAGCGTCAACATACCAGCCCGAGAACTTGGGCCCCGATAGTGCACCTGGGTTACGCCCTGCTCGCATGAGGGAACCGCTAGTCACGCCGAAGCATTGCGCAAGGCATTAAGACCTCGAAGGAGTGAAACCACTCCTCCGAGGCCTCGGGGGCTACACCCGGCGGGTGCGCTCGCGCGCACCCACCGGAACAAGGTACCTCCGAGAAAGGCTGGTCCCCTTGCAAAAAAGTGCGATGCAAGCCTCCAAGCGAGTGTTAACACTCTCTTCGAGGCTCGGGGGCTACTGTCGGGGACCATAATTAGGGGTACCCTCAAGACGCCTAATTCTCAGCTGGTAACCCCCATCAGCATAAAGCTGCAAAGGCCTGATGGGTTTGATTAAGTCAGGGATCAGTCCACACGAGTGACTTGACCACGCCACGCCCGAGCCTAGCCTCGGGCGAGGGCAGCCGACCCTAAGATGACTCCGTCTCGCCTGAGGTCTCCTCTTTCACGGCAGGCGCATCCCCGGCTCGCCCTAGGCCCCGCCTCCGATAAGGAGAAACCCTGACTAAATCACCGCACCAACCGACCGAGTCACCAGGGCGTTTAACGCAAAAGGTAAGACCGACGGGCGGCCAGACTTCGCCAGTGGTGCCATAGGAGACTCCGCCCGACCCAGGGCTCGGACTCAGGCTAAGGCCTCGGAAGACGGCGAACTCCGCTCCGCCCGACCCAGGGCTCGGACTCAGGCTAAGGCCTCGGAAGACGGCGAACTCCGCTCCGCCCGACCCAGGGCTCGGACTCAGGCTAAGGCCTCGGAAGACGGCGAACTCCGCTCCGCCCGACCCAGGGCTCGGACTCAGGCTAAGGCCTCGGAAGACGACGAACTCCGCTCCGCCCGACCCAGGGCTCGGACTCGGGCCAAGGCCCCGGAAGACGGCGACCTCCGCCTCGCCCGACCCAGGGCTCGGACTCCGCCTCGGCCTCTGCCGAATAATCTCCGCCTCGCCCGACCAGGGCTCGGACTCTGTCTCTGTCTTGCAGGACGGACTCGGCCACAGCCTCGGAGGAGCCTCCACGACGCCCGACCTAGGATACGAGACCGCCACGTCAACAGGAAGCGTCATCATCACCCTGCCCTGAGCCGACTTGGGTCGCAGAGAACAAGACCGGCGTCCCATCTGGCCAGCTATGCCAGGTAGGCCATGATGGCGCCCCGCTAGATCATGACGACGGCGGCCCCCAGCTCCCTTACGAAAGCAGGAGAACGTCAGCAAGGACCCAGCCACCTCGACAGCTGTCCCCCCGTCCGGCTCCGTTACTCCTCCAACAGCCACGACGCCACTCCAACAGGGTGCCACGATCTCTCTGGCTGCCACCTGGGCATGTACATAGGGCGCTAGCTCTCCCTCGCTAGACACGTAGCACCTTGCTACACCCCCGTTTTGTACACCTGGACCCTCTCCTTACGACTATAAAAGGAAGGGCCAGGGCCTTCTTAGAGGAGGTTGGCCTCACGGGGACGAAAGGCAGGGGCAGGCGCTCTCTCGGGGCCGCCCTCTCCCTTCACCTCGTGCGGACGCTTGTAACCCCCTACTGCAAGCGCACCCGACCTGGGCGCGGGACGAACACGAAGGCCGTGGGAATTTCTCCGACTCCCTCGCGATCCGGCTCCGGCCACCGACCTCTCTCTCACTCCGTTCCCCCCTTTGCGCTCGCTCCACGCGCTCGACCCATCTGGGCTGGGGCACGCGGCACTCTCACTCGTCGGCTCGAGGACCCCCCGGTCTCGGAACGCCGACATAAACTGATGGGTGGAGTTTCAAAAGTTCAACTGCATCTTGTTCAGAATGTCTAGTGTTTGAGAACACAGGGACTATTAATGTACAAAACATCAACTTTATCGAGCTGTATAGCTGGTTAAGCATGTCTTCATTTGCTTTCTCCACTTGGCAAAGCATAGTAGCCTAACAAGTACAGATGAATGGTGATAAATTGACACAAATAAAAGGCCATTTAAACTAATTCACAGAACAATATGAACCTTTGGAACATTTGCTGCCAGACTATTCAAAACAGCCTCAACATAACCACGAACTGTTATAATACACATTTTCAGAACTGTTCTAGGACATAGAATAGATGATTGTGCAGTGGTGTATGTCTATCTGTTGTTTCCTGCTACTTACCACCCTCCAAGTAGATCTCCAGCTCATCGTCGATGTTTCACTAAGAATGTCACAGAATGATCCCTCTAGTATGGGGAGGAAGACGGTGTACACGAAGGGCTGCTCGCCGGTGAGCCGCGACCCTTTGACGACGAGGTATTGCGTCTCTGAGGGGATGTCATGGCCTGAGGAGCCCATCCTTTGTGTCATCCACCATAACTATCTGGAAAATCAGCTCTATATTGCTTAGATGCTTCAATTGCAAGGTACCTGATAGCAAGGAACTGGGACGTAAAGAAGGCTACTAAAATGCTGAAGAAAACCTTAAAATGGCGTTAGAATATAAGCTAAAATCATTACCATTTGCACAAACGTTCAAAGTTGACAGAGGTGTTAGTCAAAAAACCACTACACACTAAACTAGTTGAATCACTATGGATGAAAGGTGCTCATGAAAAAAAACATCCACATGGAAGACATGTATCAAAGAAGGGAGCACTACACTTTGCTGCAGTGGAAATCATGGAATGCCATCGAAAAATAAACACCACCTCACGAAGGGAGCACTACACTTTAGCAGATATTTGATATGATTATATGACATCATTATTTAGCAAGAATAACATTACGGTTAGCAAATGTGTGACGGAACCTCCCAAGTAATTAGGCCCACCTACAGTTGTCCTTGTCCAACGGACTTCAGACAACCCTGTAGGTGCCCCTGAACTACTTGATAAGTTCGGTATCTTTCCTTACCTTACCAGGAACGATTCACCCGTCTTGCAGACATTACAGAACATCGGAGATAAAGAATTGCGGAAGCGATTACATAATTCACATTTATTTAAAAGCAAGCACAAGTTGTTTTATTACAGACCAGAACTAAAAGCGAGTGCTGAGTAGTAATATTATACAAACCAAGGGAGGCAAAAACTCCTCCCGAGAAGATTTAAGTAAAAGTTCTATATGGAGGACCAAGTCCTCCCGCACTTCAGTCTTGGGTTTCTTCTTTGGGAACCACCTTGGCACAGAAGCAGCAGCAATCTGCTACTTCCTCACCTAAAAACAACGAAGGGATAAACCCTGAGTATGGAATTACTCAGCAAGACTTGCCCGACAAAAGAAAAGACTCTCAAGGGTATGCTGGCTTTTAGGGAGTCAAGGTAAGGCTTCTCAATACTCAAAGACTCTGTTTTGCATAAATGCTTACTAAAGTGGATCCTTAAAAATCCAATTTTATTTGACCAGTTAAGTTCAATTACCTGCAACTAGAGTTCTTTCTACCCTAGTTCAATCACTGGTCCTGCACTAGCCAATTTCTTAACAAATATCCATCATCTTTAGTGGAATGCTACGTGTAGGGCAGTGACCAAGTCTTCATAACCGCGAAGGTACGGCGATCCGAATCGATTATACTCAGCTGAGGATCTCCAATCACACGACATATGTAGCACTTAACCCTTGCATATGTCAACCCGCCACCGGGGTTCTTAAGGCCGGATCAGGTTCACGCAAACCGAGAGCACAGATACACCACCGTCCAGCCTCTTGCCACGGAGGGTACACGCTACTCTCGCCACCGCTCCACGCCCATTTTGTGTTATCTTATTCCGGCCTTAGTCTGCCCGAGGCAAGGCTTACCCATGACGAGGCATGTGACCAGTTAAAGGGTCCTCGATCATCAAGCCTACATCAAGACGGTCCTTAATCGACTCAGACGGAGACACTACACCGAGACTCTCTTCTCATGCAAGTCACCCGCCCGGTCTCAGCTTAATCATTTAATCCCAAAAACTTGGTACCTGGCAGAGGTACATCTTTTCCGATGTTGAACCCATCATGGCCATGATGGATTCACCATCAAGTTTTATTTTCGAAAACAACCCTCCCACTTTGCCAAACATCTTTTGTAAAACAAATCCTTTTGTTTTTCTAAGCAATACTAAGCATAGTAAAACCTCTTTGTAAAACAGGGTTTCAAGGAGGGTAATCAAGATCAAGGAAGATAATGCAGGAATTGTTTAATCAATCAACTCCTATCACCTAATGCAGCAAGCAAGTGAGAAAGATTTTAAAAACATCAAGGGAGGTGGCAAATGCACCGGGGCTTGCCTTTGTTATCAGGTGAGTCCTGCTCGGATCCACAAATATCGAAATAAAAGCAGTTGCCTGCTTCAGGATCTGAGGATGGTGGTATCCCTTCTTCAGTGACTTCTTCTTCTTCTTCGTTTTCTAACATAACCATATATATGCATAAGAATGGATGCCATGGGATGCTCATGAGGATGCAAAGATAATATGAACTTATTATCTAAGTCTTGAGTACAACTTTCCTTCACGGTACTCCGAGAACCTAGGGTTTCCGGAGTCAGTAAAGGAGTTCATAGGGCAGGGGGGTGGTTTTGGGTTTAGTGATCAAACAAGGTCCAAATCAACCCAAATTCTACCCAAGGCTTCTAAATATTGGTTTAAGTGCCCATAAAAGTTTGGGCATTTTTGGACTTACCAATTATTTTCTAAAAATCCATAACTAATACTTTTAACTACTTTAAATACCCTAAAATTTCTTATTTCCACCAAAAATCACCAAACTATTTTTACTAAATACTAGGGAAAATAACAAGCCTAGGAAAATTAGTTTCACAATTTTAGCATTTTTCTACATTTTTCTTCATATTTCTAAAGCTTTATTGAAAAAGAAAAAGGAAAAGGCTGAACAGGACTGGGCCAGTTCTAGCCCAGTCGGCCCAACCCAGAGTGGAAACGCGCCCGCGCGCCCCCGCGCCCTGGCAGCCTTACAGAAAGGCCCCTGTTTTCTTGAATATGCCGACAAAGCCCAAAGCACTATTTAACACAGCCGCTGACAATTTCAAAGACACCCTCGTACTTCTATCTATTCTCGGTTTGTAGTCCCCGACAACGGTGAACGTGGCCGCGCTCCGGTGAGCCACTGTACCGGCCGAACGGGTCCATGACCGGCGCTCCCGAGTAGCAGAAATGAAATAGGACCCGTCCTAACCCCTTTCCCCAACCCAATTTCACTAATGGTCAAATATGGAGCTCTGGCCACGGTGGCCGTGAGCATCGTGGCAAGACAGCCGTGTTCCCGGCGATGGGTGGCGGTCCGGTTCGATTGGAAGGGTCGGAGAGCATCACCCATACGTAAGTATGCTAGAACAGTGAGGACGATATCTGGTGGCTGGGTGCGTGATGACCTTGCGGAGCTCACGGTGGATTCAATTTATAGGGAAGCTAAGCGGTGGTGCCCAATTCTGAGTAGAGAGACCGGCAGTCGAGACGAAGGGTGAGTCACTGGTGGCCGCGCAACGTGGCTTTTACCGTGGCGGCACCTCCGGCGATCACCGGATATGTGTAGCACGGTTAGCCGCGACGTGGTAAAGCGTCAGGACACGCGGCGGGCGGCAGTGATGGCTCAACGGCGGCGGAAATCTATCCGGGTGACCGATGAGCAAGGGGAGGGGGTACGGCGACTAGCCGGAATAGTTTACTGACCGGGCTTATCCACGGCGATGGTCACTGGGTGCTATCCGATCAACCCGAGCACGAATCGAAGCGGCGGCGGCACGAATCGCGGCGGAGGGAGTCATCGGCGGCGAGGATAGTCGCGTTAGCGACCTGATCCACTCGGGTTACTGTACCATGGGGAAATGGTATTCAGACAGCCTGACAGTCATAGTTTAGGACCAATTTTCTCTAAAGTTTCTCTAGTAACTTGCTCCACTCTCTGTAGCAAAGTTTCAGAGCTACAAACCAGCTACAATTCGACTATAGAGGTTGAACTCATTTGAGCACTGGATCAAGGTTCAATTCACACTCAAAGTTGACCCGGTTACACTGAAAAGCTAAATTCCAGAATGAATCCAGCCTGACAGCCAAGGTTTGAGTATGATTATCTCCAAATTTTTCTTAACAACTGAGCTCACATCCTTAAGCAAAGTTGTTCTCCTATAATTGGGCTACAAACTTGTTGTGGTCACTTTGGGCAAAAACCCTATGCTTTGAAAGTTACAAAGCCCCAAAGTTGAGCCAATATTACTGAAATTTCAGAATTAGTATAGAATTCAAATGAGGTCCATTTTGCAATTGAGTCCAAAACTTAGGGTTTGGCTTTCAAGTCCACATATTTGTGAACCAAAGGACTTAAGAAACTTATTTGACTTAGTTTTTGCACTTTAGTCCAAAAGTGGACTAATTTTGCACATAAGCCCCTAGGGTTTGGTTTTAGAGCTTTCCAGGGTTCCAATTAGGGTTTTTAGTATCCCAGGGGTATAAATGAGATTCAACTTTGTTTTTGGGGATATTTAATAACTATTACCCTAAAATATTTGGATTTTCTCAAGTTGGGTTAAGTTTTACCCCTTTAATCCCTGTTTAGGGTAAAGCTTCCCATCCAGGGTCCTATTTGCAAAATCCTTAAAACAGTACAACTTGTTTAAAATTTTTGCCTAATGAATGCACTCTAGGTGTATCAAACATATGCAATGCCAATGTTATGATGTCATGCTCAAGTTTTAGTTATAGTAACACCAGGAGTGTTACATCCTCCCCCCCATAAAAGAATCTCGTCCCAAGATTTAAAGTCCTAGGGTGAGTAATGGAAAAGGAAATGTGTCATGTTTTTATTTCCTCATTTCTGGTACAAGGCAGGGTGGTGTGGGATTCACTCCTTTATTGCAATAACTATATACACTTTACAAATTACATGAGGCTAGAAAGCCTGGGAAATTCTTATTCAAGAAGTCTTGAGTTTCCCACGTAGCCTCTTCCTCAGAATGTTGGTTCCATTGTACTTTGTAGAATTTGAGAGTCTTTCTCCGGGTAACCCTGTCCTTTTGATCCAGAACTCGAATAGGATGTTTCGAGTACGTTAAGTCTGGTTTCAGGACAACATCTGTCACTTCAATGGTTCGATCGGGAACCCGTAGACACTTCTTCAATTGCGATACATGGAACACATTATGTACAGCAGACAATGTTTCGGGAAGTTGAAGTCGATACGCCACTGGCCCATATCTTTGAAGAATAGGAAATGGACCAATGTACCTGGGTGCAAGTTTTCCCTTTACCCCGAAACGCGATACTCCCTTCATTGGTGAAACCTTTAAGTAGACGTAGTCTCCTTCTAAGAAGTATAAGGGCATTCGCCGTTTGTCTGCATAACTCTTCTGACGAGCTTGTGCTTTCTTTAGATTATGTATAATTTTCTGAACCTTATCCTCGGTTTCTTTCACTAGATCAGGTCTAAAGAAGCACCTCTCACCAGGTTCAGACCAGTTTAGCGGAGTCCGACACCGTCGTCCATATAAAGCTTCAAAGGGTGCCATCTGGATACTGTCTTGATAGCTATTATTATATGAAAACTCCGCCAAAGGTAAACATTCATCCCATTTCTGTGAGAAATCCAGGACACATGCCCGCAGCATATCTTCAAGTATCTGATTCACTCTCTCAGTTTGTCCACTGGTTTGAGGATGATAGGCCGAACTGTGGAGTAACTTAGTACCCAGGGATTTATGAAGTTCTTCCCAAAATTTAGATACAAATTGTGGCCCACGATCCGACACTATAGTCTTTGGAACACCATGCAAACTGAGAATACGGGCGATGTACAAATCCGCATAGGTAATGACGGGATATTTTACTTTGACAGGGAGGAAGTGGGCGATCTTGGTAAGTCGATCAATGATAACCCAAATAGAGTCATATCCTTTTGCGGTCCTGGGCAATCCCACAATGAAGTCCATGCTTATGTCTTCCCATTTCCATGTTGGTATTGGTAATGACTGCAATGGACCGGCAGTTTTCATGTGTATGGCCTTGACACGTCTGCAAGTGTCACACTTAGCCACATAGCGTGTAATTTCAATTTTCATCTTCGTCCACCAGTAGTACTGCTTTAGATCATGGTACATCTTAGTGCTTCCCGGATGAATAGAATAGCGACTAAGATGCGCTTCATCTAAGATTTGCTGGCGGAGTTCTTCATTCTTTGGCACTACTATGCGGTTGTTAAACCATAACACACCTTGATCATCTTCCTTGAAACATTTGGCTGTTCCAGCCCTTATCTTCTCTCGTATGTGCTTTATACCCAGATTATCCTTTTGAGCATCAATTATCTTTTGCAGAATGATTGACTCAAGCTTTAGCTGATTTAGAGTCCCTTGCTGGATTATCCCCAGGTTTAGCTTCTCCATTTCTTGACATAAAGTGCTCTCGGAGGTCTTTGCCATAAGACAGTGGCAGGAAGTCTTACGACTCAATGCATCTGCCACCACATTGGCCTTGCCTGGGTGATAATGGATCTCTAGTTCATAGTCTTTAATGAGCTCAAGCCATCGTCTTTGCCTCATATTTAACTCTGACTGGGTAAAGATGTACTTCAAACTTTTATGATCTGTATATATGTGACAGATATTTCCCAGCAGATAGTGACGCCATATTTTCAGGGCATGAACCACAGCAGCTAGCTCCAGATCATGAGTTGGATAATGCTCCTCATGTCGGCGCAACTGCCTTGAAGCATACGCAATTACTCGGCCTTCTTGCATCAGTACACAGCCGAGCCCACTGCCAGATGCATCACAATATACATCAAAAGGCTTAGTGATGTCCGGTTGAGCCAATACCGGAGCAGTGGTTAATAATGTCTTCAATTGCTCAAAGGCTTCATTACACTTAGAAGACCAATTGAATTTAATATCATTCTTCAATAAACTTGTGATTGGCTTCACAAGCTTAGAAAAATCGGGTATGAATCTGCGATAATATCCAGCTAGTCCAAGAAAACTCCGGACCTGGTGAACAGTGGTTGGAGGTTTCCATTCCAGAATATCTTTGACCTTGCTAGGATCTACCGCAATTCCTTTAGCTGATAACACGTGCCCCAAAAATTGAATTTCCTCCAGCCAGAACGCGCACTTGCTAAACTTGGCATACAGCTGATGTTCCCTCAGGCGCGTCAATACAATCCGTAGATGCTGGGCATGCTCCTCTTCATTTTTAGAGTATATTAAGATATCGTCGATGAAGACCACGACGAACTTGTCTAACTCGGGCATGAACACCGAGTTCATCAAATAGGTGAAGTGGGCAGGAGCATTTGTGAGCCCGAAAGACATTACCAAGTATTCAAACAATCCATACCGCGTAGTAAATGCGGTTTTCGGTATATCCTCGGGCCGAATACGGATTTGGTGATAGCCCGACCTGAGATCAATTTTGGAAAATACCCTTGCCCCAGTCAGTTGATCAAATAATATGTCGATCCTTGGAAGAGGGTACTTATTCTTGATGGTGACCTCATTCAGGGGTCGATAATCCACGCACATCCGCAAGGTTTGATCCTTCTTCTTCACAAAGATGGCGGGGCAACCCCATGGGGACGAGCTTGGCCGGATAAATCCCTTATTCAGTAGATCTTGTAATTGAATCTTCAATTCTGCCAACTCATTAGGGGGCATACGGTACGATCTTCGGGAGATGGGGGTCGTACCGGGCTTTAGCTCAATTACGAATTCTACATCTCTTTCAGGGGGTAGTCCAGGCAAATCTTCCGAAAATACATCTGGAAACTCACATACTACCGGAATGTTCTTGATCTCCGGTACAATAGCTTCATATATCCTACCAGAAGCTTTGGCTGGATTGGTCACGGGGAGAGACAAAAGAATTTCTTCTTGATTATAGCTCAACCTGACGGTTCTGAGTTCAGTGTTGAAAATTGCCTTGTGTTGGGTTAACCAATTCATACCCAAAATTACATCTATATCCTAGCCTCTTAGAACAATCATGTTAGCAGGAAAGTTCCGTCCGGCCATTGTTACTGGCACTTCATAGGCCACTTCTCTAGTAAAAATATGTCCCCCAGGTGAATGAATTTTAAATCCCTCTTTTGATTCATGACATGCAATGTGATGTTGCTCCACAAATTTCTTGCTAATGAAGGTATGCAAAGCACCAGAATCAAAAAGAATAATTGCAGGGTGACTGGCCACGGGAAACGTACCCATCATCACCGGCTCTCCTTCCGGTGTAGTGGCCACTTGAGTGTAATATACACGCCCCGTTTTCTTGGTATTTCTCCCCACAGCATTTCCCTTGGGCTGAGTGGATTTCCCAGTTCCTTGCTGAGCATTGGATTGATTTTGCTTGGGGTATGGGCAGTCTTTGATAAAATGTCCTGACTTGCCACAGTTGAAACACCCAGTTGAAGAGCTGGGCAAGGCGGGGAATCGAGTGCCTGGGGCACCCGGCTGATTTGGGGAAGTGGAGGTATTGTTGGGGCGGATAATAATGGGCTGTTTGAAAGGGAATGCTGGTGGACGGGAAAAAGTACGGTTTTGGCTAGAAGGCCGGATGATGAACCGTTGCCTCTTCGCCTGGCCCTGATTAGGCCTCTCACCACTGAATCCCTTATTCTTCCCAGAACTTGCGTATTTTGCTTCCACAGATAAGGCTGTACTGACAGCCTTTCCATATGTGAGATCAATACATGTGGCCATCTTTCGCTGCAACCGGTCATTTAGACCTCTCATAAAACAGTTCTTTTTCTTCAAATCAGTATTCACCTGGTCGATGGCATACTGTGACAGGTGATTAAACTTGTTAAGATACTGATTGATGGTGTCTCCTCCTTGTTTCAGCTTCACGAATTCCTCTTGTTTCATATGCAGCACCCCTTCCGGTATGTAGTGCTCACGGAAGGCTGCTTTAAATTCTTCCCAGGTGATTTGATGGTTGTCAGGTTGGATAGCCACAAAATTTCCCCACCAAGTACTGGCAGGGCCACGGAGTTGCTGTGCCGCGAACAATGGCTTCTGCGTTTCAGAACAACGAAGAAGACCAAACTTCTGTTCGATGACCCGTATCCATTCGTCTGCTTCCAGTGGGTCTTCTGCTTTGGTGAATAAAGGTGGACGAGTTTCCGAGAAATCCAAGTAAGTAGTTTCGCGAGGGCCTTGCTGAAAACCTCTTCCTGCCTGCTGCTGGAACTGCTGCTGACCCGCCATTTCCCTAAGGAAGCGGGTATTGTCTGCGGTGGCATTCACCAAGGCGGCAATCGCCTCGGCTAGCGTGGATGGAACCGGAGGTGGATTTGGGGTGACATCCCGACCCCCAGACGTTCCGGCTGCGTCCTGTCCGCGAGTCCTGGTCGGCATCTGAGGCAAAAAACATTTGAAATAAACATAATATGCCAAAGAGACCTTCCATTTTACATTACTATAAAAAGTAATGATACAGACTCGATATTACATAACAGGATACATGACCCATTATACAAAAGTTCAACCTATTATACAACAGTGCACCCTACAATACCCTACTCTACTTCTATTACACCATTAGTCCTGCTTTCCGTTACTTTTGGCGGCCTCATCGTCTGGTGTGGGAGTCCAGACGTCAACCAACCTCAAAGAAGGAGGGGGTTCAAAAAGATCTAACTCCCCACCCAACGCGCGTCCCGCAACGTGAGAGGGTCCGGCTTCCGTCTCAGCAGAGTGTGCGGGCACACTAGGGTGTAATTGTGAGTATAGTATATGGACTTCCTCATGCAACGTATTGCAGTAGACCTGCAGGTTGTCGACAGCTGAGCTAAGTTCTTTAATTCGGGCCTGAGCCCTCGCTTCCTTAGCACATGCCAGCATATGAGACTGTACTGCCCAGTCAAGTGCTAAGTCTCGATCAGCAAGCTGATCCTGCAGGTGACGGATGTCCCTTCTTAGTTCATTGATTCTATCTCCATCTGCGATCCAAGCATTGGTCCTGTGTTGCAGCGTTGCTTGAAGTCGACTCACTTGGGCTTCAAGGTCTCCTATGGGGTCATTACTTCCGCTGCTACTGCTTTCGTGTCGAGGGGCTAGTTGATGCCGGGGTACTCCAATTGGTCCCGTTGACTTACGTGCTGTTAGCCTTGTGCGTGGCGGCATCTTTCTAAGGGGAAAATTTATTAATATAATTCTTAGCATGATGCATGTGTAAATACAGAATCAACCTTAGCCGATTCAACCTTCTATACATTGCACTCTTCCTATCTGGTCTTTAAGATAAACTCTTCAGAGTACTTAGGTAAGAAGAGAAAAGAGTTTTTGGGTAAGATTTTCGAAAATCCTTTTGAAGATGCCTCATAATATCTGCAAAGAAGGGCTACGCTCCGATACCAGCTGTGACGGAACCTCCCAAGTAATTAGGCCCACCTACAGTTGTCCTTGTCCAACGGACTTCAGACAACCCTGTAGGTGCCCCTGAACTACTTGATAAGTTCGGTATCTTTCCTTACCTTACCAGGAACGATTCACCTGTCTTGCAGACATTACAGAACATCGGAGATAAAGAATTGCGGAAGCGATTACATAATTCACATTTATTTAAAAGCAAGCACAAGTTGTTTTATTACAGACCAGAACTAAAAGCGAGTGCTGAGTAGTAATATTATACAAACCAAGGGAGGCAAAAACTCCACCCGAGAAGATTTAAGTAAAAGTTCTATATGGAGGACCAAGTCCTCCTGCACTTCAGTCTTGGGTTTCTTCTTTGGGAACCACCTTGGCACAGAAGCAGCATAAATCTGCTACTTCCTCACCTAAAAACAACGAAGGGATAAACCCTGAGTATGGAATTACTCAGCAAGACTTGCCCGACAAAAGAAAAGACTCTCAAGGGTATGCTGGCTTTTAGGGAGTCAAGGTAAGGCTTCTCAATACTCAAAGACTCTGTTTTGCATAAATGCTTACTAAAGTGGATCCTTAAAAATCCAATTTTATTTGACCAGTTAAGTTCAATTACCTGCAACTAGAGTTCTTTCTACCCTAGTTCAATCACTGGTCCTGCACTAGCCAATTTCTTAACAAATATCCATCATCTTTAGTGGAATGCTACGTGTAGGGCAGTGACCAAGTCTTCATAACTGCGAAGGTACGACGATCCGAATCGATTATACTCAGCTGAGGATCTCCAATCACACGACATATGTAGCACTTAACCCTTGCATATGTCAACCCGCCACCAGGGTTCTTAAGGCCGGATCAGGTTCACGCAAACCGAGAGCACAGATATACCACCGTCCAGCCTCTTGCCACGGAGGGTACACGCTACTCTCGCCACCGCTCCACGCCCATTTCGTGTTATCTTATTCTGGCCTTAGTCTGCCCGAGGCAAGGCTTACCCATGACGAGGCATGTGACCAGTTAAAGGGTCCTCGATCATCAAGCCTACATCGAGACGGTCCTTAATCGACTCAGACGGAGACACTACACCGAGACTCTCTTCTCGTACAAGTCACCCGCCCGGTCTCAGCTTAATCATTTAATCCCAAAAACTTGGTACCTGGCAGAGGTACATCTTTTCCGATGTTGAACCCATCATGGCCATGATGGATTCACCATCAAGTTTTATTTTCGAAAACAACCCTCCCACTTTGCCAAACATCTTTTGTAAAACAAATCCTTTTGTTTTTCTAAGCAATACTAAGCATAGTAAAACCTCTTTGTAAAACAGGGTTTCAAGGAGGGTAATCAAGATCAAGGAAGATAATGCAGGAATTGTTTAATCAATCAACTCCTATCACCTAATGCAGCAAGCAAGTGAGAAAGATTTTAAAAACATCAAGGGAGGTGGCAAATGCACCGGGGCTTGCCTTTGTTATCAGGTGAGTCCTGCTCGGATCCACAAATATCGAAATAAAAGCAGTTGCCTGCTTCAGGATCTGAGGATGGTGGTATCCCTTCTTCAGTGACTTCTTCTTCTTCTTCGTGTTCTAACATAACCATATATATGCATAAGAATGGATGCCATGGGATGCTCATGAGGATGCAAAGATAATATGAACTTATTATCTAAGTCTTGAGTACAACTTTCCTTCACGGTACTCCGAGAACCTAGGGTTTCCGGAGTCAGTAAAGGAGTTCATAGGGCAGGGGGGTGGTTTTGGGTTTAGTGATCAAACAAGGTCCAAATCAACCCAAATTCTACCCAAGGCTTCTAAATATTGGTTTAAGTGCCCATAAAAAGTTTGGGCATTTTTGGACTTACCAATTATTTTCTAAAAATCCATAACTAATACTTTTAACTACTTTAAATACCCTAAAATTTCTTATTTCCACCAAAAATCACCAAACTATTTTTACTAAATACTAGGGAAAATAACAAGCCTAGGAAAATTAGTTTCACAATTTTAGCATTTTTCTACATTTTTCTTCATATTTCTAAAGCTTTATTGAAAAAGAAAAAGGAAAAGGCTGAACAGGACTGGGCCAGTTCTAGCCCAGTCGGCCCAACCCAGAGTGGAAACGCGCCCGCGCGCCCCCGCGCCCTGGCAGCCTTACAGAAAGGCCCCTGTTTTCTTGAATATCCCGACAAAGCCCAAAGCACTATTTAACACAGCCGCTGACAATTTCAAAGACACCCTCGTACTTCTATCTATTCTCGGTTTGTAGTCCCCGACGACGGTGAACGTGGCCGCGCTCCGGTGAGCCACTGTACCGGCCGAACGGGTCCATGACCGGCGCTCCCGAGTAGCAGAAATGAAATAGGACCCGTCCTAACCCCTTTCCCCAACCCAATTTCACTAATGGTCAAATATGGAGCTCTGGCCACGGTGGCCGTGAGCATCGTAGCAAGACAGCCGTGTTCCCGGCGATGGGTGGCGGTCCGGTTCGATTGGAAGGGTCGGAGAGCATCACCCATACGTAAGTATGCTAGAACAGAGATGAAAAAGGAATGAGCAGACCTTAGGACGGCTGGCCGCGGTGAGGGTGTTTTTGCGGTGGCGGAAACCGAATTGGGGAAACTGTGAAATTCAAGCTCTCAGGTGAACGATTGAGGACGATATCTGGTGGCTGGGTGCGTGATGACCTTGCGGAGCTCATGGTGGCTTCAATTTATAGGGAAGCTAAGCGGTGGTGCCCAATTCTGAGTAGAGAGACCGGCGGTCGAGACGAAGGGTGAGTCACTGGTGGCCGCGCAACGTGGCTTTTACCGTGGCGGCACCTCCGGTGATCACCGGATATGTGTAGCATGGTTAGCCGCGACGTGGTAAAGCGTCAGGACACGCGGCGGGCGGCAATGATGGCTCAACGGCGGTGGAAATCTATCCGGGTGACCGATGAGCAAGGGGAGGGGGTACGGCGACTAGCCGGAATAGTTTACTGACCGGGCTTATCCACGGCGATGGTCACTGGGTGCTATCCGATCAACCCGAGCACGAATCGAAGCGGCGGCGGCACGAATCGCGGCGGAGGGAGTCATCGGCGGCGAGGATAGTCGCGCTAGCGACCTGATCCACTCGGGTTACTGTACCATGGGGAAATGGTATTCAGACAGCCTGACAGTCATAGTTTAGGACCAATTTTCTCTAAAGTTTCTCTAGTAACTTGCTCCACTCTCTGTAGCAAAGTTTCAGAGCTACAAACCAGCTACAATTCGACTATAGAGGTTGAACTCATTTGAGCACTGGATCAAGGTTCAATTCACACTCAAAGTTGACCCGGTTACACTGAAAAGCTGAATTCCAGAATGAATCCAGCCTGACAGCCAAGGTTTGAGTATGATTATCTCCAAATTTTTCTTAACAACTGAGCTCACATCCTTAAGCAAAGTTGTTCTCCTATAATTGGGCTACAAACTTGTTGTGGTCACTTTGGGCAAAAACCCTATGCTTTGAAAGTTACAAAGCCCCAAAGTTGAGCCAATATTACTGAAATTTCAGACTTAGTATAGAATTCAAATGAGGTCCATTTTGCAATTGAGTCCAAAACTTAGGGTTTGGCTTTCAAGTCCACATATTTGTGAACCAAAGGACTTAAGAAACTTATTTGACTTAGTTTTTGCACTTTAGTCCAAAAGTGGACTAATTTTGCACATAAGCCCCTAGGGTTTGGTTTTAGAGCTTTCCAGGGTTCCAATTAGGGTTTTTAGTATCCCAGGGGTATAAATGAGATTCAACTTTGTTTTTAGGGATATTTAATAACTATTACCCTAAAATATTTGGATTTTCTCAAGTTGGGTTAAGTTTTACCCCTTTAATCCCTGTTTAGGGTAAAGCTTCCCATCCAGGGTCCTATTTGCAAAATCCTTAAAACAGTACAACTTGTTTAAAATTTTTGCCTAATGAATGCACTCTAGGTGTATCAAACATATGCAATGCCAATGTTATGATGTCATGCTCAAGTTTTAGTTATAGTAACACCAGGAGTGTTACAAAATGTATGGACTTAAAATATTTTTTCTGTGTAGTGTGTACCCTTAACTGAAGCATGCACCTGATGAAACAATCAAAAGATATCTGCTGTTTCTTACCATTTAATATAACATACTGAAGCATAGTATACTGAATCAGTTTGGTTTAGTCTAAATAACATTACGGTTTAATCTAATATAATACAATCAAAAGAAGTACTTGAAGAAGCACAAGGTGCGAGATTGGCTCCGTGTGATTGCAGCCAACAAGGACCACGACGTCTATGAGCTGCGGTACTTCAACATTGCTAAGAACGAGGGCGAGGAAGAAGATTAGACTGCATTGCACTTATATCTCAGTTTTGAATAGTCCCGACCCGAGCAAACGAAACCCTAATTCCCCTCCTAAACGCGTAGAAGAATGAATCTACGCGCCCGACTACAATCCCCGTCGACCAGCAACAAATCCGCGGTTCTCCTCAAATCCCGGTCAACCCGAGGCGGGTGACCGCGAAATCTCGGCTCAAAATCCAAGGTTCCGCACCGGGAAAACTCGTGATGGGGTCGACGAGGAGGAAGAATCCAAGGAAATCGCGAGTTCTGGGTAGGAATTCGTACCTGCGCGTTGCTTGCTATCGCGACGCGAGCGAGCGGGGAGGGGAATTTGGGGGCAGATGGCAGAGCGAGGGAAAGATCATGGCGAGGAGATCATGGTGAGGAGATCTGTGGGGAAACGCGTAGCTCGGCGCGAGAGGTTGGCAAGGCTCATGGCGAGGAGATCAAGCTGGAGGTTGGCGCGGAGCTCGGCCGGCCGAGCTCGTCGCGGCGAGGAGGGTGGAAGTTGCAGAGCGCATCGAGGACGGGAAGGGCTGGTGGGCGAGGGGGAGAGCGATGTGGGGATCGTGGGAGGGTGGGCGTCGGTGGAGGACTGGAGAGACCGCATCGGACGGGGGAGGAGCTCCACGGCATATTGGACGACCGAGATAGCTAGATGGCAGAACGGCAGAACAGATAGAGGCAGACTACTCTTACATACTTAATAGGTAGTAGAGATTTCTCCACCGCCTGCCGCTGCCGGTGAGGCGGTGAGGGCGGCTGGACGCCATGCGGATGTATTATAATCCATCGCATCAGATTTTCCCCAAGCGTCTCGTCAGACGTAATGATCGGATCCTCTCGTCCACTCTCGACTCTAAACCAGCTTCTCAGGCTAATAAGCTGCTTCATACTGTTGCACGTCAACGATCTTGTGCGTGCTACTTTTTTTTGTTGGTTGTCGTCATCCGTCATCGAAGTTAGTGCTGGGAATCTGGGCCGGGCTTTTCGGGCTAGCACTAGCACGGCCCGAAAATAAGAGCCTAAAGCACGGTCTGGCACGAAATAATATGGGCCGGGCTGGCACGGCCTAAAGACTGGCCTGGGCCGGGCCTCAAATTCCGACCCGTCGGGCCCCAGCACGGCCCGCATAGATGGGTCGGGCTTGGGCCGTGCCGGCCCAATTAAGCTCAATCTGTTTAATTTATTTAATTTAGTAATATATCGACTTTATATTGTTCTTATATTTGGAGTTTATGTGTGTCGGGGACCATAATTAGGGGTACCCTCAAGACCCCTAAATCTCAGCTAGTAACCCCCATCAGCACAAAGCTGCAAAGGCCTGATGGGTGCGATTAAGTCAAGGATCGGTCCATTCAAGGGACACGATCGTGCCTCGCTCGAGCCTAGCCTCGGGCAAGGGAAGCCGACCCCGGAGAACCTACGTCTCACCCGAGGACCCCCCGTCCAGCAACGGGCACACTATCGGCTCGCCCGAGGCCCAGTCTTCATCGAGAAGCAACCTTGGCCACATCGCCACGCCGACCGACCAAATCGCAGGGGCATTTAATGCAAAGGTGGCCTGACACCTTTATCCTGACGCACGCCCTCCAGTCGACAGAGCCGAAGTGACTGCAGTCACTTCGCCGCTCTACTGACCGGTCTGACAAGAGGACAGCGCCGCCTGCGCCGCTCCGACTGCTGAGCCACCCGACAGAGTGAGGCTGACAGCAGCCAAGGCCAGCCTCGGGCGTCATAGGAAACTCAGCCTCACCCGACCCTAGGGCTCGGACTCGGGCTCAGCCCCGGAAGACGGCGAACTCCGCTCCGCCCGACCCAGGGCTCGGACATGGGCTCAACCCCGGAAGACGGCGAACTCCGCCTTGCCCGACCCCAGGGCTCGGACATGGGCTCAGCCCCGGAAGACGGCGAACTCCGCTCCGCCCGACCCAGGGCTCGGACTCGGGCTCAGCCCCGGAAGACGGTGAACTCCGCTCCGCCCGATCTAGGGCTCGGACTCGGGCTCAGCCCCGGAAGACGGCGAACTCCGCCTCGCCCGACCCTAGGGCTCGGACATGGGCTCAACCCCGGAAGACGACGAACTCCGCCTCGCCTGACCCGGGGGCTCGACCTCGACCTCGGAGGAGCCTCCACCTTGCCCAGCCTAGGGCACGGACCGACCACGTCAATAGGAAGCGCCATCATTACCCTACCCCGAGCTGACTCGGGCTACGGGGAACCAGACCGGCGTCCCATCTGGCTCGCTCCACCATGCGAGTAATGATGGCGCCCCGCATGCCCTGTGACGACGGCGGCTCTCAGCCCCCTTACGGAAGCAAGAGGACGTCAGCAAGGACTCGACAGCCCCAACAGCTGTCCTCCCGCCAGGCTCCAGCACACCTCCGACGGCCACGACACCACGCGAACTGGGTGCCAAGACCTCTCCGGCTGCCACGATGGCATGTACTTAGGGCGCTAGCTCTCCACCGCTAGACACGTTAGCACATTGCTACACTCCCCATTGTACACCTAGATCCTCTCCTTACGCCTATAAAAGGGAGGACCAGGGTCCTCTTACAAGGGGTTGGCCCGCGCGGAGAAGGACGGGACGGCGCTCGCGCAAGGTCGCTCGCTCCCACTCCCGCGTGGACGCTTGTATCCCCCTACTGCAAGCGCACCCGACTCAGGCGCGGGGCTAACACGAAGGCCGCGGGATCCACTCTCTCACGCCTGCCTCCCTCCGGCTGCTTCCTTTCCCCCCTTCGCGTTCCGCCTCGCGTCGACCCATCTGGGCTGGGGCACGCGGCGACAATTCACTCGTCGGTCCAGGGACCCCCCAGGTTTCGAAACACCGACAGTTGGCGCGCCAGGTAGGGGACCTGCTGCGTGTTGACGAACAGCTTCCCGTCAAGCTCCAGATGGGCAGTCTCCAGCAACCTTTCTGTAAGTGCAATCAACCCCAAGTGAGGGTTTTGGTGATTTAATGGCAAAACAAATAAGGGTACTAACAGTTTTTGTTCTCAGTGTTTGATTAGAAGGAAACAGGAACTTAAGGAAGCACCAAGGACTTCATGCAACGGACATATAAAATCTATGTAAAATCTTGTGTTGCATGATGTAATTCTTCCTTGTTCTTTTTCGCACAGGTACAGGTGTTTGCTATAGCTCAAGTCCCCAAATTCAAAAGCTATTTTTGAAAACCAAAAATCACTTTAACATTATTTGGTTGACCATGGTTAGGGTTGAGACCCCTAGAGTGTTCTTGCTGAAAAGTAGCTGAACTTCTTCAACTGCAGCTGAGCTTTCCAGCTGAACTTAACTTCAGCTGTGATGAGCTTCTTCAGCTGCAGCTGAGCTTTTCAGCTGAGCTGGACTTCAGCTGAGTTGAACTTTTTCAACTCCAGCTGAACTTCAACTTCAGCTGTGGACCTCTTTGACCATACCCAGCTGAACTTGCCCCCGGGCAGCTGAGCTGGGGTTTTCTCTCCAAAACTCTCTGGTCTAGACCAGCTGAACTGGTCCTGGGGGGCAGCTCAACTGGTCTCTGACCCTCTGACTTCTGATCTGCAGTCTGCCAGTCAGACTGGCAGTCAGGTCGCCAGGGGTGTCAGGGGGCGGTTCAACTGCCCTGGGGGGGGGGGCGGTTCAACCGGTCCTGGCTGTCTGAGGTCAGTCTGCCAGTCAGTCTGGCAGTCAGACTGGCAGACAGTCGGCTGACCTGTCAGGGGGCGGTTCAACCGCCCTAGGGGGCGGTTCAACCGGTTTTCATCGGGTTTTTTAGTCAAACGGCTAGTTTTTGAGCCGTGACTATAAATAGACCCCTCCCTCTCTCTCTTCTTGAATACGGCTGAACACTCACTCATTTATTGCTCACCTAACTTGAGACAAAGCACTCATCTCTCCATCTCTCTCACACTTAAATCTTCCTCAAGATTCAACCTTGTTGGAGGAGCTCTTGGGTGTGAGGTTTGTGCTTGTGCTCACGATTTGGTTTTCCTCTCCCATCTCTCTTTCAAAGACTTGAGCTTGTGCAAACCCCTCTTGTGCTTTCTTGGTGTTCTTGAAACCCTAGGTTTCAAGATCTTTGAGGTTGCTTGGGAGTCTCCAAATTTGTGGACGACCCTAAGAAGTTTGTATCACCCGCTCTTTGAGCTAAGATAAGAAGAGATTGCCTTGACCTTTGTGGTCGGCTTTTGGAGGATTAGGGTTGAAAAAGACCCGGCCCTTTGTGGGCTCCTCAACGGGGAGTAGGACACCTTTGTGGTGTGGCCAAACCTCGGATTAAATCTTGTGTCTTGTGTTCTTGCTTGTTTCAACTTGAGATATTTTTACTTGCAAGATTGACATAAAGATTTCTCCGTAGAGTTTATCTAGAAGTAAAATAGCCTTTACATATTCATCTTTTCATCCTCACTTAGCTATATCTTACTTCTCTCAAGAACTTGCGAAATACTTTTCGAGTAGATTTTAGTCTAAAGTTTTTAAAACAGTTGGATTGGTTCAGAGTGGTTCAACTTGCGTACGTAGCTGTTGAACCGGCCTGCACCAGTCGAACTGTGTATTTAACAATCTTTCGAAGTTTGTTGTGAAAATTTTCAGATTAGCCTATTCACCCCCCCTCTAGGCTACTTTCAATTGGTATCAAAGCCTCGTACCTCGTTTTACGCTTAACCGCGTGAGGAAACGATCATGTCTACTCAACGGGACCATGTGGATCCTATCCTCGAGGATATTCCCGTCACATCCTCCGGTGAGGAAGTGGACCCCAAGGTCCTCGACCTCGCCATGAAGATTGCCGAGAGGATGTTCCTCAAAATGAAAGAGGAAGATGCTAAGAAAAAGGCCGAAGAAGAAGAATCAAGAAGAAAGGCCGAAGAAGATAAAGGTAAGGGAACATTTGATTATAATGACGATCTAGTGGATCTTTTGGTGTCTAAGGTACTGAGCAAGGTAAGTCTCAACACCGAAGGATCATCTACCAAAAGCAAAGGTAATGACTTTAGCAAAGTTCAATTCGATTACTCTAGAAATTATATTCCCAACTTCTCTTCCGCCCCACTTGGAAAGTTACCAACTCTTAGTGAGTTGAACTATGATGAGTGGGCCGACAAGATGAAGTCGCATTTAATCGGTGTGCATCCTAGTCTTTGGGAGATTGTTAATGTAGGTATGTATAAGCCCGCCCAAGGAGAAGAGATGACTCCGAAAATGATGCAAGAGGTTCATCGAAATGCTCAAGCAGCGAGCATAATCAAAGGAAGTCTTTGTCCGGAAGAATACCGGAAAGTTCAAGGAAGAGAAGATGCCCGTGACATTTGGAATATTCTTAAAATGTCACATGAAGGAGATCCCAAAGCTAAAAGACATAGAGTTGAGGCTTTGGAAAGTGAGCTTGCAAGATATGATTGGACAAAGGGTGAGTCGCTTCAATCACTCTTTGATCGGTTGATGGTGTTGGTCAACAAAATAAGAGTTCTTGGGAGTGAAGATTGGAGTGACTCCAAGGTCACAAGATTATTCATGAGAGCATATAAAGAAAAGGATAAGAGTCTTGCAAGGATGATTAGGGATCGTGATGACTATGAGGATATGATGCCTCATCAATTATTTGCAAAGATTCAACAACATGAGTCCGAAGAAGCCCCTATCAAGTCAAGGGACTCTCATGCCTTGATCACTAATGAGCAAGACAACCCCAAGAAGAACAAAGACCACAAAGCAAAGAAAGTGGTCGAGACCTCAAGTGATGAAGATAGCTCAAGTGATGAAGACACTGCTATGTTCATCAAAACATTCAAGAAATTTGTAAGGAAAAATGACAAGTTCCAAAGGAAAGGAAAGAAGAGGGCATGCTATGAATGTGGCCAAACCGGTCATTTCATAGCGGATTGTCCTAACAAGAAGGAACAAGAAGCTAAGAAGGAATACAAGAAGGACAAGTTCAAAAAGGGGGGCAAGACCAAGGGATACTTCAAGAAGAAGAAATATGGTCAAGCCCATATTGGTGAAGAATGGAACTCCGATGAAGAGAGTTCTAGCTCCGAGGAAGAGGAAGTGGTGGCAAACGTGGCCATCCAATCTACATCAAGCTCGCAACTCTTCACCAACCTACAAGACGAATTCTACACTCCAACTTGCCTCATGGCAAAAGGAGATAAGGTAACCTTATTTAGTAATGATTTTTCAAATGATGATGATGATGATCAAATTGCCATGAAAAATAAAATGATTAAAGAATTTGGCTTGAATGGATACAATGTTATCACCAAATTAATGGAGAAGCTAGATAAAAGAAAAGCAACTCTTGATGCTCAAGAAGACTTGCTTATCCTTGAAAAGGAAAGAAACCTAGAGCTTCAAGAATTGCTTCACAATAAAGATGAAATGCTAGATGTCTTGACTAAGGAAGTATCTTTAGTCAAGATAACTATAGAGAATAAAGAAAAAGAAGTAATTAACATGAAAACCTCTATAGCTAATCTTGCAAATGAAAAGAATGCACTTGAAGCAAGCATGTTAAGCTTGAATGTTCAAAATCAAGAACTTCAAGTGCAACTTGGAAATTGCAAGAACATCAATGCCTCATCTTTAGTGCTTGAATCTAAGTCTAGCTTAAATGATAATTCTTGCAAACATTGTGCCAAATATCATGCTTCTTGTTGTCTAACTAACCATGCAAGGAAGAATAGCCCACAGGTGAAGGTCAAAGAAATTTTGAAAAGATGCTCTAGCAATGATGGGTTAAAGAAAGTTGAACCCAAGTACAAGTCCCTTAAGCCCAACAATGGAAGAAGGGGGCTTGGGTTCAACTCATCCAAGGAAAACCCTAGCACAGTGCATAAGGGGTGGAGATCCCCCAAGTTCATAGAGGGAACCACCCTATATGATGCCTTGGGGAGGATTCACTCCTCAAATGACAAGTCACCTCAGGTAAAGGTTAACTTGAGTTCCACAAAGAGTAAGATGAAGGAAGAGGGATCCTCAAGTGGACAAAAATTTAATGCTCCCATTTCCCACTCATATCTTTGTGATTATATGTTGACTTGGGATTTAGGAAAATTGGTTGTGAAATATGTGGGTGCCTACACTAAACGAAAAGTCATGAAAAGAAGTGTGTGGGTACCCAAGGCTATAACTAACAATGTAGGACCCAATTCAATTTGGGTACCTAAAAGCATAGCCTAAACTTGTTTTGCAGGTCTACTCCTCTGGTGGGTCAAGTTGGGTGCTTGACAGTGGATGTACAAATCACATGACCGGGGAGAAAGACATGTTTCATACATTGCAACTAACTCAAGAAGCACAAGAAATTGTGTTTGGAGATAGTGGCAAAAGTAAGGTGATTGGTATTGGTAAAATTCCTATCTCTGACCAACAATCACTTTCAAATGTTTTATTGGTAGATTCTTTAAGCTATAATTTGTTGTCCGTTTCACAACTTTGTGGAATGGGTTATAATTGTTTATTTTCGGATGTGGATGTGAAGATCCTTAGAAGGGAGGACTCCTCAGTTGCCTTTACCGGTCGCTTGAAGGGCAAGCTTTATCTTGTTGATTTCACAACAAGTAAAGTGACGCCTGAGACTTGTTTAGTGGCAAAGTCCGACAAGGGTTGGCTTTGGCATCGCCGGCTAGCCCATGTCAGTATGAGGAATTTGGCCAAACTTCAAAAGGATAATCACATCATTGGACTAACAAATGTTGTATTTGAGAAAGATAGGGTTTGTGGCGCATGCCAAGCAGGAAAGCAACATGGAGTCCCACATCAATCAAAGAATGTGGTCACAACAAAGAGGCCATTGGAGCTTCTTCACATGGACCTCTTCGGACCTGTGGCCTACATTAGTATTGGTGGTAGTAAGTATGGTTTAGTTATTGTTGATGATTTTTCTCGATTTACCTGGGTTTTCTTTTTAAGTGATAAAGGTGAAACTCAAGAAATTTTAAAGAAATTCATGAGACGAGCTCAAAATGAATTTGAGCTCAAAATCAAGAAAGTGAGAAGTGATAATGGGACGGAATTCAAGAACACAGGTGTCGAAGAATTCTTAGGAGAAGAGGGAATCAAGCATGAGTTCTCGGTGCCTTACACCCCACAACAAAATGGTGTTGTGGAAAGAAAGAACCGAACTCTAATTGAAGCTGCAAGAACCATGTTGGATGAGTACAAGACACCTGACAACTTTTGGGCAGAGGCGGTCAACACCGCCTGTCATGCAATCAACCGTCTCTATCTTCATAAGATCTACAAAAAGACTGCTTATGAGCTTCTCACTGGTAACAAACCAAAAGTTGATTATTTTAGAGTATTTGGTTGTAAGTGTTTTATTCTTAACAAGAAAGTCAAGAGCTCAAAGTTTGCTCCTAGAGTGGACGAGGGCTTCTTGCTTGGGTATGCATCAAATGCGCATGGATATCGTGTTTTCAACAATACCACCGGTATTGTTGAAATAGCGATAGACGTGACATTTGATGAGTCTAATGGCTCGCAAGGGCATATTTCTAATGACACTGCAGGAAATGAAGAACCACCTTGTGAGGCCATAAAGAAACTTGCAATAGGTGAGGTGAGACCTCAAGAAAGGGATGATGAAGAAGGAACCTTATGGATGACCAATGAGATAGTTGATGTGGGTGCAAGGGTGGTGAGTGACAAAGTCTCCACCCAAGCAAACCCATCAACCTCAAGTCATCCAAGCCACGAAGAAAATCATCAAAGGATGCCAACAGTGGTAGAAGATGAACAAGAAAGTATTGATGGTGAAGTGCCTCTTGATCAAGTAATTGATGAGGAGGAGCAAATACAAAGACATCCATCAGTGCCTCATCCTAGAGTCCATCAAACAATACAAAGGGATCATCCAGTGGACAACATCCTGGGTAGCATCAGGAGAGGGGTAACAACTCGATCTCGTTTAGCTAATTTTTGTGAATTTTACTCGTTTGTTTCCTCTCTTGAGCCACTTAAGGTTGAAGAAGCATTGGGTGATCCGGATTGGATAATTGCCATGCAAGAGGAGTTAAACAACTTCGCCCGGAATGAAGTCTGGTCCTTAGTCCAAAGACCCAAACAAAATGTGATTGGGACTAAATGGGTCTTTAGGAACAAGCAAGATGAACATGGCGTGGTTACAAGAAACAAGGCACGGTTGGTTGCCCAAGGCTATACTCAAGTGGAAGGACTCGATTTTGGCGAAACATATGCGCCGGTAGCAAGGTTAGAATCAATTAGAATATTAATTGCATATGCTACTAACCATGATTTCAAGCTATATCAAATGGATGTCAAGAGCGCATTTCTAAATGGACCACTACAAGAGAGAGTATAGGTGGAGCAACCACCGGGTTTTGAAGATCCAAAGAAGCCAAATCATGTTTATCTTCTTCACAAGGCACTCTACGGGCTTAAACAAGCCCCTAGAGCTTGGTATGACTGTCTTAAAGAATTTTTAATTAAGAATGGGTTTACAATAGGAAAAGCTGACTCTACCTTATTTACTAGAAAAGTTGACAATGAATTATTTGTGTGCCAAGTATATGTTGATGACATTATATTTGGTAGTACTAATGAAAAATTTTGTGAAGAGTTTAGCAAAGTAATGACGAACAGGTTTGAGATGTCTATGATGGGCGAGCTTAAATACTTCCTGGGATTTCAAGTCAAACAGCTCAAGGAAGGTACTTTTCTATGCCAAACCAAATATACACAAGATATGCTCAAGAAATTTGGCATGGAAAAGGCAAAACACGCCAAGACTCCAATGTCATCAAATGGACATCTCGACCTAAATGAGGAAGGTAAACCCGTAGATCAAACATTATATAGATCAATGATAGGATCACTGCTTTACTTATGTGCATCTAGACCTGATATTATGTTGAGTGTTTGCATGTGTGCACGTTTTCAAGCAAATCCTAAAGATTGCCATCTTGTAGCAGTTAAGAGAATTTTAAGATACTTAGTTCACACCCAAAACCTAGGATTATGGTATCCCAAAGGCTCCCTTTTCGATTTACTTGGCTATTCTGACTCAGATTATGCCGGTTGCAAAGTAGATCGAAAAAGTACTACTGGGACTTGCCAATTCCTTGGGCGGTCCTTAGTATCATGGAGTTCCAAGAAACAAAATTGTGTTGCACTTTCCACTGCAGAAGCTGAGTACATAGCAGCTGGGGCATGTTGTGCACAGTTGTTATGGATGAAGCAAACCCTTAGAGACTTTGGTTGTGAGTTTAACAAAATTCCACTTTTGTGTGACAATGAGAGTGCCATAAAACTTGCAAACAACCCTGTGCAACACTCTAGAACTAAACATATTGACATCCGACACCATTTCTTGAGAGACCACGAAGCCAAAGGAGATATCGAATTGTTTCATGTGAGCACCGAAAATCAACTAGCCGATATCTTCACAAAACCCCTCGATGAGACTAGGTTTTGCTTTCTTAGGAGTGAATTAAATATCTTAGATTCTCGTAACTTATCTTGAAAACGGTCATAAAAATTGTTTGATTCACTATTTTTGATTGATAGTTTTAAAAGCTATGTGATGATCTTTCAAAAACTTTGTGAAAATGTTAAAAAAAAATTGAATGCATTTTCGTGCTAAGATTTCTTTTTGGGGCTCAACTGGCTTGTCCAGCTGAACTTTCTAGTTCAGCTAAGGAGGCCAGCTGAACTTTCTAGTTCAGCTGGAGGAGGTCAGCTGAACTTTGCAGCTGAACTTCAGCTCAGCTGCTTTTGACCAGATTTTACCAGGAGCACCCTGGCCAAAACCGGTTGAACCGGTGTTGTTGACCGGTTGAACCGGTCTCTGACCGGTCAGCGCAGGTCTGTCCGCGCGCAGATCTGTCCGCTGCACCTTTTTCAGTCGCGCAGTCGCTTTTTCAGCAGGGCAGCAGTGTCAGGCGCTGTTTGACTGGTCACATCCGAGGCGCCGCGTAGGATTTTTTTTTGGTCACATCTTGCTGGGGCGCGCAGCATCTTTTTGACCGGTCGCTTCCACTTTTGCTGGCGCCTAGCGTGCAAGTTTTTTTCTGGTCGTTTTTTTTGCAGGGCGCACAACATTTTTTTTGACCGGTCATTTCTTCTGTTGGGCGCGCATTTTTTTACTTGCTGCCGCTCAGCAGCATCTGTCAGCGCCCCTGTCCGGTCACTTCACGCTCAGAATCCTTTTTTTTCTGGCTGTGCATGTAGAAGCTTTTCCACTTTTTCCTGTCCGGTCATTTCACGCGCGCGCAGAATCTTTTTTTGTCACTGTTTGGTCTCAGCCGCACTCAAGCATCTGGCGCGCAGCATTTTTTTTTTGACCCGTCACTTCCTACGGCCTGGCGCCCATTTCTTTTTCCTGTCCGGTCACAACCTGGCATGCAGGGGGTAAGGACGCCATGCAGTATTTTTTGGTCTCCGCTGTGCTCTAGCGTCAGTGCGCGAGCTTCTTTTTTTTCCAGCAGTGCATGCAAATGTCTGAGCGCGCGCAGTTTTTTTTTTTGGACGCTTCTGCACAGCCCGTCTTGGCGCCAGTTGCTGCGCCATGTTGTTTTTTTTAAAATCCCTGCAGTACACTTTTTCAGAATCCTGCGTCAGAAATTTGTTTTTTTTGGCATCTTTCCTCCGCTGTTTCTGGTTCTCTGACCACACTGGTCAGAACCAGCTGAACTGGCCCATGGGGGCGGTTGAACTGGTCCTGAGGACCAGCTCAACTGCCTATATATACTTGACTCTCCCCTTCTCTTCTCCCACTTCATTCACTCTCGCCTTGGTCGCTTCACAACCTTTAGAGCCTCTCCTTCACACACTTCAACCGCTTCACAGTTTCACCACCGTTTTCAATCATGGTGCGTCGTCGCAACCCCTCTGTGGTTGAGTTTAGCAGCGACTCCGACGAGATTCAGGAGGAATCTCCCGTCCCCTCTCCTCCGCCTCGTCGCTCCCTCTCTAAGAGAGGACGTGGCTCTGGTCGGATGCCTGGCGAGGGCTCTTCCTTGCCCTCGCAGCCGACTCGCGGGAGACGCCAAAAGGTTGGCGCCTCTCGTCCTCGTCGTAGCACGTCTTCCTCAGGGTATGCTCCCTGCCAAGAGGAGGATGGGGCTTTCGACGACGTCGTCGACCTTCCGGCGCCTGATGCTCTCTACGTCACCGGACTGCACATGCATCCGGCGAACGTCAGCCGCGGTCCGCATGAATCTCCCATCGACTTCACTCAGAAGGGAATAGACACCCTTCAGCGTCTGAGGTTTACCAACCCTACTCTCACTCCTCGTCATCCTGGTGTCCAGGACTCTCGGTTCTGGAATCTTTTCCAGGCTGACTTCTACAACTCTGTCATTCTTACCAAGAAACACCCAATCGTCCGACATAGATTTATTGACTGGGAGGGTTGTGAGAATATGGGAGATGCTGACATGTCGTCAGCTCTCGTAAACTTAGAGAGAAAGGGGTTACGTAACATTATGACCATGGAATACCCCTGGAACGATGAGGTGGTAGCTCAGTTCTATGCCACCCTCTGGATAAAGAAAGTAGATGAGGAAGCCGATGGGTATGATTACCCAGTCATGTATTTCTTCATCCAGGGTAACTGGCACAAAGTCAGTTATCGTCGTTTTGCCCATATTCTGGGCTTCTCTGATGCAGACATTCAGGGCAGCAACATGCGAGTGCATGGCATTCGGCTGCCCATGCGGGAAGAGACGGAATTCATTCATGTCTCTACTGAGCGGGAGTTCTGGACAACCGCTAACATGCATAGGTACTACAGGTACCTTAATTCCTTGTCCCGGATGACCGTTCTCCCAAAGGGCGGTAATCAAATGAACGTCCTTGGGGAGAGTCGAGTCCTCCTCCTCCTCCTTGCTCCCAACAGTCTCGCCCGCATCAATGTGTTTGACATGATCTGGGAAGAGATCGTCCGTGCTTCCTGGTCTCCTCACAGAGGGTGTCTTCATGCACCCTTTATCATGAAGATGATCGAAGTGGTCACCCAGACCCACTTCGAAAAACCCGTCAAACACTCCCACTACGTACCCTACTGGGTTGATTCCTCCAACCCAGCTGCTCGTACGAAGCGGGTTCCCTCACGGTCTGGAGGCCCTACCTCCTCCTCTGAGCCACCTCGCCAGCCTCCTCACCATCCTTCCTCCTCTCCCCCCGCTGCTGCCTCGCGTCCCTCTCCTGGCCGCGGATCTCCCATGCCACGTGCTCGTGGTCGTGGTCGAGGTCGTGGCCGCGGGATGGGCGCTCGTTTAGTCCATGGGCTTGCGGCATTTTTCTCCATGTGCCGCAACATTTCTGCTGATGTCCATGAGGTGGCACGGCGTCAGCGGGAGACTGACGACAATCTTCGTCGTCAAGCTTCCTCCATGGGCATGCCTTTTGTCCCTCGTTCGCCTGATGTGCCTCTCCATCCTCCTCCCCCGGAGATCAATGAGTGGCACCAGCAGGCCTACGGGGTGCCTTTTATGTCTGCAGACGATGAAGATGAAGAAGTCTATGTTGATGATCGCGAGGAGTTTGCCCCGCCTCCCTACCATGGGGATCCGGGTCAATCATCCTCCCACCCTCCGCCTCCTTACCCGGGTCCGGGACCCATTCCTGGTGACCCTAGGCCATCCGGCTCCGGTTACCACCACCACCCTCCACCTCCTCCTGATCATCGTACATCTTCGGCATCTGTTTTTTCTGCGGCTGATGAGCCACCTCGGGACTCCACTTTTGAGGAGGACGCGATGAGGACTTTTTTCCCTGACTACACTTCATATCCTCCATCGTATCCTTCGTCATATCCTCCTCCTGGAGGATACTAATTCTTGTATCCTTGTCTCTCTCTCCGTTTTTGGTACTTGTTGCCAAAAAGGGGGAGAAAATCCAATTTCTAGTTTGTGGTTCTTTTGTTTTTTTTCCTTTGGATTATTTTTGTTTTTTGGCCACTGTTGTGGCTTGTATTTTTTTACCATTGTATGAAATAAAACTGTTGGATTGTTATTCAAAGTAATATGATGGTCTTTTGGCCATTATCTTGTGTCCTATCAGTTTGTAATGTCTACTCTGCTATGAAGTAAAAATAATGGGTGTTTAGAGATAATCATGTGCATCACAACTCCTGTTTTGACACTCTTGCACCCCTCGGATGATTGTATTTAGTATGGTTGTTGTCACTATCTCTAAATGTGTTGCTCACATGACATATTATGTCAAGACGTTGGATTCACAATCGTGCACACATTTAGGGGGAGCCATCTACATACAATCATTCAAAAGAAATTTTCTATTGCAAATATATATCTTTTGACCTTAATTGTTTTGGCATCAATCACCAAAAAGGGGGAGATTGTAAGTGCAATCAACCCCAAGTGAGGGTTTTGGTGTTTAATGACAAAACAAATAAGGGTACTAACAGTTTTTGTTCTCAGTGTTTGATTAGAAGGAAACAGGAACTTAAGGAAGCACCAAGGACTTCATGCAACGGACGTATAAAATCTATGTAAAATCTTGTGTTGCATGATGTAATTCTTCCTTGTTCTTTTTCGCACAGGTACAGGTGTTTGCTATAGCTCAAGTCCCCAAATTCAAAAGCTATTTTTGAAAACCAAAAATCACTTTAACATTATTTGGTTGACCATGGTTAGGGTTGAGAAACCTAGAGTGTTCTTGCTGAAAAGCAGCTGAACTTCTTCAACTGCAGCTGAGCTTTCCAGCTGAACTTAACTTCAGCTGTGATGAGCTTCTTCAGCTGAGTTGAACTTTTTCAACTCCAGCTGAACTTCAACTTCAGCTGTGGACCTCTTTGACCATACCCAGCTGAACTTGCCCCCGGGCAGCTGAGCTGGGGTTTTCTCTCCAAAACTCTCTGGTCTAGACCAGCTGAACTGGTCCTGGGGGGCAGCTCAACTGGTCTCTGACCCTCTGACTTCTGATCTGCAGTCTGCCAGTCAGACTGGCAGTCAGGTCGCCAGGGGTGTCAGGGGGCGGTTCAACCGCCCTGGGGGGGCGGTTCAACCGGTCCTGGCTGTCTGAGGTCAGTCTGCCAGTCAGTCTGGCAGTCAGACTGGCAGACAGTCGGCTGACCTGTCAGGGGGCGGTTCAACCGGTTTTCATCGGGTTTTTTAGTCAAACGGCTAGTTTTTGAGCCGTGACTATAAATAGACCCCTCCCTCTCTCTCTTCTTGAATACGGCTGAACACTCACTCATTTATTGCTCACCTAACTTGAGACAAAGCACTCATCTCTCCATCTCTCTCACACTTAAATCTTCCTCAAGATTCAACCTTGTTGGAGGAGCTCTTGGGTGTGAGGTTTGTGCTTGTGCTCACGATTTGGTTTTCCTCTCCCATCTCTCTTTCAAAGACTTGAGCTTGTGCAAACCCCTCTTGTGCTTTCTTGGTGTTCTTGAAACCCTAGGTTTCAAGATCTTTGAGGTTGCTTGGGAGTCTCCAAATTTGTGGACGACCCTAAGAAGTTTGTATCACCCGCTCTTTGAGCTAAGATAAGAAGAGATTGCCTTGACCTTTGTGGTCGGCTTTTGGAGGATTAGGGTTGAAAAAGACCCGGCCCTTTGTGGGCTCCTCAACGGGGAGTAGGACACCTTTGTGGTGTGGCCGAACCTCGGATTAAATCTTGTGTCTTGTGTTCTTGCTTGTTTCAACTTGAGATATTTTTACTTGCAAGATTGACATAAAGATTTCTCCGTAGAGTTTATCTAGAAGTAAAATAGCCTTTACATATTCATCTTTTCATCCTCACTTAGCTATATCTTACTTCTCTCAAGAACTTGCGAAATACTTTTCGAGTAGATTTTAGTCTAAAGTTTTTAAAACAGTTGGATTGGTTCAGAGTGGTTCAACTTGCGTACGTAGCTGTTGAACCGGCCTGCACCAGTCGAACTGTGTATTTAACAATCTTTCGAAGTTTGTTGTGAAAATTTTCAGATTAGCCTATTCACCCCCCCTCTAGGCTACTTTCACTTTCCGGCCCGGGACGGTGCTCCGTTTCGGCAATCTTGAGTTCATGTCCCTCGACGGCAGCTACGACATGATACTCCTTCCCCCGCCGCGCGACAGCGACAATGGCGGTCGACAACCCGCTCGCCGACGGGGAAATCGACGACGCCTTCCCCACGTGGTGGAAGGACGACATTCGGGCTTGTCCCGTCCCCTCCCCCGCCGACGGAGGAGGAGGCGGGGCAACCAAGGCCAAGCGGGAAACGACACCTCGTTGGCTGTCGAGCGAGTCGACGGCGCCGGCGCCCCAACGGAGGGCGCGTCGGGCATCGATCTCGCGTCTGAGACGAAGACGAGCGCCGCCTCACCGCAACACGCCAATCTCAAGCAAACGCATGACGCCAGCACGCTCGCGAAGGATTTGCTAGGAGTCACCCTCGTACCTGAGACAACGGTGCAGTCAGTCCCAGACGCGACCTTGTCACCGCCCGTCGACCGAAAGGTACCGACCGATTCCCATCTCGCGTCTTTTGGATTTGGCCTCGACCCACCAAGCAACTCCGCTTCGGTGAGCACTCTCATAGAGGCAAGTCCAAACCCTCTGGGGTATCGTGTGCGGTCACCCTGGGACCGACTGACGGCCGACTCGACCTATGAGCCCTCGAGGTCCGAGGAAGATGGCGAGCCCGACCTCTGTTGGGATTTCTCCGGACTTGGTAACCCCAGTGTCGTGCGGGACTTCATGACCGCATGTGACTACTGCCTTTCCGACTGTTCCGACGGCAGCCGCGGCCTCGACAACGAGGACCGCGACCCAAGTCGTGAATGTTTCCACGTCGATCTAGGGGGTCTCGGCGAAGGCAACCATCTTGGTATGCCAGAAAACGGTGATCCCCCTAGGCCCGTGCCTCGCGTTGACATCCTTCGGGAGCTAGCTGTGGTCCCCGTCCCGGCGGGGGGTCCTGACCCACAACTCGAGCAAATCCGCGAGAGGCAGGCCAGGCTCGACGAGAGAGCAGGAACGCTTGTGCCGATCCGCCGGGACATCTGGCAGGAATGGGCGGTCCAACCCCCGGCCGGAGAAGCGCGTCATCTCCCCCAGGACATCTAGCACCGCATCGCCGACGACGTCAGGGTGAGGCCGCCGCCGGATTCCAGCGGAGTCAGCCAGAACCTGGCTGCAGCGGCAATACTCCTCCGCGCGATGCCGGAGCCATCAACCACCGAGGGGCGGCGTATCCAGGGAGAGCTCAAGAATCTCCTGGAGGACGCCGTGGTCCGACGGGCCGAAAGCTCTGCCTCCCGAAGGCAGGGGTTCCCCTCGGAACATCGCGCCGCGACTTCCCGATTCATGCGGGAAGCCTCGGTCCACTTCGGGCGCACACGCAACACAGCGCCTGCGGCCCCGGGTCGCCTCGGCAACGAGCGCCATCATCACAGCCGTTGGGCTCACCTCGACGACAGGGCGTGCCGAGGCTACCACCCCAGGCGTGGGGGACGCTACGACAGCGGGGAGGATCGGAGCCCTTCGCCCGAACCACCCGGTCCGCAGGCTTTCAGCCGCGCCATACGACGGGCACTGTTCCCGACCCGGTTCCGAACCCCGACTACTATCACGAAGTACTCGGGGGAGACGAGACCGGAACTGTGGCTCGGGACTATCGGCTGGCCTGCCAATTGGGTGGAACGGACGATGATAACCTCATCATCTGCAACCTCCCTCTGTTCCTCTCCGACACCGCTCGAGCCTCGCTGGAGCACCTGCCCTCGGGGCAGATCTCCAACTGGGACGACCTGGTCCCAGCCTTTGCCGGCAATTTCCAGGGCACGTACGTGCGCCCTGGGAACTCCTGGGATCTCCGAAGCTGCCGACAGGAGCCGGGAGAGTCTCTCCGGGACTACATCCGGCGATTCTCAAAGCAGCGCACAGAGCTGCCCAACGTCACCGATTCAGATGTCATCGGCGCGTTCCTCGTCGGCACCACCTGCCGTGACCTGGTGAGCAAGCTGGGCCACAAGACCCCCACCAAGACGAGCGAGCTGATGGACATCGCCACCAAGTTCGCCTCTGGCCAGGAGGCGGTTGAGGCCATTTTCCGGAAGGACAAGCAGCCCCAGGGCCGCCCACCAGAAGATGCCCCGAGGCGTCAACTCAGCGCGGCGCCAAGAAGAAAGGCAAGAAGAAGTCGCAAGCGAAACGCGACACCGTCGACGCGGACCTTGTCGCCGCCGCCGAGTACAAGAACCCTCGGAAACCTCCCGGAGGTGCCAACCTCTTAGACAAGATGCTCAAGGAGCCGTGCCCCTATCATCAGGGGCCCATCAAGCACACCCTTGAGGAGTGTGCCATGCTTCGATGACACTTCCACAAGGCCGAGCCACCCGTGGAGGGTGGCAAGGCCCTCGACGACACAAAGGAGGAAGATCACAAGGCAGGAGGGTTCCCCGAGGTCCGCGACTGCTTCATGATCTACGGCGGGCAAGTGGCGAATGCCTCGGCTCGGCACCGCAAGCAAGAGCATCGGAAGGTCTGCTCGGTAAAGGTGGCGGCGCCAGTTTACCTAGACTGGTCCGACAAGCCCATCACCTTCGACCAGGCCGACCATCTAGACTACGTGTCGTGCCCGGGGAGATACCCACTCGTTGTCGACCCCATCATCGGCAACGTCAGGCTCACCAAGGTCCTCATGGACGGAGGCAGCGGCCTCAACATCATCTACGCCGAGACCCTCGGGCTCCTGCGGATTGATCTGTCCTTGGTCCGGACGGGCGCTGCGCCTTTCCACGGGATCGTCCCCGGGAAGCGCGTTCAACCCCTCGGACAACTCGACCTACCCGTCTGCTTCGGGACGCCCTCCAACTTTCAAAAGGAGACCCTCACGTTCGAAGTGGTCGGGTTTCGAGGAACCTACCACGCAGTGCTGGGGAGGCCATGCTACGCCAAGTTCATGGCCGTCCCCAACTACACCTACCTCAAGCTCAAGATGCCGGGCCCCAACGGGGTCATCACCGTTGGGCCCACGTACCGACACACGTACGAATGCGATGTGGAGTGCGTGGAGTACGCCGAGGCCCTCGCCGAATCCAAGGCCCTCATCGCTGACCTAGAGAGCCTCTCTAGGGAGGCGCCCGACGTGAAGCGCAACGCCGGCAACTTCGAACCAGCGGAGACGGTCAAGTCCGTCCCTCTCGACCCCTGCAACGACGCCTCCAAGCAGATCCGGATCGGTTCCGAGCTCGACCCCAAATAGGAAGCAGTGCTCGTCGACTTTCTCCATGCAAACGCCAACGTTTTCGCGTGGAGTCCCTCGGACATGCCCAACATACCGAGGGAAGTCGCCGAGCACTCTCTGGATATTCGAGCTGGGGCCTGACCCGTGAAGCAACCTCTGCGCCGATTCGACGAAGAAAAGCGCAGGGCCATAGGCGAGGAGATCCACAAGCTACTGGCGGCAGGGTTCATCAAAGAGGTATTCCATCCCGAATGGCTTGCCAACCCTGTGCTTGTGAGAAAGAAAGGGGGGAAATGGCGGATGTGTGAAGACTACACTGGTCTAAACAAAGCATGTCCGAAGGTTCCCTACCCTCTGCCTCGCATCGATCAGATCGTGGATTCCACTGCTGGGTGCGAAACCCTGTCTTTCCTTGATGCCTACTCAGGGTATCACCAGATCAGGATGAAAGAGTCCGACCAGCTCGCGACTTCATTCATCACACCCTTCGGCATGTACTGCTATGTTACAATGCCGTTTGGTTTGAGGAATGCGGGGGCAACGTACCAGCGATGCATGAACCATGTGTTTGGCGAACACATCGGCCGAACGGTCGAGGCCTACGTCGATGACATCGTAGTCAAGACGAGGAAGGCCTCCGACCTCCTTTCCGACCTTGAAGTGACATTCCGATGTCTCAAGGCGAAAGGCGTGAAGCTTAATCCCGAAAAGTGTGTCTTCGGGGTCCCCCGAGGCATGCTCTTGGGGTTCATCGTCTCCGAGCGGGGCATCAAAGCCAACCCGGATAAGATTGTAGCCATCACCAGCATGGGGCCAATCAAGGACTTGAAAGGCATACAGAGGGTCATGGGATGTCTCGCGGCTCTGAGCCGCTTCATCTCGCACCTCGGCAAAAGAGGTCTGCCTCTGTACCGCCTCTTAAGGAAGGCCGAGTGCTTCGCTTGGACTCCCGAGGCCGAGGAAGCCCTCAGGAACCTAAAGGCGCTCCTCACGAACGCGCCCATCTTGGTGCCTCCCGCTGCCGGAGAAGCCCTGTTGATCTACGTCGCCGCAACCACCCAGGTGGTTAGCGCCACGATCGTGGTTGAGAGACGAGAAGAAGGGCATACATTGCCCATCCAGAGGCCAGTCTACTTCATCAGTGAGGTACTGTCCGAGACCAAGATCCGCTACCCACAAATCCAGAAGCTGCTGTACGCGGTGATCCTGACACGGCAGAAGTTGTGACACTACTTCGAGTCTCATCCGGTGACTGTGGTGTCATCCTTCCCCCTGGGAGAGATCATCCAGTCCCGAGAGGCCTCGGGTAGAATTGCGAAGTGGGCAGTGGAGATCATGGGCGAGACGATCTCGTTCGCCCCTCGGAAGGCCATCAAGTCCCAGGTCTTGGCGGACTTCGTGGCTAAATGGGCCGACACCCAGCTCCCGACGGCTCCGATCCAACCGGAGCTCTGGACCATGTTTTTCGACGGGTCGCTGATGAAGATGGGGGCTGGCGCAGGCCTCCTTTTCGTCTCGCCCCTCGGGAAGCACCTACGCTACGTGCTACGCCTCCACTTCCCGGCGTCCAACAATGTGGCAGAGTACGAGGCTCTGGTAAACGGGTTGCGAATCGCCATCGAGCTAGGGGTCCGACGCCTCGACGCTCGCGGTGACTCGCAGCTCGTCATCGACCAAGTCATGAAGAACTCCCACTGCCGCGACCCGAAGATGGAAGCCTACTGCGATGAGGTTCGGCGCCTGGAAGACAAGTTCTACGGGCTCGAGCTCAACCACATCGCCCGACGCTACAACGAGACTGCAGACGAGCTAGCTAAAATAGCCTCGGGACGAACAACAGTTCCCCCGGACGTATTCTGCCGAGACCTGCATCAACCCTCCGTCAAGACCGAGGACACGCCCGAGCCCGAGGCACCTTCGGCTCCGCCCGAGGCACCTTCGGCTGAGTCTGAGGTATCCTCGGCTCAGTCCGAGGTACCCTCGGCCCAGTCCGAGGTACCCTCGGCACGGTCCGAGGTACCCTCGGCTCAGCCCGAGGTACCCTCGGCCCCCGAGGGTGAGGCACTGCGCGTCGAGGGGGAGCAGAGCGAGGTCACGCCTAATCAAAGCTGGCAGACTCCGTACCTGCAATATCTCCACCGAGGAGAGCTGCCCCTCGACCAACCCGAAGCTCGGCGGTTGGCGCGGCGCGCCAAGTCTTTCGTCTTGCTGGGAGATGGGAAGGAGCTCTACCACCGCAACCCCTCAGGCATCCTCCAGCGATGCATTTCCATCGCCGAAGGCCAGGAGCTCTTGCAAGAGATACACTCGGGGGCTTGCGGCCATCACGCAGCACCTCGGACCCTCGTTGGAAACGCCTTCCGACAAGGATTCTACTGGCCGACGGTGGTGGCCGACGCTACTAGAATTGTCCACACCTGCGAAGGGTGTCAGTTCTACGCGAGGCAGACCCACCTGCCCGCTCAGGCTCTGCAGACCATACCCATCACCTGGCCGTTTGCTGTGTGGGGTCTGGACCTCGTTGGCCCCTTGCAGAAGGCACCCGGGGGCTACACGCACCTGTTGGTCGCCATCGACAAATTCTCCAAGTGGATCGAGGTCCAACCCCTAAACAGCATCAGGTCCGAACAGGCGGTGGCGTTCTTCACCAACATCATCCATCGCTTTGGGGTCCCGAACTCCATCATCACCGACAACGGTACCCAGTTCACCGGCAGAAAGTTCTTGGACTTCTGCGAGGATCACCACATCCGGGTGGACTGGGCTGCCGTGGCTCACCCCATGACGAATGGGCAAGTGGAGCGGGCTAACGGCATGATCCTGCAAGGACTCAAGCCTCGGATCTACAACGACCTCAACAAGTTCAGCAAGCGGTGGATGAAGGAACTCCCCTCGGTGGTCTGGAGTCTGAGGACAACGCCGAGCCGAGCTACGGGCTTCACACCGTTCTTTCTAGTCTACGGGGCCGAGGCCATCTTGCTCACAGACTTAGAATACGGTTCCCCGAGGGCGAGGGCCTACACCAACCAAAGCAATCGAGTCAACCGAGAAGACTCACTGGACCAGCTGGAGGAGGCTCGGGACATGGCCTTACTACACTCGGCGCGGTACCAGCAGTCCCTGCGACGCTACCACGCCCGAGGGGTTCGGTCCTGAGACCTCCAGGTGGGCGACCTGGTGCTTCGACTGCGACAATACGCCCGAGGGCGGCACAAACTCACGCCTCCCTGGGAAGGGCCATTCGTCATCGCCAAGGTTCTGAAGCCCGGAACATACAAGCTGGCCAACAGTCAAGGCGAGGTCTACAGCAACGCTTGGAACATCCAACAGCTACGTCGCTTCTACCCTTAAGATGCTTTCAATTTGCTCGTATACCTCATTCACACACCAAGTCTGGTCGTCAAGGAAGGGTCAGCCTTGCCTCAGCAAAGCCCGACCCTCCCTCGGGGGCTAGAAGGGGGCAACCCCCTCCGCGTCAAAATTTTCCTCGAAAAAAGAAAAAAAATCTTTTCTGCCAGAATGCCTTTCGTGCTCTTCGACTACTTCAAAAGTGGATCCTGAAAACGATGGAGTACACGTAAGCAGCCAAGGCTGACCGAGACGAGGGACTCCTACGCCTCCGGGATACGGATACCTTACTCATCACCTTCTGCGATAAGTAACTCGCGCTCGGATAAGTGACTCCGCGGACCGAACAAGTCTTCATGCTCGAGAGCTCCTCTGCCGAAATGATTTTTCGGGCCTTCTCGACTGCGTCGGTAACAGAACCCTATGGACGAGTAAGAGCGCGCGTAAGCGGCAAGGCCGACCGAGCCGAGGGATTCCTACGCCTCCGGGATACGGATACCTCACTCATCACCTTCCGTGAAAAGCAACTCTCACCCGCACAAACAATTCTGTTACCGACAAATGAGTCCGAATACTCAAAACAAGAGGAAAAGAAACGCAGCTTTACAACACGACGACGGTGTGTTTAGGCCTCGGCGGTCACAGAAAACATACACACACTACAAGACAACCCGATCCTGTAGGCTCGGACGTCGACAGCCGAAGGGGGCAGCAGCACCCTCGGCATCAACTACACCTTCTGCGGGGTCTGACCTAGCCTCGGACGGCGACGCGGTCGGAGGGCCCCCACTCTGAAGGACGGCATCAGCACCACACCTGGGCCATCGCCGCCAGGGTCTTCTTCGAGAATCCGGCCTGAGCAGGCGACTGGGCCGGTCACCCCGAGGCCTTGGCCAGCTGTCCCGCAAAGACATCAGCTCGGCTTGTGGCCTCGGCAGCTCACCTCCGGCGTCGGTTCCGCCAGCGGACGACCCGGCCAGGCTCTGGCCGACCACACCACCTTTTTCGAAGCCAACTCTGCCTCCGTCCGTGCTGACACCGCTACCTCCGGCTTCGACTCATCGAAGGGCGGCCGAGGGGTTCCATTAACTAAGCAAGAGGGGCCTCGGACAGCAAGGCCGACCGAGCCGAGGAACTCCTACGCCCTCGGGATACGGATACCTCACTTGTCACCTTTGCACGAGGCAACTCACGCTCGGTGAAGCGGTTCAGATAATCAACAAGGCGAGTCTTAGTGCTCGAAATGAAGAAAAAACACGGCTCCATGCCGAAAATACATACACGTTCAGGCCTCGACAACCGCATTGAACAAAACACCGGCACTTAAGGTGCCTTTACAAACGGAACTCCGGTTCCACCTCCGCAGGTACGAACAACCCCACACGATTGGGGGGCCTGTAGAGCAACAGAAGACCGACGAACGGCTCGTCGTCGCCCGCCCCGGCAGCGGCAATGACGACAACTTCTGCTCCGGAGGGCCGAACAGCAGCAGCGATGACCTCAGGGCGGATGCTGCTGCCATGAGGCCCTCGCCCATGCCCCCAACTCGAGAGGCAAGGACGGGCAGAAGGCCGTAGAGTTGGAGGTCAGTCCGTGGGTGGCGCCGGCTAGCTCGTCGGTGGCGGAACCTCTTCCAGTTGCCGTGGCGGAAGGCGGCACTGGGAGCGGCTCCGAAGCCGCTTGGCTCAGAGAGCCGGGCACGCGGCAGCTGCCCATGCCACAAACGGCGGACGCCCTTCCCCCCGATTGAAAGTTCCCTTTGGCCCGCGAACAGGATCTAGATGTCGCCTAGAGGGGGGTGAATAGGCGAATAAAAATTATCACTTTAAAACTTAAATCTTACTCTACTCGAAGACAGGATTGCAGTGGAGTGAAGAATCCTTCGAGTAGGTTGCAGTGGAATTGAAGTACCTGTCTTACGAATATCCTGCACTTCAAGGAAAGCTAGTACCACAAGTAAGTAGTGAAGTGCAGATATATAAGCGAGTAAGACAGAGAGTCAGAGTACAATACAGAACAGAGCACACAGACGCAAGGATTTATCCCGAGGTTCGACCAAGCCTGAAATGCTTGCCTAGTCCTCGTTGGAGTTAGCCACACCTGGGCTTGGAGTCTATTTCAACTCCTTCCTCCGTTTGCTCAGATCTGTCAGTATGACAGATAGAGCCTTTCACTATTGAGTGGGGTTACAACAGAACCGCGGCTGCTTACAAACTTCTTGGCAGCACCCCGGCAGAGTAACGATACGCTCAAGACCTTGCTCTAGCTCTAAGCAGCACTTCTCCTCTCTCTTAAGGCTTATAGCTGTGCCTTCTACACAAACTATAGAGTTACACACAAGAGGGAGAGTGAGAATTGATTCGAGTGAAGTCTACACTTGTTGGCTGCGCTTGTATTTGCTTGAGGCGCCTAGGGGTCCCTTTTATAGGCACAAAGGGGCCTAGGAGCCGTTGGAATCCCATTTGGAAGGCAATACTTTCTTTCTGTCGGGTGGCGCACCGGACAGTCCGGTGCACACCGGACACTGTCCGGTGCCCGATTTCTTTCCTTTTATGGCGAAGCCGACCGTTGGCAGTCTTGGAGCCGTTGGCGCACCGGACATGTCCGGTGCACACCGAACAGTCCGGTGCCTCCATCTAGCCGTTGGCTCGGCCACGTGTCCCGCGCAGATCGCGCGGCCGATCGTTGGCTCGGCCGACCGTTGGCTCACCGGACAGTCCGGTGCACACCGGACAGTCCGGTGAATTATAGGCGTACGTCGCCGGTGAATTCCCGAGAGCGGCCAGTTCGCCAGAGTTCAGCCTGGCGCACCGGTGTGTCCGGTGCACCACCGGACACTGTCCGGTGCACCACCGGACAGTCCGGTGTGCCAGACTGAGCTGCCTTGGCTATACATAGCCAAGCCCTTTGCACCTCTCTTCTTTTCTTCTTCTTTCTGTTTCTAACACTTAGACAAGTATATTAGTCCACAAAACCAATGTACTTCGTATAGAAACATACCTTCTCTTAATCATTAAATCTATAGCATTTCACATGCTTGAGCTTTGATGTTGGACTCATAAATCATCAAGTCGGCTTGACTTGATCTAGATTGACATTACTTGGCTCCAACATCCTGTAAAGGTCACATAGAACATCTCCAAACATAAGAACAACCCAAACTAAAGATCAAGGTGAACTTAGCTCTTTTGGGCTGCTTCCAGTTCTGGTTTTGACACTTGTTCACCTTCTAGTGACCTTGATCTCCTCCTTAGAGCTTGGTCTTGAGCCTTATGACTTACACCACATAACTGCAGCTGTTACCTCATTGGCTGTAAGTCACGTCCTTATGTAGTGATCCTTGATGTGCCATAGCTGTTCTCAACTCGATCACCCTTGACTTTGCAAGCCTCCTTCTTCACCCTTGGCTTTGGGTTCCTCAGCCTCCTTGACCTTCTCCCGTGCACTTGGTACCTCGAAGCTCTTCTTGCCTCCGTCCTTGGCTTGATCAGTTGTCTCCGAGCTATGCACCCGAGTCTCACTTTATGCAATGTCCATCTTACTTGTGATGTCCATTATGTATCCATAATCCAGTTCTTGGACCATCACATTTGTTCACTTGTGTTGAACCTTGTAGACTTTACCTTAAGCACCTGTTCAACACTTAGTACACTTGTTAGTCCTTTAATTGAGTTGTCATCCAAACACCAAAACTCACAAGAGAGCTTTCAATCTCCCCCTTTTTGGTGATTGATGGTAACACAATTAAAGCTTACATAAGAATAAGATTTGAAGCACAAATTTTGAATTCTAAGTTTATAGAATGCTCCCCCTAAATATGTGCTTACTTCAAGAACCTAATTTTGGCCTCAGACGCCAATTTGCATATACTTAGGCAGTTCGAAACATTTCTACACCTTAGCACCTTTTAGGAAGCATTGAGACAAGATTCAAACCATGATGCTATAACACACAAATGCACATAATCAGAGTTAAACACCATTCAAAATAGTGGATATATCACAGGAATATCAACCTACTACTATTCATCATTAAGATACCAATTCAAACTAATACCAATTTAAACTACGACACTAATTTAAGACAATCTTAAAGCACCATTAACCACATGGCTATCTATTACACTATAGAAGCCAAATAATTCATCGCAGCGGAAACACTAGTCCATATGAGCAACATTGCAAGAAACATATGAATATCACACTTGGCAAAGCTCAAACTAACACATCACCCATTAGGATAAGCTTTCCTCTCAGGTTGAGATAAGCTTTAATACACAAATTCTCCCCCTTTGACATCAAACACCAAAAACCATACTCAAGCAAGAACATATGATGATGTCAAGGGACAGCAGGGTGTTAAGGAGGAAAACGACTATCAAAACTCCCCCTTACTTATTGAGCATATGCCCGATCAACATTTAGGCAAGATACATATATGCAAAAAGATTAATACTCCCTTTGTACCTTTACCATGTTGTAGTGTACTTCCCATCTTGAAAGTATCTAATCTCTCAAGAGCTTCTTCACACTTGTGCCTGATTCTTTATCCTTACTTTTTCTTGTTGCTAAGACATCAAACTTAGAACAAGTTATAGTATTGGGCACAAGAAGAAACTTCTATTCTCATGATTATCAAAAGATGTCAATTGAAGCGAACTATTACGGCTACCAATTGAAAGATACCAATTGCAAAGTTCATTTATTATCATGGCTCCATGATATTTAAGCATCTATTATCACCAGATATTATAGAGCATGGCAATCTAAAGATATGCACTTACTCACAACTTGAGATACCAATTTCTTGACTTACAGAGGTACCCAAGTCCAGATTGCTCCATTTCTTGCTTATCTTCTCTTTTCCACCTAGAGACTATACAAGATCACTCAAGAAACAGTTAGTCTCAAAAGACACAAGTTATGTGTGCTCCCCCTCAAGTTGTGCATCAAGTATTTGAATGACTTGCACTTTGCACATTCTAGCTTCCTTAGAACTAGAGGGGATCACAACATACCTTGGTCAAGGCATACTCTACCACTTTCATCACCCAAAGATGCCAATTTGAATATCAAATGAAACGCCACTTAACACCAATTGAAGGCTAAATGAAAAGTTGACTAAATACAGCAATGCACGCCTCAGTGACACCTAAGCCAATTGAATACTCACGTAAGTCTAACATTTACTCAACCTGTACATGCTTCATATTTAACTATCATTGCATATACCAATTGAAGATCAACACAATCATGTATATAAAGCGAAATATCTAAGCATGTCATGATTAAGAAGGTTTCTTAGATGCATAGAAGAAACAACATTTTAAAGGCATAAATTACCTAAACCAAGATATTACAAATTGAAAGACAAGAACATAGCTATGATCACAATGAATGGAATTTCAAGAATATTTAATGAAATTGCATAGCTTCATTTTCCATACCTTTGCCTTTATGAGAGCACTTGTTATCACCAATTCAAGACTCCTTTTGCTCACACACCTCATAGCTCAAAAGGGCACGACATGGATTTGAAATTCACACAATACTAAACTAGGGTAATCATGTGAACATGCACTAAACAAAATGTCATATTTGCACATAGCATGACTTACAAAAAGTTACAGGTTTATCCATATACACCAAGAGAGTTAATCGTTGTGGATATAACAAATGAAATAGCTACCCATGAATGATTCAAAAGATATATCCTATATAGCACCAGTCATGATTAAGCAAACATCATTATGATTCATTTAACACAGACAATCATAAAGCATAACTACTCCAAAGATAGGTAGCACAACAAGCCAACTTAAGAGCAATACTAAATTGTAATTATGTACTTAAAATACACAGGGTACCGTCCTTTGGAGAGCATGTTGTAGATTCTCATCAAGGTCCTTTACTTGATTCACCAATAATGATTCAGGACCTATACACCTTATTTCACTTGAGATGAACATGGGATTAGTGTTTCACAATAATTCAACCTTGGGTCAATAAACACCAAAACAATTAACAGCTTAAGCATAGAGTTTTAGATAACCGTCTTAATCTCTCCCATGGTCTCCAGTCCATCTCAAGGCACCTGCATGGTCTAGTTAGCACAGTTTGGTACCCATCTCGGGATGGGTCCATAATGATCATCTAAATGTGCCTTTGGTACCCAAATGGCCTTTGTGCTAGTTCTAGGTGATCTCATTATAGATCTAGCACAAGTGTATGATTTGGGTCTCCTAAGTGAATGAGATTGACACACATTCACTTCTTTAGGAATCTTACCTTTATAACATACCTTTGATATATGACCCTGCTCACCACACTTGTAGCAGAAGCGTCGCTCAACATGACATGACGCTTGCTGTTTATCATTTTCCTTGGTGAGGGTCATCTTGGAGGATGCACATCCTTGATTCTTCATGACCAGACATGAAGTGATAATGTGGTCCTTATTGTTGCATCCAAAGCAACTTCTTGTCCCTTCATCCTTGTCTTTGTACGGACAGGATGCGATGAGGTGGCCTATCTCCTTGCATTTGAAACACCTCCTTTTTCCTCTTCCCTTTTTGTGCTTGAAGGACATGGAGAGATGATTAGTACAAACAACATGACTAATTGAATTTTTACCTTTTTCCTCGTTCATGTTGATTTCTTCATTTATAGCTTTGGGAACATTCTTCTTATTGAGCTTAACACTTACTGCAGTTTTTCCTTTCTCAAGCTTCTTCACCACGCGCCCGTGGATATCTTGAGAGAGTTGAGCTAAGCGTCTTCTCCTCAGTTGTCGTTGCTTCTTATTCCCATAGAATTTCTTTTGTGACCCTAAAACTTGTTGCTCAATCAATGATTGGCTTTCTTTTGAGCAACAGGGGTTAGCACATGATGATATACAATTCAAATGCGCACACGTGCGAGAATGAGGTTCACATGAATTTAAGTTTGAAATTACAACCTCATGAGCAACATTAAGCATGATATGGTCATCAACTAATTCATTATGAGAATAAGATAGCATATCATATTTTTCACTTAGAGCAAGTTTTTCTAAATTTATCATTTCTACTTGACTCTTAAGCATATAATTCTCAGTTTTAAGTTGAGCAACATCAGATAATACATCATGATTATTTCTTTGCTCAAATAAAATAGATTCATACCGTTGGACCAAATTATCATGAGAGCACTTTAGCTCCTCATGTTCTTTGGTCATCTTCTCTAGGCTGTCGTTGGTTTTGATGAGAGTCTCCTCTAGCCTAAGAAGCGTCTCGCCTTGTTCCTTGTTCCTCCTCAACAACTTAACCAAGAGCACTTTGTCTTCTTTGTTGAGATGGGTGTAGAACCGGCGAATCTCCTCTTCTTCCACATCACCGGTCTCATTTTCCCTGTCATTATTATTAGTGGAAGCAATACAGGAAAATGTACCTAGTGGTGATGAAGACTCATCCTCGCTATCATCCTCATATTCCTCCTCATCATCGCTTTCGTCTCCACTATCATTGTTAGCAATAAGACATTTATAACTAGTGGAAGACAAACCTGTCGGTGAGGTGGATTCATCGTTTGGGTGCCATCGTTCTTGTTCTTCTCCCTTTGAATGGTTAGTATCACAAGCAATATAGGGAGTAGAAGTAGTACAATTTGCCACAAAATATTTTACTTTAATTCTATTCCATAAATCATGAGCATCAACAAACAAATCATTATCACTACTCATGATGGCAAAATAGGCACTTCTAGAAAGAGACTCAACTAAGATGTTGCAAGCACGGTGATTGAGAGATAAACATCTTAGTTCATCATTAGAGGGATTTTTACTAATATCAGATGGAAAAATACTTCTACTAAAGATCTGTCTCAAATCAGAATCAACACTCATGAAAGCATTATAAATAGAGACAGACCAAGATTTGTAATTAGAGCCATCGCCTAAAAGAATTTCTACAGTTACCTCTTGTGACGACATCGTTATCTCCGGACGGCTAAGCCCACACTGGAGAGGCCTAGCTCTGATACCAATTGAAAGTTCCCTTTGGCCCGGGAACAGGATCTAGATGTCGCCTAGAGGGGGGGTGAATAGGCGAATAAAAATTATCACTTTAAAACTTAAATCTTACTCTACTCGAAGACAGGATCGCAGTGGAGTGAAGAATCCTTCGAGTAGGTTGCAGTGGAATTGAAGTTCCTGTCTTACGAATATCCTGCACTTCAAGGAAAGCTAGTACCACAAGTAAGTAGTGAAGTGCAGATATATAAGCGAGTAAGACAGAGAGTCAGAGTACAATACAGAACAGAGCACACAGACGCAAGGATTTATCCCAAGGTTCGGCCAAGCCTGAAATGCTTGCCTAGTCCTCGTTGGAGTTAGCCACACCTGGGCTTGGAGTCTATTTCAACTCCTTCCTCCGTTTGCTCAGATCTGTCAGTATGACAGATAGAGCCTTTCACTATTGAGTGGGGTTACAACAGAACCGCGGCTGCTTACAAACTTCTTGGCAGCACCCCGGCAGAGTAACGATACGCTCAAGACCTTGCTCTAGCTCTAAGCAGCACTTCTCCTCTCTCTTAAGGCTTATAGCTGTGCCTTCTACACAAACTATAGAGTTACACACAAGAGGGAGAGTGAGAATTGATTCGAGTGAAGTCTACACTTGTTGGCTGCGCTTGTATTTGCTTGAGACGCCTAGGGGTCCCTTTTATAGGCACAAAGGGGCCTAGGAGCCGTTGGAATCCCATTTGGAAGGCAATACTTTCTTTCTGTCGGGTGGCGCACCGGACAGTCCGGTGCACACCGGACACTGTCCGGTGCCCGATTTCTTTCCTTTTATGGCGAAGCCGACCGTTGGCAGTCTTGGAGCCGTTGGCGCACCGGACATGTCCGGTGCACACCGGACAGTCCGGTGCCTCCATCTAGCCGTTGGCTCGGCCACGTGTCCCGCGCAGATCGCGCGGCCGACCGTTGGCCCGGCCGACCGTTGGCTCACCGGACAGTCCGGTGCACACCGGACAGTCCGGTGAATTATAGTCGTACGTCGCCGGTGAATTCCCGAGAGCGGCCAGTTCGCCAGAGTTCAGCCTGGCGCACCGGACACTGTCCGGTGCACCACCGGACAGTCCGGTGTGCCAGACTGAGCTGCCTTGGCTATACATAGCCAAGCCCTTTGCACCTCTCTTCTTTTCTTCTTCTTTCTGTTTCTAACACTTAGACAAGTATATTAGTCCACAAAACCAATGTACTTCGTATAGAAACATACCTTCTCTTAATCATTAAATCTATAGCATTTCACATGCTTGAGCTTTGATGTTGGACTCATAAATCATCAAGTCGGCTTGACTTGATCTAGATTGACATTACTTGGCTCCAACATCCTGTAAAGGTCACATAGAACATCTCCAAACATAAGAACAACCCAAACTAAAGATCAAGGTGAACTTAGCTCTTTTGGGCTGCTTCCAGTTCTGGTTTTGACACTTGTTCACCTTCTAGTGACCTTGATCTCCTCCTTAGAGCTTGGTCTTGAGCCTTATGACTTACACCACATAACTGCAGCTGTTACCTCATTGGCTGTAAGTCACGTCCTTATGTAGTGATCCTTGATGTGCCATAGCTGTTCTCAACTCGATCACCCTTGACTTTGCAAGCCTCCTTCTTCACCCTTAGCTTTGGGTTCCTCAGCCTCCTTGACCTTCTCCCGTGCACTTGGTACCTCGAAGCTCTTCTTGCCTCCGTCCTTGGCTTGATCAGTTGTCTCCGAGCTACGCACCCGAGTCTCACTTTATGCAATGTCCATCTTACTTGTGATGTCCATTATGTATCCATAATCCAGTTCTTGGACCATCACATTTGTTCACTTGTGTTGAACCTTGTAGACTTTACCTTAAGCACCTGTTCAACACTTAGTACACTTGTTAGTTCTTTAATTGAGTTGTCATCCAAACACCAAAACTCACAAGAGAGCTTTCACCGATCACTAAGGGAAGGAGCGGGCCGCCGCCCGCACAGGGACCGACCCCAACTCGGCACACTCCCCTCCCCAGCACTGATGATGAACATCCTTGAAGCTGAGGGAGGGGCAGAGGCTGCAGCCCGGCTCGCTTCTCCCCACCATCAAGCTGGAGGTCACCGTCTTGGGTGACCACCGGCGAGGGGATGCAGCCGGGCTGCATGATGAAAATCCTTGAAGCCGAACGATGGCTGAAAGGTACCAACTTCCACGAAGTTGCGTTCCTCCGACGACAAGGCGGAAGGATTGAGGGCGTCCCCCATCCGGGAGGCTCGGAAGGTGGAAAGGCACGATGCATGAGGGGAGCGCGAAGACATGGTTGCCCTCCAAGGGGGTCGCCCCCCTTTTAAAGGCGACTCTCCCCACTTGCGCCTCAACCGTTGCGGGTTGAGTCTTCTCCAACATGCTCCAAGATTCTCCCCCCACGGCGCGGGGGCTGGGTCCCACACGTCATGCAAGCCGGTCCAGGGGAGAAGAAGCCAAACCGCCACGCGCGCGGTGCATGCAACCACCCGGCGGTTACAAGCACTCCTCCACTTTCGCCCAGACCAGCGGGTGAAAGGGCGGACAGCCATGCAGGCGGCATGCAACCGTGCCAAGTGGGCGCGCCCCTTCGACTCCAACACGCCCAACACGGAGGTCCAGGCCCACGCGTCATGCAACCGGCATGCCGGTTGCTACGTGCGAGCAACTGCACCGCCACTCGCGCCACTATCGCGCCTCCTCGACTGTGGAGTCAATACCGCGACTCGAGGCAACCCTGCAGTGCCAGACAAGCGCGACGGTCAAATGCGGTCAAAAATGGCCGGCAGTAATGGCGGTGACAGGCGAGCAGGAACAACGGTCACGTCGTCAGCCAAGCTTACGTCCCATCCAGGGGCAGCGAGGGAGCCCTCTCTCACGGCGTGAAGACGGTGCGCCCGTGATCCGTTCCTCGAACGGCTCGCACAAGCGCAACGACCGCCTCGCGAACCACTCGCCCCGTCGCATTAACTCCACGGCAGGACAGGCGGCGCCTCAGGCGGGAGAAGCAAGCGACGCTTCGCCTTCGTCATAATAACCGCGTCGAAAAAAAAGGTACGCCACGTCATTCGACTTCGTATCCTTTTCCTTTTCCTCTTTCTCTCTCTTACAACAGGGACCGGGAAAGGGGGATACCCCGAAAAGGATCCTTCTCCGTGAAGGAAACAGGCCCCGAGTCTCCCTACTGATCAGAGGTTCGAAGGCTGGCCCCTCGGAGGGGTTCCACGGCCGCCTCAGATCGATTGGGTTCTACGCCCACTACTGGTCAGAGGTTCGATGGCTGGCCCCTCGAAGGGTTCAACGGCCGCCTCAGGCCACTCGGGCTCCGCGCCCATTACTGATCAGGGGTTCGTAGGCTGGCCCTCGAATGGTTCACAGTCGCCTCAGACACAGAGCGAGGGATGACCCTGGGTACGTTCGATACATAACCAAGGCTCAGGCTATGCTCCCGAGGTACCCTAGGACATTTCCGAGACCAGCGGGAGCGATCTTGTAACGGAATCCCATCAGAGGGAGGCATCGAGCCCTCGGACCCCGTCAAAGGGGACCGGGTCCGGCAGATCACCCGCAGGTACTTTTGGAGCACGCCTCCGGGCCTCTAGCCGACCCCTAGCAAATTGGGCACGGGCGTCCGCTCGAATTACCCGTCAGCAGCTCACCGGAAACACCATGTTCGGCGCCCTCCGAGGGCAACATGGCGCTTTCCCCCCTCCTCCTTGCGGAAAGGCGACGCAGCGGCGTATGTAAAAAAGACGAGTCTGTCCTTGACCGTCCTCTCGCCCTGTGCAGAGGCTCGGGGGCTGCTCTCGCAAACCCGGCTCCGGCCAAACCGTTGACAGCGTCAACATACCAGCCCGAGAACTTGGGACCCGACCGTGCACTCGGGCTACGGCCAGCTCGCATGAGGGAACAACTAGACCAGCCGAAGTGCTGCGAAACGCACTAAGACCTCAAAGGAGTAAAACTACTACTCTGAGGCCTCGGGGGCTACACCCGGCGGGTGCGCTCGCGCGCACCCACCGGAACAGAATGCAACCGAAAAAGGCTGGTCCCCTTGCAAAAAAGTGCGGCAAAAGCCTCCAAGCGAGTATTAGTACTCCCTTGGAGGCTCGGGGGCTACTGTCGGGGACCATAATTAGGGGTACCCTCAAGACCCCTAAATCTCAGCTGGTAACCCCCATCAGCACAAAGCTGCAAAGGCCTGATGGGTGCGATTAAGTCAAGGATCGGTCCATTCAAGGGACACGATCGTGCCTCGCCCGAGCCTAGCCTCGGGCAAGGGAAGCCGACCCCGGAGAACCTACGTCTCGCCCGAGGACCCCCCTCCAGCAACGGGCACACTATCGGCTCGCCCGAGGCCCAGTCTTCACCGAGAAGCAACCTTGGCCACATCACCACGCCGACCGACCAAATCGCAGGGGCATTTAATGCAAAGGTGGCCTGACACCTTTATCCTGACGCACGCCCTCCAGTCGACAGAGCCAAAGTGACCGCAGTCACTTCGCCGCTCTACTGACCGGTCTGACAAGAGGACAGCGCTGCCTGCGCCGCTTCGACTGCTGAGCCACCCGACAGAGTGAGGCTGACAGCAGCCAAGGCCGGCCTCGGGCGTCATAGGAAACTCCGCCTCACCCGACCCCAGGGCTCGGACTCGGGCTCAGCCCCGGAAGACGGCGAACTCCGCTCCACCCGACCCAGGGCTCGGACATGGGCTCAACCCCGGAAGACGGCGAACTCCGCCTCGCCCGACCCCAGGGCTTGGACATGGGCTCAGCCCCGGAAGACGGCGAACTCCGCTCCGCCCGACCCAGGGCTCGGACTCGGGCTCAGCCCCGGAAGACGGCAAACTCCGCTCTGCCCGACCTAGGGCTCGGACTCGGGCTCAGCCCCGGAAGACGGCGAACTCCGCCTCGCCCGACCCTAGGGCTCGGACATGGGCTCAACCCCGGAAGACGACGAACTCCGCCTCGCCCGACCCGGGGGCTCGACCTCGACCTCGACCTCGGAGGAGCCTCCACCTTGCCCAGCCTAGGGCACGGACCGACCACGTCAACAGGAAGCGCCATCATTACCCTACCCCGAGCTGACTCGGGCTACGGGGAACCAGACCGGCGTCCCATCTGGCTCGCTCCACCATGCGAGTAATGATGGCGCCCCGCATGCCCTGTGACGACGGCGGCTCTCAGCCCCCTTACGGAAGCAAGAGGACGTCAGCAAGGACTCGACAGCCCCAACAGTTGTCCTCCCGCCAGGCTCCAGCACTCCTCCGACGGCCACGACACCACGCGAACTGGGTGCCAAGACCTCTCCGGCTGCCACGATGGCATGTACTTAGGGCGCTAGCTCTCCACCGCTGGACACGTTAGCACATTGCTACACTCCCCATTGTACACCTGGATCCTCTCCTTACGCCTATAAAAGGGAGGACCAGGGCCCTCTTACAGAGGGTTGGCCCACGCGGAGAAGGACGGGACAGCGCTCGCGCAAGGTCGCTCGCTCCCACTCCCGCGTGGACGCTTGTATCCCCCTACTGCAAGCGCACCCGACTCAGGCGCGGGGCTAACACGAAGGCCGCGGGATCCACTCTCTCACGCCTGCCTCCCTCCGGCTGCTTCCTTTCCCCCCTTCGCGTTCCGCCTCGCGTCGACCCATCTGGGCTGGGGCACGCGGCGACAATTCACTCGTCGGTCCAGGGACCCCCCAGGTTTCGAAACACCGACAATGTGGTTAAATGATGCTAGAGTTGTTTAATATCTTTAATTTAGTAAGCTATGAAATTTATATGGTTATAATATTTTGATTTTATGTGGTCAAATATACGGACCGAGCTTGGACTGGCACGGCCCAACGAAGGCACGACATGGTTTAGAGCCGGACTGGACCACTGTTTTTACACTTCGGGCTAGCACGGCACGGCCCAAAAAATGTTTGGGCTTTCCTAGCCCAAACCCGTTTGGCACGAAGCACGATGGGCTTAGGTCGGGCTGGCCCGGCGCGGCCCAACTCCCAGCCCTAATCGAAGTAATGGAATCTCGCATTGCCTACATATTGCCACCAATCTGACGAAAGTGTACGCGGTAGCCGAATAGGTTAATTTGTTCACTTGTTCTGATACAAACAAACAGTGGTAACAGCTTCATTCGCGTTGAAATGCAGAGTGGTAAGAACCATAAGGCGTAGTTTGGATACTTTAGGATTGGAGTGTTTGGAAGGGATTGAAGAGGGTATAAATCTCCAATAGATCAAATACTCTTCCAACACATCTTAATCCACTTCAATCTCACTCATTACTAGAATATCCAAACTAGGCCTAAGCGTGCTACAATCGAGTGCGCAGAGATGACTGAGAAAACCACTGCAAAAGCAGCAGCTGCAGTGGAGGCCAGACAAAAGGGTCTCGTCTCTGCCGCAGCACTTGCGCACGCAGCGATGTTGCCACACGATCCACTGCCACCAAGACGCATGCGATGCACTGCTCCATAACGAAGATCCCTCAGGCTTGCCTGTCGGGTCTTATCGGGGAACGGCCGCCGGTTGCTGAATGCGTGTGGATCGTGCGTGCGTGGCGATTCCCAGCAGACGAGCGTGGTGCGGTGCCGATGCGGTGCGGTGCCTGAAAATTCGCCAATAATGCCTCCTCGGTCCACTCCTCCTGTTGTCTCCACAGTAGGATTGGGATGGATGGAGGTTACAGCGCCATTAGAATTTAGAGCATCTCTAAAAAACTATCTAAATAGCTTATCAAGCTAAATTTTAGCTACTTAATAGCATAATAGCTCTCCAACAGAATAACCATTTAACTTGCTAAGCTATTTGGCTCTCTAAATTAACTCCCTCTTTGGCTAAATTTGGCTAGCAACTTTCGCTAGCCAAGCTAACTTGCATGTTGGAGAGTATGTTGGAATGAGATATTATATATAGAGTTTAATATTTATGGAGAGACAAATAAAGAGTCAAATAGAGAGTTTAAAATAAAGAGTCTTTTGGAGATGCTCTTAGTGAAATGGAGTAGGAGTAGCGATGAAAACACTAAAACCATTACCGTTTTCATATTTTTTATAAGAAACAAAATCGAAAGCGGTAACTCTGGAAACAGAAATAATATCGGTATTTCGGAAACATCGGAAACGAAAGTTCGGTGTCAAAAATACACCGTTAACGATCGAAATCTAAAATACGATAGGTAAACATATCGAAATTCACAATACAACAAAGTTGACAAAAGATCACAAAGTCCACAAGTTCACAATTCATGATATAATAAATTCACAAGTATCACAAATTTATAATATAAAAAGTTTATAAATATCACAAGTTCACAAATAACAAGTTTATAAAGATCACAAGTTCACAGACTTAAAGTTCACAATTCACAATATCCACTCGATTTAGCTGATATGGCATGCTTACTCATGAAATATTTTTTTCTCACATAAAAAGTTTTTTCACAGCCTCACAGGAAAACCCTAAAATCTAGTGTATGGAAAAGACAGATTGTCGGCTCTCTATCATTATATATTACTAATACATAACATATGCATAGAAAAGGGTGCATTCGTTCGAGAGGCCAAATCGTTAATCTCAACTGCCTTCCAACACCATCTATCCCAAAAAAATCTTAAGACGTCCAAAAATACAAAAATAAGTAATCCTTATCCACAGACGTACAGGCGATACGAAAAAAATCACATGCTGGAAAATTACGGAAAAAAATCCGAGACACAAATCCAGTAATTTCCGACAAAAACCAGTAAACGAAGGAAACGATCGGTAAAACACCACGCCGATTCCGATAGAAAATTTTGAAAACCGATTCTGTTTTCGGAAAATACCGTTACCAGTGAATCCGATCGAAAAATTTCGAAATCGGTTTCCGGAATACCGAAAAATTCTGAAACCATTTTCATTCCTAAGTAGGAGTAGAGTATCGAACAAGGAAGATCTATCCACCCTTTTTTCGAAAGTAAAACTCAAAAGATATTGAACCCCTGAGTATTGCAAAATTAACAGGTAATGCAACATAAAACGAAAAGGATAGATCTACTGTCAGATAATATCCACGACATTAGAATAGAACAGATCTGAACTAACTCAACAATATTAACGCATAAAAGAAGAATCGACAACGGATCTAACTATAATACCGTCAACGCAATAAACTGAAAATAAAGATTTATTCACAGTGATTTCCATGGGTGTTGAAGAGGAACCAGAGCGGACGTGTGCGAAGCACTTTCTAGAAATCTGATTCACCGGCACCCGTGCAGGTCGTTCAAACGCAGGCGGTGGATCGGAGACACCGCTCTCCCTTGATCTGCTGCACGGCAAACGAAGGGACGACATGGCAGGGAAGCGACGGCGAAGAGAATTGAGAAGAATTGCCTTCCTGGTATGCTCTCAACGGCTCCTAGCTGCCTTGGGGCTATAAAAGGGACCCCTAGGCGCATGGAGGAGGACACCAAGCATTCTCTAAGCATTCCTAAGCACTAAGACTCCAATTCCGCGCATTCGATTCTTTGTGATAGCAACTAGAGCTCCATTTGAGTAGAGAACTCTTTAAGTTATGTTAAGAGCTCGTGTTGTGACTTGTGTGCGTGTGTTGCTCTGATTTTGTGTCTTGTGTGCGTTGCTCATCCCATCCTTACTTCCGTGCTTCTTTGTGAACATCTTTGTAAGGGCGAGAGGCTCCAAGTTGTGGAGATTCCTCGCAAGCGGGATATAGTAAAGCGAAAGCAAAACACCATGGTATTCAAGTAGGTCTTTGGACCACTTGAGAGGGGTTGAGTGCAACCCTCGTCCGTTGGGACGCCACAACGTGGAGTAGGCAAGTGTTGGACTTGGCCGAACCACGGGATAAACCACTGTGCCATCTCTGTGTTGATATCTTTGTGGTTATTGTGTTTTGCTAGAACTCCTCTCTAGCCACTTGGATTTATTGTGCTAACTCCTAATCAAGTTTTGTGGGATTAAGTTTCAAGTTTTTACAGGATCACCTATTCACCCCCCTCTAGGTGCTCTCAATTGGTATCGGAGTCGTTCTCTTCACGAAGGGACTAATCGTCCGAAGAGATGGATCCTAAGGGCAAGGGGATTGTGATCAATTATAAGGAGAAGGAGTCCTTCGTCAACGAGCCGAAAGATGACAAGCCTACTGACTTGGGCTCGGGCCACAAAAGAAAAGACGGGAAGAAGAAGAAAACAAGGCGCATCAAGGAGATAGTCTACTACGACAGCGACGAATCTTCCTCTTCCTAAAAGGACGACGATAACGACTACGAGACAAAGAAAACGGTCAATTCGAACTTTTCTTTTGATTACTCTCGTATTCCGCAAAGTACCAATGCACATTTACTCTCCATTCCACTTGGTAAACCTCCTCACTTTGATGGAGAGGACTACGGATTTTGGAGTCACAAAATGCGTAGTCACTTGTTCTCTCTCCATCCAAGCATATGGGAGATAGTAGAGAGTGGAATGAAATTTGATAGTACTGATAGTCTCATGTTCATTAATGAGCAAATTCACAAAAATGCACAAGCTACTACTGTTCTTCTAGCTTCATTGTGCAGGGACGAATACCATAAGGTGAGCGGCTTGGATAACGCCAAGCAGATTTGGGACACCCTCAAGATCTCACATGAGGGGAACGACGTCACCATGCTCACCAAGATGGAGTTGGTGGAGGGCGAACTTGGGAGATTCGCAATGATCAGGGGCGAGGAGCCAACCTAAACGTACAACCGGCTCAAGACCCTCGTCAACAAAATAAGGAGCTATGGAAGCACGCGATGGACGGACCACGACGTCGTCCGCCTAATGCTAAGGTCTTTTACTGTCCTCGATCCACATCTTGTGAACAATATTCGTGAGAATCCTAGGTACACCACGATGTCGCCCGAGGAGATACTTGGAAAGTTCGTAAGCGGGCGAATGATGATCAAGGAGGCTAGATACGTTGATGATGCGTTGAATGGCCCAATCCAAGAACCTCAAACAATTGCTCTCAAAGCATCGAGGAGCAAGGAGGCGCTACCTAGCAAGGTGGCGCAAGTTGAGGCGGCTGAGCTTAATGATGAAGAAATGGCCCTCATCATCAAGCGTTTCAAGACGGTGCTAAAGGGTCGCAAGGGGCATCCCAACAAGAACAAGACAAAGGGGAAGCGCTCATGCTTCAAGTGCGGTAAGATTGGTCATTTTATCTCAAATTGTCCCGATAATGATAGTGACCAGGAACAAGGGAACAAGAGGGAAAAGAAAAAGGCGTACAAGAAGGCTAAGGGCGAGGCACACCTTGGCAAGGAGTGGGACTCGGATTGTTCGTCATCCGACTCCGACAACGAAGGACTCGCCGCCACCGCCTTCAACAAGTCATCCCTCTTCCCCAACGAGCATCACACTTGCCTCATGGCAAGGGAAAAGAAGGTAAGCACTCGTAATACTAGTACTTACACTTCCTCAAGTGATGAAGAATCTAGCGATGATGAAATAGACTATTCATGTTTATTCAAGGGCTTAGATAGAACTAAGGTTGATAAGATTAATGAATTGATTGATGCTTTGAATGATAAGAATAGATTATTAGAAAAGCAAGAGGATCTTTTGTATGAAGAACATGATAAGTTTGTAGAGGCTCAAAAATCCCTTGCTTTAGAAATTAAAAGGAATGAAATGCTTTCTTGTGAATTGTCTACATGCCATGACTCTATTTCTAGCTTAAAGAGCATAAATGATGATTTGTATGCTAAGTTAGAAATAGCAAATAAATCAACATCTTGTGTAGAACATGCTACAATTTGCAATAGGTGTAAAGATTTCAATATTGATGCTTGTAGCGAACACCTAGCTTCAATTTCTAAATTGAATGATGAAGTGGCTAGTCTTAATGCCCAACTTAAGACTAGCAAAAGTGAATTTGATAAGCTAAAATTTGCAAGGGATGCCTACACGATTGGTAGACACCCCTCAATTAAGGATGGACTTGGCTTCAAGAGGGAAGTCAAGAACTTAACAAGCCATAAGGCCTCCATCTCCGCCAAGGAGAAAGGGAAAGCCCCTATGGCTAATAGTGCTCATAAGAACCATGCTTTCATGTACCATGATAGGAGACATTCTAGGAATGTTTATAGAAGTTATGATTCTCATGCCATGATTGCTTCAAGTTCCTCTATTATGCATGGTAAAAATTTGACTAGGAAAAATGCTATGCCTAGAAGAGATGTTGTTCATGTTCCTAGGAAAGTAAATAATGAACCTTCTACAATATATCATGCTTGCAATGCTTCCTTTAAAATTTGTAGAAAGGATAGAAAGGTGATTGCTAGAAAATTAGGGGCAAAATGCAAGGGAGATAAAACTTGCATTTGGGTCCCTAAGGATATTGTCACTAACCTTGTAGGACCCAACAAGAGTTGGGTACCTAAGACCCAAGTCTAAATTTGCCTTGCAGGTTTATGCATCCGGGGGATCAAGCTGGATTATCGACAGCGGATGCACAAACCACATGACGGGAGAGAAGAAGATGTTCACCTCCTACATCAAGAACAATGATTCCCAAGATTCAATCATATTCGGTGATGGGAACCAAGGCAAGGTGAAAGGGTTAGGAAAGATTGCTATTTCATCCGAGCACTCCATTTCCAATGTGTTTTTAGTTGAGTCGCTTGGATATAACTTGTTGTCTATGAGTCAGCTTTGTAATATGGGATATAACTGCTTATTCACAAATGTAGATGTGTCTGTCTTTAGAAGGAGTGATGGTTCATTAGCTTTTAAGGGTGTACTAGACGACAAACTTTATTTAGTTGATTTTGCAAAAGAGGAGGCCGGTCTAGATGCATGCTTAATTGCTAAGACTTGCATGGGCTGGCTGTGGCATCGCCTTCTAGCACATGTGGGGATGAAGAACCTTCACAAACTTCTAAAGGGAGAACATGTGTTAGGTCTAACTAATGTGCATTTCGAAAAAGATAGACCTTGTGCAGCTTGTCAAGCAGGTAAACAAGTGGGAAGTACTCATCACATCAAGAATGTGATGACTACATCAAGACCCCTGGAGCTGCTGCATATGGACCTCTTCGGACCCGTCGCCTACCTAAGCATCGGGGGAAGTAAGTATGGTTTAGTAATTGTTGATGATTTTTCCCGCTTCACTTGGGTATTATTTTTGCAGGATAAATCTGAAACCCAAGGGACCCTCAAGCGCTTCCTAAGAAGAGCTCAAAATGAGTTTGAGCTCAAGGTTAAGAAGATAAGGAGCGACAACGGGTCCGAGTTCAAGAACCTTCAAATGGAGGAGTACCTTGAGGAGGAAGGGATCAAGCACGAGTTCTCCGCTCCCTACACACCATAGAAAAACGGTGTGGTAGAGAGGAAGAACAGGACGCTCACTGACATGGCGAGGACGATGCTTGGAGAGTTCAAGACCCCCGAGCGATTTTGGTCGGAAGCCGTGAACACGGCTTGCCACGCCATCAACCGGGTCTACCTTCACCGCCTCCTCAAGAAGACTTCGTATGAGCTTCTAACCGGTAACAAACCCAATGTGTCTTACTTTCGTGTATTTGGGAGCAAATGCTATATTCTAGTAAAGAAGGGTAGAAATTCTAAGTTTGCTCCCAAAGCTGTAGAAGGATTTTTGTTAGGTTATGTCTCAAATACAAAGGCGTATAGAGTCTTCAACAAATCATCGGGTTTGGTTGAAGTCTCTAGCGACGTTGTATTTGATGAGACTAATTGCTCTCCAAGAGAGCAAGTTGTTGATCTTGATGATGTAGATGAAGAAGATGTTCCAACGGCCGCAATACGCACCATGGCGATTGGAGATGTGCGGCCACAGGAACAAAAGGAGCAAGATCAACCTTCTTCCTCAACAATGGTGCATCCCCCAACTCAAGACGATGAACGGGTTCATCAAAAAGAGGCGTGCGATCAAGGGGGAGCACAAAATGATCATGTGATGGAGGAAGAAGCACAACCGGCACCTCCAACCCAAGTTCGAGCGACGATTCAAAGGAATCATCCCGTCGACCAAATTTTGGGTGATATTAGCAAGGGAGTAACTACTCGCTCTAGATTAGTTAATTTTTGTGAGCATTACTCCTTTGTCTCTTCTATTGAGCCTTTCAGGGTAGAAGAGGCCTTGCTAGATCCGGACTGGGTGTTGGCTATGCAAGAGGAGCTCAATAATTTCAAGAGAAATGAAGTCTGGACACTGGTGTCTCGTCCCAAGCAAAATGTTGTGGGAACCAAGTGGGTGTTCCGCAACAAACAAGACAAGCACGGGGTGGTCACAAGGAACAAGGCTCGACTTGTGGCAAAAGGTTATGCCCAAGTCGCAGGTTTGGACTTTGAGGAGACTTTTGCTCCTGTGGCTAGGCTAGAGTCCATTTGTATTTTGCTAGCATATGCCGCTCACCATTCTTTCAGGTTGTTCCAAATGGATGTGAAGAGCGCTTTCCTCAACAGACCAATCAAGGAGGAGGTGTACGTGGAGCAACCCCCTAGCTTCGAGGATGAACGATACCCCGACCACGTTTGTAAGCTTTCTAAGGCGCTCTATGGACTTAAGCAAGCCCCAAGAGCATGAGTTTAGCAGGGTGATGACTCAAAAGTTTGAGATGTCAATGATGGGCGAGTTGAACTACTTCCTTGGGTTCCAAGTGAAGCAACTCAAGGACGGCACCTTCATCTCCCAAACGAAGTACACACAAGACTTGCTAAAGCGGTTTGGGATGAAGGGCGCCAAGCCCGCAAAGACTCCGATGGGAACTGACGGACACGTCAACCTCAACAAGAGATGTAAGTCCATTGATCAAAAAGCATACCGGTCTATGATAGGTTCCTTGCTTTACTTATGTGCTAGTAGACCGGATATTATGCTTAGCGTATGCATGTGTGCTAGATTTCAATCCGATCCAAGGGAGTGTCACTTAGTGGCCGTGAAGCGAATTCTTAGATATTTAGTCGCTACGCCTTGCTTCGGGATCTGGTATCCAAAGGGGTCTACCTTTGACTTAATTGGATATTCAGACTCCGATTATGCTGGATGTAAGGTCGATAGGAAGAGTACATTGGGGACGTGCCAATTCTTAGGAAGGTCCCTGGTGTCATGGAGTTCTAAGAAACAAACTTCCGTTGCCCTATCCACCGCTGAGGCCGAGTACGTTGCCGCAGGACAGTGTTGTGCGCAACTACTTTGGATGAGGCAAACCCTTCGGGACTTTGGCTACAATCTGAGCAAAGTCCCACTCCTATGTGACAATGAGAGTGCTATCCGCATAGCGGACAATCCTGTTGAGCACAGTCGCACAAAGCACATTGACATCTGGCATCACTTTTTGAGAGACCACCAGCAAAAGGAAGATATCGAAGTGTTCTATATTAGCACTGAGAAACAGATAGCCGATATCTTTACCAAACCTTTAGATGAGAAGACCTTTTGCAGGCTGCGTAGTGAGCTAAATGTCTTAGATTCGCGGAACTTGGATTGATTTATAGCATACATGTGTTTATGCCTTTGATCATGTTCCTTATGCATTTTGTTGTTTACTTATGGTGCTCAAGTTGTACAAACACTCCCCGGACCTCACCAGTCCTTTTGCAAGTGATGCACATATTTAGGGGGAGATGTGCTACAACTTGACCCTTTGAGACTAACCATGTATTTGAGCTTGCTTGATTTAGCCTCAAAGGAGGATTGAAAGGGAAAAGGTGAACTTGGACCATGCAAGACTTCCACTGCACTCCGATGAGAGGGTAACTCACTCCAAGTTCATCTCCATATTCTTATTGCCTTTGTACTCTTATTTGAAGATTTTGGTGACGCAATGGGGTTTAAGGGCCAAGATTGATCCCGTTTTGGTGCTTGATGCCAAAGGGGGAGAAAATAAGGCCAAAGTAATAAATGGATCAGCTACCACTTGAGAATATTGAAAATAGTAGAATAGAGCTTTTGTTTTTGTCAAAACTCTCTTGTTGTCTCTCTTGTCAAAAGTTGGCTTCTTGTGGGAAGAATAGTTGATTATGGGAAAAAGGGGGAGTTTTTGAAATCTTTGATCAATTTCTCTTGGAACAACTCGCTTTATGTCTCAACAAGTGTGTTTGACTTAGAGATAGGAAATTAAGGTTAATTTGCAAAAACAAAACCAAGTGGTGGCAAAGTATGGTCCAAATATGCCAAAGTTGAATCAAAACAAATTTGTGTTCTCATTTGCATTGATGTTGCACTCTTTTAGTTGCTCTTTTGTTGTGTTGGCATAAATCACCAAAAAGGGGGAGATTGAAAGGGAAATGTGCCCTTGGGCCATTTCTAAGTATTTTGGTGATTGAGTGCCAACACAAGTGCTTAAGTGTTAATCTATGCCAATTGATGGACAAAGTGCAAATCAAGAGTAAAGGTATGTTACTAAGACTTAGTACATTGTTTTAGAGACTAACGTGTTGTGTCTAAGTGCTGGAAACAGGAGAAATCACTTTGGAATAGAGATGGCTTTGTTCAGCCAAACTCTGCGCAGTCTGGGTGCACCGGACTGTCCGGTGGTGCACCGGACAGTGTCCGGTGGTGCACCGTACAGTGTCCGGTGCGCCAGGCTGGCGACTGTCTACTAGCTGCTCTTGGGAAGTGATCAACGACGTACGGCTATAAATCACCAGACTGTCCGGTGGTGCACCGGACTGTCCGGTGAGCCATTCACAGGCGAAGTCGTCGCTCTCGAGAAGCGATTAACGGCGTACGACTATAATTCACCGGACTGTCCGGTGAGGCACCGGACTGTCCGGTGAGGCACCGGACTGTCCAGTGAGCCAACGGTCGGCCGGGCCAATGGTCGGCCGCGTAATCCGCGCGCGACGCATGGCCGAGCCAACGATCAGAAGGGGGCACCGGACTGTCCGGTGTGCACCGGACAGTGTCCGGTGCGCCAACGGCTCTGGATCTTCAACGGTCGGCTGCGCCACAGAAGGAAAGAAATCCGCACTGGACTGTCCGGTGCGCCAGGCGACAGAAGGCAAGAATTGCCTTCCTGGAATGCTCTCAACGACTCCTAGCTGCCTTGGGGCTATAAAAGGGACCCCTAGGCGCATGGAGGAGGACACCAAGCATTCTCTAAGCATTCCTAAGCACCAAGACTCCAATTCCGCGCATTCGATTCTTTGTGATAGCAACTAGAGCTCCATTTGAGTACATGACTCTTTAAGTTGTGTTAAGAGCTCGTGTTGTGACTTGTGTGCGTGTGTTGCTCTGATTTTGTGTCTTGTGTGCGTTGCTCATCCCATCCTTACTTCCGTGCTTCTTTGTGAACATCTTTGTAAGGACGAGAGGCTCCAAGTTGTGGAGATTCCTCGCAAGCGGGATATAGTAAAGCGAAAGCAAAACACCGTGGTATTCAAGTAGGTCTTTGGACCACTTGAGAGGGGTTGAGTGCAACCCTCGTCCGTTGGGACGCCACAACGTGGAGTAGGCAAGTGTTGGACTTGCCCGAACCACGGGATAAACCATTGTGCCATCTCAGTGTTGATATCTTTGTGGTTATTGTGTTTTGCTAGAACTCCTCTCTAGCCACTTGGCTTTGTTGTGCTAACTCCTAATCAAGTTTTGTGGGATTAAGTTTCAAGTTTTTACAGGATCACCTATTCACCCCCCCTCTAGGTGCTCTCAGGTTGCTGTTAGTCTGTGTCCTCTGACTGAAGGACGTTTACCCTTTTATAGATGGGCCACCGCAACCACTTGATTCGATCTGGTAAATTCCAGGAACCACCCCTAGAATATCTCTATGTGCAACTGCCCAAAGATCTCGCACGTAACGTGCTAGCCCATTACTCCTGGTTGACGTGGCAGTTTAAGTATAATATTTGATAACAAAATAAACAAAAGGCAAAAATTAAACTATCGTTTAGAAAACGTCACGACGCGATCGTGTATTGTCGCAAGTCACAAGTCACGCGAAAAAACACGAAACGCGAGCGAGCGAGCGCGTGTGGCAGCCTCTATAGCCCTTTATTTGTCTCATGTGAAGAGTAGTGAACACTCCCATATATAAGCTAGTTCTCTTTCCTACCTAGATGGATAATATGGGACTAAAGTACCATGTCATCTCTACACACCCCCTTGGCTTCCTTATTGAATTGGACCACACACTAGCACCTCCTGCCCTTAGCATGATCCACCAGGCGGTGCATGAACTGCTCCGCGAGCCCTCGATCCCTCGTAGCGACAACCACTACCACGCCCTCCAAGTGGCATACAAGGTCGTCAGATGAACTTGCGCTCCACCAACACCGCCCCCGCGACGGCAAGGTGACATGTCGTAGCGTCCTCTGCTACGAGGATCAGGTGATCGGCGGCCAGTGCTGCAAGCTCAGTGAATCGCACGTGGAAGGCTTCCTCTTAGGGGCTTGTTCGGTTATTGAAAGTCGCCTAGAGGGGGGTGAATAGGCGGAATCTGAAAATTACAAACTTAAGCACAACTACAAGCCGGGGTTAGCGTTAGAAATATAATTGAGTCTGAAAGAGAGGGTGAAAACAAATCACAAGCAAATAAGAATGGATGGCATGGTGATTTGTTTTACCGAGGTTCGGTTCTTATGAACCTACTCCCCGTTGAGGTGGTCACAAAGACCGGGTCTCTTTCAACCCTTTCCCTCTCTCAAACGGTCACCTAGACCGAGTGAGCTTCTCTTCTCAATCAAATGGGACACTAAGTCCACTACAAGGACCACCACACAATTGGTGTCTCTTGTTTTGATTACAAGTGTTATGGAAACAAGAATGAGGAAGAAGAAAAGCAATCCAAGCGCAAGAGCTCAAAAGAACACAAAAGTCTCTCTCTCTAGTCACTAATTTGTTTGGAGTGATTCCGAACTTGGGAGAGGATTTGATCTCTTTGTTTGTGTCTTGTATTGAATGCTATAGCTCTTGTATGAGGTTTGAAGGCTGAAAACTTGGATGCATTGAAGTGTGGTGGTTGGGGGGGTATTTATAGCCCCAACCACCAAAAGAACCATTGGTGAGGGCTTTTGTCGTATGGCGCACCGGACAGTCCGGTGCGCCACCGGACACAGTTCGGTGCGCTAGCCACGTCACCAGGCCGTTGGGTTTCGACTATTGGAGCTCTGACAATTGGGGCCACCGGACAGTCCGGTGGTGCACCGGACAGGTCCTGTAGACTGTCCGGTGCGCCTTCTGGCACCTGCTCTGACTTCTACGCGCGCAGGCGCGCACTGTAGCGCATTAAATGTCTTCTGCAGACGATCGTTGGCGCGAAGTAGCCGTTGCTCCGCTGGCACACCGGACAGTCCGGTGCTACACCGGACAGTCCGGTGAATTATAGCGGAGCGACCTCCCAAATTCCCGAAGCTGGCAAGTTCAGCGTCGATCTCCCTGGTGCACCGAACAGTCCGGTGCGCCAGACCAGGGCTGCCTTCGGTATAATTTGCTCCTTATATTTGAACCCTTTCTTTTGACTTGTATTGGTTTGTTGTGAATCTTCGGCACCTGTAGGACTCATAATCTAGAGCAAACTAGTTAGTCCAATAATTTGTGTTGGGCAATTCAACCACCAAAATTCATATAGGAAAAGGTTTGACCCTATTTCCCTTTAAATCTCCCCCTTTTTGGTGATTGATGCCAACACAAACCAAAGTAAGTATAAAAGTGCAGAATTGAACTAGTTTGCATAATGTAAGTGCAAAGGTTGCTTGGAATTGAAACCAATATACTTATTTCAATAGATGTGCATGGATGGTTTTCTTATTATTTAAAATTTTGGACCACATTTGCACCACGAGTTTTGTTTTTGCAAATCTTTTGTAAGATTCTTTTTCAAAATCATTTTGCAAATAGTCAAAGGTATATGAATAAGATTGAAGGAAGCATTTTCAAGATTTGAAATTTTCTCCCCCTAAATAAAATTCTCCTCTTAGTGTTCAAGAGGGTTTTGCAAGTCTTGAAGATACTACTTTCTCCCCCTTTTGTACACAATAAGATGTCAATTTTAAAAACTTCATTTTTAAAATTCGGTGGTGGTGCGGTCCTTTTGCTTTGGGCTCATACTTTCTCCCCCTTTGGCATGAATCGCCAAAAATGGATACTTGTGAGTGAAGCATAAGCCCTTTTTCAAACTTTCTCCCCCTTTGGCAAACACAAAAATATGAGTGAAGATTATACCAAAGTGGAAAGCGATGCGGAGTACCGGCAAATACAATTGGAGTTGAGTGGAAGCGCCTTCTTTGCCGAATACTTCATTTCCCTTCAATATCCATGACTAAGCATAATATTAACTTGAAAACACATTAGTCATAAACATAAAAGAGATATGACCAAAGGTATATAAATGAGCTATGTGTGCAAAGAATCAATCAAAATTCCTAGAATCAAGAATATTTAGCTCATTCCTAAGTTTGGTAAAGGATTGCTCATCTAAAGGCTTGGTAAAGGTGTCGGCCAATTGATCTTTGGTGTTTATATAGGCTATCTCGATATCCCCCTTTTGTTGGTGATCTCTCAGAAAGTGATACCGAATGGCTATGTGCTTAGTGCGGCTGTGTTCAACGGGATTATCCACCATGCGGATTGCACTCTCATTGTCACATAGGAGAGGGACTTTGCTAAACTTGTAGCCATAGTCCCTAAGGGTTTGCCTCATCCAAAGCAATTTCGCGCAATAATGGCGTGCGTCAATGTACTCGGCTTCGGCGGTAGAAAGAGCTACTGAGTTTTGTTTCTTTGAAGCCCAAGACACCAGGGATCTCCCCAGAAACTGACAAGTCCCTGATGTGCTCTTCCTATCAATCTTACACCTTGCCCAATCAGCATCGGAATATCCTAATAAATCAAATGAGGATCCCGTGGGGTACCAAAGACCAAACTTAGGTGTTTGAACTAAATATCTCAAGATTCGCTTTACGGCCCTAAGGTGAACTTCCTTAGGGTCGGCTTGGAACCTTGCACACATGCATACAGAAAGCATAATGTCCGGTCGAGATGCACATAAATAGAGTAAAAAACCTATCATCGACCGGTATTCCTTTTGATCTACGGATTTACCTCCCGTGTCGAGGTCGAGATGCCCATTGGTTCCCATGGGTGTCTTGATGGGCTTGACACCCTTCATTCCAAACTTGGTGAGAATATCTTGAATATACTTCATTTGGCTGATGAAGGTACCCTCTTGGAGTTGCTTCACTTGAAAGCCTAGAAAATACTTCAACTTCCCCATCATGGACATCTCGAATTTTTGAATCATGATCCTATTAAACTCTTCACACATAGATTTGTTAGTAGACCCAAATATGATATCATCAACATAAATTTGGCATACAAACAAATCATTCTCAATGGTTTTGGTGAATAAAGTAGGATCGGCCTTTCCGACTTTGAAGCCATTAGCGATAAGGAAATCTCTTAGGCATTCATACCGTGCTCTTGGGGCTTGCTTGAGCCCATAAAGCGCCTTAGAGAGTTTGTAAACATGGTTAGGATACTCACTATCTTCAAAGCCAGGAGGTTGCTCAACATAGACCTCTTCCTTGATTGGTCCATTGAGGAAGGCACTCTTCACGTCCATTTGATAAAGCTTGAAGCCATGGTAAGTAGCATAGGCAAGTAATATTCGAATTGACTCAAGCCTAGCTACGGGTGCATAGGTTTCACCAAAATCCAAACCTTCGACTTGTGAATACCCTTTGGCCACAAGTCGTGTCTTGTTCCTTGTCACCACACCATGCTCATCTTGCTTATTGCGGAAGACCCACTTGGTTCCTACAACATTTTGGTTAGGACGTGGAACTAAATGCCATACCTCATTCCTTGTGAAATTGTTGAGCTCCTCTTGCATCGCCAGCACCCAATCCGAATCTTGAAGTGCTTCCTCTACCCAGTGTGGCTCAATAGAGGAAACAAAGGAGTAGTGTTCACAAAAATGAGCAACATGAGATCGAGTGGTTACCCCCTTATGAATATCGCCGAGGATGGTGTTCACGGGGTGATCTCATTGGATTGCTTGGCGGACTCTTGGGTGTGGTGGTCTTGGATTTTGTTCATCCTCCTTGTCTTGATCATTTGCATCTCCCCCTTGATCATTGTCGTCTTCTTGACGTGGCTCATCTTCTTGATCTTCTCCTTCATCATCTTGAGCATCATCCTCATCTTGAGTTGGTGGAGATGCTTGCATGGAGGAAGATGGTTGATCTTGTGCTTGTGGAGGCTCTTCAAATTCCTTAGGACACACATCCCCAATGGACATGTTTCTTAGCGCAACGCACGGAGCCTCTTCATCATCTAATTCATCAAGATCAACTTGCTCTACTTGAGAGCCGTTAGTCTCATCAAACACAATGTCACAAGAAACTTCAACTAGTCCAGTGGACTTGTTAAAGACTCTATATGCCCTTGTGTTTGAATCATATCCTAGTAAAAAGCCTTCTACAGCCTTAGGAGCAAATTTAGATTTTCTACCTCTTTTAACAAGAATAAAGCATTTGCTACCAAAGACTCTAAAACATGAAACATTTGGCTTTTTACTGGTGAGGAGTTCATATGATGTCTTCTTGAGGATTCAGTGTAGATATAATCGGTTGATGGCGTAGCAAGCGGTGTTGACCGCCTCGGCCCAAAACCGATCCGAAGTCTTATATTCATCAAGCATGGTTCTTGCCATGTCCAATAGAGTTCTATTCTTCCTCTCCACTACACCATTTTGTTGAGGCGTGTAGGGAGAAGAGAACTCATGCTTGATGCCCTGCTCCTCAAGAAAGCCTTCTATTTGTGAGTTCTTGAACTCTGTACCGTTGTCGCTTCTTATTTTCTTGATCCTCAAGCCGAACTCGTTTTGAGCCCGTCTCAAGAATCCTTTCAAGGTCTCTTGGGTTTGAGATTTTTCCTGCAAAAATAATACCCAAGTGAAGCGAGAATAATTATCCACAATAACTAGACAGTACTTACTCCTGCCGATGCTTATGTAAGCTATCGGGCCGAATAGGTCCATGTGGAGGAGCTCAAGTGGCCTGTCAGTTGTCATGGTGTTCTTGTGTGGATGATGAACACCAACTTGCTTTCCTGCTTGACATGCGCTACAAATCTTGTCTTTCTCAAAATGAACATTTGTTAGTCCCAAAATATGCTCTCCCTTTAGAAGCTTGTGAAGATTCTTCATCCCAACATGGGCTAGTCGGCGATGCCAGAGCCAACCCATGTTAGTCTTAGCAATTAAGCAAGTATCGAGTTCAGCTCTATTGAAATCAACTAAGTATAGCTGGCCCTCTAATACTCCCTTGAAGGCTACTGAATCATCACTTCTTCTAAAGACAGTAACACCTGTATCTGTAAAAAGACAGTTGTAACCCATTTTGCATAATTGAGAAACAGAAAGCAAGTTGTAATCTAAAGAATCTACAAGAAAAACATTGGAAATAAAGTGGTCAGGTGATATAGCAATTTTACCCAATCCTTTGACCAAACCTTGATTTCCATCCCCGAATGGATAGCTCATTGGGGATCTTGGTTTTTCTCGTAGGAGGAGAACATCTTTTTCTCCCCGGTCATATGGTTTGTGCACCCGCTATCGATGATCCAACTTGAGCCCTCGGATGCATAAACCTACAAAACAAGTTTAGTTCTTGATTTTAGGTACCCAAACAGTTTTGGGTCCTTTGACATTAGATACAAGAACTTTGGGTACCCAAACACAAGTTTTTGATCCCTTGTGTTTGCCCCCAACATACTTGGCAACTATCTTGCCTGATTTGTTAGTTAGCACATAAGAAGCATAAAAAGTTTTGAATGAAACATTATGATCATTTGATGCTTTAGGAGTTTTCTTCTTAGGCAATTTAGTATGGATTGATTGCCTAGAACTAGATGCCTCACTCTTATACATAAAAGCATGATTAGGGCTAGAGTGAGACTTCCTAGAGTGAATTCTCCTAATTTTGTGTTCGGGATAACCGACAGAGTATAAAATGTAACCCTCGTTATCCTGAACCATGGGAGCCTTGCCCTTAACAAAATTAGACAATCTTTTAGACGGGGCATTAAGCTTGACATTGTCTCCCTGTTGGAAGTCAATGCCATCCTTAATACCAGGGCGTCTCCCACTATAGAGCATGCTTCTAGCAAATTTAAATTTCTCATTTTCTAAGTCATGCTCATTAATTTTGGCACTAAGTTGAGCTATGTGATCATTTTGTTGTCTAACTAAAGCTAGGTGATCATGAATAGCATCAACATTAATATCTCTACATTTGGTGCAAATAGCAACATGCTCAACGGAAGATGTAGAGGGTTTGCAAGTATTTAATTCAACAATCTTAGCATGCAAAATATCATTCTCATCTCTAAGATTGGAAATAGAAGTATTACAAACATCTAAATCCTTAGCCTTAGCAATTATTTTTTCATTTTCAATTTTAAGGCTAGAAAGAGAAGCATTCAATTTATCAATCTTAGCAATTAAATTGGCATTATCATTTCTAAGACTAACAATTGAATCATCACAAACATCAAACTTTTCAACCTTAGCAATTAATTTTGCATTTTCATTTCTAAGGTTGGAAACAATGTCATGGCAAGTGCTTAGCTCACTAGTTAATTTTTCATTTTTCTCTACCTCCTCAGCATAAGCAATTTTAACTTTAACATGCTTTTTGTTTTCTTTAATTAAGAAATCCTCTTGGCTATCCAAGAGTTCATCCTTCTTATGAATAGTGCTAATCAATTCATTTAATTTTTCCTTTTGTTGCATGTTTAAGTTGACAGAGAGAGTAAACAAATCATCCTCATCATCACTAGAATTAGCCTCATCACTAGATGTTGCATACTTAGTAGAGGATTTGGATTTTACCTTCTTCTTCTTGTCGTCCTTCGCCATAAGACACTTGTGGCCGACATTGGGGAAGAGGAGCCCTTTGTTGACGGTGATGTTGGCGGCGTCCTCGTCGGAGGAGGAGTCGGTGGAGCTCTCTCGGAGTCCCACTCCCGGTAAACATGGGCATCGCCGCCCTTCTTCTTGTAGTACCTCTTCTTTTCTCTCCTCTTTCCCTTCTTGTTGTCGCCCCTGTCACTATCACTAGATAATGGACATTTTGCAATAAAATGACCAGGCTTACCACACTTGTAGCAAACCTTCTTGGAACGGGGCTTATAATCTTTCCCCTTCCTTTGCTTAAGGATTTGGCGGAAGCTCTTGATGATGAGTGCCATCTCCTCATTGTCGAGCTTGGAGGCGTCGATGGGTACTCTACTTGGTGTAGAGTCTTCTTTCCTCTCCTCCGTTGCCTTGAATGCAACGGGTTGTGCCTCGGGTACGGAGGAGGAGGTGCCTTGCTCGATGATCTTTTTGGAGCCTGAAAGGATCACGATGCCCAAGAGGGGGGGGTGAATTGGGCTTTTCTAAAAATCAACACTAATTAAAACCTAAGCAAGAGCTAAACAAGTGCCCAACTTCACCCCAACAATTAGCACTAAGATAATAATACTAGAAATACAATAGTGCTAAGACAATACTTCAAATACTTGCTAAACAAATACACAATGTAAAGTACTTGAATTAAGTGCGGAATGTAAAGCAAGGTTTAGAAGACTCCTCCAATTTTTTCCGAGGTATCGAAGAGTCGGTACTCTCCACTAGTCCTCGTTGGAGCACCCGTGCAAGGGTATCGCTCCCCCTTGGTCCTCGCAAGAACCAAGTGCTCACTACGAGATGATCCTTTGCCACTCCGGCGCGGTGGATCCCTCGAGACCGCTTACAAACTTGAGTCGGGTCACCAACAAGATCTTCACGGTGATCACCGAGCTCCCAACGCCCCCAAGCCGTCTAGGTGATGCCGATCACCAAGAGTAACAAGCCGTAGACTTTCGCTTGACCAAGAGAAGCCTAATGCAAGTGGTGTGTGCTCTAGGTGGCTCTTGCTAGCGCTAATGAGGAACAAATGCGGGATTAAGATTCTCTAATCTCCTCACTAGGCTTTTGGTGCTTGCAATTCTCTAGCAATGTGCTGGAATAAATGTGGGGTGCAAGACATTGAATATGGTGGGTGGAGGGGGTATAAATAGCCCTCACCCACCAACTAGCCGTTACCAGCATTTTCCTGCGCGTGGGCGCACCGCACAGTCCGGTGCGCCACCGGTGCGCCAACGGGGCGCCAACGGTGCGCCAACGGTCGTTTCCAACGGCTAGTTCTGACAGTTAGCCATTGGGCTTATGGCACACCGGACAGTGAACAATCACTGTCCGGTGCACACCGGACAGTCCGGTGCACTGTCCGGTGCGCCACTATAATTCAATTCTGAACCAGACGCGCTCGGGTTTTGCTAACCGGGGAGGCCTTCCCCTAGGCCAGCCTGGCCCACCTGGCAGATGGTGCACCAGATAGTCCGGTGCACACCGGACAGTCCGGTGCCCCAGGGCCAGAAACCCTATCTCTTGTTTTTTCAGCTGATTTTCAAATCGGTTTTCGTTCTAACTTGTGAGTGAGTTCTATAGTGACACCTAGCGCTGAATGTGAGTGTGATTGTGCACCAACACTACACTAGAACTCTCTTGGTCAAACTACTTATCGACAACCCCTCTTTATAGTACGGCTAAAAAGAGAATAAAAGACCTAACTAAATCACGAGTGTCCACATCTCCTTGACACTCGGACTCCGTAGTCCTTCACCTTTTGATTCATCATTTTGGCCGTCGCTTCGAGTTCTTATCTCCGGGATTGTTTTCACGGTTGTAGTACTTCTACCTGTCATGCGACCTAACTTACCATTTGTCTCTGCAAAACACACGTTAGTCACATATAACATTACGTTGTCATTAATCACTAAAACCAACCAGGGGCCTAGATGCTTTCAATCTCCTTCTTTTTGGTGATTGATGACAACCCTACAAGATTTGTGAGAGTAGTTTGTTTTGAAGTTTCTGTCAATAGAAAGGATGGTTAGTTATACTCAGTAATCTTTGACAGAAAGAACGTGTACCATAATAATAAGAGTGAGCGCATACACATTGTAAGATTCTTGTTCATATAAAAGTGAAATTAAATCAATGAAAAAAGAAATAGAAGACTGGTGATAAAATATAAGGTGAAAACATAATACACACATTCAATCATAAGCATCGAGAGTATATACAGAGTTTATGAGCCAAAAGCACTAAGCTAGTACAGAGAGTAACAAGCACATATATTACATCAAAATGACTCTCTACTAACTTTCTAACTCCCCCTAGCTCTCACAACTCATATCTCTCCCCCTTTGGCGTCAAACACCAAAAGGGTACCCGAACCTACACATCTGAAGCGGGAGGAGGCGGCGGGTGTCGGTGTTTTGGGTCCGACCGCACACCTGGGGTTGCCCCTCGAGGTGTCTTTTAGGAGCAGGGTGGTGTCGCCGACTGTAGCAAAATGGTTCATGCCAGATGCACGAGAGGCTAGAGACAATGTTTACAGGTTCGGGCCGCTTAGAGATGCGTAACACCCTACGTCCTGGCGAAGATGCTTCGTGCCGTTACCAGCATTTTCCTGCGCGTGGGCGCACCGCACAGTCCGGTGCGCCACCGGTGCGCCAACGGGGCGCCAACGGTGCGCCAACGGTCGTTTCCAACGGCTAGTTCTGACAGTTAGCCGTTGGGCTTATGGCACACCGGACAGTGAACAATCACAGTCCGGTGCACACCGGACAGTCCGGTGCACTGTCCGGTGCGCCACTATAATTCAATTCTGAACCAGACGCGCTCGGGTTTTGCTAACCGGGGAGGCCTTCCCCTAGGCCAGCCTGGCCCACCTGGCAGATGGTGCACCAGATAGTCCGGTGCACACCGGACAGTCCGGTGCCCCAGGGCCAGAAACCCTATCTCTTGTTTTTTTAGCTGATTTTCAAATCGGTTTTCGTTCTAACTTGTGAGTGAGTTCTATAGTGACACCTAGCACTGAATGTGAGTGTGATTGTGCACCAACACTACACTAGAACTCTCTTGGTCAAACTACTTATCGACAACCCCTCTTTATAGTACGGCTAAAAAGAGAATAAAAGACTTAACTAAATCACGAGTGTCCACATCTCCTTGACACTCGGACTCCGTAGTCCTTCACCTTTTGATTCATCATTTTGGCCGTCGCTTCGAGTTCTTATCTCCGGGATTGTTTTCACGGTTGTAGTACTTCTACCTGTCATGCGACCTAACTTACCATTTGTCTCTGCAAAACACACGTTAGTCACATATAACATTACGTTGTCATTAATCACTAAAACCAACCAGGGGCCTAGATGCTTTCAATCTCCTTCTTTTTGGTGATTGATGACAACCCTACAAGATTTGTGAGAGTAGTTTGTTTTGAAGTTTCTGTCAATAGAAAGGATGGTTAGTTATACTCAGTAATCTTTGACAGAAAGAACGTGTACCATAATAATAAGAGTGAGCGCATACACATTGTAAGATTCTTGTTCATATAAAAGTGAAATTAAATCAATGAAAAAAGAAATAGAAGACTGGTGATAAAATATAAGGTGAAAACATAATACACACATTCAATCATAAGCATCGAGAGTATATACAGAGTTTATGAGCCAAAAGCACTAAGCTAGTACAGAGAGTAACAAGCACATATATTACATCAAAATGACTCTCTACTAACTTTCTAACTCCCCCTAGCTCTCACAACTCATATCTCTCCCCCTTTGGCGTCAAACACCAAAAGGGTACCCGAACCTACACATCTGAAGCGGGAGGAGGCGGCGGGTGTCGGTGTTTTGGGTCCGACCGCACACCTGGGGTTGCCCCTCGAGGTGTCTTTTAGGAGCAGGGTGGTGTCGCCGACTGTAGCAAAATGGTTTGTGCCAGATGCATGAGAGGCTAGAGACAATGTTTACAGGTTCGGGCCGCTTAGAGATGCGTAACACCCTACGTCCTGGCAAAGATGCTTCGTGCCGTTACCAGCATTTTTCTGCGCGTGGGCGCACCGCACAGTCCGGTGCGCCACCGGTGCGCCAACGGGGCGCCAACGGTGCGCCAACGGGGCGCCAACGGTGCGCCAACGGTCGTTTCCAACGGCTAGTTCTGACAGTTAGCCGTTGGGCTTATGGCACACCGGACAGTGAACAATCACTGTCCGGTGCACACCGGACAGTCCGGTGCACACCGGACAGTCCGGTGCACTGTCCGGTGCGCCACTATAATTCAATTCTGAACCAGACGCGCTCGGGTTTTGCTAACCGGGGAGGCCTTCCCCTAGGCCAGCCTGGCCCACCTGGCAGATGGTGCACCAGATAGTCCGGTGCACACCGGACAGTCCGGTGCCCCAGGGCCAGAAACCCTATCTCTTGTTTTTTTAGCTGATTTTCAAATCGGTTTTCGTTCTAACTTGTGAGTGAGTTCTATAGTGACACCTAGCACTGAATGTGAGTGTGATTGTGCACCAACACTACACTAGAACTCCCTTGGTCAAACTACTTATCGACAACCCCTCTTTATAGTACGGCTAAAAAGAGAATAAAAGACCTAACTAAATCACGAGTGTCCACATCTCCTTGACACTCGGACTCCGTAGTCCTTCACCTTTTGATTCGTCATTTTGGCCGTCGCTTCGAGTTCTTATCTCCGGGATTGTTTTCACGGTTGTAGTACTTCTACCTGTCATGCGACCTAACTTACCATTTGTCTCTGCAAAACACACGTTAGTCACATATAACATTACGTTGTCATTAATCACTAAAACCAACCAGGGGCCTAGATGCTTTCAATCTCCCCCTTTTTGGTGATTGATGACAACCCTACAAGATTTGTGAGAGTAGTTTGTTTTGAAGTTTCTGTCAATAGAAAGGATGGTTAGTTATACTCAGTAATCTTTGACAGAAAGAACGTGTACCATAATAATAAGAGTGAGCGCATACACATTGTAAGATTCTTGTTCATATAAAAGTGAAATTAAATCAATGAAAAAAGAAATAGAAGACTGGTGATAAAATATAAGGTGAAAACATAATACACACATTCAATCATAAGCATCGAGAGTATATATAGAGTTTATGAGCCAAAAGCACTAAGCTAGTACAGAGAGTAACAAGCACATATATTACATCAAAATGACTCTCTACTAACTTTCTAACTCCCCCTAGCTCTCACAACTCATATCTCTCCCCCTTTGGCGTCAAACACCAAAAGGGTACCCGAACCTACACATCTGAAGCGGGAGGAGGCGGCGGGTGTCGGTGTTTTGGGTTCGACCGCACACCTGGGGTTGCCCCTCGAGGTGTCTTTTAGGAGCAGGGTGGTGTCGCCGACTGTAGCAAAATGGTTCGTGCCAGATGCACGAGAGGCTAGAGACAATGTTTACAGGTTCGGGCCGCTTAGAGATGTGTAACACCCTACGTCCTGGCGAAGATGCTTCGTGTAATGGGTTACAAGGTGATTCTCTAGAGCGAGGATGTGGAAAGTTTAGGTAGATGGCTGGATAGTGTGTTCGATCGTTCTGAAGGGGTGCCCCCTGGGCCTTATATATTCGGCCGTGGGGCGATACATGTGGATATGATAACAACGTGCGCCTGAAAGATAGTGAACTGTTCGAGTCTATCTCCCTATGATTCAGCCGACTTATCCTCGCCTGGTTCTACTGCATGATGCTCCAGCGCGGGGAAGTCGGATCTTCTGTTGTGATTTCTCGCTCAACGCTATGGGGCCTATCTGGACTTGCGTCGATCCGGCTTTACATCGGTTTGCCTCGCTGATTGTCCTCTCCTCCGGGCCCATGAAGAAATGACCTTATGATTTATCGGGCCCTTGGGCCTTTCATGAAGTCTTTTACTCTGCTAGTGGACCCGGGGGATATCTGTCCCCCACAAGCCCCCGATCTTTGGGTTGATTTTGAGATAATCGGCCCAAAGATCCTAGGCCCAACTTGCAGGTTATCCTTACAACAAGAAATGCTTCTCGGGCAGTCTGGTGAAGATGATTTCTTACTGTCTTCTTCCGCTTTTCTTCACTCGAAATCTGTGGTTCTGCCTCACATCTGTGTCTTAGAAATCGGCTTATCATTTCGCAAGACCTTGAATTTCATTGGGTGCACAAGGGGTGCACCCAATGGGTGTAGCCTCCGAGCTTCGAGTAGATTTTAGAAGATAATTTACTCGAAGGTCTTCATCAGAAATCGTTTTTGTTTTCTTCTTGTGTTCTGATTGAGGTCCAGCCTTGTCTTTTAGTCTCGTCTTATGCCTTAGAAGTCGGCACTACCTTGGCTTGAGATGGTGATCCATGGGGTGCACCGAAGGTGCACCCAATGGGTGTAGCCCCCGAGCTTTGAGTGGATTTTTGAAAACAATCCTCTCAAAGGTCTTTCCCTCGTGTCCTTTTACCGAGAGCCATACTTTCTCTCCTTTTTCGTTTTTTGGATGCCTTAGAAGTCGGCATTATGTCATCCATATTATGCTTTAGAGGTCAGCATTATGTCATCACTATTTTGCATCTGAGGTCAGCATGTATTTTGTCTTTTGTAGCCAAGTTCGAGATCTGCTCATATCTCGCTAAGTGGTGCAATTTATTTGCTCTGTGACTAATTGGACATTTGATGGACGTTCCCTGGCTAGTCTTCACGTCGCTTCCATCGTTCCAATTTTGTACTTCACCGGCTGTATTTGGCTTTCCTCTGATCCTTACTGATATCTCATTTTTGTCTTGGGGTGTTCATTGCACACTCTGCACGGATGTGACAGTTTTTTGAAAAATATACTGATAATTCCTGGGCGTCCCCCCCCCAATGGGTGTGGGTAAGAGACGGCTTGGTACGCTGAGAGTTTTAACCGGCTGCTTCTGAGTAGTAATGTGATGTGACGGCGGGTGTAATCATATCTTCTGTGCTGTTTGACTGGAGTCCCAATGGGTGTTGCATTGCGTGAAACGGCGTCAGCCGCGCGTCTTCAGACAGGTTGAAGTGTGTATTGAATGCTTCACGACTGTTCAGTGACCACGGTTGGAGGTGAGCGGTTGTCTTCTTTTCCTATAAATAGTGCCTTTGCCTGCCTGGTTTTTTCACATCTCTCGATGTTCTCCACTGCCTGCTTTCTTTCTTCTACCTGCATTTCCACCATGGGCAAGAAACGCAAGCGCGAGCCAACTCCTCCGTCTGAGGATTTTGGTGACTCGGAGTATTCAGAGGAGGAGTTCTCCTCTGAATCCGAGGGGTCTCCGGCTCCCATCCCTCTGCGTGAGTCGTCTGATGATTCGGACGACTCCCAGGGGCTCGCGGCGGAGGTCTGGACTTACATCCGGGCCATCGAGCGTTCCGGGCTCGCGGGCTCGGATGAGTCGGAGGACTCCTCGGACGAGGAGGACTCGTCCGAGGAGGATGGCGGTGACGGTGGCGAGGGCGGCGGCGACGACGACGACGACGACGGCGGCGACGACGACGGAGGCGGGTGGCGGCGACGACGACGGTGACTGCAGCGGCAGGGGCGGCAGCAGCGGCAGGGGCAGCAACAGCGGCGGGGGCGGCGGCAGCGGCAGCAGCGGCGGCAGGGGCAGCGGTGGCAGCAGCAGGGGCGGCAACAAGGCCAGTGGCTAGATGCCACTGGTTTTTAAATATTAGTATAGATTAGAAGTAGTATAATGTCGTAATATTAGTAATGTAAAGTAGTATATTGTAGCGTAGTTGTAGTAGTAGTAGTAGCAGTAGTAGTTGTAGCAATAGGGAAGTTATCAACTCATAATGAGTTGATTTGTAAGTATGAAAACTCCCTTAATGAAGAACGGTTTCGTCCCTTCTGTGCGGATTTTGAGCCCTTAATCAACTAAATTGTCAATTATGATCAACGCCGAGTTTTTGAGTCCTTCCTCCTTTGGGATAGTAACTAAATAACTCGGGCATCACGCCGACGTTTTGTGATGGCCGAGCTATTATTGTCACCATTTGCACTTTTAAGACAGCGTCCGAGTGATTACGAAACTATGTCAGCGACGGAATGACTGAAGGCTGCATCGGCGTTTTAGAGGTAACTGCCGAGCGAATGAAGACATCATCGGCGCTTTAGAGATAGCTGCCGAGTGACCGAAGACATTATCAGCGCTTTAGAGATAGCTGCCGAGTGACCGAAGGCATTATCGGCGCTTTAGAGGTAAATGCCGAGCGAATGAAGACATCATTGGTGCTTTAGAGATAGCCGCCGAGCAACTGAAGACATTGGTGATAACGTCAGCGTCTTAGAAATGACAGCCGAGTTAAAACGGGCCGCGTCGGCCACTTTTGAGGATAATGGCCGAGTGATGATGTGGTACATCAGGGTTTTAGAGGTAACCGCCGAGTGACTAGATGGGGGTCGACTCCTCCGACTCATCCGAGTGATGATGTGGCACATCGGTGTTTTAGAAGTAACCGCCGGGTGCTGACTGGGCGCTTTTGGAAACGGCATCCAGCTCAGGAATATCCTGTTTATACAGCGCTTTCAGCCGCCTCTGCTTTCCGTGCCCTAATTCTTGTTTTCCTGCCTCCAAATTCTCTCTGCAATTCAGCTCTCGCTCTGTTCGCCAGTAGATTCGAGATGGCGCCCAAGAGAAAAGCTTTGAGTTCATCTGCAGCAGTAATTCCCCCTATCGACCCCAACAGCCAATTGCCTTTCGCGGGTAATCACATGTCCGTTGTCTCCGAGTCTGATCTCCTCCACCTCATGTCCATCGGGGTTCTTCCCCCGAGGGAGCTTTGTTCTTGGCGAATTTGTCATGGGGTCACTGTCCCGACGGAGGATACTCATGAATCCGTGATTTACGTTCCCTTTCTTCTCCGCGGTCTCGCTCTCCCCGTTTCACCTTTCTTCCGCGGCCTCCTTGATTTTTATCACCTTAACTTGACCCACCTGAATCCCAATTCTATTCTTCAAATTTCTATTTATGTTCATTTGTGCGAAGCTTTCCTGGGTGTGCTGCCACATTTTGAGGGATCAATTGATGGCCTGGTGTAAGGTCACCACCCGAAGCAGTTGGCAACGAACCAGCAGAAACCAACTCAGTGCCATCAACAGGGCTCAAGACTTGGCCAGCGGGGACGCTGCCCTCCAAAGCGACTCCCTGGTTTGAAGCTTGGGCGACCACCACACAGCCGGAGTGCGGGGGCGATCCCGCATGAACGTCCATGGAAGTACAAGAGGGGGACCTTGCTAGGACACCCACGGGGGCTGGGTCGTAGTTTTCACTACCCACACGAGCCGGATCATCTCCGGCAGTACCCTCGGGGGCTGGACAGTGGCTGGCACTTTCCAACCGAGCCGAGTCACCCTCGGCAACACCCTCGGGGACTGGGTAAAGGTCAACACCATCCTTGAGGGCCGAGTTCTCTGCAGTGGCCACTTCTAAGGCTAAAGGCCCCTCAGTTGCTTCCATGGGACCGAGATGATTCAAATCAGCCTCCTGGCCTTCAGGACCACGCTCTAAGGTTGATGAGGCGCAGGATGACCTCAACCCAGCATCAAGCACATTAGCACAAACCTCCATCATACCGTCATCCGCTGACTCTAACAAAAGGTCCTCTGGAACCATATCCTCCAGGGTCTGATCAAAGTTTGCCAGAGATAACTCCTGTAGGCCAACGAGGGCTGACAAAGCAGGAGAAGGGACTCCACTGCTCTCCCCACTGGCAATATACTGTCGACTGTTCTTCCGGGTCAGAGGGACTTCGTCTTCTTCCTCCCTATCATTTTCATCAACAACATAAGCGTCACACCCATTGGGTTCAGCAGCAGTTGGAGCACACCCATTGGGGTCAGTGTCAGTGAAATCAGGCACGGGAACCTCCTCAGCAGCAGGAGCCGAGGGACCAACACCCCGATCCAAACCAGACACTTGCCGGAGACGTCTCTTTTTCTTTTTCTGCTCATTCGCAGAAGAACCAGGTTGATTGGCTCGGCAAGGACGTCTTGAGCGAGCATTGGCAGGCTTCTGAACATCCAAAGTTATACTAGCTTCTGAAAGAGGCGCCGCCACCAATGTCCCAGCAGGAGCAGCATCAGGGGAGTCCTCAGCCAGAAAATCAAGCATAGCACTTATTTCTGCATCACTAGGATCCAAGGGCACCTCAAAGTGGACTTATCGTTCGTCGTCAGGAATTTCCTCGAGCGAAGCAACCAATGTGTTAACCTCTTCGGCAGAGGGTCGCACTCTAAGGCCCAAACCGTCATCAGTAACAGGTGGATTCGACACGAAAAAAGTGAAGGTCTTGGGAGAAGGCAGGTTCCATGCTGAATATGCCACTGGGGCGCCAATATTTGATACTTTGCCTCTAAGGATCGTCTCAAGTCGGTTCACTAAGTCTACAGAGGGAATTCTCCTATTGGTAACCCGAGTCGGATCAGCCAAGCCTCTGTACAGATAAGCTGGGTATGCCCTGTCCTTCAACGGCTGAACATTCTTGAAAACAAAATCAGCAACCACAGCTTCAGCAGTCAGGCCCTTTTCTTTCAGCAGACCAACTTCAGCTAGCAAAGCCTTCGCTTCAGCTACCTCTTGATCTGTGGGAGACTCAGTCCAGCTCGGAGTGCGAATGTCCGGCTGTCTTCCCGACCGTGTAGGGAGGGAATTTCCATGGTTCTCAACAATAAACCATTCCAAGCGCCATCCCTTGATGCTATCTTTAAGTGGAATTTCAAGATACTCAGTCTTTCTCCCACAGCGCATCTCCAAACTAGCACCCCCGACCAGCTGATGTTGACCCCCGGCCATTCCAGGACGGCAGTGATACAAATACTTCCACAACCCAAAATGTGGAAGTATTTGTATCACTGCCGTCCTGGAATGGCCGGGGGTCAACATCAGCTGGTCGGGGGTGCTAGTTTGGAGATGCGCCGTGGGAGAAAGATTGAGTATCTTGAAATTCCACTTAAAGACAACATCAAGGGATGGCGCTTGGAATGGTTTATTGTTGAGAACCATGGAAATTCCCTCCCTACACGGTCGGGAAGACAGCCGGACGAACGCACTCCGAGCTGGACTGAGTCTCCCACAGATCAGGAGGTAGCTGAAGCGAAGGCTTTGCTAGCTGAAGTTGGTCTGCTGAAAGAAAAGGGCCTGACTGCTGAAGCTGTGGTTGCTGATTTTGTTTTCAAGAATGTTCAGCCGTTGAAGGACAGGGCATACCCAGCTTATCTGTACAGAGGCTTGGCTGATCCGACTCAGGTTACCAACAGGAGAATTCCCTCTGTAGACTTAGTGAACCGACTTGAGACGATCCTTAGAGGCAAAGTATCAAATATTGGCGCCCCAGTGGCATATTCAGCATGGAACCTGCCTTCTCCCAAGACCTTCACTTTTTTCGTGTCGAATCCACCTGTTACTGATGACGGTTTGGGCCTTAGAGTGCGACCCTCTGCCGAAGAGGTTAACACATTGGTTGCTTCGCTCGGGGAAATTCCTGACGACGAACGGCAAGTCCACTTTGAGGTGCCCTTGGATCCTAGTGATGCAGAAATAAGTGCTATGCTTGATTTTCTGGCTGAGGACTCCCCTGATGCTGCTCCTGCTGGGACATTGGTGGTGGCGCCTCTTTCAGAAGCTAGTATAACTTTGGATGTTCAGAAGCCTACCAATGCTCGCTCAAGACGCCCTTGCCGAGCCAATCAACCTGGTTCTTCTGCGGATGAGCAGAAAAAGAAAAAGAGACGTCTCCGGCAAGTGTCTGGTTTGGATCGGGGTGTTGGTCCCTCGGCTCCTGCTGCTGAGGAGGTTCCCATGCCTGATTTCACTGACGCTGACCCCAATGGGTGTGCTCCAACTGCTGCTGAACCCAATGGGTGTGACGCTTATGTTGTTGATGAAAATGACAGGGAGGAAGAAGACGAAGTCCCTCTGACCCGGAAGAACAGTCGACAGTATATTGCCAGTGGGGAGAGCAGTGGAGTCCCTTCTCCTGCTTTGTCAGCCCTCGTTGGCCTACATGAGTTATCTCTGGCAAACTTTGATCAGACCCTGGAGGATATGGTTCTAGAGGACCTTTTGTTAGAGTTAGCGGATGACGGTATGATGGAGGTTTGTGCTAATGTGCTTGATGCTGGGTTGAGGTCATCCCGTGCCTCATCAACCTTAGAGCGTGGTCCTAAAGGCCAGGAGGCTGATTTGAATCATCTCGGTCCCATGGAAGCAACTGAGGGGCCTTTAGCCTTAGAAGTGGCCACTGCAGAGAACTCAGCCCTCAAGGATGGTGTTGACGTTTACCCAGCCCCCGAGGGTGTTGCCAAGGGTGACTCGGCTCGGTTGGAAAGTGCCAGCCACTGTCCAGCCCCCGAGGGTACTGCCGGAGATGATCCGGCTCATGTGGGTAGTGAAAACTACGACCCAGCCCCCGTGGGTGTCCCAGCAAGGTCCCCCTCTTGTACTTCCATGGACGTTCATGCGGGATCGCCCCTGCACTCCGGCTGTGTGGTGGTCGCCCAAGCTTCAAACCAGGGAGTCGCTTTGGAGGGCAGTGTCCCCGCTGGCCAAGTCTTGAGCCCTGTTGATGGCACTGAGTTGGTTTCTGCTGGTTCGTTGCCAACTACTTCGGGTGGTGACCTTACACCAGGCCATCAATTGATCCCTCATGATCTAGGAGCCCCTTCATTCTTTTCCAATCTTCAGGTATTGTAATATATCTTGTCTTAACTTTCACGCTGTGTGAACTGCTGTCATTACACTCATCTGTTCTTCTTATCAGGCTTTGGTAGACGAAATGGCTAGTCAGCTGAGGTTGTAGGGTACTTCTGTTCCAGAAGGAGCTTTGTCTCTTGCATGTTGGAATCCGGTGATACTTCGACAACGTGTTTCTGACTTGGAGGCGACCAATGCTGGTTAGTACTCTTCTGTCTTTCTTTGTCTGCATTATTGAACTGCTTTATATCCTGATCCTTTTTGTTTGATTATTTCTTGCTAGATTTGACTCGGCAAATTACCACTCTTGAAGAAAAACATTCTCGAGATCAAGCTGAGCTGGTCCAGCGGTGCTCTAACTTTGAAGAAAAGTATTCTCAAAGCCAGACTGAACTAGCTCAGGTTTCTGCTGCCTTAGATGATGCCAATGCCCTGAGCTCTTCTCTGCGCGTTCAGCTTGATTCTGAAAAGGTGATTTGCGAAACTGTACTTTGCGTTGCTGTGTTCCTATTGTTTGTTTGATATTTGAAAGGAGTTGATTCTTGTTTGTAGGAAGAAAAAAGTGCCCTTGCTGCATCTCGCGACAATCTCGACAGACTGTATCGTGATTCTAGCAACTCGCTGACCATCCTAGAGAGGAGTCATCGCTTTTCCATGGAGGAGTTAGACAATCTTCGCTATAAGCTGCAAGAGTCCTTGGATGATGTGATTCGTCTTAGGGAGTTGATATCGGCTAAAGATGTTATCATCAAGAATCTGCGTGCTTCCAAGAAATCTGTTACCCAGGAGCTAGAGGCTGCCCAGTTGGCTGTCAAGGTTGCTGAAGAGACTTCCAGTACTCTGAGAGCCCAGCGCGACAGGGCCATGGATAAGGCCATTCGAGCGGGACGGATCTTGATGAGGAGACCTGGTGTAGTCGTTCCTGGAGATATAAGGGCTGATGTGAATGCTGCGCCTGATTCCTCAAGTCACCCTTCCTCGTCGGTGGCTCCTGAGAAAGACATTACGAAATAGAGAAATGTTTCGCGCGCTTTGAGCGCGCGGTTAGCACGATCACATATTTTTTAGAGGATACCAATTTAGCGTTTGAATGATATTGCTATTCTCCTACTGTTTTAGAGTTCAACAGTGCATAAATTTGTAGCAGTAAAAGGGCTGTGTGATGGTTTTTGAGACTTGTTTGCGGGATATAGAAGTCATCCCTCGAGTTACGTAAGCGCGAGTATGTCGCGTTGCCTTAAATCGTTGCCAACTTAAGCCGAATGCTCCGTTAGCAGGGCATAGTGGTCACCCCGAGTTATGTAAGCGTGAGTATGTCGCACCGTCTTAAGTCTTTGCCGACTTAAGTCGATTGCTCCGTTAGCAGGGCGTAGTGGTCACCCCGAGTTATGTAAGCGTGAGCATGTTGCACCGTCTTAAGTCTTTGCCGACTTAAGGCGATTGCTCCGTTAGAAGGGCATAGTGGCCACCCCGAGTTATGTAAGCGTGAGCATGTTGCACCATCTTAAGTCTTTGCCGACTTAAGCCGATTGCTCCGTTAGCAGGGCATAGTGGTCACCCCGAGTTATGTAAGCGTGAGCATGTTGCACCGTCTTAAGTCTTTGCCGACTTAAGGCGATTGCTCCGTTAGCAGGGCATAGTGGTCACCCCGAGTTATGTAAGTGTGCTAGTCAATCATGAACAAATTGAGTATCTTTGAAGTCTTCTTTATTGATGACATATCTCCCGTTTTACAGGGTACATTGTCGTCCCGATAGCTTTTGAAATTCAGCTAGGGGTAAAACTTTCTGAGGTGTTCTATATTCCAAGAGTTCCCAACTTCTGTGCCGTCTATCTGAGTTAGACGATATGATCCCGGTCGAGTGATTTCTGCTACTATGAATGGTCCTTCCCATAAGGGCGACAACTTATGCTGTCCCTCCCCCGTTAGAATTCGGCGGAGGACGAGATCTCCCACTGAGAAGGATCGTTGTCGCACGGCTTTGTCGTGATAGCGTCTCAGAGTCTACTGGTACCGTGCTGATTGAATTACTGCGTTCAGCCGTTCTTCTTCGAGTACATCAATGTCCTCCAGCCTAGTAGCTTCAGCTTCTGCTATGTTTTCAAAGATCAACCTCGGCGCCCCAAACTTGAGATCGGCGGGTAATACTGCTTCTGATCCGTAGACCATGAAGAAGGGAGTGTTTCCATGCAGAGCTCGGCTAGGTTGAGTTCTTAGGCTCCAGACGACATAGGGCAATTCGCGTATCCACTTTCCTGCGAACTTTTCATTCTTTTCGAAGACCCTTTTCCTGAGTGCCTCCAGTATCATCCCATTAGCTCGCTCAACCTGCCCGTTGGCCCTCGGGTGTGCTACCGAAGCGTACTTGATCTGAATGCCCTTTTGCTCGCAGAAGTCGAAGAATTCTGAACTTGTAAAGTTGGATCCCAAGTCAGTTATGATATTGTTTGGTATTCTGAACCTGAATATTATGTCTTGTATGAATTCCACGGCCTTGGCTGAGGTTAAGGAAGCAATGGGTTTGAATTCTATCCATTTGGTGAACTTGTTGATTGCTACCAGTACATGAGTGTACCCTCCTTGAGCTTTCTTGAAAGGTCCAATCATATCCAGTCCCCAGCATGCGAAGGGCCAAGTTACCGGTATGGTCTGCAATTTCTGTGCTGGTAAATGTTGTTGCTTTGACAAGTACTGGCAAGCTTCACACTTCTGAACTAACTCGGCTGCATCGTTTTTCGCTGTTGGCCAATAAAATCCTGACCTGAAGACCTTCTCGACTAGTGTCTTGGACGCTGCGTGTATTCCACATTGCCCAGCATGGACCTCATCTAGAAGTTGCTTCCCAGTGGATGAGAGAATGCACTTCATGAAGACGCCCGATGCACCCCTTCTGTATAATGTTTCTCCAATGAGTGTGTAGTGGGCTGACTGTCTGGCGATGCGTTCGGCTGTATTTTTGTCATCTGGTTCTTCTTTGTTTTTTATGTATCTGATGATCGGCCTTCTCCAGTCGTCGGAGTCTGACTCGGGTTGATCCACGATATTACATTCTTCTGCTTGATCTTTTGAGATGCTCGGTCGTGGTATTTCTTGCACGAAGACTCCGGGTGGGACCTGAGTCCGGCTGGATCCTAACTTGGACAATACATCAGCTGCCGTGTTTCGATCTCTCTCCACAGGATGAAATTCTAGACCTTGAAACTTATCTTCTAGTTTCCGGACGGCAGTGCAGTATTTTCCCATTGAATCATTCGAACAGTCCCATTCTTTGTTTATTTGACTTATGACCACCAGAGAATCTCTGTATACCATTAATCTCTTGATGCCCAGTGATATGGCGATGTTTAGTCCATGGACCAAGGCTTCATACTCGGCTGCATTGTTAGAGGCTGGAAATAACAGTTGGAGGGCATATTTGAGGTGTTCGCCTCCGGGCGCGATGAAGAGAATTCCTGCACCTGCTCCCTGCAGCTTCAGCGAGCCATCAAAATACATCTTCCATACTTCTGCAGTTTCCGGGTTCTCTGGTATTTGTTGTTCAGTCCATTCTGATACGAAGTCAACCAATGCTTGAGACTTAATGGCAGTACGAGGTCGAAATTCGATGTCATGAGACCCCAGTTCACAGGCCCACTTGGCTATTCGACCAATGGCTTCCTTGTTGTGGAGAATATCCCCTATCGGAAAACTGGTGACTACTATGACTTTGTGGTCATCAAAGTAGTGACGCAGCTTGCGGGCAGTTAGAAGTACTGCATATAATAGCTTCTGCACTTGAGGATACTTTTTCTTCGAGGGTCCCAGAACTTCACTGATGAAATAAACGGGGTGTTGCACAGGGTAGGCATGTCCTTCTTCCGCTCGCTCGACTACCAACGTGGTGCTTACCACGTGAGTCGTGCAAGAGATATATAGCAACAGATCTTCAGCCGGTTGAGTTGACGTGGCTCGCCGTGGTGGTTTCAGTACTGGTGGGGTTGTCAAGAATTTTTTCAGTGCGTCCAAGGCTTCCTGCGCTTCTGAAGTCCACTGAAACTTGTCCACCTTCTTGAGCAGCTTGTAGAACGGTAAACCTTTTTCTCCTAGCCTGGATATAAATCTGCTCAGAGCGGCCATACATCCGGTAAGTCGTTGAACCTTCTTTTGTGATCGTGGAGCTTCCATTTTCAAGATAGCCTCAATCTTTTCCGGGTTAGCTTCAATTCCCCTGTGGCTGACAATAAATCCGAGTAGCTTCCCCGCTGGTACCCCGAAGACGCATTTTTCGGGATTAAGCTTCCACCAATACCGTCATAGACTGTTGAAAACCAGCTGCAAGTCTTCGATGAAGTTTTCCGAGTTTTCCGTTTTGATTACCACGTCGTCTACGTAGGCTTCCACACGCTTGCCCCAGTGATCGGCTAAGCATGTTTGGATGGCTCTCTAATAAGTCGCTCCAGCATTTTTGAGGCTGAACGGCATGGAGGTATAACAGAAAGCACCGAACGGAGTGATGAACGTCGTTTTTTTCCTCGTCTTCTTTTGCCAAGCTGATCTGATGGTATCCCGAATAGCAATCCAAGAAAGACAGCACCGAACATCCGGCGGTGGAGTCTACCACCTGATCTATCCTTGGGAGCCCGAAGGGATCCTTCGGACAATGTTTGTTGAGATCAGTATAGTCGACGCACATGCGCTAATCCACTTTATTCTTTTTGAGTACAAGAACAGGGCTGGCTAACCACTCGGGATGTAACACTTCTCTAATGAACCCGGCCGTGACCAAGCGGGCTAGCTCAGCGCGAATGGCCTCTCTCTTGTCGGGTGTGAGACGACGTAGCTTTTGCCGGATCGGTCTTGCTTGGGGATAGACCTTCAGTTTGTGCTCGGCCAGTTCTCTCGGGACTCCCAGCATATCCGCAGGTTGCCATGCGAATACGTCTCGGTTGTCTTGCAGAAACTGGACGAGCGCGCCTTCCTATTTATCATCCAGGCTAGAGCTGATGATGGCAGTTTTGCGTTCATCAGCAAACCCAGATTGATCCTTTTAGTTTCTTCAGTCGGTCGCATAGAGGTTGCAGCTCGAGCTTCATTCGCCGGTACTGTATGGTCTTCCTCAGGCTTAGAGTTTGCCTGGATCGAAGAAGTTGCCGACGGTTTAGTAGCGAGGGCTGCCTGGATGGCCACTCGGAAACATTCCGCGGTGCCTTGCAGGTCGGCACGCACAGTTATGATTCCTTGCGGTCCCGGCATCTTCAATATCATGTACGTGTAATGCGGAATGGCCATGAATTTTGCCAGTCCCGGCCTCCCGACGATGGCGTTGTACCCGCAGTCGAAGTTTGCCACTTCAAACCTCAGGAACTCGGTTCTGTAGTTTTCCGGAGTCCCGAAGGTGACGGACATGTAGATGTGGCCCAACGGGTATTCTCCCTCAGTTGGCACGATGCCAAAGAAGGGAGTGTCTGACTCGTGGAGTTCTTTGAGGTGAACTCCCAAGCCTCGGAGTGTCCGGGGGAAGGTGACGTTGATGCTGCTCCCCCCGTCCACTAACACCTTCTTCACCCTGCTCTCTCGGATCACCGGATCGACGAGGAGCGGGTATTTGCCCGGATGGTCGAAGTTGAGCCATTGATCCGCCCGAGTGAAGGTGATCGGGTGCTCCGACCACCGGTATGGGGCGGGAGGGCCGGTGGTCGCCACCAATATCTGGCGATCGTTGAGCTTTTGTTGTCTTCTATTCTCCTGCGATCCGTGTCCGCCGAAGATGACAATGACCTCCCTGTCAACGCGCGGGAAGGCTCCTCCTCCTCCCTCCTCCTGCTGCTGGGGTTGTCGTGGTTCTTCTGGTCCTCCTCGCGGCGGAGGAGGAGGTAAAGGTTGGAAGGGTCGGTCGTGCCCAACGTAATGCTTGAAATCCCGGCAGTTCCGAAGAGTGTGGCGCATGTCCTTGTGGTATGGACACTGGGCGTCGAGGATGTCATCCAGCGTGCGCTCGCCTCCGCAAGGTCCTCCTCGGGCGCGAGAGGCAGGTGGTCCGGCGGCGTGTACCTCTTCGCGCGGTCTCTTCTCCCAGCGTTTGTCAGGTTGCTGGTTCGCGTCGCGTCGTGGTGCTGCCGGTGCAGGCTTTGTGTAACACCCCTGGTGTTACGTAAACTAAAACACTGACATGTCATCATAAGCATCTGCATTAATGTGCTTGTTACACTTGGAATGCATTCACTAGGTTAAACTTTTTCAAAAAGTGTGATGTTCTGTGTTGGGTTAAGGACTTGGCTTAGGCTAGACAAGAGTAGGTCGCCTCTTAAGCAAGTAACAAGTTGACTTGGAGTCTTAAATGTTAAAGGTAAGTCTTAGAGCCTAGAGTAGCCTTGTTTTGTAACGATGGTCAAGTGGAAGAAGCACTTAAGAAGCTGGAATAACTCCAAACCTTAACTTGAGCTCTGCTTGGAATAGATGATTAAGTAAAGGAAATTTTAAACCAGGACATTTTGGATATGAGCTATGTGTATCAAAGATTGGATCTTGAGCTAGAGAGTAACTTTTCTCTAGGTGGAGGGATCAAAGGGATGAATCCCTGGAAGAAGCTGAAATACAAATGAAACTCATTCGAAACCCTAAAACTAGCCCAAAAGGGGAATTCAAGATCTAGAAGGATTTAGCTAAAAGTCCATATACCAAAATGGTAGAGCTTGGAAAAGTGAATAACTTTCTTATTTGGAGATTCCCAAGTTGTGTGGAAGAATTTAGAGCTAAGTATAAAAATTCAGTTTTGAGTTTAGATTGGAATTTCTGAAAATAATATCAACTAGCCAACTTTGGACCATTGTAACTTTTGATTTATAAGCATTTTGAAGATGATCATTATAACCAAGTTATAGAGCTACATGAGGAGTATAAGTTTGGTTAAGTCACCTAGCCCTAAAACTGTTTGGAACTTAGAGAAAACCTGGTCCAAAGTAAAGCTGTCAGAAATTGTAGGTTTCAGACTTAGTGAAATTCAGATTCTGAATTTCAGCAATTGGAGCAAACTTTGGGCTATTGTAGTTTGTAATCCAAGAGGTTTTGGTTAATGGTTACTATATCAAACTTGTAGAGGAACTATAGGAGTATAAACTTTATTAAGCAACTAGCCCCTAAAAACATTTGGAACCCAGGAAAAAGAGTGGTTCCAAGCGGTGCTGCTGTATTCTGAATTTTCAGATTGGAAACAGTAACTGAAACTGAATTTTAGTGTTTTGATAGCAGTTTTGAAGCCTATTTGTGACTATTCTATAGGGTTTTGGGATATGGTGTTTGTAGATGAAATAAAGACCATATGATGGTGAATAATTTTCAGTAAGTGGGTATAACATGATTCTACACGAAAAATGGATTAAAACTGGCTCAAAGTTGGATTGTCAGGTGACTGAAACTGGGTTATATTCAGTGTACTGAAGACTGAATTTTAGTGTTGGGTTATCTATTTGGAGCTCTGTAGTAATTAATCCATGGAGTATGAGCCCTACTCTCTGTAGCAAAGTTAAAGATCATCTGAAGGATAGCAAGTTTCATGTAGAGAGTTGGCTTGATATGGTGTAGGATTTAGAGAAAAAGGAGTGACAAAACCCTCTGTCAGACTCAGTGTGATGCTGTTTCAGATTTCTAAAACTGAATTTTCAGTGACATTGGCTGTACTTTGGGGCACTGTAACTTTTGATCCTTTCATTTTTGGTCTTGGACTGCTGCAACAAACTAATAGAGCTATAGTTGGAGAATGCTTTTGGTTGAAAGGGATGGGTTTGTTGCCATGGTGATTTGTGCAATAACAAGACTTGAATAGGGAGGAGAAGATGGTGCAGCAGGGCTGTTTCAGTCACGTTCAGAGTTTGGTTTCGAAACTGAACAAGATCATCCCCTGCTGCTCGCCCTTGTTTGTGTTTATAGGTTGAGATGTGTATGGAATGGGTGCCCGATGTCTAGAAGCCCTACTCCCAACTGAAAGTATCTAGTTTTGGATTAGTTTGTGCCTGCTCACAGGTGCACAATTATCTATTGCCTTGGACAAAGAAAAATAAAATAGAATCTTGTAACCTTATCCCAGCAGAAATATCAAGTATTGGACCACTTTGTGCTTAGCCACAAGTAATGTTTCCAGCTGCTTTTCTTTTGTTTGCAGTAGAAGACAAAATGGATATTTTGGCTTTGGGGAAGGGACCAAATTCAGTGTCTCTGACTAGTGCTGTGAACCAGACCAGGTGCAATGACTGCATTATGGATCAGGTTGGGGAATAAAGAAAAATATCTTTACCTCTCGGCTGCTGTAGGAAATATCAGGATTTGGGATATTTGAAGCCTGCCCTCGATGGAGTTCTCATCTGCTGCTTCTCTAGTTATTCTCAAGTGATATTTTGGTGTAGAGCTTGATCAGGTTCAGTGTTTCTTTGGACAGTGCATGTGAGCCAGCAAAGTATATGTGCATGGGAGCCACGTTGAGTTGCTCCTGCAGTGCTGGCATGCCCCAGAATTCATGTTCACCAAGTTGTGGTCGAGTTCCATATCCCTGCCCACATAGTCAGTGATGCCTGCCCATATATATACAACCCTTTGGTTGGGTTCAGTGAAGGTTTCCTCCCTGCTCACGAATTCTGTCCAAAGATAACTGCAAGGGTGTTGTGGCACATGTGTTTCTGCTAGTATTAATCTTCTCCCCAGTCCCTAGATCGATTTGCTTAAGCTGGTATGTGCCACCCCCTATGCTGGTGACCATGCGTGCAGTTCTCCAACCTCGCGATGGCTCGAACGTCCTAAGGAGTTGCTGGCCCGTATGAAGCTTGCTCCGTAATCATCTCAGGTCAGTGAAGCTCACACCATTTACTGCTTGAACTCTACCACTATTGGTTGCCTGAAACTAGGTGTGAAATTTGCTCAAACATAGGCTTTCAGGTTTCTGGATCACAGACTTAGTGCATAAGGCTGAAACTAGGTTTAAGTGTGTTGAGCCTAACTTTGGAGCTCTGTTGCGCCCAGTCTATTTGGTTTTGGGCCAAAGTTCTGTAGCAAGTTTGAAGACCATAGTAAGATGAACAAGATTACTAAAGGGAGATGGGCTAGGTGCTGCACAAAATTGGGAGTAAATCATGTCCAAATCTTCTCTGTCAGACTTCTGGATATTTTTTCAGATTTGTGAATAGTATCTGAAATCAGGATTTTTAGTGCAAGTTTTGGGGCTGTGTGCTGCCTATTCTATGCAGTTTTGAACCATGGTTTATGAAGAGGAGTTCAAGACCATGTTATAAGGAACAAATCCCTTTAAGTAAGTTAGGCTTGAATCCACATAAAGTAGGAAATAACAGCTGTCCAAAACTGGACTGTCAGAGTGATTGTGACTGAATTTTATTCAGTTAGCTGAAATAGCAGTTCAGTGTGGGGATAACATAGGGTACAATAGAATTTGCTCTGAATGTTTTCAATCATGGGTTGTTATACCAAGTTGGTAAAGCTAAAGTTGGAGTATAACTTTGGCTAAGAAGTCTTGGTCTGTACCATATGAAATTATGAGATACCAGGGGCTTTAACAGGGAGGTGTGTAGATGGGGCAGCAGGCCTAAAGTAATTGGGTTCAGTCTTTCATTTGAAAACTAATGAAGATCACCCCTGCTGCTCTCACCTGTGTATGTGAATGGAAATGAGGGGCAATGGAGACTGAATATTGGTTGTAGTGTCGACTGCATAAACTTTCAGTATCTAAAACGGAATTCAGTTCAGTTCTTTTTCAGTTACCTGAATTTGAGTTTTTGTGTTTTCACCTTAGATTGGTGTTCAACTTAAGACCTATTTGGGGTCAACTACTAGCCATTGAAACAAAGATAAAGAGTGAATATAGAGGAACAACTCCTAGTAGGGGAGTATGTCGAGCCCTCATGTGGAATTGAGAAAAAGTGTAGTCTTGTGATGTTTTATAGTATTTTATCTGCAAACAGCATAAGCATAAGCATTCATGTTCATGTCATTTCATGTAGAGCTCCCAAAACAAAGAGTGAAGATTCAAGATGAAGTGGTTGCTAAAGAGGAGTCTACTCAAGTGTCTTCTCATCAAGAGGATGGAGCTATCTAATTGATGGTTGGGTAGAGGGATCTAGAACCTCTTCACTGCAAAAAGGCAAGCCCCGGTGCATGCAACCCCTTCCTTGTGTTTTTAAATACTTTTCGCACACTTAAGTCTAGTGAAATGTGCATTAGGTTTATAGTAGTTGCTTGAAACCCTTTGATGCATTGCCTTCCTTGATATCCATACCTTTATAGATACTTCTGGTGAAGTATCAAAAATTTGATTTACAAAAATGCTTAGCCCTGCCTAGATCTTGTGGATAGAGGTTGTCTTTTGCAATACTGCCTAGCTCAGGGGTTATCCTGAGGAAAGATGGCTTCTACCTGCAAGAATACTTTCATTGAGAGCGTGGTGGGATCTTACTGCAAAGCTCCCTGTGATGCTCTTTTCATCCTAAGGAACAGAAACAATCCTAAGGATGGAAGTACTTAAATCGAGACTTGGGTTAGGAACAGGTGATGTTCTACCCAGGTTGATTAAGGATTGGATGCGTATGTAGGCTTGATGACCAAGGACTATCTTAGCTAGCCGCATACCCTGGAAATGGGACAGGGTAAGCTTTGCCTCGGGAAGACTAAGGCCAGAATAAGATAACACGAAATGGGCGTGGAGTGGTGGCGGGAGTAGCGTGTACCCTCCGTGGCAAGAGGCTGGACGGTGGTGTATCTGTGCTCTCGGTTTGCGTGAACCTGATCTGGTCTTAAGAACCCTGGGGTTGAGTTGACATATGCAAGGATTAAGTGCTACATATGTCGTGTGGTTAGAGATCCTCAGCTGAGTAAATCGATTCGGATCGTCGTTATATCCCCGGAGAGTGGAGACTTGATCACTGACCTACAACCTAAGTCAGGATGTGAACTTCATAAATAAAAATGATGTTGTATTGATGAGATGATGAAATTAGACTAGAGGCAAACAGAGTCTATTAATATTTAATCTGGCGTTAAAATGTTGAAAGTAAGGACTCACTTTAGTAAGTTATTTCTGCAAAAGTATCTAAGTTGATTCTTGCTAAAGCCTCTCCTTGATTCCTATTTATCCAGCATACCCTTGAGAGTCTTTTCCTTAGTCGGGTAAGTCTTGCTGAGTAATTCCCTACTCAGGGTTTATCCCTCCGTTGTTTTTAGGTGAGGAAGCAACGAACTTTTGTTGCTTTTGCTCCAAGGTGGTTCAAAATGAAGAAAAACCAGAGTGAAGCTGCGGGAGGACTTGGTCCTCCAAATAGAACTTTTGTGAAAGAACTTATCGGGAGGAGTTTTTACCTCCCTTGGTATGTGTAATAATATTACTCTGCACTCGTTTTATAGCTCTGGTCTGTAATAAGTAACTTGATCCTACTTTCTAAATAAATGTAAATTTATGCAATCGCTTCCGCATCTCTATATCTCCGATGTTCTGTAATGTCTGCAAGATGGGTGAAACGTTCCTGGTAAGGTAAGAAAGAAGATACCGAACTTGTCGAGTGATTCAGGAACATCTACAGGGTTGTCTGATGTCTGTTGGACAAGGACAACTGTAGGTGGGCCTAATTACTTGGGAGGTTCTGTCACACTTTGCTCCTCCGATGAGGTCCTGGGCTCGCTCGTAGGCGGTGATGTAGAGGTCGGCTTCCCGGAACAGCTCCTCGGAGGTAGTTGGTGCCTTCTGTAATATGGCTCGGACGAAGGCCGAGTCATTGGATCCTCTGTAGAAGTCCTCGATCACGGCCGCCTCTGTGACCTCAGGGATACGATTTCTCATGGTCTATAACCTACGATCGGAGAGTTTCATCCCCCCGGCGCTTGATGGATTTGAGGTCCCATGGTTGCGCCGGTTTGTCGGAGAGGGACTGAAAATTGTCAGTGAAACGCCGGCTGAAGTCGCTCCAGTCGTCGATGCAGTGTCGAGGTAGATGTCATAGCCATTGCAGTGCGTCTTGCCCGAGGACAATAGGTAAGTACGCAGTCATCACGTCCTCGGATGCTCCGGCGGCTCGAGCGGCGGTGGTGTAGACGGCCAGCCAGCCTCCTGGGTCCTGCTTAGGTTCATATTTATCGACATTGGATACCTTGAAGTTAGGGGGCCATTGAATGGCCCTAAGGCGTGGAGTAAGGGCAGACACTCCACATGTGTCCTCCTGTCGTCGGGGATGATGTCTGTCCCGGGGAGGGGAGTAGTTGTTGTGGTTCCTCGACCGTCTCTGGGCAGTTCCGCCAGTCGAGGCCGTTGTTGATTCGGCTCTGGTGGCTTGACTCCGAGTGGGGATGCCATGATCCCTGTCGTATTCCTCCCGACGGCGTATCTCGTTCTCATGCCGTCGTTCGCGCGAAGCGTTGATAGAACTCCGCGCGTCTCGGCGGCTGTTGATGGCGTGTCGCAAGTCGTTCGGCGGGTGGGCGAGAGGTAGAAGATGGTTGGCTGCCTGAGCAGGCGTCGATAGCCCTCGGCGTCTAGAGTCCGAGGGAGTCCGTCAGCTATCCGAGCTAGCACTCCTCCGACTTCACTCGGCGTGTTCATGGCTCGGGCGAAGTCGGGGTTCAGGTTACGGCCGAATAGTGGATTTTCTCGGCGCTGCCTCGTGTCTTGCTCGGCTTGTTCCTGAGCTCATCGACAATCACGTCGTTGGGAGTTCCTTCGTTCCCTGAAGACGCGTTCTTCCGGAGTTTCTCCCATCTCCGAGACCTCGTCTCGCGAGACAGGCGGCTCCGGATCCCGTTCTCCGGCTTGGTGATGTCTCCGGATGTTTCGGCGCCGATTTCTTCGTCGACGGGATTCCCGCTGAGGTGGTTCCTCCCCAGGCGCGGTCGGCTCGTCGTCAGAGACGGGAGGCGACTCCACTCTTCTGATGAAGAGAACGTCGGGGTAGAATGGCGTGGCAGTCGTGGCGATCTTCTTTCGGAGAGCTGAGGGTAATGCTTCTCTGGTATTTTCGGAGTTTGTTGAAGGAGGCTTCCTTCCCGGTGGATCTGCAACGCGGTGTAGAATTCCCTTTTCGTCGGCTATGGATGAGATCGTTCCAAAGCAGAACATGGATCTAGGACGGAAGGTGATCCTGCTGTTGATGGTGACGGCCATTGAGCTAGCTTAGATCGTTGACACCCCCTACCTGGCGCGCCAGCTGTCGGTGTTTTGGGTCCGATCGCACACCTGGGGTTGCCCCTCGAGGTGTCTTTTAGGAGCAGGGTGGTGTCGCCGACTATAGCAAAATGGTTCGTGCCAGATGCACGAGAGGCTAGAGACAATGTTTACAGGTTTGGGCCACTTAGAGATGCGTAACACCCTACGTCCTGGCGAAGATGCTTCGTGTAATGGGTTACAAGGTGATTCTCTAGAGCGAGGATGTGGAAAGTTTAGGTAGATGGCTGGATAGTGTGTTCGATCGTTCTGAAGGGGTGCCCCCTGGGCCTTATATATTCGGCTGTGGGGCGATACATGTGGATATGATAACAACGTGCGCCTGAAAGATAGTGAACTGTTCGAGTCTATCTCCCTATGATTCAGCCGACTTATCCTCGCCTGGTTCTACTGCATGATGCTCCAGCGCGGGGAAGTCGGATCTTCTGTTGTGATTTCTCGCTCAACGCTATGGGGCCTATCTGGACTTGCGTCGATCCGGCTTTACATCGGTTTGCCTCGCTGATTGTCCTCTCCTCCGGGCCCATGAAGAAATGACCTTACGATTTATCGGGCCCTTGGGCCTTTCGTGAAGTCTTTTACTCTGCTAGTGGACCCGGGGGATATCTGTCCCCCACAGCGGGGGTGCATCCGGTCACGGTCGAGGCAGCAGAGCGAACGCCGACTGGGGGTCAGAGTCAGTCTCGGATCCAGGATCTGCTATAGAAGCTGGAGCTGGTACTGACTCGGACTGAGGCCGCGCTGTAGAAGCTACCGGAACTGAAGTGGTCACAGATACTGCCACAGTAGTAGTGGACACAGCAGAAGCTGGTGGCACTGGTGGCTGAGGGCAGACAGAGCTGAGAATCGGTGACGTGAAAGCCAGGGTGACCGACCGGAGCGGAGAAGGACCAACAGAAGGAAAAGGGGGTCCTGACTGGATTGCTGGCACAACAGGAGCCTGAAGCGGAGGAGGTGGTGCAGACTGAACCGAGGGAACCGAGACACCAGAATGCTGTAGCATAAGAGCCATGAATGCCCTGCTCTCAGCCCGATCCTGGAGAAGCTGCTGCTGAAGAGAATCCTGCCTGTCATGTATGGTCTGAAACATCGAGAGCATCCTCTCGGATAACTGCTGATGGGCTGCTGCCTGGCGGGTCTGCTCGGCTGCCAAGTGAGCCTGCTGCTGAGTAAGTGTCTGAAGAATCGAAGCAATAGCAGGGTCAATAGCCGAAGGGGCAGCAGGGGTAGCACTAGAACTCCCAGCCTCATGATCATGTGAGCGTGGAGGCATAGGAGGCGGAGGCAGAATCCCAAAATCATCATCATCATCATCAACTGCTGCATCCCGAGCTTCGAACTGATGAATAGCAGCATCCTCGGCTTGAGTGTCGAAAACAGGAGCAGAAGCTGGCACAGGAGCCTTAGGCGCAGGACGGTAGGACCCAAAGACAAGGCGTGAGGCCTCAAGTGTACCCTGGAACTGTGGAGGCCGAATCAGCTGCGCAAAAATGTGACACAGGTAGTGAGCATATGGCAACTGTCGACGAGCACGCATGCCATCCAAAATGGTGTCCTCGATCTCACAAGTAAGGAAATCCACGACGTCAAACTCAGAGTGAGAGACCAGGGCACCAAGGAGCCAGAGCTGGATATGTGTGGTAGCCTCCCTGTACCCCATCCGCGGCAGAAGTGTCTGTCAGATAAGCTCAAATAAGAACTTGGCTGCTGTAGTGAAATCTGCCGGTGAACGTTGCGACCCATCTGAGAAGGGCGGGCGGAACAGAGCCGCGACGTGAGCTGTACCCGGAGCCACACCGCCGTGAGGGCGACGAGGAGGGTCAGAGGTGCCGTAGCATAAGCTGTGAAGACGAGTCGATGACTCGTGAAATCCAAAGAGCTCGCGAATCTGGCTGGCAGTAATAGTGACATCCTCTCGCTCAAAACAAAACCTCATCCAGTGATGGTCAGGGTCGATCCATACAGTCGCGTAGAATACTCGGACCCATTCCTCAACATACCTGCCGCTGGTAGTCAAAAGAGTCAGAAGGCCAGGCAGATATGAGAGGTGTACCTCAGAGTCAGCACCGGCAGCTAGCAGAAAAGCTGGAAGGTCCAAAAGCCGGTGCACTCGCAGAGCAATCTGTGCAGACAACTGTGCCCTGAAGAAGGATTCCTAAATCCTGGTGCTGAAAAGGTCAACTGCAGCTGGGTCCCTCTGAGTCGGTAACCAAGACTCCACGGGTATGTACCTGAACCTGCGTACCCGTGCCGCTGTAGCACGCTGAAGGTCAAATAACCTGGGATCTGCAGCCAGAGGTCGCACCTCAGTCTCATCGCGCTCCCGGAAGCGAGCAGGTGGAATAGGAGGAGCGGAAACAGGAGCGGGAGTAGGAGCAATGGAAGCTGGTGTAGTGGAGGTGGTGGATGGTGCAATAGGGGTGATAGGGGCAGGCAAAGTGGGAGGAGGAGTGGAAGCTGAAGCAGTGGTGGTAGTGGAGGAGCGAGGCCGGGAGGTGAGACGACGAACACGGTACGCAATCTGATCTGAAGGTGTCTGAGGCTGATCTCCAAGCTCGGCCTGCTCAGCGGCTGCTATTGCTGCTGCTGCCGCTGCTCGAGCTGCTCAGTCCATACGCCGCTTCTTGCGGCCTTCCTGCTGCTCCAAGTATACTGTCTTGCCCTTGACCTGCCTGAAGGGGCGACGAGGATCCTCATCATCGCCTCCCCCTGGCGCCGACACATTCTTCGTGCGCGGCATCCTGACCTGACGACTGCAAATGAGAGAGAGGGGCTAAGCACAGGTCGATAATATTCGATAGAATATCAAAGGATGAGATGACTACCTGGAAAGCGCACACGAGAGGTGACGATCCAGGTAGGACAGGAGACGGCACACGGGCAGTCAAGGTCACTGAAATGACAGAAGAGGTGATCACGTATTAGTCACATAGTCATAAGTATATGAAATGTGAATAAATACATATACAGAGAAATATGGCATAGAAAATGAGAGATATGGCGATCGAGAAGTCAAACATCGTGAAAACGGCGTTTGAACGATAAAAAGTGCCATAGGAGGTTTGGAATTTGAATTGAGGCACGAAATGACATGGAATGGAGCCGATACTTCACGAATATGTTTATATGGGTGAATATGAGTGAAGTGTGTGCTTGGTTTGAATTTAGGCGAAGAAAATGAAATTTGGGCACTCGGCTCGGAAACGATCGCTCGAAATAGGGAATTTGGTGAAATGAAAGCCTGGAATATCGGATGGGCGTGAAATTTTGTGAATATGTTACTGGAGGTGTTGTGAAGGTGCCTAAAAAATTTGGGTTCAATTGGAGCATTTTTGGCTGGTTTGGGCATTTCACCGAGCACGTGGCGTGCGGAGTGATAGGGTTTCAGTGAAATGGCTATTAGAGGCTGTGAAAACCCTCCCGAAGGAGCTAAGAACCTGCAGGAATGTTCAAGGCACACAGAGGAACACATATGACCACTTGGTTTCACTAGAATTCACAGGATTTGATATTGGGCACAAAGGGTGGAAGAGGGGGCTTCACTGGGCTGAACAGAGAGAAGAGAGGGGAGTGAAGACAAGGCTGCTCACCAGAGGGAGAAGGGACGAGCGCAGGCACAGGGTCGCCGGAGGATCACCGCCGGGGAGGGGAGATCGCCGGCGAGGGTGCAAAACGCCTGAGACAGAGACCAGTGGCAGAGAACAGGGAGGAATGACTGCTGGCCTCGGGCGCGAGGGGGAAAGAATTTTTTAAAAACCGAATATGGGCACACCGGACAGTCTACAGTGCCTGTCCGGTGCACACCGGACATCGCACAGTAGCTGTCCGGTGAACCACCGGACAGCGCACAGGAGAATGGAAATTTAGCGCGCGGCTGCTGGTGCACCGGACATTGCACAGTGCAGTGTCCGGTGCACACCGGACTGTCCGGTGAGCCCAGATAGAGGGAAGATTGGAAAATTTTGAATTTTTCTATCTAATTTCAACCAAACCAAATCCCAACTTATAACCACACAAAATAACACTTGTTGGGACAGGTATTGGCACCCTCATATATTTTCTCATATTTTTCAAAATATTTTGCCATAGGCTAGATAATTTTTAGAGAAAATAGGCAAATGGTGAAATTTGCATTTCGGCCTTGCACTAGGGGTTTTCATGAGTGATTTGAGTTTTGAATACTCCCCCTAAGTGCAGTACCTCATGCATATTTCAAGAACCAACAATTGTGTAAAAAGTAAGAATTTAAGTGCTAAAAGCTTAAAACTAAGACTTGTCAAGTTTGATCCGAGTTAAGCTTTTTCACTCGCTTTGTTGGCGGTTATCTCAACTAGGTTAGACAAGCCCTAGATGCAATACAAGAAATTTAAACATGCAGTGCAAGCTTGACAACACCATTTGACATTTTACATAAAATTTCTGAGATCAAGAATATTTAGTTCATTTCTCAACATGCAAAAGCGGGTCTTATCAAGTGGCTTAGTGAAAATATCCGCTAATTGATCTTCCAACCTCACTCCTTCTAAAATGATATCTCCTTTAGCAACATGATCTCTAAGGAAGTGATGACGGATATCAATGTGCTTGGTGCAAGAGTGTTGTATAGGATTATTAGCAATTTTAACAGCACTCTCATTATCACACAACAAAGGTACCTTTTCTAGAACTACGCCATAGTCTAGAAGAGTTTGTTTCATATACAAAATTTGTGTGCAACACGCACCTGCGGCAATGTATTCCGCTTCGGCAGTTGACAAGGCAACACTATTTTGCTTTTTGGATGTCCATGAAACTAGTGATCTACCAAGCAGATGGCATCCCCCAGAAGTACTTTTCCTATCAATTTTGCAACCGGCATAATCCAAATCGGAATAGCCAATTAAATCAAAAGGAGCTCCTTTGGGATACCACAGACCAACGCTTGTGGTGTGCCTGAGATACCTAAGAATTCTCTTAACAGCGCGAAGATGAGCATTCTTAGGATTAGATTGAAATCTAGCACACATGCAGACACTAAACATAATATCGGGCCTAGATGCGGTAAGGTACAATAAACTACCAATCATAGAACGGTAGAGAGTTTGATTAACCGGGTTACCTCCCTCATCTAAGTCGAGATGTCCATTTGTTGGCATGGGGGTCTTGATTGGTTTGCACTTCTCCATGTTGAACCTTTTCAACAAGTCTTTGGTATACTTCTCTTGTGAGAGAAAGTTACCATCTTTCATTTGCTTGACTTGAAAGCCGAGGAAGTACGTTAGCTCACCAATCATTGACATCTCGAACTCCTTCGACATCAACTCACCAAATTCCTTGCAATCATAGTCATTTGTTGAGCCAAAGATTATATCATCAACATATACTTGACAAATGAAAATATCACTGTTATGTTTCTTTGTAAATAGAGTTGTGTCGACGGTCCCGATCTTGAAGCCCTTTTCGATGAGGAAGTCGCGAAGGCGCTCATACCAAGCCCTTGGAGCTTGCTTTAGCCCATATAGCGCCTTGGACAACCTGTAAGCATGGTTAGGATATCTAGGGTCTTCAAATCCAGGTGGTTGCTCAACATATACAAGTTCATTTATGAAGCCATTTAAAAATGCACTTTTTACATCCATTTGATAAAGTTTTATATCATAGCATGATGCATATGCAAGTAGGATACGGATGGCTTCCAGTCGAGCAACCGGTGCAAAGGTCTCTCCAAAATCTAAGCCTTCAACTTGAGAGAATCCTTTTGCAACAAGTCTTGCCTTGTTTCTTACAATCACACCTTGATCATCTTGTTTGTTTCTGAACACCCACTTTGTTCCAATGATTCTTGCATCTTGTGGGGGCTTCTCCAAGGTCCAAACTTCGTTACGGGTGAAGTTGTTAAGTTCTTCATGCATGGCATTCACCCAGTCTGGATCCTGTAGCGCCTCATCTATACAAGTAGGCTCAACACAAGAAACAAAGGAGTGATGTTCAATAAAAGAAGCATGTCTATGGGATCGAGTAATAACCCCTTGTGAAGGACTCCCGATGATTTGGTTTTGAGGATGAGCTTGAAGTAGTGATGAATTTCTCTTGTTAACCACTTGGGAAGAAGATCCTGGAGCATCAACATCTTCGGCTTGTACCCTTGCTTGTTCATGAGAGACAAATGTATCTTCATTTGCATGCCTCTCATCTTTTTCATCATCTTGTGGTACATTTGATGAAGAAGGCATGTCAATGTTTTGCACCTCTTCTTCATCTTCTTTTGGTTTGATAGCTCCAATTGGCATGTTCTTCATTGCTTCCCTAAGTGGCTCATCACCTACATCATCAAAATTCTCAAGTGCTCCTCGGGAGCCATTAGTCTCATCAAATTCCACATCATATGTTTCTTCTACCACGCCAGTGGCATGATTGAATACTCGATATGCTTTGGACTTTAATGAATAACCCAAAAGAAAACCAATATCACAACGTCTTTGAAACTTCCCTAGGTGATGGCGTTTCTTGAAGATGTAGCATTTGCATCCAAACACCCGAAAGAAGGAGACGTCTGGCTTTTTCCCATTTAGCAGTTCATAGGGAGTCTTCGCAAACAGCCGGTGAGGAAATAGCCTATTTGATGCATAACATGCAGTGTTGACAGCTTCGGCCCAAAACCTCTCTGGTGTGTTATACTCATCAATCATTGTTCTTGCAAGTGTGATCAAGGTCCTGTTTTTCCTTTCAACAACTCCATTTTGTTGAGGTGTATATGTTGCAGACACTTCATGCTTGATCCCAATTTCATCACAGTACTCATGAATGTTTGTGTTGTCAAACTCTTTGCCATTATCACTTCTAATCTTCTTGATCTTGCAATCGAATTCATTTTGAGCTTTCTTGGCAAACTTCTTGAAAATTGATGCAACTTCAGATTTGTCATGGAGAAAGAACACCCAAGTGTATCTTGAGAAATCATCAACAATCACCAGGCAGTAGAGGTTGCCACCAGCACTTACATAATTTGTAGGTTCAAATAAATCCATATGAAGTAGTTCCAGTGGCTTAGATGTTGACATGAAAGCTTTAGTAGGATGTGTATTAGCAACTTGCTTCCCAGCTTGACATGCACTACAAGGCTTGTCCTTTTCAAACACCACATCCTTTAATCCTATAACCATGTCCTTCTTTAATACCTTCTTGAGTGTGCTCATCCCAACATGTGCAAGCCTCCTATGCCAAAGCCATCCAAGTGAAGCTTTGGTGAAGAGGCAAGTTCTTAAGTCTGCATCTTCTGAAGTGAAATCCACTAAGTAGAGATTGTTGTATCTAAATCCTTTGAACACCATTGATTCATCATCCATTTTTGATACAATAACCTCTGTTGGAGTGAATAAGCATTGAAGTCCAAGATCACAGAGTTGACCCACTGATAACAAATTGAAGCTCAAAGGTGCAACCAAGAGAACATTTGAAATTGATAAATCATTCGAAATTGCCACCTTGCCAAGTCATTGCACTTTCCCTTTTGAATTGTCTCCAAATGTGATTTTATCTTGTCCATCAACATTCTCATCAAGTGAGGTGAACATCTGTGGGTTGTCTGTCATATGTTGTGTGCATCTACTATCAATAACCCAATGGCTCCCACCGGTCTTGTAGTTCACCTACATCCACAGACAAATCAACCTTGAGTTTTGATGGCCCTATATTGCATAGGACCAGTGACTCTCTCAATCAAGGACTTTGCAACCCAAATTTGTCTAGGTCTACTCTTGCTTGGTGGACCTAGGAATGTAACTTTGACCTTTCCATTTGCTACTTTTCTTAGAACATAATGAGCATTGAAAGCAAATGGTCTTGAGTGCTTAGGCAAGGGAGTTGGTGGTTTGGCTTTGCAGTTGTGGGCAAAGTGACCTTCTTTTCCACATTCAAAGCATTTGATGGGCTTGTGAGTCTGCTTTGGCTTGTATTGAGTGGTAGCTTTCTTTTGCACAAAAGCATTGTATCCAATACCACTCTTGTTGTTTTTCATGACAGTGTTCATAAGCAACTCATTTTGGAGGTATTGGCCCTTGTTGAACTTTTGCACACTTGTTGCAAGATGTTCATTTTCACTCTTAAGTTTCTTGACCTCATTTTTAAGCCTTTCATTATCCACTGCCAACTCTTTGTTGAAATCATTGTTCTCAATGGCAACCTTTCCTCTAGTAGTTGCATCAGTCAGGTATCTCTTCAATTTTTGGTTGTCTAAAGTCAAGACTTCAACTTTTTCAGTCAATTCATCATGTAGACTAGTTTGCTCTCCTTAACTCAAATCATCACATGAGGTTGCTACATCAATCTTAACAACAGGGTTAATAGCCTCATGTGTTTTGCAAGATAAAAGTTCATTCTCAACAAGAAGATTATCATGATCAAATTTAATCCTAGTATAATCTTCCTTGATTTTTACTAATCTATCTTGCAACTCCCTATTGGCTTCATTTAACTTGTCACATTTATTCTTAGCATCTTTTAGGGAGGTTGTGAGCTCATTTACAGTTGATGACATAGTTTTGTTCTCTTCTTTCAGTTCATCACTAGCTTTCATAACTATGTCATATTTGGCATTTAAAGATTCATTTTCATTTTTCAACCTATCACATTTAGCTTTTGACTTCCTAATGATTTGAGTATATTCTTTAAGCAAGTCAGCTAGTTCATCATATGAAGGTGAAGCAAATTCCTCATCACTATCACTATCACTATCATCAGTAATATCAATATCATTTTGTACCTTTCGTTCACCTCTAGCCATGAGGCATAGGTGAGAAGTCGATGATGGCGATGGTGGTGGTGAAGAGAAGTCCCCGGCGATGGCGGCAACCTTTTCATCATTCTCCTCTTCACTTGAAGAAGATCCACTTGATGACTCAATGTCAGTGAGCCAGTCACCAACAATATATGCCTTTCCATTTTTCTTTTTGTGGAACCTCTTTTGCTTCCCATCCTTTCTCTTGAAGAATTTCTTTTCCTTTTTCTCATCACCGCTGTCATCTTCTTTCTTGCCCTCGAACTTGTTCTTCTTGGGCTTGGTACATTGATGAGCAAGATGACCAAGCTCTCCACAGTTGTAGCAATCCATCTCAGAAATGGGCTTTCTTTTGCTAGAAAAGAATTTCTTCTTTCTTGAATCAAATTTGATGCCTTCTCTGTTGAGCTTCTTTAACATCTTGGTGGTCTTCCTCACCATCAAGGCAATGTTAGCATCAAGGTCATCATCACTTGAGGATTCTTCCTCAATTTGTACTTTGGTTTTTCCTTTTCTTTCTTGATTTGCTTTGAGAGCCAAATCCTTTCTCTTGGAAGATGACTCATCTTTGTCATTGATGTGCATGTACATCTCATGAGCATTGATCTTTCCCAAGATCTGTGTAGGTGTGGTAACTGAAAGATCCATTTGATGTAGCACAGTGACAATATGTCCATATTTGTCTATTGGGAGGACACTGAGAATCTTCCTCACAACATCCAGTTGTGAGATTTGAGTAAGCCCCAATCCATTTACTTCCTCTACAAGAATATTGAGACGTGAGTACATAGCATTAGCATTTTCATTAGCAAGCATTTCAAAAGAATTCAACTTTCTCATAGCAATGTGATATCTCTCCTCACGCTCACTCCTAGTTCCTTCATGCAGAGCACAAATGTCCATCCACAAATCATGAGCATTTTTATGATTTCTAACTCTATTGAACACATCTTTGCAAAGGCCTCTAAAAAGAGTGTTTTTGGCCTTAGCATTCCATTTCTCATAATTAAACTCATCACCTACAAGATTTGTGGGATCTCTAGGTTGGGGGAATCCTTGTGTGGCGGCCTTGTAGACCCCAATGTCTATAGCCTCTAAATATGCTTCCATACGAATTTTCCAATATGGAAAATCGTCACCATAAAAAACGGGAGGAGGTCCATCCCCACCGGACATCATAACTCTTAGCGGTTAAGCTAATCTAAGAGCAACAAGGTTCTGATACCAATTGAAAGGATCACGATGCCCAAGAGGGGGGGTGAATTGGGCTTTTCTAAAAATCAACACTAATTAAAACCTAAGCAAGAGCTAAACAAGAGCCCAACTTCACCCCCAACAACTAGCACTAAGATAATAATACTAGAAATACAATAGTGCTAAGACAATACTTCAAATACTTGCTAAACAAATACACAATGTAAAGTACTTGAATTAAGTGCGGAATGTAAAGCAAGGTTTAGAAGACTCCTCCAATTTTTTCCGAGGTATCGAAGAGTCGGCACTCTCCACTAGTCCTCGTTAGAGCACCCGCGCAAGGGTATCGCTCCCCCTTGGTCCTCGCAAGAACCAAGTGCTCACTACGAGATGATCCTTTGCCACTCCGGCGCGGTGGATCCCTCGAGACTGCTTACAAACTTGAGTCGGGTCACCAACAAGATCTTCACGGTGATCACCGAGCTCCCAACGCCACCAAGCCGTCTAGGTGATGCCGATCACCAAGAGTAACAAGCCGTAGACTTTCGCTTGACCAAGAGAAGCCTAATGCAAGTGGTGTGTGCTCTAGGTGGCTCTTGCTAGCGCTAATGAGGAACAAATGCGGGATTAAGATTCTCTAATCTCCTCACTAGGCTTTTGGTGCTTGCAATGCTCTAGCAATGTGCTGGAATAAATGTGGGGTGCAAGACATTGAATATGGTGGGTGGAGGGGGTATAAATAGCCCTCACCCACCAACTAGCCGTTACCAGCATTTTCCTGCGCGTGGGCGCACCGAACAGTCCGGTGCGCCACCGGTGCGCCAACGGTGCGCCAACGGTGCGCCAACGGTCGTTTCCAACGGCTAGTTCTGACAGTTAGCCGTTGGGCTGATGGCACACCGGACAGTGAACCATCATTGTCCGGTGCACACCGGACAGTCCGGTGCACTGTCCGGTGCGCCACTATAATTCAATTCTGAACCAGACGCACTCGGGTTTTGCTGACCGGGGAGGCCTTCCCCTGGGCCAGCCTGGCCCACCTGGCAGATGGTGCACCAGACAGTCCGGTGCCCCAGGGCCAGAAACCCTATCTCTTGTTTTTCAGCTGATTTTCAAATCGGTTTTCGTTCTAACTTGTGAGTGAGTTCTATAGTGACACCTAGCACTGAATGTGAGTGTGATTGTGCACCAACACTACACTAGAACTCTCTTGGTCAAACTACTTATCGACAACCCCTCTTTATAGTACGACTAAAAAGAGAATAAAAGACCTAACTAAATCACGAGTGTCCACATCTCCTTGACACTCGGACTCCGTAGTCCTTCACCTTTTGATTCGTCATTTTGGCCGTCGCTTCGAGTTCTTATCTCCGGGATTGTTTTCACAGTTGTAGTACTTCTACCTGTCATGCGACCTAACTTACCATTTGTCTCTGCAAAACACACATTAGTCACATATAACATTACGTTGTCATTAATCACTAAAACCAACCAGGGGCCTAGATGCTTTCAGAGCCTTTGATCATTAGTTCAAAGCTCACAAATTTACCTATCACTTCCTCAGGAGACATTACTTTATATCTTGGATCACCACGAATTAATTGAACTTGAGTGGGGTTAAGAAATACGAGTGATCTAAGAATAACCTTGACCATTTCATGGTCATCCCACTTGGTGCTCCCGAGGTTGCGCACTTGGTTCACCAAGGTTTTTAGCCGGTTGTACATGGCTTGCAGATCTTCTCCTTGGTTGAGCATGAAGCGGCTGAGCTCCCCCTCGATCGTTTCCCTCTTGGTGATCTTCGTCATCCCGTCTCCTTCGTGTGCCGTTTTGAGCACGTCCCAAATCTCCTTGGCGCTCTTTAGTCCTTGCACCTTGTTATACTCCTCTCGACTTAGAGAGGCGAGGAGTATTGTGGTGGCTTGTGAGTTGAAGTGCTGGATTTGGGCAACTTCGTCCGAATCATTGTCCTCATCCCCTACGGATGGTACCTGTACACCAAACTCAACAATGTTCCAAATACTAGTGTGGAGTGAGGTTAGGTGATGTCTCATTTTATCACTCCACATGTTATAATCTTCACCGTAAAAAACCGGTGGTTTGCCTAATGGAACGGAAAGTAATGGAGTACGTTTAGAAATGCGAGGGTAGTGTAGGGGAATCTTACTAAACTTCTTGCGCTCATGACGCTTAGAAGTTACGGACGGCGTGTCGGAGCCGGAGGTGGATGGCGACGAAGAGTCGGTCTCGTAGTAGACCACCTTCCTCATCTTCTTTTTCTTTTCGCCACTCTGAAGCGACTTGTGTGAAGGGGATTCCTTCTCGTTCCCCTTGTTGCGGGACTCTCCCAATGGAGCCTTCCCGTGGCTTGTAACGGGCTTCTCGCCGGTCACCATCTCCTTCTTGGCGTGATCTCCCGACATCACTTCGAGCTGTTAGGCTCTAATGAAGCACCGGCTTCGATACCAATTGAAAGTCGCCTAGAGGGGGGGTGAATAGGCGGAATCTGAAAATTACAAACTTAAGCATAACTACAAGCCGGGGTTAGCGTTAGAAATATAATCGAGTCCGAAAGAGAGGATGAAAACAAATCACAAGCAAATAAGAATGGATGGCACATTGATTTGTTTTACCGAGGTTCGGTTCTTGCGAACCTACTCCCCGTTGAGGTGGCCACAAAGACCGGGTCTCTTTCAACCCTTTCCCTCTCTCAAACGGTCACCTAGACCAAGTGAGCTTCTCTTCTCAATCAAATGGGACACTAAGTCCACTACAAGGACCACCACACAATTGGTGTCTCTTGTTTTGATTACAAGTGTTATGGAAACAAGAATGATGAAGAAGAAAAGCAATCCAAGCACAAGAGCTCAAAAGAACACAAAAGTCTCTCTCTCTAGTCACTAATTTGTTTGGAGTGATTTCGGACTTGGGAGAGGATTTGATCTCTTTGTTTGTGTCTTGTATTGAATGCTATAGCTCTTGTATGAGGTTTGAAGGCTGAAACTTGGATGCATTGAAGTGTGGTGGTTGGGGGGTATTTATAGCCCCAACCACCAAAAGAACCATTGGTGAGGGCTTCTGTCGTATGGCGCATCGAACAGTCCGGTGCACCAGCCACGTCACCAGGCCGTTGGGTTCCGACCGTTGGAGCTCTGAAAATTGGGGCCACCGGACAGTCCGGTGGTGCACCGGACAGGTCCTATAGACTGTCCGGTGCGCCTTCTGGCGCCTGCTCTGAATTCTGCGTGCGCAGGCGCGCACTATAGCACATTAAATGTCTTCTACAGACGATCGTTGGCGCGAAGTAGCCGTTGCTCCGCTTGCACACCGGACAGTCCGGTGCTACACCGGACAATCCGGTGAATTATAGCAGAGCGGTCTCCCAAATTCTCGGAGCTGGTAAGTTCAGCGTCGATCTCCCTGGCACACCGGACACTGTCCGGTGCGCCAGACCAGGGCTGCCTTCGGTATAATTTGCTCCTTATATTTGAACCCTTTCTTTTGACTTGTATTGGTTTGTTGTGAACCTTCGGCACCTGTAGGACTCATAATCTAGAGCAAACTAGTTAGTCCAATAATTTGTGTTGGACAATTCAACCACCAAAATTCATATAGGAAAAGGTTTGACCCTATTTCCCTTTCAGTTATTTTCAATCCATATGGATTGGAGGGGATTGATATGGATTGAGAGAGATTTTAACTTACTAGGGATTAAAACCCTCTCAATCTCCCTCAATCCATATGGATTGGGGTAGAACCAAACAAGCCCTAGGGCTAGTTTGGGAGTCTAAATACCGGAGGGGATTGGAGGGGCTAAAATCCCCTCTGTATTCAATTTTGAATAAGGAGGGGATTTTAGCCCCTCCAATCCTCTCCGATTTTGTAGCTCCCAAACTAGTCCTAGAGGGGCGGGAAGGGCGAGAGCTACGCGAGAAGGTTGCAGAACCCCTTGGGGGCTTGTTCAGTTATTTTCAATCCATATGGATCAGAGGGGATTGATACAGATTGAAGGGGATTTTGACTTACTAGGGATTGAAATTCCCTTAATCCTCCTCAATCCATATGGATTGGGGTAGAACCGAACAAACCCTAGAGAGGGAAGGGCGAGAGCTGCGCGGGATGGTTGTAGAACCCCTTGGAGAGGTTGGCGTCAGTGAGCTCAAGCGAGCGGATGATGTACGCATCCCTTATGGCATCCACGTCGATGGCAGCGTGCGGCTATTCCATGTGTATTGGCTGCTAGTCTGCTAAGAGGCTCAGATGGTAGATCACACAGGTCTGACCCTCGATCCAATAGTTTTATAGGTCGGTAGATCGTACATTTTCAAATGGCGCGAAACAGTTGCAGATTACTAACTATACTCTCTCCGTTTTTTATTTATACTTACTCTGCTTTTTTATTTATCGTATTTCTCTACTACTTATTAAGGCTGTAAGGGTAGCCTGCCATTTTTTTGTTCTGCCTTTTTTCATTTCCTGTTTTGCCTTTTCCATTCCCATCCCCATCGTGGATCAACCCCCCTGCCACGATGCCAGCGAGTCGGAGCCCTGGATGACGAGGCACGGCGTCCGCGCGTCCGCCTCGTCGCACACGAACCACTCGCACGGCGACGACAGCGGCGACCGCAGGTCGCGGGCCGCCTCCTGCCGCGCCTCGTCCTCGGTGGCCACCACCTCCGTCACCGTCGACGCGGCCATGTGCGTGGCCACTCCCGAGTTGTAGAGCCTGCCCTGACCCGCTGCCTGCTGCTGCCGCGTCAGCGCGCTAAACGAGAGCAGGCCACGCGCGTGCGTGGACGTAGGACGTGGCCGACGCGGCCACCTCGTAGGCCAGGTGCGACGAACGGATGGGCCGGCACGGCTGCGGGCCGGAAGCCACCTTGTACGCCGGTGCGGTGCGCGGCCGCGTGGAGTCCGCGTCTAGCTTGGCGCTTATGATGCCGGCCTCTGCCTTCTTCTCCAGAGACGACGTCACGAACCGCAACCCATAGTGCCTCTTCAGCTCCTCGACCTGAAACCAAACCAATGGGCACTCTTCAGAGTTCAGATGCTCCTGGTACTTCGCATTTCATATCTGTCACGTATTACTACTGATCGGGTGCATTCACGATCTACTAAAAGTTTAAAACTAATAGGTTTCCATCGAAAATATCAGGAGTCAAGTAGCATGGTGGCATCACATCACGACATTGTTTTTCAATAATGAATATATACAATTATTTCGCCGCGATTTGCAGGTATATGGAATTTTCCAGCCAATTACCTGGAGGAAACAACAGAAAACTACGTGTAGATTTCCTCCATAATAATTCTAGAAAACTACGTGTAGATTTCCTGTTTTGCCCTTTCCATTCCCATCCCCATCGTGGATCAGCCCTAGGTCGTGTGCGACAACCAGACCTAGGCGGCCGAGCCCGGGTCCCGCCGCGTCGTCGAGCTATGGCTGCCCGAGAAGCGGCTGGTCGGGATGATACCGCTCGGCATGGTCGAGAACCTCACCGCGCTGCAGACGCTGTCGCTCCGTAGCAACGCCATCACGGGGGGTATCCCAGCCGAAATCGGCAACTGCGCCCAGCTAACCGTCATCAACCTGATGGCCAACCAGTTCATCGGTGTCGAAGGGCCTCTTCTCGCTCGCGGCGCTCAGGCAGGCACGACGAGAGCGGCAGGGATGTGCGGATCTATGGCTCCTCTTTTCCCACCCGCAAGGTTCTTCCTCCGTGGTAGCCCCATGTGACGCACACGATGGTGGTCCTCATTGACCAAATCGTTCACCACATCGCGTTCTCCCCCACGAGGTCGCCGCCGAGAAGCTCATTATCCAGATCCGCCCAAGCCACCATCCATCTCGTTGCAGGTGCTCTTCTTCCTCCCTCTCTCTTACGCCCAAGCCACCATCCATCCGGCGGTGAGTCTGAGTATTTACCTAAGTAGATAATTTTGGTATTGGGTATTGAATTGAATGATTAATCTATTGGATCCCTCTCGTCCATGTTTTTTGCTATTGGGAATGATTTGAGTAATTTGTTGGAGATGCACTATACGTGTTCGGATCTGGCTACATGCATAATAACTTGAAAGTGTTTTTATTCTAAAAAATTAACTATACGTTGGTTAATAATTTGTTGAGATCAAATTAGTATCCTTAACTCCAAATAGCTTGGTCTTCTGTGAAGTTGACCTATGGCCTTCATTCATGCTTAAGGTAGGGAATCGTGTAGAAAGCTTTATTTTTTCCTAGGGTTAGATCATAGAACATTATTGCTCTACTGCTACTATTTATTTTGCACTATGTTCCATCTACATCTAAAGATTTCTGTCATGAGTCACTGTATCACATGAAAATAAATGTGACGACGTTCCTATACTTTGACTGGCAGATGGTGTTTCTGAGTGATGATGTTTCTGAGTGATGATGAAGGTGCATCTGGTGAAACATGTTATTTGCCTTCATAGCGTTTGACCTTTTCAAAAAAAGGGTAAATTGGAAAGTCTTGTAGGTTTCTTTGGTGAATGATGGCCCTGTGACAATGCAAATCGACTCACCCTCACCACAAGATGTTGCTCGGTCATGGTACATTGAAATATGGAGTGCACTGTACTGTAGGTAAATTGGTTCCAAATCTGTGCTCCCAAGTTAGTGGGCTCCTTTGCATTCTGTTAGTGGTTTTCATGTTCTTGGACGTTGTTCTAATATTGAAATGTCCTTGGTTTAGACAGTGATGACTTGTTGCATCCAATGTATAAGGTGATGTTTTTTACTTGTTGATAAATATCTATTATTATCATTTCAGATATTTTTCAGGCCAATCCTATTTCTGTGTATCTTGTAATGGCTTCATTCTTCAAGCATTTTACCTTATCAATCCATTCCTCGTTCTACTGGTTTGTTAAATTGTGTTGGTTTCATGTGCTATCTGGAAAATGGTTCTCTACTTGTGCAAGCTCTGTACCATGGTTGATATGTGATGCTATTTTATTTCAAATTGCAGGTGTGTCAGGCTTTCTACTAAGGCTGTTGGAGTTCAAGATTATTATGGCTTGCTAAAAAGTACATTACTGTGGTATGATGGGCATCTGTCTGGTTTAGTAATTTTTATGTCAACTTGTGCAACATTGTAGGCAAGAGCAAGGGATTTTGATGTGCTCATGAAAATCCAAAGCACGTTATGCATGAGATGATGCACCACTTAAAAAAGAAAATATAAGATGATGTTCCTCTCGTCACTCTCTAATCGCTCTCTTGCTTTAGCTGTCACAGTTTGAAACTTGACATACCATTTTTTGTAATGTAGTTGATGTGGCAATACTAATGACAACATGTTGCCAACTCCTAAGGGCAATGATTCATTGTGTTTATATCTTTCTTGTCCTCCTGGGTTGCTTTAACTCTTTGTTATATTGGCCATAAAACATTCCTTTGCAGGTTGGTCAGGTCAAGATAAAGGGAAAACCTGAAGATCTTGGATCTTTTATCAACAATTTACTTGGAAAGATGGGGCTTGGAACACATTCTGATATTATGGCACAAACTGACTAGAAATTTGCATTTTGCTTCTCCACTTTCTTTTGAATGGACCTCCAATAAATTATTAATCTCCACACTAGCTGAATGCAGCAACTATAAAGTTCAAGCTATATGGGCGTGTTTGGATGGCAGCCTCCCATGCAACTGCCTGGCAGGCAAATGATCCTAGCCACAGGCATAGGAAATCGAATGCCCGGCATTGTTGCCTGGGCCAGGCAAGAAAGTATTTGTGTGTTTTATTGTTTGCGTATGCATTATCCAAAATTACTCATCAATTGATGTGTATCCTTTGCAGCTGATAAAATCCATTGAAGTGCAAGAGGCCGATAAACTTAGGCGTATAGCGTTGGATGCTCCATCCACTGTTTGTCCCCTTCTCACCACAATATTTCCAATCTGACTATGTTCTTCATTTTGTCCACTGACAGTTATTTGACTACATGCATTTTGAATAGGGACATACACTTAAGCTTCTGTCAGCTTCTGATTGGATTGAAATGTTCCTTACTTTGAGCATTAAGGTGAGCGCTTTAATCCATATAGTGAACTAACCTGTTTTTTAAGTTTTTAACTCTGCTACCTTCATGGATTTCATTTGCATGAATATATGTTTAAGCTTGATACTTATTTTTTGTTATGATATTAGCTGATGTGGATTAGGATTATAAATTATTGTGATATAGTGGTGAGGACAAGTGGTATCACTAACGTGATTAGGGAGTTTCTACAATCATGTGCTTGAGATACTGTCAGTGCAAAAATTGTTGCATGGTTTCATTTTGGAGTTTTGGACAGTGCACCTCTTTGAGACCGTAGACTATAACACCAAACTGTTTGTCTAGGTTCCCCTATTTTGAGTCCTTTTGACGTTGTGTTATGGAGTTTATGTGTTTAATTGTACTTCACTGAATCCCTTTATCCGCATGCTTGAGGGCAGTAAATTCTATGCAGAATGTGCTCATGGAGTCAAAATCACAACGCGCTTCAATATAGCATTTTGTAGTATACTTTTGTTGGAGATGCAGTTGGGGGTATTTAATTGTTAAAGAGAAACATAACAGATATACTGTACTAGGAATGAAAACCTCTACAAGCTTGGAAATTTTTGTCTTGCTCTGTTTTTCCCTTTGAGTTTTTCTAGAACCTTGGAGTCTGTCTTTTGGTTATGCAAATGTGTGATGCATGGTGCTGCACATTGTTATTTCAGGGCGTAAATGTGGCTTCGTCCATGCCATCGTTTAATATGTATCTTGAGGACGTGCAAGCCATCGTAAGTGTGCAACAGTTTCCAGTTGATTTGTTTTAATGTGGGCTGAAAAAAGCTAGAAGCTTATCACCTTCCTTGCTATCCAAATCTGGTCTTTGACGCTTGACAACAGTAAGACATTCTATGTAGAAATCAATCTGCTAGCTCTTTTTAGGATCATTAGTTTTATCTTTCATAGAGTGCCGCTTGCTGCTACTTACTACCATGAAGAAGTTCCCTTAGTTTTTTAGCTGTCAGGAATTCTAAAATCTTATAGGAAGTTCACGGCCATTAAAAGGCCCGGAAATACAAATGCACACCCTTGCCAAAAACATCACCGGGACTTCTTTGGTCTACACAAAATATTTTATTATGCCCAAATTCAACAGTTGTGATATGCAAGTCCTGATCCCATGCAAAATGTTTGCAGGATAAACGATGCCCCCGCCACCTAAGGATTTGGAGATTGCTACAATGTAAGTAGAGTGTAGTGATCAATGGGTCCTGATAATGTTCAAAGGCTACAAGCATTAGCCGGGACATAGTTCAAGCCTGATACAGGAAAAGTGTCACGTGTCACTTAACGTTATGCCCAACTTTGTTTTGTTTGTGCTATGAGTTGTATAACTATTTAAGCTCATCTTCAGTTTTGCCCAACTTCAGTTTCACTAGCATTGTTTAGAATACGGTGTTTGGTATACATGTTTTATACTAATTTTTAACTCCCGTGGCAACGTACGAGCACATACATAAGGCTTGTTTGGTTTGTGGCTAACTATGTCACACTTTGCCTAACTTTTCTACCTAAGATTAGTTCTTCAATTTGGACGACTAACCTTAGGCAAAGTGTGGCAAGTTAGGCAGCGAACCAAACATGCCCATAGTTAGTTCATAATGAACTGAACGGAGGTAGTAGTATATTTTTTCTTTTTTAAAGCCGAAAAAAGGAAATTGAAAAGACCCGCCCAAACGCACAAATTTCCCGAACCCAAATTCCAACCCCAAACGGCCAAACCCTCTGCAGTTCGTCGCCATGGTCGCCGGCGCCTTCGGCGAGGCGACACCGCCACCGGACCTCCCACCTTCCCGCGTGTCCGTCTCCTCGCCCTCGCCCTACCCCCGCCGACGCTGCGCCCTCGCAAGCCGCTTCCAGGAGCCGGCGGCCCCGCGGCGGCACGCATGGGTTTCCCTCCAGGGTCGCCTTATCGGTGCCGAGGAGGCGTCGTGTGCCGCTTCAGCTGCACCGGGCCTCCTCCCGGATGAAGCGGTAGCGTGGGAGCTCTTCAGCCCGCTCCATCGTGTGCTTCTCGTCGCCACCGTCGCCGCCGCATCCTCCCGGTCCCACGCCGCCCGCCGCATCGAACAGCTACAACGCTCGATTCATCTTAGGGTTTGGCCCTATTGACATTCTCTACCGTATTCGTATCAATGTCTTGATTGAATATATGGTGAGTGGTGACCATTCGCGAATAATGTTTTTGGTGTGCAGGATGAGGTTCTAGAAAGCATGCAGCAGAAGTTGGATGATCTGCTCGTCGAAATGAGCTCCCTACAACAACAGTACGTCAAGTGCGATAGTTACATTTCCGAAGAAAGGGAAATTAATGAGATTGAAACAGGTAGCAAAACGATAGGATATGGAGAGGAATCTAGATGTTGTGTGTGCACGAAGCTAGAGGCTGCCACTCCTCAGAAGGCGAAGGTAGCACTTGTTGACTTGTAGATGTTCTTTCTGAAATTAAGAAAAAGAGGACATGTTTACTGAAGAGTATGCACCAATTGTGCAGGATGATGCTAGGAGTGATATGGTTGATTGGTCTAGTCTAGTTTCCATGGATCATGAAGAGCGCCGTTTGTCAGACCTCTCAGACTTCTGCCGGAGTGTTGTGTCATCAGTTGATAACCAGATAAATTGGGATAGTCAGGTAGTTGTGCTTTTCTGGAGCTAAAGGGTCTTCTGTTGTTTTGTGTGAAATTTTATTTCCACGCACCTATTGTTCACATATACCTGATTGTATCCATGTCACAGTTCTTGACAATGCATTTCTTTTGGCCTTTTCAAGTTACTATAGGGTTTCTTTGACCAAAGTCTACACACTCTTGTTCTTATCCTCAATTGTTTTGTGTGGTGATACTATACTAAATTGTGTCCAGCTAAGTTTCCTGGCAGCAGATCAACAATTGTACAATCTTCAGAAGGAATGTGAAGAGAAAGATGCAACCATCAAGGAACTAGCTGCAGCAGCACATGCATCTAGTACTTCTGATGCAAAGGTTAGAATCTCATTACTTGTTACTGCCAACATTTCAGGTAATATACTAATGGAGTATTGATAAAATCTTCCTTTCTGGCATGCAGAGAATTGCAGAGCTGCAGGAAGTTCTTAAAAGGAAAAACATGGTGATCTCTAAATTGAAGAAAGACATGTCTGCTCTGAAGCATATGGTAAGCAGTTCTTTGAAGTTCTTACCAATCCGCTGTGGTCAGGCAAAACGTTAATTTCTTATGTTCTTTTGACAGGTTGTTGAATTATCAAGGGCTAAAAGAGTCTCTTCTGCCATAAGTCCAATCTGCACTGATCTGCCAGTGATGTCAAACAATGTTCTGTATGATATGAGCAGTTCTAGCTCATCAGATCCAGAATCCCCAGTTGCACTACGAGAATACCTTGATGAGCATCTTGTTGATAGCACTCCAGGAGATGGTGATTCTAGACGGAGTTGTGAAGTATCTGTAGCAAAAGCATCTCTTCCATCAAAAACGTCATCTGTTCACAAGCTGCGCTCAACTAGTCCGTTAAAAGAGATCCATATTAATCCAAAAGTAGAAACAAAATCATTTGGCAGACAGAAGCAACCTACATCTTCTAATGGAGATTTTAAAAGGATTAGACGACAAAGTCAGCAAGATCCAAGGAATAAAGCTACAAGAAGATGGATGTAGAGTTTAGCCATCTAGAAGTCATTACCTGATTGGTAAACTTGTCATTAAATTGACCTACTGTTCTTATCCGAGCAAAGCTATGAATCATGTTTTTTTGCTTTAGTCAATCTCTGTATAAGTACTCTAATGTTTATTTGTTTTATCCTGTTTCTCTTCTTTCTTCATTGCCATTGCTGCTTCTATTTGTGAGAGAGTAAGTTACAGTAAACCCTAACAGCTACAGTGTACAGGGATATAGAACCCTAGTGGGCTAGGCCCATATACACAGATAGTAGTAGCCCATATACACACAGATTGCTAACACCTCCCCGCAGTCGAAACTCTAGCCACCGCAGATGTTGAGACTGGATCGAAACTCCGTGAAGACCGCCGACGGAAGACCCTTGGTGAAGACGTCGACGAACTGGGAGGTGGTCGGGACGTGAAGAACGCGAACAGCTCCACAGGCAACCCGTTCACGGATGAAGTGGAGGTCGATTTCGATATGCTTCGTGCGCTGGTGTTGGACGGGGTTGGTGGAGAGGTAGACGGCACTGATGTTGTCGTAGAAGACCAGTGTGCTCATGGTCAGCGGACTGTGGAGCTCGTGGAGTAGCTGACAGAGCCAAGCCGCCTCAGCCACGCCGTTGGCCACGGCGCGGTACTCGGCCTCGGCACTGGAGCGGGAGACAACCGGCTGGCGCTTCGACGACCAAGAGACGAGGCTGTCGCCGAGGAACACGACGTAGCCCGAGGTGGATCGGCGCGTGTCGGGACAGCCTGCCCAATCGGCATCGGTGTAGACGCGAAGTTCCGTGGCGGAGGATCGGCGTAGAAGGAGCCCGAAGTCGAGAGTGCCCCGCAAGTACCGCAGGATCCGCTTCAGCGCGGTGAGATGCGGCTCCCGAGGGTCGTGCATGTGAAGGCACACCTGCTGGACGGCGTAGGCGTAACCGGTGGGATCGGCGACCGGGGGCCGGCGGCGGAGAGTTTGCCCTGCGTATCCACTGGAGTCGCAGGACTTGCATTCAACCATGCCAGCGCGTTCAAGGATGTCGACGGGCGCTCGACGATGACCCCCAGGAAGTGGTGGAGCGTCCCGAGGTCCTTCATCACAAACTCCTGCTGGAGGCAGGAGATGATGCGACGCAGAAGCTCAGGGGAGGAGGCGGTGAGGACGATGTCGTCGACGTAGAGGAGGAGGTACGCTGTATCCGAACCGTGACGGAGGATGAACAGGGACGTGTCCGACTTGGCCTCGACGAAACCCTGCGAACACAGGAAGGTGGCGAAGCGACTGTACCAAGCCCGGGGTGCCTGCTTGAGGCCGTAGAGGGACTTGTTGAGCTTGCAGACCAAATCGGGTTGAGCAGGGTCGACAAACCCAACGGGCTAGGTGCAGTAGACCGTCTCCGTCAGGGTGCCGCGGAGGAAGGCGTTCGTCACATCGAGTTGGTGGACCGGCCAGTCCCGGGCCAGTGCCAGAGTCAGAACAGTCTGGATGGTGGCAGGCTTGACCACCGGACTGAAGGTCTCATCGTAGTCGACCCCAGGGCGCTGGGTGAAGCCCCGGAGCACATAACGGGCCTTGTACCGCTCCAGGGACCCGTCAGCGTGCAGCTTCAGCTTAAAGATCCATTTCTCGGTGACCACGTTGGCACCAGGGGGAGCAGGTACCAGGTCCCAGGTGTGGTTGGCCTGGAGAGCCTCGTACTCCGCTTCCATGGCGCGCCGCCACTGTGGGTCGGCAAGCGCACCACGGACAGTCGTGGGTACCGACGGAAGAGCTGAAGAAGAGGTCGTGGAGAGAATCAGGCGATCAGGTGGCCGAAGGACATCGTCCGCGCGGCGGGTGACATCGGGTGGATGTGTCGAGGATCACGGTGGACGACGACGAGGTGATAGGTCGGGACCTCGGCGCTAGAACGAGCCAGGGTATCGCGTCGACCACGGCGCTGGTATGTCTGGATGGGGTCGGTGTAGCGAGACGACGGGGCGGGGAGTGATGGAGCAGAAGGCGCCGGTGCCGCACGGGGCTGTGCGGGAGACGGAGGGGACGTCGAGGCCTCACGTGGCTGTGCGGGGGAGGGCGGTGTAGATAGGGCCGCGCGAGGCGACTCGGGGAACATCGAGGCCGCACGTGGCTGTGCGGGAGTGGGCGGCGCAGGCAGTGTCGCGCGAGGCGACTCCGGGAACGCCGAGGCCGCACGTGGCTGTGCGGGGGAGGGCGGCGCAGGCAGGGCCTCGCGAGGCGGGGAAGCGGACGAACCGGCGGGGAAGGGGTGCACGAGTGTGGGGGACATAGGGTCGAGGTCGAGGAAAACGTCGAGGTCGGTGAGAGAGGAAGTGGGGGTGGAGGAAAAAGGGAAGTTCGATTCATCGAAAACGACGTGACGAGAGATGAGGACTCTGTGGGAGGCGAGGTCAAGACACCGATATCCCTTATGATCGGGAGAGTAACCGAGGAAGACACAACGAGTGAAGCGAGGGGCGAGCTTATGAGGAGCAGTGGAAGCGAGATTGGGATAGCAAGCGCACCCGAAAACACGAAGATGGTTATAAGAGGGATGGACGCCAAGAGAGCGAAGTAAGGGTGGGGGTGGGCAACCGCCTTAGTGGGGAGACGTGTAACACCCGGATTTTAGGGGTCCAAAACCCGGGGTTAACATAAACACCAGGTATGCTGGGACCAAGTCTCATACATATGATGTATAGTGGCACAGGATCGAATGTCACATCTTTATACATAACAGGAGTTCTATACAAAATAAATAATTACATTATAAGGAGACAACGGTCCAGCAACCCAAAGTTGACTGGGAGACGACGACCTAGACCACTCACGAACTCATCACAGCATCCTCCATGAGCATCAACCTGCAGTACCTGGTCTTGACCTGTGGTGTATGTGAGACAGCAAGAGTGAGCTCACATACGTTCATCGCTCAACAAGTTGTGGGGAATAATGTGCATGAACTCGCCAAAGGTGGGAGCCCACATGAAGTGTAAGGCTTACCAAGAAGATGGTTAGAGCTGAGCATTGCTTTTAAAGTTGGTCAAAATTTTATTAGCAATTACTAAGTATAAGTAAATACCAACCCAATTAAATAGTAGAACAAAAAGTAACAACTTCACCTGCGATGCAATGCATATGACAAATTGAGTTTAAGTTCCATAATTTAATCATGTGAGTGTCCGAGCTGCTCATGACCGTGAGCACGGCTAGTATACCAGTTTTACACTCTGCAGAGGTTGCGCATCTTTACCCACAAGCCGTGTTACCCATCTGCCAAGGGGTCATGAATCCCATACACCTCTACCAAGGAAGTGAGGCAGGGTAGCACTACGAGGCCTTTACAAAGTTCCACTAGCTTCCGAAAACCCGCTACAGTTTATAGGAAGATCCAGTACAGGAATCCCTTGCAGGACCGCCATCGCAGCAAAATCCTCCCGAGGGCCTCCCCGCACTGACCTCTCCCCTACTGCCCTTGCCCCTTTCGGGTAAGGTAGTCTTCCACTAGCTTTCCTAATTAATCAGCCAAGGGCATCCCATACTACCCTTGTGGTAGCACTGTTTTCCCGGGTGGTTCTCCATGTTCCAATTAACATAATGATCTTAACATGAACCATAAATAACAACTGATAACAAAAGTATAATCATGAATAGTAAGGTGTATCTCTATACCCAAAGCCACTTATAGCACTAGCAAGTACTACCCAGAAAGTTCAGTGGTAAACAAGGTATAAAGATAGACAAACTAGGGTAACCTATTGGGTCCCATCAAAATTAACCTATGCAGATCATTATGATTAATTAGAACATGAGTAGGTAAAAAGAAGTGATCAAGGGCACAACTTGCCTGGGCCTTGAGAATCCAGGTACCAGGATGATCTTCAGATGACTCGTGACCTCGCACTAGTCGTAGCAATACAAACATACATGGTATAGACAAAATTAACATTACACCAAACATATATGCAAAATACTTACTAATAATCTACATATTAAAATAAGATCCCAGGAAAAAGAATTATTAATTTTGGAGTTGTAGAATTCAAGTTATGATTTTCCTAAGATTTAATGTGATAAAAATATGATTAAATGATAAATAAATTTTCTGACAGAGTTCATGTCAAAACAGTGGTTCTAAATGGTAGAGAATATTATTACAAAATTTTAGAAACTGGAATGGTTCAATTTGGAGCAAAAATGAATTTTCTATGAATTATCTAAGTTCCAGCAATTATTTTTGTATTAAAAATCTAATTTCCAATTCATTTAATCATTTTATTACTGCACTGGACTGGGCCTCAATTATAAGAAACTGCAGGGGGCTCGGGGTAAGTTTCCCTAAGACTCAGACTTCACCCGCGGTGGACGGCGGGTTGATTTGACTAAATCCCGAGGGCTCTTTAGAAAAAGGGCCATCGCGAAGGGGTATCTCTAAATCTCGACCGTTGGATCAAAACAGACGGCTGAGATTAGATTATTTCCTCCCCAAACCGGTATGCAATCGCAGCCACCCGATCCCCAGCCAATGGCCAAGATTTAATGACCCGAAGCGGTATCCATATTCTAATCCGAGCCGCACACCGACAGATCGACGGTCCATAGTCACCCTGACCCAGATCAAATCCCAACCGTCAGCCACTGATCTAACGGTCGCGACATCGTCTTCCCAAATTGCCAACAGGCACGGCGGCGCCCGTGACCACGACGGCGAGTCCGTCGCGCATGTGAATCCGACCAATCCGAGCATCATTCCCGAATTAATTCATCCCTCGCCAAACCGATGACCCCCTGAATCTATTTCACCAACCGATTGCAGCTGCCATCGAGCACTGGCCCCTGCCCACGGCAGAGCACCAATTTGAAGCGGTGCCAACGCTGCCCGCCCGAATTCGACACCCAAACCCCATACGAACTACCCTACATGACGCTAGAAGGAAAGGCGAACGAGATGGTTATGGTCCATACCGTGAATCGATGTCTGGTTGATGGTGGCCACGGTGGAACGCGGCGGCCGCACAGCGGAGCTCCAAGCTTCGCCCCAAGCTTCCAGGGGGTTGGCGTGGAGCGGATAGGGCGAGGAGGTCTGGCTTTATACCTAGGGCAGAGTCCGAGCGAGGCGGGTCTGCGGATTTCAGGCGAGATCCCCGGCCGAGCTCAACTGCCCCGGCGAGCTCGGGTTCTGTTACAAGGGAGAGGGAAGGAGCTGACGCGTGGGTCCCGCGAGCCAGTGAGAGGTGAGGGCGAGAGTGCGGCCGACGCGCGAGGGAGGGGTGTGGCTGAGCAACGGGGCCCGCGGACCAGAGGAGGGGAGGGAAGGAGCGAGCGCGCGTGCGGCCGACGAATGGGGCCCACAAGGCAGTGGAACAGCAGGTGCTGGCTACGCGGCGTAAGGCTGACGAGGCGGGCCCACCGGGCATCCAAAGCAAGCCACGCGCGGGGAGGACTTGGGCTGCGCGGGAGGGGAAAAGCTTAAGTGGGCCGAATTTGGGTATTCCAGCCCAGTTAGGTTAGAATTCCTTTTTCTTTTTCTTTTCTATTTTCTTTTCTCCATTTTCAAATCCAATTTGAATTCAAGTTTAAATTCAAACTTTTGTGAATAACTTGTCCTCAGTTTGAATAGTATACTTTAATAATATAAGTATGAAGAATTTTTATTCTGATTTTATTTTGTTTTATGTAGTATTTTCCCTACTCCTTTTATTTTCTATTTTCTATTTTTCCTTTCCATTTGAATTTCAAATCAACACAAGTTTAAAGTTCAAACACTTAATTTGGATACACATATAGAACTTTAGCATAATGTGCAAAAAAAAACCTATTTTATGTATTTCTTTATTTATTTTAGTCCTTTTAGACAAGTTTTTATTCATATAGTAGAATAATCCCTACCTCATTAATTCTAGGGAAATCAAATTTAGACTTATATATGTTAAGAAATAGTTTAACCATAATTCTTTTATATATCCTAACCCAAAGGCAATTTAGATTATCTAAGTATCTTTAATTATGTATTTTTAACTTATTCATGAGTGGAAACTCCTAAATTATGATTATCTCTAAGGAAAGGTGTTTTGATTTAAAATCTTTGAGAATTTTTCCTTGTCTTCACAAAATTGAACTTTAGGGTGTTACAAATCCTACCCCCCTTAAAAATAATCTCGTCCTCGAGATTTGTAAGGAAAAAGGGTGCATGTTCATATTGATTCAACACATATGCATAAACAAAATTTCGGCATGATGCATATCTTATTAGCAAACACAGGGTCAAATGGACCTTATTATTATTACTAAAATAGTAAAATACTAACTAATAGCTAAACTAATATTTAGGTCTTACAAATAGTAAAATATATATATATGTATCTATATCTATGTTTATCTCTTTATTCTTGTTGCTCGTTGACTTCTTCACCGACTACTTCATCTCCAACTGGCTCTTCTTCTTGAATTTGAATTTCAAGTTCACCGGGTTCAGCTTCTACTTCTGTATGATGGGCATATCCTCGGTTGATGGATAGGGGCTGACTCTTCCCTGCCGAGGCTTGTCCTTGCTTCATCGGAGCCGGTGTAGTGTAGGCCGCTCTGTTGGGACAATAGTTGGCGTAGTGTCCCGGTTGTCCACACTTGAAGCATGTCCTGATGGCGGTTGTGTTGGGAGCAGCGGGTCCTACTGGAGTGCTTGCCTTTGGAGGAGCAGTTGGTGTCTGTTGGGTTTGTTGTCCAGAATTGCCACTAGCTGATGTACTTGGAGTGGTGGTATAGCGAGGACGGGAACTGCTTCCAGCCTGCCCTTGGTTGACAGCCTTTCTTTTCTCTCCAAATATACTCCTCTTGTTTTCTACAGCAATAGCTTTATCCAATAGCCTTTGGAAAGATGGGAATGTGTGCGATACCAGTTGATATTGCAAGGGTCCAATCAATCCATCCAGAAAGAGCTCCTGCTTTTGCTCATCATCTTCAACATCTCTGGGAGCATATCGAGATAACTGAATGAATTTGTCCCTATATTCACTCACGGACATACTTCCTTGCTTGAGAGATAGAAACTCCTTCCTCTTAATCTTCATGAGTCCAGCAGGAATATGGTAATTCCTGAATTGTGCGGAGAATTCTTCCCAGGTAATTGTATCGGCAGCAGCATGAGCTGCACAGTACGCATCCCACCAATCTGCAGCGGGACCAGCAAGACGACCCGAAGCATAGAGTACTTTCTCCCGGTCCGAGCACTGTGCTATGTTGAGCATCTTCTCTATGGACTTTAACCAGTCATCTGCTTGCAGTGGATCTGCGGAGCTGGAGAAGGTTGGTGGTTTGTGACTCATGAATTCCCGGTGCTTGTCCCGGGGTGGAATTGGGGGTGGAGGCAATGGCATTTGTTGTTGTTGCTGCTGTTGTTGAAGTTGTTGCTGCAGCTGTTGTTGTTGTACCCTCCTCTCCTGGCGTATTTCTTCCCGCTCTTGGCGCATTTCCCGACGTGCATCCTCTCTTTCCTGGTGCATTTCTTGGCGTTCTTGCCGCATTTGGGTGCGCATATCTGCCATAGTGTCCGCCATTTGCTGCATCATTCTCATCTGAGCTGCGACGAGTGGATCAACTCCGCCTTGTGGAGGATTAGGAGGATTCATTGCTGCTGACTGTGGTTGAGGTTGTTGGTTAGCAGGTAAATCAATTCCACCTCCCCGCCTGGTATTGACCATCTAAGTTAGAAGCATATGGTAAGATAGCTTTGCAAGGGAATCATTTAGTAGACAGAATGAATAAGCTAATAGTTGGTTATGTACTGAAACTTCTTTGGCAGGGCTGGGCCAGATATTCTATGTCAAGACTAGGGTAATTAGTTATACGAGGTGAATGTCCAAAGGTAAGATAGAATATGTTAAGATGAGATTGATACGGAATACTACATATATTTTCTAAGGGGATAATCTAGTTTGTCTAGTTATCTTACAAATGCTATCCTTTATACCTAGATGTATATGCAGATGTAATTGTGGACATTACTCCACAACCCATCACACTCAATCAAAGATCCAAATCAGACATATGTCATAAGAACAAACATTCAAATATATAAACACTTATAAAAATAGTTTTGTTTTTGTTCCTAGGATTAGGTCTCCTATTCCTAAAAGTCACTTCAGGTACAGGATTTCAAAGTGTGAGATCCACATTTGTCTTTAGAATAAATAGGTAAGAATAATCAGAGTGAAGCGGAAATAGATGAGAAAAGATTAAGATAAGTTTAGAAAAGAATCAGAGTAGCAGAGGTAAGTAAATAATGGTTGTCCAGTTCTATCTAGGTTTCGTCCTACAGTCAACATTCCTCTGATACCACTTCTGTAACACCCGGATTTTAGGGGTCCAAAACCCGGGGTTAACATAAACACCAGGTATGCTGGGACCAAGTCTCATACATATGATGTATAGTGGCACAGGATCGAATGTCACATCTTTATACATAACAGGAGTTCTATACAAAATAAATAATTACATTATAAGGAGACAACGGTCCAGCAACCCAAAGTTGACTGGGAGACGACGACCTAGACCACTCACGAACTCATCACAGCATCCTCCATGAGCATCAACCTGCAGTACCTGGTCTTGACCTGTGGTGTATGTGAGACAGCAAGAGTGAGCTCACATACGTTCATCGCTCAACAAGTTGTGGGGAATAATGTGCATGAACTCGCCAAAGGTGGGAGCCCACATGAAGTGTAAGGCTTACCAAGAAGATGGTTAGAGCTGAGCATTGCTTTTAAAGTTGGTCAAAATTTTATTAGCAATTACTAAGTATAAGTAAATACCAACCCAATTAAATAGTAGAACAAAAAGTAACAACTTCACCTGCGATGCAATGCATATGACAAATTGAGTTTAAGTTCCATAATTTAATCATGTGAGTGTCCGAGCTGCTCATGACCGTGAGCACGGCTAGTATACCAGTTTTACACTCTGCAGAGGTTGCGCATCTTTACCCACAAGCCGTGTTACCCATCTGCCAAGGGGTCATGAATCCCATACACCTCTACCAAGGAAGTGAGGCAGGGTAGCACTACGAGGCCTTTACAAAGTTCCACTAGCTTCCGAAAACCCGCTACAGTTTATAGGAAGATCCAGTACAGGAATCCCTTGCAGGACCGCCATCGCAGCAAAATCCTCCCGAGGGCCTCCCCGCACTGACCTCTCCCCTACTGCCCTTGCCCCTTTCGGGTAAGGTAGTCTTCCACTAGCTTTCCTAATTAATCAGCCAAGGGCATCCCATACTACCCTTGTGGTAGCACTGTTTTCCCGGGTGGTTCTCCATGTTCCAATTAACATAATGATCTTAACATGAACCATAAATAACAACTGATAACAAAAGTATAATCATGAATAGTAAGGTGTATCTCTATACCCAAAGCCACTTATAGCACTAGCAAGTACTACCCAGAAAGTTCAGTGGTAAACAAGGTATAAAGATAGACAAACTAGGGTAACCTATTGGGTCCCATCAAAATTAACCTATGCAGATCATTATGATTAATTAGAACATGAGTAGGTAAAAAGAAGTGATCAAGGGCACAACTTGCCTGGGCCTTGAGAATCCAGGTACCAGGATGATCTTCAGATGACTCGTGACCTCGCACTAGTCGTAGCAATACAAACATACATGGTATAGACAAAATTAACATTACACCAAACATATATGCAAAATACTTACTAATAATCTACATATTAAAATAAGATCCCAGGAAAAAGAATTATTAATTTTGGAGTTGTAGAATTCAAGTTATGATTTTCCTAAGATTTAATGTGATAAAAATATGATTAAATGATAAATAAATTTTCTGACAGAGTTCATGTCAAAACAGTGGTTCTAAATGGTAGAGAATATTATTACAAAATTTTAGAAACTGGAATGGTTCAATTTGGAGCAAAAATGAATTTTCTATGAATTATCTAAGTTCCAGCAATTATTTTTGTATTAAAAATCTAATTTCCAATTCATTTAATCATTTTATTACTGCACTGGACTGGGCCTCAATTATAAGAAACTGTAGGGGGCTCGGGGTAAGTTTCCCTAAGACTCAGACTTCACCCGCGGTGGACGGCGGGTTGATTTGACTAAATCCCGAGGGCTCTTTAGAAAAAGGGCCATCGCGAAGGGGTATCTCTAAATCTCGACCGTTGGATCAAAACAGACGGCTGAGATTAGATTATTTCCTCCCCAAACCGGTACGCAATCGCAGCCACCCGATCCCCAGCCAATGGCCAAGATTTAATGACCCGAAGCGGTATCCATATTCTAATCCGAGCCGCACACCGACAGATCGACGGTCCATAGTCACCCTGACCCAGATCAAATCCCAACCGTCAGCCACTGATCTAACGGTCGCGACATCGTCTTCCCAAATTGCCAACAGGCACGGCGGCGCCCGTGACCACGACGGCGAGTCCGTCGCGCATGTGAATCCGACCAATCCGAGCATCATTCCCGAATTAATTCATCCCTCGCCAAACCGATGACCCCCTGAATCTATTTCACCAACCGATTGCAGCTGCCATCGAGCACTGGCCCCTGCCCACGGCAGAGCACCAATTTGAAGCGGTGCCAACGCTGCCCGCCCGAATTCGACACCCAAACCCCATACGAACTACCCTACATGACGCTAGAAGGAAAGGCGAACGAGATGGTTATGGTCCATACCGTGAATCGATGTCTGGTTGATGGTGGCCACGGTGGAACGCGGCGGCCGCACAGCGGAGCTCCAAGCTTCGCCCCAAGCTTCCAGGGGGTTGGCGTGGAGCGGATAGGGCGAGGAGGTCTGGCTTTATACCTAGGGCAGAGTCCGAGCGAGGCGGGTCTGCGGATTTCAGGCGAGATCCCCGGCCGAGCTCAACTGCCCCGGCGAGCTCGGGTTCTGTTACAAGGGAGAGGGAAGGAGCTGACGCGTGGGTCCCGCGAGCCAGTGAGAGGTGAGGGCGAGAGTGCGGCCGACGCGCGAGGGAGGGGTGTGGCTGAGCAACGGGGCCCGCGGACCAGAGGAGGGGAGGGAAGGAGCGAGCGCGCGTGCGGCCGACGAATGGGGCCCACAAGGCAGTGGAACAGCAGGTGCTGGCTACGCGGCGTAAGGCTGACGAGGCGGGCCCACCGGGCATCCAAAGCAAGCCACGCGCGGGGAGGACTTGGGCTGCGCGGGAGGGGAAAAGCTTAAGTGGGCCGAATTTGGGTATTCCAGCCCAGTTAGGTTAGAATTCCTTTTTCTTTTTCTTTTCTATTTTCTTTTCTCCATTTTCAAATCCAATTTGAATTCAAGTTTAAATTCAAACTTTTGTGAATAACTTGTCCTCAGTTTGAATAGTATACTTTAATAATATAAGTATGAAGAATTTTTATTCTGATTTTATTTTGTTTTATGTAGTATTTTCCCTACTCCTTTTATTTTCTGTTTTCTATTTTTCCTTTCCATTTGAATTTCAAATCAACACAAGTTTAAAGTTCAAACACTTAATTTGGATACACATATAGAACTTTAGCATAATGTGCAAAAAAAAACCTATTTTATGTATTTCTTTATTTATTTTAGTCCTTTTAGACAAGTTTTTATTCATATAGTAGAATAATCCCTACCTCATTAATTCTAGGGAAATCAAATTTAGACTTATATATGTTAAGAAATAGTTTAACCATAATTCTTTTATATATCCTAACCCAAAGGCAATTTAGATTATCTAAGTATCTTTAATTATGTATTTTTAACTTATTCATGAGTGGAAACTCCTAAATTATGATTATCTCTAAGGAAAGGTGTTTTGATTTAAAATCTTTGAGAATTTTTCCTTGTCTTCACAAAATTGAACTTTAGGGTGTTACAAGACGGTTGAGGAGGTAGGTGGCAGCGCCGAGGGCCTCAGCCCAGTAATGAGCGGGAAGGGAAGCCTGGAAAAGTAGAGAGTGCACGACATCGTTCGTCATGCGAATCATACGCTCAGCCCGGCCGTTATGAGAAGACGTGTAGGGGCAGGACATGCGAAGGTGGACGCCGCGAGAGAGGAAGAAGTCACGGGACACATTGTTATAGAACTCACGCCCGTTGTCACACTGGATGCTCCGGATGGTGCGATTAAACTGAGTGGAGACCCAAGCGAAGAAGTGAGATAGGGTGGGAAAAGTGTCGGACTTCTTACGTAGAGGAAAAGTCCACAGATAATGCAAGAAGTCATCAAGAATAAGTAAATAATACTTATAGCCAGAAATACTGATTACAGGGGATGTCCATACATCACAGTGTATTAGATCAAAAATGTCTGCTGCTCTAGAAGAGGAGATGGGGAATGGGAGCCTAACATGGCGACCTAACTGACAAGCATGACAGAGGTGCTCAAAAGATCCCCTACAACTTGAAATGGAGGTGCTGCTGAAGAGCTTGGACATCACATCACGACCGGGGTGACCGAGACGACGATGCCAAGTCACAGAAGAGGCGGCGGCTGCAAGAACATGCGGGGTCGAGGTCGGTGTAGTGGAAGCAGGCAGTCAAAGTGTGTAGAGCCGTCTGGGGGGCTGTCACACCGAGCGAGAAGGGTCCTGGTGGCAAGATCCTTCACAGAAAGACCAAACGGGTCAAACTCCATGGAACAAGAGTTGTCCGTAGTGAACTGACGGACGGAAAGAAGATTTTGAATAATGTGGGGAGCAACAAGAACGTTGGATAAACAGAAAGGATCGGGAAGGACCGCGTCACCAACTGAGGTGACGGGAAGGGCAGAGCCGTTTCCAACCATGATGGAGGACGGAAGAGAGGGGTGGGGGGAGAGGTGGAAGACAGAATACCTGCGTCCGGGGTGGTGTGGTAGGAGGCACCTGAGTCAGCCACCCAGTCGGAGACTGAGGTGGGTGGGGCCAGTGTCATTATGGAGGAGTGGGGCGAGAGACTGCGTGTCCCACCCATGGGTCCAGGCCCCCACACGGGTGGGGCCAGAGGCCCTGGGAGGGGAAGGAGCCCCTGCTGAGGCTGGAAAGGTGCCGAGGACGCCGCCGGAGGTGGAGCGGCAAAGAAAACCTGCTGAGGGGTGGTGGGACGAGGGGCCGAAGTGCCCGCGGACGGCCAGCGGCCACATCTGGATGGTGCCAGTCCACGGGTTGTAGAAGGATGGCCACTAGGAGCCACCCGGTGAATGGCCTCGGCCGCCCGTCGTGCCACCGCGTCCACTCTTGCGACCACGGCCGCGACCACGACCGCGACCCCCCCGGAGCCAGTAGGCTGCCGAAGAGCTCTAGGCGGCGGGGGACCGGAGTGCGGTGAGGAGGATCCCCCCCAGAGGCAGAGGGGGAGCCCGAGGAGCGCTGTAGAGCGCCGTGGCAGGAGCGGCGGTCGAGTGGCGGAGAGGCGAAGCTCCTCGAGAAGCAGATCGTTCTTGGTCTCCGCAAAGGTGGGAAAAGGCTTCATGCGTGTGAGGATGGGTGTCACACGATCGAAGCGAGGGCTCAAGCCGCGGAGGAGGTTGAGCACGAGGCACTCGTCGGTGATGGGGGCCCCGAGAGTGCGAAGAGTGTCTGCCATCGTCTTCATCTGACGGCAGTACTCATCCACAGAGAGATCGCCCTGCGCAAGCTGACGGAAGGCGGTCTCGAGGTACAGAATCCGAGTCTGGCGGTGGGCGGGGAACTGAGCCTCAAGGGCACCCCAGATCCGGTGAGCAGTGTCGTCCGGTACGCGAACGATGTCCTGAAGTTCGGCCGTGAGGGTGCCATGAAAGTCGCCTAGAGGGGGGGTGAATAGGGCGAAACTGAAATTCTCAAAAATAATCACAACTACAAGCCGGGTTAGCGTTAGAAATATAATAGAGTCCGCGAGAGAGGGCGCAAAACAAATCGCAAGAGAATAAGGAGAGTGACACGCGGATTTGTTTTACCGAGGTTCGGTTCTTGCAAACCTACTCCCCGTTGAGGAGGCCACAAAGGTCGGGTCTCTTTCAACCCTTCCCTCTCTCAAACGGTCCCTCGGACCGAATGAGCTTCTCTTCTCAAATCACTTGGGAATCAAACTTCCCGCAAGGACCACCACACGATTGGTGTCTCTTGCCTCAATTACAAGTGAGTATTTGATCACAAGAAAGAATGAAGAAAGAAGAAAGCAATCCAAGCGCAAGAGCTCGAAAGATCACAAGCAAATCTCTCTCACTAATCACTAGGGCGTTGTGTGGAGTTTGGAGAGGATTTGATCTCTTTGGTGTGTCTAGAATTGAATGCTAGAGCTCTTGTAAGTAGTTGGGAAGTGGAAAACTTGGATGTAATGAATGGTGGGTGGTTGGGGGTATTTATAGCCCCAGCTACCAAGCTAGCCGTTTGGTGAGGCTGTCCGTTCGATGGCGCACCGGACAGTCCGGTGCACACCGGACAGTCCGGTGCACACCGGACATGTCCGGTGCGACAGCCACGTCACCAAAGCCGTTGGGATTCGACCGTTGGAGCTCTGTCTCTGGGCCCGCCTTGATGTCCGGTGGCGCACCGGACATGAACTGTAGAATATCCGGTGCGCCTGCTCCCGCGTGCCTGACGACTGCGCGCTTCTGGCGTGCATTAAATGCGTCGCAGGTAGCCGTTGGCGCCGAAATAGCCGTTGCCCTGCTGTTACACCGGACAGTCCGGTGTACACCGGACAGTCCGGTGAATTTTAGCGGAGCAGCCGAAGTGAATTCCCGAGGCTGGCGAGTTCCTGAGGCCGCTCTTACTTGGAGCACCGGACATGTCCGGTGTACACCGGACAGTCCGGTGAATTATAGCGGAGTGGCCTCTGGAAATTCCCGAAGGTGAGCAGTTTGGAGTTGGAGTCCTCTGGTGCACCGGACATGTCCGGTGGCACACCGGACAGTCCGGTGCGCCAGACCAGAGGTGCCTTCGGTTGTCCTTTGCTCCTTTGTTGAACCCAATACTTGGTCTTTTTATTGGCTAAGTGTGAACCTTTTGCACCTGTATAACTTATACACTAGAGCAAACTAGTTAGTCCAATATTTGTGTTGGGCAATTCAACCACCAAAATTATTTAGGAACTAGGTGTAAGCCTAATTCCCTTTCAATCTCCCCCTTTTTGGTGATTGATGCCAACACAAACCAAAGCAAATATAAAAGTGCATAATTGAACTAGTTTGCATAATGTAAGTGCAAAGGTTGCTTGGAATTGAGCCAATATAAATGCTTACAAGATATGCATGGATTGTTTCTTTATTTTTAATATATTGGACCACGCTTGCACCACATGTTTTGTTTTTGCAAACTCTTTTGTAAATTCTTTTCAAAGTCCTTTTGCAAGATAGTCAAAGGTAAATGAATAAAATTTGAGAAGCATTTTCAAGATTTGAGATTCTCTCTCCTTGTTCCAAATGCTTTTCCTTTGACTAAACAAAACTCCCTCTCAAATAAATTCTCCTCTTAGTGTTCAAGAGGGTTTTAAGATATCAAGTTTTGAAAATACTACTTGCTCCCCCTTTAGAACATAAAGAGATACCAATTTTGAAATTTTCCATCCAATTGAAAACCTCCAAATTTTTTAAATTAGGTGGTGGTGCGGTCCTTTTGCTTTGAGCTCATATTTTCTCCCCCTTTGGCATGAATCGCCAAAAACGGAATCATTAGAGCCCAACGAAGTACTTTCTCCTCCTTTGGTCATAAAATAAATGAGTGAAGATTATACCAAAGTTGGAGAGTGATGCGGAGCGACGGCGAAGGATGAGTAGTAGAGTGGAGTGGAAGCCTTTGTCTTCGCCGAAGACTCCAATTCCCTTTCAATATACCTATGACTTGGTTTGAAATACACTTGAAAACACATTAGTCATAGCATATAAAAGAGACATGATCAAAGGTATACTTGTGTGCTATGTGTGCAAATTAGCAAAAGAAATTCCTAGAATCAAGAATATTGAGCTCATGCCTAAGTCTGGTAAAAGATTGTTCATCAAGTGGCTTGGTAAAAATATCGGCTAATTGATCTTTAGAGTTAATGTATGAAATCTCGATATCCCCCTTTTGTTGGTGATCCCGAAGAAAATGATACCGAATGGCTATGTGTTTAGTGCGGCTATGCTCAACGGGATTATCCGCCATGCGGATTGCACTCTCATTATCACATAGAAGAGGAACTTTGGTTAGTTTGTAACCGTAGTCCCGCAGGGTTTGCCTCATCCAAAGCAATTGCGCGCAACAATGGCCTGCGGCAATATACTCGGCTTCGGCGGTAGAAAGAGCGACCGAATTTTGCTTCTTTGAAGCCCAAGACACCAAGGATCTTCCCAAGAACTGGCAAGTCCCCGATGTGCTCTTTCTATTAATCTTACACCCCGCCCAATCGGCATTCGAATAACCAATCAAATCAAATGTGGATCCCCGAGGGTACCAAAGCCCAAACTTAGGTGTATAAGCCAAATATCTCAAGATTCGTTTTACGGCCGTAAGGTGTGATTCCTTAGGGTCGGCTTGGAATCTTGCACACATGCAAACGGAAAGCATAATGTCCGGTCGAGATGCACATAAATAAAGCAATGAACCAATCATCGACCGGTATACCTTTTGATCCACGGATTTACCTCCCGTGTCGAGGTCGAGATGCCCATTTGTTCCCATGGGAGTCTTGATGGGCTTGGCATCCTTCATTCCAAACTTGCTTAGAATGTCTTGAGTATACTTCGTTTGGCTAATGAAAGTGCCCTCTTAGAGTTGCTTGACTTGGAATCCTAGAAAATATTTCAACTCCCCCATCATAGACATCTCGAATTTTTGTGTCATGATCCTACTAAATTCTTTACATGTAGATTTGTTAGTAGACCCAAATATGATATCATCAACATAAATTTGGCATACAAACAAATCATTGTCAAGAGTTTTAGTGAATAAAGTAGGATCGGCCTTGCCGACTTTGAAGCCAATTGCAATAAGGAAATCTCTAAGGCATTCATACCATGCTCTTGGGGCTTGCTTGAGCCCATAAAGCGCCTTAGAGAGCCTATAGACATGGTTAGGGTATTCACTATCTTCAAAGCCGGGAGGTTGCTCAACGTAGACCTCCTCCTTGATTGGTCCATTGAGGAAGGCACTCTTCACGTCCATTTGATAAAGCTTGAAGCCATGATAAGTAGCATAGGCTAATAATATGCGAATTGACTCAAGCCTAGCTACGGGTGCATAGGTTTCACCGAAATCCAAACCTTCGACTTGTGAATACCCCTTGGCCACGAGTCGAGCGTTGTTCCTTGTCACCACACCATGCTCGTCTTGTTTGTTGCGGAAGACCCACTTGGTTCCTACAACATTTTGGTTAGGACGTGGAACTAAATGCCATACCTCGTTCCTTGTGAAATTGTTGAGCTCCTCTTGCATCGCCATCACCCAATCCGCATCTTGGAGTGCTTCCTCTACCCTGTGTGGCTAAATAGAGGAAACAAAAGAGTAATGCTCACAAAAATGTGCAACACGAGATCGAGTGGTTACCCCCTTATGAATGTCGCCGAGGATGGTGTCGACGGGGTGATCTCGTTGGATTGCTTGGTGGACTCTTGGGTGTGGCGGCCTTGGTTGTTCATCCTCCTTGTCTTGATCATTTGCATCTCCCCCTTGATCGTTGTCGTCATCCTGAGGTGGCTCATCAATTTGATCTTCTCCTTCATCAACTTGAGCCTCGTCCTCATTTTGGGTTGGTGGAGATGCTTGCGTGGAGGAGGATGGTTGATCTTGTGCAAGTAGAGGCTCTTCGGATTCCTTAGGACACACATCCCCAATGGACATGTTCCTTAACGCGATGCACGGAGCCTGTTCTTCACCTATCTCATCAAGATCAACTTGCTCTACTTGAGAGCCGTTAGTCTCATCAAACACAACGTCACAAGAAACTTCAACAAGTCCTGAGGACTTGTTAAAGACTCTATATGCCCTTGTGTTTGAGTCATATCCTAGTAAAAAACCTTCTACAGTTTTAGGAGCAAATTTAGATTTTCTACCTCTTTTAACAAGAATAAAGCATTTGCTACCAAAAACTCTAAAATATGAAATATTGGCTTTTTACCGGTTAGGAGTTCATATGATGTCTTCTTGAGGATTCGGTGTAGATATAACCGGTTGATGGCGTAGCAGGCGGTGTTGACCGCCTCGGCCCAAAACCGATCCGGTGTCTTGTACTCATCAAGCATGGTTCTTGCCATGTCCAAGAGAGTTCGATTCTTCCTCTCCACTACACCATTTTGTTGTGGAGTGTAGGGAGAAGAGAACTCATGCTTGATGCCCTCCTCCTCAAGGAAGCCTTCAATTTGAGAGTTCTTGAACTCCGTCCCGTTGTCGCTTCTAATTTTCTTGATCCTTAAGCCGAACTCATTTTGAGCTCGTCTCAAGAATCCCTTTAAGGTCTCTTGGGTATGAGTTTTTTCCTGCAAAAAGAATACCCAAGTGAAGCGAGAATAATCATCCACAATAACTAGACAGTACTTACTCCCGCCGATGCTTATGTAAGCGATCGGGCCGAATAGGTCCATGTGTAGGAGCTCCAGTGGCCTGTCACTAGTCATGATGTTTCTGTGTGGATGATGAGACCCAACTTGCTTTCCTGCTTGGCATGCGCTACAAATCCTGTCTTTCTCAAAATGAACATTTGTTAGTCCCAAAATGTGCTCTCCCTTTAGAAGCTTATGAAGATTCTTCATCCCAACATGGGCTAGTCGGCGATGCCAGAGCCAACCCATGTTAGTCTTAGCAATTAAGCATGTGTTGAGTTCAGCTCTATCAAAATCTACCAAGTATAGCTGACCCTCTAACACACCCTTAAATGCTATTGAATCATCACTTCTTCTAAAGACAGTGACACCTACATCAGTAAAGAGACAGTTGTAGCCCATTTGACATAATTGAGATACGGAAAGCAAATTGTAATCTAAAGAGTCTACAAGAAAAACATTGGAAATAGTATGGTCAGGTGATATAGCAATTTTACCCAACCCTTTGACCAAACCTTGATTTCCATCCCCGAATGTGATAGCTCGTTGGGGATCTTGGTTTTTCTCATATGAGGAGAACATCTTCTTCTCCCCTGTCATGTGGTTTGTGCACCCACTGTCGAGTATCCAACTTGAGCCCCCGGATGCATAAACCTACAAAACAATTTTAGTTCTTGACTTTAGGTACCCAAACGGTTTTGGGTCCTTTGGCATTAGAAACAAGAACTTTGGGTACCCAAACACAAGTCTTAGAGCCCTTGTGTTTGCCCCCAACAAACTTGGCAACTACCTTGCCAGATTTGTTAGTAAGCACATATGATGCATCAAAAGTTTTGAATGAAATAGCATGATCATTTGATGCACTAGGAGTTTTCTTTCTAGGCAACTTAGCATGGGTTGGTTGCCTAGAGCTAGATGTCTCACCCTTATACATAAAAGCATAGTTAGGGCCAGAGTGAGACTTCCTAGAATGAGTTCTCCTAATTTTGCTCTCGGGATAACCGGCAGGGTACAAAATGTAACCCTTGTTATCCTGAGGCATGGGAGCCTTGCCCTTAACAAAGTTAGACAAATTTTTAGGAGGGGCATTAAGTTTGACATTGTCTCCCCTTTGGAAGCCAATGTCATCCTTGATGCCAGGGCGTCTCCCATTATAGAGCATACTTCTAGCAAATTTAAACTTTTCATTCTCTAGGTTATGCTCGGCAATTTTAGCATCTAATAATGCTATATGATCATTTTGTTGTTTAATTAAAGCCATGTGATCATGAATAGCATTGATATCAACATCTCTACATCTAGTACAAATAGAAGTGTGCTCAACGGTAGATGTAGAGGGTTTGCAAGATTTTAATTCTACAACTTTAGCATGCAACATATCATTCTTAGTTCTAAGGTCGGAAATAATAGTATTGCAAACATCAAAATCTTTAGCCTTAGCAATCAAATTTTCATTTTCTACTCTAAGGCTAGCAAGAGAATCATTCAATTCCTTAATCTTAGCAAGCAAATCATCATTATCATTTCTAAGATTGGGAATTGAAGCATCACAAACATGAGAATCAACCTTAGCAATTAATCTAGCATTTTCATTTCTAAGGTTGTCAATAGTCTCATGGCAAGTGCTTAGCTCACTAGACAATTTTTCACATTTTTCAACTTGTTGAGCATAAGCATTTTTAACCTTAACATGTTTTTTATTTTCCTTGATTAGGAAGTCCTCTTGGGAGTCCAAGAGATCATCCTTCTCATGGATGGCACTAATCAATTTATTTAATTTTTCTTTTTGTTGCATGTTTAGGTCGGCAAAAAGGGTACACAAATTATTTTCCTCATCACTATCATTATCATCACTAGAGGATTCATATTTAGTGGAGGATTTAGATTTAACATTCTTCCTTTTGTCGTCCTTTGCCATGAGGCACTTGTGGCCGACGTTGGGGAAGAGGAGTCCCTTGATGACGGCGATGTTGGCGGCGTCCTCGTCGGAAGAGGACTCGCTGGAGCTCTCGTCGGAGTCCCACTCCCGGCAAACATGGGCATCGCCGCCCTTCTTCTTGTAGTACTTCTTCTTTTCTCTCCTCTTTCCCTTCTTGTCGTCGCCCCTGTCACTAGACATAGGACATTTTGCAATGAAATGACCGGGCTTACCACATTTGTAGCACACTTTCTTGGAGCGGGGTTTGTAGTCCTTTCCCCTCCGTTGCTTGAGGATTTGGCGAAAGCTTTTGATGATTAAAGCCATCTCCTCATTGTCGAGCTTGGAGACGTCAATTGGTTGTCTACTTGGTGTAGACTCCTCCTTCTTCTCCTCCGTCGCCTTAAAAGCCACCGGTTGTGCTTCGGACGTGGAGGGTTCGTCAAGCTCGTTGATCTTCTTTGATCCTTTAATCATGCATTCAAAGCTCACAAAATTCCCGATTACTTCCTCGGGAGTCATTAGTGTGTATCTAGGATTACCACGAATTAATTGAACTTGAGTGGGGTTAAGGAAAATAAGTGATCTCAAAATAACCTTAACCACCTCGTGGTCATCCCACTTCTTGCTCCCGAGGTTGCGCACTTGGTTCACCAAGGTTTTGAGCCGGTTGTACATATCTTGTGGCTCCTCCCCTTGGCGAAGACGGAAGCGACCGAGCTCCCCCTCGATCGTTTCCCGCTTGGTGATTTTGGTGAGTTCATCACCCTCGTGCGCGGTCTTGAGAAGGTCCCAAATTTCCTTTGCATTCTTCAACCCTTGCACCTTGTTGTATTCCTCCTTACTTAGAGAGGCGAGGAGAATGGTTGTAGCTTGGGAGTTGAAGTGCTCGATTTGGGCCACTTCGTCCGTATCATAATCCTCATCTCCTATGGATGGTACCTGTGCTCCAAACTCAACAACATTCCATATACTTTTGTGGAGTGAGGTTAGATGAAATTTCATTAAATCACTCCACCTAGCATAATCTTCGCCATCAAAAGTTGGCGGTTTGCCTAATGGAACGGAAAGTAATGGAGTATGTCTAGATGTACGAGGATAGTGTAAGGGGATCTTACTAAACTTCTTGCGCTCTTGGCGCTTAGAAGTCGGCGCATCGGAGTCGGAGGTTGATGGTGATGAAGTGTCGGTCTCGTAGTAGACCACCTTCCTCATCCTTTTGTGCTTGTCACCTTTCCGATGCGACTTGTGGGAAGAAGATTTTTCCTTCTTCTCTTTGTGGTGAGAAGAGGAAGATCTTTTCTCCTTCCGTTTGGAGGAGTCCTTCTTCTCCTTCCTCTTGGTGCGGGACTCTTCCGATGAGGTGCTCCCTTGGCTCGTAGTGGGCTTGTCGCCGGTCTCCATCTCCCTCTTGGTGTGATCTCCCGACATCACTTCGAGCGGTTAGGCTCTAATGAAGCACCGGGCTCCGATACCAATTGAAAGTCGCCTAGAGGGGGGGTGAATAGGGCGAAACTGAAATTCTCAAAAATAATCACAACTACAAGCCGGGTTAGCGTTAGAAATATAATAGAGTCCGCGAGAGAGGGCGCAAAACAAATCGCAAGAGAATAAGGAGAGTGACACGCAGATTTGTTTTACCGAGGTTCGGTTCTTGCAAACCTACTCCCCGTTGAGGAGGCCACAAAGGCCGGGTCTCTTTCAACCCTTCCCTCTCTCAAACGGTCCCTCGGACCGAATGAGCTTCTCTTCTCAAATCACTTGGGAATCAAACTTTCCGCAAGGACCACCACACGATTGGTGTCTCTTGCCTCAATTACAAGTGAGTATTTGATCACAAGAAAGAATGAAGAAAGAAGAAAGCAATCCAAGCGCAAGAGCTCGAAAGATCACAAGCAAATCTCTCTCACTAATCACTAGGGCGTTGTGTGGAGTTTGGAGAGGATTTGATCTCTTTGGTGTGTCTAGAATTGAATGCTAGAGCTCTTGTAAGTAGTTGGGAAGTGGAAAACTTGGATGTAATGAATGGTGGGTGGTTGGGGGTATTTATAGCCCCAACTACCAAGCTAGCCGTTTGGTGAGGCTGTCTGTTCGATGGCGCACCGGACAGTCCGGTGCGACAGCCACGTCACCAAAGCCGTTGGGATTCGACCGTTGGAGCTCTGTCTCTGGGCCCGCCTTGATGTCCGGTGGCGCACCGGACATGAACTGTAGATTGTCCGGTGCGCCTGCTCCCGCGTGCCTGACGACTGCGCGCTTCTGGCGCGCATTAAATGCGTCGCAGGTAGCCGTTGGCGCCGAAATAGCCGTTGCCCCGCTGTTACACCGGACAGTCCGGTGTACACCGGACAGTCCGGTGAATTTTAGCGGAGCAGCCGAAGTGAATTCCCGAGGCTGGCGAGTTCCTGAGGCCGCTCTTCCTTGGAGCACCGGACATGTCCGGTGTACACCGGACAGTCCGGTGAATTATAGCGGAGTGGCCTCTGGAAATTCCCGAAGGTGAGCAGTTTGGAGTTGGAGTCCTCTGGTGCACCGGACATGTCCGGTGGCACACCGGACAGTCCGGTGCGCCAGACCAGAGGTGCCTTCGGTTGTCCTTTGCTCCTTTGTTGAACCCAATACTTGGTCTTTTTATTGGCTAAGTGTGAGCCTTTTGCACCTGTATAACTTATACACTAGAGCAAACTAGTTAGTCCAATATTTGTGTTGGGCAATTCAACCACCAAAATTATTTAGGAACTAGGTGTAAGCCTAATTCCCTTTCATGCCATGAATCCAGGATAGCACCACCTCGTCCATCAGAAGCCAATCCTCTGACGGGTCAGGGACCGTTGAGAGGACATGGTCGGCGAGGGCGTACCGGCGGAGGGTCTGCAAGACCTGATCGTGCCACTGGGGGTACTGAGTGGAGTCCGGTGCAAGGACGTCGGTAACGGTTGCCCGGATGCTGGTGAGGGCCGCCGCCTGGGCATGGAGGGAAGCGCGAAGGGTTGAGGCCGGGGCGGGCGCGGGCTTGAAGGTGTCGGCGCTGTGGCGAGCGGATGTGGGGGAGCCATCCGACACGCCCTTGCCAGCGAGACGGCAGTAGGTCTCGGCGTACTGGCGCTCAATGGCGTCGACAACCGCCTGCTCCTGCTCAAGAGCACGGGCGACGTCCTGGGCCTGCTGGTGAGCAGCCGTAACGGCCGCCCGGGTGGCAGCAAGAATGGCAGCAGCGTCGTCCGAAGGGGCGCGCGTGGAGGAGGTGATGGCGGACGGCTGACTGTAGACAGTGGTCGGTAGGGGGCAGCCACGCACGAGGGCCTCGCTAGCCGTGTCGGGAGGAACATGTGGAAAGCCCGGCGCCAGCAGCTGGGAGCGAAGCAGGGCGGCATCCGGCAGGGAGAATGCAGGAGCCGGGCGAGACCCATCGGGGCTAGGGCGACCGCGAGGGTGGTGGATTGGGTCGGCGTCGGCGGGGGTGGCTCGGCAGTGGGGGCAGCGCAGCGGTGTGGACGAAAGCGTGTCCCGACGGCATGACGGGAGCAACGACGTGGCACGCAGGGCTGCGGAAATAGGTCGGAGGGGGTGCAAGGGCTGCCGGCGGCGCGCTGGCCATGGGGGGGAGGGTCGGCAGGGAGATTGGGGGCGTCGGCGGTGTCTCTGCCGCAGGGGAAAGAGCCGGTGAAGGTGCAGTGGGCCCTGGCGGCACGCCGGCCGTGGGGAAGCAGGTCGCCGGAGGGGCGTCGAGGCCCTGCGGCATTCCTGCGCCGTGGGGAAGCGTTCCTGCGCCAAGGGGGAGGGGCGCCATGGGCGCGCCGGTCGCGGGAGAGGGGGCCGCCATGGGCGCAGGGAAGCCTGGCGGCACGCCGGCGTCCGGAGGGACGGACGCAAGGGCGGCGCGGTAAGGAGGGAGGGAAGGGAAGGCCTCACCGGTGGCAGAGGAGAGGGGAGGGGGCGGCGACCAGCCCGCCATGGAGGTCTGGGGGAGGCCCGACGTCGGCTGGGTGGAGGGGGGTGGCCCGGCGACGGCTGGGTGGAGGGGGGCGGCTGGATCGGACCTCTGATACCATGGGAGAGAGTAAGTTACAGTAAACCCTAACAGCTACAGTGTATTGGGATATAGAACCCTAGTGGGCTAGGCCCATATACACAGATAGTAGTAGCCCATATACACAGTAGCCTATACACACACAGATTGCTAACACTATTCATCACTAGTGTAATTAAACTTATTTTTTAAAAGAAAAAAGAACATGATAAACTGTCAAGGGCGGTAGTGCTCAAGGTAGGAGGACCTCGGCTACGAAGCTCGTAGCTTTGATCCGTGGTTGTCGGTAGGGTTATACCCCCACGCTGAGCTACACGTCGACTGGAGAGGTTCTCCTGGTCGCCGGCTTAAGAGAAGAGAGGGAGAGACTTGATAGGTGAATTCTTGATTGATTTCAAAGTGCCACCATACATGGCTATATATAGCCGGCGGCTTACACCAGTGGAGAAGGTTCTCCTTGATTGAAGACTAATCAAATAGGAAGGATACTAATCAGCTAGCTACTTTCTCTCCTGGCCAATCTCCTTCTATGTTTGCTTCATGCACAATCAATCAGGTGGCTACTTTCCCTCCTAGCCACTCACCTGCTGCGCCTGTGCCTTTGCTGCCTGCTCAGCCCGGCGCACATTGCGGGCTCTCCTACGCCTGGCGTATGTGTGGCCGTACATGACATCTCTCCGCTCCTCGAGAAGCAGCTCGTCCTCGAGCTGAAAGGTGGGGAATTTGGCGGTGAAAGTATCCATGTCCTCCCAAGTTGCAGATGCGGGAGACTGATCTTTCCACTGCACCAGTACCTGGCGCACGTCGCGGTTGAGCCGGGTTCGGACGGCCCTAGCTGGCTCCAAAGTGATGGCCCCATGGTGAAGCGGGGGTAGTGGCGGCGTAACCTGCGGCGGTGTGCCGTGATACTTTTTGAGGACGCCCACGTGAAACACATCGTGGATACGAGCGCGGGTCGGAAGTTTGAGGCGGACAGCAACCTCGTTGATGAGCTCCAGCACGCAGTACGACCCATAGAACCGGGGCTTCAACTTGCCGGTGGTGTTAGTGGCGAGGGAGGCAGGGGAGCGTTGTCGGAGACGGAGCAGCACCCACTCGCCCACTTGGTACGTGACGGCGCGGTGTCCCTGGTCATAATACTTCTTCTGGACAGCCTGTGCCTGCTCCAGCCGGTGGCGCACATCAGCTAGGAACTCTTCGCGCTCCTCCATGGTTCTGGCCACAGCCGCGACACGTGTGTCCCCCGGCTCATAGGACCGGATGGATGGAGGATTACGCCCGTAGACGATCCTGAAGGGCGTGTCGCGGAGAGAGCTCTGGTAGGCGGTGTTGAAGACGTACTCCGCCCACGGAAGCCACTGCAGCCACTGGCGAGGCCTATCGCTCGTAAGGCACCACAGGTACATGATGATTACCCTGTTCGCCGATTCGGACTGGCCGTCCGACTGAGGGTGGAAAGCCGACGTCATGTGGAGGTTGGTCCCCATCAATCGCATGAGCTCCCTCCAGAACTTGGAAGTGAACACGACGTCGCGGTCCGACACCATGGACCGTGGCACACCATGGAGGCGTACAATCTCCGCGAAGAACGCCTGAGCCACGGACTCTGCTGAGTATGGGTGTGCCATTGGAATAAAGTGGCAGAACTTGCTGAACCTGTCCACCACCGTCAAGATGACGGACTTGCCGCGCACGCGGGGCAAGGCTTCGACGAAGTCCAGCGCCACGTCCGTCCAGACTCCCTGCGGAATCGGTAGGGGAAGGAGGAGTCCGGCCGGATGTAGATGCTCAGACTTGTGGCGCTGGCAGGTAGGGCACTCCCGTACATAATCTTGGACCACCTATTTCATGTTAGGAAAATGAAAGTCATGTCGAAGGCGGTGTAGCGTGCGCTGGACCCCTTCGTGGCCCTCGGCGTGCACAGCTGCCAGCAGCTCTCGGAGCAGCGGTGAGGAAGGTGGTAAGTAGAGTCGGCCCGCGTACTGGACCATCCCATCAACCACCTCCCATGGCGCGCGCCTGGTGCCAGCCTGCACCTCGTCACGAATGGCAGCGAGTGCGGGCTCGGTGAGCTGCGCCTGACGAAGGCGGTCCAGGACGTCGAAGCGCGGGGCCGAGAGAGCCAGGAGAGTCCCATTGTCCGGCGTGTCGCGGCGGGAGAGGGCATCCGCCACCACATTGGTCATCCCCTTGCCCTTAGGATCCATCTCTTCGGGCGGTTAGTCCCTTTCTTGAAGAGAACGGCTCTGATACCAATTGAGAGCACCTAGAGGGGGGGTGAATAGGTGATCCTGTAAAACTTCAAAAACTTATAGCCACAAAAACTTGGTTAATTGTTAGCACAATAATTGCCAAGTGGCTAAGGAGGAATCCTCAACAAAACACAATAACCAACAAGGATCAATCACAGAGATGGCACGGTGGTTATCCCGTGGTTCGGCCAAGACCAACGCTTGCCTACTCCACGTTGTGGCGTCCCAACGGACGAGGGTTGCAATCAACCCCTCTCAAGCGGTCCAAAGACCCACTTGAATACCACGGTGTTTTGCTTGCTTTATCTCAATCCAGTTTGCGAGGAATCTCCATAACTTGGAGCCTCTTGCCCTTACACTTGAAATTCACAAAGAACACGGAGCAAGGGAGGGATTAGCAACGCACACAAGACACAAGAATCAGAGTGTCAATACGCACACAAATCGCAACAAGAGCTCGCAACACGACTCAATGAGTTCACAACTCCACAAGAGCTCTATATGCTATCACAATGAAACGAATGCGCGAAATCGATGTCTTGGTGCTTAGAAATGTTGTTGAGATGCTTGGTGTTCTCCTCCATGCGCCAAGGGGTCCCTTTTATAGCCCCAAGGCAGGTAGGAGCCGTTGGGAGCAATCTTGGAAGGCTGATCTTGCCTTCTGTCGACTGGCGCACCGGACAGTCCGGTGCACACCGGACACTGTCCGGTGCCCGATTTCCTTCCTTAAATAGCGAAGCCGACCGTTGGCAGCCTGAGAGCCGTTGTCGCACCGGACATGTCCGGTGCACACCGGACAGTCCGATGCCATCTTCTAGCCGTTGGCTCGGCCACGTGTGCCGCGCAGATTGCGCGGCCGACCGTTGGCTCACCGGACAGTCCGGTGCACACCGGACAGTCCGGTGCACACCGGACAGTCCGGTGAATTATAGCCGTACGTCGCCGGTGAATTCCCGAGAGCGGCCAGTTCGCTCAAACCAGCCTGGCGCACCGGACACTGTCCGGTGCACCACCGGACAGTCCGGTGCTCCCAGACTCAGCAGATTCTTGGCTGCTCGAGCCAAGACATTTCCAATTGGATTTTTCCTGTTTCCAGCACTTAGACACAATACATTAGTCCATAAAACAATGTACTAAGTCTGAGAAACATACCTTTATCCTTGATTTGTACTTTGTCCACCTCTTTACACTTAGGCACTTGTGTTGGACACTAAATCACCAAAACACTTAGAAATGGCCCAAGAGCACATTTCCCTTTCAATCTCCCCCTTTTTGGTGATTTATGCCAACACAACATAAAGCAAGTAGAACAAGTACAAAAATAATTCAAATTAGAACTCAAAATTGTTTTGATTCAATTTGACATATATGGATCACTCTATGCCACCACTTGGTTTGTTTTTGCAAATCAAACTCAAATTCCTATCTCTAAGTCAAAACCACTTGTAGAGACATAAAGAGAGGTTTTCCAAAGAAATTTGATCAAGGATTTCAAAAACTCCCCCTTTTTCCCATAATCAACACTTCTCCCCACAAGAGGCCAACTTTTGACATAAAAGACAATAAAAGAGTTTTGACAAACCAAAAGCTCTAATCTACTATTTTCAAAATTTCTCAAGTGGTAGCTGATCCATTTATTGCTTTGGCCTTTATTTTCTCCCCCTTTGGCATCAAGCACCAAAACGGGATCAATCTTGGCCCTTTAACCCCATTGCCTCACCAAAATCTTCAAATAAGAACACAAAGGCAATAAGAGTATAAAGATGAACTTGGAAAAGTTACTCTTTTCATCGGAGTGCAGTGGAAGTCTTGCACGGTCCAAGTCCACCTTTTCCCTTTCAATTCTTCTTGGAGACTAAAACAACCAAACTCAAGTACATGGTTAGTCTCAAAGGGTCAAGTTGTAGCACAGCTCCCCCTAAATATGTGCATCACTTGAAAAAGGACTTGTGAGGTCCAGGGAGTGTTTGTACAACTTGAGCACCACAATAAGCAACAAAATGCAGAATGAACATGATCAAAGGCATAAACACATATATGCTACAATTCAATCCAAGTTCCGCGAATCTAAGATATTGAGCTCACTACGCAGCCTGCAAAAGGTCTTCTCATCTAGAGGCTTGGTAAAGATATCGGCTAGCTGGTTCTCGGTGCTAACATGAAACACTTCGATATCTCCCTTTTGCTGGTGGTCTCTCAAAAAGTGATGCCGGATGTCAATGTGCTTTGTGCGGCTGTGCTCAACAGGATTTTCCGCTATTCGGATAGCACTCTCATTATCACATAGGAGTGGGACTTTGCTCAGATTGTAGCCAAAGTCCCTGAGGGTTTGCCTCATCCAAAGTAGTTGCGCACAACACTGTCCTGCGGCAACATACTCGGCTTCAGCGGTGGATAGGGCAACGGAGGTTTGTTTCTTAGAATTCCATGACACCAGGGACCTTCCTAAGAATTGGCACGTCCCCGATGTACTCTTCCTATCGACCTTACATCCAGCATAGTCGGAATCTGAGTACCCAATCAAGTCAAAGTTAGACCCCTTTGGATACCAGATCCCGAAGCAAGGCGTAGCGCCTAAATATCGAAGAATTCGCTTCACAGCCACTAAGTGACACTCCTTAGGATCGGATTGAAATCTAGCACACATGCATACGCTAAGCATAATATTCGGTCTACTAGCACATAAATAAAGCAAAGAACCTATCATGGACCGGTATGCTTTTTGATCAACGGACTTACCTCCTTTGTTGAGGTCGGTGTGTCCGTCGGTTCCCATCGGCGTCTTTGCGGGCTTGGCGTCCTTCATCCCAAACCTCTTTAGCAAATCTTGCGTGTACTTTGTTTGGGAGATGAAGGTGCCGTCCTTGAGTTGCTTCACTTGGAACCCAAGGAAGTAGTTCAACTCGCCCATCATCGACATCTCGAATTTCTGCGTCATCACCCTGCTAAACTCTTCACAAGACTTTTGGTTAGTAGAACCAAATATTATGTCATCGACATAAATTTGGCACACAAAAAGATCACCATCGCAAGTCTTAGTAAAAAGAGTTGGATCGGCTTTCCCAACCTTGAAAGCATTAGCAATTAAAAAGTCTCTAAGGCATTCATACCATGCTCTTGGGGCTTGCTTAAGTCCATAGAGCGCCTTAGAGAGCTTACACACGTGGTCGGGGTACCGTTCATCCTCGAAGCCAGGGGGTTGCTCCACGTACACCTCCTCTTTGATTGGCCCGTTGAGGAAAGCGCTCTTCACATCCATTTGGTACAACCTGAAAGAATGGTGAGCGGCATATGCTAGCAAGATACGAATTGATTCTAGCCTAGCCACAGGAGCAAAAGTCTCCTCAAAGTCCAAACCTGCGACTTGGGCATAACCTTTTGCCACAAGTCGAGCCTTGTTCCTCGTCACCACCCCGTGCTCGTCCTGTTTGTTGTGGAACACCCACTTGGTTCCCACAACATTTTTCTTGGGACGAGGCACCAGTGTCCAAACTTCATTGCGCTTGAAGTTGTTGAGTTCCTCCTGCATGGCCAACACCCAGTCCGGATCTAGCAAGGCCTCTTCTACCCTGAAAGGCTCAATAGAAGAGACAAAAGAGTAATGCTCACAAAAATTAACTAATCTTGAACGAGTAGTTACTCCCTTGCTAATATCACCCAATATCTGGTCGACGGGATGATCCCTTTGAATCGTCGCTCGAACTTGGGTTGGAGGTGCCTGAGGTGCTTCTTCCTCTTGAACATCCTGTGCTCCCCCTTGATCATGCGCCTCCACTTGAGGTACCTGTTCGTCATCTTGGGTTGGGGAATGCACCATAGTTGAGGAAGACGGTTGATCTTGCTCCAAATGTTCCTGAGGCCGTACATCTCCAATCGCCATGGTGCGTATCGCGGCCGTTGGAACGTCTTCTTCATCTACATCATCAAGATCAACAACTTGCTCTCTTGGAGAGCCATTAGTCTCATCAAATACAACATCGCTAGAGACTTCAACCAAACCCGATGATTTGTTGAAGACCCTATATGCCTTTGTATTTGAATCATAACCTAATAAAAACCCTTCTACGGCTTTGGGAGCAAATTTGGAATTCCTACCCTTCTTCACTAGAATGTAGCATTTACTCCCAAATACACGAAAGTACGATACATTGGGTTTGTTACCAGTTAGCAGCTCATATGAAGTCTTCTTGAGGAGGCGGTGAAGGTAGACCCTGTTGATGGCGTGGCAAGCCGTGTTCACGGCTTCCGACCAAAAGCACTCGGGGGTCTTGAACTCTCCAAGCATAGTCCTCGCCATATCTATGAGTGTCCTGTTCTTCCTCTCTACCACACCATTTTGCTGAGGTGTGTAGGGAGCGGAGAACTCGTGCTTGATCCCCTCCTCCTCAAGAAACTCCTCCACTTGAAGATTCTTGAATTCGGACCCGTTGTCGCTCCTTATCTTCTTCACCTTGAGCTCAAACTCATTTTGAGCTCTCCTGAGGAAGCGCTTGAGGGTCCCTTGGGTTTCAGACTTATCCCGCAAAAAGAACACCCAAGTGAAGCGGGAAAAGTCATCAACAATAACTAGACCATACTTACTTCCTCCTATGCTCAGATAGGCGACGGGTCCGAAGAGGTCCATATGTAGCAGCTCCAGGGGTCTTGATGTTGTCATCACATTCTTGGTGTGATGAGAGCCTCCCACCTGTTTCCCTGCTTGACAAGCTGCACAAGGTCTATCTTTTTCGAAATGTACATTGGTTAGACCTATCACGTGTTCTCCCTTTAGAAGCTTGTGGAGGTTCTTCATCCCCACATGTGCTAAGCGACGATGCCACAACCAGCCCATGCAAGTCTTAGCCATTAAGCATGCATCTAGACCGGCCTCTTCTTTTGCAAAATCAACTAAGTAAAGTTTGCCGTCTAGTACACCCTTAAAAGCTAGTGAACCATCACATCTTCTAAAGACAGACACATCTACATATGTAAATAGACAGTTATATCCCATATTGCATAATTGACTAACAGATAGCAAATTATATCCAAGAGACTCTACTAAAAACACATTAGAGATAGAGTGCTCATTTGAGATTGCAATTTTACCTAACCCTTTTACCTTGCCTTGATTCCCATCACCGAATATTATTGAATCTTGGGAATCTTTATTCTTGACGTAGGAGATGAACATCTTCTTCTCCCCCGTCATATGGTTTGTGCATCCGCTGTCAATAATCCAGCTTGAACCCCCAGATGCATAAACCTGCAAGGCAAATTTAGGCTTGGGTCTTAGGTACCCAACTCATGTTGGGTCCTGCAAGGTTAGCACAAATATCCTTAGGGACCCAAATGCAAGTTTTGTCTCCCTTGCATCTTGCCCCTAATTTTCTAGCAACTATCTTCCTATCCTTTCTACAAATAGCAAAAGAAGCATTTAAAGCATGATATATTGTAGAAGGTTCATTTACTTTCCTAGGAACATTAACAACATTTCTCCTAGGCATATTATGAACAACATTTCTCCTACCAACATTTCTATCATGCACATAAGAACTAGAAGCAAACATGGCATGAGAATCAAAGGCATTATATGCATTACAATTCCTATAAGCATTTCTAGAGTGTCTCCTATCATGGTACATAAAGGCATGGTTCTTTTGCACACTACTAGCCATAGGGGCCTTCCCTTTCTCCTTGGCGGAGATGGGAGCCTTATGGCTTGTCAAGTTCTTGGCTTCCCTCTTGTAGCCAAGTCCATCCTTAATTGAGGGGTGTCTACCAATCGTGTAGGCATCCCTTGCAAATTTTAGCTTGTCAAATTCATTCTTGCTAGTCTTAAGTTGGGCATTAAGACTAGCTAATTCCTCATTTAATTTGGAAATTGAGACTAAATGATCACTACAAGCATCAATGTCAAAATCTTTACACCTATTACAAGTTTCAACAATTTCTACACAAGAATCAGATTTACTAGCTACTTCTAGTTTAGCATTTAAATCATCATTAAAACTTTTTAACTTAGCAATAGTTTCATGACAAGAAGATAATTCACTAGAGAGCATTTCATTCCTTTTAATTTCTAGAGCAAGAGATTTCTGTGCTTCTACAAATTTATCATGCTCTTCATACAACAAATCCTCTTGCTTTTCTAAAAGCATATTCTTATCATTCAAGGCATCAATCAATTCATTAATTTTGTCTACCTTGGTTCTATCTAATCCCTTGAATAAGCATGAGTAATCTATCTCATCATCACTAGACTCATCCTCACTTGAAGAAGCATAAGTACTAGTATTATGAGTGCTTACTTTCTTCTCCCTTGCCATGAGGCAAGTGTGACGCTCGTTTGGGAAGACGGATGACTTGTTGAAGGCGGTGGCGGCGAGTCCTTCATTGTCGGAGTCGGATGAGGAGCAGTCCGAATCCCACTCCTTGCCAAGATGAGCCTCGCCCTTTGCCTTCTTATAGTTCTTCTTTTTCTCCCTCTTGTTCCCTTGTTCCTGATCACTATCATTGTCGGGACAGTTAGCAATAAAATGACCAAGCTTACCGCATTTGAAGCATGAGCGCTTCCCCTTGGCTTTGGTCTTGCTTGGCTGTCCCTTGCGACCTTTAAGTGCCGTCTTGAAGCGCTTAATGATGAGGGCCATCTCCTCATCATTAAGTCCAGCCGCCTCAATCTGTGCCACCTTGCTAGGTAGCGCCTCCTTGCTTCTTGTTGCCTTGAGAGCAAGGGGTTGCGGCTCGTTGATCGGACCATTCAAGGCGTCGTCCACGTACCTCGCCTCCTTGATCATCATTCGCCCGCTAACGAATTTTCCGAGGACTTCTTCGGGCGACATTTTGGTGTACCTGGGATTCTCACGAATATTATTCACCAAATGAGGATCAAGAACGGTAAAGGACCTTAGCATCAGTCGGACGACGTCGTGGTCCGTCCATCGCGTGCTTCCGTAGCTCCTTATTTTGTTGATAAGGGTCTTGAGCCGGTTGTATGTTTGAGTTAGCTCCTCGCCCCTTATCATCGCGAACCTTCCAAGCTCGCCCTCCACCAACTCCATTTTGGTGAGCAAGGTGACGTCGTTCCCCTCATGAGAGATCTTGAGGGTGTCCCAGATCTGCTTGGCATTGTCCAAGCCGCTCACCTTGTGATACTCGTCCCTGCACAAAGAGGCTAGCAACACAGTAGTAGCTTGTGCATTCTTATGAATCTGTTCATTAATAAACACAGGGCTATCCGAGCTATCAAATTTCATTCCACTTTCCACAATTCCCCAAATGCTTGGATGGAGAGAAAACAGGTGAGTACGCATTTTGTGGCTCCAAAATCCGTAGTCCTCTCCATCAAAGTGAGGGGGCTTGCCAAGTGGAATGGGGAGCAATTGGGCATTTGAGCTATGCGGAATGCGCGAATAATCGAAAGAAAAGTTTGAGTTAACCGTCTTTCGTCTGTCGTAGTCTTCGTTGTCCTTTTGGGAGGAGGAAGATTCGTCGCTGTCGTAGTAGACAATTTCCTTGATGCGCCTTGTCTTCTTCTTCCTCCTGTCTTTTCTTTTGTGGCTCGAGCCTGAGTCGGTGGGCCTGTCATCATTGGGCTCGTTGACGAAGGACTCCTTCTCCTTGTCGTTGATCACCATCCCCTTGCCCTTAGGATCCATCTCTTCGGGCGGTTAGTCCCTTTCTTGAAGAGAACGGCTCTGATACCAATTGAGAGCACCTAGAGGGGGGGTGAATAGGTGATCCTGTAAAACTTCAAAAACTTATAGCCACAAAAACTTGGTTAATTGTTAGCACAATAATTGCCAAGTGGCTAAGGAGGAATCCTCAACAAAACACAATAACCAACAAGGATCAATCACAGAGATGGCACGGTGGTTATCCCGTGGTTCGGCCAAGACCAACGCTTGCCTACTCCATGTTGTGGCGTCCCAACGGACGAGGGTTGCAATCAACCCCTCTCAAGCGGTCCAAAGACCCACTTGAATACCATGGTGTTTTGCTTGCTTTATCTCAATCCAGTTTGCGAGGAATCTCCACAACTTGGAGCCTCTCGCCCTTACACTTGAAATTCACAAAGAACACGGAGCAAGGGAGGGATTAGCAACGCACACAAGACACAAGAATCAGAGTGTCAATACGCACACAAATCGCAACAAGAGCTCGCAACACGACTCAATGAGTTCACAACTCCACAAGAGCTCTATATGCTATCACAATGAAACGAATGCGCGAAATCGATGTCTTGGTGCTTAGAAATGTTGTTGAGATGCTTGGTGTCTCCTCCATGCGCCAAGGGGTCCCTTTTATAGCCCCAAGGCAGCTAGGAGCCGTTGGGAGCAATCTTGGAAGGCTGATCTTGCCTTCTGTCGACTGGCGCACCGGACAGTCCGGTGCACACCGGACACTGTCCGGTGCCCGATTTCCTTCCTTAAATAGCGAAGCCGACCGTTGGCAGCCTGAGAGCCGTTGGCGCACCGGACTGTCCGGTGTGCAGCACCGGACATGTCCGGTGCACACTGGACAGTCCGGTGCCATCTTCTAGCCGTTGGCTCGGCCACGTGTGCCGCGCAGATTGCGCGGCCGACCGTTGGCCCGGCCGACCGTTGGCTCACCGGACAGTCTGGTGCACACCGGACAGTCCGGTGAATTATAGCCGTACGTCGCCGGTGAATTCCCGAGAGCGGCCAGTTCGCTCAAACCAGCCTGGCGCACCGGACACTGTCCGGTGCACCCAGACTCAGCAGATTCTTGGCTGCTCGAGCCAAGACATTTTCAATTGGATTTTTCCTGTTTCCAGCACTTAGACACAATACATTAGTCCATAAAACAATGTACTAAGTCTGAGAAACATACCTTTATCCTTGATTTGTACTTTGTCCACCTCTTTACACTTAGGCACTTGTGTTGGACACTAAATCACCAAAACACTTAGAAATGGCCCAAGAGCACATTTCCCTTTCACCCGGCTTATACTCGACGGAGAAATCGAAGCCTAGGAGCTTGCCGACCTAATGGTGCTGCGGGATCGTTGCGAGCCGCTGGTCCAGCAGATACTTGAGGCTGTAGTGGTCGGTTTTGACGATGAACCGGCGTCCCCAAAGATACGGCCTCCAGTGCCGGACCGCCAGGACGAGGCCGATGAGCTCCCGTTCGTAAGCTGCCAGCGCCTGATGCCGGGGTGCGATAGCTCGGCTGAAAAACGCGATGGGTTGGCCTCCCTGGACCAGCACCGCGTCGAACCCATGGGACGATGTGCCGCACTCAACGACGAATGGCTTGGAGAAGTCTGGCATGGTGAGGACGGGGGTCGAGGTGACCGCGTCCTTGAGGGCGGCAAACGCCTCCACGGCTCCTGCGCTCCACGAGAACCCCTCCTTCAACAAGGCCGTCAATGGTGTTGCTACGGTACCGTAGTGATGGACGAACTTCCGGTAGTAGCCCGTCAGTCCCAGGAAACCCCGTACGTCCCTTGCTGATCGAGGCGTGGGCCAGTCCCGGATGGCCTGGACCTTGGTCGGATCCATGGCGACGCCTGCCTCGGAGATGACGTGACCGAGGTAGCCGACCGTCGTCGCGCCGAACGCACACTTGGTTCGTTTCAGGAACAGCTGGTGGCGTTGGAGCTCCTCGAGGATAGCGCAGAGGTGTCAAAGGTGTTCTCCCCAGCTCTTACTGTAGATCAAAATGTCGTCAAAGAACACAAGAACAAACCGACGAAGAAATGGTCGCAGCACGTCATTCATCAAAGCCTGGAACGTCGCCGGGGCGTTGCACAGCCCGAACGGCATCACCAGGAACTCGTAAAGGCCGTCGTGGGTGCGGAAGGCCGTCATGTGGACGTCCTCCGGGCGCATCCGGACCTGGTGGTAGCCCGAGCGTAGGTCGAGCTTGGTGAAGAATTTCACGTCGTGGAGCTCGTCCAGCAACTCGTCCACCACCGGAATCGGGAATGCATCCTTGACGGTGAGCGCGTTCAGCGCCCTGTAGTCGACGCAGAAACACCAGGAGTCGTCCGGCTTCTTGACGAGGAGTACTGGTGATGAGAACGCCGAGTCGCTGCGTCGGACAATGCCCTGCTCGATCATGGCGACGCACTGCCGTTCGAGCTCGTCCTTGTGCGCCGTCGGGTATCGGTACGGACGGACCGCCACCGGCAGCGCTCCCGGTTTGAGGACGATGCGGTGGTCACGGGAGCGTTTGGGTGGAAGTCGGCGGGGCTCGGTGAAGACGTCGCCAAGGGAGTGGAGGAGGGCGTCGAGGAGGGGCTCCTGGGCTGGCTGGAGCTGTAGCATCGGCGCCGGAATTGCCGTGACTGTGCGGAGGCCCGGCTTGTCCGAGGGGGTGAGGCCGGTCCAGCAGACAGCGCGGCCCTCGCGCTGGAACTGCATGGTCCGCGCGGCGACGTCCCAGACGATGGGCCTGAGGGTGCCCAACCACTGCGTGCCGAGGACGAGGTCGAAATCGACCAAGGGCATGACGAAGAGGTCGACGTGGAATGTGTCGCCATGCACCCTGATCGGCGCGTCGCGGATGACCCCCGGGCAAATGATGCGCTCGCCGTTGGCCACGGTGGCGGTGAGTCGTGGGCGCGGTTGGATGTGCAGCCCGGAACGGTGCGCTGCACGCTCTCCGATGAAGTTGTGCGCTGATCCCGTGTCGAGGAGGGCGACCAGCACTGCGGTCCCGAGGAACGCGCGGACCTGCAGCGTGTCGAAGGTGGGCACCCCGACCACTGCATGTAGGGAGTAGATGGGGGCCTCCCCCGCTGGGACAGCATCGCCTGCGGCATCGTCTGCCATCTCAAGTTCAACGCTGTCGATGTAGAAGAGGCGGCGACAGGTGCGGTTGTGGCCGCGGGAGTACTTCTCATCACAGTTGAAGCACAACCCGAGTCGACGGTGTTCCTGCTGTTCTTCCACGGAGAGACGACGGCCCAGCTGTCGCTCGCGTGTGGCTGGTGCAGCACCCGCTGGCGGTGCCGGTATCGCGAGGAGCGGGGGCGCCTGTGGTACGGCCAACGCCTGCTGTGGTTTCATGGTGGCCGGGAGCGCGCGATGCGCCGGTTTGGCCGGGGCCGCCGCCATCTTGTCGAGCTCCATCAACTCCACTTGCCGGGCGAGGCTCATGGCCGCGGCCAGTGTCTCCGGGTTGTGAAGCCGGACGACGTGGTTGAGTGGTGGGAGCAGACCGCAGGTGAAAAGCTGGACTCGCTGAGATTCGTCGAGCCGCCCGGCGCGGAAGAGGAGGCTCTAGAAGCGGTTGGAGTATTCCTCCACCGTCCCGGTGCGTCGGCACTCCGTCAGCTCGAAGAGGGGCGCCGAGCGCAGCGCCGGTCCGAATCACAAATCAATGAGATCTTTGAATCGTCCCCACGATGGCGTGCCTTCGTCCTCCTGAAGTTGCATGAACCACTCCTGGGCGACGTCTTCGAGGTTGTATGCCGCCATCCAGACACGCTCCTCGGCCATGGTACGTTGCTGACGAAAATAGGACTCACACTTGTTGATGAAGAGGCACGGGTCAGACTTGCCGTCAAAACGGGTAAAGTCCCACTTCTGGAACCTGGGGGTCGATCCCGTTCGCGAGGAGGCTCCAAGCGAATGCCGCCACCGACGCCGGATGACGAGGATGCCTTCTCCTTCATGAAAGCCATCTCAATCTTCATCTCTTTGATCTCCATCTTGAACTCCGAATGCCAGGATTTCATCATCTCCATGAGGTCGGCCATGGATGGTTCCGACATGGTGTTGGAGTGACTGGTGGAAGTGGTAGAGGCTGAGGGCGAGGGTGGGGTTGAGGGCTGTTTAGTGGCTGCGGTGGTGGATGTTGATGGTTGTGAAGAAGAGGAGGATCGTCGGCTTTGTGATACCAGGTTGTCAAGGGCGATAGTGCTCAAGGTAGGAGGACCTCGGCTACGAAGCTCGTAGCTTTGATCCGTGGTTGTCGGCAAGGTTATACCCCCACGCCGAGCTACACGTCGACTGGAGAGGTTCTCCTGGTCGCCGACTTAAGAGAAGAGAGGGAGAGACTTGATAGGTGAATTCTTGATTGATTTCAAAGTGCCACCATACATGGCTATATATAGCTGACGGCTTACACCAATGGAGAAGGTTCTTCTTGATTGAAGACTAATCAAATAGGAAGGATACTAATCAGCTAGCTACTTTCTCTCCTAGTCAATCTCCTTCTATGTTTGCTGCATGCACAATCAATCAGGTGGCTACTTTCCCTCCTAGCCACTCACCTGCTGCGCCTGTGCCTTTGCTGCCTGCTCAGCCCGGCGCACATCGCGGGCTCTCCTACGCCTGGCGTATGTGTGGCCGTACATGACATAAACATAATGGGAAATACTGAAATAATAGCGATGTCGAAAATTATTCGATAGTGAATTTGTGGGATAGATTATGTAATCTAGAACTGAATGTAAAAGCACGAAGATTTATATAGGTTCGGCCTCTCGGCTTGAGATAATATTCTACACCCTATTTGTGACTGTCAAGGACACCAAATCCCCGACTGGCCGGACCCCGGCTACGTAACTCGTAGCCGCTGTCCGTCACACCGGCGAGGTTATACCCCTCAGCTGTCGGTTGGTAGAGAAGAGAGGGAGATTAGGACTGACTTATTGCTTATTCCAAATGATCTCACGTACATGCTTATATAGCCACAGAGGGGGCAACTATAAAGAAATAACTAACAAGGAAACAACTAGTAAGGAAATAACTAACAAGGTAACAACTCACAAGGAAATAACTAACAAGGAAACGACTAATAAGGAAATAACTAACACAGGAAACAACTAATTAGGTGGCTAACTTTCCTTCTAGCCACTTGCCTTCCCTTCCTGTGTCCTGGCTGCGCGCTCTGCTCCCCTGCGCACATCACGCGCGCGCCTGGCGTATGTGCGCCCGCACATGACAGTGACAGTGTCTATTGCTATGTAATATCATATGATGATTTGTTCTCTTTGGTGCTTGTCGGCCCTCCTTTTATAATCGACATTTACAGAATATGTATCTATGCTGATTACAAGATAGATAATGGTCAAGACTAGGTGAGTCCATCCTGAGTTATTGGGTAGCTTATCTCTGTCTATACATGTGTTTTACCCTTATTAACAGGGTTTTGCCATATCTACATGGATATCGATATCATCTTTTAATCTGATATAAAGTTTGCCATCTTTATCTTTTTGGAATCTCTGTGGAGGTAGGATCTTTCTCTAGTCACACGAGCTGAGTCCCTGTACTCTCGGTTGAGCATATAGACCTACCTATCATAGCCTTTTCTGCTAAGCTTGTACTTAGATACCCCTAATATATATCTTTAACAGTAGTTCCTCGAGTCTTATTTGGTTGAGTCATTGGCTCATGCAGATAACTCTTATCTTGAATCTTCGTGTTTGGCTTGTCTCTATTGTGTCTAGTTGTTCTGCCTTTAGGGTTTAAGCTTGTACTTAGATACCCCTAATATATATCTTTAACAATAGTTCCTCGAGTCTTATTTGGTTGAGTCATTGGCTCATGCAGATAAGTCTTATCTTGAATCTTCGTGTTTGGCTTCTCTATTGTGTCTAGTTGTTCTGCCTTTAGGGTTTAAGCTTATACTTAGATACCCCTAATATATATCTTTAACAGTAGTTCCTCGAGTCTTATTTGGTTGAGTCATTGGCTCATGTAGATAACTCTTATCTTGAATCTTCTTGTTTGGCTTGTCTCTATTGTGTCTAGTTGTTCTGCCTTTAGGGTTTAAGCTTGTACTTAGATACCCCTAATATATAGCTTTAACAGTAGTTCCTCGAGTCTTATTGGTTGAGTCATTGGCTCATGTAGATAACTCTTATCTTGAATCTTCTTGTTTGGCTTGTCTCTGTTGTGTCTAGTTGTTCTGCCATCGAGTCCACAACTTGGTCATGCATCCCTCAAGTCTATGTTGCTAAACTCGAATTTTTACTGTTTAAACTTGACCCCTTTACCGAACTGGAGCTTCAAATTCAGAAAATCTGTGTTGCTTCGCCTTCCTTATCTATAGGTAAAAACTCCATGACGCTTCAGCTTTTGCAACTGGTTATAAAAGGATATGCACTGCAGCCTTTGGACTTCCACAAACCATCAGTTCGTAGCTTTACCTTCCAGCGCACACTTGCATACGTCGCTTCATCTTCTCGGGCGCTCTTCTCGTCCTAGCCTTTTCTGTCATCGCTAGACCTAAGAATCACAACCATGGCTGCCTCTCATCCATATGAGGCATTGTTCGGTTAATCCCGTTACCTATGGATTGGACGGGATTGGAAAAAATTGTGAAGAGATTTGACTTGATTGGGATTTAAACCCACCCAATCCCACTCAATCCACATGGATTGAGAGGTAACCGAACAAGCCCTGAATTTGAGGCTTCGGTCATTAACCCTAACGGTAGCAGGGCTGCTCCAGCCGAAGAATATAGAGGGTGTTTAGCATGCTCTGGAGCAAAATTCCAAGGGGAGCTGATCAAAGCTAGCCAAACATTCTAACTCTAAAGTTGCAAATTTTATAGAGTTTTAGTATCTGCACTACAAATTTTTGAATTACCTCCTTTGTTAGACTGTCTCCAGCAACGTCCTCTATATTCATCCTCTATATCCGTCCTTTACAGTCTCCTCTAAAAGATTCTATCCTCTATATCTCCTTCCTCTCCAGCAACGTCCTCTAAATCACGTCCTCTATACTTAAATATCTATATTAGAAACATTTTTCATTTTTATTTTTTGTACATACGTATTTGTCATACTCTCAAATGTATTGTATATATTTTAGTTTTGCTAAACCAGTTATTTAAAGTATTTAAATGGATAGATGACCGTTTAGAGCAACTCTATACATAGAGAATCCAGCAGCGTCCTCTAAATTTAGAGGACCGTTTAGAGGACGCTGTTGGAGGGCGTAGAGTTTAGGGTAGAGAACCCTTTAGGATTCCTTGCTGAAGCTAGCCTTATTCCTTGGAGTCTCCAAGGCGGAGCAGAGCTACGTCGAACACTACCTTTAGGAATCATACCCGATGTTAGATGCAGATCGGATTTACTATTGTAGTCTTCTGTCATTTCTTGATGTATGGATTCAGCCTTACAGCATCCAAATTCTTTCATGGATTATTCCATTTTTATTACATTGAGCTTATCCATCTCAACCCTAACCCCATCTTGCATTTTGCTAGTTTTGCTCACTTCTGTTTCAATGAGCAACCTAGTTGGGGGAGCTGGAGTTCAACTCCGTGCAAACCGTCAATATCTTGATTGCCCCCTAAAAACATCTAGCGCCAGCTCTAGGGGGTGGGGGTGGGTCGATCGGTGCCCTCGATCTAGATCTCCAGATCACTAGGGAGAGATACCTGGAGAGAGCGTCAGCATCTGTGAATTCGAGTTCATTATGTGATCTGTCAAACGTTAATAAGATAGTGCTTGGTCTATAGAGACTAATTTTTAGTCCCTTCATTTTATTTCATTTTAGTCACTAAATTGTTAAATATGGAAATTAAAATAGAGGTTTAGTTTCAATATTTAAATTTAGTCACTAAAATAAAATAAAATGAAGAGATTAAAAATTAGTCTCTATAAACCAAATACCCCTTAAAGCCTTGTTCGGTTATTCGTTATACATGAATTAGATGGGATTGAAAAAAAAATTTAGAAGAACTTTAACTTGATTAGAATTTAAACCCACTAAATTTCACTCAATGCAGATAGATTGAGAGCCAACTGAACAAGCCTTAATGCGTCTCCTTTGGCTCAAGACAAAAAAAAAGATGTTACACGTGGAAGTTGACACCATACTAGCTGTTGGTCAAAGAAAGCTCTGAAAAAAAGGCACAATTATGCTGCTGATCTGGTTGTGAGGACCCTGCATTTAAGCACTCTATCTTGGACGTAAAACCCCGGCATCACCATGATCTTCACTTGACAAGGACCCTGCACCTGCTGCCTGTCATGTAGGATGTCTTCCATGTACATCTCATCAAATGCGCGGCCGTCTTGGACGCGCAGGATCGTCAGCGGCGGGCCGAAGGAGAAGGCCAGCAGATGGAGCAGCCAGACGCACTTGGTGGCGACGAAGAAGCTCTGCAGCAGCTGCTCGGGCCACGGCCGGGACCAGCCAAGCGTCGCCACGACGCCGCTCATCTTCCGGTCGCAGAAACGGCTGAAGTCCTCGCTGTAGTACTTGGTACCCTTCCGCAGAACCTCGTTCCAGCTAAGGTTGCGCAGCGCCACGAAGGCGGCGAAGCTCTGCTGGCGGTCCTCCGCTGGGTCGAGGCACCTTGGCGAGCCGTTCCGCTGGAACGCGGGGTTCTCGAAGTCCTGGAACATGGCCTGGTTCATGATCGCCTCGAGATGGTACAACGTGGCCTTCGAGCACTGCTTGCCAGTGCTGCCACTGAGCGCGAGCTGGTACGGGCGCAGGAGCAGGTTCAGCCTGTCGGACAGGCCGTCACAGGATTCTTCGTTCCCCTGCTGGATCAGCGCCTTGCAGAGCTGCTTCACCGAGAGCCGTGCCTCCGACGCGATCTGCAAGAAGCCTTCTACCATTACCTCGTGGCTCACCGGCGTCGGGAGCTCTCGTCTTGCTTCGACTGATCTCGTCGATCTCCGCGAGACGGACGGCGAGTTGGTGGCCTGCCGCAGTGCCTTCTTGAGCTCCGAGCAGTACGCTTCCACGCTCACCAGCTTGGTGGCCAGCTCCCCCAGCGACGACCTCACCTCGGCAGCTTCGCGCAGAGCGGCGTCCCGGTGCGCGTTGGCCTCTGCGAGCTCTTTCTTGAGGGACTCGAGAGAAAGCGCCCCCCACTCGGTCAGCAGCTGCGGCATGTTGCCGCGCTCGATGGCCGTCGGCGACGCCATCTCCGGCGGCTTGGCTTTCTTCCTCGACTTGGGGAAGAGCCACGAGAGGATCTGCGGCGGCCCTCTTTGCTTCGTCCGCGAGTGCGCCGATTGGGGTGGCAGTGGCACCCTGGTGCTGCTGATCGTGGTGGGTCGGAACGCGTTACCGCACGTCGCCGGCGGCAGCTTGAACTCGGTAGTGTAGGCCGCCCGACCGGTGGGCGGGAGGAAGCGGTCGGCCGACGGCGCCGAGTGCATGAAGGCGGGGTGGATCTTGTACGCCGTGCCTCTGTTCCGAAGACGGTGGTCGTTGGAGGAAGGGAGCAGCACCTCGCTGTTGGAGGACGAGAAGGCGTGGAGGCCGTCGTAGTCGGACAAGGCCGCGTCGTCGTGATCCAGGGCGACCCCGGTCCAGTTTTCCGACCGGCTTCGGTTGTCCTGGCAAATGTGGTTCAGTGCAACTGTAGCTACGCGCTCCTCGTCGTCGTAGGCCTGACCGAGACCGGCAATCAAGCAAGAGACGCCATTGTCAGTTACAGTGAGCTCGAGGCCTTAATCCATATAGCTAACACACGTTTAAGACTTAAGAAGCTAGCTCACCGGAGTAAACACGGGGTACTCCTCGTCCGCTGCTCTGGAGCGCGTGGGGGACGCGACCGGCGGGAGGCGGATGACGGCCGGGCTGCGGCTGGCGCCGGCTCTGGCACGGGCATTGGGCGCGCCGCGCTGAAGGAGGGCGGCGCGGAGCTGGCGCAGCTCGACGGCCTTGGCGATGGTCGCCTGCACGTCCTGGCGCGAGGCCGGAGCGCGGGGCGGGGAAGGCGCCGCGGGGTCAAAGGCCTCGGCGCCGGCGGCGACCACGGCCATGGCAGAGGAGGAGGGTCAAAGGCTGCCTGCCCCTTTAGCTCCAAAGCTGCCGCTGTTGTTGAGAAGAGAGGGAGTTCTTGCCTTCTTGGGAATCTGAAACGTTGTGAGAAGGAAGCAAATGGGCGAACAGTAAAGCCGAGAGGGTGATGACCTGGGACGTGAAGTGGTGGAGGGAACAACACATTTGAAGAGATTGACAGTGGCTGCAGCGTCGATTGGGCAATTTTTAAGAGCATCTCCAACAATGCTTCAAACTAGAGCCTCAAATTGAAATATGGGACTCTACACAGGAAAAACTACTCTAACAGTGTCTCATTTCATAAAATTTTGTCAAAAAACTATAGGGCACCCTCTCAAGTGACTCAAATATACTACACCCGTAGTGGGCTGCCCTATAGTCTAGATTTGGGGCTTTACTGTTGGAGCGGTGTGTTTTGTTGGTGCCCTAAATTCTATAAAATATACTTATTTTCAAATTATAGGGCATTTTTATAGGTCACGTTGTTGGAGATGCTCTAAGCCCTGTTTGGAACAGCTGCTCCTTGTTGAAAAAGCAGCTTATTTGATAAGTTGGTAAAAAGTAGCTTCTGCTTGTTGGCTGCTTTTAGTTCATTCTGAGAAACAGCTGAACTGATAAGCTGTTGGAGAAGCTGTCTGTTTGGCAGAACTTCTGCTTAAATTTGTGATGAAGCTGAAAATAAGTTGTACCAAACAGGGCCTAAATCCTTTTGTCTGGACTACACCTTGTTGCGAGGTAGTAGTAACCCTCTAGTGATCTAGTCCATGCAAGGAGCCAAGGACAACGCTTGCGGGCTCCTGTATTTAGGTCTCTAGGTGAGTTTACATGATTAATGACAACGCTAGATCATATGACTAATATATGTTTTTGTATAGACAACATGAATTAGGCCATGACAGTAGAGATTGGTTGGATTTATATAGATTTCATGCTCATACTGATGGTATTAAATTTTAGGATCAATATAGTTAATAGACATGCATGATTAGTGGCGAGATCTTTTCTTTTTGTTTGGTCTTACTATAAAGAATATACAAATGGGTAGTTTAACCTAGATAAGTTTAGTGATGATTGGTGATCCATAGTTATAAAACTCAGTACTAGAAATATTTTTACCTATCAACTCAACACACAAGAAATATATTTTTTTTCAATGGGCATAATATATGTTTAATTCAAACAAATATACTTGAGCGTTCATACCATTGTAAATCTCATCCAGATCATCATAACAAGGTAAGATTCTGTTTTTCCATTTCTGCAAAATTTCTGGTAGGTCATTCCATATTCCATCAATAGTGGTGGCCATCTTAAGGTCATTGTCCCAACCAAAAACCACTCTATTACACGATGGTCTTTGCAACATTATAATCCTTCTTCAACCTTTGCTCGCTATCCTTCAATTGAGAGATTACAAAGTTTGCATATGGAAAATTTCAATTTATACGTTTTTTTCCGTACTATTCCAAGCTTTTTTTTGGCCAACCATTATAGACACAATAAAAGTTGGTGAACTATACTCACTGCTGGCTTGGGATCTTGTTAAGCTTTTGCAGCAATAAAACTATAAAAATATCTTACTATAAAACGATCCCTTAGGGCTAGTTTTGAACTCAAATCCTCTCCAAGATTAGAGGGAGATGAGGAGGAAATTAGTTAATTTCCTCTCTCCAATCCGGGAGAGTATTTGAGTTTTCAAATTAGCCCTATAATTTATGGCTGGGGTACCAATCCCTTGTTTGAAATACAATTGCATTTATATCTCAATAATATGTACCCCCTAATAAATTAATTCTTAAATTTGCTTTAAGTTATTTTTCAATATTGACCAAATTTTAGAATAACAACAACAATATTTATAACATCAAATGAACAAATCATGAAAATATATTTTATAATGTATCTATTGATATTAATTATGTGTCATGTTTTTTTATGTTTTTTCTTTATAAATTTAATCAAATTTTATAAAAGATAACTTATGGTAACTTTAGAAAATGATTTATTTAGAGACAGGGGTAGTAAAAATAGAACGTTTTTTTCATTACAAAAAGTAACCTTATATTTATGGTAAGTATTGTCATAATTCTGAAGTACTAGTTGGTAGCTGGGAGTGGGCCAAACAGTGATCAAGGTTCTCTCTTCCGCATTGGTTATAAGACCAGCTGAGTTAATGAACCTGCTGTAGTGATGCCCTGCAGGCTCTCCTTGCCTGCCTGCCTGCCTGGCCTGTTTTGCTGATGCAGGGGGTCGGCCAATTACGGTTGCCCAAGCCTCAGGACTAGCTCTGGACGTCGTATCAAAGGCCTGGATTAAGGTCCCAAAATACTCTTGCTTAAAAAAAATCTGAAAGGCAAATTGCTTCACTTTGGCACCTGGTGGTGAAGCTGACCAATTGAGAAGCCACTGCAAATTACAATTCTTTTCTCCACGATAGCAGAAACGAAGTCCATCTGCCTGCCAGACATTCTTATTGTTCCTCAAAGAACTCAGAGTTCACTTTTTCTTGATTGTCTAATAGATGGGGGGAGGATCTCAAGGAGCCTGTTCTTCCTGGCACTGCCTTGAGCCTAGTGATTAGTCAGAAAAGGTTGCCGCAAAAGCTTAGTAACAAGATCCCAAGCAGCCAGCAGTGAGTTAAATTAGAACCTTGGAACAAAGGTTACTAGCTCATATATAGCAGATGCGAAGCTCAAGGTCTCCTAGCTAGCTACCTGCATGCATGGCAAATAATGAAGAAGAAGAAGAAGGTTGGTCACGGATCACAAGCCCGGATAAGTTAAAGTGGCAGGTTAATCATGGTTACCTTTTAGTCCTTCACCAGCCAATGCAAGAAACCAGAGCAGTTGTAGGCAAACATTATCAGAGACCAGCGGGTTGGAAAAGCTCGGTTAGGGACAACAAAACCGACGAAAAGGTGATCTATCCTTTCTCTTTCTCTTTGCAACTTTGAGGGCTTTTTCCAATGGCATCTAGCTAGCTAGACGATGGATTTTACTCGCGTTAGCGTGCATGGGGAGAACAGGATGGGACGTCTCTTTTGTCAAGCCACAGCACAGCCCAAAGGACACTGGCCCTGGTAAAGCCTAGAGTCTAGAGGCTCTAAACCAAACAATTTGGGTGTGAATTGTGATGCGGTGGAGTTTCATATACATGCTTGGTATATTTGCATGCCTCCATGCATGTATAAGTCTGTCCACCATTTTATTTTGTTTTAACTATTACTATTTTTATGGTTTAAGTTGCTGAGTAGTAAGCTTTTTGCCCTTAGTTACTTGTATATCATCATTTTTTTTGAATAAACATCTACTAGCACTGATTTAGCCCCTCTTTGATTTTTTCCCCGCCCTAGTTCTTAGGGCTAGTTTGGTAACCATATTTTCACAAGAGATTTTCATTTTCTCAATAGAAAATGAACTAATTTTCTATGGGAAAATAGAAATCCCTTAAAAAATAGAGTTCCCAAACTAGCCTTTAGAGTGCATATATTTTTGGAACGGTAATCAACTTCAAAGTGTAGCACCCTGTGGTTATTATTGGTTAACCTGAAGAGATTTTTTTCCTTTAAAAAATGAACGCAAATATACTGTACTAATGCTTTGTGACCGCAGGAGATTAAGATAAAATATTTTGTATTTACAAGCAATAATTCTTCTTCGCGTTAATTTTTTTTTAAAAAAAAAGATAAGCCTTAGGGGGCCTAGCCTAACCCAAAGACATTTGCGCGTATCTTTCCCCCTTTTTATGCTTTGATGTGGGCCTCTTAATCCCTTGTCTTTATGCCCCCTATTTTTTTTTATTTTATCTCCATTTTGCTCTTTCTTTAAAGCCTTAAAGGTAGTATACGCAAAAGAGGAGGCCACCGAGCAAGAAAACGAAACCAGGTAGGCAAGCCCCCAAGGATGCCTATGCCTTTGTCTGGGGTGGGCACAAAGAAAGGAACAAAATAAACAGCTTGGAGAGCAGGGCAAGAGCCACGCAGGCAGGCTGCAGAATGTTCAGAGTCTTTCATATGCATTGCCTGGAACCGGAAGGATGTCTGTCTGTCTGTCTGTCTCTTGTTTTGTTCACGATGCAGATCTGTTCAATTCCAGTGCGCAGCACTACACTCGGGAGGCGTGTTTGAATTCTCTTACAAATCACAGCAGGAGCATATATATATATATATAGTCCTAGATAGCTAAAAGCCTAGAATGTAGTTTTTGTCTGGGTATGCATGCAGCATGCTGCTCAAGATCACAGGTTGTGGTATTTAGAAGGTGGTTTAGCCCATTAAACTAATCGAGCGTATCAACAGGCGCATGTGAACTCGTAGTCCTTTCTGTCCACCGAGGATGGGTTGGGTTACGTTAACCTGCTCACGTACCCTTGGTCCGACTAATCTGATCACCAGTGTTGCTGGCTGCAGTAGCACATTGTTGACACCTTTTCGGGCGTCAAACACTCAACAAGAATCGGTGGCGGTGCTCTCTGCACAGGCGCGAACGATCCGCGACCTGGTACAAGGGGCTGGCGTTCCCTGCCTGACGGCCGGACGGTCCGCGCGTGCGCAGGGGCGGCTAAAGGTCGGCGGCGGCGCCTGAATCTCGTTCCCGGGAGGGACCCCGTCGGGGAGGAGAGATCCTAGGAGTTGTCTAGGCTCGGACAGACCGACCTAGACTCCTCTAATCGACATAGAGTCGAAGAGAAGCGAAGAATTTGAGGATTGAGAGGCTATACTAGAACTAGACTAGAACTACTCCTAATATTACAGGAAATAAATGCGAAATATAAGTGTTTTTTATTCGATTGATGGGGGGTTCAATCGGCTGTAGCCCTTCATCTATATAAAGGGGAGGCCTGGATCCGCTTCGAACTGATTTCCTAGTCAATCCCACGGTTTTAGGTAACAAATCCCGCGAGAAACTAAGAACCCTAACTGACTCTGCGCACGCGCGGACCGTCCACGCCACCACCGCGGAACGTCCGGACCGCGGACCGTCCGCGCGGCCTTTTTGACTTCCAACATATGCCCCGTGCCTTTTGGTGAAGGTTGACGAACCAAAAGCATATGAACTAAACCTGATGTAAGTCACCGGCTTTTCAAAATAGAGATCATTCAATAAAACACCAATGTATAAAGGTCGTTTTGGATTGTATCTTTCTCGGCCACGACCATTTGATCAATGGATCAAAATGAATAGAATAGAGGCGCCCCCCAGCCTGGATAGACAAATGGACTATACATGTACCATGGATTTATCGTCGTGCCATTCCACATTTGAGTAGGACAATATACCGACGATGAATAAACGGGTGGAAAGTACCCTAGTCTCATAGGATGAACAGACGATGCTTGTCGCGTCGCCTTTTGGGCCGTTTTGTTCGGCCGTTTCGTTTTAGCAGATGACCGGGGTTTCTTTGTTGACCGATCACATGGAATAGTCTTTTTGCTAGCATTTTTGGAGAGTAACTGATCAAAAGTAGGGTCGGCTTTGATCAGCCGACTATATGTGCTTTGACCTTGCGTCTTTTTCTTGCTTCGTGTAGAGGTTGACGTCTTTGGTCATAGGTGGACTGTCCGGCAGAGTTAGCCGGTCCGTTTGTCTGAGCACCGAGCCATCCGCACGTAGGTGCCGGACCATCTGCGATGCTCGGGCTAGGCTGATGTGTTTGGTTCATTAACTGTGCCTGCCTCCGGCGTCTTCGGACTTTTTAGCCTTCTCGTCCGAAGCCTTTCGAGCGATCTCCTCTTGTGATATAATTGACATGCGAGGATCACCAATGACGATGCCCTTGCCTTTGCCTTTATCGGCCATTTTGGGCCGAACCAAGACCTTTTTGCATGTGAGTTCTATTGTATTAACAGGAAAAGGTTGTGTGTATCTCTTGAAAAACCAATCGGCCCTCATTTAATACAATAGAATTCACATGTATGTTCTATTGTACAATCGACCATAAATGAGGGCCGATTGGTTTTTCAGGAGATGCAATCGGCACTTGCATCTCCTGAAAAACCAATCGACCCTCATTTATGGTCGATTGTATCTGTCGACGAAAAACATTACAATCATTGGTGGCATGAGAAAAAAAAATTATGCCACTTACAATAAGCACGCCTTTTTAATTCATCAGGAGGAGGAATAGTATGAGTTAATTTAATGTTGCCATTTTTTAGTAACTCGTCAAATATTTTATCGCATTTGGTAACATTAAAAGTAAACTTAACTTCTTCTTGTCGATTCTTTCGAATCGACTGTAAAGCAGAACATGCGAAAGGTTTAGCCTGTCCTGGCCAAACCAGTTCGGCGGTGTATACATCCGTGGATTCATCGTCCGAATTATCGTATGCCACTAGATGCATCTTATGGTTAGCCGACTTTGATGTTTCCTTACTTCGACTTTCACAGATCATAGCCCGCTGGTGCAAGTGCACTAGCGAAAAGAATTGGGTGCTATCTAATTTTTCTTTTAAGTAGGGTCATAACCCATTAAAAGCCAGCCCTGTTAGTTGTTTTTCTGCGACATGGATCTGAAAGTATCAGTTTCTAGTGTCCCGGAACCTCCGGATATAGTCATTAACCGATTCTTCAGGCCCCTGTCGGACTGAGGCTAAGTCAGCCAATTCTAATTCATGTTCTTCTAAGAAAAAGTGTTCATGAAATTTCCACTTTAATTTTTCCCAAGAGTTAATAGAGTTTGGTGGCAAGGCTGCATACCATATGAATGCAGTATCAGTAAGGGACAATGAGAATAAACGAACGCGGTAGGCTTCCCCATCAGCCAATTCTCCTAAGTGTGCTATGAATTGGCTAATATGTTCGTGTGTGCTTTTCCCACCTTCACCAGAAAACTTAGAGAAGTCTAGTATTCTAGTTCCCTATGGATATGACACGGTGTCGAATCGGTGGCTATAAGGTTTCCGATACGATTGCTCTATACCTAACACACTAACACCGAGTTTGTCCTTGAACATCCCAGCTACCTCGTCTCTGATCCTCTCCACCATGTCTGGCGACCATCCATTGAGTTTGTGGGTGGAAATCTCAGGTTGCCTGACATCACTCTATCGGCTTTCCTCCCAGTGATGTTTGAGGTGTGTGCTAGGTGTCCTATTTATGTCACCAGCTCCTACCCTATACCTCTCAAGCTCTCTTGTGGCCGAACAGTATTCAGCCCTATGTCCATGAGGTGGTATGGCATGATTATAATGTGTTGCTGGTGGGGCACCATAATGTTGCTGCGATGAATGTGGGAATTGTGCGTATTGCGCAACTCTAGGCTCTGCATATGCATATCCGGACGGTCTGGTGTAAGAGGCTGGATAGTTCGCGACTGGGCCAAACGGTCCGAAGGTATATCCGGATTGTCCAGCCGTATATGGTGTTACCTGGGCAGTCTCGTACCCAGACCGTCTGTCGTAAAGAACTGGACGGCCCGTGATCGAGCCGAATGATCTAGGGCTATACCCGGACGGATCGATCATATATGGCGTGACTTGGGCAGTCTGCGCATGGACTCGTGTAGAGTCGGATGGTCCGGCGTAATACGTCGATCGGTTCATGCCATATCCGGACGGTCCTGAGAGCACCTAGAGGGGGGGGGGGTGAATAGGTGATCCTGTAAAAACTTCAAACTTAAGCCACAAAAACTTGTTATGTGTTAGCACGATTATTGCCAAGTGGCTAAGGTGAAGTCTCAACAAAACACAATACCACAAGAGATCAAGACAGAGGTGACACGGTGGTTTATCCCGTGGTTCGGCCAAGCCAATGCTTGCCTACTTCCACGTTGTGGCGTCCCAACGGACGAGGGTTGCAATCAACCCCTCTCAAGTGGTCCAAAGACCCACTTGAATACCACGGTGTTTTGCTTTTCCTTTCACTATCCCGTTTGCAAGGAATCTCCACAAATTGGAGTCTCTTGCCCTTACAAGTATATGATCACAAAGAAAGCACAGAGTAAGGGAGGGAAGCAACACACACAAATCCACAACAAAAGCGCACACACACGGCCAAGAATCGAGCTCACAAGACTATCTCAGAGTTCTCACTTAGAACAGAGCTCGAATCACTTAGAAACACAAAACGAATGCGCAGAGACTTAGTGTGGATGATCAAGAATGCTCAAGAGTTGCTTGTGTGTCTCCTCCATGCGCCTAGGGGCTCCTTTTATAGCCCCAAGGTAGCTAGGAGCCGTTGAGAGCAAATCCGGAAGGCCATCCTTGCCTTCTGTCGTCGGGGGCACCGGACAGTCCGGTGCACACCGGACACTGTCCGGTGCCCGATTTGTTCCCTTAACTGCCGCTGCCGACCGTTGCAGACCGCTGGAGATCTGCGAGCCGTTGGCGCACCGGACAGTCCGGTGCACACCGGACAGTCCGGTGCCGTCTTCCGACCGTTGGCTCGGCCACGTGTCCCGCGCGGATTGCGCGGCCGACCGTTGGCTCCGGCCGACCGTTGGCTCACCGGACAGTCCGGTGCACACCGGACAGTCCGGTGAATTTTAGCCGTACGCCATCGGCGAATTCCCGAGAGCAGCTAGTTTGCGCCGAGTCAGTCTGGCGCACCGGACACTGTCCGGTGCACACCGGACAGTCCGGTGCTCCAGACCGAGCTGAGTCTTGGCTGCACACAGCCAAGTCATTGTCTCCTCTTTTCTTTTCTTCTCCTTTCTGTTTCTAACACTTAGACAAATATATTAGTACACAAAACCAATGTACTAAGGCTTAGAAACATACCTTTATCTCATGATTTGCACCTTGTTCATCAATGTACATAACTTCACAATTAAGCACATGTGTTGGCACTCAATCACCAAAATACTTAGAAATGGCCCAAGGGCACATTTCCCTTTCAATCTCCCCCTTTTTGGTGATTTATGCCAACACAACATAAAGCAACTAGAACAAGTGCAAACTTACTTCAAATAAAATAAATTTAAGTTTTATTCGATTTCGACATATATGGATCATCCTTTGCCACCACTTGGTTTGTTTTTGCAAATCAAACTCAAATCTCTATCTCTAAGTTAAACACACATGTTTAAGCAAAAAGAGAGTCATTCCAAAAGATATTGATCAAAGATTTCAAAAACTCCCCCTTTTTCCCATAATCAACTACTTCTCCCTAAAGAAGCCAACTTTGAAAAGAGAGTCAACAAAAGAGAGTTTTGACAAACCAAAAGCTCTATTCTATTATTTTCAAAAATCTCTCAAGTGGTAGCTGATCCATTTATTGCTTTGGCCTTTATTTTCTCCCCCTTTGGCATCAAGCACCAAAACGGGATCAATCTTGGCCCTTTAACCCCATTGCCTCACCAAAATCTTCAATTAAGAGCAAATGGCAATAAGAGTTCATAAGATGAACTTGGAATTAGTTACCCCTCATCGGAGTGCAGTGGAAGTATTTCATGGTCCAAGTCCACCTTTTCCCTTTTAATTCTCCTTTGTGACTAACACACGCAAACTCAACCATATGGTTAGTCTCAAAGGGTCAAGTTGTAACACATCTCCCCCTAAACATGTGCATCACATTGCAACGGACTTGTGAGGTCCAGGGAGTGTTTGTACAACTTGAGCACCATAATAAGCAACAAAAATGCAGAAAGGAACATGATCAAAAACATGAATACATGTATGCTACAATTCAATCCAAGTTCCGCGAATCTAAGACATTTAGCTCACTACGTAGCCTGCAAAAGGTCTTCTCATCTAAAGGCTTGGTGAAGATATCGGCTAGCTGGTTCTCGGTGCTAACATAAAACACTTCGATATCTCCCTTTTGCTGGTGGTCTCTCAGAAAGTGATGCCGGATGTCAATGTGCTTTGTGCGGCTGTGCTCAACAGGATTTTCCGCTATTCGGATAGCACTCTCATTATCACATAGGAGTGGGACTTTGCTCAGATTGTAGCCAAAGTCCCTGAGGGTTTGCCTCATCCAAAGTAGCTGCGCACAACACTGTCCTGCGGCAACGTACTCGGCCTCAGCGGTGGATAGGGCAACGGAGGTTTGTTTCTTAGAGTTCCATGACACCAGGGACCTTCCTAAGAATTGGCACGTCCCCGATGTACTCTTCCTATCGACCTTACATCCAGCATAGTCGGAATCTGAGTACCCAATCAAGTCAAAGTTAGACCCCTTTGGATACCAGATCCCGAAGCAAGGCGTAGCGACTAAATATCTAAGAATTCGCTTCACCGCCACTAAGTGACACTCCTTAGGATCGGATTGAAATCTAGCACACATGCATACGCTAAGCATAATATCCGGTCTACTAGCACATAAATAAAGTAAAGACCCTATCATTGACCGGTATGCTTTTTGATCAACGGACTTACCTCCTTTGTTGAGGTCGGTGTGTCCGTCGGTTCCCATCGGAGTCTTTGCGGGCTTGGCGTCCTTCATCCCAAACCGCTTTAGCAGATCTTGCGTGTACTTCGTTTGGGAGATGAAGGTGCCGTCCTTGAGTTGCTTCACTTGGAACCCAAGGAAGTAGTTCAACTCGCCCATCATCGACATCTCGAATTTCTGCGTCATCACCCTGCTAAACTCTTCACAAGACTTTTGATTAGTAGAACCAAATATTATGTCATCGACATAAATTTGGCATACAAACAAATCACCATCACATGTCTTAGTGAAAAGAGTTGGATCGGCTTTCCCAACCTTGAAAGCATTAGCAAGTAAGAAATCTCTAAGGCATTCATACCATGCTCTTGGGGCTTGTTTAAGTCCATAGAGCGCCTTAGAGAGCTTACACACGTGGTCGGGGTACCGCTCATCCTCGAAGCCAGGGGGTTGCTCCACGTACACCTCCTCCTTTATTGGCCCGTTGAGGAAAGCGCTCTTCACATCCATTTGGTACAACCTGAAAGAATGGTGAGCGGCATATGCTAGCAAGATACGAATGGACTCTAGCCTAGCCACAGGAGCAAAAGTCTCCTCAAAGTCCAAACCTGCGACTTGGGCATAACCTTTTGCCACAAGTCGAGCCTTATTCCTTGTCACCACTCCGTGCTCGTCTTGTTTGTTGCGGAATACCCACTTGGTTCCCACAACATTTTGCTTGGGACGAGGCACCAGCGTCCAAACTTCATTGCGCTTGAAGTTGTTAAGTTCCTCCTGCATGGCCAACACCCAATCCGGATCTAGCAAGGCCTCCTCTACCCTGAAAGGCTCAATAGAGGAGACAAAAGAGTAATGTTCACAAAAATTAACTAGTCGAGACCGAGTAGTTACTCCCTTGCTAATGTCACCCAGAATTTGGTCGACAGGATGATCCCTTTGAATCATCGCTCGAACTTGGGTTGGAGGTGCCGGTTGCGCTTCTTCCTCCATCACATGATCATCTTGTGCTCCCCCTTGATCACACGCCTCCTTTTGATGAACCTGTTCATCGTCTTGAGTTGGGGGATTCACCGTCGTTGAGGAAGCAGGTTGATCTAGTTCATCTTGTTCCTGTGGCCGAACGTCTTCAATCGCCATGGTTCGTATAGCGGCCGTTGGAACATCTTCTTCATCTACATCATCACAATCAACAACTTGCTCTCTTGGAGAGCCATTAGTCTCATCAAATACAACGTCGCTAGAGACTTCAACCAAACCCGACGATTTGTTGAAGACTCTATACGCCTTTGTATTTGAATCATAACCTAATAAAAACCCTTCTACAGCTTTGGGAGCAAACTTAGAATTTCTACCCTTCTTCACAAGAATGTAGCATTTGCTCCCAAATACACGAAAGTACGATACATTGGGTTTGTTACCGGTTAGTAGCTCATATGACGTCTTCTTGAGGAGGCGGTGAAGGTAGACCCTGTTGATGGCATGGCAAGCCGTGTTCACGGCTTCCGACCAAAAGCACTCGGGGGTCTTGAACTCTCCAAGCATCGTCCTCGCCATATCGATTAGCGTCCTGTTCTTCCTCTCTACCACACCATTTTGCTGTGGTGTGTAGGGAGCGGAGAACTCGTGCTTGATCCCTTCCTCCTCAAGAAACTCCTCCACTTGAAGGTTCTTGAACTCGGACCCGTTGTCGCTCCTTATCTTCTTCACCTTGAGCTCAAACTCATTTTGAGCTCTCCTGAGGAAGCGCTTGAGGGTCCCTTGGGTTTCAGACTTATCCTGCAAAAAGAACACCCAAGTGAAGCGGGAAAAGTCATCAACAATAACTAAACCATACTTACTTCCTCCTATGCTTAGATAGGCGACGGGTCCGAAGAGGTCCATATGCAGCAGCTCCAGAGGTCTTGACGTGGTCATCACATTCTTGCTGTGATGCGCTCCTCCCACTTGTTTACCTGCCTGACAAGCTGCACAAGGTCTATCTTTTTCGAAATGCACATTTGTTAGACCTATCACGTGTTCTCCCTTTAGAAGCTTGTGGAGGTTCTTCATCCCCACGTGAGCTAAGCGGCGATGCCACAGCCAGCCCATGCAAGTCTTAGCCATTAAGCATGCATCTAGACCGGCCTCTTCTTTTGCAAAATCAACTAAATAAAGCTTGCCGTCTAGTACACCCTTAAAAGCTAGTGAACCATCACATCTTCTAAAGACAGACACATCTACATTTGTAAATAAACAATTATATCCCATTTGACATAATTGACTAACAGATAGCAAATTATATCCAAGACTCTCCACTAAGAATACATTTGAGATAGAATGCTCATTAGAAATTGCAATTTTACCTAACCCTTTTACCTTGCCTTGATTCCCATCACCGAATATAATTGAATCTTGGGAATCCTTATTCTTGACGTAGGAGGTGAACATCTTCTTCTCCCCCGTCATATGGTTTGTGCATCCGCTGTCGATAATCCAGCTTGAACCCCCGGATGCATAAACCTGCAAGGCAAATTTAGGCTTGGGTCTTAGGTACCCAACTCATGTTGGGTCCTGCAAGGTTAGCACAAATGTCCTTAGGGACCCAAATGCAAGATTTATCTCCCTTGCATCTAGCCCCTAATTTCCTAGCAACTACCTTCTTACCCTTTCTACAAATAGCAAAGGGAGCATTACAAGCATAATAAATGGTAGAAGGTTCATTCACTACTTTCCTAGGAGCATGAATAACATTCTTTCTAGGTACATGAGCAATATCTCTCCTAGGCATATGTACAACATTTCTCCTACACATATCTCTATCATGCTTATAAGAAGAACTAGAAGCAAACATGGCATGAGAATCATAAACATGTGAATCAAAATGATTATAAGCATTTCTAGCATGTCTCCTATCATAATACATAAAAGCATGATTCTTTTTAGCATTACTAGCCATAGGGGCCTTCCCCTTCTCCTTGACGAAGATGGGAGCCTTATGGCTTGTTAAGTTCTTGGCTTCCCTCTTGAAGCCAAGCCCATCCTTAATTGAGGGATGTCTTCCAATTGTATAGGCATCCCTTGCAAATTTTATCTTTTCAACTTCACTCTTGCTAGTCTTAAGTTGGGCATTAAGACTAGCCACTTCATCTTTTAGTTTTGAAATTGAAACTAAGTGTTTGCTACAAGTGTTAACATCAAAATCCTTACACCTAGTGCAAATTGTAACATTTTCAACACAAGACTTAGATTTATTTGTTACTTCTAATTTAGCATTTAAATCATGGTTAACACTTTGTAAAGTAGCAATGGTTTCATGACAAGAAGATATTTCACTAGAAAGTACTTCATTTCTTTTCACTTCTAAAGCATATGATTTTTGTGCCTCTACAAACTTATCATGTTCATCATACAATAAATCCTCTTGCTTTTCTAAAAGCCTATCCTTTTCATTCAAAGCATCAATCAATTCATTGATTTTATCTATCTTAGATCTATCTAAGCCCTTGAACAAGCAAGAATAATCTATGTCATCATCACTAGACTCACTATCACTAGAAGAAGCATAAGTGGAGTCTTGAGTACTCACCTTCTTCTCCCTTGCCATAAGACAAGTGAGACGCTCGTTGGGGAAGAGAGCAGATTTGTTGAAGGCAGTGGCGGCGAGTCCTTCGTTGTCGGAGTCGGAGGAGGAGCAATCCGAGTCCCACTCCTTTCCTAGATGCGCCTCGCCCTTTGCCTTCTTGTATTGCTTCTTCTTCTCTCTTTTGTTCCCCTTTTCCTGGTCACTTTCATTATCGGGACAGTTAGCAATAAAATGACCAAGCTTACCGCATTTGAAGCATGAGCGCTTCCCCTTTGTCTTGGTCTTGCTTGGCTGCCCCTTGCAACCGTTTAACGCCGTCTTGAATCTCTTGATGATGAGAGCCATCTCTTCATCATTGAGTCCGGCCGCCTCAATCTGTGCCACCTTGCTAGGTAGCGCCTCCTTGCTTCGTGTTGCTTTGAGAGCAAGGGGTTGCGGCTCGTTGATCGGACCATTCAAGGCGTCGTCCACATACCTCGCCTCCTTGATCATCATGCGCCCGCTAACGAATTTCCCAAGAACTTCTTCGGGCGACATCTTGGTGTACCTGGGATTTTCACGTATATTGTTCACCAAGTGAGGATCAAGAACGGTAAATGACCTGAGCATTAGGCGGACGACATCGTGGTCCGTCCATCGTGTGCTTCCGTAGCTCCTTATCTTGTTGATAAGGGTCTTGAGCCGGTTGTATGTTTGCGTCGGCTCCTCGCCCCTTATCATTGCGAACCGTCCAAGCTCGCCCTCCACCAACTCCATCTTGGTGAGTAAGGTGACGTCGTTTCCCTCATGAGAAATCTTGAGGGTGTCCCAGATTTGCTTGGCGTTATCCAAGCCGCTCACCTTATGGTATTCATCCCTGCACAAGGAAGCTAGAAGAACAGTAGTAGCTTGTGCATTCTTATGAATTTGTTCATTAATGAACATGGGACTATCCGAACTATCAAAATGCATTCCACTCTCTGCAATCTCCCAAATACTAGGATGGAGAGAAAATAGGTGACTACGCATTTTGTGGCTCCAAAATCCGTAGTCCTCTCCATCAAAGTGTGGGGGCTTGCCGAGTGGAATGGAGAGCAAATGTGAATGTGAGCTTTGCGGAATACGAGAGTAGTCAAAAGAAAAGTTCGAATTAACCGATTTCTTCCTCTCGTAGTCGCTGTGGTCGTCCTTTTGGGAGGAAGTAGACTCATCGCTGTCGTAGTAGACAATCTCCTTGATGCGCCTTGTCTTCTTCTTCCTCCCTTCCTTCCGTCTATGGCCCGAGCCGGAGTCGGTAGGCTTGTCGTCCTTCGGCTCGTTGACGAAGGTCTCCTTCTCTTTGTCGTTGATTACTATACCCTTCCCCTTAGGATCCATCTATTCGGGCGGTTAGTCCCTTTGTGAATAGAACGGCTCTGATACCAATTGAGAGCACCTAGAGGGGGGGGGGTGAATAGGTGATCCTGTAAAAACTTCAAACTTAAGCCACAAAAACTTGTTATGTGTTAGCACGATTATTGCCAAGTGGCTAAGGTGAAGTCTCAACAAAACACAATACCACAAGAGATCAAGACAGAGGTGACACGGTGGTTTATCCCGTGGTTCGGCCAAGCCAATGCTTGCCTACTTCCACGTTGTGGCGTCCCAACGGACGAGGGTTGCAATCAACCCCTCTCAAGTGGTCCAAAGACCCACTTGAATACCACGGTGTTTTGCTTTTCCTTTCACTATCCCGTTTGCAAGGAATCTCCACAAATTGGAGTCTCTTGCCCTTACAAGTATATGATCACAAAGAAAGCACAGAGTAAGGGAGGGAAGCAACACACACAAATCCACAACAAAAGCGCACACACACGGCCAAGAATCGAGCTCACAAGACTATCTCAGAGTTCTCACTTAGAACAGAGCTCGAATCACTTAGAAACACAAAACGAATGCGCAGAGACTTAGTGTGGATGATCAAGAATGCTCAAGAGTTGCTTGTGTGTCTCCTCCATGCGCCTAGGGGCTCCTTTTATAGCCCCAAGGCAGCTAGGAGCCGTTGAGAGCAAATCCGGAAGGCCATCCTTGCCTTCTGTCGTCGGGGGCACCGGACAGTCCGGTGCACACCGGACACTGTCCGGTGCCCGATTTGTTTCCTTAACTGCCGCTGCCGACCGTTGCAGACCGCTGGAGATCTGCGAGCCGTTGGCGCACCGGACAGTCCGGTGCACACCGGACAGTCCGGTGCCGTCTTCCGACCGTTGGCTCGGCCACGTGTCCCGCGCGGATTGCGCGGCCGACCGTTGGCTCCGGCCGACCGTTGGCTCACCGGACAGTCCGGTGCACACCGGACAGTCCGGTGAATTTTAGCCGTACGCCGTCGGCGAATTCCCGAGAGCAGCTAGTTTGCGCCGAGTCAGTCTGGCGCACCGGACACTGTCCGGTGCACACCGGACAGTCCGGTGCTCCAGACCGAGCTGAGTCTTGGCTGCACACAGCCAAGTCATTGTCTCCTCTTTTCTTTTCTTCTCCTTTCTGTTTCTAACACTTAGACAAATATATTAGTACGCAAAACCAATGTACTAAGGCTTAGAAACATACCTTTATCTCATGATTTGCACCTTGTTCATCAATGTACATAACTTCACAATTAAGCACATGTGTTGGCACTCAATCACCAAAATACTTAGAAATGGCCCAAGGGCACATTTCCCTTTCAGGTCCGACATAAGATAGCGGACGGTCCGCAACATATCCGGACTGTCCAGCGTGATGCACCGGACGGTTCGTAATGGGGCCAAATTGTTCGGGGTTGTACCCTGATGGTCCGGCCATGTACGGTGCGACCTGAGTGTTTTGTGTGCGGGCCTGCATCGGGTCGGACGGTCCAGCGAAATACGCCGGACGGTCCACAGTGTAACCGGACTGTCTGAGATGATGCTCGGACGGTCCGGTCGTGTCCAGTACCTGCCGCGTGCCTAGTGGTTGTGGCTGTGATGGTGACACGAAAGCGTGCATCGGCATACCATATGATGGCTGGGTCAAGGGTGACCCGTTTATAGCCGATGTGTTTGACGCGGGTGGCTCTGTATTAGACTCTCGCGATGGAAAGCTAGGAGCAGCTGATTTCTCATATGCACGTAAATGCATTTTAATAGATTCATCTATATATTGCTTTAACTGATCTCCTTGTTGATCCATGAAAGTCGTAAGAGATAGATCTGGAGCACTTACAGCGGGACCCTGAAGTGGAGGTAGGAGAGATTCCATATCGATCTCCCCTTGACGGACGATCTTCTGGTGGCGATCCACCGTGAAGTGTGACAAGTACTTGTCCGCCGCCTCCTTGCGTCGTTCGGAGAGTTTATGCAGCAGTTCCGCCTCTTCCTTGTCGCGTTGTTCGTTCCATCGCCGCATCACCTCCTTCTCGTCGCGCATTACAAGGTCTTCAAAGGGCCTTTGGTCATCAGCCGGGAGCGCCTCCATGGCCGGCTTGATGATGTTGGTAGTGGAGATCTTGGTATGATCCTTAGAACCGGCCATCTATAGGCCGATTTTTAGCAGATCTAGACACCTAGTCCCCAGCGAAGTCGCCAAAAGTATGTTGACAGGTTTTCGGGCGCCAAACACTCAATAAGAACCGGTGGCGGTGCTCTCTGCACAGGCACGAACGGTCCGCGGCCAGGGGCCGGACGGTCCGCGACCTGGTACAGGGGCTGGCGTTCCCTGCCTGACGGCCGGACGGTCCGCGCGTGCGCAGGGGCGGCGAAAGGTCACCGGAGGCGCCTAGATCTCGCTCCCGGGAGGGACCCCATCGGGGAGGAGAGATCCTAGGAGTTGTTTAGGCTCGGGTAGACCGACCTTGACTCCTCTAATCGACGTAGAGTCGAAGAGAAGCGAAGAATTTGAGGATTGGGAGGCTAAACTAGAATTAGACTAGAACTACTCCTAATATTATAGAAAATAAATGCGAAATAGAAGTGTTTTTTATTCAATTGATTGTGGTTCAATCGGCCGTAGCCCTTCATAACCCTAACTGACTTTGCGCACGCGCGAACCGTCCGTGCCACCACCGCGGACAGTCCGAACCGTCCGCACGGCCCTTTTTGGCTTCCAACACCTCTAACGGCTAAGCAAGAAGTTTTTTTGTTACCTTAAAAAAAAGCAAGAGTTTTACCAGTGTATAATTATTATATATACCGAGTATGGGTATGGCACACGGAAGCGGGCATCGTATAGATCACACAGCAGTCAGCCATCACACGGAAGGATCGGTCGTCGGGGCAGTGGTGCGGTGCCGCGCCGTGCAGTAGGCGGCAGTGGTCACGCAGGCACGCGGCAGTGGTCACGGCGGCCGGGTCCCCGGCTCCCCGCACGCAGCTTCTTTTCCGTGGCGCCTTTCGCGCAGCAGCTAGCTGCTCCAGCGGTAGGCAAAAGAATTTGACGTAGATGCCCGTCTTTTAGCAGTCACGTACGTACTAGGCTAGGCTTTTCTCGGATAGATGGATACAACAACATTTGCTTTGTTTGGATTTTGTCGCTCGACGCCACGCCACGCACTACTCTCTCGCGTCGCGTCCGCTTTCCCTTCCCTTCGCAGTGGTTGTGCGTCTCAAGGACGAAGGTTCAGTGCTTTATTGAAAACCGTGAGGCGATGCAGGTGTTGGTTGACTGCTGCCGCTGCTGCCCAGTGCCCAGTGCCCAGTGCCCCAGTCTATGAGGTCACCGCATCTGAATGACTGTTGTTGCTTCCCAGTTTTTTTGAGCTCACCAACATCCCAAGGAAACTGGCATCATCTACCCTAGCTCGAACGTAGTATGCTGCAAACTATACCGGGCTCGTGCTCCTCTTTGGTAGGCTTTTTTAGGCTACTGTATGCAGTGCGTTTTATCAATCGATTTAGTAGAATTAGTTACGAAACTTAGAAAGACCGGTAAAACGTAGCTCCACCTACCCAGCAAGACATTTGTAGTTTAACCTCACCGATCAATTCAATAGTTACTCTCGTTACATAGTGCCGGACAAGGTGTTGGAGTGTACGATAAACTAGTATCCAATAACTCCTTAACTAAAAGAAGAATGTAAACTCGATATTTTAAACTAAAAACACCTGTTAAGTTTAACTAAGTACATAAAAGCATTAATATATATAACTCTAAATAGGTAATTATTTTATAATCAGTTTCATGATACTTATTTAATACTATAAACATTATCATTTTTTACAGATTTTTATTAAACTGTAAAGTTAGAATTGTTCGTTACTACATACTAATGGAATATCGTCGACATACTGCCCCTACCCTCGTCCTTGTCGCTACAGAGCCCTTAGATGCTTCACTTCTCGGTTCTCGCGCGGGTGTCAACCTCGACACTGCGCCTTTGCAATCAGAAATCCGTCGACATGGTTCACCTTCGTCCGGAGAACCTTCACGCTCAATCTACAACTTGCAGGGCCATCACCTTTATTTCGGTGATGACCTCGACAGTTAGTCCTTGCCCTTGCCAAGAGCATTGTTGCTTAAGTGTAAGTGCTTGGCAATTGACAGCGTCTGTATGTTGGCTGTAAAGGCTGTGAGTTGAAGGTGCATCGCGTAGTTGAGATGTCCCAATATCATTATAAGGCCACTAACCTCCTCCTCCTCCTCCTCCTAGTTGGTGCCTTCTTGGACCTGAAATGTATCCCTTGTCATGAGCTCAGTCCACTAGATCTTGTATTTGACTAAATTTCACCTGATTAACTAATTACACATTACTGACCATTTACCTATCTAAGTAACTAACGACCTAACTAATAACTAATGAACAAACTAAATAAATTATGACTAACTTAGGCCCCTTTTGGCACGGCTCTGGATCTTCTAAAAATGAATCCGACTCTGGCTCCAGCTCCTCTCTATAAAAATGGGTCCGACTCATTAGTGCTCTTTGTTGGGAGCTCTTTTTCTGAGACCATTTGGGAGGGCTCCTCCAAGAGCCGAAGCCGGTTTGTGAGCCCTCCCAAACATGCCCTTAATAACTAACTAAGTTACTAAATAATAGCTATTCAAGTAATTAACTACTACTACTAACTTAATAACTAAGTGAAAGTCGCCTAGAGGGGGGGTGAATAGGCACAACTACAAGTCGGGGTTAGCGTTAGAAATAAAACTGAGTCCGAAAGAGAGGGTGAAAACAAATCAACCAAGAAATAAAGCGAGTGACACGATGATTTGTTTTACCGAGGTTCGGTTCTTGTAAACCTACTCCCTGTTGAAGTGGTCACAAAGACCGGGTCTCTTTCAACCCTTTCCCTCTCTTAAACGGTCACCTAGACCGAGTGAGCTTCCTTCCTTGATTTCCCGGGTCACTTAGACCCCGCAAGGACCTGAAAGGGAAATGTGCCCTTGGGCCATTTCTAAATATTTTGGTGATTTAGTGTTCAACACAAGTGCTTAAGTGTTAAACTATGCCAAATGGTGGACAAAGTGCAAATCAATACAAAGGTATGATTCTAGACTTAGTACATTGGTTTTTGTGTACTAACATATTTGTCTAAGTGCTAGAATCAGAGAAAATACAATTGGATAAGTCTTGGCTCGAGCAGCCAAGACTCTGCTCGGTCTGGGTGCACCGGACAGTGTCCGGTGCGCCAGGCTGGCTCTGGTGAAATGGCTGCTCTCGGGTCTCGACGGCGGCGTACGGCTATAAATCACCGGACTGTCCGGTGGTGCACCGGACAGTGTCCGGTGAGTCAGCTGCGGCGAAGTCGCCGCTCTCGGGAACCAAGTCAACAGCGTACGGCTATAATTCATCTGACTGTCCGGTGAGCCAACGGTCGGGCGCGCCAACGGTCGGCCGCGCAATCCGCGCGTGACGCGTGGCCGAGCCAACGGTCGAATGGGAGCACCGGACTGTCCGGTGCGCCAACGGCTCCAAGTCTCCAACGGTCGGCTGCGCCAGAATAGGAAAGAAATCCGCACCGGACAGTGTCCGGTGCGCCAGTCGATAGAAGACAAGAATTGCCTTCCTGGATTGCTCTCAACGGCTCCTAGCTGCCTTGGGGCTATAAAAGGGACCCCTAGGCGCATGGAGGAGTACACCAAGAATCCCTTGAGCATTCCTAAGCACCAAGACTTCATATTTGCGCATTCGATTCTTTGTGATAGCAACTAGAGCTCCATTTGAGTAGAGAACTCTTCGAGTTGTGTAGAGAGCTCGTGTTGTGACTTGTGTGCGTATTGTTGCTCTGATTTTGTGTCTTGTGTGTGTTGCTCAATCCCATCCTTACTTCCGTGATTCTTTGTGTTAATCAAATTGTAAGGGCGAGAGGCTCCAAGTTGTGGAGATTCCTCGCAAGCGGGATATAGTGAAACGAAAGCAAAACACTGTGGTATTCAAGTGGGTCTTTGGACCGCTTGAAAGGGGTTGAGTGCAACCCTCGTCCGTTGGGACGCCACAACGTGGAGTAGGCAAGTGTTGGACTTGGCCGAACCACGGGATAAACCACTGTGCCTCTCTGTGTTGATCTCTTTGTGGTTATTGTGTTTTGCAAGAACTCATCTCTAGCCACTTGGCTTCATTGCGCTAACACTTAATCAAGTTTGTGGCTTTGAGTTTAAGTTTTTATAGGATCACCTATTCACCCCCCCTCTAGGTGCTCTCAATTGGTATCAGAGCCATTCTCTTCAAGAAAGGGACTAATCGCCCGAAGGGATGGATCCTAAGGGAAAGGGAATAGTGATCAACGACAAGGAGAAGGAATCCTTCATCAATGAGCCGAAAGACGACAAGCCCACTGACTCGGGCTCAAGTCAAAAGAAGAAGGACGGGAAGAAGAAGAGGCGTATCAAGTAGATCGTCTACTATGACGACAGCGACGAGTCTTCTTCTTCCCAAAAGGACGACGACGACAACGACTACGAGAAAAAGAAGACGGTTAATTCAAACTTTTCCTTTGATTATTCTCGTATTCCGCAAAGTTCCAATGCTCATTTGCTTTCCATTCCCCTCGGTAAACCCCCTCACTTTGATGGAGAGGACTACGGATTTTGGAGTCACAAAATGCGTAGCCACTTGTTCTCTCTCCATCCAAGTATATGGGAGATAGTAGAAAATGGAATGCACTTTGATAGTACGGATAGTCCCATGTTCATCAATGAACAAATTCATAAAAATGCACAAGCTACTACTGTTCTTTTAGCGTCATTGTGCAGGGATGAATACCATAAGGTGAGCGGCTTGGATAACGCCAAGCAGATTTGGGACACCCTCAGGATCTCTCATGAGGGAAATGACGTCACCATGCTCACCAAGATGGAGTTGGTGGAGGGCAAACTTGGGAGATTCGCAATGATCAGGGGAGAGGAGCCAACCCAAACATACAATAGGCTCAAGACCCTCGTCAACAAAATAAGGAGCTATGGAAGCACGCGATGGACGGACCACGACGTCGTCCGCCTAATGCTAAGGTCTTTCACTGTTCTTGATCCACATCTTGTAAACAATATTCGTGAAAATCCTAGGTACACCAAGATGTCGCTCGAAGAAATACTTGGAAAGTTCGTAAGCGGGCGGATGATGATCAAGGAGGCAAGATACGTCGATGAGGCGTTGAATGGTCCAATTCATGAGCCTCAAGCCATTGCTCTCAAGGCAACGAGTAGCAAGGAGGCGCTACCTAGCAAGGTGGCGCAAGTTGAGGCGGCGGGGCTCAATGAGGAAGAAATGGCCCTCATCATTAAGCGCTTCAAGACGGCGCTAAAGGGTCGTAAGGAGCATCCCAAAAAGAACAAGACAAAGGGAAAGCGCTCCTGCTTCAAGTGCGGTAAGGTTGGTCACTTTATTGCTAATTGTCCCGATAATGATAGTGACCAGGATCAAGAAAAGAAGAGGGAAAAGAAGAAGACCTACAAGAAGGCTAAGGGCGAGGCACACCTTGGCAAGGAATGGGACTCGGATTGTTCATCGTCCGACTCCGATGACGAAGAACTCACCGCCTCGGCCTTCAACAAATCATCCCTCTTCCCCAACGAGCATCACACATGCCTCATGGCAAGGGAAAAGAAGGTAAGCACTCGTAATACTAGTACTTACGCTTATTCAAGTGATGATGAATCTAGTGATAATGAAATAGACTATGCATGTTTATTCAAAGGTTTAGATAGAACCAAAATTGATAAAATCAATGAATTAATTGATGCTTTGAATGAGAAGAATAGATTGTTAGAAAAGCAAGAGGACCTTTTATATGAAGAGCATGATAAATTTGTTAGTGCACAAAATTCTCTTGCTCTAGAAGTTAAAAGAAATGAAGTGCTTTCATGTGAATTGTCTACATGCCATGAATCTATCTCTAGCTTAAAAAGTATTAATGATGACTTGAGTGCTAAGTTAGAAATAGCTAATAAATCAACCTCTTGTGTAGAACATGTCGTGATTTGCAATAGGTGTAAAGATTTTAATGTTGATGCTTGTAGTGAACACCTAGTTTCTATTTCTAAACTAAGTGATGAAGTGGCTAGTCTTAATGCTCAACTTAAGACTAGCAAAGATGAATTTGATAAACTAAAATTTGCAAGGGATGCCTACACTATTGGTAGACACCCCTCAATTAAGGATGGGCTTGGCTTTAAGAGGGAAGCCAAGAACTTAACAAGTCATAAGGCTTCCATTCTCACTAAGAAGAAAGGGAAGGCTCCTATGACTAGTAGCAATCAAAAGAATCATGCCTTCATTTATAGCGATAGAAAATTCTCTAGAAATGTTGGTAGGAATTATTCTTATGATTCACATGCTATGACTGCTTCTAGTTCCTATATGCATGGTAGAAATATGGCTAGAAATGTTCATTATGATAGGAGTTGTAATGCGTCCGACTCTCATGCCATGATTGCTTCGAGTCCAAACTTTAATGGTAGATCTAGGAAGAATGTTATGTCTCATGCTCCTAGAAAAGTATATAATGGATATACCACTGTCTTTCATGCTTGCAATACTAAGTTTATTCTTTCATGTAAAAATAAAAAGGTGATTGCTAAAAAGGTGGGAGCCAAATGTAAGGGAGATAAAACTTGCATTTGGGTTCCTAAGACTATTGTCACTAACCTTGTAGGACCCAACAAGAGTTGGGTACCTAAGACCCAAGCCTAATTTGCCTTGCAGGTTTATGCATCCGGGGGATCAAGCTGGATTATCGACAACGGATGCACAAACCACATGACGGGGGAGAAGAAGATGTTCACCTCCTACGTCAAGAATAAAGATTCCCAAGATTCAATCATATTCGGTGACGGGAATCAAGGCAAGGTTAAAGGCTTAGACAAGATTGCCATCTCAAATGAGCACTCTATCTCCAATGTATTTTTAGTAGAGTCGCTAGGTTATAATCTTTTGTCGGTTAGTCAATTGTGTAATATGGGATATAATTGCTTATTCACAAATGTAGATGTGTCTGTCTTTAGAAGGAGTGATGGTTCATTAGCGTTTAAGGGTGTAATAGACGACAAACTCTATTTAGTTGATTTTGCAAAGGAGGAGGTCGGTCTAGATGCATGCTTAATCGCTAAGACTAGCATGGGCTGGCTGTGGCATCGCCGTCTAGCACATGTGGGGATGAAGAACCTTCACAAACTTCTAAAGGGAGAACATGTGTTAGGTCTAACAAATGTACATTTCGAAAAACATAGACCTTGTGCAGCTTGTCAAGCAGGTAAACAAGTGGGAAGTGCTCATCACATCAAGAACGTGATGACTACATCAAGACCTCTAGAGCTGCTGCATATGGACCTCTTCGGACCCGTCGCCTACCTCAGCATCGGGGGAAGTAAGTATGGTTTAGTAATTGTTGATGATTTTTCCCGCTTCACTTGGGTATTCTTTTTGCAGGATAAATCTGAAACCCAAGGGACCCTCAAGCGCTTCCTAAGGAGAGCTCAAAATGAGTTTGAGCTCAAGGAGAAGAAGATAAGGAGCGACAACGGGTCTGAGTTCAAGAACCTTCAAGTGGAGGAGTACCTTGAGGAGGAAGGAATCAAGCACGAGTTCTCCGCTCCTTACACACCACAGCAAAATGGTGTGGTAGAGAGGAAGAACAGGACGCTTATAGACATGGCGAGGACGATGCTTGGAGAATTCAAGACGCCCGAGCGGTTTTGGTCGGAAGCTGTGAACACGGCTTGCCACGCCATAAACCGAGTCTATCTCCATCGCCTCCTCAAGAAGACATCATATGAGCTTCTAACCGGTAATAAACCCAACGTTTCGTATTTTCGAGTTTTTGGGAGTAAATGCTACATTCTGGTGAAGGTAGAAATTCAAAATTTGCTCCCAAAGCTGTAGAAGGATTTTTGTTAGGTTATGACTCAAATACAAAGGCGTATAGAGTCTTCAACAAATCATCGGGTTTGGTTGAAGTCTCTAGCGACGTTGTATTTGATGAGACTAATGGCTCTCCAAGAGAGAAAGTTGAGTTTGATGATGTAGATGAGGAAGATGTTCCAACGGACGCGATTCGTACCATGGCAATTGGAGACGTGCGACCGCAGGAACACAAGGAACAAGATTAGCCTTCTTCCTCAACGATGGTGCACCCCCCAACTCAAGATGATTAACAGGTTCCTCAAGAAGAGGTGTGTGATCAAGGGGGAGCACAGGATGTCCAAGTTGAAGAGGAAGAAGCACCACAGGCCCCTCCAACTCAAGTTCGAGCGATGATTCAAAGGAACCATCCCGTCAACCAGATTTTGGGTGACATTAGCAAGGGAGTAACCACTCGCTCTAGATTAGCTAATTTCTGTGAGCATTACTCTTTTGTCTCTTCTATTGAGCCTTTCAGGGTAGAAGAGGCCTTGCTAGATCCGGACTGGGTGTCGGCCATGCAGGAAGAGCTCAACAACTTCAAGCGTAATGAAGTTTGGACACTGGTACCGCGTCCCAAGAAAAATGTTGTGGGAACCAAGTGGGTGTTTCGCAACAAACATGACGAGCACGGGGTGGTGACGAGGAGCAAGGCTCGACTTGTGGAAAAAGGTTATGCCCAAGTCGCAGGTTTGGACTTTGAGGAGACTTTTGCTCCTGTGGCTAGGCTAGAGTCGATTCGTATTTTGTTAGCCTATGCCGCTCACCATTCTTCCAGGTTGTACCAAATGGATGTTAAGAGCGCTTTCCTCAACGGGCCAATCAAGGAGGAGGTGTACGTGGAGCAACCCCCTTGCTTTGAGGATGAACGGTACCCCGACCACGTGTGTAAGCTCTCTAAGGCGCTCTATGGACTTAAGCAAGCCCCAAGAGCATGGTACGAATGCCTTAGAGACTTTTTAATTGCTAATTGAAAGGGAATTAGGCTTACACCTAGTCCCTAAATAATTTTGGTGGTTGAATTGCCCAACACAAATATTGGACTAACTAGTTTGCTCTAGTGTATAAGTTATACAGGTGCAAAAGGTTCACACTTAGCCAATAAAATGACCATGTGTTGGGTTCAACAAAAGGGCAAAGGAGCAACCAAAGGCTCCTCTGGTCTGGCGCACCGGACTGTCCGGTGTGCCACCGGACAGTGTCCGGTGCACCAGAGGACTTCAGCTCAAACTCGTCGCCCTCGGGAAATTTCCAGAGCCAGCGCACTAAAATTCACCGGACTGTCCGGTGCTCATTTGAGACGCGGCTCAGGAACTCGCCAGTCTCGGGAATTCGCAAAGGCTGCTCCGCTAAAATTCACCGGACATGTCCGGTCTACACCGGACTGTCCGGTGCAACCTCGGGGAAACGGCTACTTCGCGCCAACGGTCACCTGCAGGCGCATTTAATGCGCGCCAGAAGCGCGCAGTCGTCAGGCACGCGGGAGCAGGCGCACCGGACACTCTACAGTGCATGTCCGGTGCGCCACCGGACATCCAGGCGGGCCCAGAGACAGAGCTCCAACGGTTGACCCAACGGCTATTTGGTGATGTGGCTGTCGCACCGGACATGTCCGGTGTGCACCGGACTGTCCGGTGCGCCATCGAACAGACAGCCTCACCAAACGGCTAGTTTGGTGGTTGGGGCTATAAATACCCCCAACCACCCCACATTCAAGGCATCCAAGTTTTCCACTTCCCAACCACTTACAAGAGCTCTAGCATTCAATTCTAGACACACCAAAGAGATCAAATCCTCTCCAAATTCCACACAACGCCCTAGTGATTAGAGAGAGTGATTTGCTTGTGTTCTTTCGAGCTCTTGCGCTTGGATTGCTTTCTTCTTTCTTGATTCTTTCTTGTGATCAAACACTCACTTGTAATTGAGGCAAGAGACACCAATCGTGTGGTGGTCCTTGCGGGAACTTTGTGTTCCAAGTGATTGAGAAGAGAAAGCTCACTCGGTCCGTGGGACCGTTTTGAGAGAGGGTAAGGGTTGAAAGAGACCCGGCCTTTGTGGCCTCCTCAACGGGGAGTAGGTTTGAAAGAACCGAACCTCGGTAAAACAAATCCACGTGTCTCACTTCATTATTCGCTTGCGATTTGTTTTGCGCCCTCTCTCGCGGACTTGATTTTATTTCTAACGCTAACTCGGCTTGTAGTTGTGTTTATTTTTGAGAATTTCAGTTTCGCCCTATTCACCCCCCTCTAGGCGACTTTCACTAATGCTTTCAAGGTTGGGAAAGCCGATCCAACTCTTTTCACTAAGACATGTGATGGTGACTTATTTGTGTGCCAAATTTATGTCGATGACATAATATTTGGTTCTACTAACCAAAAGTCTTGTGAAGAGTTTAGCAGGGTGATGACTCAAAAGTTTGAGATGTCGATGATGGGCGAGTTGAACTACTTCCTTGGGTTCCAAGTGAAGCAACTCAAGGACGACACTTTCATTTCCCAAACGAAGTATACGCAAGACTTGCTCAAGCGGTTTGGGATGAAGGACACCAAGCCTGCAAAGACTCCAATGGGAACTTTCAATTGGTATCAGAGCCCGGTGCTTCATTAGAGCCTAACCGCTCGAAGTGATGTCGGGAGATCACACCAAGAGGGAGATGGAGACCGGCGACAAGCCCACTACAAGCCAAGGGAGCACTTCATCGGAAGAGTCCCGCACCAAGAGGAGGGAGAAGAAGAAGGACTCCTCCAAACGAAAGGAGAAAAGATCTTCCTCTTCTCACCACAAAGAGGAGAAGGAAAAATCTTCTTCTCACAAGTCGCATCGGAAAGGCGACAAGCACAAGAGGATGAGGAAGGTGGTCTACTACGAGACCGACACTTCATCAACATCCACCTCTGACTCCGATGCACCGTCCGTAACTTCTAAGCGCCAAGAGCGCAAGAAGTTTAGTAAGATCCCCTTACACTATCCCCGTACATCTAGACATACTCCATTACTTTCCGTTCCATTAGGCAAACCGCCAACTTTTGATGGCGAAGATTATGCTAGGTGGAGTGATTTAATGAAATTTCATCTAACCTCACTCCACAAAAGTATATGGAATGTTGTTGAGTTTGGAGCATAGGTACCTTCTGTAGGGGATGGGGATTATGATACGGACGAAGTGGCCCAAATCGAGCACTTCAACTCCCAAGCCACAACCATTCTCCTCGCCTCTCTAAGCAAGGAGGAATACAACAAAGTGCAAGGGTTGAAGAATGCAAAGGAGATTTGGGACCTACTCAAGACGGCGCACGAGGGTGATGAACTCACCAAGATCACCAAGCGGGAAACGATCGAGGGGGAGCTCGGTCGCTTTCGTCTTCGCCAAGGGGAGGAGCCACAAGATATGTACAACCAGCTCAAAACCTTGGTGAACCAAGTGCGCAACCTCAGGAGCAAAAAGTGGGACGACCACGAGGTGGTTAAGGTTATTTTAAGAGCTCTTATTTTCCTTAACCCTACTCAAGTTCAATTAATTCGTGGTAATCCTAGATATCCACTAATGACCCCCGAGGAAGTTATCGGGAATTTTGTGAGCTTTGAATGTATGATCAAGGGCTCAAAGAAGATCAACGAGCTTGATGATCCCTCCACGTCCGAGGCGCAACCGGTGGCCTTCAAGGCAACGGAAGAGAAGAAGGAGGAGTCTACACCAAGTAGACAACTAATTGACGCCTCCAAGCTCGACAATGAGGAGATGGCTTTAATCATCAAAAGCTTTCGCCAAATCCTCAAGCAACGGAGGGGGAAGGACTACAAACCCCGCTCCAAGAAAGTGTGCTACAAATGTGGTAAGCCCGGTCATTTTATTGCAAAATGTCCTATGTCTAGTGACAGTGACAGGGGCGACGACAAGAAGGGAAAGAGGAGAGAAAAGAAGAGGTACCACAAGAAGAGGGGCGGCGATGCCCACGTGTGCCGAGAGTGGGACTCCGACGAGAGCTCCACCGAGTCCTCCTCCGACGAGGACGCCGCCAACATCGCCGTCACCAAGGGACTTCTCTTCCCAAACGTTGGCCACAAGTGCCTCATGGCAAAAGACGGCAAAAGGAAGAAGGTTAAATCTAAATCCTCCACAAAATATGAATCCTCTAGTGATGATAATGCTAGTGATGAGGAGGATAACCTGCTTACCCTTTTTGCCAATCTTAACATGGAACAAAAGGAAAAATTAAATGAATTGATTAGTGCTATTCATGAAAAGGATGACCTTTTGGATTCCCAAGAGGATTTTCTAATTAAAGAAAACAAGAAACATGTTAAGATTAAAAATGCTTATGCTCTAGAGGTAGAAAAATGTAACAAATTATCTAGTGAGCTAAGCACATGTCATGACACTATTGCCAACCTTAGAAATGAAAATGCTAATTTAATTGCTAAGGTTGATTCTCATGTTTGTATTGATTCAACTTCCTATCCTAGAATTGATAATGTTGATTTGCTTGCTACAATTGATGAGTTGAATATTTCTATTGCTAGCCTTAGAAATGAGAATGAGAAATTAATTGCTAAGGCCAAAGAATTAGATGTTTGCAATGTTACAATTTCCGACCTTAGAACTAAGAATGATATGTTGCATGCTAAGGTTGTAGAATTAAAATCTTGCAAACCATCTACATCTACCGTTGAGCACACTTCTATTTGCACTAGATGTAGAGATGTTGATATCAATGCTATTCATGATCACATGGCTTTAATTAAACAACAAAATGATCATATAGCATTATTAGACGCTAAAATTGCCGAGCATAACTTAGAAAATGAAAAGTTTAAATTTGCTAGAAGTATGCTCTATAATGGGAGACGCCCTGGCATCAAGGATGGCATTGGCTTCCAAAGGGGAGACAATGTCAAACTTAATGCCCCTCCAAAGAATTTATCTAACTTTGTTAAGGGCAAGGCTCCCATGCCTCAGGATAACGAGGGTTACATTTTGTACCCTGCCGGCTATCCTGAGAGCAAAATTAGGAGAACTCACTCTAGGAAGTCTCACTCTGGCCCTAACCATGCTTTTATGTATAAGGGTGAGACATCTAGCTCTAGGCAACCAACCCGTGCCAAGTTGCCTAGAAAGAAAACTCCTAATGCATCAAATGATCATAGCATTTCATTTAAAACTTTTGATGCATCATATGTTCTAACTAACAAATCCGGCAAGGTAGTTGCCAAGATTGTTGGGGGCAAACACAAGGGCTCCAAGACTTGTGTTTGGGTACCCAAAGTTCTTGTTTCTAATGCCAAAGGACCCAAAACCGTTTGGGTACCTAAAGTCAAGAACTAAAATTGTTTTGTAGGTTTATGCATCCGGGGGCTCAAGTTGGATACTCGACAGCGGGTGCACAAACCACATGACAGGGGAGAAAAAGATGTTCTCCTCATATGAGAAAAACCAAGATCCCAAACAAGCTATCACATTCGGGGATGGAAATCAAGGTTTGGTCAAAGGATTGGGTAAAATTGCTATATCACCTGACCATACTATTTCCAATGTTTTTCTTGTAGATTCTTTAGATTACAATTTGCTTTCCATATCCCAACTATGTCAAATGAGCTACAACTGTCTATTTACTGATGTAGGTGTCACTGTCTTTAGAAGAAGTGATGATTCAATAGCATTTAAGGGAGTGTTAGAGGGTCAGCTATACTTGGTAGATTTTGATAGAGCTGAACTCGACACTTGCTTAATTGCTAAGACTAACTTGGGTTGGCTCTGGCACCGCCGACTAGCTCATGTTGGAATGAAGAATCTTCATAAGCTTCTAAAGGGAGAACACATTTTAGGACTAACAAATGTTCATTTTGAGAAAGACAGGATTTGTAGCGCATGCCAAGCCGGGAAGCACGTTGGCACTCATCATCCACACAAGAACATCATGACGAGTGACAGGCCACTGGAGCTCCTACACATGGATTTATTCGGCCCGATTGCTTACATAAGCATCGGCGGGAGTAAGTACTGTCTAGTTATTGTGGATGATTATTCTCGCTTCACTTGGGTGTTCTTTTTGCAGGAAAAATCTCATACCCAAGAGACCTTAAAGGGATTCTTGAGACGAGCTCAAAATGAGTTCGGCTTAAGGATCAAGAAAATTAGAAGCGACAACGGGACGGAGTTCAAGAACTCTCAAGTTGAAGGCTTCCTTGAGGAGGAGGGCATCAAGCATGAGTTCTCATCTCCCTACACCCCACAACAAAATGGTGTAGTGGAGAGGAAAACTCGAACTCTATTGGACATGGCAAGAACCATGCTTGATGAGTACAAGACACCGGATCGGTTTTGGGCTGAGGCGGTCAACACCGCCTGCTACGCCATCAACCGGTTATATCTACACCGAATCCTCAAGAAGACATCCTATGAACTCCTAACCGGTAAAAAGCCAAATATTTCATATTTTAGAGTTTTTGGTAGCAAATGTTTTATTCTTGTCAAAAGAGGTAGAAAATCTAAATTTGCTCCTAAAACTGTAGAAGGCTTTTTACTAGGATATGACTCAAACACAAGGGCATATAGAGTCTTTAACAAGTCCTCAGGACTTGTTGAAGTTTCTTGTGACGTTGTGTTTGATGAGACTAACGGCTCTCAAGTAGAGCAAGTTGATCTTGATGAGATAGGTGAAGAACAGGCTCCATGCATAGCGCTAAGGAACATGTCCATTGGGGATGTGTGTCCTAAGGAATCCGAAGAGCCTCCACATGCACAAGATCAACCATCCTCCTCAACGCAAGCATCTCCGCCAACCCAAAATGAGGACGAGGCTCAAGTTGATGAAGGAGAAGATCAAAGAGATGAGCCCCCTCAAGATGACGGCAACGATCAAGGGGGAGATGCAAATGATCAAGACAAGGAGGATGAACAACCAAAGCCGCCACACCCAAGAGTCCACCAAGCAATACAACGAGATCACCCCGTCGACACCATCCTCGGCGACATTCATAAGGGGGTAACTACTCGATCTCGTGTTGCACATTTTTGTGAACATTACTCTTTTGTTTCCTCTATTGAGCCACACAGGGTAGAGGAAGCACTTCAAGATTCGGATTAGGTGATGGCGATGCAAGAGGAGCTCAATAATTTTACAAGGAATGAGGTATGGCATTTAGTTCCACGTCCTAATCAAAATGTTGTAGGAACCAAGTGGGTCTTCCGCAACAAGCAAGACGAGCATGGTGTGGTGACAAGGAACAAAGCTCGACTCATGGCCAAGGGGTATTCACAAGTCGAAGGTTTGGATTTTGGTGAAACCTATGCACCCGTAGCTAGGCTTGAGTCAATTCGCATATTATTGGCCTATGCTACTTACCATGGCTTCAAGCTTTATCAAATGGACGTGAAGAGTGCTTTCCTCAATGGACCAATCAAGGAGGAGGTCTATGTTGAGCAACCTCCCGGCTTTGAAGACAGTAAGTACCCTAACCATGTCTATAGGCTCTCTAAGGCGCTTTATGAGCTCAAGCAAGCCCCAAGAGCATGGTATGAATGCCTTAGAGATTTCCTTATTGCTAATAGCTTCAAAGTCGGCAAAGCCGATCCTACTTTATTCACTAAAACTCTTGACAATGATTTGTTCGTATGCCAAATTTACGTTGATGATATCATATTTGGGTCTACTAACGAATCTACATGTGAAGAATTTAGTAGGATCATGGCAAAGAAATTCGAGATGTCAATGATGGGGGAGTTGAAGAATTTTCTAGGATTCCAAGTCAAGCAACTCCAAGAGGGCACCTTCATTAGCCAAACGAAGTATACTCAAGACATCCTAAGCAAGTTTGGAATGAAGGATGCCAAGCCCATCAAGACACCCATGGGAACCAATGGGCATCTCGACCTCGACACGGGAGGTAAGTCCGTGGATCAAAAGGTATACCGGTCGATGATTGGTTCATTGCTTTATTTATGTGCATCTCGACCGGACATTATGCTTTCCGTTTGCATGTGTGCAAGATTCCAAGCCGACCCTAAGGAATCACACCTTACGGCCGTAAAACGAATCTTGAGATACTTGGCTTATACTCCTAAGTTTGGGCTTTGGTACCCTCGGGGATCCACATTTGATTTGATTGGTTATTCGGATGCCGATTGGGCGGGGTGTAAGATTAATAGAAAGAGCACATCGGGGACTTGTCAGTTCTTGGGAAGATCCTTGGTGTCTTGGGCTTCAAAGAAGCAAAATTCGGTCGCTCTTTCTACCGCCGAAGCCGAGTATATTGCCGCAGGCCACTGTTGCGCGCAATTGCTTTGGATGAGGCAAACCCTGCGGGACTACGGTTACAAATTAACCAAAGTTCCTCTTCTATGTGATAATGAGAGTGCAATCCGCATGGCGGATAATCCCGTTGAGCATAGCCGCACTAAACACATAGCCATTCGGTATCATTTTCTTCGGGATCACCAACAAAAGGGGGATATCGAGATTTCATACATTAACACTAAAGATCAATTAGCCGATATCTTTACCAAGCCACTTGATGAACAATCTTTTACCAGACTTAGGCATGAGCTTAATATTCTTGATTCTAGGAATTTCTTTTGCTAAACTTGCACATAAGAATACCTTTGATCATGTCTCTTTTATATGCTATGACTAATGTGTTTTCAAGTGTATTCCAAACCAAGTCATAGGTATATTGAAAGGGAATTGGAGTCTTCGGCGAAGACAAAGGCTTCCACTCCGCTCTACTACTCATCCTTCGCCGTCGCTCCGCATCACTCTCCAACGTTGGTATAATCTTCACTCATTTATTTTATGACCAAAGGAGGAGAAAGTACTTCTAAGGGCTCTAATAATTCCGTTTTTGGCGATTCATGCCAAAGGGGGAGAAAATATGAGTCCAAAGCAAAAGGACCGCAACCACCACCCTAATTTTAAAACTAATGTTTGTCAATCGGATGAAAAATTTCAAAATTGGTATCTCTTTGTGCTCTAAAGGGGGAGCAAGTAGTATTTTCAAAATTGATGTCTTAAAACCCTCTTGAACACTAAGAGGAGACTTTATTTGAGGGGGAGCTTTGTTTAGTCAAAGGAAAAGCATTTGGAACAAAGGAAGAAAATTTCAAAACTTGAAAATGCTTTGCAAACTCTTATTCATTTACCTTTGACTATCTTGCAAAAGGACTTTGAAAAGAATTTACAAAAGAGTTTGCAAAAAACAAAACTTGTGGTGCAAATATGGTCCAATATGTCAAAAACAAAGAAAACAATCCATGCACATCATGTAAGTATTTATATTGGCTCAATTCCAAGCAACCTTTGCACTTACATTATGCAAACTGGTTCAACTATGCACTTCTATATTTGCTTTGGTTTGTGTTGGCATCAATCACCAAAAAGGGGGAGATTGAAAGGGAATTAGGCTTACACCTAGTCCCTAAATAATTTTGGTGGTTGAATTGCCCAACACAAATATTGGACTAACTAGTTTGCTCTAGTGTATAAGTTATACAGGTGCAAAAGGTTCACACTTAGCCAATAAAATGACCATGTGTTGGGTTCAACAAAAGGGCAAAGGAGCAACCAAAGGCTCCTCTGGTCTGGCGCACCGGACTGTCCGGTGTGCCACCGGACAGTGTCCGGTGCACCAGAGGACTTCAGCTCAAACTCGTCGCCCTCGGGAAATTTCCAGAGCCAGCGCACTAAAATTCATCGGACTGTCCGGTGCTCATTTGAGACGCGGCTCAGGAACTCGCCAGTCTCGGGAATTCGCAAAGGCTGCTCCGCTAAAATTCACCGGACATGTCCGGTCTACACCGGACTGTCCGGTGCAACCTCGGGGCAACGGCTACTTCGCGCCAACGGTCACCTACAGGCGCATTTAATGCGCGCCAGAAGCGCGCAGGCGTCAGGCACGCGGGAGCAGGCGCACCGGACACTCTACAGTGCATGTCCGGTGCGCCACCGGACATCCAGGCGGGCCCAGAGATAGAGCTCCAACGGTTGACCCAACGGCTATTTGGTGACGTGGCTGTCGCACCGGACATGTCCGGTGTGCACCGGACTGTCCGGTGCGCCATCGAACAGACAGCCTCACCAAACGGCTAGTTTGGTGGTTGGGGCTATAAATACCCCCAACCACCCCACATTCAAGGCATCCAAGTTTTCCACTTCCCAACCACTTACAAGAGCTCTAGCATTCAATTCTAGACACACCAAAGAGATCAAATCCTCTCCAAATTCCACACAACGCCCTAGTGATTAGAGAGAGTGATTTGCTTGTGTTCTTTCGAGCTCTTGCGCTTGGATTGCTTTCTTCTTTCTTGATTCTTTCTTGTGATCAAACACTCACTTGTAATTGAGGCAAGAGACACCAATCGTGTGGTGGTCCTTGCGGGAACTTTGTGTTCCAAGTGATTGAGAAGAGAAAGCTCACTCGGTCCGTGGGACCGTTTTGAGAGAGGGTAAGGGTTGAAAGAGACCCGGCCTTTGTGGCCTCCTCAACGGGGAGTAGGTTTGAAAGAACCGAACCTCGGTAAAACAAATCCACGTGTCTCACTTCATTATTCGCTTGCGATTTGTTTTGCGCCCTCTCTCGCGGACTTGATTTTATTTCTAACGCTAACTCGGCTTGTAGTTGTGTTTATTTTTGAGAATTTCAGTTTCGCCCTATTCACCCCCCTCTAGGCGACTTTCACTAATGCTTTCAAGGTTGGGAAAGCCGATCCAACTCTTTTCACTAAGACATGTGATGGTGACTTATTTGTGTGCCAAATTTATGTCGATGACATAATATTTGGTTCTACTAACCAAAAGTCTTGTGAAGAGTTTAGCAGGGTGATGACTCAAAAGTTTGAGATGTCGATGATGGGCGAGTTGAACTACTTCCTTGGGTTCCAAGTGAAGCAACTCAAGGACGACACTTTCATTTCCCAAACGAAGTATACGCAAGACTTGCTCAAGCGGTTTGGGATGAAGGACACCAAGCCTGCAAAGACTCCAATGGGAACTGACGGACACGTCGACCTCAACAAAGGAGGTAAGTTCGTTGATCAAAAAGCATACCGGTCCATGATAGGTTCTTTGCTTTATTTATGTGCTAGTAGACTGGATATTATGCTTAGTGTATGCATGTGTGCTAGATTTCAATCCGATCCAAGGGAGTGTCACTTAGTGGCTGTGAAACGAATTCTTAGATATTTAGTCGCTACGCCTTGCTTCAGGATCTGGTATCCAAAGGGGTCTACCTTTGACTTAATTGGATATTCAGACTCCAATTATGCTGGATGCAAGGTCGATAGGAAGAGTACATCAGGGACGTGTCAATTTCTAGGAAGGTCCCTGCTGTCGTGGAGTTCTAAGAAACAAACCTCCATTGCCCTATCCATCGCTGAGGCCGAGTACATTGCTGCAGGATAGTGTTGCGTGCAACTACTTTGGATGAGGCAAACCCACCGAGACTTTGGCTACAATCTGAGCAAAGTCCCACTCCTATGTGACAATGAGAGTGCTATCCGCATGGCGGACAATCCTATTGAGCACAACCGCACAAAGCACATTGACATCCGGCATCACTTTTTGAGAGACCACCAGCAAAAGGGAGATATCGAAGTGTTTTATATTAGCACCGAGAACCAGCTAGCCGATATCTTTACCAAGCCTTTAGATGAAAAGACCTTTTGCAGGCTGCGTAGTGAGCTAAATGTCCTAGATTCACGGAACTTGGATTGATTTGTAGCATACATGTGTTTATGCCTTTGATCATGTTCCTTATGCATTTTGTTGTTTATTTATGGTGCTCAAGTTGTACTCATGATCCCCGGACCTCACAAGTCAAATTGCAAGTGATGCACTTATTTAGGGGGAGGCATGCTACAACTTGACCCTTTGAGACTAACTGTGTGCTTGAGTTTACTTGATTTAGTCTCAGAGGTAGATTGAAAGGGAAAGGTGAACTTGGACCATGCAAGACTTCCACTGCACTCCGATGAGAGGGTAACTCACTCCAAGTTCGACTTCATATTCTTATTGCCTTTTTACTCTTAGTTGAAGATTTTGGTGAGGCAATGGGGTTTAAGGGCCAAGATTGATCCTGTTTTGGTGCTTGATGCCAAAGGGGGAGAAATTAAGGCCAAAGCAAGAAATGGATCAGCTACCACTTGAGAATTTTGAAAATAGTAGTAGAGTAGAGTTTTGTTTTGTCAAAATACTCTTATTGTCTCTTAGTGCTAAAAGTCTGTCTCTTGTGGGGAGAATGTTTGATTATGGGAAAAAGGGGGAGTTTTTGAATCTTTGATCAATTTCTCTTGTAATACCTCTCTTTATGTCTCTACAAGTGAATTTGACTTAGAGGTAGGAAATTGAGTTTGATTTGCAAAAACAAACCAAGTGGTGGCAAAGAATGATCCAAATATGCCAAATTTGAATCGAAATCATTTCTTGTTCGAAATTGCATTGATATTGCACTTCTTTTAGTTGCTTTATGTTGTGTTGGCATAAATCACCAAAAAGGGGGAGATTGAAAGGGAAATGTGCCCTTGGGCCATTTCTAAGTATTTTGGTGATTTAGTGTTCAACACAAGTGCTTAAGTGTTAAACTATGCCAAATGGTGGACAAAGTGCAAATCAATACAAAGGTATGATTCTAGACTTAGTACATAGGTTTTTGTGTACTAACATATTTGTCTGAGTGCTAGAATCAGAGAAATTACAATTGGATAAGTCTTGGCTCGAGCAGCCAAGACTCTGCTCGGTCTGGGTGCACCGGACTGTCCGGTGGTGCACCGGACAGTGTCCGGTGCACCAGGCTGGCTCTGGTGAAATGGCTGCTCTCGGGTCTCGACAGCGGCGTACGGCTATAAATCACCGGACTGTCCGGTGGTGCACCGGACAGTGTCCGGTGAGTCGGCTGCGGCGAAGTCGCCGCTCTCGGGAACCAAGTCAACAGCATACGGCTATAATTCACCGGACTGTCCGGTGAGCCAACGGTCGGGTGCGCCAACGGTCGGCCGCGCAATCCGCGTGTGACGCGTGGCCGAGCCAACGGTCGGATGGGAGCACCGGACTGTCCGGTGTGCACCGGACAGTGTTCGGTGCGCCAATGGCTCCAAGTCTCCAACGGTCGGCTGCGCCATAATAGGAAAGAAATCCGCACCGGACAGTGTCCGGTGGTGCACCGGACTGTCCGGTGCGCCAGTCGACAGAAGGCAAGAATTGGCTTCCTGGATTGCTCTCAACGGCTCCTAGCTGCCTTGGGGCTATGAAAGGGACCCCTAGGCGCATGGAGGAGTACACCAAGCATCCCTTGAGCATTCCTAAGCACCAAGACTTCATATTTGCGCATTCGATTCTTTGTGATAGCAACTAGAGCTCCATTTGAGTAGAGAACTCTTCGAGTTGTGTTGAGAGCTCGTGTTGTGACTTGTGTGCGTATTGTTGCTCTGATTTTGTGTCTTGTGTGTGTTGCTCAATCCCATCCTTACTTCCGTGATTCTTTGTGTTAATCAAATTGTAAGGGCGAGAGGCTCCAAGTTGTGGAGATTCCTCGCAAGCGGGATATAGTGAAACGAAAGCAAAACACTGTGGTATTCAAGTGGGTCTTTGGACCGCTTGAAAGGGGTTGAGTGCAACCCTCATCCGTTGGGACGCCACAACGTGGAGTAGGCAAGTGTTGGACTTGGCCGAACCACGGGATAAACCACTGTGCCTCTCTGTGTTGATCTCTTTGTGGTTATTGTGTTTTGCAAGAACTCATCTCTAGCCACTTGGCTTCATTGCGCTAACACTTAATCAAGTTCGTGGCTTTGAGTTTAAGTTTTTACAGGATCACCTACTCACCCCCCTCTAGGTGCTCTCAGGACCACCACACAATTGGTGTCTCTTGCTTCGCTTACAAGGTTTTGAGAGTAAGAATGAGAGAAAGAAGAAAGCCAACCAAGCAATGAGAACAACAAAAGAACACAAGTCGATCTTCTCACAAGTCCTAAAAACTAGAGTTGAATTGTGGACTTTGATTTGATCGGAGGCTTTGATTTGTGTCTTGGAGTGTTGTTTATTGCTCTTGTATTGAATGAGGAGTAGTGAATGCTTGGATGCCTTGAATGGTGGTGGTTGGGGGTATTTATAGCTCCAACCACCAAAACAGCCGTTGGGGAGGGCTGCTGTCGATGGGCGCACCGGACAGTCCGGTGCGCCAGCCACGTCACCCAACCGTTAGGGTTCTGATGGTTTTCGACCGTTGGAGCTCTGATAGCCTCGGCCACCGGACAGTCCGATATCGCACCGGACAGTCCGGTATCGCACCGGACAGCCACTGTTCACTATCCGGTGCGCCTTCTGGCGCTGCTCTTACTCTGCACGAACTGTCCGTGCACTATTCACCTATCAGCCGACCGTTGGAGTTGACCGTTGCGCTGGCGAGCCGTTGCTCCGTTGGCACACCGGACAGTCCGGTGACCCACCGGACAGTCCGGTGAATTATAGTGGAGCACGACCTCAGAAACCCAAAGGTGAAGAGTTTGAAGTCGATCCACCCTGGTGCACCGGACACTGTCCGGTGGCACACCGGACAGTCCAGTGCGCCAGACCAGGGTTCTCTTCGGTTTCTTTTGCTCCTTTCTTTTGAACCCTAACTTTAATCTTTTTATTGGTTTGTGCTGAACCTTTGGCACCTGTAGAACATGTAATCTAGAGCAAACTAGTTAGTCCAATTATTTGTGTTGGGCAATTCAACCACCAAAATCATTTAGGAAAAGGTTTGACCCTATTTTCCTTTCAATCTCCCCCTTTTTGGTGATTGATGCCAACACAAACGAAAGCAAATATATAAGTGCAGAATTGAACTAGTTTGCCTAAGGTAAGTGCAAAGGTTGCTTGAAATTAAACCAATTTCTACTTTCATTAGATATGCATGGATTGCTTTCTTTCTTTTAACATTTTGGACCACGCTTACACCACTTGTTTTGTTTTTGCAAATTCTTTTGGGAAATCTTTTCAAATTCTTTTTGCAAATAGTCAAAGGTATATGAATAAGATTGCAAGAAGCATTTTCAAGATTTGAAATTTTCTCCCCCTATTTCAAATGCTTTTCCTTTGACTTAAACAAAAACTCCCCCTGGATGAAATTCTCCTCTTAGAGTTCAAAAGGGTTTTACCAATTGAAAGAAGATCAATTATTTTTAGATATCAATTTGAAATATACTAACCAATTGAAAAATCCTCCTTTAAATATTTCATCATAAGATACCAATTGAAAACTTCATTTTAAACTTTGAAATTGGTGGTGGTGCGGTTCTTTTGCTTTGGGCTGATACTCTCTCTCCCTTTGGCATTAATCACCAAAAATAGAGTCTTTAGAGCCCTTTTTAGGTTTCTCCCCAATGGTACAAATAAATATGAGTGAAGATTATACCAAAGTGGAGAGCGATGCGGAGTGACAACGAAGGGTAAATAATACCGATAGAGTGGAGTGGAAGCCTTGTCTTCGCCGAAGACTCCATTTCCCTTTCAATCTACGACTTAGCATTGGAATACACTTGAAAACACATTAGTCGTAGGCATAAAATAGATATGATCAAAGGTATATAAATAAGCTATGTGTGCAAAGTATCAATCAAAGTTTCTAGAATCAAGAATGTTTAGCTCATTCCTAAGTTTGGTAAAGGTTTTCTCATCTAGTGGTTTGGTAAAGATATCGGCTAATTGTTCTTTGGTGCTAACATAAGCAATCTCGATATCTCCCCTTTGTTGGTGATCCCGCAAAAAGTGATACCGAATGGCTATGTGCTTAGTGCGGCTGTGTTCAACGGGATTATCCGCCATGCGGATTGCACTCTCATTATCAAATAGGAGAGGGTGTCACACCCCGGGCTTTAAGGAACAAAGCCGGGTGCATCTCATACATGCGCCAAAGATGACAACATATATAATAACAGAGTGTATAGAGATAAATGTCATAATAAATTCAGAGTACTTATTACATAGCGGAAGTCTTACAAAATAAAAGATGAATAAAGCAGGAACTAAAATCTATCCTTGACGCCGGAAAGCTGACTGGGAGACGCCACCTAGATCAAGTCGAAAGCCTCAGTGTTAGGCGGCTCCTCATCGACCACCTGTTCTTCTCCTGTGGGGGGAGGTGAGACAGCAAGAGTGAGCTCACACATGTTCATCGCTCAACAAGTTGTGGGGAATAATGTGGCATGAACTCACCAAAGGTGGGAGTTCATGAAGTGTAAGGCTGATCAATGAAATAAAGGTTGAAGCTGAGCATTGCTTTTATAAGTTGGTCAAAATTTTATTAGAAGTTACTAAGTGTAAGTAAATACCAACCTTACAAATAATAAATAAAAGTAATAATAAAATAATCCCAAATGCAATGATATGACAAATTAAGTTTAAGTTCCATAAATTAATCATGTGAGTGTCCGAGCCGCTCATGACCGTGAGCATGGCTAGTATACCAGTTTTACACTCTGCAGAGGTTGCACATCTTTACCCACAAGCCGTGTTACCCATTTGCCACGGAGTTGATCAGACCCCATACACCTCTACCAAAGAAGCGAGGCAGGGTACCACTACGAGGCCTTTACAAAGTTCCACTAGCTTCAGACTACCCGCTATAGTTTATAGGAAGCTCCAGTGCAGGAATCCCTCGCCTGACCGCCATCACAGCAAAATCAACCCAAGGACCTCCCTACACTGACCACTCTCTTGCTGCCCTTGCCCCTTTCGGGTAAGGTAGCCATCCACTAGCTTTCCTAGTTAATCAGCCAAGGGCGTCCCAATAAACCCTTGTGGTAGCACTGTTTTCCCGGGTGGTTCTCCATGTTCCCATTAACATAATGATCTTACCATGAACAGTAAATAATAAACAGATACTAAAAAGTATAACAATGAGTGATGAATATCTCTATACCCAATGCCACGTAAAGCAATAGCATGTACTACCCAAAGCTTTAGTAGTAAAACCAGTGGTGAGACAAGGTATAAAGATAGTCAAATCTAGGGTAACCTATTGGGTCCCAGCAAAATTAACCTATGCAGATCATTATGATTAATAAGAACATGAATGGGCAAAAGAAGTGATCAAGGGCACAACTTGGCTTCAACGAGCTCCTGCTCAGCAGTCTCTACCAGCTGAACCCCAGAATCCTCTGAAGCTTGCTCGTCTACTCGCATCAACACAATACATACATAATATAGCAAAAATTAACATCACACCAAATATATAAATAAAATACACAGTAATAATCTAGACATTAAAATAAGATCATAGGAACTGGAATCATTAAATTTGGAGTCATAGATTTCAAGTTATGATTTTCCAAGGTTTTATGTATTTAAAACAAGATTAAGTGCTAGATAAATTTTATTTTGTCTTTCATGCCAAAACAGATGCACTAATGGATGAACATTAATATTAGAAAAATTTAGGAACTGAAATGGACCAATTTGGAGTTCATATGAATTTTCTACAATTTAAACAAGTTTCTAGCAATTATTTATACATTAAAAATCTATTTCTGATTTTCAATACTCTCTGGATTGGGCCTCAAATTCTAGAAAGCGCAGGGTTTTCTCGCTAAATTCCCACAGACTCAGTTCTCACGCACTGGAGGACAGCGGGTTCTATTATCTAAAAATATAAGGTCTCTTTTAAATAAGTACCGAGGCGAAGGGGTACAAATCGATATCAGTCGTCGGATTCAAGTTCAACCGTGCAGATTAGATCAGCCTACAGTGAACCGAGGCGCCACCAGGATCGTGGATCCTGAGATCGACGTCCCACATCTACATGCGATCAAGGCCACATAATATGTGATCTACGGTTCATAACCGATCACAGAACCCTATACGTAGTCCTGACCACACGATCTCCTTCCAACCGCATAGGTTACAACTCAACCCAACAGTACACACACCCGATCCTGGCCGCTGGCTTCTAAATCAATGGCTCACTCATCATCTTCCCCAGCCCGACACCAGAACATGGCCGCCAGTGCCCCCCCATCGGCGGACACGCCATAGCGCCAAATACCGGCCACCCGGCGCTATACACGCATCATCAGTCTCAACTATAGGCGCGGTGCCGTGGCAATTGGGACATGGGAGAAGAGGTTTTACCTTTGCTGGCGAGCCGCCCGACGACCGAACGTAGGGCACGACGAGGCGTAGAATCCCCGCGTTCTTCAATCTCTCCTTGCGGTCGCACCAGATCACAATTCAGCTGGCCAACGGTGACCGCGCAGCGACCCTAGACGATCCACGGTGATCACCCACCGGACTCACCGCGTTCGTCCACGACGCGCTCTGGCCGCACCGCACGACACACCCGAAGTTCCTGTGGTGTAGTCAGGGTAATGGCCGATAGAGTTCTCTGCGTTTGGGCGCAGGGTAGGGGAAGGTTTCTTTGTTCTTATTGCTTCGGCTAGGGCGAGGGGGAATCTACCCATGGTCGATTCCAACTACTCAGCGCCATCTGCGGAGGGTCCTTCGCATCCGCAGACTTCGGAGGAGCTCAGAGGGAGTTGTTGCGATCTGGCGGCGATGGGAGATTTCGGCGGACAGGGTGGCCCCATGCGCTAGCCGGGCATGCGCGCACTAGCGACTGTGAGATGAGCCAGCCAGGCGGCAGCGCGCGCGGTGGAAGAAATACTGGGCCGCGCGGTGAGAAAACCCTGGTGGGCCGGAATGGGGTACTAAGGCCCAATTAGGTCTTTTTCCCTTTTTTGTATTTTCTTTTCTCTTTCTTTATTCCCAGATTCCAATTTAAATTTAGATTTAAATTCAAATCTTGTGCCAAATTGTCCTCGCATTATATTGTGAAATTAGAAGTACCAATTTTTAGAAATATAATTACCTACATATTATTTATTTATTTTGATATCATTTCTCTTTTTCTCCTTTTTCCTCAAATCTTCTTCTCACTATATTTTATTTCATTCATATTATTATTGTTTTAAATGCACAAACAAAGATCCAATATGATGCAATGGTTTATTTTAGGTGTTATTAATTATTTGTTCCCTTTATATATGGTTATTACTAGGTTACAATGAGTATGGGGCAAAAACACATAATGAGATCTACTCTCTTCAAATTGTTTACAAATTGGGTATTACAAATCCTACCCCCCTTAACAGAAATCTCGCCCTCGAGATTTAGGAAGGACTAGGGAAAAGATATGGAAAATCTATGCGAAGCTCTTCTTCTCTCTCCCAAGTAGCTTCATCTTCTCCGTGGTGACTCCATTGTACTTTGCACATCTTTATCACCTTATTTCTTGTAACTCGAGCCAATGTGTCAAGAATCTTGATAGGGTACTCAGCATAAGTTAGGTCATCTTGAACGCTAAGGTCCTCCATTGGTAGCTGCTCCTCAGGTACCCTGAGGCACTTCTTCAGCTGAGATACATGAAAAACATCATGAACATCCGCAAGATGAACCGGTAACTCCAACTGATATGCCACCTCTCCCACTCGCTTTAAGATTAAGAAGGGTCTAATAAAGCGAGGGGACAACATTCCTTTAACTTTAAATCTCCTCATACCCTAGATCGGTGACACCTTCAGATACACGTGATCACCCTCCTTAAACTCCAGTAGTCTTCTCCTATTATCAGCATAGCTCTTTTGCCTTGATTGCGCAATTCTCAAATTCTCCCTTATTATTCGAACTTGTTCTTCTGCCTCTTGAATAAGCTCAGGCCCAAAGAACTGTCTTTCTCCAGTCTGATCCCAATACAGTGGAGTCCTGCACTTTCTGCCATATAAAGCCTCAAATGGCGACATCTTCAAACTGGCCTAGTAGCTATTATTATAAGAGAACTATGCATATGGTAAGCTCTTATCCCAACTTCCACCATGTTTAAGAGCACAAGCTCTTAACATATCCTCCAGCACTTGATTTGTCCTCTCTGTCTGCCCATCAGTCTGAGGATGGTAGGCTGAACTAAAATTCAACTTTGTATCCAAGCTCTCATGCAACTTCTTCCAAAACCAAGAAGTAAACTGTGATCCTCGATCAGACACGATCTTTTTAGGCACTCCATGTAGGCAAACTATCCGAGTCATATACAATTCTGCTAGCTTGGCTCCCGTGTAATTGGTCCTCACAGGTATGAAATGAGCCACTTTTGTCAATCTATCCACAATTACCCAAATAGAGTCATACCCAGCAGGGGTGCGGGGTATTCCAACAATGAAATCCATACCAATTTCTTCCCATTTCCACTCGGGAATCTTAAGCGGATGCAATAGTCCAGCTGGTCTTTGATGTTCGGCCTTAACCCTTTGACACACATCACACTTAGCCACATGTGCAGCAACATCTCTTTTCAATCCGTACCACCAGTACTTCTGCTTCAAATCCTGATACATCTTAGTGCTACCAGGGTGGATAGAGTAATCAGAATCATGGGCTTCCTTCAATATAGTCTCACGAAGGCTATCAATCTCCGGAACACATATTCGATCCTTGAACCATATAGTACCTTGCTCATCCTCCATGAATTCTGGCACTCGACCTTCCGTAATTAGATCCTCAATCTCTTGAATTTTAGCATCACCCACTTGACCTTTTCGAATTTCTTGCTCCAAGGTAGGTTCTAATTCAATGGTAACTCCTTCCGTATGTGTGACAATTCCTAGATTGAGTCTCTCAAAATCTTTTGCTAATTCATCGGGTAGCTGGACAACAAAAGCGGAGTGAACATGCTCCTTCCGACTCAAGGCATCGACAACCAAATTCGCCTTGCCTGGGTGGTAGTGAATCTCCAAATCATAATCTTTAATAAGCTCCAACCAACGGCGTTGCCTAAGGTTGAGATCCTTCTGAGTAAATATGTACTTGAAACTCTTATGATCTGTGTATACTTGACACTTAGTTCCCATAATGTAATATCTCCAAATTTTAAGTGCATGCACAACGGCTGCCAGTTCTAAGTCATGAGTGGGGTAGTTCAATTCATGTTTCCGCAACTGACGAGATGCATAGGCAATCACGTGTCCTTCTTGCATAAGCGCACATCCTAATCCTTGGCCACATGCATCACAATAAATGTCAAATCCTTTCTGCAGATCTGGCATAACCAACACTGGTGGAGACATCAATCTCTTCTTTAATTGATCAAAGCTTTTTTGACATTTATCATCCCACTTAAATTCTCTTCCTTTCTCCAGAAGCGAGGTCATAGGCTTAGCAATCTTAGAAAATCCTTCAATAAATCTCCGATAATATCCTGCAAGTCCCAAGAAACTCCGAATCTCAGTGACGGTAGTGGGCACGCTCCATTCCATTATCTCCTTCACTTTAGCAGGATCCACTGCTATTCCTCCATTAGAAATAATATGACCAAGGAATGGCACCTTGTCAATCCAAAACTCGCACTTGCTGAACTTGGCATAGAGTTGATTATCTCGTAGCTTCTGTAGCACCAACCTTAGATGTTCTTCATGATCACTTTCACTCTTAGAATAGATAAGAATATCGTCGATGAACACCACGATGAATCTGTCCAAATACTCCATAAACACCTTATTCATCAAATTCATAAAATAAGCTGGTGCATTGGTTAATCCAAATGACATAACAGTGAACTCATATAATCCATATCGGGTTGAGAAAGCCGTCTTAGGAATATCCGCTGGTCTAATCTTCATTTGATGGTAACCCGATCGAAGATCAATCTTCAAAAATACTCTAGCACCTCTCATCTGATCAAATAAATCCTCTATGTGGGGTAACGGATACTTGTTCTTCACTGTAACATCATTAAGAGATCTATAGTCCACACACATCCGTTGCAAACCATCCTTCTTCTGTACAAATAGAACCGGTGCTCCCCAAGGTGAGGAACTCGGACGAATGTACCCTGCCTCTTGTAACTTCGTTAACTGCTTCTTCAGTTCCTTTAACTCTTGTACAGACATCCTGTATGGCCGTTTAGAAATAGGAGCAGTTCCAGGCAAGAGATCAATGACAAACTCAACTTCCCTATCTGGTGGCATCCCTGGCAACTCCTCTGGAAAGACATCCGGAAAATCTCTAACCACACGGATGTTGTCACCAACAAACTCCTCAGGTATGAAGTATATAGCCCGTTTGGAAGAGGTGGTCACTGCAATTTGAACTTAAAATGTTTCTCCTTTAGGGCTAGTGAGTTCTATAGTGCCCCTACCACATGCTATAATGGCCTTTGCCTTCCTTAACCATGACATACTAAGAATCAGATCTATACTGCTGGCCTCTAATATTATAGCCGTAGCTCCAAATTCTCTTCCCATAATGGTTAATGTCAATCTACGTGTCATTTGATTTGCCTCAATAGGCCCTTTAGGTGTGATTACTATCATTGGTTTTCTCATATTTAGCAGTGGTATCTCATTTGTGTTGGCATAACGAGCAGACATGAAAGAATGTGTAGCACCAGAATCAAATAATATAGTTGTAGGAATTGTATTAACGTAAAACATACCAAGTACGATGTCCGCACCATCAGGAGTAGCATCAACGCTGACTTGATTAACTCTGGCAATAGAATATCCCTTGCCAGGAGTCCGTTGATTGTTCTTAGCTGGTGTACCAGAATTTCCCATCGGACAAGCATTAGCATAATGCCCAATCTGACTGCACTTGAAGCATGTAGGGCCAGTCTTCTGTCCTGTAGGCCTCGTCGGGGTGCCAGTGGGAGTAGCCTGACGAGTGGGAGGTGTCCGTGGAGACCCCTGTGGAGCGTACTGAACTGGGCGTGGTCCTCCTCCTGGACGAGTAGGTGTACCCTGTGGCGAAACATAGTGGGGACGAACACTGCTACTACCCTATCCCTGTGAGATAGCCTTCCTCTTCAAATCACCCAGTTGAACACGCTTGTGTTCAATAGCAAGAGCCTTATCCAGTAGCCTATGAAATGATGGAAATGTGTGTGCAACCAGTGCATACTGTAGGGGTCCATTAAGTCCTTCAATAAAGTGCTCCTGCTTTCTCTCATCCTCAGCAACCTCATCCGGAGCATATCTAGAGAGTTGAATAAACTTATCTATGTACTCGCTCACAGACATGTTGCCTTGCTTCAATGACAGAAACTCCTTCTTGATCTTCATCAAACCAGCTGGAATGTGGTAGTTCCTGAACTGTGCACTGAACTCTGCCCACGTAATAGTATCAGCAGCATCATGGGTAGCAGTATAAGAATCCCACCAGTCAGCAGCAGGACCTGTCAGACGACCCGAGGCATAAAGAACTTTCTCCCTGTCTGAACATTGGGCAATGTTGAGCATCTTCTCAATTGCTTTCAGCCAATCATCTGCATCTAGTGGATCTGGCAAGCTGGCGAAGGTCGGCAGCTTATGACTCATAAATTCCCGGTGCTTATCACGAGGTGGGACTGGTGGTGGTGGTGGAGGCAATGGTACTTGTTGCTGTTGCTGCTATTGCTGGAATTGCTGTTGCAGCTGTTGTTGCGCCCTTCTCTCCTGGCGTATCTCTTCTCGCTCCTGGCGCAATTCCTGGCGTATCTCTTCTCTTTCCTGGCGCATCTCCTGGCGTTCTTGCTACATCTGGGCACGCATATCAGCCATAGTGTCCGCCATTTGCTGCATCATCCTCATTTGAGCTGCAATCAGTGGGTCAACTCCGCCTGGTGGAGGATTAGGAGGATTCATCTCTGCTGGCTGTGGCTGGGGTTGTCTATAAATCCACCGAGTGTGTCGATTAGGAGGCAATCAATTCCACCACCCCGCCTGGTATTGACCATCTGAGTTAGATACATATGGTAAGCGAATAGTAGACAAAGCAGTAATTACGAACCATGTTACTTTGGGGGATTTATTAGCTAAGCAGTTTAATGTTTTACCTACCATAGCTAATTCATTACCTTATAGTGGTACATACTAAGATGTCCATATATAATATCTCAATCAATCAAAGAAGCAAATCAGACATTTATCATCAGAACAACCAAACAATATTTTTAAATATAGAAAATAGTTTTGGTTTGGTCTTAGGCCTCCTATCACTTAAAAATGTCATGGGGGTAGGGATTCCAAGGTGTGAAATCCGTCTTGTCCTAGAATAGAGAAGGTAAGAATGATCAGAGTAGAATAGTAGAAGGTGAGACATGATCAAGATAAGTGTAGAAAGAATCAGAGTAAGGTAAGTTCAGAAGGATTCAAAATAAGGTAAGTAGGTAAGGGTTTTGTCCATTTCTATCTAGGTCTCGTCCTACAGTCAACATTTCCTCTGATACCACTTCTGTCACACCCTAGGCTTTAAGGAACAAAGTCGGGTGTATCTCATACATGCGCCAAAGATGACAACATATATAATAACAGAGTGTATAGAGATAAATGTCACAATAAATTCAGAGTACTTATTACATAGCGGAAGTCTTACAAAATAAAAGATGAATAAAGCAGGAACTAAAATCTATCCTTGACGCCAGAAAGCTGACTGGGAGATGCCACCTCGATCAAGTCGAAAGCCTCAGTGTTAGGCGGCTCCTCATCGACCACCCGTTCTTCTCCTGTGGGGGGAGGTGAGACAGCAAGAGTGAGCTCACACATGTTCATCGCTCAACAAGTTGTGGGGAATAATGTGGCATGAACTCACCAAAGGTGGGAGTTCATGAAGTGTAAGGCTGATCAATGAAATAAAGGTTGAAGCTGAGCATTGCTTTTATAAGTTGGTCAAAATTTTATTAGCAGTTACTAAGTGTAAGTAAATACCAACCTTAGAAATAATAAATAAAAGTAATAATAAAATAATCCCAAATGCAATGATATGACAAATTAAGTTTAAGTTCCATAAATTAATCATGTGAGTGTCCGAGCCGCTCATGACCGTGAGCACGGCTAGTATACCAGTTTTACACTCTGCAGAGATTGCGCATCTTTACCCACAAGCCGTGTTACCCATTTGCCATGGAGTTGATCAGACCCCATACACCTCTACCAAGGAAGCGAGGTAGGGTACCACTACGAGGCCTTTACAAAGTTCCACTAGCTTCAGACTACCCGCTACAGTTTATAGGAAGCTCCAGTGCAGGAATCCCTCGCCTGACCGCCATCGCAGCAAAATCAACCCAAGGACCTCCCTACACTGACCACTCCCCTACTGCCCTTGCCCCTTTCGGGTAAGGTAGCCATCCACTAGCTTTCCTAGTTAATCAGCCAAGAGCGTCCCATTAAACCCTTGTGGTAGCACTGTTTTCCCGGGTGGTTCTCCATGTTCCCATTAACATAATGATCTTATCATGAATAGTAAATAATAAACAGATACTAAAAAGTATAACAATGAGTGATGAATATCTCTATACCCAATGCCACGTAAAGCAATAGCATGTACTACCCAAAACTTTAGTAGTAAAACCAGTGGTGAGATAAGATATAAAGATAGTCAAATCTAGGGTAACCTATTGGGTCCCAGCAAAATTAACCTATGCAGATCATTATGATTAATAAGAACATGAATGGGTAAAAGAAGTGATCAAGGGCACAACTTGCCTTCAACGAGCTCCTGCTCAGCAGTCTCTACCAGCTGAACCCCAGAATCCTCTGAAGCTTGCTCGTCTACTCGCATCAACACAATACATACATAGTATAGCAAAAATTAATATCACACCAAACATATATATAAAATACATAGTAATAATCTAGACATTAAAATAAGATCGTAGGAACTGGAATCATTAAATTTGGAGTCATAGGTTTCAAGTTATGATTTTTCCAAGGTTTTATGTATTTAAAACAAGATTAAGTACTAGATAAATTTTATTGTGTCTTTCATGCCAAAACAGATGCACTAATGGATGAACATTAATATTAGAAAAATTTAGGAACTGAAATGGACCAATTTGGAGTTCATATGAATTTTCTACAATTTAAACAAGTTTCTAGCAATTATTTATACATTAAAAATCTATTTCTGATATTAATTTCTGATTTTCAATACTCTCTGGATTGGGCCTCAAATTCTAGAAAGCGCAGGGGTTTCTCGCTAAATTCCCACAGACTCAGTTCTCACGCACTGGAGGACAGCGGGTTCTATTATCTAAAAATATAAGGTCTCTTTTGAATAAGTACCGAGGCGAAGGGGTACAAATCGATATCAGTCGTCGGATTCAAGTTCAACCGTGCAGATTAGATCAGCCTACAGTGAACCGAGGCGCCACCAGGATCGTGGATCCTGAGATCGACGTCCCACATCTACACGCGATCAAGGCCACATAATATGTGATCTACGGTTCATAACCGATCACAGAACCCTGTACGTAGTCCTGACCACACGATCTCCTTCCAACCGCATAGGTTACAACTCAACCCAACAGTACACACACCCGATCCTGGCCGCTGGCTTCTAAATCAATGGCTCACTCATCATCTTCCCCAGCCCGACACCACGACATGGCCGCCAGTGCCCCCCCATCGGCGGACACGCCATAGCGCCAAATACCGGCCACCCGGCGCTATACACGCATCATCAGTCTCAACTATAGGCGCGGTGCCGCGGCAATTGGGACATGGGAGAAGAGGTTTTACCTTTGCTGGCGAGCCGCCCGACGACCGAACGTAGGGCACGACGAGGCGTAGAATCCCCGCGTTCTTCAATCTCTCCTTGCGATCGCACCAGATCACAATTCAGCTGGCCAACGGTGACCGCGCAGCGACCCTGGACGACACACGGTGATCACCCACCGGACTCATCGCGTTCGTCCACGACGCGCTCTGGCCGCACCGCACGACACACCCGAAGTTCCTGTGGTGTAGTCAGGGTAATGGCCGATAGAGTTCTCTGCGTTTGGGCGCAGGGTAGGGGAAGGTTTCTTTGTTCTTATTGCTTCGGCTAGGGCGAGGGGGAGTCTACCCATGGTCGATTCCAACTACTCAGCGCCATCTGCGGAGGGTCCTTTGCATCCACAGACTTTGGAGGAGCTCAGAGGGAGTTGTTGCGATCTGGCGGCGATGGGAGATTTCGGCGGACAGGGTGGCCCCACGCGCTAGCCGGGCATGCGCGCACTAGCGACTGTGAGATGAGCCAGCCAGGCGGCAGCGCGCGCGGTGGAAGAAATACTGGGCCGCGCGGTGAGAAAACCCTGGTGGGCCGGAATGGGGTACTAAGGCCCAATTAGGTCTTTTTCCCTTTTTTGTATTTTCTTTTCTCTTTCTTTATTCCCAGATTCCAATTTAAATTTAGATTTAAATTCAAATCTTGTGCCAAATTATCCTCGCATTATATTGTGAAATTAGAAGTACCAATTTTTAGAAATATAATTACATACATATTATTTATTTATTTTGATATCATTTCTCTTTTTCTCCTTTTTCCTCAAATCTTCTTCTCACTATATTTTATTTTCATTCATATTATTATTGTTTTAAATGCACAAACAAAGATCCAATATGATGCAATGGTTTATTTTAGGTGTTATTAATTATTTGTTCCCTTTATATATGGTTATTACTAGGTTACAATGAGTATGGGGCAAAACACATAATGAGATCTACTCTCTTAAAATTGTTTACAAATTGGGTATTACAGAGGGACTTTGCTCAATTTGTAGCCATATTCTCTAAGGGTTTGCCTCATCCAAAGCAATTGCGCACAACAATGACCTGCGGCAATATACTCGGCTTCGGCAGTAGAAAGAGCCATTGAATTTTGTTTCTTTGAAGCCCAAGACACCAGGGATCTTCCCAAGAACTGACAAGTCCCTGATGTGCTCTTTCTATCAATTTTACACCCTGCCCAATCAGCATCTAAATAACCTATTAAATCAAAGGTGGATCCATTGGGGTACCTGTCGGTGGGGAAAAATCCATCGGCCGGCGGAACGCACCCGCCCTAATCCTAAGATGAGGAGGGGGCCTAAGCGGTTTGCCTGTCTATTGGAAGGTGGATGAACACACGAGAACACGAGCGATTATAGTGGTTCAGGCCGCCGGAGCGTAATACCCTACCTCCACTGTGTGTAAGCTGTATTGAGTATGAGTTTGAGCGTGTGATTGAGTCTGTCCTTGTAACGTTGTGTGCCTTCCCTTTTATAATTTAAGGGAGGCACATACAAGAATGCTGAGCCCTGACATGCGGGCCTAGGAGCATAATGGAAGAAATACATTATGGGAATATCTAATGCTGACAGAGTAACGTATGAGTAATCAGTGGAAGTAATGATGGTCGCGGTCCACGCAGCATTGATAGGCAGTAACCCGCACGAGTAATGGTGAGTGATTGCCCTCGATATAGTAACGTGCGAGTAATTGCGCGGTCCACGTATCGTGGACTGGGCACGCCACCTGTTAGTGGAATGGACAGGCGCACGCCTTATCCGCAATAAATGCGAAGGCGCGTGTAGCCCAGAGGCGTCATGCCAGGTTCCGCCCGTTGGCTTATGCCGCGCGTAGTACGCCACGTGGAAGCATCGGGTCTCCGCCTGAGCGGGGAACAGGAGTGTATGCGGATAGGTCCGTACACGTGTCGGCACTGGACCCCCACCTAAGCCCTGATTAAAGCCCGGGCGTGTTCTGTCCTAGAACCTTGGGACCCTACTACGGGTGGCCCAGACCCCATACGGGGGGAGGGGTCCGGATCCCATTCCAGGGGTCCGGTCCGTACACGTGGGGGTCCTGGACCAAACTTGGAGGTCCAGACTGTATATCCAGGGGTCCAGCACTTTCCCATGGATGTCCGGACTTACTGTTGATGTCTTGGAGTATATCACTTTCTCTGGACACGTGGCGGCCCCGGACCCGCCTATGTGGTGGGGTCAGGCGCTGTTGCTGGCCTAGAGTAGTCGCCCGAGGCCAGGGCGAGTCATGGCCTGGTCCCACGTACAACTCTTTTACCACGCGACTAAAGATAGCCACGTGGATACTGTGTCTTTATATAGTAGTAAGGGGTACCCTAGTTTCAGGGTACCGACAGTGGCCCCCGGGCCCACCTCAAGGGAGGATGCGAGCCTGCAGGTGGAGCCAAAGCTTGTACTTTGCCTCAACATGGCCTGATTGATGATTGGCGCGTCGTTTCAGCGCGTCTGCTGACGCACCCACCGTCAATCCACCTTAGGTCACGCCAACTGCCATATCAGTCCTCGTGACTGACTGACCCGTGGCCCCCACGCCTCGTGGTTTCGTAGGGCCACGCGCGGGGTGCCTCATTGCTGCCGCATCAGTTTAAAATATTACCTTTTGTCTTCTACAGCGGCCCGAAGGAGGCGCACTACAGGCGCGCGCGCGACGGTTCGCTCTTTCCGCACCCGAAGTTCGGCGCACAAGCTGTATGACTTGTGGACCCGGGCCCCCGTGTCATAGACTGGGTTTGTTTTCTGCAACGGCCCCAAGGAGGCGCACTACAGGCGCGTGCGGCGGTTCGCTCTACAAGCGCGTGCGGTGGTTCGTTCCTTCTGCACCCAAAGTGCGGCTCACAAACCGTATGACTTGTGGACCCGGGCCCCCGTGTTAGAGACTAGGTTTGTCTTGGTCCTTGGTGCCCGTCGGGCGAGATTTTCTGCGGCGATTGAGGGGCGCGCGGAAAGGTTTCCCTAACAAGGACTCAGGTTTCCTTGAAAAAGGATTCACCCCACGTGCAGCAGGAACCCTTTCGCATTCTCTCCCAATCGCTTGTGCCCCTTTGCCTTCTTGCTCCTCTGCAACCCCACTTGCGCCGCCGCACACGCCATGGCTTCGCTTGGTAACCCTGACCGTTTCTAGTCTGAGGAAGCGCTTAACCTGGTGCGAGGCCTGCTCGGGTGGAGCGTGCCGGGGCTCGTCGGAAGAATCCGCGTAGGCGCCGCTCCCCTTTGTGATCTCGCCACCGGGGAGTTCGTGTTGTTCACCTCCTACATCTCCTGCGGGTTGGCGCTGTCGATCTCGCCCTTCTTCTTGTTGCTGCTGGAGGAGTTCGGGCTTCAGCTTTAGCACCTCACGCCCCACTCCGTCCTCCAAGCGGCCATCTTCGTCCACCTCTGCGAGATGTTCGTAGGGGTGGCTCCCTGCACTTATCTCTTCCGCCACTTCTTCGTGCTAGTCAAGTCCGGGAAGACTAGGGACCACATTGGTGCCTACTACTTCCAGACGAGGCCGGATCCAGCCGTTGTCTACATCCCCACCCTCGGCGGTGCGAGGTGGGAAAACTGGCGCAGCGACTGGGTGATTGCCAGCGCCGAGGCCAACGACTGCCTCGTCCTACCGAGCGATGGGCCGGCACTCGACCGCAAGCTGTGGAGGACCAAGCCGTCCCTGGCGCCAAAGTTCCTGCCCGTATTGGACAGGATCAAGGGCTTGGCCACAGGCGGCCTGACTTCGATGCACGTGGTCGGCGACCTCCTAAAGCACTGGATCGCGCCGCTGTAGAGGAGACCGTGCCTGTGCTGCTGGTTCACCGGCCCGAACGACATCGGTCGGATCCAGCGTGGGTCGGGCACCGACCTATCCTAGGACGAGCTGGCAGTCCCGGTGGGAGGGATCATTGGGGAAACTTTCATCCCTGAGTCCCTGATCCTCCCCTAGAACATCCCTGCGCTCTGCGACGACCCAGGGTTGAGGACGGCGATATTGGCCACGTTGCCGACCCTCGACGAGAGCGGCGTGGCGGTTCGCCAGACCGGCGGCCGGGATCCCCACCACGAGATCCGGATTTTAGATGCACCGGCTCGAGGTACCAAGCCTACCAGTGCGGCTCCCAGCGCCCCCGCCGTGGCCCCCAACCCCTTGGACAAGGGTAAATGGGCTGCAAGCAGCGCCTCCGCCCAGGTGGCACCGGGGAGTCGGAGGAAGAGAGGCGACGCTGCCTGCGTCGCGCTGACGGGTCGCTCGTTTCAAAGCCTCCCCAGAAGCGCCAGAGGACCGCAGGTGGGGCCGAGGAGGCGAGCTCCCAGGCCCACGGCGCGCAGAGGCGCGTTAGTCCTCCGGTCCCGCACCACCACCACCATCGGGCTCGCCGCCACCACCACCACCACCACCACCATCGGTCCCGCCGCCACCACCACCATCTGAGGGTGATCTCCCCCAGGGGCACCAGCAGCAGCAACAACAATAGCAGCAGCAGCAGCAGCAAGAGCGGCGATCTCGCTTCCAGGGTCACAGGAAGGTTAAGGGCCCCAAGTGAGTGTAGCCCCTTTTTATTTGAGCTTAATCGTCATGTCGACATGTCTTAACCCATCGTTTGTTTTTCAGGGCTTCTTCCCCCTCTGCTCCCAAGGTCACACCTCTTCCACCGGTTTCTAGGTCCACCGACGGGTCTGGCTCTTAGCAGCAGGCATCTGCTAGGAGTGGTGCCAGCGATCCGCCCCCGGCTGCTGCCAAGACAACGCCAGCAGCTTCCCGTGCCCCAGCCGGGTGTTCAGCGGCAGCGGCGTCGTAGCGGCGGAGGAGGCCCTAGTTGGGGGGGTCTGTGCCCCCTCTAGATGCTGGGGGCGACGTAGGAGGCACGTCCAGCTCCAACCCTTCGCCTGCTCCGGAGGAGATGGAGGTGGTGTTCGGGCGACAGCTCTGGTCTGGTGCCGAGCAAGAAGCTGCGCCAGTCCCCCTCCCCCGTATGCTGTCCCGCGCCCACCAGGTCCTTAGTGACACTGGGGCAGCAATCTTACGGGAGTGGGAGGCGCTTGAGGCTGAGCATCAGCGCCTCAGCGACTGGTGCACCCAACTGGAGGAGCGCACAAAGACGGTGTCCCACCAGTTCATGTCCGAGCGGTCCCAACTCGAGCGGGACCGCAAGGAGTACAAGAGGGACCTCCAGAAGGTGTGTGCCAGGGAGCTGGAGGCGTCCCGGAGGGAGAAGAAGGTGATCAGGAGGGAGGAGGTTGTGTCTCAGCGGGAGGCCCTCACAACAGAATACCAGGCCAAGCTGAGTGCCCTGGACCAGACCCTGGAAGCCCAGTGGGTCCATCAGACCTAGGTATGGAGAGGCTGCAAAAGTGGCAGCAGGAGCTCGAGGGCAAGGCCAGCGACACCGCCCTCGTCGAGGAGAACCTCAAGGCAAAGGAGCAGTCCTTGGACAGGCGGGAGACGGACCTCGCCAGGCGAGAGACGGATCTCGCCTTCAGGGAAGAAATGCTCACTCGGCGGGGTGAGCTGTTGGCCGAGCACGAGCTCGAGGCAGAGGAGAAAGAGAAGAAGCTGGAGGAGCGGATCCGGCAGTTCCAGGCGGCGCAGGCGGCACCGGGCCCCAGGCGGTGGAGGCCACCAGGAAGGCCCTTGAAGATCTTCAGGCGGAGCACCGCGCTGGGGTCCAGCGCATCGCTGCATGGGCCGGTGAGGCAAGCATGACACTGGTGCCGCTAGGGATGAGCCCCATCTCGGTGTCGGAGCTGCCGATGTCTATCTCCGACGTGCTCCCGGTGCTAGACTCTGCCGCCGATCGCCTCCGACGCCTGGACCAGATTCTTTGTGCCCGCCTAGAGGCAGAGGGCGGCAAGCTCTGCCAAGCGGTGATTGAATACGTCTTGACGTGCTTCTGGAGCCATGACCCTGCCATATCTTTGGAGCCGGTGATCGCTGGTCCGGTGGCCGCCACTGAAGACGCCGCCCGAGAAAGCGTACAAGACGTCGTGGAGCTGGTGGCCGAGCGCTTCCAGCGCGACCCTGCTGATGACCTGTAGAGTAGTAGAGACAAAGCAAGGGTTCCGCTGGGAAGCGGGTGTAATAACTTTTGATTTTGTGTAATATACTTTAAGAACCATTTAATGGAGTTGAAACTGGAACTTATCTGTATGTTATTTGCCTTTATGATGTGTAGCACTGTCAACTTCTCTCTGGTACTTGGCCCCCCTGGTAGGTAGGCTCGACGTGTCGAGGATGGATACCAGTATACCAAAGAGAAAACTGGTGGTCTGGCCCCTAGGAGATAGTCTCTTCAGTTTGAGAATACCTACTACTAGGCTGGGACCTGGACCTGCACACAGCTTAGGCTTTGAAGTTTTAGTAGCACACCCATAGGACCCATCGTCTGGTATCTGCCATCCTTTGATTCATGCAACAGGACCTGCAGGATTTAGCCTGGGAAGCCAAGCCGTATGCCCAGACCCACAGGATCACAGCTCCAAATACTAGAGTACCCGTTGTAGAGTGGTGGAGGTGCAGGCTTAGGGTACAGAACCAGGCTAAACGGCTACACAGCTCCGGACCACTCCAGGAAACGAGCGCCCATTCTCTAGAACCGGACCCGCAGGTTGCCGGACCCCCTGTAGCAGTAGAGGGTCCTGAACTGCAAGCCTGGCTTACTCAATTCGGATGTCATCATACCAGCAAGGGTGGGAACTGTATGGGTGGGTTAGATTAAAAATAATGTCTGAAAACTATAGCAGAATAAAACCATCACAAAAGCACATCTGGGGGTAAATCTCTTCCGTATAACTTGATATACATGGGTGTAGACCAACAGGCCGGGTTTACGAGGGCGGACCTCACCGGATTGACGTACACGTATGCGCAACCCAGTTACAAAGGAAGCAAAACTCAATCCCCCAGTTTTGCTTCTATGGGTAGAACTTACGGAGATGCTCTATGTTCCAGGGGTTGGGAAGAGGCACTCCTTCAGTTGTGGCAAGGCGGACACACCCGGGTCGGCATATTTCCGTCACCTTGAAGGGTCCTTCCCAACTGGGGGAGAGTTTATGGAGCCCTTCTCGGTTCAGTACTCGCCTTAGGACTAGGTCCCTGACCCTGAGCTCCCTACTATGCACGAACCGTTGGTGGTAGCGCCTGAGCGCTTGGTTGTACTGTGCATTTCGGATCGCCGCTCGCCATCTGCGTTCGTCGATGAAGTCCACGTCCTCACGCCGTAGCTGTTCCTGCATAGACTCATCGAAAGATTGGACTCGTGGGGAGCTCATAATAATTTCCAGGGATAGACATGCTTCGGCCCATAGACCAGGAAGAACGAGGTCTCCCCGGTAGCTCGGATGGGTGTGGTTTGGTTCCCCCATAGCACGGACAGAAGTTTGTTGACCCAATTTGCACCATGCTTTTTAAAGCAGTCATAGGTGCGTGCCTTGAGTCCCCTGAGGATTTCTACGTTTGCCCTCTTAGCTTGGCCTTTGCTCCTGGGATGAGCCACAGACGCAAAGCAGAGCTGGGTGCCGATGCCCTCACAATACTCTTGGAAGAGCCGACTTGTAAACTGGGTCCCGTTGTCCGTAATGATACGGCTTGGTACCCCAAATCTACAGACAATCGACTTGAGGAAAGCAACAGCAGCACCCTGGGTGATATTGACCATAGGGTGGCCTCTGGCCACTTTGTGAACTTGTCAATTGTGACAAAGAGGAAACGGTACCCGCCGACGGCCCTGGGGAATGGTCCCAGGATATCCACCCCCATATGACGAATGGCCAGGAGGGTGGAATCATCTGCAGATCCTGAGCTGGTGTGTGTATCTGCTTTGCATGGAACTGACATGCCTTGCAGGACTTTACCATCTCAGCTGCATCCTGGAGAGCGGTTGGCCAGTAGAAGCCGTGCCGGAAGGCCTTACCGACCAGTGTGTGGGATGACAAATGACTTCTGCACTCACCTCCATGGATCTCCGTGAGTAACTCACGGCCCTCCTCCTGGGTGATGCACCGCATGAGAATGTCGTTGGCACCACGGCGATAGAGATCCCCTTCTACCACCGCGTATCGTTTAGCCAACCGCAGTATGCGCTCTGCGGACTCAGGAAGGATATTTTCCTTCAGGTAGTCCCGGATCTCAAAGATCCATGCATCGGGACCACTCTGAGATACTGGCTATGACGCTAAGAGGTTGGCAGGACCCTGTGTAGCGCACACAATTTTTGGTGGGTTCTGTAGATGGTATGCCACTGGGACCGCTAGCTTCGAGGTGCTAGTCTTGTCCCCTTCGCCCGATTCGGCAGGCTGGGCGGTAGGTCTTAGCAGCCGTCTTTCAAAGATGCCCTCGGGCACGGGTGCCCAAGTTGATGCCCTCGTGGAGAGTTCATCTGCCGCTGAGTTGTTAGCCCGAGGAACATGTTGCAGTTCCAGGGCCGTGAAGTCTTTTTCCAGCTTCCTTACGTGGAGGAGGTAAGCTACGAGCCTGAGCTCGTTGCAGCTACATTCCTCGCAGACCTGTTTGATAATCAGCTGGGAGTCCCCCTTCACGAGGAGCTGGCGGATCCCTACGGATAGGGCCACAGACAAGCCAAAGATCAGCGCCTCATACTCTGCCATGTTGTTGGTGGCCTTGAACTCAAGGTGCACCATGTACTTCACTTGATCTCCGCTTGGGTCGATGAGGACCACTCCAGCACCACCACCCTACTGACGGGCGGATCCGTCAAAGAAGAGCATCCAATGTGGCTTGGTGAAGACCAGGACCCTAGGCTCCGCAGGTGTGGGGTCCAAATCAGGATCCGGACCCCCAGGAGTACTCGGGGGAGGGGTCCACTCCACGATGAAGTTAGCCTGGACTTGGCTCTTGACAGCGTGGCGAGGCTGGAAGTCTAGCTGGAACTCAGCAAGTTCCGCTGCCCACTTGGCAACGTTGCCTGTGGCATTAGAGTTGTGGAGGATGGCCCTTAACGAGAAGGAGGTCACCACCACGACCCTGTGTGCCTGAAAATAGTGACGCAGCTTCCTAGACGCAACAAGCACATCGTAGATAAGCTTGTGTGTCTCAAGGTACCTAGCCTTCGCCTGATGGAGGACCTCGCTAACGTAGTAGACCGACTTCTGTATGGTTCGGACCCCTACGGTTGGCCCCGGGCCCTCAAGGTCCGTGGTGGTCAGACCACCACCTTCTCCTAGGGGAACCTCCTGACTCCCCTAGGAATGTTGCTCCGTCCTTTCGACGACTAGCACCATGCTCACCACCTCTGTAGCCGCTGCAATATATAAGTACAGCGGCTCCCCTGGCTCCGGAGCTACCAGTATCGGTAGGGACACAAGGTGCTGCTTCAACTCTTAGAAGGCTCACTCTGCCTCCTCGATCCAAGAGAATGGACCGGACTTCCGTAAGAGCTTGAAGAAGGGTAGCGCCCTCTCAGCCAGCCTTGAGATGAAGCGGCTAGGGGCGGCCAGTGACCCCGTGAGCTTTTGGACGTCCTTGATCCGGGCTGGAGGCCTCATTGCCTCAATTGCCCTGATCTTCTCTGGGTTTGCTTCAATGCCCCGGTGTGAAACCTGGAATCCGAGCAACTTCCCGGCGGAGACTCCAAAGACACACTTCTCCGGGTTTAGCTTTGTGCGTGTTGCCCGCAGCTTGTCAAAGACCAGGGTCAAGTCTTCCACTAGAGTCGACCCTCTCTTAGTCTTGACCACGATGTCATCGACGTATATCTCTATCCTGTCCCTAATCAGGGTCAATGGACTATCTTCGAGGCTTCTGACTCACCGGTTTGGCGTCAGGGTGGATCTTCTGATGGTGCTCAATCACCTCCCTGGGGATCCCAGGCATCTGCGACGGTTCCCATGCGAACACGTCGGCATTTGCCTGGAGGAAGGCGACGAGCGCGAGTTCCTATTTCTCCTCCAGATTGCCCGCGATGCGGGTGGTCTAGGAGGAGTCCACGCCGACCTGGATGGCCTTGACGGGACCGTCGTCTGCTCCAGATGGCTGCACCTTTGGCACCTTGGCAGGCGCCTTGGTACCGGAAGTTGAGGGGTCCCTCCCTCCGTCGTCCGGGCGAGCAGTTTCTGCCGCCAGGGCATGCAGCTTCTCAATAGCCGCAAGCGCAGCGGCGCGGTCGCCCCGCACGGTGAGGACCCCAGTAGAGGACAGCATCTTGAGGACCAAATACCTGTAATGGGCAATGGCTATGAACTGGTACAGGGCCGGCTTGCCAATGATGGCATTGAAGGGGAGGTTAACCTCCACGACGTCGAACTGGACGTTCTCTGTGCGGAAGTTTTCCTCGGTCCCGAATGTAACCGGGAGTGCGATGCTCCCAAGGGGATACACCGGTTGTGGGCCCACTCCGGAGAATGGACGAGAGGGTCCCAGTCGAGACCATGGGATCTGCAGCTGCTTGAATGCAGCATGGCTGATGATGTTGAGCCCAGCCCCACCGTCAATCAGGACATGATGCAGCCGCATGTTGGCGATGACAGGGGCGGTGATGAGCAGTAGTATACCGACCCCTGCCATGTTTTTGGGGCAGTCGGATGCCTCGAAGGAGATAGTGGTGCTCCTCCACCACTGATGTGGAGCAGCCTTCTGGACCCCTGGGACCATCGAAAGGACCTCTCGGTGCAGGGACTTGACGTTCCTACGGGAGGTGAGCTCCCAGCTCCCGCCGTACATCACGTACAGCTTCTTGCGGCGGTCGTTGTCGTCACCAGAGTCGGAGTCTCTAGTGAAAACGTCCTTGAGGACCCCCTTAGGTGACTGATACCCGAGGTCCCGTTCTCCCACAGCCACATCACCTTCGTCAACCTTCTCCTTGCCAGGTCGGCGATGAGGCGGCGAGCCATCCTTGGAAGCCTGCTCGCGTCGCTCGCTGACGCGCTTCGCGAGCTTGATGATCTCGCGGCATTTCGAGGCGTTGTGGCGACTGTTGGGGTGCACAGGGCATGACCCACTGTTGCCTCCTGAAAGGGAAATGTGCCCTTGGGCCATTTCTATAAGATTTTGGTGATTAAGTGCTCCACACAAATGCCTTGAGTGATATTTGTGCCAAAGACTCAAGAAGTGCAAATCAAGATTAAAGGTATGTTTCTAGACTTAGTACATTGTTTTGAAGACTAATGTATTATGTCTAAGTGCTAGAAACAGGAGAAATTGTTTTGGAGAAAAGTTGGCTATGTTTAGCCAAAAGGCTGCTCGGTCTGGGTGCACCGGACTGTCCGGTAGTGCACCGGACTGTCCGGTAGTGCACCGGACAGTGTCTGGTGTGCCAGGATTAGTCCCGATGAACAGCCTACTCTCGGGTCTCGACGACGACGTATGGCTATAAATCACCGGACTGTCCGGTGAGTTGTCTGCGGCGAAATCGTCGCTCTCGGGAATCATTCAACGGCGTACGACTATAATTCACCGGACTGTCCGGTGGTGCACCAGACTGTCCGGTGAGCCAACGGTCAGTCGTGCAATCCGCACGTGACGAGTGGCCGAGCCAACGGTCAGATGGGGGCACCTGACTGTCCGGTGTGCACCAGACAGTGTCCGGTGCGCCAACGGCTCCGAATCTTCAACGGTCGGCTGCACCAATTTAGGAAAGCAATTTGCACCAGACAGTGTACAGTGGATGTCCGGTGGTGCACCGGACTGTCCGGTGCGCCACCCGATAGAAGGCAAGAATTGCCTTCTCAGATTGCTTCCAACGGCTCCTAGCTACCTTGGGGCTATAAAAGGGACCCCTAGGCGCATGAAGGAGTACACCAAGCATTCGTTGATCATCTCTAAGCACCAAGACTTCACTCTAGCACATTCGATTCGTTGTGATAGCAATTTGAGCTCATCTTGAGTTGAGAACTCCGTGTGTGAACTTAGAGCTCAAATTGTGATTAGTGTGCGTGTTCGTCTCTTGCTTTGGGTCTTGTGTGCGTTGCTTTTCCCTCCCTTACATCCGTGCTTCTTTGTGATCTTCAAATTGTAAGGGCGAGAGGCTCCAAGTTGTGGAGATTCCTCGCAAATGGGATATAGTGAAGGAAAGAAAAACACCGTGGTATTCAAGTTGATCATTGGATCACTTGAAAGGGGTTGATTGCAACCCTCGTCCATTGGGACGCCACAACGTGGAGGTAGACAAGTGTTGGACTTGTCGAACCACGGGATAACTCGCGTGTCTCTTGTGATTGCTTTTTGTGTGAATGTTGTGATTCACAAGAGCTCGCTTTATAGTCACTTGGCATTATCTCTCTAACACTTAACCAAGTTTTGTGGCTATAAGTTTTAAGTTTTTACAGGATCACCTATTCACCCCCCCCTCTAGGTACTTTCAATTGGTATCGGAGCTGTTCTCTTCACGAAAGGGACTAATCGCCCGAAGAGATGGATCCTAAGGGAAAGGGGATGGTGGTCAAATATAAGGAGAAGGAATCCGTCTTCAACGAGCCAAGAGACGATAAGCCCACTGACTCTGGCTCGAGTCACAAGAAGAAGGACGAGAAGAAGAAGAGGCACATCAAGAAGATAGTCTACTACGACAGCGACGAGTCCTCTTCTTCTCAAAAAGACGACGACGAAGAGAAAAAGAAAATGGTTAACTCAAACTTTTCTGTTGATTATTCTCGTATTCCATCTAACTCCAATGCTCATTTACTTTCAATTCCACTTGGGAAACCTCCGCACTTTGATGGAGAGGACTACGGATTTTGGAGTCACAAAATGCGTAGCCACTTGTTCTCTCTCCATCCAAGTATATGGGAGATAGTAGAAAATGGAATGCAATTTGATAGTACTGATAATCCCATGTTTATCAATGAACAAATTCACAAAAATGCACAAGCTACCACTGTTCTATTAGCATCCTTGTGTAGGGAAGAATACCATAAGGTGAGCGGCTTGGATAATGCCAAGCAGATTTGGGACACCCTCAAGATCTCGCATGAGGGGAACGACGTCACCATGATCACCAAGATGGAGTTGGTGGAGGGCGAACTGGGAAGGTTCGCAATGATCAGGGGGAGGAGCCAACTCAAACGTACAACAGGCTCAAGACCCTGGTCAACAAAATAAGGAGCTATGGAAGCACGAGATGGACGGACCACAACGTCGTCCGGCTTATGCTAAGGTCCTTCACTGTCCTTGATCCTCATCTTGTAAACTCTATTCATGAAAATCCTAGGTACACCAAGATGACGCCCGAAGAAATACTCGGAAAGTTTGTAAGCGGGCGAATGATGATCAAGGAGGCAAGATACGTTGATGAGGCGTTGAATGGCCCAATGCCGATCCACGAGCCTCAAACCGTTGCTCTCAAAGCAACAAATAGCAGGGAGGTGCTACCTAGCAAGGTGGCGCAAGTTGAGGCGGCTGGGCTTAACGAGGAAGAAATGGCCCTCATCATCAAGCGCTTCAAGACGGCGCTAAAGGGTCGCAAGGAGCATCCCAACAAGAGCAAGATGAAGGGAAAGCGCTTCTGCTTCAAGTGTGGTAAGTATGGTCATTTTATAGCAAATTGTCCCGGCAATACTAATGACTAGGAACAAGAGAAAAGCGGGAAGAAGGAAAAGAAGAAGGCCTACAAGAAGGCGAAGGGCGAGGCACACCTCGGCAAAGAGTGGGACTCGGATTGTTCGTCGTCCGACTCCGACGACGAAGGACTCGCCGCCTCGGCCTTCAACAAGTCGTCAGTCTTCCCCAACGAGCGCCACACTTGTCTAATGGCAAAGGAAAAGAAGGTAAACACTAGAGAAACTCCTAAGTACTCTACTTCTAGTGATGAGGACTCTAGTGATGATGAAATTGATTACACTAGTCTGTTCAAAGGATTAGATAGAGCAAAAGTAGAAAAGATCAATGAATTGATTGATGCTCTAAATGAAAAGAATAGACTTTTAGAAAAGCAAGAGGATCTTTTATATGAAGAGCATGATAAATTTGTAAGTGTGCAAAAGTCTCTTGCTTTAGAAGTTAAAAGGAATGAAATGCTTTCTTGTGAATTATCCACTTGTCATGAGACTGTGGCTAGCTTAAGAAATATTAATGATGATTTAAATGCTAAGCTAGAAGTAGCAAATAAATCTAGTTCTTGTGTAGAGCATGTTGTGATTTGCAATAGGTGTAAGGATTTTAATGTTGATGCTTGTAGTGAACATTTAATTTCTATTACTAGATTAAATGATGAAGTGGCTAGTCTTAATGCCCAACTTAAGACTAGCAAAAATGACTTTGATAAACTAAAATTTGCAAGGGATGCCTACACTATTGGTAGACACCCCTCTATTAAGGATGGGCTTGGCTTTCGAAGGAAAGCCAAGAACTTTACAAGTCAAAAGGCTCCCATTTTCAACAAGGAAAAAGGGAAGGCTCCTATGGCTAGTAGTCAAAAGAATCATGCATTTATTTATGATAGAAAATTTTCTAGGAATGCTCATCATAATAGGAGTTTTAATGCTTATGATTCACATGCCATGATTGGTTCAAGTTCTTCCTTTGTGCATAGTAGAAACATGCCTAGGAACAATGTTGTTCATCATGTACCTAAGAAAATGCAAAATAAATCTGCTACTGTTTTTCATGCCTGCAACGCTGATTTTATACTTTCATGTAAAAATAAGAAAGTGGTTGCTAGGAAATTGGGGACAAAATGCAAGGGAGATAAAACTTGCATTTGGGTCCCTAAGGCTATTGTTACCAACCTTGTAGGACCCAAGAGTTGGGTACCTAAAACCCAAGCCTAATTTGCCTTGCAGGTTTATGCATCCGGGGGCTCAAGCTGGATTATCGACAACGGATGCACAAACCACATGACGGGAGAGAAGAAGATGTTCACCTCCTACGTCAAGAACAAAGATTCCCAAGATTCAATCATATTCGGTGACGGGAATCAAGGCAAGGTTAAAGGACTAGGAAAGATAGCCATTTCATCCGAGCATTCCATATCTAATGTGTTTTTAGTTGAATCGCTCGGGTATAACTTGTTGTCCGTTAGTCAATTATGTAATATGGGTTACAATTGCTTATTTACCAATGTAGATGTGTCTGTCTTTAGAAGGAGTGATGGTTCATTAGCTTTTAAGGGTGTACTAGATGACAAACTCTATTTAGTTGATTTTTCGAAGGAGGAGGCCGGTCTAGATGCATGCTTAATTGCTAAGACTAGCATGGGCTGGCTGTGGTATCGCCGTCTAGCACATGTTGGGATGAAGAACCTTCACAAACTTCTAAAGGGAGAACATGTGTTAGGTCTAACAAATGTGTTTTTCGAGAAAGATAGACCTTGTGCAGCTTGTCAAGCAGGCAAACAGGTGGGAAGCGCTCATCACAACAAGAATGTGATGACTACATCAAGACCTCTGGAGCTACTACATATGGACCTCTTCGGACCCGTCGCCTACTTTAGCATCGGGGGAAGTAAGTATGGTCTTGTTATTGTCGATGTTTTTTCCCGCTTCACTTGGGTATTCTTTTTGCAGGATAAATCAGAAACCCAAGGGACCCTCAAGCGCTTTCTAAGGCGAGCTCAAAACGAATTTGAACTCAAGGTGAAAAAGATTAGAAGCGACAACGGGTCTGAGTTCAAGAACCTTCAAGTGGAGGAGTTCCTTGAGGAGGAAGGAATCAAGCACGAGTTCTCCGCTCCCTACACACCACAGCAAAATGGTGTGGTAGAGAGGAAGAACAGGACGCTCCTAGATATGGCGAGGACGATGCTTGGAGAATTCAAGACGCCCGAGCGGTTTTGGTCGGAAGCTGTGAACACAGCTTGCCACGCCATAAACTGGGTCTACCTTCATCGCCTCCTCAAGAAGACGTCATATGAACTCCTAATCGGTAACAAACCCAATGTTTTGTATTTTCGAGTTTTTGGGAGTAAATGCTACATTCTAGTGAAGAAAGGTAGGAATTCAAAATTTGCTCCCAAAGCTGTAGAAGGGTTTTTGTTAGGTTATGACTCAAATACAAAGGCGTATAGAGTCTTCAACAAATCATCGGGTTTGGTTGAAGTCTCTAGCGACGTTGTATTTGATGAAGCTAATGGCTCTCCGAGAGAGCAAGCTGATCTTGATGATGTAGATGAGGATGATGTTCCAACGGACGCAATACGCACCATGGCTATTGGAGATGTGCGACCACAGGAACACCAAGTGCAAGATCAACCTTTTTCCTCAACAATGGTGCACCCCCCAACTCAAGATGATGAACAGGTTCCTCAAGAGGAGGCGTGTGATCAAGGGGGAGCACAAGAAGACCAAGTTGAGGAGGAAGAAGCACCACGGGCCCCTCCAACTCAAGTTCGAGCGACGATTCAAAGGAATCATCCCATCGACCAGATTTTGGGTGACATAAGCAAGGGAGTAACCACTCGCTCTAGATTAGCTAATTTTTGTGAGCATTACTCTTTTGTCTCTTCTATTGAGCCTTTTAGGGTAGAGGAGGCCTTGCTAGATCCGGACTGGATGTTGGCCATGCAGGAAGAGCTCAACAACTTCAAGCGAAATGAAGTTTGGACACTGGTGCCACGTCCCAAGCAAAACGTTGTGGGAACCAAGTGGGTGTTCCGCAACAAACAGGACGAGCATAGGGTGGTGACAAGGAACAAGGCTCGACTTGTGGCAAAAGGTTATGCCCAAGTCGCAGGTTTGGACTTTGAGGAGACCTTTGCTCCTGTGGCTAGGCTAGAGTCGATTCGCATTTTGTTAGCCTATGCCGCTCACCATTCTTTCAGGTTGTTCCAAATGGACGTGAAGAGCGCTTTCCTCAACGGGCCAATCAAGGAGGAGGTGTACATTGAGCAACCCCCTGGCTTTGAGGATGAACGGTACCCCGACCATGTGTGTAAGCTCTCTAAGGCGCTCTATGGACTTAAGCAAGCCCCAAGAGCATGGTATGAATGCCTTAGAGATTTTCTAATTGCTAATGCTTTCAAGGTTGGGAAAGCCGATCCAACTCTTTTTACTAAGACTTGTGATGGTGATCTATTTGTGTGCCAAATTTATGTCGATGACATAATATTTGGTTCTACTAACCAAAAGTCTTGTGAAGAGTTTAGCAGGGTGATGACTCAGAAATTCGAGATGTCGATGATGGGCGAGTTGAACTACTTCCTTGGATTCCAAGTGAAGCAACTCAAGGAAGGCACCTTCATCTCTCAAACAAAGTACACGCAAGACTTGCTCAAGCGGTTTGGGATGAAGGATGCCAAGCCCGCAAAGACTCCAATGGGAACCGACGGACACGTCGACCTCAACAAAGGAGGTAAGTCCGTTGATCAAAAGGCATACCGGTCTATGATAGGGTCTTTACTTTATTTATGTGCTAGTAGACCGGATATTATGCTTAGCATATGCATGTGTGCTAGATTTCAATCCGACCCAAGGGAGTGTCACCTTGTGGCCGTTAAGCGAATTCTTAGATATTTAGTTGCTACGCCTTGCTTTGGGATCTGGTATCCAAAGGGGTCTACCTTTGACTTGATTGGATACTCAGACTCCAACTATGCTGGATGTAAGGTCGATAGGAAGAGTACATCAGGGACGTGCCAATTCCTAAGAAGGTCCCTGGTGTCGTGGAGTTCTAAGAAATAAACCTCCGTTGCCCTATCCACCGCTGAGGCCGAGTACGTTGCCGCAGGACAGTGTTGCGCGCAACTACTTTGGATGAGGCAAACCCTCCGGGACTTTGGCTACAATCTGAGCAAAGTCCCACTCCTATGTGACAATGAGAGTGCTATCCGCATGGCAGACAATCCTGTTGAACACAGCCACACAAAGCACATAGACATCCGGCATCACTTTTTGAGAGACCACCAGCAAAAGGGAGATATCGAAGTGTTTTATGTTAGCACCGAGAACCAGCTAGCCGATACCTTTACCAAGCCTCTAGATGAGAAGACCTTTTGCAGGCTGCGTAGTGAGCTAAATGTCTTAGATTCGTGGAACTTGGATTGATCTATAGCATACATGTGTTTTATGCCTTGATCATGTTCCATTATGCATTTTATTGCTTATTTATGGTGCTCAAGTTGTGCAAGGGATCCCCGGACCTCACAAGTCCATGTGTGAATGATGCACATACTTAGGGGGAGAAATGCTACAACTTGACCCTTTGAGACTAACTGTGTGCTTGAGTTTTCTTAATTTAGTCTCAAAGGTGGATTGAAAGGGAAAAGGTGAACTTGGACCATGCAAGACTTCCACTGCACTCCGATGAGAGGGTAATTTACTCCAAGTTCATCTCCATGCCCTTATTGCCTTTTTACTCTTAATTGAAGATTTTGGTGAGGCAATGGGGTTTTTGGGCCAATAACAATCCTGTTTTGGTGCTTAATGCCAAAGGGGGAGAAATTAAGGCCAAAGCAAATGGATCAGCTACCACTTGAGAATTTTGAAAATAGTAGAGTTAGAGCTTTTGTTTTGTCAAAATACTCTTGTTGTCTCTTATTGTCAAAAGTTGGTCTCTTGTGGGGAGAATGTTTGATTATGGGAAAAACGGGGAGTTTTTGAATCTTTGATCAATTTCTCTTGGAATACCTCTCTCTATGCCTCAACAAGTGAATTTGACTTAGATATAGGAAATTGAGTTTGATTTGCAAAAACAAACCAAGTGGTGGCAAAGAATGATCCAAATATGCCAAATTTGAATCAAAAACAAAATTTTGTTCTCATCTGCATTGATGTTGCACTTCTTTTAGTTGTTTTTTGTTGTGTTGGCATAAATCACCAAAAAGGGGGAGATTGAAAGGGAAATGTGCCCTTAGGCCATTTCTATAAGATTTTGGTGATTAAGTGCTCCACACAAATGCCTTGAGTGATATTTGTGCCAAAGACTCAAGAAGTGCAAATCAAGATTAAAGGTATGTTTCTAGACTTAATACATTGTTTTGAAGACTAATGTATTATGTCTAAGTGCTAGAAACAGGAGAAATTGTTTTGGATAAAAGTTGGCTATGTTTAGCTAAAAGGCTGCTCGGTCTGGGTGCACCGGACTGTCCGGTGGTGCACCCAACAGTGTCCGGTGTGCCAGGATCAGTCCCGATGAACAGCCTACTCTCGGGTCTCGACGGCGGCGTACGGCTATAAATCACTGGACTGTCCGGTGAGTCGTCTGCGGCGAAATCGTCGCTCTCGGGAATCATTCAACGGCGTACGGCTATAATTCACCGGACTGTCCGGTGGTGCACCGGACTGTCCGGTGAGCCAACGGTCGGCCGAGCCAACGGCCGGCCGCGCAATCCGCGCGTGACGAGTGGTCGAGCCAACGGTTAGATGGGGGCACCGGACTGTTCGATGTGCACCAAACAGTGTCCGGTGCGCCAACGGCTCCAAATCTTCAACGGTCGGCTGCACCAATTTAGGAAAGCAATCTGCACCGGACAGTGTATAGTAGATGTCCGGTGGTGCACCGGACTGTCTGGTGCGCCACCCGACAGAAGGCAAGAATTGCCTTCTCAGATTGCTTCCAACGGCTCCTAGCTGCCTTGGGGCTATAAAAGGGACCCCTAGGCGCATGAAGGAGTACACCAAGCATTCTTTGATCATCTCTAAGCACCAAGACTTCACTCTAGCGCATTCGATTCGTTGTGATAGCAATTTGAGCTCATCTTAAGTTGAGAACTCCGTGTGTGAACTTAGAGCTCAAATTGTGACTAGTGTGTGTGTTCGTCTCTTGCTTTGAGTCTTGTGTGTGTTGCTTTTCCCTCCCTTACATCCGTGCTTCTTTGTGATCTTCAAATTGTAAGGGCGAGAGGCTCCAAGTTGTGGAGATTCCTCGCAAACGGGATATAGTGAAGGAAAGAAAAACACTGTGGTATTCAAGTTGATCATTGGATCACTTGAAAGGGGTTGATTGCAACCCTCGTCCATTGGGACACCACAACGTGGAGGTAGACAAGTGTTGGACTTGTCGAACCACGGGATAACTCGCGTGTCCCTTGTGATTGCTTTTTGTGTCATTGTAGTGATTCGCAAGAGCTCGCTTTATAGTCACTTGGCATTATCTCTCTAACACTTAACCAAGTTTTGGTGGCTATAAGTTTTAAGTTTTTACAGGATCACCTATTCACCCCCCCCCCCCTCTAGGTGCTTTCACCTCCCTGTGGTCGTGGGTGCTTGCCACGCTCGTTTCGTCCCCCAGTCATAGCTGCGACGAACGGAGCAGCAGACTACGGCCTCTCATGGCCGCGGTTCTTCTTCTTGTTGTTGCCGCCTTGGGTGACGGCACCCGAGCCACCCATCTGGGTAACTCCGGCCTGTGGTGCCGAGTGCCATGCACGGCCCTCGGCAGCTCTGGCACATTTGTCGGCTAGAGCGAAGAGCGTGGTGACGGTTTCCGCGTCTTGCGTCGCCAGCTTCTCCAACATCTTCTCATCACGCACCCCTGTCGGAAAGCAGTGATAATGGAGGCATCGAAGACACGAGGTATAGTCCTTCGTACCTTGGTGAAGCGGGCGATGAAAGCCTGGAGGGTCTCCCTGGGTTCTTGCCTTATGGCATGGAGATGAGCCTCCACGCCATGCTGCTGATAAGCACTGACAAATTTCACTGTGAACCGTGCACAGAGCTCTTCCCAGGAGTAGATGGACCCCGGGGTGAGATTCATGAGCCAGGTCTGGGCCGGCCCTGTCAAGGCTACATGGAAGTAACTCGCCATTACGACAGTGTTTCCGTCGGCTGCCGTAATGGCAGTGATGTAGACCTACAAGGATTCCGACGGGTTTGATGTACCGTCGTACTTCTCTGACAGGTGTGGCCGGAACTTGGGCGACCAAGTCGCTGCGTGGAGGTGATCTGCTAGCGCGGCACAACCCACACTGACCAATGGGACACCCGTGTGGATTCGGGCACCCCTTGGAGTTTGTGGCGCAAGCGGAGCGAAGTCCTGATCGAGGTTGCGACCCTCAAAGTTTAGCCGGCGCTCACGCGCCCTCTCCAGAGAGACTCATGCGTCCTTGCCCGCACGCCTACGGTTGAGTTCTGCTTGCAGGTCATCAGGCCTCTCCAGAGATATTGGAGCATCCTCACCCGCACGCCTATGGTTGAGCTCCACCCGCAGGACCTCAGTATGTGCGGCCTTCACTGAGGGTGAGCGCACTGACGCCGACGCCTCATGTTGATGCCGGAATGACCGAGGTCTGGGTCTGGCCGAGCCAGAATGCGCCATGCCGAGGAGACGGTCGACATCGTCACACCACTGCTTCATGGCCCCCGGCGAGGCCGTGGAACTTGGAGGGTGACGTAACAGAGGGTGGTGTAACAACTCCCTGGCTGCAGACAACGCCTCAGGAGCATCCCTTGACGGAGCCTGGGATGTCTGCGCAGGCGTATGCTGCTGCGCAGCGCGCACAGCAGCAGCACCAGGCGCAGGGCGATTGGAGCCCCGTGACATGGAAGACACAGCCTCTTCCTTCATAAGGAAATCCTCAGGGGACAAGCCGCGGTGCTCGACGATCTGAACCATCGTGCCGAGCAAGGAAACAAGGAAAAACCTAAAGTCAAAGCCCCCTACCTGGCGCGCCAAATGTCGGTGGGGAAAAATCCACCGGCCGGGTGGCGGAACGCACCTGCCCTAATCCTAAGATGAGGATGGGGCCTAAGCGGTTTGCCTATCTATTGTAAGGTGGATGAACACACGAGAACACGAGCGATTATAGTGGTTCAGGCCATCGGAGCGTAATACCCTACCTCCACTGTGTGTAAGCTGTATTGAGTATGAGTTTGAGCGTGTGATTGAGTCTGTTCTTGTAACGTTGTATGCCTTCCCTTTTATAGTTTAAGGGAGGCACATACAACAATACCGAGCCTCGACATGCGGGCCCAGGAGCATAATGGAAGAAATACATTATGGGAATATCTAATGCTAACAGAGTAACGTATGAGTATTCAGCGGAAGTAATGATGGTCGCGGTCCATGCAACATTGATAGGCAGTAACCCGCACGAGTAATGGTGATTGATTGCCCTCGATATAGTAACGTGCGAGTAATTGCGTGGCCCATGTATCGTGGTCTGGGCACGCCGCCTGTCAGTGGAATGGACAGGTGCATGCCTTATCCGCAATGAATGCGAAGGCGTGTGTAGCCTAGAGGCGTCATGCCAGGTTCCGCCCGTTGTCTTATGCCGCACGTAGTACGCCACGTGGCAGCATCGGGTCTCCGCCTGAGCGGGGAACAAAAGTGTATGCGGACAGGTCCGGACACGTGTCGGCACGGGACCCCCACCTTAAAGCCCGGGCGTGTTCTGTCCTGGAACCTTGGGACCCTAATGCGGGCGGCCTGGACCCCATGCCGGGGGGGTCCGGATCCCATTCCAGGGGTCCGGTCCGTACACATGGGGGTCCTGGACCAAACTTGGAGGTCCGAACTGTATATCCAGGGGTCTAGCACTTTCCCATGGAGGTCCGGACTCACTATTGATGTCTTGGAGTATATCAGTTTCTCTAGACACGTGGCGGCCCCGGACCCACCTATGTGGTGGGGTCAGGCACTGTTGCTGGCCCAGAGTAGTCGCCCGAGGCTGGGGCGAGTCATGGCCTGGTCCCACGTACAGCTCTTTTACCATGCGACTAAAGACAGCCACGTCGATACTGCGTCTTTATACAGTAGTAAGGGGTACCCTAGTTTCAGGGTACCGACAGTACCAAAGACCCAACTTAGGTGTATGAACTAAATATCTCAAGATTCTTTTCACGGCCCTAAGGTGAACTTCCTTAGGATCGACTTGGAATCTTGCACACATGCATACGGAAAGCATAATATCCGGTCGAGATGCACATAAATAGAGTAAAGATATTATCATCGACCGGTATACCTTTTGATCTACGGATTTACCTCCTGTGTCGAGGTCGAGATGCCCATTTGTTCCCATGGGTGTCTTGATGGGCTTGGCGTCCTTCATCCCAAACTTGGTTAGAATGTCTTGAATATACTTCGTTTGACTAATGAAGGTGCCCTCTTGGAGTTGCTTGACATGAAATCCTAGAAAATACTTCAACTCCCCCATCATAGACATCTTGAATTTTCGAATCACGATCCTACTAAACTCTTCACAAGTATATTTGTTAGTAGACCTAAATATGATATCATCAACATAAATTTAGCATACAAATAAATCATTTGTAATAGTTTTAGTAAAGAGAGTAGGATCGGCTTTGCCGACTTTGAAGCCATTATTGATAAGAAAGTCTCTTAGGCATTCATACCATGCTCTTGGGGCTTGCTTGAGCCCATAAAGCGCCTTAGAGAGTTTATACACATGATTAGGGTACTCACTATCTTCAAAGCTGGGAGGTTGCTCAACATAGACCTCTTCCTTTATTGGTCCATTGAGGAAGGCACTTTTCACGTCCATTTGGTAAAGCTTAAAGCCATGGTAAGTAGCATAGGCAAGTAATATACGAATTGACTCAAGCCTAGCTACGGGTGCATAGGTTTCACCGAAATCCAAACCTTCGACTTGTGAATATCCATTGGCCACAAGTCGGGCTTTGTTCCTTGTCACCACACCATGCTCATCTTGCTTGTTGCGGAAGACCCACTTGGTTCTTACAACATTTTGGTTAGGACGTGGAACTAAATGCCATACCTCATTCCTTGTGAAGTTATTGAGTTCCTCTTGCATTGCCAAAACCCAATTCGAATCTCTTAATGTATCTTCCACCCTGTATGGCTCAATAGAAGACATAAAAGAGTAATGTTCACAAAAATGTGCGACACGAGATCGAGTGGTTACCCCCTTGTGAATATCGCTGAGGATGGAGTTCACGGGGTGATCTTGTTGTATCGCTTGGTGGACTCTTGGGTGTGGCGGTCTTTGACCCTGTTCTTCTTGATCACCTTCCTTGTCTTGATCATTGTCATCTCCCCCTTGATCATTGTCCTCCCCTTGAGGTGGCTCATCCTCTTGATCTTCATTTTCATTACTTTGAGCCCGATCCTCATCTTGGGTTGGTGGAGATGCTTGATTTGAGGATGATGGTTGATCTTGTGCTTGTGGAGGCTCTTCGGATTCCTTAGGACACACATCCCCAATGGACATGTTCCTTAGCACAACGCACGGAGCCTCTTCATCATCTAGTTCATCAAGATCAACTTGCTCTACTTGAGAGCCATTAGTCTCATCAAACACAATGTCACAAGAAACCTCAACTAATCCAGTGGATTTGTTGAAGACTCTATATGCCCTTGTGTTTGAGTCATAACCAAGTAAAAAGCCTTCTACAGCCTTAGGACCAAGTAAAAAGTGAGCATCAAGCGAAGGAGGGTGCGGATGGCTTGCAGCTAGCGGACATGGCGTAGATGGGGGCGAAGGCAATGAGCAGGGGTGGAGAGAGAGAGCATGGACAATGGTGTGCGGCCACACATGGGTGGGTGTGAGGTAGGGTCACAAGAGAGAGATGCGAACAAGAAGATGGCATGAGGGCACCAGAGACCTCAGACCATAGATCTTGGTGCCAAGTTTGACACAATGATCTGTATCACTGATATCAACGCCAAGGCTACGACACCGAGGTACCACCATGCCACTTCAACGATAATGTTGATGTAGGTACCTTAGCACCATGTTTCCACCATGGTCTATAGTCTCATGCTATAAGCCATGACGCATGATGCTGACCCTCACCATCCAAAACTAGATCCAAACCTAGATATAGTTCGACCAAAAATCCAAACCTATTTTTTTAAATAAGAGAGAATTGACTTAAAAGTCTAAACATGAGTTTTTAAGAGAGAGAGGGACAACTGACATAGATAAACCCCATAAAGCCTCCCAAAACAAGAATTACATTCTTTGTAGGAGATTGGGATTTTTTAATACATACTACCTGTTGGGAGCCAAAATGAGTGGCCGAACGGTCCGGCCCTATGGATGGACGGTCCGCGTGTGCGTAGAGCAGATTAGGGTTCCGAGTTTTGTGCTACGGTTGTTAGCTAGATTCGCGGAATTAACTCGGAAATTAGTTTGTAAAGGGTCTAGCCCCCCTCCTCTATAAATAGAGAGGTATACGACCGATTTGAAATTATCAATCAAATCAATAACACTTTTATTTCGCATTTATTTCCTAGAAGTAGTTCTAGTCTAGTTCTAGTTTAGCCTTCCAATCCCCAAATTCTTCGCTTCTCTTCGACTCTACGTTGATTAGAGGAGTCTAGGTCGGCCTGCCGAGCCTAGACATCACCTAGGATCTCTCCTCCCCGACAGGGTCCCTCCCAGGAGCGAGATCCAGGCGCCGCCGACGATCTTTCGCCGCCCATGCGCACGCGCGGACCACCCGACCCTACGGCACGGACCGTTCGACCGTCAGGCAGGAACCCTAGCCTCGCGCCGGGCCGCGGACCGTCCGCCCCTGTGCAGAGAGCACCGCCGCTGGTTCGTGTTGAGTGATTGGAGCCCTAAAAAGGTGTCAATATACTTTTTAGCGACTTCGCTGGGGATAACACATCTAGACCCATCAAATCGGCCCTCAATGGACGGTTCAAGAGATAGTTCTAAAGTCTCCTCCAGCAACTTTTATAGAGCCGACTTGGGAAACCTTGTCGGCTGACGAACAGCTCCAGTTCGAGAAGCATAAGGAGCAGCTGATTCAAGAGGCGAGACCAAAGTTCCTGGCCAACTTCAAGGTGGACAGAAACAACAAAGTCGTTCGACAACGGGCGATGGATCCGGCTTCGCTCCGACCCACACCAGATATCCCCAATGTAAGTAATACAAATGAGCTACAATCTCTTAAGAATTATATAGATGAACAGCGAGAACAAATGCAGAATATCATAGGGGGTATGCAAAACGATTATAGGCGACTAGTACGTGCATTTGATAAATCTAGTATTGCAAATTTTCCATCGCACGAGGTTGAATTAGGGGATAACACGTGTAATACATCGGCTATAGGTTGTCACGACCAGTCACAACCCCTTTATGGGATGCCGATGGACACATACCCTGAGCAACCGCAAATCGGCAGTAAAACAGCTGATCTGCACATGCCCGGACCATCCGCACGTGAGCGCGGACCGTCCGGGCCAGTAACAGCCGGGCCCATTTTTAATGAGTTACCCAGACATGCACCCGAGCCACCACATATGGCACAGAATCTAAACTACCCAGTCGGACCGTCCGCCTACAACGACGGACGGTCCGCATATAATCACAGACGGTCCGGGTATATGTTCGGACAGTCCACGTACGAGTCTTTTGAGGAGGATTGTTACCTGAATCCTCACCCGTCCCAGCAACACTTCCCATAACACTTTGCAATGCATCAGCCTATTAATACAAAATACAGAGCCCAAGAAAGCTTTCCGGCCCCGCCTAAAAGGCCGGAAAGGAACGATCAATCCTATGAGCCATATAGGGCAAATGGCAATGCACCACATAGCTCAAACCAGTGGGGGGAGGAAGACAACATGCTAATATCCAGCCAACCCCACCTATGTTTGACCAGAGAGCCGGTGGTCTCGCACCAGCTGCTATCGATATAGTAAGGGAGGAAATAGCCGGGGCGTTCCGAGATAAGCTCGGAGTAAGTATTGTCCCTGGGGGGCAATCATATCGGAAACCTTATGACAACCGATTTGATCATCACTCATACCCACAGGGAACCAGGATACCCGAATTCGCAAAATTTTCGGGTGATCAAGGGAAAAGCACACGCGAACACATTGGCCAGTTTCTAGCACAATTAGGAGAATTGGCCGACACGGAAGCATTCCGCGTGCGTTTATTTTCGTTATCCTTGACAGGAACAGCATTCGCATGGTACGCCACATTGCCTCCTAATTCCATTTCATCATGGGGGATTTAGAACAAAAATTTCATGACCACTTTTTCTCCGGTGACTATGAGTTAGATTTGGTAGACCTAGTAGCCTTGCGACAGGGGAAGACGAATCGGTTAATGACTATATCCGGAGATTTCAGGATACAAGACACCGATGTTTCCAAATACAATTAGCGGAAAAATAGCTAGCAGGATTAGCCTTCAATGGACTACGATATTATTTAAAAGAAAGATTAGAAGGTATCCAGTTCTTTACGCTAGCACAATTACATCGAAGAGCTTTGGCTTGTGAGAGCTGGAGCAAAGAAGCTACTAAAATAATTCGTCACAATGTGCATATAGTAGAGTGCGACCAGAGCAGCTCGGATGACGAATCAGCAGAGGTATACGCGGCTGAAATGGTTTGGCCAAAATAGGCCAAATCTTCGGCTTGTTCCTCCTTGCAGCCGGTTCAAAAGAAACGACAAGAGGAGGTTAAATTTACATTTAATGTTGGTAAATGTGATAAAATATTTGATGAATTACTCAAAATGGCAACATTAAAATAAATCACATTGTTCTATCCGCCGACGAGCTAAAACGTCGTGCATACTGCAAGTGGCATAACTCATTTTCTCATGCCACTAATGATTGTAATGTATTTGGACGATAGATTCAATCGACCATTAACGATGGACGATTGAAATTTCAGGAAATGCAGGTGGATACAGAGCCCTTTCCGATGAACATGATCGACTTCGAGGGCAAAAGGGTCCTAATTCGGCCCAGCACAGCCGATAAGGGAAAAGGCAAAGAAATCATCATCGGCAACACACGGGAGGCCGATGAAAATAATAAAATTTCTTGTAGGAAAGTAGTGGCAGAAAAGACTCCTGATGGAGGGGAGACCCTGAAGGTGACCATCACAGCCTTTAGCACTGGGGGCAAGCACAGACAGGGAGACATGCGCGGGAACCCATGCTGCGCATCACGGACGGTCCGCCATCTAGACACGAACGGTCCGAAGCTTCTCTGGACGGTCCGAAGACTTCTGGCGGACGGTCCGGCTACACTCAGGACCCGCAACAACCACGTACATTCAAACCACCACGACCAGAGATAGGTACGTGGAAAACAAATACATTTAAAGCAGCTGGTCGGCTGGTCAAATCCGGCCCAACTTTTGATCAATTGTTGTCCAAATATGTGAAAAAGAAGGCCGGTCCCAGTGACCGGCCAGCAAAGCGACCTCGCTCACCTATTCATGAGCAACGTCACGTAAGGCCGATTGGACCACCCTGCCAATCGGAAGAAATGAAAGGTCATACTGTACAATTGAGACCTAACATACCTACATGGACACCTCCACCCCTGTATCCACCTATGCCATATCCATACACATACATACCTCCACCATATGTTCCAAATCAAATGTGGGGCATGCCACCATATTCATTTGGTATGCCACAGTACCCCGCTTGGGGGGCACCCCAAACATCTGTATTCAACAGGTTGGCACCACTAGTACAAGACCGATTGAGCGCCGCTCAATCCGATCTCCAGGCACAGGACCAACAAGATTGCCGTACTACTCGGCCTCCAAGGCCGACTAATCCGGTAGGGGGGCATATGCTTGCAGCAACTGAAAGAACGACAAAAAAGGACATCATCAAAATAGGTACAGCGGATGTCGTCATACAAAAAGAAAGTGAAGGGTCGATAGTTTTTGGTGAATCGGCCAACACAAACAAAATAAAAGATACGACTGCCATCAAAATAGCCTATCCAAAATACTCCATGCCTCGATGGTGCTCAGCGGGATTGACATGGTCGCAAAAGCGAAAATTACATCGCCTAAGAGCAAAAGAGCATCGGAAAAAGGAGGCGGAAAAGATATTCAATGACACACATCCACAGTACCCGCCACCACAAAAGAAATAGAAACCAAAGGTCGTTGAGGAAAAGCAAACAGCCACAAAAATAGAAAATAAAAAAGCACTTGTGCAGCACCCTGCAGGTATGATAGACAGTCCGGCTAAAAAGGCTGGACCAGCTACAGAAGGTGCGGACCGTCTGACCCCTGAGTTCGGACCGTCCGCACCACACCAGGACGCCTCCGACAACGTACCGACATCAATGGAGGAGGACGACCTACTGGGAGAAGACCTGGTCGACTATGAGGCTTCTCCAGAACGCCTAGGTATGGATGTAAATGTTATTACATTTTCCGTCGATTGTACTATTGTCGGCGACGATGAACCTGTTGTTGCCCAGTTTGATCTTGGTCCTAAAGAAGCCGCCTTTACTAAACCAAAGGAATCGGTAAATCATTTAAAGCCGCTCTTCGTGCGCGGTCACATTGATGGGATACCGATTGCTAAAATGTTGGTAGATGGAGTGGTGGCTGTAAATCTAATGCCTTATTCATTGTACAGAAAATTAGGTAAACAAGATGACGAACTTGTCAAGACCAACATGACCCTCAGCGGTGTTGGAACTGATAGTTCGATCAAAGCCAGGGGAGTCACGTCCGTTGAGTTAACCATCGGGACTAAGACCCTTGCTGCTGCGTTCTTCGTCGCTGATGTAGAAGGAAATTACAGTCTAATCTTAGGCAGAGATTGGATTCATGCCAACCAATGTATACCTTCTACATTACATCAAATGTTAATACAATGGGTAGGCGATGATATAGAACAAGTACATGCTGATGTATCGGCTTGTATCGCTGTGGCCGATGCCCCTGTACTCTGGACTTATGAGACTGATACATGTCTCAGAGGAGTAGATTTTTCTGATTACCAGTTCATAAGTATAGATAAGAAGGGTTTCATTCCTGTAATGCTAGAGGCGATGGAGAATCGGCTAAATCCTAAATAAAGTTTAAATGATGAGTACACACAAAATTCATGAGTCCTTGGTCACGGACAGTTCGGCTTCTAAGGCCGAATGATCTGGTCTTTCACAAAATAGTTCAGATTTTAAAACCGAACATTCACCACAGCGTAAAGACAGTATTACGGATAATCCGGACCCCGAGACTGGAGAGTCCGCCATCACACAAAGATCATATGATTCCTCTATGGGAGACATGATAGAGGAATTCAGAGATCTTGATAAACTAGGACAAGGGTTTACATCGGCTGATCCTTTGGAGGAGATTGACATAGGAGATGGTAAAACTCCAAGGTCGACTTTTGTAAACAAGACTCTAGAGACCGATCCTAGAAATAAAATGATCGGTCTATTGAAGGAATATTCAGATTGCTTTGCTTGGAATTACATTGAGATGCCGGGATTAAGCCGAGAGACCGTAGAGCATCGGCTACCCATTAAGTCCGGTTTCAGACCTTTCAAGCAGAGAGCTAGAACATTTTGTCCAGATCTTCTCCCATGGATCAAGGACGAAATCCACCGGTTGCTAGAAGCTGATTTTATTATACCTTGCAGATACGCAGAATGGGTCTCCAATATTGTGCCGGTGGAGAAGGAGTCAGGTAAGCTTAGAGTATGCATTGATTTTCGCAATTTAAATATAGCAACTCTTAAAGATGAGTATCCCATGCCCATAGCCGACACATTAATCAATAATGCATCAGAGAATAGAATTATTTGCTTTCTTGATGATAATGCCGGATATAATCAGATTTTCATGGCCGAAGAAGATGCGTCTAAAACGGCCTTTATATGTTCGGGCTTCATTGGTTTATTTAAATGGGTTGTCATGACATTTGGTCTGAAAAATGCTAGTGCTACTTATCAGAGGGCTATGAATTTGATCTTCCATGAGCTATTGGGAAACACTGTGGAAGTCTACATTGATGATATTGTAGTCAAATCGGCTGAGTTTAGTTCTCATGTAGCTGATTTGCGCAAAGCCTTTGATAAAATGCGTCAGTAAGGTTTGAAAATGAACCCACGTAAATGTGCTTTTGGAGTGTTGGCTGGTAAGTTTTTAGAATTTGTCATCCATGAACATGGTATAGAGATAGACCCTGACCGAATCAAGTCTATTCGGAATGTGGACCTCCAATTTGTAAGGTCGAAGTGCAGAAGTTTCTCGGCAAGGTGAATTATTTACGAAGGTTTATTTCTAACCTAGCCGGGAAGATTGATGCCTTCACCCCTATCCTTCGGCTTAAGAATGATGCCGAATTCGCTTGGGGGCAGAGCAGCAGGAAGCATTTGATCTCATTAAAAATACTTGTCTTCGGCTCCTGTATTAAAAGCACCACGAGCAGGAGTACCATTCCGATTATACATTGCAGCTAAAGATAAGGTCATTGGGGCTGTTCTAACACAAGAAACTGAGGGAAAGGAGCATGTGGTGACATATCTAAGTCGGAGGTTGGTGGATACTGAAACGAGGTACACTTTTATTGAGAAGTTATGCTTATGCTTGTTGTATGCATGCACCAAGTGTAGATGTTATTTACTGTCTAGTCATTGCACTGTTTCTGGTCAAGCCGATGTGATTAAATACATGTTGCATAACCCAATTATGAGTGGTAGAATTGGTAAGTGGGCTTATGCACTCATAGAATATGACTTGGCCTATGAACCATTGAAATCTATGAGAGGCCAGGTCGTAGCGGATTTTATTGTAGAACATCGGATTAATGATGCTCATAAACTAGACATGTCATACCTCACTATTACTCCTTGGACTTTATATTTTGATGGATCGGTTTGCAATGAAGGACAAGGGATTGGCATTGTGCTTGTTTCACCAAGTAATGTCTCCTTCGACTTCTCTAGCCGATTTAAAACTTATTGCACTAACAATCAAGCCAAATATGAAGCCCTTTTGTTCGGCTTGGAACTTTTAAATTGTATTGGAGTAAAACATGTGAAGGCATTTGGTGATTCTCAGCTGGTCGTCCAACAGGTGTTAGAAGAATATCAATGTTTTGATGGTACTCTAAATAGTTATCTTGAAAAATGTTGGGGCATAATTCATTCTTTTGACGAATTCAGTATTCGACATATCTCTAGAGTTGAGAATCATAAAGCTAACAATTTGGCACAAGATGCATCAGGTTATCGGATAAAGCGAGGGAGATTTCACAACACTGAAAATCTGATAACCTATGCAGGGCCAATTCCCCAGGTTGCGGACCGTCCGAGCAAAGACTCTGGACCATCCGGGGTTACGAGGAAAGTTTTCCTAATTGATTCAGCTGATAATGAAGCCGATACAAGTGATTGGAGGACACCCATAACTAATTATTTACGAAATCCCAATGTCAGGACAGATAAGAACATTCGGCGTACAGCTTTCAAGTATATTTTGATGAGTGATGAACTCTACCGCCGAACAGTCAACGACGTCCTGCTTAAGTGCTTGGGACCAGATGATGCTATATTAGCCATGGTCGAAGTACATGAAGGAATTTGTGGTACCCATCAATCGGCTCCAAAGATGAAGTGGTTGTTGCGAAGGTCTGGTTTTTATTAGCCTAACATGATAGCTGATTGTTTCAAGTACTACAAAGGATGCCAAGTGTGTCAAAAAATTCGACGACCTACAGTTGGTCCCTGCAGCCGAATTACATCCTATCATCAAGCCTTGGCCTTTCAGAGGATGGGGATTAGAAATTCATCCTTTATCATCAAAGGGGCATCAGTTCATGTTAGTTACCACTGACTACTTTACCAAATGGACTGAAGTCGTTGCTCTGAAGAACATGACACACAAGGAAGTAATTGAGTTCATAACTGAGCATATTATTCATAGATTCGACATTCCCCAGACCTTGACTATAGATCAAGGAACTTCTTTTATGTCAAAGGAGGTACGTGAATTTGCTGAATTATATAGAATTAAGTTGCTTAATTCATCTCCATATTATGCTCAGGCCAATGGACAGGCTGAGTCTAGTAATAGGACATTGATTAACTTGATAAAAAAGAACATATCTGATAATCCTAAGCATTGGCATAAGATTTTGTCCGAAGCTTTATGGGCTCTCAGAATATCTAAACATAGTGCTACTAAAGTATCTCCTTTTGAGCTTGTCTATGGGCAGAAGCCAGTATTGCCTGTGGAAATAAGTTTGAATGTTGTCAGGTTCGCCAGACAAAATGATCTAACCGTGATTGATTATTATAATTCAATGATGGATAATATTGATGAGGTGACCAACAAAAGGGTGATAGCTTTGGGAGCAATAGAAAAGGACAAGATCATGGTAGCGAGGGCCTACAACAAGAAGGTCAAAGCAAAGTCATTTCAAGTAGGGGATCTGGTGTGGAAGACCATCCTGCCTCTAAGGAATAAAGACCGGAAGTTTGGGAAATGGTCGCCAAGCTGGGAGGATCCTTATAAAGTAAAACAGGTAATGTCTGGTAACGCCTATTTACTACAAACATTACAAGGCAAGGATTTACCCAAGGCTTTATTGGCGTTTCCTCAAGCAGTACTATCCTAGTATGTGGCAAGATGCTTAAGAAAACCGATGTAATCACATCGAGTTAAGATGCTTTTGGTTTGCTCAGCTCCACTAAAAGACAGGGGGGCATATGTTGGGAGCCAAAATGAGTGGCCGGACGATCCGCGCATGCCTAGAGCAGATTAGGGTTCTGAATTTTGTGCTACGGTTGTTAGCTAGATTCGTGGAATTAACTCGGAAATTAGTTTGTAAAGGGTCGAGCCCCCCTCCTCTATAAATAGAGAGGTATACGGTCGATTTGAAATTATCAATCAAATCAATAACACTTCTATTTCGCATTTATTTCCTAGGAGTAGTTCTAGTCTAGTTCTAGTTTAGCCTTCCAATCCCCAAATTCTTCGCTTCTTTTCGACTCTACGTCGATTAGAGGAGTCTAGGTCGGCCTACCAAGTCTAGACATCACCTAGGATCTCTCCTCCCCGACGGGGTCCCTCCCGGGAGCGAGATCCAGACGCCACCGGCGATCTTCCGCCGCCCCTGCGCACGCGCGAACCGTCCGGCCCCAGGGCGCGGACCGTCCGGCCGTCAGGCAAGAACCCTAGCCTCGCGCCAGGCCGCGGACCGTCCGGCTCCTAATCACGGACCGTCCGCCCCTGTCCCTGTGCAGAGAGCACCGCCGCTGGTTCGTGTTAAGTGATTGGCGCCCTAAAAAGGTGTCAACACTACCTTTGTCTTAAAATAGTGTCGCTATAAGATTTGGATTTGTTAAATTTTCTTAAATGTAACTAAGTTTACATATATTAACATCTATATCTTTAAATAAGCTTATTATAAAATACATTCAGCAAATAACATTAAATATTAATATTTTGTATATTTAGGGAAAGCTAAAAATATTTGACTTTTTTAAAAACAAAAATGATAGTTTTTTTTAAAACAGAGTACTAGGGTATGAAGTTCTAGATGTGACCCGGTCTATGTTTGGTTTCCTTAACTTTTGTCTTAAATTAGTTATTTAAATGTTTAAGGTTAGTTTTTCGGCAAATATAACCTTAAGTATGTTATGACGACTTAGACAGGAAACCAAGCAGGCTACCAGTGCAGGCCACTAGGCGAGGCCGCCTGGTACAAGCAGTGCCAGTGATTACAGGCAACTGACAGCAAATGGCAATTGTAGTCCTCTTCGTACGGAAACGTTATGTGGTTGGTGGCCGCAACAGTACTCTCTTGGAGGGGAAATTACAATTCTATAGTGTTATGTGTTAGTACATCAAATTTGATCAAATTTATATAAAAATACTAATACTTATCATACAAAATAAATACCATTAGGTTCGTAATGAAACATACTTTTATAATATATATTTGATGTTATAAAAATTAATACTTTTATCTACCTATTTAGTCAGATCGAGAATACATCTAAATTAAATTCTCGGAGCTAGTAAGTCCACCTTTACAATTTCAAGAATTTGACATTGTAGCAGTGAAGACATCCTTCAACCTCTGCTTTCAAGAATCACATGATAGCATGATGGTCGGCATATAAGCAATTTCAACATTTTAATCACTGTGGTAAAAGTAAAACTAACAATGGACATTGGTGATGACGTGTGTACATCCATTCAAAAGCGGAGTCACCTGAAACAAAGGGTCCTGTCAGGTTACTTTGGTTTTCTGCAATCTGGTTTTGATAATATGGGAGACATGAAATTGACGCTATGAGCCTCCTGAAGGTTGAACTGCTGCACGCCACCAAAAGCTAACCGAGAAACTGGTGGAGAGAGATCTGACGTAGTGCCACCATTTTGGAGGGATGTAAAGCAGGTCGCCCTCCTCCAATATGCAGTCAATGAATTCCAGGTTTTCAACCCTTGGAAACTCCTTCAAATCAATGTTGTCAAGATCTACCTGCAAAACAACAGTGCATTCTAACTACATTGAGCAGAGCCCAACGAGATTTTTGGAAATGAGAATTTCATGTGGATACTTGTAGAATAAATTGTAGAAGAATAAGAATGAGCAGTCCTGGGAAGTTTAATAACTGATTGGCTAACAAAAATTGTATGTTCATATTAATTTAACTATCAGAGGTTGCTCAGAATACATTAAAAATATGAAAGAAATTTCTGAAAAGTTCCGAGAAGCATGATGAAGAAAATAATGACCGAGACTGGAAACTGGAAACTTTTAATACATAACACCATCAAAATGCACCAACAAGTAGGACCAGTTGGCAATGCAATATAGAGTCGTGAAGGGAGTACAGATAATCAAAATCTGGAAATTAGGTATTTCAAATGTTTAGCTGCCAAAACTACATGTAACATCATGACGATCCACATTCCATATATTTGCTTCAAAAATATACAACTACCATAATAGATACATGTACCTGACTGGTATTGCTTAGCATAGTCTCTGTGTGTGGATACAAGTCCTCAGCTATGAAAGCAGGATAGAGTCTAATATACTTCCTGCCCAATACCTGTAAAAATAGGTGTCAGCCATTGCTGATAAAATTTACCTAAAAGAACAGATGACATCGTCAGAAAATTTTAAGCATAAACATACAGAACCATGGATAAAGGCAGCCAGCAGCAAAAGTCATCTGCTAAGATCTTTAACTGATATTTAATTGACTGTAAGTATTAAGTTGAATGTACCAACCAATTCAACCCAAAAGTTTAAGCTGATAGGAAGAGGTAGGCAATTTACTTATATTATATTCTAACAATGCCCCTCACGTCGAGCATCTCTTAGGTCTCAGACGTGGAATAAAAGCGAGCAACAATTATTTTATTTTAATTGCGCTAACCAGGATTCGAACTCACGACCTCTGACTCTGATACCAAATTAAGTTGCATGCACCAATCAATTCAACCCAAAAGCTTAAGTTGATGGGAAGAGGTGGACAATTTACTTGTATTATATTCCAACAGTAAGCAGGGATTATGACCAACTTAATGATCTATACTATGAGCACTCATAAATGTCACATGGAGATGACATCTAATTGAACTTCACGAAAGGAGAAAATTCCTTTAATGTCATCCAAACTTATACCAATCCCTTTAATGCCATCAGATTTTATAGCTTCCCTTCAATGCCATCAAATTTAAATTCTAATCCCTTAAATGCCATTGCCGTTAGTTTCAAGTTAACGCCGTTAGTTATATTTAAAGCAAATCCCTCCAATGTCATCAAAATCTATACCGATCCCTTCAATGCCACTAGAAATTGGTTCGATCTATTTGAGTTTTAAAAATTTCAGAATAGAAAATTTTTTGAACCCAAAAATTTTGAAACGCAAATATACCACATTGATTTTAAAATTTATCTCCATCTGTTATCATTAGTGTTTGTTGTTAGTTTGAAAAAATATTAGGAATCAAATAGACCGAACAGATATAGCGGAGTAATTTTTGGTGTTTACAAAATAATATGCACTACAGTTTTTAAAAAGTGTGGAATTGGTCCATATTTTTTTGTTCTAGAATTTTTAAAATCCAAATAGGTTAAACCAATTTCTAGTGGCATTGAAGGGATTGATATAGATTTTGATGGCATTGGAGAGATTTGCTTTAAATAGAACTAACGGCGTTAACTTGAAACTAACGGCAATGGCATTTAAGGGATTAGAATTTAAATTTGATGGCATTGAAGGGAAGCTATAAAATCTGATGGCATTGAAGGGATTAGTATAAGTTTGGATGGCATTGAAGAGATTTTCTCAAAATAAAGCAGAGTTCAGTTATTAGTATAGTCAGATAACAGAACATGACATATTACAAAATATTTTCAACATAAGCAAGTAAATAATTGGAGATATCTCCTGACGAAACTACAGCTTCAAAAGTTTACACTTGTTCATAGCACAAATTTTAGATTACAAGTACACTACCAAGCAGTGGCGGATCCACGAGGGGGGCTGGGTGGGCTCCAGCCCCCCCTGCGCCGGCAGCTTACAAGTAGGAGGGAGTAAGGGAGAGGAAGAAAGAAGAGGAGAAAGAGAGAGGAAGGGAGAAAGAAGAAGGGAGAGGAAGGAATAAGAAGGTGAAGAGAAAAAGAGAAAGAATATGAGGAAAAAAGAAGATAGTTAGCTTCTCCCCCCTCCCCCCTGCCATGGATCCTGGATCCGCCACTGCCACCAAGTTAAAACACACACGTGTTTTACCTGAGCTAAGATGTTGTGATGTGGATCATGGTGCAATGGTGTCACTGTCCCCTCTGGACCAAACCAAGCATTAAGTGATTGGAGTTCACCTCCACCAGCGTAACAGTATTCGGGAACAATTATGTCTTCACTGAGCTCTTTTATCTGCCAAATCCAATGAGGTAAAATGCACAACTGAACAAAGGCAAACTACTAGAGGATCAACATGAAAAATCAGCTACCTGCTCAAACAATGGATGCTGAGCCAGATATGTCAAGTTTGATGGACAGACAGTTGACGACATTCTATCCAGGAACTGAGAAAATGTGATAAGCTCCTGCTTCCACTCACTACACACGTAATTCTTTCCAACCTAACAAGAAACAACTTCATAAGTGGACCAAGAATAATCATAATGCAAAACACAAAAAATGCACCTCATTAAATGCTTCAGTGGTCCTAAATCAGTAAGAAGCAACCATCTGTTACAAAATTCAAGAACGTGTTGCTCGAACTTGAAATATTTCAGTGTTTTGCAGTTCAAAAAGTATCATTTCTGTCCTTTACATATCACATTAATGAACTACACAGCTTTGAGACACGACTTGAAATTTTTGGAAGATTGGTTCCATGGTGTGCAACTGCTAGATAGTGGCTATATATACTAATAGCAAACAAAAATAAATCGAATATGTTGAAATGACATGATGTCACATTACCAAATTCTTTCTGCAAATAAGAAGTACCTACAGCTAGAGTTTTAATAACATGGTGTTGAGACTGAAATGAATATATATGCAAAGATAGCAGTTTAGGAATTGAGCATATATCAGTTAGTGAGAGGTCTGCATGTAAACCTCCACTTCCGAAGCTCAAGTCCTCTTAGCTCGAATTTGGGTGTCTATTTCATCTCATTTAGAACACCACCTATTTCTTCCTAGGTTGGTTAACTTCTTCTTGAAGAGAGCAATATAAAGAGTTCCAATTTACCTAGTATTTCGACTGCCAAGGCAAAAGATCAATTTTACACACCTGGATATTAGTACAACCAAGACAAAATAATGTTACCTATTGCTACTTAGGCTGGTAGAGATACAATGTCAAACCTTATAAAAACAATGAAACAAGTAATATCTAGACACACTTACTTTATATTAGCTTAAAAGGGAAAGGGCATTCAAATGAGTTGCAATTCTACTATTTATCTCCTTCATCTTTAAATTCATTCGCCAAGCTAAAAATGGCAAACACATAAAAGTGACACAGGAATTGAGTTAATGGAATACAAACAGCTTGTTTCCAAAGTTTTTTGAACACTTAGTGTAAAGAGAAGCATTTACTTCAACAGGAACAGTACGATCTCCAGCAATCTTCTTGAGGTACTCAATGTCCTTCCATTTTGTCCTTGCAGGCCAATGGTCGATGGTGCCACTAATTATGACGGGGGTATCGCGCAAAAAGTAATTACATATGAACTCCTCCAAGGAAATGCATGATCGCCTCTCAACTTTCTTACAGGATAAAGAGTTCGCTGGAAGAATTTTCAGTGCCTGAAACAAACTATTGTTAACAAGTGCCAGATGCCGAACAAGAAATGGAATACATATTTTTTCTATCAGCACAACAACTTCATAAAAAATCAAGCACCCATTTAACCAGAGGTGATATTCCATTTTTTCTAAAAAATTAAGCATTCATTTAACCAGAGGTGATATTCCATTTTTTCTCGAATAGATATTTCCATTCAATGCATACAATACAAACTGAAATTATCTTTCGACCAAGAACAGTGTAGAAATTTGAGTTACCACAGTACCTAAGCCCCTATCAAGTTATGACAGGATTCACCCACAGCTATGCCAAAACAATCTGAATGCAACCTCTCATTTCCAACTCATTCTGAGTTAGCATTGCATGCTTGGTGTAGTTACACTGGGGTTCTCAAGGAACAAGCACATCCAGTACTCTTAAGAACAGGCCCAATTTCATACCCGACGTTGTAGCTCACAGGTGTTTTGACTACTCATACTCTAAGCAAACTGGTTTTTAAAATGGGAAAAAAAAAGTAATCATACTTCAGCAAGCCCCTAAAATTTCAGCACAGTTCTTGTGCGCGCTGTCTAGTAAGCAGAGAAACAAACACGAACTCTTACAAAGGCAATAGCGATCTCACATCAGCGATGTCTCGGTTCCTGTCGAGCGCTTCCCTCCACCTCTGGTCCTCCTTATCCACGACCCCCTCGCCACCTTCGCTTCCGCCGCACGCTTCCGCGGAGATGCGCGCCAGTGCCGCCTCGAGGTCGGCGCGCAGTAGGTTGCCTCCCATGATGAGCCCCATGTCGAGTGCCCGGAGCGCGGCGGAGCGGTCGCTATCTCCGCCGCTGGCCGCGTGGGTGCGGAGCCGCGCGACGTTGAGGCAGGCGAGCGCGTAGGCGTCCCTCCAGGCGGTGCCGACCTCGCTCCAGGGGCCCGAGTGGAGCTGCTCCCACGCCATCTCTCGCGCCGCCTCCGCCGCGCGCAGGTCCCCCGCCCCCGCCTTCTCCGCCGAGGCGACGAAAGCGAACCCGCCCTCCCCCGTTATTTCCCGCAGCAGGGCTGACACACGCTCAGCCTCGCCCTCGTCGGCGGCGGCCATCAGGACGACCGGCGTGCTGGTTCTGGGGTGCGGGGGGAGAAAAAGCGCAAAAGCGCAGGAGTGGCGGAGATATTTCTGGCTATTGTTGCTCTGTTCCGGATGCGTGTGCGTTTCCCTCTTTTGGCCGCAAATGACGCACGCGAAACCTTCCCCATTCGGTCATTAGGCGTAACCTACACTTGATACTCGTGCCTACGGGCACCGCAGATACCATGATCACTACTAGGTGGAAATCAATCTAAAGTCGCCGCTCCTATTATTACTCCCAGTTTGTTGATTTGGCTTTAATATATGCCTTCTTAGTGTTTTATCTTTATAAATTACAGATATAATAGTTCAAACCCAGTTTATTCGTTTGGCTTTAATACGTACTCCCTCCAGTGCAGTAAAGGTAGTCGTTTAGGACATGATTGTGCATACCAAGGAGTGATTAATTATCATAGAGTTTTCCCTGTTTGCCCCTATTAAATAGGTATATGGGTGCATTAACGTCACTAAAACAATCAAGCTTGATTGGTTGCTGCAGCAGCTCTAAGGCATTCTAGACTGGAGGTCTCAAGTTCGATTCCTCTTAAATGCATCTTTTTTTGTGCAATTACTAGGGGCAACAACGTCCAAATCCCAGACCCACGCTCGCTATGACTTCTTTTTGTGCACGCACGGTCACGCGCAGGATGACTTCTTTTACTGCACCGGAGGGAGTATCTTCTTCTACAATATTCTATCTTTATAAATCACAGGTATAGCAGTCCAAACAATTATCTTTAATTCGTGAACAACCTCTCGCCTTATAGATCCGATTGTCTTGCTCTATCTCACAAAGACTTCTACCATCTCCCTTTTACTAAAATGTTGTTGATATAGGTTTTGTTTGGTTTCTTTACTTACCCTTCTAAATTTTAGGGAGTAAACCTTAGGGTGTGTTGTGTTTGGTTTAGCTTAGGGTGTATTAACTCTACTAGTCGGTTGTCCGTGCGTTGCGACGGGTCACAACAATATCCATGTAAACTATCTATCAAAAAGATCTCATGATTTTTTATTGATTGTCTCCACTCTTCGCATAATATTTTTTTTATTTGACTAACTGATGTTGTTGTTTACTCTATCCAATATGTTTTGGTACAGCATGACCAATGAAGGGAGCTATTCGAAGAGAGTTCACAACAACTGACTGAACGAACAGAAATTATAGATTGACATAATTCCACCATACATAGACCAAATAAGATGAAGTTTATAAGCTCAAGTTTCTAAGATAAGTCACATGAACTCAAACTTATAAAAAATATAGATCAAAATATGGAGTGGTTGCTAAAGTCAGACATCCATAAAAATTGGATACGCTCCATACAAATTATGGTACTTCATAGCAATTACTAATGTTTAAAACCAACAAATAACCTTTTCTTTTACTGTTAGCATGACAAATCATTGTTCATCCATCCAATTCAGCAACCTCAAACATCATGAAGTCCATTGTGCCAATGTGGTCTCAGAAATGACCTAATGCATGCAAGAGCCAAGAACACAAGGGACGAACACCTTGTGGTAGTGCCCGCATGGATCTCCAAATCCTAACATATATTTTGCAGGATCCATGAGCCATCATCAGAAGAACACAAACCATGTACAGACAATAAATAAAGTATTAACATACCCAAATTATGTTCAGTCCTTAGCACAACAAAAAACTAACACCCAAAACAACAGAGGAACAACACAATAATTTTTGGAACGACAGAAGGATGGGTGACAGGTATATAGAAGTGGTAGAAGCATACTGAGTCGACACCGTGGTAAGGGAAAGGCCATGTAGACAGGCAATGCCGAGCCATCGAACGGATACCATATGCAGCAAATTAGGGACCCCCATCCCTCGCCTCCCCCACTTCCAAGGTTTCGTAGAGCAGGAAGGGAATGGAAGAGGCGAGCATACCTGTTCGTTGCTGGAAAAGGACACGACGAAGACCTGGACATCTGGAGGCGGTATAGGTAGTATACCGCTAGATACATATAGGGAGAGAGCATGCAAGCGAAGAAAGAAGCCCAGCCGGAGCAGCTCCAAACCGAGAGGCACCCCCACTAGGCGTCAGTCCGAGAAGGTCGAGAGGATGCGAGTGCCTTCCTAGCCCTGGACCCGCCGAGGCGACACAACACCACCACCAACTCCATAGCATATGTTGAATGCTGCCGCACTATGGGTCTTGGTTGCTCAATATCTCAGACCCGGACTCCTCATCGCCAAGATAACCTAAGCGTGGCAGGCGCCACCGTGTCCTCCTCGGTGGCACGCACGTAGAAAGGCCAGGAGCAAGACCGACTCGCTCCGTACCCACGTCGACGAGCGTCCATCGGCTCGCAGTTGTGACCGTGACCGAGGGCAGCAAGTTGGGGACAAAGAACAAGGCGAAGGCCGGAAGACGAATGGGACGTCCGATGACGATGAAAACGATGGTGCATGCATGCTGTGAAACGTCCTCGTGGACGTGCAATAGCCACTGCGTGGGTCGGTGTCGGGGCTGGTGTCGGATGAATACGGGGAGGAGGCGCCTGCTCCCACGCCCTCTGCCAAGAATGGGGTGGCGCGGAGGCGGATGCATGAGGGAAGAGAGAAAAGAAGCAGGATAGTGAACGAGGTGGTAGCAACTGAGATGAGGACCATCATTATCGTGCGGAGGTATAGATGGTCAAATGAGTCGTGTCTGGCGGGCCGACCCGAGGCATGGCCCATTTAATATTGCATGTGCCAGCCCGGCATGAGCGTTATGCCGTGCTTGAGCCATAGCCTCGGCCCGTAGTGTTGGCCTGGGCCGACACAATTATTTTTTATTTTACAAAAAATAGTATATACATATGTACAATTTATATTCGATATTTAAAACACTTGCGCATGAAGTTCTACTAGTTAGACGGCTTTACCCAATGTCTCTTGCCCTTCTTCCATCAGGGCATGAGTTCAAACCCCACCTTCTGCACCGTTTTTAATATTTTACCCTGATTTAACCAAATGGCCTGACGGGTCAACCCGGCCTACCATGCCCGAGCTGGAGTTGCGGCCCACGGGCGTCGGGGCTAACGGGCCCGGGCCGATGTAACACCCCTGGTGTTACTGTTACTAAAACTTGAGCATAACATCATGAGCATTGGCATTTGCATATGTTTGACACACCTAGAGTGCATTCACTAGGCAAAAATTTCAAACAAGTTGTATTGATATGGCATTTTGCAAATAAGACCCTAGTGTAGGGTCCTTAACCTTCAATAGGGATCTGAGGGGTAAAACAGGACCCAAATAGAGAAAACCACAAAGATTAAGTAAAATAATGTTATAAAAAATGGACCTACATTGCATTTACACCCCTGAGATACCAAAAACCCTAATGGGAACCTTGAAAAACCCTAAATCCAAACCCTAGGGGGTTAAGTGTAAAATTAGTCCACTTTTGGACTAAAGTGCAAAAACCATGATAAATGAGTATCCTAAGTCATTTGGTTCACAAATGTGTGGATTTGTAAGCTAAACCTTGGATTTTGGACCTATTTGCAAAATGGACCTCATTTGGGTTCTATGCTAAGTCTGAAATCAAGGTTATAGGCTCAACTTTAGAGCTGTGTAACTTTCAAAATAGTGAGAATTCACCTTAGGGCACCACATCAACTTTGTAGCTCTATGATAGGGGAACAATTTTGCTTAAGAGTGTCAGCAAGCTTGTTATGGAGAATTTGGAGATAAGTGAGCCCAAAGATGGGCTGTCAGATTAAAACAAGCTGAAGATTATATAGTCAGTGGCATTGGATCATCTTTGGAGACAAGTTATGGCTAATCTAGTAAGAATTTTGTTGGGGCCATGCTTCGGTGCGCCGAAGGTCTTACACGAAGAAGCAGCTTCGGCTGAAGTTGTTCCCAGGAGATGGCCGAAGGTTCCTTTTCATGGAGCTTCGGCATTACAAACCGACATAGAGATAGAATGACCTTTTTATCCATAGAGGTCTGAGTCAATGTTGTAAACTTTTGTAAGAGCAACTTCAGTAGTTCTCTAAAAAATAGCTTGCTAAAATCATGTTTAGTAAGTTGCTAAATAGCTATTAGAAGTAAAAAATAACTTCGTCTCCAATAGTTGCTCATATTTAGGAAGTAGTTCGATTTTGAATCTAGCTTTAGCGGCACTGCCCCTATGAGATCTGCCTGATAATAAGGTTGAGAGCAGAGGATGCGAGGGCGGAAGAAAAAAGATCGGTCGATATAAACTATAGAGGAGTGGTAGTCCAGTGGCGCAACCTATGAGGAAGTTGGGTTCGACGGTGAAAAAGAAAATTGTGTCATACGTGTTTGACCTAGCTACCTCATTATGCTAGAAAGTGAAAAAAGAACGTGCTATACTTGGCTATCTCACTATGTGAGAAAGAGAAAAATAATCACGCTAGTATGAAGAAATTGACGTCAACTGCATTTAGGGAGTTCCTACCGAGTTGCTAAATGTGGAGAGTAAATAGAGTTGAATAGCAATCAAATAAATTTAGCAAGTCTATTTAGAGAACCATTGGAGAAGCATTTTTCTGTTCACTTCTTAAATTTAAGATTTAGAGAGTTGTTTAGAGAACTATTGGAGTTGCTCTAAGGGGCATAATTGTAATTCGTCACAGGCTGTGACCTGTGTCTATAAATAGATGAACAGTACCCCTGTACTGTTCACGCGAACCTGACATTTTGCTTTCGCATCACACCTGTTCTTTCGCCTTTCTCAGGACCGAAGGTACATTTGCAATTTGAAGTTATTTATACTCGTTCATGATAATAAAAGTGGAGATGATTCTATGATAATGTTTAATGTTTATTTCATACCTTATGATTTGTATGAATACTTCGTCCCTTGTTATTATGCTTACGAAGGTACGTTCTTCGTAACCTTCGTCCGAGATTCTTTATATCCTGAAAGGATATAACGTTTTGGAGGACGAAGGACTTTTACACTTAACATTTTCTATGTTGCCTTGTTCTTAATTCTTAGCATTTGAGAACAAGTCCCCAACATTGGCGCCCACCTCCGGTGAACTCACTTCCACTTTTCTGAGCTGATGGCTTCGTTCAACAATCAAGTTGGAGCTGCTTCGGCTTCGAAGCTGGTGCTCCCGATAACAGGTGGTTCTTGCTCAGAGCCGGCTAACAAGAAGCAGAAGAAGGAGGCCCAGAGAAGGGTGCAGCATGTTGGAGTGCAGGGACCCTTCATCAAGTCAAAATGGTCCCACATTCCAATTACTTTCTCTCAGGAAGACCTTCAGCTTAAGGATTATCCCCACAATGATGCTATGGTTATCTCTTCTGTGATCAAAGGATTTCTGGTCCACAATGTCTTAGTTGATACAGGCAGTGCAGCTGATATAATATTTGCTAAGGCCTTCAGACAAATGCAAGAGCCCGAAGACAAGATCCATGATGCTACGCACCCTCTTTGTGGTTTCGGAGGGCGGCAGATTGTAGCACTTGGGAAGATTACCATGCCGGTAACCTTCGGATTTGTCAACAACACAAGGACTGAGCAAATTGTGTTTGATATTGTTGACATGGAGTATCCTTACAATGCTATCATTGGTCGTGGTACTCTTAATGCCTTCGAAGCAATTCTTCACCCAGCTTATCTCTGCATGAAGATACCTTCGGACCAAGGGCCTATTGCTATTCATGGAAGCCAGGAAGCTGCTAGAAGGGCCGAAGGAAGCTGGACTGACTCCAAAGCAATCCATAACATAGATGGAGCTGAAGCTTGTGAACAGTACAAATTCAGAAGGGAGAAAGCAGCTTCAGCAGATCAGCCGAAGCCCATGCTATTGTGTGAAGACATAGTAGAGCAGAAGGTGCTGTTGGGCTCGCAATTATCTGAAGACCAGGAGAAAACCTTGATAAGGTTTTTATTCAACAACAAAGATGTTTTTGCATGGTCAGCTAATGATCTCTGTGGAGTAAATCGGGATGTTATTGAACATTCGCTCAATGTTGACCCATCCTTCAGACCCCGAAAGCAGAGGCTTCGGAAAATGTCTGATGACAAGGCCGAAGGGGCTCGCAACGAAGTAAAAAGACTCCTCAGTGCAGGAGTTATCAGAGAAGTAAAGTATCCAGAGTGGCTAGCTAACACTGTTATGGTGAAGAAGGCCAATGGCAGGTGGAGAATGTGTATCGATTTCACAGATCTCAACAAGGCTTGTCCGAAGGATGAATTCCCGCTGCCAAGGATAGACTCTTTAGTCGATGCAGCAGCTTCTTCAGAGCTCATGAGTCTCCTGGACTGCTACTCAGGCTATCATCAAATCTGGATGAAGAAGGAAGATGAGCCGAAGACTAGCTTCATAACCCCAAGTGGCACATATTGCTATCTTCGGATGCCTGAGGGGCTCAAAAATGCCGGAGGAAGTTTCAGCCGAATGACAGCGAAGGTTCTCCAGTCTCAGATAGGCAGAAATGTGTTGACTTATGTCGATGATATCATTGTAAAAAGCACGAAGCAAGAAAATCATATTGCTGATCTGCAGGAGACCTTCGCCAGCTTCAGACAAGCTGGTCTGAAGCTGAATCCAGAAAAATGCGTCTTCGGAGTAAAGAAGGGGAAATTCCTTGGATGCTTGGTTTCAACAAAGGGAATCGAAGCTAATCCAAATAAAATCGAAGCTATACTTCGAATGGAGCCACCAACCACAAGAAAGGGGGCCCAAAGATTGACAGGAAGGCTGGCATCTCTCAACAGATTTATATCCAGGTCAGCAGAAAGAAATTTACCATTCTTCGAGGTGTTGAAGTCAGCTGAAGTCTTTCAATGGGGCCCAAGTCAGCAAAAAGCCTTCGAAGAGCTGAAGCAATACTTAATAGATCTAACAACATTAACTCCACCAACGCCAGGGGCTCCTTTGTTGTTATATGTGGCAGCTTCGTACTCAGCAGTAAGTGCGGCGCTTGTCCAGGAGAAGTTTGATGGCCAAGTCAAGAAGCAGGTCCCAATATATTTTGTATCTGAAGTCCTTAGTATATCAAAGAAAAATTATACAGAACTGGAGAAGGTATTATATGCCGTTTTAATGGCATCCAGGAAGCTTCGGCATTATTTCCAGGCATACAATATTATTGTTCCTTCTTCGCAGCCGTTGAAGGATATCATGAGAAATAGAGAAGCTACTGGACGGATTGGAAAATGGGCTGCAGAGCTCAATGAATTTTACATTGATTATGTGCATAGATCCTCGATCCAGTCTCAAGCATTGGCAGATTTCATTGCCGACTGGACGCCAGGGGCTCAGGATGAAGAAGCAAATAAAGATGCCGAAGTGTGGACAGTGTTTTGTGATGGCTCTTGGGGAACCTTCGGAGCAGGTGCAGCTGCTGTGTTGGTCTCACCATCCAAGGTTAAAACTTGTTATGCAGCAAGACTTGACTTCAGCTGTACAAACAATATTACTGAGTACGAAGCCCTGCTCCTGGGCCTTCGGAAATTAAAGGCAATGGGAATCAGAAGGGCGATTCTTAAAACTGATTCCCAGGTTGTTTCGGGTCATATTGACAAAAGTTGCAAGGCCAAAGATCCGAAGCTTGAAAAATATCTAGACACGGTCCGAAGGATCGAAGCCTCCTTCGAAGGATTTTCTGTCAAGAATATCCCTCGAGGACAAAATGAGCATGCTGATTTGCTAGCCAAGTCTGCAGCACAGGGGCTGCCGTTACCTTCGGATGTGTTCTTCGAAACAATAAAGGCACCTTCAGTGGAGCTCCTTGAAAGAGCAGTCCTCAACATATCTCCTGTTTACAGCGAAGATTGGAGAACTGAAATAATTTCTTACCTTCAGGGTAAGTTCCTTTCAGATGACGAAGCTTACAATAAAAGAATAGAGGCAAGAGCTCGTCCGTATGTCATGATAGAAGGGGAACTATACAAGCATGGAGTTTGCGCCCCGCTGCTCAAGTGCTTGTCTAGAACCGAAGGTATAGAGTTAATGAAAGAAATACATGCAGGCCTATGTGGATCCCACATCGGATCTAGGCCGTTACTCGGAAAAGTTTTCCGCCAAGGGTTTTATTGGCCGAAGGCAGCTTCGGATGCAGCGGAGTTAGTTCAAAAGTGTGAAGGTTGTCAGAAATGCGCAAGAGATCAAAAGCAACCTTCGTCTTTGACACAGCTGATACAACCCATTTGGCCGTTGCAAAGGTGGGGCCTTGACTTGCTAGGCCCATTACCACCGGCTCAGGGGAATCTGAAATATGTTATAGTGGCGGTGGAGTATTTTTCCAAATGGATTGAGGCGAAGCCATTAGCCACAATAACTTCGGCCACTGTCCAAAAGTTTTTCTGGCAGAATATTGTCTGTCGCTTCGGGGTACCGAAGGCCATCACTGTAGATAATGGAACGAAGATCCATTTTGCATCAGTCAGGCATCCGGAGTCGAATGGGCTCGTTGAGAGGGCCAATGGCATTATAATGACAGGAATAATGAAGTTAATCTTCAATCAACCCAGGGGAAAGTGGCCAGATCAGTTAACCAAAGTGGTGTGGAGCCACAATACAACAGCATCAAGGTCTACAGGCTTTACCCCATTCAAGTTATTATTCGGTGACGAAGCAATAACTCCGGAAGAAGCCAAAGCTGGATCAATAAGAGTAGTAGCTTCGGCAGAATCAAGTCCTGAAGATGCTTGTCTTGTGGAAAAAGATGCTTTAGAAGGAATCAGGCTTCAAGCTGTGGAAAATATCAATAAATACCAGGCTGAAACAGTTAAATGGCGAGATAGAAAGGTCCGGCTAAAAAATATTGAGCCGGGACACTTGGTGCTTCGGAGAGTGGCCAACCCGGATACAGTGGGCAAGTTACAATTGAAATGGGAAGGGCCTTTCTTAGTAGCATCTTCGTCAAGGCCTGGGTCGTACAGATTGAAGGACATGGATGGCAACGAAATTCCAAGGTCTTGGAATGCGGATGAGCTTCGGCGATATTATGTATAACTTGATGTAACTTTTTATGTTTTTTCTTTTCTTTTTCATGGCACCCTTTTCCTTTCTAAAGGGGGAGAAAGGTTTTTAATGGGGCCATCATATGTAATTTCCTTTTTAGTTTTATAAGAGCAAAATCCCCCAAAGAATGTAAATGTAAAAGCTGAGAACGCACCATCGAGTGCCGAAACTGAAAAAGAGAAGAAGCTCCAAAGACGTCCCTAAGGGGATGCAGAGCTCACAGCGAAAAGTCAACGCTGATTCCGCCGAAAGTAAAAGGCGAAGAAGCTCCAAAGACGTCCTTAAGGGGATGCAGAGCTTACAGCGAAAAGTCAACGCTGATACCGCCTAAGTAAAAGGCGAAGAAGCTCCAAAGTCGTTCCTAAGGGAATGCAGAGCTGATGTGTGGGTGTTTCTATGGAAATAATGGCTAAGAGTGTGGCTTCGGGCGTATGTTTTGGACATTCATTCGCACATTACATTACATCATAGCATTTGCATTCATAAGCATTCATTCATAGCATTTGTGTTCCTAAGTGGTTGCTTCGGCAAAAAGAAGAGGTGGTCTTTTATGTTTCGTTATGTACAAAAAAGAAAAGCTTCGGCAAAAAGAAGAGGTGGTCTTTTATGTTTCGTTATGTACAAAAAAGAAAAGCTTCGGCAAAAAGAAGAGGTGGTCTTTTATGTTTCGTTATGTACAAAAAAGAAAAGCTTCGGCAAAAAGAAGAAGTGGTCTTCTATGCTTCGTTGTGTACGAAAAGAAGGGAAGGTGTTTTTTCGCTTTCGGCTCAAAATACTAATTTCGTCCACATCAAAGCGCCTCAACAGAAGGGTAAGAATATATTACAAGGTATGTACAAAGTTCATTGAGAACAATTTAATTGTATTTACAAAAAGTTGTTACAAAATTCTCCTGAGTTTTTTCTAGTCTACTCCTGCTAATCTTCGTCAGGCTTCCGCTTCGGCGGCATATTCTTTAAGTATCACCTTCAGCTTCGTCATCCTACATGAATCAAGGTATCGCGAGTAAAAATCAAGTGCAAAGGAGAAGGTAAGTACGAAGTATCATTTCTTACTGGTTCAAGATGACTTCGAGCTTCGTCTCCAGCCTTCTCTCGCCCGCCTTTTGTCCATATCATTTTTATAAATCTATTTGAGATGCTTCGGGCGAGGTCAGGAATATCGTCCAGGATTGTTGGAGACAGGGTGAAGTTGGGCCTGTTGACGATTTTTCCATGCTCGCAGCCGGCCTTCAGGAACGCTGCAGCGGTACCCCGAGAAGCTACCCAGGCACAGAAGTCACCGTGCCCGGCTATAACTTCGTCAAGTTCTTCAATTTCAGCTTCAATATGATCGAAGGCTTTTGGTAAATTTTCAGCTGAAGGGTTAAACTTCCCGCTGCTAGCTCCAACTGAGTGAAAGATCTTCTTTAATTGTTGGATACAGTTGTTGCTAAATTTCAAGCACTTGTCTTGAAGGCTTGTTAATGATTTCTTCAAGTCTGAGTTGGTCTGGACTTCGGCTTCAAGTTTCGAATTAAGCTCTAGCTTCTCCTGTTCAAATTGTTTTGATTGACCGATAAGCTTCGAATTCAATTCTGATACCTTAGCCTCAGTCTCTGCCAGCAAGCCTTCGGTTGATTGGAGCTCGAAGTCTTTCTTTTCAATGATAGCTGATTGTTCTTTTATCTTGCTCTCTAAATTTTCAATTATAGCTTCGTGTTTTTCGTCCTCCAAATCTTGCTGCATCTTCAGAGCTTTGCTCAGTAGCATGCTCTGTACAGAAACAACTTTCGTTAGTAACATTTTTATTATTAAAAGCAATAAAAACCAGAGAAAAGGTTGTTTACCTTGAAATTGGAATAAAATAAGCTGCCGACGATATGTTGTCGTCGGTAGCGGCTGATATCTGTCTCTAGCTTCGGAAAACCGATACTCTTTGATAGAGTACCGATGACCTTAGCCCCAGCCTGATCACGAATGCAGCCCAATTTTTCATCATCAATGCCTCCAAATAGAAGAGCTCCTGGCTTGTATCCGCAAGATTTGGCATATTCCTTGAGCTCTTCTATTTCGGCCTTCGACAGTTTTTGTCCAACTAAGTTTTGAAATGTGTAGGCTTCGTCGTCCGAAGTGTCTTCGGCTATTTCTTTCCCCTTCCCAGGCACTGTGGCCATGGTTTCTTCAGCAGCGGTAGCAGCTTCTTCTGCAGCCATGTCTTGCAAAATTTTGTTGATGTCCTCAATGGTAGTTTCTAAGTTTACATCTTCGGCTGTAGCGGCTTCGGTAGCCGCGACCTCCGAAGGTGCGACTTCGACGTTTGTGGTGCCTTCGACAGCTGGTGTTTTCTGAACTGACGCCCTCGGCGGCGTCTTGTCGATAACTTCAGTCACTGCAATAATTCTTTGCCGCTTTGGTTTGGTTATCTTCGTTTGTTCCGGCTCTTCCACCTTTCGAAAAAGCTTCGTCAGTTGGAGCCCTAATGGACTTAGCTTCGTGGGCATGGGTTCAGTCATTACCTTTAAAATTTCCTCCACGTCGCTGGCAGAAGGTGGTGCGGGGGACCCCTCTTCATCGGATAATTTTCGCTTTGGAGTTGATATTTTTCTCTTCTTGGGAATCTTCTTCTCTTTTGCTGGTTTTTCTTCATCCTTGTTCAAAGCTTCGGCCACTCTTTTTCTTTTTTGGCCCTCAGCACCCTTGTTCAGTCGTTCATAGTCAGGGTACTCGAAGCCCAGGGCATCAAGCACTCGGTTCAGCCTTCGCTTCGGACGGGTGCCGAAGGCTGCTGTCATCAGTTGATCTTCTTTTTTGGAATAATTCCCCAGAATTTCATTACACATCACCTCAACTGTGTCCAGCCACTCTTGGCAGGGCTTCTTAAAGTATTTCTTGAATTTGAAGTGATAAGGAAGCCGGACAAGTTCCCCCTCCTTCTTCTCCCCCTTTAACTTTGGCATTTCCCATTCTTTCAGAGTAGGGAAGACTCTGAATGCCAAGAATTCTTGAACCAGATCCCTGGTACTGATATGCTCTGCAATAATTCTGAATTCATCCATTGCCTGTTGTGTTTGACCTTCTGGTGTCATGTTGCAGCGGGGTCGGGTTTCTCCGAAGATCAGCTCGAGTGGACTTTGCACAAGCTTCTCTTTCTCGTCATCAACCTTGACATAGAACCATTCTGATTTCCAGCCTGCCGGCCATTTGCTTCAGTAGCTGATTACAGGAAATTTTGCGGTTTTCCGATAAGCAAAATTATAGCAACCAAAATTGTCATGCAATCCATCTTTTCTAGCCTTCGTCTGATAGTGCAGTTCGTGAACTCGACAGAAACTGTCGGCAAATGGCTCCACTGCTTGGCTTCGGAGGGCCCAAATATAAACGCTAAGCCTAACGATAGCGTTAGGAGTTAGCTGGTGAAAGTAGATACCAAACCTCTTCAGTACCTCCGCAATAATCTCGTGTAGGGGGAATCTTAACCCAGCCTTTAAAAAGCTCTTGAAGATGACAATCTCGTCCTTCTCTGGCTTCGGGGTGGTTTCTTCTCCTCCGAAGCGAAGTAGCTTCTTCTGATTTTCACTGAAATAACCTGCCTTCACCATCTTGGAAAGATCAGCCTTTGAAACAGTCGATTTCCCGAAATCCAGGTGGCTGGGCTTGCTGGGCATGGCAATGCGATAGTCATCTTCGGAGTCAGTCTCTTCAATGTTCCCTTCTCCTTCGGCAGTTGTCGGGTCTGCTTCAGCAGCGGGCATTTCTTCCGCAGTCACCAGTCCGGAACGCTGCATTGCTTCGGAGATGGGCACAGTATTCGATCCTTCGGCTTCGTCTCCTTCACGTGCAACTCTGGCAGTAGATCGCACTCTGGCCATTTGATTCTGAGTTTGGGGAAGTTAGATACTTTTTTCTTTTTCCTTTTCTCCCGAAGCCTTTCTTTCTGACGAAGCAGACTTCGAGATGGACCTTCGTTCGATTCTGAGAATCAAGCTTCGGCTATAGTTAAAAATTTTGGCAGCAAAACAGTGCAAATAGCAATGAATGTTGTGGTAACTTCACACCTACTCGTCTGTTTATATAGTGCTGCAGGTAAGAAGGCGAAGCGGCAGGATTTTTACACTAGGCGGGCAGTCACTTGTACTCGCTGCGCAGTGGACCGCAAAAATCAAACAGTAACTCTGCAAGGTGGGGCTGACACGAGCTCGGGAATTGAATCGTTTCTCGGCAACGAGCTCAGGGAAGGTGTTTTTTGGACCTTCGGCTTCCCGAAGCTTAAGAGGCATTTTTCACGGATCAAGCTCGTTACGAAAAACGATCTAGCACCGCGAAAGGGGCTACTGTTGGGGCCATGCTTCGGTGCGCCGAAGGTCTTACACGAAGAAGCAGCTTCGGCTGAAGTTGTTCCCAGGAGATGGCCGAAGGTTCCTTTTCATGGAGCTTCGACATTACAAAACCGACATAGAGATAGAATGACCTTTTTATCCATAGAGGTCTGAGTCAATGTTGTAAACTTTTGTAAGGGGCATAATTGTAATTCGTCACAGGCTGTGACCTGTGTCTATAAATAGATGAACAGTACCCCTGTACTGTTCACGCGAACCTGACATTTTGCTTTCGCATCACACCTGTTCTTTCGTCTTTCTCAGGACCGAAGGTACATTTGCAATTTGAAGTTATTTATACTCGTTCATGATAATAAAAGTGGAGATGATTCTATGATAATGTTTAATGTTTATTTCATACCTTATGATTTGTATGAATACTTCGTCCCTTGTTATTATGCTTACGAAGGTACGTTCTTCGTAACCTTCGTCCGAGATTCTTTATATCCTGAAAGGATATAACGTTTTGGAGGACGAAGGACTTTTACACTTAACATTTTCTATGTTGCCTTGTTCTTAATTCTTAGCATTTGAGAACAAGTCCCCAACAAATTTGCACATGGCTGCCATAACAAAGATGTAGATGGTACATTGGTCTACAATTTTGCTGCAGAGCCTCGGATTAGTTGCTAAGTAAAATTTGGAGAAAACCTAGCTTCAAATCGGTCTGTCAGGTGCACTGATGACAGCTCGCGATGGTACAGCGAACCAAAGGGGATCAGACCGCCAGCGCGGCAATCTCACCGCCGGCGACCTCTCTGCGTGTAGATTCGTGCCGCCGCCGTCCTGATCCATGCTCACCAGTGCTTGGACTATGCCTGGGGTCACGAAAATATCGTCGTCGTTGATAAGTGCGGTCACTAAACAACTCCGACCACCGTACCAAGTTGCCACTGCGGATAACTTCGCCGGTGACCGTCGTCTTCCGGCCTGGTGCCACGTGCCTGAGTACCTCCTCCGTATCGTCGTGAACCCTTGCAACTCTCTATGGCTCGTCGGAGTGACTGCCACGGATTCATGCGCGCCAGTGAACTTTTACTCCTCCGACTACCGCGTGTCTCGCCCAAATTCATCAGCCGCCGCTCAACAATCCTATAAATTGATGGCCGGGGCTGTTGCGCCATGTAATCATGAAGCCAACGCACCAGCCATTGCTTCAAATCGCTCACTAGAGACCACGAATTCCTTACTTTCCCCAAACCTGTTCTACCACCGCAAGAACACCCTCGTTGCGGCCAGCTCAACTCAGGTCCGATCTCGCCCTCTATGTTATTGTTCCAACACCCTTCCATGCTCTTGATGCTCACCGAACCGCCCAATTGAATTAGACCGCCATGAATCGCTTAGAACGCGTTGTTCCTTTGAGTTTCTCCGCTGTCACCGTGGGCAGAGTGCTGTAGGGCTCCAATTTAGAAATTAATTGAGGGGAAATACTCCTCAGGGTTAGAATTAGGTGTGAACCGAAGATTAGCACCGGTCTTGGCTCCCTCCGGCCAGTCTAGCTCGCCGGAGCCCGGTTCTACGCTTGCCGTCGTCGGGGATCTCAGTCTGTGAAGGAATAGAAACCGGGGGTCCTTTTTAGAAACTGTCAGCGACTCATTACAATAGTGCAGAGAACTTGGTTCAAGTTATTCAGAACAGCAGGGGCCTTTCTGCAAAGTCTCCAGCGCAGTCCGCTTCTGCCCATTGTTGGGCCGCCTGGACCGGATTTGGCCCAACACTATTTCATCTTTTCTCTTTTCTTTTTCTGTCCAACTTTAGAAATTGATAGAAAATGGTAGAAAAATCCTAAAAATGTCAAACCAATTTTCCTAGATTCCTTATTTTCCATAGTATTTAATAAAAATAGTTTTATGATTTTTAAGATAAATATGGAATTTGGGTCATTTAAAATAGCCTAAAGTATTGCTTCTGGATTTTTAGAAAAGCAATAATAATTCCAAAAATGCCCAAACTTTTTATATGAACTCAAAACATTATTTAGAAGCTTTGGGTATAATTTGGTTTGATTTGGACCTTGTTTGATAATTAGATCCCAAAACCCCCACCCCCTGCTCTTTAAACTTCACTGTTGACTCCGGAAACCCTAAGTTCTCGGAGTTCCGTGAAGGAAAATTGTATTCAATACTTTAGATAATAAGTTCTTATTATCTTTGCACTCTCCTGAGCATTACATGGCATTCATTCTTATATATGTATATATATGGTTATATCTAGAAAACGAAGAAGAGATTGAGGTAGAAGAGGAGAAGACTTCACCACCACCACCTGCGGTACATCAGGCAGGGAATTGTTTTTACTTTTACATTTGCGGATCCGAGCCTGACTCACATATAAACGAAGGCAAGCCCCGGTGCATTTGCCACCACCTTGTGATTTAAAGATCTTTTCACTTGCTTGATGCATTAGGTGATAGAAGTTGATTACCAAAACAATTCCTGCATTACCTCCCTTGAATTTGATTACCTTCCTTGATCACCGTTTTACAAAAGATTTTTAATGCTTAGCCTTGCTTTAGAAAAACAAATGTTTTGTTTTTACAAAAGATGATGTGGCAAAAGTGGGTGGGATGTTTTTGAAAACAAAACTTGATGGTGGATCCATCATGGCCGTGATGGGTTCAACATCGGAAAAGATGTACCTCTGCCAGGTACCAAGCTTTGGGTTTGAAATGATTAAGCTGTGACCGGGCGGGTGACTTGCACGAGAAAGGAGTCTCGGTGTAGTGTCTCCGTCTGAGTCGATTAAGGACCGTGTCGATGTAGGCTTGATGACCGAGGACCCTTTAACTGGTCACATGCCTCGTCATGGGTAAGCCTTGCCTCGGGCAGACTAAGGCCAGAATAAGATAACAGGCAATGGGCGTGGAGCGGTGGCGAGAGTAGCGTGTACCCTCCGTGGCAAGAGGCTAGACGGTGGTGTATCTGTGCTCTCGGTTGGCGTGAACCTGATCTGGTCTTAAGAACCCCGATGGCGGGTTGACATATGCAAGGGTTAAGTGCTACATATGTCATGTGATCGAAGATCCTCAGCTGAGTATAATCGATTCGGATCGCCGTACCTTCGCGGTTATGAAGACTTGGTCACTGCCCTATACGTAGAATTCTAGTAAAGATGAAGGGCTTGTTAATAAATTGGCTAGTGCAGGTCAAGTGTTTGCACTAGGGTAGAAAGAACTCTAGATGCAGGTAATTTTACCTAACCTGACAATAAAACTGGATTTTTAAGGATCCACTTTTAGTAAGCATTTCTGCAAAACAGAGTCTTTGATCATTGAGAAACCTTCCCTTGACTCCCTTATAACCAGCATATCCTTGAGAGTCTTTTCCTTAGTCGGGGTAAGTCTTGCTGAGTAATTCCATACTCAGGGTTTTATTCCCTATTTTTTAGGTGAGGAAGCAACAAACTTTTGTTGTTTCTGTAAGGTGGTTCCAAAAGAAGTAAAGCAAGAATGAAGCTACGGGAGGAAGAGTTCCTCCATAAAAACTTTTGTTTAAAAACTTATCGGGAGGGGTTTTTGCCTCCCTTGGTGTGTAATAATACTACTTTGCACTCATTAGTTATATCCTGGTCTGTAATATATAACTTTGTCTTACTTTTAAAATAAAGGCAAGTTTATGTAACCGCTTCCGCATTTTCGTATCTCCGATGATCTGTAATGTCTGCGTGACGGGTGAAACGCTCTTGGGAAAGGTAAGAAAAGTAGATACCGAACTTGTGAAGTGATTCAGGGGCATCTACAGGGTTGGCTGATGTCCGTTGGACAAGGACAACTGTAGGTGGGCCTAATGACTTGGGAGGTTCCGTCACAGCTGGTATCGGAGCGAAGCCCTTCTCTGCAGATATTATGAGGCATCTTCAAAAGAATTTTCCAAAGACTCATATAAAACAATTTCTTCCCTTCTTATCTATTATATCTGAAGAGTTTATCTTAAAGACCGGATAGTAAGAGTGCAACATATAGAAGGTGTGAATCAACTAAGGTTGATTCTGTAATTACTCATGCATCATGCTAAGAACTATGTTAATAAAATTTCCCCCTTAGAAAAATGCCACCGCGCAAGAGGAAAACCGCGCGCAAGCATATTGGCCCAATTGGTGTGCCGCGTCATCAACTTGCCCCAAGACACGAGGATAGCAGTAGTGGGAGTAATGATCCGATCGGGGATCTTGAAGCGCAAATGAATCGGCTTCAAACAGAACTCCGACGCAGGACTGACATCTGGGTTGCGGATGGCGACAGAATTAATGAATTAAGACGCGACATCCGCCGCCTGCAAGATCAGCTAGCAGATCGAGATTTAGTACTCGACTGGGCGGTTCAGTCTCATTCGATTGCCTGGGCTAAGGAGGCAAAAGCTCGAGCCAGAGTAGAAGAGCTTAGCTCAGCCATCGATAACCTGCAGGCTTATTGTAATACTCTATATGAAGAAGTTCATGTACTGTATTCACAATTGCACCCCAATGTGTCTGCGGATCCTGTCGGGACAGAAGCCAGACCTTCTCATGTAGCGGGAGAAGCTTTTGGTGGCGAATTGGACCTTTTTAGGCCCCCTCCCTCTATGAAGTTGGTCGATGAGTGGTCTCCTACGCCCGACAACGAGGCTACCGAGAGCAACGGGAAGCAGGAGTAGAATAGTATAGTATAATAGTAGAAATAGTAGTGATGTATAATAATGGTGTAATCCTGTTGTAAAAATTCGAGTCTGTAACATTACTCTTTTTAGTAATGTAAAATGGATGGTTTTCTTTGGCATATCATATTGTTTTCAAATGTTTGTTGCCACAGATGCCTTCCTAGACTCATGCTCAGGATGGGGCTAGTACCTCTCGTGGGAGGGAGGCAACACCAAACCCACCTCCAGTCCCTCCCACACTTGCCGAGGCTATCGCCGCCTTGGTAAATGCTACAGCAGATAATACCCGTTTCCTACGGGAGATGGCAGGTCAGCAACTTCAACAACAAGGCGGGTGGGGCTATCCGCAAGGTCCCCGTGAGACATCTTATTTGGACTTCTCCGAAACGTGCCCACCGTTGTTCGTCAAGGCAGAAGACCCTTTAGAGGCGGACGAATGGATCCGCGTCATTGAGCAGAAATTTGGACTTCTTCGATGTTCCGAAACTCAGAAACCCCTGTTCGTAGCTCAGCAATTGCGTGGCCCTGCCAGCACTTGGTGGGGGAACTTTGTGGCCGTTCAGCCGGCCAATCATCAGATTACCTGGGATGAATTTAAGCTAGCCTTCAGAGAGCATTACATATCAGAAGGAGTACTCCACATGAAACAGGAGGAATTCATGAAGTTGAAGCAAGGCGAAGATATTGTCACCCAGTATCTCAATAAATTTAATCACTTGTCTCAGTATGCAATTGACCAAGTCAACACCGACATAAAGAAGAAGAATTGTTTCATGAGGGGTCTAAATGATTGGATGCAAAGGAAAATGGCTACCTGCATCGACCTCACATACGAAAGGGCTGTCAGCACAACGCTGGCAGTCGAATCTAAATATACAAGTTCTAGAAAAACCAAGGGGAGTGGAGGTAACAGGCCTAATCAGGGCCCCGAGAAAAGGCAACGGTTAGTTATCCGGCCTTTTAATCAGGATCGTTCTTCATCACATCCACCCTCCTTCCCATTTAAACAACCAGTGTTCATCCGTCCTAATGCTGCCCCCACTACAACAAGTCAGCCGGGTGCCCCTGGCACTCGTTTTCTGGCCCTTCCCAGTTCTTCAACAGGTTGTTTCAATTGCGGAAAATCTGGGCATTTTATTAAGGATTGCCCTTACCCGAAGCAGAATCGCATAAGCAATCAACAAGGTACTGGGAATTCTTCTCAAGCTAAGGGAAATGCGGGCAAGAATACAAAAAGGACGGGACGAGTTTACTACACTCAAGTGGCCACCACCCCGGACGGTGAACCGGTAATGATGGGTACGTTCCTTGTGGCCAATCACCCCGCAATTATTCTTTTTGATTTCGGTGCTTCACATACATTCATCAGCAAGAAATTTGTGGAGCAACATTGCATTTCATACCATGAATCAAAAGAAGGGTTTAAAATTCAATCACCTGGGGGACAAATCTTTACTAGGGAAGTGGCTTTCCAAGTGCCCGTAACATTGGCCGGACGGGACTTTCCTACTAATATGATTGTTCTGAAAGGGCAAGACATAGATGTGATTTTGGGCATGAATTGGTTGGCCCAACATAAAGCGACCCTCAACACTGATCAAAGAACCATCAGGTTGAGTCATAACCAAGAGGAGATTCTTTTGTCTATCCCCATTCCAACCAAAACTACTGGCAGAGTTTATGAAGCCATTATACCGGAGATCAAGGATATTCTGGTAGTATGTGAGTTCCCAGATGTCTTTCCAGAGGATTTGCCTAGATTGCCACCCGAAAGAGATGTAGAGTTTGTAATTGAGTTGAAGCCCGGTACGGCTCCCATTTCTAGAAGATCGTACCGGATGCCTCCAAATGAGCTGCAGAACTAAAGATTCAATTACAAGATCTACTAGAGAAAGGATTCATCCGGCCAAGCTCGTCACCATGGGGTTGTCCAGCCATCTTCGTCAAGAAGAAGGATCAAACATTACGGATGTGTGTGGATTATCGACCCCTTAACGAGGTCACTATCAAGAACAAGTACCCTCTTCCATGGATTGACATTTTATTTGATCAACTGACCGGGGCGAGGGTATTCTCCAAGATTGATCTCAGATCGGGCTATCATCGGATCCGTATTCGGCCCGAGCATATACCAAAAACCGCATTCACTACGCGGTATGGATTATTTGAATACCTTGTAATGTCTTTCGGACTGACCAATGCTCCTGCCCACTTCACTTATTTGATGAACTCGGTATTTATGCCCGAGTTGGACAAGTTTGTGGTGGTCTTCATAGATGATATTTTGATATATTCCAAGAATGAAGAGGAGCATGCTCAACATTTACGGATCGTGTTGACGCGCTTAAGAGAACACAAATTATATGCCAAGTTCAATAAGTGCGCGTTTTGGCTGGAAGAAATTCAATTTCTGGGACATGTACTGTCTGCCAGGGGGATTGCGGTAGATTCCAGCAAAGTCAAGGATATTTTGGAGTGGAAACCCCCGACCACTGTTCATCAAGTCTGAAGTTTCCTTGGGCTGGCTGGTTATTACCGCCGATTTATACCAGATTTTTCCAAGCTTGTGAAGCCAATCACAAGTCTATTGAAGAATGATACTAAATTCAATTGGTCTTCAAAATGTAATGAAGCTTTTGAACAATTGAAGGTATTGTTAACCACTGCTCCAGTATTGGCTCAATCGGATATCAATAAGCCCTTTGATGTGTATTGTGACGCATCAGGCAGTGGTCTCGGCTGTGTATTAATGCAAGAAGGTCGAGTAATAGTGTATGCTTCAAGACAGTTGCGCCGGCATGAGGAGCATTACCCAACTCATGATCTGGAGCCAGCTACAGTGGTTCATGCCCTGAAGATTTGGCGTCATTATCTGCTGGGTAATGTCTGTCATATTTTTACAGATCATAAAAGCTTGAAGTATATCTTTACCCAGTCAGAGCTCAATATGAGACAAAGGAGATGGCTCGAGCTGATCAAGGATTATGAATTGGAAATTCATTATCATCTAGGCAAAGCAAATGTAGTGGCAGATGCACTCAATCGCAAGGCTTCCTGCCATTGTCTAACAATGAGGACTTCTGACATTACATTATGCCAGGAGATGGAAAAGTTGAACCTGGGAATGATTCAGCATGGGACTTCAAATCATTTGAAGCTGGAGTCAGTCATCTTACAAAGGATAATTGACGCACAGAAAAATGATGAGGGTATGAAACATATACGTGAGAAGATAAGGGCTGGAAAAGCCAATTGCTTCTGAGAAGACGACCAAGGTGTGGTATGGTTTAACAACCGCATAGTGGTGCCTAAAAATGAAGGGGTCCGCCAGCAAATTTTAGACGAAGCACATCTTAGTCGCTATTCTATTCATCCCGGAAGCACTAAGATGTATCAAGATCTGAAACAGCATTATTGGTGGACGAAGATGAAAATTGAAATTGCACGCTATGTGGCTAGATGTGACACTTGTAAACGTGTCAAGGCCATACACCTGAAAGCTGCCGGTCCATTACAATCTTTACCAATACCAACATGGAAATGGGAAGATATTGGTATGGACTTTATTGTGGGATTACCCAGAACAGCAAAAGGCTTTGACTCCATTTGGGTTATCATTGATCGACTTACAAAGATCGCCCACTTCCTTCCAGTCAAAGTAAAATATCCCATCATCACCTATGCGAAGCTGTACATTGCTCGCATTTTCAGTTTGCACGGGGTTCCGAAGACTATAGTGTCGGATCGTGGACCTCAATTCGTATCCAAATTCTGGGAAGAACTTCATAAATCCCTAGGGACCAAATTGCTCCACAGTTCGGCCTATCATCCTCAAACAAGTGGGCAGACTGAGAGGGTCAATCGAATACTTGAAGATATGTTGCGGGCATGTGTGCTGGAATTCCCACAGAAATGGGATGAATGTTTACCACTAGCGGAGTTCTCATATAATAATAGCTATCAAGAAAGTATCCAGATGGCACCCTTCGAAGCTTTATATGGACGACGATGTCGTACTCCGCTAAATTGGTCTGAACCTGATGAAAGGTACTTCTTCAGGCCTGATATGGTGAAAGAGACTGAAGAAAAGGTTCAGAAAATAACTCATAATTTGAAGAAAGCTCAAGCTCGTCAGAAAAGTTATGCAGACAAACGGTGGATGCCCTTATATTTTCTGGTGGGGGATTATGTTTATCTGAAGGTCTCCCCAATGAAGGGTGTATCGCGTTTCGGGGTTAAAGGGAAGCTTGCACCCCGGTACATTGGTCCTTTCCCTATACTTGAGCAATGTGGACCAGTGGCATACCGACTCCAACTACCCGAAACCTTGTCTGCTGTACATAATGTGTTCCATATGTCTCAGTTGAAGAAGTGTCTTCGGGTTCCAGATCGAACCATTGAAGTGACAGATGTTGTCCTTAAACCAGACTTGACATATTCTGAACATCCTATTCGAGTCTTGGATCAAAAGGACGGGATTAGCCGAAGAAAAACTCTCAAGTTTTACAAGATACAGTGGAACCAACATTCCGAAGATGAGGCTACTTGGGAAACTCAAGACTTCTTAGATAAGAATTTCCTAGGCTTTTTAGCCTCATGTAATTTGTAAAGTGTATACAATTGTTGTAATAAAGGAGTGAGCCCTAAACCCACCCCTGCCCTGTACCAAAATTTAGGAAATAAAAACGTGAAGCATTTCCTTTTCCACTACTTACCCTAGGATTTTTAATCTCAGGACGAGATTCTTTTATGGGGGGAAGGATGTAACACCCCTGGTGTTACTGTTACTAAAACTTGAGCATAACATCATGAGCATTGGCATTTGCATATGTTTGACACACCTAGAGTGCATTTACTAGGAAAAAATTTCAAACAAGTTGTATTGATATGGCATTTTGCAAATAAGACCCTAGTGTAGGGTCCTTAACCTTCAATAGGGATCTGAGGGGTAAAACAGGACCCAAATAGAGAAAACCACAAAGATTAAGTAAAATAATGTTATCAAAAATGGATCTACATTGCATTTACACCCCTGAGATACCAAAAACCCTAATGGGAACCCTGGAAAACCCTAAATCCAAACCCTAGGGGGTTAAGTGTAAAATTAGTCCACTTTTGGACTAAAGTGCAAAAACCATGATAAATGAGTATCCTAAGTCATTTGGTTCACAAATGTGTGGATTTGTAAGCTAAACCTTGGATTTTGGACCTATTTGCAAAATGGACCTCATTTGGGTTCTATGCTAAGTCTGAAATCAGGGTTATAGGCTCAACTTTAGAGCTGTGTAACTTTCAAAATAGTGAGAATTCACCTTAGAGCACCACATCAACTTTGTAGCTCTATGATAGGGGAACAATTTTGCTTAAGAGTGTCAGCAAGCTTGTTATGGAGAATTTGGAGATAAGTGAGCCCAAAGATGGGCTGTCAGATTAAAACAAGCTGAAGATTATATAGTCAGTGGCATTGGATCATCTTTGGAGACAAATTATGGCTAATCTAGTAAGAATTTGCACATGGCTGCCATAACAAAGATGTAGATGGTATATTGGTCTACAATTTTGCTGCAGAGCCTCGGATTAGTTGCCAAGTAAAATTTGGAGAAAACCTAGCTTCAAATCGGTCTGTCAGGTGCACTGATGACAGCTCGCGATGGTATAGTGAACCAAAGGGGATCAGACCGCCAGCGCGGCAATCTCACCGCCGGCGACCTCTCTGCGCGTAGATTCGTGCTGCCGCCGTCCTGATCCATGCTCACCAGTGCTTGGACTATGCCTGGGGTCACGAAAATATCGCCGCTGTTGATAAGTGCGGTCACTAAACAACTCTGACCACTGTACCAAGTTGCCACGGCCACAGCGGATAACTTCGCCGGTGACCACCGTCTTCCGGCCTGGTGGCACGTGCCTGAGTACCTCCTCTGCATCACCGTGAACCCTTGCGACTCTCCGTGGCTCGTCGGAGTGACTGCCACGGTAGATGCAACGGATTCATGCGCGCCAGTGAACTTTTACTCCTCCGACCGCCGCGCGTCTCGCCCAAATTCATCAGCCGCCGCTCAACAATCCTATAAATTGATGGCCGAGGCTGTTGCGCCATGTAATCACGAAGTCAACGCACCAGCCATTGCTTCAAATCGCTCACCAGAGACCACGAATTCCTTACTTTCCCCAAACCTGTTCTACCACCGCAAGAACACCCTCGTTGCGGCTAGCTCAACTCAGGTCCGATCTCGCCCTCTATGTTATTGTTCCAACACCCTTCCATGCTCTTGATGCTCACCGAACCGCCCAATTGAATTAGACCGCCATGAATTGCTAAGAACGCGTTGTTCCTTTGAGTTTCTCCGCTGTCACCGTGGGCAGAGTGCTGTAGGGCTCCAATTCAGAAATTAATTGAGGGGAAATACTCCTCAGGGTTAGAATTAGGTGTGAACCAAAGATTAGCACCGGTCTTGGCTCCCTCCAGCCAGTCTAGCTCGCCGGAGCCCGGTTCTGCGCTCGTCGTCATCGGGGATCTCAGTCTGTGAAGGAATAGAAACCGAGGGTCCATTTTAGAAACTGTCAGCGACTCATTACAATAGTGCAGAGAACTTGGTTCAAGTTATTCAGAACAGCAGGGGCCTTTATGCAAAGTCTCCAGCGCGGGCGCGCTTCTGCCCATTGTTGGGCTGCCTGGACTAGATTTGGCCCAACACTATTTCATCTTTTCTCTTTTCTTTTTCTGTCCAACTTCAGAAATTGATAGAAAATGGTAGAAAAATCCTAAAAATGTCATACCAATTTTCCTAGATTCCTTATTTTCCATAGTATTTAATAAAAATAGTTTTATGATTTTAGGATAAATATGGAATTTTGGGTCATTTAAAATAGCCTAAAGTATTGCTTCTGGATTTTTAGAAAAGCAATAATAATTCCAAAAATGCCCAAACTTTTTATATGAACTCAAAACATTATTTAGAAGCTTTGGGTAGAATTTGGTTTGATTTGGACCTTGTTTGATAATTAGAATCCAAAACCCCCACCCCTGCTCTTTGAACTTCACTGTTGACTCCGGAAACCCTAAGTTCTCGGAGTTCCGTGAAGGAAAATTGTATTCAAGACTTTAGATAATAAGTTCTTATTATCTTTGCACTCTCCTGAGCATTACATGGCATTCATTCTTATATATGTATATATGGTTATATCTAGAAAACGAAGAAGAGATTGAGGTAGAAGAGGAGAAGACTTCACCACCACCACCTGCGGTACATCAGGTAGGGAATTGTTTTTACTTTGACATCTGCGGATCCGAGCCTGACTCACCTGTAAACGAAGGCAAGCCTCGGTGCATTTGCCACCACCTTGTGATTTAAAGATCTTTTTCACTTGCTTGATGCATTAGGTGATAGAAGTTGATTACCAAAACAATTCTTGCATTGCCTCCCTTGAATTTGATTACCTTCCTTGATCACTTTTTTACAAAAGATTTTTAATGCTTAGCCTTGCTTTAGAAAAACAAAGGTTTCGTTTTTACAAAATATGATGTGGCAAAAGTGAGTGGGATGTTTTTGAAAACAAAACTTGATGGTGGATCCATCATGGCCGTGATGGGTTCAACATCGGAAAAGATGTACCTCTGCCAGGTACCAAGCTTTGGGTTTGAAATGATTAAGCTGTGACCGGGCGGGTGACTTGCACGAGAAAGGAGTCTCGGTGTAGTGTCTCCGTCTGAGTCGATTAAGGACCGTGTTGATGTAGGCTTGATGACCGAGGACCCTTTAACTGGTCACATGCCTCGTCCTGGGTAAACCTTGCCTCAGGCAGACTAAGGACAGAATAAGATAACACGCAATGGGCGTGGAGCGATGGCGAGAGTAGCGTGTACCCTCCGTGGTAAGAGGTTGGACGGTGGTGTATCTGTGCTCTCGATTGGCGTGAACCTGATCTAGTCTTAAGAACCCCGATGGCGGGTTGACATATGCAAGGGTTAAGTGCTACATATGTCGTGTGATCGGAGATCCTCAGCTGAGTATAATCGATTCGGATCGCCGTACCTTCGCAGTTATGAAGACTTGGTCACTGCCCTATACGTAGAATTCCAGTAAAGATGAAGGGCTTGTTAAGAAATTGGCTAGTGCAGGTCAAGTGTTTGCACTAGGGTATAAAGAACTCTAGATGCAGGTAATTTTGCCTAACCTGACAATAAAACTGGATTTTTAAGGATCCACTTTTAGTAAGCATTTCTGCAAAACAGAGTCTTTGATCATTGAGAAACCTTCCCTTGACTCCCTTATAACCAGCATATCCTTGAGAGTCTTTTCCTTAGTCGGGTAAGTCTTGCTGAGTAATTCCATACTCAGGGTTTTATTCCCTATTTTTTTAGGTGAGGAAGCAACAAAATTTTGTTGTTTATGTTCCAAGGTGGTTCCAAAAGAAGTAAAGCAAGAATGAAGCTGCGAGAGGAAGAGTTCCTCCATAAAAACTTTTGTTTAAAAACTTATCGGGAGGGGTTTTTGCCTCCCTTGGTGTGTAATAATACTACTTTGCACTCGTCAGTTATATCCTGGTCTGTAATATATAACTTTGTCTTACTTTTAAAATAAAGGCAAGTTTATGTAACCGCTTCCGCATTTTCGTATCTCCGATGATCTGTAATGTCTGCGTGACGGGTGAAACGCTCTTGGGAAAGATAAGAAAAGTAGATACCAAACTTGTCAAGTGATTTAGGGGCATCTGCAGGGTTGTCTGATGTCCGTTGGACAAGGACAACTGTAGGTGTGCCTAATGACTTGGGAGGTTCCGTCATAGCCGCCGTTTGACTATCTATATGTGGAGGTGTGGTTGGGACGTGGAGGTTGGTTGCGCGGAGGGGACAGACGTGCAGCGGGTTAATGGGCTGTAGCCTCAGCCCGTAGTGCTGCCCCGACACGATTATATTTTTTTATTTTACAAAAAATCGTATATAAATATGTACAATTTATATTCAATATTAAAAACATTTGATCATGATATTCTACTGATTAGACGGCTTCACACAGTGTCTCCCGCCCTTTTTCCGTCAAGGCTTAGGTTCGAACCCCACCTGGTGCATCGCTTTTTTAACATTTTACGCTGATTTAACCAATTTAACCAAATGGCCCAACGAGCTAATGGACCAGCCTGACACAGTCAGCAGACCAGCATACCGTGCCTGGGCCAGAGCTGTGACCCGCGGGCGTCGGGCCTGTGCCGGACGGGCCACCGTTCGGCCATGTATATGCGAAGGTGTGTTTTAGGACATGGAGGTTGGTTGCGCGGAGCGGATATGATTTGAAATAGATGTGAGAGGTTATTTGTAAAAACATGACACGGGACAACCGTTGAAACTGGTGCTTTAATATAATATAGACTTGATGGGATGGATAAGTTATAGAGGAATTCAGTAGCAACAAAGGAGAGGTGGAAGATGATGTAGTTCTATTCAGCATCAGAGAAGCATCAAAAAGAAAGGAGCAAAGAAACCCAAGTGTGCCCTGGTCTGGCGCACCGGACTGTCCGGTGTGCCACCGGACAGTGTCCGGTGCACCAAGGCCGTACAACTCTGAACTCGCCACCTTCGGGTTTCTCAGGTCGCGCTCCACTATAATTCACCGGACTGTCCGGTGTGCCACCGGACTGTCCGGTGCACCAGCTGAGCAACGGCTCTCTGGCGCAACAGTCGACTGCAAAAAAGCGCGGGACAAAGCTACAATCATGAACAGTGCGTGTAGAGTCAAAGCGTAGAAATCAGAGGGGCACTGGATAGTGAACAGTGCCTATCCGGTGTGGCACCGGACTGTCCGGTGCCGCATGAAGACAAAGCTCCAACGGTCAACTGCTCTAGTACCCTAACGGTTGGGTGATGTGGCTGGCGCACCGGACAGCGTCCGGTGCGCCCATCGACAGCAGCCATCCCCAACGGCTGTTTTGGTGGTTGAGGGCTATAAATAACCCCAACCACCACTACTCCAAGCATCCAAGTTTCCAGCACTTCACATTCAATACAAGAGCTAGTGTATTCAATACTAGACACAATTCAAAAGAATCAAAGCCTCTCCAAGTCCCAAATTCACTCCAAACACCTAGTGACTAGAGAGAGTGTTTTGTTCGTGTTCTTTGAGCTCTTGTTCTTGGATCACTTTCTTCTTCCTCATTCTTGTTCTCTAAGTGACTTGTAATCAAAGCAAGAAACACTAAGATTGTAGTAGTCCTTGTGGGGTCTAAGTGACCTGTTTGATTAAGGAGAAAGCTCACTCGGTCTAAGTGACCATTTGAGAGAGGGAAAGGGTTGAAAGAGACCGGGTCTTTGTGACCACCTCAACAGGGACTAGGTTCTCAAGAACCAAACCTCAGTAAAACAAATCACCGTGTCATCCGCTTTATTTCTTGGTTGATTTGTTTTTGCCCTCTCTTTCGGACTCGGATTTAATTCTAACACTAACCACGGCTTGTAGTGTGTGTTTAAGTTTATAGATTTCAGATTACGCCTATTCACCCCCTCCTAGGCGACTTTCAATTGGTATCAAAGCTCGGTACTTCATTTGAGTCTAACCACTCAAAGTGATACCGGAGATCATGCCAAGAGGGAGATCATGACCGGCGACAAGTCCACAAGCCACAGGAAGGCTCCATCGAGGGAGTCCGGCAACAAAGTGAAGGAGGGATCCCCTTCACACGTCAAGTCGCATCGGAGTGGTGACAAGAAAAAAAAATGAAGAAGGTGGTCTGCTATGAGACCGATTCATCGTCGCCCTCCGGATCTAACGCCGCGTCCGTCACTTCTAAGCGCCATGAGCGCAAGAAGTATAGTAAGATGCCCCTTCGATACCCCCATATCTCTAAGCGCGCTCCTCTACTTTCCGTTCTATTAGGCTAACCTCCATTTTTTGACGGTGAGGATTATTGTATGTGGAGTGATAAGATGAGGCATCACCTAACCTCACTCCACGCAATTATTTGGGACATTGTTGAGTTTTGAGTGCAGGTACCTATGGTGGGGGACGAGGGCTACGACTCGGATGAGGTCGCCCAAATCCGGCACTTCAACTCCCAAGCGACTACTATACTCCTCGCTTCTCTATGTCAAGAGGAGTATAATAAAGTGCAAGGGTTGAAAAGCGCCAAGGAGATTTGGGACGTGCTCAAGACCGCACATGAAGGAGACGAGGTGACCAAGATCACCAAGCGGGAGACAATCGAGGGGGAGCTCGGTCGATTCGTCCTCAACCAAGGAGAGGAGCCACAAGCCATGTACAACCGGCTCAAGACCTTGGTAAATCAAGTGCGCAACCTCGGGAGCACAAAATGGGATGACCATGAAATGGTCAAGGTTATTCTTAGATCACTCGTATTTCGCAATCCTACTCAAGTTCAATTAATATGTGGTTATCCTAGATATAAGCTAATGTCTCCTGAGGAAGTGATAGGAAAGTTTGTGAGCTTTGAATTGATGATCAAAGGCTCCAAACAAATCATCAACTTGGAGCAAGGCAGCACCTCCACACCCAAGGTGCAACCCGTCACATTCAAAGCGACAGAGGAGAAGAAAGAAGAGTCTACACCAAGTAGGCTTCCCATCGACGCCTCCAAGCTTGACAACGAGTAAATGGCGCTCATCATCAAGAGCTTTCGCCAAATCCTCAAGCAAAGGAAGGGGAAAGATTACAAGCCCTGTTCCAAAAGGGTGTGCTACAAATGTGGTAAGCCCGGTCATTTTATCGCTAAATGTCCTATGTCTAGTGATAGTGACAGGGGCGATGACAAGAAGGGAAAGAGGAAGGAGAAGAAGAAGTACTACAAGAAGAAGGGCGGCGATACCCACGTATGTCGAGAATGGGACTCCGATGAGAGCTCCATCAACTCCTCCTCCGACGAGGATGCTGCCAACATCGCCATCAACAAGGGCCTTCTCTTCCCCAACGTCGGCCACAAGTGCTTCATGGCAAAGGACTGCAAAAACAAGAAGGTAAAATCTAGAGCCTCCACTAAATATACAACATCTAGTGATGAGGATAGCTCTAGTGAAGATGAGGATGATTTGCTCACTCTTTTTGCCAACCTTAACATGCAACAAAAAGAAAAATTAAATGAATTGATAGGTGCTATTCATGAGAAGGATGAACTTTTGGACAGCCAAGAGGAATTCCTTATTAAGGAAAACAAAAAGCATGTTAAAGTAAAAAATGTTTATGCTCAGGAGATAGAAAAATGTGAAAAATTGACTAATGAGCTTAGCATATGCCATGACACTATTTCCAACCTTAGAACTAAGAATGCTAATTTAATTGCTAAGGTTGAAAAATCAAATGCTTGTAATGATTCAATTGTCAGTCTTAGAAATGAAAATGCTAGTTTAATTGCTAAGATTGATAAATTAAATGAATCAATTTCTAGCCTTAAAACTGAGAATGATAAATTGATTTCTAAGGCTAAAGATTTAAGTGTTTGCAATGATTCTATTTCCAGTCTTAGAAATGAGAATGCCATGCTACATGCTAAGATTGATGAATTAAATGTTTGCAAACCATCTACATCTACTATTGATCATATTTCTATTTGCACTAGATGTAGAGATATTGATGTTGATGCTATCCATGATCACCTTGCTTTAATTAAACAACAAAATGATCACATAGCTCAACTAACTGCTAAAATCAATGAGCATAAAATTGAAAATGAAAAATTTAAATTTGCTAGAAGCATGCTCTATAGTGGGAGACGCCCTAGCATTAAGGATGGCATTGGTTTCCAACAGGGAAGCAATGTCAAGCTTAATGCCCCTAAGAGATTGTCCAACTTTGTTAAGGGCAAGGCTCCCATGGCTTAGGATAATGAGGGTTACATTTTATATCCTACTGGTTATCCTGAGCACAAGATTAGGAGAATTCATGCTAGGAAGTCTCATTCTGTTTCTCACCATGCTTTTATGTACAAGAATGAGGCATCTAGTTCTAGGCAATCAACCCATGTTAAATTGCCTAAAAAGAAATCTCCTACTGCATCAAATGAGCCTATTATTTCATTTAAGACTTTTGATGCATCATATGTTTTAACTAACAAATCAGGCAAAATAGTTGTCAAATATGTTGGGGCTAAACATAAGGGCTCAAAGACCTGTGTTTGGGTACCCAAGGTGCTTGTTTCTAACATCAAAGGACCCAAGACTGTTTGGGTACCTAAGAATAAGGCCTAAATTGTTTCGCATGTTTATGCATCCGGGGGCTCAAGTTGGATGGTTGATAGCGAATGCACAAACCACATGACAGGGGAGAAAAGGATGTTCTCCTCCTATGAGAAAAATGAAGATCCCCAACGAGCTATTACATTCGGGGATGGAAATCAAGGTTTGGTCAAAGGACTTGGTAAAATTGCTATATCACCTGACCATTCTATTTCGAATGTTTTTCTTATAGATTCTTTAGATTACAATTTGCTTTCTGTTTCTCAATTATGCAATATGGGCTACAACTGTCTCTTTACAGATGTAGGTGTTACTGTCTTTAGAAGGAGTGATGATTCAGTAGCATTTAAGGGAGTGTTAGAGGGTTAGCTATACTTGGTTAATTTTAATGGAGCTGAACTTGACACTTGCTTAATTGCTAAGACTAATATGGGTTGGCTCTGGCATCGCCGACTAGCCCATGTTGGAATGAAGAATCTTCACAAGCTTCTAAAGGGAGAAAACATTTTGGGACTAACGAATGTTCATTTTGAGAAAGACAGGGTTTGTAGCGCATGTCAAGTAGGAAAGCAAGTTGGCGCCCGCCATCCACACAAAAACATCATGACAACGGACAGGCCGCTCGAGCTACTCCACATGGATCTATTCGGCCCGATCGCTTACATAAGCATCGGCGGGAGTAAGTACTGTCTAGTAATTGTGCATGATTATTCTCGCTTCGCTTGGATATTCTTTTTGCATGAAAAATCACAAACCCAAGAGACCTTAAAGGGATTCTTGAGACGGGTTCAAAATGAGTTCAGCTTAAAGATCAAAAAGATAAGAAGCGGCAATGGGACGGAGTTCAAGAACTCTCAAATCAAAGACTTTCTTGAAGAAGAAGGCATCAAGCATGAGTTCTCTTCTCCCTACACACCTCAACAAAATGGTGTAGTGGAGAGGAAGAATAGAACTCTACTGGACATGGCAAGAACCATGCTTGATGAGTACAAGACTCCGGACCGATTTTGGGCCGAGGCGATTAACACCGCTTGCTACTCCATCAACCGGCTCTATCTTCACTGAATCCTCAAGAAGACATCTTATGAACTCCTCACCGGTAAAAAGCCCAATGTTTCATATTTTAGAGTCTTTGGTAGCAAATGTTTTATTCTTGTCAAAAGAGGTAGAAAATCTAAATTTGCTCCTAAGGCTGTAGAAGGCTTTTTACTAGGATATGATTCAAACACAAGGGCATATAGAGTCTTTAACAGGTCCACTGGACTAGTTGAAGTTTCTTGTGACATTGTGTTTGATGAGACTAATGGCTCCTAAGTGGAGCAAGTTGATCTTGATGAACTAGATGATGAAAAGGCTCCGTGTGTTGTGCTAAGGAACATGTACATTAGGGATGTGTGTCCTAAGGAATCCGAAGAGCCTCCACAAGCACAAGATCAACTGTTATCTTCCAATCAAGCATCTCCATCAACTCAAGATGAAGAACAGGCTCAAGGTAATGAAGAAGAAGATCAAGAAGATGAGCCACCTCAAGAGGAGGACAAGGATCAAGGGGGAGATGAAGATGATCAAGACAAGGAAGAAGATCAAGAAATTCAGGGTCAAAGACCGCCACACCCAAGAGTCCATCAGGCAATTCAAAGAGATCACCCCATGAACTCTATCCTCGGCGACATTCATAAGGGGGTAACTACTCGATCTCAAGTCGTGCATTTCTGTGAGCATTATTCTTTTGTCTCCTCTATTGAGCCATACAGGGTAGAGGATGCATTAAGAGATTCGGATTGGGTGATGACAATGCAAGAGGAGCTCAACAACTTCACGAGGAATGAGGTATGGCATTTGGTTCCACGTCCTAATCAAAATGTTGTAGGTACCAAATGGGTATTCCGCAACAAGCAAGATGAGCATGGTGTGGTGATAAGGAACAAAGCCCGACTTGTGGCCAAGGGTTATTCACAAGTTGAAGGCTTGAATTTCGATGAAACTTATGCACCCGTTGCTAGGCTTGAGTCAATTTGTATATTACTTGCCTATGCTACTTACCATGGCTTTAAGCTTTATCAAATGGGCGTGAAAAGTGCCTTCCTCAATGGACCTATCAAGGAAGAGGTCTATGTTGAGCAACCTCCCGACTTTGAAGATAGTGAGTATCCTAACCATGTTTATAAACTCTCAAAGGCGCTTTATGGGCTCAAGCAAGCCCCAAGAGCATGGTATGAATGCCTACGAGATTTCCTTATCACTAATGGCTTCAAAGTCGGTAATCCGATCCTACTCTCTTTACTAAAACTGTAGCAAATGATTTGTTTGTATGCCAAATTTATGTTGATGATATCATATTTGGGTCTACTAACAAATCTACTTGTGAAGAGTTAAGTAGGATTATGGTTCAAAAATTCGAGATGTCAATGATGGGGGAGTTGAGATATTTCTTAGGATTCCAAATCAAGCAACTCCAAGAGGGCACCTTCATCTGCCAAACCAAGTACATTCAAGACATTCTTAAGAAGTTTGGAATGAAGGATGCCAAAATCATCAAGACACCCATGGGAACCAATGGGCATTATCGGTACCCTGAAACTAGGGTACCCCCTGCTACTGTACAAAGACGAAGAACCCACGCGGCTATCCCTTAGTCGCGTGGAAGAAGTGCTGTGTGTGGGACCAGACCATGACTCGCCCCAATCTCAGGTGGCTATTCTGGGTCCACAGCAGCGCCCGACTCCACCACGTGGGCGGGTCTAGAGCCTGAAAGGGAAATGTGCCCTTGGGCCATTTCTAAAGAGTTTTGGTGATTAAGTGCCCAACACATATTGAGTGAGTAATTATGTGCCAAATGATGGATGAAGTGCAAATCAACAAGAAGGTATGATTCTAGACTTAGTACATTGGTTTTTGTGTACTAATATATTTGTCTAAGTGCTAGAATCAGAGAAAAGAGAAAAAGGAAAAGTCTTGACTGGAGCAGCCAAGACTCAGCGCAGTCTGGCACACCGGACTGTCCGGTGGTGCACCGGACAGTGTCTGGTGCGCCAGGCCAGCCTCCGATGAACAGGCCACTCTCAGGAACTGACGGCGGTGTACGGCTATAATTCACCGGACTGTCCGGTGAGCCGTCTGCGGCGAAGTTGTCGCTCTCGGTAATCGTTCAATGGTGTACGGCTAAAATTCACCGGACGGTCCGGTGAGGCACCGGACTGTCCGGTGAGCCAACGGCCGCCAGAGCAACGGTCAGCCGCCAAATCCGCGGGCGTCGCGTGGCCCGCTCCAACGGTCGGCAGAAGGCATCGGACTGTCCAGTATGCATCGGACAGTGTCCGGTGCGTAAACGGCTACAATTCTATAACGGTCGGCTGTGCCATTTTAGGAAGGTGATCTGCACTGGACCATGAACAGTGCCTGTCCGGTGGTGCACCGGACTGTCCGGTGCGCCACCCGATAGAAGGCAAGAATTGCCTTCCCAGATTGCCTCCAACAGCTCCTAGCTGCCTTGGGGCTATAAAAGGGACCCCTAGGCGCATGGAGGAGTCATCCAAGCATTCTTTGATCATCTCTAAGTACCAAGACTCCATTCTCACGCATTTGATTCTTTGTGATAGTGACTTGAGCTCTAGTTGAGTGGAGAACTCCTCGCATTGTGTTGTGAGCTCAAGTTGTGGCCTGTGTGCGTGTTTGTGCTTGTGCTTTGAGTCTTGTGTGTGTTGCTCTCCCCTCCCTTACTTTCGTGCTTCTTTGTGATCGTCAATTGTAAGGGCGAGAGGCTCCAAGTTGTGGAGATTCCTCGCGAACGGGAGATAGTAAAAGAAAGGAAAACACCGTGGTATTCAAGTTGATCATTGGATCACTTGAAAGGGGTTGAGTGCGACCCTCGTCCATTGGGACGCCACAACGTGCAATAGGCAAGTGCTATACTTGCCGAACCACGGGATAAATCACCGTGTCTCTTGTGCTTGTTTTCTTCGTGACCATTGTGTTTCACAAGAGCTTGGTCCTTAGCCACTTGATTCTATTGAGCTAACACTTAATCAAGTTTTGTGGCTACAAGTGTTTGATTTTTACAGGATCACCTATTTACCCCCCCCCCTCTAGGTGCTCTCAGAACCGCCACATGTCCAGAGAAGGTGATATACTCTAAGGCATCAACAATGGTCTGGACCCCGACGGGAGAGCGCCGAACCCCCGGATATACAGTCCGGACCCCCGGATATACAGTCCGGACCCCCAAGGTTGGTCCCGGACCTCCACGTGTGCAAGCTAGACCCCTAGAATAGGATTCAGACCCCCCCCCCCCCGTATGGGGTCTGGGTCCCCACAGGGGGTCCCAAGGTCCCAGGACAGTACATACCCGGGCCTCGAATAGGACCCAAGCAGGGGTCCGGTGTTGACACGTGTCCAGACCCGATGCTGCCACGTGGCCTACTGCGCGTGACGTAAGCCAGCGGGCGGAGCCTGACGTAGGGTCTCCGGGTTACGCGGCCCCTGCATTTGTTGTAGATAAGGCACGCTTAGGGCTGGAAAAAAAGCTCGAGGCTCGCGAGCCGGCTCGAGCTCGGAGCAGCTCGGCTCGGCTCGGAGCGGCTCGCGAGCCTCGAGCGAGCCGAGCCGAGCCTGCCTTTTGGGCTCGTTCCCGTAGCGAGCCGAGCCGAGCCGTCTCGTTCCGGCTCGCGAGCTGTGTCAAATTTCTTAATATATAGAATAATGATGGATATTGGTTAATTTTATAGATTGTCAGTTTGTTCCTTAGCGTTTCATGATAGATATATGACAATTAATAATTTAGATTCCTCATAATAATGAATGATATCTATATATTTCATATTTATATACTAATAATTCACAATATAATGCAATTATATAATATCAGGGTGTGGCTCGCGAGCCGAGCCGAGCCGGCTCGCGAGCCGCCTTCGAGCCGAGCCGAGCCTAGTTTCTCAGCTCGTGAAAGCACCGAGCCGAGCCGAGCCGAGCTCGGTCAGGCACCGAGCTGCACCGAGCCGAGCCGAGCCGAGCTCGGCTCGGCTCGTTTCCAGCCCTAGGCACGCTGCCTGACAGGTGATTTGTCGCCTCGGCATTTAATGAGACTTGTCCAGACCGCAGGCGGCGTGCCTGTCCATTCCACTAGCAGGCGATGTGCCACCTCCGCATTTAATGAGACCTGTCCATTCCGTTGGCAGGCAGCGACCTGTCCATCCCACAAGCGGCATGCCTGCCCATTCCACTGGCGGACTGCATGCCCATGCTACCGCGTGCACTATGCCCATCATTACTCGTACGTTACCAAGGAAGCTGCCGCCGGATGTCAACGCTGCGCGGACTGCAGACACCATGGCACTAGGAGATCTCTCAGGCATCACCTGCATTAGTTGCTCCGTGTATTTCTTCCATTATGTCCCTGGGCCCACATGTCGGGGCTCAACAACCTTGTATGTGCCTCCCTTGAACTATAAAAGGGAAGGCACACAACGTTACAAGGCAGACTCACACTCACTCAGACCGAACTTAGACGCTTAAGCTCACAAGTCACTTAGACCCCGTGAGGTTCTCCAAGCTCCCGAGCACCAGCAATACAACACACAGTGGAGTAGGGTATTACGCTCTAGCGGCCCGAACCACTCTAAATCCTCGTGCCATCTTGTGTGTTCTTCCACGATCTAGCAAACAAGCAAAATGCTTAGGCCCCTCCTCATTTTAGGATTTAGGGCGGGTGCGTTCCGCCACCCGGCCGAAGATTTCCTCTCCGACATTTGGCGCGCCAGGTAGGGGCCCAAGATTCCGCCCTCCTGGCCATTCGCCGTATGGGGGGTGGATATCCTAAGACTGTTCCCTAGGGCCATCGGCGGGTACTGGTACCTCTTCGTCGCCATCGACAAGTTCGCCAAGTGGCCAGAGGCCACCCCTGTGGTCAACATCACCCAGGGTGCTGCTGTTGCTTTGCTCAAGTCGATTGTCTGTAGATTTGGGGTCCCAAGCCATATTATTATGGACAACGGGACCCAGTTTATAAGTTGGCTTTTCCAAGAGTATTGCGAGGGCATCGGCACCCAGCTCTGCTTTGCGTCCGTGGCTCATCCTAGGAGCAACGACCAGGTGGAGAGGGGAAACACAGAAATTCTCAGGGACTCAAGACACGCACCTACGACTGCTTGAAAAAGCATGGTGCAAATTGGGTTAGTGAGCTTCCGTCTGTGCTTTGGGGGAACCGGACCACACCCAGCAGAGCTACCGGGGAGACCCCATTCTTCCTGGTCTACGGGGCCAAAGCCTGCCTTCCCCCAAAAATCATCATGGGCTCCCCACGGGTCTAGGCTTTCGATGAGTCTGTGCAGGAACAGCTACGGCGTGAGGACGTGGACTTCATCGACGAGCACAGATGGCAAGCGGCGATCCGAAATGCACGGTACAACCAGGCACTCAGGCATTACCACCAACGGTTCGTGCATAGTAGGGAGCTCCGGGTTGGGGACCTGATCCTAAGGCGAGTACTGAACCGAGAAGGGCTCCACAAACTCTCCCCCAGCTGGGAAGGACCCTTCAAGGTGATGGAAATATGCCGACTCGGATGTGTCCGCCTTGCTACAGCTGAAGGAGAGCCTCTTCCCAATCCTTGGAACATAGAGCATCTTCGTAAGTTTTTCCCATAAAAGCAAACCTGGGGACCCTGTTTTCTTCCTTTGTAACTAGGTAGCACATATATGTACGCCAGCCCAGTGAGGTCCGCCCTCATAAACCCGGTCTATTGGCCTACACCCATGTATATCGAGTTATAAAGAAAAGATTCACTCCCAGATTTGTTTTTGTGATGGTCTTACTTTGCTTCAATTTATGAGCATCATTTTTTATCTAAAACACCCATACAGTTCTCACCCTTGCTGGTATAATGACATCCGAATTGAGTAGCTAGGCTTGCAGTTCGGGACCCCTCGGCAGGGAGTCCGACAGCTTGGGGGCCGGCTCTAGAGAACGGGTACTTGTCTCCTAGGGTGGTCCATAGCTGTGTAGCCGCTTAGCTTGGTTCCGTACCATAAGCCTGCATGCTCCACCACTCTGTGACAGGTACCCTAGTATTGGAACTATAGTCCTGTGGGTCCGACAACCTCGGGTTCGGTTCTAGAGAATGGACATATGTCTCCTGGGGTGGTCTGGAGCTATGTAGCCGCTTAGCCTGGTCCCGTACCCTAAGCCTACACGCTCCACCACTCTGCGACGGGTGCCCTAGTATTTGGAGCTATGGTCTAGGGGGTCCGGACACACAGATTGGCTTCCCAGTCTAAGGCCTACAGGTCCCTGTTGCATGAATCAAAGGGTAGAAGATACCAGCTGGCGGGCCCTATGGGTGCACTACTAAAACTTTCTAGCCAAGGCTGTGTGCAGATCCGGGTCCCAGTCGAGACTACCTCCTGGGGGCCAGGTCACCAATTCTCTCTTAAGTATGCTGGCATCCAGCCTCGACACGTCGAGCCTGCATCCCAGGGGGGCCAAGTACCAAGGAGAGGTTGGTAACGACGCACACAACAAAGACAAATGGCATACAGATAAGTGCTAACACTGCTTGATAAATAGTACTCAAAAGTATCTTACAAAATCAAAAGATATTACAAGTCGCACCCCAGCAGAACCCTTGTTCTATCTCTGCAGAATGGACTACTCATCGACAGGGTCCCGCTGGAAGCGCTCGGCCACCACCTCCACGGTGTCTTGTACGCCCTCCCGGGCGGTGTCTTCGATGTCGACCACCGGACCCGCAATCACCGGCTCCAGGGAGATGGTCGGGTCGTGGCTTCGGAAGCATGTCAGGATGTACTGTATCACTGCCCGACAGAGCCTGCCGCCCTCGGCCTCCAGGCGGGCGCCAAGGATTTGGTCCAGGCGTCGGAGGCAGTCGGCGGCGGAATCTAGCACCGGGAGCGTGTCGGAGATGGATGTTGGCGGCTCCGACACCGGGATGGGGCTCACCCCTAGCGGCACTAGTGTCGTGCTCGCCTCGCCGGCCCAAGTGGCGATGCGCTGGACCCCGGCGCGCTGCTCCGCCTAGAGATCTTCAAGCGTCTTCTTCATTGCCTCCACCGCCTAGGGGCCCGGTGCTTCCTGTGCCGCTTGCGCCACCTGGAATCGGCGAACCCGCTCCTCCAGCGTCCGCTCCTTCTCCTCTGCCTCGAGCTCATGCTCGGCCAGCGACTTCTCCCGCCTCTCAAGCATCTCCTCCTTGAAGGCGAGATCTTTCTCCTGCCTGCCGAGGTCCGCCTCCCGCCTGGCGAGGTCTGCCTTCCGCCTGTCCAAGGACTCCCCCCTTGCTTTAAGCTTCTCCTCAGCAAGGGCGGCGTCGCGGGCCTTGCCATCGAGCTCCCGCTGCAGCTTTTGTAGGCTCTCCATAGCCTCGGTCTACTGGGCCCGCTGCTCGTCCAAAATCTTGTTCATGGCGCTCAGCTTGGCGCTCAGCTCCATGACGACCTCCTCCCTCTGGTTCAGGTGCTCCTCCTTCTTGGCCAGCTGCTTCTCCTTTCGGCTCGCCTCTAGCTCCCTGGCGTACACCTTTTGGAGGTCCTTCTTGTAGTCCTTGCGGTCCCGTGCCAGTTCGGATCGCTCATAGTGAACTACTGGGACGCCGCCTTGGTGCGCTCCTCTAGCTATGTACGCTAGTCGCTGAGGCGCTGGTGCTCGGACTCCAGCGCCTCCCATTCCTGCCGGATCGCCGCCTCGGTCTCCTGGAGGGCCTGATGCACACGAGACAGCACCCGAGGGAGGGGAACCGGCGCTGCCTCTGGTTCAGCACCGAACCAGACCTACCGCCCAAAGATCACCTCCGCCTCCTCCAGAGTGGGTGGCGAGATGGAGCTGGACGCAACCCCCACGACAGCAGGGGTAGGCGCAGCCGGGACCTCCTCGGCCGCTGCCGATGGTGTACTCGACAGCGTCACCGTTGTTGAGGCTGTGGTAGCCGTCGACGCAGTTGTAGCGGCCGAAGGCGGATCGCTGGCACCACTCCTAGCAGACGCCTGCTGCTGAGAGCTGGACCCGCCGTCGGGCATGGTGTTCGATGGGGGAGGCGCGCCCTTGGGAACAGAGGGGGAGGAAGCCCTGGCAAACAAGGATGGGTTAAGTCCCGTCGGCAAGTTAACTACACTCGCAAAAACAAGGATGGGGCTACACTTACTTGGGGCCCTGGACCTTCCAGCGACCCTAGAAGTGGGACGTCCGCTGCTGCTGTTGTTGTTGCTGCTGCTGTGATTGCTGCTGTTGGTGCCCCTAGGGGAGGTCACCCCCAGGTGGTGGTGGTGGCAGCGGGACTAATGGTGGTGGTGGCGGCAGCGGCAGCGGATCCGATGGTGGTGGCGGTGGAGGACTGACGCTCCTCTACGCGCCCTAGGCCTAGGAGTCGGTCTCCTCGGCCCCGCCAGAGGTCCTCTGACGCTTTTGGGGCGGGTCCGCATCAAGAGGCGGATCCGTAACACGCGACCCGTCGGCGCGACGCAGCCGGCGCAGCCTCTCTTCCTCCAACCCCCTGGGGCGGAGGAGCTACTTGCAGCCCCTTTGCCCTTGTCTAAGGGGCTAGGGGCCGCGGGGGAGCTCTAGAGCCCGCACTGGCGGGCTAGGAACCTCCGACCGGTACACCGGGGATCTGGATCCCGCGGTGGGGGTCCCGGCCGCCGGTCTAGCGAACTGCCACGCCACTCTCGTCGAGGGTCGGCAGCCAGTCCAAGATCGCCGCCCTCAACCCTGGGTCGTCGCAAAGCGGAGGGATGCCCTGGGGAGGGATTAGGGACTCAGGGACGAAGGACTCACAAGTGATCCCCTTCACCAGGAGTTCCAGTTCCTCCCAGGACAGGTCGGTGCCTGGCCCACGCTGGATCCGGCCGTTGTCGTTCGAGCCGGTGAACCAGTAGCACAGACGTGCCCTCCTCTGTAGCGGCGCGACCCGACACTTTAGGAAGTCGTCGTCCACGTGCATCAACGTCAGGCTGCCGGTCGCCAGGGTCTTGATCCTGTCCAGTACGGGCTCGAACTCTGGCACCAGCGATGGCTTGGCCCTCCATTGCTTCCGGTCAAGCCTTGGCCCGTCGCTCGGCAGCACGAGGCGATCATTGGCCTCGGCGCTGACGATCACCCAGTCGACGTGCCAGTTTTCCCACCTCGCGCCACCGAGGGAGGAGATGTAGGCGCTGGCCGAATCCAGCCTCGTCTGGAAGTAGTAGGCGCCGATGTGGTCCTTGGCCTTCCCGAACTTCACCATCATGAAGAAATGGTGGAAGAGGGAGGTACAGGGCGCCACCCCCACGAACATCTCGCATAGGTGGGCGAAGATGGCCGCCTGGAGGATGGAGTGGGGCGTGAGGTGCTGAAGCTGATGGTTGAGCTCCTCCAGCAGCAGCAGGAAGAATGGTGAGATCAGCAGCGCCAACCCGCAGGAGAGGTAGGAGACGAAGAGCATGAACTCCCCGGCGGCGAGATCACCGAGGGGAGTGGCGCCGGCGCAGATCCATCCGGCGAACGCCGGTGCGCTCCATTCGAGCAGGTTGCGCACCAAGTTGAGTGCCCCCTCGTTCTGGAAACGCTCAGGATGAACCAGCGAGGCCATGGCGACTTGCGGCGGAAAGCAGAAGAGCGTGAATGCAAAGGGGCGTAGAGGGCTTGGAGGCGAAAGGGCGCAACAGTAGGAGAGAATGCGAAAGCGAAAACTGCTGCACGCGGGGAGAATCCCTTTTCAAGGAAGACTCCTCCGCTCGTGCCCAGGAAATCCCGTCCGACGTGCACTTAGCGCCCAAGCGACCCAGTCACTGACATGGGGGCCCGGGCCCACAAGTCATGCAGCTGGTGTGCCGGTCTCCGGGTGTGAAAAAGGCAAACCGCCGCGCGAGGAACGAACCACCGCGCATGATCGTGCACCACCTCGGGGCTGCCGCGAGGAGATATTTATTAACCACGATGGCGGCAACGAGGCGCCCCACGTGTGGCCCGATGGAACCGCCAGACGTGGGGCCATGGGCCAGTCAGCCGCGGGGATAGATGTGGCAGTTGCTGTGACCGAGGGTGGACTGACAGCGCGTGCGTCACCAGCTGCGCTGGGTTAATGCGGCGCGCGCTGAGGTGGCGCCCTAGTCACCGGTCATGCCATGTTGTCGCAAAGTGCAAGTTTTGGCCCCACCTGCAGGCTCGCATCCTCCCCTGAGGTGGGCCCGGGGGCCACTGTCGGTACCCTAAAACTAGGGTACCCCTACTACTGTACAAAGACGAAGAACCCACGCGGCTATCCCTTAGTCGCGTGGAAGAAGTCATGCGTGTGGGACCAGACCACAGCTCGCCCCAATCTCAGGCGACTATTATGGGTCCACAGTAGCGCCCGACTCCACCACATGGGCGGGTCCGGAGCCGCCACGTGTCCAGAGAAGGTGATATACTCCAAGGCATCAATAGTGGTCCGGACCCCCACGGGAGAGCGTTGGACCCCCGGATATATAGTCCGGACCCCTAGGGTTGGTCCCGGACCCCCGGATATATAGTCCGGACCCCCAAGGTTGGTCCCGGACCTCCACGTGTGTAAGCTGGACCCCTGGAATGGGATCCGGACCCCCCCCCCCCCCCCCGTATGGGGTCCGGGTCCCCATAGGGGGTCTCAAGGTCCCAGGACAGTACATACCCGGGCCTCAAACAGGACCCAGGCAGGGGTCTGGTGTCGACACGTGTCCAGACCCGGTCTAGTGCGGACCTGTCTGCATATGCTACTGCTCCCCGCCCAGGCGGAGACCCAATGCTGCCACGTGGCTTGCTGCGCGTGACGTAAGCCAGCGGGCGGAGCCTGACGTAGGGCCTCCGGGTTACGTGGCCCCTGCATTTATTGCGGATAAGGCGAGCCGCCTAACAGGCGATGTGCCGCCTCAGCATTTAATGAGACCTGTCCAGACTGCAGGCGGTGTGCCTGTCCATTCCACTGGCAGGCGATGTGCTGCCTTCGCATTTAATGAGACATGTCCATTCCGCTGGCAGGTAGCGACCTGTCCGTCCCACAGGCGGCATGCCTGCCCGTTCCACTGGCGGACTGCACGCCCATGCTGCCGCGTGCACTATGCCCATCATTACTCGTACGTTACCAAGGAAGCTGCCGCCGCATGTCAACGTTGCGTGGGCTGCAGACACCATGGCACCAGGAGATCTCTCAGTCATCACCTGCATTAGTTGCTCCGTGTATTTCTTCCATTATGTCCCTGGGCCCACATGTCGGGGCTCAGCAACCTTGTATGTGCCTCCCTTGAGCTATAAAAGGGAAGGCACACAACGTTACAAGGCAGACTCACACTCAGACCGAACTTAGACGCTCAAGCTCACAAGTCACTTAGACCCCCGGGAGGTTCTCCAAGCTCCCGAGCACCAGCAATACAACACACAGTGGAGTAGGGTACTACGCTCCGGTGGCCCGAACCACTCTAAATCCTCGTGTCATCTTGTGTGTTCTTCCACGATCTAGCAAACAAGCAAAACGCTTAGGCCCCTCCTCATCTTAGGATTTAGGGCGGGTGCGTTCCGCCACCCGGCCGGAGATTTCCTCTCCGACAGGCATCTCGACCTCGACACGGGAGGTAAATCTATAGATCAAAAGGTATACCGGTCGATGATAGGATCTTTACTCTATTTATGTGCATCTCGATCAGATATTATGCTTTCCATATGCATGTGTGCAAGGTTCCAAGCCGATCCTAAGGAAGTTCACCTTAGGGTCGTGAAGAGAATCATGAGGTATTTAGTTTACACTCCTAAGTTTGGGCTTTGGTACCCTAAAGGATCCACCTTTGATTTAATAGGATATTCTGATGCCGATTGGGTAGGGTGTAAAATTGATAGGATGAGCACATCTGGGACCTATCAGTTTCTGGGGAGATCCCTAGTGTATTGGGCTTCAAAAAAACAAAACTCAGTAGCTCTTTCCACCGTTGAAGCCGAATATATTGCCGCAGGCCATTGTTGTGCGCAATTACTTTGGATGAGGCAAACCCTAAGGGACTATGGCTACAAATTGAGCAAAGTCCCTCTCCTATGTGACAATGAGAGTGTTATCCACATGGCGGAGAATCCTGTTGAACACAGCCACACTAAGCACATAGACATTCGGTATCACTTTTTGAGGGATCACCAACAAAGAGGGGATATCGAAATAGCTTATATTAACACCAAAGATCAATTAGCTGATATCTTCACCAAGCCACTAGATGAGAAAACCTTTAACAAACCTAGGAATGAGCTAAATATACTTGATTCTCGGAATTTTGATTGAAACATTGCACACATAGCTCATTTATATACCTTTGGTCATATCTCTTTTGGCACACATTCATATTTCTTATTCTTCTTGTGTCAAGACTACGACTAATATGTTTTCAAGTGTAAGTCGTAGATTGAAAGGGAAATGGAGTATTCGGCAAAGACAACGCTTCCACTCAACTCCGTCGGTATTACTTACCCTTTGTCGATATTCCGCAACACTCTCAATTTTGTATAATCTTTTCACTCATATTTACTTGTACCAATGGAGGATAAAGTCAAGGGCTCTCAAAGTCTCCATTTTTTTATGATTAATGCCAAAGGGGGAGAAAGTATCTAGCCCAAAGCAAAAGGACCACACCACCACCAATTTCAAAGTTTTTCAAAAGAAGTTTTCAAATTGGTATCTAAATGTATTTGATCTTATTCAATTTTGTATTTACAAAAATTAGTAAAACCCTCTGGAACACTAAGAGCAGAATTTCATTCATGGGAAGTTTTGTTTAGTTAAAGGAAAAGCGCTTGAAACAGGGGGAGAAAATTTCAAATTTTGAAAATGCTTCTTACTCATATGCCTTTGACTATTTGCGAAAAGACTTTGAAAAGAATTTCCAAAAGAATTTGCAAAAACAAAACAAGTGGTGCAAACGTGGTCCAAAATATTAAATAAAAGAAAGCAATCCATGCATATCTAGTGAAACTATGATTTGGTTTAATTCTAAGTAACCTATGCACTTACATTATGCAAACTAGTTCAAATTCTGCACTTATATATTTGCTTTGGTTTGTGTTGGCATCAATCACCAAAAAGGGGAGATTGAAAGGGAAATAGGGTTTAACCTTTTCCTATAAATAATTTTGGTGGTTGAATGCCCAACCCAAATATTGGACTAACTAGTTTGCTCTAGATTATATATTCCACAGGTGCATAAAGGTTCAACACAAACCAATAAAAAGACTAAAGAAAGGGTTCAAAAAGAAAGGAGCAAAGAAACCCAAGTGTGCCCTGGTCTGGCGCACCGGACTGTCCGGTGTGCCACCGGACAGTGTCCGGTGCACCAGGACCGTACAACTCTGAACTCGCCACCTTCGGGTTTCTCAGGCCGCGCTCCGCTATAATTCACCGGACTATCCGGTGCACCAGCTGAGCAACGGCTCTCCGGCGCAACGGTCGACTACAAAAGCGCGGGACAGAGCTACAGTCATGAATAGTGCGCCCAGAGTCAGAGCGCAGAAGTCAGAGGGGCACCGGACAATGAATGGTGCTTGTCCAGTGTGGCACCGGACTGTCCAGTGCCGCATGAAGACAAAGCTCCAACGGTCAACTGCTCCAGAACCCTAACGGTTGGGTGACGTGGCTGGCGCACCGGACAATGTCCGGTGCGTGAAAGGGAAATAGGCTTACACCTTTTCCTAATTGATTTTGGTGGTTGAATTGCCCAACACAAATAATTGGACTAACTAGTTTGCTCTAGATTATAAGTTTTACAGGTGCCAAAGGTTCACAATAAACCAATACAAGTCAAAAGAAAGGGTTCAAACAAAGGGAGCAAAAGATAACCGAAGGCAACCCTGGTCTGGCGCACCGAACAGTGTCCGGTGCACCACCGGACAGTGTCCGGTGCACCAGGGAACTCCAACTCCGAACTCGCTAGTCTCGGGAATTCTGGGAGCCACTCCGCTAAAATTCACCGGACTGTCCGGTGTGCCAGCGGAGCAACGACTACTTCAGCGCCAACGGTCGTCTGCAACCGCATTGAATGCGCTACAGTGCGCGCTAGAGTCAGAGCAGCGCCAGAAGGCGCACCGGACAGTCTACAGGACCTGTCCGGTGCACCACCGGACTGTCCGGTGGCCTAGAAGATAGAAGCTCCAACGGTCGAACCCTAACGGTCGGGTGACGTGGCTGGCGCACCGGACAGTGTCCGGTGGCGCACCGGACTGTCCGGTGCGCCATGCGACAAACAGCCTTCCAACGGCCACTTTTGGTGGTTGGGCTATAAATACCCCCAACCACCCACCATTCATTGCCATCCAAGTTTTCCACCTTCCAACACATTACAAGAGCTATAGCATTCAATACAAGACACACAAAAGAGATCAAATCCTCTCCCAAGTCTCTAGTTCAATTCCAATCGATAGTGACTAGTGAGAGAGTGACTTGTGTTTATTTGAGCTCTTGCACTTGGATTGCTTCTTTTCTTTCTCATTCTTTCTTGTGATCAACTCAATTGTAATCGAGGCAAGAGACACCAATTGTGTGGTGGTCCTTGCGGGGACTTAGTGTCCCGTTTAATTGAGAAGAGAAGCTCACTCGGTCTAAGTGACCGTTTGAGAGAGGGAAAGGGTTGAAAGAGACCCGGTCTTTGTGACCACCTCAACGGGGAGTAGGTTTGTAAGAACCGAACCTCGGTAAAACAAATCATCGTGTCACATTCTTGATTTGCTTGTGATTTGTTTTCGCCCTCTCTCTTGGACTCGATTTTAATTCTAACGCTAACCCCGGCTTGTAGTTGTGCTTAAACTTTGTGAATTTTAGATTTGCCCTATTCACCCCCCCCTCTAGGCGACTTTCAATTGGTATCAGAGCCCGGTGCTTCATTAGAGCCTAACCGCTCGAAGTGATGTCGGGAGATCACGCCAAGAAAGAGATGGTGACCGGCGACAAGCCCGTTACAAGCCACGGGAAGGATCCTTTGGGAGAGTCCCGCAACAAGGGGCAGGACAAGGAATCCTCCTCATAAAAGTTGCATCGGAGTGGCGACAAGAAAAAGAAGATGAGGAAAGTGGTCTACTACGAGACCGATTCTTCATCACCATCCACCTCTGGCTTCGACGCGCCGTCCATAACTTCTAAGCGCCATGAGCGCAAGAAGTTTAGTAAGATTCCCCTACGCTACCCTCGTATTTCAAAGCGTACTCCTTTACTTTCTGTTCCATTAGGCAAACCACCGGTTTTTGACGGTAAAGATTATAATATGTGGAGTGACAAAATGAGGCATCATCTAACCTCACTCCACACTAGCATTTGGAATGTTGTTGAGTTTGGTGTACAGGTACCATCCGTAGGGGATGAAGACTATGATTCGGACGAAGTGGCTCAAATTCAACACTTCAACTCCCAAGCCACTACTATACTCCTCGCCTCTCTAAGTCGAGAGGAGTATAATAAGGTGCAAGGGTTGAAGAGCGCAAAGGAAATTTGGGACGTGCTCAAGACCGCGCACGAAGGAGATGAGGTGACCAAGATCACCAAGCGGGAGACGATCGAGGGGGAGCTCGGTCGCTTCATGCTTCACCAAGGAGAGGATCCGCAAGCCATGTACAATCGCTTGAAGACCTTGGTGAACCAAGTGCGCAACCTCGGGAGCACCAAATGGGATGACCATGAGATGGTCAAGGTTATTCTAAGATCCCTCGTTTTTCTTAACCCTACGCAAGTTCAATTAATTCGAGGTGATCCTAGATACACGCTAATGTCTCCCGAGGAAGTCATAGGTAAATTTGTGAGCTTTGAACTTATGATCAAAGGCTCCAAAAGATCATCGAGCAAGACGCATCCTCCTCCGTGCCCGAAGCACAACCCGTTGCATTCAAAGCAACGGAGGAGAAGAAAGAAGATTCTACTCCAAGTAGAATCCCCATCGATGCCTCCAAGCTCGATAACGAGGAAATGGCGCTCATCATCAAGAGCTTTCGCCAAATCCTCAAGCAAAGGAGGGGGAAGGATTACAAGCCCTGCTCCAAGAAGGTTTGCTACAAATGTGGTAAGCCCGGTCACTTTATTGCAAAATGTCCTATTTCTAGTGACAGTGACAGGGGCGACGACAAGAAGGGGAGAAGAAAGGAAAAGAAGAAGTACTACAAGAAGAAGGGCGGCGATGCCCATGTTTGCCGGGAGTGGGACTCCGACGAGAGCTCCACCGATCCTCCTCCGACGAGGACGTCGCCAACATCGTCGTCAACAAGGGACTCCTCTTCCCCAACATCGGCCACAAGTGTCTCATGGCAAAGGACTGCAAAAAGAAGAAGGTTAAATCCAAATACTCCTCTAAATATGCAACCTCTAGTGATGAGAATAATTCTAGTGATGATGAGGACAATTTGCTTACTCTTTTTGCCGATCTTAACGTGCAACAAAAGAAAAAAATGAATGAATTAATTAGTGCTATTCATGAGAAGGATGAACTCTTGGATAGCCAAGAGGACTTCCTAATTAAGGAAAACAAGAAACATGTTAAGGTTAAAAATGCTTATGCTCTAGAGGTAGAAAAATGTGAAAAATTATCTAGTGAGCTAAGCACTTGCCATGATGTCATTCCCAACCTTAGGAATGAGAATGCTAGATTAATTGCTAAGGTTGATTCAAATGTATGTGATGATTCATATGCCAATCTTAGAAATGATCATGCTATTTCTATTGCTAAGATTGAAAAATTGAATGCTTCTCTTGCTAGCCTTAGGATTGAAAATGAAAAATTGATTGCTAAGGCTATAGACTTAGATGTTTGCAATGCTTCCATTTCCAATCTTAGAAGTGAAAATGACATTTTACATGCTAAGATTGTTGAACTAAAAACTTTCAAATCCTCTACATCTACCGTTGAGCATGTTTCTATTTGCACTAGATGTAGAGATGTTAACATTGATGCTATTCATGATCACATGACTTTAATTAAACAACAAAATGATCATATAGCAAAATTAGATGCTAAAATTGCCGAGCATGAGCTAGATAATGAAAAATTTAAATTTGCTCGTAGTATGCTTTATAGTGGGAGATGCCCTGGCATCAAGGATAGCATTGGCTTCCAAAAGGGAGACAATGTCAAACTTAATGCCCCTCCTAAAGGATTATCTAACTTTGTTAAGGGCAAGGCTCCCATGCCTCAGGATAACGAGGGTTACATTTTGTACCCTGCCGGTTATCCCGAGCATAAGATTAGGAGAATTCATTCTAGGAAGTCTCACTCTGGCCCTAATCATGCTTTTTTGTATAAGAGTGAGGCATCTAGTTCTAGGCAATCAACCCATGCTAAATTGCCTAAGAAGAAAACTCCTAAGGAATCAAATGAGTATAATATTTCATTTAGAACTTTTGATGCTTCTTATGTGCTAACCAACAAATCAGGCAAGGTAGTTGCCAAGTATGTTGGGGGCAAACACAAGGGATCAAAAACTTGTGTTTGGGTACCCAAAGTTCTTGTATCTAATGTCAAAGGACCCAAAACTGTTTGGGTACCTAAAATCAAGAACTAAATTTGTTTTGTAGGTTTATGCATCCGGGGGCTCAAGTTGGATCATCGATAGCGGGTGCACAAACCACATGACAGGGGAGAAAAAGATGTTCTCCTCCTATGAGAAAAACCAAGATCCCCAACGAGCTATCACATTCGGGGATGGAAATCATGGTTTGGTCAAAGGATTGGGTAAAATTGCTATATCACCTGACCATTCTATTTCCAATGTTTTTCTTGTAGATTCTTTAGACTACAACTTGCTTTCTATTTCTCAATTATGTAAAATGGGTTACAACTGTCTTTTCATGGATACAGGTGTTACTATCTTTAGAAGAAGTGATGATTCAGTAGCTTTTAAGGGAGTATTAGAGGGTCAGCTATACTTAGTTGATTTCAATAGAGCTGAACTCGATACTTGCTTAATCGCTAAGACTAACATGGGTTGGCTCTAGCATCGCCGACTAGCCCATGTTGGGATGAAGAATCTTCACAAGCTTCTAAAAGGAGAGCACATTTTGGGACTAACAAATGTGTATTTTGAGAAAGACAGGATTTGTAGCGCATGCCAAGCAGGGAAGCAAGTTGGCGTTCATCATCCACATAAGAACATCTTAACGACTGACAGGCCACTCGAGCTCCTCCACATAGACCTGTTGGGGGTATGCTTCGTAGCCGAAGATCCTAAAAGAGGAAAACATCTTTGGCAAGATCCTTTCAAGAGCAGCGCCGAAGTTATCACCGATAGAGCTTCAGCACAGTGACAAGTCTCAAGACGAAGGGAGCGAACCGACTTAAAGATCAGATGACTCAAAGACCCATGATGTTTTGTGTCAGTATTGTAATTGATTATAAAAGGGATAAATGTAATTTCACATAGGCTGTGTCCTGTGCCTATAAATAGATGAACAGTACCCCTATACTGTTCATGCATTCTTGTAATTGCTGACGCATCACACTGGAATTATTGTTTTCCGTCAAGGAGAAGGTATAAACGTATCCAAACATCATGTTTTAATATTCAGACCCATGTAATGAAATATACGAATAAAGTTATTTGTTTTTGACATATGTTTTACATATTTTACTTCATTTTATATTGTTGTATAAGTCTAATCACGAAGGTATGACCTTCGTGATATTTTGTCCGCGACCTTCGTCCGAAGTTCATTAAATTCTTGGGGAGATAATGCTTCAGCGGACAAAGGGCATTAACATTTAACATTTTTATGTTGCCTTGCTAGCCAAGTCAGCGGCATAGGGGCTGCCCCTACCTTCGGAAATATTTTTTGAAACAATAAAAGCACCTTCGGTGGAACTTCATGAAAGAGCAGTGCTCAATATATCTCCTGTTCACAGTGAAGATTGGAGAACTGAGATTATGTCTTTCCTCCAGGGTAATTTCCTTTCAGATGACGAAGTTTATAATAAGAGAATAGAGGCAAGAGCCCGACCATATGTCATAATAGAAGGGGAGCTATACAAACATGGAGTTTGTTCTCCATTGCTCAAATGTTTATCCAGAGCTGAAGGTATAGAATTGATAAAGGAAATACACGCAGGCCTGTGTGGATCTCACATTGGATCTAGGCCCTTGCTGGGAAAAGTTTTTCGTCAAGGATTTTATTGGCCGAAGGCAGCTTCGGATGCAGCAGAATTAGTTCAAAAATGCGAAGGCTGTCAGAAATGCGCAAGAGATCAAAAACAGCCTTCCTCTATGACTCAGTTAATACAACCAACTTGGCCATTGCAAAGGTGGGGCCTTGATTTGTTAGGCCCGTTACCACCAGCACAAGGAAATTTAAAATATGTTGTGGTGGCAGTAGAATATTTTTCTAAGTGGATTGAGGCGAAGCCTTTAGCCACAACAACTTCGGTTACCATTCAGAAATTTTTCTGGCAGAATATTGTTTGTCGCTTCGGAGTGCCGAAGTCCATTACTATGGATAACGGAACACAGTTTGATGCCAAAGCTTTTAAAGAGTTCTGTGGACAAATTGGCACGAAGATCCATTTTGCATCGGTTAGGCATCCAGAGTCAAATGGACTTGTAGAAAGAGCTAACGGCATCATAATGATGGGAATAATGAAATTAATCTTCAATCAGCCTAGAGGAAAATGGCCAGATGAATTAATTAAAGTGGTGTGGAGCCACAATACAACAGCATCAAGGTCAACAGGCTTTACACCATTCAAGTTATTATTTGGTGACGAAGCAATAACTCCAGAAGAAGCAAAAGCGGGATCAATAAGAACAGTGGCTTCAGCAGAGGACGAAGCTGATTACTCTGTGGAGAATGATGCTATAGAAGGGATCAGGCTTCAGGCTGTGGAAAACATCAATAAATATCAAGACGAAACAATAAAATGGCGTGATAGAAAGGTTCAGCTAAAGAACATTAAGCCAGTACATTTGGTGCTTTGGAGAGTGGCCAACCCAGATACAGTAGGCAAGCTACAGCTAAAATAGGAAGGACCTTATCTGGTAGTATCTTCGTCAAGACCCGGTTCTTATAGATTGAAGGATATGGACGACAGCGACATTCCTAGATCATGGAATGCGGATGAGCTTCGGCGATATTATGTCTAGCTTGATGTAATTTTTCCTGTTCTTTCCTATGGCACACATTTCCTTTTCAAAGGGGGAGAAAGGTTTTTAATGGGGCCATAGCATGTAATTTCTCTTTTTCTTATTTCAGCTCTATAAGAGCAATATCCCCCAAAGATGTAAAAGTAAAAGCTGAGCACGCACCATCGAGTGCAAAGGAAAAAGAAAAGAAAACAGGGAGAAGCTTAAAAGACGTCCCTAAGGGGATGCAGAGCACGACGAAGCTACAAAAAAGTCGTTCCTAAGGGAGCGCAGCGTAAGTTTTCTGCTCAAAAGTCGTTCCTAAGGGAATGCAGAGCTTACAGCGAAAAATAAACGCTGATTCCGCTGAAGTAAAAGGCGAAGAAGCTCCTAAGGGAGGCTTACAGCGAAAAATAAATGCTGATTCCGCCGAAGTAAAAGGTGAAGAAGCTCCTAAGGGAGGCTTACAGTGAAAAGTCAGTGCTGATACATTGAAAAGTAAATGGTGAAGCCGAAAAATAAACGGCAAAGAGACTGTGTCTATTCCTAAGGGAACGGAGACTATGGTTATGGCTTCGAATATGTGTTTGGACATTCATTTGCACGATACATCACATCATAGCATTTGCATTCATAAACATTCATTTAGACATACGTAGGATCATTATCATCATAACACAAGCAATCGCTTCGTCTTTAAAGATCATGCTTTGGCAAAAGAGAAAAAAGAAGCAGGTTTTTTGCTTCGCTGCGTACGAAAAGAAGGGAAGGTGTTTTTTCGCCTTCGGCTCAAAAATGATAATTTCATCCACACCAAAGCACTCCATACATTGACGGAAAGGTAAAAATATATTACAAGGTATGGACATAGTTCACAGAATACAATTTAATTACGTTTGTAAAAGTTATTATAGAAAGTTTTTAGAATCTCTTCTACAGTCATTTATCTAAGCTTCATCAATATTCATTGAGCTTCAGCTTCAGCATTGTCATCCAGTAAAAGCTTCGGCGTCATCTTTTTACTCTTCAAGCTTTAGTTTCGGCTTCATCATCCTACACGAATTAAAGTATTATAAGCAAAATTCAATTTTGAAGGAAGAGGTAAGCACGAAGGTATGATTTTGTTACCGACTTAAGATGACTCCGAGCTTCGTCACCAGCTTTCTCTCGCCCACCCTTTGTCCATACCACCTTTATAAATTTGTTCCCAATGCTTCGGGCGAGGCTGGGAATATCATCCAGAACTGCTGGTGATAGGCTGAAATTGGGTATGTTGATAATTTTTCTGTGCTCACAGCCAGATTTCAGGAACACAGCAGCGGTGCCCCGAGAAGCTACCAGGGCACAGAAATCACCGTGTCCAGCAATAACATCATCGAGGTCATCAATCTCACCTTTGATGTGTTCGAAGGCTCCTGGTAGATCTTCAGCTGAAGGAGTAAATTTTTCACTGCTAGCCCCGACCGAATAAAATACCTTCTTCAGCCGTTGAACACATTGATTGCTGAATTCCAAACATTTGTTTTGAAGGCTTATCAATGATTTTTTCAAATCTAAACCCTTCTGGACTTCGGCCTCAAGTTTTTCATTAAGCTTCAGCCTTTCCTGTTCGAAACTTTCTGACTGTCAGAGAAGCTTCGTATTCAGTTCTGTTATTTTAGCTTCGGCTTCTGCTAGTAAGCCTTTAGTTGTCTGGAGTTTGAACTCTTTCTTCTCAAAAGCAGCTGATTGTTCTTTTATTTTGTTTTCTAAGTTTTCAATTATAACCTCATGCTTTTTATCTTCTAGATCCTGTTGCATCTTCAAAGCTTTCCTAAGTAGCATACTCTGTACACGAACAACCTTCGTTAGGAAACATTTTTGTTATGAAAAATAAAAAGTTAGACAGAAATTGTTTACCTTGAAATTGGAATAAAACAAACTACCGACGATGTGCTGTCGTCGGTAGCGGCTAATATCGACTTCGAGCTTCGGGAAACCGATACTCTTTGATAGAGTACCGATAACCTTCGCTCCGACTTGATCCCGAATGCAGCCTAGCTTCTCATCATCAACACCCCCGAAGAGAACCGCCCCTGGCCGATAGCCGCAAGATATGACATACTCTTTTAGTTCTTATTTTTTGGCTTTCGTCAGTTCTTGCCCAATCAAGTTTTTAAAATTGAAAATTTCATCTTCTGATGTTTCTTCAGCAATTTCTTTCTTTTTCTCGGGTTCTGGGGCCGAAGCTTCTTCGGTGGCCCCAGCAGCTTCTTCTGCGGCCAGGTCTACCAGAATTTTATCTATATCAGCAACCATGCTTTCTAAATTAATATCTTCGGCTCTAGTAGCTTCGGCATCTATGGCCTCCAAAGGTGTAGCTTCAGTAGCTGTAGAACTTTTAGCAGCTGGCGCCTTCGGAGCTGAAGCTCCTGGTGGTGTCTTTTCAATGACCTCTGTCACCGTGATGATTCTTTGCTTTTTTGCTCTAGCTGTTTCCCTCGATTTCGCGGGCTCCTTTTCCTTCTGAAAAAGCTTCGTCAGTTGTGGCCCCAGTGGACTTAGCTTGACAGGCAAAGATTCAGTCATTACCTTTAAAATTTCCTCTACTTCGGTAGTAGAGGGTGTTGCAGGAGTTCCTTCTTCTTCGTCAATTGCTTTTTGCTTCGGAGGCGAAGCTTTTCTCTTCTTTGAAACACCTGTTTTCCCCTCAGACTCCGGCTTTTTCTTTTTCGATTGTTCTTCATCGTCTTTGTTCAGAACATCAGCCACTCTTTTTCTCTTTTGGCCTTCAGCACCCTTATCTAGCCGCTCGTAGTCAGGATATTCAAAACCCAGGGCATCCATTACACGGTTTAGCCTTCGCTTCGGACGGGTGTCGAAGGCCGCAGTCATCAATTGGTCTTCTTTTTTAGAATAATTTCCGAGTATTTCATTACACATTACTTCGATTGTGTCCAGCCACTCTTGGCAAGGTACTTTGAAAAGTTTCTTGAATTTGAAATGGTAGGGCAGCCGAACAAGTTCCCCTTTCTTCTTTTTCCCCTCTAGCTTCGGCATTTTCCACTCCTTCAAAGTCGGGAATACTCTGAAGGCCAGAAATTCCTGCACCAAGTCCCTAGTGCCAATATGATCTGCAATCACTCTAAATTCAGCTAGAGCAATTTGACTTGGACTCCCTGGTAACATGTTGCACGGGGGTCGGGTCTCTCCGAAGATCAGTTCTAACGGACTTTGGACCAACTTATCTTCATCTTCGTCAACTCTGACGTAGAACCACTCAGATTTCCATCCAGCTAGCCATTTGCTTCGGTAACTGATCACTGGAAACTTTGTAGTCTTGCGATAAGCAAAGTTGTAGCTGCCAAAATTTTCATGGAGACCATCTCCTCTAGCCTTGGTCTGGTCAGTTCGTGCACTCGACAGAAACCTTCAGCAAATGGTTCCACCCCCTGGCTTCGGAGAGCCCAGATATAAACATTTAGCCTAACGATAGCGTTAGGGGTTAGCTGATGAAGGTAGATCCCAAATTTCTTCAGCACCTCAGCAATCATCTTGTTCAAAGGGAATCTTAAACCAGCTTTAAAAAACTTTTGAAAACCACTACTTCATTCTTTCCCGGCTTCGAGATAGTTTCTTTTCCACCAAAACGAATCAACTCCTTCTTCGCTTCACTAAGATAGCCCAACTTCACCATCTTAGGAAAATCAGCTTCGGAGATGGTGGACTTTCTGAAGTCCAGGTGGCTAGGTTTGCTCGGCACTACACTGCTATAATCATCTTAGGAATCAGTTTCTTCAGCATCAGCTTGTCCTGCTTTGGCGACAGGAATATCCTCCGATGTTGCCAGCCCAGACCGCCTCATTGCTTCGGAAATTGGAACAGTTTCAGTAGCTTCGGTCTCATCTCCCTCACGGTCAATCCTGGCAGTAGAACGCAATCTCGCCATCTGATTATGAATTTTTTTGAAATTTTTTGAAGTTGTTGACTTTCTTGATTTCTCCGAAGTTCTTTCTCTTGTGACGAAGCAGAATCGAAAGCGATGCTTCGTTTGAGCACGATGATCAAGCTTCGGCTATGGTTAAATTTTTGATAGCACAATAGTACAATAGCAATGAATGTTGTGGTAACTTCACACCTACTCGTCTGTTTATATAGCGCCGCAGGTGGGAAGGTGAATCGTCAAGGTCTTCCGCACCGGAAAAACAGCCACCCACACTCATTGACCGGTGGGCCACAAGGTCCGCGAAGGTGAATCGCCAGGGCGCGCGCAACTGCTGCAAGATGGGGCCACCTCGCGCGTGGATTATTTTAATCGTTTCTCGTCAACAAGCTCAGGGAAGGTGTTTTCCGGATCTTCGGCATCCCGAAGCCTAGAAGACTTTTTCACGGATCAAGCTCGTTACGAAAAACGATCTAGCACCACGAAGGGGCTACTGTTGGGGGTATGCTTCGTAGCCGAAGATCCTAAAAGAGGAAAACACCTTCGGCAAGATCCTTTCAAGAGCAGCGCCGAAGTTATCACCGATAGAGCTTCGGCACAGTGACAAGTCTCAAGACGAAGGGAGCGAACCGACTTAAAGATCAAATGACTCAAAGACCCATGATGTTTTGTGTCAGTATTATAATTGATTATAAAGGGGATAGATGTAATTTCACATAGGCTGTGTCATGTGCCTATAAATAGATGAACAGTATCCCTATACTGTTCATGCATTCTTGTAATTGCTGATGCATCACACTGGAATTATTGTTTTCCGTCAAGGAGAAGGTATAAACGTATCCAAACATCATGTTTTAATATTCAGACCCATGTAATGAAATATACGAATAAAGCTATTTGTTTTTGACATATGTTTTACATATTTTACTTCATTTTATATTGTTGTATAAGTCTAATCACGAAGGTATGACCTTCGTGATATTTTGTCCGCGACCTTCGTCCGAAGTTCATTAAATCCTTGGGGAGATAATGCTTCAGCGGACGAAGGGCATTAACATTTAACATTTTTTATGTTGCCTTGTTCTTAATTCATAGCATTTGAGAACAAGTCCCCAACAGGACCTATTCGGCCCAATCGCTTACATAAGCATCGGCGGGAGTAAGTACTATCTAGTTATTGTGGATGACTATTCTCGCTTCACTTGGGTATTCTTTTTACAGGAAAAATCTCAAACCCAAGAGACCTTAAATGGATTCTTGAGATGGGCTCAAAATGAGTTCAGCTTGAGGATCAAGAAAATTAGAAGCGATAATAGGACGGAGTTCAAGAATTCACAAATTGAAGGCTTCCTTGAGGAGGAGGGCATCAAGCATGAGTTCTCTTCTCCCTACACGCTACAACAAAATGGTGTAGTGGAGAGGAAGAATAGAACTCTATTGGACATGGCAAGAACCATGCTTGATGAGTATAAGACTTTGGATCGGTTTTGGGCCGAGGCGGTCAACACCGCTTGCTACGCCATCAACCGGTTGTATCTACACCGAATTCTCAAGAAGACATCTTACGAACTCCTCACCGGTAAAAAGCCAAATGTTCCATATTTTAGAGTCTTTGGTAGCAAATGTTTTATACTTGTTAAAAGAGGTAGAGAGTCCAAATTTGCTCCTAAGGCTGTAGAAGGCTTTTTACTAGGATATGATTCAAACACAAGGGCATATAGAGTCTTTAACAAGTCCACTGGACTAGTTGAAGTTTCTTGTGACATTGTGTTTGATGAGACTAACAGCTCTCAAGTAGAGCAAGTTGATCTTGATGAATTAGATGATGAAGAGGCTCTGTGCGTCGCGCTAAGGAACATGTCCATTAGGGATGTGTGTCCTAAGGAATCCGAAGAGCCCATTCAAGCACAAGATCAACCATCCTCCTCCATGCAAGCATCTCCACCAACTCAAGATGAGGATGAGGCTCAAGATGATGAAGAAGAAGATCAAGAAGATGAGCCACCTCAAGAAGACGGCAATGATCAAGGGGGAGATGCAAATGATCAAGACAAGGAGGATGAGCAAGTTCCAAGGCCGCCACACCCAAGAGTCCACCAAGCAATCCAACGAGATCACCCCGTGAACACCATCCTCGGTGACATTCATAAGGGGGTAACCACTAGATCTCGTGTTGCACATTTTTGCGAGCATTACTCTTTTGTTTCCTCTATTGAGCCACACAGGGTAGAGAAAGCACTTCAAGATTCGGATTGGGTGATGGCGATGCAGGAGGAGCTCAACAACTTCACGAGGAATGAGGTATGGCATTTAGTTCCACGTCCTAACCAAAATGTTGTAGGAACCAAGTGGGTCTTCCGCAACAAGCAAGACGAGCATGGTGTGGTGACAAAGAACAAAGCCCGACTTGTGGCCAAGGGATACTCACAAGTCGAAGGTTTGGATTTCGGTGAAACCTATGCACCCGTAGCTAGGCTTGAGTCAATTCACATTTTACTTGCCTATGCTACTTACCATGGCTTCAAGCTTTATCAAATGGACGTGAAAAGTGCCTTCCTCAATGGACCAATCAAGGAAGAGGTCTATGTTGAGCAACCTCCCGGCTTTGAAGACAGTGAGTATCCTAACCATGTTTATAGACTCTCTAAGGCGCTTTATGGGCTCAAGCAAGCCCCAAGAGCATGGTATGAATGTCTAAGAGATTTTCTTATTGCTAATGGCTTCAAAGTCGAAAAAGCCGATCCTACTCTCTTTACTAAAACACTTGCAAATGATTTGTTTGTATGCCAAATTTATGTTGATGATATCATATTTGGATCTACTAACGAATCTACTTATGAAGAGTTTAGTAGGATCATGACTCAAAAATTCGAGATGTCTATGATGGGGGAGTTGAAGTATTTTCTAGGATTCCAAGTCAAGCAACTCCAAGAGGGCACCTTCATTAGTCAAACGAAGTATATTCAAAACATTCTAACCAAGTTTGGGATGAAGGACACCAAGCCCATCAAGACACCCATGGGAACAAATGGGCATCTCGACCTCGACACGGGAGGTAAATCCGTAGATCAAAAGGTATACCGGTCGATGATGGGTTCCTTACTCTATTTATGTGCTTCACGACCGGATATTATGCTTTCCGTATGCATGTGTGCAAGATTCCAAGCCGATCCTAAGGAAGTTCACCTTAGGGCCATCAAACGAATCTTGAGATATTTAGTTTATACTCCTAAGTTTGGCCTTTGGTACCCCAGGGGATCCACATTTGATCTAATTGGTTATTCCGATGCTGATTGGGCAGGGTGTAAAATTAATAGAAAGAGCACATCGGGGACTTGCTAGTTCTTGGGAAGATCGCTGGTGTCTTGGGTTTCAAAGAAGCAAAATTCTATCGCTCTTTCTACCGCCGAAGCCGAGTATATTGCCATAGGACATTGTTGCGCGCAATTGGTTTGGATGAGGCAAACCCTTAGGGACTATGGTTACAAATTGACCAAAGTTCCTCTTCTATGTGATAATGAGAGTGCAATCCGCATGGCGAATAATCCCGTTGAGCATAGCCGCACTAAACACATAGCCATTCGGTATCATTTTCTAAGGGATCACCAACATAAGGGGGATATCGAGATTGCATATGTTAACACCAAAGAACAATTAGCTGATATCTTTACCAAGCCATTGGATGAACAAACTTTTACCAAACTTAGGCATGAGCTAAATGTTCTTGATTCTAGGAATTTTGAATGATATTTTGCACACATAGCTCATATATATACCTTTGATCATCTCTTTCATGTGCTATGACTAATGTGGTTTCAAGTCCATTTCATGCTAAGTCATAGATTGAAAGGGAAAAGGAGTCTTCGGCGAAGAAAAGGCTTCCACTCCACTCCATCGAATTATTCATCCTTTGCCATCACTCCACTCTCCAACTTTGGTATACTCTTCACTCATATATTATTTACCATAGGGAGAGAAAGTAGTCAAAAGGGCTTATATTTCACTCAAGTATCCATTTTTGGCGATTCATGCCAAAGGGGGAGAAAGTATTAGCCCAAAGCAAAAGGACCGCACCACCACCAATTTCAAAAATGTAGTCTTTCAAATTTGAGTTATGAAAAGAATTTTTCAATTGGTATCTTATTTTTTGATATAATTTCAAATTGGTAGACCCTCTTCAAAACTAATATCTAAAACCCTTTTGAACACTAAGAGGAGGATTTCATTAAGGGGGAGTTTTGTTTAGTCAAAGGAAAAAGCATTTGAAACAAGGGGAGAAAATTTCAAATCTTTGAAAATGCTTCTCAAAAATCTTATTCATTTACCTTTGACTATTTGCAAAATGACTTTGAAAAAGATTTCACAAAAGAATTTGCAAAAACAAAACTTGTGGTGCAAGCGTGGTCCAAAATGTTAAATATGAAAAGAAAGCTATCCATGCATATCTAGTAGAAATAGTTATTGGTTTCATTCCAAGCAACCTTTGCTCTTACATTATGCAAACTAATTCAATTCTGCACTTCTATATTTGCTTTGGTTTGTGTTGGCATCAATCACCAAAAAGGGGGAGATTGAAAGGGAAATAGGCTTACACCTTTTCCTAATTGATTTTGGTGGTTGAATTGCCCAACACAAATAATTGGACTAACTAGTTTGCTCTAGATTATAAGTTTTACAGGTGCCAAAGGTTCACAATAAACCAATACAAGTCAAAAGAAAGGGTTCAAACAAAGGGAGCAAAAGATAACCGAAGGCAACCCTGGTCTAGCGCACCGGACTGTCCGGTGTGCCACCGGACAGTGTCCGGTGCACCAGGGAACTCCAACTCTGAACTCGCCAGTCTCGAGAATTCTGGGAGCCACTCCGCTAAAATTCACCGGACTGTCCGGTGTAGCACCGGACTGTCCGGTGTAGCACCGGACTGTCTGGTGTGCCAGCGGAGCAACAGCTACTTCAGCGCCAACGGTCATCTGCAACCGCATTGAATGCGCTACAGTGCGCGCTAGAGTCAGAGCAGCGCCAGAAGGCGCATCGGACAGTCTACAGGACCTGTCCGGTGCACCACCGGACTGTCCGATGGCCCAGAAGACAGAAGCTCCAACGGTCGAACCCTAACGGTCGGGTGACGTGGCTGGCGCACCGGACAGTGTCCGGTGGCGCACCGGACTGTCCAGTGCGCCATGCGACAAACAGCCTTCCAACGACCACTTTTGGTGGTTGGGCTATAAATACCCCCAACCACCCACCATTCATTGCATCCAAGTTTTCCACCTTCCAACACATTATAAGAGCTATAGCATTCAATACAAGACACACAAAAGAGATCAAATCCTCTCCCAGGTCTCTAGTTTAATTCCAATCAATAGTGACTAGTGAGAGAGTGACTTGTGTTCATTTGAGCTCTTGCGCTTGGATTGCTTCTTTTCTTTCTCATTCTTTCTTGTGATCAACTCAATTGTAACCGAGGCAAGGGACACCAATTGTGTGGTGGTCCTTGCAGGGACTTAGTGTCCCGTTTGATTGAGAAGAGAAGCTCACTCGGTCTAAGTGACCGTTTGAGAGAGGTAAAGGGTTGAAAGAGACCCGGTCTTTGTGACCACCTCAACGGGGAGTAGGTTTGCAAGAACCGAACCTCGGTAAAACAAATCATCGTGTCACACTCTTGATTTGCTTGTGATTTGTTTTCGCCCTCTCTCTTGGACTCGATTTTAATTCTAACGCTAACCCCAGCTTGTAGTTGTGCTTAAACTTTGTGAATTTCAGATTTGCCCTATTCACCCCCCTCTAGGCGACTTTCAGTGCGCCCATCGACAGCAGCCATCCCCAACGGATATTTTGGTGGTTGAGGGCTATAAATACCCCCCCCCCCCAACCACCACCACTCCAAGCATCCAAGTTTCTAGCACTTCACATTCAATACAAGAGCTAGTGCATTCAATACTAGACACAATTCAAAAGAATCAAAGCCTCTCCAAGTCCCAAATTCACTCCGAACACCTAGTGACTAGAGAGAGTGTTTTGTTCGTATTCTTTGAGCTCTTGTTCTTGGATCACTTTCTTCTTCCTCATTCTTGTTCTCTAAGTGACTTGTAATCAAAGCAAGAGACACTAAGATTGTAGTGGTCCTTGTGGGGTCTAAGTGACCCGTTTGATTAAGGAGAAAGCTCACTCGGTCTAAGTGACCGTTTGAGAGAGGGAAATGGTTGAAAGAGACCCGGTCTTTGTGACCACCTCAATGGGGACTAGGTTCTCAAGAACTGAACCTCGGTAAAACAAATCACCGTGTCATCCGCTTTATTTCTTGGTTGATTTGTTTTTGCCCTCTCTTTCGGACTCAGATTTAATTCTAACGCTAACCCCGGCTTGTAGTGTGTGTTTAAGTTTATACATTTCAGATTACACCTATTCACCCCCCCTCTATGCGACTTTCACTCCTCCTGATTGCCAACATTCCCCGTCTCTTGAGAATCTACTTGACCCCAAGCAGGAGCGAATGAAAAAAGCGTTGGTGTAAAGCACCATGATCCTCCCATGTGGCTAAATCTTGAGGAAGGCTCGACCAGGTTACCAGCACCTGTTGGACCAAGCGATGTCCCTTGGTGATGCCACGGGTCCGAAGAACCTGCACTGGGGACATTGAAGTTGAGAAGTGATGTAAGTAAAGAAGAAGATGCATCGCATTTGAAGCCAGCAACAAGCTTAAGCTGTGACACATGAATCATAGGATGGATACAGGAAGAAGATGGTAGCTACAGATAGTAAGCAACCTCTCCCACTCGAGGAACAACTTGATATGGTCCGAAATATTTGAAGTTGAGTTTTTGATGGGCGTGAGGCATGAATAACGATTGGACATAAGACTGGAGCTTCAAGTACACCCAATCCCCAACTTGGAATGAATGCTTAGTCCTACGCTGGTCAACATGTTGTTTCATACGAGCTTGGGTTGTAACAAATGCTGGCGCTTCAACTCTTGCATTGACGAACGCTCTTGTAGCCATTCAGACAATAGGGCTGGTGTAGTGTCATCTAGAGTGATCCATAAGGAACGAGGTTGCTGACCATACAGAACTCTAAAGGGAGAACATCCGAGAGCCGAGTGATGGTAGGTGTTGCACCAATATTCATCAGAAGGAACCTAGTCACGTTACTTTTTAGGACATGCGCTAACCAAACAATGGAGAAAGGTCTCAAAACATTGATTGGCATGCTCTGTCTGACCGTCCGTCTGAGGATGATATGATGAACTGAGTTTCAACTTGGTGCCATCCAATTTAAAGAGATGTCACTAGAATTGACTTGTGAACACAGGGTCACGATTAGACACGATGGTAGAGGGAAAGTGTCATGGTCAAGCCTTCCATGAGCTTATAAACATGAGACATGAAACAATGAGACACTGAACTAGTAGTATAGGGATAGGAAAGTGGCAACAAGTGTCATTTTTAGCAAACTTACGAACGGACACCAAAATGCAATCGACAGTATTAGAGTGAGGAAGACCTTCAATAAAGTCCATGGTGAAAGTAGCCCAAGCCAAAGAGGGAACCGATAGTGATTGATACTTTCCTAGATAAGCTGCCAGATCAGCCTTTGCGTGCAAATAGATCTGACAATGGGTCACATAGTTCCGGACAAAAGACTTCAACCCTTTCTAAGTGAAGTGATTCTTAACACGGCTATACGTGATAGGAATCCTAGAGTGGCCATCCATAGGGGAAGAATGCAGTGCAGACACCACACGATTGTGAAGCTGAACATCACTACCAAGCTAGAGGCGACCTTTGTAACATAACAACTCGTCCTTCAAGACAAAATGTGGTACAACTGAAGCATCGGTGTACAATTTGGATAGCAAGCCTTGAGCTTTAGGGTCATTCGAGTAGCTAGCCTAGACATCAGCCAACCATTGAGGCACCACCACTGAAATAACATGGATTTCAGCATGACTACGACGAGACAAAGCGTTTGTAGCTCGATTTTCATTGCCCTTACGGTAATGGATCCGATACTAAAGCCTGAGTAATTTGGTAAACACCTTGTGTTGCCATGGATTATGAAGATGTTGCTCATTAAGCTGAGATAAATACTTGTGGTCAATAACAATCACAAACTCCCCTATGTTGGAGATAAGAGCACCACTATTGAACGCCAAAAATGCTGACCATGTATTTTTTTCATATGTGGATAATCCTCAATATTTGGACCTAATGCCTTGTTGAGGAATGCTAATGGGTGCCCATGTTGCATTAAGACTGCCATCATTCCCAAATCTCTAGCTTCAGTTTCTACGGTGAATGGGGAAGAGAAATTTGGCTTGCTGTAGGGCGTGAAAAGCCAAATCATGATCCTTTGTCCAGACAAAGAGCACACCCTTCTTTAGTAGTGCTTTTAAGGGCTGGTAGATAACTCCAAAGTGGCGATTAAATTTTTTATAGTAACCGTCAAGACCCAAAAAGCTTCGTAATTCCTTGAGGCATTATTTAGTAAGCCAATCAAAAATTGCATGAACGTTGGTAGGATTTGTAGCAACCCCCTAAGGACTGATAACATGGCCAAGGTAAGACACTTCATTCTAAGTAAAGGAGAACTTAGAGAGCTTGATTTTCCACTGCTCTTGGGCTAACAATTCAAACACTTGCTGCAAATGCCTGATGTGACTTTCCAATAACACACCGTACACTAGAAAATCATCAAAGAAAACAAGAGCACACTTCCTGAGTAATGGAGCCAATGTATGATTCATAGCTTTTTGAAATGTTCTAGGGGCACCAGTGAGGCCAAATGCCATAACTTTGAACTCATAATGGCCTAGATGTGTTTAGAAAGCAGTTTTGCATTCTTCCCCTTTACGCAAAAGTATCAGGTGGAAACCAGATATTGTGGTTTTGGAAATCGGGGACAATAAGATTTGTGTTTAGTAGGGGGCTAGCGTGGACTCACTCTGAATGGTCAGTCGCTGAGACTTCGGCAAGGGTTGACATAGTGGGGTTATACTGGTTTAGGATTTTCGTCCTAGTCCAGTGTAGTGTTAATCGTAGTATTGCAAAGATGCATGTTACAACAGGTGTGCTTGTGTGGAGATGAAAGGGGTCCTACCCTTTTATAGCTCGAGGGCAGAACCTTACATTGCAGACTTGTATTCTCTTAGTCAGAGCCAGGTTCATTGTTCCTGGATGGCGTAGTTCTTCTAACGTCGTCCGTAGGGACGTGCGTAGTCGTACTCCCATCATGATGTAATGTCCCGTATGCTCGTCATACGGGTCCTCGTAGTGAGTCTCATGCTAACATCTTCGCATTAGAGCACGGGGGCCCCGTAGGTCAGTCACATGGTGTAGCCGAGCGTCGAACAGTCTCGCCTGTCGTCATGAGCTCACGTCACTTACCGGTGTGCGTAGGTGTACACCTGGTATGGTGTACCTGTCGCGTACTATCTAGTATTCGGGTCACTTTAGAAACTCTGGTACTGAGGTCCTCCATGAATAGGGTCGACCGGCCCTCGGGGCAGTGGGGGTGCGCCTAGGGTCGTACATGAGGAGGTGCAGTCATGTTGATAGCAACCCCTCCTCGTGCCCTAGGTCTGCCGCTCATGTGTTCAATCGCGGCCTAGGGGACGCGTCTTATCACAGTCAGCGTGGACTTGTAGTGCTGGACTTCCCAAATTATTTGAATCCTTAATTTATTTTAGTTCACGTATCTTCCCAAATTATTTGAATCCTTAATTTATTTTAGTTCAAAAACGAATAGAAATAGAGATTGATACTAATTCGATCTACTCCTTAATTTTACAGTGTGGAATTTAGAGCCCATTATCACTCATTTACTCTATTTTGGCCGGTACGTTGCGGATTTGCACGGTGTCTAGCTAGATCTTCGCGTTGCCAAACATCGACCAGCAGTACCACGGTTGCCTAAAACCCCACATCTTCAACTTCAACACTCCAAGCTAAGACGACGACAACGCATACGCATCCGGCGACCGGTGATCGTGAGATACCTAACTTAGAATATCATCGTCAATCAGCCGCGCATTGACTACTATGTGCAGCAGCCGACCGATAGACCGCGATCGAACGATCAAGTACACCTAGATGGCTAGCTATAGCTACAAGCAACCAACGACGACGACAATCGTCGCTAAGATTAACATTATCCTTTTGTTGATTCCTCGGCCTCGCTAGCTCTCTCTCCCCCAGCCCGGCCCTAACTGGCTTAGTAGCTATTACCTGCAAAGCCCTATTCTTGTCCGGTCTGTTCCTTGAACCGATGACGAACGACGCGCGACGGACACACACACATCATGCATGACTCATATATTCATGAATGGACACATGCGTGCGCCGGCGTTGCATGCGGCCGGCGGTCGTCACCACTCGTCAGGGCCGCCGCCGCCACCGCCACCGCTACCTGTGACCCTGCTGCTCCTGCGGCGCCCTGGGGCGTGTGACCCAGAGCGAGCTGAGCGTCCGGAGGCGGTGGAAGTAGTCCGACATGGCCAGCAGCGAGCGCGCCATCTGCCGCGCCGTCAGGATCTGGTGCAGCCGGTGGAGCGTCTGCTGCCGAAGGTTCTCAGCCTACGTCATGCGCCCATGATGTTCGTCGTCAGAATGAAGATGATCAAATGTTAATTAACAAACTTAAGAATGCAAACACCACACGCATACACGTACGACAAGCAAGAATACATTAAATGATTAGAGACACATCATATATATACACCATTGTCAGTTCTGTCTCATGTTTTGCCACCGTGACACACGAACTAGCTATAGTATGAGGGACGGACGTAACATGGACATATATATACGTATATCCATTGATCAACTCTGTTTCTGGCAGTCATGGGCAGGTGAAGCCGGCCTAAGGAAAGCTGCCTACCAAACAAGGAAAGCTGAATGAGCAAGCAAGGGGTTGGCACCCAACTGTTAGCCCCGGAGATCGTACAACAATGACGGCTCTCCGATTTTGGGATGGCGACAGTTCGGTGCTTTTTTTGTAGTAATGTTATATTCACAACCTAATCCATGCGTCTGCTCTGCCGGCCTGCACTGCACCTGGCGTGCATGCTCAATATATCTTCTTTTTTGAAAGGGAAAGTCAAAATATTTGCCAATCCAATATATTAGAAGAGATAATAAACTTTACAAACTGACACAACCCAAACAACTTAACAAAATTGACCTAGTTAGAACACTGACTTTTAGAGATAAAGACCCAAACTCCACTGTTTACTCTGACTAAACAACTGCAGTGTCCATCTCAAATGATTAGGTAAACCATCCAAGCTATCCAGCGTACCTAGCTTCACGTAAGGCCATGTTCAGTTTGCGGTGGTTTGAGAGGAATTGGAGGGAATTAAATAAAACTCTCCCTATTCAAAATTGAATGGGAAGGGATTTAATCTCTTCTAATCCACTCCAAACCGAACAAGGCTTAACGATGGATTATTGAGTGCTACTATAGAAATGTGTTTGATCGAACTCTGTGTTTGTGTTGGTCGCAGCTCTAACTAACCCATTACAGTGACAGCGAGAATAATTAGCCAGCTTTGGTTTAGGGTTTAGCAATACAAGTTAGCAACTACTACTGCATCGGGCTTTGGGCTTTGGTTGGTTTACTTATTACTTGTCTGACGAAGCCCTTGAGCGTGGAGAGCTTGTTCATGGCGGCGGCCATCTGGCCCATGTAGATGGCGACGTTGGAGGGGCAGCTGAGCGCGTCGGACACGACGGTGTCGGACAGCGACTGGTACAGCGCCTCCAGGCCCTGGCTCAGCGCCTCCTCCGTCTCTAGCGCCGACTGCTGCAGCCCGTACACGGCCACGATCTGCTGCTCCGTCAGGGGCTCCACGTGGCTCAGCAGCATCTGCGTAATGCAGTAATGAGATGGAACGATAATCAGATGTGATGGAACGATTATGAGATGATCAAATGTTCTACCTCTATCCCGAAAATGCAGCAATTCTAGTTCCATAATCATCTAAAGTTAACTAAATCTATAACACACAAACATCAATATTTATGACACTAAATAAGTATAGGCAGGGCAGATCTAGATTTTTTTCATGGCCTAGACCAAATCTACTAAATTTCATTATTCTTTCATCTTAGCAATTTCATACCATTTTATATATACTAACTTAAATAGAGACTCATTTGCAGTTACATGCATCAAGCACCGGACCACTGACCGGATGACCTAGGGTGTAAATCCGCCCCTCAGTATATGCTACAAAAATATATCCCATAACAGATATAGTGGTATTTATTTAGTGTCTCAAGCATTGAATGTTTTTTTATAAACTTAGTCAAATTTATAATACTTTGACTTGGAACTATGTTAAAATTAAATTCTTTCAATGGGGTAGTAAGTGGGGTGGGAGTATATGTTGCATGGAGCAGGGTCACTCCAATTTATGCTTAGGTCAATAAAATAGTTATAAATACGTGTAACAACATGAGGCTATAATATATAAGAAAAAGAGTATTATATATGTTAGTTCATATAATTAAATTTAGGGTTTATGTTTAACTCATTGACCATTAATGTTGACAACCTTTTTAATAAGTCTCGCCAAAGCTAAATATATAGTTTGACTTACTCCTCTATCCCAAAATAATTGAAATTGACATTTTGTTTTTAAGAGCCAAGACTAAATATATATAAGAAATATGAATATGTATGATGCATAGATTAATAGTTGAAAACTTCGCCATAGACATATTAGAGTATATATATTAACAATACTTTTCTGCAAATCTACTTAAGTTTTAGAAAAATGACTTGGGAAGTGGTAAGTGCAATAACATGGGAGTATAGCACATTTAGGATATTAAGTTTTTGGAGTATATAATGATGTGTTACATATGTGGGGAGGGGGGGTGGACAACATAAAGGATGCAAGAAAGAAAATTTACATTTTTTAATTCAACATTGATGGGAAACTAAATATGGAATCTAGAAAGTGTTTAATCTACAAGGTGGGGGTTGGATGCAATGATACGGGAAATTAATATGAGTAAATTCATTGTAGAACATTTTTCATTGCTACTATTTACTATTGGACGCTACCAAATATTATCTTTGCCTACAAAACACTCATTAATTGTAGCAATTGGCTCCTGAACATTATAACTATTAAAATGATATTTTTAGAGTGAATAAGAGAGAGAGAGAGAGAGAGAGAGAGAGGTTGAGAAAGTGGTTCATTGTGCCCATGACTTATTACACAACCATTAATACCTAGCTAAAAATTCAAAACTTGCGCGCATGAAGTCAAATGAAGATCAAAATGATAGAGCTCAATAAATCCATATCTTTAGAGTTAGAAAGTTTTATTTAAAATTATTCATTACATAAAAACATTTTAAATTTGTAGATTTCTAATTCAATGTATATCATTTTTGGATGACCTTCACTATTGATGTGGTCTATACAAAGTTATTTACGGGTTTAAAAATTAAATTTATCAACTACTAAATTATAGATCATATTGATAACTACAACTTTTGGATAGACCTGGTCAACATCCAAGGTTGTTCAAAAAAAAATAAATTTTGGGTTTCGAAATATGAGAGTTCATTTTTTGAGAATTTAAATAATTTCAAATAAGAAACTTATAATCTATAAAATTGTAGTTCTTATTGAGCTCTACAGCTTTAATATAAAGTTATGTTTTTTTAATAACTGTTATCGGTTGTGGTATAATAGTCAGGCATAGCGGTCACTTTTAGCTTTTACCGTCCACTTCTAAAAATATTATCTGCTAATTGACATAGTGTTTAGGAGTCTATAAATATGTAGCTATAGATTCATATTTTTCTATTGTTTACATTGCATATTTTTCTACTCAAATGTGTAGTTATTAATCATATATACTAATATTTTGTTTAGGTCTTAGAAAATCATATCTTTTGTTAAAGCCTACAAAAAAATCATCAAAAATTCTAGAAATTCGTGAATGACAAAAATGTGAATATCGAAACTTAGATTGCATATAGTCTTGATTTTTTTATGCGCACGGCGTGAAATGGCTACAACAAAAATTCAGGGTTTTGCATGCATAATTCCATGTGGCTTCTCCAGAAACAACTTTTATTTTCTTTTTCCCCAGTCTTCTTACATGTCTACCGACGTCGCTGTTAATTGGCATCCAAGTTCAAACACAAAACAATCACGGCGGCAACCATTGACTGTCTAGGGTTAGGGTTTAAGTCGCAGGTTCGTTACTCCCTGTCTCCCTGTCCCAGATGAGAAATGCAGCGCTATATATCTAGTAGAGGAGAGACGTGTGTACGTGCACGCACCTTGATGACCTCGGAGGGGCGAAAGCCGCCGAGCCAGAGGAAGCAGCGCTCGGCGGGGCTCCTCCAGACGCCGGAGATGATGTGGAAGACGTCGCCTTTGATGGCGCCCTCCTTGATGCCCAACATCTCGTCGTGGTGCGCCAGGCAGCTCTCCACGTACATCTGCAGCTCCCCCTCCGGCAGGTGCTGCTGCAGCGCCGCCCGAAGCTCGTACATCAGCCGGTAGTGCTCCTCCTGCCACCGCCCGTACTCCACATCGAACATCGCCGCCTCTAGTATCCCCATATGTATGGCCGATGGACGTGTACGGGACGGGTATATAGTGCTTAATCAGAAAATTAAAAGAAACATTTGCGATCGAACTTATCAATCGAATGGAAGAAGGTTTAGTTATTATATTAGGTACCTGAGCTGAGGCTGTCGATGCCGCCGATGGGGACGCCTTTGCCGACGACACTTTGGCCAGCGAGGATGCCGCCGTTGGGGAAGAAAACTCCCTGCAAAATATATTTTGCAGAGATCAGTTAAAAATTCAGCCTTCAGGAAGCCAAATAAAGGCGGAGACAAGATACAAAAGCACCACGTTTGAATTTTCTTTTTTGGGGGGTCCCTTTGTGGTTATTATTGATCAGTTACTAAACACTAATCATACACCTGATGAGCTCTTGCAGTGTGAAGTTCTTGTTCGAGCTGAGCTAGCCTGATCCTGCTGGACTCGAGTTGTTGGATGTAAGCCTGTTTGCATTACAGTGTGAAGAGAAGTAAAATAAATCTGCGTTGACATTGGATGATAGGGACAAGAATTTGAACAGTATCAAGAAATTAAAAAGAACAATGTTAATTCTTCGTCATTTTTTTTCTACTCGTTTCTGTTCAAATCATGGTGTAGCCTTTATTTGTAGGTCATCAGCTGTCGACTAACTCACCTTCTTTCTTAGCCTGCTTTTCCTTGCAGCCTCCCTATTCTGGGCCAGCCTTCTCAGCGTCTGTACGTGTTCATTACAGCGCGTGGGCGTGGTGCACATAACCAGTACGCAATCAAAATTAGTGCAACAAAACATTGATGACTAGCTAGTATAGTGTGTTCTTTCCAAGTATAGTACGTAGAACTAACAATTAAATAATTCATCATAATTGACACTTGAGAGTATCACAATCCATTTACTTTTGGGTCGCGTTCAGTGGTCGATGTGCCTCTCCTATGATCCTTCTGCATCAACCACAAAAAGAAAAATGGAGAAAAAACATTAACACAGCCATGGAAATTAAAACAGAGACTCACATACAACGAACATGGTCAAGTCGAGAAAAGAAAACCATTCCTTAATTTAGCAGCTTGTAGTACCAAATTGGTAGGAGTATTAATTATTCAAGTGGAGCACTAGCTAGTAGTTAACCACTCACCTTGGCCACCAGTGGCTTGACACCTTTGATCATCCCGGGTGCTGCTGCCGGCTCAGCAGCGGCAGCAAAGGGTTGGTGCTGCAGGTGGTGGTGCTCCGCCTGCTGCCTCCTGCTCTCCGCCAACAACTCCTCCATGGCCGCATGCTGGTGATGGTGATGGTCCGGTGACCTAGGCTGCTTGGATCCCACCGGCGCCGGGGACAGGACTAAACTAATCTCCCCCTACCAACAATCGCATCAGAAATTAAAACAGGTCAGGTAAACAACCAATGCAAATAAGTGCAATCAACCATGCATGACAGCAGCTGCATGCATCTGGGAAAGACAATGAGTGTTTCAAAAAAAAAATCTGAGATGTGTTCTTGTTTTACCTTCGGCGACGGCTCCACGTGCATGGGGAAGATGTTGAGTGTCTCTGCATCGTCCATGAACAAGACAAGGAGCAAGGCAAAAAGGTCAGGTCTGATGAGATGAGTCTGTGGGATGTGGTTACTAGGCTACTGAATGCTGGCTACAGAGTGGAAGGAGCTAGTCCATGCATGTAGTAAATAGTAATCAGTCATCACACACACACATCCCGTCTGCATGTACTGCCGTGCCGCGGGCAAACATGCAGCTCGATCGCGGGCGAATCATTGAGCAGTCCGTTACACGCGTCACAGTCCGACCGGCCGGAGGTAGGGTGAGAGAGAGAGATGCATGGAGAAGATGCATATTGGAAGAGAGAGAATCAGAGAACGGATGAGAAGCAAGAGAAACAAAAGGCCAAAAAAGCTAGAGAGAGGCCTGTTGGCTTCGTGCATGGACTTTGATCTTGCAGCATGCATGTACTAATGTATGTTGTTGCCAACGATTCCCTGGTGGTCGATCGATCTGGTCCTTTCCAAATTACCGCGCCTAGCTAGCTGCAGATCTGCAGCACTTCATCATCCTGGTCAAATGGAGTACTGGCCTGAGAATGTGCTTCATGCATGCAGGGGCCAGCCGCGTCCGTATCACCGTTCTTCTATCTGACCACTACGTACTGCATGCATCTATCTGACTGCATCGGTTGGGAGGACGAGATCCCTGCAGCTACCGCTATCCCGTCCACTACGTACGACACATATGTTTCGGGTCGTCAGGGAAGTGCGCGCGTGCATGATGCATGAGTACACAAGTACTTACGCCTTTGCTCTTGCTGCGGCGTGCCGCCATGGCTGCTGCCGTGATCCAGGTACATGAACAACGCCTGGTCCAGCTCTCCCAGATGGTCGTACGCTCCTGACGACGCCTCCTTGCCGCTCCTGCTCGTGAGACAGAAATACACATGTGTAAACGTATATGTGACAACACTGATGTGACACCGAATGGAACTCTGAAAGGCGCTACACCATACATCATCATGAAATCATGCTGCTCTAAGCTTAGCCTAAGCCTACGTACGTACTGTTTGTGACTGTATGGTGGTCTGGTCCAACGTCTGCAGGATGGGAACAGGAGAATAATATGGAATCTTCTCTAGACCGTAGCATTTATTTGACAGCCCAGAAAAACATGGCGACCTACCCATGTATAGTCTCGAAATTTCATGTGTACAACTGCAAGCAAGCTATATACGTAGCATAAATAAGGCCGTCTGCACCAGTCTACCTAAATTTTACCCAAAAACACAGTCTTTCATGTGTGCAACTGCAAGCAAGCTATATATGTAGCATCATTCAAAGAAATAGGACCGTCTACAGCAGTCTAGCCAAAGTTTATCCAAAAACACTGTTTTGCACAGTAGACTGCACTGTTCGCAGAGTGAAGTTTGAATATAGGTACGGAGATGGGTAAGCTGCTGGCCTGCTAATGCAAAAGGCTAGAGAGCTAGTAACAATATAATTAGTTGCATGTACTAATCAATACTACAAACCAATATTAATTGTTTTTTTTTTGGTTCTTGTCTCAACAAAAACAATTACTGCCCTTGGATCCAAGATTTAAAAGACAGACTAGCCAGTGATTTCTTAATCGATTCACTGCAACTGAACTATATCTGGCTCCAATAACAAATGGATGCACCGGATTTCAAAACGATAGTTGGCTTGGTAACCATCTATATATCACACTTTTGTCCTATTGGGAGTAGGAAGGAAGAACAAGATAGCAAAGCATCCAATCCGGTCTGCCATATCAAAGTTAGCTATCACGCAAAAACATATTTTTAAGGCATCGAAAGTGAGCCACAGAAATTTTCATAAAAACTTCTTTTAAAAAAATAAAAGGGAAAACCAAACAAAATTCAGTGGAACAAAAGAGAGGAAAGGCAGTATTAAATCTTTTTTTTCATTAGCTAGCATGGGCAAAATCATCATAATTTCACGCAAAATTGGGTGCCATATCTTAGATCGGCACCCTACCTTCCTATCTAGATAGAGGCAGCTGATGCTAGTGGATTTGCCTGGCAGAAAGCAGAAAGGAAAGAGAGGAAAGCAAGCTCTCAGAAGAACCGAAGTCAGCAGAGAATCCACGACCAACTAGATCGAACACCCGGCCCGACCAAAGAAAACCGATCATCCAACGATCATGAATTCAACAACGACACATAAACAGCTAGCACAAACAAGCTAGCCGAATCAAAGAAACCAGCAAAAGGTACAGTGGAGTTGAAAGAAAACACTTTACATGAAGCTCGCAGCGGCCGCGTGCATGGAGGAGGAAGAGGACGAGGATGGAGGCTGGTGGTGGTGGTGGTTCACCATCCCGAAGGAGATGTTCATCTCGTGCTGCTGCTCCTTGATGCTGCCACCGCTCACCATGGACGGAGGACGGATGGACCGGCCGGTCGACGGATCGCTGCAACTGCATCCAATTAAGCACAGGCTGCTAGCTGCGGCCGCAGGCGCACGCCGACACAGCATACACGCAGGCGGCGGTGTACATGTCTAGGAGTATATCCCAGGCCGGCTGCAGAGACCTATAATATACGGTTTGACTCTAGAGACCGGGGGAGGGCTAGCGGCCAAGCAACACCTCTATCTCTCGCTCCACGCTAGTGAACCACCCCATGACCCAATCTTTGTAGGACGCTAGTCATTTGTGGCGACCCTTGGATCCTAGCTATCTAATGCTAACAAACCACCGACTAGTTGTCGTGTTCTAGTACTCTTCCTTTCCTTTGATATCTCTATATATTTCTCTATCCTCCTTTATCTCTCCTGTACTGTAGTATCAGTCTATCTCTTTCCATCAATCTAATGACATCCTAGCCCTGCTTGCTGATGATATACTAGGTATCCATGGGCTCTCTTGTGCATCTGTGTCTATGCCTCTATGACTATGAGTTCCACGAAGGGAGGTGCTGAGCCATTAATGACGAAACAGGCTTTCAGTTTGGCGCCATGCCCGCTGCATCTAATGAGTAATGAGGCCATGCAAACAGCCCCGGCTTTTCTCCTGTCTTCCCCGCCGTTCTTCGCTTTGCTCGTCGGCCATACATATGGGGATTCTAGAGGCGGCGATGTTCAATGTGGAGTACGGGCGGTGGCAGGACGAGCACTACCGGCTGATGTACGAGCTTCGGGCGGCGCTGCAGCAGCACCTGCCGGAGGGGGGAGAGAGAGATCGGCGAGGAGTTTGTAAGTGAATGCTTCTGCTGTGTGCAGCGCTTTTGCTGCTCTCGAGGCACGCATACCGTCCCACCTCCCAAAATCATCAGTCTGTTGAATGAACCCTCCCCACAATTTACACTACGTGGCTCATCCTCCTCCCACTCCAACACGGCCACACCGGCCACCGCTCCGTCGTACGTCTTCGCTTCAGAGTCCCGACAGATTCCCTTCCCGCTAATCCCTAGAGCACGGAATTGGGTACAAGTGCAGGATTTCACAAGAATTCGTAAGGATCAGTTCAATTCCCTCAAAATCCGGAGGCATAATTTCTCACGGTTCAAACTCCCTTCTCCTTCAAACGTCTGAATCCACCTTTCATCAAGGAGAAGAATGGAGCCATGCGTGGCATACATGGGGTGATCAGGACTGATGGGCGAGAGGAGGAATTCTGAAGGAATTTAATGGGCGCATTCGCATGACATCTTGACATTGGCGATCTCGAGATGCCAACTCTGCGACTATATTTATTCTTCGCCTTGGTGTAGAGAATTTAACCCTCTAGCCTTGTTTGAAGAAGCTAAAATCTTTTTATTATTCAAAACTAAATAATAAGAGGAATTTAGTCTCTCTAAGGCTATAGTAGTTTCACATGTTAGTTTCATGCACATTTAATAGTGTACCACATCACTATTTTAGATGACATGGCATTACTATTGAAGATAAATGAGTTTTAAGGGATGAAATTGGTTTCTTGGTGATGAAACTATGCTAACACGTTTCTAAGGTCTTGGAAATCGCGTGAAACATCTATTGAGAGTGATTTGTTTTATCTTCATATATTTTACTGACTTCTATTGGTTGTTTAGTTACAGCATTTAATTGGTATGTTAGCCTATGAAATAGTGAAGTGAAATTTTGCATTAAGAGACATTAATTCATTCTTAATTTCATGATACTTTTGATGATGTGACAGTGTTGGAAAGAGTGTTATGAAATGGTCATTGTGATTAACCTAATCTCCTCCAATTCTGGCTACCAAAATGTCCGTAGTTGCTGCCCATGTCAGTCCACTAGTAGAAAAAGGCTAAAAGCTTGTGGGGCGACATATTTTTACAGGTGGATTCGGTTATCAACCGCATGTACTATTTTTAGTGACGATTTCTTAAGAAAACCGCCACTAGAAATCGTATTTTTATAGGCGGTTTCTTAAGAAAACCATCTGTAAAAATCTATAATTTCTAGTGGCGGTTTTTTAAGAAACCGTCGCTAGAAATCATTTTTATCTTTATTTTTTTGAGTTTTTCAAACGACCTCGTATGATGAAACCACCAAAATAAAAGTTGTAGATTTCTAAAAGTTATGAAACTTTTTAGTTGGCAACTTTTTTATTTGAACTTATTTCAGTTCTCAAAAATTGAATTTAAGTATGTCAAATTTAAAATTCAAATTTTGCTAACTATCTCGGATGAAAAAGTGTCAAAATAAAAGTTGTACAACTTCAAAAGTTATTCATCTTTGTAGTTGACATTTTTTTTATTTGAATTTGTTTACTGTCTCAAACAAACAATTTATACTCAGTTGGTTGTAATATGTGGACAAAAAAACTACAAACTAGACACAAAGCATACCGTAGACCGAGTGGTAGCGGATGTATACGTGAGGGTGAGGTCGGTGGTTTGATTCCTGACAACCATGTTCATGAAAAATGTCGTGACTTGCGACTTCGACGGAGACGAATGGGTGGGGTGAGTCCTCTCTCCTTAAATATTTTTTTGTTGTTTTTAAAACCCATTTAATATTTCTGAAAATAATTTTTACTAACGGTTTTATTACGTCGACCGCGAGTGAAAATCGATTTACACTTGCGGTTTTCTTAACTCAACCGCTAATGAAAATCGGTTTGCACTGACGGTCCTCAATTACCCGTCTGTAAATGAAGATTTCTACTGACCCCTAGCACTGACGGTTCTAAAAAATGTCAGTGAAAATATGTTCACAACCGTCACTATAGAGCTTCTTTGTACTAGTGGTCGGTCTGTCCATGTCAGCTCACGATTAGGGTTATAATAGTGTCGGTGTTTCGAAACCCGGGGGTCCCTGGATCGACGAGTGAATTGTCGCCGCGTGCCCCAGCCCAGATGGGTCGACGCGAGGCGGAACGCGAAGGAGGGAAGACAGCAGCCGGAGGGAGACAGGCGTGGGAGAGTGGAACCCGCGGCCTTCGTGTTAGCCCCGCGCCCAAGTCGGGTGCGCTTGCAGTAGGGGGTTACAAGCGTCCACGCGAGAGGGAGCGAGCGGCCTTGAGCGAGCGCCGTCCCGTCCTTCCCCGCGCGGCCAATACTCTGTAAGAGGGCCCTGGTCCTCCATTTTATAGGCGTAAAGAGAGGATCCAGGTGTACAACGGGGAGTGTAGCAATGTGCTAACGTGTCTAGCGGTGGAGAGCTAGCGCCCTAAGTACATGCCATCGTGGCAGCCGGAGAGGTCTTGGCACCCAGTTCGCGTGGTGTCGTGGCCGTCGGAGGAGCGCTGGAGCCTGGCGGAAGGACAGCTGTCGGGGCTGTCGAGTCCTTGCTGACGTCCTCTTGCTTCCGTAAGGGGGCTGAGAGCCGCCGTCGTCACAGGGCATGCGGGGCGCCATCATTACTCGTATGGTGGAGCGAGCCAGATGGGACGCCGGTCTTGTTCCCCGTAGCCTGAGTCAGCTCGGGGTAGGGTAATGATGGCGCTTCCTGTTGACGTGGTCGGTCCGTGCCCTAGGTTGGGCGAGGTGGAGGCTCCTCTGAGGTCGAGGTCGAGTCTGTCTTCAGAGGTCGAGGTCGAGTCCGAGCCCCCGGGTCGGACGAGGCGGAAACCGTCGGCTTAGGCCAGGGTTGAGTCCGAGCCCTGGGGTCGGGCGAAGCAGAGTTCGTCATCCTTCGGGGCCGAGCCTGAGTCCGAGCCCTAGGGTCGGGCGGAGCGGAGTTCGCCGTCTTCCGGGGCTGAGCCCGAGTCCGAGCCCTGGGGTCGGGCGGAGCGGAGTTCGCCGTCTTTTGGGGCTGAGCCCGAGTCCGAACCCTGGGTCGGGCGAGGCGGAGTTTCCTATGACGCCTGAGGCCGGACTTGGCCGCTGTTAGCCTCGCTCTGTCGAGTGGCTCAGCAGTCGGAGCGGCGCAGGCGGCGCTGTCCTCTTGTCAGACCGGTCAGTGGAGCGGCGAAGTGACTGCGGTCACTTCGGCTCTGTCGACTGGAGGGCGTGCGTCAGGATAAAGGTGTCAGGCCACCTTTGCATTAAATGCCCCTGCGATTTGGTCGGTCGGTGTGGCGATTTGGCCAAGGTTGCTTCTTGGCGAAGACTGGGCATCGGGCGAGCCGAAGGTGTGCCCGTTGCTGGAGGGGGGCCTCGGGCGAGACGTAGGTCCTCTAGGGTCGGCTGCCCTTGCCCAAGGCTGGGCTCGGGCGAGGCGTGATCGCGTCCCTCGAATGGACCGATCCTTGACTTAATCGCACCCATCAGGCCTTTGCAGCTTTGTGCTGATGGGGGTTACCAGCTGAGATTTAGGAGCCTTGAGGGTACCCCTAATTATGGTCCCCGACAGTAGCCCCCGAGCCTCGAAGGGAGTGTTAATACTCGCTTGGAGGCTTTTGCCGCACTTTTTTGCAAGGGGACCAGCCTTTTTCGGTTGCATTTTGTTCCGGTGGGTGCGCGCGAGCGCACCCGCCGGGTGTAGCCCCCGAGGCCTCGGAGGAGTAGTTTTACTCCTTCGAGGTCTTAGTGTGTTTCGCAACACTTCGGCTGGTCTAGTTGTTCCCTCATGCGAGCTGGCCGTAGCCCGGGTGCACGGTCGGGTCCCAAGTTCTCGGGCTGGTATGTTGACACTGTCAACGGTGTGGCCGGAGCCGGGTTTGCGAGAGCAGCCCCCGAGCCCCTGCACAGGGCGAGAGGACGATCAAGGACAGACTCGACTTTCTTACATACGCCCCTGCGTCGCCTTTCCGCAAGGAGGAGGGGGGGAAAGCGCCATGTTGCCCTCGGAGGGCACCGAACATGGTGTTTCCGGTGAGCTGCTGGCAGGTAATCCGAGCGGATGCCCGTGCCCCATTTGCTAGGGGTCGGCTAGGGGCCCGGAGGCGCGCTCCAAAAGTACCTGCGGGTGATCTGTCGGACCCGATCCCCTTTGACGGGGTCCGAGGGCTCGATGCCTCCCTCTGATGGGATTCCGTTACAAGATCGCTCTCGCTGGTCTCGGAAATGTCCTAGGGTACCTCGGGAGCGTAGCCCGAGCCTTGGTTATGTATCGAACGTACCCAGGGTCATCCCTCGCTCTGTGTGTGAGGCGACTGTGAACCCTTCGAGGGCCAGCCTACGAACCCCTGATCAGTAGTGGGCACGGAGCCCGAGCAGCCTGAGGCGGCCGTGGAACCCTTCCGAGGGGCCAGCCATCGAACCTCTGACCAGTAGTGGGCGCAGAACCCAAGCGCTCTGAGGCGGCCGTTGAACCCCTCCGAGGGGCCAGCCTTCGAACCTCTGATCAGTAGGGAGGCTCGGGGCCTGTTTCCTTCACGGAGAAGGATCCTTTTCGGGGTATCCCCCTTTCCCGGTCCCTATTGTAAGAGAGAGAAAGAGGAAAGAGGAAAAGGATACGAAATCGAATGACGTGGCGTACCTTTTTCGACGCGGTCATTACGGTGAAGGCGAAGCATCGCTTGCTTCTCCCGCCTGAGGCGCCGCCTGTCCCGCCGCAAAGTTAACGCGACGGGGCGAGTGGTTCGCGAGGCGACTGTTGCGCGTGTGCGGGCCGTTCGAGGAACGGATCACGGGCGTGTCGTCTTCACGCTGTGAGAGAGGGCTCTCTCGCTGCCCCTGGATGGGACGTAAGCTTGGCTGACGACGTGACCGCTGCTCCTGCCCGCCTGCCACCGCCATTACTGCCGGCCCATTTTTGACCGTATTTGACCGTCGCGCCTGGCTGGCACTGATGGGTCACACGCAGGGTTGCCTCGAGTCGCGGCATTGGCTCCGCAGTCGAGGAGGCGCGGTAGTGGCGCGAGTGGCGGTGCAGTTGCTTGCACGTAGCAACCGGCGCGCCGGTTGCATGACGTGTGGGCCTGGGTGTGGCAGAACCTCCCAAGTTATTGGCCCACATGCACCTGTCCTTGTCTCAAAGACCTCAGACTGCTATGCATGTGCACCAGATAACTTAACAGGATCTGTCCGATTGCCCCAAGGACATCGGATAAACCACTTACAACCAGAACCGTGGGATTAAGTAACACAAATCACACACACCAATGTTTTTGCAGCGGAAATCTTATTACCAAATTTTACAAGTTACAAAAATTTTATATTATTTTATCGGAGTGATTACAAAAGTATAAGTTTGAAATATATGCTAGCTCAAATGACCATCCTCAATAAGAAGATAAAGACGGGGTATACTTATATAAGAAGGCCGAGCCCACCGGCACTTAATACCATCATCAGCAGTACAAAGCTATAACCTGAAAAACAATAGGGAATAAAACCCTGAGTACGGAATTACTCAGCAAGACTTACCCGACTAAAGGAAAGACTCTCAAGGGTATGCTGGCTTTGGGAATCAAGGAGAGGCTTTAGCAAGAATCAACTTAGATACTTTTGCAGAAATAGCTTACTAAAGTGAGTCCTTACTTTCAATATTTTAACGCCAGATTAAGTATTAATAGACTCTATTTGCATCTGGTCTAATTTCACCATCTCATCAATACAACATCATTTTTATTCATGAGGTTCACATCCTGACTTAGGTTGTAGGTCGGAGCTCAAGTCTCCACTCTCCGGGGATATAACGGCGATCCGAATCGATTTACTCAGCTGAGGATTTCTAACCACACGACATATGTTTCTCGTAAACCTTGATGTCTACTATTCCCACGGATCCTCCATTGCATGAACAGGTCCGCGCCACCCGAGAGTACACCACCCCTTTTAGGCGATCCGTTGCCAGGAGGGTACGTTCCACTCTCGCCATCTCTCCACTCCCAGTGCGCGATTGTCTTTTCATGTATGGAATAGCCGGGTTCAAGCTTACCCTGTCCCATTCTCAGGGCATGTGGCTAGATAAGATAGTCCTTGATCAACAGGCCTACATACGCATCCAATCCTTAATTGACCCGGGCGGAGCAACACCTGTTCCTAGCCCAAGTCTCGATTTAAGTATTTCCATCCTTAGGACTGTGTCTGTTCCTTAGGATGAAAGAGCATCACAGGGAACTTTGCAGTAAGATCCCACCATTGCTCCAAATGAAATTACTCTTGCAGGTAGAAGTCATCCTTTCTCGAGTTAAATTAAGGACAACCTCTATCCACAAGATCTAAGCAAGGCTAAGCATTTTTGTAAATCATATTTTGATACTTCACAGAAGTATCTATAAAGGTATGGATATCAAGGAAAGCAATGCATCAAAGGGTTTCAAGTAATTCCTATGAACCTAATGCACATTTCACTAGACTTAAGTGTGCGAAAAGTATTTAAAAACACAAGGAAAGGGGTTGCATGCACCGGGGCTTGCCTGAGTAACACTAGGTTAGTGTTAGACGACGTTCACTTGGCGAACATCTTCAGGTTTGTCCATCAGTATTATCCTGCGGATTAGCCCGCGCTTGGGGTCGACTTGGCTCGTCTTTCGCATCACGCGATCAATTATCGTACCTAATTGAGATGCACGATGCACATGAATGCATATAAATTAACCGGATGATACAAAAAAGAGAATCAAATATTTAGCGGCAAGACATCGACACAATCCTACGAAAGCACTAGACATCTATAACTCACTAAACACAACAATCACGATTTTTCTAGTTTTACTAGATTTAACTAGCGGGAATAATAGATCAGCTTACCCTGATCGAATCGACCCGATAACCGCGAGGGCGACGACGGCTTGGCGAGGAGGTGAGCGAGACGTCGCAGCACGCGGAGTGAACTCAGGACGATATCGAGAGCGCCGATGCTGCCGTAGCGAGATCGAGACAAGGACGAGGATGACAATCAGGTGTAGCGAGACAACAGAGAATAGATGGCACAGTAGACGTCTCCACGACGGCATCACAGTACCACTGTGAGGTCTAGTAGTAGCTGACAACGCCGGCGAGTTCCACAAGCCGGAGTGTGCACGACATCAAAACGAACGAGCACGTGACCCGGCGACCCAGCACAGGCACACACGAAACCGAGCTCCACGGCCAAGCGCTTGAGTCGGTGAGCGTGCAGCCGTGGAAAAGAAACGACGACTGGAGGCGCTGCCTGGCGAAGGAAAGAACGCGCCCGACTTTGGCTAGAACCAGCGGCACGATGGCTTGAAGACTGAGCGAGGCGAGCAACGTGTCGGAGTTGCTGGGGAGCTCGCGCGTCTGGGAAAAATCTAACGTCGACGAGCAGGAGCGATCGTTCCTGGTGCTGGAGCAGCCCGGCCAGCAGTACGAAGCGCGCAGTACGTGGTGCAGTGGTGAGATGGGTGGCGTGGGTGATTCCCAGGGTGTTCAACGCATCTTGTGAAGGAAGTTTCCAGGAGCTGAATACGTGGGAAATAAATGACGTGAATGAGATGCAGAGGTGGCGTGAGGAAGAGCTTCAGTACGTGGCCGGTTGCACAGAACAGAGGGAGAGATACGTGAGGAAATTCTCCTTCCAACTATCTCTATCCGTATGAGAGAAAAAGAATACGGTAGCTCTTGGGATAAGAAGAAGAGTAGGCGGTGGGGATATTCCATGGAGATAGACATGCTCTAGAAAACAAAAGGGATGAGGATGGCTGAGACATAGGCCTACTAATATTCTACTCGGTACACTAATTCATCTAATTAATCAGAATAGCGAAATAATTCGCCATAGTTGAATCTGGCTCGATAATCGCAAGAACTGCGAAGTCGACGAGAGTTTCGTGACCCATGCAATTTATCGAGCACCTAATGATCATCGCACTAGCACATTAATTTATTCCACGATCGAATTATTCTGAGTAATTCATCAGCTTACCGTTTCAAAACTGACTCGAATCCGCGAGATCGGTAATGATCCTTCGATTTAGACAATTTGTCGAGCGCTTGACAGATACTATCTGAACTTCACGCACCCCACCATCCAACTTTTGGACATCTTCTCTTGGGGATTCTTTTGTTAGCGCAATTTCAATTCAGAGGCATCACGGAGGGACCGGCATCGAGACGGGACGACTGAACGATAACGGCAAGACAAAGTTGAAGACGACCGAGAATTAACGTCAAACACTAGATTTCCCTGACGGGCTGCTGTGATGGGGCGTCGAGGCGCTGTCCAAGACAAATAGGAGATCGACTATCCAGCAAGTCCCCGACTATTGTGCCCACCACGATTGCACTGCGCAGCCGATGTGGTTAACTGAAACAACAACGCCGGGATGAGAGAAACCCATGCGACATGGGTAGGGGCAAGCTGGACTGAATCTGAGCTGGAGCTTGCGGCAACAGGGAGCAGGGCGAGCTCACAGCACCAGGGAATACCGAGCCGAGGACGTGCACAAGCCCTTGGAACCGAGCAGAGAGCTCGAGGCAAGGGCGCACGGCGCTGGGTGACAGCATACGACAGGACGACCCGATGCGACGAAGCTTGAGGCCAGCCCGACGGCAAGGACGAGCAGAGAGGGGCGAGCAAAATGGATGCCGAGCTCGTGCGCAGGAAGCAGGAAACTCCGGCCAGGAGAACGCTCGGCGAGCTGGAGGCGACCAGGGCGAGTTGGAAGGACGCGCAGCCACCAGAAAAGAAGCTGCACGCGGCGAGATGGGCACACGGCTGGAGAGAGATGGAGCACGGCCAGCAGAGGGAGCTGCTCTACTGCAACATCACGGCGTTGGCCTGCAGCATCACCAACACGGCGGCCGTAGCTGGAACAAGGATAAGCGCCAGCGAGCTGAGAGGGGCGACCGGTGCTACTTGAGCTGGAGCAAGAACGCGCCATAGGAGAGATGCGGAGCTAGGGCCGGGCGCGCACAGGGAGCTTGGTCCAGGGCGCAGCTGGGGAGCTCAGGGCGACAGGGAGAGAAAGCCGAGCGTCAGCCAGGGAGACGGAGGAATGAGCGCTCGCAAGAAAATCTGGGGACGGGATGAGGCTGAGAAGAGATAAGAATACGGAAGAAATATCATGCGGCTAAAAAAATATCTCAGGAAGATAAGCAGAGACGTGGCTGGGTATTTCCAGAGAGCTCAGACAGCAACAGGAGATGAGAACGACTTCAGCTGCGATGGATAAATTTTCCAAGGAAATCAAGTCACGTATGAAAACAAATAGAATTAGATAAATACGTAGAGAATTAAAAAAAACTTAGATTTTCTTTCTCTCTTTTCTAAACAAATATGGATAGACAAATACAGTTACAGAAATTAGGTTTAAAAGATATAGAAATGGTTCGTACCAACCCAAGATCAATGATAATATTTGGACAGGATTTGATTTGGTTTAAAATCAGATGAACATACGTCTAACATCTGAAGATTTGGATCCGGCGAGAAACAACAGACCGAAATAAACTGATTTCGGCACTGATAATTTGTTCTGCATGATTCGACCGAAATTAGCCGAAACCAGATCTGCAATGTATACGCGATTTCACAGTTGACGAGTGGGAACCGAATTATTTATGCTGAAAACCTTAGTCGACGAATTCAATTTAATTTGCCCGGAATAAAAGCATCTGAGTGGTCAGGCTTCCGAATTCATATTCGCGCGAGCGACGAATTTTAAATAATCTCCGGACGCACCGATTTTTAGAACAAATATGTTCTGAACAGCATGAAAATTTCAGAAGAGCCCGAATAGATACAAATAAAAACGACGTCGCACTCGCGACAGACGAAACAGATGCGATATTAAAAATCGCGATAGAAGAAGATGTTTAAGATTTTATATCCGATTTATCCACTGATTACGTGCTTAAATCCGTACTCATCGTCGAGCGGAATATAAACACCTGGGGTGTTACAGCCCTCCCCCCTTAAAAGAATCTCGTCCCGAGATTCGGAACGAAAGACTTCTAAGAGTAGAGAAGCATGTAACCCACATCCATATCAGCGATAATCGTGAGACAGTTCTGAGCGAAGGCGAGTGCCTCAGGATGTCGTTTCTCTAGTGGACATAGCATGTATCGCCACAAGCTAATTTAAAGATGTCCATCAATAGAGACGATGTCTGCCATGAGAACACATAAGGTTTCATGTGTGCAGTTTGCTTTTTCTGATGACACTGTACTATCTGAGTCTGTTGAGCGAGCGACTAATGCGCGATTTTACCCAAACAGAATCAGATGCACCATCTTGGGTAAAACACCCAGAAAGAGGTTTACCAACAAGTGGTCACAGTGAGTTCGTAGCACACGAGATGAGTGGGGACGTTGAATACTGTCGTGGTTAACATGTGGCTAACCCGAGAATTCAAGTCCATGAAAGATGGTATAGATTCGAGAGAATCACCAGCGGAGGGATCTATAGATACGGACTTTTCAATCAGTCCATTTTATCGAGCACTAATCATGGATCGACTTGATCACACATGCTGGAAAAGCACACGTGAGGCGATCGAGACACGACTAGAGCGATGACTAGGTGGTTATTAGTCGACTTACTTGATTCTTGTAAGTACTTTCTTTAGGGTGGGTTGAACCAAAGTGAGTTTAGATAACTCGATAAAACGATCTCTAAACTTAACCTTCGTTCATTGAGCAGTTACAAGTTAGTAAAACCAACTTGTTGAACTACTTTTGACATGGAGCAAGTCCTCTTAGTACCATCGGTAAGCCAATGGTTGAGAGTTCACTCATGTCACCAGGTGATCATGCACTTGGGTAGAAATCCATTTGGTTATGTTGTTTATCCGTTTTTGCATGCGAGATGAACCATCCACTTGGTTAGGGAATACATGGATTAAATAAGAGAGCGAATGAACAAACTCCTGCATCTTAGTGGCAGGGAAAATAGATCTCCATTTTGAGAGCTAATCAGTTGCCTCTCGACACTAAAAGCTCCAAGGTTTCACCTTTACACAAAGGATGTAAAGGGAACTTGTATGAGTAGTCACTACCAAGATCAAAAGAAAAGCGACCACACATGAAAGTGGTATGCCCTTTTGATCCAATGGAGATGACAGATGTTGCTTGATCACTTCACAAACAACATAGAAATTGCTTCAAGGAAGGAGTCCACGGAAGATCACACATCAGTGTAGTTCAACAATGGATCATGACCAGCGACCTCGGTACCGGCATCCGACGAGTAGCACAGTCCTGTGTGCGCATTCACAGGAGGCTCTCAGTTTCGCTGCGGCACCATAAGTCACTAACCATGACACCATTACCGAACTGGCACCAATAGAGAATCTCACGTAGCAAAAATAGATTGTGCCAAGATAACACATTGATATAGTCTCATAATGGACTATAACTACTAACAGTGATACCAGCGCGTGCCGAGCAGCACGACCATGTGTGCGCACACACAGAAGGCCCTCGGTTTCGTCACGGCACCACCGGTTTTAGTCATAACACCATTACCAGACATAACCAATAAGAAATCTCGCACAACACAAATAGACTGGGCAAGGATGATAATATACAAAGAGATACTCCACCTGTATGAATAGTTACAAGTAGAGAGCCAAATAGATCATGGCCCGAGAAAATGAACAAGGCATGGCCATAACCCAAACTTATTGATGAGTGAGTACAAGGGGAGACTGTTGATTCAGCCCCAAGCATATTTCTATGCTCATTGCAAAGATTACAAGGTCAAGGATTAGTATTCGATTAGATACGGAGGGAAAACAATCATCAAATTAAGTTGGTATGCCTTTGATAGATATGGGGAAACCAAAGGCATGAAATTCAAGAAAATGATCGGACAGGTCTTTCCTAGGTTGGGTTGATAAAACAACATGGCGATCCTTAAGAAGAAGCAAACTGAAATTAGGGGTATCAGCTTGCACCAACAAAGCAAAGGCATGGTTTTGGTTGGAAATAGGACCATAAAAGAGTTATAAGCTAATTACCAAGAATACAGACTCGAGGTCCTTGTTTTAAGCTCGGGTACATTTTATGTTCAACAAAGAAATTATCTAGGCATTTATTTTTATGTGTTTGGTCCTGGAGTGATAACGGAAAATTTTAAGTTTTGGGTCCTGATTCACTAAATAAGAACATGGCCTAATTCTGGGTTTAAGCAAACAAGTTACTAACCTTCTATCGACACATCAAGCACAAGAGCAAACACCATATAAGTCCTTAATAGGTTACCTAAAGAATGGAGGACACCTATTTCATCGAAGTTCATAATTCAACACTACACCACATTATCTACAATCAATGGTTACTGGAATAGAGGCGAGAGAAGCATTTTGGGTGTATAGGTGACAAACATGATGCAACAATTAGGATGCATGCTCGTCCTACACGTCCTCACTGATTTTGCCAACCAAACGTGGCAATAACGTTCTATATCGGTGGCATTCTTATGACTCTCACGGTATTTTTCTAGTCGTCAACTACACATACGTTTTCGAGGTTAGTGTACCTGCAGAAAATTCCATTACAGCCCATTTTCCCGATGATGCAATTCACACATGACAGTTTATCACAGTTTATACTCCATATATTTCTATATGGAGGCTAGCTCATCATTAAGCGCTGAGCCACGCATAGGCGCCGTTGCCACACTTTAACCATAGGGCAACTCATTATGGTAACTCACCTTCTTACCTGAGCGTAGGTGCGTCGTTACAAGTACATTACATTTCTCAGTATTCCCATGTCTGTATACCCATACACATCCATGGGGTACTGAATTCCCGGAAAAGTAAATACTCCACATCGCAGTCCTCATATATACATATGTAGAACATGTATATAATCGGGCGCTACATTTAAACACTCCCCTAGACCGACGATTGTTCGGTCATGCTCTCACATCTCACCTTACCTGAGCGTCGATCCATTCAGAACTGAATGGCCTAAAAAAAATAACAATACACATGTATGCAATACCCACCCAGTTGTGGGTTGTGGTTTTCAACTAAGCCACCTAATAGTCCTTAGTTTAGGGCTTAACAGAGGATGTCGCTAGCATTATAGTTTTTCAAAGCTGTTTTTCAAAACCAAACTATGTGTTTAGTTGAAAATAGGTTTTCTAAAACCAAAACTTTGTTTTTAAAATACGTATGTGACCGTATATACTTAATCTCGCTCCGATACCAGCCTGTGGCAGAACCTCCCAAGTTATTGGCCCACATGCACCTGTCCTTGTCTCAAAGACCTCAGACTGCTATGCATGTGCACCAGATAACTTAACAGGATCTGTCCGATTGCCCCAAGGACATCGGATAAACCACTTACAACCAGAACCGTGGGATTAAGTAACACAAATCACACACACCAATGTTTTTGCAGCGGAAATCTTATTACCAAATTTTACAAGTTACAAAAATTTTATATTATTTTATCGGAGTGATTACAAAAGTATAAGTTTGAAATATATGCTAGCTCAAATGACCATCCTCAATAAGAAGATAAAGACGGGGTATACTTATATAAGAAGGCCGAGCCCACCGGCACTTAATACCATCATCAGCAGTACAAAGCTATAACCTGAAAAACAATAGGGAATAAAACCCTGAGTACGGAATTACTCAGCAAGACTTACCCGACTAAAGGAAAGACTCTCAAGGGTATGCTGGCTTTGGGAATCAAGGAGAGGCTTTAGCAAGAATCAACTTAGATACTTTTGCAGAAATAGCTTACTAAAGTGAGTCCTTACTTTCAATATTTTAACGCCAGATTAAGTATTAATAGACTCTATTTGCATCTGGTCTAATTTCACCATCTCATCAATACAACATCATTTTTATTCATGAGGTTCACATCCTGACTTAGGTTGTAGGTCGGAGCTCAAGTCTCCACTCTCCGGGGATATAACGGCGATCCGAATCGATTTACTCAGCTGAGGATTTCTAACCACACGACATATGTTTCTCGTAAACCTTGATGTCTACTATTCCCACGGATCCTCCATTGCATGAACAGGTCCGCGCCACCCGAGAGTACACCACCCCTTTTAGGCGATCCGTTGCCAGGAGGGTACGTGCCACTCTCGCCATCTCTCCACTCCCAGTGCGCGATTGTCTTTTCATGTATGGAATAGCCGGGTTCAAGCTTACCCTGTCCCATTCTCAGGGCATGTGGCTAGATAAGATAGTCCTTGATCAACAGGCCTACATACGCATCCAATCCTTAATTGACCCGGGCGGAGCAACACCTGTTCCTAGCCCAAGTCTCGATTTAAGTATTTCCATCCTTAGGACTGTGTCTGTTCCTTAGGATGAAAGAGCATCACAGGGAACTTTGCAGTAAGATCCCACCATTGCTCCAAATGAAATTACTCTTGCAGGTAGAAGTCATCCTTTCTCGAGTTAAATTAAGGACAACCTCTATCCACAAGATCTAAGCAAGGCTAAGCATTTTTGTAAATCATATTTTGATACTTCACAGAAGTATCTATAAAGGTATGGATATCAAGGAAAGCAATGCATCAAAGGGTTTCAAGTAATTCCTATGAACCTAATGCACATTTCACTAGACTTAAGTGTGCGAAAAGTATTTAAAAACACAAGGAAAGGGGTTGCATGCACCGGGGCTTGCCTGAGTAACACTAGGTTAGTGTTAGACGACGTTCACTTGGCGAACATCTTCAGGTTTGTCCATCAGTATTATCCTGCGGATTAGCCCGCGCTTGGGGTCGACTTGGCTCGTCTTTCGCATCACGCGATCAATTATCGTACCTAATTGAGATGCACGATGCACATGAATGCATATAAATTAACCGGATGATACAAAAAAGAGAATCAAATATTTAGCGGCAAGACATCGACACAATCCTACGAAAGCACTAGACATCTATAACTCACTAAACACAACAATCACGATTTTTCTAGTTTTACTAGATTTAACTAGCGGGAATAATAGATCAGCTTACCCTGATCGAATCGACCCGATAACCGCGAGGGCGACGATGGCTTGGCGAGGAGGTGAGCGAGACGTCGCAGCACGCGGAGTGAACTCAGGACGATATCGAGAGCGCCGATGCTGCCGTAGCGAGATCGAGACAAGGACGAGGATGACAATCAGGTGTAGCGAGACAACAGAGAATAGATGGCACAGTAGACGTCTCCACGACGGCATCACAGTACCACTGTGAGGTCTAGTAGTAGCTGACAACGCCGGCGAGTTCCACAAGCCGGAGTGTGCACGACATCAAAACGAACGAGCACGTGACCCGGCGACCCAGCACAGGCACACACGAAACCGAGCTCCACGGCCAAGCGCTTGAGTCGGTGAGCGTGCAGCCGTGGAAAAGAAACGACGACTGGAGGCGCTGCCTGGCGAAGGAAAGAACGCGCCCGACTTTGGCTAGAACCAGCGGCACGATGGCTTGAAGACTGAGCGAGGCGAGCAACGTGTCGGAGTTGCTGGGGAGCTCGCGCGTCTGGGAAAAATCTAACGTCGACGAGCAGGAGCGAGCGTTCCTGGTGCTGGAGCAGCCCGGCCAGCAGTACGAAGCGCGCAGTACGTGGTGCAGTGGTGAGATGGGTGGCGTGGGTGATTCCCAGGGTGTTCAACGCATCTTGTGAAGGAAGTTTCCAGGAGCTGAATACGTGGGAAATAAATGACGTGAATGAGATGCAGAGGTGGCGTGAGGAAGAGCTTCAGTACGTGGCCGGTTGCACAGAACAGAGGGAGAGATACGTGAGGAAATTCTCCTTCCAACTATCTCTATCCGTATGAGAGAAAAAGAATACGGTAGCTCTTGGGATAAGAAGAAGAGTAGGCGGTGGGGATATTCCATGGAGATAGACATGCTCTAGAAAACAAAAGGGATGAGGATGGCTGAGACATAGGCCTACTAATATTCTACTCGGTACACTAATTCATCTAATTAATCAGAATAGCGAAATAATTCGCCATAGTTGAATCTGGCTCGATAATCGCAAGAACTGCGAAGTCGACGAGAGTTTCGTGACCCATGCAATTTATCGAGCACCTAATGATCATCGCACTAGCACATTAATTTATTCCACGATCGAATTATTCTGAGTAATTCATCAGCTTACCGTTTCAAAACTGACTCGAATCCGCGAGATCGGTAATGATCCTTCGATTTAGACAATTTGTCGAGCGCTTGACAGATACTATCTGAACTTCACGCACCCCACCATCCAACTTTTGGACATCTTCTCTTGGGGATTCTTTGTTAGCGCAATTTCAATTCAGAGGCATCACGGAGGGACCGGCATCGAGACGGGGCGACTGAACGATAACGGCAAGACAAAGTTGAAGACGACCGAGAATTAACGTCAAACACTAGATTTCCCTGACGGGCTGCTGTGATGGGGCGTCGAGGCGCTGTCCAAGACAAATAGGAGATCGACTATCCAGCAAGTCCCCGACTATTGTGCCCACCACGATTGCACTGCGCAGCCGATGTGGTTAACTGAAACAACAACGCCGGGATGAGAGAAACCCATGCGACATGGGTAGGGGCAAGCTGGACTGAATCTGAGCTGGAGCTTGCGGCAACAGGGAGCAGGGCGAGCTCACAGCACCAGGGAATACCGAGCCGAGGACGTGCACAAGCCCTTGGAACCGAGCAGAGAGCTCGAGGCAAGGGCGCACGGCGCTGGGTGACAGCATACGACAGGACGACCCGATGCGACGAAGCTTGAGGCCAGCCCGACGGCAAGGACGAGCAGAGAGGGGCGAGCAAAATGGATGCCGAGCTCGCGCGCAGGAAGCAGGAAACTCCGGCCAGGAGAACGCTCGGCGAGCTGGAGGCGACCAGGGCGAGTTGGAAGGACGCGCAGCCACCAGAAAAGAAGCTGCGCGCGGCGAGATGGGCACACGGCTGGAGAGAGATGGAGCACGGCCAGCAGAGGGAGCTGCTCTACTGCAACATCACGGCGTTGGCCTGCAGCATCACCAACACGGCGGCCGTAGCTGGAACAAGGATAAGCGCCAGCGAGCTGAGAGGGGCGACCGGTGCTACTTGAGCTGGAGCAAGAACGCGCCATAGGAGAGATGCGGAGCTAGGGCCGGGCGCGCACAGGGAGCTTGGTCCAGGGCGCAGCTGGGGAGCTCAGGGCGACAGGGAGAGAAACCGAGCGTCAGCCAGGGAGACGGAGGAATGAGCGCTCGCAAGAAAATCTGGGGACGGGATGAGGCTGAGAAGAGATAAGAATACGGAAGAAATATCACGCGGCTAAAAAAATATCTCAGGAAGATAAGCAGAGACGTGGCTGGGTATTTCCAGAGAGCTCAGACAGCAACAGGAGATGAGAACGACTTCAGCTGCGATGGATAAATTTTCCAAGGAAATCAAGTCACGTATGAAAACAAATAGAATTAGATAAATACGTAGAGGATTAAAAAAAACTTAGATTTTCTTTCTCTCTTTTCTAAACAAATATGGATAGACAAATACAGTTACAGAAATTAGGTTTAAAAGATATAGAAATGGTTCGTACCAACCCAAGATCAATGATAATATTTGGACAGGATTTGATTTGGTTTAAAATCAGATGAACATACGTCTAACATCTGAAGATTTGGATCCGGCGAGAAACAACAGACCGAAATAAACTGATTTCGGCACTGATAATTTGTTCTGCATGATTCGACCGAAATTAGCCGAAACCAGATCTGCAATGTATACGCGATTTCACAGTTGACGAGTGGGAACCGAATTATTTATGCTGAAAACCTTAGTCGACGAATTCAATTTAATTTGCCCGGAATAAAAGCATCTGAGTGGTCAGGCTTCCGAATTCATATTCGCGCGAGCGACGAATTTTAAATAATCTCCGGACGCACCGATTTTTAGAACAAATATGTTCTGAACAGCATGAAAATTTCGGAAGAGCCCGAATAGATACAAATAAAAACGACGTCGCACTCGCGACAGACGAAACAGATGCGATATTAAAAATCGCGATAGAAGAAGATGTTTAAGATTTTATATCCGATTTATCCACTGATTACGTGCTTAAATCCGTACTCATCGTCGAGCGGAATATAAACACCTGGGATGTTACACTGGGCCTCCATGCTGGGCGCGTTGGAGTCGAAGGGGCGCGCCCACTTGGCGCGGTTGCATGCCGACTGCATGGCTGCCCGCCCTTTCACCCGCTGGTCTGGGCGAAAGTGGAGGAATGCTTGTAACCGCCGGGCGGTTGCATGCACCGCGCGCGGTGGGTTGGCTTCTTCTGCCCTGGACCGGCTTGCATGATGCGTGGGACCCAGCCCCCGCGCCGTAAGGGGGAGGACCTTGGAGCGTGTTGGAGAAGACTCAGCCCGCAACGGCTGAGGACGCAAGTGGGGAGAGTCACCTTTAAAAGGAGGGTGACCCCCTTGAAAGACGACCATGTCTTCGCGCACCCCTCATGCATCGCGTCTTTCCACCTTCCGAGCCCCCGGATGGGGGACGCCCGCAATCCTTCCGTCTTGTCGTCGGAGGGACGCAACTTCGAGGAAGTTGGTACCTTTCAGCCATCGTTTGGCTTCAAGGATTTTCATCAGGCAGCCCGGCTGCATCCCCTCGCCGGTGGTCACCCAAGACGGTGACCTCCAGCTTGACGGCGGGGGGAAGCGGACCGGGCTGCGGCCTCTTCCCCTCCCTCAGCTTTAAGGATTTTCATCATCAGTGCTGGGGAGGGGAGTGTGCCGAGTTGGGGTCGGTCCCTGCGCGGGCGGCGGCCCGCTCCTTCCCTCAGTGATCGGGAGGAAGGGCATTCGCCGTTCGTGGCGTTGGCAGCTGCCGCGTGCCTGGCTCTCTGAGCCGGGTGGCTTCGGAGCCACTTCCGGCGCCGCCTTCCGCCACGGCAGCCGAAAGAGGTTCCTCCGCCGGCGAGCTAGTCGGTGCCGCCCATGGACTGACCTCCAACTCTACGGCCTTCTACCGGTCCTTGCCTCTCGAGTTGGGGGCATGGGCGAGGGCCTCATGGCAGCAGCATCCGCCCTGAGGTCATCGATGCTGCTGTTCGGCCCTCCGGAGCAGAAGTCATCGTCGTCGTCGCTGCTGGGGCGGGTGACGACGAGCCGTTCGTCGGTATTCTGTTGCTCCACAGCCCCCCCCAATTGTGTGGGGTTGTTCGTACCTGCGGAGGTGGAACCGGAGTTCCGTTTGTAATGGCACTTTGAGTGCCGGTGTTTTGTTCATTGCGGCTGTCGAGGCCTGAACGTGTATGTATTTTCGGCGCGAAGCTGTGTTTTTTCTTCATTTCGAGCACTAAGACTCGCCTGTCGACTATCCGAACCGCTTCATCGAGCGTGAGTCGTCTCGTGCAAAGGTGACGAGTGAGGTATCCGTATCCCGGAGGCGTAGGAGTCCCTCGACTCGGTCGGCCTTGCTGTCCGAGGCTTCTCTTGCTCAGTTAAAGGAACCCTCGGTCGCTCTTCGATGAGCCGAAGCCGGAGGTAGCGGTGTCAGCACGGGCAGAGGCAGAGTTGGCTTCGAAAAGAAGATGTGGTCGGCCGGAGCCTGGCCGGGTCGTACGCTGGCGGAACCGACGCCGGAGTTGAGCTGCCGAGGCCTCAAGCCAGGCTGATGTCTTCGAGGGACACCTGGCCGAGGCCTCGGTGTGGCCGGCCGAGCCGTCTGCTCGAGCCGGATTCCTGGAGAAGACCCTGGCGGCGATGGCCCGGGTGTGGTGCTGATGTCGTCCTTCAGAGTGGGGATCCTCCGACCGCGTCGCCGTCCGAGGCTAGGTCAGACCCCGCCGAAGGTGTAGTTGACGCCGAGGGTGCTGCTGCCCCCTTCAACTATCGACGTCCGAGCCTGCAGGATCGGGTTGTCTTGTAGTGTGTGTATGCTTTCTGCGGCCGCCGAGGCCCAAACATACCGTCGTCGTGTTGTAAAGCTGTGTCCCTTTTCCTCTCGTTTCGAGTATCCGGACTTATTTGTCGGTAACAGAATTGTTTGTGTGGGCGAGAGATGCTTTTCACGGAAGGTGATGAGTGAGGTATCCGTATCCCGGAGACGTAGGAATCCCTCGGCTCGGTCGGCCTTGCCGCTTACGCGCACTCTTACTCGTCCATAGGATTCTATCACCGACGCAGTCGAGAAGGCCCGAAAAATCGTTCCAGCAGAGGAGCTTTCGAGCGTGAAGACTTGTTCGGTCCGCAGAATCACTTATCCGAGCGCGAGTTACTTATCGCACAAGGTGATGAGTGAGGTATCCGTATCCCGGAGGCGTAGGAGTCCCTCGGCTCGGTCAGCCTTGGCTGCTTACGTGTACTCCGTCGTTTTCAGGATCCACTTTCGAAGTAGTCGAAAAGCACGAAAGGCATTCTGGCACAAAAGATTTTTTCTTTTTTCGAGGAAAATTTTGACGCAGAGGGGGTTCCCCCTTCTAGCCCCCAAGGGAGGGTCGGGCTTTGCCGAGGCAAGGCTGACCCTTCCTTGACGACCAGACTTTGTGTGTGAACGAGGTATACGAACAACTTGAAAGCATCTTAAGGGTAGAAGCGACGTAGCTGTTGGATGTTCCAAGCGTTGCTGTAGACCTCGCCTTGACTGTTGGCCAGCTTGTATGTTCCGGGCTTCAGAATTTTGGCGATGACGAACGGCCCTTCCCAGGGAGGCGTAAGCTTATGCCGCCCTCGGGCGTCTTGTCGCAGCCGAAGCACCAGGTCGCCCACCTGGAGGTCTCGGGATCGAACCCCTCGGGCGTGGTAGCGTCGCAGGGACTGCTGGTACCGTGCCGAGTGTAGTAAGGCCATGTCCCGAGCCTCCTCCAGCTGGTCCAGTGAGTCTTCTCGATTAGCTCGATTGCTTTGGTCGGCGTAGGCCCTCGTCCTCGGGGAACCGTATTCCAAATCTGTGGGCAAGATGGCCTCGGCCCCATAGACTAGAAAGAACGGTGTGAAGCCCGTGGCTCGGCTCAGCGTTGTCCTCAGACTCTAGACCACCGAGGGGAGTTCCTTCATCCATCGCTTGCCGAACTTGTTGAGGTCGTTGTAGATCCGAGGCTTGAGTCCTTGCAGAATCATGCCGTTGGCACGTTCTACCTGCCCATTCGTCATGGGGTGAGCCACGGCGGCCCAGTCCACCCGGATGTGGTGATCCTCGCAGAAGTCCAGGAACTTTCTGCCGGTGAACTGGGTGCCGTTGTCGGTGATGATGGAGTTCGGGACCCCAAAGCGATGGATGATGTTGGTGAAGAACGCCACCGCCTGTTCGGACCTGATGCTGTTTAGGGGTCGGACCTCGATCCACTTGGAGAATTTGTCGATGGCGACCAGCAGGTGCGTGTAGCCCCCGGGTGCCTTCTGCAAGGGGCCGACGAGGTCCAGACCCCACACAGCAAACGGCCAGGTGATGGGTATGGTCTACAGAGCCTGAGCGGGCAGGTGGGTCTGCCTTGCATAGAACTAACACCCTTCGTAGGTGCGGACGATTCTAGTGGCGTCGGCCACCGCCGTCGGCCAGTAGAAACCTTGTCGGAAGGCATTTCCAACAAGGGTTTGGGGTGCTGCGTGATGGCCGCAAGCCCCCGAGTGTATCTCTTGTAAGAGCTTCTGACCATCGGCGATGGAAATGCATCGCTGGAGGATGCCAGAGGGGCTACGGTGGTAGAGCTCCTTCCCATCTCCTAGCAAAACGAAAGACTTGGCGCGCCGCGCCAACCGCCGAGCCTCGGCTTGGTCGAGGGGCAGCTCTCCTCGGTGGAGATATTGCAGGTACGAGGTCTGCCAGTTTTGATTAGGCGTGACCTCGCTCTGCTCCCCCTCGACACGCAGTGCCTCACCCTCGGGGGCCGAGGGTACCTCGGGCCGAGCCGAGGGTACCTCGGACTGAGCCGAGGGTGCCTCGGGCTGGGCTGAGGCCTTCTCGGGCTCGGGCGTGTCGTCGGTCTTGACGGAGGGTTGATGCAAGTCTCGGGAGAATACGTCCGGGGGGACCGTTGTTCGCCCCGAGGCTATTTTAGCCAACTCGTCCGCAGTCTCGTTGTAGCGTCGGGCGATGTGGTTGAGCTCGAGCCCGTAGAACTTGTCTTCCAGGCGCCGAACCTCATCACAGTAAGCTTCCATCTTTGGGTCGCGGCAGTGGGAGTTCTTCATGACTTGGTCGATGACGGGCTGCGAGTCACCACGAGCGTCGAGGTGTCGGACCCCTAGCTCGATGGCGATTCGCAACCCGTTTACCAGAGCCTCGTACTCAGCCACGTTGTTGGACGCCGGGAAGTGGAGGCGTAGCACGTAGCGTAGGTGCTTCCCGAGGGGCGAGATGAAGAGCAGGCCCGCGCCGGCCCCCGTCTTCATCAGCGACCCGTCGAAAAACATGGTCCAGAGCTCCGGTTGGATCGGAGCTATCGGGAGCTGGGTGTCGACCCATTCAGCCACGAAGTCCGCCAAGACCTGGGACTTGATGGCCTTCCGAGGGGTGAACGAGATTGTCTCGCCCATGATCTCCACCGCCCACTTTGCAATTCTACCCGAGGCCTCTCGGGACTGGATGATCTCCCCCAGGGGGAAGGATGACACCACAGTCACCGGATGAGACTCGAAGTAGTGTCGCAACTTCCACCGCATCAGGATCACTGCGTACAGCAGCTTCTGAATTTGTGGGTAGCAGATCTTGGTTTCGGACAGTACCTCACTGATGAAGTAGACTGGCCTCTGGATGGGCAATGCATGCCCCTCTTCTCGTCTCTCGACCACAATCGTGGCGCTAACCACCTGAGTGGTCGCGGCGACGTAGATCAAGAGGGCTTCTCCGGCAGCGGGGGGCACCAAGATGGGCGCGTTCGTGAGGAGCGCCTTCAGGTTCCCGAGGGCTTCCTCGGCCTCAAGAGTCCAAGCGAAGCACTCCGCCTTCCTTAAGAGGCGGTATAGAGGCAGGCCTCTTTCGCCGAGGCGCGAGATGAAATGGCTTAGAGCCGCGAGGCATCCCATGACCCTCTGTACGCCTTTCAAGTCCTTGATGGGCCCCATGCTGGTGATGGCTGCGATCTTCTCCGGGTTGGCCTCGATGCCCCGCTCGGAGACGATGAACCCCAAGAGCATGCCTCGGGGGACCCCGAAGACACACTTTTCGGGATTGAGCTTCACGCCTTTCGCCTTGAGACATTGGAATGTCACTTCAAGGTCAGAAAGGAGGTCGGAGGCCTTCCTCGTCTTGACTATGATGTCATCGACGTAGGCCTCGACCGTTCGGCCGATGTGTTCGCCGAACACATGGTTCATGCATCGCTGGTACGTTGCACCCGCATTCCTCAAACCAAACGGCATGGTAACATAGCAGTACATGCCGAAGGGTGTGATGAAAGAAGTCACGAGCTGGTCGGACTCTTTCATCCTGATCTGGTGATACCCTGAGTAGGCATCGAGGAAAGACAGGGTTTCGCACCCAGCAGTGGAATCCACGATTTGATCGATGCGATGCAGAGGGTAGGGAACTTTCGGACATGCTTTGTTTAGACCAGTGTAGTCTATACACATCCGCCATTTCCCCCCTTTCTTTCTCACAAGCACAGGGTTGGCAAGCCATTCAAGATGGAATACCTCTTTGATGAACCCTGCCGCCATTAGCTTGTGGATCTCCTCGCCAATGGCTTTGCGCTTTTCTTCGTCGAATCGGCGCAGAGGCTGCTTCACGGGTCGGGCTCCAGCTCGGATATCCAGCGAGTGCTCGGCGACTTCCCTCGGTATGTCGGGCATGTCCGAGGGACTCCACGCAAAAACATCGGCGTTTGCGCGGAAAAAGTCGATGAGCACTGCTTCCTATTTGGGGTCGAGCTCGGAGCCGATCCGGATCCGCTTGGAGGCGTCGTTGCAGGGGTCGAGAGGGACGGACTTAACCGTCTCCGCTGGCTCGAAGTTGCCGGCGTGGCGCTTCACGTCGGGCGCCTCCCTAGAGAGGCTCTCTAGGTCGACGATGAGGGTCTCGGACTCGGCGAGGGCCTCGGCGTACTCCATGCACTCCACGTCGCATTCGTATGCGTGTTGGTACGTGGGTCCGACGGTGATGACCCCGTTGGGGCCCGGCATCTTGAGCTTGAGGTAGGTGTAGTTGGGGACGGCCATGAACTTGGCGTAGCATGGCCTCCCCAACACTGCGTGGTAGGTTCCTCGAAACTCGACCACTTCGAACGTGAGGGTCTCCCTTCGAAAGTTGGAGGGCGTCCCAAAGCAGACGGGTAGATTGAGTTGTCCGATGGGTTGGACGCGCTTCCCGGGGATGATCCTGTGGAAAGGCGCAGCGCCCGTCCGGACCGAGAACAAATCGATCCGCAGGAGCCCGAGGGTCTCGGCGTAGATGATGTTGAGGCTGCTGCCTCCGTCCATGAGGACCTTGGTGAGCCTGACGTTGCCGATGATGGGGTCGACAATGAGTGGGTATCTCCCCGGGCTCGGCACGTGGTCTGGATGGTCGGCCTGGTCGAAGGTGATGGGCTTGTCGGACTAGTCTAGGTAGACTGGCGCCGCCACCTTTACCGAGAAGACCTCCCGACGCTCTTGCTTGCGGTGCCGAGCCGAGGCGTTCGCCACTTGCCCGCCGTAGATCATGAAGCAGTCGTGGACCTCGGGGAACTCTCCTGCCTTATGATCTTCCTTCTTTGCGTCGTCGAGAGCCTTGCCACCCTCCGCGGGTGGCCCGGCCTTGTGGAAGTGTCGTCGAAGCATGGCACACTCCTCAAGGGTGTGCTTGACGGGCCCCTGATGATAAGGGCACGACTCCTTGAGCATCTTGTCGAAGAGGTTGGCACCTCCCGGAGGTTTCCGAGGGTTCTTGTACTCGGCGGCGGCGACAAGGTCCGCGTCGGCGGCGTCGCGTTTCGCTTGCGACTTCTTCTTGCCTTTCTTCTTTGTGCCGCGCTGAGTTGACGCCTCGGGAGCATCTTCTGGTGGGCGGCCCTGGGGCTGCTTATCCTTCCGGAAGATGGCCTCAATCGCCTCCTGGCTAGAGGCGAACTTGGTAGCGATGTCCATCAGCTCACTCGCCCTGGTGGGGGTCTTGTGACCCAGCTTGCTCACCAGGTCGCGGCAGGTGGTGCCGGCGAGGAACGCGCCGATGACATCCGAATCGGTGACGTTGGGCAGCTCGGTGCGCTGCTTCGAGAATCACCGGATGTAGTCCCGGAGAGACTCTCCCGGCAGCTGGCGGCAGCTTCGGAGATCCCAGGAGTTTCCAGGGCGCACGTATGTGCCTTGGAAATTGCCGGCGAAGGCTTGGACTAGGTCGCCCTAGTTGGAGATCTGCCCCGGGGGCAGGTGCTCCAGCCAGGCTCGAGCGGTGTTGGAGAGAAACAGGGGAAGGTTGCGGATGATGAGATTATCATCGTCCGTTCCACCCAGTTGGCAGGCCAGCCGATAGTCCGCGAGCCACGGTTCCGGTCTCGTCTCCCCCGAGTACTTCGTGATAGTAGTCGGGGTTCGGAACCGGGTCGGGAACGGCGCCCGTCGTATGGCGCGGCTGAAAGCCTGCGGACCGGGTGGTTCGGGCGAAGGACTCCGATCCTCCCCGCTGTCGTAGCGTCCCCCACGCCTGGGGTGGTAGCCTCGGCGCACCCTGTCGTCGAGGTGGGCCCGATGGCTGTGATGATGGTGCTCGTTGCCGAGGCGACCCGGGGCCGTAGGCGCTGTATTGCGCGTGCGCCCGGTATGGACCGAGGCTTCCCGCATGAATCGGGAAGTCGCGGCGCGATGTTCCGAGGGGTACCCCTGCCTTCGGGATGCAGAGCTTTCGGCCCGTCGGACCGCGACGTCCTCCAGGAGATTCTTGAGCTCTCCCTGGATACGCCGCCCCTCGGTGGTTGATGGCTCCGGCATCGCGCGGAGAAGTATCGCCGCTGCAGCCAGGTTCTGGTCGACTCCACTGGAATCCGGTGGCAGCCTTACCCTGACGTCGTCGGTGATGCGGTGCTGGATGCCCTGGGGGAGATGACATGCTTCTCCGGCCGGAGGTTGGCCCACCCATTCCTGCCCGACGTCCCGGCGGATCGGCGCAAGCGTTCCTGCTCCCTCGTCGAGCCTGGCCTGCCTCTCGCGGATTTGCTCGAGCTGTGGGTCAGGACCCCCCGCCGGGACGGGGACCACAGCTAGCTCCCAAAGGATGTCAACGCGAGGCACGGGCCTAGGGGGATCACCGTTCTCCGGCATACCTAGATGGTTGCATTCGCCGGGAGCCCCTAGATCGACGTGGAAACATTCGCGACTTGGGCCGCAGTCCTCGTCGTCGAGGCTGCGGCTACCATCGGAACAGTCGGAAAGGCAGTAGTCGCATGCGGTCATGAAGTCCCGCATGGCACTGGGGTTACCAAGTCCGGAGAAATCCCAACAGAGGTCGGGCTCGCCATCTTCCTCGGACCCCGAGGGCCCGTAGGACGAGACGGCCGTCAGCTGGTCCCAGGGTGACCGCACACGATACCCCGGAGGGTTTGGACTCGCCTCTATGAGAATGCCCACCGAAGCGAAGTCGCTTGGCGGGTCGAGGCCGAATCCAAAAGATGCGAGATGGGAATCGGTCGGTACCTTTTGGTCGACTGGCGGTGACGAAGTCACGTCAGGGACTGACTGCACCGTCGTCTCTGGTACGAGGGTGACGCCCAGCAAGTCCTTCGCGAGCGTGCTGGCGTCGTCTGTTTGCTCGAGGTTGATGTGTTGGGGGGAGATGGCGCTCGTCTTCGTCTCAGACGCGAGGCCGATGTCCGACGCGCCCTCCGTTGGGGCGCCGGCGCCGTCGACTCGCTCGACAGCCAACGAGGTGTCGCCTCCCGCTTGGCCTTGGTTGCCCCGCCTCCTCCTCCGTCGGTGGGGGAGGGGACGGGATAAGCCCGAATGTCGTCCTTCCACCGCGTGGGGAAGGCGTCGTCGATTTCCCCGCCGGCGGGCGGATTGTCGACCGCCATTGTCGCTGCCGCGCGGCGGGGGAAGGAGTATCATGTCGTAGCTGCCGTCGAGGGACATGAACTCAAGACTCTCGAAACAGAGCACCGTCCCAGGCTGGAGAGGTTGCTGGAGACTGCCCATCTGGAGCTTGACGAGAAGTTGTTCGTCAACACGCAGCAGGCCCCTACCTGGCGCGCCAACTGTCGGTGTTTTGAAACCCGGGGGGGGGGTCCCTGGACCGATGAGTGAATTGTCGCCGCGTGCCCCAGCCCAGATGGGTCGACGCGAGGCGGAACGCGAAGGGGGGAAGACAGCAGCCGGAGGGAGACAGGCGTGGGAGAGTGGAACCCGCGGCCTTCGTGTTAGCCCCGCGCCCAGGTCGGGTGCGCTTGCAGTAGGGGGTTACAAGCGTCCACGCGGGAGGGAGTGAGCGGCCTTGCGCGAGCGCCGTCCCGTCCTTCCCCGCGCGGCCAACCCTCTGTAAGAGGGCCCTGGTCCTCCCTTTTATAGGCGTAAAGAGAGGATCCAGGTGTACAACAGGGAGTGTAGCAATGTGCTAACGTGTCTAGCGGTGGAGAGCTAGCGCCCTAAGTACATGCCATCGTGGCAGCCGGAGAGGTCTTGGCACCCAGTTCGCGTGGTGTCGTGGCCGTCGGAGGAGCGCTGGAGCCTGGCGGAAGGACAGCTGTCGGGGCTGTCGAGTCCTTGCTGACGTCCTCTTGCTTCCGTAAGGGGGCTGAGAGCCGCCGTCGTCACAGGGCATGCGGGGCGCCATCATTACTCGTATGGTGGAGCGAGCCAGATGGGACGCCGGTCTTGTTCCCCGTAGCCTTAGTCAACTCGGGGTAGGGTAATGATGGCGCTTCCTGTTGACGTGGTCGGTCCGTGCCCTAGGTTGGGCGAGGTGGAGGCTCCTCCGAGGTCGAGGTCGAGTCTGTCTTCCGAGGTCGAGGTCGAGTCCGAGCCCCTGGGTCAGACGAGGCGGAGACCGTCGGCTTAGGCCAGGGTTGAGTCCGAGCCCTAGGGTCGGGCGAAGCGGAGTTCGTCGTCCTTCGGGGCCGAGCCCGAGCCCGAGCCCTGGGGTCGGGCGAGGCGGAGTTCGTCGTCTTCCGGGGCCAAGCCCGAGTCCGAGTCCGAGCCCTGGGGTCGGGCGGAGCGGAGTTCGCCGTCTTCCGGGGCTGAGCCCGAGTCCGAGCCCTGGGGTCGGGCGGAGCGGAGTTCGTCGTCTTCCGGGGCTGAGCCTGAGTCCGAGCCCTGGGGTCGGGCGGAGCGGAGTTCGCCGTCTTTCGGGGCTGAGCCCGAGTCCGAGCCCTGGGTCGGGCGAGGCGGAGTTTCCTATGACGCCTGAGGCCGGACTTGGCCGCTGTCAGCCTCGCTCTGTCGAGTGGCTCAGCAGTCGGAGCGGCGCAGGCGACGCTGTCCTCTTGTCAGACCGGTCAGTGGAGCGGCGAAGTGACTGCGGTCACTTCGGCTCTGTCGACTGGAGGGCCTGCGTCAGGATAAAGGTGTCAGGCCACCTTTGCATTAAATGCCCCTGCGATTTGGTCGGTCGGTGTGGCGATTTGGCCAAGGTTGCTTCTTGGCGAAGACTGGGCCTCGGACGAGCCGAAGGTGTGACTGTTGCTGGAGGGGGGCCTCGGGCGAGACGTAGGTCCTCCGGGGTCGGCTGCCCTTGCCCGAGACTGGGCTCGGGCGAGGCGTGATCGCGTCTCTCGAATGGACCGATCCTTGACTTAATCGCACCCATCAGACCTTTGCAGCTTTGTGCTGATGGGGGTTACCAGCTGAGATTTAAGAGCCTTAAGGGTACCCCTAATTATGTTCCCCGACAAATAGGCTCTAAATTTTAGACTATAAATTTAAGGATCAAATTGGATTAGAATCGCTCTATTTTATTTATTTTTGAACTAAAAATAATTTAAGATCCTAACAAATTGTGAAGATGTATTTGGATCGGTCACTCTGATGTGTGGTCACGAACAGGCTTTAACTTGCTGCATGATGCCGAGGAAACAGCAAATTCGTCAGCTTTTGTCTCCTAGAAAATATCATATAGTCGTGTTCGCGGTGTTCATTTGGTGCCGAGAAGAGTTCTCCATAAGTTTGCAACATGTCCAGAGAGTTGACCTGACTTATAACATACTAATTACAATGGAGGTTTTATGAGGTGTTTCATGTATTAATTAGCCTGTCACATCAGCTATTTAGATGACATGTCACATCATTTAATAAGGAAGAGCTTCATGGAGTTTCATGGGATGAAACCATGTTAACTCGTTTCTAAGGTCTTGGAAACTGTATGAAACCTCCATGAGAGTGTTTTGTTTCATCTTCATATAATTGAGTAAATTCTATTGGTTATTTTTATGTAGCATTTAAGAAGTATGTTGACATATGAAATGGTAAGATAAAACTTTCTATTGAGAGAGAGTGTTTCATTCATTCATAAAGTTGATGTGACATTTTTAGAAATAGGGACATAAAATCCTCACTGTGATTAGCCTAACATCCTGATTCCTGATGCAGAACTTGAACAGTTCAGACTAAGAGTCAAATGGTTCAGTAAACAGTTATAAAAAAACTGGTTCAGTGAATCACAGATCGGAGCAGTTAGTTACAGAGAAGCATTGAAGCCTGACCGACCGGTATTAAAAATTGTTAGTTGAATAAGTCCCAAAAGATACACTAGCATTATCCATCTATAATACCTAGAATTTCTGCAATTGCCAAGAAAATGTTGTCACTGGAGGTGGAAAGGCTTCCAGACTTGCAGTGCTCTGGGTTTCATGCATCGCCTTGGGTCAACTTGGCATGCATATTGTAATGTAACGACGGCGGTCGACGCAACACGCAAGCCAGTGCAGTACAACATTTCCCAGTAAAAGTCAAACGGGCGGTGCCTGACATCCCTGCCAATTTGTGCACAAGGAGGCAGCCCGCGGCCCAACAACCCCCATGCCAAGAGATATGAATCTTGTACCTTTCCCACAAAAAGAACATACCAAAAGATATATTAACAAAAGATAAAAACGCCCAAATCAGACTAATTCAAGTTTCCATATCGTAAATTACCTTCAGCAGTAACACAGATGGAGACAAGCCAGCAGGCAACCAGTCACGCCCCAAATGCATGAGCTAAGACCCGAAGCTGCTGAATCTAACACTTCACTTACAAATATATAAACTGTGGAAAGGATACATTAATTGGACGCGTCCCATAAGTATAGAAAATATATACCTCATCACAGTGACTGCTCCAACATGGCCAACGGTAATTTTCCTCTGACCTTTCGTAAAAGCGAGCAGAATCGTCTAAAAAGAGTAACAATCACAGTCATGGCATCGATCGCTTGATCTCTACTCTTATTATTGAACAGCAGCCAACAAGGCCATGTCAGCTTAGCCACTGGATGTAGAGACTCAACAGTCAAGGTATTTAGAAAAATAAAAAACGGTTTCGTTATCAGAAGAGAGTTTGAGAACTTCCACTCAACTGACGACGATGATGTAAAGTTTTAATAGCAAACCAAGCAATATGTTTCTTGTTTACTTGAAAATATAACACACTTGCATGTCGCTATATTTGTCCTGGGCCCTGGCAGTTCTTTACAAAGTATTTTATCCGATCATTTCGACTTCAAACACCTACTCCCAGCTTTAATTTGCCCTACTGCCGCAATCAAGGTTATTAAATCATATCTGCTTATGTTTGGACTAATGTATATCAAGAAACATCTACTTGCGTTGGTCCAATCCATTGGTTACTGTTGGATTAGGTGCGTGTATGGCAAAAAGCCAAAGACTTGAAGGAAGCAACATGGTTAATTTGAAAATGCTTCGTCTACAAGAAAACTTGAAATGGTAAAATATACTGCTTCAAGTTTGATATGTATCCAGGCTTGTTCGGTTCTATCGCAATCTATATGGATCGAGGGGATTGAGGGAATTTCAATCCATAGTAAGTTAAAATCTCCCCCAATCCGTATCAATCCCCTCCAATCCATATGAATTGAAAATAACCGAACAACCGGGACCATACGACCATAGAGGAAAAATGCAAGAATAACCAGACTAAAATCCAGGATTGTCTAATGTGCCCATTTTATCCATACAATTTAAGAAGATCATGCTTCCACAAATATGTTATACATAACTAATGCAATAATACCAGCACATATTTTTTATTGACTCTCATTCAATTCTTTTGGTCACTTATTTGATCCTTCAATTAGCACCGAGCAGATTAAAAAAGGATCAATCCACCTTAGCAGTTCTTATATAAGACGGCGACATGGAACACGGTACTAGCAAACCATGGTTCGTTGATGGGTCAAACTACTCGTATTAGAAATCCGCACGTTACCATATCTTCAGAGTGTTGGCTCGTGGGTCTGAAAAATTTGCCTCCATGACACCTACGAGGCCATGTCCCTGCCTGTTCAAGCTACTCCCGTTTAAGTGGAGAGCTTTGAGAAGGTGAGTATATTCGAACCTCTGTCCGCTTTGAGAAATTTTACAAGCAGATAAGCATACGCATTTACTATGGTAGATCGAAGCAGAGACATTGAGTTCCAAACCAAGCAACGAAGTGATGATGATGAATTGATGACAGATAAAATAAAACCAGGTCACCTGACAAGCATATATCTTCACAACTGAATGATTTAGGTTACGGGAGTTGTAGAATTATATATGATCCGGTGTTGGGCCGAGTTCATGGACGCAATGGGCTACACGGTGAGTTAGGGCCCCTTTGGCAGGGCTCTGGCTTCTCCAAAAACGGCTTTGGCTCTGGCTCACGAGGTGAAGCCACTTCTTTAGATGAGCCAAAGCCATTCTGAAAAATTATTTGGCAAAACGGCTTATAGATTGTTTTTCAGAAAGACCCTTGTATAGTTTACTTTTTACGTGGTCGATCTCTCCTGTACGTGGCTAGGGATTGAGGGCAGAACCAAAAAAAATAATTTGGACTGGTGGGAGGGCTATTGTGCAAAAATGACGTGAGCTGAAGCCGGGTGAGCCACTTTTTTTGGCTCATGCCCTCTAGTTCATTTTGGAAAAGCACTTCACTGGTGAAGCCATTTGAAAAAGAGGTGTTTGACACAACTTTTGCATGAGCCAGAGCCGAAGCTGAAAAATAAGCCCTACAAAGGGGCCCTTAGTTCCACCCTGAAAAACCAGAACGGCAAGGTCAGGCGCACAAAACCAGGGTGTCCCAATCCCAATCCCATGTGCTCCATGTCTCGTGGCGTGCCGACCGGATCAAGGCAGTGGCGGCAAAAGTTGTTGTCCCCTACAGGGACCAATTCATCGCGTCGGTGTCAGAATGGCTGAAGCAGGTGCCGCCGCCATGGTCGACATGCAGCGGCCCGCTTCCCTGCAGGGCGAACTCGAGCTCGCCGGAGAAGTGGCCGTGGTGGACGGGGCCTGGTGGATGGACCAGGTGCAGGCCATCATCGTGACGCTGCGCGTTTTTCCTGGCGCCGTTGGCAGGGTCCCGTGAGCCAGACCAGGAGCTCGACGCCGTGTAGCTGCTCGCCACGACGGACGACGGCGCCACTTCGAAGGCGCCTGCAGCCGCGGACATCGCTGGGGACCGGTTGTGGTGGCTGCTGCCACTTTGGGTGGGCGTATCCCATGGCTGAGTTGACAGAAGAGAGAGAGCACAGCTGGAGTCGGCCGCGGTACCTCCTGCGACACATCCGCCACCGCCAGGCGGGGGCTCGAAGGCAGAGGAGAGCATTGACGCCCCTGCTGCTGCTGCTACCAAGCCGCCACCACCATGGCAGTTGTTGTACGCATGGTTCATGCCATAGCCCGCAGCTGCGCTGCGATGTGGTGGGTGAGGTTCTTGGTTCCCATGCCACTGGATGGCGCTGGCGGTACCCAGCATCCTGTCGCCGCCATGCTGCATCCCTTGCCATTGCCACGCATCTCTCACGCTGCTTGGAACCCTCGGGTACGAGAAGTCGAGGAGGAAGCTCCTGAACCCACCAGGCTCTGACAAAAAAAAAACACAGTAGATTCGGGAAACAGCGGATTGGCATATGCATCTGAAAATAACGGCTAGATCTACGTAACAAGATGATGTAGCACTTGGTACCTTGAAGTGATGCAGCAAGCGGGCCGTATCGTGAGGTGAGTGGTCCAGGTGGTGGTTTCCTCCGGCGCTCGTTGTGACCAATGAGGCGGCGGCGGCAGCTTCGCTTCCCTTGGTCAAATTCAGGTAACTGGTGGAATCTGTGATTGGAGCGAATAGGTTTACTACTCACAGTACAGACTTAAACAAATTGAATTTTACTGATCGAAGCAGGGTCACAAGGCAACCTATATATACTAGTAGGTCAACAACGGCTAGTGCAGTCACCAAAAAAAAATTTGTTGGGAAAATAGGTAGCATCTATAGATCAAACCAGTTATAACGGAATAAATAAAGCCAGTTTAACCTATAATCAGCACGAGATTGCACAAGATAATTAGTGTATTACATAACGGGAACAGACTAATTAAGGAATATCCATAGATCAACGGCAATGTAGAAAACTATTGTATTTCGAGCACATGGAAAGATGGAATAGTTTAACTCGGTAACCAAGACCCTGCCAGTAGATTATATCTTAATACCAACTCGCATCAGACGAACAAATACAGAAAGCAAGCCAGACGTCATGTGAAAAGCTGCCTCGATACAAGTAGCGTGTGTGTGTTTGTGTTTTTTTTCTAATCCTCCTGAACTAACATTTTTTATTTAAAGTATACACAGCGACATGAGCCAAATGAGCAGCTTTCATGATTATTAGATCCAGACAACATCAAGGCTCCATGTGGGAATAATAGCACCTGCAATCATTCACAGGTACGTAGAGAGACTTTAGGTGGGGTACGGTGTTTATAAATCATTCAAAGCAAGTGATGTGTTTATCTATGGATGAACGGTCGGAACCTTCTCTTTACCGGTGACGCAAAAAGGCTACAGAGAGCCAATGTGAGTGTGGCACTTGCACGCCCTTTGTTCCCCTCATCGAGATGCAACAAAGCAACGGCATTTAAGGCTATGCATGATATGATGTGCGCGTCGCGTGTAACCTTACAGTAGTATGGCAGATCTAGACTAAACAAAGTTAAGCAAAAGCGACGCTATCTACTTACAAGCATGGACCATATGTGATCACACAGATGAACTTACAAATATTTTCAGCATGACCACACAACTCCTCAGCGGAGTCGATTCCACTTTCATTACTCTCTCTCTCTCTCTCTCTCTCTCTCTCTCTCTCTCCCTCCCTCCCTCCCTCCCTCCCTCCCTCCCAAAATAGACAAATGTATGACTCTTTTGACTTATATTTAGATATCGTATTTGATCATTAATCCTAGTAATTTTTTTTAAAAAAAACAATAAATTAAATAAGTTGTTGTTAAAGTAGGTCGAATAATAAAATAAGCCATGCCAACATAAATATATATATATAAGTTATACAAAAAAATTTGAATAGAACAAACAGCCAAACGACATACTCCCTCCGTTTCTTTTTAGTTGTCGCTGGATAGTTCAATTTTATACTATCCAGCGACAACTAAAACGAAATGGAGAGAGTACTAATTAAAAGTCTCAAAAAAAAAACGTCGTGTATGTATCTTAGGATTAAGGACGTGTTTATTTGTTGGTGCCCCTGCAGGCTTCCAGTTTCACGCACCCCCCTAATTCCAGTTTCATTTCCATCTAGGCCATTAAATAGTGTCGTACAGGTACTGGTGCACTGTACTAGCCAATAGCCATTCACATAGGCTACCTGCAGTAGGATAAGAAGAAAAAAAAAGATGAATGTGGGCTTCCTATAGTATATACTGGATGTGGTGCTGCTGAGACAAGATACTGTGAATGCTCACATCTATGTCCCTTACTATTCTGGTCAGATTCCACTTGCCCAAAATTTACATCAACTTCGACGCCCACCCCAAGACAAGACAATTGTGCACCAACGGTACTCTCCCAGCCAGCAGCTAGTAGCATCCCATGCGCATTAGTGAAGAGTCGAAGCGAGCGAGATGAGCCAACTGCAGAGGTTGGCTTGGCTTCTGAATTGGAGTGTGTGGGCATGTGGTGCATTCAGCTGCTGACGGTATCACGAGCACGAGCGGAATATAGTAGCAGAGCAGCAGCGCCTGGTGCTGGTACTGGGACTGGGAGACGGGAACGGAAAGAGTGGTTCGGGATTTTGAACCTGCTGCACTGCTGGCAGAAGCGCTGCTCGATGCCGGCGACGAAGACGCGCGGCTCCTTGGAGTGCATGTAGCACACCTTGTGCCGGCAGTAGTACTGCTTGACGGCGCTCAGATCCACGCCGCACCCGTCCACCCGGCACCGCGGCGGCTGGGCGGCGCTCGCGGACGCCGCGCCCTTCCCCTTCCTGCCGCCCGCCGCGCTCCCGCCGGCGCCGGCCGCGTCCTGCTCGAAGTAGATCTTCTGGACGAACGTGAGCCCGTGGAAGTCGTCGCTCCCACCACCACCGCCGCCGCTCGCCATTGCCACCCGCTTCCTTGCTCCCCCCCGTCCCCGACGCTATCGCTTCTCGTCTGCGGCGGCGTAGCCTCCTAGCCCGCCTTCCACTAACCTCCTCTCTGTCCAGTGGGAGTGGGAGGAGGCGCGAGAGGGGGGCTTCAGCGAGAACGAGGGAAGGGTAGGAGGAGGCAGTGAGGAAGGAGGCGACAACAGTGGTGCCGTGGTGGGGTGGCGCCGCCCTTAAAATAACGCTTTGGCGTGTGTGTGGTGCAGTGCGCGCGCGTGTGCGCGCCTGTGTGTGTGCTGCCGTCCCTTTCCTCACCTCCCACCAGGCCACCACCGCACCCACACCACCAAGCTCCTCTTTTCTCGCGCCGCTCCCTACTGTTCCATGCGCCACTAACTGCTTGCTCTCTTTGTTGGTTTCCTTGCTGGCTGCGCCGGCCTGCGCGCCTTATATAGCGCGCGCGTGTGTGGTGGTGGAAAAGTTCGTCCGTCCACGGCCGGCTATATTAAGGTCTTGTTCGATTAATCCTGTTACCTATGGATTAGATGGGATTAAAAAAAATATAAAGAAATTTGACTTTCTTGGAATTTAAATCCACCCAATCCCACTCAATCCATATGGATCGAGAGCTAACCGAATAAGCCCTAAACATTTTACGTTTTATAGGGGAACCAGTTTATAAGTGAAAGACAGAAAAAGAGAATTGTTGCGGGCTCTTTTAGAAAAGCCGCAGCTGCCTCCGAGGACTCTCGGGAACTGGGGATGATGGGTGGGCCAGTCGCCAAGTGTCGTCGATGCTGACGTGGTTGGTGGCGCGCAACAGTAGGCCGCCCGGCGCAGGCCTGGAACGTGAGCATCACCGGCAGCGGGCGCCACCCGGCAGGCCGCACTGTGGCACGCTGCGCTGTGCGCGCCACCATGGCTGACCGGAGAGCGAACAGAACAACAGGCCAGCGGAGGCAGGCGCGCTCGTGCACGTATGGCCATTGGCCGGCGCCAGCAGCTGCCACTGCTCGCTTTGAACAGCGGCGTGGTGCACTATTGATGCCCGTGCGGGTGGTGGTGGCGGGTCCCGGAAGGACGTGAGCGGTGCCTCCTATTATTGAGGAGGTGAGAGGCTGCTGTGTCTCAACCGCCGTATATTTTGCACTGTTATTACAGCATGCGGTTGCAGTGGATCAGGGGTTTTCCATTCACAAAAAAGAATATATATGATAATGTACATAGAAGTTTACTGCATATGGTGCATATATTAAATCGTCATCATTTATTTTAGATATGACTTCTTTAGTTATTAGGTAAATTTTACCAACGACACCCTCTAACATAGTGGGGTGTAGTGGTGGAATATATTATTTGTAAATTACAATGATCAATCAGATTAGTTCTAAATAGATAGTGATGATTTATTTTGTGCACCATGTGCACTAAGCTATCTCTTCTTCCTTTGGAGTTCGGACTCCGGACGCTCGATTTGCTGTTCATCTTGTAAGTCTTCGTTTTTATTTTCACTAACATGTAGGTTCTGCTCATCAGCGGCGACTATTTGGGTTTTAGGCGGAAACACAGTCTTATTTTTCCTATTATAATTCTGTCCACGCATTCGTCGCTTCATTTTCGTGTATGTTCGCAAAGCTTGGAGAGGCAATGTGGCTACCTAGCTAGGGTGTCATTACAGCTTTGGTTTATTTTGCTCAGTCGATGACGCCTATATATGGAACATGCGTGAGTTCGTTTGTTTGCTTTCATTTGTGGTCGTATGTTGTTCATCCAATTTCGATGTTGATGTCCAGTTTGGTAATATTTAGTCTTCATCTACCTACAGACCTTTGAGTACCGGCGTGGCTAGAGTTCATCATTCAAATTTTGATTTCTCCGTTTTACGTTGGTTTATTTTATCTTTGTTTGTGTTGTCTAACCTTGTATATTTTTACATGTATCTTGCCTTTGTTGAGCTCTGGAGATTAGAGTGCCTGAGTGAGTGAGTGAGTGAGTGACACCTCGGCTAATGTTCTTGATTATCTCTTTCTATTTTTTTCTATTTTGTTTGGTGGATTTGTATTATTGTTCATGCGTATGTAAATGAAATTGTTCGTTGATGGATCTGTGTTTGTGTGGCTTGTTATTGGATTTCGATGTGGAGCTGTGATGTGGTATTACGGTTTATGGATTGTCAAACCTTTTTTTGCCTCGTTTGATTTTGTGTTGTCTTCGTCTCTATGCTATTTCGGAGGCATTGTGATTTAGAGGTTAGGTTAATTATTAGTGGATTGAGACTAGCAATAGGCTCTTGATCTGGAGAGTGGGTATAATGGCTATTATATTGATAGCATCATGTATTCTTTTTTTTTGGATATTAGGCTACTACTCGATAGGGTTAGCTTTGGCGCCTTTGAGTTTGGATGTTTATATCTTGGAATTTTATAGGTTGTGCTTACTTTTGTTTTTTTAGTCAGACCCTATTTGGTTTCATAGGACTAATGTTTAGTCCCTACCTTTTAGTCCCTAATTCCCCAAACACAAGAACCAATAGAGGGACTAAATCAGTTTAGTCTCTAGTCCCTCCAAGGACTCCTAAACGGGACTAAACAGCAAAATTTCCTCTCCTGCCCTCGAGCTGCATTTGGAATATTTGAAATATATTTGTGGCTGCTTCTCATTTGTATACTCATTCGGAATATTTGAAACTCATTTGCTCATTTGAAATATAAGCACACGCAGGTGTTTGTATAAGCACGTGCTCGGTTTGTTTGTATAAGCACGTACATGTGTTTGTATAAGCAGCAAGGGCAAGCGCGAGGGCATTTTGGTATTTGTATATTGCTTTAACTGTTTTTAGCTCATATTTAGTCTCTAGAACCAAACAGGGTAGGGACTAAAGATTAGTCCCTTGACTAAACTTTAGTCTTAGGACTAATAAAATCAAACAGGGCCGCCTTTTCAAACATTGTATGTTAGATTTTCTGATGCCCTGTTGTCAACAGATGTAGGTATTGTTAGTGTAATTAAGCATTCCTGAATTTGCAGCCTCTGGCTCCCACGGCGCTGGTCTTCCATGTGCAGTTGTGCACGTAGCTGTGTCCACTGTTCACAGAACATGTAAAGCAGGTAACCATTAGCGCAGTCTTCGGTAAGACATAGCTAAACGAAGGGTTACGTGGGGGCGATGGCCGATGGACGATCTTGGCCTCTCCCTCCCGCTTTTGTGCTCGACAAGACGTCTCTTGCCAAAGTTTAACCGCTGGTCTTAGCATGCCTTGGCGTGTTCGGATTGGTGCAGAATCTCTTTTTCAGCGCGAGAGCTCTTTATTTAGGGTTTCAAAAGTTCTCAGCAGTGACCTTTGGATTTGCCTCAGAATGCTACAGTGACTGGTACGGGCTTCGTGCTCGCTACGTGTCGTAGCAGAGGGGCACTATTTTTATGCAACTTGCTTTGCCTCTTCGAATGCTTGAATCGCTGAATCTGAAGACTGAAGTGCACGATGGAGTGATCGTTTAAAAAAAAGAGAAGACTGAAGTGTATTTCGCGCGCGTCAGCTCAAACTAGTTGTCAGCTTCGACTGCACTTTACTAAGCTTTTAGTCATCTAAAATTTGTCACCCAGGAGTCCCGTCCGTGTATATATTTAAACATCAAAGAACTAAACTTTATTCCTCTAAACTTTAGCTGAACAAAAAAAAAATAGATGGGTCCAAATAAACTCTTAGTTGGGACGTGAGCTAGAAATTAATACTAACCATAGTTCAAACTGTCAGATGATCTATAATAACTTTAACTCTAGCCTTGATATCTAAATATACCCTAATATTCAAGCTGAGAAGCATGTTCGAGGACTAAAAAAATAATATAACCATGAGTTCAGATGATTTAGAACTGAACTTCAGTCTCCTCGATACAGATATACTCCCTCCAGTGCAGTAAAGGTAGTCGTTTAGGACATGATTGTGCATACCAAGGAGTGATTAATTATCATAGAGTTTTCCCTGTTTGCCCCTATTAAATAGGGATATGGGTGCATTAATGTCACAAAAACAATCAGGCTTGATTGGTTATTGCAGCACCTCCAACGCATTTTAGACTGGAGGTCTCAAGTTCGATTCCTCTTAAGTGCATCTTTTTTTGTGCAATTACTAGGGGCAACAACGTCCAAATCCCAGACCCACGCACGCTATGACTTCTTTTTGTGCACGCTCGGTCACGCGCAGGATGACTTCTTTTACTGTACCGGAGGGAGTACTAAAATATCAAGGCTGAGAAGCACGTTCGAGTATTGCACGACACAAAGAGCAGGTAAACCAAGGTCCTGTTTGTTTCAGATTATAATCGCATTTTAGACTGGAGGTCTCAAGTTCGATTCCTCTTAAGTGCATCTTTTTTTGTGCAATTACTAGGGGCAACAACGTCCAAATCCCAGACCCACGCACGCTATGACTTCTTTTTGTGCACGCTCGGTCACGCGCAGGATGACTTCTTTTACTGTACCGGAGGGAGTACTAAAATATCAAGGCTGAGAAGCACGTTCGAGTATTGCACGACACAAAGAGCAGGTAAACCAAGGTCCTGTTTGTTTCAGATTATAATCGCATTTTAGACTGGAGGTCTCAAGTTCGATTCCTCTTAAGTGCATCTTTTTTTGTGCAATTACTAGGGGCAACAACGTCCAAATCTCAGACCCACGCACGCTATGACTTCTTTTTGTGCACGCTCGGTCACGCGCAGGATGACTTCTTTTACTGTACCGGAGGGAGTACTAAAATATCAAGGCTGAGAAGCACGTTCGAGTATTGCACGACACAAAGAGCAGGTAAACTAAGGTCCTGTTTGTTTCAGATTATAATCTCTTCAGATTATATAATTCAGCGTAAATAATCTAGTAGGTAAACAAACACCTAGATTATGGGTTCAGATTATATAATCTAAACCCCAGATTATGATAATCTGATAATCTCCTCATGAATAACTTATTTGAGATTATTTTGACAAAAGATCTATTACCCATGGTTATGTAAATAGAAATTACAATATATGCCATTTTTTTCTCACCTCAAATAAACAAATAAGGGTATCGTTGTCTTTGTGAATAATCTACATTTGTATAATCTAAACTACCAAACAACTACATGTATATTATAATATATCTAGATTATAATCTGGATTATATAATTTAGATTATAATCCAGATTATATAATCTATAAGCTGAAACAAGCAGACCCTAAGTGCAGGACCATATGTATGTTGAGGAGAATTAGAACAGTAACTAGGATGGATTAAAGAAATTAACTACGGCATGGATGGCAGATTAATCTGTGACGGAAGTACAGGACCACGGACCGACCGAAGTCATTCGATGGAGATCGCAGCTAGCAACGGTGCATAGCTGTCCTTCTGCTTAGCTGCAGCAATCTGTGCTGGGTTTCTTAAAAAAAAAGTCGTGTTTTTTTTTCTCTTCCAGTGCTATAGAATAGAAGGGTACATCAAAGCAAAAAACACAACTAAGAATATAGGTAAGCACATCACCAAAACTAAAGACACCAATTTAAAAAACCAAAAAAAAAACATTCCCTGTACTGTACTACTAGATAGCTGATAGGCCCCATAACAATGACTGTCTGCACAGAAAAGAGAGTGTTATGAGTTATCCGATCCCTCGTCTCTGCAAATACAGAGAAGCGCGCACAAGTCATGTGCACTCAGCTTTTCATCAGGTAGCCACATGTGCTCGGCAGCGCAGTGTGGCGATTTTTTTTTCGAAAGAAATGATTCGATCAGGAGCAGAACAAAAGCGGTGGTGGTGGTACTCGCCGGCGCCCGCAGTGTGTCTAAAACTAAAAGGATTGATGACACAACAAAGCACTGGTTTTTGGCAGCTGTGTCCTTTGCCTTTTGTCCCTCGACCTCGAGTCTGTTTTTGGCTCCGACAATGGACCGGTTTCCAGTACTTGGATGCATCATGCTTGAGCCAGCATGAAATCCATTTGGAACTTGGCGATTCACAGTCGCCTTAACCTACCACTACTTAACTACTGCTACGTACTACTCTTACTAGTGTTGCTAGCCCCTGTGTTGGAGCCCATTTTGAGTAGGCCGGACGGTCCGCGGTCCGGACGGTCTGCGCCTGGGGGCCGGACGGTCCGCGCGTGAGCGGAGCAGTTTAGGGTTCCGAGTTTTGTGCTACGGTTGTTAGCTAGATTCGCGGGATTCACTCGGAAATTTGTTTGTAACGGGTCCAGCCCTCCTCCTCTATAAATAGAGAGGTCTACGGCCGATTTGAAACAACAAATCGAACCTTCAATCAATACAATTTACATTTTATCCTAGGAGTAGTTCTAGTCTAGTTTAGGTTTAGTCTTCCAATCCCCAAATTCTCCGCCTCTCCTCGACTCTACGTCGATTAGGGGAGTCTAGGTCGGTCTACCCGAGCCTAGACACCACCTAGGATCTCTCCTCCCCGACAGGGTCCCTCCCGGGAGCGAGATCCAGGCGCCGTCGGCGATCTTCCGCCGCCCCTGCGCACACGCGGACCGTCCGGCCGTCAGGCAGGGAACCCGAGTTCCTGCGCCAGGTCGCGGACCGTCCGGCCCTGTGCCGCGGACCGTCCGCGCCTGACCAGAGAGCACCGCCGCCTCACGCCAGGTCGCGGACCGTCTGGCCCTGTGCCGCGGACCGTCCGCGCCTGACCAGAGAGCACCACCGCTGGTTCTTTTGAAGTGATTGACGCCTCCAAAAAGGCGTCAACATACTTTTTGGCGACTCCGCTGGGGACAACGCATCTAGGCTCATCAAATCGGCCCTCAATGGCTGGTTCAAGGGATAGCTCTGATATTTCTCCAAGCAACATCATAGAGCCGACTTGGGAAACCTTGCCGGCTGACGAGCAGCTCCAGTTTGAGGAGCACAAGGAGCGGATGATCCAGAAGGCGAAAGCAAAATTCTTGGCCAACTTCAAAGTGGACAGGAACAACAAGGTCGTCCGACACCGGGCGACGGATCCGACTTCGCTCCAACCCACGCCAGATATCCCCAATGTAAGTAATACCAACGAGCTACAATCTCTTAGAAATTATGTAGAAGAGCAACGTGAACAAATGCAGAACATCATAGGGGGTATGCAAAGCGATCTTAAGAGACTAGTACGTGCATTTGATAAATCTAGTATCGCAAATTTTCCTTCGCACGAGGTTGAGTTAGGAGGTAACACGCGTAACACATCGGCTACAGGTTGTCACGACCAGTCACAACCCCTTTATGGGATGTCGATGGACACATACCCTGAGCAACCGCAAATCGGCAGCAAATCAGTCGATCTGCACATGCCCGGACCGTCCACACGTGAGCGCGGACCGTCCGGACCAACAACAGTCGGGCCTATTTTTAATGAGTTACCTAAATATGCGCCCGAACCACCACACACGACACAGAATCTAAACTACCCAGTCGGACGGTCCGCATACAACGACGGACGGTCCGCACATAATCACGGACGGTCCGGACCAATGTCCGGACAGTCCGCACATGACCTTTTTGAGAAGGATTGTTACCTGAATCCTCACCCGTCCCAGCAGCACTTCCCATCGCACTATACAATGCATCAACCCATTAATTCGAGATCTAGATCCCAGGAAAACTTTCCGGCCCCACCGAGAAGGCCGGAAAGGAACGATCAAACATATGAACCATATAGGGCAAGTGGCAATGCACCACGTAGTTCAAACCAATGGGGGGAAAGACAATATGCTAATATCCAGCCAACTCCACCTATGTTTTATCAGAGAGCCGGTGGTCTCGCACCGGCTGCCATTGATATAGTAAGAGAAGAAATAGCCGGGGCATTCCGAGATAAGCTCGGAGTAAGCATGGTCCCTGGGGGGTAATCATATCGGAAACCTTATGACAGCCGATTTGATCACCACCCATACCCACAGGGAACCAGGATACCCGAATTCGCGAAATTTTCGGGTGATCAAGGAAAGAACACACGTGAACACATAGTCCAATTTTTAGCACAATTAGGAGAGTTGGCCGACACAGAGGCATTTCGCATACGTTTATTTTCATTATCTTTAACAGGAACTGCGTTTGCGTGGTACGCCACTTTACCTCCTAATTCCATTTCATCATGGGGGGATCTAGAACAAAAATTTCATGATCATTTTTTCTCTGGTGACTATGAGTTGGATTTGGTAGATTTAGTGTCATTACGACAAGCAAAAGATGAATCGGTCAATGATTACAACCGGAGATTCCGAGATACAAGAAACCGATGCTTCCAAATTCATTTAGCAGAGAAACAGCTAGCAGGATTAGCCTTTAATGGTCTACGATATTATTTAAAAGAAAGATTAGAAGGCATCCAATTTTTTACACTAGCACAGTTACACCAAAGAGCTTCGGCTTGTGAAAGCCGAAGCAAAGAAACTGCTAAAGCAATTCGTCATAACGTACATATAGTAGAGTGCGATCAAAGTAGCTCAGAGGACGAGTCAATGGAAGTGTATGCTGCTGAAATGGTTTGGCCAAAGCAGGCCAAATCTTCGGCTTGTGCTTCCCTACAGCCAATTCAAAAGAAACGGCAGGAGGATGTAAAGTTTACGTTTAATGTTGGCAAGTGTGATAAAATATTTGATGAATTACTCAAAAATGGCAACATTAAAATAAATCACACTGTTCCATCTGCCGACGAGCTAAAACGTCGTGCATACTGCAAGTGGCATAACTCATTTTCTCATGCCACTAATGATTGTAATGTATTTCGGCGACAGATTCAATCGGTCATTAACGAGGGACGATTGAAATTTCAGGAAATGCAGGTGGATACAGAGCCTTTTCCGATGAACATGATTGACTTCGAGGGCAAGAAAGTCCTAGTTCGGCCAAACACAGCCGATAAAGACAAAGACAAAGAGACAATCATCGGCAATGCTAAAGAGACCGATGGGGATCGTAAAGTTTCTTGCAGAAAAGTGGTAGCCGAGAAGACTCCCGATGGAGGGGAGACCCTAAAGGTGACCATCACAGCTTCCAGTACTGGGGGGCAAGCGCAGACAGGGAGACAGATGCAGGAACCCGTGCTGCGTATCCCGGACGGTCCGGCACGTAGGCGCGGACGGTCCGGGACCCCACCGGACGGTCCGGAGAGCTCCGGCGGACGGTCCGGCCGTACTCAGGACTCGCAACGACCACGTACTTTCAAACCACGACGACTAGAGATAGGTACGTGGAAAACAAATACATTCAAGGCAGCTGGTCGGTTGGTTAAAGTCGGCCCAACTTTTGATCAATTATTGTCTAAATACGTAAAAAAGAAGACCGGCCCCAGTGACCGGCCAGCAAAGCGACCCCGCTCACCCATTCATGAGCAGCGTCAGGTAAGGCCGATTGGACCACCTCACCAATCAGAAGAAATGAAAGGTCATATTGTACAACTGAGACCTAACATACCTGCATGGACACCTCCACCTTATCCGCCTATGTCATATCCATATCCATATTTACCTCCACCATATGTCCCAAATCAGATGTGGGGCATGCCACCATATCCATTTGGGATGCCATAGTACCCCGCCTGGGGGGCACCCCAAACATCCGTTTTTTATAGGTTGGTGCCGCCAATGGAAGACCGATTGAGCACTACTGAATCCGGTCACCAGGCACAGGCCCAACAAGATTGCTGGACTACTCGGCCTCCTAGGCCGACCAATCTGGCAGGGGGGGCATATGCCTGTAGCAACTCAAAGAACAACAAAAAAGGACATCATCAAAATAGGCACCGCAGATGTTGTCATACAGGGAGACAATAAAGGGCCGATGATTTTCGGCGAATCGGCCAACACAACCGAAAAGGATACGGCTACCATCAAAACAGCCGATCCAAAATACTCCATGCCTCGATGGTGCCCAGCGGGATTGACACGATCCCAAAAGAGAAAATTACAGCGCCTAAGAGCAAAGGAGAGCCAGGAGAAGGAGGCGGAAAAGACATTTAATGACACACATTCACTATACCCGCCACCGCAAAAGAAATGGAGACCGAAGGCCGTTGAGAAAAAACAAACGGCCACAGAAATAGAAAGTCAACCTGCACCAGGCGCGGACCGTTCGGCCCCCACGCACGGACCGTCCGCCGTTCACCAGGAAGCCTCTGGACAACCTGCACCAGGCGCGGACCGTCCGGCCCCCGCGTGCGGACCGTCCGCCGTTCACCAGGAAGCCTCCAACGACACGACAACATCAATGGAAGAGGACGACCTGCTGGGAGAAGACCTGGTCGACTACGAGGCTTCTCCAGAACGCCTAGGTATGGATGTAAACATTATTACATTTTCTGCCGATTGTACTATTATCGGCGACGATGAACCTGTTGTTGCCCAGTTTGATTTCGGTCCTAAAGAAGCCGCCTTTACTAAACCAAAGGAATCGGTAAATCATTTAAAGCCGCTCTTCGTGCGCGGTCACATTGATGGAATACCGATTGCTAAGATGTTGGTAGATGGAGGGGCGACTGTAAATCTAATGCCTTATTCATTATACAGAAAATTAGGTAAACAAGATGACGAACTTGTCAAAACCAACATGACCCTCAGCGGTGTTGGGGATAGTTCGATTAAAGCCAGGGGAGTCACGTCCGTTGAATTAACCATCGGGACTAAGACCCTTGCTGCTGCATTCTTCGTCGCTAATGTAGAAGGGAATTACAGTTTAATTCTAGGCAGAGATTGGATTCATGCCAATCAATGTATACCTTCTACATTACATCAAATGCTAATACAATGGGTAGGTGATGAGATAGAACAAGTACATGCTGATGTATCGGCCTGCATCGCTGTGGCCGATGCCCCTGTACTCTAGACTTATGAGACTGCTACATATCTCACAGGAGTAGATTTTTCTGATTATCAGTTCATAAGTATAGATAAGGAAGGTTTCATTCCTGTAATGCTAGAGCCGATGGAGAATCGGCTAAATCCTAAATAAAGTTTAAATGATGAATACACACAAAGTTCATGAGTCGTTGATCACGGACAATTCGGCTCTCAAAGCCGGATGGTCCGATCTTTCACAAAACAGTTCGGACTTTAAGACCGAACATCTACCACAGCAAAAAGACAGTATTACAGATGATCCGGTCCCCGAGACCGGAAAAGTCCGCCATCACACAAAGATCATCTGATTCCTCTGTGGGGGACATGATAGAGGAATTCAGAGATCTTGATAAACTAGGACAGGGGTTTACATCGGCCGATCCTTTGGAGGAGATTGACATAGGAGATGGTAAAACTCCAAGGCCGACTTTTGTAAACAAGACCCTGGAGACCGATTCTAGAAATGAGATGATCGGTCTATTGAAGGAATATTCAGATTGTTTTGCTTGGAATTACATTGAAATGCCTGGGCTAAGCCGAGAGATTGTCGAACATCGGCTGCCTATTAAGTCTGGTTTCAGACCTTTCAAGCAAAAAGCTAGAACATTTCGTCCAGATCTTCTCCCACGAATCAAGGACGAAATCCACCGGTTGCTAGAAGCTAATTTTATTAGACCTTGCAGATACGCAGAGTGGGTCTCCAATATTGTGCCGGTAGAGAAGAAGGAGTCAGGTAAGCTTAGGGTATGCATTGATTTTCACAATTTAAATAGAGCAACTCCTAAAGATGAATATCCCATGCCCATAGCCGACACATTAATCAATAATGCATCAGGAAATAGAATTATTAGCTTTCTTGATGGTAATGCCGGATATAACCAGATTTTCATGGCTGAAGAGGATGCGTCTAAAACGGCCTTTATATGTCCAGGCTTCATTGGTTTATTTGAATGGGTTGTCATGACATTCGGTCTTAAAAATGCTGGTGCTACTTATCAGAGGGCTATGAATCTGATCTTCCATGAGTTGTTAGGAAACACTGTGGAAGTCTACATTGATGATATTGTAGTCAAATCGGCTGAGTTTAGTTCTCATATAGCTGATTTGCGCAAAGCCTTTGATAAAATGCGTCGGTATGGTTTGAAAATGAACCCACGTAAATGTGCTTTTGGTGTGTCGGCTGGTAAGTTTTTAGAATTTGTCATCCATGAACATGGTATAGAAATAGACCCTGACCGAATCAAGTCTATTCGGAATGTGGGACCTCCGACTTGTAAGGTTGAAGTGCAGAAGTTTCTCGGCAAGGTAAATTATTTACGAAGGTTTATTTCTAACCTAGCCGGAAAGATTGATGCCTTCACCCCTATCCTTCGGCTTAAGAATGATGCCGAATTCACTTGGGGGGCAGAGCAGCAGGAAGCATTTGATCTCATTAAAAAATACTTGTCTTCGGCTCCCGTGCTAAAAGCACCACAAGTAGGAGCACCATTCAGATTATACATTGCAGCTGAAGACAAGGTTATTGGGGTTGTTCTGACACAAGAAACTGAGGGAAGGGAGCATGTGGTGACATATCTAAGCCGAAGGTTGGTGGATGCTGAAACAAGGTACACTTTTATTGAAAAGTTATGCTTATGCTTGTTTTATGCATGCACCAAATGTAGATGTTATTTACTGTCTAGTCATTGCACTATTTCTGGTCAAGCCGATGTGATCAAATACATGTTGCATAACCCAATTATGAGTGGTAGGATTGGTAAGTGGGCTTATGCACTCATAGAATATGACTTGGCCTATGAACCATTGAAATCTATGAAAGGCCAAGTCGTAGCGGATTTCATTGTAGAACATCGGGTTAATGATATTCATGAACTAGACATGTCATACCTCACTATTACTCCTTGGACTTTATATTTTGATGGATCGGTTTGCAATGAAGGGCAAGGAATTGTCATTGTGCTTGTTTCACCAAGTAATGTTTCCTTTGACTTCTCTAGCCGATTGAAAACTTATGAGGGCAAGGAATAATCAAGCTGAATATGAGGCCCTCCTATTCGGCTTAGAACTTTTAAATGGTATGGGAGTAAAATATGTGAAGGTATTTGGTGATTCTCAGCTGGTTGTCCAACAAATGTTAGAAGAATATCAATGTTTTGATGGTACTCTAAATAGTTACCTTGAGAAATGTTGGAGCATAATCCATTCTTTTGACGAATTCAGTATTCGACATATTTCTACAGTTGAGAATCATAGAGCTAACGATTTGGCACAAGATGCATCAGGTTATCGGATAAAGAGAGGGAAATTTCACAAAACTGAAAATCTGATAACTAGTGCAGAGCAAAATTCACAGGTCGTGGATCGTCCGCGTGATGACGCCGGACCGTCCGGGGTTACCAGAAATGTTCTCTTAATCGATTCGGCTGACAATGAAGCCGATGCAAGTGATTGGAGGACACCTATACTTAATTATTTACGAAATCCCAATATCAGGACAGATAAGAACATTCGGCGAACAGCTTTCAAGTATGTTTTGATGAGTGATGAACTTTACCGCCGAACAGTCAATGATGTCCTGCTTAAGTGCTTGGGCCCAGATGATGCTATATTAGCCATGGCCGAAGTACATGAAGGAATTTGTGGTACTCATCAATCAGCTCCAAAGATGAAGTGGTTGTTGCGAAGGTCTGGTTTTTATTGGCCTAGTATGATAGCTGATTGTTTCAAGTACTATAAGGGTTGCCAAGTGTGTCAAAAATTCGGCAACCTACAGTTGGTCCCTGCAGCCGAATTACATCCTATCATCAAGCCTTGGCCGTTCAGAGGATGGGGATTAGACTTTATTGGAGAAATTCATCCTTCATCATCAAAGGGGCATCGGTTCATGTTAGTTGCCACTGACTATTTCACCAAATGGACTGAAGCCGTTGCTCTAAAGAACATGACGCACAAGGAGGTAATTGAGTTCATAACTGAGCATATTATTTATAGATTCGGCATTCCCCAGACCTTGAGTACAGATCAAGGTACTTCTTTTATATGAAAGGAGGTACGTGAATTTGCTGAATTATACAGGATTAAGCTGCTTAATTCGTCTCCATATTATGCTCAGGCCAATGGACAGGTCGAGTCTAGTAATAGGACATTGATTAATTTGATAAAAAAGAAGGTATCTGATAATCCTAAACATTGGCATAAGATTTTGTCTGAAGCTTTATGAGCTCATAGAATATCTAAACATAGTGCTACTAAAGTATCTTCTTTTGAGCTTGTCTATGGGCAGGAAGCAGTGTTACCTGTGAAAATAAGTTTGAATGCTGTCAGGTTTGCCAGACAAAATGATCTAACTGCTACTGATTATTATAATTCAATGATGGATAATATTGATGAGGTGACCGACAAGAGGATGATAGCTTTGGGAGCAATAGAAAAGGACAAGATCATGGTAGCCAGGGCCTACAACAAGAAGGTCAAAGCAAAATCATTTCAAGTAGGAGACTTGGTGTGGAAGACCATTCTGCCTCTAAGGAATAAAGACCGAAAGTTCGGGAAATGGTCGCCAAGCTGGGAGGGTCCTTATAAAGTGAAACAGGTGATGTCTGGTAACGCCTATTTGCTACAAACATTACAAGGCAAAGATTTGACTAAGGCTTTGAATGAGCGTTTCCTCAAGCAGTATCATCCCAGTATGTGGCAAGATGCTTAAGAAAACCGATGTAATCACATCGTGTTAAGATGGTTTTGGTTCGCTCAGCTCCACCAAAAGGCAGGGGGGCATATGTTGGAGCCCATTTTGAGCAGGGCGGACGGTCCGGCCCTGAGGCCGGACGATCCGCGGTCCAGACGGTCCGCGCGTGCGCAGAGCAGTTTAGGGTTCCGAGTTTTGTGCTACGGTTGTTAGCTAGATTCGCAGGATTCACTTGGAAATTTGTTTGTAACGGGTCCAGCCCTCCTCCTCTATAAATAGAGAGGTCTACGGCCGATTTGAAACAACGAATCGAACCTTCAATCAATACAATTTACATTTTATCCTAGGAGTAGTTCTAGTCTAGTTTAGGTTTAGTCTTTCAATTCCCAAATTCTCCGCCTCTCCTCGACTCTACGTCGATTAGGAGAGTCTAGGTCGGTCTACCCGAGCCTAGACACCACCTAGGATCTCTCCTCCCCGACGGGGTCCCTCTCGGGAGCGAGATCCAGGCGCCGTCGGCGATCTTCCGCCGTCCCTGCGCACGCGCGGACCGTCCGGCCCTAGGGCGCGGACCGTCCGGCCGTCAGGCAGGGAACCCGAGTTCCTGCGCCAGGTCGCGGACTGTCCGGCCCTGTGCCGCGGACCGTCCGCGCCTGACCAGAGAGCACCGCCGCCTCACGCCAGGTCGCGGACCGTCCGGCCCTGTGCCGCGGACCGTCCGCGCCTAACCAGAGAGCACCGCCGCTGGTTCTTTTGAAGTGATTGACGCCTCCAAAAAGGCGTCAACACCCTGTTACCTTAGCAGTTTTGTTGTGGATTCAAGAACCAGTGCCTGCGTGTGAGAGAACTGTTTCGACTGCAGCAGTCGATTCTTTTTGTTTTTGTTTTTTGGTTCTCGGTTGTCGGTTCTGAGGCCAAGGCCAAACAATGCAATGGATGGAGGTCAGGTCACCAGAGTCCATCGTCGTGTCATTGTTCGCCTACAGTACCTGGACTGCACGCCGTCGTACGTACAGTGGTCCCGTTGCTTCCTCGCCGTCGCGCCTCCGCTGCCAGTGCCAGTGCCAGGTGTCAGGTGCCAACCAGCTCTCACCGATCACCTCAGGCCTGGCCTGTGGAGTCAGGAGGAGCGCGAGCGCCCATGCGCGCGTCGTATTCGGGCACCAAGCGTGTTCCCTTTCCCATCTGCGTGACGTCGTGTACACCGCCCGGGCAGCAGCACGGAATCTTGCGGCTGCCGCTGGGCTGGGGCTGGTGTACCGGCTGGCCTCAGCTACAGCCTACAGAGACGAGACGACGACGGCGGGAGACGGGAGCAGCGAGAAAGAGGGGGCCGCTGGCCAAGCCCCGACGCAGCTGCTGCCGCTGGCACTGTTGCTGACGCTTTACCGGCGGTAACTGTGCGCCGGGTTGCTGGGGCACGTGGGCCGCCTCTGGGCGCCGTGCCGGGCCCCCGCGCGCGTGCTAGCGCGGTACTGTGCGCCTGTGAGATGGGCCGGGGCGCAACGAGGGTATCCTGTTCCTGCGTGTGCCTGGTCTGGTATGCCTTTGCCTCTGTCCAAGCGAGGATTTTGACAGGCCGCAGTTGTGGCTCGGATATCCAAATGCGTACTGTTGTGAGTGTTGAGAACTACGTTACCATGGATCATCAGATCCACTTCTTTCCCTCCCGTCAACAGTAGAGGCGCAACAAGCTGTAGAGTACCCATCTCTCTTCCCATAAGCACGACAGAGAGCACACAAGACACATGATGTAGGGTTGGGTCTCTGACCTCTTTCTCTTCTCTCTATTATGAGGTGGTATATAGGTTCCTTATATAGAGATGTGAGACCCCTCAGGGGCAAAACAGGTATTTGCCCACATAACCCTAACTAGGGTTACTTAACACTCCCCCTTGGGCGAATACCGCGACCAACACATGCCTCGTTAAAACTCCGAAAAACCCAGTGGGAAAAATGTGGAGAAAGAGTGCATGGTGATACAAATTGCATTTGCACTTTGTTGCCTCGTTAAAAACCTCATGTGAGAAACTTTAAGAAAACTCACCAAGGGAAAAAGAGTACAACAACTGCCATTGGGACAGATTTCGATCCTTTGGGATCTAGATTCTATCGAATCTTCTACAAGGGCTAACTTTAGAAATGTGCTCCCCCTGATCCTTGCAAAACTGTATCAATAAGGCAAAACATCTTCTTCTAGAAGTATATGCACATAAAGATTTAGCAAACGGATTGCATATCCTTGCAAGGACTATTTCAGGGACTTTACCTCTACTCACTTCTAGGATATACGAGGTAAGTGCACGTATCAATATAAATAAGCCACTTTGACTGATGGTGTTCGATCGACTAGATCTATATATTTGATAGAAGGTTCCATAAATGTTCACATATTGATCATCAAGCTCACGCCTTCAGGGCATAGAATATGACATTTATTGTCTCACGGTTGTGATCAATATAAGCATTCGCTCCCCCTGACGATGACATCTGTCAAAGTCGTTATCCCTCATAACTCAAGCATATTCTTCAAGATATATGTCTCATTATTCATCTGGAATAATGAGAATGGATGAGGTTGGGGTGCTATCATTTTCTATCTTACACCACAATTTATACATAGTTGTGCAAAGCAAATAACATGTCCTTCAATAGGACTTAGGGGATAATATAGTTGCTATAGTACATATTCTAAATATGACACATCGCTCCAGGCATTCATCCATTGCAACATCTATGATGGTGTAACAAAAGTCCATCAAAGATCGTAATCCATCAGAGATTTTTCATCGATCAGATACATCGTTATAGTCTGTCATTCTGGCACAATGGGGATATTTTGCCAGCAACACCTAAACCTTATAGGTTTCTGCCATCAGGGCTTTAGAGGATACCTTAATTCCACATCTAGTGGAAATTACCATGAGTAAAACTCATGGAATGCACATGTGCTTATTTAGTGAACTTCAAGTCCTTTGGTACTGTCACACCCGGTTTTAGAAGGTAAACCGAATGCGAACCATGTACCTGCCAGGATCAGTTATTCACGTACACAGCAGTTACATAACATGGACATCATCACACAGTGCTCAAAATAGTATTAAAAGGGAAATAATAGTCGATTACATCATGCGTCTGAGACGTCCATATAGTCCTTACAGTAAATCAAAGTGCGAACACGAAACGTAGATAACCGCGGCCTTCACAGGCAGCCGACTGGGGGTTGCCGCTAACCCACACCTAGAACTCGTCGTAGTCTTGGAACTCCCGGAAGTCTCCTTCCACAGCTTCATCTTCGCCTGAGCAGTGGTTGCAATGCTGACAACCTGGGGGGGGGGGTTGGGTGTGTAGAGCAAGAGTGAGTACACATCAACATACTCAGCAAGCATCCTGTTTGGCTGTAGTGGACTAGCTTTATGTGGGGGGGGGGTAAGTCAAGCAGTTGCTTTTAATTGGTCAGTTTATTATTTACTAGTAGAAAACCAGGTTTTAGCATTAACCCAAGTTATTAACCCAAAGTACCCTTTCCAAACGGAAAGAATACCACTTACCATTACCATAAGCATAATCATAACCATCCTCATTGTCATCTGTAAACCAAAATGTCTCTGATCAAGTACCACTAATCACTGGAGCTCCCTTGGCCACTCATAACCGCGAGCACGGCTGATATATCAGTTTTCAAACACTCTGCAGAGGTTGTGCACTTTACCCACAAGCCGTGATTCCCTCTTGCCTCGGGTTGATCAAACCCTTAAACACTACCAAGGTGAATAGGCAGGGTCTCACTATGTAGCCTTTACAAAGATTTCCCCGGGGCTGTAGCCGCCCGTTAGGTTTCCTAAATGTACCGCACTCCTCCCCAAGGGACAAATCAACCTTGGCAGAGCGAGCCGCATACACCGAGCCCCATTGATGGCACAACGGCTAAGAGAACTACACCCCGGTTCCTCTAATTATTCAGCTAAGGGCGTCCCACTCCACCCTCATGGTTGCACTGTTTTCCCAGGCGGTCATCCATAGAACAGGTCCTTACGGAGAGGCACTCGAGAAACCGCTCGAGCCCCCTTAAAGACCACAAGTACAACATCATAATAAGAGAAGGGAAAACAGCGTATCATATATAATCTCATCATGTTCATTGATTAGAGTTTGAGCAATAGCATGAAGCTAAACAATAATAATCCGACCCAAATAGGTAAACAAGGACATGGATAACAAAAGCTAGTCAATCCTTAAGTATAAATGTGTAATGCGGGAGGTGAATTAAAGAATGAATAGGACAGAGATAGGTCAAAGGACACTTGCCTCCACCAACCGATTGCTGCTCAGGGGCTTCTCCTGCGAGTTCCTCGGGCTCTTCAACCGGATCGTTCTCTATGCGATTGCAAGCACACATACATTCATCCATTCAAATTAGGAAACAAACAGTACACCATACAAGAGAACAAATAAAGTAAATATGGATAAAGTATGACATTCGATATCGCATTCGTTAAGGTTAGAAAGAAACGGGGAAAGGTCTCGCAGGGGTTAAAGCTTATGCACTAATGATTAGTTAAATTATGCGCTCTAGTTCCAATTGGTTCTAACAAAAGAATTAGTTATATGCACTAACGGAAACCTAGCCCCTTTTTAGTTGATCAACCTTAAGCGAAATGAACAAGTGACTATATGAATTGACTAACGTAACGGAATTCTAAATTAAGTTTCCTATTTCATTAACATGAACGATGATTAGCTTGCCCAGAATAAAATAAATAACAATAATAAAAGAAAAGAAAATAAAATAAAATAAAAAAAGGGGCGGGGCGGCCAAGCCGGCGGCGGGCGGCCGAGCTGGCGGGGGGGGGGGGGGGGGGTCGAGCTAGGGCAGGGGGCGGCCGAGCTGGGCGCGCAGGGGCGGTCAAACCGGCGGCGGGGGGGGGGGGGGGGGGGGGCTGGGCCGGCTGAGGCGGCGGCCGGGCCGGCAGCCGAGCCGGGGCGGGCGGGCGGCCGGACCGGGGGCGCGGGGGCGGCCGAGAGGCGGTGGCCGAGCCGGGCGGGGGAGGGGAGGGGAGATGGGAGAGGGAGGAGAGGGGGAGGGGGACCTCACCGGGGACGGGGACGGGGCGGCCGAACCGGCGATGAGCAGGGGCGGCGGCTAGGGCAGGGGCGGCGGCTGGGGTGGGGGAGAGGGAGAATGGGAGGGAGAGAGAGGGATTTGGGGGGAAAAGGGAGGGGCGGCTGGGCTAGCTGGGCCCAAAGGGGGCGCGGGGGGGGGGGGGGGGGGGGGGCGGCTGGGTCGGCCGGGGCGACCCACGGCGCGGGAGAGAGAAAAAGGGAGGAGAGAGAAGGAAGGAAAAAAAAGAAAAAGAAAAAAAAGGTTTTCTCCTTTTCGAAATCCGTTTTTCCTGGATGAATGCACTTACATTTTTAAGCAATCGAAAGAATGCATGGTTCGGCATGATGCATCAAACAACATAAAGTATTTTAAGGTTTTGCTTTATGCGGGAATTCCAAGCCGAACCCCGCTATAATTTTGGAAAAGATCAAGGTCTAGCGAGGGAAAAGGAAAAAAAAACAAAGGGTAACGCCCGAATTTAGCGAGTGAAGAAAAGAAAAAATTCAACTCCAAAATTCGGGGCGTTACAAACCTATCCCCCTTAAAAGAATCTCGCCCTCGAGATTCAGGGCTGGCTAGCAAAGAGCTCTGGGTACTTGGCCATCAGATCATCTTCACGCTCCCAGGTTGCTTCTTCCTCAGGGTGATGATTCCATCTGACCTTGCACATTCGGGTGGTCTTCCTTCGGGTGACTCTGTCTGCAACCTCAAGGATCTGCACTGGCTTCTCAACGTAGGTCAAGTCTTCCTGGACTTCAAGACCTTCCACTGGCAACTGCTCTTCTGGCACACACAAGCACTTCTTCAACTGAGACACATGAAAGACATCATGCACAGCGGACAAATTCTCTGGCAGACTGAGCTGATAGGCCACTTCTCCACGCCTTGAGAGGATTTGGTACGGACCAATGTAGCGGGGTGCTAACTTGCCTTTGACTCCGAACCTCTTGACTCCTCTGATTGGTGACACTTTCAGATAGACAAAGTCTCCGACTTCGAAACTCAGCTCTCTTCTTCTTGTGTCTGTATAGCTTCGCTGCCTTGATTGCGCTATCTTCAGATTCTCTCGGATCATCTTGATGTTCTCTTCGGCTTCAAGCAAAATGTCTGGCCCGAACACTTGCTTTTCCCCAGGCTGATCCCATTGCAACGGAGTTCTACAACTCCTCCCATAGAGCGCTTGAAATGGTGACATCTTCAAACTGGCCTGGTAACTGTTGTTATAGGAGAATTCTGCATAAGGCAATCGCTTATCCCATCCGGACTGATCTTGCAGCGCACAGGCTCTCAACATATCTTCGAGAATTTGATTGGTCCTTTCGGTCTGGCCATCTGTCTGCGGATGATAAGCTGAACTGAAATTCAGATGTGTGCCCAAGGCTTCATGCAACTGCTGCCAGAAATGAGAGGTGAACTGCGTTCCTCTGTCTGACACTATCTTATTTGGCACACCATGAAGACAAACGATCCGAGACATATACAATTCTGCCAATACGGCACTGCTATAGTTGGTCTTGACAGGTATGAAGTGGGCTGACTTGGTCAAACGGTCCACTACTACCCAGATGGAATCGTAGCCGGCTCGAGTGCGAGGCAATCCGACTATGAAATCCATACCAATTTCATCCCATTTCCACTGAGGGATCTGCAACGGTTGTAACAATCCAGCAGGTCTCTGGTGCTCTGCCTTAATTCTTCGACAACTATCACACATAGCCACATGCTCTGCGATTTCCCTCTTCATTCCGTACCACCAGAATTTCTTCTTCAGATCCTGATACATCTTCTCACTGCCAGGGTGAATCGAATAGGCTGTCTCATGAGCTTCCTTAAGGATCAACTCCCGAATGGACTGGACATTGGGAACACACAAGCGGTCTTTGAACCATATCACGCCTTCTGCATCTTCTCGAAAATCTTTGCCTCTGCCATCTAGAATCAGTCGCCGAATCTCACTGATCTTTTCATCATTCTTCTGCGCTTCTTTGATTTCTCGCTCCAAGGTAGGTTCCAACTCAACTGTGACTCCTCGCGAATTATTCAGAAACCCGAGACTCAACCTGTCAAACTCCTTGGCCAACTCATAAGGCATCGGACGAGCGACCATCAGATTGACTTGACTCTTCCTACTCAAAGCATCTGCCACTACGTTTGCTTTGCCTGGATGGTAATGGATCTCCAACTCATAGTCTTTGATCAACTCTAACCATCTTCGCTGCCTCATATTCAATTCTGACTGAGTGAATATGTACTTCAGACTCTTGTGGTCTGTGTAAACATCGCATTTCTGTCCATACAGATAGTGCCTCCATGTCTTCAGCGCGTGAACCACTGCTGCCAACTCTAGGTCATGGATTGGGTAATTCTTCTCATGAACCTTCAGCTGTCGGGACGAGTAAGCCACAACTCTTCCCTCTTGCATCAACACGCATCCCAAACCTGTGTAACAAGCATCACAGTACACAGAGAAGGGCTTGTGCACATCAGGCAAGACTAGGACAGGCGCTGTTGTCAACTTCTCTTTCAGCGCTTCAAAGGCCTCTTGACATTTCTGGGTCCACTTGAACTCAACCTTGTTGCCTAGCAACGCTGTCATCGGTTTCGCAATCTTCGAAAACCCTTCAATGAATCGCCGATAATATCCGGCCATTCCAATGAAACTCTTGATTCCTCGAGCATCTGTTGGCGCTTTCCAGTTCAGAATGTCTGCCACTTTCTTCGGATCCACAGCCAATCCTTCTTTGTTGATTATGTGACCCAAGAACAGGACCTCATTGATCCAGAACTCACACTTGCTCAACTTTGCATACAACTGGTGCTCTCGCAATCTCTGCAATACCATCCTCAAATGATCTGCATGTTTTCCTTCGCTTTGAGAATAAACCAGAATGTGATCAATGAATACCACCACAAACTTGTCAAGGTAATCCATGAATACACTGTTCATCAAGTTCATGAAAAACGCTGGTGCATTGGTCAAACCAAAAGACATCACTGTGAACTCATATAACCCATACTTGGTAGTGAATGCCGTCTTCGGAATGTCCGAAGGTCGAATCCTGAGCTGATGATAACCTGACCTCAGATCGATCTTGGAGAACACACTGGCTCCTCTCAACTGGTCGAACAGATCTTCTATTCTGGGCAAAGGGTACTTATTCTTGATCGTGACTTCATTCAAAGCTCGATAATCAATACACATCCTTTTGGTGTCGTCTTTCTTTTCCACGAACAAGACAGGGGCGGCCCAAGGCGAGGTGCTTGGCCGGATGTGACCTTTCTCTGACAGCTCATCAATCTGCTTCTTAAGCTCAACCAACTCTGGTCCGGATATTCTGTAAGCTCTCTTAAAGATAGGGGCGGTTCTAGGAAGAAGCTCTATGGCAAACTCAACTTTCCGCTCTGGTGGCATACCCGGTAAGTCCTTTGGAAACACGTCTAGAAATTCAGACACAACCTTGATACTCTCAATTGGGTCTGCTTCACTGCTATCGACAGCCATCTGATAACAACTTCCTCTCTTCAGCTCAGGCGGGACTAACTCGGTCACCACTTCCTCTCCTAGTGGGGACACCAACTTGATTGTCCTTTTATCACAACTGATAACTGCCTAATACTTGTCTAGCCAATTCATCCCTAGGATGACATCTATTCCCTGAGTACCCATTACTATAAGGTTAGCGGGAAACGCTATCCCCCTTATTTCCACGCTTACATTCAAACAGATGCTATCAGCTCGAATTCTACCACCGGCTGAGTCAATTTGATTGGGGGTTGACATGGTAGTAATTGGAAGATTATGTGCTTCTACCCATGATGCAGTAATGAAAGAATGCGTTGCTCCAGTATCAAATAACACTTCTGCAATATGGGAGTCGACTGGGAACATACCTACTATCATGCCGGGGGTCTCCTGAACTGCTTCAGCCTCCAAGTGGTTCAGTCTTCCATGATTGTAACGCGGCTGAGGGCGATTGCCTACTCCAGGCTGAGACACATTCTGCTTTGCTGGGGCATTGGGGCCTGACTGCTGCTGGGCTGCCTTCTTCGGGCATTGCATCACCCAGTGGCCTTGCTCTCCACAGTGGAAACATGCTCTGTTTCCAACCTGAGCTGGTGCCGCCTGACTGTTCTGCTGGTTTGCTGGGGCAGGAAGACGAGGTGTCTGCTGATTCTGCCTCTGAAACTGACCTCCTGACTGATTGCTCTGACGGTTCTGGTACTGATGCTGAGGATACTGCCTTTGGAACTGCTGATGCTGCTGAGGTGGACGCTGGTTCTGCCTGAACTGCTGAGGTTGATTGCCTGAGAAACGAGGACGGCTGCTGCTTCCAGGCTGAGGTCCACTGATCTTGCGCTTACGATCCTCCATCTCCTTACGCTTCCTTTCTGTCATGATTTCTCTGTCAATCAGGTGCTGGAATGTCGGGAAGGTATGATTCATCAGTTGGTACTAAAGAGGGTCAACCAAGCCTCTCAAGAAACGGTACTGTCGCTTGGCGTCGGGGTTGACATCTTCAGGAGCATAGCGAGACAACTGCAGAAACCTGTCTCGATACTCACTGACAGATGATGACCCTTGCTTAAGGGCCAGGAACTCCTCCTTCTTCACTGTCATCAGACCTGCAGGCACATGGTACTGACGAAAGCTACCTCTGAACTCTTCCCAGGTGATGGCATCGGGGTTGGCATGGGTGGCGAGATAAGACTCCCACCATGATTGGGCTGCTCCTCTCAACAGACGGGGACCATACAAGACTTTCTCCCTGTCATCACACTGAGCGGTATGAAACTCCCGCTCCACAGTGCGCAGCCAATCTTCAGCATCCATGGGGTCAGAAGAGTGAGCGAACGTTGGGGGATGACCTCTCATGAATTCAGCACGCTTGTCTCTGGGCATCTGAGGCATCTGAGGCTGGGGTGGTGCTTGCTGCTGCTGAATGGCGGCCAGAGTCTGACCGATGGCTTGAACCGCTTGAGTCTGCATCAGAAACATCTGCTCGATCGACATCGGGGGCGGGGGTGGCAGGTGCTGCTGCTGGGGCACCTCATCCTGCGGAGCGGCTCGCTCCTGCTGAGCACGCCTTCCTCCTCTACGCCTGTTCTCTGACATCTGCAGAATGCAACCGCACATCAGAACTGATCTGGCAAATCTTGCAGCATAAGAAAAGAGTATAGAATTCTCCAACAACACTGAACAGATGAGCATCTTCACTGATCTCCAACACAGACCACACAGCTTCTCAGATAGAGAGGAAAGTGGAATAAAGGTTTCCCAACTATATAACTAACTCCATTAACATAATATGTAAACCAAAATGCAGGGCGTTACCCACACTCTGGTGACAGTCATTACAAAAATCCAAACCAAACATAGTTCATCATGACAAACATAGATGCACAGGATATAGCAAACTATCCTGTCTAACTAAGACTAACTAAAAGCGGGACTAACGCTAAGACTGTAGCTTCTACGTATATATTTTGTATTAATTACAAGATCCAACTCTAACGATTTATGGTTCTAGATTTATCTTGGTCTTGCAGTCGGGATTGCCATAAGACTGGCGTCCACGCCGGGGTGAGCGGTACGGGTGCTGAGTCCCAACGGGAGCGGGGGAACCATCATCCAAGTGACGACGTTCCTCGCGCTCAGCCCGCAGCAGGGCGATCTCAGCACGAGCCCTACTCAGCTCGTCTAATGCATGGTCCAGCTCCGTGTTTAGCACGGCGGCTAGGTTGACTGTGCTGCTCAACCTAGGATTGTCCTCACCGGCAGGTGAAACAATCACGCCTCCTGTGCTGCCAGATGGACGGCGGGGGTAATACTTCAGGTCGAGACCGTCAGCTACCCCACCGAGAACCGAGCAGTAGTGCGAAAGCGCACACCGTGCAGCATCCTGCATGGCTGCCTCAGCTGAGTCCCGCTCAGAGATAGAATAGTGCTCTGAGCAAGCCTCCGCGCCCTGGAGACTGTTCTCCGGACGACGCACCAAGCAGGTCGCCTCCCAGCGGTCCGGGTAGACCCCGCGACTATGCTGGTAGACCACACAGCGATACTCGATGGACCAAGTACGCCGGTTAAGTGCCTGACGTAGCAGGGTGTCGAGCGCGTCGTGGAAGTGACACCCGCGAGCAGCGTCGCGAGTGATGGGTCGAGCAACCCATCCTTCCGGCTCATGGTTAGCAGGGAAGTCAGTGTCGTGGCTCGGGCTATCGTCACCATCTCCATCGTCTGGGTCTCCTCCAGCAGCTACTCTAGAGGCTGGGGCGCCCAGTGGTGGTGCAGGGGGCGCCTCCAGGGGAAGCACAGGGAAGCAGCTCCTCACGGACTCTATCTCCTGCTGGAGCAAGAAAGAAGAGCCCTGCTGCTCCTGTCGTCGACGTTCCTGCTCCTCATGCAGGCGGTGGTGCAGTCTCTCCAAGTGGCTGGACTGTCCGGCCACGGGACGGCGAAGCGGACGCTCAGCAAGGCGGGAGGGTAAGAAGGGGATGACGGACTTTCGTGCAGTGTGTCTAAGTCGAGCCATCTACAAAAGACACCGCAAGCAAAAGAGTGAGAACAGAATTAATATGACCAGCAAATAATGAATCATAAATAAATGAAGGATTAGAATAAAACACAATTTTCAGCAAGGTATAACATATAGTAGAACATAGGTTTGGTCGGTATGACCAACTTTTGAAGGGGTACCAAAGTCAAGGCAGGGACAGAGGTCTATAATCCTTAGAACGACCATTCTGCTCTAGGTTAGCGGTCCTACAGTCAGCACGGCTTTGATACCACTTATGTCACACCTGGTTTTAGAAGGTAAACCGAATGCGAACCATGTACGTGCCAGGATCAGTTATTCACGTACACAGCAGTTACATAACATGGACATCATCACACAGTGCTCAAAATAGTATTAAAAGGGAAATAATAGTCGATTACATCATGCGTCTGAGACGTCCATATAGTCCTTACAGTAAATCAAAGTGCGAACACGAAACGTAGATAACCGCGGCCTTCACAGGCAGCCGACTGGGGGTTGCCGCTAACCCACACCTAGAACTCGTCGTAGTCTTGGAACTCCTGGAAGTCTCCTTCCACAGCTTCATCTTCGCCTGAGCAGTGGTTGCAATGCTGACAACCTGGGGAGGGGGGTTGGGTGTGTAGAGCAAGAGTGAATACACATCAACATACTCAGCAAGCATCCTGTTTGGCTGTAGTGGACTAGCTTTATGTGGGGGGGGGGTAAGTCAAGCAGTTGCTTTTAATTGGTCAGTTTATTATTTACTAGTAGAAAGCCAGGTTTTAGCATTAACCCAAAGTACCCTTTCCAAACAGAAAGAATACCACTTACCATTACCATAAGCATAATCATAACCATCCTCATTGTCATCTGTAAACCAAAATGTCTCTGATCAAGTACCACTAATCACTGGAGCTCCCTTGGCCGCTCATAACCGCGAGCACGGCTGATATATCAGTTTTCAAACACTCTGCAAAGGTTGTGCACTTTACCCACAAGCCGTGATTCCCTCTTGCCTCGGGCCGATCAAACCCTTAAACACTACCAAGGTGAATAGGCAGGGTCTCACTACGTAGCCTTTACAAAGATTTCCCCGGGGCTATAGCCACCCGTTAGGTTTCCTAAATGTACCGCACTCCTCCCCAAGGGACAAATCAACCTTGGCAGAGCGAGCCGCATAAACCGAGCCCCATTGACGGCACAACGGCTAAGCGAACTACACCCCGGTTCCTCTAATTATTCAGCTAAGGGCGTCCCACTCCACCCTCATGGTTGCACTGTTTTCTCGGGCGGTCATCCATAGAACAGGTCCTTACGGAGAGGCACTCGAGAAACCGCTCGAGCCCCCTTGAAGACCACAAGTACAACATCATAATAAGAGAAGGGAAAACAGCGTATCATATATAATCTCATCATGTTCATTGATTAGAGTTTGAGCAATAGCATGAAGCTAAACAATAATAATCCGACCCAAATAGGTAAACAAGGACATGGATAACAAAAGCTAGTCAATCCTTAAGTATAAATGTGTAATGCGGGAGGTGAATTAAAGAATGAATAGGACAGAGATAGGTCAAAGGACACTTGCCTCCACCAACTGATTGCTGCTCAGGGGCTTCTCCTGCGAGTTCCTCGGGCTCTTCAACCGGATCGTTCTCTATGCGATTGCAAGCACACATACATTCATCCATTCAAATTAGGAAACAAACAGTACACCATACAAGAGAACAAATAAAGTAAATATGGATAAAGTATGACATTCGATATCGCATTCGTTAAGGTTAGAAAGAAACGGGGAAAGGTCTCGCAGGGGTTAAAGCTTATGCACTAATGATTAGTTAAATTATGCGCTCTAGTTCCAATTGGTTCTAACAAAAGAATTAGTTATATGCACTAACGGAAACCTAGCCCCTTTTTAGTTGATCAACCTTAAGCAAAATGAACAATTGACTATATGAATTGACTAACGTAACGGAATTCTAAATTAAGTTTCCTATTTCATTAACATGAACGATGATTAGCTTGCCCAGAATAAAATAAATAACAATAATAAAAGAAAATAAAATAAAATAAAAAAATAAAAAAAGGGGCGGTTGAACCGGCCAGGGCAGGGGCGGGGGCGGCCAAGCCGGCGGCGGGCGGCCGAGCTGGCGGGGGGGGGGGTCGAGCTAGGGCTGGGGGCGGCTGAGCTGGGCACGCAGGGGCGGCCGAACCGGCGGGGGGGGGGGGACTGGGCCGGCCGAGGCGGCGGCCGAGCCGGGGCGGGCGGACGGCCGGACCGGGGGCGCGGGGGCGGCCGAGCCGGGCGGGGGAGGGGAGGGGAGATGGGAGAGGGAGGAGAGGGGGAGGGGGACCTCACCGGGGACGGGGACGGGGCGGCCGAACCGGCGATGAGCAGGGGCGGCGACTAGGGCAGGGGCGGCGGCTGGGGTGGGGGAGAGGGAGAATGGGAGGGAGAGAGAGGGATTTGGGGGGAAAAGGGAGGGGCGGCTGGGCCAGCTGGGCCCAAAGGGGGCGCGCGGGGGGGGGGGGGGGGCGGCTGGGCCGGCCAGGGGCGGCCCACGGCGCGGGAGAGAGAATAAGGGAGGAGAGAGAGAAGGAAGGAAAAAAAGAAAAAGAAAAATGTTTTATCCTTTTCGAAATCCGTTTTTCCTAGATGAATGCACTTACATTTTTAAGCAATCGAAAGAATGCATGGTTCAGCATGATGCATCAAACAACATAAAGTATTTTAAGGTTTTGCTTTATGCGGGAATTCCAAGCCGAACCCCGCTATAATTTTGGAAAAGATCAAGGTCTAGCGAGGGAAAAGGAAAAAAAAGAAAGGGTAACGCCCGAATTTAGCGAGTGAAGAAAAGAAAAAATTCAACTCCAAAATTCGGGGCGTTACAGGTACCTCATCTTATTCCTTTTCGGGTCTATATGGGTCTTTATGCCTTTATAGGGATTATCAAACTTTGGTGTTTAACACAGACTTTATTTCTTCTGGAAAGGTTCCATCAAGGAACTATAATCTCATCTAGGAGATATTCTCTCTACATAGAAGAGTGATCATTCATCAGGAATGTATTATCTAGTACGAGATTTATATGTTGCATATTTATAATTCAAAGATATGAGTCCTCGTAGGATCTCATGTGGATCTTTAGAATCCTATTAACTGCATATTTTAATTCATGTCGTTTGCCAGATATATTACATAGTGGAACAATGTTTATTCAACACAAATGTGGGGTGGGTCTCTCACAAGACCACTTAAACCATCACATTCACCACTCATTATTTCAATAGTGCCCATAAATGTCCGAACTTCAAGCTCGTGACTTTCATTTTGCGATTATTGGTTCAGCCTCGATTGCATTTATCAATGACCCGATAAGAGAGCTTCAAGCACTCATGCCTAGGACTTTGTTTTTGGATCCATTTGCAATCTAGAGGGCAAGATAGGTGTCGACATATTTGTCTCCCACATTTAATAATGATCTTTGTCATTTCCCAAAACGAAAGATTCATTGTTCCGTATTCCCAGCACAATGATATTGCGTGCATTGCTAGGAACTTCATCATCAAGATGAACCTCTTCGTGAGGCAAATCACCATCAGGGTGAATTAATCGAAGGAGAGTTATCACAGACCACGTGAATCTGCAATCAGAACATATGCTTTGACTAAGACCAATGGATCATATTCATAGGCGTCCCCGAGAATAGATCAAATGTCAATAAGTCAAATGTGGATATGATATTAATCCCGGGTATATCCACATCTACATCAGGTAGAAGCATTCAAACCAATATGGTTACTCCTCAACGATTTCTGGCAAACTCCATATACACAGGAGTACACACCGAGCGACAGATTCAGTTTGGCTTTTGTGCGTTTAATAGAATATTGAGGCATTACATTATATGGGCATTCCTCCCCCTAATGCCGAGATGTTCTAAAAGCATACAGATAAAATCTCCAACCACAATCATCCAGTTGTGGCCAATGTATGCTATTGTGGTGATTTATTTGGGAAATCTTACACACATTACAGATCGAGTTTTTATGCAGTGAGCTTTGGACTCAGATTAATGTAGTGGCATGAATACTACATATTTGTCTTTCAACGTGAAGGATTAGCCTCAACTTCCAGCAAGACACGCAACAACAAGTCACTTTGTGGTTACAATTCTGCAAACTTACTGTTATTATCACCAAATATACAGTCAATCATCAGGATTTAGACTGATACGCGCAACAATATGTTAGCCATAAAAACAAAATACTTTAGGGCTCATGCACACCATTTGTCGTTTGGAGCAAGTAGTTGACTTCAGATCAACAAGGACAATGACCATCAGGTCTAGTGCTCACAAGGACATTCATTGGTTGCATTGTGCTTTCAGGCATATAGAAAATGTGTGCGTATATATTTGTAGTAAAGTGCACGACATCAAGCCAATGCCGCCAAGCAAAGATTTTTATATGCAGAGATGTATAGTCCAGCTCGTTTTTATCACTGCCCATGGTTTACCCAATTACTCATACTGATCTGAAATTGGGTATCAATTTGTGCAACATTTTTAGGTATTATAATTTTGAGAGAGAATTTATAACAATAGTTAATAATTTGTGATGCTGCCAGCAGGGCAAACATTTCTCCTCATATTATATACCAATTTGTTCTATAAAGCATTATTTCGATCTCTTCATTGTTCAGCAAAAAGAGAAGTTTTAGAATAGAACAGACAAGGCCAAGAATTTATTCTATCTGGGAAAAATCACCATATAACTAGCTTTTCATAAAACAAATGATGATAACTGCTTGGCAAGAACGAAACAAGACTGGTATCTGCCTAGGATCCATCTTCAACAATAGATAGTATCGCTCTCATACGAAGGAGTCATCAAGACTAGGGAGAATACCTCTGGTCTCCATAAGATCTTCATATTTCTATCACAAATTACCATCACCAATAGCTTAGTGGTCACGAATTATGGATCTTCCGGTGCCAAGGACCAATGACATATTAATGCCCAATTTTGCTTCAAGCTCTATAGTGATGTGGGATTTTATTTTCTACTCTTATTACTTCTGGTGGATCAGAGATAGATTACGGTAAGCATGTCAAAAGGTGGAATCCAATGTAGTTCTGCTACATAAACTCCAAGTATATGTCCATTCAGGACTGACCTTTACCATTTAGCTTATTGTATACCATACCAGTCAAAGGACTATTCCAAGTCAATTCAACGACTAGAAGTATTTCAATTATGAGAGATGTATGCAACACAAGCATAGAGGTCCTAGATAGGATGAGTAAAGTGGTTCGACGAGAACACACAATGGTTTTTCACACAAACATTGTGAAAAAAATTCTCAAAATTACCTTTCGATGTACTCGCAACTTCATGTTGCTAAGGTACTAGTCATTTATCTTAAATTTCACTTCATGTCATTCAGCAACAAATAGCAATGTGCCAACATCTGGTTGAGCAATGTATGGCTGAGATTTATAGTCTTAAATTATTTGGTAAGGCATTTTGCTTACTAATAGAATCCCAATTTGTGATGTCTTCTATGCCAAAAAGGCTTTCATGCATTATATTATATATCTTCGGGTTACTTCGGGTAAAACTTTATGCATGAGGAGAGAACAGAAAATTAACTTGTCTATGTTTCATTGTATTTCGATTTAATTTCCCAGATTTAATATAGTTGTTATGACCACTTGGCGATATATATAAATATACGATGCCACACAACACAATTAAACAAAATATAAAGTGAAAAATTGTTTACGAAGGTTGCACATAATGTGACTTCAGGACCTTGAACAACCCACCACAATCCACGCGAGTACAAGCTCTAGCGTATCTGGTGTCAACGCGTGTGCCGCCATCAAGGCTACGACAGTATAGCAAGCTTTCGTAATAAGCGCAACAGGCACAATTATGGCTCGGTAATTGGGGTACACGATAAATCCACGCAATATGCGCAACAGGCGCAATTGTGCCTCGCGGCAGACAGACAGTGCCTAGAGGGCATGCAAAAATACGCGACTCAGCGATGACGGTCTGACTCAACGGGAGGGATCCGATTAATGGAGAGCGCGACATAGCAATCACATGACACAGCCAAGTTCGAACGGCACAAATATTGCGTCGTGTTGCCAGGGCGCAATCAATATTCAGCTAATGCCATAACTCAGCCGATTACCAACGCAGCCTGATCGGCGTGTCTGAGTACCCGTTATACAATTTAATCGCTCGACGTGAGTCCGAAAGCTCAATACATCATAAATATTTAGAGCATATAAAAATGCGCAACATAGTCTTCACATGCATTTTAATATTTTTCCACTAATTATTTACTACAGGAAATAAAAGCAGAAAAATAAACAACATATAGGTGTAAAAAGCATTTTCTCATATTCAATCATATATTTTCTAATAATTATTTACTGCGGGAAATAATTAATTAAGGTAGAGAAGACTATATAAAACATGCTTTATTTTATTTATTATTTGTAATAGAAAATAAATAGAAGAAATAATATGAAGCATGCATACAAATCAAAATTCTACAGAAGTTTATTAATTTCACAAGAATTTATGAAAATAAAACTGTGTATATATAAATATACAGGCACGTGAGAAGCGGTCTACTGAGGTCGCATGACTAGTTCATCGTTCTTTGCATGCACGAGATCGAGATTACACGTACATGTGCAAGGACCAAGGGTACAAGGTGGAGGCTCTAGAGCTGCATGCACATGCGCCATGCAAGTTTGGTTTCCTTTACCAGTCGTACTGTGCAGCGATGGACCTCACTCGCTCCTTTCTCTAGCGCTTTGACCGCGCATGCGGCATGCAAGTTTGGTTACCATACTGTGCAGCGAGCGCTTTGACCGCGCATGCGGCATGCAAGTTTGGTTACGGTACTGTGCAGCGATGGACCCGCTCTCTCTATGCCGCTTTGACTGTAACCGCTCGCGCTCGCATCTTTGCAAGCAGCAGGCCAAGGACCGACGAAGGGTGCTGGTGGCTGGCGCAATAAAAAGGAGACGACAATAAGATGCCCAATCTCTGCTCCGAATTCCTCAGCGCTCGCACACAACATCCACCGCGCTCAAGGTCGTCGTCCTCAAGGGACTGCGTCGGCAACCCCCTACGCACTTCACGGTGATAGACAACACGGTGTGGGCGCTTCCGGCGAGGCTTCACACGAGCTCTTCAGGCACGACGCAGCAAATCGGTGTAGGCTGCCGCGACTGCAGGCGCCAGGCACAGCCTCCCCAGCCAAGCGCGGACGCGTGACCTCCTTGAGGCGTCCCTGCAGGGCCTCAATGACGTACGAGTAGTCACAAATGGTGTCAAATTCATACCACTCGATTGCGTATATGAGAATCGAAGCCTGTCACGTAGGACAGTTCGGCTAGGCCGGAGACCTGCCGGTTTGACGGAGAGTTGATGCAGATCTTTGACCCCGTAGCAACGTCGAGGTAGAGCGTGCTGATAACGTGTTGAGAACTACGTTACCACGGATCATCAGATCCACTCCCTTCCCTCCTGTCAGCAGTAGAGGCGTAAGAAGCTGTAGAGTACCCGTCTCCCTTCCCATAAGCACGACAGAGAGCACACAAGACACATGATATAGGGTTGGGCCTCTGGCCTCTTTCTCTTCTCTCTATTATGAGGTGGTATACAGGTTCCTTATATAGAGATGTGAGACCCCTCAAGGGCAAAGCAGGTATTTGCCCACATAACCATAAGAGTTACTTAACAGTGAGTAGACAGTAGATTAAAACCACAAGTGAAGTCCAACTTGTTTACGATCGAGCTGTAGAAATTAACAGCTCCCAACCGTTGTTCCCTCCATGGTAAAACTAGTCCATCATGTTAAGTAACTTTAGTTAGGGTTATGTGGTCAAATATCAACTTTGCCCCTGAGGGGTCTCACATCTCTATATAAGGAACCTGTACACCCCTTCATATGACAGAGAAGAGAAAGAGGCCAAAGACCTAACCTTATACCATGTGTATCGTGTGTTTCTCTGTTATGCTTATGGGAAGGGAGACGGGTCTTCTACAGCTTCTTGCGCCTAATCTGCTGATGGGAGGGAAGGGAGCGAATCTGGTGATCCGTGGTAACGTAGTTCTCAACACGTTATCAGCACGCTCTACCTCGAAGTTGCTACGAGACCTAATCTGCATCAACTCTCCGTCAAGCCGGTAGGTCCTCGGCCTAGCCGAACTCTCCTACGCGAGAGACCTCAATTTTCCTCTACGTAATCAATCAGTATGGCTTGTAGATCGGATATAGTGTTCTTGATGTACTATTATGCACTACGCGTGGGAGAAGTAGTCGGCGACCCGACAACATCGCCACATCATTGTTGTAGCCAGTGGCCACTGCCCGCCGCGCCGACCGTTACGATTGAGCGAATCCTAGACTCCCAGCAGGACCGCAGTCCATAACGATTCTCGGATCGAGCAGGCGGATAAACTGCATGTCCAAGCGGCAGCTCCTAAAGAATCTGTCAAAGCGGTTGTAGCCGAGGATAGCTGTGCGGTCAAAATAAGAGAGATGAAACTGCTTCACTGCGCAGACAGAGAGACCACACGCACCTCCTGCGTGCATGCAACTAGTGCCTGGATAAGAAGCGGCTCAGCCCTCGTGCGCACTCCCTTAGTTGTTGTGTGCATGACAGCCTGCATACAATCTCATTCCCTCCCCTCGTAAAATGCTATTACGTGTAGCTAAAAAGAAAAAAAAACAGCAACCAATAAACGGTTAGCATCTCATGCAAATGGCGGTTTGAGCATTTTTTCTACTTTAATTAATTATTTCCATTCACAAATAATTAGTATAAAAATACTACTTAAATACAGGAAAATGCATTTTACATCTAATATGTTATGTTCATGCATTAATTTTTGTGTTTATATTTCTGCCTTTATTTCTCGTAGTAAATAATTAGCAGAAAATTATTAAAATGCATGTGAAGGCTATGTTGTGTATTTTCATATCGCTCTAAATATTTGTGTTGTGTTGAGCTTTTAGACTCACGTCGAGCGATTAAATGATATAGTGGGTACTCAGACATGTTGATCAGACTACATTATTAATCGGCTGAGCTATAGCATTGCCTGAGCATTGGCTGCGCCCTGGCAACACGACATAGTATTTGTGTCGTACGAACTTGGCTGCGTCATGTGATTGCTATGTCACACGCTTATTTAGTCGGACCGCTCCCGTTGAGTTGGACCGCCATCGCCGAGTTGCATTTTTTTGCATGCCCTGTAGGCACTGTTCGTCTGTCGTCGTCGTCGAGCCACAATTGCGCCTATTGCGCACGTTGTGTGGAGCCACAATTGCGCCTGTTGCGTTTGTTACAGAGGCTTATTGTGTTGTTGTAGCCCTGATGACCGCACACGCGTTGGCACCAGATATGCTGGAGCTTGTACTCGCGTGAAATGTGGTGGATTATTCGAGCCCCTGAAGTCACATCATAGCGCAACCTTCATAAATAGTTTTGTTTTCGCTCTATATTTTGTTTTGATTGTGTTGTGTGGCATCATATATTTATATATATCGCCAAGTGGCCATAACAACTATATCAAAGTTGTATAGTGCTTGGAAATCTGGTAATGGGGACGTGGGTTATGGACCTTCCGTCAGGAGGGGTAACTTTTGATTTGGTGGAGATGTCACACAGACGATCCGGCTTCCAATCAACATGACTAGAACCCACAATCGCAGCACCACTTCTCCTCTGGTTATCAACCGTGCACTGCGCGATTGACCTCGCCACGAGGGCTAATTCCTACCTGAGAATCTAAGACACAAGCAAGAACAAGAAAGAACACAATCTGGAATATTGCGGATGAATGATTAAGCTCACAAGTTGGGGTCTCACAAACCGATCGAGCGGCGAACTGTTCTTGACAGAATGACTTAAGCAAAACCCCAACCCTAATGTGGTGGCGGCTACTGATTACATGAGGGTTAGGAGGATGACTCCCTCCCTGAACGCGCCCTAATGGGCTCAACAAAGATACATGGCCCAAAGGCCAAGTTACAGTGTCGCAGCACCGAGACAGATTATGGACGTCATCTTGTTTCGACGATTCTGAACGACTTGGATGGAATTTTGAGGTGGGACCAGTGCCATTGGAAGCTCTATGAAATTCTAGTTCCACCCATATAAAGAACGTCCAAAACCGACTTCGTATGTGACCTGAGTGTTTGTTTTATGACGGGCTGTTCCTGGAGTCCGAAACTGAAACGAAGTCGAATCGGTTTGGACCTCCACCTTGATCCGAACGTCCTTGCTGGCCTTCCACGCCGCCAAGTCCTTCACCATATCCTTGCTGGTCCTTTCCTTCATTCCTAAATACAATTAATTCATTAGGTAGCACACTATTCTCAAATGCACAAGAATAAGTACATAGGAACGAGCTCACCTGCAAATTCAATTGTCTTACGTGTGAGCGAGTAATCGGACCTTGAACATCAACTAGGGGAGTGTTGTTTGTATCCATGGGAGTGATGTCCTCATCATCCTCCCCCTCTTGAAGTGGTGTCATCCTCGACTCAAGCTCATCTTCTTCCCCCAAATATGGTTTAAAATCTGCAATGTTAAATGTAGGACTAACCCGGAACTCGGGAGGCAACTCAAGTTTATATGCATTATCATTTATTTTCTCCAAAATCTTATATGGACCAGCGGCACGTGGCATCAATTTAGACTTTCTTAACTCTGGAAATCTATCTTTTCTCAAGTGCAACCACACTAAATCACCCACTTCAAGCTTAACTGGTTTTCTACCTTGACTACCAGCAATTCTATATTTTTCAGTCATCTTTTCAATGTTGGCTTTAGTTGAAGCATGAAGTTTCAAAATAAAGTCAGCACACTCCTTAGAATCACTATGTACTTGCTCGGTAGTAGGTAGAGGCAAAAGATCAATAGGAGCATGAGGGTTAAAGCCATACACTACCTGAAAAGGACTTACCTTGGTGGTGGAGTGTTCCGCCCAATTATATGCAAACTCCACATGCGGCAAACACTCTTTCCACATTTTCAAGTTTTTCTTCAATATTGCTCGCAGCATTGCAGACAATGTTCTATTCACAACTTCCGTTTGTCCATCAGTTTGGGGATGACAAGTAGTAGAAAACAACAATTTTGTCCCCAATTTGTTCCATAGAGTACGCCAAAAATGACTCAAGAATTTTACATCACGATCTGAAACAATAGTAGAAGGCATACCATGCAAACGAATAATCTCTTTGAAAAAGAGGTTAGCAATATGAATGTTATCATCCATTTTGTGACAAGGTATAAAATGTGCCATCTTAGAAAAACGATCAACCACAACAAAAACACTATCGCTCCCCCTCTTCGTCCTTGGCAATCCCAAAACAAAATCCATAGAAATATCCGCCCACGGAACTGAAGGAAGAGGCATATACAAACCATGTGGGTTCAATCGTGACTTCGCTTTTTGACACGTCGTGCATCTTGCTACAAAGCGCTCAACATCACGCCGCATTCGAGGCCAAAAGAAGTGTGTGGATAGCACAGCCTCCGTCTTCTTGGCACTAAAGTGACCCATCAAACCACCACCATGCGCTTCCTGCAACAACAAAAGATGAACTGAACCAACTGGGATGCATAGGCGGTTAGCTCTAAACAAGTATCCATCATTTTGCACAAATTTATTCCATGTATGGCCCTCTTTACAATTTAATGCAACCTCTTTAAAATCATCATCAAAAGCATATTGTCCCTTAATTGTTTCAAGTCCAAAAATACGACAATCAAGTTGAGACAACATAGCATAGCGTCTAGACAAAGCATCGACAATCACATAAACATTCCCCTTTTTATGTTTAATGATGTAAGGAAAAGTTTCAAGAAATTCTACCCACTTAGCATGTCTACGGTTCATATTTGTTTGACTACGAAGATGCTTAAGTGACTCATGATCAGAATGAATAACAAATTCCTTAGACCACAAATAATGTTTCCATGTTTGCAAAGATCGTATGAGAGCATATAATTCTTTATCATACATGGAATAATTAAGAATAGGGCCATTCAATTTCTCACTAAAATATGCAATGGGTTTACCTCCTTGCATCAAAACAGCAGCAATGCCAACTCCACTTGCATCACATTCGAGTTCAAAAGTCTTACCAAAGTCAGGAAGTTGGAGTAGTGGCACATGAGTAAGCTTCTCTTTTAAAAGAGCAAAAGAATCCTCTTGTGACTGCCCCCAATTAAATGCAACACCCTTCTTGGTCAACTCATGTAATGGGGCAGCGATGGTGCTGAAATCCTTCACGAAACGACGATAAAATCCTGCAAGTCTAAGAAAACTCTACACTTGTGTCATCGTCGATGGCATTGGCTAACTCTGAATAGCATGCACCTTGGCCTCATCAACCTCAATACCCTGTGGAGTGACAACATAGCCAAGAAACAATACTCGTTCGGTGCAAAAGGTGCATTTCTCAAGGTTAGCAAATAAGCGCGCGGCGCGCAAAGCCTCAAAAACAACACGTAGATGGTCAAGATGTTCAGATAAACAAGTGTGGTAGATCAAGATATCATCAAAATAAACCACCACAAATTTTCCAATAAATGGGCGCAAAACCTCGTTCATCAAACGCATAAAAGTACTAGGGGCATTAGTTAATCCAAAAGGCATCACTAACCACTCATACAAGCCGAACTTGGTTTTAAAAGCAGTTTTCCATTTAGCGCCTAATTTCATTCTAATTTGGTGGTACCCACTGCGCAAATCAATCTTAGAAAATATTTTAGAACCACTTAACTCATCAAGCATATCATCTAATCGAGGAATAGGATGACGGTACCAGATTGTCGGCTTCTCGGACCCGGGGGGGGGGGTCCCTTGGACCGACCAGTGAAATCGTTGCGTGCCCCTGCCCAGATGGGTTGGCGCGGGATGGAACACAAGAGGTGGGACAAGCCTTGTATTATCCTGCACCAGGGGTGCCGCTCGTAGTAGGGGTTACAAGCGCGTCGCGTGAGAGAGAGGGAGACGCAGAGTTCGTCCGCCGCTTCCCTCGCGCGAACCCCCCTCAGGGTGGCCCTGGACCTCCCTTTTATAGAGGCAAGGAGAGGATCCAGACGTACAACAGGGGGCGTAGCTATGCGCTAATGTGTCCGGCAGTGGAGTGCCTAAGCCCTGTGTACATGCCAATGTGGCCGTTGGGGGAGAGCTTGGGCCCTGTACATGTGATGGCGTGGCCGTCGGAGGAGCGCCTGAGTCCTGTAGGAGCACAACTGGTAGCGCGGTGAGGATCCTGCTGACGTCTCCTTGCTGTGGTAAGGGGCTGAGAGCCACCGGCGTCATGGCGCACGCGGGGCACCATCATTACCCGTCCCCGGGGTAAGCCAGATGGGACACCGGTCTTGTTCCTTATAGCCTGAGTAGGCTAGGAATAGGGAAATGATGTATCCCCTGTTAGCGCGGTCGGTCCGAGCCCAGGGTCGGTCGAGGCGGAGACTTCTCTTGAGGCCGAGGCCGGGGTCGGGCGAGGACGCGATTCCTCCCGAGACCGGGGTCGAAGCCGAGTCCGGGGGTCGAGCGAGGCGGAGACCTCCTCCCGAGGCCGGAGCCTGAGGTCGGGCGAGGCGGAGACCTCCTCCCAAGGCCGGAGCATGAGGTCGGGCGAGGCGGAGCTTCCTGTTGCGCCCGAGGCTGAACTCGGTGGTTGATCGTGACTTGTTGTCGGTCGTCTCCGGGGTGGCTGACACGGCAGTCGGAGCGGAGCGAGCGGCGCTGTTTTCCTGTCATGTCAGACAGTAAAGAAGAGGGGCGAAGTGACTGCGGTCACTTCGGCCTGGCCGACTGAGGCGCGTGTGTCAGGATACGGCGTCAGGCATCCCCTGCATTTAATGCGCCTGCGAAGCGGTCGGTTGGTGAGGCGGTCTGGCCAAGGTTGCTTCACAACGAAGCCTACCCGAGCCGGGCCTCGGGAGAGCCGAGGGGGCGCCTGCTGCCTGAGGAGGCCCTCGGGCGAGGCGTGAACTCGTCTGGGACTACTGTTCCAACCCGAGGCTAGGCTCGGGTGAGATCGCGTCCCTCGGGTAGACGAAGTCTTGGCTTGAACCGCTCCCGTCAGTTGGTCTGAGGGTGTTTACCAGCCATGATTAGGAGCGTTGGGGGTACCCCTAATTATGGTACCCAACAGTAGCCCCCGAGCCTCGAAGGGAGTGATGACACTCGCTTGGAGGCTTTTGCCGCGTTTTCGGTGAGGGGACCGGCCTTTCTCGGTTTTTGCCTTGTTCTGGTGGGTGCGCGCGAGCGCACCCGCCGGGTGTAGCCCCCGAGGCCTCGAAGGAGTGGTTTGACTCCTCTGAGGTCTGAATGCTTTTCTTGATGCTTCGGCCGGTCTGATCATTCCCTCATGCGGCCCGGCCGTAGCCCAGGTGCGTGGTCGGGTTCCAAGTTATCAAGCTGGTTTGTTGACGCTGTCAACAGTTTTGGCCATAGCCGGGTGCGAGAGCAGCCCTCGAGCCTCTACACGGAGTGAGAGGACGATCAAGGACTTTCCCGACTTTTATTATACGCCCCTGTGTCGCCTTTCCGCAAGAAGGAGGGGGGGGGGGGGGGAAAAGCCCCATGTTGCCCTCGGAGGGCACCGAACATGTTGTTTCCAGTGAGCTGCTAACGGGTGATCCGAGTGGACTCCCGTGCCCTGTTCGTTAGGGGTCAGCTGGTGGCCCAGAGGCGCGCTCCAAAAGTACCTGCGGGTGATTTGCCGAACCCAGACCCCTTCGACAGGGTCCGAGGGCTCAATGCCTCCCTCTGGTGGGATTCCGTTACAAATCGTTCCCGTCGGTCTCGAAAATGTCCTAGGGTACCTCGGGAGCGTAGCCCGAGCCTCGGCTATGTATCGAACGTACCCAGAGTCATCCCTCACTCTGCGTGATCTGGGGCGACTGTCGAACCCTTCCGAGGGGCCAGCCTACGAACCCCTGATCAGTAGTGGACACGGAGCTCGAACGCTCTGGGGCGGCTGTCGAACCCTTCCGAGAGGCCAGCCTTCGAACCCCTGATCAGTAATGGGCTTGAAGTCCGAGTGCTCTGGGGTGGCTGTCGAAACCCTTCCGAGGGGCCAGCCTTCGAACCCCTGATCAGTAGGAGGGCTCGAGGCCCGCTTCCTTCGCCGGGAAGGATCCTTTCCACAACATCCCCTTTCCTGGTCCCTGTAGCAAGAGAGAGAGAGAGGAGGAGGGAAAGGATATGAATTTAAATAAGGTGGCGCACCTTTTTTGACACGGTCATTATGGTGAAGGCGAAGCGGCGCCCGCCTTGCCTGCCAGAGGTGTCACCTGCTCCGTTGGGGAGTTATTCCGACGGGACGGGCGATTCACGTGGCGCCCGCTGCGCGCGCGAGTCGTTCGAGGAACGGGGTACAGGCGCATCGTCTTCACGCCATGGAAGAGGGCTCTCCCATCGCTTCAGGAGGGGACGCGAGCCTGCAGGTGACTTGACCGCTGCCTTCGCTCGTCTGCCGCTGCAGTTACTGCCGGCCTGCTTTTGACCATGCCAACCGTCGTGCCTACCCCGCGGCTGACTGACCCGTGGCCGTCACCTTTAACTGGCACTGTTGGGTCATGAGCAGGGCTACCTCGAGTCGCGGTACTGGTTCCGCAGTCGAGGAGGCGCAACATTGGCGTGAGTGGCGGTGTAACTTCTCGCTCGTCGTAACCGGCGCGCCGGTTGCATGACATGCGGGCCCGCTTCCTTTGCGCTGGTCCACCGGATGTGGTCGAAGTCGAAGGGGCGCACAGTTGCGGTGCAGTTGGATGCCCGTCGCATGGCAGTCCACCCTTTCGACCCCCGGTTTCTGCGAAGATGGGAGAGCGCTTGTAACCGCGGGATGGTTACATGCCTCGCGTGCGGCGGTTCGCCTTCTTCGTGCTTCGGATCATCTCGTATGAAGTGTGGGTCCCAGCCCCCATGTCATGGGGGGAGAACCCTGAAGTATGTCAGTGGAGATTTCGCCCATGATGCTAAGGGGTGCAAGTGAGGAGGTCTGCCTATAAAAGGGGAATCGATCCCCCGGGCAGTGGCCATGCCTTCGTCCTCCCCTCATGCATTGCGCCCTTCCACCTTTTGAGCCCTCGGATGGGGTGCTCCAGCGTCGCCTTGCTCTTGCTGTCGTTGGAGGAGCGCGGCCTCGTGGAGATCGGCACCATTCAGCCATCGCTTGGCTTCAAGGATTTTCGTCGTGCAGCCTGGTTGCATTCCCTCACCAATGGGCAGTTTGGTGGGGAGAAGCAAGCTGGGCTGCAGCCTCCGCCCCGCCCTCAGCTTTAAGGATCTTCATCATCCTTGCTAAGGCGGAGGGCGAGCTAAGCTGGGGTTCTACCTCCCGCATGGGCCGGCAGGCCGTCTCCTCCTTCAGCATTCAGGGGAGAAGGCGCTCACCGACCTTGCGGAGGGGCAAACTTCGGCAACGCAGGACCGGTCGGCCGCAAGCGTCGTCAGCTCCAGCGTGCCTGGCTCGTTGGCTCAGCTGGCTCTGTCGTGGCCTCCGACGCTGCCTCGTGCCGCTTGATCCGGGCTCGGGCGTCTGTTGCGCCGTGCGCACCGGTGGACCGTCCAAGACGTCGTACGCCGCATGGGCGACGTTCGTGTTCTTGGATTGTCTTGTCCTCACTCCGGCACGATGCCTCCGCGCGGAGGTTGGGGCCTGCCCATCCGCGAGGACCTGAGTGGGGATCTGCCGGTGCAGGCTGGGGCGTCCGCCATTCGTTGGCGTGGCGCTGGCGCGCAGGCGGCCGCTGTCGTCGGTGCTGAGGTGGTGGTAGCCGGAGAAGGTTTCTCCACCGATGAGACCATCGGCACCAGCTGCGACCGGACCCCGGCTCTTTGGCTTTGATGGCTTGTCCTCGCCCCTCGAGTAGAGACGTGGGCAAGAGACTCGTCACAGCAGCGTCGGCCCTGAGGTCATCACTGCTGCTGTTTAGCTGCCCGGAGCAGGGGTCGTTGTCGCTGTTGGTGTAGTGGCTACCGGTGAGCCACTCGGAGTTTGTTGTTCCGCAGGCCCTCTGGTATGGAGGTTGTTCATACCCGCGGGAACGGAACCGGAGTCCCGTTTGTAAGGAGATATACCGGGTTTTTGCCGGAGCAAAATGTAACCGCTTCAAGCGCTTAAACATTTGTCGTAGGTCAGGAGAACCACCGAGGGTTCTGCCGACGTCTAAGTCTGTGTAGCATAGTTACCCCCAGGTATATGTGTTTGTTCTTTGTGGCTGTCGAGACCTGAACATTTGGGTATTCGAGAATGAAGTTGTGTGTCTTCCTCATTCCGAGCGCTGGGACTTGCCTGTTGGCTAGCCGAACCACTTAACCAAGCGTCGGTTGCCTTTCGCGGAAGGTGACGAGTGAGGTGTCCGTATCCCAGAGGCGTAGGAGTCCCTCGGCTCGGTCGGCCTTGCCGCTCTAGGCTTCTCTTGCTTAGTTTTTGGAACCCTCGGCTGCTCTGCGATGAGCCAAAGCCGGAGGCAGCGGTGTTAGCGCGGACAGACGCGGAGTCGGCTCGGAAAGAGACTTCATCGGCCCGGGAGATGGTGGCTTCCCAGGCCGAGGAAGATGTGGTAGCAGCCGCTGGAGCTTGGCCAAGACAACTGCTGGCGCGGTGCTGGCGTCCTCCCTTGGGTGGAGGTCCTTTTGCCCGGGTCATCGTCCGAGGCCGGGCCAGGTTCCGCCGAGGGTGGAAACATGAAAGGGAAATGTGCCCTTGGGCCATTTCTAAGTATTTTGGTGATCAAGTGCCAACACAAATGGTTTAATGTGAAACTATGCCAAATGGTGGAAGAAGTGCAAAGTCAACACAAAGGTATGATTCTAGACTTAGTACATTGGTTTTTGTGACCTAACATATTTGTCTAAGTGCTAGAATCAGAGAAAATACAATTGGAAAAGACTTGGCTCGAGCAGCCAAGACTCTGCTCAGTCTGGGTGCACCGGACTGTCCGGTGGTGCACCGGACAGTGTCCGGTGCGCCAGGCTGGCATCTGATCAACTGAATGCTTTCGGGTCTCGACGGCGGCGTACGGCTATAAATCACCGGACTGTCCGGTGGTGCACCGAACAGTGTCCGGTGAGTCGGCTGCGGCGAAGTCGCCGCTCTCGGGAACCAAGTCAACAGCGTACGACTATAATTCACCGGACTGTCCGGTGAGCCAACGGTTGGCCGCGCAATCCGCGCATGACGCGTGCCTGAGCCAACGGTCGGATGGGGGCACCGGACTATCCGGTGTGCACCGGACAGTGTCCGGTGCGCCAACGACTCCAAGTCTCCAACGGTCGGCTGCGCCAGAATAGGAAAGAAATCCGCACCAGACAGTGTCCGGTGGTTCACCGGACTGTCCGGTGCGCCAGTCGACAGAAGGCAAGAATTGCCTTCCTGGATTGCTCTCAACGGCTCCTAGCTGCCTTGGGGCTATAAAAGGGACCCCTAGGCGCATGGAGGAGCACACCAAGCATCCCTTGAGCATTCCTAAGCACCAAGACTTCATTTCCGCGCATTCGATTCTTTGTGATAGCAACTAGAGCTCCATTTGAGCAGAGAACTCTTCGAGTTGTGTTGAGAGCTCGTGTTGTGACTTGTGTGCGTATTGTTGCTCTGATTTTGTGTCCTGTGTGTGTTGCTCATCTCATCCTTACTTCCGTGATTCTTAGTGATAATCAAATTGTAAGGCCGAGAGGCTCTAAGTTGTGAAGATTCCTCGCAAGCGAGATATAGTGAAACGAAAGCAAAAAACCATGGTATTCAAGTTGGTCTTTGGACCGCTTGAAAGGGGTTGAGTGCAACCCTCGTCCGTTGAGACGCCACAACATGGAGTAGGCAAGTGTTGGACTTGGCCGAACCACGGGATAAACTACTGTGCCTCTCTATGTTGATCTTTTTGTGGTTATTGTGTTTTGCAAGAACTCATCTCTAGCCACTTGGTTTCATTGCGCTAACACTTAATCAAGTTTGTGGCTTTGAGTTTAAGTTTTTTACAGGATCACCTATTCACCCCCCCTCTAGGTGCTCTCAATTGGTATCAAAGTCGTTCTCTTCACGAAAGGGACTAATCGCCCGAAGAGATGGATCCTAAGGGCAAGGGGATGGTGATCAACAACGACAAGGAGAAGGAGTCCTTCATCAATGAGCCAAAAGACGACAAGCCCACTGACTCGGGCTCAAGTCATAAGAAGAAGGACGGGAAGAAGAGACGTATTAAGAAAATTGTCTACTACGACGACAGCGACGAGTCTTCTTCTTCCCAAAAGGACGACAACGACAACAACTACGAGAAAAATAAGACGGTTAATTCAAACTTTTCCTTTGATTATTCTTGTCGGGGACCATAATCAGGGGTACTCTCAAGACTCCTAATCTCAGCTGGTAAACCCCATCAGCACAAAGCTGCAAAGGCCTGATGAGCGTGATTCATGGCCAAGGCTCCGCTTAAGGGACACAATCCCGCCTTGCCTGAGCTCGACCTCGGGCAAAGACAGCCGACCCCGAAAGATTTACGCCTCGCCCGAGGGTCCCCTCGAGCAACGGACGCACCATTGACTCGCCTGAGGCTCAGCTCGGGTAGGCTTCGCAGAGAAGCAACCTTGGCCAAATCGCCACACCAACCGACAATATCGCAGGAGCATTTAATGCAAGGATCGCCTGACACCTTATCCTAACGCGTGCTCTTCAGTCGACAGAGCCGAAGTGACCGCAGTCACTTCGCCGCTCCACTGACCGACCTGACAAGAAAACAGCGTCGCCTGCCTCGCTCCGACTGCCGTGCCACTCGCCAGAGTGAGGTTGACAGTGGCTAAGTCCAGCCTCAGGCGACATAGGAAGCTCCGCCTCGCCCGACCCTAGGGTTCGGCCCCCGTCTCAGCTCCGGAAGACGATGAACTCCGCCTCGCCCGACCCTAGGGCTCGGCCTCGGCCTCGGCTCTGGAAGACGACGAACTCCGCCTCGCCCGACCCTAGGGCTCGGACTAGGCCTCGGCTCCGGAAGACGACAAACTCCGCCTCGCCCGACCCCAGGGCTTGGACTCGGCCTTGGCTCCCGAAGACGATGGACTCCGCCTCGCCCGACCCCAGGGCTCGGACTCAACCTCGACCTCGGAGGAATCGCCACCTCGCTCAAACTTGGGTCCAGACCGGCCACATCGCCAGGAGGGTCATCATTACCCTGCCCCTAGCTAGCTCAGGCTACAGGGACAAGACCGGCGTTCCATCTGGCTCGCCCCAGCAAATAAGTAATGACGACACCCCGCACGCTCCATGACGACGGCAGCTCCCAGCCCCTTACGACAGCCAGGAGACGTCAGCAAGGATCCGACAGCCCCGACAGCTGTACTTCCGCAGGGCTCCAGCGCTCCTCCGACGGCCATGACATCACATGAACAGGGCGCCAAAACCTCTCCGACTGCCACAATGGCATGTACTTAGGGCTCTAGCTCCTCTCTGCTAGACACGTTAGCACACTGCTACACCCCCCATTGTACACCTGGACCCTCTCCTTACGCCTATAAAAGGAAGGTCCAGGGCTCTCGTACGAGGAAGTTGGCCGCGTAGGAGAACGGGCCGACGCATAAGGCTCTCGCTCGCTCTCTCTCTCTCCCGCGCGAACGCTTGTAACCCCCTACTGCAAGCGCATCCATCCGCCCTGGGCGCAGGACAACACGAAGGCCGCGGTTTCCCCTCACTGTTCTCCCCCCTTTGTGTCCCGTCTCGCGCCGACCCATCTGGGCTGGGATACGCAGCGACAATTTACTCGTCGGTCTAGGGACCCCCAAGGGTCGAAACGCCGACAGTTGGCGCGCCAGGTAGGGGCCTGCTGCGTGTTGACGAATAGCTTCCCGTCAAGCTCCAGATGGGTAGTCTCCAACGACCTTTCCAACCCTGGACGACGCTCCGTTTCGGGAGTCTTGAGTTCATGTCCCTCGACGGTAGCTACGACATGATACTCCTTCCTCCGTCGCGCGACAGCGACAATGGCGGCCGTCAGCCCGCCCGCCAGCGGTGGAATCAACAGCATCTTCACCACATGGCGGAAGGACAACATCCGGGCTTGTCCCATCACCTCCCCCACCGACGGAGGAGGAGGCGGGGCAACCATGGCCAAGCAGGAGGCGGCACCTCGTCGGCTGTCAAGCAAGTCGACAATGCCGGCACCTCAGCGAGGGACACGTCGGGCGTCGACCCTGCGTCTGAGACGAAGACGAGCGTCATTTCCCCGCAACACGCCAACCCCAAGCAGACGAATGACGCCAGCACGCTTGCGAAGGACTTGCTGGGCGTCACCCTCGTACCTGAGACAACGGTGCAGTCCGCCCCTGACGTGACTTCGTCACCGCCGGTCGACCAAGAGGTACCGACCGATTCCCATCTCGTGCCTTTTGGATTCAGTTTCGACCCACCAAGCGACCTCGCTTCGGTGGAAGCCTCCATAGAGGCATGTACCAACCCTCCGGGGTACCATATGCGGTCGCCCTGGGACAGACTGACGGCCGTCTCGACCTATGGACCCTCGGGTTCCGAGGAAGATGACGAGCCCGACTTTTGTTGGGATTTCTCCGGGCTCGGTAACCCCAGTGCCATGCAGGACTTCATGACCGCATGTGACTACTGCCTCTCCGATTGTTCCGATGGTAGCCGCAGCTTCGGCGATGAGGACTGCGACCCAAGTCGTGAATGTTTCCACGTCGATCTAGGGGGTCCCGGCGAAGGCAACCATCTTGGTATGCCGGAAAACGGTGATCCCCCTAGGCCTACGCCTCGCGTTGACATCCTTCGGGAGCGGAGCTAGCTGTGGTCCCAGTCCCTGCGGGGGGTCAGGACACATAGCTCGAGCAAATCCGCGAGATGCAGGCCAGGCTCGACGAGGGAGCAGGAACACTTGAGCAGTTTCGGCGGAACATCGGGCAGGAATGGGCAGACCGAGTTCCGGCTGGAGAAGCGCGTCATCTACCCCAGGGCATCCAGCACCGCATTACCGACGACGTCAGGGCAAGGCTGCCACCAGCTTCTAGTGGGGTCAGCCAGAACCTGGCTGCAGCAGCAATACTACTCCGCGCGATGCCGGAACCATCAACCACCGAAGGGCGGCGTATCCAGAGAGAGCTCAAGAATCTCCTGGAGGATGTCGCGGTCCGACGGGCCGAAAGCTCTGCCTCTCGAAGGCAGGGGTACCCCTCGGAGCATCGCGCCGCGACTTCCCGATTCGTACGGGAAGCCTCGGTCCACACCGGGCGCACGCGCAACACGGCGCCTGCGGCCCCGGGTTGCCTCGGCAACGAGCACTACCACCGCGACCGTCGAGCTCACCTCGACGAGAGGGTGCGCCGAGGCTACCACCCCAGGCGTGGGGGACGCTACGACAGCGGGGAGGATCAGAGCCCCTCGCCCGAACCACCCGGTCCGCAGGCTTTCAGTCGGGCCATACGACGGGCGCTGTTCCCGACCCGGTTCCGAACCCCGACTACCATCACAAAGTACTCGGGGGAGACGAGGCCAGAACTATGGCTCGCGGACTACCGACTGGCCTGCCAGCTGGGTGGAACGAACGATGACAACCTCATCATCCGCAACCTCCCCCTGTTCCTCTCTGACACCGCTCGGGCCTGGCTGGAGCATCTGCCTCCGGGACAGATCTCCAACTGGGACGACCTGGTCCAAGCCTTCACCGGCAACTTCCAGGGCACGTACGTGCGCCCTGGGAACTCCTGGGATCTCCGAAGCTGCTGCCAGCAGCCGGGAGAGTCTCTCCGGGACTACATCCGGCGATTCTCGAAGCAGCGCACCGAGCTGCCCAACGTCACCGACTCCGATGTCATCGGCGCGTTCCTCGCCGGCACCACCTGCCGTGACCTGGTGAGCAAGCTGGGTCGCAGACCCCCACCAGGGCGAGCGAGCTGATGGACATCGCCACCAAGTTCGCCTCTGGCCAGGAGGCGGTTGAGGCCATCTTCCGGAAGGACAAGCAGCCCCAGGGCCGCTAGCCGGAAGACGTCCCTGAGGCATCCGCCCAGCGCGGCACCAAAAAGAAGAACAAGAAGAAGTCACAAGCGAAACGCGACACCACCGATGCGGACCTTGTCGCCGCCGCTGAGTACAAGAACCCTCGGAAACCTCCTGGAGGTGCCAATCTCTTCGATAAGATGCTCAAGGAGCCGTGCCCCTATCATCAGGGGCCCGTCAAGCACACCCTTGAGGAGTGCTCCATGCTTCGGCGCCACTTTCACAAGGCCAGGCCACCTGCGTAAGGTGGCAGGGCCCACAACGACGACAAGAAGGAGGATCACAAGGCAGAGGAGTTTCCCGAGGTCCACGACTGCTTCATGATCTACGGTGGGCAAGTGGCGAATGCCTCGGCTCGGCACTGCAAGCAAGAGCGTCGGGAGGTCTGCTCGGTAAAGGTGGCGGTGCCAGTCTACCTAGACTGGTCCGACAAGCCCATCACCTTCGACCAGGGCAACCACCCCAACCGCGTGCCGAGCCCGGGGAAATATCCGCTCATTGTCGACCCTGTCATCGGCAACGTCAGGCTCACCAAGGTCCTCATGGACGGGGGTAGCAACCTCAACACCATCTACGCTGAGACCCTCGGGCTCCTGCAGATCGATCTGTCCTCGATTCGGGCAGGCGCGGCGCCTTTTCACGGGATCATCCCTGGGAAACGCGTCTAGCCCCTCGGACAACTCGATCTGCCCGTCCAAACCCTCACGTTCGAGGTGGTCGGGTTCCGAGGAACCTACCACGCAGTGCTGGGGAGGCCATGCTACGTCAAGTTCATGGCCGTCCCCAACTACACCTACCTCAAGATCAAGATGCCGGGCCCCAATGGGGTCATCACCATCGGCCCCACATACCGACACGCGTACGAATGCGACGTGGAGTGCGTGGAGTACGCCGAGGCCCTCGCCGAATCCGAGGCCCTCGTCGCCGACCTGGAAAGCCTCTCCAAGGAGGCACCAGACGCGAAGCGCCACGCCGGCAACTTTGAACCAGTAGAGGCGGTTAAGTCCGTCCCTCTCGACCCCAGCAACGACGCCTCCAAGCAGATCCGGATTGGCTCCGAGCTCGACCCCAAATAGGAAGCAGTGCTCGTCGACTTTCTCCGCGCAAATGCCGAGGTTTTTGCGTGAAGTCCCTCGGACATGCCTGGCATACTGAGGGAAGTCACCGAACACTCACTGAATATCCGAGCTGGAGGATAAGTTCTATGTGTTCGACCTCAACCACGTCGCCCGGCGGTACAACGAGACTACGGACGAGCTGGCGAAGGTAGCTTCGGCGTGAACAACGGTTCCCCCGAACATCTTCTCCCGGGACCTACATCAACCCTCAGTCAAGACCAACAACACGCCCGAGCCCGAGAAGGTCTCGGCCCTGCCCGAGGCGCCCTCGACACAGCCCAAGGCGCCCTCGGCTCAGCCCAAGGCACCCTCGGCCTCCGAGGGTGAGGCACTGCACGTCGAGGGAGAGCAGAATGGGGTCCCGCCTAATCAAGATTGGCAGACCCCATACCTGCAATATCTCCACCGAGGAGAGCTGCCCCTCGACCAAGCCGAAGCGCGGCGACTGGCGCTGCGCGCCAAGTCATTCGTCTTTCTGGGTGACGGGAAGGAGCTCTACCACCGCAGCCCCTCCGGCGTCCTCCAGCGATGCATATCCATCACCGAAGGCCAGGAGCTCTTACAAGAAATACACTCGGGGGCTTGCGGTCACCACGCAGCGCCTCGAGCCCTTGTCGGAAACGCTTTCCGATAAGGTTTCTACTGGCCGACCGCGGTGGCCGACGCCACTAGAATTGTCCGCACCTGTAACACCCAAATTCTGAATTGGGAATTGGTAGAAGAAATCTGAACAAAGTATCATAATGTTTTGAAAATTTGGAAATAAGAAAATGAGGAGAGAAAGGATTTTTCTTTTAAAGGAAACCATTTATACATCCCATGAGATAAATAACAAGGAGAATAAAACTTAAATTAGTAATATTAAAATAGTATGGTTTATAATCACCTTTGGGTTTCAATTGATACATTTGAAAAATCTGAAAACTAAAATAGAAATATAAATTTGAATTTGAATAGAAAATAGAAAATAAAAAAAAAGAAGGGAAGAACTAAGAAAAATATTACATAAAATAAAATAAAAATCAGAATAAACATCCTTCACACTTATAATATTAAATTATACCTTTCAAACTGAGGACAAGTTATTCACAAAGTTTGAATTTAAACTTGAACTCAAATTGGATTTGAAAATGGAGAAAAGAAAATAGGAAATAAAAAGAAAAAGGAACACTATGCCTTCATGGGCCGGCCAGATCCATTTCGGCCCACTTAAGGATTCTTCACCGCACAGCCCGAATCCCTCCCTGCGGCGCCGACATGTGGGCCCCACGGGGCAGCCTCTCCTTCTCTTGCGCGCGTGTCTGCTTCGTCGCTGACCGGTGGGCCACCCTCGTCAGCGCTCCCTTTTACCGCGCCTTCTACCACTGGCATCGCGGGCCCGCCCGGCCAGCCACCTGCCTTCGCTCGCCCGCGCACGCGTCGGGTGTGTGTATGCCATCTGGGCCCGCTTGACAGCACTCGTCTTCATCCTCCCGTGGACGCCGGACTCCGCCAGAAATCCCGGTCGAATCGGCCGCGGCCGTTGCGCCTTGACCCTCGGAGTCCGCGACCCGACCTCCAAGGCTCCAACCCCGCCGAGATCCTCGCGGGACTACCTATAAGACCGGCCACCGCCTCTCGTCCGTGACATCGAGCGAAAAGCACCGAGGAATGCCGCCGCCGGGGACAGCCGTCGTTGGGGGATCTCTGCTCCCGAAATCGAGTCGTGGAGTGTCGCATTCACCTGGGGAAGCCGTGTGTGCCATCAATTTGAGTCGAACGCCGCCAAGACTCGAGCAATCGCTCGTCGCACCTCGGTCTCCGCCGCTCGCCGTGGCCAGGGCACCTTGCTACATATCACACGGTAATAATGCCACCAAACATCTTGCCATCCTGTCCGCTTCGTATAGTCCCCTCCGATTTGGGTATCGTGCATCAGCGATCCATTGGGTCGAGCTCGCCGGAGCTCGCCACCGCGGGTGGTGCTCTTCGGCCGCGCCTGGCCACCGGTTGGAGAAGAGGGCCGTTCGGCCGTCTGATCTAAGTGGACGGGTGCGATTAGATGGAGTATGGAGCTTGCGTCAGCCGTTGGATGGTGTGCGGACGGCCGCGATTAGATTAAGGCAGGATCGATTCAATCGGTTGATCGTGTCCGTCGGTGGGCACATCAACGGCGATGGGAGTTTATGAATTAGATTTCATCGTAGCCGTAGGATCTTGATCTGATGGCTAGTTGAGCATACCGCTTCGGGGCGAGTTAGATTTAATCTACGCCCTGGAATTCTAATCGGACGGCCCAGATCGCTCCATACCCCTTCGCCGTGAAAATTTAGTAAAGAGCCCCTCGGTTTCGCAGAAATAAACCCGCCGTCCTATCTCCACTGTGCGCTGTGTCTCGGGAATCTTGCGCCGAGCCCCCTGCGCTTTGCTGTAATTGAGGCCCAGTCCAGAGAGTTATAAAATCAGGAAAATGAATTAGAAAATGAGTTTTTAATATAAAAATAATTGCTAGAACTTAGATAATTCATAGAAAATTCATTATAACTCCAAATTAAACCATTCCAATTCCTAAAATTTTGTAATAATATTCTCTACCATTTAGAATCACTGTTTTGACATGAACTCTGTCAGAAAATTTATTTATCATTTAATCATATTATAATCACCTTAAATCTTAGGAAATTCATAACTTGAATTCTATGGCTCAGAAATTAATAAATCTTTTTCCTGTGATCTTATTTTAATATGTAGATTATTAATATGCATTTTGGCATACATGTTTGGTGTAATGTTAATTTTGCCTATACACTGTTTGTTTGAATTGCTACGACTAGCAGTGAGGATACGTATCACCTGAAGATCATCCTGGTACCTGGAGTCTCAAGTCCCAGGCAAGTTGTGCCCTTGATCACTTCTTTTTACCCAGCCATGTTCTAATTAATCATAATGATCTGCATAGGTTAATTTTGATGGGACCCAATAGGTTACCCTAGTTTGTCTATCTTTATACCTTGTTTACCACTGAACTTTTTGGGTAGTACTTGCTAGTGCTTTATGTGGTTTTGGGTATGAAGATACACTTTATTCATGATTATACTTTTGTTATCAGTTGTTATTTATGGTTCATGTTAAGATCATTATGTTAATTGGAACATGGAGCGACCACCCGGGAAAACAGTGCTACCACAAGGGAGGAATGGGACCCCTTGGCTGATTAATTAGGAAAGCTAGTGGAAGACTACCTTACCCGAAAGGGGCAAGGGCAGTAGGGGAGAGGTCAGTGTAGGGAGGCCCTCGGGAGGATTTTGCTGCGATGGCGGTCCTGCAAGGGATTCCTGCACTGAATCTTCCTATAAACTGTAGCGGGTTTTCGGAAGCTAGTGGAACTTTGTAAAGGCCTCGTAGTGGATCCCTAGCCATTCACCTCGGAAGTGTCTAAGGGCCTTGCAAACCCTGGCGACATGGGATACACGACTTGTGGGTAAAGATGCGCAACCTCTGCAGAGTGTAAAACTGGTATACTAGCCGTGCTCACGGTCATGAGCAGCTCGGACCCTCACATGGTTAATTATGGAACTAAATTCAATTTGTCATATGCATTGCATTGCAGGTGATGTTGTTACTCTTGTTCTATCACTTAATTGGGTTTGGTATTTACTTATACTTAGTAACTGCTAATAAAATTTTGACCAACTTTAAAAGCAATGCTCAGCTTTAACCATCTTCTTTGGTAAGCCTTACACTTCACGTGAGCTCCCACCTTTGGCGAGTTCATGCACATTATTCCCCACAACTTGTTGAGCGATGAACGTATGTGAGCTCACTCTTGCTGTCTCACATACACCACAGGTCAAGACCAGGTACTGCAGGATGATGCTCATGGAGGATGCTGTGATGAGATCGTGAGTGGTCTAGGCCGTCGTCTCCCAGTCAACTTTGGGTTGCTGGACCGTTGTCTCCTTATAATGTAATTATTTATTTTGTATAGAACTCCTGTTATATATAAAGATGTGACATTCGATCCTGTGCCATGATTCATCATATGTGTGAGACTTGGTCCCAGCACACCTGGTGATTATGTTAGCACCCGGGTTTTGGACCCCTAAAATCCGGGCGTTACAGAAGTGGTATCAGAGGAATGTTGACTGTAGGACGAAACCTAGATAGAACTGGACAACCATTCTTTACTTACCTTACTCTGATTCTTTTTAAACTTTTCTTAATCTTTTCTCATCTAATTCCGCTTTACTCTGATTATTCTTACCTTTTCTTTCTAAAGACAAATGTGGATTTCACACATTGAAATCATGTGCCTAAAGTGATTTTTAGGAATAGGAGACCAAATCTTAGGAACAAAAACAAAACTATTTTTATCTATGAGTTTGAAGGTTTGTTCTTATGATACATGTTTGATTTGGATCTTTGATTGAGTGTGACGAGTTGTGGAGTAATGTCCACAATTGCATCTGCATATACACATAAGTATAAAATATATTTATAAAATAACTAGACAACTTAGATTGTCCCCATTGGAACATATCTAGCTTAAGAGATTTATCTTATCCTAAAAAGATCTCATTCTAACCAATTCATCTTATCTTAAAAGATTCTCCCCTATCTTAATAGATTCATCTCATCTTAAAGAAATTCTATCCTACACTCATAGATCTATCTTATCTCAAAAGGTCTTAACTTCTCCTAATGTATCTAGATCCATCTTATCTTAAGAGGTTCTCTCTTAATGGATTTATCTTACCTTGAAGGATTCATCTTATCCTAACCACTTTACTTATCCCATCTTGATAGAAATAACTGACCCTAAAAGACTCTACCTTATCCTTATGGATTCATCTTGCCCTAATTAGCATATTGACCCCACTCTAGAATAACAACCATGATTTAAACCCAATTAATTGGATCTTATCTAGACTAAACCAGTCATATAACTATATTTTAGATCTTATCTAGATTAATCTGGTCATACCTAGACCCCATTCAACCTAAACTACTCTAAAATTAATTAGGTCTTATCTAGTTATGCTAAACTAATCTAGTTGCCATCTAATTTGAACTAACCCAATGTGACCCACTCAAACAGGTTAGTTAAATACTTGTAACATGGATTAGACCCTACTAGCCATGTATTAACTTAACTTAGCACATTGGATCAATTCAACCATGAGCTAACCCAACCCATAGAACCATGATGAATGGTATAACCTTTCTATTCCCACCTAATAACAAACAAACTTTTAACCTACATCTTGTAGTCTATCTCACCCATATATACCTCTCATCTTGACAAGATTCTATCTTACCCTTGGATATTCACCTTATATGATTGGTTACCCCAATCTGGACATAAAACAAAGATTAAGCCCTACTAAAGAATCTTCAGATTATAACCAGCTACTAGCTTATTCCGCTTATTAAATAATTTCCCTTGCAAAACTATTGCCACATGCTTCTAACTTTCATGGTCAATACCAGGAAAGGAAAGATTATCACGCAACAACAAACAGAAAATGAATCCTCCAAACCCTCCACCTGTTGAAATCGATCAAGTGGTTGCTACCCAAAGACTGGTAATACAACAGTTAACAGACCTGGTGACCGAGATGCAGAATCAGATAAGACAACAACGCGAGGAAATACGTCAGGCCCGCCAAGAAATAAGGCAAGCACGGTTGGAGAGACAACAACAACAACAACCTCCACCACCACCACCAGCTTCACCAAGCTACATAGATATAAATTATGATGATTTGTAAGATCTAGATGTTACTTTAGTTAGTAGATGATATGATATTAGAAGGAATAATAAGGTCTATCTGACCCCATGTGTTGCTAATAAATAATGCATCATGCTGAGATTTTGTTTGTGCATATGTTGGAGATAACATAAGTTATGCACCCTTTCCTTACAAATCTCGAGGACGAGATTATTTTTAAGGGGGGTAGGATTTGTAACACCCAAATTCTGAATTGGGAATTGGTAGAAGAAATCTGAACAAAGTATCATAATGTTTTGAAAATTTGGAAATAAGAAAATGAGGAGAGAAAGGATTTTTCTTTTAAAGGAAACCATTTATACATCCCATGAGATAAATAACAAGGAGAATAAAACTTAAATTAGTAATATTAAAATAGTATGGTTTATAATCACCTTTGGGTTTCAATTGATACATTTGAAAAATCTGAAAACTAAAATAGAAATATAAATTTGAATTTGAATAGAAAATAGAAAATAAAAAAAAGAAGGGAAGAACTAAGAAAAATATTACATAAAATAAAATAAAAATCAGAATAAACATCCTTCACACTTATAATATTAAATTATACCTTTCAAACTGAGGACAAGTTATTCACAAAGTTTGAATTTAAACTTGAACTCAAATTGGATTTGAAAATGGAGAAAAGAAAATAGGAAATAAAAAGAAAAAGGAACACTATGCCTTCATGGGCCGGCCAGATCCATTTCGGCCCACTTAAGGATTCTTCACCGCACAGCCCGAATCCCTCCCTGCGGCGCCGACATGTGGGCCCCACGGGGCAGCCTCTCCTTCTCTTGCGCGCGTGTCTGCTTCGTCGCTGACCGGTGGGCCACCCTCGTCAGCGCTCCCTTTTACCGCGCCTTCTACCACTGGCATCGCGGGCCCGCCCGGCCAGCCACCTGCCTTCGCTCGCCCGCGCACGCGTCGGGTGTGTGTATGCCATCTGGGCCCGCTTGACAGCACTCGTCTTCATCCTCCCGTGGACGCCGGACTCCGCCAGAAATCCCGGTCGAATCGGCCGCGGCCGTTGCGCCTTGACCCTCGGAGTCCGCGACCCGACCTCCAAGGCTCCAACCCCGCCGAGATCCTCGCGGGACTACCTATAAGACCGGCCACCGCCTCTCGTCCGTGACATCGAGCGAAAAGCACCGAGGAACGCCGCCGCCGGGGACAGCCGTCGTTGGGGGATCTCTGCTCCCGAAATCGAGTCGTGGAGTGTCGCATTCACCTGGGGAAGCCGTGTGTGCCATCAATTTGAGTCGAACGCCGCCAAGACTCGAGCAATCGCTCGTCGCACCTCGGTCTCCGCCGCTCGCCGTGGCCAGGGCACCTTGCTACATATCACACGGTAATAATGCCACCAAACATCTTGCCATCCTGTCCGCTTCGTATAGTCCCCTCCGATTTGGGTATCGTGCATCAGCGATCCATTGGGTCGAGCTCGCCGGAGCTCGCCACCGCGGGTGGTGCTCTTCGGCCGCGCCTGGCCACCGGTTGGAGAAGAGGGCCGTTCGGCCGTCTGATCTAAGTGGACGGGTGCGATTAGATGGAGTATGGAGCTTGCGTCAGCCGTTGGATGGTGTGCGGACGGCCGCGATTAGATTAAGGCAGGATCGATTCAATCGGTTGATCGTGTCCGTCGGTGGGCACATCAACGGCAATGGGAGTTTATGAATTAGATTTCATCGTAGCCGTAGGATCTTGATCTGATGGCTAGTTGAGCGTACCGCTTCGGGGCGAGTTAGATTTAATCTGCGCCCTGGAATTCTAATCGGACGGCCCAGATCGCTCCATACCCCTTCGCCGTGAAAATTTAGTAAAGAGCCCCTCGGTTTCGCAGAAATAAACCCGCCGTCCTATCTCCACTGTGCGCTGTGTCTCGGGAATCTTGCGCCGAGCCCCCTGCGCTTTGCTGTAATTGAGGCCCAGTCCAGAGAGTTATAAAATCAGGAAAATGAATTAGAAAATGAGTTTTTAATATAAAAATAATTGCTAGAACTTAGATAATTCATAGAAAATTCATTATAACTCCAAATTAAACCATTCCAATTCCTAAAATTTTGTAATAATATTCTCTACCATTTAGAATCACTGTTTTGACATGAACTCTGTCAGAAAATTTATTTATCATTTAATCATATTATAATCACCTTAAATCTTAGGAAATTCATAACTTGAATTCTATGGCTCAGAAATTAATAAATCTTTTTCCTGTGATCTTATTTTAATATGTAGATTATTAATATGCATTTTGGCATACATGTTTGGTGTAATGTTAATTTTGCCTATACACTGTTTGTTTGAATTGCTACGACTAGCAGTGAGGATACGTATCACCTGAAGATCATCCTGGTACCTGGAGTCTCAAGTCCCAGGCAAGTTGTGCCCTTGATCACTTCTTTTTACCCAGCCATGTTCTAATTAATCATAATGATCTGCATAGGTTAATTTTGATGGGACCCAATAGGTTACCCTAGTTTGTCTATCTTTATACCTTGTTTACCACTGAACTTTTTGGGTAGTACTTGCTAGTGCTTTATGTGGTTTTGGGTATGAAGATACACTTTATTCATGATTATACTTTTGTTATCATTTGTTATTTATGGTTCATGTTAAGATCATTATGTTAATTGGAACATGGAGCGACCACCCGGGAAAACAGTGCTACCACAAGGGAGGAATGGGACCCCTTGGCTGATTAATTAGGAAAGCTAGTGGAAGACTACCTTACCCGAAAGGGGCAAGGGCAGTAGGGGAGAGGTCAGTGTAGGGAGGCCCTCGGGAGGATTTTGCTGCGATGGCGGTCCTGCAAGGGATTCCTGCACTGAATCTTCCTATAAACTGTAGCGGGTTTTCGGAAGCTAGTGGAACTTTGTAAAGGCCTCGTAGTGGATCCCTAGCCATTCACCTCGGAAGTGTCTAAGGGCCTTGCAAACCCTGGCGACATGGGATACACGACTTGTGGGTAAAGATGCGCAACCTCTGCAGAGTGTAAAACTGGTATACTAGCCGTGCTCACGGTCATGAGCAGCTCGGACCCTCACATGGTTAATTATGGAACTAAATTCAATTTGTCATATGCATTGCATTGCAGGTGATGTTGTTACTCTTGTTCTATCACTTAATTGGGTTTGGTATTTACTTATACTTAGTAACTGCTAATAAAATTTTGACCAACTTTAAAAGCAATGCTCAGCTTTAACCATCTTCTTTGGTAAGCCTTACACTTCACGTGAGCTCCCACCTTTGGCGAGTTCATGCACATTATTCCCCACAACTTGTTGAGCGATGAACGTATGTGAGCTCACTCTTGCTGTCTCACATACACCACAGGTCAAGACCAGGTACTGCAGGATGATGCTCATGGAGGATGCTGTGATGAGATCGTGAGTGGTCTAGGCCGTCGTCTCCCAGTCAACTTTGGGTTGCTGGACCGTTGTCTCCTTATAATGTAATTATTTATTTTGTATAGAACTCTTGTTATATATAAAGATGTGACATTCGATCCTGTGCCATGATTCATCATATGTGTGAGACTTGGTCCCAGCACACCTGGTGATTATGTTAGCACCCGGGTTTTGGACCCCTAAAATCCGGGCGTTACAGCACCTACCAAGGGTGTCAATTCTACGCAAGGCAGACGCACCTACCCGCTCAGGCTCTGCAAACAATACCCATCACCTGGCCGTTTACTGTGTGGGGTCTGGACCTCGTCGGTCCCTTGTAGAAGGCACCCGGGGGCTACACGCACCTACTGGTTGCCATCGACAAATTCTCCAAGTGGATCGAGGTCCGACCCCTAAACAGCATCAGGTCCGAATAGGCGGTGGCATTCTTCACCAACATCATCCATCGCTTCAGGGTCCCAAACTCCATCATCACCCACAGCGGCACCCAGTTCACCGGCAGAAAGTTCCTGGACTTCTGCGATGATCACCACATCCGGGTAGACTGGGCCGCCGTGGCACACCCCATGACGAATGGGCAGGTAGGACGTGCCAACGACATGATTCTGCAAGGACTCAAGTCAAGGATCTACGGCGACCTCCACAAGTTCGGCAGGCGATGGATGAAGGAACTCCCCTTGGTGGTCTGGAGCTCGAAGGCAACACCGAGCCGAGCCACGGGCTTCACACCGTTCTTTCTAGTCTATGGGGCCGAGGCCATCTTGCCCACAGACTTAGAATATGGTTCCCCAAGGACGAGGGCCTACGACGACCGACGCAACCAGACCAACCGAGAAGACTCACTGGACCAGCTGGAAGAGGCTCGAGACATGGCCTTACCACACTCGGCGTGGTATCAGCAGTCCTTGCGACGCTACCACGCCCGAGGGGTTCGGATCCGAGACCTCCAGGTGGGAGACTTGGTGCTTCGGCTGTGACAAGACGCCCGAGGGCGCCACAAGCTCACACCTCCCTGGGAAGGGCCATTCATCATCGCTAAGATTTTGAAGCCTGGAACATACAAGCTGGCCAACAGTCAAGGCGAGGTCTATAGCAATGCTTGGAACATCCGATAGCTACGTCGCTCCTACCCTTAAGATGTTTTCAAGTCATTCATGCACCTCGTTTACATACCCAAGCAAAGTCTAACCTTCAAGGAAGGGTCAGCCTTGCCTCGGCAAAGCCCGACCCTCCCTCAGGGGCTAGAAGGGGGAACCCCCTCCGCGTCAAAATTTTCCTCGGAAAAGGTCTTTCTGCCAGAATACCTTTCGTGCTTTTCGACTACTTCGGTACTGGGATCATGAAAAAGGTGGAGTACGCATAAGCAGGCAAGGCCAGCCGAGCCGAGGGACTCCTACACCTCCGGGATACGGATACCTCACTCGTCACCTTCTGCGAGAAGTAGCTCGCGTTCGAATAAGCGATCCTGCTGACTGAACAAGTCTTAAGGCTCGAAAACTTTTTTGTCGAAACGATTTTTCGTGCCTTCTCGACTATATCGATAGCAGAATCCTACGGACGAGTAAGAGTACACGTAAGCGGCAAGGCCAACCGAGCCGAGGGACTCCTACGCCCCTGGGATACGGATACCTCACTCATCACCTTCCGTGAGAAGTAACTCTTGCTCGGACAAACAATTCTGTTACTGACAAATAAGTCCTGATGCTCGAAACAAGGGGAAAAGAAACGCAGCTTTACAACGCGACGACAATATGTTTGGGCCTCGGTGGCCGCAAAAAACATATGCATACTACAGACAAACCGATCCTGCAGGATCAGACGTCGATGGAGGGGGAGCAGCAGCACCCTCGGCGTCAACTCCACCATCGGCGAAGCCCGACCGAGCCTCGGACGGCAACACGGTCGGAGGATCTCCGCTCCGAAGGACGACGTCAGCACGACGCCCGGGCCATCGCCGCCAGGGACTCCTCCAGGAACCCGGCCCGAGCAGATGGCTCGGCCGGCCGCTTCGAAGCCTCAGCCAGCTGTCCCCCGAGGACACCAGCCCGGCTCGTGGCCTCGACAACTCGACTCCGGCATTGGTCCTGCCAGGGGACGACTCGGCCAGGCCCCGGTCGACAAAGCTTCCTTTTTCGAGCCAACTCCGCCCCTGTCCATGCTGACACCGCTGCCTCCGGCTCCGGCTCATCGCAGAGCGGCCGAGGGTTTCTTTGACTAAGCAAGTGAAGCCTTGGGCGGGAAGGGCGACTGAGCTGAGGGACTCCTACGCCTCCGGGATACGGATACCTCACTCATCACCTTCCGCACAGAGCAACTCACACTTGGTTAAGCAGTTCAGTTAGCCGATAGGCGAGTCCTAGTGCTCGAAATGAGGAAGAAACATGGCTTCACGCCAACATACATAAATGTTCAGGCCCCGACAGCCACAATGAACAATACGCCAGCACTCAAGGTGCCATTACAAACGGAACTCCGGTTCCGTTCCCGCGGGTATGAACAACCTCCATACCAGGAGGCCCGCGGGATGACGAGCTCCAAGCGACTCACCACCGCCCGCTCTGACAGCAGCGGCAACGACCTCCATCCCGGGCAACAAGACAGCTGCAGCAACGGCTTCCAGGCGGACGCTGCGGCAGAAAGGCTCTCGCCCACGAAGGACGAGAACCAGCCATTAGAGCCGGGGGACGGAGGTCTAGGGGTGCAGGCGGAGTAGGCAATCTCGTCGGCAGAGAAACCTTCTCTGGCTGCCACCACCTCAACACCACACCAGCGGGCGCCGGGCGCCTCAAAGCGCACCGGCAGGTCCTCGCTCCCGCCCTCGCCGGAGAAACCCCAGAACATGAGCACCGCCCTCGCGGCGCACGACGTGCTGGGCGACCCTCTGGCGCGGCTATCGGCCGAGGAAGACCTGGACGTGGCCGGCCCGTACGCGGCACGACCATCGCCCGTACGGAGGACGGAATGCTGCACCCTGGCTGGGCAGCAGCAGTTCGCCTTCCCGACATGGCTGAGGGAAGCCTCCGCGGGGCTGGAGGATGCCTTTCTCCCCCAAACGTCGGGGGAAGAAAAGGGTTACCGACCCACGCGGAGGCAACCCCCCACTCGGTGCGCTCCTCCGCCCCAGCAAGGATGATGAAGATCCTTGAAGCTGAGGGCGGGGCAGAGGCCGCAGCCCGGCTCGCTTCTCCCCACCATCGAACTGGTGGTCACCGTCTTGGGTGACCACTGGCGAGGGGATGCAGCCGGGCTGCCTGATGAAAATCCTTGAAGCCGAACGATGGCTGAAAGGTACCAACTTCCGCGAAGTTGCGTTCCTCCAACGACAGCAAGATGAAAGCGACGCGAGCGCTCCCCATCTGGGGGCTCGAAAGGTGGAAGGGCGTGATGCATGAGGAGAGTGCGAAGACATGGTTGCCATCCAAGGGGGTCGCCCTCCTTTTAAAGGCAACTCTCCCCACTTGCGTCCTCAGCCGGCGCGGACTGAGTCTTCTCCAACACGCTCCAAGGTCTTCCCCCTATGACACGGGGGATGGGTCCCACGCGTCATACAAGCTGGCCCAGGACAGAAGAGGCCAAACCTCTGCGCGCGGTACGCGTAACTGCCCAGCGGTTACAAGCGCTCCTCCACTTTCGCCCAGACCAGCGGGTGAAAGGGCGGACCGCCATGCAGGCGGCATGCAACCGCACCAAGGGGGCGCACCCTTTCGACTTCAATGCGTCCGACTTGGAGGTCCAGGCCCACACGTCATGTAACCGGCGCGCCGGTTACTACGTGCAAGAAACTGCACCGCCACTCACGCCATTACCGCGCCTTCTCGACTGCGAAACTGGTGCCGCGACTCGAGGCAACCCTGCGCATGGCCCAACAGTGCCAACCGAGCGCATCGGTCACGGGTCAGTCAGCCGCGGGAGAAGGCACGACGGTCGATATAGCCAGAAATGGGCCGGCAGTAATGGCAGAGGCAGGCGGGCGGAAGCAGCGGTCAAGTCGTCTGCAGGCTCACGTCCCCTCCTGGGACAACGAGAGAGCCCTCTCCCACGGCGTGAAGACGACGCGCCCGTGCTCCGTTCCTCGAACGGCTCGCGCACGCACAACGACTACCCCGCCAACCACTCGTCCCGTCGCATTAACTCTGCGGCAGGGCAGGCGGCACCTTTGGCAGGCGAAGCGGGCGACGCTTCACCTTCGCCATAATGACCGCGTGAGAAAAGGTGCGCCACGTCATTCAATTTCGTATCCTTTTCCACTTCTCCTTTCTCTCTCTTGCAACAGGGACCAGGAAAGGGGATACTCCGAAAGGGATCCTTCTCCGCGAAGGAAGCGGGCCCCGAGCCCCCCTACTGATCAGAGGTTCAAAGGCTGGCCCCTCGGAAGGGTTCAACAGCCGCCTCAGAGCACCCGGGCTCCGCGCCCACTACTGGTCAGAGGTTCGAAGGCTGGCCCCTCGGAAGGGTTCAACGGCCGCCTCAGAGCACGCAGAGCGAGGGATGACCCTAGGTACGTTCGATACATAACCAAGGCTCGGGCTACGCTCCCGAGGTACCCTAGGACATTTCCAAGACTAGCGGGAGCGAATTTGTAATGGAATCCCACCAGAGGGAGGCGTCGAGCCCTTGGACCCCGTCAAAAGGGGACCGGGTCCGGCGAATCACCCGTAGGTACTTTTGGAGCGCGCCTCCGGGCCACTAGCCGACACCTAACGAATGGGGCACGGGCGTCCACTCAGATTACACTTTAGCAACTCACTGGAGACACCATGTTCGGCACCCTCCGAGGGCAACATGGCGCTTTCCCCCCTCCTCCTTGCGGAAAGGTGACGCAGGAGCGTATGAAAAAAGCCGAGTCTGTCCTTGACCGTCCTCTCGCTCTGTGCGGAGGCTCGGGGGCTGCTCTCGCAAACCCGGCTCCGGCCAAACCGTTGACAGCGTCAACATACCAGCCCGAGAACTTGGGACTCGACTGTGCACCCGGGCTACAGCCAGCTCACATGAGGGAACAACCAAACCGGCCGAGCCATCACGAAAGGCATTAAGACCTCGAAAGGAGTCAAAACACTCCTCCGAGGCCTCAGGGGCTACACCGGGTGGGTGCGCTCGCGTGCACCCACCAGAACAAAATGCAACCGAGAAAGGTCGGTCCCCTTGCAAAAAAGTGCGACAAAAGCCTCCAAGCGAGTGCCAACACTCCCTTTGAGGCTCGGGGGCTACTGTCAGGGACCATAATTAGGGGTGCCCTCAAGACTCCTAATCTCAGCTGGTAAACCCCATCAGCACAAAGTTGCAAAGGCCTGATGGGAGCGATTCATGGCCAAGGCTCCGCTTAAGGGACACGATGCCGCCTCACCTGAGCCCGACCTCGGGCAAAGACAGCCGACCCCGGAAGATTCACGCCTCGCCCGAGGGTCCCCTCGAGCAATAGACGCACCATCGACTCGCCCGAGGCTCAGCTCAGGTAGGCTTCACAGAGAAGCAACATTGGCCAAATCGCCATACCAACCGACAATATCGCAGGAGCATTTAATGCAAGGATCGCCTGACACCTTATCCTGACGCGCGCTCTTCAGTCGACAGAGCCGAAGTGACCGCAGTCACTTCGCCGCAACACTGACCGACCTGACAAGAAAACAGCGTCGCCTGCCCCGCTCCGACTACCGTGCCACTCGCCAGAGTGAGGTTGATAGCGGCTAAGTCCAGCCTCGGGCGACATAGGAAGCTCCGCCTCACCCAACCCCAGGGTTCGGCCCCCGTCTCGGCTCCGGAAGACGACGAACTCCGCCTCGCCCGACCCCAGGGCTCGGACTCAGCCTCGACTCCGGAAGACGACGAACTCCGCCTCGCCTGACCCCAGGGCTCGGACTCGGCCTCGGCTCCCGAAGACGATGGACTCCGCCTCGCCCGACCCCAGGGCTCGGACTCAACCTCGACCTCGGAGGAATCGCCACCTCGCTCAAACTCAGGTCCAGACCGGCCACGTCGCCAGGAGGGTCATCATTACCCTGCCCCTAGCTAGCTCACAAGACTGGCGTCCCATCTGGCTCGCCCTAGCAAACAAGTAATGATGACACCCCGCATGCTCCATGACGACGACAGCTCCCAGCCCCTTACGACAGCCAGGATACGTCAGCAAGGATCCGACAGCCCCGACAGCTGTACTTCCGCAGGGCTCCAGCGCTCCTCCGACGGCCACGACATCACATGAACAGGGCGCCAAAACCTCTCCGACTGCCACGATGGCATGTACTTAGGGCTCTAGCTCCTCTTTGCTAGACACGTTAGCACACTGCTACACCCCCATTGTACACCTGGACCCTCTCCTTACGCCTATAAAAGGAAGGTCCAGGGCTCTCGTACGAGGAAGTTGGCCGCGTGGGAGAACGGGCCGACGCATAAGGCTCTCGCTCGCTCTCTCTCTCTCCCGCGCGAACGCTTGTAACCCCCTACTGCAAGCGCATCCATCCGCCCTGGGCGCAGGACAACACGAAGGCCACGGTTTCCCCTCACTATTCTCCCCCCTTTGTGTCCCGTCTCGCGCCGACCCATCTGGGCTGGGACACGCAGCGACAATTTACTCGTCGGTCCAGGGACCCCCCGGGGTCAAAACACCGACAATTCTCGTATTCCGCAAAGTTCCAATGCTCATTTGCTTTCCATTCCCCTCGGTAAACCTCCTCACTTTGATGGAGAGGACTACGGATTTTGGAGTCATAAAATGCGTAGCCACTTGTTCTCTCTCCATCCAAGTATATGGGAGATAGCAGAAAATGGAATGCAATTTGATAGTACGGATAGTCCCATGTTCATTAATGAACAAATTCACAAAAATGCACAAGCTGCTACTGTTCTTTTAGCATCATTGTGCAGGGATGAATACCATAAGGTGAGCGGCTTGGGTAACGCCAAGCAAATTTGGGACACCCTCAGGATCTCGCATGAGGGAAATGACGTCACCATGCTCACCAAGATGGAGTTGGTGGAGGGCGAACTAGGAAGATTCGCGATGATTAGGGGAGAGGAGCCAACCCAAATGTACAACAGGCTCAAGTCCCTCGTCAACAAAATAAGGAGCTATGGAAGCACGTGATGGACGGACCACGACGTCGTCCGCCTAATGCTAAGGTCTTTCACTGTCCTTGATCCACATCTTGTAAACAATATTCGTGAAAATCCTAGGTACACCAAGATGTCGCCCGAAGAAATACTTGGAAAGTTCATAAGCGGGCGGATGATGATCAAGGAGGCAAGATACGTCGATGAGGCGTTAAATGGTCCAATTCATGAGCCTCAAGCCATTGCTCTCAAGGCAACGAGTAGCAAGGAGGCGCTACCTAGCAAGGCGGCGCAAGTTGAGGCGGTGGGGCTCAATGAGGAAGAAATGGCCCTCATCATCAAGCGCTTCAAGGCGGCGCTAAAGGGTCGCAAGGAGCATCCCAAAAAGAACAAGACAAAGGGAAAGCGCTCCTGCTTCAAGTGCGGTAAGGTTGGTCACTTTATTGCTAATTGTCCCGATAATGATAGTGATCAGGATCAAGAAAAGAAGAGGGAAAAGAAGAAGACTTACAAGAAGGCTAAGGGCGAGGCACACCTTGGCAAGGAATGGGACTCGGATTGTTCATCGTCCGACTCCAACGACGAAGGACTCGCCGCCTTGGCCTTCAACAAATCATCCCTCTTCCCCAACGAGCATCACACCTACCTCATGGCAAGGGAAAAGAAGGTAAGCACTCGTAATACTAGTACTTATGCTTCTTCAAGTGATGATGAATCTAGTGATGATGAAATAGACTATGCATGTTTATTCAAAGGTTTAGATAGAACCAAAATTGATAAAATCAATGAATTAATTGATGCTTTAAATGAGAAGAATAGATTGTTAGAAAAGCAAGAGGACCTTTTATATGAAGAACATGATAAATTTGTTAGTGCGCAAAATTCTCTTGCTCTAGAAGTTAAAAGAAATGAAGTGCTTTCATGTTAATTGTCTACATGCCATGAATCTATCTCTAGCTTAAAAAGTATTAATGATGACTTGAGTGCTAAGTTAGAAATAGCTAATATATCAACCTCTTATGTAGAACATGTTGTGATTTGCAATAGGTGTAAAGATTTTAATGTTGATGCCTGTAGTGAACACCTAGTTTCTATTTCTAAACTAAGTGATGAAGTGGCTAGTCTTAATGCTCAACTTAAGACTAGCAAAAATGAATTTGATAAATTAAAATTTGCAAGGGATGCCTACACTATTGGTAGACACCCCTCAATTAAGGATGGGCTTGGCTTTAAGAAGGAAGCCAAGAACTTAACAAGTCATAAGGCTCCCATTTCCGCTATGGAAAAAGGGAAGGCTCCTATGACTAGTAGCAATCAAAAGAATCATGCCTTCATTTATAGTGATAGGAAATTCTCTAGAAATGCTTGTAGGAATTATTCTTATGATTCACATGCTAAAATTGTTTCTAGTTCTTGTATGCATGGTAGAAATATGGCTATGAAAGATTCTAGAAATGTTCATTATGATAGGAGTTGTAATGCGTTTAACTCTCATGCCATGATTGCCTCGAGTTCAAACTTTAATGGTAGATCTAGGAAGAATGTTTTGTCTCATGCTCCTAGAAAAGTATATAATAGATCTACCACTGTCTTTCATGCTTGCAATGCTAAGTTTATTCTTTCATGTAAAAATAAAAAGGTGATTGCTAAAAAGGTGGGAGCCAAATGTAAGGGAGATAAAACTTGCATTTGGGTTCCTAAGACTATTGTCACTAACCTTGTAGGACCCAACAAGAGTTAGGTACCTAAGACCCAAGCCTAATTTGCCTTGCAGGTTTATGCATCCGGGGGATCAAGCTGGATTATCGACATCGGATGCACAAACCACATGACGGGGGAGAAGAAGATGCTCACCTCCTACGTCAAGAATAAAGGTTCCCAAGATTCAATCATATTCGGTGACGGGAATCAAGGCAAGGTTAAAGGCTTAGGCAAGATTGCCATCTCAAATGAGCACTCTATCTCCAATGTATTTTTAGTAGAGTCGCTAGGTTATAATCTTTTGTCGGTTAGTCAATTGTGTAATATGGGATATAATTGCTTATTCACAAATGTAGATGTGTCTGTCTTTAGAAGGAGTGATGGTTCATTAGCTTTTAAGGGTGTACTAGACGGCAAACTCTATTTAGTTGATTTTGCAAAGGAGGAGGCCGGTCTAGATGCATGCTTAATTGCTACGACTAGCATGGGCTGGTTGTGGCATCGTTGTCTAGCACATGTGGGGATGAAGAACCTTCACAAAATTCTAAAGGGAGAACATGTGTTAGGTCTAACAAATGTGCATTTCGAAAAAGATAGACCTTGTGCAGCTTGTCAAGCAGGTAAACAAGTGGGAAGTGCTCATCACATCAAAAACGTGATGACTACATCAAGACCCCTGGAGCTGCTGCATATGGACCTCTTCGGACCCGTCGCCTACCTCAGCATCGGGGGAAGTAAGTATGGTTTAGTAATTGTTGATGATTTTTCCCGCTTCACTTGGGTATTCTTTTTGCAGGATAAATCTGAAACCCAAGGGACCCTCAAGCGCTTCCTAAGAAGAGCTCAAAATGAGTTTGAGCTCAAGGTGAAGAAGATAAGGAGCGACAATGGGTCCGAGTTCAAGAACCTTCAAGTAGAGGAGTACCTTGAGGAGGAAGGAATCAAGCACGAGTTCTCCGCTCCCTACACACCACAGCAAAATGGTGTGGTAGAGAGGAAGAACCGGACGCTCATAGACATGGCGAGGACGATGCTTGGAGAATTCAAGACGCCCGAGCGGTTTTGGTCGGAAGCTATGAACACGGCTTGCCACGCCATAAACCGGGTCTACCTTCATCGCCTCCTCAAGAAGACGTCATACGAGCTTCTAACTGGTAACAAACCCAACGTCTCTTATTTTCGAGTTTTTGGGAGTAAATGCTACATTCTTGTGAAGAAAGGTAGAAATTCAAAATTTGCTCCCAAAGCTGTAGAAGGGTTTTTGTTAGGTAATGACTCAAATACAAAGGCATATAGAGTCTTCAACAAATCATCGGGTTTGGTTGAAGTCTCTAGCGACGTTGTATTTGATGAGACTAATGTCTCTCCAAGAGAGCAAGTTGAGCTTGATGATGTAGATGAGGATGATGTTCCAACGGACGTGATTCGTACCATGGCGATTGGAGACGTGCGACCGCAGGAACACAAGGAACAAGATCAGCCTTCTTCCTCAATAATGGTGCAACCCCCAACTCATGATGATGAACAGGTTCCTCAAGAAGAGGCGTGTGATCAAGGGGGGCACAAGATGTCCAAGTTGAAGAGGAAGAAGCACCACAGGCCCCTCCAACTCAAGTTCGAGCGATGATTCAAAGGAACCATCCCGTCGACCAGATTTTGGGTGACATTAGCAAGGGAGTAACCACTCGCTCTATATTATTTAATTTTTGTGAGCATTACTCTTTTGTCTCTTCTATTGAGCCTTTTAGGGTAGAAGAGGCCTTGCTAGATCCGGACTGGGTGTTGGCCATGCAGGAAGAGCTCAACAACTTCAAGCGTAATGAAGTTTGGACACTAGTGCCACGTCCCAAGCAAAATGTTGTGGGAACCAAGTGGGTGTTCCACAACAAACAGGATGAGCACGGGGTGGTGACGAGGAACAAGGCTCGACTTGTGGCAAAAGGTTATGCCCAAGTCGCAGGTTTGGACTTTGAGGAGACTTTTGCTCCTGTGGCTAGGCTAGAGTCGATTCGTATTTTGTTAGCCTATGCCGCTCACCATTCTTTCAGGTTGTACCAAATGGATGTTAAGAGCGCCTTCCTCAACGGGCCAATCAAGGAGGAGGTGTACGTGGAGAAACCCCCTGGCTTTAAGGATGAATGGTACCCCGACCACATGTGTAAGCTCTCTAAGGCGCTCTATGGACTTAAGCAAGCCCCAAGAGCATGGTATGAACGCCTTAGAGACTTTTTAATTGCTAATGCTTTCAAGGTTGGGAAAGCCGATCCAACTCTTTTCACTAAGACATGTGATGGTGACTTATTTGTGTGCCAAATTTATGTCGATGACATAATATTTGGTTCTACTAACCAAAAGTCTTGTGAAGAGTTTAGCAGGGTAATGACTCAAAAGTTTGAGATGTCGATGATGGGCGAGTTGAACTACTTCCTTGGGTTCCAAGTGAAACAACTCAAGAACGGCACTTTCATTTCCCAAACAAAGTATACGCAAGACTTGCTCAAGCGGTTTGGGATGAAGGACGCCAAGCCCGCAAAGACTCCAATGGGAACTGACGGACACGTCGACCTCAACAAAGAAGGTAAGTCCGTTGATCAAAAAGCATACCGGTCCATGATAGGTTCCTTGCTTTATTTATGTGCTAGTAGACCGGATATTATGCTTAGTGTATGCATGTGTGCTAGATTTCAATCCGATCCAAGGGAGTGTCACTTAGTGGCTGTGAAGCTAATTCTTAGATATTTAGTCGCTACGCCATGCTTCGGGATCTGGTATCCAAAGGGGTCTACCTTTGACTTAATTGGATATTCAGACTCCGATTATGCTAGATGTAAGGTCGATAGGAAGAGTACATCAGGGACGTGCCAATTTCTAGGAAGGTCCCTGGTGTCGTAGAGTTCTAAGAAACAAACCTCCGTTGCCCTATCCACCACTGAGGCCGAGTACGTTGCAGCAGGACAGTGTTGCGCACAACTACTTTGGATGAGGCAAACTCTCTGGGACTTTGGCTTCAATCTGAGCAAAGTCCCACTCCTATGTGACAATGAGAGTGCTATCCACATGGCGGACATCCTGTTGAGCACAGCCGCACAAAGCACATTGACATCCGGCATCACTTTTTGAGAGACCACCAGCAAAAGGGAGATACTGAAGTGTTTTATATTAGCACCGAGAACCAGCTAGCCGATATCTTTACCAAGCCTTTAGATGAAAAGACCTTTTGCAGGCTGCGTAGTGAGCTAAATGTCTTAGATTCGCGGAACTTGGATTGATGTGTAGCATACATGTGTATTATGCTTTGATCATGTTTCCTTATATTTTTGTTTATTTATGGTGCTCAAGTTGTACAAACACTCCCCGGACCTCAAAAGTCCATTTGCGAGTGATGCACATATTTAGGGGGAGATGTGCTACAACTTGACCCTTTGAGACTAACCATGTGTTTGAGCTTGATTGATTTAGTCCCAAAGGTGGATTGAAAGGGAAAGGTGAACTTGGACCATGCAAGACTTCCACTGCACTCCGATGAGAGGGTAACTTACTCCAAGTTCATCTCAATACCCTTATTGCCTTTTTACTCTCATTTGAAGATTTTGGTGAGGCAATGGAGTTTAAGGGCCAAGATTGATCCCGTTTTGGTGCTTGATGCCAAAGGGGGAGAAAATAAGGCCAAAGCAAGAAATGGATCAGCTACCACTTGAGAATTTTGAAAATAATAGAATTAGAGCTTTTGGTTTGTCAAAATACTCTTATTGTCTCTTATTGTCAAATGTTGGTCTCTTGTTGGGATAATGGTTGATTATGGGAAAAAGGGGGAGTTTTTGAGGGATAATGGTTGATTATGGGAAAAAGGGGGAGTTTTTGAATCCTTGATCAATTTCTCTTGGAATACCTCTCTCTATGCCTCAACAAGTGATTTTGACTTAGAGATAGGAAATTGAGTTTGATTTGCAAAAACAAACCAAGTGGTGGCAAAGAATGATCCAAATATGCCAAATTTAAATCAAAACAAATTTGTGTTCTCATTTGCATTGATGTTGCACTTCCTTTAGTTGCTTTTTGTTGGTGTTGGCATAAATCACCAAAAAGGGGGAGATTGAAAGGGAAATGTGCCCTTGGGCCATTTCTAAGTATTTTGGTGATCAAGTGCCAACACAAATGGTTTAATGTGAAACTATGCCAAATGGTGGAAGAAGTGCAAAGTCAACACAAAGGTATGATTCTAGACTTAGTACATTGGTTTTTGTGTACTAACATATTTGTCTAAGTGCTAGAATCAGAGAAAATACAATTGGAAAAGACTTGGCTCGAGCAGCCAAGACTCTGCTCAGTCTGGGTGCACCGGACAGTGTCCGGTGCGCCAGGCTGGCATCTGATCAACTGGCTGCTTTCGGGTCTCGATGGCGGCGTACGGCTATAAATCACCGGACTGTCCGGTGGTGCACCGGACAGTGTCCGGTGAGTCGGCTGTGGCGAAGTCGCTGCTCTCGGGAACCAAGTCAACAACATACGACTATAATTCACCGGACTGTCTGGTGAGTCATCGGACTGTCCGGTGAGCCAACGGTCGGGCGCGCCAACGGTCGGCCACGCAATCCGCGCGTGACGCGTGGTTGAGCCAACGGTCAGATGGGGGCACCGGACTGTCCGGTGTGCACCGGACAGTGTCCGGTGCGCCAACGGCTCCAAGTCTCCAACGGTCGGCTGTGCCAGAATAGGAAAGAAATCCGCACCGGACAGTGTCCGGTGGTTCACCGGACTGTCCGGTGCGCCATTCGACAGGAGGCAAGAATTGCCTTCCTGGATTGCTCTCAACGGCTCCTAGCTGCCTTGGGGCTATAAAAGAGACCCCTAGGCGCATGGAGGAGCACACCAAGCATCCCTTGAGCATTCCTAAGCACCAAAACTTCATTTCCGCGCATTCGATTCTTTGTGATAGCAACTAGAGCTCCATTTGAGTAGAGAACTCTTCGAGTTGCGTTGAGAGCTCGTGTTGTGACTTGTGTGCGTATTGTTGCTCTGATTTTGTGTCCTGTGTGTGTTGCTCATCCCATCCTTACTTCCATGATTCTTTGTGATAATCAAATTGTAAGGCCGAGAGGCTCCAAGTTGTGGAGATTCCTCGCAAGCGGGATATAGTGAAACAAAAGCAAAACACCGTGATATTCAAGTTGGTCTTTGGACCGCTTGAAAGGGGTTGAGTGCAACCCTCGTTCGTTGGGACGCCACAACGTGGAGTAGGCAAGTGTTGGACTTGGCCGAACCACGGGATAAACCACTGTGCCTCTCTGTGTTGATCTTTTTATGGTTATTGTGTTTTGCAAGAACTCATCTCTAGCCACTTGGTTTCATTGTGCTAACACTTAATCAAGTTCGTGGCTTTGAGTTTAAGTTTTTTACAGGATCACCTATTCACCCCCCTCTAGGTGCTCGCAAAACAACGTCGAGGGTGCTGCTGCTCCCCCTACCGATGCCCGAACCTGCAGGAACAATTTGTCTGTAGCATGCGCATGCTTTTTCGCGGCCGCCGAGGCCTAAACACTTTATCGTCGTGTTTAAAAAGCTGCATCTTCTCTCCTCTTGTTTCGAGCATCACGACTTGTCTATGTCGGTGTTTTGGGTCCGACCGCACACCCGGGGTTACCCCTCAAGGTGCTTTTAGAAGTAGGACGGTGTTATCGACTGTAGCTCAATGGTTCATGCCGGTTGCACGAGAAATAGTAGACAATGGTTTACAGGTTCGAGCCGCTTTGAAATGCGTAACACCCTACGTCCTGGTGAGAGTGCTTTATGTGGTGGGTTACAAGGTAGTTCTCTGGTGCGAGGAACGTAGAGAGTTGGGGTGGATGGTTGAGTAGTGAGTTCGATCTCTTCTGAAGGGGTGCCCCCTAGGCCTTATATATTCGACCGTGGGGCAATACATGCAGATATGATAATCACGTGCACCTAAGAAATAGTGAACCGATTGAGTCCATCTTCCTAGAGTTCCGCCGACCCATCCTCGCTCGGTTCCGTTGTACGGGCCTCCAGCGCGGGAAGGTCGGGTCTCTGTTGTGATTACTCGCTCGAAGTCATTGGGTCGTCTTGGCTTACTCCAATCTGGCCTTATGTCGATCTGCTTCATTGGTCGTTCCTCCCCAGGCCCACGAAGGGATGACCTTACGATTTATTGGGCCCTTGGGCCTTTCGTGAGGTCTTTTATCCTTCTAGTGGACCCGGGGGATATCTATCCCCCACAAGCCCCCGATCTTTGGGTTGATTTTGAATAATCGGCCCAAAGATCCTAAGTCCAGCTTGTGGTCTTTGTTTGTAATAGGAAGTACTTTCTGGGTAATCCAGTAAAAATGATTTCTTACTGTCTCCTTCTTCTTTTATCACTCGAAAATTGGTGTTCTGTCTCAGACTCTTGCTTCGGAGGTCAGCATTTCGTACTGCAGGACTTCGAACTTCATTGGGCGCACCAAAGGTGCACCCAATGGGTGTAGCCTCCGAGCTTCGAGTGGATTTTTGAAAATAATCCACTCGAAGGTCTTCACTTTGAGTATTATCAGAAATCACTTCCATCCTCCACTTGTATTTTGTCGGAGGTCAACCTTGTATTGATCTTACCCTATGCTTTAGAGGTCAGCATTGTCTTGATCCGAGATGATGATTCATTGGGTGTGCCGAAGGTGCTCCCAATGGGTGTAGCCCCCGAGCTTCGAGTGGACTTTTGAAAATAATTCACTCGAAGATCTTCATTTTATGCCTTTTTCCAGTAATCTTCTTCCCTTTTTGCCGAATGCCTTGGAGGTCAGCACTATGTTATTGATATTATGCTTTAGAGGTCAGCGTATATTTTGTCTTTGAGACCGAGTTCGTGATCTGCCCATATCTTGCTAGACAGTGCAATTTATTTGATCTGTGACTGATTGGACGTTCGACAGGTGACCCTTGGCTAGTCTTTGTTATCACTTCTTGCTTCAAGGCTTCTGTCGATTAGACTTGTACCTTATTGGCTATATTTGGCTTTCCTTTGATCCTTGTTGATATCTCACTTTTGTCTTGAAGTATTCATTGCACGTGCTGCACGGATGTGACAGTTTTAAAAAATATACTGGTATTTCCTGGGCGTCCCCCCCAATGGGTGTAGGCAAGAGACGGCTTGGTACACTGAGTGTTTTAGCAAACTGTCTCTGAGTAGTAACTTGATGTGACCGCGGGTGTAATCATATCGCCCGCGCAGTTGACTGGAGTCCCAATGGGTGTTGTGTTGCGTGAAACGGCGTCAGCCGCCTGACGTGTCTTCAGACGGTTTGAATTGCATATTGAATTTTTGCGACTGTTCAGTGGCCGTGGTAGGAGGTGAGCGGTTGCCTTCTTCTTCTATAAATAGTGTTCTTGCTTCCCCGACATTTTCACATCTCTTACTGCTCTCTGCTGCTTGCTCTCTTCTTCTTCCTTCTTCTTCACCATGGGCAAGAGTAAGAAGGGTAGTGGTTCTTCGCCTCGTTCTGGTGACAAGCACAAACGTGAGCCGACTCCTCCCTCGGAGGACTTCGGCAACTCAGTGTACTCGGAGGAGGAGTTCTCCTCCGAGTCCGAGGGGTCTCCGGCCCCCGTCTCTCCCCCAGCGTCGTCTGATGATTCAGATGACTCCTAGGGGATTGCCACGGAGGTCTGGACCTACATCCGGGCTATCGAGCGCGCGGGGCTCAAGGGCTCAGATGAGTCGGAGTACTCCTCAGACTCGTCCGAGGAGGGCAGCGGCGGAGACGACAACGACGACGGAGGCGACGGCGATGGCGGCGACGGCAGCTGCAAGGGCGGTGACGGCAGCGGCAAGGGCGGCAACGGCAACGGCAAGGGTGGCGACGGCAGCGGCAAGGGCAGCAGCAGGGGCAGCAACCAGGCCAGTGGCTAGATGCCATTGGTTTTTAGATATTAGTATAGATTAGTAGTAGAAATAATATTAGTGAAATAATGTAGTAATAGCTAGTAGTATAGAATAGTGGTAATGTAGTGTAGTAGTAGTAGTAGGGAAGTATCAACTCATAACGAGTTGATTTGTAAGTTCTGTAGCTTCCCTTTATGAAGAACGATTTCGTCTCCTCCTGTGTTGATTACTTTGCCTCCTGGTCGGTTGATGATCGTCGCAATATTTATTGCCCATGATGTTCTCTGTCTGCTATGCTTAAGTAGTAACTTGGAGTTCTCGAATCATTCTTCCGTTCGTTTTATCTGCAACGTCAATGCCTCGGAAGTAACGACCGAGTTATTATTGACAGCGTTAGCACTTCTGAAGTAGCGTCCGAATGATGGCGGGGCCACGTCGGTGTTTTAGAGGTAACAGCCGAGTGACTGATGGCAACGTCGGCGTTTTAGAGGTAACAGTCGAGTGACTGACGACAACGTCGGCGTTTTAGAAGTAACAGCCGAGTGACTGACGGCAACGTTGGCATTTTAGAAGTAACAGCCGAGTGAAGTCAAGTACTGTCAGCGTTTTTAGAAACAACGGCTGAGTCAATTTGGGCCGCGTCGGCCGTTTTGGAAATAACGGCCGAGTGATAACATGGCACGCCGACTTTTTTAGAAATAGTAGCTGAGTGATGACGTGGCACGCCAGTGTTTTAGAAATAACCGCTGGGTGATGACTGGGCACTTTTTGGAAACGGCATCTGGCCCGGGAAAACCCTATATGTACTGCACTATAAAGCACCAAGACTTTGATTCCGTGCATTTGATTCTTTGTGAGAGCAACTAGAGCTCTATTTGAGTTGTGAACTCGTCGGGTTGTGTTGGGAGCTCTTGTTGCGATTTGTGTGCGTGTTATCGCTCTGATTTTGTGTCTTGTGTGCGTTGCTCATCCCTCCCTTACTTCGTGCTTCTTTGTGAACATCAAAGTGTAAGGGCGAGAGGCTCCAAGTTGTGGAGATTCCTCGAGAACGGGATATAGAAAAGCAAAGCAAAACACCGTGGTATTCAAGTGGGTCTTTGGACCGCTTGAGAGGGGTTGATTGCAACCCTCGTCCGTTGGGACGCCACAACGTGGAGTAGGCAAGCATTGGACTTGGCCGAACCACAGGATAAACCACTGTGTCTATCTGTGTTGATCTTCTTGTGGTTATCGGGTCTTGCTTAGACTCCTCTCTAGCCACTTGGCATTATTGTGCTAACGCTTAATCAAGTTTTGGTGGTCTTAAGTTTAAGCTTTTATAGGATCACCTATTCACCCCCCTCTAGGTGCTCTCAATTGGTATCAGAACCGTTCTCTTCATGAAGGGACTAATCGCCCGAAGAGATGGATCCTAAGGGCAAGGGGATTGTGATCAATGATAAGCCGAAGGATGACAAGCCTACCGACTCGGGCTCGGGCCACAAACGAAAAGATGGGAAGAAGAAGAAGACAAGACGCATCAAGGAGATCATCTACTACGACGAAAGCGACGAGTCCACTTCTTCCCAAAAGGACGACGACAACGACTACGAGAAAAAGAAGATAGTTAACTCAAACTTTTCTTTCGATTATTCTCGTATTCCTTATAGTTCAAATGCACATTTTCTTTCCATTCCTCTTGGCAAGCCTCCACACTTTGATGGGGAGGACTATGGATTTTGGAGCCACAAAATGCGTAGTCACTTGTTCTCTCTCCATCCAAGCATATGGGAGATTGTAGAGAGTGGAATGAAATTTGATAGCTCGGATAGTCCCATGTTTATAAATGAACAAATCCATAAAAATGCACAAGCTACTACTGTCCTTTTAGCATCTTTGTGCAGGGAAGAGTACAATAAGGTGAGCAGCTTGGACAATGCCAAGCAGATCTGGGACACCCTTAGGATCTCACATGAGGGGAACGACGTCACCATGCTCACCAAGATGGAGTTGGTGGAGGGCGAGCTTGGGAGATTTGCAATGATAAGGGGAGAGGAGCCACCCCAAACATACAACCGGCTCAAGACCCTCATCAACAAAATAAGGAGCTACGGAAGCACGCGATGGACGGACCACGATGTCGTTCGCCTAATGCTAAGGTCTTTTACTGTACTTGATCCACATCTGGTGAACAATATTCGTGAAAATCCTAGGTACACCAAGATGTCGCCCGAAGAAGTTCTTGGGAAGTTCGTAAGCGGGCGAATGATGATCAAGGAGGCGAGATACGTGGACGACGCGTTGAATGGTCCAATCAATGAGCCTCAACCCGTTGCTCTCAAGGCAACGAGTAGCAAGGAGGCGCTACCTAGCAAGGTGGCGCAAGTTGAGGCGGCGGGACTAAATGAGGAAGAAATGGCCCTCATCATCAAGCGCTTCAAGACGGCGCTAAAGGGCCGCAAGGAGCATCCCAAGAAGAACAAGACGAAGGGAAAGCGCTCCTGCTTCAAGTGCGGTAAGATTGATCATTTTATTGCTAATTGTCCCGATAATGATAGTGACCAGGAACAAGAGAAGAAAGGGGAAAAGAAGAAGAAGTACAAGAAGGCTAAGGGCGAGGCACATCTTGGCAAGGAGTGGGACTCGGATTGCTCTTCATCCGACGATGAAGGACTCGCCGCCACCGCCTTCAACAAATCGGCCCTCTTCCCCAACAAGCGTCACACATGCCTCATGGCGAAGGAGAAGAAGGTATGTACTCGAAATACTACTTATGCTTCTTCAAGTGAGGACGAGTCTAGTGATGATGATGAAATAGATTATTCATGTTTATTCAAGGGCCTAGATAGAACCAAGGTTGATAAAATTAATGAATTAATTGATGCCTTGATTGATAAGAATAGGTTATTAGAAAAGCAAGAAGATTTGTTGTATGAACAACATGATAAATTTGTAGAGGCACAAAAATCTTATGCTTTAGAAGTTAAAAGGAATGAAATGCTTTCTTGTGAACTATCTACTTGCCATGAGACAATTTCTAGCTTAAGGAGCATAAATGATGATTTGAATGCTAAGTTAGAAATAGCTAGTAAATCAACATCTTGTGTAGAAAATGTTGTAATTAGTAATAGGTGTAAAGATTTTAATATTGATGCTTGTAGCAAACACCTAGCTTCAATTTCTAGATTGAATGATGAAGTGGCTAGTCTTAATGCCCAACTTAAGACTAGCAAAAGTGAATTCGATAAGCTAAAATTTGCAAGGGATGCCTACACGATTGGTAGACACCCCTCAATTAAGGATGGACTTGGCTTCAAGAGGGAAGCCAAGAACTTGACATGTCATAAGGCTCCCATCTCCATCAAGGAGAAAGGAAAGGCCCCTATGGCAAATAGTATTCAAAAGAACCATGCTTTCTTATACCATGATAGGAAATATTCTAGGAATGTTCATCATGATAGAAATTGCAATAATGTTGTTTCACATGCTTATGATTCATATGCTATGACTGCTTCTAGTTCTCATGTTGTGCATGGTAGAGATATGCCTAGGAAAAATATTCATCATGTGCCTAGAAAGAATATTGATCATGTTCCTAGGAAAGTAATTAATGAACCTTCTACAATTTTTCATACTTGCAATTCTTCCTTTGCTATTTGTAGAAAGGATAAGAAGGTAATTGCTAGGAAATTAGGGGCAAGGTGCAAGGGAGATAAAACTTGCATTTGGGTCCCTAAAACCATTGTGACTAACCTTGTAGGACCCAACAAGAGTTGGGTACCTAAAACCCAAGCCTAAATTGGCCTTGCAGGTTTATGCATCCGGGGGTTCAAGCTGGATTATCGACAGCGGATGCACAAACCACATGACGGGGGAGAAGAAGATGTTCACCTCCTACGTCAAGAACAAGGATTCCCAAGATTCAATCATATTCGGTGATGGAAACCAAGGCAAGGTGAAAGGGTTAGGGAAGATTGCTATTTCATCCGAGCACTCTATTTCTAATGTATTTTTAGTTGAGTCACTTGGATATAATTTGTTATCTGTTAGTCAATTATGCAATATGGGATATAATTGTTTATTCACAAATGTAGATGTGTCTGTCTTTAGAAGGTGTGATGGTTCACTAGCTTTTAAAGGTGTACTAGACGACAAACTTTATTTAGTTGATTTTGCAAAAGAGGAGGCCGGTCTAGATGCATGCTTAATTGCTAAGACTTGCATGGGCTGGCTATGGCATCACCGTTTAGCACATGTGGGGATGAAGAACCTTCACAAGCTTCTCAAGGGAGAACACGTGATAGGTCTAACTAACGTGGATTTCGAAAAAGATAGACCTTGTGCAGCTTGTCAAGCAGGTAAACAGGTGGGAAGCTCTCATCATTCAAAAAATGTGATGACCACATCAAGACCTTTGGAGATGCTTCATATGGACCTCTTCGGACCCGTCGCCTATCTAAGCATAGGAGGAAGTAAGTATGGTCTTGTTATAGTTGATGATTTTTCCTGCTTCACTTGGGTATTCTTTTTGCAGGATAAATCTGAAACCCAAGAGACCCTCAAGCGCTTCCTAAGGAGAGCTCAAAATGAGTTTGAGCTCAAGGTGAAGAAGATAAGGAGCGACAACGGGTCCGAGTTCAAGAATCTTCTAGTGGAGGAGTACCTTGAGGAGGAAGGGATCAAGCACGAGTTCTCCGCTCCCTACACACCACAACAAAATGGTGTGGTAGAGAGGAAGAACAGGACACTCATCGATATGGAGAGGACGATGCTTGGAGAGTTCAAGACCCCCGAGCGCTTTTGGTCGGAAGCCGTGAACACGGCTTGCCATGCCATCAACCGGGTCTACCTTCACCGCCTCCTCAAGAAGACTTCATATGAGCTTCTAATCGGTAACAAACCCAATGTGTCTTACTTTCGTGTATTTGGGAGCAAATGCTACATTCTAGTGAAGAAAGGTAGAAATTCTAAGTTTGCTCCCAAAGCTGTAGAAGGGTTTTTGTTAGGTTATGACTCAAATACAAAGGCGTATAGAGTCTTCAACAAATCATCGGGTTTAGTTGAAGTCTCTAGCGACGTTGTATTTGAAGAGACTAATGGCTCTCCAAGAGAGCAAGTTGTTGATCTTGATGATGTAGATGAAGAAGACGTTCCAACGGCCGCGATACGCACCATGACGATTGGAGATGTGTGGCCACAGGAACAAAAGGAGCAAGATCAACCTTCTTCCTCAACGATGGTGAATCCCCCAACTCAAGATGATGAACAGGTTCATCAAAAGGAGGCGTGTGATCAAGGGGGAGCACAAGATGATCATGTGATGGAGGAAGAAGCACAACCGGCACCTCCAACCCAAGTTCGAGCGACGATTCAAAGGAATCATCCCGTCGACCAAATTTTGGGTGATATTAGCAAGGGAGTAACTACTCGCTCTAGATTGGTGAATTTTTGTGAGCATTAGTCTTTTGTCTCTTCTATTGAGCCTTTCAGGGTAGAAGAGGCCTTGCTAGATCCGGACTGGGTGTTGGCCATGCAGGAAGAGCTCAATAATTTCAAGAGGAATGAAGTTTGGACACTGGTGCCTCGTCCCAAGCAAAATGTTGTGGGAACCAAGTGGGTGTTCCGCAACAAACAGGACGAGCACGGGGTGGTGACGAGGAACAAGGCTCGACTTGTGGCAAAAGGTTATGCCCAAGTCGCAGGTTTGGACTTTGAGGAGACTTTTGCTCCTGTGGCTAGGCTAGAGTCCATTCGTATTTTGCTAGCATATGCCGCTCACCATTCTTTCAGGTTGTTTCAAATGGATGTGAAGAGCGCTTTCCTCAACGGGCCAATCAAGGAGGAGGTGTACGTGGAGCAACCCCCTGGCTTCGAGGATGAACGGTACCCCGACCATGTGTGTAAGCTCTCTAAGGCGCTCTATGGACTTAAGCAAGCCCCAAGAGCATGGTATCAATGCCTTAGAGACTTTTTAATTGCTAATGCTTTCAAGGTTGGGAAAGCCGATCCAACTCTTTTCACTAAGACTTGTGATGGTGATCTTTTTGTGTGCCAAATTTATGTCGATGATATAATATTTGGTTCTACTAATCAAAATTCTTGTGAAGAGTTTAGCAGGGTGATGACGCAGAAATTCGAGATGTCGATGATGGGCGAGTTGAACTACTTCCTTGGGTTCCAAGTGAAGCAACTCAAGGACGGCACCTTCATCTCCTAAACGAAGTACACGCAAGACTTGCTAAAGCAGTTTGGGATGAAGGACGCCAAGCCCGCAAAGACTCCGATGGGAACTGACGGACACACCGACCTCAACAAAGGAGGTAAGTCCGTTGATCAAAAGGCATACTGGTCAATGATAGGGTCTTTACTTTATTTATGTGCTAGTAGACCGGATATTATGCTTAGCATATGCATGTGTGCTAGATTTCAATCCGATCCAGGGGAGTGTCACCTTGTGGCCGTGAACCGAATCCTTAGATATTTAGTCGCTACGCCTTGCTTCGGGATCTGGTATCCAAAGGGGTCTAACTTTGACTTGATTGGATATTCAGACTCCGACTATGCTGGATGTAAGGTCGATAGGAAGAATACATCGGGGACATGCCAATTCTTAGGAAGGTCCCTGGTGTCATGGAATTCTAAGAAACAAACTTCCGTTGCCCTATCCACCGCTGAGGCCGAGTACGTTGCCACAGGACAGTGTTGCGCGCAACTACTTTGGATGAGGCAAACCCTCCGGGACTTTGGCTACAATCTGAGCAAAGTCCCACTCCTATGTGACAGTGAGAGTGCTATCCGCATAGCGGAAAATCCTGTTGAGCATAGCCGCACAAAGCACATTGACATCCGGCATCACTTTTTGAGAGACCACCAGCAAAAGGGAGATATCGAAGTGTTTTATGTTAGCACCGAGAACCAGCTAGCCGATATCTTTACCAAGCCTTTAGATGAGAAGACCTTTTGCAGGCTGCGTAGTGAGCTAAATGTCTTAGATTCGCGGAACTTGGATTGATTTATAGCATACATGTGTTTATGCCTTGATCATGTTCCTTATGCATTTTGTTGTTTACTTGTGGTGCTCAAGTTGTACAAACACTCCCTGGACCTCACAAGTCCTTTTGCAAGTGATGCACATATTTATGGGGAGATTTGCTACAACTTGACCGTTTGAGACTAACCATGTGCTTGAGTTTGCTTGTTTTAGTCTCAAAGGAGGTTTGAAAGGGAAAAGGTGGACTTGGACCATGAAAGACTTCCACTGCACTCCGATGAGAGGGTAACTTATTCTAAGTTCATCTCATGTACTCTTATTGCCTTGGTACTCTTATTCGAAGATTTTGGTGAGGCAATGGGGTTTAATGGCCAAGATTGATCCCGTTTTGGTGCTTGATGCCAAAGGGGGAGAAAATAAGGCCAAAGCAATAAATGGATCAGCTACTTGAGAAATTTTGAAAAGAGTAGAATAGAGCTTTTGGAATTTTAAAACTATCTTATTGTCTCTCTTGTCAAAAGTTGGCCTCTTGTGGGGAGAATGGTTGAGTATGGGAAAAAGGGGGAGTTTTTGAAATCTTTGATCAATTTCTCTTGGAACAACTCTCTTTATGTCTCTACAAGTGTGTTTTACTTAGAGATAGGAAATTGAGGTTGATTTGCAAAAACAAAACCAAGTGGTGGCAAAGAATGATCCATATATGCCAATTTTGAATCAAAACAATTTTGAGTTCTTATTTGTATTGATGTTGCACCTCTTTAGTTGTTTTTTGTTGTGTTGGCATAAATCACCAAAAAGGGGGAGATTGAAAGGAAAATGTGCCCTTGGGCCATTTCTAAGTATTTTGGTGATTGAGTGCCAACACAAGTGCTTAAGTGAAAATATATGCCAAATGTTGGACAAAGTGCAAATCAAGAGTAAAGGTATGTTTCTAAGACTTAGTACATTGTTTTGAAGACTAATGCTCTGTGTCTAAGTGCTGGAAACAGGAAAAATCGAATTGGAAAAGAGATGGCTTTGTACAGCCAAAGTCTGCTCAGTCTGGGTGCACCGGACTGTCCGGTGGTGCACCGGACAGTGTCCGGTGCGCCAACGGCTCTGAATCTCCAACGGTCGGCTTCGCCAAAGAAGGAAAGAAATCCGCACCGGACAGTGTCCAGTGGTGCACCGGACAGTCCGGTGCGCCAGGCGACTGAAGGCAAGAGTTGCCTTTCTGGAGTGCTCTCAACGGCTCCTAGCTGCCTTGGGGCTATAAAAGGGACCCCTAGACGCATGGAGAAGCACACCAAGCATTCCCCAAGCATTCTAAAGCACCAAGACTTCGATTCCGCGCATTTGATTCTTTGTGAGAGCAACTAGAGCTCTATTTGAGTTGTGAACTCGTCGGGTTGTGTTGAGAGCTCTTGTTGCAATTTGTGTGCGTGTTGTCGCTCTGATTTTGTGTCTTGTGTGCGTTGCTCATCCCTCCCTTACTCCGTGCTTCTTTGTGAACATCAAAGTGTAAGGGTGAGAGGCTCCAAGTTGTGGAGATTCCTCGCGAACGGGATATAGAAAAGCAAAGCAAAACATCGTGGTATTCAAGTGGGTCTTTGGACCGCTTGAGAGAGGTTGATTGCAACCCTCGTCCGTTGGAACGCCACAACGTGGAGTAGGCAAGCGTTGGACTTGGCTGAACCACGGGACAAACCACTGTGTCTATCTGTGTTGATCTTCTTGTGGTTATCGGGTCTTGCTTAGACTCCTCTCTAGCCACTTGGCATTATTGTGCTAACGCTTAATCAAGTTTTGGTGGTCTTAAGTTTAAGTTTTTACAGGATCACCTATTCACCCCCCCTCTAGGTGCTCTCAGGAAGTTCTTGTACCATTGTCGGCCTGGGATGGCCGGAGGGCAGCACCAACTGGTAGGGGGCACGAGCTTGGAGATGCGCCGTGGGAGGAAGACTGATTACCTTGACATCCCACTCAAAGACAACATCAAAGGATGGCGCTTAGAGTGGTTTATCGTGGAGAATCATGGGAATTCCCTCCCACCACGGTCAGGGAGACAGCCGGATGTTCGTACTCCGAGCTGGACCGAATCCCCCATAGACCAGGAGGTGGCCGAGGCAAGGGCTCTGTTGGCTGAAGTTGGATTGTTGAAGGAGAGAGGTTTGACTGCAGAGGCTGTGGTTGCTGACTTTGTCTTCAAGAATATTCAGCCACTGAAGGACAGGGCACACCCGACCTATCTGTACCGAGGCCTGGCTGACTCAACCCGGGTCGCCAACAGAAGAATTCCTGCTGTGGACTTGGTAAGCCGGCTCGAGATGATACCCAGAGGCAAGGTATCAAATGTTGGCGCCCCTATTGTGTATTCGGCCTGGAACCTGCCTCCTTCCAAGGCCTTCATCCATTTTGTGTCAAATCCTCCTGCTGGTGATGGCGGTTTGGGCCTTAGAGTGCGACCCTCTGCCGAAGAAGTTGGCGCTTTGGTTGCTTCGCTTGACGAAATTCCTGATGATGAACGACAGGTTTATTTTGAGGTGCCTTTGGATCCCAGTGATGTAGAGATAGGTGCTATGCTAGATATGTTGGCTGGGGATTCTTCCGATGCCGCTCCTGCTGAAACATTGGTGGTGGCGCCCACTCCTAGGGTTGACAAAGCTTTGGACGCTCAAAAGTCTGCCAATGTTCGTCCAAAACGTTCTCGCCGAGCCGTTCAAGCCTCTTTTCCTGCTGAGGGGGAGAAAAAGAAGAAGAGACGTCTTCATCGGGTGTCTAGCTTGGATCAGGGTGCCGGTCCCTCTGTTCCTGTTGCTGAGGAAGTGCCAGTGCCTGAATTTACTGAAGCTGATCCCAATGGGTGTAACCCGTTTGACGCTGATCCCAATGGGTGTGTTGTCCGTCTTGTTGATGAGGATGATGAAGAAGAGGACGAAATCCCTCTGATTCGGAAAAACAGTCGTCGTTACATAGTTAGTGGGGAAAGTAGCGGTGTTCCTTCTCCGGCCTTGTCTGCCCTTATTGGTCTGCAAGAATTATCTCTGGCGAACTTTGATCAGGCTCTTGAGGACATGATTCCAGAAGATCTGTTATCAGAACCGGCGGACGGTGGCGCGATGGATGTTTGTGTTAATGTGTTCGACGCCGGGTTGGGGTCCTCCCGGGCAGCGTCCCGCGCCTCATCGACCTTGGAGCGCGGTCTTGAGGGCCAGGAAGCTGTTTTGGATTGCCCTGCTCCCATGGAAGTGACTGAGGGACCTTCAGCCTTAGAGGTAGCTGTTGTAGAGAACTTGGCCCTCAAGGATGGTGCTGGCGCTTATCCAGCCCCCGAGGGTGTTGCTGGAGATGATCCTGCTCGGATGGGTAGCGCAAGCTACTACCCAGCCCCCAAGGGTGTTGCCGGAGATGATCCGGCTCGGATGGGTAGCGCAAGCTATGGTCCAGCCTCCGAGGGTGTCTGAGCGGGTTCTCCCTCTTGCACTTCCATGGACGTTCACGTAGGGTCTTCTCCTCCACACTCTTGTTGCTTGGTGACAGCCCAGGCCTTTGGTCAAGGGGTCGCTTTAGAGGCCAGCGTACCTGATGACAGAGTTTTGGGTTCCGCTGATGACACTGAGTTGGTCCCTGCTGAACCGCTGCAAGTTGCTCTAGGTGGTGATCCTTTGTCGAGTCATCAGTTGATCTCTCACGACTTGGGAGTCGCCTCCTTCTTCTCCAACTTCCAGGTATTTTGGTTGCTTCTGGTCTGACTTTTACCCAAACAGATAATTATTCTCATGCTCGTCTGCTTTTTAATGCCAGGTGTTGGTCGATGAGATGTCTAGTCGGCTGAGGTTGCAGGGGGCTTGTGTCCCGGAAGGAGCTTTATCTCTGGCGCGTTGGAATCCGGTGCTGCTTTAGCGGCGTGTTTCTGACTTAGAGGCGGCGAATGCTGGTCAGTGCTCTTTTGCTTCCTTCTGGCTACCTTATTAAACTGCTTCTTATTTTAACACCTTTGCTTGACTGTTTCTCGCCAGATACGACTCGACAGTATTCTGATCTTGAAGAAAAACACTCTCAAGGTCAAGTTGCGTTGGTCCAGCGGTGCTCTGATCTTGAGGACAAGTATTCTCAAAGTCAGACTGAGCTGGCCCAAGTCTCTGTTTCTCTGAATGACGCTAACACGCTGAACTCTACTCTCTGCGCTCAGCTCGACTCTGAAAAGGTGACCTGTGAATCCGGGCTTTGTCTCGCTGTGTTCTTATTGCTTGCTTGATGTTTGAGGAAGCTAATTCCCGTTTACAGGAAGAAAAACGCGCCCTTGTTACTTCTCGTGACAATCTGGACATACTATACTGTGACTCCAGCAATTCGCTGACCATCTTGGAGAGGAGTCATCGCTTCACCAGGGAGGAATTAGACAATCTTCGTTATAAGCTGCAGGAATCCTTGGATGACGTGATTCGCCTCAGGCAATTAGCAAATCTTCGGCTGGTTGAGTCGACGTGGACCGTCGTGGCGGTTTCAGCACCGGTGGTGTCGTCAAGAACTTTTTCAATGCGTCTAGGGCTTCCTGTGCTTCTGAAGTCCACTGAAACTTGTCCACCTTCTTGAGTAACTTATAAAATGGTAGGCCTTTTTCTCCCAGCCTGGATATGAATCTGCTCAGGGCTGCCATACATCCGGTAAGTCTTTGAACTTTCTTCTGTGATCGTGGTGCCTCCATCCTCATGATAGCTTCGATCTTTTCTGGATTAGCTTCGATTCCCCGGTGGCTGACAATAAACCCGAGTAATTTTCCTGCTGGTACCCCGAAAACACATTTTTCGGGATTAAGCTTCCATCTATATCGCCGTAGACTGTTGAAAACCAGCTATAAATCTTCAATGAAATTTTCCGAATTTTCTGTTTTGATTACCACGTCGTCCACATAAGCTTCCACATGCTTGCCCCAGTGATCGGCTAAGCATGTTTGAATAGCTCTCTGATAAGTCGCTCCAGCGTTTTTGAGGCCGAACGGCATGGAGGTATAGCAGAAAGCACCGAATGGAGTAATGAACGTTGTTTTTTCCTCGTCTTCTTTCGCCAGGCTAATCTGATGATATCCAGAGTAGTAATCCAAAAAGGACAGCATAGAACATCCAGCGGTGGAATCCACCACCTGATCTATCCTAGGGAGCCTGAAGGGATCCTTCGGATAGTGTTTGTTGAGATCTGTATAGTCGACGCACATGCGCCAATCCACCTTATTCTTTTTGAGTACAAGAACAGGGTTAGCTAGCCACTCGGGATGTAACACCTCTCTAATGAATCCAGCCGCGACCAAGTGAGCCAACTCAGCGCGAATGGCCTCTCTCTTGTCGGGCGTGAAACGACGTAATTTTTGCCGAATCGGCCTCGCCTAGGGGTAGACCTTCAGTTTGTGCTTGGCCAGTTCTCTCGGGACTCCCGGCATATCCGTAGGTTGCCATGTGAATACATCTCGGTTATCTTGCAGGAACCGGACGAGCGCGCTTTCCTATTTGTCATCCAGGCTGGAGCTGATGATGGCAGTCTTGCGTTCATCAGCGAACCCGAGGTTGATCCTTTTGGTTTCTTCAATCGGCCGCATAGAGGTCGCAGCTTGAGCCTCGTTCGCGGGTACCGCGAGGTCTTCTTCAGGCTTAGAGTTTGCCTGCACAGAAGAAGTCACCGACGGTTTGGTGGTGAGGGCCGCCTGGATGGCCACTCAGAAACATTCTGCGGCGCCTTGGAAGTCAGCACGCATAGTTATGATCCCTTGTGGTCCTGGCATCTTTAGTATCATGTATGTGTAATGTGGAATGGCCATGAATTTCGCCAGTCCAGGCCTCCCGATGATGGCGTTGTATCCGCAGTCGAAGTTCGCCACCTCGAACCTCAGGTACTCGGTTCTGTAGTTTTCCGGAGTCCCGAAGGTGACCGGCATGTAGATGTGGCCCAGCGGATATTCTCCTTCAGTCGGCATGATGCCGAAGAAGGGTGTGTCCGACTCATGGAGCTCTTTGAGGTGAACTCCCAATCCTTGGAGCGTCTGGGGGAAGGTGACGTTGATGCTGCTCCCCCCGTCCACTAATACCTTCTTTACCCTGCTCTCTCGGATCACCGGATCGACGAGGAGCGGGTATTTGCCTGGGTGATCGAAGTTAAGCCACTGATCTCCTGAGTGAAGGTGATCAGGTGCTCCGACCATTGGTACGGAGCAGGAGGACCAGTGGTCGCCACCAGTATTTGGCGATCGTTGAGCTTTTGTTGTCTCTTGTTCTCCTGCGATCCGTGTCCATCGAAGATGACGTTGACCTCTCTGTTGACACGTGGGAAGGCTTCTCCTTCTCTCTTCTCCTGTGGTTGGGGTTGTCGCGGTTCTCCTGGTCCTCCTCGTGGCGGAGGAGGGGGTAGAGGTTGGAAGGGTCAGCCGTGCCCGACGGAGTGCTTGAAGTCTCTGCAGTTCCGAAGGGTGTGGCGCATGTCTTTGTGGTACGGGCACTGGGCGTCGAGGATGTCGTCCAGCGTGCGTTCGCCTCCCCGAGGTCCTCCTCGGGCGCGAGAGGCGGGCGGTCCGGCGACATGGACCTCTTCGCGAGGCCTCTTCTCCCAACGCTTGTCGGGCTGTTGGTTCGTGTCGCGTCGTGGTGCTGCCGGTGCCGGCTTCGTTCCTGCGATGAGGTCCCGAGCTCGCTCGTCGGTGGTGATATAGAGGTCGGCTTCCCGGAACAGCTGTTCGGAGGTAGTCGGCGCCTTCTGCTGTATGGTTCGGACGAAGGCTGAGTCATCGGATCCTCGGTAGAAGTCTTCGATCACCGCCGCTTCCGCGACCTCGGGGATACGATTTCTCATGGTTTGGAATCTCTTGAGGTACGGCCAGAGAGTTTTGTCCCCCGGCGCTTGATGGATTTGAGGTCCCATGGTTGCGCCAGCTTGTCGGAGAGGGACTAGAAGTTGGCGATGAAACGTCGACTGAAATCGCTCCAGTCATCGATGCAATGTCGTGGTAGGTGTCGCAGCCATTGCAGTGCATCTTGCCCGAGGACGATGGGCAAGTACGCGGTCATCACGTCCTCGGTTGCCCCAGCGGCTCAGGCAGCGGTTGTGTAGACGGCCAGCCAGCCTCCCGGATCCTGCTTAGGTTCATATTTGTCAACGTTGGATACCTTGAAGTTAGGGGGCCATTGAATGGCTCTAAGGCGCGGAGTAAGTGCCGACACTCCACACGTGTCCTCCTGTCGTCGGGGATGATGTCTGTCCCGGGGAGGGGAGTGGTTGTCGTGGTGCCTCGATCGTCCCCGGGTGGTGCCGCCAGTCGAAGCTGTTGCCGACTCGGTCTTGGTGGCCTGACTCCGGGATGGGATGCCATGGTCCCTGTCGTATTCTTCCTGGTGACGGATCTCGCTCTCATGTCGTCGTTCACGTGAAGCGTTGATGGAGCTCCGTGCGTCCCGCCGACTGTTGATGGCATGTCGTAGATCACTCGGCGGATGTGCGAGAGGCAGAAGATGGTTGGCTGCTCGAGTGAATAGTCGTCGGTAGCCCTCGGCATCGGGAGTCCGAGGGAGACCGTCGGCTATCCGAGCCAGTACTCCGCCGACTTCATTCGGCTCGGGCGAAGTCGGGGTTCAGGTTGCGCCCGAAGAGGGGATTTTCCCGAGGTTGCTTTGTTTCCTGTTCGGCCTGTTCTTGAGCTTGCCGGCGATCGCGTCGTCGGGAATTCCTCCTTTCCCGGAAGACATGCTCTTCCAGGGTTTCTCCCATCTCCGAGGCCTCGTCTCACGACACAAGCTGTGCCGGGTCCCGCTCTCCAGCTTCGTGATGTCGCCGGATATTTCGGTGTCGGTTCCTTCGCTGGCGGGATTCCCGCTGAGGAGGTTCTTCTCCGGGTGTGGTCGGCTTGTCATCGGAGATGGGGGGCGACTCCACTCTCCCGATGAAGAGGACGTCGAGGTAGAATGGTGCAGCTGTCGTGACGATCTTCTTTCTGTTCTCCTTTGAGGGCAGAGGCGTAGAAAGAACAACTTGCTTCCTCCCGATTTTATTTGTTTCTTTCTTTCTAGTGATTTGTGTCCATTCTTTCGTCGGAGAGGTAGACAGTGGAGTTTTCCGGGTTGATGGGCCTCGGGCCTCTGTCCTGCTGGAGGCGATCTTTTTTCGGAGCATTGGAGGTTGCGCCTTTTCCTGCTTTTCCCCGATTTTCCCGGAGATTTTTGAGGAAGATCTTCTCTCCATCGGATCCGCAATGCGATGCAGAGTTCCCTCCTCATCCGCTACAGATGAGATGGTTCTGAAGCAGAATGTGGACCCAGGGCGGAAGACGATCTTGTGCAGGAAGGTGACGGCCATTGAGCTAGCTTGGATCGACGACACACCCCCTACCTGGCGCGCAAGCTGTCGGTGTTTTGGGTCCGGCCGCACACCCGGGGTTACCCCTCAAGGTGCTTTTAGAAGTAGGACGGTGTTATCGACTGTAGCTCAATGGTTCGTGCCGGTTGCACGAGAAATAGTAGACAATGGTTTACAGGTTTGGGCCGCTTTGAAATGCGTAACACCCTACGTCCTGGCGAGAGTGCTTTATGTGGTGGGTTACAAGGTAGTTCTCTGGTGCGAGGAACGTAGAGAGTTGGGGTGGATGGTTGAGTAGTGAGTTCGATCTCTTCTGAAGGGGTGCCCCCTAGGCCTTATATATTCGACCGTGGGGCAATACCTGCAGATATGATAATCACGTGCACCTAAGAAATAGTGAACCGATTGAGTCCATCTTCCCATAGTTCCGCCGACCCATCCTCGCTCGGTTTCATCGTACGGGCCTCTAGCGCGGGAAGGTCGGGTCTCTGTTGTGATTACTCGCTTGAAGTCATTGGGTCGTCTGGGCTTGCTCCGATCCGGCCTTATGTCAATCTGCTTCACTGGTCGTTCCTCCCTAGACCCACGAAGGGATGACCTTACGATTTATTGGGCCCTTGGGCCTTTCGTGAGGTCATTTATCCTTCCAGTGGACCCGGGGGATATCTATCCCCCACAGTCTATCAATAGCAGAATCGTTTATCCGAACGAGAGTTACTTTTCACGGAAGGTGATGAGTGAGGTATCCATATCCCGGAGGCGTAGGAGTCCCTCGGCTCTATCAGCCTTGCCGCTTATGTGCACCCTCATTTGGTCGAAGGATTCCATTATTGGTACAGTCGGGAAGGCGCGAAAGTCGTTTTCTACCCGAGTGTTAGGACTTGTTCGGTAGCAGGATCGCTTATCTGAGCGTGAGTTACTTCTCGCGGAAGGTGATGAGTGAGGTATCCGTATCCTGGAGGCGTAGGAGTTCCTCGGCTCGGTCGGCCTTGCCGCTTATGTGTACTCTCGTCGTTCTCAGGATCCCGCTATCGATACGGAAGTCGAAAGCACAAAGGTTGTTTTGGTAGAAAATTTTTCCGAGGAAAATTTTGACGCAGAGGGGGTTCCCCCCTTCTAGCCCCCGAGGGAGGGTCGGGCTTTGCTGAGGCAAGGCCGACCCTTCCTTGACGGTTAAACTTTGTGTATGTAAACGAGGTACATGAACGACTTAAAACATCTTAAGGGTAGAAGCGACGTAGCTGTTGGATGTTCCAAGCGTTGTTGTAGACCTTGCCTTGGTCGTTGGCCAGCTTGTATGTTCCGGGCTTCAAAATCTTAGCGATGATGAATGGCCCTTCCCAGGGAGGAGTGAGCTTGTGGCGCCCTCGGGCGTCCTGTCACAGGCGAAGCACCAAGTCTCCCACTTGGAAGCCTCGGGACCGAACGCTTCGGGCGTGGTAGCGCCGCGGCGACTGCTGGTACCGTGCCGGATGTAGTAAGGCAACGTCCCGAGCCTCCTCGAGTTGGTCCAGCGAGTCTTCTCGGCTGGTCTGGTTGCTTCGGTCATCGTACGCCTTGGTCCTCGGGGACCCGTGTTCTAAGTCTGTGGGCAAGATAGCCTCGGCCCCATAGACTAGAAAGAACGGCGAGAAGCCCATGGCTCGGCTTGGCGTCGTCCTCAGACTCCAGACCACCGAGGGTAGTTCCTTCATCCATCGCTTGCCGAACTTGTTGAGGTCGTTGTAGATCCTTGGTTTTAGTCCTTGCAGGAGCATACCGTTGGCACGCTCTACCTGCCCATTCGTCATGGGGTGGGCTACGGCGGCCTAGTCCACACGGATGTGGTGGTCCTCGCAGAAGTCCAGGAACTTCCTGCCAGTGAACTGGGTGCCATTGTTGGTGATGATGGAGTTCGGGACCCCAAAGCGATGGATGATGTTGGTGAAGAATGCCACCGCCTGCTCGGACCTGATGCTATTTAGGGGTCAGACCTCGATCCACTTGGAGAATTTGTCGATAGCGACCAGCAGGTGCGTGAAGCCCCCGGGTGCCTTCTGCAAGGGACCAACGAGGTCCAGACCCCACACAGCAAACGGCCAGGTGATGGGTATTGTCTGCAAGGCCTGAGCGGGCAGATGCGTCTGCTTTGCATAGAATTGACACCCCGACAGGAGCGCATAATCCTAGTGGCGTCGGCCACCACGGTTGGCCAGTAGAAACCTTGTCGGAAGGCATTCCCCACGAGGGCTCGAGGTGCTGCATGGTGGCCGCAAGCCCCCGAGTGTATTTCTTGCAATAGTTCTTGTCCTTGGGAGATAGATATGCACCGTTGGAGGATGCCCGAGGGGTAGAGCTCTTTTTCATCGCCCAGCAAGACGAATGACTTGGCACGCCGAGCCAGCCACCGAGCTTTGGTCTTGTCGATGGGAAACTCTCCTCGGAGGAGATATTCCAGGTACGGGGTCTGCCAGTTCGGATCTAGCATGACCCCATTCTGTTCCTCCTCGACGAGCAAGGCCTCTTCCTCGATGGCTGAGGGTGCCTCGGGTTTGGCCAAGGGTACCTCGGGCTGGGCCGAGGCTTCCTCAGGCTCGGGCGTGTCGTTGATCTTGACGGATGGTTGATGTAGGTCTCTGGAGAAGACGTCCGGGGGAACCGTCGTTCGCCCCAAGGCTATTTTCGCCAGCTCGTCCGTAGTCTCGTTGTACCGTCGGGCGATGTGGTTGAGCTCCAGCCCGTGGAACTTGTTTTCCAGGCGCCGGACTTCGTCGCAGTAGGCCTCCATCCTCCGGTCACGATAGTGGGAGTTCTTCATGACTTGGTCGATGACAAGCTGCGAGTCGTCTCGAGCGTCGAGGCGTCGGACCCCTAGCTCGATGGCGATGCGCAGCCCGTTAACCAGTGCCTCGTACTCGACCACGTTGTTTGATGCCGGAAAATGGAGGCGAATGACGTAGCGGAGATGCTTTCCGAGGGGTGAAACGAAGAGCAGGCTAGTGCCTGCTCCTGTTTTCATGAGTGACCCATCGAAGTACATGGTCCAGAGCTTGGGCTGGATTGGAGTTGTTGGTAGCTGGGTGTCAGTCCACTCAGCCAGGAAGTCTGCCAAGACCTAGGATTTTATGGCCTTCCGAGGAGCGAATGATAGCGTTTCGCCCATAAGCTCCACCGCCCACTTTGCTATCCTACCCGAGGCCTCGCGACAATGGATGATCTCCCCCAGGGGAAGGATGACACCACAGCCACCGGATGAGACACGAACTAGTGTCGCAACTTTCGTCGTGTCAGAATCACTGCGTAGAGCAGCTTCTAGATCTGTGGATAGCGGACTTTGGTCTCGGAAAGCACTTCGCTGATGAAGTAGACTAGCCTCTGGACGGGTAGTGCATGCCCTTCTTCTCGTCTCTCGACTACGATCGCGGCACTGACCACCTGAGTAGTCGCAGCTACGTAGATTAAGAGGGCTTCTCCTGCGGCTGGGGGCACCAGGATGGGTGTGTTCGTAAGGAGCGCCTTAAGGTTTCCGAGGGCTTCCTCGGCCTCAGGGGTCCAAGTGAAGCACTCGGCCTTCCTTAAGAGGTGGTATAGAGGCAAGCCTTTCTTGCCAAGGCGTGAGATGAAACGGCTCACAGCCGCAAGGCATCCCATGACCCTCTGTACTCCTTTCAAATCTTTGATCGGTCCCATGTTGGTGATGGCCGCGATTTTCTCCGGGTTGGCATCGATGCCCCGCTCAGAGACAATGAATCCAAGGAGCATGCCTCGGGGGACTCCAAAGACACACTTCTCGAGATTGAGTTTTGTCACACCCGGTTTTGGAAGGTAAACCGAATGCGAACCATGTACAAGCCAGGATCAGAACTCACGTACATAGCGATTACATAAATGACTCATCATAGCACAATGCTTCGAATAACAATAAAGGGTAAGTAATAATATGAAAGACTAGAGTCATTTACATAGTAAAATCAAACTACACAGAATAGAAACGTAGCCAACGTAAATAAACCCACCACAGGCAGCTGACTGGGGGAGGTCGCTAGCCTAATCCTCGAACTCGTCGAAGCCCTAGAACTCCTGGAGATCCGCCTCGACGCCTTCTTCTTTACCTGAGCATAGATTGCACCAAAGGCAACCTGGTGTTTTGTGAAAGCAAGGGTGAGTACACATCAACGTACTCAGCAAATGTCCCGTTTGGCTGAGGTGGACTAGCTTTATGTGGGGCTAAGCTCAAGCAGTTGCTTTTAGTTGGTCAGGTATTTATTATTAGTGGAAGCCAAGTTTTATCATATAACCAACCCGTGAATCATAGCCGCCCGTTAGGTTCCTAGGTGGTCCGGCAGGGTATCACTACGTAGCTTTTACAAAGATTCCCTAGAGATCATAGCCGCCCGTTAGGTTTCTCCAGTTTGATAAACACAGTACTCCTCCCCGCAGGAGAGTGACTAACAAAAGCAAAACGAAAGAACCTCGGCACTCAGCCTCGGCAGAGCAAGCACTGTGCCTGGACCCCATTGACGGCACGACGGCGAAGCAACTACACCTCTAGTTCCTCTAATTAATTAGCTAAGGGCACCCCATTTCACCCTCATGGTTGCACTGTTATCCCGGGTGGTCTCTCAACGAACAGGTCCTTACGGAGAGGTACTCAGGAAACAGCCTGAGCCCCCTAGAGTATCACAAGATCATCAACATCATCAGGATAACAGTATCATAAATATTCACATCATGTTCATTGATTTAGTTAAGGCAATAGCAGAATGCTAACCATAATAGCCCATAAGGTCATCAAGGATAAAGTAAAGTGTAAAGCTAGTCAATCCTTAGGTTTCAAGTAAGTAATGCGGGATAGTAAGTTATAAGTGAATAGGACATAATGGGTCAGAGGACACTTGCCTTCACCAAACAGATGCTCAGGGTCTTCAACTTCATGAAACTCGAAGAGCTAGATCACAGGACCAGATCACTTGGTCGCCAACGCCTGATCGTCGATTCCTCGAAGCTTGGAAACGAACCGCGATCTAGTCGCAACGCGAAGCGAAGACAAACAAGCACAAGCAAACAAACATATATGCATAAGAACATTACATCATTCAAAGAAAAACATAATAAAACATGCAAAATGAAATAGAGCGCGTTGCTACAGTCACGCGAGGAAAAAGAAACGCGATAGCCGAAGCTACGGCCGAGAAGTTATAACGTTTACGCTACGCAAGTAGTAGTCAGGATATTTAATTCGATATTATAAAATATAAATTATAACTGCTATGTAGATTTGATTAAATCTGCTACACTAACAGTTGTCAAATAAATAAGTAATATAATTAGCACGAGAGATTCTAAACGAGGTGAATTTACGACGCGCAAAACAGTACGACAACGTGCGGACGACGCGCGGACACGCGCGACATAGCACGCTGATGGCACACGAACAGTGCGCGCGACCAGCGCGAGTGACGCACGAATCAGCATGCGACTACGAGCACATCACGCACGAACAACGCGCGGACAGCACGTGAACGACGCGCGAAGCAGCACGCCACCGCGCGCGAAATAGCACCCGCGACAAACAAGAATAGCTAAATAGGTGACACGTTCATACTAAACGAATGTTAAATAAATAGAAAGTAGTTAAATTAATATTAGCCATGTTAATATTTATTATAAGAGCCCAAGATAAACACTACACATTTAATCTGATTGAAATATTAATCTAATAAATATTAGTCGAGCAATCCTTAAGTTAGTTATCTAAAATATATGATATGATGCATTAACATCGTTAACATGAGTGTTTATAAGCGACAAACTATTTATTATCACGCGTAGACGACGTGCGACACACGTGATCGTCACGCGACGACGCACGCACATGGCGTGTGATGACACGTGACACTGTACGAAACAACGCGCACGACAGCGCGCGAGTCAACGTGACTACACGCACGACATGCGCAGAACGATGCGCGAACGACGCGCGGCGACTTGACACAGAACGACACAACATAAGAGAATTATTAAGTTATGTCGTGCTTATACTAAACAAATATTAATTATACCATTTAAGTTGGCATAATCACATTAACATGTATTTATAAAGTCGCAAATTAAGAGTATAGATTAGTTTTAATTGCAACACTACTTTAATAATCATCGAATGAACAGGAGATTAAATAATTAATTAAAATATGCGATATGACAAAATAATATTTTAACACGCAGACGGCGTTATTATGGAGCTAGCGTAACTAGAACGGTATGAAACGTATTTATAACACCACATATATTGAATAAATAACAAATCACGGCTTTACAGCGACGTGGCGTGATTCTATTGATTGGGAACTTGTCACACGATGGGCCACACGAGGAGCTACCACAAGAAATCCGGGATCCATTATGAGGGGCGGTTGTTTCATGCAGGAAATAGTGGAGGCTATGACTCACGCCATGCTTGTGGGGCCCAGGCAATTCCATGCGTGAGACGCGCGCACACTGCACAACCGTGGTCGCATGGGGGCATGCAGTGGGGTGGTTTTCTCTCTCTTCTCCAATGAAACCGCACGCACAGCATGTGCTCGTCCGCTCCTTTTCACGAATGCAGGGAAGAGAAAACCGCCATAGCACTATAGCAGCAGGGACCTTCGTTGAAGGAGCTAGCCGCGCAAGGGGTGCAGGGATGGCCGGTCGGCTACGATGCTGCGCAGAGGCTGAAGGCGAGCAGGCCAAAGGCGAGCTCCGCTATGGCTGCGCACAGCACGAAGAGGATAGACCATGATGAGAGAGGGGTGCAAGATGAAACCATCGCTCACCTTAGCGGATACGGCGAGTGCGCGAACGACGACATCTCCAGCAGATCGCAGCGCAGACGTTCAGGTCCGGCGACATTGGCACTATGGACGTGTTCCGGCGAGGAACCTAGACGCGACGGCGAGGCACGCGTCGCGGTGGATAGCGATTGCGCGAGGGCAAGAACGGACACGGTTGCTGCGTTTGTGCAAGGGAGAGGGGTGAGCGGGGCCGGCACTCAAATGTGCGTCTAGGGCAGGGGGTTTGCCTAAGAAGCTACGACGTGGGGGACGCGGTGCATGCTGGGAGCGAGTGGCGCGGCGGCTGGGCCTAGGGCGCGCGGGGGAACAGGTCACACTGGGCCGGCACGAGAGCGCTGCTGGTCGTGCGAGGTGGTTGGGCCGAGGAGGGCACGTGTGCCGAGGGTGATGGTGCAACGGCGCAGGCTAGGAGCCAGGCCGTGAGTAAGCTGAAAGGGACAAAGGGGCTACTTCTCTTTTTCTATCTCTTTTTATTTTCTTCTTCTTTACTTTATCTATTTCTCTTAAAACTCATGCATAACTCAAACTAAATGAATGCACATCAAGTTAATTCACCAAACAAAAATAGGTATGCTCCAGCATGATGCAACAATCATAGCTCTCCTAGGGATCTATTCCACTAAGTTTAATATTTATATAACACAAACTAACTCTCCATTATTTTTTTTAAAAAAAGAAGAAAAGCAAGTAAAGGAGAAGGTAACACCTGAATTTGGTGGATATTAGAAAAGAAATTTTATACCCCCAAATTCAAGGTGTTACAAGTTTCATGCCTTTCGCTCTCAGACACTTGAATGTCGTTTCAAGGTCAGAGAGGAGGTCGGAGGCTCTCTTCGTCTTGACAACGATGTCATCGACGTAAGCCTCGACCGTTCTGCCGATGTGTTCTCCGAACACGTGGTTCATGCACCTCTGGTAAGTGGCGCCTGCATTCCTCAACCCAAATGGCATTGTAGTGTAACAGTACATGCCAAAAGGTGTGATGAAAGAAGTCACGAGCTGGTCGGACTCTTTCATCTTGATTTGGTGATAGCCTGAGTAGGCATCGAGAAATGACAGGGTTTCGCACCCAGCAGTGGAGTCCACGATTTGATCGATGCGAGGTAGAGGGTAGGGAACTTTCGGACATGCTTTGTTTAGACCAGTGTAGACATCCTCCATTTCCCATCCTTCTTCCTTACAAGAACAGGGTTAGCTAACCATTCGGGATGGAATACCTCTTTGATAAACCCTGCCGCGAGTAGCTTGTGGATCTCCTCGCCTATGGCCCTGCGCTTTTCTTCGTCAAAACGGTGTAGGGTTTGCTTCATAGGTCGGGCTCCAGCTCTGATGTCCAGTGAGTGCTCGGCGACATCCCTCGGTATGCCGGGCATGTCCGAGGGACTCCATGCAAAGACTTTGGCGTTTGCGCGGAGAAAGTCGACGAGCACTGCTTCCTATTTGGGGTCGAGCTCGGAGCCGATCCGAACTTTCTTGCTGGGGTTGAGAGAGACGGACTTGACCGCCTCAACTGGTTCGAAGTTGCCGGCGTGCCGCTTCGCGTCGGGTGCCTTCTTGGAGAGGCGTTCTAGGTCGACGATGAGGGCCTCAGACTCGGCGAGAGCCTCGGCGTACTCCACGCACTCCACGTCGCATTCGTACACGTGGTGGTATGTGGATCCAACGGTGATGATCCCATTCAGGCCCGACATCTTGAGCTTGAGGTAGGTGTAGTTGGGGACAGCCATAAACTTGGCGTAGCATGGTCTTCCCAACACCGCATGGTAGGTTCCTTGGAACCTGACGATCTCAAAGGTGAGAGCTTCCTTTCAGAAGTTAGAGGGAGTTCTGAAGCAGACGAGTAAGTCGATCTGTCCGAGGGGTAGGATTCGCTTCCCGGGTGTGATCTCGTGGAAGGGTGCCGCACCGGCCCAGACTTCGGACCGATCAACCCCTAAGAGTTCCAGGGTCTCGGTGTAGATGATGTTAAGGTTGCTGCCTCCGTCCATGAGGACCTTGGAGAGCCTAACGTTGCCGATGATTGGATCGACGACGAGCGGGTACCTTCCTGGGCTTGGCACGAAGTCGGGGTGGTCGCCTTGGTCGAAGGTGATAGGCTTGTCGGACCAGTCTAGGTAGACTGGCGCCACCACCTTCTCCAAGCAGACTTCCCGGCACTCCTGCTTGCGGTGCCGAGCCGAGGCGTTCGTCGCCTGCCCGCCGTAGATCATGAAGCAGTTATGGACTTTCGGGAATCCCTCTTCCTTGCCGCCCTCCTTCTTGTCGTTGTCATGGCCCTTGCCATCCTCCGCCGGGGGTCCGGTCTTATGGAAGTAGCGCTGGAGCATGACACATTCTTTGAGGGTGTGCTTGACAGGCCCTTGGTGATAGGGGCATGGCTCTTTGAGCATCTTGTCGAACGCGCCAGCCCCTCTAGGAGGTTTCCGAGGGTTCCTGTGCTCGGCCGCAGCGACGAGATTCGCGTCTGCGGCGTCGCACTTCGCTTGCGACTTGTTTTTAGCCTTCTTCTTCGTGCCCCATTGGGCGGACGCCTCGGGGGCGTCTGTCTTCGGCTCTCCCTGAGGCTGCTTGTCCTTTTGGAAGATGGCTTCGACCACCTCTTGACCCGAGGCGAACTTGGTGGCGACGTCCATCAGTTCGCTCGCACGGGTGGGAGTCTTGCGCCCCAGTTTGCTCACCAGGTCTCGGCAAGTGGTGCCGGCAAGGAAAGCCCCGATGACATCCGAGTCGGTAACGTTGGGCAGCTCGGTGCGCTGCTTTGAAAACCGCCGAATGTACTCTCGGAGGGACTCCCCTAGCTGCTGGCAGTAGCTTCGGAGGTCCCACGAGTTCTTAGGGCGCACGTACGTGCCTTGGAAGTTTCCTGTGAAAGCTTTGACCAGATCGTCCCAGTCGAAGATCTGCGCAGGAGGCAGATGCTCCAGCCAGGCTCGGGCGGCGTCGGAGAGGAAAAGGGGTAGATTACGGATGATGAGGTTGTCATCATCCACTCCTCCCAACTGGCATGCCAGCCAGTAGTTTGTGAGCCACAACTCCGGCCTCGTCTCCCCCGAGTACTTGGTGATGGTAGTCGGGGCTCGGAAACGGGCAAGGAACGGCGCTCGTCGTATGGCCCGGCTGAAGACTCGCGGACCGGGTGGTTCGGGCGAAGGACTGCGATCCTCCTCACTGTTGCAGCGTCCCCCACGCCTAGGATGGTAGCCTCGGTGCACCTTCTCGTCGAGGCGGGCTCGATGGTCGAGATGGTGGTGCTCGTTGCCGAGGCATTCCCGGGCGGCAGGTGCCTCGTCCCATGTGCGCTCGGGATGGACCGAGGCTTCCCGAATGCGTCGGGAGGACACCGCGTGATGCTCCAAGGGGTCAGCTCGCCTGCGGGAGGCGGAGCTCTCGGCTCGTTGAACCGTGACGCCTTCTAGGAGATTCTTGAGTTCGCCCTGGATACGTCGTCCCTCGGTGGTGGATGGCTCCGGCATGGCTCAAAGCAACTTCGCCGCTGCAGCTAGGTCCTGGCCGGACCCGCTGACGGCCGGGGGCAGCGCTGCCCTAGCATTGTCGACGATGCGACGCCGGATGTCTTGGGCCCGATGATAGGCTTCTCCGGCGAGCGTTCGGCCTGCCCACTCCTGTTCGATGTTCTATCGGAGCTGTACAAGCTGGCCTGCTTCTCCGTCGACCCGGGCCTGCATCTCACGGATTTGCTCGAGCTGTATGTCCTGACCCCCCGCAGGGACAGGGACCACAGCTAGCTCCCGCGGAATGTCAATGCGAGATGCGGGCCCATGGGGATCATCAACCTCTGGCATACCGAGGTGGTTGCCTTCGTTGTGATCTCCCAGATCGACGTGGAAACATTCGCGACTTGGGTCATAACCCTCATCGTCAAGGTCATGGCCATCGTCAGAATAACCGGAGAGGCAGTGGTCACATGTGGACATGAAGCCCCACATGGCACCGGGGTCATTGAGGGCAGAGAAATCCCAACCGGAGTCAGGGTCATCCTCTTCCTCAGAACCCGCCGGTCCGAAGGTTGAGACGGCTGTCAGTCAGTCCCAGTTTGACCACATGTGGTACCTCGGAAGGTTTGGATACGCCTTTATGAAGGCGCTCACCATAGCGGGGTCGCTAGGTGGATCGAAGCTGAACCGAAAAGGTACGGGATGGAAAATGGACGGTACCTTTTGGTCGATGGACGGTGGTGAAGTCGCGTCGGGGGCGGAGCTCACCGTCATCTCAGGTACGAGGGTAACGCCCAGCAGGTCCTTTGCGAGGGTGCTGGCATCATCAGTCCGCTTGGGGCTGACACGTCACGGGGAAGTGACACCCGCCGTCGTCTCAGGTACGAGGACAATGTCCGACATGTCCCCCGGGGGAGTGCCGGCATCGTCGACTCGCTCTGGTGCGACAGCCGACAAGGTGCCGCCTCCTGCATGGCCATGGTTGCCTCGTCTCCGCCTCCTCCGACGAGGAGGGTGGCGGGGACGACCGGAGTGCTCCTCTTCTGTCGCGGGGAGATGTTGTCGTAGAGCTCGCCGCCACCGGGCGAGTCAGAGACCGTTGTTGTCGTCACACCGCGGGGGGAGGAGTACCATGTCGTAGCTGCCATCGAGGGACATGAACTCGATACTCCCGAAGCAGAGCACCGTCCCGGGCTGGAGAGGTTGCTGAAGACTCCCCATCTGGAACTCAACGGGAAGGTGTTCGTTAACACACAGCAGACCCCTACCTGGCGCGCCAACTGTCGGCGTCTAGGACCTAGGGGGTCCCTTGGACCGACCAGTGAAATCGCTGCGTGCCCCTGCCCAGATGGGTTGGTGCGGGATGGAACACAAGAGGTGGGACAAGCCTTATATTATCCTGCACCAGGGGTGCCGCTCGTAGTAGGGGTTACAAGCGCGTCGCTTGAGAGAGAGGGAGACGCAGAGTTCGTCCGCCGCTTCCCTCGCGTGAACCCCCCTCAGGGTGGCCCTGGACCTCCCTTTTATAGAGGCATGGAGAGGATCCAGACGTACAACGGGGGGCGTAGCTATGTGCTAACGTGTCTGGCAGTGGAGTGCCTAAGCCCTGTGTACATGCCAACGTGGCCGTTAGGGGAGAGCTTGGGCCCTGTACATGTGATGGCGTGGCCGTCGGAGGAGCGCCTGAGTCCTGTAGGAGCACAGTTGGCAGCGCGGTGAGGATCCTACTACGTCTCCTTGCTGTCGTAAGGGGCTGAGAGCCACCGGCGTCATGGCGCACGCGGGGCACCATCATTACCCGTCGCCGGGGTAAGTCAGATGGGATGCCGGTCTTGTTCCTTGTAGCCTGAGCAGGCTAGGAATAGGGAAATGATGTATCCCCTATTAGCGTGGTCGGTTCGAGCCTAGGGTCGGTCGAGGCGGAGACTTCTCTTGAGGCCGAGGCCTGGGTCGGGCGAGGACGCGACTCCTCCCGAGACCGGGGTCGAAGCCGAGTCTGGGGGTTGGGCGAGGCGGAGACCTCCTCCCGAGACCGGAGCCTGAGGTCGGGCGAGGCGGAGACCTCCTCCCGAGGCCGGAGCATGAGGTCGGGCGAGGCGGAGCTTCCTGTTGCGCCCGAGGCTGAACTCGGTGGTTGATCGTGACTTGTTGTCAGTCGTCACTAGGGTGGCTGACACGGCAGTCGGAGCGGAGCGAGCGGTGCTGTTTTCCTGTCATGTCAGATAGTAAAGAAGAGGGGTGAAGTGACTGCGGTCACTTCGGCCTGGCCGACTGAGGCGCGTGTGTCAGGATACGGCGTCAGACATCCCCTACATTTAATGCGCCTGCGAAGCGGTTGGTTGGTGAGGCGATCTGGCCAAGGTTGCTTCACAACGAAGCCTGCCCGAGTTGGGCCTCAGGAGAGCCGAGGGGGCCCCCGCTGCCTGAGGAGGCCCTCGGGCGAGGCGTGAACTCGTCTGGGACTACTGTTCCAACCCGAGGCTGGGCTCAGGTGAGATCGCGTCCCTCGGGTAGACGATGTCTTGGCTTGAACCGCACCCGTCAGTTGGTCTGAGGGTGTTTACCAGCCATGATTAGGAGCGTTGGGGGTACCCCTAATTATGGTACCCGATAGTGATGTTGTTAATGGCTCTACAATCTACACACATGCGCCAACTGCCATCTTTCTTTGGAACCAAAATGACAGGAACAAAACAAGGACTAAGGCTCTCACGTACATACCCGCGGTCCAAAAGGTCTTGGACTTGGCACTGAATCTCCTTAGTCTCCTCAGGATTTGCTCGATATGCAGCACGGTTGGGCAAGCTCGCTCCAGGAATCAAATCAATCTGGTGCTCAATCCCACGAATGGGAGGAAGTCCTGGAGGTAACTCAGAGGGAAAAACATCTTGGAACTGCTGCAAAAGGTTAGTCACAGATGCAGGCAAAGTGCTAGGAATATCATCAATAGAAAAGAAAGCATCTTTGCAAACCAAGGCATAGCAACAAGCATCAGTAGCATGAGTTTCAAGAAGATCAGATTTAGTAGCAAGCATGACAGGAGCTTTCAATTTAATTTGTTGCTGAATTTCTATCTCATTAGTTGGTTCCTTATGGGTACTTGCAGCTCTATCTTTATCAGCTTGTACAATTTCAGCAAGAGTCAAAGGTAGCAAAGTAATGTTGTTATCTTTATGCCTAAAAGTGTATGTATTACTCCTACCATGGTGACGTGCATCAGTATCATATTCCCAAGGTCTACCTAACAAAAGAGAACAAGCTTCCACAGGTACTACATCACAATCCGCATAATCAGAATACATACCAATGGAGAAATGCACTCGTACCATGTGTGTTTCCTTAACCTTGCATGAATCATTGATCCACTGAATGTGGTATGGATGTGGCCGTGGACGTGTGGTTAGGCCAAGCTTCTTGACCAAATCTGAACTCACCAAATTATTACAACTTCCACCATCAATAATAACACGTGCACGCCGATTATCGATGGCGAAGAAAGTCTGGAACAAATTATGGCGTTGCTGCTTCTCTAATGATTCAAGCTGAGAACTAATAACACGCTGCACCATGATGCTTCGAAGGTTCACCGTAGCATCAGCACCAAGCATGGCATCATCATTAGCAGCAACATCACTGGAGTCATCGTCATCGTCCTCACCATCGGAAGCACTAATGTAGCCATCATCCGTAGCAATGTATGTTCGCTTACTCGGGCAATCCTTCTTCACGTGACCAATTCCATGACAATGGTGGCAAACAATACCCGAAGAACGACCACTAGAAGGTGCTGCAAGTGCTGGTGAATTCTGTTTCTTGGCGGGTACCTGCAAAGGAAGTTTACCAACATGTGCAGCAGGTGTCGAGGGAGGTCGCGTGGATGCTGGAGTGGTCGAAGGTGTATGACTCGAGGCAGGTGTGTGCGTCCGTGATGTAGAGGAGACTCCAAAAGTAGTCCTAGGTTGATGTTGGTGTCCCTGCAATTCCTTCTCTGCAAGCATAGCAAACTGGAACAACTTGTTGACAGTGTTAAATTCTTTGTAATCCACAATGTCCTGAATGTCACACCGCAAACCTGAATAAAAACAGCAAAGAGCGTCCTCATGTCCCTCTACTATCTCACAATGCTGCAATCCCTTCTGAAGCTCAGCATAATAATCTTGAACAGATTTATCCCCTTGCTCTAAGCGCATCAATTTCTTACGCAATTCTCTATGATAAGATGGGGGAACAAATCTATCGTGCATAGCTACCTTAAGATCTTCCCAAGTCGTAGGTGCTCTACCATCCCCAACTAGACCAGTCCACCAGACAATAGCAAAATCTTTAAATTCATTAGTGGCTTGTCTAACTTGATGTGTTCAGATACAAGGTGGGCAGCAAATTTCTGTTCTATCGTCATCTCCCAATCAAGATATCCCTCAGCATCATAATGACCCGAAAAAGATGGTATAGTAAATTTAATCTTAGCATAAGGGTCGTCAGGAGCACGATTGTTATTACCTTGCTAGCGGTGTGGCATACCTTCTGTGTTTTGATGAAGACGGTAATGTAGGCGCAAATCTCTGGTGGCCGCTTCATCATAATTACCTTCTGCATCAAACACCGCATCATTGGGAAGACGTGGACGAGGAGGTGGTAGTGGCGGTGCTTGTTGTTGCGTCTCCAACACAGCAAGTCTGTCGACGATCTCGGACAATCATTGATCCAGCCTCTCGTAAGTATTGCCAAGGTCCATGTCAATGAAGGCATCATGCACTGACTTGTGGACAGTCTCCTCCATTTGCTTCTTCAGGAGCTTGTTGTTTGCCTCAAGATCTTGGCGGCTAACACATTCATCGAAGTCTGTAGGGATCCTTGCTTCTTCTTCGTCGCCTGCCATCGAAACACAAAAACAGGAAACAAATGGTGAAGGTTATCCCTAATAATTTCACTACACGCTCCTCTCAGGTGAAACACAGGAACACACTCTAATGTATCTTACCAAGCTCTTATAAGTGTCTGACGAAATACAAAGCAAAGGATGGTACAATCGGAGGCTGGTTCATGATACTTACCAAGAGGGAGTGAAACCGCGGTTGCAAGGTCAAAGCTGTATTGATCAGAAGAAAGTATGTGGAGCTTGGGAGGCCAAAAACTAATATCAAGGATTAGCAAAAATCGAGTGTAGATTAACGAAGTTCATTAAGTGTCCAAAGAACAAGTCACAATTGCTGGCTAAGACATGTCCTATCGAAGCACAACAAGGTAAAGGTAACAAGGAACGGTGGACAAAAACTTAAAGAACAAGCAGAATGGCAGTTCTGTAAATAGAGCAGATTTTTCAGCACTAGTAGAAATCAAAGGCGCGTTTCCAAAGGAGTACCAGCAAAAGAGCTCGAAATATTCTGAATTTTTTACCACTGATCCAAAAACACAAAGGATGGAAGCACACAAAATTTCACTTGAAACAAAGTTGTATTGTGACCTAGAGAAAATCACAAAGGATCTATGAAATTCCTGAAAACACTTAAACAATTTTTTTAATTATCTTACCGATTTTTTTGAATTTTTTGACCGAACCAAACAGGTCAAAGGTACCTCAAACGGAGCACCGAGCGAAAAGTTATGCCCGTTTTATGGAAGGTACCTCAAGTTATGGTTTTTAAAGGCACAAATTGGCAGGAACCGTAGCGGCGGCTATGGAGCACAGGGGCACAAACCTCCCTGGTATAAGCAATAGGTAAGTGCCAGATGATGAAACAAGGAGGGGCTGCGATGCAAGGCGAAGCACAAGCGGCTTGCAACCTAATCTAGGGATGGCGTGGCGAGAGTTCACACAAGGCGGCTAGCGAGGGCAAATCGAGTAATGTGGTGACTCGACTTGTAATCTAGGAAAGGTGGATGGGATAGCGGCGGAAACAAATAACAACGATGGAGCGGTTGAACTACGATGATGACACGACCTAAACCAGCAACAAGACTCGAACACGGACACAAACTCAACAAAGCAATCTGAAACGAAATTGCAAGGCTAAACAGGGTTGTAGGACAACGGAATTTTTTTGTAGGCTTTTTTTGGACTATAGGACGAAGACGAAAACTCTCAAAACTAGGGTAAGCTTAACGGTGATACCTGAGCCTCTGATTACCACTTAATGGGGACGTGGGTTATGGATCTTCCGTCAGGAGGGGCAACTTTCGATTTGGTGGAGATGACACAGAGATGATCCGGCTTCCAATCAACATGACTAGAACCCCGCAATCGCAGCACCACTTCTCCTCTGGTTATCAACTGTGCACTGTGCGATTTACCTCGCCACAAGGGCTAATTCCTGCCTGAGAATTCAAGACACAAGCAAGAACAAGAAAGAACACAATCTGGAATATTGCGGATGAATGATTAAGCTCACAAGTTGGGGTCTCACAAACCGATCGAGCGGTGAACTGTTCTTGACAGAATGACTTAAGCAAAACCCCAACCCTAATATGGTGGTGGCTACTGATTATATGAGGGTTAGGAGCGTGACTCCCTCCCTGGACGCGCCCTAATGGGCTCAACAAAGATACACGGCCCAAAGGCCAAGTTACGGTGTCGCAGCACCAAGACAGATTACGGACGTCATCTTGCTTCGACGATTTTGAATGACTTGGATGGAATTTTGAGGTGAGACAAGTGCCATTGGAAGCTCTATGAAATTATGGTTCCACCCATATAAAGAACGTCCAAAACCGACTTTGTATGCGACCTGAGTGTCCGTTTTACGACGGGCTGTTCCTGGAGTTCAAAACTGAAACGAAGTCGAATCGGTTTGGACCTCCACCTTGATCCGAACGTCCTTGCTGGCCTTCCATGCCTCCAAGTCCTTCACCATGTCCTTGCTGGTCCTTTCCTTCATTCCTAAGTACAATTAATTCATTAGGTAGCACACTATTCTCAAATGCACAAGAATAAGTACATAGGAACGAGCTCACCGGCAAATTCAATTGTCTTGCGTGTGAGCGAGTAATCAGACCTTGAACATCAACTAGAGGAGTGTTGTTTGTATCCATGGGAGTGGTGTCCTCATCGTCTAGGAAATTAAATTGAAATATAAATGAAACACAAATAAGATAATTCTCTCATATTTCCTCATGCATAAAGTTTTACCCGAAGTAACCCGAAGATATATAATATAATGCATGAAAGCCTTTTTGCATAGAAGACATCACAAATTGGGATTCTATTAGTAAGCAAAAAGACCTTACCAAATAATTTATGACTAGAAATCTCAGTCATACATTGCTCAACCAGATGTTAGCACATTGCTCTCTTTGTTGCTGAATGACATGAAGCAAACTATGAGATAAAAGGACATGTAGATGCTAGCAACACGAAGTTGCGAGTATACCGAGAGGTTATTCTGAGAAAATTTTCACTATGTTGGTGTGGGACCATTGTGTGTTCCCGTCGAACCACTTTGCTCGTCCTGTCTAGGATCTTTATGCTTGTGTTGTATACATCTCTCAAAATTGTAAATACTCATAGTCGCTGAATTGACTCGAGATAGTCCCTTGATGAGTATGGTATACATTATAAGTCAAATGGTAACGGTCAGTCCTGAATGGACATATAACTGGGGTTTTGTGGCAGAACTACATTGGATTCCACCCCTTGGCATGCTTACCATTATCTACCTCCGATCTACAGAAGAGTAGACAAATAACTATGAAATCTCACATCACCACAGAGCTTGAAGCTAAATTAGACATTAACATGTCTTTGGTCCTCGGAGCTAGAAGAGCCATATGTCTTGACCACTAGACTACTACTGATGATAATTTGTGACAGAAATATAAAAATCTTGTAGAGACCTGTTGTATCCTCTCTACTCCTGATGATTTATTTGTATGAGAGTAGTACTATCTGTTGTTGAAGACTGGTCCTAGACGGATATTGGTCTTTTTTCGCTCTTGCCAAGCAGTTATCACCATTTGCTTAGTCTTAGCAATTAGATGAGTTTTCCCAGATAAAATAAATTCTTGGCCTTGTCTGTTCTATTCCAAAGCTTCTCTTTTTGCAGAACAATAAAGAGACAAAATAATGCTTTATAAAACAAGTTGGTATATAATACGAGGAGAAAAGTTTGCCCTACTGGCAGCACCATAAATAATTAACTATTGTTACAAGTTCTCTCTCAAAATTATTATACCTAAAAATGTTGCATAAATCGATACCCAATTTGATAATGGTATGAGTAATTGGGTAACCCATGGGCAATAATAAAAACGGGTTGGACTATACATCTCTGCATATAAAAATCTCTGCTTGGCAGCATTGGCCTGATGTCGTGCACTTTACCACCATTATATATGCGCAAATTCTCCTATGTGCTTGAAAGCACAATGCAACCAATGAATGTTCTTGTGAGCGCTAGACCTGATGGTCATTGTCCTTGTTGATCTGAAGTCAACTACTTGCTCCAAACGACAAATGGTGTGCATGAGCCCTAGAGTATTTTGTTTTTATGGCTAACATATTGTTGCACGTATCAGTCTAAATCCTGATGATTGATTGTATATTTCGTGATAATAACAGTAAGTTTGTAGAATTGTAACCACAAAGCAACTTGTTGTTACGTGTCTTACTAGAAGTTGAGACGAATTCTTCATGTTTAAGGACAAATATGTAGTATTCATGCCACTACATTAATCTAAATCCAAAGCTCACTGCATAAAACTCCTATCTGTAATGTGCGTAAGATTTCCCAAATAAATCACCACAATAGCATACATTGGCCACAACTGGATGAATGTGGTTGGGGATTTTATATGTATGCTTTTAGAACATCTCGTCATTAGGGGGAGAAATTCCCATATAGTGTAATGCCTCAATATTCTATAAACGCACAAAAGCCCAATTGAACCTGTCGTTCAATGTGTACTCCTATGATTATGGAGTTTGCCAGAAATCGTTGAGGAGTAACCAAATAGGTTTGAATGCTTCTACCTGATGTAGATGTGGATATACCCGGGATTAATATCATATCCACATTTGACTTATTGGCATTTGATCTATTCTGCGGGGACGCCTGCGAATATGATCCATCGGCCTTAGTCAAAGCATATATTCTGATTGTAGATTCATGTGGTCTGTGATAACTTTCCTCTGATTAATTCACCCTGATGGTGATTTGCCTCACGAAGAGGTTCATCTTGATGATGAAATTCCTATCAATGCGCGCAATATCATTGTGCTGGGAATACAGAACAATGAATCTTTCATTTTGGGAAATGACATGGATTATTATTAAATGTGGGAGACAAATATGTCGACACCTATCTTGCCTCTCTTGATTGCAAACGGATACAAAACAAAGTCCTAGGCATGAGTGCTTTAAGCTCTCTTATCGGGTCATTAATAAATGCAATCGAGGCTGAACCAAGAATCGCGAAGTGAAAGTCGCAAGCTCGAAGTCCGGACATTATGGGCACTATTGAAATAATGTGTGGTGAATGCGATGGTTCAAGTGGTCTTGTGAGAGACCCATCCCACATATATGTTGAATAAACATTGTTCCACTATGTAATATATTTGGCAAACGGCATGAATTAAAATATGCAGTTAATAGGATTCTGAAGATCTGTCATGAGATCCTAAGAGGACTCATATCTTTGAATTATAAATATGCAACATATAAATCTCGTACCGAATAATATATTCCTGACGAATGAACAATCTCATATGTAGAGAGAATATCTCCAAGATGAGATTATAGTTCCTTGATGGAACCTTTCAGAAGATATAAAGTCTATGTTAAACACCAATGTTTGATAATTCCTATAAAGGGATAAAGACCCTTACAGACCTGAAAAGGAATAAGATGAGGTACCAAAGGATTTGAAGTTCACCGAATAAGCACATGTGCACTCCACGATCTTTACTCATGGTATTTTCCACTAGATGTGGAATTACGGTATCCTCTAAAGCCCCGATGGCAGAAACCTATAAAGTTTAGGTGTTACTGGCAAAATATCCCCATTGTGCCAGAATGACAGACTATAATGATATATCTGATCCATGAAAAATTTCTGATGGATTGCTATCTTTGATGGACTTTTGTTACACCATCATAGATGTTGCAATGGATGAACGCCTGTAGCGATGTGTCATATTTAGAATATGTACTATTGCAACTATATTATCCCCTAAAGTCCTATAGAAGGACATGTTACTTGCTTTACACAATTATGTATAAATTATGGTGTAAGATAGAAAATTTTAGCACCCCAACCTCATCCATTCTCGTTATTCCAGATGAACAATGAGACATATATCTTAAAGAATATGCTTGAGTTATGAGGGATAACGACTTTGACAGATGTCATCGTCAGGGAGAGCAAATGCTTATATTGATCACAATCGTGAGACAATAAATGTCATATTCTATGCCATGAAGGAATCAGGTTGATGATCAATATGTGAACCTTTATGGAAGTTTCTATCAAATATAAAGATCCAGTCGATCAAACACCATCAGTCATAGTGGCTTGTTTATGTTGATACGTGTACTTACCTTGTATATCCTAGAAGTGAGTAGAGGTGAAGTTCCTGATATAATCCTTGCAACAGTATGCAATCTGTTTGCTAAATCTCTATGTGCGTATACTTCCAGAAGAAGATGTTGTGCCATATTGATACGGTTTTGTAAGGATCAGGGGAGCACATTTCTAAATTTGGCCCTTGTAGAAGATTCGATGGAATCATGATCCAGAAGATCGAAATTTGTCTTAATGACATTTGTTGTACTCTTTTTCCTTAGTGAGTTTTCTGAAGTTTCTCACATAAGGTTTTTAATGAGGCAACAAAGTGCAAATGCAATTTTCGTCACCATGTACTCTTTCTTCATATTTTTTTCTACTGGGTTTTTGGGAGTTTTAAAGAGGCATGTGTTGGCCGCGGTATTCGCCCAAGGGGGAGTGTTAAGTAACCTTAGTTAGGGTTATGTGGGCAAATACCGACTTTGCCCCTGAGAGGTCTCACATCTCTATATAAGGAACCTGTATACCCCTTTATATGATAGAGAATAGAAAGAGGCCAGCGGCCCAACCCTATACCATGTGTCTCGTGTGTTTTTCTGTTATGCTTATGGGAAGGGAGACGGGTCTTCTACAGCTTCTCGTGTCTAATCTGCTGACGGGAGGGAAGAGAGCGGATCTAGTGATCCGTGGTAACGTAGTTCTCAACACATCAAGCGTGCCCTTATCTGATTTTTTTTATTTTAGTTTCTTTTAAGTTTCACGTTTATACTCTTGACGGCAGTATTATACTTGTCCGGTAGTATTATTTCATATCAGCGTCCATAAAAACTCTATCCATCGGTGTTGCCCATGTCCTCTCGCTAGTATAGAATTTAACAATACCCATACTCGTGCGGACAACTAACTCGTAACTTTTAATATACCAACCGCTCACAATATCAAACAAACACAAAAAAAAAACAGGTTCAACTTCAAAATATAATAAACCATATACTTACTGGACTTGATAGTTAAACAAATGGTAACTAGAGAATGATTTTTTTTTGCTAAGATAAAATTTATTATATGGTAATAGTGATATGATGCGGGTATATTTTACCCATAGAGACACATGTATGAGTAGTACTCATCTATACCTGAATTCGTCTATGAATAAAACACGTGGAATATTCGAGTTTCAGGTATCTATTCCTATCTCTAGAAGCCATGTGAATCTTGAAAGACAGGCTCATGGTTTGGCCCGTTGATTATTTATTTATTTTTTTGGGACAAACGTTTGGCCCGTTGCTTTGTGGCCGCGACAGTGAGTCGAACAGAAACAATGGGTGGGCTTAGGCCTTGGGCTGTCACCGCTGCGCGCAGAGTAGAGGACGCTTTCGGCTTTCCTTTGGGCTGGCCTTGAGCAGCCGGTGCAGGGGCAGCGTGCAGCGACCCCTCCTGCCAGGGTGCAGGTTCTCCCGTCTCCCGATGAGCGCGAGGGGAGCTGGCTAGCTGGGGAGTCTGGGATTCGACGGTACGGTGCCATAGGCCCATAGTACGACTCGGATTCGACGGCACTGTGGACTTGTGGAGTAGAAAATTGCTGGGCCGCTGCCCGCCGAGGAACAGTCGAACAAAGGAGGAGACTGTCGAACAAAGAGACTGTTAAGTAACCCTAGTTAGGGTTATATGGATAAACATCTGCTTTGCCTCTAAACGGTCTTACATCTCTATATAAATAATATGTACACCTCTTTATTATACAAAGAAGAGAAAGAGGTCAAAAACTCAATCCTACATCGTGTCTCGTGTGTTTCATCTGTCGTGCTTCTAGGAAGGGATACGAGTCTTCCACGACTTCTCGCGCCTAATCTGCTGACGGGAGGGAAGGGTGCGGATCTGGTGATCCGTGGTAACGTAGTTCTCAACACGTTATCAGCACGCTCTACCTCGACGTTATAGTGAGATCAGATCTGCGTCAACTCACTGTCAAGCCGGTAGGTCCTGGCCTAGCCGAACTGTCCTACGTGACAGGTTTCGCTTCCGCTGAATCAAGAAATGTGGTATGAATTTTTTAGTGGATCTGCGATTTACTTTCTCGGCAGGTGATATGGAAAGAAGAATAGCACCACCGCGTTACCTGTTCGTGCCTGTGCACGCTAGTACGACTGCGTAGACAGACCCAGCTTGCCTAAGAGGAATGTGCTGCAGCCGATCTAGACAGCAAGTAGACTGACGTCCTAGTGCCTGACGCACATGTCTTATGAGCACCGCGGAGCAGTCTCCATCGGCTCTAACCAGCACCAACGTGCTGCCCTTCACGCTGGCTTCACCTGCCCTGCATGCCGCGCAGCAGAGGCAGCAAGCAGCGCTCCTGCCTGCCCAAAGGACAGAGATCGAGTGGTGACTGCACTGGTGAGAGATCAAAAGAGACCAGGCTGGAAGTTCCGGTTGCGGGGTCGTGTCGCTCCATACTGGTAGATCCGATCGCTAGTCGTGCGTCATGGTCCGTTGTGGGTTTGTTGCGACTGAGCATCAGTAGCGTGACGTTGGTTGGCTCCGGGAGGGTAATTCAATCGGCTGGCTATGCCATGCGTATGCAACGATTGAATGTGGTGTTTCCCCTACTATTCCTACCGCTAAATAATTGGATCACCGTGCATGGGCTTCTGTACCCGGTCAAAACGATTTTGAGTCATGTGCCTTGCATACAAATTGAGATATGTTGGCTGATGGCACATGGATGTGATGGCTCGTATACATGCATGACTTGCATGCATCATGTCGTCCATTTACGAAAAATATAGTTGTAACTAATGGAATAATTTTTCCCATAAATTCATGTTGAATTAATCAACTTTAATATTATTTTGCATGCTCTATATTATTTATACTATTTATTTCCTCTTGCAAATAGCAATTAGAATAAAGCATGTTTAAAGTTGCAGTTTATATATTAATTAATTATTTCCTGCAGTAAATAATTAATAAGAAATTTACATGCTTTAAAACGAGGAAATACCTTTTGCACTCGATGTGTTTATGTTAGTGTATTAATTTCAGTATTATTTTCTGCTTTATTTCCTGTAGTAAATAGCAGAAAATTATTTGAAATACATGTGAAAGTTATACTATGCATATTAAAATCGCTCTAAATATTTGCGTCGCTTTGATCTTTCGGACTCATGTCGAGCGATTAAATTGTATAATGGGTACTCAGATACGCTGATCAGGTTACGTTGATAATCGGCTGAGTTATGGCATTAGCTGAATATTGACTGCGCGTTGGCAACACGACACAATATTTGTGTCGTTCGAACTTGGCTTCGTGATGTGATTGCTATGTTGCACTCTCCATTAATCGGATCGCTCCCGTTGAGTCAGACCGCCATCGCTGAGTCGCGTATTTTTTGCATGCCCTGTAGGCACTGTCTGTCTATCGTGATCATCGAGCCACAATTGCGCCTGTTGCATAGACTTATCGTGTACCCCAATTACCGAGCCATAATTGTGCCTGTTGAGCTTATTACGAAGGGTTGTTGTCTTGTCGTAGCCCTGATGGCCTCACACGCGTTGACACCATACGCTAGAGTTTGTACTCGTATGGATTGTTCAAGCCCCCTAAAGTCACATTACACGCAACCTCCATAAACAATTTTGTTTGGCCCTATATTTTATTTGACTATGTTGTGTGGTATTATATATTTTTATATCGCCAAGTGGCCATAACAACTAGGGTTGTTGTCTTGTCGTAGCCCTGATGGCCTCACACGCGTTGACACCATACGCTAGAGTTTGTACTCGTATGGATTGTTCAAGCCCCCTAAAGTCACATTATACGCAACCTCCATAAACAATTTTGTTTGGCCCTATATTTTATTTGACTATGTTGTGTGGTATTATATATTTTTATATCGCCAAGTGGCCATAACAACTATATCAAGATTTATAATGCTTGAAAATCTGGGAAATTAAATTGAAATACAATAAAACACAGATAAGTTAATATTTTGCTCTCTCTCTCCTCATGCATAAAAGTTTTACCCAAAGTAAACCGAAGATATATAATGCATGAAAGCCTTTTTGGCATAGAAGATATCAACATTGGGATTCTATTAGTAAGCAAAAAACCTTACCAAATGAATAAAGGCTATAAATCTTAGTTATATATTGCTCAACCAGATGTCGGCACATTGCTATTTGTTGCTGAATGACATGAAGCGAACTTTAAGATAAATGACTAGTACCTTAGCAACACGAAGTTGCGAGTACATCGAAAGGTAATTCTAAGAATTTTTTTACAATGTTTATGTGAAAACCATTGTGTGTTCCCATCGAACCACTTTACTCGTCCTATCTAGAACCTCTATGCTTGTGTTTCATACATCTCTCAGAATTGTAAATACTTATAGTCGTTGAATTGACTTGGGATAGTCCTTTGACTGGTATGGTATACAGTAAGCCAAATAGTAAAGGTCAATACTGAATGGAAATAAAATTAGGGTTTATGTAGCAGAACTACATTGGATTTTAGCCCTTGACATGCTTACCATAATCTATATATGATCTGCCAGAAGTAAGAAGAGTAGAAAAATAGCCATGAAATCCTACATCACCACAGAGTTTGAAGTTAAGTTAGGCATTAATATGTCTTTGGTCCTTGGCACCAGAAGAGCCATAAGTCTTGACCACGAGATTGTAAGTGGTGATAATTTGTGATAAAATATAAAGATCTTATGGAGACCTGTTGCATTCTCCGTAGTCATGATGACTCCTTCGTATGAGAGCAGTATTATCTGTTGTTGAAGACGGATCCTAGGCGGACACCAGTCATATTTCATTCTTGCCAAGCAGTTATCATCATTTGCTTCATCAAAAGCTAGTTATATGGTGATTTTCCCAGATAACATGAATTCTTGGCCTTGTCTGTTCTATTCCAAAGCTTCTCTTTTTGCTAAACAATGAAGAGATCGAAATAATGCTTTATAGAACAAGTTGGTATATAATACGAGGAGAAAAGTTTGCCTCGCTGGCATCTTACATCACAAATAATTAACTATTGTTATAAGTTCTCTCTCAAAATTATTATACCTAAAAATGTTGCATTAATCGATACCCAATTTCAGAGCAGTATGAGTAATTGGGTAAACCATGGGCAGTGATAAAAACGAGCTGGACTATACATCTCTGAAAGGATCACAATGCCCAAGAGGGGGGTGAATTGGGCTTTTCTAAAAATCAACACTAATTAAAACCTAAGCAAGGGCCCAACTTCACCCCAACAACTAGCACTAAGAGAATAATACTAGAAAAACAATAATGCTAAGACAATACTTCAAATACTTGCTAAAAAAATACACAATGTAAAATGCTTGAATTAAGTGTGGAATGTAAAGTAAGGTTTAGAAGACTCCTTCAATTTTTCCCGAGGTATCGAAGAGTCGGCACTCTCCACTAGTCCTCGTTGGAGCACCCGCACAAGGGTATCGCTCCCCCTTAGTCCTCGCAAGAACCAAGTACTCACTACGAGATGATCCTTTGCCACTCTGGCGTGATGGATCCCTCACGACCACTTACAAACTTGAGTCGGGTCACCAACAAGATCTCCACGGTGATCACCGAGCTCCCAACGCCACCAAGCCGTCTAGGTGATGCCGATCACCAAGAGTAACAAGTCGTAGACTTTCGCTTGACCAAGATAAGCCTAATGCAAGTGGTGTGTGCTCTAGGTGGCTCTCGCTAGCGCTAATGAGGTCCAATTGCGGGATTAAGGTTCTCTAATCACCTCACTAGGCTTTTGGTGCTTGCAATGCTCTACCAATGTGCAGGAATAAAAGTGGGCAGCAAGACATTGAATATGGTGGGTGGAGGGGGTATAAATATCCCTCACCCACCAACTAGCCGTTACCAGCAATCTTCCGCGCATGGGCACACCGGACAATCCGGTGCGCCATTGGTGCGCCAACGGTGCGCCACCGGTGCGCCAACGGTCAACTCCAACGGCTAGTTCTGACAGCTAGCCGTTGGGCAGATGGCACACCGGACAGTGAACAGTCACTCGTGAACCTTGCGCTCTCGGGTTTCTACGTGGGGGAAACCCTTTCCCGGGACATCCTGGCCCCACCTGACAAAGGGCGCACCGGACAATCCGGTGAACACCGGACAATCCGGTGCCCCACAATCAGAAACCCTAAATTCTATTTTCTGCTATTTTTCAAATCGGTTTTCATTCTAACTTATGAGTATGTTCTAGAGTGTCACCTAGCACTATATGTGAGTGTGAATATGCACCAACACTACACTAGAACTCTCTTGGTCAAACTACTTATCGATAACCCCTCTTTATAGTACGACTAAAACAAAATAAAAGACCTAACTATATCACGATTGTCCGCAACTCCTTGACACTCGGAATACGAAGACCTTCACTTTGCGTTTCGTTGCTTTAGCCGTCGCTTTGAGTTCTTATCTCCAGGATTGTTTTCACCGTTGTAGTATATCTACCTGTAATGCGACCTACCTTACCATTTGTCTCTGTAAAACACATGTTAGTCAATTATTACGTTGTCATTAATCACTAAAACCAACCAGGGGCCTAGATGCTTTCAATCTCCCCCGTTTTGGTGATTGATGACAACCCTACAAGATTTGTGAGAGTAGTTTGTTTTGAAATTTCTGTCAATAAAGAAGATGGTTAGTTGTACTCAATATTTTTTGACAGAAAGAGTGTGTAACATAATAATAAGAATGAGCGCATATACATCATAAGTTTCTTGTTCATATAAAAGTGAAATCGAATCGATGAACAAGAACTAAAAGACTGGTGATAACATGTAAGGTGAAAACACAATACACACACAGTCAACATAAGCATCGAGAGTATATAATAGAGTTTGTGAGCCAAAATCATCATACAAAAGTGGAGCTAACAAGCACATATATTGTCGGCGTTTCGACCCCGGGGGGTCCCTGGACCGACGAGTAAATTGTCGCTGCGTGTCCCAGCCCAGATGGGTCGGCGCGAGACGGAGACACAAGGGGGGAAAACAGTAAGGGGGAACCCGCGGCCTCGTGTTGTCCTGCGCCCAAGGCGGATGCGCTTGCAGTAGGGGGTAACAAGCGTTCGCGAGGGAGAGAGAGAGTGGGGGCGTTAGGCTGCCTGTTCTCCCGCGCAGCCACCTCCTTCGTATGAGAGCCCTAGACCTTCCTTTTATAGACGTAAGTAGAGGGCCCAGGTGTACAACGGGGGGTGTAGCAGTGTGCTAACGTGTCTAGCAGAGAGGAGCTAGAGCCCTATGTACGTGCCGACGTGGCTGTCGGAGAGGTGTTGGAGCCCTGTTCATGTGGCGTCGTGGCCGTCGGAGGAGCGCTTGAACCCTGTAGAAGCACAGCTGTCGGGGTTGTTGGATCCTTACTGACGTATCCTTGCTTCCGTAGGGGGCTGAGAACCACTGTTGTCATGGAGCACGTGGGGTGCCATCATTACTTGTTTTACCGGGGCGAGCCAGATGGGACGCCGGTCTTGTTCCCCGTAGCCTGGGCTAGCTAGGGGTAGGGTAATGATGGTCTCCCCTTGTGGCGTGGTCGGCCCGAGCGAGGTGGTGACTCCTCCGAGGTCGAGGTCGAGTCCGAGTCCTAGGGTCAGGCGAGGCGGAGACCTTCTTCCGGAGTCGAGGTCGAGTCCGAGCCCTGGGGTCGGGTGAGGCGGAGATCGTCGTCTGAGGCGAGGACGAGTCCGAGCCCTAGGGTCGGGCGAGGCGGAGATCGTCGTCCGAGGCGAGGTCGAGTCTGAGCCCTGGGGTCGGGCGAGGCGGAGATCGTCGTCCGAGGCGAGGTCGAGTCCGAGCCCTGGGGTCGGGCGAGGGAGAGATCGTCGTCCGAGTTGAGGTCCAGTCCGAGCCCTGGGGTCGGGCGAGGCGGAGATTCCTATGGCGCCCGAGGCTGGACTTGGTTCCTGTTAGCCTCACCCTGGTGGGTGGCACAACAGTCAGAGCAGCGCAGGCGGCGCTGTTTTCCTGTCAGGTCAGTCAGTGGAGAGGCAAAGTGACTGCGGTCACTTTGGCCTTGGCGACTGGAAAGCGCGCATCAGGATCAGGTGTCAGGCGATCCTTGTATTGAATGCTCCTGCGATTCGGTCAGCGGGCAAGGCGATCTGGCCAAGGTTGCTTCTCCGTGAAGCCTACTCGAGCTGGTCCTCAGGCGAGTCGAAGGTGCGCCCGTTGCCTGAGGAGACCCTCGGGTGAGGCGCGAATCTGCCTTGGTCTTCTGTTCCTGCCCGAGGCTAGGCTCGGGCGAGGCGAGATCGAGTCCCTTCAGTGGGCGGAGCCTTAACCGGAATTGCGCCCATCAGGCCTTTGCAGCTTTGTGATGATGGGGGTTACCAGCTGAGATTAGGAGCCTTGGGGGTACCCCTAATTAGGGTCCCCGACAGTAGCCCCCGAGCCTCAAAGGGAGTGTGGGTACTCGCTTGGAGGCTTTGTCGCACTTTTTTGCAAGGGGACCGACCTTTCTTGGTTGCATTTTGTTCCGGTGGGTGCGCGCGAGCGCACCTGCCAGGTGTAGCCCCCGAGGCCTCGGAGGAGTGGTTTGACTCCTTCGAGGTCTTAATGCCTTTTGTGATGGCTCGGCTGGTCTGGTTGTTCCCTCATGCGAACTGGTCGTTGCCCGGGTGCATAGTCAGGTTCCGGGTTCTCGGGCTGGTATGTCGACGCTGTCAACGGTTTGGCCGGAGCCGGGTTTGCGAGAGCAGCCCCCGAGCCTCTGCACAGGGCGAGAGGACGGTCAAGGGCAGACTCGGCTTTTTTCATATGCCCCTGCGTCGCCTTTTCGTAAGGAGGAGGGGGGGGGGGGAAAGCGCCATATTGCCCTCGGTGGGCGCCGAACATGGTGTTTCCAGTGAGTTGCTAACGGGTGATCCGAGTGGATGCCCATGCCCCGTTCGATAAGGGTCGGCTAGTGGCCCCGAGGCGCGCTCCAAAAGTACCTACAGGTGATTTGCCGGACCCGGTCCCGTTCGATAGGGTCTGAGGGCTCGAGGCCTCCCTCTGATGGGATTCCGTTACAGAATCGTTCCTGCTGGTCTCGGAAATGTCCTAGGGTACCTCGGGAGCGTAGCCCGAGCCTTGGTTATGTATCGAACGTACCCAGAGTCATCCCTCACGCTGCGTGCTCTGGGGCGACTGTCGAACCCATCGGGGGGCTAGCCTACGAACCCCTGATCAGTAGTGGGCGCGGAGCCCGAGTGGCCTGACGCGGCTGTCGAACCCTTCCGAGGGGCTAGCCTTTGAACCTCTGACCAGTAGTAGGCGCGGAGCCTGAGTGCTCTAAGGCGACTGTTGAACCCTTCTGAGGGGCCAGCCTTCGAACCTCTGATCAGTAGGGGGGCTCGGGGCCCGCTTCCTTCGCGGAGAAGGATCCCTTCCGGAGTATCCCCTTTCCCGGTCCCTGTAGCAAGTGAGAGAAAGGGGAAGAGGAAAAGGATACGAAATTGAATGACGTGGCGCACCTTTTTTGACGCGGTCATTATGGCGGAGGTGAAGCCTCGCCCGCTTCGCCTGCCAAAGGTGTCGCCTGTCCTGCCGCAGAGTTAATGCGACGGGATGAGTGATTCGCGTGGCAGCCGTTGTGCATGCACGAGCTGTTCGAGGAACGGAACACGGGCGTGTCGTCTTCACGTCGTGGGAGAGTGCTCTCTCGCTGTTCCAGGAGGGGACGTGAGCCTACAGATGATTTGACTGCTGCTTCCACCCGCCTGCCACCGCCATTACTGCCGGCCCACTTTTGGCCATTTTGACCGTCGCGCCTTCTCCCGCGGCTGACTGACCCGTGACCGGCGTGCCTGGTTGGCGCTACTGGGCCGTGCGCAGGGTTGCCTCGAGTCGTGGCACCGGTTCCATAGTCGAGAAGGCGCGACGCTGGCGCATGTGGCGCTGCAGTTTTTTGCACGTAGTAACTGGCGCACCGGTTCCATGACGTGTGGGCCTGGGCCTCCATGCTGGATGCATCGAAGTCGAAAGGGTGTGCCCCCTTGGTGCAGTTGCATGCCGCCTGCATGGCGGTCCGCCCTTTCACCCGCTGGTTTGGGCGAAGACGGAGAAATGCTTGTAACCGCTGGGCGGTTACATGCTCCGCGCGCGGCAGTTTGGCTTCTTCTGTCCTGGGGCAGCTCGCATGACGCGTGGGACCCACCCCCCGTGCCATAGGGGGAAGACCTCGGAGCGTGTTGGTGAAGACTCCATCCGCGACAGCTGAGGACGCAAGTGGGGAGAGTCGCCTTTAAAAGGAGGGTGACCCCCTTGGATGGCAACCATGTCTTCGCACTCCCTTCATGCATCGCGTCCTTCCACCTTCCGAGCCCCCGGATGGGGAGCGCTTGCGTCACTTTTGTCTTGTTGCGGAAGGAGCGCAACCTTGTGGAGGTTGGTACCTTTGAGCCATCGCTCGGCTTCAAGGATTTTCGTCAGGTAGCCCGGCCGCCTTCCCCCACCAATGGACAATTTGGTGGAGAGAAGCGAGCCGGGCTACGGCTTCCGCCCCACCCTCAGCTTCAAGGATTTTTGTCATCCGGGCTGAGGCGGAGGAGCGCACCGAGCGGGGGGTTGCCTCCGCGTGGGTCGGTAACCCTTTTCTTCCCCCAGTGTTTGGGGGAGAAAGGCGTCCTCCAGCCCCGCGGAGGCTTCCTTCAGCCATGCCGGGGAAGGCGAACTGTTGCTGCCCAGCCAGGGTGCAACATTCCGTCCTCTATCCGGGCGGTGGTCGCGCCGCGTACGGGCCGACCACGTCCAGGTCTTCCTCGCGCCGCCAGCCGCGCTAGAGGGTTGCCTAGCACGTCATGCACCGCGAGGGCGGTGCTCATGTTCTGGGGTGGCCTCGGCGAGGGCGGGAGCGAGGACCTGCCGGTGCGCTTTGGGGCGCCCGGCGCCCGCTGGTGCGGTGTTGAGGTGGCAGCAGCCAGAGAAGGTTTCTCTGCCGACGAGATCGCCAACTTCGCCTGCACTCCTGGACCTCCGTCCCCCTGGTTTGAATGGCTGGTTCTCGTCCTTTGTGGGCGAGAGCCTTTCTGCCGCAGCGTCTGCCCGGAAGCCGTTGCTGCAGCTGTTTTGCCGCCCGGGATGGAGGTCGTTGCCGCTGCTATCGGAGCGGGCGGCGGTGAGCCGCTTGGGGTCTTGTCGCCCCGCAGGCCCTCCGATGTGGGGGGTTGTTCGTACCTGCGGGGGTGGAACCGGAGTTCCGTTTGTAATGGCACCTTGAGTGCTGGCGTATGTTCATTGTGGCTGTCGGGGCCTAAACATTTGTGTATTTGGGCGTAAAGCCATGTTTCTTCTCCATTTTGCGCACCAGAACTCGCCTGTCGGCTAGCTAGACCTCTTAACCAAGCGTGAGTTGCCTTGTGAGGAAGGTGACGAGTGAGGTATCCGTATCCCAGAGGCGTAGGAGTCCCTCGGCTCGGTCGGCCTTGCCGCTCGAGGCTCCTATTGCTTAGCGAAGGAACCCTCGGCTGCTCTGCGATGAGCCGAAGCCGGAGGCATCGGTGTCAGCATGGACAGAGGCAGAGTTGGCTGGAGAAGAAACTTCGTCGACCCAGGAGTAGGGGACTTCCCAGGCCGACGAGGCGTCGCAGTGGCGGCTGGGACCTGGCCAGGTCGTCCGCTGGCGGGACCAACCCTGGAGTCGTGCTGCCGAGGCCATGAGTCGGGCTGGCATCCTCGGGGGACAGCTGGCTGAGGCTACGGAGCGGCCGGTCCGACCGTCTGCTTGGGACGGGTTCATGGAGGAGACCCCGGCGGCGATGGCCCAGGCGCGGTGCTGACATCTTCCTTCGAGGTGGAGATCTTCCGACCATGTTGCTTGTTTGAGGCCGGGTCGGATTCCGCCGAGGGTAGAGTCGATGCTGAGGGTGCTGCTGCTCCCCTGCTGACGTCTGAACCTGCAGGAATAGTTTGTCTGTAGCGTGCGTATGTTTTTCGCGGCCGCCGAGGCCAAAACATACCGTCGTCGTGTTGTAAAGCTGCGTTTCTTTTCCCCTTGTTTCGAGTATCAGGACTTGTTCGTTGGTAACAGAATCGTTTATCCGAGTGTGAGTTACTTGTCGCAGAAGGTGATGAGTGAGGTATCCGTATCCCGGGGGCGTAGGAGTCCCTCGGCTCGGTCGGCCTTGCCTGCTTACGTGTACTCTTACTCATCCATAGGATTCTATTATTGATATAGTCGAGACAACACAAAAAAATTGTTTCAGCAGAAGAAGTTTTTGAGCGTTAAGACTTGCTCGGATAGCGGAATCCCTTATCCGAGCGTGAGTTACTTATCGTAGAAGGTGATGAGTGAGGTATCCGTATCCCGGAGGCGTAGGAGTCCCTCAGCTCGGTCGGCCTTGCCTGCTTATGTGTACTCCGTCGTTTTCAGGACTCCACTATCGAAGTAGTCGAAAAGCACGAAAGATGTTCTGGCAGAAAGATTTTTTCCGAGGAAAATTTTGACGCAGAGGGGGTTCCCCCCTTCTAGCCCCTGAGGGAGGGTCGGGCTTTGCCGAGGCAAGGCTGACCCTTCCTTGAAGGTTAGACTTTGCTTGTGTATGTAAACGAGGTACATGAACGACTTGAAAACATCTTAAGGGTAGAAGCAACGTAGCTGTCGGATGTTCCAAGCGTTGTTGTAGACCTCGCCTTGACTGTTGGCCAGCTTGTATGTTCCGGGCTTCAGAATCTTGGCGATGATGAATGGCCCTTCCTAGGGAGGCGTGAGCTTGTGGCGCCCTCGGGCGTCTTGTCGTAGTCGAAGCACCAAGTCGCCCACCTGGAGGTCTCGGGACCGAACCCCTCGAGTGTAGTAAGGCCACGTCCCGAGCCTCTTCCAGCTGGTCTAGCGAGTCTTCTCGGTTGGTTCGATTGCTTCGGTCATCGTACGCCTTCGTCCTCGGGGAACCGTATTCTAAGTCTGTGGGCAGGATAGCCTCGGCCCCATAGACTAGAAAGAATGGCGTGAAGCCCGTGGCTCGGCTCGGCGTTGTCCTCAGACTCCAGAACACCGAGGGGAGTTCCTTCATCCACCGCCCGCCGAACTTGTTGAGGTCGTTGTAGATCCTCGGCTTGAGCCCCTGTAGAATCATGTCGTTAGCACGCTCTACCTGCCCATTCGTCATGGGGTGAGCTACGGTGGCCCAGTCCACCCGGATGTGGTGGTCCTCACAGAAGTCCAGGAACTTTCTGCCAGTGAACTGGGTGCCGTTGTCGGTGATGATGGAGTTCGGGACCCCGCAGCGATGGATGATGTTGGTGAAGAACGCCACCGCTTGTTCGGACTGGACGTTGTTTAGGGGTCGGACCTCAATCCACTTAGAGAATTTGTCGATGGCGACCAGCAGGTGCGTGAAGCCCCCGGGTGCCTTCTGCAAGGGGCCGACGAGGTCCAGACCCCACACAGCAAATGGCCAGGTGATGGATATTGTTTGCAGAGCCTGAGCGGGCAGGTGGGTCTGCTTTGCATAGAATTGACACCCTTGGCAGGTGCGTACAATCCTAGTGGCGTCGGCCACCGCGGTCGGCCAGTAGAAACCCTGTCGGAAGGCGTTTCCCACGAGGGCCTGAGGTGCTGCGTGGTGACCGCAAGCCCCCGAGTGTATTTCTTGCAATAACTCCTGACCTTCGGCGATGGATATGCATCGTTGGAGGATGCCTGAGGGGCTGCGGTGGTAGAGCTCCTTTTCATCACCCAGCAAGACGAATGACTTGGCGCGCCGCGCCAGTCGCAGAGCTTCGGCTCTGTCGAGGGGTAGCTCTCCTTGGTGGAGATATTGCAGGTATGGGGTCTGCCAGTCTCGATTAGGCGTGACCCCGTTCCGCTCTTCCTCGACGCGTAGTGCCTCACCCTAGGGGGCCGAGGGTGCCTCGGGCGGGGCCGAGGCTGCCTCGGGTGGGGCCGAGGCTGCCTCGGGCTAGGCCGAGGGCGCCTCGGGCAGAGCTGAGGCCTTCTCGGGCTCGGGCGTGTCGTCGGTCTTGACGAAGGGTTGATGTAGGTCTCGGGAGAAGACGTCCGGAGGAACCGTTGTCCACCTCGAGGCTATCTTAGCCAACTCGTCCGCAGTCTCATTGTATCGTCGAGCGACGTGGTTGAGCTCGAGCCTGTAGAACTTGTCCTCCAGGCGCCAAACCTCGTCGCAGTAGGCTTCCATCTTCGAGTCGCGGCAGTGGGAGTTCTTCATGACCTGGTCGATGACAAGCTGCGAGTCGCCACGAGCGTCAAGGCGTCGGACCCCTAGCTCGATGGCGATGCGCAACACGTTAACCAGAGCCTCATACTCGGCCACGTTGTTGGACGCCGGGAAATGGAGGCGCAGCACGTTGCGGAGGTGCTTCCCGAGGGGTGAGATGAAGAGCAGGCCCACGCCCACTCCTGTTTTCATCAGCGACCCGTCGAAAAACATAGTCCAGAGTTCCGGTTGGATCGGAGCTGCTGGAAGCTGGGTGTCGACCCATTCAGCCACGAAGTCCGCCAAGACTTGGGACTTGATGGCCTTCCGAGGGGCGAACGAGATTGTCTCGCCCATGATTTCCACCGCCCACTTTGCAACCCTACCCGAGGCCTCTCGGCACTGGATGATCTCCCCCAGGGGGAAGGATGACACCACAGTCACCGGATGAGACTCGAAGTAGTGTCGCAACTTTCACCGTGTCAGAATCACCGCTTTCAATAGCTTCTGAATTTGCGGGTAGCGGATCTTGGTCTCGGACAGTACCTCACTGATGAAGTAAACCAGCCTTTGGATGGGCAGTGCGTGCCCTTCTTCTCGTCTCTCGACTATGATCGCGGCGCTGACCACCTGAGTGGTGGCGGTGACGTAGATCAAGAGGGCTTCTCCGGCAGCGGGGGGCACCAGGATGGGCGCGCTTGTAAGGAGCGCCTTCAAGTTTCCGAGGGCTTCCTCGGCCTCGGGGGTCCAAGTAAAGCGCTCGGTCTTCCTTAAGAGGCGATACAGGGGCAGGCCTCTTTCGCCGAGGCGTGAGATGAAGCGGCTCAGAGCCGCAAGGCATCCCATGACCCTCTATACTCCTTTCAAGTCCTTGATAGGCCCCATGTTGGTGATGGCCGCGATTTTCTCCGGGTTGGCCTCGATGCCCCACTCGGAGACGATGAAACCCAGGAGCATGCCTCGGGGGACTCCGAAGACACACTTCTCGGGATTGAGTTTTACGCCTTTCGCTTTGAGACACTTGAATGTCGTTTCAAGGTCAGAGAGGAGGTCGGAGGCTTTCCTCGTCTTGACTACGATGTCATCGACCAATGTGTTCTCCGAACACGTGGTTCATGCACCTTTGGTATGTCGCATCCGCATTCCTCAAACCGAATGGCATGGTAACGTAGCAGTACATGCCAAAGGGTGTGATGAAAGAAGTTGTGAGCTGGTCGGACTCTTTCATCCTGATTTGGTGATACCCTGAGTAGGCATTAAGGAAAGACAGGGTTTCACACCCAGCAGTGGAATCCACGATTTGATCGATGCGAGGCAGAGGGTAGGGAACCTTCGGACATGCTTTGTTTAGACCAGTGTAGTCTACACACATCTGCCATTTCCCACCTTTCTTTTTCACAAGCACAGGGTTGGCTAGCCATTCGGGATGGAGTACCTCTTTGATGAACCCTGCAACCATCAGCTTGTGGATCTCCTCGCCTATGGCTCTGCGCTTTTCTTCGTCGAATCGGCGCAGAGGCTGCTTCACGGGTCGGGCTCCAGCTCGGATATCCAGTGAGTGCTCGGCGACTTCCCTCAGCATGCCAGGCATGTCCGAGGGACTCCACGCAAAAACCTCGGCGTTCGCGCGGAGAAAGTCGACGAGCACTGCTTCCTATTTGGGGTCGAGCTCGGAGCCGATCCGGATCTGCTTGGAGGCGTCGTTGCTGGGGTCGAGAGGGACGGACTTAACCGCCTCTACTGGTTCGAAGTTGCCGGCGTGGCGCTTCGCATCTGGCACCTCCTTGGAGAGGTTTTCCATGTCGGCGATGAGGGCCTCGGATTCGGCGAGGGCCTCGGCGTACTCCACGCACTCCACATCGCATTCATACGCGTGTCGGTACGTGGGGCCGACGGTGATGACCCCGTTGGGGCCCGACATCTTGAGCTTGAGGTAAGTGTAGTTGGGGACGGCCATGAACTTGGCGTAACATGGTCTCCCCAGCACTACGTGGTAGGTTCCTCAGAACCCGACCACCTCGAACGTGAGGGTTTCCTTTCGGAAGTTGGAGGGAGTCCCGAAGCAGACAGGCAGATCGAGTTGTCCAAGGGGCTGGACGCGCTTCCTGGGAATGATCCCATGAAAGGGCGCCGCGTCGGCCCAGATCGAGGACAGATCGATCTGCAAGAGCCCAAGGGTGTCGGCGTAGATGATGTTGAGGCTGCTGCCTCCGTCCATGAGGACCTTGGTAAGCCTGACGTTGCCGATGACGGGATCCACAACGAGCGGGTACTTCCCCGAGCTCGGCACGCGGTCGGGGTGGTCGTCTTGGTCGAAGGTGATGGGCTTGTCAGACCAGTCTAGATAGACTGGCGCCGCCACCTTTACTGAACAGACCTCCCGGTGCTCTTGCTTGCGGTGCCGAGCCAAGGCGTTCGCCACCCGCACACCGTAGATCATGAAGTAGTCATGGACCTCGGGGAACTCCTCTGCCTTGTGAGCTTCCCTCTTGTCGTTGTCGGGGGCCCTGCCACCTTCTGCCGGTGGCCCAGCCTTGTGGAAGTAGCGCCGAAGCATGACGCACTCCTCAAGGGTGTGCTTGACGGGACCCTGATGATAGGGGAACGACTCCTTGAGCATCTTGTCGAACAAGTTGGCGCCTCCGGGAGGTTTCCGAGGGTTCTTGTGCTCGGCGGCGGCGACAAGGTCTGCGTCGGCAGCGTCGTGTTTCGCTTGCGACTTCTTCTTGCCCTTCTTCCTCGCGCTGCGCTGAGCGGATGCCTCGGGGACGTCGTCCGGCTGGCGCCCCTGAGGCTGCTTGTCCTTCCGGAAGATGGCCTCGACCGCCTCCTGGCTGGAGGCGAACTTGGTGGCGATGTCCATTAGCTCGCTCTCCCTGGTGGGAGTCTTGCGGCCCAGCTTGCTCACTAGGTCACGGCAAGTGGTGCCGGCGAGGAACGCGCCGATGATATCTGAGTCGGTGATGTTGGGAATCTCGGTGCGCTGCTTCGAAAATCACCGGATGTAGTCCCGCAGGGATTCTCCCGGCTGCTGGCGGCAGCTTAGGAGATCCTAGGAGTTCCCAGGGCGCACGTATGTGCCCTGGAAATTGCTGGCGAAGGCTTTGACCAGGTAGTCTCAGTTGGAGATCTACGCAGGAGGCAGATGTTCTAGCCAGGCTCGAGCGGCGTAGGAGAGGAACAGGGGGAGGTTGCGGATGATGAGGTTGTCATCGTCCGTTCCACCCAGCTGGCAGGCCAGCCGGTAGTCCGCGAGCCATAGTTCAGGCCTCGTTTCCCCCGAGTACTTGGTGATGGTTGTCGGGGCTCGGAACCGGGTTGGGAACGGCGCCCGTCGTATGGCCCGACTGAAAGCTTGCGGACCGGGTGGTTCGGGCGAAGGGGTCCGATCCTCCCCACTGTAGTAGCGTCCCCCACGCCTGGGGTGGTAGCCTCGGCGCACCCTCTCGTCGAGGTGGGCTCGACGGTCGCGGCGATGGTGCTCGTTGCCGAGGCGGCCTGGGGCCACAGGCGCTGTGTCCTGCGTGCGCCCGGCATGGACCGAGGCCTCTTGCATGAATCTGGAAGTCACGGCGCGATGCTCCGGGGGGTATCCCTGCCTTTGGGAGGCAGTGCTTTCGGCCCGTCGGACCGCGACATCCTCCAGGAGATTCCTGAGTCCTCCCTGGATACACCGCCCCTCGGTGGTGGATGGTTCTGGCATCGCTCGGAGCAGTATTGCTGCTGCAGCCAGGTTCTGGCCGACCCCACTAGAAGCCAGGGGCAACCTTGCCCTGGCATCATCAGCGATGCGGCGCTGGACATCCTAGGCCAGATGACACACTTCTCCGGCTGGTGCTCGGCCTGCCCGCTCTTGCCCGATGTTCTACCGGGGCTGCACAAGTTGTCCTGCTTCCTCGTCGAGCCTGGCCTTCATCTCGCGGATTTGCTCGAGCTGTGTGTCCTGACCCCCCGTAGGGACTGGGACCACGGCTAGCTCCCGAAGGATGTCAATGCGAGGCGCAGGCCTAGAGGGATCGCCGTCCTCCGGCATACCAAGGTGGTTGCCTTCGTCGAGACCCTCTAGATCGACGTGGAAACATTCGTGACTTGGGCCACAGTCCTCGTCGCCGAGGCTGTGGCTATCATCGGAGTAATCGGAGAGGCAGTAGTCACATGCGGTCATGAAGTCCCGCATGGCACTAGAGTTACCGAGCCCGGAGAAATCCCAACCAGAGTCGGGCTCGTCGTCTTCCTCGGAGCCCGGGGGCCCGTAGGTTGAGACGACCGTCAATCTGTCCCAGGTTGACCCCATATGGTACCCCGGGAGGTTTGGATATGCCTTTATGAAAGCGTCCACCGAAGCGGGGTCGCTTGGTGGGTCGAAGCTGAATCTAAAAGGCACTGGATGGGAAATGGACGGTACCTCTTGATCGACGGACGGTGATGGAGTCGCGTCGGGGATGGACTGCACCGTTATCTCAGGTACAAGGCTGACGCCCAGCAAGTCCTTCGCGAGCGTGCTGGAGTCGCCCGTCGTATGCTTGGGGTTGGCGTGTTGCAGGGAAACGACGCTCGTCTTTGTCTCAGGCGCGAGGTCAACGCCCGACATATCCCCTGTTGGGGCACAGGTGTCGTCGACTCGCTCGACAGCCGACGAGGTGCCGCCTCCTGCTTGGCCATGCCTACCCCATCTCCTCCTCTGTCAGTGGGGAAGGTGACGGGACAGACCTGGATGTCGCTCTTCCGCCACGTGGGGAAGACGTCGTCGATTCCGCCGCCGGCGGGCGGGCTGACGGCCGCCATTGTCGTTGTCGCGCGGCGGAGGAAGGAGTATCATGTCGTAGCTGCCGTCGAGGGACATGAACTCGAGACTCCCGAAACGGAGCTTCGTCTCGGGTTGAAGAGGTTGCTGGAGCCTCCCCATCTGGAGCTTGACGGGAAGCTGTTCGTCAACACACAGCAGGCCCCTACCTGGCGCGCCAACTGTCGGCGTTTCGACCCCGAGGGGTCCCTGGACCGATGAGTAAATTGTCGTTGCGTGTTCCAGCCTAGATGGGTCGGCGCGAGACAGAGACACAAGGGGGGAAACAGTAAGGGGGAACCTGTGGCCTCGTGTTGTCCTGCGCCTAGGGCGGATGCGCTTACAGTAGGGGGTTACAAGCGTTCGCGAGGGAGAGAGAGGGGGGGGGGGCGTTAGGCTGCCCGTTCTCCCGCGCGGCCACCTCCTTCGTATGAGAGCCCTGGACCTTCCTTTTATAGACGTAAGGAGAGGGCCCAGGTGTACAATGGGGGGTGTAGCAGTGTGCTAACGTGTCTAGCAGAGAGGAGCTAGAGCCCTATGTACGTGCCGACGTGGCTGTCGGAGAGGTGTTGGAGCCCTGTTCATGTGGCGTCGTGGCCGTCGGAGGAGCGCTTGAACCCTGTAGAAGCACAGCTGTCGGGGTTGTCGGATCCTTACTGACGTATCCTTGCTTCCGTAGGGGGCTGAGAACCACTGTTGTCATGGAGCACGTGGGGTGCCATCATTACTTGTTTTACCGGGGCGAGCCAGATGGGACGCCGGTCTTGTTCCCCGTAGCCTGGGCTAGCTAGGGGTAGGGTAATGATGGTCTCCCCTTGTGGCGTGGTCGGCCCGAGCGAGGTGGTGACTCCTCCGAGGTCGAGGTCGAGTCCGAGTCCTAGGGTCAGGCGAGGCGGAGACCTTCTTCCGGAGTCGAGGACGAGTCCGAGCCCTGGGGTCGGGCGAGGCGGAGATCGTCGTCCGAGGCGAGGTCGAGTCCGAGCCCTGGGGTCGGGCGAGGCGGAGATCATCGTCCGAGGCGAGGTCGAGTCCGAGCCCTGGGGTCGGGCGAGGGAGAGATCGTCGTCCGAGTTGAGGTCCAGTCCGAGCCCTGGGGTCGGGCGAGGCGGAGATTCCTATGGCGCCCGAGGCTGGACTTGGTTCCTGTCAGCCTCACCCTGGTGGGTGGCACAGCAGTCAGAGCAGCGCAGGCGGCGCTGTTTTCCTGTCAGGTCAGTCAGTGGAGGGGCGAAGTGACTGCGGTCACTTCGGCCTTGTCGACTGGAAAGCGCGCGTCAGGATCAGGTGTCAGGCGATCCTTGCATTGAATGCTCCTGCGATCCGGTCGGCGGGCGAGGCGATCTGGCCAAGGTTGCTTCTCCGTGAAGCCTACTCGAGCTGGTCCTCAGGCGAGTCGAAGGTGCGCCCGTTGCTTGAGGAGACCCTCGGGCGAGGCGTGAATCTGCCTTGGTCTTCTGTTCCTGCCCGAGGCTGGGCTCGGGCAAGGCGAGATCGAGTCCCTTGAGTGGGCGGAGCCTTAACTGGAATTGTGCCCATCAGGCCTTTGCAGCTTTGTGCTGATGGGGGTTACCAGCTGAGATTAGGAGCCTTGGGGGTACCCCTAATTATGGTCCCCGACATATATTACATCAAAATGACTCTCTACTAACTCCCTAACTCCCCCTAGCTCTCACAACTCTCATATCTCTCCCCCTTTGGCGTCAAACACCATAAGGGAACCCGAACCTATAGACCAGAAGAGGAAGGAGGTGGCGAGGGCGCATTCGGTCGCGGTCATGGCAGCAGAGCAAACACTAACTGAGGGTTAGAGTCAGTCTTAGATCCAGGATCTGCCGTAGAAGCTAGAGCTAGTACTAACTCAGACTGAGGCTGCTCTGCAGGAGCTGCCGGAGCTGAAGAGGTCATAGACACCGCCACAGCAGCAGTGGTAACAGTAGGAGCTGGTGGCACTGGCGGCTGAGCGCTAACGGAGCCGATGACCGGTGACAAGAAAACCAGGGCGACCGGCCGGAGCGGAGAGGAAGAAGGACCAACTGAAGAAAGAGGGGGTCCTGCCTAAATTGATGGCACAACAGCAGCTTGAAGAGGTGGAGGGGTACTAACTAAACGGGATGGATCAAAACACCTGTATGCTGAAGCAAGGGAGTCATGAAGGTCCTATTCTCAGCCCGGCTGCTAGAAGCTGCTGCTGGAGAGTATCCTGTCTGTCCTGAATAGTCCGAAACATCGATAGCATTCTCTCAGACATCTGCTGCTGATCCGCTGCCTGACAGGCCTGCTCGGCTACCAAGTGAGCCTGCTGCTGAGTAAGAGTCTAGAGGATCGCAGCAAGAGTAGGGTCAATGGCAGGAGGGGCAGCAGGGGCAGCACTAGAACTCCTAGCCTCATGATCATGTGAGCGTGGAGGCATAGGAGGCGGAGGCGGAATCCCAAAATCATCATCATCATCATCATCATCATCAACGGGAATTGCTACGCCCTGAGTCTCAAACTGATGGAAGGCTGTATCCTCTGCTTGAGTGTCTGTCGCTGGATCTGGTGCTAACACGGGGTCCTCAGGGGCTGGTCGGTAGGAGCCAAATAGGAGGCGAGAGGCCTCAAGGGTGCCCTGGAACTGCGGTGGCTGAATCAGCTGTGCGAAGATATGGCAGAGATAGTGAGCATATGGCAGCTGACGCCGGGCACGAAGTCGATCAACACGGTGTCCTCTATCTCACAAATGAGGAAGTCAACAACATCAAACTCTAAGTGAGAGATTAGAGCACCGAGGAGCCAGAGCTGAATATGAGTAGCAGCCTCCCTGTAACCCATCCACGGTAGAAGCGTCCGTCTCATGACCTGATATAGGTACTTGACTGCTGGAGTGAAATCTGCTGAAGAACATCGCGACCCATCTAAGAAGGGCGGTTAGAACAAAGTCGTGACGTGAGCTGTAGCTGAAGCAACTCCACCGTGAGGGCGCCGAGGAGGATCAGAAGTACCATAACACAAGCTGTGAAGGCGAGTCGATGACTCAGGAAATCCAAACAGCTGGCAAATCTGGCTGGCATGAAGGGTAACATCCTCTCGCTCAAAGCAGAACCTCATCCACTATTGATCAGGGTCAATCCATACAGAAGCATAGAAAACTCAGACCCATTCCTCAACATATCTACCGCTGGTAGTCAGAAGAGTCAGAAGTCTAGGCAAATAGGAGAGGTGAACCTCAGAGTCTGCACCGGCTGCTAGCAGGAAGGCAGGGAGATCCAATAGCCGGTGCGTTCGCAGAGAAATCTGAGTTGACAACTATGCTCTGTAGAAAGACTCCTGGATCCTGGTGCTGAATAGATCTACCGCTGCAGGGTCTCTCTGTGCAGGTAACCAAGACTCCATGGGTACGTGTCTAAATCTGAACCGACGTACTCGTGCCGCTGTAGCACGCTGAAGATCAAACAACCGTGGATCGGCAGCTAGTGGTTGCACCTCGGTCTCATCTCGCTCCCGGAAGCGGGCAGGTGGGATAGGTGGAGCGGAAAGGGGAGCGGGAGGAGGAGCAGTGGAAGCTAGAGTAGTGGAGGTGGTAGGTATGGCTGAGGTGGTGGATGGCATAGGAGTGACTAGAGCAGGCAAAGTGGGTGGTGGAGTGGTAGCAGTGGCGGAAGTGGTAGGTGCGGAGGAGCGAGGCCGAGAGGCGTGACGACGAACTCGGTAGGCAATCTGATATAAAGAAATCTGCAGCTGATCACCTCTCTTTGCCTGCTCAGCGGCTACTGCTGCTGCTAGAGCTGCTCTATCCAAACGTCGCTTCTTGCGGCCTTCGTGCTGCTCCAAGTAGACAGTCTTCCCCTTGACCTGCCTAAAGGGGCAAGGAGGGTCCTCGTCATCTCCTCCCCCTAGCGCCGACACATTCTTCATGCACGGCATCCTAACTTGACGACTGCAAATAAGAGAGAGAAGCTAAGCACAAGAAGATAACAGTCGATAGGAGGACAAAAGAACAAATAGCTACCTGGAAATCTCACACGAGAGGGAGAGAATCCAGGCGGGACATGAGACGGCTCACGAGCAGGCAAGGTTACTAAAATGACAGAAGAGGTGAGCACGTATTAGTCACATAGTCATAAGTATATGAAATATGAATAAATACATACACAGGGTGTTGTGGCACAGAAATCGAGAGATATATCGATCGAGAGGTCAAACAACGCGAAAACAGCGTTTGAACGAGAAATAGTGCCATTAGAGGTTTGAAATTAGAAATGAGGCATGAAATGACTTGGAATTGGGCTGATACTTCACGAATAGGTTTATATGGGTAAATATGAGTGAAGTGTGTGCTTGGTTTGATTTTAGGTGAAGAAAATGAAATTTGGGCACTCGGCTCAGAAATGATCGCTAAAAACGGGGAATTGTGTAAAATTGAAGCCTGGGATATTGGATTGGCGTGAAATTTGGTGAATATGTTACTGGAGGTATTGTGAAGGTGCCTGAAAAGTTTGGGTTCAATTGGAGCAATTTTGGCTGGTTTGGGCATTTCGTCGAGCACGTGGCGTGCAGTGGATTAGGTTTTAGGGGAAATGGCCATATTAGGGTTTAAATCCTCCAAAAAAGGAGAGATGAACCTGCAAGGTAGCTCAAAGGATACACAGGGATACATAAGGGCACTTGGATTCACAAATTGTGACAAGAATTGAAGAAGTGCACAATGGGGTGGTGAGAGTGGAGACAGCAGAGAGGGACAGAGTGAAAAAGGGAGACAATAGAAGGGGGGAGGGGCTCACCCAGATGGAGGAGGAAGGAGGGCGCAGGGAGGAGCTTGGTCTTCGGTGAATAGTCGCCGGAGAGGAAGATCGCTGCCGGAGGGGTTGAGTCGCCCGAGAGAGAGAGAGAGAGGGATTTCAGAGAACAGAGAAGAGTGAGCCTGGTGCTCGGGCTCGGGCAGAAAGATTTTTTAAAAACGCATCATGGGCGCACCGGACAGTCTACAGTGCCTGTTTGGTGCACACCAGATAGCGCACAGGAAAGAGGAGATCTGCGCGTGGCCAGTGCACCGGACAGTGCACAGTGCAGTCTCCGGTGGACACCGGACTCTCCGGTGAGCCCAGGCAGAGGGAATTTTGAAATTTTTCAAATTTTCTATCTAGTTTTCAACCAACCCAAATCCCAACTTATAATCACACAAAATAACACATGTTGGGACAAGTATTGGCACCCTCATATGTTTTCTCATAATTTTCAAAATATTTTGCCATAGGCTAGATAATTTTTAGAGAAAATAGGCAAATGGTGAGATTTGCATTTTGGCCTTGCACTAGGGGTTTTCATGAGTGATTTGAGTTTTGAATACTCCCCCTAAGTGTAGTGCCTCATGCATATCTCAATAACCAACAATTGCATAGTAAGTAAGAATTTAAGTGCTAAAAGCTTAAAACTAAGACTTGTCAAGTTTGAGCCCGAGTTAAGCTTTTTCACTCGCTTTGTTGGCGGTTATCTCAACTAGGTTAGACAAGTCCTAGATGCAATAAAAGAAATTTAAATATGCAATGCAAGCTTGACAACACCATTTGAGATCTTAAATAAAATTTCTGAGATCAAGTATATTTAATTCATTCCACAACATTCAAAAGTTGGTTTTATCAAGTGGCTTAGTGAAAATATTCGTTAATTGATCTTCCGACCTCACTCCTTCTAAAATGATATCTCCTTTAGCAACATGATCTCTAAGGAAGTGATGATGGATATCAATGTGTTTGGTGTGAGAGTGTTGTACAGGATTATTAGCAGTTTAATAGCACTCTCATTGTCACACAACAAAGGTACCTTTTCTAGAACTACACCATAGTCTAGAAGAGTTTGTTTCATGTATAAAATTTGTGTGCAACAAGCACCCACGGCAATGTATTCCGCTTTGGCGATTGACAAGGCAACACTATTTTTGCTTTTTTGGATGTCCATGATACTAGTGATCTCCCAAGCAAATGGTATCCCCCAGAAGTACTTTTTCTATCAATTTTGCAACCAGCATAATCCGAATCGGAATAGCCAATTAAGTCAAAAGTAGCTCTTTTGGGATACCAAAGACCAACGCTCGGGGTGTGCTTGAGATACCTAAGAATTCTTTTAACAACGCGAAGATGTGCTTTCTTAGGATTTGATTGAAATCTTGCACACATGCAGACACTAAACATGATATCGGGCCTAGATGCGGTAAGATACAATAAACTACCAATCATAGAACGATAAAGAGTTTGATCAACCGGGTTACCTCCCTCATCTAGGTCGAGATGTCCATTTGTTGGCATAGGTGTCTTGATTGGTTTGCATTTCTCCATGTTGAACCTTTTCAACAAGTCTTTGGTATACTTCTCTTGTGAGAGAAAGTTACCATCTTTCATTTGCTTGACTTGAAAGCCGAGGATGTACGTCAGCTCACCAATCATAGACATATCAAACTCCTTCGACATCAACTCTCCAAATTCCTTGCAATGATAATCATTTGTCGAGCCACAGATTATGTCATCAACATATACTTGACAAATGAAAATATCACCGTTATGTTTCTTTATGAATAGGGTTGTGTCAACGGTCCCGATCTTGAAGCCCTTTTCGATGAGGAAGTCGTGAATACGCTCATACCAAGCCCTTGGAGCTTGCTTTAACCCATATAGTGCCTTAGACAACCTGTAAGCATGGTTAGGATATCTAGGGTCTTCAAACCCGAGTGGTTGCTCAACATATACAAGTTCATTTATGAAGCCATTTAAAAATGCACTTTTTACATCCATTTGATAAAGCTTTATATCATAGCATGATGCATATGCGAGTAGGATACGGATGGCTTCCAGTCGAGCAACCGGTGCAAAGGTCTCTCCAAAATCTAAGCCTTCAACTTGAGAGAATCCCTTTGCAACAAGTCTTGCCTTGTTCCTCACAATCATGCCCTGATCATCTTGTTTATTTCTAAACACCCACTTTGTTCCAATGATCCTTGCATCTTGTGGGGGCTTCTCTAGGGTCCAAACTTGGTCACGGGTGAAGTTGTTTAGTTCTTCATGCATGGCATTCACCCAGTCCGGATCCTGTAGCGCCTCATCTATACATGTAGGCTCAACACAAGAAACAAAGGAGTGATGTTCAATAAAAGAAGCATGTCTATGTGATCGAGTAATAACCGCTTGTGAAGGACTCCCAATGATTTGGTCTTTTGGGTGTCCTTGAAGTAGTGATGAGTTTCTCCTGTCAACCACTTGGGAAGAAGATCCTGGAGCATCAACATCTTCGGCTTGTACCCTTGCTTGTTCATGAGAGACAAATGTATCTTCATTTGCATGCCTCTCATCTTTTTCATCATCTTGTGGTACATTTGATGAAGAAGGCCTGTCAATGTTTTGCACCTCTTCTTCATCTTCTTTTGGTTTGATGGCTCCAATTAGCATGTTCTTCATGGCTTCCCTAAGTGGCTCATCACCTACATCATCAAGATTTTCAAGGTGCTCCTTGGGAGCCATTAGTCTCATCAAATTCCACATCATATGTTTCTTCTACCATGCCAATGGCATGATTGAATACTCGATATGCTTTGGACTTTAATGAATAACCCAATAAAAAACCAATATCACAATGTCTTTGAAACTTCTCTAGGTGGTGGCATTTCTTGTAAATATAGCATTTGCATCCAAACACCCGGAAGGAGACGTCTGGCTTTTTCCCATTTAGCAGTTCATAGGGAGTCTTTGCAAGTAGCTGGTGAGGAAATAGCCTATTTGATGCATAACATGCAGTGTTGACAGCTTCTGCCCAAAACCTCTCCGGTGTGTTATACTCATCAATCATTGTTCTTGCAAGTGTGATCAAGGTCATGTTTTTCCTTTCAACAACTCCATTTTGTTGAGGTGTATATGTTGCAGATACTTCATGATTGATCCCAATCTCATCACAGTATTCATGTATGTTGGTGTTGTCAAATTCTTTACCATTATCACTTCTAATCTTCTTGATCTTGCAATCAAATTCATTTTGAGCTTTCTTGGCAAACTTCTTGAATTTAGATGCAACTTTAGATTTATCATGGAGAAAGAACACCCAAGTGTATCTTGAGAAATCATCAACTATCACTAGACAGTAGAGGTTGCCACCAGCACTTACATAGTTTGTAGGTCCAAATAAATCCATATGAAGTAGTTCCAGTGGCCTTGATGTTGACATGAAAGCTTTTGTAGGATGTGTGTTAGCAACTTGCTTCCCAGCTTGACATGCACTACAAGGCTTGTCCTTTTCAAATGCAACATCCTTTAATCCTCTAATCATGTCATTCTTTAATACTTTCTTGAGTGTGCTCATTCCAACATGTGCAAGCCTCCTATGCCATAGCCATCCAAGTGATGCTTTGGTAAAGAGGCAAGTTCTTAAGTCTGCATCTTCAGAGGTGAAATCCACTAAGTAGAGATTGTTGTATCTAAATCCTTTAAACACCATTGATTCATCATCCATTTTTGATACAATAACCTCTGTTGGAGTGAATAAGCATTGAAGTCCAAGATCACAGAGTTGACCCACTGAAAATAAGTTGAAGCTCAAGGGTGCAACCAAGAGAACATTTGAAATTGATAGATCATTTGAAATTGATAGATCATTTAAAATTGCCACCTTGCCAAGTTCTTGAACTTTCCCTTTTGAATTGTCCCCAAATGTGATTTTGTCTTGTCCATCAACATTCTCATCAAGTGAGGTGAACATCCGTGGGTTGCCTGTCATATGTTGTGTGCATCCACTGTCAATAACCCAATGGCTCCCACCGGTCTTGTAGTTCACCTATATCCACAGACAAATCAAGCTTGAGTTTTGAGGGCCCTATATTGCATAGGACCAGTAACTTTCTCAATCAAGGACTTTGCAACCCAAATTTTTCTAGGTCTACTCTTGCTTGGTGGACCTAGGAATGTAACTTTGACCTTTCCATTTGCTACTTTCCTTAGAACATAATGAGCATTGAAGGCAAATGGTCTTGAGTGCTTTGGCAAGGGAGTTGGTGGTTTAGCTTTGCAGTTGTGGGCAAAGTGACCTTATTTTCCACACTCAAAGCATTTGATAGGCTTATGAGTCTGCTTTGGCTTGTATTGAGTGGTAGCTTTCTTTTGCACAAAAGAATTGTATCCAATACCACTCTTGTTATTTTTCATGATAGTGTTCATGAGCAATTCATTTTGGAGGTATTGGCCCTTGTTGAACTTTTGCACACTTGTTGCAAGATGTTCATTTTCACTCTTAAGTTTCTTGACCTCATTTTTAAGCCTTTCATTATCCACTGCCAACTCATTGTTGAAATCATTGTTCTCAATGGCAACCTTTCCTCTAGTAGTGGCATCATTCAAGTATCTCTTTAATTTTTGGTTGTCTAATGTCAAGGCTTCAACTTTTTCAGTCAATTCATCATGTTGACTAGTTTTATCACCTTGACTCAAATCATCACATGAGGTTGCTACATCAATCTTAACAACAGGGTTAATAGCCTCATGTGTATTGCAAGATAAAAGTTCATTTTCAACAAGAAGATTATCATGATCAAATTTAATCTTAGTATAGTCTTCCTTGATTTTCACTAGTCTATCTTTCAACTCCCTATTAGCTTCATTTAACTTGTCACATTTATCCTTAGCATCTTTTAGGGAGGATGTAAGCTCATTTACATGACATAGTTTTGTTTTCTTCTTTTAGTTCATCACTAGCTTTCATAACTATGTCATATTTGGCATTCAAAAATTCATTTTCATTTTTCAACTTATCACATTTAGCTTTTGACTTCCTAATGATTTGAGTGTATTCTTTAAGCAAGTTAGCTAGTTCATCATAGGAAGGTGAAGCAAATTCATCATCACTATCACTATCACTATCACTATCATCAGTAATATCATTATAATTTTGTACCTTCCGTTCACCTCTAGCCATGAGGCATAGGTGAGAAGTCAATGATCACGATGGTGGTGGTGAAGAGAAATCCCCAGCGATGGCGGCAACTTTTTCATCATTTTCTTCTTCACTTGAAAAAGATCCACTTGATGACTCAATGTGAGTGAGCCAGTCACCAACAATATATGCCTTTCTATTTTTCTTTTTGTGGAACCTCTTGTGCTTCCAATCCTTCCTCTTGAAGAATCTCTTTTCCTTTTTATCATCATCGTTGTCATCTTCTTTCTTGCCCTTGAACTTGTTCTTCTTAGGCTTGTTACATTGATGAGCAAGATGACCAAGCTCTCCACATTTGTAGCAATCCATTTCAGAAATGGGCTTTCTTTTTCTAGAAAAGAATTTCTTCTTTCTTGAGTCAAATTTGATGCCTTCTCTATTGAGCTTCTTTAACATCTTGGTGGTCTTCCTCACCATCAAGGTAATGTTAGCATCAAGGTCATCATCACTTGAGGATTCTTCCTCAATTTGTACTTTGGATTTTCCTTTTCTTTCTTGATTTGCTTTGAGAGCCAAATCCTTTCTCTTGGAAGATGACTCATCCTTGTCATTGATGTGCATGTACATCTCATGAGCATTGATCTTCCCAATATCTGTGTAGGAGTGGTAACTGAAAGATCCATCTGATGCAGCACAATGACAATATGTCCATATTTGTCAATTGGGAGGACACTGAGAATCTTCCTCACAACATCCAGTTGTGAAATTTGTGTAAGCCCCAAGCCATTTACTTCCTCTACTAGAATATTGAGACGTGAGTACATAGCATTGGCATTTTCATTAGCAAGCATTTCAAAAGAATTTAATTTTCTCATAGCAATGTGATATCTCTCCTCATGCTCACTTCTAGTTCCTTCATGTAGAGCACATATGTCCATCCATAAATCATGAGCATTTTTATGGTTTCTAACTCTATTAAACACATCTTTGCAAAGGCCTCTAAATAGGGTGTTTTTGGCCTTAGCATTCCATTTCTCATAGTTAAACTCTTCACCTACAAGATTTGTGGGATCTCTAGGTTCGGGGAATCCTTGTGTGGCGGCTTTGTAGACACCAATGTCTATAGCCTCCAAATATGCTTTCATACAAATTTTCCAATATGGAAAATTGTCACCATCAAAAACGGGAGGAGGTCCATCCCCAGCGGACATCGTTACTCTAGCGGTTAAGCTAATCTAAGAGCAACAAGGCTCTGATACCAATTGAAAGGATCACGATGCCCAAGAGGGGGGGGGGGTGAATTAGGCTTTTCTAAAAATCAACTGTCGGTATCCTAAAACTAGGGTACCCCGTACTACTGTATAAAGACGTAGTGCCCATGCGGCTATCACTTAGTCATGTGGTATAGGTGCTGTGTGTGGGACTGGGCCATGACTCGCCCTAGTCCCAGGCGACTACTCTAGGTCCACGGCAGCGCCTGACTCCACCAAATGGGTGGGTCCGAAGCTGCCACGTGTCCAGAGGAGGTGATATACTCCAAGGCATCAATGATGAGCCAAGACCCCCATGGGAGAGCACCGGACCCCTGGATATGCAGTCCGGACCTCCGGGGTTGGTCCAGGACCGCCACGCGTGCAACCCGGACCCCTGGAATGGGATCCGAACCCTCCCGTATGGGGTCCGAGCCGCCCACAATGGGGTCCCATGGTCCCAGGACAGAACGTACACGGGCCTTGAACAGGACCCAGGCGGGGGTCCGGTACGGACACGTGTCCAGACCCAGTCTGGTGCGGACCTGTCCGCATACACTTCTACTCCCCACCCAGGCGGAGACCCGATGCTGCCACGTGGCCTACTGCACGTGACGTAAGCCAACAGGCGGGGCCTGACGTAAGGCCTCTGGACTACGCGACCTCTGCCTTTATTGAGGGTAAGGCGTGCCGCCTGTCCATTCCACTAGCAGGCGGTGTGCCGCCTCTGCATTTAATGAGACCTATCCATTCCACTGGTAGGCGGCGACCTGTCCATTCCACTGGCAGGTGGCGACCTGTCCATTTCGCAGACGGCGTGCCTGTCCATTCCACTGGCAGGCGGCATGCCTGTCCATTCCATTGGCAGGTGGCACGCCCATACTATCGCGTGCACTATGCTCATCATTACTCGCGCATTACCAAGGAAGCTGCCGCCGCATATCAATACTGCACGGACTACGAACAACATGGCGCCCGGAGATTGTACAGGCGCTACTTGCATTAGTTACTCCTATAATGTATTTCCTTCCATTGTGCACCTGGTCCCACATGTCGGGGCTCAGCATCCTTGTACGTGCCTCCCTTGAGCTATAAAAGGGAAGGCACACAACGTTACAAGGCAGACCAACTCAGACTCTCAAACTCAATACACATACACAGTGGAGGTAGGGTTTTACGCTCCGGCGGCCTGAACCACTCTAAACCTTTATGTCCTTGTGTGTTGATCGACCTTCCACATAACAGGCAAACCGCTAAGGCCCCTCCTCATATTAGGATTTAGGGTGGGTGCATTCCACCACCCGGCCGGAGAATTTCCTCTCCGACATTTGGCGCACCAGGTAGGGGCTGGGCTTTAGGTTTTTCGCCTGTTTTTCTGCTCGACATGATGGTTCAGATCGTCGAGCACCACGGCTTGGCCTCTGAAGACTTCCTGAAGGAGGAAGAAGCTGCATCTTCCATGCCACAAAGCTCCAATCGCCCTGCGCCTGGTGTTGCTGCTGTGCACGCTGCGCAGCAGCACACGCCTGCGCAAACGTCCCGAGCTCAATCAGGAGTTGCCCCTGGGGCGTTGTCTGTAGCCAGAGAGTTGCTACGCCACCCTCCAAGTTCCACGGCCTCACCGAGGGCCATGAAGCAGTGGCCCTCGGTGTCGATCGTCTCCTTGGCATGGCGCAATCTGGCTCGGCCAGGCCCAGGCCTCGGTCGTTTCGGCGTCAGCATGAGTCGTCGACGTCAGTGCGTTCACCCTCGGTGAAGGCCGCACCAACTGAGGACCTGCGGGTGGAGCTCAACCGCAGGCGTGCAGGAGAAGATGCTCCAGTCTCTCTGGAGAGGCCTGATGACCTGCAGGCAGAACTCAACCATAGGCGTGCGGGAGAGGATGCCCGAGTCTCTCTGGAGAGGGCGCGTGAGTGCCGGCAGAACATCGAGGGTCGCAACCTCGACCTAGACTTACCCGCGGTCGCACCGCAAACCCCAAGGGGTGCTTGAATTCAGGCGGGTGTCCCATTGGCCGGAGTAGGCTACGCCGCACTGGCAGACCATCTCCGCGCGGCGACTTGGCCATCCAAGTTCCGGCCACACCTGCCGGAGAAGTACGACGGCACATCAAACCCGTAGGAGTTCTTGCAGTTATACGTCACCGCCATTACGGCAGCAGGTGGAGACACTGCTGTATTGGAAACATACTTCCATGTAGCCTTGTTTGGGTCGGCCCGGACCTAGCTCATGAACCTTGCCCTGGGATCGATCTACTCCTGGGAAGAGCTCTATGCGTGGTTCACAGTGAACTTCACCAGCGCTTATCAGCAGCATGGCGTGGAGGCTCACCTCCATGCAGTGAGGCAGGAACCCGGGGAAACACTCCGAGATTTCATCTCCCGCTTCACTAAGGTATGAGGAACTATACCTCGTATCTCTGATGCTTCCATCATCACCGCTTTTCGCCAGAGGGTGCGTGATGAGAAGATGCTGGAGAAGTTGACCACGCATGACGTGGAAACTATAACCACGCTTTTCGCTCTGGTTGACAAGTGTGCCAGAGCTGCCGAGGGCCGTGCATGGCACTCGGCACCACAGACCGGGGTTGCCTAGATGGGTGGCTTGGGTGCCATCACCCAGGACGGCAAAAAGAAGAAGAAGAAGAACCGCGGCCATGAGAGGCCGCACCCTGCTGCTCCGGTCGTCGCAACTGCGACTGGGGGACAGAACGAGCGCAACAAGCGCCCACGGCCACAGGGAGGCAACAGCGGCTCATGCCCTGTGCACCCCAACAGTCGCCATAGCGCCTTGGAGTGCCGCGAGATCATCAAGCTCGCGAAGCGCATCAGCGAGCGGCGCCAGCAGACTTCCAAGGATGGCTCCCCACCTCGTCGCCGGCCTGGCAAGGAGAGGGTCGACGACGGTGCTATGGCCGCAGGAGAACGGGACCTCGGGTATCAGTCACCCGAGGGGGTCCTCAAGGACGTCTTCACTGGAGACTCTGACTCTGGTGGCAAGAGCGACCGCCGCAAGAAGCTATACGTTATGTACGGTGGGAGCTAGGAGCTCATCTCCCACAGGAACGTCAAATCCCTGCGCCGAGAGGTCCTTTCGGTGGTCCCGGGGGTCCCGAAGGCTGCTCCACATCAACAGTGGAGGAGCACTACTATCTCCTTCGAGGCATCCGATTGCCCCGACAACATGGCAGGGGCCGGTATACTACCGCTCATCACCGCCCCTATCATCGCCAACATGCAGCTGCACCATGTGCTGATTGACGGCGGGGCAGGGCTCAACGTCATCAGCCACGCTGCATTTAAGCAGCTGTAGATCCCGGAGTCCCGACTGGGACCCTCTCGTCCATTCTCCGGAGTGGGCCCACAACCGATGTATCCCCTAGGGAGCATCGCGGTCTCGGTAACATTCGGGACCGAGGAAAACTTCCGCATAGAGAATGTCCAGTTCGACGTCGCGGAGGTTAACCTCCCCTTCAATGCCATCATTGGCAGGCCGGCCCTATACCAGTTCATGGCCATTGCCTATTACGGGTATTTGGTCCTCAAGATGTCGTCCCCTGCTGGGGTCCTCACCGTGCGGGGCGACCGCGCCGCTGTGGTGACGGTGGTCGAGAAGCTGCACCCCCTGGCGGCAGAGGCTGCTCGCCCGGACGACGAAGGGAAGAACCCCACGACCTCCGGTACCAAGGTGCCTGCCAAGGTGCCAAAGGTGCGGCCGTCCAGAGCAGACGGCGGACCCGTCAAGACCATCCAGGTTGGCGCGGACTCCTCCCAGACCACCTGCATCGCGGGCAATCTGGGGGAGAAATAGGAACTCATGCTCGTCGCCATCCTCTAGGCAAATGTCGATGTTTTCACATGGGAACCGTCACAGATGTCTAGGATCCCCAGGGAGGTGATTGAGCACCATCTAAAGATCCACCCTGACGCCAAACCGGTGAGTCAGAAGCCTTGGAGACAGTCTGTTGAGCGGCAGGACTTCATTCGCTAGGAGGTCCGGAAGCTGCTTGACGCTAGCTTCATCAAAGAGGTTCATCACCCATTGTGGCTGGCCAACCCAGTCATCGTTCCATAGGCAAACGGGAAGCTTTGGATGTACATCGACTACACTAGCCTGAATAAGGCCTGTCCCAAGGACCCGTATCCACTTCCACGCATAGATCAAATCATGGACTCCACCTCTGGGTGTGACCTCTTGTCCTTTCTAGATGCTTACTCTAGTTTCCATCAAATCCAGATGTCTAGAGAAGATAGGAAGCATGCCGCTTTTGTAACTATGGATGGGCTTTACTGCTATGTTGTAATACCCTACGGTCTGAAGAACTCCTTGCCAACATTTGTACGGGCGATGAGTAAGACCTTCGGGGACCTGATTAGGGACAGGGTAGAGATATATGTCGATGACATCGTGGTCAATACTAGGAGGGGGTTGACTCTGGTGGAAGACCTGACCCTAGTCTTTGACAAGCTGCGGGCGACTTGCACGAAGCTGAACCCAGACAAGTGCATCTTTGGTGTCTCCGCTAGGAAGTTGCTGGGATTCCTGGTTTCGCACCGGGGCATTGAAGCAAACCTGGAGAAGATCAGGGCAATTGAGGCGATGAGGCCTCCGGCCCGTATCAAGGACGTCCAGAAGCTTATGGGGTCATTAGCCGCCCTTAGCCGCTTTATTTCAAGGCTAGCTGAGAGGGCGCTACCCTTCTTTAAGCTCCTGTGGAAGTCTGGTCCATTCTCTTGGACCGAAGAGGTGGAACAAGCCTTTCAAGAGTTGAAGCAGCACCTTGTGTCCCTACCAATACTGGTAGCTCCGGAGCCAGGGGAGCCACTATACTTGTACATTGCAGCGGCTGCAGAGGCGGTGAGCATGGTGCTGGTCGTCGAAAGGACGGAGCAGCATTCCTAGGGGAGTCAGGAGGTTCCCCCAGGAGAAGGTGGTGGCTTGACCACCATGGACCCTGAGGGCTCAGGACCAGCTACAGGGGGCCAGACCGTTCAGAGGTTGGTCTACTACGTCAGCGAGGTCCTCCATGAAGCAAAGGCCAGGTACCTTGAGACACACAAGCTTCTCTATGCTGTACTTGTTGCATCCAGGAAGCTGCGCCACTATTTCCAGGCACACAGGGTCGTGGTGGTGACCTCCTTTCTGTTAAGGGCCATCCTTCACAACTCTAACGCCATAGGCAACATCGCCAAGTGGGCCATGGAGCTCGCTGAGTTCTAGCTGGACTTCCAGCCTCGCCATGCCGTTACGAGCCAGGTCCTGACTGACTTCATCCTGGGGGTCCGGATCCTGATTCGAACCCCACACCTGTGGAGCCCTGGGGTCGGGTCTTCAGTCTTCACCGAACCCCACTGGACGCTCTTCTTCGACAGATCTGCCCGTCACCATGTTGGCGGGGCTGGGGTGGTCCTCATCGACCCAAGCGGAGATCAAGTGAAGTACATGGTGCACCTTGAGTTCAAGGCCACCAACAATATGGCAGAGTACGAAGCATTGATCTTCAGCTTGTCGGCCACCCTATCCCTGGGGATCCGCCAGCTCCTCGTGAAGGGGGACTCCCAGCTGGTCATCAAGCAAGTCCGTGGGGAATGTAACTGCAATGAGCCCAGGCTCGCAGCTTACCTCCTCCACGTAAGGAAGCTGGAAAAGGACTTCACGGCCCTGGAACTGCAACATGTTCCTCAGGCTAACAACTCGGCGGCAGATGAACTCTCCACGAGGGCATCAACTTGGGCACCCGTGCCCGAGGGCATCTTCGAAAGGCGGCTGCTGAGACCCACCGCCCAGCCTACCAAACTGGGCGAAGGGGGCGAGACAAGCACCTCGAAGCTAGCGGTCCCGGTGGCGTCCCATCTATAGAACCCACCGAATACTGTGTGTGCTATAGGGGGTCCTGCCTACCCCTTAGCGCCACAGCCAGTATCTCAGAGTGGACCCGATGCATGGATCTCCGAGATCCGGGACTACCTGAAGGAAAACATCCTTCCTGAAGATCATGCATCCGCGGAGCGCATAGTGCAGTTGGCTAAGCGATACGCGGTGGTGGAAGGGGATCTCTACCGTCGTGGTGCCAACGGCATTCTCATGCGGTGCATCACCCAGGAGAAGGTCCGCGAGTTGCTTACGGAGATCCATGGAGGAGAGTGCGGAAGTCATTCCTCATCCCGCACGCTGGTCGGTAAGGCTTTTCGGCATGGCTTCTACTGGCCAACCGCACTCCAGGATGTAGCAGAGATGGTAAAGTCCTACAAGGCGTGTCAGTTCCATGCAAAGCAGATACACACACCAGCTCAGGCTCTGCAGATGATTCCACCCTCCTGGCCATTCGCCATATGGGGGGTGGATATCCTGGGACCATTTCCCAGGGCCGTCGGCGGGTACCGCTTCCTCTTCGTCGCCATCGACAAGTTCACAAAGTGGCCAGATGCCACCCCTGTGGTCAATATCACCTAGGGTGCTGCTGTTGCTTTCCTCAGGTCGATTGTCTGTAGATTTGGGGTCCCAAGCCGTGTCATTACGGACAACAGGACCCAGTTTACAAGTTGGCTCTTCCAGGAGTATTGCGAGGGCATCGGCACCTAGCTCTGCTTTGCGTTTGTGGCTCATCCAAGGAGCAACGGCCAGGCGGAGAGGGCAAACGCAGAGATCCTCAAGGGGCTCAAGACACGCACCTATGACTGCTTGAAAAAGCATGGTGCAAATTGGGTCAGCGAGCTTCCATCCATGCTATGGGGGAATCGGACCACACCCAGTTGAGCTACCGGGGAGACCCCATTCTTCCTGGTCTACGGGGCCTGAAAGCATCTAGGCCCCTGGTTGGTTTTAGTGATTAATGACAATGTAATGTTATATGTCACTAACGTGTGTTTTGCAGAGACAAATGGTAAGTTAGGTCGTATTATCGGTAGAAGTACTACAACGGTGAAAACAATCTTGGAGATAAGAACTCGAAGCGACGGCTAAACGACAAAACAAAAAGTGAAGGACTACGGAGTCCGAGTGTCAAGGAGTTGTGGACACTCGTGATTTAGTTAGATCTTTTATTCTCTTTTATCCGTACTATAAAGAGGGGTTGTCGATGAGTAGTTTGACCAAGAGAGTTCTAGTGTAGTGTTGGTGCACATTCACACTCACATATAGTGCTAGGTGTCACTCTAGAACTCACTCACAAGTTAGTACGAAAACCGATTTGAAAAACAGCTGAAAACAAGAAAATGGGGTTTCTGACCTTGGGGCACCGGACTGTCCGGTGTGCACCGGACTGTCCGGTGCACCCTCTGCCAGATGGGGCCAAGGTGGCCCTAGGGAAGAGTTTTTCCCCCGAAGAAACCCGAGAGCGCCAGTTTTAGAAATGAATTTTAGTGGCGCACCGGACAGTGCACCGGACTGTCCGGTGTGCACCGAACAGTGTCTGTTCACTGTCTGGTGTGCCATCAGCCCAACGGCTAGCTGTCAGAACTAGCCGTTGGAGTCGACCATTAGCGCACCGGTGGCGCACCGGACTGTCCGGTGCGCCCATGCGCAGAAGAGTGCTGGTAACGGCTAGTTGGTGGGTGACGACTATTTATACCCCCTCCACCCACCATATTCAATGTCTTGCTGCCCACATTAAATCCAGCACACTGCTAGAGCATTGCAAGCACCAAAAGCCTAGTGAGGAGATTAGAGAATCTTAATCCCGCATTTGTTCCTCATTAGCGCTAGCGAGAGTCACCTAGAGCACACACCACTTGCATTAGGCTTCTCTTGGTCAAGCGAAAGTCTACGGCTTGTTACTCTTGGTGATCGGCATCACCTAGATGGCTTGGTGGCGTTGGGAGCTCGGTGATCACCGTGAAGATCTTGTTGGTGACCCAACTCAAGTTTGTAAGCAGTCTCGAGGGATCCACCGCGCCGGAGTGGCAAAGGATCATCTCGTAGTGAGCAGTTGGTTCTTGCGAGGACCAAGGGGGAGCGATACCCTTGCGCGGGTGCTCCAACGAGGACTAGTGGAGAGTGCCGACTCTTCGATACCTCGGGAAAAATTGGAGGAGTCTTCTAAACCTTGCTTTACATTCCGCACTTAATTCAAGCACTTTACATTGTGTATTTGTTTAGCAAGTAATTGAAGTATTGTCTTAGCATTGTTGTATTTCTAGTATTATTTTCTTAGTGCTTGTTGTTGGGGTGAAGTTGGGCTCTTGCTTAGGTTTTAATTAGTGTTGATTTTTAGAAAAGCCCAATTCACACCCCTCTTGGGCATCGTGATCCTTTCAATTAGTATCAAAGCCTTGTTGCTCTCAGATTAGCTTAACCGCTAGAGTAACGATGTCCGGTGGGGACGGACCTCCTCCCGTTTTTGATGGTGACGATTTTCCATATTGGAAAATTTGTATGGAAGCATATTTAGAGGCTATAGACATTGGGGTCTACAAAGCCGCCACACAAGGATTTCCCCAACCTAGAGATCCCACAAATCTTGTAGGTGATGAGTTTAATTATGAGAAATGGAATGCTAAGGCCAAAAACACCCTTTTTAGAGGCCTTTGCAAAGATGTGTTCAATAGAGTTAGAAATCATAAAAATGCTCATGATTTGTGGATGGACATTTGTGCTCTACATGAAGGAACTAGGAGTGAGCGTGAGGAGAGATATCACATTGCTATGAGAAAGTTGAATTCTTTTGAAATGCTTGCTAATGAAAATGCCAATGCTATGTACTCACGTCTCAATATTCTTGTAGAGGAAGTAAATGGATTGGGGCTTACTCAAATCTCACAACCGGATGTTGTGAGGAAGATTCTCAGTGTCCTCCCAATTGACAAATATGGACACATTGTCACTGTACTGCATCAAATGGATCTTTCAATTACCACACCTACGCAGATATTGGGAAAGATCAATGATCATGAGATGTACATGCACATCAATGACAAAGATGAGTCATCTTCCAAGAGAAAGGATTTGGCTCTCAAAGCAAATCAAGAAAGAAAAGGAAAATCCAAAGTACAAATTGAGGAAGAATCCTCAAGTGATGATGACCTTGATGCTAACATTACCTTGATGGTGAGGAAGACCACCAAGATGTTAAAGAAGCTCAACAGAGAAGGCATCAAATTTGATTCAAGAAAGAAGAAATTCTTTTCCAGCAAAAGAAAGCCCATTTCTAAGATGGATTGCTACAACTGTGGAGAGCTTGGTCATCCTGCTCATCAATGTACCAAGCCCAAGAAGAACAAGTTCAAGGGCAAGAAAGAAGATGACAGCGATGATGAGAAAAGGAAAAGAGATTCTTCAAGAGGAAGGATGGGAAGCAAAAGAGGTTCCACAAAAAGAAAAATGGAAAGGCATATATTGTTGGTGACTGGCTCACTGACATTGAGTCATCAAGTGGATCTTCTTCAAGTGAAGAAGAGAATGATGAAAAGGTTGCCGCCATCGCCGGGGACTTCCCTTCACCACCACCATCGCCATCATCGACTTCTCACCTATGCCTCATGGCTAGAGGTGAACGGAAGGTACAAAATGATATTGATATTACTGATGATAGTGATAGTGATAGTGATGAGGAATTTGCTTCACCTTCCTATGATGAACTAGCTGACTTGCTTAAAGAATACACTCAAATCATTAGGAAGTCAAAAGCTAAATGTGATAGGTTGAAAAATGAAAATGAATCTTTGAATGCCAAATATGACATAGTTATGAAAGCTAGTGATGAAATGAAAGAAGAAAACAAAACTATGTCATCCACTGTAAATGAGCTCACATCCTCCCTAAAAGATGCTAAAGATAAATGTGACAAGTTAAATGACGCTAATAGGGAGTTGAAAGATAGACTAGTGAAAATCAAGGAAGACTATACTAAGATTAAATTTAATCATGATAATCTTCTTGTTGAAAATGAACTTTTATCTTGCAATACACATGAGGCTATTAACCTTGTTGTTAAGATTGATGTAGCAACCTCATGTGATGATTTGAGTCAAGGAGAGCAAACTAGTCTACATGATGAATTGACTGAAAAAGTTGAAGTCTTGACTTTAGACAACCAAAAATTGAAGAGATACCTAACTGATGCAACTACTAGAGGAAAGGTTGCCATTGAGAACAATGATTTCAACAAAGAGTTGGCAGTGGATAATGAAAGGCTTAAAAATGAGGTCAAGAAACTTAAGAGTGAAAATGAACATCTTGCAACAAGTGTGCAAAAGTTCAACAAGGGCCAATACCTCCAAAATGAGCTGCTTATGAACACTGTCATGAAAAACAACAAGAGTGGTATTGGATACAATGCTTTTGTGCAAAAGAAAGCTACCACTCAATACAAGCCAAAGCAGACTCACAAGCCCATCAAATGCTTTGAATGTGGAAAAGAAGGTCACTTTGCCCACAACTGCAAAGCCAAACCACCAACTCCCTTGCCTAAGCACTCAAGACAATTTGCTTTCAATGCTCATTATGTTCTAAGAAAAGTAGCAAATGGAAAGGTCAAAGTTACATTCCTAGGTCCACCAAGCAGGAGTAGACCTAGACAAATTTGGGTTGCAAAGTCCTTGATTGAGAGAGTCACTGGTCCTATGCAATATAGGGCCCTTAAAACTCAAGCTTGATTTGTCTGTGGATGTAGGTGAACTACAAGACCGGTGGGAGCCATTGGGTTATATACAGTGGACGCACACAACATATGACAGGCAACCCATGGATGTTCACCTCACTTGATGAGAATGTTGATGGACAAGACAAAATCACATTTGGAGACAATTCAAAAGGGAAAGTGCAAGGACTTGGCAAGGTGGCAATTTCAAATGATTTATCAATTTCAAATGTTCTCTTGGTTGCACCTTTGAGCTTCAATTTATTATCAGTGGGTCAACTCTGTGATCTTGGACTTCAATGCTTATTCACTCCAACAGAGGTTATTGTATCAAAAATGGATGATGAATCAATGGTGTTCAAAGGATTTAGATACAACAATCTCTACTTAGTGGATTTCACCTCAGAAGATGCAGACTTAAGAACTTGCCTCTTCACCAAAGCTTCACTTGGATGGCTTTGGCATAGGAGGCTTGCACATGTTGGGATGAGCACACTCAAGAAGGTATTAAAGAAGGACTTGGTTAGAGGATTAAAGGTTGTTGTATTTGAAAAGGACAAGCCTTGTAGTGCATGTCAAGCTGGGAAGTGTCACACCCGGATTTTAGGGGTCCAAAACCCGGGTGCTAACATAAACACCAGGTATGCTAGGACCAAGTCTCACACATATGATGTATAGTGGCACAGGATCGAATGTCACATCTTTATATATAACAGGAGTTCTATACAAAATAAATAATTACAATATAGGGAGACAACGGTCCAGCAACCCAAAGTTGACTGGGAGACGACGGCCTAGACCTCTCACGAACACATCGCAGCATCCTCCAAGCGCCTCATCCGGTGGTACCTGTTCTTGACCTGTGGGGTGTGTGAGACAGCAAGAGTGAGCTCACATACGTTCATCGCTCAACAAGTTGTGGGGAATAATGTGCATAAACTCGCCAAAGGTGGGAGCTCATGTGAAGTGTAAGGCTTACCAAAGAGGATGGTTGAAGCTGAGCATTGCTTTTAAAGTTGGTCAAAATTTTATTAGCAATTACTAAGTATAAGTAAATACCAACCCAGTTAAATAGTAGAACAAAAGTAATAACTTCACCTGCGATGCAATGCATATGACAAATTGAGTTTAAGTTCCATAATTTAATCATGTGAGGGTCCGAGCCGCTCTTGACCGTGAGCACGGCTAGTATACTAGTTTTACACTCTGCAGAGGTTGCGCATTTTACCCACAAGTCGTGTATCCCATGTCGCCAGGGTTTGCAAGGCCCTTAGACACTACCGAGGTGAATGGCTAGGGATCCACTACGAGGCCTTTACAAAGTTCCACTAGCTTCCGAAAACCCGCTACAGTTTATAGGAAGTTCCAATGCAGGAATCCCTTGTAGGACCACCATCGCAGCAAAATCCTCCCGAGGGCCTCCCTACACTGACCACTCCCCTACTGCCCTTGCCCCTTTCGGGTAAGGTAGTCTTTCACTAGTTTTCCTAATTAATCAGCCAAGGGGTCCCATTCCTCCCTTGTGGTAGCACTGTTTTCCCGGGTGGTCGCTCCATGTTCCAATTAACATAATGATCTTATCATGAACAATAAATAACAACTGATAACAAAAGTGTAATCATGAATAGTGTATCTTCATACCCAAAACCACATATAGCACTAGCAAGTACTACCCAGAAAGTTCAGTGGTAAACAAGGTATAAAGATAGACAAACTAAGGTAACCTATTGGGTCCCATCAAAATTAACCTATGCAGATCATTATGATTAATTAGAACATGAGTGGGTAAAAAGAAGTGATCAAGGGCACAACTTGCCTGGGCCTTGAGAATCCAGGTACCAACTTGCTCTTCAGATGACACGTGACCTCGCTCTAGTCGTAGCAATACAAACAAACATTGTATAGGCAAAATTAACATTACACCAAACATAAGTACAAACTGAATAATAATAATCTACGCGTGGCTACGAGATCGTAGGAACAAGAATCACTAAATTTGGAGTTATAGTTATTTAGTTATGAATTTCTGAAGTTATTAAGCACCTAGAACAGATTAATTCAAATGAACAATTTTGCCTCAAGTTTCATGGCTAAACAGTGTTACTAGTTGATATATAATATTAAAATAAAATTATTGCAACTGGAATGACTCAATTTGGAGTTAAAATGAATTAAATATGAATTATACAAGTTTTAAGATTTATTTTTATACTAAAAATCAATTTCTAATATTAGTTATCTAGTTTCTCTGTTATCTGGACTGCGCGTCAAATCCTGGAAAAGTCAGGGGCCACAGCGCAAGAAACCCGAGACCCAGAGCACAGTAGCGAGGGACGGCGGGTTGGTTTCTGTATTCTATAAGGGCTCATATGCAAAAAGGCCAGGCCGAAGGGGTACGGGCGGACGCTGACCGTCCGATCTCAAACCGACGCGCAAGATTAGATTATCGCGTTATAAAACAGATAATCCGCCCCGATCGTTCGATCCAGAATCAACGGACGAGGGTCGATCCTACCCCGATCTAATCTAACCCGCCCGCCATGAATCCTACGGACACGGTTTAGTTGTGCAAAGGTTACCCTATCCTCTAATCTCGACCGTCAGTGTCGGATCCAACGGACCACGACGATCCCCCAACAGAACACACGCGCCCGGCGGCGCCGCCCCGCACGCTCGGCGGAGCACGCCGGCGAGGTTGTCAATCGGCTGTATCCGAACGCCAAATACGAATTGGACCGAGCTACACGTAAAGGAGGACTTGGCGAGCATGGTGTAGGGATCCATACCGAGTATTATGCGGCGAAGGGGGCTGTCCACGGAGGAGAGCGGGCCCGCGGCGGTGCTTGAGCTCCAGTGAGAAATTCTCGCTGTCCCGATCACCGTGATCCGATTAAGCCCACAGACGGCTTCCTCAAGACCCGTATGATCCGCTGGTGTCCCGATTGGAGCCCAACTCGCGCTACAGGTGGCAGTCCACGGTCGCGACGAGAGAGACGAAGGTGGCGGTGCAGCGGATGGGATGAACGAAGGCTATGGAGTATGTGTTTTATAGGTTGTGGCAGAGTCCGATCCGAGGAATAACGAGCAACAAACGGCGAGATTTGCGTGGTGGATCACTGGTCGTTCCGAGCTTAACGGCGCGCGATGGGGAAGGAGTCCGGCGCGTGCGGGATTCACTTACGGGAAGGCCGTGCCGATGTGGCGTGTGAGGCTGTCACATGGGGCCCGCCAATCGGTCGCGGACGAGGTGAGTCCGCCCATGGCCAAGCCCATGGTCCCGCGGAAGAAGAACCTGGGCAGCTGGGGCCGATCCCAAGTTTTGCGGATGGCGCAGAGAGGATCACGGCGTTTTCTATTGGGGAAGAAACGACTGACAAAGCGACCCCACACGGCAGTGACCGCAGAGTCGAGGGCGTGCGCGCGGAATAAGTGACAAGCGCGTGGGCGCACTCCCGCCCCGGCGGCCCCACGTGTAAGTGACCGAGCGCGGGTGAAGTCTGGGCCGCGCGCGCGAAGTGAAATGGGCCGAACTGAGGTTGAGCCGGCCCAAGCAGCGTTTTAACCTTTTTCCTTTTCATTTTCTTATTTTTCCTTATTCCCAAATTCAGTTTGAATTCAAATTTAAATTCAAAGCTTGTCATGAGCTTCACCTTTGAGTAAATTATACCAATTCAAACCATGTCTAAATTCTAAATTTCAAATTTATGCACAAGAAAATTCCACATGATGCATAATTTCTACATAATATTTATTTATTCAGTTACTTTATTTATTTATTTATTTTATTTTATTTAGGCTAGGTTTTCAACATGAAGTACACACACCACATTATTATTTGAGTGTGTAATTGGATTAAAGGTATATTCAAAAGTTCTCCCTTTGTTTTGATAGGAACATTTTTCCAATGTCTAATCTTTATTATGATTTATTTTAACCATCGTTATTTTATTATGATCATTTACCTTTTAAAAAAAAGGGTGAATTATAAAGTTTAATTATTTATCAATGGTACTTTGCTCAGATTTCTTCTACCAATCCCAAATTCAGAATTTGGGTGTTACAGGAAGCAAGTTGCTAACACACATCCTACAAAAGCTTTCATGTCAACTCAAGGCCACTGGAACTACTTCATATGGATTTATCTGGACCTACAAATTATGTAAGTGCTGGTGGCAACCTCTACTGTCTGGTGATTGTTGATGATTTCTCAAGATACACTTGGGTGTTCTTTCTTCATGACAAATCTGAAGTTGCATTTATATTCAAGAAGTTTGCCAAGAAAGCTCAAAATGAATTTGATTGCAAGATCAAGAAGATTAGAAGTGATAATGGCAAAGAATTTGACAACACCAACATTCAAGAGTACTGTGATGAAATTGGGATCAAGCATGAAGTATCTGCAGCATATACACCTCAACAAAATGGAGTTGTTGAAAGGAAAAACATGACCTTGATCACACTTGCAAGAACAATGATTGATGAGTATAACACACCGGAGAGGTTTTGGGTCAAAGCTGTCAACACTGCATGTTATGCATCAAATAGGCTATTTCCTCACCGGCTACTTGCGAAGACTCCCTATGAACTGCTAAATGGGAAAAAGCCAGACGTCTACTTCTTTCGGGTGTTTGGATGCAAATGCTACATCTACAAGAAACGCCATCACCTAGGGAAGTTTCAAAGACGTTGTGATATTGGTTTTCTTTTGGGTTATTCATTAAAGTCCAAAGCATATCGAGTATTCAATCATGCCACTGGCGTGGTAGAAGAAACATATGATGTGGAATTTGATGAGACTAATGGCTCCCAAGGAGCACTTGAGAATTTTGATGATGTAGGTGATGAGCCACTTAGGGAAGCAATGAACATGCCAATTGGAGCTATCAAACCAAAAGAAGATGAAGAAGAGGTGCAAAACATTGATAGGCCTTCTTCATCAAATGTACCACAAGATGATGAAAAAGATGAGAGGCATGCAAATGAAGATACATTTGTCTTTCATGAACAAGTAAGGGTACAAGCCAAAGATGTTGATGCTCCAGGATCTTCTTCCCAAGTGGTTAACAGGAGAAACTCATCACTACTTCAAGCTCATCCTCAAAACCAAATCATTGGGAGTCCTTCACAAGGGGTTATTACTCGATCACATAGACATGCTTCTTTTATTGAACATCACTCCTTCGTTTCTTGTGTTGAGCCTACATGTGTAGATGAGGCGCTATAGGATCCGGACTGGGTGAACGCCATGCATGAAGAACTAAATAACTTCACCCGTAACCAAGTTTGGACCTTGGAGAAGCCTCCACAAGGTACAAGAATCATTGGAACAAAGTGGGTGTTCAGGAACAAACAAGATGATCAAGGCGTGATTGTAAGGAACAAGGCAAGACTTGTTGCAAAAGGATTCTCTCAAGTTGAAGGCTTAGATTTTGGAGAGACCTTTGCACTGGTTGCTCGACTGGAAGCCATCCGTATCCTACTTGCATATGCATCATGCTATGATATAAAACTTTATCAAATGGATGTAAAAAGTGCATTTTTAAATGGCTTCATAAATGAACTTGTATATGTTGAGCAACCACCTGGATTTGAAGACCCTAGATATCCTAACCATGCTTACAGGTTGTCCAAGGCGCTATATGGGCTAAAGCAAGCTCCAAGGGCTTGGTATGAGCATCTTCGCGACTTCCTCATCAAAAAGGGCTTCAAGATCGGGACCGTCGACACAACTCTATTCACAAAGAAACATAACGGTGATATTTTCATTTGTCAAGTATATGTTGATGACATAATCTTTGGCTCGACAAATGACTATCATTGCAAGGAATTTGGTGAGTTGATGTCAAAGGAGTTCGAAATGTCAATGATTGGTGAGCTGACGTACTTCCTCGGCTTTCAAGTCAAGCAAATGAAAGATGGTAACTTTCTCTCACAAGAGAAGTATACCAAAGACTTGTTGAAAAGGTTCAACATGGAGAAGTGCAAACCAATCAAGACACCTATGCCAACAAATGGACATCTCGACCTAGATAAGGGAGGTAACCCGGTTAATCAAACTCTCTACCGTTCTATGATTGGTAGTTTATTGTACCTTACTGCATCTAGGCCCGATATCATGTTTAGTGTCTGCATGTGTGCTAGATTTCAATCTAATCCTAAGAAAGCTCATCTTCGTGCTGTTAAAAGAATTCTTAGGTATCTCAGGCACACCACAAGCGTTGGTCTGTGGTATCCCAAAGGAGCTACTTTTGATTTAATTGGCTATTCCGATTCGGATTATGCCGGTTGCAAAATTGATAGGAAAAGTACTTCTGGGGGATACCATCTGCTTGGTAGATCACTAGTATCATGGACATCCAAAAAGCAAAATAGTGTTGCCTTGTCAACCGCCGAAGCGGAATACATTGCCGCGGGTGCTTGTTGCACACAAATTTTATATATGAAACAAACTCTTCTAGACTATGGCGTAGTTCTAGAAAAGGTACCTTTGTTGTGTGATAATGAGAGTGCTGTTAAAATTGCTAACAATCCTGTACAACACTCTTGCACCAAGCACATTGATATCCGTCATCACTTTCTTAGAGATCATGTTGCTAAAGGAGATATCATTTTAGAAGGAGTGAGGTCGGAAGATCAATTAGTGGATATTTTCACTAAGCCACTTGATAAGACCCCCTTTTGTATGTTGAGAAATGAATTAAATATACTTGATCTCAGAAATTTTATTTAAGATGTCAAATGGTGTTGTCAAGCTTGCATTGCATATTTAAATTACTTGTATTGCATCTAGGGCTTGTCTAACCTAGTTGAGATAACCGCCAACCAAGCGAGTGAAAAAGCTTAACTCGGATCAAACTTGACAAGTCATAGTTTTAAGCTTTTAGCACTTAAATTCTTACTTTTTATGCAATTGTTGGTTCTTGAAATATGCATGAGGTACTGCACTTAGGGGGAGTATTCAAAACTCAAATCACTCATGAAAATCCCTAGTGCAAGGCCAAAATGCAAATTTCACCATTTGCCTATTTTCTCTAAAAATTATCTAGCCTATGGCAAAATATTTTGAAAATTATGAGAAAATATATGAGGGTGCCAATACCTGTCCCAACAAGTGTTATTCTGTGTGATTATAAGTTGGGATTTGGTTTGGTTGAAAATTAGATAGAAAAATTCAAAAATTTCAGAACTTCCCTCTGTCTGGGCTCACCGGACAGTCCGGTGTGCACCGGACACTGCACTGTGCACTGTCCGGTGCACCGGCCGCACGCGCGCAAGAACTCCTTCTCCTGTTCGCTGTCCGGTGTGCACCGGATAGGCACTGTAGACTGTCCGGTGCGCCCATATTCGGTTTTTAAAAAACCTTTCCCCGCCCGAGCCCGGGGCAGAGAACATTTCCTCTGTCCAGCTCCTCTTTGTCTTTGGCGATTCCTCCCTCGCCGGCGACCTCCCCTCACCGGTGACCACCGTGCTCCGGCGACCCAGTGCTCCATCTCCTGCCCTCCTCTGGTGAGCATGCCTGCTCCCCTCTGCATCTGTCTTCCCTCTCTCTCTCTCTATTTCTCTGGTCAGTGAACTCCTTCCCACCTCTTGTGCCCATTTCAAATCCTTATGAATTCCTATGAATCCATGTGGTTGGAGATGTTCCTCTGTGTGCCTTGAACACCCTTGTAGGTTCTCAGCTCCTTAGGGAGGGTTTCACAGCCTTAAATAGCCGTTTTACCGAAACCCTAAATCCTCGCACACCACATGCTCGGTGAAATGCCCAAACCAACCAAAAATGCTCCGATTGAACCCAATTTTTTCAGGCACCTTCACAACACCTGCAGTAACATATTTGCCAAATTTCACGCCAATCCGATATTCCAGGCTTTAATTTCACCAAATTCCCTGTTTCGAGCGATCGTTTCCGAGCTGAGTGCCCAAATTCCTTTTTCTTCGCCTAAATTCAAACCATGCACACACTTCACTCATATTCACCCATATAAACCTATTCGTGAAGTATCAGCTCAATTCCACGTCATTTCATGCCTCAATTCAAATTCCAAACCTCCTATGGCACTATTTCTCGTTCAAACGTCGTTTTCGCGTCGTTTGACCTCTCGATCGCCATATCTCTCGTTTTCTGTGCCATATTTCTCTGTGTATGTATTTATTCACATTTCATATACTTATGACTATATGACTAATACGTGCTCACCTCTTCTGTCATTTCAGTGACCTTGCCTGCCCGTGAGCCATCTCCTGTCCTGCCTTGATTTTCACCTCTCGTGTGAGCATTCCAGGTAGACATCTCCTCTTTTGATATTCTATCGGCTATTATCGACTTGTTCTTAGCTTCTCTCTCTCATTTGCAGTCGTCAGGTTAGGATGCCGTGCACGAAGAATGTGTCGGTGCCAGGGGGAGGCGATGATGAGGATCCTCGTCGCCTCTTCAGGCAGGTCAAGGGAAAGACCGTGTACTTGTAGCAGCAGGAAGGCCGCAAGAAGCGGCGTATGGACAGAGCAGCCCGAGCAGCGGCAGCAGCAGCAGCAGCCGCTGAGCAGGCTGAGCTAGGAGATCAGCCATAGACTCCTTTAGATCAGATTGCATATCGAGTTCGTCGCCTCGCCTCCCGGCCTTGCTCCTCCACTCGCACCACTGCTACCACTCCACCATCCACTTCACCTGCTCCCGTCACTCCTGCGCCATCCACTACCTCAGCCATACCTGTAACACCCCTGGTGTTACTGTAACTAAAACTTGAGCATGGCATCATAAGCATTGGCATTGTATATGTTTGATATACCTAGAGTGCATTCACTAGGCAAAAATTTCAATCAAGTTGTATTGTTTAAGTATCTTTGCAAATAGGACCCTGGATAGGGGACCTAACCCTAAACAGGGATTGAAGGGGTAAGACCTAACCCAAGATGAGAAAACCTAAAGGCTTTAGGGAAAGAGTCACAAAATATCCCCAAAAACGAGGTGGAATTAAATTTATGCCCCTGGGACATCAAGAATTTCAATTAGAACCCTGAAAAACCCTAAAACCAAATCCTAGGGACCTATGTGCAAAATTAGTCCACTTTTGGCTAAAGTGCAAAAACCAAGTAAAATAAGTATTTTAAGTCATTTGGTTCACAAATATGTGGACTTGAAAGCCAAACCCTAAGTTTTGGACTCATTTGCAAAAAGGACCTCAATTTTGATTCCTATGCTAAGTCTGAAAACAGGGTTATAGGCCCAACTTTGGGGCTGTGTAGCTTTCAAAATAGTGAGAATTCATATTAGGTCACCACATCAAAATTGTAGCCCAATTATAGGTGAACAACTTTGCTTAAGAGTGTGAGCATTGTTGTTAAGAAGATTTTGAAGATAATTAAGCCTAAAGATTGGGTGTCAGGCTGATTCAGTCTGAAATTCAGAGATTCAGTGTAATGGAGCCAACTTTGAGTATGAATTCAACCGTGATCTTGTACTCAAATGTGTTCAAGTCCTATAGCCGAATTGTTGCTGGTTTATAGCTCTACAATTTTGCTACAGAGCTTGGGTGGAGTTGCCATTGAAAATTGAGAGCAAATTCTGCTCCAACTTGCTCTGTCAGGCATCAAAAACTGAATTTCTGATGGTACAGTGCCCGCCACGGATCAGAATGAGCGCAGCAGAAGAATCCCACCGCCGGTGATCTTCCCCCACCGTGATACGTGTCGCCGGCGTCAAGATTCGTGTGCAGGGTGGATTGATAACATCGCGGGGTAAGGATCTTCGCCGACGGTGAGCTGGAGGTCACTCCGATGACTCACCGTGGCCTTCTCCCCTACTTTGCGGCTGAAGCCGATAAGCTCACCGACGACCGCCGCCTCCCGGCCGTGCGCCGCGTGGCTTAACCTTTCCACCGCGTCGCCATAACTCGCTACTGCTGTCAAATCAACGCCGATGAGGTCGCCACGGCGTAGGACACTAATTCGCGTGCGCTAGTGTTCTTCCTCACCTCCGACTGCCGCGCGTCTTGCTCAAAATTCACGGTCGCCGCCTCTGGAGTCTATAAATTGAGCCCTCCACCAGTTCCGCAAAGTGATCAACTAGCCAGCCCCCGCTAATCGTCAGCAATCATCCACCAGTGAGCTCGAATTCGAGTTTTTCCCCAAATCCACTTTTCGCCACCGTAGAATCAAGCTCACCGCGTCCAGCCCTTTCCAGGTTAGCTCATCGCTCTCTCTCCCTCGTTTAAGCACTCTGATGACTCTGTGATGCTTGCCGAGCCTTCAATTGAGACTAGGAGACCCCCAGCCGCCGGGAACACATCGATCTAGCCGCCATGCTCTCGGCCACCGTGGCCAGAGCTCCTTAGTTGATCATTATCCAAATTAAGTTAGGGAAAATGATCTAGGTAGCCCCGATTTCATGTCTGCTGCTCGGAGAACCCAGTCGTTGCCCCAATCGGCCGATGCAGGTGCTCGCCGGAGCGCTGCCGTGCGTGGCGCCGTCGGGGACTTGGCCGTGCGAAGAAATAGAAGGGAAAGGGCCTTTCTGTGATTTGTCAGTGACACATCAAAACAGTTGAAGAACCTGTCTCCAGATAGATAAAACCCTGAGGCCCTTTCTGCAAAGCTGCCAGAGCGCGGGCGCGCGCAGGCACTTTCTCCCTCTAAGTTGGGCCACTGGGCTGAAATCAGCCCAGTACTATTCATAAGCTTTTCTTTTTCTTTTTACTCCAGAGTTAAAACAATTATAAAAAATGTAGAAAAATGGTAAAATTGTGAAACTAATTTTCCTAGGCTTGTTATTTTCCCTAGAATTTAATAAAAATAGTTTTATGATTTTTAGGTTAAATAAGGAATTCTTAAGCATTTAAAGTAGCTCTAAGTAGTAGTTTTGGATTTTTAAAAGATGAGTTATAATCTCAAAAATACTCAAAATTTTTATATGAGTTCCTCATATTATTTAGAAGCCTTGGGTAGAATTTGGGTTGATTTGGACCTTGTTTGATCACCAAACCCCAAAACACCCCCCCTGCCCTATGAACTCCTTTACTGACTCCGGAAACCCTAAGTTCTCGGAGTACCGTGAAGGAAAGTTGTATTCAAGACTTAGACAATAAGTTTATATTATCTTTGCACCCTCATGAGCATCCCATGGCATCCATTCTTATACATATATATGGTTATGTTAGAACACGAAGAAGAAGAGGAAGTCACCGAAGAAAGGACACCACCACCCTCGGATTCTCAAGCAGGCAACTGCTTCTACTTTGATATTTGCGGATCCGAGCCAGACTCACCTGTTAACAAAGGCAAGCCCCAGTGCATTTGCCACCCCCCTTGTGTTTTAAATCTTTCTCACTTGTTTTGATGCACTAGGTGATAGGTGTTGATTGCTAAAACAATTCCTGCATTACTTTCCTTGGAATTTGATTACCTTCCTTGATACCCTGTTTTACAAAAGGTTTTGTGATGCTTAGTATTGCTCTAGCAAAACAAAAGGATTTGTTTTACAAAAGATGTTTGGCAAAGTGGGAGGGTTGTTTTCAAAATAAAACTTGATGGTGAATCTGTCAAAGGCCTTGATGGATTCAACATCGGAAAAGATGTACCTCTGCCAGGTACCAACCTTTGGGTTTAAAAGATTAAGCTGAGACCGGGCGGGTGACTTGCACGAGAAAGAGAGTCTCGGTGTAGTGTCTCTGTCTGAGTCGATTTAGGGCCGTCTCGATGTAAGCCTGCTGACCGAGGACCCTTTAACTGGTCACATGCCTCGTCATGGGTAAGCTTTGCCTCGGGTGGACTAAGGCCAGAATAAGATAACACGAAATGGGCGTGGAGCGGTGGCGAGAGTAGTGTGTACCCTCCGTGGCAAGAGGCTGGACGGTGGTGTATCTGTGCTCTCGGTTTGCGTGAACCTGATCTGGTCTTAAGAAACTCGGTGGCGGGTTGACATATGCAAGGGTTAAGTGCTACATATGTCGTGTGATTGGAGATCCTCAGCTGAGTATAATCGATTCGGATCGCCGTACCTCCGCGGTTATGGAGACTTGGCCATTGACTTACACGTAGCAATCCAGTGAAGTTGAAGGGTTGATAAGAAAATTGGCTAGTGCAGGTAAAGTGATTGATCTAGGGTAGAAAGAACTCTAGCTGCAGGTAATTTTACTTAACCTGACAATAAAATTGGATTTTAAGGATCCACTCGTAGTAAGCTTTTCTGCAAAACAGAGTCTTTGATTCTTGATAAGCCACTCCTTGAGTCCCTCTAGCCAGCATACCCTTGAGAGTCTTTTCCTTAGTCGGGTAAGACTTGCTGAGTAATTCCATACTCAAGGTTTATCCCCTTGTTGTTTTTAGGTGAGGAAGCAGCAGATTTCTGTTGCTTCTGTACCAAGGTGGTTCCTAATGAAGATAAGCAAGAATGAAGTGTGGGAGGAAAGGATCCTCCATTAAGACTTTTTGTGTGATAGCTGTCGGGAGGAGTTTTTGCCTCCCTTGGTATGTGTAATAATAATACTCTGCACTCGTTATATATTCCTGGTCTGTAATAAACAACGTGATCTTACTTTTTAATAAATGTAAGCTTATGTAATCGCTTCCGCATTTCTTTATCTTCGATGTTCTGTAATGTTTGCAAGACGGGTGAGACGTTCCTGGAAAGGTAAGGAAAGATACCGAGCTTGTCAAGTAGTTCAGGGGCACCTATAGGGTTGTCTGAGGTCCGTTGGACAAGGACAACTGTAGGTGGGCCTAATTACTTGGGAGGTTCCGTCACAGCTGGTATCGGAGCGTAGCCCTTCTTGACAGATATTATGTGGCATCTTCAAAAGGATTTTCTAAGACTTATCTAGAAAATTGCTTCTCTTCTTACCTAAGTATTTCTGAAGAGTTTATTTCGAAGACCAGATAGAAAGAGTGCAATGTATAGAAGGTTGAATCGACTAAGGTTGATTCTGTACTTATTCATGCATCATGCTAAGAATTATACTAATAAATTTTCCCCCTTAGCAAATGCCGCCACGTATAAGGAAAACGGCACGTAAGCATACTGGACCCATTGGTGTGCCTCGGCATCAACTTGCCCCACGAGAGCAAGAGCAAAACAGCAGTAGCGGGAGCAACGATCCTATTGGTGATCTCGAAGCTCGCGTGAATCATCTCCAAGCGGAGTTACAGCGCAGGACTAATCTATGGGTTGCGGACAGTGACCGAATCAATGATTTAAGAAGTTACATCCGCACCCTGCAAGATCAACTAGCTGACCGAGATTTGGCACTTGATTGGGCAGTGCAGTCTCGTTCGGTAGCTTTAGCTAAGGAAGCAAAGGCTCGAGCACGAGTCAACGAACTTAGCGTTGCTATTGATAACTTGCAGGTATATTGCAATACTTTACATGAAGTTCATGTACTGTATTCGCAATTACACCCAAATGTCCCTGCGGATCCCGTCAGGTCTGAAGCCGGAACCTCGCATACTGCGGGAGAAGCGCTTGGTGGGGAGTTAGACCTTTTTAGGCCCCCTCCTTCTTTGAGGCTGGTCGACGTATGGTCTCCCACCCCTGACGATGAAGCTACCAAGAATAAGCAGGAGTAGTAGTGTAGCTTGTAAAAGTAGAAATAGTAAGTTGTATAATAAGTTGAACTTTTGTATAATGGGTAATGTGTCCTGTTATGTAATATCGAGTCTGTATCATTACTTTTTATAGTAATGTAAAATGGAAGGTCTCTTTGGCATATTATGTTTATTTCAAATGTTCTTTGCCTCAGATGCCGACCAGGACTCGAGGACAGGACGCAGCGGGAACTTCTGGGGGTCGGGATGTTACCCCAAATCCACCTCCGGTTCCGCCCACGTTGGCCGAGGCGATTGCCGCCTTGGTAAATGCCACCGCAGACAATACCCGCTTCCTTAGGGAAATGGCGGGTCAACAGCAATTCCAGCAGCAAGCAGGAAGGGGTTATCAGCAAGGCCCCCGTGAAACCACCTATCTGGACTTCTCTGAAACTCGTCCACCCCTATTCATCAAGGCAGAGGACCCGCTGGAAGCCGACGAGTGGATACGGGTCATTGAACAAAAGTTTGGTCTTCTCCGTTGTTCAGAAACACAGAAGCCATTATTCGCAGCACAGCAACTACGTGGCCCTGCCAGTACCTGGTGGGGAAACTTTGTGGCTATTCAACCTATCAACCATCAAATCACTTGGGGAGAATTTAAAGCAGCCTTCCGTGAGCACTATATACCCGAAGGGGTGCTGCATATGAAACAAGAGGAATTCATGAAGCTGAAACAAGGAGGAGATACCCTCAATCAGTATCTCAACAAGTTTAGTCACCTGTCGCAGTATGCTATCGACCAGGTGAATACTGATTTGAAGAAAAAGAACTGCTTCATGAGGGGTCTAAATGACCGGTTGCAGCGAAAGATGGCCACATGTATTGATCTCACGTATGGAAAGGCTGTCAGTACAGCCTTATCTGTGGAAGCAAAATACGCAAACTCTGGGAAGAACAAGGGATTCGGTGGTGAGAGGCCTAATCAGGGCCAGGCGAAGAGGCAACGGTTTGTCATCCGGCCTTCTAGCCAAAACCACACTTTTTCTCGTCCACCTGCATTCCCTTTCAAACAACCAATCATTATTCGCCCCAGCAATACCCCCACTCCCCCAAATCAGCCGAGTGCCCCAGGCACTCGATTCCCTGCTTTGCCCAGCTCTTCAACCGGGTGTTTCAATTGCGGCAAGTCGGGACATTTTATCAAAGACTGCCCATATCCCAAGCAAAATCAATCCAGTGCTCAGCAAGGATCTGGGAAGTCAACTCAGTCTAAGGGAAATGTCGTGGGGAAAAATACAAAGAAGACGGGGCGTGTATACTACACCCAAGTGGCCACTACACCGGAAGGAGAGCCAGTGATGATGGGTACGTTTCCCGTGGCCAGTCACCCTGCAAATATTCTTTTTGATTCTGGTGCTTCGCATACATTCATTAGCAAGAAATTTGTGGAGCAACATCACATTGCATGCCATGAATCAAAAGAGGGATTTAAAATCCATTCACCTGGGGGACATATTTTTACTCGAGAAGTGGCCTATGAAGTGCCAGTAACAATGGCCGGACGGAACTTTCCTGCTAACATGATTGTTTTGAAAGGCCAGGATATAGATGTAATTTTGGGTATGAATTGGTTAACCCAACACAAGGCAATTCTCAACACTGAACTCCGAACCGTCAGGTTGAGCTATAATCAAGAAGAGATTCTTTTGTCTCTCCCCGTAACCAATCCAGCCAAAGCTTCTGGTAGGGTATACGAAGCCATTGTACCGGAAATCAAGGATATTCCGGTAGTATGTGAGTTTCTAGACGTATTTCCGGAAGATTTGCCTGGACTGCTGAAAGGGAAATGTGCCCTTGGGCCATTTCTAAGTATTTTGGTGATTGAGTGCCAACACAAAGTGCTTAAATGTGAATTTATGTCCATGGATGAACAAAGTACAAATCATGAAGTAAAGGTATGTTTCTAAGCCTTAGTACATTGGTTTTGTGTACTAATATACTTGTCTAAGTGTTAGAAACAGAAAGAAGAAGAAAAGAAGAAAGGTGCAAAAGACTTGGCTGTGTACAGCCAAGACTCAGCTCGGTCTGGCACACCGGACTGTCCGGTGTGCACCGGACTGTCCGGTGAGCCAACGGTCGGCCGGGCCAACGGTCGGCCGCGCAATCTGCGCGGGACACGTGGCCGAGCCAACGGCTAGAAGACGGCACCGGACTGTCCGGTGTGCACCGGACATGTCCGGTGCGCCAACGGCTCCCAGATCTGCAACGGTCTGCAACGGTCGGCAGCGCCGTTTAAGGAAGGAAATCAGGCACCGGACAGTGTCCGGTGTGCACCGGACTGTCCGGTGCCCCCGACGACAGAAGGCAAGATTGGCCTTCCAGATTTGCTCTCAACGGCTCCTAGCTGCCTTGGGGCTATAAAAGGGACCCCTAGGCGCATGGAGGAGACAACCAAGCAACCTTAGAGCATTCTTGATCATCCACACTCATTCTTTGCGCATTCGTTTGTGATTCTAAGTGATTCGAGCTCCGTTCTAGTGAGAACTTTGAGATAATCATTCGAGCTCGATTCTTGGCCGTGTGTGTGCGCATTTTGCTGTGGATTTGTGTGTGTTGCTTCCCTCCCTTACTCTGTGCTTCTTTGTGATCATATACTTGTAAGGGCAAGAGACTCCAATTTGTGGAGATTCCTTGCAAACGGGATATTGAAAGGCAAAGCAAAACACCGTGGTATTCAAGTTGGTCTTTGGACCGCTTGAGAGGGGTTGATTGCAACCCTCGTCCGTTGGGACGCCACAACGTGGAGTAGGCAAGCGTTGGTCTTGGCCGAACCACGGGATAAACCTCTGTGTCATCTCTGTGTTTGATCTCTTGTGGTATTGTGTTTTGTTGAGACTCCTCTCTAGCCACTTGGTGATTATTGTACTAACACTTAACAAGTTTTTGTGGCTTAAGTTTTAAAGTTTCACAGGATCACCTATTCACCCCCCCCCTCTAGGTGCTCTCAATTGGTATCAAAGCCGTTCTCTTCACAAAAGGGACTAACCGCCCGAAGAGATGGATCCTAAGGGGAAGGGAATTGTGATCAACGACAAAGAGAAGGAATCCTTCGTCAACGAGCCGAAGGACGACAAGCCTACCGACTCCGGCTCGGGCCATAGACGGAAGGAAGGGAAGAAGAAGAAGACGAGGCGCATCAAGGAGATCATCTACTACGACGATAGTGATGAATCTACTTCTTCCCAAAAGGACGACGACAACAACTACAGGAAGACGGTCAATTCGAACTTTTCATTTGATTATTCTCGTATTCCACATAGTTCGAATTCGCATTTGCTTTCCATTCCTCTTGGCAAACCTCCACACTTCGATGGGGAGGACTACGGATTTTGGAGTCACAAAATGCGTAGTCACTTATTCTCTCTCCATCCAAGCATATGGGAGATTGTAGAGAATGGAATGAAATTTGATAGCTCGGATAGCCCTTTGCTTATAAATGAACAGATCCATAGAAATGCACAAGCTACTACTGTTCTCTTAGCATCCTTGTGCAGGGAAGAGTACAACAAGGTGAGCGTCTTGGACAATGCCAAGCAAATATGGGACACCCTCAAGATCTCTCACGAGGGGAATGACATCACCATGCTCACCAAAATGGAGTTGGTGGAGGGAGAGCTTGGACGATTCGCCATGATAAGGGGAGAGGAGCCAACCCAAACGTACAACCGGCTCAAGACCCTTATCAACAAAATAAGGAGCTACGGAAGCACGCGATGGACGGACCACGATGTCGTCCGCCTAATGCTAAGGTCCTTTACCGTTCTTGATCCTCATCTCGTGAACAATATTCGTGAGAATCCCAGGTACACGATGATGACGCCCGAGGAGGTACTTGGAAAATTTGTAAGCGGGCGGATGATGATCAAGGAGGCAAGATACGTCGACGACGCGTTGAACGGTCCACTCCACGAGCCTCAACCCATTGCTCTAAAGGCAACGAGGAGCAAGGAGTCGCTACCTAGCAAGGTGGCGCAAGTTGAGGCGGCCGGGCTCAATGATGAAGAGATGGCTCTCATCATCAAGAGATTCAAGACGGCGCTAAATGGTCGCAAGGGGCAGCCAAGCAAGACCAAGACAAAGGGGAAGCGCTCATGCTTCAAATGTGGTAAGGTTGGTCATTTTATTGCTAACTATCCCGAAAATGATAGTGACCAGGAGCAAGGAAAAAATGGGAAGAGAGAGAACAAAAAGGTTTACAAGAAGGCCAAAGGCGAAGCACACCTTGGAAAGGAGTGGGATTCGGATTGCTCTTCGTCCGACTCCGACGACGAAGGACTCGCCGCCACTGCCTTCAACAAATCGGCTCTCTTCCCCAACGAGCATCACACTTGCCTCATGGCAAGGGAAAAGAAGGTAATCACTCGTAATGCTAATACTTATGATTCTTCTAGTGATGATGAATCTAGTGAGGATGAAATTGATTACTCTAGTTTATTCAAGGGATTGGATAGAACTAAGATAGCTAAGATTAATGAGTTGATTGATGCCCTAAATGAAAAGGATAGAATCTTAGAGAAACAAGAAGACCTTTTATATGAAGAGCATGATAAATTTGTTAGTGCACAAAATTCACTTGCTCTAGAAGTTAAAAGAAATGGAATGCTTTCTTGTGAACTTTCTACTTGTAATGAAACCATTTCTTCTTTAAAAGGTGAAATTAATGTTTTAACTGCTAAACTAGAAGTAGCAAGTAACTCTTGTGTTGAAAATGTTACAATTTGCACTAGGTGTAAGGATTTTGATGTTAATGCTTGTAGTGAACACTTAGTTTCAATTTCAAAACTAAATGATGAAGTGGCTAGTCTTAATGCCCAACTTAAGACTAGCAAGAGTGAAGTTGATAAAATAAAATTTGCAAGGGATGCCTACACGATTGGTAGACACCCCTCAATTAAGGATGGTCTTGGCTTCAAGAGAGAGGCCAAGAACTTAACAAGCCATAAGGCTCCCATTCCCGCCAAGGAGAAAGGGAAGGCCCCTATGGCTAGTAGCGCAAAAAAGAACCATGCTTTTATGTATAATGATAGGAGACATGCTAGAAATGCTTATAATGATTTTAATTCACATGTTTATGATTCTCATGACATGTTTGCTTCTAGTTCTTCCTATAAGCATGATAGAGATAAGTGTAGGAGAAATGTTGTGCATATGCCTAGGAGAAATTTTGCTCATGTTCCTAGAAAAGTTGTGAACAAACCTTCTACCATTTATTATGCTTGCAATGCTCCCTTTGCTATTTGTAGAAAGGGTAAGAAGGTAATTGCTAGGAAGTTAGGGGCAAGATGCAAGGGAGATAAAACTTGCATTTGGGTTCCTAAGGATATATGTGCTAACCTTGTAGGACCCAACATGAGTTGGGTACCTAAGACCCAAGCCTAAATTTGCCTTGCAGGTTTATGCATCCGGGGGTTCAAGCTGGATCATCGACAGCGGATGCACAAACCATATGACGGGGGAGAAGAAGATGTTCACCTCCTACGTCAAAAACAAAGATTCCCAAGATTCAATAATATTCGGTGATGGGAATCAAGGCAAGGTAAAAGGGTTAGGTAAAATTGCAATATCAAATGAGCACTCTATATCTAATGTGTTTTTAGTAGAGTCTCTTGGATATAATTTGCTATCTGTTAGTCAATTATGCAATATGGGATATAACTGCTTATTTACAAATGTAGATGTGTCTGTCTTTAGAAGATGTGATGGTTCACTAGCTTTTAAGGGTGTACTAGACGGCAAGCTGTACGTAGTTGATTTTGCAAAAGAAGAGGCCGGTCTAGATGCATGCTTAATGGCTAAGACTTGCATGGGCTGGCTGTGGCATCGCCGCTTAGCACATGTGGGGATGAAGAACCTCCACAAGCTTCTAAAGGGAGAACACGTGATAGGTCTAACCAATGTTCATTTCGAAAAAGATAGACCTTGTGCAGCTTGTCAAGCAGGGAAACAGGTGGGAGGCTCTCATCACACCAAAAATATGATGACAACATCAAGACCCCTGGAGCTGCTACATATGGACCTCTTCGGACCCGTCGCCTATCTAAGCATAGGAGGAAGTAAGTATGGTTTAGTTATTGTTGATGACTTTTCCCGCTTCACTTGGGTGTTCTTTTTGCAGGATAAGTCTGAAACCCAAGGGACCCTCAAGCGCTTCCTCAGGAGAGCTCAAAATGAGTTTGAGCTCAAGGTGAAGAAGATAAGGAGCGACAACGGGTCTGAATTCAAGAACCTTCAAGTGGAGGAGTTTCTTGAGGAGGAAGGGATCAAGCACGAGTTCTCCGCTCCCTACACACCTCAGCAAAATGGTGTGGTAGAGAGGAAGAACAGGACGCTCATAGATATGGCGAGGACTATGCTTGGAGAATTCAAGACCCCCGAGTGCTTTTGGTCGGAAGCCGTGAACACGGCTTGCCACGCCATCAACAGGGTCTACCTTCACCACCTCCTCAAGAAGACGTCGTATGAGCTTCTAACCGGTAACAAACCCAATGTATCTTACTTTCGTGTTTTTGGGAGCAAGTGCTACATTCTAGTGAAGAAGGGTAGAAATTCTAAGTTTGCTCCCAAAGCCGTAGAAGGGTTTTTGTTAGGTTATGATTCAAATACAAAGGCGTATAGGGTCTTCAACAAATCATCGGGTTTGGTTGAAGTCTCTAGCGACGTTGTATTTGATGAGACTAATGGCTCTCCAAGAGAGCAAGTTGTTGATTGTGATGATGTAGATGAAGAAGATGTTCCGACGGCCGCGATACGAACCATGGCGATTGGAGACGTTCGGCCACAGGAACAAGACGAACGAGATCAACCTTCTTCCTCAACAAAGGTGCATCCCCCAACTCAAGACGATGAACAGGTTCATCAAAAGGAGGCGTGTGATCAAGGGGGAGCACAAGATGATCACGTGATGGAGGAAGAAGCGCAACCGGCACCTCCAACCCAAGTTCGAGCGGTGATTCAAAGGGATCATCCCGTCGACCAAATTTTGGGTGACATTAGCAAGGGAGTAACTACTCGATCTCGACTAGTTAATTTTTGTGAGCATTACTCCTTTGTCTCTTCTATTGAGCCTTTCAGGGTAGAGGAGGCCTTGCTAGATCCGGATTGGGTATTGGCCATGCAGGAGGAACTCAACAACTTCAAGCGCAACGAAGTTTGGACACTGGTGCCTCGTCCCAAGCAAAATGTTGTGGGAACCAAGTGGGTGTTCCGCAACAAACAGGATGAGCACGGGGTGGTGACGAGGAACAAGGCTCGACTTGTGGCAAAAGGTTATGCCCAAGTCGCAGGTTTGGACTTTGAGGAGACGTTTGCTCCTGTGGCTAGGTTAGAATCAATTCGTATCTTGCTAGCATATGCCGCTCACCATTCTTTCAGGTTGTACCAAATGGATGTGAAGAGCGCTTTCCTCAACGGGCCGATCAAAGAGGAGGTGTACGTGGAGCAGCCCCCTGGCTTCGAGGATGAACGGTACCCCGACCACGTGTGTAAGCTCTCTAAGGCGCTCTATGGACTCAAGCAAGCCCCAAGAGCATGGGTGATGACGCAGAAATTCGAGATGTCGATGATGGGCGAGTTGACCTACTTCCTTGGGTTCCAAGTGAAGCAACTCAAGGACGGCACCTTCATCTCCCAAACGAAGTACACGCAAGATTTGCTAAAGAGGTTTGGGATGAAGGACGCAAAGCCCGCAAAGACGCCGATGGGAACCGACGGACTCACCGACCTCAACAAAGGAGGTAAGTCCGTTGATCAAAAAGCATACCGGTCCATGATAGGTTCTTTGCTTTATTTATGTGCTAGTAGACCGGATATTATGCTTAGCGTATGCATGTGTGCTAGATTTCAATCCGATCCTAAGGAGTGTCACTTAGTGGCTGTGAAGCGAATTCTTCGATATTTAGTCGCTACGCCTTGCTTCGGGATCTGGTATCCAAAGGGGTCTAACTTTGACTTGATTGGGTACTCAGATTCCGACTATGCTGGATGTAAGGTCGATAGGAAGAGTACATCGGGGACGTGCCAATTCTTAGGAAGGTCCCTGGTGTCATGGAACTCTAAGAAACAAACCTCCGTTGCCCTATCCACCGCTGAGGCCGAGTACGTTGCCGCAGGACAGTGTTGCGCGCAACTACTTTGGATGAGGCAAACCCTCAGGGACTTTGGCTACAATCTGAGCAAAGTCCCACTCCTATGTGACAATGAGAGTGCTATCCGCATAGCTGAAAATCCTGTTGAGCACAGCCGCACAAAGCACATTGACATCCGGCATCACTTTTTGAGAGACCACCAGCAAAAGGGAGATATCGAAGTGTTTCATGTTAGCACCGAGAACCAGCTAGCCGATATCTTTACCAAGCCTTTAGATGAGAAGACCTTTTGCAGGCTGCGTAGTGAGCTAAATGTCCTAGATTCGCGGAACTTGGATTGAAATGTAGCATACATGTGTTTATGCCTTTGATCATGTTCATTCTGCATTTTGTTGTTTATTATGGTGCTCAAGTTGTACAAACACTCCCTGGACCTCACAAGTCCGTTGCAAAGTGATGCACATGTTTAGGGGGAGATGTGTTACAACTTGACCCTTTGAGACTAACCATATGCTTGAGTTTGCTTGATTTAGTCTCGAAGGAGAATTGAAAGGGAAAAGGTGGACTTGGACCATGAAAGACTTCCACTGCACTCCGATGAGAGGGTAACCTATTCCAAGTTCATCTAATGAACTCTTATTGCCATTTGCTCTTAATTGAAGATTTTGGTGAGGCAATGGGGTTAAAGGGCCAAGATTGATCCCGTTTTGGTGCTTGATGCCAAAGGGGGAGAAAATAAAGGCCAAAGCGATAAATGGATCAGCTACCACTTGAGAGATTTTGAAAATAGTAGAATAGAGCTTTTGGTTTGTCAAAACTCTTTTGTTGTCTCTCTTATCAAAAGTTGGCTTCTTGCGGGGAGAAGTAGTGATTATGGGAAAAAGGGGGAGTTTTTGAAATCTTTGATCTATCTCTTTTGGAATGACTCTCTTTATGCTTCAATATGTGTGTTTGACTTAGAGATAGAGATTTGAGTTTGATTTGCAAAAACAAACCAAGTGGTGGCAAAGGATGATCCATATATGCCAAAATTGAATCAAAATAAATTTGAGTTTTATTTGAAGTGAGTTTGCACTTGTTCTAGTTGCTTTATGTTGTGTTGGCATAAATCACCAAAAAGGGGGAGATTGAAAGGGAAATGTGCCCTTGGGCCATTTCTAAGTATTTTGGTGATTGAGTGCCAACACAAAGTGCTTAAATGTGAATTTATGTCCATGGATGAACAAAGTACAAATCATGAAGTAAAGGTATGTTTCTAAGCCTTAGTACATTGGTTTTGTGTACTAATATACTTGTCTAAGTGTTAGAAACAGAAAGAAGAAGAAAAGAAGAAAGGTGCAAAAGACTTGGCTGTGTACAGCCAAGACTCAGCTCGGTCTGGCACACCGGACTGTCCGGTGTGCACCGGACAGTGTCCGGTGCGCCAGGCTGACTCGGCGTGAAGTAGCCGCTCTCGGGAATTCGCCGACGGCGTACGGCTAAAATTCACCGGACTGTCCGGTGTGCACCGGACTGTCCGGTGAGCCAACGGTCGGTCGGGCCAACGGTCGGCCGCGCAATCTGCGCGGGACACGTGGCCGAGCCAACGGCTAGAAGACGGCACCGGACTGTCCGGTGTGCACCGGACATGTCCGGTGCGCCAACGGCTCCCAGATCTGCAACGGTCTGCAACGGTCGGCAGCGCCGTTTAAGGAAGGAAATCGGGCACCGGACTGTCCGGTGCCCCCGACGACAGAAGGCAAGATTGGCCTTCCAGATTTGCTCTCAACGGCTCCTAGCTGCCTTGGGGCTATAAAAGGGACCCCTAGGCGCATGGAGGAGACAACCAAGCAACCTTAGAGCATTCTTGATCATCCACACTCATTCTTTGCGCATTCGTTTGTGATTCTAAGTGATTCGAGCTCCGTTCTAGTGAGAACTTTGAGATAATCATTCGAGCTCGATTCTTGGCCGTGTGTGTGCGCATTTTGCTGTGGATTTGTGTGTGTTGCTTCCCTCCCTTACTCTGTGCTTCTTTGTGATCATATACTTGTAAGGGCAAGAGACTCCAATTTGTGGAGATTCCTTGCAAACGGGATATTGAAAGGCAAAGCAAAACACCGTGGTATTCAAGTTGGTCTTTGGACCGCTTGAGAGGGGTTGATTGCAACCCTCGTCCGTTGGGACGCCACAACGTGGAGTAGGCAAGCGTTGGTCTTGGCCGAACCACGGGATAAACCTCTGTGTCATCTCTGTGTTTGATCTCTTGTGGTATTGTGTTTTGTTGAGACTCCTCTCTAGCCACTTGGTGATTATTGTACTAACAATTAACAAGTTTTTGTGGCTTAAGTTTTTGTTGGGGGCCTTCGTCCTCCGAAGGTCCTCAAAAACATGATTTGACAATGTTTTCCAAGTGGATTATGTGAATAGGTATCTTCGAACTCAGAATTATGAACATAAAGCACGGTCAGGACGAAGCCTGAACCAGACGAAGGACGAGCTGATTACCAAGCTCTACGAAGGATGATGCACAGCCGAAGCTGTGCGCAGGGAAGCTTCGTCGTGATAGCGGAAAGGGGAACCGACTTAAAGATGAAAAGACTACGTGGGCCTTGACAGATTTCCATAAGTCATTAACAAATGTAATGGACATGGATGTAATTTTACGTGGGCTACGTCCCGCGTCTATAAATAGATGAACAGTACTCCCGTACTGTTCACGCTGACTTGGCATCTACTTTTGCGTCACGCTTGTACCTTTTACCTTCTCTCAGGACCGAAGGTACATTTGTAATTTGAAATCATTTCTATTTTTCCATGTTAATAAAATAGAAATGATTCTATGATGGTGTTTATATTATATTTCATGCCCTACATGAATCCTTCGTCATTATTTGTTATGTTTACGAAGGTATGTCTCTTGTGACCTTCGTCCGAAATACATTATCTCCCGAAGGGACATAATGTTCCGAAGGACGAAGGACTTTAACACTTAATATTTTTTATGTTGCCTTGTTCTTAACTCTTAGCATTTGAGAACAAGTCCCCAACATTGGCGCCCACCTCCGGTGAACTCACTTCCACTTCGAGTTTTTTGAACACCTTCGGAAGCTGTAGACCTTCGCTATGGCACCGAAGAAAGCTTCAGCGGCTGGGGCAGCAGCACTGCAACCGCTGGACCACAACCAGGAGACCGTCTCTCTTCGGGAGGCCCGAAGCCAGAAGAGAAAGGCCGTCAGCCCAACGCTTCAGGAGGAAGAGCTAGACCAAGAAATCAGGGATATGGAGATGCTACATCAACAGGTGCAGAGGAAGAAGGAGAAGATGGCCCGGCTAGCTGAGTTGCAACGGCAGATAGACGAAGCCTCTGAGGAAGTTCGCCATCTTACTCACGATGAGCAACACAGAAGGCCTCAGCAGAAAGACCTTCATCAGGAGGGCTTCGTCAACAAAGATGACTGGTATGACAATTTCCATCAGGGAAATTTTGTTTTCGATGATGCTTCTCCTTTGTCCGCTGAGCTGCAGGCTACACCTTGGCCTCCATCCTATAAGCCACCCCAGCTTCCCATGTTCGACGGCCACTCAGACCCGAAGCAGTTCTTAATGAGCTACGAAGCAACAGTGTCTTCGTATGGGGGCAATGCTGCAGTCATGGCGAAGTCTTTCGTTATGGCCGTCAGGAATGTTGCTCAGACCTGGTATTCCTCCCTTCGACCAGGAACGATCACCTCATGGCAGAAGCTGAAGGATATGTTATTAACCAGCTTTCAAGGATTTCAGACGAAGCCGGTTACTGCTCAAGCCTTGTTTCAGTGCACCCAGGATCATGAAGAATACCTTCAGGCGTATGTCAGAAGGTTCTTGCATTTGAGGGCACAGGCACCAACGGTGCCCAATGAAATTGTTATCGAAGCCATGATCAAGGGGCTTCGTCCTAGACCTGCAGCCCAATACTTTGCTAGGAAGCCTCCTCAGACTCTGGAGAAGCTACTCCAAAAGATGGACGAGTACATTCGTGCAGATAACGACTTTCGCCAAAGAAGGGAGGAGGCCTTCAGATTTTCTGAGATGACCAGGGGCTTTGGGGGACGATTCTATCCGAGGCATGTCAGGTCCATCCACAACACTCAAAATGATGATAAGGGGAGTCAGCAGAACAGGCCGCAGTGCTCCTCACAGGCTTCGGGGCAGCAGCAAACTTTCTTCCGGCCACCAGCTCCAAGAGGCAGAGGCGCCAGGGGCTTCGGCGGGAGATTTGGAGATCAACCAAGGAGGACATTTTGCTTATTCTGCGGTGAGAACAAGGGCCATACCACCAGGATGTGCCATGTTACCATCCAGAAACAAAAGGAGCTAGCGGAAGCTGCAGCGCAACAGGGACAGCCGAAGCAGGTCATGCATACTGCTTCGTACCATCAGCCTTACATCCCGGAGTACGTGGGCAACCACCCTGCAGTTTCCGTAGCTTCGGCAAGTCAACCTCAAGCTTCATGGCAACAGCCCCCGCCTCCACCTCCGCTGCAACAAGGCCAGCAGCCAGAAGGGAGCCAATATGTTCCGCACCAAAGGGATCTCAGAGAGCAATCTGAAGCCCGTACAGTCAATAGTACTGTGCCAGAGTCGAAGCACATTTATTGACAAATATCCTACTTTGATAGCAGTCTTTTCCGTTTAAGTTCTGTTTTCTGTATAATAAAGAACACTTCAGTTTTCATATAATAATTTCGTGGTTGGTTATCAAAAAAACCTATCTTCTCTACAGGTTTAAGTTGCTGAAGCTTAAAAATTTGCGGTAACAAGGAGGATCTTCGGATTATTAAAAACCCTTCGAAGCAACAAAAAGTCATTCTAAGGAGCGCAGAGTAAGTTGCCGAAGTTACAAAAAGCCGTTCCAAAGGGAGCGCAGTGTAAGTTTTTTGCTCCAAAGACGTTCCTAAGGGAATGCAGAGCATACAGCGAAAAGTCAACGCTGATACCGTCTAAGTAAAAGGCGAAGAAGCTCCAAAGACGTTCCTAAGGGAATGCAGAGCTTATACCGTCTAAGTAAAAGGCGAAGAAGCTCCAAAGACGTTCCTAAGGGAATGCAGAGCTTATACCGTCTAAGTAAAAGGCGAAGAAGCTCCAAAGACGTTCCTAAGGGAATGCAGAGCTTACGAATATATTTTGTGTGTATCTTCGGAACAAATGTCATTTGCATAACATAACATCATCACATCATTTTGCATAACATAAGCATCATACATCATGTTGCATTTGGCAAAAGAAGGGGACACAGTATCAACCTTCGAAAGGACGCTTTGAGAAAGTGAAAATTGTGTAAAGTCACGAGGGAATACAATGATAATCTTCGGGATACAGCTTCGGAGAATATCTTTACGAAGCATGGACGAGCTTCATCAGAGCAATATCGAAGTTGTATAGCTTCGGAGAATGTTTTCATGAAGCATGAACGTGTTTCATCAGAATAATTTTAACGGAGAATATCTTCTTCACGAAGCATGAAAAGAAGGGAAGGTGTTTTTTCGCCGAAGGCTCAAAAATGGTATGTATGTAGAGTTTCATGCATCGTAAAGAATTGAATAATGAAAAGAGGCTTGTATATTACATTCGAATGTACAAAATGTTACATAGATCACACTTTAAATGTTTTTTCTAAATAGCATCTAGTCTTCTCTTAATACTGCTTCGGTGGCTTCATTTAGAAGTTGATCAACAACTTTATCCATGATAGCTTCGGCCATTTGTTTAATTTCGTCATTCCCTTTTGTGTGGGGGTAGGCAGTCGATCCAGCAGCTTCTAAGGGAAGAGAACATTTCTTCATTACTATTACAAATCGCGAGCAAAGTTTGAAATAAAAATTACAACACAATAAGAATGACTAATTAATACCTAATTGCCTTTCGGGCTCTGTACTTCTTTCGGCAGCTTCTGCCACTTTCCTAGCATCATGGATGCCTTTTTCGCTTCTTTGAATTATTTCTTGCGCCATTTCTCGGCCGCCATTGTCCCAGATATCAGTGAAGAATTTACCGCCAACCATGCTGGCTTCGGTCGACGGATCTTTGATATCTTCCGAGGATAGGGCAGCTTCGGATTGAGCTAAGGATTTTATATGTTCACAACCTTTTTTCTCCAAAACAGTAGCAATTCCCCTGGCGCCTGAAAAAGCGCAGATGTCACCGCGGCTGCTCAGGATTTCCTCGAAGGCTTCTGCTTCGTGACTAATCCAGTCCAATGGACCTTCGGGATTGCCTCTTGAAAAGTCCTCTTCACTAGAAAAGGCGCCAACGCTAGCGAAGCTGGATTTTATCTTTTTCACGCATTCAACAGATTTAACATAACATTTCCTCTGAGATGCACGAAGCTCTTTAACACTTAACTCCAACTTATTGACCATATGATCACCGAGTTCTCGTTTTGTTTCCTCCAGCACGCGTTCCTCTTTAGCTCTAGCCAGCTGTTTCTGAAGATCTTTAATTTCACGTTTTTGGGCTTCGGCCTGGGTTTTTGAAACAGCTTCGTCTTTCTTTACTTTATCTACCAGTGTAAGCAGAATCTTATCCTTTTCCAGAGCTTCGTTTCTCAGTTTGATAACTTCGGAGCGTAAATTGTTAAACGCAATGTCGTAGCTTTCATCTTTGGCGCTTTTTTGGGCTCTTAATGCGTTGCTTAGAATTAAGCCCTATACGAAAAAGAATCCATATAAGAATAAAGGAATGAGTTACGTATTAAAAAAGTTTTTTCAAACGCTTAATTTCCATACCTTTAGGCTATTGTACGCAAGACTGTCTGCGAGATCCTCTTTCGTCATGGCGCATAATCCAGCTTCGAGTTTTGGGAAACCCATACTCCTGGCCATCTCCCGGCAGACAGATAATTCTTTGTTATCAGGGAGGCAGTATAGGAAGTCATCTTCATTTGTCCCATTGAATACTACTGCCCCCTTCGGATACTTTAACTCCCTAGCATAGTGATTCGCTTCATAGGTCTCTTCTTCAGACAGTTTCTTCCCCGAAGCATGTCGCACGATGTAATCGCATATGCTGGAGGGAGCTTCGGGGGTGGCCGTGTCAATTTCTTCAACCAAAGCTGGTTCTGATATTTTCTCGGATTGTTCCTTGGTGGGCTCTGAAGGCCCAGCTTCAGCTTCAGCTTGTTGTTTCGAAGCTTCAGTAGATGCTTCGGCGAGTTCAGCAGACTCCTTTGCGGTTGTGCTTGAAGGCTTAATTGTCTCCAAGACATCCAGTACGTTCACCATTCGTTTTCGTCTTGGGGTCACCAATGAGCCCTTTTGATTTTTTGTTGTTTCGACATTTGCTGAAGGACTTAAAATTTCTGATGTTTTTGGCCCTTCAGTCTTCGGTTTTTCTGCTTTTTCGGCTGAAGGTGCTTCAGTTTTTTCTTCTATCTTCGGCACTGGACCTGGTTCTGTAGCTTCAGAGGCCAAAGAAACTTCACCAATAAATTCTGGCACTGTGGCCGGCTCAATAAAGCGAGTTCGATGGGTGAGCACCTTCATCTTTTTCCTTTGAGGCGCTGGCTCATTAGTGGCAGTCGTGGTAGCTTCTGTCGCAGGAGAAGTATTTTTCCTTTTGCGACCCAATACCGGATAGTGATAGTCAGGGTAGATAAACCCGACTGCGTCAAATACACGGTTGAGCCTTTTCTTCTTTCGACCTCCGAAGGCTGCTGATAACGCAGTGTTCTCGGCCTTCGAATATGCCCCAAGAAGTTCGTCACTTAATGTTTCAATGCTTTTCAACCAATCGTCATCAGGTTCAACAAATTTATCCCCATATTTGAATGTGTATTTTAGTCTGACTAGTCCGCCTTCGTCGGACTCTTTAATGGTCTCCTTCGGCATTTCCCACTTTTCTGCAAGTGGCCATACCCTGAAGGCAATGTGCTCTTGGACTAAGTCTCTTGTCCCAATGAAAGAGCAGATTACGCCGAAGGCTCTTTGGCATTCCTCGGCTGCTTCATCCATTTCAACCTTCGGCCTTCGAAGTCCGAAGCGTTGCCAGATGGGGCGCATAATAATACTCTTGACATTTTCTTGCGCTGTTAAGTCATTCTTCACATAGAACCACTCTGTCATCCAGGCTCCGGGCCACCTCTTCCGAAAGGTCGGCACAGGGCAGCTTGACCCGGAGCGGGCACCGAAGCTATAACACCCAAAATTGTTGTGATACTGTTCTTTTCCCCAGGGCTTCGTCTCGTATAGTAACTCATGAATGTTGCAGAAGCTTTTAGCGTTTGGTTCCAAACCTTGGCTTCTCACAGCCCAGACAAACACCCCCATTCTTATGATGGCTTCGGGGGTAATTTGATGAAGGTAGACTTGAAATGTCTTCAGGACTTCAACAACAAAGTTGCTCAGGGGGAATCGAAGCCCAGCCTTGAGAAAGCTTCGAAAGATTACGACTTCATCTTCTTCTGGGGTGGGAGAAGTCCTTTCTCCAGCGTCAGCCCTCACAATAGATATATCTCGAAAATACCGCCCCCTCATATTATCAATATGACTCTGTTTGATAGTGGTTTTCCCGAAAACCGTGTGACTTGGCCGCCAAGGTCGATCTTCGGCCTCTTCCCCACCACTTTCTACATCATAGCTATCGCTGTCACCAGTATCTTCGGACAAACCTTCAAGAATCTCCTTCGTGATTTTCTCCGTATTGGTCTCCGCCATCGCTATGAGGAACCCCAAATTCTTCTCTTCCTCGAGACTCAGCTTCGACTCAGCAGGGATCTTCTTACCTTCAGACATCTTCGGAAACGCTAAAAAACTGTTTTCAGGGCCGAAGCTTTGAAATCAAAAAGGTCACCAATCTTAATGCACAAGAGCTAAAAATTTAGTGGACCGAAGCAGATGGCAAGTGTGCGTACCAAATGAGTTGGCGGTGTGATCTTATTTATACGCCCAGGGCGTTGAAAATTGAAAGACCCCGCTTGTCAGTGAATGTTGCTATTCTAGCAAAGGGAAGGTGTTTTTCGGACCTTCGGCTCAAGGCCTTCGTCCATATCGCAATCTGAATTTATTATTAACAAATTAACATTGCGAGGGGCTACTGTTGGGGGCCTTCGTCCTCCGAAGGTCCTCAAAAACATGATTTGACAATGTTTTCCAAGTGGATTATGTGAATAGGTATCTTCGAACTCAGAATTATGAACATAAAGCACGGTCAGGACGAAGCCTGAACCAGACGAAGGACGAGCTGATTACCAAGCTCTACGAAGGATGATGCACAGCCGAAGCTGTGCGCAGGGAAGCTTCGTCGTGATAGCGGAAAGGGGAACCGACTTAAAGATGAAAAGACTACGTGGGCCTTGACAGATTTCCATAAGTCATTAACAAATGTAATGGACATGGATGTAATTTTACGTGGGCTACGTCCCGCGTCTATAAATAGATGAACAGTACTCCCGTACTGTTCACGCTGACTTGGCATCTACTTTTGCGTCACGCTTGTACCTTTTACCTTCTCTCAGGACCGAAGGTACATTTGTAATTTGAAATCATTTCTATTTTTCCATGTTAATAAAATAGAAATGATTCTATGATGGTGTTTATATTATATTTCATGCCCTACATGAATCCTTCGTCATTATTTGTTATGTTTACGAAGGTATGTCTCTTGTGACCTTCGTCCGAAATACATTATCTCCCGAAGGGACATAATGTTCCGAAGGACGAAGGACTTTAACACTTAATATTTTTTATGTTGCCTTGTTCTTAACTCTTAGCATTTGAGAACAAGTCCCCAACAGTTTTAAAGTTTCACAGGATCACCTATTCACCCCCCCCCCCCTCTAGGTGCTCTCAACTGCCCCCTGAAAGAGATGTAGAATTTTTAATTGAGCTAAAGCCCGGTACGGCTCCTATCTCCCGAAGATCATACCGTATGCCCCCTAATGAGTTGGCGGAATTGAAGATTCAATTACAAGATCTACTGAATAAGGGATTCATCCGGCCAAGTTCGTCTCCATGGGGTTGTCCCGCCATTTTTGTTAAGAAGAAGGATCAAACCTTACGAATGTGCGTGGATTATTGACCCCTGAATGAGGTCACCATCAAGAATAAGTACCCTCTTCCAAGGATCGACATCTTATTTGATCAACTGACTGGAGCGAGGGTATTTTCTAAAATTGATCTCAGGTCGGGCTATCATCAAATCCGTATTCGGCCCGAGGATATACCGAAGACCGCGTTTACTACGCGGTATGGTTTATTTGAGTATTTGGTAATGTCTTTCGGGCTCACAAATGCTCCTGCCCACTTCACCTATTTGATGAACTCGGTGTTCATGCCCGAGTTGGACAAGTTCGTGGTGGTCTTCATCGATGATATCTTGATATATTCTAAAAATGAAGAGGAGCATGCTCAACATCTACGGATTGTATTGACGCGCCTGAGGGAACATCAGCTTTATGCCAAGTTCAGCAAGTGCGCGTTCTGGCTGGAGGAAATTCAATTTTTGGGGCACGTGTTATCGGCCAAAGGGATTGTGGTAGATCCCAGCAAAGTCAAAGATATTCTGGAATGGAAACCCCCAACCACTGTTCACCAAGTCCGGAGTTTTCTTGGACTAGCTGGATATTATCGCAGATTCATACCAGATTTTTCTAAGCTTGTGAAGCCAATCACAAGTTTATTAAAGAATGACATTAAGTTCAATTGGTCTTCTAAGTGTAATGAAGCCTTTGAGCGATTGAAGACATTATTAACCACTGCTCCGGTATTGGCTCAACCGGACATCACTAAGCCTTTTGATGTATACTGTGATGCGTCTGGCAGTGGACTCGGCTATGTATTAATGCAAGAGGGCCGAGTAATTGCATATGCTTCAAGGCAGTTGCACCGGCATGAGGAGCATTACCCAACTCATGATCTGGAGCTAGCTGCTGTGGTTCATGCCCTGAAAATTTGGTGTCACTATCTGCTGGGAAATATCTGTCATATATATACAGATCATAAAAGCTTGAAGTACATCTTCACCCAGTCATAATTAAATATGAGGCAAAGACGATGGCTTGAGCTTATTAAGGATTATGAACTGGAAATCCATTATCACCCAGGCAAAGCCAATGTGGTGGCAGATGCACTAAGCCGTAAGGCTTCCTGCCACTGTCTTATGGTGAAGACCTCTGACAGCACTTTATGTCAAGAGATGGAAAAGTTAAACCTGGGGATAATCCAACAAGGGACTCTGAATCAGCTAAAGCTTGAGTCAATCATTTTGCAAAGAATAGTCGATGCTCAAAAAGATAATCTGGGTATGAAGCACCTATGAGAGAAAATAAGGGCTGGAACAGCCAAATGTTTCAAGGAAGACGATCAAGGTGTGCTATGGTTTAATAACCGCATAGTAGTGCTAAAGAACGAAGAACTCCGCCAGCAAATTCTTGATGAAGCACATCTTAGTCGTTATTCTATTCATCCCGGAAGCACTAAGATGTACCAAGATTTGAAGCAACATTACTGGTGGACAAAAATGAAAATTGAAATTGCACGCTATGTGGCTAAGTGTGACACTTGCAGACGTGTCAAGGCCATACACATGAAAACTGCTGGTCCATTACAATCTTTGCCGATCCCAACATGGAAATGAGAAGATATAAGTATGGACTTTATCGTGGGATTGCCCAGGACTGCAAAAGGGTATGATTCTATCTGGGTCATAATTGACGGCTTACGAAGATTGCTCACTTTTTGCCGGTCAAGACGGATTCCCCAGTTACTGTCTACACCCAATTGTACATTGCTCGTATTCTTAGTCTGCATGGTGTTCCGAAGACCATTGTGTCGGATCGTGGACCCCAATTTGTAGCCAAGTTTTGGGAAGCACTTCACAAATCCTTGGGTACTAAGTTGCTCCATAGTTCGGCATATCATCCACAAACCAGTGGACAGACTGAGAGGATTAATCAAGTACTCGAAGATATGTTGCGAGCATGTGTCCTGGATTTCTCACCAAAATGGGATGAATGTCTACCTTTGGTGGAGTTTTCATACAATAATAGTTATCAAGAAAGTATCAAGATGGCACCTTTTGAAGCTTTATATGGGCGACGGTGTCGAACTCCGCTAAATTGGTCTGAACCTGGAGAAAGGTATTTCTTTAGGCCTGACATAGTGAAGGAGGCCGAGGAAAAGGTTCAGAAAGTTATTCATAATCTGAAGAAAGCCCAAGCTCGGCAGAAGAGCTATGCAGACAAACGGCGAATGCCCTTGTATTTTCTTGAAGGGGACTATGTTTACTTGAAGGTTTCACCAATGAAGGGAGTATCGCGTTTCGGGATAAAAGGAAAGCTTGCACCCAGGTACATTGGTCCATTTCCTATCCTTCAAAGATATGGGCCAGTGGCGTATCGACTTCAACTTCCCGAAACATTGTCTGCTGTACATAATGTGTTCCATGTATCGCAATTGAAGAAGTGTCTTCGGGTTCCCGATCGAACCATTGAAGTAACAGATGTTGTCCTGGAACCAGATTTAACATACTCGAAACATCCTATTCGAGTTCTGGATCAAAAGGACAGGGTTACCCGGAGAAAGACTCTCAAGTTCTACAAGATACAATGGAACCAACATTCTGAGGAAGAGGCTACGTGGGAAACTCAAGACTTCTTGAATAAGAATTTCCCAGGCTTTTTAGCCTCATGTAATTTGTAAAGTGTATATAGTTATTGCAATAAAGGAGTGAACCCCCACACCACCCCTGCCTTGCACCAAAAATAAGGAAATACAAATGTGAAGCATTTCCTTTTCCATTACTCACCCTAGGACTTTAAATCTCGGGACGAGATTCTTTTATGGGGGGAAGGATGTAACACCCCTGGTGTTACTGTAACTAAAACTTGAGCACGGCATCATAAGCATTGGCATTGTATATGTTTGATATACCTAGAGTGCATTCACTAGGCAAAAATTTCAATCAAGTTGTATTGTTTAAGTATCTTTGCAAATAGGACCCTGGATAGGGGACCTAACCCTAAACAGGGATTGAAGGGGTAAGACCTAACCCAAGATGAGAAAACCTAAAGGCTTTAGGGAAAGAGTCACAAAATATCCCCAAAAACAAGGTGGAATTAAATTTATGCCCCTGGGACATCAAGAATTTCAATTAGAACCCTGAAAAACCCTAAAACCAAATCCTAGGGACCTATGTGCAAAATTAGTCCACTTTTGGGCTAAAGTGCAAAAACCAAGTAAAATAAGTATTTTAAATCATTTGGTTCACAAATATGTGGACTTGAAAGCCAAACCCTAAGTTTTGGACTCATTTGCAAAAAGGACCTCAATTTTGAATCCTATGCTAAGTCTGAAAACAGGGTTATAGGCCCAACTTTGGGGCTGTGTAGCTTTCAAAATAGTGAGAATTCATATTAGGTCACCACATCAAAATTGTAGCCCAATTATAGGTGAACAACTTTGCTTAAGAGTGTGAGCATTGTTGTTAAGAAGATTTTGAAGATAATTAAGCCTAAAGATTGGCTGTCAGGCTGATTCAGTCTGAAATTCAGAGATTCAGTGTAATGGAGCCAACTTTGAGTATGAATTCAACCGTGATCTTGTACTCAAATGTGTTCAAGTCCTATAGCCGAATTGTTGCTGGTTTACAGCTCTACAATTTTGCTACAGAGCTTGGGTGGAGTTGCCATTGGAAATTGAGAGCAAATTCTGCTCCAACTTGCTCTGTCAGGCATCAAAAACTGAATTTCTGATGGTACAGTGCCCGCCACGGATCAGAATGAGCGCAGCAGAAGAATCCCACCGCCGGTGATCTCCCCCGCCGTGATACGTGTCGCCGGCGTCAAGATTCGTGTGCAGGGTGGATTGATAACATCGCGGGGTAAGGATCTTCGCCGACGGTGAGCTGGAGGTCACTCCGGTGACTCACCGTGGCCTTCTCCCCTACTTTGCGGCTGAAGCCGATAAGCTCACCGACGACCGCCGCCTCCCGGCCGTGCGCCGCGTGGCTTAAACTTTCCACCGCGTCGCCATAACTCGCTACTGCTGTCAAATCAACGCCGGTGAGGTCGCCACGGCGTAGGACACTAATTCGCGTGCGCCAGTGTTCTTCCTCACCTCCGACCGCCGCGCGTCTTGCTCAAAATTCACGGCCGCCGCCTCTGGAGTCTATAAATTGAGCCCTCCACCAGTTTCGCAAAGTGATCAGCTAGCCAGCCCCCGCTAATCGTTAGCAATCATCCACCAGTGAGCTCGAATTCGAGTTTTTCCCCAAATCCACTTTTCGCCACCGTAGAATCAAGCTCACCGCGGCCAGCCCTTTCCAGGTTAGCTCATCGCTCTCTCTCCCTCGTTTAAGCACTCTGATGACTCTGTGATGCTTGCCGAGCCTTCAATTGAGACTAGGAGACCCCCAGCCGCCGGGAACACATCGATCTAGCCGCCATGCTCTCGGCCACCGTGGCCAGAGCTCCTTAGTTGATCATTAGCCAAATTAAGTTAGGGAAAACGATCTAGGTAGCCCCGATTTCATGTCTGCTGCTCGGAGAACCCAGCCGTTGCCCCAATCGGCCGGTGGAGGTGCTCGCCGGAGCGCTGCCGTGCGCGGCGCCGTCGGGGACTTGGCCGTGCGAAGAAATAGAAGGGGAAGGGCCTTTCTGTGATTTGTCAGTGACACATCAAAACAGTTGAAGAACCTGTCTCCAGATAGATAAAACCCCGAGGCCCTTTTTGCAAAGCTGCCAGAGCGCGGGCGCGCGCGGGCGCTTTCTCCCTCTGAGTTGGGCCACTGGGCTGAAATCAGCCCAGTACTATTCATAAGCTTTTCTTTTTCTTTTTACTCCAGAGTTAAAACAATTATAAAAAATGTAGAAAAATGGTAAAATTGTGAAACTAATTTTCCTAGGCTTGTTATTTTCCATAGAATTTAATAAAAATAGTTTTATGATTTTTAGGTTAAATAAGGAATTCTTAAGCATTTAAAGTAGTTCTAAGTAGTAGTTTTGGATTTTTAAAAGATGAGTTATAATCTCAAAAATACTCAAAATTTTTATATGAGTTCCTCATATTATTTAGAAGCCTTGGGTAGAATTTGGGTTGATATGGACCTTGTTTGATCACCAAACCCCAAAACACCCCCCCTGCCCTATGAACTCCTTTACTGACTCCGGAAACCCTAAGTTCTCGGAGTACCGTGAAGGAAAGTTGTATTCAAGACTTAGACAATAAGTTTATATTATCTTTGCACCCTCATGAGCATCCCATGGCATCCATTCTTATACATATATATGGTTATGTTAGAACACGAAGAAGAAGAGGAAGTCACCGAAGAAAGGACACCACCACCCTCGGATTCTCAAGCAGGCAACTGCTTCTACTTTGATATTTGTGGATCCGAGCCAGACTCACCTGTTAACAAAGGCAAGCCCTGGTGCATTTGCCACCCCCTTGTGTTTTAAATCTTTCTCACTTGTTTTGATGCACTAGGTGATAGGTGTTGATTGCTAAAACAATTCCTGCATTACTTTCCTTGGAATTTGATTACCTTCCTTGATACCCTGTTTTACAAAAGGTTTTGTGATGCTTAGTATTGCTCTAGCAAAACAAAAGGATTTGTTTTACAAAAGATGTTTGGCAAAGTGGGAGGGTTGTTTTCAAAATAAAACTTGATGGTGAATCTGTCAAAGGCCTTGATGGATTCAACATCGGAAAAGATGTACCTCTGCCAGGTACCAACCTTTGGGTTTAAAAGATTAAGCTGAGACCGGGCGGGTGACTTGCACGAGAAAGAGAGTCTCAGTGTAGTGTCTCCGTCTGAGTCGATTAAGGGCCGTCTCGATGTAAGCCTGCTGACCGAGGACCCTTTAACTGGTCACATGCCTCGTCATGGGTAAGCTTTGCCTCGGGTGGACTAAGGCCAGAATAAGATAACACGAAATGGGCGTGGAGCGGTGGCGAGAGTAGCATGTACCCTCCATGGCAAGAGGCTGGATGGTGGTGTATCTGTGCTCTCGGTTTGCGTGAACCTGATCTGGTCTTAAGAAACTCGGTGGCAGGTTGACATATGCAAGGGTTAAGTGCTACATATGTCGTGTGATTGGAGATCCTCAGCTGAGTATAATCGATTCGGATCGCCGTACCTCCGCGGTTATGGAGACTTGGCCACTGACTTACACGTAGCAATCCAGTGAAGTTGAAGGGTTGATAAGAAAATTGGCTAGTGCAGGTAAAGTGATTGATCTAGGGTAGAAAGAACTCTAGCTGCAGGTAATTTTACTTAACCTGACAATAAAATTGGATTTTAAGGATCCACTCGTAGTAAGCTTTTCTGCAAAACAGAGTCTTTGATTCTTGATAAGCCACTCCTTGAGTCCCTCTAGCCAGCATACCCTTAAGAGTCTTTTCCTTAGTCGGGTAAGACTTGCTGAGTAATTCCATACTCAGGGTTTATCCCCTTGTTGTTTTTAGGTGAGGAAGCAGCAGATTTCTGTTGCTTCTGTACCAAGGTGGTTCCTAATGAAGATAAGCAAGAATGAAGTGCGGGAGGAAAGGATCCTCCATTAAGACTTTTTGTGTGATAGCTGTCGGGAGGAGTTTTTGCCTCCCTTGGTATGTGTAATAATAATACTCTGCACTCGTTATATATTCCTGGTCTGTAATAAACAATGTGATCTTACTTTTTAATAAATGTAAGCTTATGTAATCGCTTCCGCATTTCTTTATCTCCGATGTTCTGTTATGTCTGCAAGACGGGTGAGACGTTCCTGGAAAGGTAAGGAAAGATACCGAGCTTGTCAAGTAGTTCAGGGGCACCTATAGGGTTGTCTGAGGTCCGTTGGACAAGGACAACTGTAGGTGGGCCTAATTACTTGGGAGGTTCCGTCACAATACCTACCACCTCCACTACTCCAGCTTCCACTGCTCCTTCTGCTCCCCTTTCCGCTCCACCTATCCCACCTGCTCGATTCCGGGAGCGCGATGAGACTGAGGTGCGACCACTTGCTGCGGATCCTAGGTTGTTTGATCTTTAGCGTGCTACAGCGGCACGGGTACGTCGGTTTAGATACATACCCGTGGAGTCTTGGTTACCTGCACAGCGAGACCCTACAGCGGCAGATCCTTTCAGCACCAGGATTCTGGAGTTTTCTACGGAGCACAGTTGTTAGCTCAGATTGCTCTGCGAGCGCACCGGCTTTTGGTCCTTCCCGCTTTTCTGCTTGCTGCTGGTGCTGACTCTCAGGTTCACCTCACATATCTGCCTGGACTTCTCACACTTTTGACTACCAGCGGCAGATATGTTGAGGAATGGGTCTGAGTTTTCTATGCCTCAGTCTGGATAGACCCTGATTACCAGTGGATGAGATTCCGATTTGAGTGAGAGGATGTTACCATTCATGCCAACCAGATTCGACAGTTGTTTGGATTTCCCGAGTCATCGACTCGTCTTCACAGCTTGTGCTATGGCACCATTGACCCTCCTCGTCGCCCTCACGGCGGTGTTGCTCCTGGTACAGCTCACGTCGCGGCTCTGTTCCGACGCCCTTCTCAGATGGGTCGCGACGCTCCCCGGCAGACTTCACCATAGCAGCTAAGTTTTTATATCAGCTTATGAGATGGACACTTCTGCTGTGGATGGGGTACAGGGAGGCTGCCACTCATATCCAGCTTTGGCTCCTTGGTGCCCTAGTCTCTCACTCAGAATTTGATGTTGTGGATTTCCTTATTTGTGAGATCGAGGACATAGTACTGGATGGTATACGTGCTCGTCGACAGTTGCCTTATGCTCACTATCTGTGCCACATCTTTGCTCAGCTGATTCGGCCCCCACAGTTCCAGGGTACTCTTGAGGCCTCTCGCCTCATCTTTGGGTCGTATCGTCCAGCGCCTGAGGATCCTGTGCCAGCTCCTGCTCCAGTATTTGACACTCAGGCCGAGGATAATGCTCTTCATCAGTTCAAAGCTCAGGACACAGCAGTTGATGATGATGATGATGATTTTGGGATTCCACCTCTGCCTCCGCCTCCTATGCCTCCACGCTCACATGATCATGAGGCTAGGAGTTCTAGTGCTACCCCTGTTGCCCCTGCTGCCATTGACCCTGCTCTTGCTTCGATCCTCCAGACACTTACTCAGCAGCAGGCTCACTTGGCAGCCGAGCAGGCCCGTCAGGCAGCGGCCCACCAGCAGTTGTCCGAGAGAATGCTCTCGATGTTTCAGACAATTCAGGACAGGCAGGATTCTTTGCAGCAGCAGCTTCTTCAGGACCGGGCTGAGAACAGGGCTTTTATGACTCTCATGCTTCAGCATTCTGGTGTATCGATTCCCTCAGTTCAGTCAGCACCGCCTCCACCTCTTCAGGCTACTGTTGTGCTAGCTATTCAGGCAGGACCCCCTCTTCCTTCACTTGGTCCTTCGTCCTCTCCGCTCCGGCCGGTCACCCTGGTTTTCACGTCACCGGTCATTGGCTCCGTCACCTCTCAGCCGCCAGTGCCACCAGCTCCTTCTGTTACCACTGCCGCTGTGGAGGTGTCTGTGACTTCTTCGGCTCTGGCAGCTCCTGCAGCGCAGCCTCCGTCTGAGTCAGTACCAGCTCCAGCTTCTACAGCAGATCCTGGATCCGAGACTGACTCTGACCCCCAGCTGGCGTTTGCTCTGCTACCTCGTCCGCGACCGGATGCGCCCCCGCCTCCTCCTCCCTCTTCTAATGTGTAGGTTCGGGTTTCCTTTTGGTGTTTGACGCCAAAGGGGGAGAGATATGAGTTGTGAGAGCTAGGGGAGTTAGGGAGTTAGTAGAGAGTCATTTTGATGTAATATATGTGCTTGTTACTCTCTGTACTAGCTTCACTTTTGTATGATGATTTTGGCTCACAAACTCTGTTATATACTCTCGATGCTTATGTTGACTGTGTGTGTATTATGTTTTCACCTTATATTTTATCACCAGTCTTCTAGTTCATCGATTTGATTTCACTTTTATATACTCTCGATGCTTATGTTGACTGTGTGTGTATTATGTGTTCATCGATTTGATTTCACTTTTATATGAACAAGAAACTTATGATGTGTATGCGCTCATTCTTATTATTTTGGTACACACTCTTTCTTTCAAAGATTACTGAGTATAACTAACTATATTCTCTATTGACAGAAATTTCAAATCAAACTACTCTCACAAATCTTGTAGGGTTGTCATCAATCACCAAAAAGGGGGAGATTGAAAGCATCTAGGCCCCTGGTTGGTTTTAGTGATTAATGACAACGTAATGTTATATGTGACTAATGTGTGTTTTGCAGAGACAAATGGTAAGTTAGGTCGTATTACAGGTAGAAGTACTACAACGGTGAAAACAATCTCGGAGATAAGAACTCGAAGCGACGGCTAAACGATGAAACAAAAAGTGAAGGACTACGGAGTCCGAGTGTCAAGGAGTTGTGGACACTCGTGATTTAGTTAGGTCTTTTATTCTCTTTTAGTCGTACTATAAAGAGGGGTTGTCGATGAGTAGTTTGACCAAGAGAGTTCTAGTGTAGTGTTGGTGCACATTCACACTCATATATAGTGCTAGGTGTCACTCTAGAACTCACTCACAAGTTAGTACGAAAACCGATTTGAAAAACAGCTGAAAACAAGAAAATGGGGTTTCTGGCCTTGGGGCACCGTACTGTCCGGTGTGCACCGGACTGTCCGGTGCACCCTCTGCCAGATGGGGCCAAGGTGGCCTTGGGGAAGAGTTTTCCCCCCGAAGAAACCCGAGAGCGCCAGTTTCAGAAAAGAATTTTAGTGGTGCACCGGACAGTGCACCTGACTGTCCGGTGTGCACGGGGCAGTGTCTGTTCACTGTCCGGTGTGCCATGAGCCCAACGGCTAGCTGTCAGAACTAGCCGTTGGAGTCGACCGTTGGCGCACCGATGGCGCACTGTTGGCGCACCGGACTGTCCGGTGCGCCCATGCGCAGAAGAGTGCTGGTAACGGCTAGTTGGTGGGTGAGGGATATTTATACCCCCTCCACCCACCATATTCAATGTCTTGCTGCCCACATTAATTCCAGCACACTGCTAGAGCATTGCAAGCACCAAAAGCCTAGTGAGGAGATTAGAGAATCTTAATCCCGCATTTGTTCCTCATTAGCGCTAGCGAGAGTCACCTAGAGCACACACCACTTGCATTAGGCTTCTCTTGGTCAAGCGAAAGTCTACGGCTTGTTACTCTTGGTGATCGGCATCACCTAGACGGCTTGGTGGCGTTGGGAGCTCGGTGATCACCGTGAAGATCTTGTTGGTGACCCGACTCAAGTTTGTAAGCGGTCTCGAGGGATCCACCGCGCCGGAGTGGCAAAGGATCATCTCGTAGTGAGCACTTGGTTCTTGCGAGGACCAAGGGGGAACGATACCCTTGCGCGGGTGCTCCAACGAGGACTAGTGGAGAGTGCCGACTCTTCGATACCTCGGGAAAAATTGGAGGAGTCTTCTAAACCTTGCTTTACATTCCGCACTTAATTCAAGCACTTTACATTGTGTATTTGTTTAGCAAGTAATTGAAGTATTGTCTTAGCATTGTTGTATTTCTAGTATTATTTTCTTAGTGCTAGTTGTTGGGGTGAAGTTGGGCTCTTGCTTAGCTCTTGCTTAGGTTTTAATTAGTGTTGATTTTTAGAAAAGCCCAATTCACCCCCCTCTTGGGCATCGTGATCCTTTCAGGGCCAAAGCCTGCCTTCCCCCAGAAATCATTATGGGCTCACCACAGGTCCAAGCTTTCGATGAGTCTATGCGGGAACAGCTACGGTGTGACGACGTCGACTTCATCGACGAGCGTAGATGGCGAGCGGCGATCCGAAATGCATGGTACAACCAAGCGCTCAGGCGCTACCACCAACGGTTCGTGCATAGTAGGGAGCTCAGGGTCGGGGACCTGGTCCTAAGGCGAGTACTGAACCGAGAAGGGCTCCACAAACTCTCCCCAAGCTGGGAAGGACCCTTCAAGGTGACAGAAATATGCTGACCCGGGTGCGTCCGCCTTACTACAACTGAAGGAGAGCCTCTTCCCAATCCCTGAAACATAGAGCATCTTCGTAAGTTTTACCCATAAAAACAAACCTGGGGATTCAGTTTTCTTCCTTTGTAACTAGGTTGCACATGTATTGTCGGAGAGGAAATCTCCGGCCGGGTGGCGGAGTGCACCCGCCCTAAATCCTAAGATGAGGAGGGGCCTAAGCGTTTTGCCTGTTATGCGAGATGGAAGGATGAACACAAGAACACGGGAGGGTTTAGAGTGGTTCGGGCCGCCGGAGCGTAACACCCTACTCCACTGTGTGTTGGATTGCTGTGGAAGCTTGAGAGTCTGAGTGAGCTTGTTTTGTAACGTCGCATGCCTCCCCTTTTATAGCTGAAGGAGGGCATGCAAAAGGTAATGAGCCCCAACATGTGGGCCCAGGGACAAAATGTATATAGCACTTGGAGCTACTAATGTTCGCTGCTGGGGCAATCTTCCTGTGCCCCAACACCCGAGATCTACGTATCCTCGACGTGCTGGGGAAGCTTCTTGTACAAAGGACGATATCTACAGTGCGCTGCATAGCACGGGCGCACTGTTTGGTAACAGACTTGACAGGCACACCGCCTGCAAGGCTACCCTGACGCCGTCTGCCAGCGGAGTAGACAGGACGCATTAAATGCTGAGAGGGCACATCGTCTGTCAGCATGGTGGCAGGCGACGTGTCCTCTCTGTATTAAATGCAGAGACTGTGCGGCTTTAGGGGCCTTACGTCAGGCTCCACCCGTTGGCTTTTGTCATGAGTCACAAGCCACGCGGCAGCAGCGGGTCTCTGCCTGAGCGGGAAGCGTACGACAAGGCCTAGACACGTGCTAGCGCCGGACTCTTACTAATGCGGGGTTCCCTCCATCCCGGGTCCTTATTAAGGTCTGTACCTTACTCGGAGGGACCTGGGGCCCAATGGAGGGACCCGGCACACCTTTCTGGGAGTCCCAAACTATAGTCAGAGGCTCGGGTTGTGCGTATAGGGGTACAGTGTTCTTCTGTGGGGGTCCGGACCCGATAATGCACCTTGGGGTGTATTATCTTTCCTTGCCACGTGGTACCCCTGAACCTGCCCATTGTGGTGGGGTCAGGGTGTCGTTCTCCCGTCGTCTTTATACTGTAGTAGAGGGTACCCCTGATTGAGGGTACTGACAGTGGCCCCCGGGCCCGCCTCAGGGGAGGATGCGAGCCTGCAGGTGGGGCCAGAGTCTGATTGGCGATTTTCCTGCTGCTCCCACGCGCCTGTTGATGCAATTACTGTTGGCCCGTCTATGGCTACACCGACTGCCACGCCCATTCCCACGGCTGACTGGCCCGTGTCCTTTAATGTCACTGTTGGGCCATGCGCGGGGTGCCTCGAGTCGCTGTGCTGGTTCTGAAAACTCATCTTTCCAGTCTCCTGTGACGGCCCCGAGGGGACGCGGCATTGGCGCAAGCGGCGGTGCAATTTTCCCGCACCCAGTAACTGGCGCGCCGTTTGCATGACATGTGGGCCTGGGCCCCGGTGTTGGACCGCCGATTGCAGCGAAGCTGAGGGGGCGCACAACCGTGGGGCGGTTGTGTGCTTCCTATGCGACGGTTCGCCCTCTTGACCGCTGGTTTCGGTGAAAATGAAGAGGCGCATAACCGCGGGGCGGTTGCATGCTCCTTGTGCGACGGTTCGTCTTCCTGACCGCTGGTTGCTCCGAAAGTGAAGGGGCGTATAACCACGGGGCGGTTGCACGCTCCTTGTGTGGTGGTTTGCCTTCTCCGTGCTTCGGGATGGCCTCTATGACGCATGGGGCCTGGCCCCCATGTCATAGGGCGGGATCCTCGGTGTGCACCGAGGGAGACTTTGCTCGTGACGCTTCGGGGCGCAAGAGCGGAAATCTGCCTTTAAAAAGGGGTCGATCTCTCGGGTAGTAGCCATGCCTTGCTCCTCTTGCGTCCTTCACGCCCTTCCGCCTTCCGGACCTCTAAATGGGGCGCGCCGGTGTTCGCTGGAGGGAAACGCGTCAGAGCCATCCCCTCCGGTGGTCTCATCGTCGGAGAGCCCGCGCTCGCAGTGGGGCTATCGATCTTGTCTTCTTCTTGCTGCTGTTGGAGGAGCACGACCTCTTGGAGGTTGGCGCTCTTCAGCCATTGCTCGGCTTCAAGGATTTGCATCATGCAGCCCGACTGCAGTCCCCCGCCAGTGGCCTTCCAGAAGGATGACCACCAGCCTCGTGGTGGGGAGAAGCAAGCCGGGCTGTGGCCTTCCCCACCCTCAGCTTCAAGGATGTTCATCATCCTCGCTGGGGTGGAGGGTGAGCCAAGTCGGGGCCAGGCCCTCCGCATGGGCTGGTGACCCGCTTCTTCCTCCAGCATTCTGAGGAGAAGGACGTTCACTAGCCTTGCACAGGAGGCGAACCTCGGCTACGCGGGGCCAGCTGGCTGCAGGCCATCAGCTGCAGCGTGTCTGGCCCTTTAGGCTGGGTGGCTTTGGTGCCGCCTCCGACGTTGCCTCCTGTCGTTTGGCCGAGGCGTGGCTGTCCGTCCACCACACGGGCGACGGTCGTGCCGTGCGTGGGTCCACCACATCCACGGCTTCTCCTGCCCGCCGACCGCACTAGGGGTCGTACAAGACGCCATACGCCGTGGGGGTGGCGGTCGCATTCTTGGATGGTCTTGTCCTCACTCCCGTGGGAGGACGGGAGCGAGGACCCCTTCGTGCGTGCTGAGGCAGCCGCCGTCCACCGGTGCGGAGGTGGCCGCTGTCGTCGGTGCTGAGGTGGTCGCCGCCACTGGTGAGGCTACCCATTGCAGAGGTGGTTGCCTCCGCTGGCGAGACCATCAAAGCCACCTGCCGCCGAGTCCCCGACTCTTTGGCTTTAATGGCCTCGTTGTCAGCCCCCGTAGGAGGACGGGGGCAAGGACCTCCTTGCAATGGCGCACACCCTGAGGTGGTCGCCACCACTGGTAAGCCGCTCGGAGCAGAGGTGGTTGTCGCTGCTGGTGCAGAGGTGGTCACTATCACCGGTGAACCGTTGGTGCAGAGATGGTCGTCGCCGCCGGTGAGGTTGCCCGGAGCCAGCTTCCAGCGCGATTCCTGCTGGTGCAGCGCAGTTCATTCCTGCAGAAATGGAGCTAGGGCCCCGCTTGTAAGGAAATGTAATAACATATGTTTGCTCGGAAGCATAATGTAATAACATATATACGCAGGATTTTAGTCTGGGAAGCCAAGTTGTGTGTCCGGACCCCCTGGATGGTGGTTCTAGGTACTAGGACACCTGCCGCAAGGTGGTGGAGTGTGCAGGCCCATGGTACGGCACCAGGCTGAGCGTCTACACGGCTCTGGACCACCCCAGGAGACAAGCATCTCTTCTCTAGTTCCGGACCCCAAGTTGTTGGACGCACATGACTTATAGTTCCAAATACTAGGGCACCCGTCACGGAGTGGTGGAATGTGCAGGATTTTGGGTACGGAACCAGGCTAACCGACCACACAGGCTCCGGACCACCCCATGGAACGGGCACCCATTATTTAGAACCGGCCCCCAGGCTTTTTCCTATTTTTGTAAGGTACTCCTGAGTATTATTTATAAAGCAGTGTTAATACTTATCTGTGTATCGTTCGTTACGTTGTTGACTCGCCCTAGTGGCTGGCCCCCCGCCTGGGATGCAGGCTTGATGTGTCGAGGTTGGATACTAGCGTGTGTGAAAGAGTTGTCAATGACTCTCGGGAGGCAGCCTCGCCGAGACCTGGATCTATACACAGCTTTAGCTAAGCAGCGTTAGTAATACACCCATAGGACCCGTCAACTGGCACTAGCCATCCTTTGATACATGCTCGGGACTTGCAGGGTTTAGTCTAGGGGAGCCAAGTTGTGCGTCCGGACCCCCTGGATGGTGGTTCTAGGTACTAGGACACCCGTCACAGAGTGGTGGAGCATGCAGGCGCACGGTACAGGACCAGGCTGAGCGGCTACACGGCCCCGGACCACCCTAGGAGACAAGTGTCTCTTCTCTAGTTCCGGACCCCAGGTTGTCGGACCCGCAGGACTTATAGCTCCAAATACTAGGGCACCTGTCATGGAGTGGTGGAGTGTGCAGGGTTTCTGGTATGGAACCAGGCTTAACCGATCACACAGGCTCCAGACCACCCCATGGAACGGGCTCCCATTCTTCAGAGCCGGCCCCCAGGCTGCCGGGCCCTCCTGCTTTCGCATAGAGGTCCCAAACTGCAAGCCTGGCTGTTCAATTCAGATGTCATTATGCCTGATAGGATGGGAACTGATCGGGTGGGTTAGATAAAATACAATCCGGAAACTACAGGGTAAGACCTTGAAGCAGTAGGATAAAGCTATCATGGAAGCGCATCCGAGGGGGTAAATCCTCCCCGTATAATGTGACATGCATGGGTGTAGGCCAATAAGCCGGGTTTATGAGGGCGAACCTCACTGGGCTGGCGTTACACATGTGCGTTACTTAGCTGAAAAAGGGAGAAAGGTTCGACCCCTCGGACTTGCTCCTATGGATAGAACTTACAGAGATGCTACGGAGGTTAGGGAGGGGTGCTCCTTTAGTCGTAGCAGGATGGTCACCCTTGGGTCGGCGTGTTCCCTGTCACCTTGTAGGGTCCTTCCCAACTGGGGGAGTGTTTGTGGAGCCCTTCTTGGTTTGGTGCTTGCCGTAGGGCTAGGTCCTGACCCTGGGTTCCCATCTGCGTTTGACGGGGGAGCCCTCGTCCTTGGCTGAGGATTGGACCCGTGGGGAGTCCAGTAGGGTTTTCGGGGGAAGACAGACTTCGGCCTCGTAGAACAGGGGACACGGGGTCCCTCCGGTGGTCCGTCTAGTCGTCGTCATCGGAGTGGGAGTCTCTAGTCCGTCCTGTCACCTTGACTGATACCTGAGGTCTCGCTCAGCCGCGACCACCTCGCCGTTATCGACATTTTCCTTGCCAGGACGGCGATGAGGTGGGGAGCCGTCCTTGGAAGACTGCTCACGTCGCTCGCTGACGCGATTCGCGAGATCAATGATCTCGCGACACTCCGCGGTGCTGTGGCGACCGTTGGGGTGGACAGGGCACGAGCCACTGTTACCCCTCTGGGCCGTGGGCGCTTGTTGCGATCGCCTTAGCCCCCGGTCACAGCTGCGACGACCAGCGCGGTAGACTGTGGCCTCTCGTAGCCGCGGCCCTTCTTTTTCTTTTTGCCGTCCCGGGGGGCGGCACCTGAGCCACCCATCTGGGTAGTCCCGGATTGTGGGGTCGAGTGCCATGCACGGCCCTCGGCAGCCCTAGCGCACTTGTCAGCCAGAGCGAAGAGCATGGAGACAGTCTCCACGTCATGTGTGGCCAGCTTCTCCAACATTTTCTTATCACATACTCCCTGTCGGAAGGCCGTGATGATGGAGGCATCGGAAATACGAGGTATAGTACTTCGTACTTTGGTGAAGCGGGAGATAAACGTCTGGAGGGTCTCTCTGGGCTCCTGCCTCACTGCGTGCAGGTGGGCCTCCACGCCGTGTTGCTGGTAAGCGCTGGCGAAGTTTGCAACGAACCACGCACAGAGCTCTTCCCAGGTGTGGATTGACCTTGGGGCGAGGTTCATGAGCCAAGTCCGGGCTGGCCTAGACAAGGCAACATGAAAATAAGTTGCCATCACAGCGGTGTCCCCACCTGCTGTTGTGATGGCGGTGACGTATACCTGCAGGAATTCTGACGGATTTGATGTACTGTCGTATTTCTCTGGCAGGTGTGGCCTGAATTTGGGTGTCCACGATGCTGCACGGAGATGATCCACGAGAGTGGAACACCCCACGCCGTCTAGGGGGACACCCACCTGGAACCGGGCACCCACTGGGGTTCGCGGCGTTTCCGCAGCGAAATCTTGGTCGAGGTTGCGGCCCTCGATGTTTTGTCGGCGCTCACACGCCCTTTCCAGGGAGACCCGGGCATCTTCCCCCGCACGCCTGCGATTGAGTTCTGCCCGGAGGTCGTCGGTCTACGCACCCCTTACGGAGGGCGAACAGACAGACGTCGTCGCCTCGTGTTGGCGCCGGGATGACCGAGGCCTGGACCTGGTTGAAGCAGAATGTGCCATGCCGAGTAGCCGGTCGACGTCGTCACGCCACTGCTTCATGGACCCCGGCGAGACCGTGGAGCTAGGGGGTGGCGTAGCAACTCCCTGGCTGCAGACAACGCTGTAGGCGCTGCCCTTAACGGAGTCCGGGACGCTTGTGCAGGCGTGTGCTGCTGCACGGCGTGTACAGCAGCAGTCCTAGAGTCAGGGCGGTCGGGTACTCGCGGCACAGAGGATGCAACTTCTTGCTCCATCGCAAAATCTTCTGACGTTTTGGTGCGGTGCTCGATGATTCGCACCATCATGCCGAATAAGAACACAGGCAAAAACCTAAAGCCTAGCCCCCTACCTGGCACGCCAAATGTCGGAGAGGAAATCTCTGGCTGGGTGGCAGAGTGCACCCGCCCTAAATCCTAAGATGAGGAGAGGCCTAAGCGTTTTGCCTGTTATGCGAGATGGAAGGATGAACACAAGAACACGTGAGGGTTTAGAGTGGTTCGGGCCGCCGGAGCGTAACACCCTACTCCACTGTGTGTTGGATTGTTGTGGAAGCTTGAGAGTCTGAGTGAGCTTGTTTTGTAACGTCGCATGCCTCCCCTTTTATAGCTGAAGGAGGGCATGCACAAAGGTACTGAGCCCCGACATGTGGGCCCAGGGACAAAATGTATATAGCACTTGGAGCTACTAATGTTCGCTGCTGGGGCAATCTTCCCGTGCCCCGACACCCGAGATCTGCGTATCCTCGGCGTGCCGGGGAAGCTTCTTGTACAAGGGACGATATCCACAGTGCGCTGCATAGCACGGGCGCACTGTTTGGTAACAGACTTGACAGGCACGCCGCCTGCAAGGCTACCCTGACACCGTCTGCCAGCGGAGTAGATAGGACGCATTAAATGCTGAGAGGGCACATCGTCTGTCAGTGTGGTGGCAGGCGGCGCGTCCTCTCCGTATTAAATGCAGAGACTGCGCGGCTTTAGGGGCCTTACATTAGGCTCCACCCGTTAGCTTATGTCACGAGTCACAAGCCACGCGGCAGCAGCGGGTCTCTGCCTGAGCGGGAAGCGTACGACAAGGCCTGGACACGTGCTAGCGCCGGACCCTTACTCATGCCGGGGTTCCCTCCATCCCGGGTCCTTGTTAAGGTCCGGACCATACTCGGAGGGACCTGGGGCCCAACGGAGGGACCCGGCACACCTTTCTGGGAGTCCCGAACTATAGTAAGAGGCTCGGGCTGTGCGTACAGGGGTCCAGAGTTCCTCTGCGGGGATCCGGACCTGATAATGCACCCTAGGGTGTATTATCTTTCCTTGCCACGTGGTACCCCTGAACCTGCACATTGTGGTGGGGTCAGGGTGCCGTTCTCCGTGCGGCGTCTTTATACTATAGTAGAGGGTACCCCTGATTGAGGGTACTGACATATATGTATGTCAACCCGGAGAGGTCTGCCCTCATAAACCCGGTCTATTGGCCTACACTCATGTATATCAACTTATAAAGAGAAGATTCACCCCCAGATTTGTTTTTGTGATGGTTTCGTTCTGCTTCAATTTACGAACATTATTTTTTATCTAACCCACTCATACAGTTCCCACCCTTGCTGGTATAATGACATCCGAATTGAATAGCCAGGCTTGCAGTTTAGGACCCCTCGGCAGGGGGGTCCGGCAGTCTGGGGGCCTGTTCTAGAGAACGGGTACTTGTCTCCTTGGGTGGTCCGGAGCCGTGTAGCCGCTTAGCTTGGTTCCGTACCCTAAGCCTGCACGCTCCACCACTCTGTGACGGGTACCCTAGTATTTGGAACTATAGTCCTATGGGTCCGGCAACCTGGGGACTGGTTCTAAAGAATGGACACTTGTCTCCTAGGGTGGTCCGGAACTGTGTAGCCGCTTAGCCTGGTCCTGTACCCTAAGCCTACACGCTCCACCACTCTGCGATGGGTGCCCTAGTATTTGGAGCTGCGATCCAGGGGGGTCCGGGCATACGACTTGGCTTCCTAGGCTAAGTCCTGCATGTCCTATTGCATGAATCAAAGGATAGAAGATACCAGCTGGCGGGTCCTATGGGTGTGCTAGTAAAACTTCCTAGCTGAAGCTGTGTGCAGGTCCAGGTCCCAGTCGAGACTACCTCCTGGGGGCCGAGTTAACAATTCTTTCTTAGGTATATTGGTATCCAGCCTCGACACGTCGAGCCTACATCCCAGGGGGGGCAAGTACCAGGGAGAAGTTGGTAACGATGCACACAGCAAGGACAAATAGCATACAGATAAGTGCTGCTTGATTGATAATTCTCAAGAGTATCTTACAAAACCAAAAATTATTACAAGCCGCACTCCAGTGGGACCCTTGCCTTGTCTCTATAGGTACAACTACTCGTCATCAGCAGGATCCCGCTGGAAGCGCTCGGCCACCACCTCCACGGCGTCTTGTACGCCCTCCCGGGCAGCGTCTTCAGTGTCGGCCATCGGACCAGTGATCACCGGCTCCAAGGATATGGCCGGGTCGTGGCTCCGGAAGCATGTCAAGATGTACTCGATCACCACCCGGTTGAGCCTGCCGCCTTCGGCCTCTAGGCGATCGCCAAGAATCTGGTCCAAGCGTCAGAGGCGGTCGCGACGGAGTCCAGCACCGGGAGCGCGCCGGAGATGGACGTCGGCAGCTCCGACACCAGGATGGGACTCATCCCTAGCGGCACCAATGTCATGCTCGCCTCGCCGGCCCATGCAGCGATGCACTGGACCCCGGCGCGATGCTTCGCCTAAAGGTCTTCAAGAGCCTTCCTGGTGGCCTCCACCACCTGGGGGCCCGGTGCCACCTACATCGCCTGGAACTGCCAAAGCCGCTCTTCCAGCTTCCGCTCCTTCTCCTCCGCCTTGAGCTCATGCTCGGACAGCAACTTGCCCCGCCTTTCGAAAATTTCCTCCTAGAAGGTGAGGTCTGCCTCCCGCCTAGCGAGATTCGCCACCCCCCTGTCGAGGGACGCATCCTTCTCCTTGAGGTTCTCCTCGGCAAGGGCGATGTCGCTGGCCTTGTCCTCCAGCTCCTGCTCCCATTTTTGGATCTTCTCTATGGCCTCCACCTGCTGGGTTTGCTGGGCCTCTAGGGTCTGGTCCAGGGCTTTTAGCTTGGCCTGGAGCTCTATCGTAAGAGCCTCCCTCTGGTTTAAGGTCTCCTCCCTCTTGGCCAACCTCTTCTCCTTCCGGCTCGCCTCCAGCTCCCAGGCGTACACCTTCTGGAGGTCTCTTTTGTAATCCTTGCGGTCCCGCTCCAGCTCGGACCGCTCGGAGGCAAACTGGTGGGATGTCGCTTTGGTGCATTCCTCCAGCTGGGTGCGGTAGTCGCTGAGGCACTGGTGCTCGGCCTCAAGCGCCTCCCACTCCCGCAGGATCGCCGCCTCAGTCTCATGAAGAGCCTGATGGGCACGAGACAACATCCGGGGGAGGGGAACTGGCGCTGCTTCTGGCTCGGCGCTGGATTGGAGCTGCCACCCAAAAACCACCTCTGTCTCCTCCGGAGTGGGCGATGGGATGGATCTAGACGCGCCCCCCGCGTCACCCCCCATGGCAGGGGTGGGCGCAGATAGGACCTCCTCTGCCACTGCTGATGGGGTACTCGATGGCATTGCCGTCGTTGAGGTTGCGGTAGCCGTCGGTGGTTCGCTGGCACCACTCCCAGCAGATGCCTGCTGCTGAGAGCCAGACCCACCGGTGGGCATGGTATCCGGCGGAGGAGGCACGACCTTGGGAGCAGAGGGGGAGGAAGCCCTGGCAAGCAAAGGATGGGTTAAGACCCATCAGCATGATTACTTGTGGAAAAAGGGGGCTACACTTACTTGGGGCCTTGGACCTTCCAACGACCCTAGAAGCAGGACGTTTGGTGCTGTAGTTGTTGTTGCTGCTGCTGTGATTGTTGCTACGGCTGGTGCCCCTGGGGGAGATCACCCCCAGGTGGTGGTGCTGGCGGCGGGACCGACGGTGGTGGTGGTGGTGGCGGCGGGCCCGATGGTGGTGGTGGCGGAGGACTGACGCGCCTCTACGTGCCCTGGGCCTAGGAGTCGGTCTCCTCGGCCCCACCAGTAGTCCTCTGACGCTTTTGGGGGGTCCGAGACAAAGGACCCGTCGGTGCGATGCAGCCGGCATCGCCTCTCTTCCTCCGACCCTCCGGTGCCACCTGGGGCAGAGGAGCCGCTTGTAGGACCCTTGCCCTTGTCCAAGGGGCTGGGGGCACTGCGGGGGCACTGGGGGCCGCACCGGCGGACTGGGGACCCCCAGCCGGTACACCGGGGATCTGGATCCCACGGAGGGGGTCCCGACCGCTGATCTGATGAACCGCCATGCCGCTCTCATCGAGGGTCGGCAGCGTGGCCAGCACCACCGTTCGAGCCCTGGATCATCATAGAGCGTCGAGATGTCCTGGGGAAGTATCAAGGATTCGGGGATAAAGGACTCACCAGTAATCCCCTTCACCAGGAGTTCCAGCTCCTCCTAGGATAGGTCGGTCCCTGGCCCACGCTGGATTTTGCCAATGTCATTTGAGCCGGTGAACCAACAGCACAGACGCGGCCTCCTCTGCAGCGGCATGATCTGGCGCTTCAGAAAATCACCGACCACGTGCATCGAGGTCAGGCCATCGGCTGCCAATGCCTTGATCCTGTCCAACATGGGCAGGAACTCTGGCGCAAGGGACGGCTTGGCCCTCCATTGCTTCCGGTCGAGTGTTGGTCCGTCGCTCAGCAGCGCGAGGCGGTCGTTGGCCTCGGCGCTGACGATCACCCAGTCATTGCGCCAGTTTTCCCACCTCGTGCCACCGAGGGTGGGGATGTAGGACACGGCTGAATCTGACTTCATCTAGAAGTAGTAAGCACCGAGATGGTCCTTGGCTTTCCCATACTTCACCAATGCGAAGAAATGGCGGAAGAGGGAAGTGCAGGGGGCCACCCCCATGAACATCTCGCAGAGATGGATGAAAATGGCTGCCTGGAGGATGGCGTGGGGCGTGAGGTGCTGAAGCTGGAGCCTGAACTCCTCCAACAGCAGCAAGAAGAAAGGCGAGATCGGCAGCGCCAGCCCGTAGGAGATGTAGGAGACGAACAGCCCCGGCGCACTCCACTCGAGCAGGCCGCGCAACAGATTGAGTGTCGCCACAGACTGGAAGCGGTCGGGATGTCCAAGCGAAGTCATGGCATCGACGGTGGCGCGGGTGTACAACAGGAGAGCGCGAATGCAAAGGGGCGCAGAGAGCTCGAAGGCGAAAGGGCGCTACGATTGGGAGAGAATGCGAAAGCGTAACTACTGCGCGCAAGGTGAATCCCTTTTCAAGGAAGACTCTCCCGCTCGCGCCCCGAGACGCTACAGGAAATCCCGTCCGACGCGCACCTAGCGCCCAGGTGGCCCAGTCTCTGACTCAGGGGCCCGGGTCCACAAGTCATGCAGCTGGTGTGCCGGTCGCCGAGTGCAGAAGAAGCAAACCGTCATGCGGGGAGCGAACCGCCATGCACGATCGCGCAACGCCTCGGGGCCACTGTGGAGAGATATTTATTAACCAAGGTGGTGGCAACGAGGCGCCCCGCGCGTGGGCTGATGGAACCGCCAAACATGGAGTCGTGGGTCAGTCAGCCACAGAGACAGATGTGGCAGTTGACGTGACCGAAGGTAGATTGACACCGCGTGCATCGACAGATAAGCTGAGTTAATGCGGCGCGTCAGCAGGCGTGCTAAGATGGCGCCCCAATTACCGCTCAGGCCATATTGAGGCATGGAACAAACTTTGGCCCCACCTGCAGGCTCGCATCCTCCCCTGAGGTGGGCCCAGGGGCCACTGTCGGTACCCTAAAACTAGGGTACCCTGTACTACTGTATAAAGACGCAGTGCCCACGCGGCTATCACTTAGTCGCGTGGTATAGGTGCTGTGTGTGGGACCGGGCCCTGACTCGCCCTAGTCCCAGGTGACTACTCTGGGTCCACGGCAGTGCCCGACTCCACCAAATGGGCGGGTCCGAAGCCGCCACGTGTCCAGAGGAGGTGATATACTCCAAGGCAAAACAATGAGTCAAGACCCCCATGGGAGAGCGCCGGACCCCTGGATATGCAGTCCGGACCTCCGGGGTTGGTCTAGGACCACCACGTGTGCAAGCCGGACCCCTGGAATGGGATCCGGACCCTCCCGTATGGGGTCCGGGCCGCCCACAATGGGGTCCCAAGGTCCTAGGACAGAATGTACATGGGCCTTGAATAGGACCCAGGCGGGGGTTCGGTACCGACAGGTGTCCAGACCTAGTCTGGTGCGGACCTGTCCGCATACACTTCTGCTCCCCGCCGAGGTAGAGACCCGATGCTGCCACGTGGCCTACTGCACGTGACGTAAGCCAACGGGCGGGGCCTGACGTAAGGCCTCTGGACTACGCGGCCTCTGCATTTATTGAGGGTAAGGCACGCCGCCTGTCCATTCCACTGGCAGGCGGTGTGCCGCCTCTGCATTTAATGAGACATGTCCATTCCGCTGGCAGGTGGCGACCTATCCATTCCGCTGGCAGGTGGCGACCTGTCCATTCCGCAGACGGTGTGCCTATCCATTCCATTGGCAGGCGACACGCCCATTCTGCCGTGTGCACTATGCTCATCATTACTCGCGCGTTACCAAGGAAGCTGCCGCCACATATCAATACTGCGCGGACTACGAACAACATGGCGCCCGGAGATTGTACAGGCGCTACTTGCATTAGTTACTCCTATAATGTATTTCCTTCCATTGTGCACCTGGGCCCATATGTTGGGGCTCAGCATCCTTTTACGTGCCTCCCTTGAGATATAAAAGGGAAGGCACACAACGTTACAAGGCAGACCAACTCAGACTCTCATACTCAATACACATACACAGTGGAGCTAGGGTTTTACGCTCCAGCGGCCTGAACCACTCTAAACCTTCATGTCCTTGTGTGTTGATCGACCTTCCACATAACAGGCAAACCGCTAAGGCCCCTCCTCATCTTAGGATTTAGGGCGGGTGCATTCTGCCACCCGGCCAGAGAATTTCCTCTCCGACATCAACACTAATTAAAACCTAAGCAAGGGCCCAACTTCACCCCAACAACTAGCACTAAGAGAATAATACTAGAAAAACAATAATGCTAAGACAATACTTCAAATACTTGCTAAACAAATACACAATGTAAAATACTTGAATTAAGTGCGGAATGTAAAGCAAGGTTTAGAAGACTCCTCCAATTTTCCCGAGGTATCAAAGAGTCGGCACTCTCCACTAGTCCTCGTTGGAGCACCCGCGCAAAGGTATCGCTCCCCCTTGGTCCTCGCAAGAACCAAGTGCTCACTACGAGATGATCCTTTGCCACTCCGGCGCGGTGGATCCCTCACGACCGCTTACAAACTTGAGTCGGGTCACCAACAAGATCTCCATGGTGATCATCGAGCTCCCAATGCCACCAAGCCGTCTAGGTGATGCCGATCACCAAGAGTAACAAGCCGTAGACTTTCGCTTGACCAAGAGAAGCCTAATGCAAGTGGTGTGTGCTCTAGGTGGCTCTCGCTATCGCTAAAGAGGTCCAAATGCGGGATTAAGATTCTCTAATCACCTCAGTAGGCTTTTTGGTGCTTGCAATGCTCTACCAATGTGCAGGAATAAATGTGGGCAGCAAGACATTGAATATGGTGGGTGGAGGGGGTATAAATAGCCCTCACCCACCAACTAGACGGTCCCAGCAATCTTCCGCGCATGGGTGCACCGGACAGTCCGGTGCGCCACCGGTGCGCCAACGATCGACTCCAACGGCTAGTTCTGACAGCTAGCCGTTGGGCAGATGGCACACCGGATAGTGAACAGTCACTGTCTGGTGCGCACCGGACGGTCCGGTGCGCTGTCCGGTGCGCCACTAAAATTCAACTCGTGAACCTTGCGCTCTCGGGTTTCTGCGCGGGGGAAATCCTTCCCCGGGCCATCCTGGGCCCCACCTGATAGAGGGCGCACCGGATACTCCAGTGCACACCGGACAGTCCGATGCCCCACAATCAGAAACCCTAAATTCTATTTTCTGCTGTTTTTCAAATCGGTTTTCGTTCTAACTTGTGAGTATGTTCTAGAGTGTCACATAGCACTATATGTGAGTGTGAATATGCACCAACACTACACTAGAACTCTCTTGGTCAAACTACTCATCGATAACCCCTCTTTATAGTACGGCTAAAACAAAATAAAAGAACTAACTATATCACGAGTGTCCGCAACTCCTTGACACTCGGAATACGAAGACCTTCACTTTGCGTTTCGTTGCTTTAGTCGTCGCTTCGAGTTCTTATCTCCAGGATTGTTTTCACCGTTGTAGTATATCTACATGTAATGCGACCTAACTTACCATTTGTCTCTGCAAAACACACGTTAGTCACATATTACGTTGTCATTAATCACTAAAACCAACTAGGGGCCTAGATGCTTTCAATCTCTGCATATAAAAATCTTTGCTTGGCAACATTAGCCTGATGCCGTGTACTTTACTACCAATATAAACACACACATTTTTCCTATGTGCCTCAAAGCACAATGCAACCAATGAATGTCCTTGTGAGCGCTAGACCTTGCTGGTCATTTTACTTGTTGATCTGAAGTCAACTAATAGCTCCAAACGATGAATGATATGCATGAGCCCCTGAAGGATCCTTATGGATAAAATAGCGTTGTGCATATTAGTCTAAAACTTAATGATTGACTGTGCATTTGGTAATAATAACAATAAGTTGGCAGAATTGTAACCACGAAGCAACTTGTTGTTGCGTGTCTCATTGGATGTTGAGAGTAACCCTTCATATTGAAGGACAAATATGTAGTATTCATGCCACTACATTAATCTAAGTCCAAACCTCACTGCATAAGACGCCTATCTATAATATGCGTAAGATTTCCCAAATAAATCACCACAATAGCATACATTGGCCACAACTGGATGATTGTGGTTGGGGATTTTATCTGTATGTTTTTAAGAACATCTCAGCATTAGGGGGAGGAATGCCCATCTAGTGTAATGCCTCAATATTCTATTAAGCGCACAAAAGCCAAACTGAACCTTTCATTCGGTGTGTACTCCTGTGTATATGGAGTTTGCCAGAAATCGTTGAGGAGTAACCATATAGGTTTGAATGCTTCTACCTGATGTAGATGTGGATATACCCAGGATTAATATCATATCCACATTTGACTTATTGGCATTTGATCTATTCTCAGGGACGTCTATGAATATGATCCGTTGACCTTAGCCAAAGCATATGTTTCGATTGCAGATCCACGTGGTCTGTGATAACTCTCCTCCGATTAATTCACCCTGATGGTGATTTGCCTCACAAAGAGGTTCATCTTGATGATGAAATTCCTAGCAATGCGCGCAATATCATTGTGCTGGGAATACGAAACAATGAATCTTTCATTTTGGGAAATGACGGAGATCATTATTAAATGTGGGAGACAAATATGTCGACACCTATCTTGCCCCTCTAGATTGCAAATGGATCCAAAGCAAAGTCCTAGGCATGAGTGCTTTAAGCTCTCTTATCGGATCACTGATAAATGCAACCGAGGCTGAACCAATAATCGCAAAATAAAAGTCACGAGCTTGAAGTTCGGACATTTATGGGCACTATTGAAATAATGTGTGGTGAATGCGATGGTTCAAGTGGTCTTGTGAGAGACCCATCCCACATATGTGTTGAATAAACACTATTCCGCTATGTAATATATCTGACAAATGGCATGAATTAAAATATGCAGTTAATAGGATTTTGAAGATCCATCATGAGATCCTAGGAGGACCCATATATTTGAATTATAAATATGCAACATATAAATCTCGTATCGAATAATACATTCCTGACGAATGAACACTCTCCTATGTAGAGAGAATATCTCCTAGATGAGATTATAGTTCCTTAATGGAACCTTTCTAGAAGAAATAAAGTCTGTGTTAAACACCAAAGTTTGATAATCCCTATAAAGGGATAAAGACCCATACAGACCCGAAAAGGAATAAGATGAGGTACCAAAGGACTTGAAGTTCACCAAATAAGCACATGTGCATTCCATGAGTTTTACTCATGGTAATTTCCACTAGATGTGGAATTACGATATCCTCTAAAGCCCTGATGGCAGAAACCTATAAGGTTTAGGTGTTACTGGCAAAATATCCCTGTTGTGCCAGAATGACAGACTATAACAATGTATCTGATCGATGAAAAATCCCTGATGGATTACGATCTTTGATGGACTTTTGTTACACCATCATAGATGTTGCAATAGATGAATGCCTGGAGCGATGTGTTATATTTAGAATATGTACTATTGCAACTATATTATCCCCTAAGTCCTATTGAAGGACATGTTATTTGCTTTGCACAGCTATGTATAAATTGTGGTGTAAGATAGAAAATGATAGCACCCCAACCTCATCCATTCTCGTTATTCCAGACGAACAATGAGACATATATCTTGAAGAATATGCTTGCGTTATGAGGGATAACGACTTTGACAGATGTCATCGTCAGGGGGAGTGAATGCTTATATTGATCACAATCGTGAGACAATAAATGTCATATTCTATGCCCTGAAGGCGTGAGATTGATGATCAATATATGAACCTTTATGGAACTTTCTATCAAATATATAGATCCAGTCGATCGAACACCATCAGTCAAAGTGGCTTATTTATATGATACGTGCACTTACCTCGTATATCCTAGAAGTGAGTAGAGGTAAAGTTCCTGAAATAGTCCTTGCAAGGATATGCAATCCGTTTGCTAAATCTTTATGTGCATATACTTCCAGAAGAAGATGTTTTGCCTTATTGATACGGTTTTGCAAGGATCAAGGGGAGTACATTTCTAAAGTTAGCCCTTGTAGAAGATTCAATAGAATCTAGATCCGAGAGGATCGAAATTTGTCCCGATGATAGCTGTTGTACTCTTTTTCCTTTGGTGAGTTTCTTGAAGTTTCTCACATGAGGTTTTTAACGAGGTAACAAAGTGTAAATGCAATTTGTATCACCATGCACTCTTTCTCCACATTTGTATTTCAGAGTTTTAACGAGGCATGTGTTGGTCGCGGTATTCGCTCAAGGGGGAGTGTTAAGTAAACCTAGTTAGGGTTATATGGGCAAATACCTGTTTTGCCCCTAAGGGGTCTCACATCTCTATATAAGGAACATGTACACTCCCTCATTATACAGAGAAGAGAAAGAGTCCAAAGGTTCAACCCTACATCATGTCTCGTGTGTTTCCTCTGTCGTGCTTCTGGGAAGGGATACGAATCTTCCACGACTTCTCACGCCTAATCTGCTAACAGAAGAGAAGGGTGCAGATCTGGTGATCTGTGGTAACGTAGTTCTCAACTGCGACGTCTTTCTGGTTCCATCCATAGGTGCCTGCGCGCTACACCTGCGAGGCTGCGACTGTTTTTTTTTTACGTGATCTTACTGTTGCCATCAGTCACATGTGCGCAGCGACAACAAGCCACTCAATTGATGTTTATATAGCGCCAAGCGGATGGCTAGAAACAAACACTCGACCTTTAAAGAACGTACTCGCGCACGATGCTAGTTCTATCGTACGTACCTTGGAGCACCGAGGGAGCTCAGTGGAGGTTGAACTGGCCATACGTTATCAAAAAGCCTAGATGCGTTATTGATGATGCAACCACTATCAATCTACAGCTCTGTCAAAAACAGTCCCCAGCAAATGTGATGATGTATCCACACATGAATCTCATTGTATCAGTACAGCCTACCTAGTCAGCGCCTTGAATATCTATCTCAATAGAACTTGGTTTCCTGTATGTACAAGAACGAGACATTTTGTTCCTCTTAAATATCTAAGAGCCTTATTAACTAATTTTTGTTTTTTTTGGTACTTTGTGCCTGGATTAATAGGTTCGTCGGCCCAGCTCGCCCATGAAGCCACACGATTGACCGTTGAGGCTTGCATATTAGCCTGTCACTAAGTTTATCTTCATCAGATCCTCTATAATATTTTTTTATTTTATCCCATATTTTAAACTTCACTCTATAAACAGTGTCATCATCTACAATTCGCATCCTCTATTTGACACTATCTGTTGTAGACATCTTAATCATATAGATAAAAACATGCTTACAAAAGAAATATAAACTTTTTAAGTGTGGCGAATAATTTAAATATAATCTATTTTAATTTGTTACACTGAAATAAGATTACATCTAAATGATCCTATGTGAAACCATCCGATTTTAGATCTAGATAGTCGAACACTGTTTAGAGCCGCTCAGCGCTTCTTTGTTTAGTGGTGGATTGAAGAGGATTGAAGGATATCAAATTCTTCGGTAATTAAAATTGAATAGAAAGGGATTTACTCCTCAATCCTCTACGGTCTCTATGTAACCGAAGTGTTAGTGACTCACCTAAGAAATGAATTTGATTTTCACATCTAAAAATACTTATAGAGCATTTCCATCAATGCCTTAAATCAGTGTTCTATCTTAAAATATGAGTCAACTAAAAAAAAGCTCCAATAATGCAATATTTTATAATTTTTTGACAGAAAAAATAGAGCACACCATAAATTGACCCAAATATACTACACCTCAGACTAATGTCCTATCATTGTTTTCTATACCATTCTCTTAAAATACATAATATAGGACTTAATTGTTGGAGCGCAATTTATTTTTAGTGCTCTGGACACTTCAAATGATACAATATTTTATTTTTTAGACACTATTTTGAGTCATCTTGTTAGGGATGATATTAGGGGTTAGTGTCCTAGATACTCTTTTCGAACCGATTTTATAGTAGTTTAGGGCTGTCTTACCTAGAGGTAAAGTAATTTTAATAGGTTAAGGTTTATTGCTTCGAAATATTTGTAAACTCAATTCACCTGACTTCCCACCTGCATTCAAGTGTGACACCTTGTAGTTCGTTCTCTGCACACTGCACACCGTGTATAGGAACATCGCTGGAAAGTATGGTGGGTAGACTATCTTCAGCAAACTTTCTATTACATTTTATATTCCACTCTATATTTCAAACTTTACTATGTAAATAGTGTAATTTATAATACAATACAAAACAGTACTTTACATGATCGTTTATACGGATATGCTGAAGATAACCTCAACATGTCCATGTAGATGTCAATCATGTCATGTGCTCCGTTGACGCTCCCTAGAAACATGGTGGCTAGCCTGTCCATGTAGATAGCTACGCATGGTTCTGGAGACCTACATGGCTACATGTGAGCGCTAGAGCCAGAACACTAGCAATCAGCGGCAACCGGCAACAGAAGTGTCATTAAGCGCGAATTATGTTGGTGTGGTTTCTAATCTCATGCGATGCATGAGGGAGGTGCCTATGTTATAGGCACCATGAGAAAGGAGAGGATGAATATAGACATGCCGCAGAATACCGATGGCGGAAAATTAGACCCATTAGACTATCATGTAATAAAAAAATAGGAGTGTTTATAGAGTATGGGATAAAATATCTGCTCGAGACAGCCATTATAATTAGTCTGTTTATTACTATTATGTTATTTAATTGTTACTAGTAATCAGTTCGGTGTAAATCTAGGCTCCACTTTGTAACACATGGTGTCACATCTTGATACTCGGCACTTTACACATAGTGCTTGGCATTTCCTCACGTGACAATTGGCGCTGCACATGGCAGCCAGCAGCCCAACAGCATGACTTGGTGTGCACGCCGCATATGTCACTCCTTCCCAATTATCTTGGGGTATTGAAGTATACTAGAACTCGAGGCGCCCTTACGGGCGCCATATTAGAACAACGCAGAATCTGTGTTGAAAAAAGTTTTTAGTTTGAATAAATCTATGTTAAATCTGAACAAAACTATTTGATGCAGAAGTTGCTGTCTGAACCATGGAAGATGTTGTCGGAACCTTGTGCAAACATAGGTTTCAGGTTAAACATACAAAACATCAACTTCTTTGGTAACCTTGTGGAACCATGTGCCATACAAAACAGTAGGTTCTTTAGTCTGAACCATAGAAGCTTTGTGGGACCTTGGGTATGCAAGCAGCATACAAAACAACACCTTCTATGGTTTCAATCTCGTACCAGCATAGAAGCTGTTGTATACAAAACAGATTTCATGTTTCTACAAAGTAGTATGCACAACATACACAACAGGTTTCAGATTACCAAAAAGCAACATACACAGCATAGAAAATAGGTTTCAGGTTACCAAAAATACCACAAACAGATCTCACACCAGCCTACACAGGTTTCAGGTTCAAATACAAGCATACACATGTTACAGATTGTCAGCATAGGACTTGTGTAACCATACTAGATATAATTCATTGAATTCCTAAATCACATACTAAGAACAGCTGCTTCTTTGAGTGACACTGCCATCTCTTGGATATTGTGGCTTGGGAAATGGTTGCAAGGCCTTGAGGGGGTCAAAATAAAACTGACAAGGCCACTGATACATTGTGAACATAGCATGCCCCCATAGGGCCACCGATGCTACACAAGCTTCTTCTTAATATCATTTATTTACTGTTGTTTAATCTATATACTATCTCGCTAGTCTACATGTCGAGTGTTTATAAACTGGAGGCCCGTATTTTTACTGTGTTTTTTTCTAAAAAATAAACAATACAACAAAAGTAGGAAATATCCTGTTAGATTCAAACCACAAAAAAGCAACTATAATGCAAGCAAACAAATGGTATATAACCAAAAAAATCCAATCATTTGTGACCCTAAAAAGGAGAAACTTTCAGAGTAACACTTACTTTTTAAAATCAGCTATAATGCTGGTGGTTATGATCTGCTCTCATTGTATACTCATGCTATGCTGGTGGCCCCACCATTCAGCCTATGGTTTCTTTCTGGAAGGAGATCTAGACAGGTGCTAGATAGGAGTATTGTATTTCTTTTGTGTTTCCTGGTACCAGCAAATTTTGTAATATAGATAGAAGCTAATCCTATCTTCAGCTCTTCTCTTTGCCTGACAAGTATCTGTGTGCATCTGCTTCAGTGAGTCTCCCATGAAAAATCTGAAATTTGTATGTTTCAGTGTCATTAGTTTTCTTACCACAATTTCAAGAGAACTGTGGTAGTCCCCTAGAAAAACATGCCTAGGAATTTAAGATAAATTTGAAACAATGCACCTCCATAGTGCATGGTACAGCTATACATCGCCACAAATTGTTGATGTTCAGACTCAAACAAAAAATTCACATAGAAACAACAAATTGCAGGTGTATATGCACTGAAGACCAAATTCCACCTGAAATCTGCTTTTCGTACGAGTTTTTCCAAAATGCGATGCATGAGACATAAATATTGGAATATCACCAGAGATTTGAGCATACCACAACTTAGAGATGATAAACAGATCTCGTCGCTTCACTACACCCTCTTCAAATAGCTTCTTCAGCGTCAAACCAATCTAGACAATCCAAAAATGGGTGAGGCTTTCATTGCTCCGATGGTTATGCAATATGAACCAAGACAATAATGTAGGCATTACATGTCTTATCCTAATTCCTAGGAGGGGTAAACATTGCTTATGAGCTATGGAGGCCATAAAGCCATGTCAATTTGGCCACTGAACTTCAAAAATAGTCCTTATTCAAGCCTTTATTTACACCCTGAGTCAGGTTTACTACAAGCCCATACTGGAAAGCGATATTTTGCCCATGTAAATATCAGATTAAATTAACAGAAGAAATTCCTAGTGTAAGAATATGATTCTCGCATGGAGGGGTATGGTTTGTAGATTGCAGTACTTATATAATGTTTTTCTAAATGTATGTGCAGGGAAATACATAACAAGTCCAAAAAATCGAAAACACAAAACCTTACTGAGCAACCAGCGGCGTGAAGGATCTTATTGATCTCGCCAAGGGCCGCATGCTCGAGGATGAGGACGACTCGTTCTTCGTCGTGGAACGTTGGGGTGGTTGCGGCCACACTGGATCTCGATCTCCCACCACAGGTGCGCGTGGAAGTGGTACATATCCTATTTAAGTATAACATAACTTGTTCTGATTTCTCTAAAATCACAGCACAATAATATTAGGCTGGTACAAACACTCCATAGTACTTACTGATATGATCTTGATCAATACCTTCAACGTGATAGCTTCGTCAATGGAGTTATGCAAGTTTTCATGACCTGCACGGGGATAAGATCATGGAAAAAATGTCAACCATAGGTATACAAGCATGGGGCTTCACCTTCTTATTTTTAATTTTGCCCATAATCTGAAACATAATCGATTTATCAATTTCTAACAACCGTGGACAAATCAAACCACTCAAAAGGCATAGATCTTCCATGTGAACCCCTGATAAGAGGGGAAAAAATCCAAAAGTCACTCGAAACCTAGAGCCCAACAACTTCAAAAATTCGTACAGCCAAATCACACGTCAATTCCATGAAACTCAACAATTATGGTAAATCCAAATGTAGCTTTGATTCAATTAGAATGAAGAGAATTCGCAACAAATAGAATAGGAAAGTAACACTCACAATGGGTGGTTTGGTTCAAGATTTTTATTAGTGGAAAAGGAAAAATAAAGGGTTTCCATACTACCTGTCCAGCATGGAAAAACAATTTCACCAGCCAACTTTGTGGTAGTGGTTTGGTAGAAATTATAGCAGGTCCTAGCAAGCCACGACATGAATGAAAAGGGCGAAAATCATAGTAGCAAACAGAAAGAAATTCATGTTCATTCTCAAGTGTTCTCATGCAAAGACTTGAAATCTTCGATACAAATGAGTATTAACAGAAGGATTTACCTCTTTTGGAATATTATAATTTGCTCTGATTTTGGCCCATAACTAGAGGCTCCCATGCCAGCATACCAGGGGAAAAGCAAGCAAGTTCATCAGGAGCCCCACTGCGGCGGCGGGGAGCAGGAGGAGGGGAGTGACGACAATGCCATTGCGCGTGCGAGCAATGATTGCTGTCTTGCCGAGCTGAGTCAGACTAAGTTGGTTGAAAAGTCCATGAGCTAATAAACTCGCCATAAGAAGAAAAATGCTCTCAGACAACTGCTCCACTTGCGCAAGGCACACAAGAGATGACCAATATCGGTATGATTTCGGTGCAGCAAAGTAGAACCCAAACTCAAGAATATATACTGGGTGCCAAAATCGTGCCCTCTGATATGTTTGCAAAGTAATCGCTGGCAGTGGTGAATAAATCCAAAGCCCGACTGGATAAGCAATGGATAGTGTCACCACACTTCTGTCGCGTTAGTTGCAATGATGGCCCTGGTTGCCTCTCCATGAACATGCTCTCTCTCATATTGTTAAGATTGTAGGGTTGAGACTGAAATAAATTGCAGGCCATCCAATGCAAAAATGCAAGCAATAGAGACATATGAACATATGTAGAACTGAATAGTGCACAAAGGCTTCTTTCTGCTGGTACGGGTGCCCCTGAAGAATCGTCGAGGTGGCATGAGATTGGAGGACCTCGAGCACCACTACTTGTCAACTCAAGTTGTAGCCATGTTTGTTGCTGAACAACTCGCTCCACTAGCGACGACCACAGGTTCACTACACTTTCGTCACAAATAATGAATCTGGTGGTGCCGAGCTTACGGTGAAGCATAAACTCGCTCAGACACTCCATGCTGCTGAGTGATATGTTGGTAGACAAGAAAGTAGAATTAGCAGGTAAGACATTATCCATCATGCCCAGTCCACTGCGGAGGAAGGGGAGTGATGGTGTAGCTTGTTGAGTAGCTGATGCTGATGAGCATGTCGACGCAGAGACAGTGGAAGATGTTCTCGAGCTTCTCCTCCTCATCGGGGGCCTTTGGGTCCCTAGATGTGTACACAGCAACCACCTGAAGCGGGGCGTCGACTCCATTGATCTGGTTGAAGCGCTTTTGATTGGCGGGGCTGTGCTGCAGGAGGATGCCCAGGATCTGGTACACAGACTCAGCCTCGTCGGGACCGATCGCAGAGAAATAGGAGAGGTTGTGGACGTGTCGGTCAAAAGCGTTGGCGTCGACGAGCGTGTCGGCGAGGTACTGGACGGCGGCGAGGTCGGAGGGGTAGTACGCCCACTTGGAGTCGATCGCGTTGAAGCGCTTGTCGATCTCGACGAGGATGGCACCAGTCTGGTGCTCCAGTGCCAAAGTCGAAGTCGTAGCGGATGTGTTCGAGCAGCCGTCCAAGGCTGGGCTAGACATTCGGTCGAGCAACTTGAGCGCGCCAAAGAAGGATTTGGTTGGAAAGGCCCCTTCCTCCCCGCAGTGACGACCTCGAGCGAGCTGGAGGCAGCCACTGGCGCAGGAGCAACAAAGCGACGGAGGCCGCGATGGCGGCCAGCGGCGTGCCGAAGAAGGATTTAGCCGAGAAGACGAGGCTGGCTATGGGTAGCTTCCTGCCTCCTGGGCTGGCAAAGACGACGAGGAGCACGGGGTGCGCGAGGGCAAGGGACAACGCTATTGGAGGGGCGCGGCGGCAGGAGACGGTAGGGAAGGAGGCTAGGCTGGAGAGGGAGAGAGGCAGAGAAGGAGAGTGGAGAGACACAGGGAGGACTCGTAAACTGATTTGGATAAATTTTTGCGTCCGCCGGTCAGCAAGCGTCAGCACACGAGAGGCATCGTAGCCCCAGAATGCGGAGAAGGCTCCAAACTCGAGCGTCTTTTAACAAGAAGTAATTGCTTCTAAGACAAAAAAAATTAGTGTATCCCGGATGCAAAGACATATCTTCGCAGCCTCTCATATCCATCCCCTATAGGTTTCGGTTTGCAGAAGTCAAAGTGGTGGACTTCGATTTACGTTGTATGAGACTAATACGATGGATGTGAGGAGTTATATAAATATGCTTTTGCATCTAGGATGTAGAAGATTTTTTTCCTATAAAGTTGTCACGCCCCGTTTGGATCATTGGAATTGAATTCTATTCTAATAATAGTAATTTAGACATATATTAATTAAGCTAATTCGGTTTTATGCAACATATATTTGTATACTATTATTAGCAAGGTGTCGGAGATATTTATGTGCTATATTTTTACTATAGAGGAGTGAGACGAAAAGTGTCATGTAAGTTACAGAGTAGAAACAAATTCTACTGATGCATAAAATCATTTCCCACCCTCCACCCCATGAATTTGAGATAGGCTTATATCTGAACTTTGGAAAGTGGTGGAATGTCAAATTCCAAACTAAATAAGTTACTTTATTGAGTGAATTCCAATTCTTCTAAAATGAAGGGATCCAAACGCCCCGTTAGATAAATCGTGTAAAATAGGAGACATGAAATATGATACCATAGATGACACTGCTTAACAAACTGTTTGTCAAATAAAATTTGAAATAGAGAACGGGATATGAGAGTTATTAGAGACGGCATTATTATCTTAAAAATATTTATACGAGCCTTTGGGATTTATTTGATCTAATTGAATTAAGCATTGAGAAGTCTAAATATATCCGACGGTAAGACTAACGTTCTATAGAAGACGGGGTAGACGACCAAGTAAAAGTTCCGCTTACTACTGATCTAGGAAGCCGAAATCTAGTTCATGAGATGAACAAGAAATGGCATAGGCAAAGGTCGCAGCAGAATCAGCAACTTACTATTCGCATTCTAATAACGAGCTCATATATAGCATGCTCAGTTGCTCATACATACTCTCATGCTCCTCAGTTGCTCATACATACTCTCCTGGAAGCTTGATCTATGCAGCAGGAAGCAGTGCAAAAATGAAAAGAAGTCGAAAACACAACCCGCCACGACTCGCACGGTCGCATGGCCAAATCTAAGCAGAGACCTCACCTGCACTCCACGCCTGCCTCGGCAGCTCGGCGCGGGGTGCTCTTCCGGCGGCTCCCGTGGTGCCGGAAGCCGCTCCGCTTCGCGGCCTCGTCGTCCTTCTCCTCCTCGGCCGCCGGGTCGCAGCCGCGCTTGGGCTGCTGTTGCCGCCGCCGCCGCCGCCTCTTCTTCTTCCCTCCGCTCTCCGGCGAGACCACGGCCGGCTTCGCGTCCTCCATGGGCTCGGCCTTGGCAGCGTCGTCCTCCTCGTCGTCGGTGTCGTCAGCCGTGTCCGTGTGGTGCTTCTGCGGCCGCCCCCTCCTCTTGTAGGCTGGCGTCACGGTCACGGTCACGGCCTCCTCCTCGCCGCCGCTGCCGGCGTCAGCATCCTCGCTCTGGTTAGCTTGCGACGTCGGCCGTTTAGCCTTCCCTCCCCTTGGCCTGCCCATCCTTCCCGGAGCGCGGAAACCCTCACACTGCTTTGAACCAATAGGATTGATAAGAACACATGGTTCTAACACCACCATCAGAAACAGTCCTAGTTGTAGAAGCGAGATGACAGATGAAACATCTACCGGCTCCTATTTTGACATTCGGATGATATCGGGGAAGAGAGATTGCAGCGCCATGAAATCTATGCTTGAAGTGATAAAGATCAGAAACAGAAACAGCCACAAAGGACACTGCTGGACCCATCCGAGAGATAATGTTTCTGTATCCAAGCAGACACATAGGACCAACACAAAAGAAGCTCCGGAGCACGAAATAGGTGCGCTGAAGAAGAGCATAAACAAGAACGAGAGAGAGTGGTAACACGCGGTTCTTACCTGCTACAGGCGGCGGCGTCTTGGTCGACGGTGAGCGTCGGAGGTTTCGCGCAGGAGCTCCGAGAGCTTTATTTGAGCAGAGGAGGGAGAAGAAGGCCGCGCAAGAACTGGTTCGCTGTCCTGCTTGCTGCTTCAGAGAGACGATGCAGGGGGGGAGATGCTTGCTCTTGCTTGGCTTGGCCGCCAGAAATACTACACAGCTAGTCTGTGGGCCGTACGAAGACTAACGTGGCAGGGCCCAGGGACAGGCGTCACAGTAAAAGCCGTTCCGCGCACTATTTACATTACAGCCCAAGAAGCATGCAATACATACAAATATAACCAAAGAAACGGGAGGTTAAACACGCGACGCGACAATGTGCCATGTCATGTCCCTGCTGGCTCAGGAGTGTCAGGACACGCTCTGCTGTGCTCCTTGCCGTACGGAGGAGACGCGATGAGGCTCGGGGGTGTTTGGTTACCCCAAACTAAACTTTAGCCTCTATCACATCGAATGTTTGAACCTCCGTTCCGGATATTAAATGTAGTCGGATTATAAAACTAATTTGTCAGCCGAAGATTAAAAGACGAGACGAATCTAGTCCAGTTGGTTGGGTCTATATTTTATACTCATATTTGAAAGTCAAACGTTTAATGTGACCCGGGCTAAACTTTAACAGGGACAACCAAACACTGAAGGAACACCGACCGAACAAGCAAAGAAGCCTGTCTCGGGTCGGCTGCCTACAGGCTACAGACCATTAGCAGCACCAAAACGGAGAAGAAAACGCGAGACCACCTCCCTCCTGCGCTCTGCAAGCCCTGCTCCGTCGACGGTTTAAGCGAAACCGTGTGCGTGCCGGGCTCTTTCTTGTTCTTCTTCTTCGCATCCGATAAACAGGGGGCCAAAACCAGCCCTGTTTCGGACCGACTGGCGACTGGGACCGATTGGCCAAACGCCCGCGGTGGAACGTGTAAAAAATCTTGCGAAAAAAGGAAGAGGCAACGGCCGGGAGGTGCAGGTGGAGCCGTGCAACGGAAGGCGGCGGTCGCGTCCGGCGCAAGGAAAGCTGGCGACCGCCGCGCCGCTGCATGCCGGCGGCTTCCCCCGCACTCTACCTATCCGCCGGTCTCCAACCACATGATGCACGCAGCGAAAGGCCACGGGCTCGTCGGTGTGATGTTCCTTGACGAATACGTGCGGGTGCTTTCTCTCTCTCTCTCTTTTCTGCAGGAGGAGGCGTCAGGGCTCGGGAGAGCCTGGCGTGCGCGGCGTCGTTTGGGAGACAAGGGAGTACAGTAGGAGTAGCCATAGCGAGCGTGGGCGCGGCCGGGGCTGGTGCGTGCGCGCTGGCCGACAGCCCCGCGTCGAGGACCGCAGGCGCGCTCGTGCCCGCCTGCCCCGCTCGCGCGCGCGCTCGTGCTTTGCCGGATTCAGACCAACCACCGCGCGCACGCGGTGCCCGACGGCCTGCCCGTGGCCGTGGATGGTTAGATGCGATGCGATGCGATGCGGATGTGAGGCTGCAACTGCAACCCGGCGAGCGCGCCGCCGCCGTCCGTCTTGCGTTCAAACAGGCGAGGGATACGCCGGCCAGACGCCTGCACGCGTGCGCACGCTGGGAGGGGGAGGGCGGTCAAGGCTCCAATTATCCCTTGGTCGCCAGTCGCCACGACGCGTTGCCGAGGAGGAGCAGGCGGCAGGCCAACTCAGTGGAGTGGAAGCAGAAGCGTTCTGGGTCTGGTTGCTACCGTGTGCGGTGCCCAGTGACCAGCCTTTATTTTCCCCTCCTTTTTTTTTCTGAGACCAGCCTTTATTTTCCCCTCCTTTTTTCTGAGACGGAGGAAATCAGGAAACGGAGTAGGACTACTTTTGGTTGCTTTCGTCTCCGTTCTCTATAGAAAACTTACTTATGTATTGAAACCTCATCTTTCCAAGAAAAAAATAGATCATTTTTTTCTCTTAAAAAAACAGGAAACTTTTGAGAAAATAGAGTTTCCAAACTAGAGAATACCGTTTTCCCAAGAGATTCCAATTATCCCTTGGAAAATAAAAATCCCTTGATAAAATGAGATTCCCAAACTAGCCCTAAAAGAGTAAAATTTCTCGTTTCCTTGCTCGTCCGTCCATTTCTTGCTCCATCCTCTCTACTCTCACATTTATCTCTATCTCTGTCCCTGTATAATGTATCGATTAAACCAATAAATTAACCTCAACCAAATCCCACCATTAAAATCAACGCACCAGATCGCTTCATTACCTCCTATCTCTTAATTAACTCCAATCAAATCCCACCATTAAAATCAACGTCCCACATCGTTACATTTGCCTCCTATCTCTTAATCAATCACATCCAACGATCAGTGTTTTCTAGATCATCCCTATTGGTACCCTAGATCAAGGATACCCTCTACTATTGTATCAAGGCGCAGTTCCCGTACGGCTACCTCTTAGCCACATGGTAGTGGGACTGTATCTGTGACTAAGACGTGCCTCAGCCCAACCAAGGGCGGTTGATCAGGGCCCACAACGGCGCCCGGCCTCACCACCCGGGAAGGTCCAGGACCGCCGCGGGTCCATCGTGATGGAATACTCCTGGGCATCTGCAGTAAGTCCGGACCCCCATGGGAGTCCGCCTAAGTTTGCGGACAGGACTCCCAGGGGAGGTCCGGGACCTCCACGTGTGCATACCGGGGCCCCAAGGTGGGAACCAGACCCCTTCGCAAGGGGTTCGGACCGCTCACGGCTAGGTCCCGATGCACCAGGACGAAAGGTGCTTAAAGCCCTGGTCAAAGACCAGGCAGGGGTCCGGCGCTGACACGTGCATAGACCCCATCATGAACACTTCAGCTCCCCGCCCAGGCGGAGACCCGATGCTGCCACGTGGCCCTCCGCACGTGTCGTAAGCCAGCGGGCGGAGCCTGACGTAAGACTACGTACCACGGGCCGCGCTGCGCGTCGCATGCTACGCTATCTTAGTAGCTAATGTAGAGGATGCCCACCGCCTGACAGGCGATGTGCCATCTCAGCATTTAATACACCCCGTCCACTCCGCTAGCAGGCGACGTGACTACTCGGCATTTAATGCACCCTCTCTCTACTCCTCTAGTAGGCAGCGACTGGGCTATCCTGCAGGGGGCGTGCCTGTCCAATCAGACAGCAGGCGTGCGCCCATACCACCGCGCGCGCGCCATGGTCATCATGACTTGTACGTTGCCAGGAAAACTTCTGCTGCAAGCCAATACTACAGGGATCGCAGATATCAGGGCACGAGGAGATTGCACCGGATTAATAGCTCCAAGTACTACACCCATTTTGTCCCTGGGCCCACATGTCGGGGCTTAGTATCCTTGTATGTGCCCCCCTTGAACTATAAAAGGGAGGGCACACTATGTTACAACACAGGCACACACACACGCTCAGACTCTCAGTTCCAAGTCTTCCAGGACACAACTCAAGCTCACGAGCAATACAACGCACAGTGGAGTAGGGTATTACGCTCCGGCGGTCCGAACCACTCTAAACTCTTGCGTGTTCTTGTGTTCACCCCCAAATCTCATAACAAGCAGAACGCTTAGGCCCCCTCCTCATCTTAGGATTTAGGGCGGGTGCACTCCGCCACCCATTCGGAGATTTCCTCTCCGACATTTGGCGCGCCAGGTAGGGGGCTAGGCATTAGGTTTTTGTTTGTTCTCTCGCTCAGCATGATGGTGCAAATCGTTGAGCACCGCGCCGAGACTTCAACAGATTTCCTGGTGGAGGAAGAAGTTGTTTCTTCTATGCCATAGGTTTCCAACCGCCCAGTGCCGGACACTGCTGCTACGCACGCTGCACGGCAGCATACAGCTGCGCAGACATCCTGGACTCTGTCGAGGATAGCTCCGGGAGCATTGTCAGCAGCCAGGGAGTTGCTGCGTCACCCTCCAAGCTCCATGGCCTCGCCGGGGCCATGAAGCAGTGGCGGGACGACGTCGATTGGCTACTCGGCATGACACATTCTACCTCGACCAGGTCGAGGCTGCGGTCATCCCGGCGCCAACATGAGGCATCGGCGTCTGTGCACTCACCCTTAGTGAGGGGCAAACAGACCAACGACCTCTGGGCAGAGCTCAACCGTAGGCGTGCGGGAGAGGACGCCCGGGTCTCTTTAGAGAGGGCGCGCAAACACCAGCAAAACATCGAGGGTCGCAACCTCGATCAACTTTGCTGCGGTAGCACCGCAGGCCCCAATGGGCACCCGGTCCCAAGCGGGTGTCCCCTTGGCCAGCGCGAGCTGTGCCGCTCTCACGGATCATCTCCGCGCGATGTCATGGCCATCCAAGTTCCGGCCGCACCTGCCAGAAAAATACGACGGTACGTCAAACCCGTCGGAATTCCTGCAGGTGTACGTCACCGCTATCACAGCAGCAGGTGGAAACACCGCTGTGATGGCGACATATTTTCATGTCGCCTTGTCTAGACCTGCCCGGACTTGGCTCATAAACCTCGCCCCATGGTCAATCTACTCTTTGGAAGAGCTCTGCGCGCGGTTCGTTGCGAACTTCGCCAGCGCTTACTAGCAACACAGTGTGGACGCCCACCTCCACGCAGTAAGGCAGGAGCCCAGGGAGACTCTCCGAACGTTCATCTCCCGCTTCACCAAGGTGCGAGGTACTATACCTTGCATTTCCGATGCTTCCATCATCACGGCCTTCCGCCAAGGAGTACGTGATGAGAAAATGTTGGAGAAGTTGGCCACGCATGACGTGGAGACTGTCCCCACACTCTTCGCTCTGGCTAACAAATGCGCCAGAGCTGCCGTGGGCCGTGCATGGCACTCGACCCCACAAACCAGGGCTACCCAGTCGGGTGGCTCGGGTGCCGCCCCCCGGGATGGTAAGAAGAAAAAGAAAGGCCGCGGCCACAAGAAGCCACGGTCAACCACTCTAGTCGTCGCAGCTGCGACTGGGGGCCGGGGCGACCGCAACAAGCGCCCACAGCCACAGAGGGGTCACAGCGGCTCATGCCCTGTGCACCCCAACGGTCGCCACCACGCCATGGAGTGTCGCGAGATCATTGACCTCATGAAACGCATCAGCGAGCGGCGCGAGCAGTCTTCCAAGGACGGCTCCCCACCTCGTCGCCGACCTAGTAAGGAAAGGGTCGACGGCGGCGAGGTGGCCACGACTGAACAGGACCTCGGGTATTAGTCACCCGAGGGGGACCTAAAGGATGTCTTCACCGAGTTTCCTACTTCGGTGGCGACAACTAGATGGACCCCCGGAGGGACCCCGTACTCCCCGGTCTACGGAGCCAAAGCCTACCTTCCCCCGGAAACCCTTCTGGACTCCCCACGGGTCTAGGCTTCTGACAAGTCCATGCAGAAATGGCTACAACACGAGGACGAGGACTCTGTCATCAAACGCAGATGAGAACCCAGGGTCGGGACCTAGTCCTACAGCAAGTACCAAACCTAGAAGAGCTCCACAACGCTCCCCCAGCTAGGAAGGACCCTTCAAGGTGACGGGAATACGCCGACCTGGGGGTGACTATCTTGCTATGACTGAAGGAGTACCTCTTCCTGACCACTGGAGCATCTTTGTAAGTTCTATCCATAGGAGCAAGTCTGAGGGGTCGAATTTTTCTCCCTTTTGTAACTAGGTAGCGCATACGTGTACGCCAACCCGGTGAGGTCCGCCCTGCACCCATGCATGACAGGTTATAAGGAAAAAATTTACCCCCTCAGATGTGCCTCTATGATAGTTTTATCCTACTGCTCCATGGTCTTACCTTGCAGTTTTCCGAATGTTATTTTATCTAACCCACCCGAACAGTTCCCATCCCATCAGACATGATGACATCCGAATTGAACAGCCAGGCTTCCAGTTTAGGACCTCTCTGCGAAAGCAGGAGGGCCCGACAGCCTAGGGGCTAGCTCTAAAGAGCTGGAGCCCGTTCCATGGGGTGGTCCGGAACTTGTGTGGCCGCTTAGCCTGGTCTCGTACCTGAAAGCCTGCACACTCCACCACTCTGTGACGGGTACCCTAGTATTTGGAGCTATAAGTCCTGTGGGTCTGGTAACCTGGGGTCCGGAACTAGAGAATGGACACTTATCTCCTAGGGTGGTCCGGAGCCGTGTAGCTGCTCAGCCTGGTTCCGTACCGTGGGCCTTCACGCTCCACCACTCCGCGACGAGTGTCCTAGTACCTAGAACCACCATCCAGGGGGCCTGGACACACAATTTGGCTTCCCGAGCTAGACCCTGCAGGTCCCGAGCATGTATCAAAGGATGGCTAGTGTCAGATGGCGGGTCCTGCAGGTGTACTACTAATGATCCCTAGTCGAAGCTGTGTGCAGGCCCAGGTCCCAGTCGAGGCTACCTCATACGGGCCATCGCCAATTCTTTCTTAGGTATGCTGGTCTGCAGCCTCAACAAATCGAGCCTACATTCCAAGGGGGCCAAGTACCAAGGAGGAATCGGTTACACCACACACAACAGGGACAAGTGGTACACAGATAAGTGCTAATACTACTTGATAAATAGTAATTAAAAAGTACATTACAAAAGTAAAAATTATTACATCTGCCTCCAAGCGGAGTCCTAGCTCCATTTCTATAGGTGTAATCTACTCAACGTCAGCAGGATCGCTGGAAGCTCGTGGACGCTGTCCTCGCGGAATTCTCCTGAGCGACTTGCCAACAACAGTGGCCACCTCAACGTGTGCGCCATAGCAGAGAGGCCCTCACTCCCATCTTCCTACGGGGGGTGACAACGAGGCCATTAAAGCCAAAGAGTTGGGTGCACGGCGACTGGCGGCGCTGGTGGCCTAGCCAGCGGCGGCGACCACCTCTGCACCAGCAGATCGCCAGTGGCTCGCCAGCGGCGGCGACCACATCAACGCGCCCACCATGGCGAAGAGGCCCTCGCTCCCGCCCTCCTACGGGAGTGAGGACAAGGCCATCCAAGCCAAGGGGCTGGAAGCCCGGCGGCTGGTGGCACTTGCGGGCTGGCTTGTACCATGTAGCCGAAGTTCACCTCCTTCGCAAGGCTGGTGAACATCCTTCTCCCCAAATGCTGGAGGAAGAAGCGGGTCACCAGCCCATGCGGAAGGCAGGACCCCAACTCGGCTCGCCTTCCACCCCAGCGAGGATGATGAACATCCTTGAAGCTAAGGACAGGAGGGAGGCCACAGCCCGGCTCGCTTCTCTCCACCACAAGGCTGGTGGTCATCCTTGTAGATGACCACTCGTGGGAGACCGCAGCCTGACTGCATGATGAAAATCCTTGAAGCTGAGCGATGGTGGAAGGGCGCCAGCCCTCATGAGATCATGCTCCTCTAGCAACAGCAAGAAGAAGGCGGGATTGGCAACGCCATCGCGCAGGAAACGAGGAGCGTAAGATCCCCGGCGGCGCAATCGCCGAGAGAGAAGACACTGGTGCGAATCCTTCCACCGAACATCGGCGCGCCCCATCTAGACAAGCGGCGCACCAGGACAAGCGTCCATTCAGTCTAAAAGCGCTTGGGGTGGACCAACAAGGCCATGGCAACTGCGGTGGCACAGAGCAAAACCTCGAAGGCGAAGGGGCGCAACAAGAGGAAGAGAAACAAGGCATGGCTGTTACCCGAGGGGTGAACCCCTTTTTAAAGGCAGATTCCTCTGATCGTGCCCCGAAAGGCCACAAGAAGTCCCCCCCAACGCACACTGGAGCACCTTGCCTATGATATGGGGGGCCTGACCCCACAAGTCATACGGCTGGCGCAACAGCCTCCTGGTACGCAGAAGGCGAACTGTCGTGCGGGGAGCGATCCGCCGCGCCTCTTCATCTCCGCCAAGGGCAGCAGTCCAACTTCTGGCACAGAGGCTCGGGTCCAGGAGTCATACCCCTCAAACGTCGGCCAATGTGTGAAGAGAAGGCGAACCACCGCGTGAGGAGCACGCCACCACCTGTGGTGTGCCCCTTCATCTCCGCCGAAACCAACAGCCCAAGCTCTGTCGCGAGGGCCCGGGCCCACGGGTCACCCTCCGTGGGCGGCGGTTCCTGGGTGCAGAGAAGACGAACCGCCACGCGCACCATGAAAGGGAAATAGGCTTACACCTTTTCCTAATTGATTTTGGTGGTTGAATTGCCCAACACAAATAATTGGACTAACTAGTTTGCCCTAGATTATAAGTATTACAAGTGCCAAAGGTTCACAATAAACCAATAACAAGTCAAAAGAAAGGGTTCAAACAAAGGGAGCAAAAGGTAACCGAAGGCAGTCCTGGTCTGGCGCACTGGACTGTCCGGTGTGCCACCGGACAGTGTCCGGTGCACCAGGGAACTCCAACTCCGAACTCGCCAGTCTCAGGAATTCTAGGAGCCACTCCGCTAAAATTCACCGGACTGTCCGGTGCTACACCGGACTGTCCGGTGTGCCAGCGGAGCAATGGCTACTTCAGCGCCAACGATCGTCTACAACCGCATTGAATGCGCTATAGTGCGTGCCAGAGTCAGAGTAGCGTCAGAAGGCGCACCGGACTGTCCGGTGGCCCAGAAGACAGAAGCTCCAATGGTCGAACCCTAACGGTCGGGTGACATGGCTGGCGCATCGGACAGTGTCCGGTGGCGCACCGGACTGTCCGGTGCGCCATACGACAGACATCCTCCCAACGGCCACTTTTGGTGGGTGGGGCTATAAATACCCCAACCACCCCACCATTCATGGCATCCAAGTTTTCCACCTTCCAACACGTTACAAGAGCTATAGCATTCAATTCTAGACATAACCAAAGAGATCAAATCCTCTCCCAAGTCCGGAATCACTCCAAGTCAAATAGTGACTAGAGAGAGTGACATTTGTGTTCATTTGAGCTCTTGCGCTTGGATTGCTTCTTTTCTTTCTCATTCTTTCTTGTGATCAACTCAATTGTAACCAAGGCAAGAGACACCAATTGTGTGGTGGTCCTTGCGGGGACTTAGTGTCCCGTGTGATTGAGAAGAGAAGCTCACTCGGTCTAAGTGACCGTTTGAGAGAGGGAAAGGGTTGAAAGAGACCCGGTCCTTGTGACCACCTCAACGGGGAGTAGGTTTGCAAGAACCGAACCTCGGTAAAACAAATCCTTCTGTCTCACTCTTTATTTGCTTGCGATTTGTTTTCCACCCTCTCTCTCTCGGACTCGTTTATATTTCTAACGCTAACCCGGCTTGTAGTTGTGCTTAAACTTTGTAAATTTCAGATTCGCCCTATTCACCCCCCCTCTAGGCGACTTTCAATTGGTATCGGAGCCCGGTGCTTCATTAGAGCCTAACCGCTCGAAGTGATGTTGGGAGATCACGCCAAGAAGGAGATGGTGACCTGTGACAAGCCTGTTATAAGCCACGGGAAGGCTCCATCGGGAGAGTCCCGCAACAAGGGGAAGGATAAGGAATCCTCCTCACAAAAGTCGCATCGGAGTGGCGACAAGAAAAAGAAGATGAGGAAAGTGGTCTACTACGAGACCGATTCTTCATCGCCATCCACCTCCGGCTCCGACGCGCCGTCCATAACTTCTAAGCGCCATGAGCGCAAGAAGTTTAGTAAGATTCCCCTACACTGTCCTCGTATTTCAAAGCGTACTCCTTTACTTTCCGTTCCATTAGGCAAACCACCGGTTTTTGACGGTGAAGATTATAAAGTGACAAAATGAGGCATCATCTAACCTCACTCCACACTAGCATTTGGAACGTTGTTGAGTTTGTTGTACAGGTACCATCCGTAGGGGATGAAGACTATGATTCGGATGAAGTGGCCCAAATTCAACACTTCAACTCCCAAGCCACTACTATACTCCTCGCCTCTCTAAGTCGAGAGGAGTATAATAAGGTGCAAGGGTTGAAGAGCGCAAAGGAAATTTGGGACATGCTCAAGACCGCGCACGAAGGAGACGAGGTGACCAAGATCACCAAGCGGGAGACGATCGAGGGGGAGCTCGGTCGCTTCATGCTTCACCAAGGAGAGGATCCGCAAGCCATGTACAACCGCTTGAAGACCTTGGTGAACCAAGTGCGCAACCTCGGGAGCACCAAATGGGATGACCATGAGATGGTCAAGGTTATTCTTAGATCCCTCGTTTTTCTTAACCCTACGCAAGTTCAATTAATTTGAGGTGATCCTAGATACACGCTAATGTCTCCCGAGGAGGTTATAGGGAAGTTTGTGAGCTTTGAGCTAATGACCAAAGGCTCAAAGAAAATTATCGAGCAAGGCGCCTCCTCCACGCCCGAGGCACAACCCGTCGCATTCAAGGCAACAGAGGAGAAGAAGGAAGAGTCTACATCAAGTAGGCTCCCCATCGACGCCTCAAAGCTCGATAATGAGGAGATGGCTTTAATCATCAAAAGCTTTCGACAAATCCTCAAGCAAAGGAGGGGGAAGGACTACAAGCCCCGCTCCAAGAAGGTTTGCTACAAGTGTGGTAAGCCCGGTCACTTTATAGCGAAATGTCCTATTTCTAGTGACAGTGACAGGGGCGATGACAAGAAGGGGAGAAGAAAGGAGAAGAAGAGATACTACAAGAAGAAGGGCGGTGATGCCCATGTTTGCCGCAAGTGGGACTCCGACGAGAGCTCCACCGACTCCTCCTCCGACGAGGACGCTGCCAACATCGCCGTCAACAAGGGACTCCTCTTCCCCAACGTCGGCCACAAGTGCCTCATGGCAAAGGACGGCAAAAAGAAGAAGGTTAAATCCAAATCCTCCTCTAAATATGCAACCTCTAGTGATGAGAATAATTCTAGTGATGATGAGGACAATTTGCTTACTCTTTTTGCCGATCTTAACATGCAACAAAAGAAAAAGTTGAACGAATTAATTAGTGCTATTCATGAGAATGATGAACTCTTGGACACCCAAGAGGACTTCCTAATTAAGGAAAACAAGAAGCATGTTAAGGTTAAAAATGCTTATTCTCTAGAAGTAGAAAAATGTGAAAAATTATCTAGTGAGCTAAGCACTTGCCATGATTTGATTGCCAACCTTAGGAATGAGAATGCTAGATTAATTGCTAAGGTTGATTCAAATGTATGTGATGATTCATATGCCAATCTTAGAAATGATCATGCTATTTCTATTGCTAAGATTGAAAAATTAAATGTCTCTCTTGCTAGCCTTAGAAATGAAAATGAAAAATTGATTGCTAAGGCTAATGAATTAAATGTTTGCAATGCTTCCATTTCCAGTCTTAGAGATGAAAATGCCATATTACATGCTAAGATTGTTGAATTAAATTCTTGCAAACCATCTACATCTACCATTGAGCATGTTTCTATTTGCACTAGATGTAGAGATGTTGACATTGATGCTATTCATGATCACATGGCTTTAATTAAACAACAAAATGATCATATAGCAAAATTAGATGCTAAAATTGCCGAGCATGAGCTAGATAATGAAAAATTTAAATTTGCTCGTAGTATGCTTTATAGTGGGAGACGCCCTGGCATCAAGGATGGCATTGGCTTCCAAAAGGGAGACAATGTCAAACTTAATGCCCCTCCTAAAAGATTATCTAACTTTGTTAAGGGCAAGGCTCCCATGCCTCAGGATAACGAGGGCTACATTTTGTACCCTGCCGGTTATCCCGAGCATAAGATTAGGAGAATTCATTCTAGGAAGTCTCACTCTGGCCCTAATCATGCTTTTTTGTATAAGAGTGAGGCATCTAGTCCTAGATAATCAACTCTTGCTAAATTGCCTAAGAAGAAAGCTCCTAGTGCATCAAATGAACCTAGCATTTCATTTAAAACTTTTGATGCATCTTATGTTTTGACTAACAAATCCGGCAAAGTAGTTACCAAGTATGTTGGGGACAAACACAAAAGATCAAAGACTTGTGTGTGGGTACCCAAAGTTCTTGTATCTAATGTCAAAGGACCCAAAATTGTTTGGGTACCTAAAATCAAGAACTAAACTTGTTTTGTAGGTTTATGCATCCGGGGGCTCAAGTTGGATCATTGACAGCGGGTGCACAAACCATATGACTGGGGAGAAAAGAATATTCTCCTCCTACGAGAAAAACCAAGATCCCCAATGAACTATCACATTCGGGGATGGAAATCAAGGTTTGGTCAAAGGATTGGGTAAAATTGCTATATCACCTGACCATTCTATTTCCAATGTTTTTCTTGTAGATTCTTTAGATTACAACTTGCTTTCTGTTTCCCAACTATGTAAAATAGGTTACAACTGTCTTTTCACGGATACAGGTGTTACTATCTTTAGAAGAAGTGATGATTCAGTAGCTTTTAAGGGAGTATTAGAGGGTCAGCTATACTTAGTTGATTTCAATAGAGCTGAACTCGATACTTGCTTAATTGCTAAGACTAACATGGGTTGGCTCTGGCATCACCGACTAGCTCATGTTGGGATGAAGAATCTTCACAAGCTTCTAAAGGGAGAGCATATTTTGGGACTAACAAACGTGCATTTTGAGAAAGACAGGATCTGTAGCGCATGCCAAGCAGGAAAGCAAGTTTGTGTTCATCATCCACGTAAGAACATCTTGACGACTGACATGCCACTCGAGCTCCTCCACATGGACCTATTCGGCCCGATCGCTTACATAAGCATCGGCGGGAGTAAGTACTGTCTAGTTATTGTGGATGACTATTCTCGCTTCACTTGGGTATTCTTTTTACAGGAAAAATCTCAAACCCAAGAGACCTTAAAGGGATTCTTGAGACGGGCTCAAAATGAGTTCGGCTTGAGGATCAAGAAAATTAGAAGCGATAATGGGACGGAGTTCAAGAATTCACAAATTGAAGGCTTCCTTGAGGAGGAGGGCATCAAGCATGAGTTCTCTTCTCCCTACACGCCACAACAAAATGGTGTAGTGGAGAGGAAGAATAGAACTCTATTGGACATGGGAAGAACCATGCTTGATGAGTACAAGACTTCGGATCGGTTTTGGGCCGAGGCGGTCAACACCGCTTGCTACGCCATCAACCGGTTGTATCTACATCGAATCCTCAAGAAGACATCTTACGAACTCCTAACCGGTAAAAAGCCAAATGTTTCATATTTTAGAGTCTTTGGTAGCAAATGTTTTATACTTGTTAAAAGAGGTAGAAAATCCAAATTTGCTCCTAAGGCTGTAGAAGGCTTTTTACTAGGATATGATTCAAACACAAGGGCATATAGAGTCTTTAACAAGTCCACTGGACTAGTTGAAGTTTCTTGTGACATTGTGTTTGATGAGACTAACGACTCTCAAGTAGAGCAAGTTGATCTTGATGAATTAGATGATGAAGAGGCTCCGTGCGTCGCGCTAAAGAACATGTCCATTGGGGATGTGTGTCCTAAGGAATCCAAAGAGCCCATTCAAGCACAAGATCAACCATCCTCCTCCATGCAAGCATCTCCACCAACTCAAGATGAGGATGAGGCTCAAGATGATGAAAAAGAATATCAAGAAGATGAGCCACCTCAAGAAGACGGCAATGATCAAGGGGGAGATGCAAATGATCAAGACTAGGAGGATGAGCAAGTTCCAAGGCCGCCACACCCAAGAGTCCACCAAGCAATCCAACGAGATCACCCCGTGAACACCATCCTCGGCGACATTCATAAGGGGGTAACCACTAGATCTCGTGTTGCACATTTTTGTGAGCATTACTCTTTTGTTTCCTTTATTGAGCCACACAGGGTAGAGGAAGCACTTCAAGATTTGGATTGGGTGATGGCGATGCAAGAGGAGCTCAACAATTTCACGAGGAATGAGGTATGGCATTTAGTTCCACGTCCTAACCAAAATGTTGTAGGAACCAAGTGGGTCTTCCACAACAAACAAGACGAGCATGGTGTGGTGACAAGGAACAAAGCCCAACTTGTAGCCAAGGGATACTCACAAGTCGAAGGTTTGGATTTCGGTGAAACCTATGCACCCATAGCTAGGCTTGAGTCAATTCGCATTTTACTTGCCTATGCTACTTACCATGGCTTTAAGCTTTATCAAATGGATGTGAAAAGTGCCTTCCTCAACGGACCTATCAAGGAAGAGGTCTATGTTGAGCAACCTCCTGGATTTGAAGACAGTGAGTATCCTAACCATGTTTATAGACTCTCTAAGGCGCTTTATGGGCTCAAGCAAGCCCCAAGAGCATGGTATGAATGCCTAAGAGATTTTCTTATTGCTAATGGCTTCAAAGTCGGAAAAGCCGATCCTACACTCTTTACTAAAACACTTGCAAATGATTTGTTTGTATGCCAAATTTATGTTGATGATATCATATTTGGGTCTACTAATGAATCTACATGTGAAGAGTTTAGTAGGATCATGACACAAAAATTCGAGATGTCGATGATGGGGGAGTTGAAGTATTTTCTAGGATTCCAAGTCAAGCAACTCCAAGAGGGCACCTTCATTGGCCAAACGAAGTACATTCAAGACATTCTAACCAAGTTTGGGATGAAGGACGCCAAGCCCATCAAGACACCCATGGGAACCAATGGGCATCTCGACCTCGACACGGGAGGTAAATCCGTCGATCAAAAGGTATACCGGTCGATGATAGGTTCCTTGCTCTATCTATGTGCTTCACGACCGGATATTATGCTTTCCGTATGCATGTGTGCAAGATTCCAAGCCGATCCTAAGGAAGTTCACCTTAGGGCCGTAAAACGAATCTTGAGATATTTAGTTTATACTCCTAAGTTTGGCCTTTGGTACCCTAGGGGATTCACATTTGATTTAATTGGTTATTCCGATGCTGATTGGGCAGGGTGTAAAATTAATAGAAAGAGCACATCGGGGACTTGCCAGTTCTTGGGAAGATCTCTGGTGTGTTGGGCTTCAAAGAAGCAAAATTCTGTGGCTCTTTCAACCGCCGAAGCCGAGTATATTGCCGCAGGCCATTGTTGCGCGCAATGCTTTGGATGAGGCAAACCGTTAGGGACTATGGTTACAAATTAACCAAAGTTCCTCTTTTATGTGATAATGAGAGTGCTATCCGCATGGCGGATAATCCCGTTGAGCATAGCCGCACTAAACACATAGCCATTTGGTATCATTTCTTAAGGGATCACCAACAAAAGAGGGATATCGAGATTGCATATATTAACACCAAAGAACAATTAGCCGATATCTTTACCAAACCATTAGATGAACAAATCTTTACCAGACTTAGGCATGAGCTAAATATTCTTGATTCTAGGAATTTTTATTGATGTTTTGCACACATAGCTCATTATTATACTTTTGATCATATCTCTTTTATGTCTATGACTAATGTGTTTTCAAGTGTCATCTTATGCTTAGCCATAGATATTGAAAGGGAAATGGAGTTCTCGGCAAAGAAGGCGCTTCCACTCAACTCCAATTGTATTTGCCGGTACTCCACGTCATTCTCCACTTTGGTATAATCTTCACTCATATATTATTTACCATAGGGGGAGAAGGTAGTTTTAAGGGCTCATATTTAACTCAAGCATCTGTTTTTGGTGATTCATGCCAAAGGGGGAGAGAGTATTAGCCCAAAGCAAAAGGACCGCACCACCACCAATTTCAAAAATATAGTCTTTCAAATTTGAGTTATGAAAAGAATTTTTCAATTGGTATCTTATTTTTGCTATAATTTCATATTAATATACCCTCCTCAAAATTAAAATTTAAAACCCTCTTGAACACTAAGAGGAGGATTTCATTAAGGGGGAGTTTTGTTTAGTCAAAAGAAAAGCATTTAAAACAGGGGGAGAAAATTTAAAATCTTGAAAATGCTTCTCAAACTCTTATTAATTTACCTTTGACTATTTGCAAAAGAACTTTGAAAAGAATTTGCAAAACAAAATCCGTGGTGCAAATGTGGTCCAAAATGTTAAATATGAAAAGAAAGCTATCCATGCGTATCTTATGAGAATATTTATTGGTTCAATTCCAAGTAACCTTTGCACTTACAATTATGCAAACTAGTTCAATTTTGCACTTCTATATTTGCTTTGGTTTGTGTTGGCATCAATCACCAAAAAGGGGGAGATTGAAAGGGAAATAGGCTTACACCTTTTCCTAATTGATTTTGGTGGTTGAATTGCCCAACACAAATAATTGGACTAACTAGCTTGCCCTAGATTATAAGTATTACAGGTGCCAAAGGTTCACAATAAACCAATAACAAGTCAAAAGAAAGGGTTCAAACAAAGGGAGCAAAAGGTAACCGAAGGCAGCCCTGGTCTGTCTGGTGGCCCACCGGACTGTCCGGTGCACCACCGGACTGTCCGGTGGCCCAGAAGACAGAAGCTCCAACGGTCAAACCCTAACGGTCGGGTGATGTGGCTGGCGCACCGGACAGTGTCCGGTGGCGCACCGGACTGTCCGGTGCGCCATACGACAGACAGCCTCCCAACGGCCACTTTTGGTGGGTGGGGCTATAAATACCCCAACCACCCCACCATTCATGGCATCCAAGTTTTACACCTTCCAACACCTTACAAGAGCTATAACATTCAATTCTAGACACAACCAAAGAGATCAAATCCTCTCCCAAGTCCGGAATCACTCCAAATCAAATAGTGACTAGAGAGAGTGACATTTGTGTTCATTTGAGCTCTTGCGCTTGGATTGCTTCTTTTCTTTCTCATTCTTTCTTGTGATCAACTCAATTGTAACCAAGGCAAGAGACACCAATTGTGTGGTGGTCCTTGCGGGGACTTAGTGTCCCGTGTGATTGAGAAGAGAAGCTCACTCGGTCTAAGTGACCGTTTGAGAGAGGGAAAGGGTTGAAAGAGACCCGGTCCTTGTGACCACCTCAACGGGGAGTAGGTTTGCAAGAACCAAACCTCGATAAAACAAATCCTTGTGTCTCACTCTTTATTTGCTTGCGATTTGTTTTCCACCCTCTCTCTCAGACTCGTTTATATTTCTAACGCTAACCCGGCTTGTAGTTGTGGTTAAACTTTGTAAATTTCAGATTCGCCCTATTCACCCCCCTCTAGGCGACTTTCACACCAGTATCGTGCTTCCTCAGGGCCACCGCGGAAGATAGAGAAGGTGAATTTTCACAACCATATGCAGCGGTATCGAGGCGCCCCGCGCATGGCTTAGTAAAAGCCATCGAGCGCGAAGATCACGGGTTAGTCAGCCGCGGGGACAGGCGCGCCGGTTGATATGACCAATGGTAGGCTGGTAGCGCATGCACGCCGAGTTAATGTGGTGCGCGCAGAGGAGGCGCCCCAGTTGCTGGTCATGCCAAGTTGACGCAAGTTGCAAGCTTTGGCCCCACCTGCAGGCTCGTACCCTCCCCTGAGGCGGGCCCGGGGGCCACTGTCGGTACCCTGGATCAAGGGTACCCCCTACTACTGTATCAAGGCACAGTTCCCGTATGGCTACCTCTTAGCCACGTGGTAGTGGGACTGTGTCTGTGACTAAGACGTGCCTCAGCCCAACCAAGGGTGGTTGATCAGGGCCCACAGCGGCGCCCGACCTCACCACCCGAGAAGGTCCACGACCTCCGCGGGTCCATCGTGATGGAACTCCTGGGCATCTGCAATAAGTCTAGACCCCCATGGGAGTCCGCCTAAGTTTGCGGACAGGACTCCCAGGGGAGGTCCAGGACCTCCACGTGTGCATACCGGGCCCCCAAGGTGGGAACCATACCCCTTCGCAAGAGGTCTGGACCGCTCACGGCGGGGTCCCGATGCACCAGGACGGAAGGTGCTTAAAGCCCTGGTCAAAGACCAGGCAGGGGTCCGGCGCTGACACGTGGCTAGACCCCATCATGAACACTTCAGCTCCCCGCCCAAGCGGAGACCTGATGCTGCCACGTGGCCCTCCGCCCGTGACGTAAGCCAGTGGGTAGAGCCTAACGTAAGGACTACGTACCACGGGCCGCGCCGCGCGTCGCATGCTACACTATCTTGGTAGCTAATGTAGAGGATGCCCACCGCCTGACAGGCGATGTGCCATCTCAGCATTTAATACGCCCCATCCACTCTGCTAGCAGGCGACGTGACTACTCGGCATTTAATGCACCCTCTCTCTACTCCTCCAGTAGGCAGCGACTGGGCTATCCTGCAGGCGGCATGCCTGTCCAATCAGACAGCAGGCGTGCGCCCATACCACCGCGCGCGCGCCATGGTCATCATGACTTGTACGTTGCTAGGGAAACTTCTGCTGCAAGCCAATACTACGGGGATCACAGATATCAGGGCACAAGGAGATTGCACCGGATTAAGAGCTCCAAGTACTACACCCATTTTGTCCCTGGGCCCACATGTCGGGGCTCAGTATCCTTGTATGTGCTCCCCTTGAACTATAAAAGGGAGGGCACACTATGTTACAACACAGGCACACACACACGCTCAGACTCTCAGTCCCAAGTCTTCCAGGACACAACTCAAGCTCACGAGCAATACAACACACAGTGGAGTAGGGTATTACGCTCCGGCGGCCCAAACCACTCTAAACTCTTGCGTGTTCTTATGTTCACTCCCAAATCTCACAACAAGCAGAACGCTTAGGCCCCCTCCTCATCTTAGGATTTAGGGCGGGTGCACTCCGCCACCCGGCTGGAGATTTCCTCTCCGACAATCCCCATCCCTCACCCGCCTCTAGCCTCCCTAGCCCCCTTGATCACCCTCACACATGCTAGTCCAGACGATCAACGCCGCCCCAGCCCCTATAGTGGCGTCCATGCTGGACAACTACAGCTAGTCGCGACGACGCGCACAGTTGTTGAAAGGGAAATGTGCCCTTGGGCCATTTCTAGTATATTTTTGGTGATTAAGTGCCCAACACATATTGAGTGAGTAATTATGTGCCAAATGATGGATGAAGTGCAAATCAACAAGAAGGTATGATTCTAGACTTAGTACATTGGTTTTTGTGTACTAATATATTTGTCTAAGTGCTAGAATCAGAGAAAAGAGAAAAGGAAAAGACTTGGCTGGAGCAGCCAAGACTCAGCGCAGTCTGGCACACTGGACAGTCCGGTGGTGCACCGGACAGTGTCCGGTGTGCCAGGCTGGCTTCTGACGAACTGGCCACTCTTGAAAATTCGTCGGTGGCGTACGACTATAATTCACCGGACTGTCTGGTGGTGCACCGGACTGTCCGGTGAGCCAACGGCCGCTAGTGCAACAGTCGGCCGCGAAATCCGCGGGCGACGCGTGGCCCGCTCCAACGGTCGGCAGGAGGCACCGGACTATCCGGTGTGCACCGAACAGTGTCCGGTGCTCCAACGGCTACATTTCTGCAACGGTCGGTTGTGCCATTTTAGGAAGGCGATCTGCACCGGACCATGAACATTGCCTCTCCGGTGGTACACCGGACTGTCCGGTGCACCACCCAATAGAAGGCAAGAATTGCCTTCCCAGATTGCCTCCAACGGCTCCTAGCTGCCTTGGGGCTATAAAAGGGACCCCTAGGCGCATGGAGGAGCAACCCAAGCATTCTTTGATCATCTCCAAGCACCAAGACTCCATTCTCGCGTATTTGATTCTTTGTGATAGTGACTTGAGCTCTATTTGAGTAGAGAACTCCTCGCATTGTGTTGTGAGCTCAAGTTGTGGCTTGTGTGCGTGATTGTGCTCATGCTTTGAGTCTTGTGTGTGTTGCTCTCCCCTCCCTTACTTCCATGCTTCTTTGTGATCATCAATTGTAAGGGCGAGAGGCTCCAAGTTGTGGAGATTCCTCACGAACGGGAGATAGTAAAAGAAAGGAAAACACCGTGGTATTCAAGTTGATCATTGGATCACTTGAAAGGGGTTGAGTGCGACCCTCATCCAGTGGGACGCCACAACGTGGAGTAGGCAAGTGTTATACTTGGCCGAACCATGGGATAAATCACCGTGTCTCTTGTGCTTGTTTTCTTCGTGACCATTGTGTTTCACAAGAGCTTGGTCCTTAGCCACTTGATTCTATTGAGCTAACACTTAACCAAGTTTTGTGGCTACAAGTATTTGATTTTTATAGGATCACCTATTCACCCCCCATCTAGGTGCTCTCAATTGGTATCGGAGCCGTTCTCTTCATGCAAGGGACTAATCGCCCGAAGAGATGGATCCTAAGGGAAAGGGGATGGTGGTCAACGACAAGGCAAAGGAGTCCATCGTCAACGAGCCAAGAGATGATAAGCCCTCGGACTCTGGCTCGAGTCATAAGAAAAGAGACAGGAAGAAGAAGAGGCGCATCAAGAAGATCGTCTACTACGACAGCGACGAGTCTTCTTCTTCCCTAAGAGACGACGACGACGAGAAAAAGAAACCGGTTAACTCAAATTTTTCATTTGATTATTCTCGTATTCCGTTTAATACCAATGCTCATTTACTTTCAATTCCACTTGGGAAACCTCCGCACTTTGATGGAGAAGACTACTCATTTTGGAGTCATAAAATGCGTAGTCACCTATTCTCTCTCCATCCAAGTATTTGGCAGATTGTTGAAAACAGAATGCTTTTTGATAGTACTGACAACCCCGTTTTCATTAATGAGCAAATCCATAAAAATGCACAAGCTACCACTGTTTTGCTAGCATCCTTGTGCAGGGACGAGTACAACAAGGTGAGCGGCTTGGATAACGCCAAGCAAATTTGGGACACCCTCAAGATTTCTCATGAGGGGAACGACGCCACCATGATCACCAAGATGGAGTTGGTGGAAGGCAAACTGGGAAGGTTCGCAATGATCAGGGGAGAGGAGCCAACGCAAACGTACAATAGGCTCAAGACCCTGGTCAACAAGATCAGGAGCTATGGAAGCACGAGATGGACGGACCACGACGTCGTCCGACTTATGCTCAGGTCCTTCACTGTTCTTGATCCTCATCTTGTGAACTCAATCCGTGAGAATCCTAGGTACACAAAGATGACGCCCGAAGAAATACTCTAAAAGTTTGTAAGCGGGCGTATGATGATCAAGGAAGCAAGATACGTTGATGAGGCATTGAATGGCCCAATGCCCATCTTCGAGCCTCAAACCGTTGCTCTCAAAGCAACAAGCAGCAGGGAGGCGCTACCTAGCAAGGTGGCGCAAGTTGAGGCGGCCAGGCTAAACGAGGATGAAATGGCCCTCATTATCAAGCGCTTCAAGACGGCGCTAAAAGGACGCAAGGAGCATCCCAACAAGAGCAAGACAAAGGGAAAGCACTCTTGCTTCAAGTGTGGTAAGACTGGTCACTTTATTGCTAACTGTCCTGATAATGATAGTGACCAGGGATAAGAAAAGAGCGGGAAGAGGGAGAAGAAGAAGGCCTACAAGAAGGTGAAGGGTGAGGCACACCTAGGCAAAGAGTGGGATTCAGATTGCTCTTCGTCCGACTCCGACGACGAAGGACTCGCCGCCTCGGCCTTCAACAAGTCGTCTCTCTTCCCCAACGAGCGCCATACTTGCCTTATGGCAAAGGAGAAAAAGGTAAGCGCTCGAGATACCCCTACGTATGCTTCTTCAAGTGATGATGAATCTAGTGATGATGAAGTAGACTACACAAGTTTATTCAAAGGTTTAGATAGAACTAAAGTTGATAAGATCAATGAATTGATTGATGCTTTAAATGAAAAGAATAGATTGTTAGAGAAGCAAGAAGATATTTTATATGAAGAGCATGACAAGTTTATTAGTGTACAAAAATCTCTTGCTTTAGAAACTAAAAGGAATGAGATTTTATCTTCTGAAATTTCTGCTTGCCATGAGTCTATTTCTAGTTTGAAGAGTGTTAATGATGAGTTAAATGCTAAGTTAGAAGTAGCTAATAAGTCTAGTTCATGTGTGGAACATGTCGTAATTTGTAATAGGTGCAAGGATTATGATGTTAATGCTTGTAATGAACATCTAGCATCCATTACTAAATTAAATGATGAAGTTGCAAGTATTAATGCTCAACTTAAGACTTGCAAGGTGGATTTTGATAAACTAAAATTTGCAAGGGATGCCTACACTGTTGGTAGACACCCCTCTATTAAGGATGGGCTTGGCTTTCGAAAGGAAGCCAAGAACTTAACAAGTCAAAGGGCTCCCATTTCCGCCAAGGAGAAAGGGAAGGCCCCTATGGCTAATAGTGCTCAAAGGAATCATGCTTTCATCTATAGTGATAGAAAATTTTCTAGAAATGCTCATAGGAGTTATGCTTATAATTCACATGCTATGATTGCTTCAAGTTCTTATTTTGTGCATGGTAGAAATATGCCTAGGAAAAATGTTGCTCATGTGCCTAGGAAAGTATGTAATGAACCTTCTACAATTTACCATGCTTGCAATACTTCTTTTGCAATTTGTTGTAAGAATAAGAAAGTGATTGCTAGGAAGTTGGGGGCCAAGTGCAAGGGAGACAAGACTTGCATTTGGGTCCCAAAGACTATTATAACTAACCTTGTAGGACCCAACAAGAGTTGGGTACCTAAAACCCAAGCCTAATTTGCCTTGCAGGTTTATGCATCCGGGGGCTCAAGCTGGATTATCGACAGCGGATGCACAAACCACATGACGGGGGAGAAGAAGATGTTCACCTCCTACGTCAAGAACAAGGATTCCCAAGATACAATCATATTTGGAGATGGGAAGCAAGGCAAGGTCAAAGGCTTAGGCAAGATAGCCATCACAAATGAGCACTCTATCTCTAATGTATTTCTAGTAGAGTCGCTAGGCTATAATCTGCTGTCTGTTAGTAAATTGTGCCACATGGGCTATAATTGTTTATTTACAAATGTTAATGTGTCTGTCTTTAGAAGGAGTGATGGTTCATTAGCATTTAAGGGTGTACTAGATGGCAAACTCTACTTAGTTAATTTTTCAAAAGAGGAGGCCGATCTAGATACATGCTTAATAGCTAAGACTAGCATGGGCTGGCTGTGGCATCACCGTCTAGCACATGTTGGGATGAAGAACCTCCATAAACTTCTAAAGGGAGAACATGTGTTAGGACTGACAAATGTGGTTTTCGAAAAAGATAGACCTTGTGCAGCTTGTCAAGCAGGTAAATAGGTGGAAAGCGCTCATCATAGCAAGAATGTGATGACCACATCAAGACCTCTGGAGCTACTTCATATGGACCTCTTCGGACCCGTCGCCTACCTCAGCATAGGGGGAAGTAAGTATGGTCTTGTTGTTGATGATTTTTCTCGCTTCACTGGGGTATTCTTTTTGCAGGATAAATCAGAAACCCAAGGGACCCTTAAGCGCTTTCTAAGGCGAGCTCAAAATGAATTTGAACTCAAAGTGAAAAAGATTAGAAGCGACAACGGGTCCAAGTTCGAGAACCTTCAAGTGGAGGAGTTCCTTGAGGAGGAAGGAATCAAGCACGAGTTCTCCGCTCCCTACACACCACAGCAAAACGGTGTGGTAGAGAGGAAGAACAGGACGCTTATAGACATGGCGAGGACGATGCTTGGAGAATTCAAGACGCCCGAGCGGTTTTGGTCGGAAGCTGTGAACACAGCTTGCCACGCCATAAACCGGGTCTACCTTCATCGCCTCCTCAAGAAGACGTCGTACGAACTTCTAACCGGTAACAAACCCAATGTTTCATATTTTCGTGTATTTGGGAGTAAATGTTACATTCTAGTGAAGAAAGGTAGGAATTCCAAATTTTCTCCCAAAGCTGTAGAAGGGTTTTTGCTAGGTTATGACTCAAATACAAAGGCGTATAGAGTCTTCAACAAATCATCGGGTTTGGTTGAAGTCTAGCGACGTTGTATTTGATGAAACTAATGGCTCTCCAAGAAAGCAAGTTGATCTTGATGATGTAGATGAAGATGATGTTCCAACGGACGCAATTCACACCATGGCGATTGGAGATGTGCGACCACAGGAACACCAAGAGCAAGATCAACCTTCTTCCTCAACCATGGTGCATCCTCCAACTCAAGATGATGAACAGGTTCCTCAAGAAGAGGCGTGTGATCAAGGGGGAGCACAAGAAGACCAAGTTGTGGAGGAAGAAGCACCACGGGCCCCTCCAACTCAAGTTCGAGCGATGATTCAAAGGAATCATCCCGTCGACCAGATATTGGGTGATATAAGCAAGGGAGTAACCACTCGCTCTAGATTAGCTAATTTTTGTGAGCATTACTCTTTTGTCTCTTCTAGTGAGCCTTTCAGGGTAGAAGAGGCCTTGCTAGATCCGGACTGGGTGTTGGCCATGCAGGAAGAGCTCAACAACTTCAAGCGAAATGAAGTTTGGACTCTGGTGCCACGTCCAAAGCAAAACGTTGTGGGAACCAAGTGGGTGTTACGCAACAAGCAAGACGAGCACGGAGTGGTGACAAGAAACAAGGCTCGACTTGTGGCAAAACTTTATGCCCAAGTCGTAGGTTTGGATTTTGAGGAGACTTTTGCTCCTGTGGCTAGGCTAGAGTCTATTCGCATTTTGTTAGCCTATGTCGCTCACCACTCTTTCAGGTTGTTTCAAATGGACATGAAGAACGCTTTCCTCAATGGGCCAATCAAGGAGGAGGTGTACGTGGAGCAACCTCCTGGCTTTGAGGATGAACGGTACCCCAACCACGTGTGTAAGCTCTCTAAGGCGCTCTATGGACTTAAGCAAGCCCCAAGAGCATGGTATGAATGCCTTAGAGATTTTCTAATTGCTAATGCTTTTAAGGTTGGGAAAGCCGATCCAACTCTTTTCACTAAGACTTGTGGTGACCTATTTGTGTGCCAAATTTATGTCGATGACATAATATTTGGTTCTACTAACCAAAAGTCTTGTGAAGAGTTTAGCAGGGTGATGACACAGAAATTTGAGATGTCTATGATGGGCGAGTTGAACTACTTCCTTGGGTTCCAAGTGAAGCAACTCAAGGACGGCACCTTCATTTCACAAATGAAGTACACGCAAGACTTGCTCAAGCGGTTCGGGATGAAGGACGCCAAGCCTGCAAAGACTCCAATGGGAACCGACGGACATGTCGACCTCAACAAAGGAGGTAAGTCCGTTGATCAAAAGGCATACCGGTCTATGATAGGGTCTTTACTTTATTTATGTGCTAGTAGACCGGATATTATGCTTAGCGTATGCATGTGTGCTAGATTTCAATCCGACCCAAGGGAGTGTCACCTTGTGGCCGTTAAGCGAATTCTTTGATATTTAGTTGCTACGCCTTGCTTTGGGATCTGGTATCCAAAGGGGTCTACCTTTGACTTAATTGGATATTCAGACTCCGATTATGCCGGGTGCAAGGTTGATAGGAAGAGTACATCAGGGACGTGCCAATTCCTAGGAAGGTCCCTGGTGTCTTGGAGGTCAAAGAAACAAACTTCCGTTGCCCTATCCACCGCTGAGGCCGAGTATGTTGCTGCAGGACAGTGTTGCGCGCAACTACTTTGGATGAGGCAAACCGTCTGGGACTTTGGCTACAATCTGAGCAAAGTCCCACTCCTATGTGATAATGAGAGTGTAATCTGCATGGCGGACAATCCTGTTGAACACAGCCGCACAAAGCACATAGACATCCGACATCACTTTTTGAGAGACCACCAGCAAAAGGGAGATATCGAAGTGTTTTATGTTAGCACCGAGAACCAGCTAGCCGATATCTTTACCAAGCCTTTAGATGAGAAGACCTTTTGCAGGCTGCGTAGTGAGCTAAATGTCTTAGATTCACGTAACTTGGATTGATCTATAGCATACATGTGTTTTATGTCTTTGATCATGTTCCTTTATGCATTTTATTGCTTATTTATGGTGCTCAAGTTGTGCAAGGGATCCCCGGACCTCACAAGTCTATGTGTGAATGATGCACATATTTAGGGGGAGAAATGCTACAACTTGACCCTTTGAGACTAACCGTGTGCTTGAGTTTACTTAATTTAGTCTCAAAGGTGGATTGAAAGGGAAAGGTGAACTTGGACCATGCAAGACTTCCACTGCACTCCGATGAGAGGGTAGTTTACTCCAAGTTCATCTCCATACTCTTATTGCCTTTTTACTCTTAATTGGTGTTTTTGGTGAGGCAATGGGGTTTAAGGGCCAATAATGATCCCGTTTTGGTGCTTAATGCCAAAGGGGGAGAAATTAAGGCCAAAGCAAACGGATCAGCTACCACTTGAGAACTTTGAAAATAGTAGAGTTAGAACTTTTGATTTGTCAAAATACTCTTATTGTCAAAATTTGGTCTCTTATAGGGAGAATTTATGATTATGGGAAAAAGGGGGAGTTTTTGGATCTTGATCATTTTCTCTCTTGGATTATCTCTCTTTATGCCCAAACAAGTGAGTTTGACTTAGAGATAGGAAAATGAATTTGATTTGCAAAAACAAACCAAGTGGTGGCAAAGAATAATCCAAATATGTCAAATCTTGTAAAAGACAATTTTTGTTCTCAATTGCATTGATGTTGCACTTCTATTTGTTGCTTTTTGATGTGTTGGCATAAATCACCAAAAAGGGAGAGATTGAAAGGGAAATGTGCCCTTGGGCCATTTCTAGTATATTTTTGGTGATTAAGTGCCCAACACATATTGAGTGAGTAATTATGTGCCAAATGACGGATGAAGTGCAAATCAACAAGAAGGTATGATTCTAGACTTAGTACATTGGTTTTTGTGTACTAATATATTTGTCTAAGTGCTAGAATCAGAGAAAAGAGAAAAAGGAAAAGACTTGGCTGGAGCAGCCAAGACTCAGCGTAGTCTGGCACACCAGATTGTCCGGTGGTGCACCGGACAGTGTCCAGTGCGCCAGGCTGGCTTCTGGTGAACTGGCCACTCTCAGGAATTCGTCGGCGGCGTACAGCTATAATTCACCGGACTGTCCGGTGGTGCACCGGACTGTCTGGTGAGCCAACGGCCGCCAGCGCAACGGTCGGCCACCAAATCCACGGGCAACACGTGGCCCGCTCCAACGGTCGGCAGGAGGCACCGGACTATCCGGTGTGCACCGGACAGTGTCCGGTGCTCCAACGACTACATTTCTGCAACGGTCGGCTGTGCCATTTCAGGAAGGTGATCTGCACCGGACCATGAACAGTGCCTGTCCGGTGGTGCACCGGACTGTCCAGTGCGCCACCCGACAGAAGGCAAGAATTGCCTTCCCAGATTGCCTCCAACGGCTCCTAGCTGCGTTGGGGTTATAAAAGGGATCCCTAGGTGCATGGATGAGCAACCCAAGCATTCTTTGATCATCTCTAAGCACCAAGACTCCATTCTTGCGTATTTGATTCTTTGTGATAGTGACTTGAGCTCCATTTGAGTAGAGAACTCCTCGCATTGCGTTGTGAGCTCAAGTTGTGGCTTGTGTGCGTGATCGTGCTCGTGCTTTGAGTCTTGTGTGTGTTGCTCTCCCCTCCCTTACTTCTGTGCTTCTTTGTGATCATCAATTGTAAGGGCGAGAGGCTCCAAGTTGTGGAGATTCCTCGCGAACGGGAAATAGTAAAAGAAAGGAAAACATCGTGGTATTCAAGTTGATCATTGGATCACTTGAAAGGGGTTGAGTGTGACCCTCGTCCAGTGGGATGCCACAACGTGGAGTAGGCAAGTGTTATACTTGGCCGAACCATGGGATAAATCATCGTGTCTCTTGTGCTTGTTTTCTTCGTGACCATTATGTTTCACAAGAGCTTGGTCCTTAGCCACTTGATTCTATTGAGCTAACACTTAACCAAGTTTTGTGGCTACAAGTATTTGATTTTTACAGGATCACCTATTCACCCCCCTCTAGGTGCTCTCAGTTGTCGAGCGTGGCGGGGTCCTGCAGGCAGAAGGTCTCATAGAACATGCTGATGGAGGCGTCAAAGGTGGAGTCCGCATGGGCGTCGAGGATAACCCCTGAGCTAGGCATTAACGCAAAGGACAACCTCTATCCACAAGATCTAAGCAGGGATAAGCATTTTTTGTAAATCATAATTTTGATACTTCACCAGAAGTATCTATAAATGTATGGATATCAAGGAAGGCAATGCATCAAAGGGTTCCAAGCAACTCCTATAAACCTAATGCGCATTTCACTAGACTTAAAGTGTGTAAAAATAATTTAAAAACACAAGGAAGGGGTTGCATGCACCGGGGCTTGCCTGAAATAAACACTACGTTAGTGTTTGTTAGACGACGTCCACTTGGCGACCATCCTTTGTCTTGGCATTCATTCAGTCCATTCACTTGAGATTGGTCCATCGACACTGTTTCTCAGAGTAGTCGACTCTTTGCATTACTTGGGGTCACTCGGCTTTAGTCCCCCGCATCATATGATCAATTAACATACCTAAATGATATGCATAATGCATATGAATGAGAACAAGGAAGAGTAACGTAAGATATTATGATGCTCCACAGTATAAAATTAAGTACTTAATGATGAGGCATCATAACACTTCATCGGCAACACTAGTTATTGACATATGACCAAGCGCAATAATCACACTTTTCTAGATTAACCGAATCTAACGCAAACATCACGAAATAGCAAACTATGCACACCAAGCATAACACTCATGTTCCTCCTCTCTAATTGGATCTAATTCTGAGATCAAGCAAGAATAAATTATTTAATCTGCACTATCATCCTTAGTAAAATATTTCATCGGAAGTCCAATAAAACTTGGACTCGTCATTATTGAATACCAACAACTTAAAATAAGTATAAGAACAATCTAATTAACTCCTTAAACTATGCGTCTTAATTAACTTGAATTACACACTTAACTAAATCAAACATCACAATATTTACTCTAACAGATACAACATTAACAGATAACATAGCGTTCGGTAAAACTAATTTCTCAGCGACTTAAATATCTAGAGTACTTATGTACACCGACCAACGATAGATGACTAAGTACAACAATCATGCTTCTCAAGATTAGTCGAATCTAATACGACTACCCTAACAAAACATGTCAGCTAGCTGATTTAATAATAAACCTATTTTTAACGTCATCGATTCACTAACATCGTATACTTGTCTAACCAAAATCTCCTTCGCCTAAACAGTATTTTAAACCCGAGGTTTACACGATGTGTCTACGCCACAACTGCGATCACAAGCACATCGCAAATATTAAATCAATTAAATTACCCTAGTCATTCGTATCCACCACCAAAGCACTCCTCACCTAAATTACATTGCCGCCTAAACTTTACCGTATACATATATGTCGGGTACCATAATTAGGGGTACCCCCAACGCTCCTAATCATGGCTAGTTAACACCCTCAGACCAACTGACGGGTGCGGTTCAAGCCAAGACTTCGTCTACCCGAAGGACGCGATCTTACCCGAGCCCAGCCTCAGGTAGGAACAGTGGTCCCAGACGAATTCACGCCTCGCCTGAGGGCCTCCTCAGACGGCGGGCGCCCCCTTGGCTCTCTCGAGGCCCCACTTGGGTAGGCTTCGTCGTGAAGCAACCTTGGCCATACCGCCTCACCAACCGACCGCTTCGCAGGCGCATTAAATGCGGGGGATGCCTGACGCCGTATCCTGACACACGCGCCTCAGTCGGCCAGGCCGAAGTGACCGCAGTCACTTCGCCCCTCCTCTTTACTGTCCGATATGACAGGAAAACAGCGCCGCCCGCTCCGCTCCGACTGCCATGTCAGCCACCCCAGCAACGACTGACAACAGGTCACGATCAACCACTGAGCTCAAGCCTCGGGCGCAACAGGAAGCTCCGCCTCGCCCGACCTCAGGCCCTGGCCTCGGGAGGAGGTCTCCGCCTCGCCCAACCCCCGGACTCGGCCTCGACCCCGGTCTCGGGAGGAATTGCGTCCTCGCCCGACCCCGGCCTCGACCACAAGAGAAGTCTCCGCCTCGACCGACCCTGGGCTCGGACTGACCATGCTGATAGGGGATGCATCATTCCCCTACTCCTAGCCTGCTCAGGCTACAAGGAACAAGACCGGCGTCCCATCTGGCTTACCCCGGCGACAGGTAATAATGGTGCCCCGCGTGCGCCATGATGCCGGTGGCTCTCAGCCCCTTACGACAATAAGGAGACGTCAGCAGGGTCCTCGCCGCGCTGCCAGCTGTGCTCCTACAAGACTCAGGCGCTCCTCCGGCGGCCACGCCATCACATGTATAGCGCCCAAGCTCTCCCTCGATAGCCACGTTGGCATGTACACAGGTCTTAGTGAGAGCACCTAGAGGGGGGGGGGGGTGAATAGGTGATCCTGTAAAACTTAAAACTTAATGCCACAAAACTTGATTAGGAGTTAGCGCAATAATGCCAAGTGGCTAGAGAGGAGTCTTAGCAAAACACAATAACCACAAGAAGATCAACACAGGTAGACACAGTGGTTTATCCCATGGTTCGGCCAAGTACAAAACTTGCCTACTTCCACGTTGTGGCGTCCCAACGGACGAGGGTTGCAATCAACCCCTCTCAAGCAGTCCAAAGACCCACTTGAATACCACGGTGTTTTGCTTAGCTTTACTATATCCCGCTCGCGAGGAATCTCCACAACTTGGAGCCTCTCGCCCTTACACTTTGATGTTCACAAAGAAGCACAGAGTAAGGGAGGGATGAGCAACGCACACAAGACACAAAATCACAGCGACAACACGCACACAAGTTGCAACAAGAGCTCACAACACAACCCGATGAGTTCACAACTCAAATAGAGCTCTAGATGCTATCACAAAGAAACAAATGTGCGGAATCGAAGTCTTGGTGCTTAGGAATGCTTAGAGTATGCTTGATGTTCTCCTCCATGCGCCTAGGGGTCCCTTTTATAGCCCCAAGGCAGCTAGGAGCCGTTGAGAGCATTCCAGGAAGGCAGATCTTGCCTTCTGTCGCCTAGCGCACCGGACAGTCCGGTGCACCACCGGACACTATCCAGTGCGGATTTGTTTCCTTATTTGGCGAAGCCAACCGTTGCAGATTCAGAGCCGTTGGCGCTCCGGACACTGTCAGGTGCACACCGGACAGTCCGGTGCCCCAATGTGACCGTTGGCTTGGCCACGCGTCCCGCGCAGATCGCGCGGCCGACCGTTGGCTCACCGGATAGTCCGGTGCACCACCGGACAGTCCGGTGAATTATAGCCGTACGCCGTTAATCATCTCCCGAGAGCGACGAGTTCGCTTGTGAATGGCTCACCGGACAGTCCGGTGCACCACCGGACAGTCCAGTGATTTATAGCCGTATACCGCCGTCGAAGTCCCGAGAACAGCAAGGTCGCCAGAGCCAGCCTGGCGCACCGGACACTGTCCGGTGCACCCAGACTGAGCAGACTTTGGCTGAACAACGTCATCTCTTCTCCAACTTGTTTTCTCCTGTTTCCAGCACTTAGACACAATACATTAGTCCATAAAACAATGTACTAAGTCTAGAAACATACCTTTACTTTTGATTTGCACTTTGTCCATCACTTGGGATACTTTAACACTTAAGCACTTGTGTTGGCACTCAATCACCAAAATACTTAGAAATGGCCCAAGGGCACATTTCCCTTTCAATCTCCCCCTTTTTGGTGATTTATGCCAACACAACAAAAAGCAACTAAAGGAAGTGCAACATCAATACAAATGAGAACTCAAAATTGTTTTGACTCAAATTTGGCATATATGGATCACTCTTTGCCACCACTTGGTTCTGTTTTTGCAAATTAACCTCAATTTCCTATCTCTAAGTCAAACACACTTGTAGAGACATAAAGAGAGTCATTCCAAGAGAAATTGATCAAAGATTTCAAAAACTCCCCCTTTTTCCCATAATCAACCATTCTCCCCACAAGAGGCCAACTTTTGACAAAAGAGACAACAAGAGAGTTTTGACAAACCAAAAGCTCTATTCTACTATTTTCAAAATTTCTCAAGTGGTAGCGGATCCATTTATTGCTTTGGCCTTATTTTCTCCCCCTTTGGCATCAAGCACCAAAACGGGATCAATCTTGGCCCTTGAACCCCATTGCCTCACCAAAATCTTCAAATAAGAATACAAAGGCAATAAGAGTACATGAGATGAACTTGGAATAAGTTACCCTCTCATCGGAGTGCAGTGGAAGTCTTTCATGGTCCAAGTCCACCTTTTCCCTTTCAAACCTCCTTTGAGACTAAATTAAGAAAACTCAAGCACATGGTTAGTCTCAAAGGGTCAAGTTGTAGCACGTCTCCCCCTAAACATGTGCATCATTTGCAAATGGACTTGTGAGGTCCGGGGAGTGCTTGTACAACTTGAGCACCATAAGTAAACAGCAAAATGCATAATGGAACAAGATCAAAGGCATAAACACATGTATGCTATAAATCAATCCAAGTTCCGCGAATCTAAGACATTTAGCTCACTACGCAGCCTGCAAAAGGTCTTCTCATCTAGAGGCTTGGTAAAGATATCGGCTAGCTGGTTCTCCGTGCTAATATAGAACACTTCGATATCTCCCTTTTGCTGGTGGTCTCTCAAAAAGTGATGCCGGATGTCAATGTGCTTTGTGCGGCTGTGTTCAACAGGATTGTCCGCTATGCGGATAGCACTCTCATCATCACATAGGAGTGGGACTTTGCTCAGATTGTAGCCAAAGTCCCGGAGGGTTTGCCTCATCCAAAGTAGTTGCACGCAACACTATCCTGCGGCAACATACTCAGCCTCAGCGGTGGATAGGGCAACGGAAGTTTGTTTCTTAGAATTCCATGACACCAGGGACCTTCCTAAGAATGGGCACGTTCCCGATGTACTCTTCCTATCGACCTTACATCCAGCATAGTCGAAATCTGAATATCCAATCAAGTCAAAGGTAGACCCCTTTGGATACCATATCCCGAAGCAAGGCGTAGCGACTAAGTATCTAAGAATTCGCTTCACGGCCACTAAGTGACACTCCCTTGGATCGGATTGAAATCTAGCACACATGCATACGCTAAGCATAATATCCGGTCTACTAGCACATAAATAAAGTAAAGACCCTATCATTGACCGGTATGTCTTTTGATCAACGGACTTACCTCCTTTGTTGAGGTCGGTGTGTTCGTCGGTTCCCATCGGAGTCTTTGCGGGCTTGGCGTCCTTCATCCCAAACCGCTTTAGCAAGTCTTGCGTGTACTTCGTTTGGGAGATGAAAGTGCCATCCTTGAGTTGCTTCACTTGGAACCCAAGGAAGTAGTTCAACTCGCCCATCATCGACATCTCAAACTTTTGAGTCATCACCCTGCTAAACTCTTCACAAGACTTTTGATTAGTAGAACCAAATATTATGTCATCGACATAAATTTGGCACACAAAAAGATCACCATCGCAAGTCTTAGTAAAAAGAGTTGAATCGGCTTTCCCAACCTTGAAACATTAGCAATTAAGAAGTCTCTAAGGCATTCATACCATGCTCTTGGGGCTTGCTTAAGTCCATAGAGCGCCTTAGAGAGCTTACACACGTGGTCAGGGTACTGTTCATCCTCGAAGCCAGGGGGTTGCTCCACGTACACCTCCTCCTTGATTGGCCCGTTGAGGAAAGCGCTCTTCACATCCATTTGGAACAACCTGAAAGAGTGGTGAGCGGCATATGCTAGCAAAATACGAATGGACTCTAGCCTAGCCACAGGAGCAAAAGTCTCCTCAAAGTCCAAACCTGCGACTTGGGCATAACCTTTTGCCACAAGTCGAGCCTTGTTTCTTGTCACCACCCCGTGCTCGTCCTGTGTGTTGCGAAACACCCACTTGGTTCCCACAACATTTTGCTTGGGACGCGGCACCAGTGTCCAAACTTCATTACGCTTGATGTTGTTGAGCTCTTCCTGCATGGCCAACACCCAGTCCGGATCTAGCAAGGCCTCTTCTACCCTGAAAGGCTCAATAGAAGAGACAAAGGAGTAATGCTCACAAAAGTTAACTAATCTAGAACGAGTAGTTATTCCCTTGCTAATATCACCCAAAATTTGGTCGACGGGATGATTCCTTTGAATCGTCGCTCGAACTTGGGTTGGAGGTGCCGGTTGTGCTTCTTCCTCCATCACATGATCATCTTGTGCTCCCCCTTGATCGCACGCCTCCTTTTGATGAACCTGTTCATCATCTTGAGGGGGTTGCACCATTGTTGAGGAAGAAGGTTGATCTTGCTCCTTTTGTTCCAGTGGCCTCACATCTCCAATCGCCATGGTGCACATTGCGGCAGTTGGAACGTCTTCTTCATCTACATCATCAAGATCAACAACTTGCTCTCTTGGAGAGCCATTAGTCTCATCAAATACAACGTCGCTAGAGACTTCAACCAAATCCGATGATTTGTTGAAGACCCTATATGCCTTTGTATTTGAGTCATAACCTAATAAAAACCCTTCTATAGCTTTGGGGGCAAATTTAGAAGTTCTACCTTTCTTCACAAGAATATAACACTTGCTCCCAAATACACGAAAGTAAGACACATTGGGTTTGTTACCGGTTAGAAGCTCATACGAAGTCTTCTTGAGGAGGCGGTGAAGGTAGACCCGGTTGATGGCGTGGCAAGCCGTGTTCACGGCTTCCAACCAAAAGCGCTCGGAGGTCTTGAACTCTCCAAGCATCGTCCTCGCCATATCGATGAGCGTCCTGTTCTTCCTCTCTACCACACCATTTTGCTGTGGTGTGTAGGGAGTGGAGAACTCGTGCTTGATCCCTTCCTCCTCAAGGTACTCCTCTACTTGGAGGTTCTTGAATTCAGACCCGTTGTTGCTCCTTATCTTCTTCACCTTGAGCTCAAACTCATTTTGAGCTCTCCTTAGGAAGCGCTTGAGGGTCCCTTGGGTTTCAGATTTATCCTGCAAAAAGAATACCCAAGTGAAGCAGGAAAAATCATCAACTATAACAAGACCATACTTACTTCCTCCTATGCTCAGATAGGCGACGGGTCCGAAGAGGTCCATATGAAGTAACTCCAGGGGTCTTGACGTAGTCATAACATTTTTGGCATGATGAGAGCTTCCCACTTGTTTACCTGCTTGACAAGCTGCACAAGGTCTATCTTTTTTGAAATGCACATTAGTTAGACCTATCACGTGTTCTCCCTTTAGAAGCTTGTGAAGGTTCTTCATCCCCACATGTGCTAAATCAAGCATGCAAAATCAACTAGACCGGCCCATGCAAGTCTTAGCAATTAAGCATGCATCTAAACCGGCCTCCTCTTTTGCAAAATCAACTAAATAAAGTTTGTCGTCTAGTACACCTTTAAAAGCTAGTGAACCATCACACCTTCTAAAGACAGACACATCTATATTTGTGAATAAACAATTATATCCCATATTGCATAATTGACTAACGGATAACAAATTATATCCAAGTGACTCAACTAAGAACACATTAGAAATAGAGTGCTCGGATGAAATAGCAATTTTACCTAACCCTTTCACCTTGCCTTGGTTCCCATCACCGAATATTATTGAATCTTGGGGATCCTTGTTCTTGACGTAGGAAGAGAACATCCTCTTTTCCCCTGTCATGTGGTTTGTGCATCCGCTGTCGATAATCCAGCTTGAGCCCCCGGATGCATAAACCTGCAAGGCAAATTTAGGCTTGAGTTTTAGGTACCCAACTCTTGTTGGGTCCTACAAGGTTAGTCATAATGGTCTTAGGGACCCTGTGACACCCCAGTGTCAACTAGGGTTTCTCTCAAATGCCAAACTAAGAACCATCATTTTATGTGAACCAAAGTAAGCATGAACATCAAATAACTTAAGTACTAAAAGATTCACCAAGTATATACTTAAAAGTATCATGATCCAAACAATTGAGTCTTTTAAAAAGATAAGAATGTACAACCCTAATGAAAACCCTAAGTGAGCCCCATGAGCTAAATTCAAGAAAGTAAGAAAAAGGGGATGAAAAGTTTAAAATTTTGACTTGAGCCAATTATAAAAATTTAAGTATATTTAATGAGCAACAAGAAAGGTTGAGAAAGCTTAGCCAAAATAACTCAAGAAAAACCCCAAATCAAGCTTCTCAAGTGGGGACTTAATGGGAATTCTGAATTTCAGAATTCTGAAATTCAGACCTTGAGCCAAAGATCAAGGATGTTCACCTTGATCCCCAACTCGAATCCTAATGGCCCCATTGACAAAATTGTGTCTAACTAACCCCTCTGTCGTGTGCCAGAAGATGGCATTGGGACGCGAGCCCTAGACACGACAAAACCTTGGATTTGCCTCGGGTTTGAGCAGGGAGACAGACCGGATTTCCTAGCTCCATATCTCTGCAACCAGTAGGCAAAATCCTTTGACCCCCACACAAGAATGGTAGCTTGTAGGGAGGAGAAGAGGTTTTGTGCACTGACCAAGGCGAGAGCAGGCTCGGATGAGCGACCACACGCGCCAGAACTTGGGCAGAACGCACGGGCACACGTGTTCGACCCTGGTCGGCACGCCAGAGCTCGCCCAACCCCCGCGCGCGCTCGCCCCGGCGTCCGGTCAAGTCCGCCGCGCGCCCATGCCCTTGGCCGTGCCCGCCCGCACCTATAAAGCCTCCCCAGGCGCACCTCACTTCGCCCCGCACTCACCCTCACCGGCCAGCCACTTTCTCTTAGCTCCGGCGAGCTCAATTCCGCCCACCATTGCCGCCAGAGCCTCGGCCATCGTGGCCAGCCCACCCCAGCCATCCTCTGGGCAAGCCAGTGCTTCGGCTAGCTCCGCCAGTAGCCCATGAAGCTTGCCAAGCCCTCGGACCCGGCCGGACTTCACCGGAGGCCCGAGATCGACCACACCGGACTTCGGTCTTCCGCCGCCGCGCGTGGACCGAGCTATCCAGTGAGTCTCCGACCGATTCCTTGCACCCATATCTTCTCTGGCATCCCGTGAACCTCTCTGACCCATCCAATTGCTCTATCTCGCCGTGACCAGGCCGGACTCCTCGCCGCCGACGAGCATCCCCGCCTGCGCGCGTGGACCGACCGACTCCGGCCATCTCCGACGGCGACCAGCACCTCGTTGTGATCCCCGAGACCTCCCCTATGTCCTTGACCACTTCACCGGAGCAATCTCGCCGCCGGTATGCCCCTCCGCCCTTTCTTCCGCTGCGGTTACTGTTTGAGGTAGAAGAAGGACCTCGGGTTAGGATCCGTAGAACCCGAGGGGTTTTCTGTAACGTCAGCGACTCATGTGAATAGTAGCTTAAGGACTGATTCACGAGGAAAACTTAAAAACCCGCCAGGGACCCCAGTGCAAAGTGGATTTCCATTAAACCATTTCTGTTAATCTTTTTAAAATGACCAGAGAACTTAGAAAATCCATAACTTGCTGAATTCTTCATAAAAAGTTGTCAAACCAATTTTGCTAGCTCCTGAATATTATGAACTGTCATTTAAAAATGATAAACCCTATGCTTTCTGTTCTAAATTTTAGAGTTTAAAATTAAAAACAGAAACCCACCAAACCTTGTTTAATTAAGGAAAATTAGTTTTTCTTCTATGCTGAACTTAAGAAAATTTGTAGATGTTTAAACCTCATTTAGACACTGTTTAAAAAAGGTAGGAACCCCAACATTAGAAATTATGATGTAGTTATTCATTTAAAGCTAATTTGTGCAAAACTTAGAGAAAATCAGAAAGGCATTAGTAATTAATGAACAATGATTAAGATTATTTTTCCTAGTTTACTTATGTAATAGAGAACCTAGGAAAAATACAGAGACCATTAATTTGGACCAGTCTTAAATTAAGATGATTTATTTAGCCTTATATAGACTGAAAATCAATTATTAGAATGGCAAAACTATAACCAAAATGATTAATAAAAATCCAGTGGACTTACAACCTCCAGAGCCCCACTACAAAAATAAAGAGCACCTCAGCCCAACTTTTTAAGTAAGGAAAATAAATACAAAGTGATAATAAGGCATTTTCCCAATAATTCTTTAACAACCCCTAATAATGTGATAATGGGCAACCAAAAATTAGCTAAGTCCATGATGAGATAAACTACCAGAGAAAAATGCAAACCCATGAAAAGAAGCAAACTCATACCTATTGCTAATAATTTAAAAGAAAGGCCATTTGATTCAAATAATGCATACCACCCTTTCCCTTAAGCAAATAGATGCCAAACTTTAGAATGATTGCTCTTGCACAAAACAAAAACTAAGAAAAATAAGAACTCTGTTGTTTGATATTTTTCAAATATAGTGGTAGTAGAAAGCACCAATGTGGCTAGAAACTTGAGAAAGCCATAGAAAAATAACTAAAAGGTATTAATGGCTAGAAGTTTGCACCAAATCATGTTATGACACCTAAAAGCCAGCAAAAATAAGTTTTAGAAAATTACCCACTGTTAAATAATAGTTGTAGTTCAAAGCACCCCTTCTGCCCTAGGATTTGATAATTTTGTCCAGAGAAAACTATTCACTTCCTAATCCCCACATTTTGAGACAGAGAAACATACACCAGTACCAAGCCACTGTAATTTTTGCAGAATTTTTAGAATTTTATAAAAGCAACTTGTAGTTCAAACCCACTCCAAAACATTAAAAAGAATAAAAGAAAAGGGAAGAAGAAATAAACCTCACCCCAATAAGGCTAACTTGAGAACTTATCAATTCTCCCTAAGACTTAAAAGGAATTCAGTGGAAACCCAAAAAAAAATTGAATCCACTACTTACCTTAGCTAAGTTTAAACCAATTTACCAAGTATACCACCCAAGGGTCTTACATAAGTAAAGTAACCTTGTTTAACTCAAGGAGATCATACACCTTTAAAGTTGTAATTTCTAGAAGCACATATCATATCATGCATATATCTTACGCATTGCATTCATTAGATTGTAATCTTGCCGACGGAGAGTACGTGCTCATCCCCGAGCAAGGACCTGTCCAAGAGGAGGACCAGGAGCAGGCTTCAGAGGCTGCTATTGAGGATCTCCCTGCAGCCCCAGCAATTGAAGGCAAGCCCCGGTTTTATGCATAACCGTTTATATATATATGCTACTTTACTACACTTAATGTTTGTAGGTTTGTGATGTGCACTTAAGTGTAGGAGTTGCTTGAAACCTCTAGTTGCATGAACTTAGGATCCCCTTTTTGAGATGAATATTAGTATGCTAGGTCGAGTAGCTGCTTGCTAATCAGGATCTCGGTAGAAGTCGAGTGATTTTTCTAGCACTCGCGCGAGGTCAGGAATTGATTGTATTCATCTTGATAACGGGGTATATGTTGGTCTATGGACTTGGATCCAGGGAGGATGTCTTGTCCATGAGACGGGAAAAAGAATTAAGGATTAATGTGTGGATACCTGAGTCAAGCTTTTGAACGTACTAAGCACATGCCGGGAAATATGGTAACCGGTAAACCTAGTACCTGAGTGAAGCCGGGCGCGGACTTTATCCCTCATGCGACCTGAGACTGGGTCTCCCATGCTAGCTATGGTGGGTACAAGTGCGGTCACTGCACGGCGGCAGCCGGGGTCAGTGGAGCATTGTATGCCATGGCGGTGAGGCCTGGACGCGAACGTTGAATCGATGGGGACGGTTGTCATGTGCAGGGTCAGAGTACCCTGACATGCCGTGTGTTTAGGTTTACCTTGCAAGGTTAAAACTCGATTCGAATCGTCTGCTTCTCGCAGCTAATGAGACTGCTTGATTCCTTGTACTGCATCGAGTAAAAAGTGAAATGTGGTTACATAAGATAACTTGTTGATTGAATAAATTGATTGTTACCATGTATGCTTAGAAGGAGCAATCTAGCTAAGTTAATGATGATAGAAACTGGAAAGCTAAAACTTTGCTTCTAGAAACAACTAGTGCTTTTGGCAAACCAAACCCCTCAGCCAAACAGCTGCATAGTCTAGAGGTAGAGGAGTAGATTCCTCACACCGGGTAAGTCTAGCTGAGTATTAGTATACTCAGCCTTGCTTGTGGCAAAATTTTTGCAGGTACTATTCAGGAAATGGTTGATGGTGTGACTTGGCCTACCACCCTGCCACCGGGTTGGACGGTCGAGTGGGATGTTGCTCCGGCACGAGAGGAGCACGGGGAGTAGTGGGCTAGGCCTTGCCCAATTCCTCGATACCGACGACATCGATCATCCGCTGCACTTTATTTTGTGAACTCTTATTTGCTACTCAAAAACTCCGATTTATGTAATAACTCAGTACTTAATTTGAGGTTTTCTGTTTTATTGTATTTCTTCTGTGACTCACCTTCGAGTGAGATTGTGGAATTTGATCCTGGTTAAGTGGCTCTATCAGACTAGATCTGAGGGACTGATGGGTTATTCCGATTTAAGTGTGTTACGGCCCCTGGGGCGTGACTTAGGCACTTAAGCTGGAATAATTCGGGCGGTTCCGCCACAGCTGGTATCGGAGCAAAGTCCACCACAGAGAAGGACAATAAACCATGAATACCAATTTTCAAAATCTAAAACTTGCCTAGAAACTGTTATGGATCGTCAGGACTAGACCGCTAGACCTAGGACGAAAGGCCTTAGGCATAGAGGGAAAATGGGTGGCTAATTACTTAGGCCCCATGGGCCAGTACTTCTATTTTCAAGGATGCCCTGAAAAGCACCCTATTTTCTTTCGAGAGGCAACATTTTCTTTTTCCCAGCATGCATGCATTATAAAACATCAAAGAGGAATTAAAATTTGAGCTAACCCACTTTCTTTAAAACCATCCGGGCTCTCTTTTTCTTTTTCCTTCCACCATAATCTTTACCTTTGATTCCCCTCCGCAGATGAATTCACCCACCCCCGCCAGTGGAGGAGACTCTCGTTTCAGTTCTGACTTCCTTTCTCGCGATGGTTTTCCTTCCATCTTGTGGGAAGTGCTTAACTCCGCCAGCTACCCTACGCCCCCTTTGTACACGGTGCAGTTGTATGAGGAGCATCGGGTACCTCGTTGTCGGGTCTGGCTGACTTTGGAGGCTCATCCCCTTCAGCCGGGTTGGCGTTCTCTTGATTCTGAGACAATTGGACTTAGGACGGACGACACCGTTGAAGCAGTAGCCATGAAGGCCCTGACAACTTTCTGTGGCTATCATCCCCTGGAGATGGTGATGCACCCCTTGGGACTCTTCCCTGCTGAGAGGAAGGATGATCCCATGTGGTGTAACCGCATGAGCCATGTGAAGGATGTGTGGGCAATGTATCCTGACTTGGTTGGGAGGGTCACTGTTCAGTGCATGAGTGCGCTGTACCGCCTTCAGGCCCTTCAGAGCGATGCTATGGCACTCCTCGCTAACATCGCTCAAACCACCAAGCTCACTCTCGATAGTCGAGAAGATTTTGTGGTCGACCTATCCACTGAGTTGGTAGAGAAGGATCTGCAGGTGGAGAGGCTGAGCCAGCGCATCACCACCTTGGAGCAGCAGGTGGAGATCCGAGACAACACTATTGATGTCTTGGAGAACCAGCTCCACGATGTGCAGAGAGAACTCGAAGAAGCGAATGACCACCTGGACATGCACCACTTGGAGATGGAGGCCAATGAAGCAGGAAGCGAGGGAGAAGAGGATCCCGAGGAGCTAGGACCAGCCCCTGGTGCCAATGAGACTACCTCCGCGATGCCCCCTTCATCCGCATCCAGTGTCGCTTCCACCGCTCAGGGTTAAGCAGTCGCTTCGGCACTTTTCGGCGGAAAGAAACCTATGCGAGCTTAGTAATATCACATTTTGGACTAGGCTTATGGGTACTTTCCCCTGATTGATGTAACCCTGTGAACTTTTGAAATCTGTGGGATGTTTGTCACCATGTTATCTTCATTTCGAACCTAATATTATGATTATGGCATTTTTCCTTCCATATGAGATGATATCTTGTCGTTCGAAACTGTGAGTTGGGATAACAATGGCGGCAATCTCTGTTTTCAGATGGCAGCTAGGCAGCGTCGCGGGCATAACGAGCAGGTTCCCCCGCCACCTCCTCCAGCTCCCACAGTGCAGGAGCTGATGGCCCAGCAGAATGAGATTCTGCGACAGCTCTTGCAGCGCCAGCCCCACCCGCAGCAGCATGGTGGAGGCCAGCCTCAGCGACCTCCAGTAATGGCCACTTACCAGGAGTTTCTGAGCACGCAGCCGCCCCTGTTCACCAAGGCAGAGGATCCGTTGGACGCCGACGTATGGCTTCGCGTCGTCGAGTCCAAGTTTCCCCTCCTCACGGGAGACTGCCCTGATGCTACCAAGACCCGCTTCGCCGCGCAGCAGCTTCGCGGATCTGCTCGGACTTGGTGGGATCACTTCCGTGCTATGCTCCCCGCTGATCGTGAGGTATCTTGGGAGGAATTCAAGACTGCCTTCAGAGGACACCACATCCCAGCTGGCATTCTTGATCGGAAGTTGAATGAATTTCTGGCCCTTAATCAAGGAACCCGCACGGTACTGCAGTATGCGCAAGCCTTCAACGACTTATGCCAGTATGCAGGGTACCATGCTGATTCTGATGAGAAGAAGAGGGATCGCTTCCGCAGGGGTCTCAATACCAAGCTGCGGGAACGACTCAACACTGTCCGGGCCAATAGCTTCAATGAGTTGGTCAACATGGCCATCTCCCAGGAGGATTGCATTGTTGCTCACCGGGCAGAGAAGAAGAGAAAGGCACCAATGGCAGCACCATCCGCTCAAGCTCAGAGGTTCCAGATTGTTTCTCACAATCAGAGCAGGGGTTTTCAGCAGCAGGCAGGCAGATAATTGATCAGGCCACCTCAGCAGCAGCAGCAGCCGACACCCAACCGCTACCCATCTCCCGCCCCAAGGAACAACCAGCCTCAGCAGCAGCAGTTCCGCCAGGGCAATGGGAACAAGTGTTTCACTTGTGGCAATGTGGGCCACTATGCCAAGAATTGTCCCAGGAACCAGCAGAGGCAGATGCCAGCACCAAATCAAGACAAGGGAAGAAAGCAGAAGGTGCAAGTCAGGCAAGGGAAGCTCAACTTCACCACTCTGGAGGAAATACCTGAAGGAGCTCCTATCATGACTGGTATCTTTTCAGTTTATAATCAACCTGCTTTAATTCTGTTTGATTCTGGTGCATCTCATAGTTTCATTAGCCAAAAGTTCAGTGCTAGATGCAAACTACCATTCTCTCACTCTAAAGGGTCATTCATGATAGTCACACCTGGGGGTAAAATTGCAACTAATCAATTAAACCAAAGTGTGCTATTCAACTAGGAAGCCACATTATCAAAACCACTCTTCTTGTGTTGGGATTGGAAAATGTGGACATTATTCTAGGAGCAAATTGGATGACCTTGCACCAAGTTGTGCTTGATGTAGCCAGCCGTACCGTGGAAGTTAATTCTCCGTTCTGTGGGAACTTCACTTTAATTCTGCCCAGTCAAGGTTCTACTCAGTCATGTGCTTTCTCTATGACAGAGTTACCTTTGAAGAAAATCCCAATGGTCTGTGAGTATGCAGATGTCTTCCCTGATGAGTTGCCAGGAATGCCACCGGACCAGGATATTGAATTCGCCATCGAGTTGCAACCAGGAACGGCCCCAATTTCCAAAAGGCCGTACCGGATGCCACCCGCTGAGTTGGCAGAGTTGAAGAAGCAATTGCAAGAGTTGCTGGACAAGGGATTTATTCGCCCCAGCACTTCGCCTTGGGGGTGTCCAGCACTATTTGTGAAGAAGAAAGATGAAAGCTTGAGGCTGTGTATAGATTACCGCCCTCTTAATGCGGTAACTATCAAGAACAAGTATCCTTTGCCTCGTATTGATGTTCTCTTTGACCAGTTGGTCGGGGCCAAGGTATTTTCCAAGATAGACCTTCGCTCTGGCTACCATCAGATCAAGATACGAGCAAGTGATATTCCGAAGACGGCATTCTCAACCAGATATGGGCTATATGAATTCTTGGTGATGTCATTCGGGCTGACAAATGCACCAGCATATTTCATGTACCTGATGAATTCTGTTTTCATGCCTGAATTGGACAAGTCCGTGGTGGTTTTCATCGATGATATTCTGGTGTACTCAAAGAACGAAGAAGAACATGCCGGGCATTTGCATGTAGTGCTTCAACGTCTGCGAGAGCACCACCTTTATGCCAAGTTATCCAAGTGTGATTTTTGGCTAAAGGAAATCAAATTCTTGGGTCACACTATCTCTCAGGCCGGAATAGCTGTTGATCCTGATAAAGTGCAAGAGGTGATGAACTGGAGGCCACCAACAACTGTTCGTCAGATTCGGAGTTTTCTAGGATTAGCTGGTTATTACCGAAGATTTATTCCGGACTTCTCTCGAATTGCGAAGCCTATTACTGAGTTGCTGAAGAAAAAAGTCAAATTTGTCTGGAGTCAGAAGTGCGAAGATGCCTTCCATGCATTAAGGCAGCATCTGACCATAGCACCAGTGTTGGCACAGCCTGACAACAGCAAGCCTTTCGATGTATATTGCGATGCCTCTGGCACCGGGCTAGGATGTGTCTTGATGCAAGACAACCGAGTCATCGCTTATGCCTCAAGAGCACTCAGGCCTCATGAGCAGAACTATCCCACTCATGACCTTGAGCTAGCAGCAGTGGTTCATGCATTGAAGATGTGGAGGCATTACCTAATGGGGACCCACTGCAACATCTTCACTGATCATAAGAGCCTTAAGTACATTTTTACTCAGGCTGATCTCAACATGAGGCAGAGAAGATGGCTAGAGCTGATCAAGGATTATGACCTGGAGTACATTACCACCCAGGAAAAGCTAATGTGGTAGCAGATGCCTTGAGCCGGAAGATGCAGTGCAATTGTATTCTGATGGATTCTCGCATTAACACCTTGTGTGATGAGTTGAGCAAGATGCAAATTGAAGTAATTCCTTCTGGTTCTTTGTCTCACATTTCTGTTGAGCCAGCTTTGCAAGACCAGATCATCATGGCCCAGCTCAGTGACAAGGGAGTGCAGATTATCAGGGAGAATCTCCATTAGAAGGTCAAGAAGTATAATTGTTTCCGCCAGGATGAAAAGGGTGTGTTGTGGTTTAAAAACAGATTGGTGATTCCTAAGGACCAGGATCTCAAGAGGAAAATTTTGGACGAAGCTCATCTCTCCAAATTCTCTATGCATCCGGGAAGCACCAAGATGTACCATGATCTGAAGCCTTTGTACTGGTGGACCAGAATGAAGAGGGAGATAGCCCAGTATGTATCAGAATGTGACACCTGTCAAAGGGTAAAGGCAAGCCACTTGAAGTCAGCTGGAGCTTTGCAACCCCTGTCCATACCTTCATGGAAGTGGGATGACATCAGCATGGATTTCATTGTGGGTCTGCCCAACACCTCTCGTCATCATGATTCGATTTGGGTTATTGTGGACCGATTGACGAAAGTGGCACATTTTCTTCCTATGCACACCACTGATAAGGCTCAAAAATATGCAGAATTGTATATTGACCGGATCGTGTGTTTGCACGGATTACCTCGGACCATTGTTTCTGACCGAGGAGCCCAATTTGTTGCCAGATTTTGGGAACAATTGCAAGAGTCTCTGGGAACTAAGCTAATCAGAAGTTCAGCTTACCACCCACAGACTGATGGTCAGACGGAAAGGGTAAACCAAATTCTGGAGGATATGCTGAGAGCTTGTGCGATCGATTGTGGCAAGAACTGGGATAAGCACCTCTCCTTAGCAGAGTTTGCTTATAACAATAGTTATCAATCCAGCCTAAAGATGGCACCTTTTGAAGCTCTCTATGGAAGAAGGTGCAGGACACCACTCAATTGGTCTCAACCTGGTGAAAGAGAAGTTTTTGGACCTGACTTAGTGACTGAAGCCGAAAGGAAGGTCAAACTAATCAGGAAGAATCTAGAAGCTGCTCAGGCCAGGCAGAAGAGTTACCATGATAAGAGAAGGAAACCTCTCTAGTTTGAGGTGGGAAGTTTCGTATACCTCAAGGTATCACCCACCAAGGGAATGCAGAGGTTTGGGATCAAAGGCAAGCTAGCCCCTCGCTACATCGGACCTTATGAGATCATAGAAGCATGTGGACCCGTGGCATACAAGCTGAAGTTACCTTCAAAGATGTCTGCCATTCATGATGTATTCCATGTATCTCAACTGAAGAAGTGTGTTCGATTGCCGACTGAGATCTTAGCAGAGCTAGAATTGGAGATAGAGTCAGATCTATCGTACCAAGAGTACCCCTCCAAGATTCGGGATTGCAAGGAGAGATCAACTCGGGCTAAATCGATCAAGATGTACAAGGTCCAGTGGAGTAATCACTCAGAGGAGGAAGCTACTTGGGAAACCGAGGAATTCCTGAGATCCAACTTTCCCGATTGCCTACCTAAGGAAGCTGGTACGTAATCACCCCCAACCCCTCCTCCTGCCCTTCGAATCTAATTTTCAAAAATATAATCTTAATTTAGAATGAAGTAACTATGAAGTAAAACTTAAAAGGGCTTCCTTCTGAAGTTGCAAAGAGAATGACATTCAAAGAACAGTTTTACCCTGATAATAACAACACTCACCCATTTCCTATAAGTCTCACCCTTCGCTTCACCCTAGGAGGACTCTGGCCCGAATCTCGGGACGAGATTCCTTTAAGGGGGGAAGGCTGTGACACCCCAGTGTCACCTAGGGTTTCTCTCAAATGTCAAACTAAGAACCATCATTTTATGTGAACCAAAGTAAGCATGAACATCAAATAACTTAAGTACTAAAAGATTCACCAAGTATATACTTAAAAGTATCATGATCCAAACAATTGAGTCTTTTAAAAAGATAAGAATGTACAACCCTAATGAAAACCCTAAGTGAGCCCCATGAGCTAAATTCAAGAAAGTAAGAAAAAGGGGATGAAAAGTTTAAAATTTTGACTTGAGCCAATTATAAAAATTTAAGTATATTTAATGAGCAACAAGAAAGGTTGAGAAAGCTTAGCCAAAATAACTCAAGAAAAACCCCAAATCAAGCTTCTCATGTGGGGACTTAATGGGAATTCTGAATTTCAGAATTCTGAAATTTAGACCTTGAGCCAAAGATCAGGGATGTTCACCTTGATCCCCAACTCGAATCCTAATGGCCCCATTGACAAAATTGTGTCTAACTAACCCCTCTGTCGTGTGCCAGAAGATGGCATTGGGACGCGAGCCCTAGACACGACAAAACCTTGGATTTGCCTCGGGTTTGAGCAGGGAGACAGACCGGATTTCCTGGCTCCATATCTCTGCAACCAGTAGGCAAAATCCTTTGACCCCCACACAAGAATGGTAGCTTGTAGGGAGGAGAAGAGGTTTTGTGCACTGACCAAGGCGAGAGCAGGCTCGGATGAGCGACCACACGCGCCAGAACTTGGGCAGAACGCACGGGCACACGTGTTCGACCCTGGTCGGCACGCCAGAGCTCGCCCAACCCCCGCGCGCGCTCGCCCCAGCGTCCGGTCAAGTTCGCCGCACGCCCTCGGCCGTGCCCGCCCGCGCCTATAAAGCCTCCCCAGGCGCACCTCACTTCGCCCCGCACTCACCCTCACCGGCCAGCCACTTTTCCTTAGCTCCGGCGAGCTCAATTCCGCCCGCCATTGCCGCCAGAGCCTCAGCCATCGTGGCCAGCCCACCCCAGCCATCCTCTGGGCAAGCCAGTGCTTCGGCTAGCTCCGCTAGTAGCCCGTGAAGCTTGCCAAGCCCTCGGACCCGGCCGGACTTCACCGAAGGCCCGAGATCGACCTCACCGGACTTTGGTCTTCCGCCGCCGCGCGTGGACCGAGCTATCCAGTGAGTCTCCGACCGATTCCTTGCACCCATATCTTCTCTGGCATCCCGTGAACCTCTCTGACCCATCCAATTGCTCTATCTCGCCGTGACCAGGCCGGACTCCTCGCCGCCGACGAGCATCCCCGCCTGCGCGCGTGGACCGACCGACTCCGGCCATCTCTGACAGCGACCTGCACCTCGTTGTGATCCCCGAGACCTCCCCTACGTCCTCGACCACTTCACCGGAGCAATCTTGCCGCCGGTAAGCCCCTCCGCCCTTTCTTCCGCTGCGGTTACTGTTTGAGGTAGAAGAAGGACCTCGGGTTAGGATCCGTAGAACCCGAGGGGTTTTCTGTAACGTCAGCGACTCATGTGAATAGTAGCTTAAGGACTGATTCGCGAGGAAAACTTAAAAACCCGCCAGGGACCCTAGTGCAAAGTGGATTTCCATTAAACCATTTCTGTTAATCTTTTTAAAATGACCAGAGAACTTAGAAAATCCATAACTTGCTGAATTCTTCATAAAAAGTTGTCAAACCAATTTTGCTAGCTCCTGAATATTATGAACTGTCATTTAAAAATGATAAACCCTATGCTTTCTGTTCTAAATTTTAGAGTTTAAAATTAAAAACAGAAACCCACCAAACCTTGTTTAATTAAGGAAAATTAGTTTTTCTTCTGTGCTGAACTTAAGAAAATTTGTAGATGTTTAAACCTCATTTAGACACTGTTTAAAAAAGGTAGGAACCCCAGCATTAGAAATTATGATGTAGTTATTCATTTAAAGCTAATTTGTCCAAAACTTAGAGAAAATCAGAAAGGCATTAGAAATTAATGAACAATGATTAAGATTATTTTTCCTAGTTTACTTATGTAACAGAGAACCTAGGAAAAATACAGAGACCATTAATTTGGACCAGTCTTAAATTAAGATGATTTATTTAGCCTTATATAGACTGAAAATCAATTATTAGAATGGCAAAACTATAACCAAAATGATTAATAAAAATCCAGTGGACTTACAACCCCCAGAGCCCCACTACAAAAATAAAGAGCACCTCAGCCCAACTTTTTAAGTAAGGAAAATAAATACAAAGTGATAATAAGGCATTTTCCCAATAATTCTTTAACAACCCCTAATAATGTGATAATGGGCAACCAAAAATTAGCTAAGTCCATGATGAGATAAACTACCAGAGAAAAATGCAAACCCATGAAAAGAAGCAAACTCATACCTATTGCTAATAATTTAAAAGAAAGGCCATTTGATTCAAATAATGCATACCACCCCTTCCCTTAAGCAAATAGATGCCAAACTTCAGAATGATTGCTCTTGCACAAAACAAAAACTAAGAAAAATAAGAACTCTGTTGTTTGATATTTTTCAAATATAGTGGTAGTAGAAAGCACCAATGTGGCTAGAAACTTGAGAAAGCCATAGAAAAATAACTAAAAGGTATTAATGGCTAGAAGTTTGCACCAAATCATGTTATGACACCTAAAAGCCAGCAAAAATAAGTTTTAGAAAATTACCCACTGTTAAATAATAGTTGTAGTTCAAAGCACCCCTTCTGCCCTAGGATTTGATAATTTTGTCCAGAGAAAACTATTCACTTCCTGATCCCCAAATTTTGAGACAGAGAAACATACACCAGTACCAAGCCACTGTAATTTTTGCAGAATTTTTAGAATTTTATAAAAGCAACTTGTAGTTCAAACCCACTCCAAAACATTAAAAAGAATAAAAGAAAAGGGAAGAAGAAATAAACCTCACCCCAATAAGGCTAACTTGAGAACTTATCAATTCTCCCTAAGATTTAAAAGGAATTCAGTGGAAACCCAAAAAAAAATTGAATCCACTACTTACCTTAGCTAAGTTTAAACCAATTTACCAAGTATACCACCCAAGGGTCTTACATAAGTAAAGTAACCTTGTTTAACTCAAGGAGATCATACACCTTTAAAGTTGTAATTTCTAGAAGCACATATCATATCATGCATATATCTTACGCATTGCATTCATTAGATTGTAATCTTGCCGACGGAGAGTACGTGCTCATCCCCGAGCAAGGACCTGTCCAAGAGGAGGACCAGGAGTAGGCTTCAGAGGCTGCTATTGAGGATCTCCCTGCAGCCCCAGCAATTGAAGGCAAGCCCCGGTTTTATGCATAACCGTTTATATATATATGCTACTTTACTACACTTAATGTTTGTAGGTTTGTGATGTGCACTTAAGTGTAGGAGTTGCTTGAAACCTCTAGTTGCATGAACTTAGGATCCCCTTTTTGAGATGAATACTAGTATGCTAGGTCGAGTAGCTGCTTGCTAATCAGGATCTCGGTAGAAGTCAAGTGATTTTTCTAGCACTCGCGCGAGGTCAGGAATTGATTGTATTCATCTTGATAACGGGGTATATGTTGGTCTATGGACTTGGATCCAGGGAGGATGTCTTGTCCATGAGACGGGAAAAAGAATTAAGGATTAATGTGTGGATACCTGAGTCAAGCTTTTGAACGTACTAAGCACATGCCGGGAAATATGGTAACCGGTAAACCTAGTACCTGAGTGAAGCCGGGCGCGGACTTTATCCCTCATGCGACCTGAGACTGGGTCTCCCATGCTAGCTATGGTGGGTACAAGTGCGGTCACTGCACGGCGGCAGCCGGGGTCAGTGGAGCATTGTATGCCAAGGCGGTGAGGCCTGGACGCGAACGGGGAATCGATGGGGACAGTTGTCATGTGCAGGGTCGGAGTACCCTGACATGCCGTGTGTTTAGGTTTACTTTGCAAGGTTAAAACTCGATTCGAATCGTCTGCTTCTCGCAGCTAATGAGACTGCTTGATTCCTTGTACTGCATCGAGTAAAAAGTGAAATGTGGTTACATAAGATAACTTGTTGATTGAATAAATTGATTGTTACCATGTATGCTTAGAAGGAGCAATCTAGCTAAGTTAATGATGATAGAAACTGGAAAGCTAAAACTTTGCTTCTAGAAACAGCTAGTGCTTTTGGCAAACCAAACCCCTCAGCCAAACAGCTGCATAGTCTAGAGGTAGAGGAGTAGATTCCTCACACCGGTTAAGTCTAGCTGAGTATTAGTATACTCAGCCTTGCTTGTGGCAAAATTTTTGCAGGTACTATTCAGGAAATGGTTGATGGTGTGACTTGGCCTACCACCCTGCCACCGGGTTGGACGGTCGAGTGGGATGTTGCTCCGGCAGGAGAGGAGCACGAGGAGTAGTGGGCTAGGCCTTGCCCAATTCCTCGATACCGACGACATCGATCATCCGCTGCACTTTATTTTGTGAACTCTTATTTGCTACTCAAAAACTCCGATTTATGTAATAACTCAGTACTTAATTTGAGGTTTTCTGTTTTATTGTATTTCTTCTGTGACTCACCTTCGAGTGAGATTGTGGAATTTGATCCTGGTTAAGTGGCTCTATCAGACTAGATCTGAGGGACTGACGGGTTATTCCGATTTAAGTGTGTTACGGCCCCTGGGGCGTGACTTAGGCACTTAAGCTGGAATAATTCGGGCGGTTCCGCCACAGACCCAAATGCAAGTTTTATCTCCCTTGCATTTTGGCCCTAATTTCTTAGCAATTACCTTCTTATCCTTTCTACAAATAGCAAAGGAAGCATTGCAAGTATGAAAAATTGTAGAAGGTTCATCAATTGCTTTCCTAGGAACATGAACAATATTCTTTCTAGGCACATGATGAATATTTTTCCTAGGCATATCTCTACCATGCACAACATGAGAACTAGAAGCAGTCATAGCATATGAATCATAAGCCCAGGTCCTATACACATTTCTATCATGATGAACATTCCTAGAATATTTCCTATCATGGTATAAGAAAGCATGGTTCTTTTGAATACTATTTGCCATAGGGGCCTTCCCTTTCTCCTTGATGGAGATGGGAGCCTTATGACATGTTAAGTTCTTGGCTTCCCTCTTGAAGCCAAGTCCATCCTTAATTGAGGGGTGTCTACCAATCGTGTAGGCATCCCTTGCAAATTTTAGCTTATCGAATTCACTTTTGCTAGTCTTAAGTTGGGCATTAAGACTAGCCACTTCATCATTTAACTTTGCAATAGACACTAGGTGTTCACTACAAGCATCAACATTAAAATCTTTACACCTAGTGCAAATCACAACATGTTCTACACAAGAGTTAGATCTATTTGCTACTTCTAGTTTAGCATTTAAATCATTGTTAACATCTTTTAAACTAGAAATTGTCTCATGGCAAGCAGATAGTTCACAGGAAAGCATTTCATTCCTTTTGATTTCTAAAGCAAGGGATTTTTGAGCCTCTACAAACTTATCATGTTCTTCATATAAAAGATCCTCTTGCTTCTCTAATAACCTATTTTTATCATTCAAGGCATCAATTAATTCGTTAATCTTATCAACCTTGGTTCTATCTAGACCCTTGAATAAACAAGAATAATCTATTTCATCATCATCACTAGACTCATCCTCACTTGAAGAAGCATAAGTGGTATTGTCTCGAGTACATACCTTCTTATCCTTCGCCATGAGGCATGTGTGACGCTCGTTGGGGAAGAGGGATGACTTGTTGAAGGCGGTGGCGGCGAGTCCTTCATTGTCGGAGTCGGATGACGAACAATCCGAGTCCCACTCCTTGCCAAGGTGTGCCTCGCCCTTAGCCTTCTTGTATGTCTTCTTCTTCTCCCTCTTGTTCCCTTGTTCCTGGTCACTTACATTATCGGGACAATTAGCGATAAAATGACCAATCTTACCGCACTTGAAGCAGGAGCGCTTTCCCTTCGTTTTGTTCTTCTTGGGATGCTCCTTGCGGCCCTTTAGCGCCGTCTTGAAGCGCTTGATGATGAGGGCCATCTCTTCCTCATTTAGTCCCACCGCCTCAACTTGCGCCACCTTGCTAGGTAGCGTCTCCTTGCTTCTCGTTGCTTTGAGGGCGATGGTTTGAGGCTCATGGATTGGGCCATTTAGCGCATCATCCACGTATCTCGCCTCCTTGATCATCATTCGCCCGCTTACGAACTTCCCAAGAACTTCTTCGGGCGACATCTTGGTGTACCTAGGATTTTCACGAATATTGTTCACAAGATGTGGATCAAGGACAGTAAAAGACCTTAGCATTAGGCGAACGACGTCATGGTCCGTCCATCGCGTGCTTCCGTAGCTCCTTATTTTGTTGATGAGGGTCTTGAGCCGGTTGTATGTTTGGGTTGGCTCCTCTCCCCTTATCATTGCAAATCTTCCAAGCTCGCCCTCCACCAACTCCATCTTAGTGAGCATGGTGACGTCGTTCCCCTCATGTGAGATCCTGAGGGTGTCCCAGATCTGCTTGGCGTTGTCCAGGCCGCTCACCTTATTGTACTCTTCCCTGCACAAAGATGCTAAAAGGACAGTAGTAGCTTGTGCATTTTTATGGATTTGTTCATTTATAAACATGGGACTATCCGAGCTATCAAATTTCATTCCACTCTCTACAATCTCCCATATGCTTGGATGGAGAGAGAACAAGTGACTACGCATTTTGTGACTCCAAAATCCGTAGTCCTCCCCATCAAAGTGTGGAGGCTTGCCAAGAGGAATGGAAAGCAAATGCGTATTTGAACTATGCTGAATACGAGAATAATTGAAAGAGAAGTTTGAATTGACCGTCTTCCTTTTCTCGTAGTCGTTGTCGTCGTCCTTTTGGGAAGAAGAGGACTCGTCGCTGTCGTCGTAGTAGTCGATTTCCTTGATGCGCCTTGTCTTCTTCCCATCTTTACGTTTGTGGCCCGAGCCCGAGTCGGTAGGCTTGTCATCCTTCGGCTCGTTGACGAAGGACTCCTTCTCCTTATCGTTGATCACAATTCCCTTCCCCTTAGGATCCATCTCTTCGGGCGATTAGTCCCTTCATGAAGAGAACAACTCTGATACCAATTGAGAGCACCTAGAGGGGGGTGAATAGGTGATCCTGTAAAACTTAAAACTTAATGCCACAAAACTTGATTAGGAGTTAGCGCAATAATGCCAAGTGGCTAGAGGAGTCTTAGCAAAACACAATAACCACAAGAAGATCAACATAGGTAGACACAGTGGTTTATCCCGTGGTTCGGCCAAGTACAAAACTTGCCTACTTCCATGTTGTGGCGTCCCAACGGACGAGGGTTGCAATCAACCCCTCTCAAGCGGTCCAAAGACCCACTTGAATACCACGGTGTTTTGCTTAGCTTTACTATATCCCGCTCGCGAGGAATCTCCACAACTTGGAGCCTCTCGCCCTTACACTTTGATGTTCACAAAGAAGCACAGAGTAAGGGAGGGATGAGCAACGCACACAAGACACAAAATCACAGCGACAACACGCACACAAGTTGCAACAAGAGCACACAACACAACCTGACGAGTTCACAACTCAAATAGAGCTCTAGATGCTATCACAAAGAAACAAATGTGCGGAATCGAAGTCTTGGTGCTTAGGAATGCTTAGAGTATGCTTGATGTTCTCCTCCATGCGCCTAGGGGTCCCTTTTATAGCCCGAAGGCAGCTAGGAGCCGTTGAGAGCATTCCAGGAAGGCAGATCTTGCCTTCTGTCGCCTGGCGCACCGGACAGTCCGGTGCACCACCGGACACTATCCGGTGCAGATTTGTTTCCTTATTTGGCGAAGCCGACCATTGCAGATTCAGAGCTATTGGCGCGCCGGACACTGTCCGGTGCACACCGGACAGTCCGGTGCCCCAGTGTGACCGATATGCCTTTTGATCAACGAACTTACCTCCTTTGTTAAGGTCGATGTGTCCGTCGGTTCCCCGCGACATGTCAGCCCCAAGCGGACTGATGACGCCAGCACCCTCGCGAAGGACCTGTTGGGCGTTACCCTCGTACCTGAGATGACGGTGTGCACCGCCCCCAACGCGACTTCACCACCGTCCAACGACCAAGAGGTACCGTCCGTTTTCCATCCCATACCTTTTTGGTTCAGCTTCGATCCACCTAGCGACCCCGCAATGGTGAGCGCCTTCATAAAGGTGTATCCAAACCTTCCGGGGTACCACTTGTGGTCGACCTAGGACCGACTCACAGCCGTCTCGACCTTCGGATCGGCAGGTTTTGAGGAGGAGGACATCCCCGACTCCGGTTGGGATTTCTCTGCCCTCAGTGACCCCGGTGCCATGCGGAGCTTCATGTCCGCATGCGACCACTGCCTCTCCGGTTGTTCTGACGATGGCCATGACCTTGACGACGAGGGTTATGGCCCAAGTCGCGAATGCTTCCACGTCGATCTGGGGGATCACGACGAAGGCAACCACCTCGGTATGCCAGAGGTTGACGATCCCCCTGGGCCCTCATCTCGCGTTGACATCCTGCGGGAGCTAGCTGTCGTCCCAGTCCCTGCGGGGGGTCAGGACATACAACTCGAGCAAATCCGTGAGATGCAGGCCTGGGTCGACGGGGAAGCAGGCCGGCTTGTACAGCTCCGACAGAGCATCGAATAGGAGTGGGCAGGCTGATCACTCGCTGGAGAAGCCTGTCACCGGGCCCAAGACATCCGGCACCGCATCATCGACAATGCCAGGGCAGCGCTGCCTCCGGCCGTCAGCGAGTCCGGCCAGGACCTAGCTACAGCGGCGATGCTGCTTCGGGCCATGCCGGAGCCATCCACTACCGAGGGACGGCGTATCCAGGGCGAACTCAAGAATCTTCTAGAGGGCGCCACGGTTCGACGAGCTAAGAGCTCTGCCTCCCGTAGGCGAGCTGACCCCTCGGAGCATCACGCGGTGTCCTCCCGGCGCATTCGGGAAGCCTCGGTCCGTCCCGAGTGTACACGGGACGAGGTGCCCACCGCCCGGGAACGCCTCAGCAACGAGCACCACCACCTCGACCATCGAGCCCTCCTCGACGAGAAGGTGCACCGAGGCTACCATCCCAGGCACGGGGGACGCTGCAACAGTGAGGGGGACCGCAGTCCTTCACTCGAACCACCCGGCCCGCGAGTCTTCAGCCGGGCCATACGACGAGCACCGTTCCCTGCCCGTTTCCGAGCCTCGACTACTATCACCAAGTACTCAGGGGAGACGAGGCCGGAGCTATGGCTCGCGGACTACCGACTGGCCTGCCAGTTGGGAGGGGCGGATAATGACAACCTCATCATCCGTAATCTACCCCTTTTCCTCTCTGACGCCGCCAGAGCCTGGCTGGAGCATCTGCCTCCTGCGTAGATCTCCGACTGGGACGATCTGGTCAAAGCTTTCGCGGGGAACTTCCAAGGCACGTATGTGCGCCCTGGGAACTCGTGGGACCTCCGAAGCTACTGCCAGGGGAGTCCCTCCAAGAGTACATCCACCGGTTTTCGAAGCAGCGCACCGAGCTGCCCAACGTCACCGACTAGGATGTCATCGGGGCTTTCCTTGCCGGCACCACTTGCCGGGACCTAGTGAGCAAACTGGGGCGCAAGACTCCCACCCACGCGAGCAAACTGATGGACGTCGCCACCAAGTTCGCCTCGGGTCAAGAGGCGGTCGAAGCCATCTTCCGGAGGGACAAGCAGCCTCAGGTCGAGCCGAAGACAGACGCCCCTGAGGTGTCCGCCCAGCGGGGCACAAAGAAGAAGGTCAAAAACAAGTCGCGAGCGAAGCGCAATGCCGCAGACGCGAATCTCGTCGCTACGACCGAGCACAGGAACCCTCGGAAACCACCTGGAGGGGCCAGCGCGTTCGACAAGATGCTCAAAGAGTCGTGCCCCTATCACCAGGGGCCCGTCAAGCACACCCTCGAAGAATGTATCATGCTCCGACGCCACTACCATAAGACCGGGCCCCGGCGGAGGATGGCAAGGGCCATGACAACGACAAGAAGGAGGGCGACAAGGAAGAAGGATTCCCAGAAGTCCATAACTGCTTCATGATCTACGGCGGGCAGGCGGCGAATGCCTCGGCTCGACACTGCAAGTAGGAATGCCGGGAAGTCTGCCTGGTAAAGGTGGCGGCGCCAGTCTACCTAGACTGGTCCTACAAGCCTATCACCTTCGACCAAGGCGACCACCCCGACTTCATGCCGAGCCCGGGAAGGTACCCGCTCATCGTCGATCCGATCATCGGCAACGTTAGGCTCTCCAAGGTCCTCATGGACGGAGGCAGCAGCCTTAACATCATCTACGCCGAGACCCTGGAACTCCTAGGGGTCGATCGATCCGAAGTCCGGGCCGGTGCGGCACCCTTCCACGGGATCGCGCCCGGGAAGCGAATCCAACCCCTAGGACGGATCGACTTACCCGTCTGCTTCGGAACTCCCTCAAACTTCCGAAAGGAAGCTCTCACCTTTGAGGTCGTCGGGTTCCGAGGAACCTACCATGCGGTGTTGGGAAGACCATGCTACACCAAGTTTATGGCCGTCCCCAACTACACCTACCTCAAGCTCAAGATGTCGGGCCCGAATGGGATCATCACTGTCGGGTCCACGTACCGCCACGCGTACGAATGCGACGTGGAGTGCATGGAGTACGCCGAGGCTCTCGCTGAGTCCGAGGCCCTCATCGCCGACCTTGAACGCCTCTCCAAGGAGGCACCCGACGCGAAGCGGCACGCCTGCAACTTCGAACCGGTTGAGGCGGTCAAATCCGTCTCTCTCGACCCCAGCAACGACGCCAGCAAGCAAGTTCGGATCGGCTCCGAGCTCGACCCCAAATAGGAAGCAGTGCTCGTCGACTTTCTCCACGCAAACGCCGAAGTCTTTGCATGGAGTCCCTCGGACATGCCCGACATACCGAGGGATGTCGCCGAGCACTCACTGGATATCAGAGCTGGAGCCCGACCCGTGAAGCAAACCCTACGCCGCTTCGACGAGGAAAAGCGCAGGGCCATAGGCGAGGAGATCCACAAGCTACTCGCGGCAGGGTTCATCAAAGAGGTATTCCATCCCGAATGGTTAGCTAACCCTGTTCTTGTAAGGAAGAAGGATGAGAAATGGAGGATGTGTGTAGATTACACTGGTCTAAACAAAGCATGTCTAAAAGTTCCCTACCCTCTACCTCGCATCGATCAAATCATGGACTCCACAGCTGGATGCGAAACCCTGTCATTCCTTGATGCCTACTCAGGCTATCACCAGATCAAGATGAAAGAGTTCGACCAGCTCGCGACTTCTTTCATCACACCTTTTGTCACGTACTGTTACACCACAATGCCATTTGGGTTGAGGAATGCAGGCGCCACTTACCAGAGGTGCATGAACCACGTGTTTGGAGGACACATCGGCAGAACGGTCGAGGCTTATGTCGACGACATCGTTGTCAAGATGAAGAGAGCCTCCGACCTCCTCTCCGACCTTGAAACGACATTCAAGTGTCTGAGAGCGAAAGACGTGAAACTCAATCCTGAGAAGTGTGTCTTCGGAGTCCCCCGAGGCATGCTCCTTGGGTTCATCATCTTCGGGTGGGGCATCGAGGCCAACCCGGAGAAAATCGCGGGCATCACCAGCATGGGACCAATCAAAGATTTAAAAGGAGTACAGAGGGTCATGGGATGCCTTGCGGCTCTAAGCCGCTTCATCTCACGCCTCGGCGAGAAAGGCTTGCCTCTGTACCGCCTCTTAAGGAAGGCCGAGTGCTTCACTTGGACCCCCGAGGTCGAGGAAGCTCTCGAAAACCTTAAGGCGCTCCTTACGAAAACACCCATCCTGGTGCCTCTCGCCGCAGGAGAAGCCCTCTTGATCTATGTAGCCGCAACCACTCAGGTGGTCAGCGCCGCGATCGTAGTCGAGAGACGAGAAGAAGGGCATGCGCTGCCCGTCCAGAGGCCGGTCTACTTCATCAGTGAAGTACTTTCCGAGACCAAAGCTCGCTACCCACAGATCCAGAAGCTGCTCTACGCAGTGGTCCTGACACGACGAAAGTTGCGACACTACTTCGAGTCTCATCCAGTAACTGTGGGTGTCATCCTTCCCCCTGGGGGAGATCATCCAGTGCCGTGAGGCCTCGGGTAGGATAGCAAAGTGGGCGGTGGAGCTTATGGGCGAAATGCTATCATTCGCTCCTCGAAAGGCCATAAAATCCCAGGTCTTGGCAGACTTCCTGGCTGAGTGGACCGACACCCAGTTACCGACAACTCCAATCCAGCCCGAGCTCTGGACCATGTACTTCGATGGGTCACTCATGAAAACAGGAGCGGGCGTTGGCCTGCTCTTCGTTTCACCCCTCGGAAAGCATCTCCGCTACGTCATTCGCCTCCATGTTCCGGCGTCAAACAACGTGGCCGAGTACGAAGCACTGGTTAATGGGCTATGCATCGCCGTCGAGCTAGGGGTCCGACGCCTCGACGCTCGAGGCGACTCGCAGCTTGTCATTGACCAAGTCATGAAGAACTCCCATTGCCATGACCGGAGGATGGAAGCCTACTACGACGAAGTCCGGCGCCTGGAGAACAACTTCTACGGGCTGGAGCTCAACCACATCGCCCGATGGTACAACAAGACTACGGACGAGCTGGCGAAAATAGCCTCGGAGCGAACGACAGTTCCCCCCGACGTCTTCTCCAGAGACCTGCATCAACCATCCGTCAAGATCGACGACGCGGCTGAGCCTGAGGAAGCCTCGGCCCAGCCCGAGGCACCCTCGGCCGTCGAGGAAGAGGCCTTGCCTATCGAAGAGGAACGGAATGGGGACGCGCCAGATCCGAACTGGCAGGCCCCATACCTAGAATATCTCCTCTGAGGAGAGCTTCCCATCAACAAGACCAAAGCTCGGTGGCTGGCTCGGCGCGCCAAGTCATTTGTCCTACTGGGTGATGAAAAAGAGCTCTACCACCGCAGCCCCTCGGGCATCCTTCAGCGATGCATATCCATCGCCCAAGGACAAGAGCTGCTGCAAGAAATACATCGGGGGCTTGCGGCCACCATGCAGTGCCTCGAGCCCTCGTGGGGAATGCCTTTCGACAAGGTTTCTACTGGCCAACCGCGGTGGCCGACGCCACTAGGATTGTACGCTCCTGCCGGGGGTGTCAATTCTACGCAAAGCAGATGCATCTGCCCGCTCAGGCCTTGCAGACGATACCCATCACCTGGGCATTTGCTGTGTGGGGTCTGGACCTCGTCGGACCCTTGCAGAAGGCACTCGGGGGCTTCACGCACCTGCTGGTCGCTATCGACAAATTCTCCAAGTGGATCGAGGTCCGACCCCTAAACAGCATCAGGTCCGAGCAGGCGGTGACTTTCTTCACCAACATTATTCATCGGTTCGGGGTCCCAAACTCAATCATCACCGACAATGGCACGCAGTTCACCGAAAAAAGTTCCTGGACTTCTACGACGACCACCACATCTGTGTGGACTGGGCCGCTGTAGCTCAGCCCATGACGAATGGGCAGGTGGAGCGTGCCAACGGTATGATTCTGCAGGGGCTCAAACCAAGGATCTACAACGACCTTAACAAGTTCGGCAAGCGGTGGATGAAAGAGCTACCCTCGGTAGTCTGGAGTCTAAGGACGACGCCGAGCCGCGCCACGGGTTTTACGCCGTTCTTTCTAGTCTATGGGGCCGAGGCCGTCCTCCCCACAGACTTAGAATATGGCTCCCCGAGGACCAAGGCGTACGACGACCAAAGCAACCAGACCAGCCGAGAAGACGCGCTGGACCAACTCAAGGAGGCTCGGGACGTCGCCTTACTACATTCGGCACGGTACCAGCAGTCGCTGCGGCACTACCATGCCCGAAGCGTTCGGGCCCGAGGCTTCCAAGTGGGAGACTTGGTGCTTCGCCTGCCACAAGACGCCCGAGGGCGCCACAAGCTCACTCCTCCCTGGGAAGGGCCCTTCATCATCGTCAAGATCTTGAAGCCCGGAACATACAAGCTGGCCAACGACCAAGGCGAGGTCTACAACAACGCTTGGAACATCCAACAGCTACGTCACTTCTACCCTTAAGATGTTTTAAGTTGTTCATGTACCTCGTTTACGTACGCAAAGTCTAACCGTCAAGGAAGGGTCAGCCTTGCCTCAGCAAAGCCCGACCCTCCCTCGGGGGCTAGAAGGGGGGAACCCCCTCTGCGTCAAAATTTTCCTCGGAAAAATTTTCTACCAAAACAACCTTTGTGCTTTCGACTTCCGTATTGATAGCGGGATCCTGAGAACGACGAGAGTGCACGTAAGCGGCAAGGCCGACTGAGCCGAGGAACTCCTACGTCTCCGGGATACGGATACCTCACTCGTCACCTTCCGCGAGAAGTAACTCACGCTAGGATAAGCGATCCTGCTACCAAAAAAGTCCTAACACTCGGGTAGAAAATGACTTTCGCACCTTCTCGACTGTCCCAATAATGGAATCCTTCGACCGAATAAGAGCGCACGTAAGCGGCAAGGCCGACCGAGCCGAGGGACTCCTACGCCTCCGGGATACGGATACCTCACTCATCACCTTCCGCGAAAAGTAACTCTCGTTGGGATAAATGATTCTGCTATTGACAGACAAGTCATGATGCTTGAAACAAGAGGAGAGAAGACACAGCTTCTTAAACACGACGATAAAGTGTTTAGGCCTCGGCGGCCGTAAAAAGGCATGCGCATGCTACAGACAAACTGTTCCTGCAGGTTCTGGCGTCGGCAGGGGGAGCAGCAGCACCCTCGGCGTTGTTTCCACCCTCGGTGGAACCAGGCCCGACCTCGGACGATGACCTGAGCAAAAGGACCTCCACCTAAGGGAGGACGCTAGCACCGCGCCAGCAGATGTTTTGGCCAAGCTCCAGTAGCTGCTGCCACATCTTCCTCGGCCTGGGAAGCCGCCATCTCCCGGGCCGACGAAGTCTCCTTCCGAGCCAACTCCGCGTCTGCCCGCGCTAGCACCGCTGCCTCCGGCTTCGGCTCATCGCAGAGCAACCGAGGTTTCCGAAAACTGAGCAAGGGAAGCCTAGAGCGGCAAGGCCGACAGAGCCGAGGGACTCCTACGCCTCCGGGATACGGACACCTCACTCGTCACCTTCCGCGAAAGGCAACCGACGCTCGGTTAAGTGGTTCGGCTAGCCAACAGACAAGTCCCAGCGCTCGGAATGAGGAAGACACATAGCTTCACTCTCGAATACCCAAATGTTCAGGCCTCGATAGCCACAACGAACATACACTGGCGCTCAAGCTGCCATTACAAACGGGACTCTGGTTCCGTTCCCGTGGGTACGAACAACCCCCCACATCGGAGGGCCTGCGGGATGACGAGCTCCGGGTGGCTCGCCGGCGACCTCTGCGGCAGCGACAACGACCCCCGCTTCGGGCGGCTAAACAGCAGCAGCGATGACCTCAGGACAAACGCTGCTGTGAAGAGGACCTCGCCCACGTCCCCACACGAGGGGCGAGGACAAGCATCTAAGGCCAAAGAGTCGGAGGGCACCGACCGTGGGTTCGAACCCACCAGCGCCGCGCCGGCGAACAGCGGCCGCCCCAAAGCGCATCGGCAGGTCCTCACTCCTGCCCCCGCCGAGGCCGCCCCAGAACACGAGCACCGCCCTCGCGGCGCGCGACGTGCTGGGCAACCCTCTAGCGCGGCTGACGGCGCGAGGGAGACCTGGACGCGGCTGACCTGTACGCGGCACGACCGCCGCCCAGACGAAGGACGGAACGCTGCACCCTGTCCAGGAAGCAGCAGTTCACCTTCCCCCGCATGGCTGGAGGAAGCCTCCGCAGGGCTGGAGGATGCCTTTCTCCCCCAAACGCTGGGGGAAGAAAAGGGTTACCGACCCACGTGGAGGCAACCCCCCACTCGGTGCGCTCCTTCGCCTCAGCCCGGATGACGAAAATCCTTGAAGCTGAGGGCGGGGTGGAGGCTGCAGCCCGGTTTGCTTCTCCCCACCAAACTGTCCATTGGTGAGGGAATGCAGCCGGGTTGCACGACGAGAATCCTTGAAGCCGAACGATGGCTGAAAAGGTACCGATCTCCACGAGGCCGCGCTCCTCCAACGACAGCAAGAGCAAGGCGAAGCTGGGGCACCCCATCCGGGGGCTCAAAAGGCGGAAGGGCGCAAGGCATGAGGGGAGGACGAAGGCATGGCCACTGCCTAGGGGATCGATCCCCCTTTTATAGGCAGACCTCCTCGCTTGCACCCCTTAGCGTCACGGGCGAAGTCCCCGCTGACATCCTCCAGGGTTCTCCCCCCACGACACGGGGGCTGGGACCCACACGTCATACGAGCTGACCCGAGGCACGAAGAAGGCGAACCGCCGCACGCAAGGCATGTAACCGTCCCGCGGTTACAAGCACTCCTCCATCTTCACAGAAACCGGTGGTCGAAAGGGTGGACTGCTACGCGACAAGCGTCCAACTGCACCACGACTGTGCACCCCTTCGGCTTCGTCCACATCCGGTGGACCAGCGCAAAGGAAGCGAGCCCGCATGTCATGTAACCGGCGTGCCGGTTACGATGTGCAAGAAGCTCCACCGCCACTCATGCCAATGCTGCGCCTCCTCGACTGCGGGACCAGTACCGCGACTCGAGGTACCCCTGCGCATGACCCAGCAGTGCCAATTAAAGGCAACGGCCATGGGTTGGTCAGCCACAGGGCAGGCACGACAGTCAAAAGTGGGCCGACAGTAACTGCAGTGGCAGACGAACGGAGGCAGCAGTCATGTCGCCTGCAGGCTCGCGTCCCCTCCTGAAACGACGGGAGAGCCCTCCCTCACGGCGTGAAGACGACGCGCCCGTGCCCCATTCCTCGAATGGCTCGCACGCGCAACGGGCGCCACGTGAATCACCCATCCCATCGCATCAACTCCCCGACGGAGCAGGCAACACCTCTGGCAGGCGACACGGGCGTCGCTTCGTCTTCGCCATAATGACCGTGTCAAAAAAGGTGCGCCACTTCATTTAAAATTCATATCCTTCCCCTCCTCCTCCTCTCTCTCTCTTGCCACAGGGACCAGGAAAGGAGACGTTGTGGAAAGGATCCTTCCTGGTGAAGGAAGCGGGCCCCAAGCCCTCCTACTGATCAGGGGTTCGAAGGCTGGCCCCTCGGAAGGGTTCGACAGCCGCCCCAGAGCGCCCGGGCTCCGCGCCCATTACTGATCAGGGGTTCGTAGGCTGGCCCCTCGGAAGGGTTCGACAGTCGCCCCAGAGCAAGCAGAGTGAGGGATGACTCTGGGTACGTTCGATACATAACCAAGGCTCGGGCTACGCTCCCGAGGTACCCTAGGACATTTCCGAGACCAGCGGGAACGATTTGTAACGGAATCCCACAGGAGGGAGGCATCGAGCCCTCAGACCCTGTCGAAGGGGTCTGGGTCTGGCGAATCACCCGCAGGTACTTTTGGAGCGCACCTCTGGGCTACAGCCGACCCCTAACGAACGGGGCACGGGCGTCCACTCGGATCACCCATTAGCAGCTCACTGGAAACACCATGTTCGGTGCCCTCCGAGGGCAACATGGCGCTTTCCCCCCTCCTCCTTGCGGAAAGGCGACGCAGGGGCGTAAATAAAAGTCGGGAAAGTCCTTGATCGTCCTCTCGCTCCGTGCAGAGGCTCGGGGGCTGCTCTCGCACCCGGCAACGGCCAAAACTGTTGACAGCGTCAATAAACCAGCCTGATAACTTGGAACCCGACCATGCACCCGGGCTACTGCTGGGCCGCAAGAGGGAACGACCAGACCGGCCGAAGCACCACGAAAAGCATTCAGACCTCAGAGGAGTCAAACCACTCCTCCGAGGCCTCGGGGGCTACACCCGACGGGTGCGCTCGCATGCACCCACCAGAACAAGGCAAAAAACCGAGAAAGGCCGGTCCCCTCACCGAAAACACGGCAAAAGCCTCCAAGCGAGTACCATCACTCCCTTCGAGGCTCGGGGGCTACTATCGGGTACCATAATTAGGGGTACCCCCAACGCTCCTAATCACGGCTAGTTAACACCCTCAGACCAACTGACGGGTGCGGTTCAAGCCAAGACTTCGTCTACCCGAAGGACGCGATCTTACCCGAGCCCAGCCTCGGGTAGGAACAGTGGTCCCAGACGAATTCACGCCTCGCTCGAGGGCCTCCTCAGACGACGGGCACCCCCTCGGCTCTCCCGAGGCCCCGCTTGGGCAGGCTTCGTCGTGAAGCAACCTTGGCCATACCGCCTCACCAACCGACCGCTTCGCAGGCGCATTAAATGCGGGGGATGCCTGACGCCGTATCCTGACACACGCGCCTCAGTCGGTCAGGCCGAAGTGACTGCAGTCACTTCGCCCCTCCTCTTTACTGTCCGATATGACAGGAAAACTGCGCCGCCCACTCCGCTCCGACTGCCGTGTCAGCCACCCCGGCAACAACTGACAACAGGTCACGATCAACCACCGAGCTCAAGCCTCGGGCGCAACTGGAAGCTCTGCCTCACCCGACCTCAGGCCCTAGCCTTGGGAGGAGGTCACTGCCTCGCCCAACCCCCAGACTCGGCCTCGACCCCGGTCTCGGGAGGAATCGCGTCCTCGCCCGACCCCGGCCTCGACCACAAGAGAAGTCTCCGCCTTGACCGACCACGGGCTCAGACTTACCGTGCTGATAGGGGATGCATCATTCCCCTACTCATAGCCTGCTTAGGCTACAAGGAACAAGATCGGCATCCCATCTGGCTTACCCCGGCGACGGGTAATGATGGTGCCCCGCGTGCGCCATGACGCCGGTGGCTCTCAGCCCCTTACGACAGCAAGGAGACGTCAGTAGGGTCCTCGCCGCGCTGCCAGCTGTGCTCCTACAGGACTCAGGCGCTCCTCCGGCAGCCATGCCATCACATGTACAGCGCCCAAGCTCTCCCCCGACAGCCACGTTGGCATGTACAAAGGGCTTAGGCACTCCACTACCGGACACGTTAGTACATAGCTACGCCCCCGCTGTACACCTGGACTCTCTCCTTGCCTCTATAAAAGGGGAGTCCAGGGCCACCCTGAAGGAGGTTCGGGGGGTTCGCGCGAGGGGAAGCGGCGTATGAGCCTCTCTCTCTCTCTCCCTCACGCGACGTGCTTGTAACCCCTACTGCGAGCGGCACCCCTGGTGCAGGATAATACAAGGCTTGTTCCACATCTTGTGTTCCATCCCGCGCCAACCCATCTGGGCAGGGACACGCAGCGACAATTTACTCGTCGGTCCAGGGACCCCCCCGGGGTCGAAACGCCGACAATATAAAACATCTAATTAATAATTATTACCAAAAATTATATAAACATTAATAACCTATTTTTAAATAAAAATAGCATATAATGACTATCATTACGACCAGTAATTTAATCCAACGCATCCAATCATTAAAACAAAATAATAGAAGTAGCGAATCAGCTTACCTAAATCTGACTTGGAATTCGCAGAAATAACAACGATAATAGGTTCAAGAAGTTCGTCGAATATTTGACGAGCGCCACGCGAGAATCGCTTCTTTACCCACTCTCGGGATTTCTTGATGACGCACGGAACGACGACAAGCTCGATAATGCACATGTGTGATAAGGCAAGGTCTGCAGAGATGTGCGCTAGAGAAGATGAGCTCGTGGTGTTGAGAGTCGGCGGCGTGGTTTGAGACGGCTGGGCATGCAAACGAGCTACGGACGGCCCTAGTGCACAGCACGACGTCGAGGGTCTGGTGACACAACTGCTATTGGAGGAAGCGCGGATGTGGAGCTCAGTACAGGACATGGCACGGTTCTGTATGGATGCGAGTAGGGAGCATCGTGCGCAGACGGGTCGTGCGACATGGACGAGCAGAGACAACGAACGGCGCGTGACGCTGCAGACAGTAGCTGGGCACAGGCAAGCAGTTGGGCCTGATGGGGAGGGCACGAACAAAGAGGTCGACGGCAAGGTTCGAGCACCGACGAACAAGCTGCAGCAGGGACCTCAGCAAGACGCGGCCATGGAGGAGAGAGAGAAAAGCAGGGGCATTGCGAGCTGGGAAGCAGGGAGGAAGCTGGGGGTCACGACGAGCTTGGGGAGATGGGCGTGCTAGAGCCGAGCGCCGGGAAGAAGAAATCCGAGCTGGACGTGACGAGCTGGAGAAGGACTCAGGGAGAGGGAGAGCTCGGCAGGGAGGAGAGGGAGGCTGCGACGACCATGGGAAGGGAGCATGGCGTGCCTGCAGCCGGCATGGAGAGCGACTCGGCTGGTGCTCCACGGAACAGCAGAGAGGAGTTGGCATGGGAAGGATAAGAAAGAAAGAGACGTGAGGGAGAGAAGTAGAAATAGGATTTTCCTTCTTTTCCATTTTTTTAGACTAAAGTGAAATACAGATATTTTGAGGTTATAAATCAGGGTCTAAAAGATGTATAAAAGGATCGACGAAAACAAGATCGACAATAATATTTGGACAGGATTTGATTTGATGAATACTCTGGAGTCATATGAATTTTAATCAGTTATTTATATCTGAAGTTGTAGATCTGAGCGAGAACAACAGACTAAATTAAAACAACATTTCGGCTACACATTTTTTTGGACTTTGAAATAGGATACCAAATCGGCTTACAATTATTCTGATTTCGGTTAATTCGGGTTCGGTTTATTTAAACAGTCTATCCCTAGTAGTGTCTCTACCAAATTCGTAGAGACTGCTCGAACAAGGGCGAAATACTTAGGTGGCCTTTTCAATCCGCCTTAATTAATTAATTTTAATTTACATTCGTTTCGGTTAAATTTAGACGAATTTTGCCCGCTATCCGAACATTCGACTAGAGAGCAATTCGATTAATAACTCTACGCCTTATATTTCTTGGATATGAACGCGGTCGAATTTATAACATTGAACACGTACCCGATAAATTTGAATAGCACCGGACTCGACATTTTGGAAGGTCGATAAAATCTAAACTTCACGAAATATTTTAGACAGTCTAGATAGTTGGAGACAGATGTTATATCGAAATCATGATAGGCGAGGATGTCTAGGATTTAGATATAGAGATTATTATTCTCATCGATAGCCCGTGCTTAAGTCGATACTCGTGGTCGAGCCAACGATAAACACCTAGGGTGTTACAGCCCTCCCCCTTTAAAGAATCTCGTCTCGAGATTTGGAGCGAAAGACTTCTAGGGTATAGAAGTATGTAACCCATGTTCATATCAGCGATAATCATAAGACAGTCCTGAGCGAAGGCGAGTGCCTCAGGATGTTGTTTCTCTAGTGGACATAACATGTATCGTCTTAGGATAATTTAGAGATGTCCAACAATAGAGACGATGTCTGCTAGAAGAACACATAAGGTTCTATGTGTGCAGTTTGTTTTTTCTGATGACACTGTACTATCTGAGTCTGTTGAGCGAGCGACTAATATGCGATTTTACCCAAACAGAACCAGATGCAACCTCTTGGGTAAAACACATAGAAAGAGGTTTACCAACAAGTGGTCACTTGAGGAATTCAAGTTCCAGGAAGATAATAAAAATTCGAGGAACGCATTAGTGAAGATGATCAACAAATGTTGACTTCACAATCAATCCACTTTATCGAGCACTAAGCATGGCTCGACTGGATCACTCATGCTGGAAAAGCACACGTGAGGCAATCGAGACGTGACTAGAGCGATGGCTAGGTGGTTACTGGCCGACTTAATCTTGATTCTTATACGTGCTTTCTTCAGGGTGGGTTGAACCAAAGTGAGTTTAGACAACTTGATAAAACGATCTCTAAACTCAACCTTCGTTCATTGGGCAGTTACAAGTTAATAAAATCAACTTGTTGAACTACTTTTGACATTGGGTAAGTCCTCTTAGTACCATCGGTAAGCCAAGGGTTAAGAGTTCACAATTTGCTAGCAGGAGATCATGCTTTTGGGTAGAAATCCATTTGGTCAGGTTGTTCATCCGTTTCTTCATGCGAGATGGATTATCCACTTGGTTAGGGAATACATGGATTAGGTAAGGGAGCGAATAAACAAACTCCTGCATCTCAGTGGCAGGGGAAACAAATCTCCATTTTGAGAGCTAACCAGCTGTTTTCCAACACTAAAAAGCTCCAGGGCTTCACCTTTACACAAAGAATGTAAAGGGAACTTGTATGAGTAGTCACTACCAAGATCAAAAGAAAAGAGACCACACATGAAAGTGGTATGCCCTTTTGATTCAACAAAGATGATAGATGTTGCTTGGTCACTTCGACAAACAACACCGAAATCGTTTCAAGGAAGAGATCTACGAAAGATAATATATTAGTGTAGTTCCACAATGGATCATGACTAGAGACCTCAATACCAGCATCGACGAGTAGCACAATCCTGTGTGCGCATTCACATGAGGCTCTCAGTTTCGCTGCGGCACCATAAGTCCTTAATCGCGACACCATTACCGAACTAGCACCAATAATGAATCTCACGTGGCAAAACTAGATATTGTGCCAAGATAACACATTGATATAGTTTCATAATGGATTACAATTACTAACCGCGATACCATCGCGTGCCGAGCAGCACAACCATGTGTGCGCACACACAGAAGGCCCTCGGTTTCGTCGTGGCACCGTCAGTTTTAGTCATAACGCCATTACCAAACTCAACCCATGAGAAACCTTACGTGGCACAATTAGACTGAGCAAGGATTGCAATATACAAAAATAGACTCCACTTGTAAGAATGGTTATAGGTAGAGAGCCAAATAGATCATGGCCCGATGAAATGAACAAGGCATGGCCACAACCTAAATTTGATAAAAGGGGTATGATGAGAGACTGTAACTTCAGCCCCAAGCATATCTCTATGCCCATCGCAGAGATCACAAGGCCAAGGATTAAGTTGATATGCCTTTGATAGACATGAGGAAACCAAAGGCATCAAATTCAAGAAAATGGTCGGACATGCTTTTCCTAGGTTAGGCTGATAAAACAATATTGCAATCTTCAAGAACAGGCAAACTGGAATAGAGACATCAGCTTGCATTAACTGAATAAGGATATGGTTTAGGATGGAGACATGGCTCGAGATTCTCGTTTTAAGCCTGAGTACACTTTAGGTCCAGCAAAGAAATTATCTAAGCATTTATTTGTATGAGTTTGGTCATAGAATGATAATGGAAAATTCAAATTTGGGTCTCGATTTACTAAATAAAAACATAGCCTAGTTTTCGGTTTAGGCAAACAAATTACCAACAATTCTATTGGCACAACAAGTACAAGAGCAAGCACATATAACACCTACATATTACCTAAGGAAACGAAGAATAGCTATTTCACTTACGTTCATAATACCGCATTACCCACATTATCTACAATCACCGGTTATTAGAATAAAGGTGAGAGAAGCATTTTGGTGTATAGGTGACAAACACAATGCAACAATCAGGATGCATTCTCGTCTTATTCGTCCTCACGAATTTTGCCAACATAATATGGCCATAGCGTTCTATATCGGTGGCATACTTACGACTCTCACGGTATTTTGCTAGTCGTCCACTACACATACGTTTTCGAGGTTAGTGTACCTGCAGAAAATTCCATTGCAGCCCAATTCCCATGATGCAGTTCACACATGACAGTTTATCACAGTTTATACTCCATATATTGCTATATGGAGGCTAGCTCATCATTAAGCGCCGAGCCACGCATAGGCGCCGTTGCCACACTTTACCCATAGGGCAACTCATTATGGTAACTCACCTTCTTACCTGAGCGTAGGTGCGTCGTTAAAGTACAATACACTTCTCTATATTCCCATGTCTGTATACCCATACACATCCATGGGGTACTGAATTCCCAGAAAAGTAATTACTCCACATCGTAGCTTTCGTATATACAAATGTAAAACATGTATATAATCAAGCGCTTTTCATGCTCTTCCCTAGATCGACGGTTGTTCGGTCATGCTCTCACATCTCACCTTACCTGGGCGTCGATCCATTCAAAACTGAATGGCCTCAAAATAACAATACACATGTATGCAATACCCACCCGATTATGGGTTATGGTTTTTGTCGGGTACCATAATTAGGGGTACCCCCAACACTCCTAATCACGGCTGGTAAACACCCTCAGACCAACTGAAGGGCGTGGTTCAAGTCAAGGCTTTGTCCACCCAAGGGACGCCACCTCACCTGAGCCCAGCCTCGGGCTAGAGCAGTAGTCCCAGACGAGTTCACGCCTCGCCCGAGGGCCGTCTCAGGCAACGGGCACCCCCTCGGCTCTCCCGAAGCACGGCTCGGGCAGGCTTCATTGTGAAGCAACCTTGGCCAGACCGCCTCACCAACCGACCGCTTCGCAGGCGCATTCAATGCAGGGGATGCCTGACGCCGTATCCTGACACACGTGCCTCAGTCGGCCAGGCCGAAGTGACCGCAGTCACTTCGCCCCTCTCTTTTAATGTTCGATATGACAGGAAAACAGCGCCGCTCACCCCGCTCTGACTGTCGTGCCAACCACCCAGGCAAAGACTGACAACAAGTCACGATCAACCACCGAGTTCGGCCCCGGGCGCAACACAAAGCTCCGCCTCGCTTGACCTCAGGCTCCAGCCTCGAGAGGAGGTCTCCACCTCACCCTACCCCCGGACTCGGCCTCGACCTCAGGCTCCGGCCTCGAGAGGACGTCTCCGCCTCGCCTGACCCCCGGACTCGGCCTCGACCTCGGTCTCGAGAGGAATCGTGTCCTCGCCTGACCCCAGCCTCGGCCTCAAGAGAAGTCTCCGCCTCGCCCGACCTTGGGCTCGGACCAACCGCGCCAACAGGGGATACATCATTACCCTATTCCTAGCCTGCTCAGGCTACAAGGAACAAGACCAGCGTCCCATCTGGCTTACCCCGGCGACGGGTAATGATGGTGCCCCGCGTGCACCATGACGCCGGTGGCTCTCAGCCCCTTACGGCAGCAAGGAGACGTCAGCAGGATCCTTGCCGCACTGCCAGCTGTGCTCCTACAGGACTCAGGCGCTCCTCCGACGGCCACGCTATCACGTGTACAGGGCTCAAGCTCTCCCCCGACGGCCACGTTGGCATGTACACAAGGCTTAGGCACTTCTCTGCCGGACACGTTAGCGCATAGCTATGCCCCCCGTTGTACGTCTGGACCCTCTCCTTGCATCTATAAAAGGGAGGTCCAGGGCCATCCTGGAGGGGGGTTCGCGCGGGGAAGGAGCGGACGAACGGGCTCCCGCTCTTTATCTCTCCCTCTCCCTCACGCGACGCGCTTGTAACCCCTACTACGAGCGGCACCCCTGGTGCAGGATAATACAAGGCTTGTCCCACCTCTTGTGTTCCATCCCGCGCCAACCCATCTGGGCAGGGGCACGCAGCGATCTCACTCGTTGGTCCAGGGACCCCCCGGGTCCGAAACGCCGATAGTTGGCGCGCCAGGTAGGGGCCTGCTGCGTGCTAACGAACACCTTCCCGTTGAGTTCCAGATGGGGAGTCTTCAGCAACCTCTTCAGCCCGGGATGGTGCTCCGCTTTGGGAGTCTCGAGTTCATGTCCCTCGACGGCAGCTACGACATGGTACTTCTCCCCCCGCGGTGAGACGACAACGACGGTTTCCGACTCGCCCGGCGGCGGCGAGCTCTACGATAGCATCTCCCCGCGGCAGAAGAGGAGCGCTCTAGTCGTCCCTGCCACCCTCCTCGCTAGAGGAGGCAGAGACAGGGCAACCATGGCCATGCAGGAGGCGGCACCTTGTCGGCTGTCGCACCAGAGCGAGTCGACGACGCCGGCACTCGCCCGGGGGACATGTCGGGCATTGTCCTCGCACCTGAGACGACGTCGGGTGTCACTTCCCCGCGACGTGTCAGCCCCAAGCGGACTGATGACGCCAGCACCCTCACAAAGGATCTGCTGGGCGTTACCCTCGTACCTGGGATGATGGTGTGCTCTGCCCTCGACGCGACTTCACCACCGTCCACCGACCAAGAGGTACCGTCCGTTTTCCATCCCGTACCTTTTTGGTTCAGCTTTGATCCACCTAGCGACCCCGCTACGGTGAGCGCCTTTGTAAAGGCGTATCCAAACCTTCCGGGGTACCACATGTGGTCGACCTGGGATCGACTGACAGCCGTCTCAACCTTCGGATCGGCGGGTTCCGAGGAAGAGGACGACCCCGACTCCGGTTGGGATTTCTCTGGCCTCAATGACCCCAGGGCCATGCGGGACTTCATGTTTGCATGTGACCACTGCCTCTCCGATTGTTCTGACGCTGGCCATGACCTTGACAATGAGGGTTACGGTCCAAGTCGCGAATGCTTCCACGTCGATCAGGGAGATCACAACGAAGGCAACCACCTCAGTATGCCGGAGGTTGACGATCCCCCTGGGCCCGCATCTCGCGTTGACATCCGGCAGGAGCTAGCTGTGGTCCCAGTCCCTGCGGGGGGTCAGGACATACAGCTCGAGCAAATCCGCGAGATGCAGGCCCGGGTCAACGGGGAAGCAGGCCGGCTTGTGCAGCTCCGACAGAACATCGAACGGGAGTGGGCAGGCCAAGCACTCGCCGGAGGAGCCTGTCATCGGGCCCAAGACATCCAACGCCGCATCATCGATAATGCCAGGGCAGTGCTGCCCCGGTCGTCAGCGGGTCTGGCCAGGACCTAGCTGCAGCGGCGATGCTACTTCGAGCCATGCCGGAGCCATCCACCACCGAGGGACGGCGTATCCAGGGTGAACTCAAGGATCTCCTGGAAGGCGCCGCGGTTCGACGAGCCGAGAGCTCCGCCTCCTGCAGGCGAGCTGACCCCTCGGAGCATCACGCGGTGTCCTCCTGACGCATTCGGGAAGCCTCGGTCCATCCCGAGCGCACGCGGGACGAGGCATCTGCCGCCCGGGATCGCCTCGGCAACGAGCACCGCCATCTCGACCATCGAGCCCGCCTCGACGAGAAGGTGCACCGAGGCTAACATCCCAGGCGTGGGGGACGCTGCAACAGCGAGGAGGATCGCAGTCCTTCGCCCGAACCACTCGGACCGCGGGTCTTCAGCCGAGCCATACGACGAGCGTCGTTCCCTACCCGTTTCCGAGCCCCGACTACCATCACCAAGTACTCGGGGGAGACGAGGCTGGAGCTGTGGCTCGCGGACTACCGACTGGCATGCCAGTTGGGAGGGGCGGATGATGACAACCTCATCATCCGTAATCTACCCCTTTTCCTCTCCGATGCCGCTCGAGCCTGGCTGGAGCATCTGCCTCCTGCGCAGATCTCCGACTGGGACGATCTGGTCAAGGCTATCGCGAGAAACTTCCAAGGCACGTACGTGCGCCCTGGGAACTCGTGGGATCTCTGAAGCTGCCGCCAGCAGCCAGGGGAGTCCCTCCGAGAGTACATCCGGCGGTTTTCGAAGCAGCGCACCGAGCTGCCCAACGTTACCGACTCGGATGTCATCGGGGCTTTCCTCGCCGGCACCACTTGCCGAGACCTGGTGAGCAAACTGGGGTGCAAGACTCCCACCCATGCGAGCGATTGATGGACGTCGCCACCAAGTTCGCCTCGGGTCAGGAGGCGGTCGAAGCCATCTTCCGAAAGGACAAGCAGCCTCAGGGAGAGCTGAAGAAAGATGCTCCTGAGGTGTCCGCCAAGCGAGGCACGAAGAAGAAGGCCAAGAACAAGTCGCAAGCGAAGCGTGAATCTCGTCGCTGTGGCCAAGCACAGGAACCCTCGGAAACCTCCTGGAGGGGCCGACGCGTTTGATAAGATGCTCAAGGAGCCGTGCCCCTATCACCAGGGGCCCATCAAGCACACCCTCGAAGAATGTGTCATGCTCTGGCGCTACTTCCATAAGACCGGGCCCCCGGCAGAAGATGGCAAGGGCCATGACAACGACAAGAAGGAGGGCGGCAAGGAAGAGGGGTTCTCGGAGGTCCATAACTGCTTCATGATCTACAGCGGGCAGGCGGCGAACGCCTCAGCTCGGCACCGCAAGCAGGAGCGCCGGGAGGTCTGCTTGGTGAAGGTGGCAGCGCCAGTCTACCTAGACTGGTCCGACAAGCCTATCACCTTCGACCAAGGCGACCACCCCGACTTCGTGCCAAGCCCAGGAAGGTACCCGCTCGTCGTCGATCCGATCATCGGCAACGTTAGGCTCTCCAAAGTCCTCATGGATGGAGGCAGCAGCCTTAACATCATCTACGCTGAGACCCTGGAACTCTTGGGGGTCGACAGGTCCGAGGTCCGGGCCGGTGCGGCACCCTTCCACGGGATCGCACCCGGGAAGCGAATCCTGCCCCTCAGACGGATCGACTTACCCGTCTGCTTTGGGACTCCCTCCAACTTCCAAAAGGAAGTTCTCGCCTTCGAGGTCATTGGGTTCCGAGGAACCTACCATGCGGTGTTGGGAAGACCATGCTACGCCAAGTTCATGGCCGTCCCCAACTACACCTACCTCAAGCTTAAGATGCCGGGCCCGAATGGGATCATCACCGTCGGATCCACGTACTGCCATGCGTACGGATATGACGTGGAGTGCGTGGAGTACGCTGAGGCCCTCGCCGAGTCCGAGGCCCTCATCGCCGACCTGGAACGCCTCTCCAAGGAGGCGCCCGACGCGAAGCGGCATGCCAGCAACTTCGAACCAGTTGAGGCGGTCAAGTCCGTCTCTCTCGACCCCAGGAACGACGCCAGCAAGAAAGTCCGGATCGGCTCCAAGCTCGACCCCAAATAGGAAGCAGTGCTCGTCGACTTTCTCCGCGCAAACGCCGAAGTCTTTGCGTGGAGTCCCTCGGACATGCCCGGAATACCGAGGGATGTCGCCGAGCACTCACTAGATATCAGAGCTGGAGCCCGACCCGTGAAGCAAACCCTGCGCCGTTTTGACGAAGAAAAGCACAGGGCCATAGGTGAGGAGATCCACAAGCTACTCGCGGCAGGGTTTATCAAAGAGGTATTCCATCCCGAATGGTTAGCTAACCCTGTTCTTATAAGGAAGAAGGATGGGAAATGGAGGATGTGTGTAGACTACACTGGTCTAAATAAAGCATGTCCGAAAGTTCCCTAACCTCTACCTCGCATCGATCAAATTGTGGACTCCACTGCTGGGTGCGAAACCCTGTCATTCCTCGATGCCTACTTAGGCTATCACCAAATCAAGATGAAAGAGTCCGACCAGCTCGCGACTTCTTTCATCACACCTTTTGGCATGTACTGTTACAGTACGATACCATTTGGTTTGAGGAATGCAGGCGCCACCTACCAGAGGTGCATGAACCACGTGTTCGGAGAACACATCGGCGGAACGGTCGAGGCTTATGTCGATGACATTGTTGTCAAGACGAAGAGAGCCTCCGACCTCCTCTCTGACCTTGAAACGACATTCAAGTGTCTGAGAGCGAAAGGCGTGAAACTCAATCCCGAGAAGTGTGTCTTCAGAGTCCCTCGAGGCATGCTCCTTGGATTCATCGTCTCCGAGCGGGGCATCGAGGCCAATCCGGAGAAAATCGCGGCCATCACCAACATGGGACCGATCAAAGATTTGAAAGGAGTACAGAGGGTCATGGGATGCCTTGCGGCTCTGAGCCGCTTCATCTCACGCCTTGGCGAGAAAGGCTTGCCTCTGTACCGCCTCTTAAGGAAGGCCGAGCGCTTCACTTGGACCCTCGAGGCCAAGGAAGCCCTCGGGAACCTTAAGGCGCTCCTTACAAATACACCCATCCTGGTGCCCCCCGCTGCTGGAGAAGCCCTCTTGATCTACATAGCCGCGACCACTCAGGTGGTCAGCGCCGCGATCGTAGTCGAGAGACGAGAAGAAGGGCATGCACTGCTCATCCAGAGGCCAGTCTACTTCATCAGCGAAGTGCTTTCCGAGACCAAAGTCCGCTACCCACAGATCCAGAAGCTGCTCTACGCAGTGATTCTGTCACGGCGAAAGTTGCGACACTACTTCGAGTCTCATCCGGTGACTGTGGTGTCATCCTTCCCTCTAGGGGAGATCATCTAGTGCCGTGAGGCCTCGGGTAGGATAGCAAAGTGGGTGGTGGAACTCATGGGCAAAACGCTATGATTCGCTCCTCGAAGGCCATAAAATCCCAGGTCTTGGCAGACTTCCTGGCTGAGTGGACTGACACCCAGTTACCAACAACTCCAATCCAACCCAAGCTCTAGACCATGTACTTCGATGGGTCACTCATGAAAATAGGAGCAGGCGCTGGCTTGCTCTTCGTTTCACCCCTCAGAAAGCATCTCCGCTACGTCATTCGCCTCCATTTTCTGGCGTCAAACAACGTGGCCGAGTACGAGGCTCTGGTTAACGGGCTATGCATCGCCGTCGAGCTAGGGGTCCGGCGCCTCGACGCTCGTGGCGACTCACAGCTTGTCATCGACCAAGTCATGAAGAACTCCCACTGCCGTGACCGGAGGATGGAAGCCTACTGCGATGAAGTCCGGTGCCTAGAAGACAAGTTCTACGGGCTGGAGCTCAACCACATCGCCCGACGGTACAACGAGACTGCGGATGAGCTAGCGAAGATAGCCTCGGGGTGGACGACGGTTCCCCCGGACGTCTTCTCCAGTGACCTACATTAACCATCCGTCAAGATCGACGACGCGCTTGAGCCTGAGGAAGCCTCAGCCCAGCCTGAGGTACCCTTGGCCGAGCCTGAGGTACCCTCGGCCGAACCCGAGGTACCCTCGGCCATCGAGGAAGAGGCCTTGCCCGTCGAGGGGGAACAGAATGGGGTCACGCCAGATCCGAACTGGCAGACCCCATACCTAGAATATCTCCTCCGAGGAGAGCTTCCCCTCGACAAGGCCAAAGCTCGGCGGCTGGCTCGGCGTGCCAAGTCATTCGTCTTGCTGGGTGATGAAAAGGAACTCTACCACCACAGCCCCTCGGGCATCCTCCAACGATGTATATCCATCGCCCAAGGACAAGAGCTGTTGCGAGAAATACACTCAGGGGCTTGCGACCACCATGCAGCACCTCGAGCCCTCGTGGGAAATGCCTTCCGACAAGGTTTCTACTAGCCAACCGCGGTGGCCGACGCCACTAGGATTGTACGCTCCTGTCGGGGGTGTCAATTCTACGCAAAGAAGATGCATCTGGCCGCTTAGGCCCTGCAGACGATACCTATCACCTGGTCGTTTGCTGTGTGGGGTCTAGACCTCGTCGGTCCCTTGCAGAAGGCACCCGGGGGCTTCTCGCACCTGCTGGTCGCCATCGACAAATTCTCCAAAGTGGATCGAGGTCTGACCCTTGACCAGCATCAGGTCCGAGCAGACGGTGGCGTTCTTCACCAACATCATCCATCGATTCGGGGTCCCAAGCTCCATCATCATCGACAATGGCACGCAGTTCATCGAAAAAAAGTTCCTGGACTTCTGCGACGACCACCACATCCGTGTGGACTGGGCCGCCGTGGCTCACCCCATGACGAATGGGCAGGTGGAGCATGCCAACGGTATGATTTTGTAGGGACTCAAACCAAGGATCTACAACGACCTCAACAAGTTCGGCAAGCGGTGGATGAAAGAGCTACCCTCGGTAGTCTGGAGTCTGAGGACGATGCCGAGCCGCACCACGGGTTTCTCGCTGTTTTTTCTAGTCTATGGGGCCGAGGCCGTCCTCCCCATGGACTTAGAATACGGCTCCCCGAGGACCAGGGCGTACGACGACCGAAGGAACCAGACCAGCCAAGAGGACTCGCTGGACCAGCTCGAGGAGGCTTGGGACGTCGCGTTACTACATTTGGCACGGTACCAGCAATTGCTGCGGCGCTACCACGCCCGAAGCGTTCGACCCCAAGGCTTCCAAGTGGGAGACTTGGTGCTTCATCTGCGACAGGACGCCTGAGGGCGCCACAAGCTCACTCCTCCCTAGGAAGGGCCCTTCATCATCGCTAAGATTGTGAAGCCCAGAACATACAAGCTAGCCAACGACCAAGGCGAGGTCTACAGCAACGCTTGGAACATCCAACAGCTACGTCGCTTCTACCCTTAAGATGTTTTAAGTCGTTCATGTACCTCGTTTACATACACAAAGTCTAACCGTCAAGGAAGGGTCGGCCTTGCCTCGGCAAAGCCCGACCCTCCCTCGGGGGCTAGAAGGGGGGAACCCCCTCTGCGTCAAAATTTTCCTTGGAAAAATTTTCTACCAAAACGACCTTTGTGCTTTCGACTTCCGTATCGATAGCGGGATCCTGAAAACGATGAGAGTACACGTAAGCGGCAAGGCCGACCGAGCCGAGGGGCTCCTACGCCTCCGAGATACGGATACTTGACTCATCACCTTCCGCGAGAAGTAACTCACGCTCGGATAAGCGATCCTGCTACCAGACAAGTCCAAACACTCGGGTAGAAAACAACTTTCGTGCTGTAATACCCAACTTGTAATTTGTGGAGGATAACCTAAAAAGAGAAATGATATTCCGTTGTATATATGTGGGTTATCCATATTTATCATTTCATGAGAACATCACATGAAAACAAATAAATAAATAACAAAAGACACCCAAAAATAAATCATGCTGGGATTTTATTTTGTGTGCATTATGTGACAACATAAAATAATGTAAAAAAAGATATATGTTAAAAATCCAAATTGGAATTAAATTCTAAAGGAAATTCTATAATTTGAGAAGAGAAAGAAATATCATATAATATAAATAAATTTATAAACATATAACTTCATCACATTTTGGTAAAACCAAGTGGAACAATTAGACTGGGTACAAACGTGCCACAAAGTTGGATTTAAATTGAGGTTTTGAAATTGGAATTCAAAATAAATAGAGAACAAAACAGGAAATTAGAAAAAAAAGAAAAAAAGGGGATTGGCGCGTGGGCTGAATCTCCTGTGCGCGGCCCGTTTATTTCCCCCACGCGTGCGGCCCACATCCGGCTCTCGCGCGACTCAACCTGGACGCGGGCGCTCTGCCGCGCGGGACCCGCTTGTCAGCGCATCTCCTCCCGTGCGCATCGTGCTCCCGTTCCTGGGGCCACTGGTTAGTCCATGCACGGTCTCGCTTTGGGCCACTGCCGTGTGGGGTCCGGCTGTCATTACCATCCTCTTGCTCTGAGCTCACCTCAACCGAATCCGCTGAATCCGCGTGGGCGCATAACAATCGATGCCTGGATTCCTCCTGCCGCTCCATCCGCTGACGCCAAGGTACCGAGTCCGCACCAACGGCTTCATCCTCATCCGTAGAATCCGTAGCCATCTCCTTTACCGCGTAACAAACGCCATGGATCCGCCGTTAGTGGATCTCAAACTGGTGATCCCCTTGGCATCGGAATCGTTTGGGACCATATAAGCACCCTATGACCCTCGCGCCAGGCATCCGAGTGATGGGGTGGCGCCACTGTCGCTTCGACCAGGGATGAGAAGCACAACACCACAACCCCACTGCATCGGCGAGCAGAGACAGAGAGGAGTGAGGAACAGAGAGAGAGATGTTTAGCCGCCGCTGCCGTTCTTGATGGGGGGCATCGATGAGACCTCGGCGTGCGTCTCTGAAGAATCGGGGGGATGCAAGGAAGCTTCCCCAACCACCAATTCGGCAAACGGACGGTCGGAGCTCCATCGATTTCTCGCCGTGTTCATCCTCGGCAGTGGATCCGCCTTGTGCCGCGTATGGTGCTCCTCTGCGCGTCATCCGTGGTGAGTCTGCCCCACTCTATTCGCCCTAATCGCCGCTGCGTAAAACATACCTCGGATCGGGTTTTGGGGTGCTACGCCATGGGTGGCAGGCGCGGTGGGCGGAGCGCCGCCGTGCGGTCATTCACGCCGTCAGCCTAGTAGCCGCGTGAGGAAGAAAAGACATCGGGTCGTTAATCTCATGATCAATGGCTCCAGATGAATGACTGTGTGCTGTGCGCGTGGCCGTTTGATTTCGCGCATGCGGCTTAGATTAACCTGTACAATGTTTTAGTAGGTAGATCTGTGCCGTCCATCTCGGATCGGATGGATCTGGGTTGATAGTTGGTACTTTATATCCGAACCGTTGATCTGCTATCGACCGGATCTGGGCGTGTAGCGCTTCGTGTCGTTGATCATCAACCCGATGGCTATGATTGCGTACCGGTTCACAGTTATGATGATCTAATCTGATCCGTAGGTAGTCGATCCAACGGCCAGAATCCCATGATACCCCTTCGGCGGGACATTTTGCGAAAAAGCCCTCGGGATTTTAATAAAATAACCCGCCATCCATTATAGTGATATGATCATCGCGCTTGGGTCCTGGAATTTTATTGTGACCCCCTGGACTTCTGAAAAATAGTGTCCCCAGTCCAGCAGCCATGGGAAATTTAGAATTTATTTAGAAAATGATTTTTAGTATAAAAATAAATCCAGAAACTTATGTAATTCATAGAAAATCCATTCTAGCTCCAAATTAGTCCATTCCAGTTCCTATAATTTTGTAATAATGTTGTTTATCACATAGTACCACTGTTTTGACATGAATGTTGCAATAAAATTTATATCCTATTTAATCTTGTACAAAACACATAAAACCTGCAGAAATTCATACCTTAAAATATATAACTCCAAATTGATTCATTTCAGTGGCATTTATTTTGTTTAAATATTGTTTATCACCTAGTACCTTTACCTAACCATGAAACTTGATTTAAAATTATTCACATGAATTACTCTATTCTAGGTACTTAATAACTACATAAAATCATAACTCGGTGACCGTAACTCCGAATTTAGTGGTTCTTGTTTCTACGATCTCGTAACGTCACGTAGATTATTATTATGCAGTATATACTTATGTTTGGTGTGATGTTAATTTTATCTATACCATGTTTGTTTGTATTGCTACGACTAGCGCGTGGACACGTGTCATCTGAAAAGCAAGTTGGTAACTGGAATCTCAAGTGCCAGGCAAGTTGTGCCCTTGATTCACTTTTGTTACCCAATAATGTTCTTTATAATCATTTACCATGCATAGGTTTAATTTTGATGGGACCCAATAGGTCACCCTAGATTGTTTATCTCATTACCTTGTTTACCCCTCAATCACATGGGTAGTTTTTGCTATTGCTTTATATGGTTTTGGGATAATTATTTCATTATATCCATGTTCCAATTGTTATTGTTATTCTACTTATGTTCATGTCAAGATCATTATATTATTGTTAATTGGAACAAGGAGCTTAACTTGAGAAACACGTGCCACCATAAGGGAGGAATGGGACCCCTTGGCTGACTAATTAGGAAAGCTAGTGGAAGACTACCTTACCCGAAAGGGGCAAGGGCAGTAGGGGAGTGGTCAGTGTAGGGAGGTCCTTGGTTGATTTTGCTGCGATGGCAGTCAGACAAGAACCCTGCATTGGAGCTTCCCATAAACTGTAGCGGGTTTTCGGAAGCTAGTGGAAGTTTGTAAAGGCCTCGTAGTGGATCCCTAGCCATTCACCTTGGTAGTGTCTAAGGGCCTAGCTAACCCTGGCGACATGGAAACACGACTTGTGGGTAAAGGGTACAACCTCTGAAGAGTGTAAAACTGGTATACTAGCCGAGCTCACGGTCATGAGCGGCTCAGGACTCTCCGATAATTAATTTATGGAACTTAAATTCAATTTGTCATTTGCATATGCATGGGATTATTTATTAATTTTGTTCTATTATTTTATTATGGCTTGGTATTCACTTACACTTAGTAATTGCTAATAAAATTTGACCAACTTATAAAAGCAATGCTCAGCTTTAACCCCTACTGTTGATAAGCCTTACACTTCATGATCTCCCACCTTTGGTGAGTTCATGCCACATTATTCCCCACAACTTGTTGAGCGATGAACATGTGTGAGCTCACCCTTGCTGTCTCACACCCCCCACAGGAGAAGAACAGGTGGTTCAGGAGGAGCCACAAGGCGAGGAGTTCGATCTGATCTAGGTGGCGTTTCTCAGTTGGCATTGGCGCCAACGATCCTTAGTTCGTGTTATATTTATCTTTTATTTTGTAAGACTTCCGCTATGTAATAAATACTCTGATGTTATTGACATTTATCTCTATACACTCTGTTATTATATATGTTGTCTTCTTGGCACATGTATGAGATGCACCTGACTTTGTTCCTTAAAGCCGGGTGTGACACGTGCCTTCTCGACTGTATCAATAACAGAATCCTACGACCAAATGAGAGTGCACGTAAGCGGCAAGACCGACCAAGCCGAGGAACTCCTACGCCTCTGGGATACGGATACCTCACTCATCACCTTCCGCGAAAAGTAACTCTCGCTTGGGTAAACGATTTTGCTACTGACAGACAAGTCATGATGCTCGAAACAAGAGGAAAGAAAACGCAGCTTTTTAACACGACGATAAAGTGTTTAGGCCTCAGCGGCCGCGAAAAAGCATGTGCACGCTACAGACAAACTATTCCTGCAGGTTCGGGCATCGGCAGGGGGAGCAGCAGCACCCTCGGTGTTGTTTCCACCCTCAGCGGAACCTGGCTCGGCCACGGGTGGCGACCCGGGCGAAGGGACCTCCACCCAAGGGAGGGCGCCAGCACCGCGCCAGCAGATGTCTTGGCCGAGCTCCAGCGGCTGCTGCCACATCTTCCTCGGCCTGGGAAGCCGCCAGCTCCTGGGCCGACGAAGTCTCTTTCCGAGCCGACTCCGCCTCTATCCGCGCTAACACCGTCGCCTCCGGCTCCGGCTCGTCGTAGAGCAGCCGAGGGTTCTAAAAGCTGAGCAAAAGAGGCCTAGAGCGGCAAGGCCGACCGAGCCAAGGGACTCCTACGCCTCCGGGATACGGATACCTCACTCGTCACCTTCCACGAAAGGCAACTCACGCTCGGTTAAGTGGTTTGGCTAGCCAACAGGCAAGTCCCAGTGCCCGGAATGAGGAAGAAACACAGCTTTATACTCGAAATACTCAAATGTTCAGGCCTCGACAGCCACAAAGAACAAACACATATACTTGGGGTAACTATGCTACACAGACTTAGACATCGGCAAAAACCCGATATATGTCTAAGTACTTGAAGCGGTTACATTTTGCTCCGGCAAAAACCCGGTATATCTCCTCACGAACGGGACTCCGGTTCCGCTCCCGTGGGTATGAACTACCTCCACACCAGAGGGCCTGCGGGACCACAAATTCCAGGTGGCCCGCCGGCGACCACTACACCAGCAGCGACAAGACCCCCGCTTCGGGCGGCTAAACAGCAGCAGTGATGACCTCAGGGCCGATGCTGTGACGGAACCTCCCAAGTCATTAGGCCCACCTACAGTTGTTCTTGTCCAACAAACATCAGACAACCCTATAGATGTTCCTGAATCACTTGACAAGTTTGGTATCTACTTTCTTACCTTTCCAGGAACGTTTCACCCGTCTTGCAGACATTACAGAACATCGGAGATATCGAAATGCGGAAGTGATTACATAAACTTACATTTATCTAGAAAGTAAGATCAAGTTACTTATTACAGACCAGAGTTATAAAACGAGTGCTGAGTAGTATTATTACAATACCAAGGGAGGCAAAAGCTCCTCCCGATAAGTTCTTACATAAAAGTTTCTTATGGAGGACCATGTCCTCCCGCAGCTTCATTCCTGTTTTTCTTCATTTGGAACCACCTTGGTACAAAAGAAACAAAAATTTGCTGCTTCCTCACCTAAAAACAACGAGGGAATAAACCCTGAGTATGGAATTACTCAGCAAGTCTTACCCGACTAAAAAAAGACTCTCAAGGGTATGCTGGTTATAGGGGAGTCAAGGTAAGGTATCTCAAGTTCAAAGACTCTGTTTTGCATAAATGCTTACTAAAAGTGGATCCTTAAAAATCCAGTTTTATTGTCAAGTTAGGTAAACTTACCTATATCTAGAGTTCTTGCTAACCTAGTTCAATCACTTGTCCTGCACTAGCCAGTTTCTTATCAATCCCTTCACCTTTAGTGGAATTCTACGTATAAGTCAGTGACCAAGTCTCCATAACCGCGGAGGTACGGTGATCCGAATCGATTATACTCAGTTGAGGATCTCTGATCACACGACATATGTAGCACTTAACCCTTGCATATGTCAACCCGCCACCGGGGTTCTTAAGACCAGATCAGGTTCACGCAAACCGAGAGCACAGATACACCACCGTCCAGCCTCTTGCCACGGAGGGTACACGCTACTCTCGCCACCGCTCCACGCCCATTTCGTGTTATCTTATTCTGGCCTTAATCTGCCCAAGGCAAGGCTTACCCATGACGAGGCATGTGACCAGTTAAAGGGTCCTCGGTCATCAGGCCTACATCGACACGGTCCTTAATCGACTCAGACAGAGACACTACACCGAGACTCTCTTCTCGTGCAAGTCACCCGCCCGGTCTCAGCTTAATCATTTAATCCCAAAAACTTGGTACCTGGCAGAGGTACATCTTTTCCGATGTTGAATCCATCACGGCCGTGATGGATTCACCATCAAATTTTATTTTCAAAAACATCCACCCACTTTGCCAAACATCTTTTGTAAAACAAAACCTTCTGTTTTGCTAGAGCAATACTAAGCATAGTAAAAACTTTTTGTAAAACAGGGTACCAAGGAAGGTAATCAAAATCAAGGAAGGTAATGCAGGAATTGTTTAGCAATCAACTCTTATTACTTAATGCAACAAGCAAGTAAGAAAGATTTTAAAAACATCAAGGAAGGTGGCAAATGCACCGGGGCTTGCCTTCGTTAGTAGGTGAGTCAGGCTCAGGCCCACAGATGTCAAAGTAGAGACAAGTCTCTGCCTGAGATTCCAAAGGTGGTGGTGCCTTCTCTTCAGTCACTTCGATCTCTTCTTCGTTTTCTAAACATAATCATGTATATAAGAATGAATGCCATGTAATGCTCATGAGAGTGCAAAGATAATAAGAATTTATTATCTAAGGTCTTGAATACAATTTTCCTTCACGGAACTCCGAGAACTTAGGGTTTCCGGAGTAAGTAAAGAAGTTCACAGGGCAGGGGGGTTTGGGTTCTAGTTATCAAACAAGGTCCAAATCAACCCCAAATTCTACCCAAGGCTTCTAAATAATATATAGAACTCATATAAAAAGTTTGATCATTTTTGGAATTACCATTTATCTTCTAAAAATCCAGAACTAATGGTTTAAACTAGTTTAAATGCTTTAAAATTCCTTATTTAATCTAAAAATCATGAAACTATTTTTATTAAATACAATGGAAAATAAGAAGTCTAGGAAAATTGGTTTCACAATTTTAGGATTTTTCTACAATTTATAACAGATTTCCAAAGCTCTACTGAAAAAGAAAAAGAAAAAGATCAAATAGTACTGGGCTGGTTTTAGCCCAGTCGGTCCAACACCAGAGGGAAACGCGCGCACGCGCCCGCGCGCTCTGGCGACTTTGCACAGTGGCCCTCGGGTTTCTGGCTAACTGTGAACGAGTTCTTTCACTATTTCTTGTGTCGCTGACAGATTGCAGAAAAGTCCTCCGGTTTCTATGCCTTCGCAGGGGGAAGTCCTCGACGGTGCTTCGCACGGGAAGCTTATCTTCAGCGAGCTAGACCGGCCGGAGGGGGCCAAGACCGGTGCTCCCGAGCGGCAGACACAAACCTGGATCTACCCCGACCGTTTCCCCCAACATAATTTCATTAGTGGCCAATCGGTTTGCTCTGGCCACGGTGACCGTAAGCATTGCGGACAGAAGAAGGTGTTCCCGGTGATCTAAAGCTACTCCGTGCAAATTGGTGGTTCGACAAGCATCACAGAGCTATGAGAAGGCTCAAACGAGGGAGAGAGGAGGATGAACTGACCGGGATGGGGCTGGCCGCGGTGAGGTTAGTTTCGCGGTGGCGGAAACCCGAATTGGGGAGAAACCAAAATTCAAGCTCCCGGATGCACGGTTGCTAGTGATTCTTGGTGGTGGGGTGGGTGATGATGTTGCAGAGCTAGTGGAGGGCTCAATTTATAGGAGGCTTCGACGGTGGCCGAGAATTTTAACGGGGATTGCGCGGCGGTCGGAAGGATAGGAAAGTACTAGCGCGCGTGAACCCGTGTCTAACGTCGTGGCGACCTCACCGGCGACGATGGGATGGCCATAGAGAGTCACGGCGACGTAGTGGAAAGGCAGAGCCACGCGGCACAAGGCCGAGAGGCGGCGGTTCACCGGCGAGCCAACCTGCACCAGCCGCAAAACAAGGGAGCTACGACAGTGAGTCACCGGAGCTATCCCCAGCCGTCGAGCGACAACCTGGCAGACTTATCTAGTTACTGACGACGTGAATCACAACGGTGGCGGCGTGAATCTTTGCGCAGAGATGTCACCGGCAGTGCGGATCCGACGCTGGCAGTCTGATCTTTATCGGGCTACTGTACCATCGAAGTGGGATTCAGTTGGCCTGACAGTCAATGTTTAGGCTTGATTTGCTCACAAATCCCTATGGTAACATAATCTATGCTCTGCAGCAAAGTTAGAGAGCTACAAACCAGCAATAATTCGACTATAGGGATTGAACTCATTTGAGCACTAGATCAAGGTTGAATTTAAACCCAAAGATGGCTCTGTCACACTGAAAATCTGAATGTCAGAGTGGAACCAGCCTGACAGCCAGACTTTAGGATTAATTATCTTCAATTTATTCTTAACAACTGAGCTCACATTCTTTAGCAAAGTTGTTCTCCTATGATTGGTCTACAACTTTGATGTGGTACCCTAGGGCAAAAACCCTATATTTTGAAAGTTGCAAGGCTCCAAAGTTGAGCCCAAAACTCTGAATTTTAGACTTAGGTTGAAATAGAGGTCAAGTGGTTCTTTTTGCAAATTAGTCCAAAACTTGGGTTTGGCTTGTAAATCTTTCCAAATGTGAACCATGTGACTTTATATAATTTAACATAATAGTTTTTACACTTTGGTCCAAATGTGCACAATTTTTGCACATAGGCCCCTAAGGTTTGGACTTAGGGTTTTCTAGGGTTCAAATGGGGTTTTTAGATATCTCAGGGGTATAAGTGTGATTCAAGTTCATTCTTGGGAACATTTTATGACTATTCCCCTAAAGCTTTTAGGTTTTCTCCACTTGGGTTAGGTTTTACTCCTTTAATCCCTATTTAGGGTTAAGTTCCCTATCCAGGGTTCTATTTGCAAAATGCTATAACAATACAACTTGTTTGAAATTTTTACCTAGTGAATGCACTCTAGGTGTGTCAAACATATGCAATGCCAATGTTTATGATGTCATGCTCAAGTTTTAGTTGCAGTAACACCAGGGGTGTTACATCCTTCCCCCCATAAAAGAATCTCGTCCCGAGATTAAAGGTCCTAGGGTAAGTAATGGAAAAGGAAATGTGTCACATTTTTATTTCCTTATTTCTGGTACAAGGCAGGGGTGGTGTGGGGTTCACTCCTTTATTACAACAACTATACACACTTTACAAATTACATGAGGCTAAAAAGCCTGGGAAATTCTTATCTAAAAAGTCTTGAGTTTCCCATGTAGCCTCATCTTCAAAATGTTGGTTCCACTGTATCTTGTAAAACTTGAGAGTTTTTCTCCGGGTAACCCTGTCCTTTTGATCCAATACCCGAATGGGATGTTCGGAATATGTCAAGTCTGGTTCAAGGACAACATCTGTCACCTCAACGGTTCGATCTGGTACCCGAAGACATTTCTTCAATTGTGACACATGGAAAACATTATGTACAACAGACAAGGTTTCGGGGAGCTGAAGTCGATATGCCACTGGTCCACATTGCTCAAGTACAGGGAATGGACCAATGTACCTGGGTGCAAGCTTCCCTTTTATCCCAAAACGCGATACCCCCTTCATTGGTGAAACCTTCAGGTAGACATAATCCCCTTCAAGAAAATACAAGGACATTTGCCGTTTGTCTGCATAACTCTTTTGACGAGTTTGGGCTTTCTTCATATTATGAATTATTTTATGAACCTTTTCTTCGGTCTCTTTCACCATATCAGGCCTGAAGAAGTACCTTTCACCAGGTTCAGACCAATTTAGTGGAGTACGACATCATCGTCCATATAAAGCTTCAAAAGGTGCCATCTTGATACTTTCTTGATAGCTATTATTATATGAAAACTCCGCTAAAGGCAAACATTCATCCCATTTTTGTGAGAAGTCCAGTACACATGCCTGCAGCATATCTTCAAGTATTTGATTAACTCTCTCAGTCTGTCCACTTGTTTGAGGATGATAGGCCGAACTGTGGAGCAATTTAGTACCCAGGGCTTTATGAAGTTCTTCCCAAAATTTGGATACGAATTGAGGTCCACGATCCGACACTATAGTCTTTGGAACACCGTGCAAACTGAGAATGCGAGCAATGTATAATTCCGCATAGGTAAGAACCAGGTAAGATGTCTTGACTGGCAGAAAGTGAGCAACTTTTGCGAGCCGATCAACATTAACCCAGATAGAGTCATACCCTTTTGCAGTCCTGGGCAATCCCACAATAAAGTCCATACTTATGTCTTCCCATTTCCATGTTGGTATTGGTAGAGACTGTAATGGACCGGCAGTTTTCAAGTGTATGGCCTTGACATGTCTGTAGGTGTCACATCTGGCCACATAGCGTGCAATCTCGACCTTCATTTTCGTCCACCAATAATGTTGCTTCAAGTCTTGGTACATCTTAGTGCTTCCGGAATGAATAGAATAGCGACTAAGATGTGCTTCATCAAGAATTTGCTAGCGGATCTCTTCATTCTTCGACACCACTATGCGGTTACTAAACCATACAATGCCTTGATCATCTTCTTTGAAACATTTGGCTTTTCCATCCCTTATCTTCTCACGAATGTGTTTCATACCCTCATTATCTCTTTGAGCATCAATTATCCTTTGCAAGAGGACTGACTCAAGCTTTAGCTGACTTAGGGTTCCTTGTTGGACCATTCCCAGGTTTAGCTTCTCCATCTCCTGACATAATGTATTGTCAGAAGTCTTCACCGTAAGACAGTGACAGAAAACCTTACGGCTAAGTGCATCTGCCACCACATTGGCCTTGCCTGGGTGATAATGAATTTGCAGTTCATAATCCTTAATAAGCTCAAGCCATCATCTTTGTCTCATATTCAATTCTGACAGGGTGAAGATATACTTCAAGCTTTTATGATCTGTATAAATGTGACAGATATTACCCAGCAGATAATGACGCCAAATCTTCAAGGCATGAACCACAGCAGCTAGCTCCAGATCATGAGTTGGATAATGCTCCTCATGCCGGCGCAACTGCCTTGAAGCATACGCAATTACTCGGCCTTCTTGCATTAACACACAGCCGAGACCACTGCCTGATGCATCACAATAAACATCAAAGGGTTTAGTGATATCCGGTTGAGCCAATACCGGAGCAGTGGTTAATAGTGTCTTCAATTGTTCAAAAGCTTCATTACACTTGGAAGACCAATTGAATCTAATATCATTCTTCAATAAACTTGTGATTGGCTTCACAAGCTTAGAAAAATCTGGTATAAATCGACGGTAATATCTAGCCAGTCCAAGGAAACTTCGGACTTGATGAACAGTGGTTGGGGGTTTCCACTCCAAAATGTCCTTGACTTTGCTGGGATCTACTACAATCCCCGTGGCAGATAGAACATGTCCCAAAAACTGAATTTCCTCTAGCCAAAACGCGCATTTGCTGAACTTGGCATACAACTGATGTTCTCTCAGGCACGTTAACACGATCCATAAATGTTGAGCATGCTCCTCTTCATTTTTGGAATATATTAGAATATCGTCAATGAAGACCACCACAAACTTGTCCAACTCGGGCATGAACACCGAAATACATGAAGTGGGCAGGAGCATTTGTCAATCCGAAAGACATTACCAGATATTCAAATAATCCATACCGCGTAGTGAACGCGGTCTTTGGTATATCCTCGGGCTGAATACGGATCTGATGATAGCCCAATCTGATATCAATTTTGGAGAATACCCTCGCCCCGATCAGTTGATCAAATAAAATGTCAATCCTCGGAAGAGGGTACTTGTTCTTGATAGTGACCTCATTCAGGGGTCGATAATCCACACACATCCGTAAAGTTTGATCCTTCTTCTTGACGAATATGGCTGGACAACCCCATGGTGACGAGCTTGGCCGGATGAATCCTTTCTCAAGTAGATCTTGTAATTGAATCTTCAATTCTGCCAACTCATTTGGAGGCATTCGGTATGATCTTCGATAAATGGGAGTCATACCGGGCTTCAACTCAATTACAAATTCTACATTCCTTTCAGGTGGCAATCCAGGCAAATCCTCTGGAAAGACATCGGGAAACTCGCATACTACCGGAATATCCTTGATTTCCGGTATAATAGCTTCATAAACTCTGCCAGTAGCTTGGGTTGGAATGGGGATAGGCAATAGACTTTCTTCTTGATTATGACTCAACCTGATGGTTCTCTGATCAGTGTTGAGAGTTGCTTTATGTTTGGCTAACCAATTCATGCCCAAAATGACATCTATGTCTTGGCCTTTCAGAACGATCATATTGGTAGGAAAGTCCCGTCCGGCCAATGATACGGGCACTTGATAGGCCACTTCTCTAGTAAAGATTTGTCCCCCAGGTGAGTGAATTTTAAACCCCTCTTTTGATTCATGGCATGAAATGCAATGTTGCTCCACAAATTTCTTGCTAATGAATCTACGCGAAGCACCAGAATCAAAGAGAATGACTGCAGGATGATTGGCCACGAGGAACGTACCCATCATTACCGGCTCTCCGTCCGGTGTAGTGGCCACTTGCGTATAATATATGCGTCCCGTCTTCTTGATATTTTTGCTCGAAGTATTTCCCTTGACTTGAGATGAATTCCTAGATCCTTGCTGATTATTTGACTGGTTTTGCTTTGGATAAGGGCAATCCTTAATGAAATGCCCAGATTTGCCACAATTGAAACATCCAGTCGATGAACTGGGCAGAGCAGGGAATCGAGTGCCTGGGGCACCCGGCTGACTTGGAGCAGTGGGGCATTATTGGGACGAATAAATATAGGTTGCTTAAAAGGGAAGGAGGGTGGACGAGAGCGATTCTGGTTGGAAGGCCGGAGAACAAACTGTTGCCTTTTCACCGGGCCCTGACTAGGCCTGTCACCTCCAAAACCCTTAGATTTTCCGACACCTGCATACTTCGCTTCCACTGCCAATGCTGTACTGACAGCTCTTCCATAAGTAAGATCTATGCAGGTTGCCATCTTTCTTTGCAGTCGATCATTTAAACCTCTCATAAAACAATTCTTCTTTTTCAAATCGGTGTTCACTTGATCGATTGCATACTGCGACAGATGATTGAACTTATTGAGATACTGATTAACAGTATCCCCTCCTTGCTTCAGCTTCATAAATTCTTCTTGCTTCATGTGAAGAACACCTTCTGGGATATAGTGTTCGTGGAAGGCTACCTTGAATTCTTCCCATGTTATCTGATGATTGGCTGGTTGAACGGCCACGAAATTTCCCCACCAGGTGCTGGCAGGGCCGCGCAGTTGCTGGGCTGCAAATAAAGGCTTCTGAGTTTCAGAACAGCGCAGAAGTCCGAATTTTTGCTCGATAACCCGAATCCATTCACCGGCTTCTAACGGGTCTTTGGCTTTGACAAACAGCGGTGGACGTGTCTTTGAGAAGTCCAAGTACGAGGTTTCACGGGGGCCCTGTTGATAACCCCGCCCGCCTTGTTGCTGAAACTGTTGACCCGCCATCTCTCTCAGAAAACGGGTATTATCCGCGGTTGCATTTACCAAGGCGGCAATCACCTCGGCAAGTGTGGGAGGGACAGGAGGTGGATTTGGGGTAGACTCCCTCCCACTAGAGGTTCCAGCTGCATCCTGTGATCGGGTCTTGGACGACATATGTGGCAACAAACATTTGAAAGCAAATATAATATGCCAAAGACAAAACCATCCAATTTACATTACCAAAAAGAGTAATGTTACAGACTCGATTTTTTTACAACAGGATACATTACCCAGTATACAATAGCACTACCTATTATACAATAGTACAACCTACAATACACTACTTCTATTCCTACTACTGCACCACTACTCCTGCTTTTGGTTGCTCCTGGCAGCCTCGTCGTCAGGTGTGGGAGACCATTCATCGACCAGCCTCATAGAAGGAGGAGGCTTAAAAAGGTCTAGCTCACCACCAAGTGCTTCTCCCGCAACGTGCGAGGGTCCGGCTTCCGACCCGACAGGATCCGTAGGTGCACTAGGGTGTAGTTGCGAATACAATACATGGACTTCCTCATGTAGGGTATTGCAATACGCCTACAGATTGTCAATGGCAGCGCTAAGTTCTTCGACTCGGGCTCGAGCCTTTGCTTCCTTAGCCCAAGCCACTGAACGAGACTGTACCGCCCAATCGAGCGCTAAACCCCGATCAGCAAGCTGATCTTGCAGGCGGCGGATGTAACTTCTTAATTCATTTATTCTGTCGCCATCCGCGACCCATAAGCTGGTCCTGCGTTGCAGTTCCGTTTGAAGCTGATTCACTCGGGCTTCAAGATCCCCAATTGGATCATTGCTTCCGCTACTACTATCCTCATCTCGTGGGGCAAGTTGATGACGAGGTACACCAATTGGGCCAGTTGACTTACGCGCGGTCTTCCTTGTGCGCGGCGGCATTTCTCTAGGGGAAAAATTTTATTAGTATGGTTCTTAGCATGATGCATGTATAATTACAGAACCAACCTTAGTTGATTCATACCTTCTATACATTGCACTCCTCCTATCTGGTCTTTCATAAAGATTCTTCAGATAAAAGGGATAAGAATAGAAGAAATCTTTCTAGGTAAGTTTTTAGAAAATCCTTTTGAAGATGCCTCATAATATCTGCAAAGAAGGGATTCGCTCCGATACCAGCTGTGACGGAACCTCCCAAGTCATTAGGCCCACCTACAGTTGTCCTTGTCCAACAGACATCAGACAACCCTGTAGATGTTCCTGAATCACTTGACAAGTTTGGTATCTACTTTCTTACCTTTCCAGGAACGTTTCACCCGTTTTGCAGACATTACAGAACATCGGAGATATCGAAATGCGGAAGTGATTACATAAACTTACATTTATCTAGAAAGTAAGATCAAGTTACTTATTACAGACCAGAGTTATAAAACGAGTGCTGAGTAGTATTATTACAATACCAAGGGAGGCAAAAACTCCTCCCGATAAGTTCTTACATAAAAGTTTCTTATGGAGGACCATGTCCTCCTACAGCTTCATTCCTGTTTTTCTTCATTTGGAACCACATTGGTACAAAAGCAACAAAAATTTGCTGCTTCCTCACCTAAAAACAATGAGGGAATAAACCCTGAGTATGGAATTACTCAGCAAGTCTTACCCGACTAAAAAAGACTCTCAAGGGTATGCTGGTTATAGGGGAGTCAATGTAAGGTATCTCAAGTTCAAAGACTCTGTTTTGCATAAATGCTTACTAAAAGTGGATCCTTAAAAATCCAGTTTTATTGTCAAGTTAGGTAAACTTACCTATATCTAGAGTTCTTGCTAACCTAGTTCAATCACTTGTCCTGCACTAGCCAGTTTTTTATCAATCCCTTCACCTTTAGTGGAATTCTACGTATAAGTCAGTGACCAAGTCTCCATAACCGCGGAGGTACGGCGATCCGAATCGATTATACTCAGCTGAGGATCTCCGATCACACGACATATGTAGCACTTAACCCTTGAATATGTCAACCCGCCACCGGGGTTCTTAAGACCAGATCAGGTTCACGCAAACCGAGAGCACAGATATACCACCGTCCAGCCTCTTGCCACGGAGGGTACACGCTACTCTCGCCACTGCTCCACGCCCATTTCGTGTTATCTTATTCTGGCCTTAGTCTGCCCGAGGCAAGGCTTACCCATGATGAGGCATGTGACCAGTTAAAGGGTCCTCGGTCATCAGGCCTACATCGACACGGTCCTTAATCGACTCAGACAGAGACACTACACCGAGACTCTCTTCTCGTGCAAGTCACCCGCCTGGTCTCAGCTTAATCATTTAATCCCAAAAACTTGGTACCTAGCAGAGGTACATCTTTTCCGATGTTGAATCCATCACGGTCGTGATGGATTCACCATCAAATTTTATTTTCAAAAACATCCACCCACTTTGCCAAACATCTTTTGTAAAACAAAACCTTCTGTTTTGCTAGAGCAATACTAAGCATAGTAAAAACTTTTTGTAAAACAGGGTACCAAGGAAGGTAATCAAAATCAAGGAAGGTAATGCAGGAATTGTTTAGCAATCAACTCTTATTACTTAATGCAACAAGCAAGTAAGAAAGATTTTAAAAACATCAAGGAAGGTGGCAAATGCACCGGGGCTTGCCTTCGTTAGTAGGTGAGTCAGGCTCAGGCCCGCAGATGTCAAAGTAGAGACAAGTCTCTGCCTGAGATTCCAAAGGTGGTGGTGCCTTCTCTTCAGTCACTTTGATCTCTTCTTCGTTTTCTAAACATAATCATGTATATAAGAATGAATGCCATGTAATGCTCATGAGAGTGCAAAGATAATAAGAATTTATTATCTAAGGTCTTGAATACAATTTTCCTTCACGGAACTCCGAGAACTTAGGGTTTCCGGAGTCAGTAAAGGAGTTCACAGGGCAGGGGGGTTTGGGTTCTTGTTATCAAACAAGGTCCAAATCAACCCCAAATTCTACCCAAGGCTTCTAAATAATGTATAGAACTCATATAAAAAGTTTGATCATTTTTGGAATTACCATTTATCTTCTAAAAATCCAGAACTACTGGTTTAAACTAGTTTAAATGCCTTAAAATTCCTTATTTAATCTAAAAATCATGAAACTATTTTTATTAAATACAATGGAAAATAAGAAGTCTAGGAAAATTGGTTTCACAATTTTAGGATTTTTCTACTATTTATAACAGATTTCCAAAGCTCTACTGAAAAAGAAAAAGAAAAAGATCAAATAGTACTGGGCTGGTTCTAGCCCAGTCGGTCCAACACCAGAGGGAAGCGCGCGCGCGCCCGCGCGCTCTGGAGACTTTGCACAGCGGCCCTCGGGTTTCTGGCTAACTGTGAACGAGTTCTTTCACTATTTCTTGTGTCGCTGACAGATTGCAGAAAAGTCCTCTGGTTTGTATGCCTTTGCAGGGGGAAGTCCTCGACGGCGCTCCGCACGGGAAGCTTAACTTCGGCGAGCTAGACCGGCTGGAGGGGGCCAAGACCGGCGCTCCCGAGCGGCAGACACAAACCTGGATCTACCCCGACCGTTTCCCCCAACATAATTTCATTAGTGGCCAATCGGTTTGCTCTAGCCACGGTGATCGTAAGCATTGCGGACAGAAGAAGGTGTTCCCGGTGATCTAAAGCTACTCCGTGCAAATTGGTGGTTTGGCAAGCATCACAGAGCTATGAGAATGCTCAAACGAGGGAGAGAGGAGGATGAACTGACCGGGATGGGGCTGGTCGCGGTGAGGTTAGTTTCGCGGTGGCGGAAACCCGAATTGGGGAGAAACCAAAATTCAAGCTCCCGGATGCACGGTTGCTAGCGATTCTTGGTGGCGGGGTGGGTGATGATGTTGCGGAGCTAGTGGAGGGCTCAATTTATAGGAGGCTTCGACGGTGGCCGAGAATTTTAACAGGGATTGCGCGGCGGTCGGAAGGATAGGCAGGTACTGGCGCGCGTGAACCCGTGTCTAACGTCGTGGCGACCTCACCGGCGATGATGGGATGGCCATAGAGAGTCACGGCGACGTAGTGGAAAGGCAGAGCCATGCAGCACAAGGCCAAGAGGTGGCGGTTCACCGGCGAGCCAACCTGCACTAGCCGCAAAACAAGGGAGCTACGACGGTGAGTCACCGGAGCTATCCCCAGCCGTCGAGCGACAACCTGGCAGACTTATCTATTTACTGACGACGTGATTCGCAACGGCGGCGGCGTGAATCTTTGCGCAGAGAGGTCGCCGGCGGTGAGGATCCGACGCTGGCAGTCTAATCTTTATCGGGCTACTGTACCATCGAAGTGGGATTCAGTTTGTCACACCCGGCCTTAAGGAACAAAGCCAGGTGCATCTCATACATGCGCCAAGAAGACAACATATATAATAACAGAGTGTATAGAGATAAATGTCGTAAAACATCAGAGTATTTATTACATAGCGGAAGACTTATTACAAAATAAAATAATAAAGATAAAACGAACTAAGGATCGTCGGCGCCAATGTCAACTGAGAAACGCCACCTAGATCAGATCATACTCCTCGCCTTGTGGCTCCTCCTGAACCACCTGCTCTTCTCCTGTGGGGGGGTGTGAGACAGCAAGGGTGAGCTCACACATGATCATAGCTCAACAAGTTGTGGGGAACCAGTGGACATAAACTCACAAAGGTGTGAGTTCATGTGATGTGTAAGGCTAATCAATGATAGGGGTTAAAGCTGAGCATTGCTTTTAAGTAGTTGGTCAAAATATTATTAGCAGTTACTAAGTGTAAGTAAATACCAAACCATAAGTAAAGTAATAGAACAAAATTAATAACAAACCCATGCAATGCAAATGACAAAATTGAATTTAAGTTCCATAATTTAAACATCAGAGAGTCCTGAGCCGCTCATGACCGCGAGCTCGGCTAGTATACCAGTTTTACACTCTGCAGAGGTTGTACCCTTTACCCACAAGTCATGTTACCCATCTGCCAAGGGGTCGCGAATCCCATACACCTCTACCTAGGAAGCGCGGCAGGGCAACATTACGAGGCCTTTACAAAGTTCCACTAGCTTCCGAAAACCCGCTACAGTTTATAGGAAGTTCCAATGCAGGGTTCTTGCCTGACCGCCATCGCAGCAAAATCAAGCAAGGACCTCCCTACACTGACCACTCCCTTACTGCCCTTGCCCCTTTCGGGTAAGGTAGTCTTCCACTAGCTTTCCTAATTAATCAGCCAAGGGCGTCCCATTAAACCCTTGTGGTGGCACGTGTTACTCAAGTTAAGCTCTATGTTCCAATTAACATTAATGATCTCAACATGAACATAAATAGAATAACAAAAAGAATTGGAACATAGAGGTAATAAATGATTATCCCAAAACCATGTAAAGCAATAGCAAACTACCCAAGTGATTCAGGGGTAAACAAGGTAATGAGATAAACAATCTAGGGTGACCTATTGGGTCCCATCAAAATTAACTTATGCATGGATAAGTGATATTAAAGAACATTATTGGGTAAAAAGTGGTCAAGGGCACAACTTGCCTTCAATGAGCTCCTGCTCAGCTACTTCAATCTGCTGCTCACCAGGATCCTCAGTCACGGGTTCTTCTACTCGCCACAATACAAACAAGCACAGTGCATATAGAGAAATTAACATTACAACAGACATATAAACAAAATGCACAGTAATAATCTACACATTAAAATAAAACCCTAGGAACAGAAATCATAATTTTTGGAGTTATAGATTTTATGTTATGGATTTTCAAAGGTTTCATGTGTTTAAATTGGATTAAGTGAGGAATTAAATTTATTACTGTTTTCATGACAAAACAGAGGTTCTAAGTGATAGAGAATAAAATTATAAAATTTTAGGAACTGGAATGGAGTAATTTGGAGTTAGTATGAATTTTCTATGAATTTAGTAAGTTCTAGTAATTATTTTCCTATTAAAAATCTATTTTCTATTTCATTTATTTAATTTAAAAGATCTCTGGACTGGGCCTCAAATTTGTAAAAGGGCAGGGACTCTGGCACAAAATAGCCCAGACTCAATGAATAGCCGCCCAGGACGGCGGGTTGTTATTCTAAAACTTCAGGGGCTCTTAAGCAAATAAGCCAACGAAGGGGTATCGTGCGCCTGAGACCGCATGATCAGAAACGAGCGCTTGGATTTGATCCTAATACTTAATGAACCGGTACGACATTGCGCCACTTGGATCAAGAATCAACGGTCCGCAGCTATGACCCATCCTGGCCATCGGATGGACGATCCACGACCCGCGTTCAATGGGCGAAAGGGTAAGCGGCCGATTTAATCCTAACCGTTAATCCAGAGATCGATGGCTTCTACGCGTCGCCCCCATCGCCTGCTCCTTCGGCGAACAGACACGGCGGCGCGAAGACACCACACGGTGGCGCCATCGCCGGTCACCCCGATCTCCCAACCTAACGCTCTATCCTTCAATCCATCGGTTGCATCGCGTAGCGCTGAGCAAAAATGAAGTGGGGAGCCAATACTCACCGAGAGTGGCATGCACAGAAAGTTGGCTCAAGGTGTACTGCGGATCGGCGTGGTTGTGGGACTCCAGTGAGCAATCCACCAGTAAATCGCCACTCCCGATGCCCGAAGATCAAACTCGCGGACGCGGGCACCCTGGTGGCGGCCTCCGACCACTTCAATGATTCCCAGCCGCGACGCATGTAGGGGATGGCGGAGGCGGCTGGCTCTCTCACGTTTTCCTCCCCTCTCTGTAAAGCACGGCACTGGTTCACGATCTAGGGATCTCAACAAGCACGGAGGGCGTGAACCATATGTACCCCGAACCAGTCAAGGATGCAACGGTGAGGCCGAACTTGCAGGGAGGAAGGTCCGATTTCTATGGCGAGGAGCTCGGACCACGCTGCGCAGTTGCGAGATGGAGAAGATCGTCAGGTTTCGGGCCCACGTGTAAGCGACTGGTGGCGGAAATAGACTGGGCTGGCGCGTGAAGGAGCAAAGGGGTGAGTGGGCCGGCGGTAGGGAATTAGGCCCATCACGCCCTTCCCTTTTTCTTTTTATTTTTTTATCTTCTTTTCTTCCCTCTCAATTTCAAAACTTCTTTTCCAACTTAAATTTAAATTTTGTGATAGATTTGTCCTCAGATTATGGTGCACAATCAAGGTACTAAGTGTGAAGATACATTCATATACATATACATATATATATTAGGTAAGTTTTATGCTCTTTCTCTTTAAAGTTCATTTCCAAGTACTATGGTTGAGTTTAGATTAAACTCCTTAATCTTCATCATTCATGTGTCCTTATTAATTTTTTTTATTATTAAATGCACAAGCAAACAAAACCCAGTATGATGCATGTATTATCTTCGGGTATTTCTTGTTAATCATGTGTTTGTGTAAGTGATATGTTCACATGAAATGATAAACATGGGTAACACATATAGATATAGAGTACTATACTTTCTCTTTTTAGCCTTTCATACAAAGTGGGTGTTACAAATCCTACCCCCCTTAAAAATAATCTCGTCCTTGAGATTTAGGAAGAACTAGAGAAAAGGTGGGGAAAATCTATGCGAAGCTCTTCTTCTCTCTCCCACGTTGCTTCATCTTCACCGTGGTGACTCCATTGGAATTTGCACATCTTTATCACCTTATTTCTTGTAACTCGAGTCAAAGTATCCAAAATCTTGATCGGGTACTCCGTGTAAGTCAAATCACCTTGAACACTGAGCTCTTCCATTGGTAACTGTTCCTCGAGGACACGGAGACACTTCTTTAGTTGAGATACGTGGAACACATTATGCACATCTGATAGACTAGCAGGTAACTCAAGTTGGTATGCCATCTCCCCAACTCTTCTAAAGATCAGGAATGGTCCAATGTAGCGAGGGGACAATTTGCCCTTAACTTTGAATCTCCGCATTCCACGAAGTGGTGACACCTTGAGATACACATAATCTCCTTCTTCAAATTCCAGTGGCCTCCTTCTATTATCAGCATAGCTCTTTTGCCTGGTTTGAGCCACTCTCAAATTCTCTCGAATTATACGGACTTGTTCTTCTGCTTCTTGAATCAATTCAGGCCCAAAGAATTGTCTTTCTCCAGTCTGATCCCAATACAAAGGAGTCCTGCACTTCCTCCCATACAAAGCTTCAAAAGGTGACATTTTCAGACTGGCCTGATAACTATTGTTGTATGAGAATTCAGCATAAGGTAGACTCTTATCCCAACTTCCTCCATGCTGAAGGGCACATGCTCTCAACATATCTTCCAATACTTGATTAGTCCTTTCAGTCTGTCCATCCGTCTGAGGGTGATAAGCTGTACTAAAGTTCAACTTTGTACTCATATTCTCATGAAAGCTTCTCCAAAATCTTGAGGTAAACTGTGAACCTCGATCAGACACGATCTTCTTTGGTACTCCATGTAAACACACAATCCGAGCCATATATAACTCTGCTAGCTGAGAACCTTTATAAGTAGTCTTGACAGGAATAAAGTGAGCCACTTTAGTCAATCTATCCACAATCACCCATATAGCATCATATCCTTTCTGGGTGCGAGGCAATCCAGTAATGAAATCCATACCAATCTCTTCCCATTTCCACTCGGGTATCTTCAGTGGATGCAGTAGTCCAGCTGGCCTCTGGTGTTCAGCCTTAACTCTTTGACATACATCGCACATAGCCACATGTGTAGCTACATCTCTTTTCAATCCATACCACCAATATTTCCGTTTCAAATCCTGATACATCTTAGTACTACCAGAATGAATAGAATAATCCGAATCATGGGCCTCCTTTAAAATAGTCTCTCGAAGGCTTTTAATATCAGGAACACACATCCTGTCCTTGAACCATACAGTGCCTTGCTCATCTTCCGTAAATTCCGGAACTCGACCTTCAGTAATCAGATCCTTAATCTCTTTTATTTTAGCATCACCAATTTGTCCTTTGCGGATCTCTTGCTCCAAAGTAGGTTCCACATCAATAGTAACTCCTTCAGTATGAGCAACTATACCCAGGTTAAGTCTCCTAAAGTCCTCAACAATCTCATCAGGTAGCTGGGCAACAACAGCTGAATGAACATGCTCCTTACGACTCAAGGCATCTGCAACCAAATTTGCCTTGCCCGGGTGATAGTGAATCTCCAAATCATAATCCTTAATAAGCTCCAACCAACGGCGTTGCCTAAGGTTGAGATCCTTCTGAGTGAATATATACTTCAGACTCTTATGATCCGTATATACTTGGCACTTGGTCCCCATGATATAATGTCTCCAAATCTTAAGCGCATGCACAACGGCTGCCAATTCCAAGTCATGAGTGGGGTAGTTCAATTCATGTTTCCGCAACTGACGAGAAGCATAGGCAATCACATGTCCTTCTTGCATGAGCACACATCCAAGTCCTTGGCCACATGCATCACAATAAATGTCAAATCCCTTCTGTAGGTCTGGCATAATCAATACTGGGGGCGACATCAATCTTTTCTTCAATTGATCAAAGCTGTCTTGACACTTCTCGTCCCACTTAAATTCTCTTCCTTTCTCCAAAAGCGAAGTCATAGGTTTAGCAATCTTAGAAAATCCTTCAATAAATCTCCGATAATAGCCTGCTAATCCCAAGAAACTCCGAATCTCAGTAACTGTAGTGGGTACTCTCCACTCCATTATCTCCTTGACCTTAGCAGGATCCACTGAAATTCCTCCATTAGAAATAATATGGCCAAGAAATGGCACCTCGCCAATCCAAAACTCGCATTTGCTGAACTTGGCATATAGCTGGTTATCCCGTAGCTTCTGTAGCACCAATCTCAGATGTTCCTCGTGATCACTATCACTCTTAGAATAGATAAGAATATCATCGATGAACACCACGACGAATCTGTCCAAATACTCCATAAACACCTTGTTCATTAAGTTCATAAAATAAGCTGGGGCATTGGTCAATCCAAATGACATGACAGTGAACTCATATAATCCATATCGAGTCGAGAAAGCCGTCTTGGGAATATCCGATGGTCTAATCCTCATCTGATGGTAACCAGATCGGAGATCGATCTTCGAAAATACTCTTGTTCCTCTCATTTGATCAAACAAATCCTCAATGCGGGGCAACGGATACTTGTTCTTCACCGTAACATCATTAAGAGATCTATAATCCACACACATCCGCTGCGATCCATCCTTCTTCTGTACAAACAAAACCGGTGCTCCCCAAGGTGAGGAACTCGGACGAATGTACCCAGCCTCTTGTAACTCAGTTAACTGCTTCTTAAGTTCCTTCAACTCCTCTACGGACATCCTATATGGCCGTTTAGAAATAGGGGCAGTTCCAGGTAAGAGGTCAATAACAAACTCAACTTCTCTATCAGGTGGCATCCCTGGTAACTCCTCTGGAAAGACATCCGGAAAATCTCTAACCACCCGGATGTTGTCACCAACAAACTCCTCCGGTATAAAGAACATTACACGCATGGGTGAGGAGGTTACTGCAATATTAACTTGAAACCTTTCTCCCTTAGTAGTAGTGAGTTCTACGGTACCTCTACCACATGCAATAACGGCCTTTGCCTTTCTTAGCCATGACATACCAAGGATCAGATCTATACTGCTTGACTCTAATATTATAGCAGTAGCTCCAAATTCTCTACCCATAATGGTCAATGTCAATCTACGTGTCATTTGATTCGCCTCAACAGGTCCTTTAGGTGTAATTACTATCATGGGTTTTCTCATATTTAGCAGTGGTATTTCATTTGTGTTGGCATATCTAGCAGACATGAATGAATGTGTAGCACCAGAATCAAATAATATGGTTGCAGGAATTGCATTAACATAAAACATACCAAGTACGAGGTCCCCTCCATCCGGAGTAGCATCAACGCTGACTTGATTAACCTTGGCAATAGAATATCCCTTGCCAGATCCTGGAGTTTGCTGCCTGTTCTGAACTGGAGTAGTAGCAATCCTCTGTGGGCAGACATTTGCATAGTGACCAGCCTTCCCACACTTGAAACAAGTAGTGCCTGGACTCTGTCCTGAAAACTTCGTCGGGTGCCAATAGGGGTAGCCTGCCGAGGAGGTGGAGTCCTCAGTGGTGATTGCTGAACTGGGCGCGGTCCTCCTGGTCGAGTCGGGGTACCCTGTGGTGAACTGTAGCGAGGACGAACACTACTACTTCCTTGTCCTTGAGATATTGCCTTTCTCTTCAAATCACCCAATTGAACACGCTTGTGTTCAATAGCAAGAGCCTTATCCAGTAGCCTCTAAAAGGATGGAAAGGTGTGTGCAACCAGTGCATACTGCAAGGGTCCATTAAGTCCTTCAATGAAGTGCTCCTGCTTCCTCTCATCCTCAGCAACTTCCTCCGGAGCATATCTCGACAGCTGAATAAATTTGTCTTTGTACTCGCTGACCGACATGTTGCCTTGCTTCAATGACAAAAACTCCTTCTTCTTGATCTTTATCATACCAGCTGGTATATGATAATTCCGGAACTGTGTACTGAACTCTGCCCAGGTAATAGTATCAGCAGCATCGTGGGAAGCAGTATAAGAATCCCACCAGTTAGCAGCAGGACCTGTCAGACGTCCAGAAGCATATAAAACCTTCTCCCGATCAGTATATTGTGCAATATTCAGCATCTTCTCAACGGACTTCAGCCAATCATCCGCGTCCAGTGGATCCGGTGAGTTAGCGAATGTAGGTGGCTTATGACTCATGAACTCCCTATGCTTATCACGGGGTGGAACTGGTGGTGGTGGTGGAGGCAGTGGTACTTGTTGCTGCTGTTGCTGCTGTTGTTGTTGTTGCATTTGTTGTTGCAGCTGCTGTTGTTGCGCCCTCCTTTCCTGACGTATCTCCTCTCGCTCCTGGCGCAACTCCTGTCGTATATCTTCTCTTTCTTGACGCATCTCCTGGCGTTCTTGCTACATCTGGGCACGCATATCAGCCATAGTGTCTGCCATTTGCTGCATCACCGCCATCTGAGCAGCAACCAGTGGGTCAACTCCGCCTGGTGGAGGATTAGGAGGATTCATCACTGCAGGCTGTGGCTGGGGTTGTCTGTATATTCTCCGAGTATGTCGATTAGGAGGCAAATCAATTCCACCACCCCGCCTGGTATTGACCATCTGAGTTAGATACATATGGTAAGAAAATAGTAGACAAGGTAGGTATTTACGAAGCAGGTTACTTTGGGGAATTTTATTAGCTAAGAAGATAAATATTTTACCTATTAAAGCTAATTCAACACCTTATGTTGGTACATGCTAAGATGTCCATCTATAATTCAATCAATCAAAGAAGCAAATCAGGCATTTAGCATCAGCACAATCAAACAACATTTTTAAAGAAAATAGTTTTAAATTTTTGTCTTAGGTTCCCTATCTCTTAAAAAGATCATAGTGGTAGGATTCCAAGGTGTGAAATCCATCTTGTCTTAGAGTAGAAAAGATAAGGTTAATCAGAGTAGAATAGCAAAAGGTGAGACAAGATCAAGATGAGATAAGTATAGAATGAGTCAGAGTAAGGTAAGTAGGAGAGGGTTTGTCCATTTCTATCTAGGTTTCGTCCTACAGTCAACATTTCCTCTGATACCACTTCTGTCACACCCGGCCTTAAGGAACAAAGCCAGGTGCATCTCATACATGTGCCAAGAAGACAACATATATAATAACAGAGTGTATAGAGATAAATGTCGTAAAACATCAGAGTATTTATAACATAGCGGAAGTCTTATTACAAAATAAAATAATAAAGATAAAACGAACTAAGGATCGTCGGCGCCAATGTCAACTGAGAAACGCCACCTAGATCAGATCATACTCCTCGCCTTGTGGCTCCTCCTGAACCACCTGCTCTTCTCCTGTGGGGGGGTGTGAGACAGCAAGGGTGAGCTCACACATGATCATAGCTCAACAAGTTGTGGGGAACCAGTGGACATAAACTCACAAAGGTATGAGTTCATGTGATGTGTAAGGCTAATCAATGATAGGGGTTAAAGCTGAGCATTGCTTTTAAGTAGTTGGTCAAAATATTATTAGCAGTTACTAAGTGTAAGTAAATACCAAACCATAAGTAAAGTAATAGAACAAAATTAATAACAAACCCATGCAATGCAAATGACAAAATTGAATTTAAGTTCCATAATTTAAACATCAGAGAGTCCTGAGCCGCTCATGACCGCGAGCTCGGCTAGTATACCAGTTTTACACTCTGCAGAGGTTGTACCCTTTACCCACAAGTCATGTTACCCATCTGCCAAGGGGTCGCGAATCCCATACACCTCTACCTAGGAAGCGCGGCAGGGCAACATTACGAGGCCTTTACAAAGTTCCACTAGCTTCCGAAAACCCGCTACAGTTTATAGGAAGTTCCAATGCAGGGTTCTTGCCTGACCGCCATCGCAGCAAAATCAAGCAAGGACCTCCCTACACTGACCACTCCCTTACTGCCCTTGCCCCTTTCGGGTAAGGTAGTCTTCCACTAGCTTTCCTAATTAATCAGCCAAGGGCGTCCCATTAAACCCTTGTGGTGGCACGTGTTACTCAAGTTAAGCTCTATGTTCCAATTAACATTAATGATCTCAACATGAACATAAATAGAATAACAAAAAGAATTGGAACATAGAGGTAATAAATGATTATCCCAAAACCATGTAAAGCAATAGCAAACTACCCAAGTGATTCAGGGGTAAACAAGGTAATGAGATAAACAATCTAGGGTGACCTATTGGGTCCCATCAAAATTAACCTATGCATGGATAAGTGATATTAAAGAACATTATTGGGTAAAAAGTGGTCAAGGGCACAACTTGCCTTCAATGAGCTCCTGCTCAGCTACTTCAATCTGCTGCTCACCAGGATCCTCAGTCACGGGTTCTTCTACTCGCCACAATACAAACAAGCACAGTGCATATAGAGAAATTAACATTACAACAGACATATAAACAAAATGCACAGTAATAATCTACACATTAAAATAAAACCCTAGGAACAGAAATCATAATTTTTGGAGTTATAGATTTTATGTTATGGATTTTCAAAGGTTTCATGTGTTTAAATTGGATTAAGTGAGGAATTAAATTTATTACTGTTTTCATGACAAAACAGAGGTTCTAAGTGATAGAGAATAAAATTATAAAATTTTAGGAACTGGAATGGAGTAATTTGGAGTTAGTATGAATTTTCTATGAATTTAGTAAGTTCTAGTAATTATTTTCCTATTAAAAATCTATTTTCTATTTCATTTATTTAATTTAAAAGATCTCTGGACTGGGCCTCAAATTTGTAAAAGGGCAGGGACTCTGGCACAAAATAGCCCAGACTCAATGAATAGCCGCCCAGGACGGCGGGTTGTTATTCTAAAACTTTAGGGGCTCTTAAGCAAATAAGCCAACGAAGGGGTATCGTGCGCCCGAGACCGCATGATCAGAAATGAGCGCTCGGATTTGATCCTAATACTTAATGAACCGGTACGACATTGCGCCACTTGGATCAAGAATCAACGGTCCGCAGCTATGACCCATCCTGGCCATCGGATGGACGATCCACGACCCGCGTTCAATGGGCGAAAGGGTAAGCGGCCGATTTAATCCTAACCGTTAATCCAGAGATCGATGGCTTCTACGCGTCGCCCCCATCGCCTGCTCCTTCGGCGAACAGACACGGCGGCGCGAAGACACCACACGGCAGCGCCATCGCCGGTCACCCCGATCTCCCAACCTAACGCTCTATCCTTCAATCCATCGGTTGCATCGCGTAGCGCTGAGCAAAAATGAAGTGGGGAGCCAATACTCACCGAGAGTGGCATGCACAGAAAGTCGGCTCAAGGTGTACTGCGGATCGGCGCGGTTGTGGGACTCCAGTGAACAATCCACCAGTAAGTCGCCACTCCCGATGCCCGAAGATCAAACTCTCGGACGCGGGCACCCTGGTGGCGGCCTCCGACCACTCCAATGATTCCCAGCCGCGACGCATGTAGGGGATGGCGGAGGCGGCTGGCTCTCTCACGTTTTCCTCCCCTCTCTGTAAAGCACGGCACTGGTTCATGATCCAGGGATCTCAACAAGCACGGAGGGCGTGAACCATATGTACCCCGAACCAGTCAAGGATGCAACGGTGAGGCCGAACTTGCAGGGAGGAAGGTCCGATTTCTACGGCGAGGAGCTCGGACCACGCTGCGCAGTTGCGAGATGGAGAAGATCGTCAAGTTCCAGGCCCACGTGTAAGCGACTGGTGGCGGAAATAGACTGGGCTGGCGCGTGAAGGAGCAAAGGGGTGAGTGGGCCGGCGGTAGGGAATTAGGCCCATCACGCCCTTCCCTTTTTCTTTTTATTTTTTTTATCTTCTTTTCTTCCCTCTCAATTTCAAAACTTCTTTTCCAACTTAAATTTAAATTTTGTGATAGATTTGTCCTCAGATTATGGTGCACAATCAAGGTACTAAGTGTGAAGATACATTCATATACATATATATATATATATATATTAGGTAAGTTTTATGCTCTTTCTCTTTAAAGTTTATTTCCAAGTACTATGGTTGAGTTTAGATTAAACTCCTTAATCTTCATCATTCATGTGTTCTTATTAATTTTTTTTATTATTAAATGCACAAGCAAACAAAACCCAGTATGATGCATGTATTATCTTCAGGTATTTCTTGTTAATCATGTGTTTGTGTAAGTGATATGTTCACATGAAATGATAAACATGGGTAACACATATAGATATAGAGTACTATACTTTCTCTTTTTAGCATTTCATACAAAGTGGGTGTTACACAGTTGGCCTGACAGTCAATGTTTAGGCTTGATTTGCTCACAAATCCCTATGGTAACATAATCTATGCTCTGCAGCAAAGTTAGAGAGCTACAAACCAGCAATAATTCGACTATAGGGATTGAACTCATTTGAGCACTAGATCAAGGTTGAATTTAAACCCAAAGATGGCTCTGTCACACTGAAAATCTGAATGTCAGAGTGGAACCAGCCTGACAGCCAGGCTTTAGGATTAATTATCTTCAATTTATTCTTAACAACTGAGCTCACATTCTTTAGCAAAGTTGTTCTCCTATGATTGGTCTACAACTTTGATGTGGTACCCTAGGGCAAAAACCCTATATTTTGAAAGTTGCAAGGCTCCAAAGTTGAGCCCAAAACTCTGAATTTTAGACTTAGGTTGAAATAGAGGTCAAGTGGTTCTTTTTGCAAATTAGTCCAAAACTTGGGTTTGGCTTGTAAATCTTTCCAAATGTGAACCATGTGACTTTATATAATTTAACATAATAGTTTTTACACTTTGGTCCAAATGTGCACAATTTTTGCACATAGGCCCCTAAGGTTTGGACTTAGGGTTTTCTAGGGTTCAAATGGGGTTTTTAGATATCTCAGGGGTATAAGTGTGATTCAAGTTCATTCTTGGGAACATTTTATGACTATTCCCCTAAAGCTTTTAGGTTTTCTCCACTTGGGTTAGGTTTTACCCCTTTAATCCCTATTTAGGGTTAAGTTCCCTATCCAGGGTTCTATTTGCAAAATGCTATAACAATACAACTTGTTTGAAATTTTTACCTAGTGAATGCACTCTAGGTGTGTCAAACATATGCAATGCCAATGTTTATGATGTCATGCTCAAGTTTTAGTTGCAGTAACACCAGGGGTGTTATAGACGCTGCTGTGACGTGGCCGTCGCCCACGTCTCCGCTCGAGGGGCGAGGACAAGCCATCAAAGCCAAAGAGCCGGGGGTCCGGCCGCAGCTGGCGCCGATGGTCTCGTCGGCGAAGAAACCTTCTCTGGCTGCCACCACCTCAGCACCGACGACAGCGGCCACCAGCGCGCCAGCGCCACGCCGACGAATGGCGAACGCCCCAGCCTGCACCGGCAGATCCCCACTCAAGTCCTCGCGGACGGGCAGGCCCCGACCTCCGCGCGGAGGCATCGTGCTGGAGTGAGGACAAGACAATCCAAGGACACGAACGCCGCCTATGCGGCGTACGGCGTCTTGGACGATCCCCCGGTGCGCACGGCACAACGATCGCCCGCAAAAGGGACGGACGGCCACGCCTGGATCAAGCAGCAGGAGGCAGCGTCGGAGGCCGCGACAGAGCCAGCTGAGCCAGTGAGCCAGGCCCGCTGGAGCTGACGACGCTTGCGACCGACCGGTCCCGTGTTGCCAAAGTTTGCCCCCTCCGCAGGGCCGGTGAGCGCCTTCTCCCCTGAATGCTGAAGGAAGAGACGGCCTGCCGGCCCCTGCGGGAGGTAGAACCCCGGCTCAGCTCGCCCTCCGCCACAGCAAGGATGACGAAGATCCTTGAAGCTGAGGGCGGGGCAGAGGTCGCAGCCCGGCTTGCTTCTCCCCACCAAACTGCCCATTGGTGAGGGAATGCAGCCGGGCTGCACGACGAAAATCCTTGGAGCCGAGCGATGGCTGAAGAGCGCCGATCTCCACGAGGCTGCGCTCTTCCAACGACAGCAAGAGCAAGGCGACGCTGGTGCACCCCATCCGGGGGCTCGAAAGGTGGAAGGGCGCAGTGCATGAGGGGAGAACGAAGGCATGGCCACTGCCTGGGGGATCGATTCCCCTTTTATAGGCAGACCTCATCACTTGCACCCCTTAGCGTCACGGGCGAAGTCTCCACTGACATACTCCAGGGTTCTCCCCCTACGACACGGGGGCTGGGACACACACGTCATACGAGCTGATCCGAAGTGCGAAGAAGGCGAACCGCCGCACGCGAGGCATGTAACCGTCCCACGATTACAAGCGCTCTCCCATCTTTGCAGAAACCGGTGGTCGAAAGGGTGGACTGCCACGCAACAGGCATCCAACTACATCGCAACTGTGCGCCCTTTCGGCTTCGACCACATCCGGTGGACCAGCGCAAAGGAAGTAGGCCCGCATGTCATGTAACCGGTGCGCCGGTTACGACGTACAAGAAGCTACACCGCCACTCGCGCCAATGCTGCGCCTCCTCGACTGTGGAACCAGTACCGCGTCTTAAGGCAGCCCTACGCATGACCCAACAGTGCCAACTAAAGGCGACAGCCACGGGTCAGTCGACTGTAGGGACAGGCGCGGCGGTCAGCATGGCCCAAAAGTGGGCCGGCAGTAACTGCAGCGGAAGCGGCGGTCAAATCATCCGCAGGCTCGCGTCCCCTCCTGAAGCGACAAGAGAGCCCTCTCCCACGGCGTGAAGACGACGCACCCATGTCCCGTTCCTCGAACGGCTCATGCGCAACGGGCTCCACGCGAATCGCCCGTCCTGTCGCATTAACTCCCCGGTGGAGCAGGCGACACCTCTGGCAGGTGAGGCAGGCGTCGCTTCACCTCCGCCATGATGACCGCGTCAAAAAAGGTGCGCCACCTTATTTAAATTCATATCCTTCCCCTCCTCCTCCTCTCTCTCTCTCTCTCTTGCTACATGGACCGTGAAAGGGGATGTTGTGGAAAGGATCCTTCTTGGCGAAGGAAGCGGGCCCTGAGCCCTCCTACTGATCAGGGGTTCAAAGGCTGGCCCCTCGGAAGGGTTTCGACAGCCGCCCCAGAGCACTCGGACTTCAAGCCCATTACTGATCAGGGGTTCGAAGGCTGTGAAAGGGAAATGTGCCCTTGGGCCATTTCTAAGTATTTTGGTGATTGAGTGCCAACACATGTGCTTAATTGTGAATTTATGTCCATGGATGAACAAGGTGCAAATCATGAGATAAAGGTATGTTTCTAAGCCTTAGTACATTGGTTTTGAATACTAATATACTTGTCTAAGTGTTAGAAACAGAAAGTAGAAGAAAGGAGAAGAGGAGAAAATGACTTGGCTGTGTGCAGCCAAGACTCAGCTCGGTCTGGAGCACCGGACTGTCCGGTGTGCACCGGACAGTGTCCGGTGCGCCAGGCTGCCTCGGCGCGAAGTGGCCGCTCTCGGGAAATTGGCCGACGGCGTACGGCTAAAATTCACCGGACTGTCCGGTGTGCACCGGACTGTCCGGTGAGCCAACGGTCGGCCGGGCCAACGGTCGGCCGCGCAATCCGCGCGGGACACGTGGCGGAGCCAACGGTCGGAAGACGGCACCGGACTGTCCGGTGTGCACCGGACATGTCCGGTGCGCCAACGGCTCCAGATCTTCCAACGGTCGGCAACGGTCGGAAGCGCCTGTTATGGAAACAAATCGGGCACCGGACACTGTCCGGTGTGCACCGGACTGTCCGGTGCCCCCGACGACAGAAGGCAAGGATGGCCTTCCAGATTTGCTCTCAACGGCTCCTAGCTGCCTTGGGGCTATAAAAGGAGCCCCTAGGCGCATGGAGGAGACACACAAGCAACCTTTGAGCATTCTTGATCATCCACACTTAGTCTTTGCGCTTTCATTTGTGATTCTAAGTGATTCGAGCTCCGTTCTAGTGAGAACTTTGTGATACTCTTGTGAGCTCGAGTCTTGGCCGTGTGTGTGCGCATTTCGCTGTGGATTTGTGTGTGTTGCTTCCCTCCCTTACTCTGTGTTTCATTTGTGATCATATACTTGTAAGGGCAAGAGACTCCAATTTGTGGAGATTCCTTGCAAACGGGATAGTGAAAGGAACAACAAAACACCGTGGTATTCAAGTGGGTCTTTGGACCGCTTGAGAGGGGTTGATTGCAACCCTCGTCCGTTGGGACGCCACAACGTGGAGTAGGCAAGCGTTGGTCTTGGCCGAACCACGGGATAAACTACTGTGTCACCTCTGTGCTTGATCTTTTGTGATACTGTGTTTTGTTGAGACTTCACCTTAGCCACTTGGCAATAATCGTGCTAACACTTAACAAGTTTTTGTGGCTTAAGTTTGAAGTTTTTACAGGATCACCTATTCACCCCCCCCCTCTAGGTGCTCTCAATTGGTATCAGAGCCGTTCTCTTCACAAAGGGACTAACCGCCCGAAGAGATGGATCCTAAGGGGAAGGGTATTGTGATCAATGACAAAGAGAAGGAATCCTTCGTCAACGAGCCGAAGGACGATAAGCCTACCGACTCCGGCTCGGGCCAAAGACGGAAGGAAGGGAAGAAGAAGAAGACAAGGCGCATCAAGGAGATCGTCTACTACGACAGCGACGAGTCTACTTCTTCCCAAAAGGACGAGGACCACAACGATTACGAGAGAAGGAAACCGGTTAATTCGAACTTTTCTTTTGATTACTCTCGTATTCCGCAAAGTTCACATTCACATTTGCTCTCCATTCCACTCGGCAAGCCCCCACACTTTGATGGAGAGGACTACGGATTTTGGAGCCACAAAATGCGTAGTCACCTATTCTCTCTCCATCCTAGTATATGGGAGATTGTAGAAAGTGGAATGCACTTTGATAGTTCGGATAGTCCCATGTTCATTAATGAACAAATTCATAAGAATGCACAAGCTACTACTGTTCTTCTAGCTTCCTTGTGCAGGGATGAATACCATAAAGTGAGCGGCTTGGATAACGCCAAGCAAATCTGGGACACCCTCAAGATTTCTCATGAGGGGAACGACGTCACCTTGCTCACCAAGATGGAGTTGGTGGAAGGCGAGCTTGGACGATTCGCCATGATAAGGGGAGAGGAGCCAACTCAAACTTACAACCGGCTCAAGACCCTTATCAACAAAATAAGGAGCTACGGAAGCACGCGTTGGACGGATCACGACGTCGTCCGCCTAATGCTCAGGTCCTTTACCGTTCTTGATCCTCATCTCGTGAACAATATTCGTGAGAATCCCAGGTACACGATGATGACGCCCGAGGAAGTACTTGGAAAATTCGTGAGCGGGCGGATGATGATCAAGGAGGCAAGATACGTCGACGACGCGTTGAACGGACCACTCCACGAGCCTCAACCCATTGCTCTAAAGGCAACGAGGAGCAAGGAGTCGCTACCTAGCAAGGTGGCGCAAGTTGAGGCGGCCGGGCTCAATGATGAAGAGATGGCTCTCATCATCAAGAGATTCAAGACGGCGCTAAATGGTCGCAAGGGGCAGCCAAGCAAGACCAAGACAAAGGGGAAGCGCTCATGCTTCAAATGCGGTAAGCTTGGTCATTTTATCGCTAACTGTCCCGATAATGAAAGTGACCAGGAAAAGGGGAACAAAAGAGAGAAGAAGAAGCAATACAAGAAGGCAAAGGGCGAGGCGCATCTAGGAAAGGAGTGGGACTCGGATTGCTCCTCCTCCGACTCCGACAATGAAGGACTCGCTGCTACTGCCTTCAACAAGTCTTCCCTCTTCCCCAACGAGCGTCTCACATGCCTTATGGCAAGGGAGAAGAAAGTGAGTACTCAAGACTCCACTTATGCTTCCTCTAGTGATAATGAATCTAGTGATGATGATGACATAGATTATTCATGCTTGTTCAAGGGCTTAGATAGATCTAAGATAGATAAAATCAATGAATTGATTGATGCATTGAATGAAAAGGATAGGCTTTTAGAAAAGCAGGAGGATTTATTGTATGATGAACATGATAAATTTGTAGAGGCACAAAAATCATATGCTTTAGAAGTAAAAAGAAATGAAATGCTTTCTTATGAACTATCTACTTGTCATGAAACCATTTCTACTTTACAAGGTGTTAACAATGATTTAAATACTAAGTTAGAAGTAGCAAATAAATCTAATTCTTGTGTAGAACATGTTATGATTTGCACTAGGTGTAAGGATTTTGATGTTAATGCCTGTAGTGAACACCTAGTTTTAATTTCCAAATTAAATGAGGAATTGGCTAGTCTTAATGCCCAACTTAAGACTAGCAAGAGTGAAGTTGATAAGATAAAATTTGCAAGGGATGCCTACACGGTTGGTAGACACCCCTCAATTAAGGATGGGCTTGGCTTCAAGAGGGAAGCCAAGAACTTAACAAGCCATAAGGCTCCCATCTTCGTCAAGGAGAAAGGGAAGGCCCCTATGGCTAGTAGTGCTAAAAAGAACCATGCTTTCTTATACCATGATAGGAGGCATGCTAGAAATGCTTATAATGGTTTTGATTTACATGTTTATGATTCACATACCATGTTTGCTTCTAGTTCTTCCTATAAGCATGATAGAGATATGTGTAGGAGAAAAGTTGTACATATGCCTAGGAGAGATATTGCTCATGTGCCTAGAAAGAATGTTATTCATGCTCCTAGGAAAGTAGTGAATGAACCTTCTATAATTTATTGTGCTTTAAACACTTCTTTTGCTATTTGTAGAAAGGATAGGAAAATAATTGCTAGGAAGTTAGGGGCAAAATGCAAGGGAGACAGGACTTGCATTTGGGTCCCTAAGGACATTTGTGCTAACCTTGCAGGACCCAACATGAGTTGGGTACCTAAGACCCAAGCCTAAATTTGCCTTGCAGGTTTATGCATCCGGGGGTTCAAGCTGGATTATCGACAGCGGATGCACAAACCATATGACGGGGGAGAAGAAGATGTTCACCTCCTACGTCAAAAATAAGGATTCCCAAGATTCAATTATATTCGGTGATGGGAATCAAGGCAAGGTAAAAGGGCTAGGTAAAATTGCAATTTCTAATGAGCACTCAATTTCAAATGTGTTTTTAGTTGAGTCTCTTGGTTACAATTTGCTATCTGTTAGTCAACTATGCAACATGGGATATAATTGCCTTTTTACTAATGTAGATGTGTCTGTCTTTAGAAGATGTGATGGTTCACTAGCTTTTAAGGGTGTACTAGACGGCAAGCTTTACTTAGTAGATTTTGCAAAAGAAGAGGCCGGTCTAGATGCATGCTTAATGGCTAAGACTTGCATGGGCTGGCTGTGGCATCGCCGCTTAGCACATGTGGGGATGAAGAACCTCCACAAGCTACTAAAGGGAGAACACGTGATAGGTCTAACAAATGTTTATTTCGAAAAAGATAGACCTTGTGCAGCTTGTCAGGCAGGTAAACAAGTGGGAGGAGCACATCACAGCAAGAATGTGATGACCACGTCAAGACCTCTAGAGCTGCTGCATATGGACCTCTTCGGACCCGTCGCCTATCTAAGCATAGGAGGAAGTAAGTATGGTTTAGTTTTTGTTGATGACTTTTCTCGCTTCACTTGGGTGTTCTTTTTGCAGGATAAGTCTGAAACCCAAGGGACCCTCAAGCGCTTCCTCAGGAGAGCTCAAAATGAGTTTGAGCTCAAGGTGAAGAAGATTAGGAGCGACAACGGGTCCGAGTTCAAGAACCTACAAGTGGAGGAGTTTCTTGAGGAGGAAGGGATCAAGCACGAGTTCTCCGCTCCCTACACACCACAGCAAAATGGTGTGGTAGAGAGGAAGAACAGGACGCTAATCGACATGGCGAGGACGATGCTTGGAGAGTTCAAGACCCCCGAGTGCTTTTGGTCGGAAGCCGTGAACACGGCTTGCCACGCCATCAACAGGGTCTACCTTCACCGCCTCCTCAAGAAGACGTCATATGAGCTACTAACCGGTAACAACCCAATGTATCTTACTTTCGTGTTTTTGGGAGCAAGTGTTACATTCTAGTGAAGAAGGGTAGAAATTCTAAGTTTGCTCCCAAAGCTATAGAAGGGTTTTTATTAGGTTATGATTCAAATACAAAGGCGTATAGGGTCTTCAACAAATCATCGGGTTTGGTTGAAGTCTCTAGCGACGTTGTATTTGATGAGACTAATGGCTCTCCAAGAGAGCAAGTTGTTGATTGTGATGATGTAGATGAAGAAGATGTTCCAACGGCCGCTATACGAACCATGGCGATTGGAGACGTTCGGCCACAGGAACAAGATGAACAAGGTCAACCTTCTTCCTCAACAACGGTACATCCCCCAACTCAAGACGATGAACAGGTTCATCAAAAGGAGGCGTGTGATCAAGGGGGAGCACAAGATGATCATGTGATGGAGGAAGAAGCGCAACCGGCACCTCCAACCCAAGTTCGAGCGATGATTCAAAGGGATCATCCCGTCGACCAAATTCTGGGTGACATTAGCAAGGGAGTAACTACTCGATCTCGATTAGTTAATTTTTGTGAGCATTACTCCTTTGTCTCTTCTATTGAGCCTTTCAGGGTAGAGGAGGCCTTGCTAGATCCGGATTGGGTATTGGCCATGCAGGAGGAACTCAACAACTTCAAGCGCAATGAAGTTTGGACACTGGTGCCTCGTCCCAAGCAAAATGTTGTGGGAACCAAGTGGGTTTTCCGCAACAAACAGGACGAGCACGGGGTGGTGACGAGGAACAAGGCTCGACTTGTGGCAAAAGGTTATGCCCAAGTCGCAGGTTTGGACTTTGAGGAGACTTTTGCTCCTGTGGCTAGGCTAGAATCAATTCGTATCTTGCTAGCATATGCCGCTCACCATTCTTTCAGGTTGTACCAAATGGATGTGAAGAGCGCTTTCCTCAACGGGCCAATAAAGGAGGAGGTGTACGTGGAGCAACCCCCTGGCTTCGAGGATGAACGGTACCCCGACCACGTGTGTAAGCTCTCTAAGGCGCTCTATGGACTTAAACAAGCCCCAAGAGCATGGTATGAATGCCTTAGAGATTTCTTAATTGCTAATGCTTTCAAGGTTGGGAAAGCCGATCCAACTCTTTTCACTAAGACTTGTGATGGTGATTTGTTTGTGTGCCAAATTTATGTCGATGACATAATAATTGGTTCTACTAATCAAAAGTCTTGTGAAGAGTTTAGCAGGGTGATGACGCAGAAATTCGAGATGTCGATGATGGGCGAGTTGACCCACTTCCTTGGGTTCCAAGTGAAGCAACTCAAGGACGGCACCTTCATCTCCCAAACGAAATACACGCAAGATCTGCTAAAGCGGTTTGGGATGAAGGACGCCAAGCCCGCAAAGACGCCGATGGGAACCGACGGACACACCGACCTCAACAAAGGAGGTAAGTCCGTTGATCAAAAAGCATACCGGTCAATGATAGGTTCTCTGCTTTATTTATGTGCTAGTAGACCGGATATTATGCTTAGCGTATGCATGTGTGCTAGATTTCAATCCGATCCTAAGGAGTGTCACTTGGTGGCGGTGAAGCGAATTCTTAGATATTTAGTCGCTACGCCTTGCTTCGGGATCTGGTATCCAAAGGGTCTAACTTTGACTTAATTGGGTACTCAGATTCCGACTATGCTGGATGTAAGGTCGATAGGAAGAGTACATCGGGGACGTGCCAATTCTTAGGAAGGTCCCTGGTGTCATGGAACTCTAAGAAACAAACCTCCGTTGCCCTATCCACCGCTGAGGCCGAGTATGTTGCCGCAGGACAGTGTTGCGCGCAACTACTTTGGATGAGGCAAACCCTCCGGGACTTTGGCTACAATCTGAGCAAAGTCCCACTCCTATGTGATAATGAGAGTGCTATCCGAATAGCGGAAAATCCTGTTGAGCACAGCCGCACAAAGCACATTGACATCCGGCATCACTTTTTGAGAGACCACCAGCAAAAGGGAGATATCGAAGTGTTTTATGTTAGCACCGAGAACCAGCTAGCCGATATCTTCACCAAGCCTCTAGATGAGAAGACCTTTTGCAGGTTGCGTAGTGAGCTAAATGTCTTAGATTCGCGGAACTTGGATTGAATTGTAGCATACATGTATTCATGCTCTTGATCATGTTCCTTTCTGCATTTTGTTGCTTATTATGGTGCTCAAGTTGTACAAACACTCCCTGGACCTCACAAGTCCGTTGCAATGTGATGCACATGTTTAGGGGGAGATGTGTTACAACTTGATCCCTTGAGACTAACCATATGCTTGAGTTTGTTTGATTTAGTCTCAAAGGAGAATTGAAAGGGAAAAGGTGGACTTGGATCATGCAAGACTTCCACTGCACTCCGATGAGAGGGTAACTTATTTCCAAGTTCATCTCATGAACTCTTATTGCCATTTGCTCTTAATTGAAGATTTTGGTGAGGCAATGGGGTCAAAGGGCCAAAATTGATCCCGTTTTGGTGCTTGATGCCAAAGGGGGAGAAAATAAAGGCCAAAGCAATAAATGGATCAACTACCACTTGAGAAATTTGAAAATAGTAGAGTAGAGCTTTTGGTTTGTCAAAACTCTTTTTGTTGTCTCTCTTGTCAAAAGTTGGCTTCTTGTGGGGAGAAGTATTGATTATGGGAAAAAGGGGGAGTTTTTGAAATCTTTGATCAATCTCTTTTGGAATGACTCTCTTTATGCTTCAACATGTGTGTTTAACTTAGAGATAGAGATTTGAGGTTGATTTGCAAAAACAAACCAAGTGGTGGCAAAGGATGATCCATATATGCCAAAATTGATTCAAAATAAATTTAGGTTTTATTTGAAGTGAGTTTGTACTTGTTCTAGTTGCTTTATGTTGTGTTGGCATAAATCACCAAAAAGGGGGAGATTGAAAGGGAAATGTGCCCTTGGGCCATTTCTAAGTATTTTGGTGATTGAGTGCCAACACATGTGCTTAATTGTGAATTTATGTCCATGGATGAACAAGGTGCAAATCATGAGATAAAGGTATGTTTCTAAGCCTTAGTACATTGGTTTTGAATACTAATATACTTGTCTAAGTGTTAGAAACAGAAAGTAGAAGAAAGGAGAAGAGGAGAAAATGACTTGGCTGTGTGCAGCCAAGACTCAGCTCGGTCTGGAGCACCGGACTGTCCGGTGTGCACCGGACAGTGTCCGGTGCGCCAGGCTGCCTCGGCGCGAAGTGGCCGCTCTCGGGAAATTGGCCGACGGCGTACGGCTAAAATTCACCGGACTGTCCGGTGTGCACCGGACTGTCCGATGAGCCAACGGTCGGCCGCGCAATCCGCGCGGGACACGTGGCGGAGCCAACGGTCGGAAGACGGCACCGGACTGTCCGGTGTGCACCGGACATGTCCGGTGCGCCAACGGCTCCAGATCTTCCAACGGTCGGCAACGGTCGGAAGCGCCTGTTATGGAAACAAATCGGGCACCGGACACTGTCCGGTGTGCACCGGACTGTCCGGTGCCCCCGACGACAGAAGGCAAGGATGGCCTTCCAGATTTGCTCTCAACGGCTCCTAGCTGCCTTGGGGCTATAAAAGGAGCCCCTAGGCGCATGGAGGAGACACACAAGCAACCTTTGAGCATTCTTGATCATCCACACTTAGTCTTTGCGCTTTCATTTGTGATTCTAAGTGATTCGAGCTCCGTTCTAGTGAGAACTTTGTGATACTCTTGTGAGCTCGAGTCTTGGCCGTGTGTGTGCGCATTTCGCTGTGGATTTGTGTGTGTTGCTTCCCTCCCTTACTCTGTGTTTCATTTGTGATCATATACTTGTAAGGGCAAGAGACTCCAATTTGTGGAGATTCCTTGCAAACGGGATAGTGAAAGGAACAACAAAACACCGTGGTATTCAAGTGGGTCTTTGGACCGCTTGAGAGGGGTTGATTGCAACCCTCGTCCGTTGGGACGCCACAACGTGGAGTAGGCAAGCGTTGGTCTTGGCCGAACCACGGGATAAACTACTGTGTCACCTCTGTGCTTGATCTTTTGTGATACTGTGTTTTGTTGAGACTTCACCTTAGCCACTTGGCAATAATCGTGCTAACACTTAACAAGTTTTTGTGGCTTAAGTTTGAAGTTTTTACAGGATCACCTATTCACCCCCCCCCCTCTAGGTGCTCTCAGGCTGGCCCCTCGGAAGGGTTCGACAGCCGCCCCAGAGCGCTCGGGCTCCGTGCCCATAACTGATCAGGGGTTCGTAGGCTGGCCCCTCGGAAGGGTTCGACAGTCGCCCCAGACCACGCAGAGTGAGGGATGACTCTGGGTACGTCCGATACATGGCCGAGGCTCGCGCTACGCTCCCGAGGTACCCTAGGACATTTCCGAGACCGGCGGGTACGATTTGTAACGGAATCCCACCAGAGGGAGGCATTGAGCCCTCGGACCCTGTCGAAGGGGTCTGGGTCCGGCGAATCACACGCAGGTACTTTTGGAGTGCGCCTCTGGGCCACCAGCCGACCCCTAACGAACGGGGCACGGGCGTCCACTCGGATCACCCGTTAGCAGCTCACTGGAAACACCATGTTCGACGCCCTCCGAGGGCAACATGACGCTTTCCCCCCCTCCTCCTTGCGGAAAGGCGACACAGGGGCGTATGATAAAAGTCAGGAAAGTCCTTGATCGTCCTCTCGCTCCGTGCAGAGGCTCGGGGGCTGCTCTCGCACCCAGCTACGGCCAAAACTGTTGACAGCGTCAACAAACCAGCTTGATAACTTGGAACCTGACCACGCACCCGGGCTACGGCCAGGCCGCATGAGGGAACGATCAGAACGACCGAAGCACCACGAAAAGCATTCAGACCTCAGAGGAGTCAAACCACTTCTCTGAGGCCTCAGGGGCTACACCCGGCGGGTGCGCTCGTGCACACCCACCAGAACAAAGCAAAACCGAGAAAGGCCTGTCCCCTCATCGAAAATGCGGCAAAAGCCTCCAAGCGAGTACCAACACTCCCTTCGAGGCTCGGGGGCTAATGTCGGGTACCATAATTAGGGGTACCCCCAACACTCCTAATCACAGCTGGTAAACACCCTCAGACCAACTGACGGGCGCGGTTCAAGTCAAGGCTTCGTCCACCCAAGGGACGCCACCTCACCCGAGCCCAGCCTCGGGCTGGAGCAGTAGTCCTAGACGAGTTCACACCTCACCCGAGGGCCGTCTCAGGTAACGGGCACCCCCTCAGCTCTCCCGAAGCCCGGCTTGGGCAGGCTTCATTGTGAAGCAACCTTGGCCAGACCGCCTCACCAACCGACCACTTCACAGGAGCATTCAATGCAGGGGATGCCTGACGCCGTATCCTGACACATGTGCCTCAGTCGGCCAGGCTGAAGTGACCGCAGTCACTTCACCCCTCTCTTTTACTGTCCGATATGATAGGAAAACAGCGTCGCTCGCCCCGCTCCGACTGCCGTGCCAACCACCCAGGCGAAGATTGACAACAAGTCACGATCAACCACCGAGTTTGGCCTCGAGCGCAACAGGAAGCTTTGCCTCGCCCGACCTCAGGCTCCGGCCTCGGGAGGAGGTCTCCACCTCGCCCGACCTCGGACTCGGCCTCGACCTCAGGCTCCAGCCTCGGGAGGACGTCTCCGACCCCAGACTCGGCCTCGACCTCGGTCTCGGGAGGAATCGCGTCCTCGCCCGACCCCAGCCTCGGCCTCAAGAGAAGTCGCCGCCTCGCCTGACCTTGGGCTCGGACCGACCGCGCCAACAGAGGATACATCATTACCCTATTCCTAGCCTGCTCAGGCTACAAGAAACAAGACTGGCGTCCCATCTGGCTTACCTCGGCGACGGGTAATGATGGTGCCCCACGTGCACCATGACGCCGGTGGCTCTCAGCCCCTTACGGCAGCAAGGAGACGTCAGCAGGATCCTTGCCGCACTGCCAGCTGTGCTCCTACAGGACTCAGGCGCTCCTCCGACGGCCACGCTATCACGTGTACAGGGCTCAAGCTCTCCCCCGACGGCCACGTTGGCATGTACACAAGGTTTAGGCACTTCTCTACCGGACACGTTAGCGCATAGCTACGCCCCCCGTGTACGTCTGGACCCTCTCCTTGCGTCTATAAAAGGGAGGTCCAGGGCCATCCTGGAGGGGGGTTCGCGCAGGGGAAGGAGCAGACGAACGGGCTCCCGCTCTCTATCTCTCCCTCTCCCTCACGCGACGCGCTTGTAACCCCTACTACGAGCAGCACCCCTAGTGCAGGATAATATAAGGCTTGTCCCACCTCTTGTGTTCCATCCCGCGCCAACCCATCTGGGCAGGGGCACGCAGCGATCTCACTCGTCGGTCCAGGGACCCCCCCCCCTCGGGTCCGAAACGCTGACAGTTTTCAACTAAGCCACCTGATAGTCCTTAGTTTAGGGCTTAACAGAGGATGTCACTAGCATTATAGTTTTTCAAAACTGTTTTTTCAAAGCCAAACAATGTGTTTAGTTGAAAATAGGTATTCTAAAACCAAAACTTTTGTTTTGAAAACACGTATGTGACCGTATATACTTAATCCTGCTCCGATACCAGCTATGGCAGAACCTCCCAAGCTATTGGACCCACATGCACCTGTCCTTGTCTCAAAGACCTCAGACGGCTATGCATGTGCACCAAATAACTTAACAGGATCCGTCCGAGTGCCCAAGGACCTCGGATAAACCACTTACAACCAAAACCGCGGGATTAAGTAACACAAATCACACACATTAACATTTTTGCAGCGGAAATCTTATTACCAAATTTTACAAGTTACAAAAATTTTACATTATTTTATCGGAGTGATTACAAAAGCATAAGTTTGAAATATATGCTAGCTCAAGTGACCATCCTCAATAAGAAGATAAAGACGGGGTATACTTATATAAGAAGGCCGAGCCCACCGGCACTTAACACCATCACAGCAGCACAAAGTTATATCCTGAAAAACAACAGGGAATAAAACCCTGAGTATGGAATTACTCAGCAAGACTTACCCGACTAAAGAAAAGACTCTCAAGGGTATGCTGGATTTAGGAATCAAGGAGAGGCTTTTAGCGAGAATCAACTTAAATACTTTTGCAGAAATAGCTTACTAAAGTGAGTCCTTACTTTCAACATTTTAATGCTTGATTAAGTATTAATAGACCTTGTTTGCATCTAGTCTAATTTTCACCATCTCATCAATACAACATCATTTTTATTCATGAGGTTTACATCCTAACTTAGGTCGTAGGTCGGAGATCAAGTCTCCACTCTCCGGGGATATAACCGCGATCCGAATCGATTTACTCAGTTGAGGATCTCTAACTACACGACATATGTTTCTCATAACTCTTGCATATGTCTACCATTCCCATGGATCCTCCACTGCATGAACAGGTCCGCGCCACCCGAGAGCACACCACCCCTTTTAGGCGGTCCATTGCCAGGAGGGTATGTGCCACTCTCGCCATCTCTCCACTCCCAGTGCGCGATTGCCTTTTCATGTATGGAATAGCCGGGTTCAAGCTTACCCTGTCCCATATCCAAGGCATGTGGCTAGTTAAGATAGTCCTTGATCAATAGGCCTACATACGCATCCAATCCTTAATTAACCTAGGTAGAACATCACCTGTTCCTAGCCCAAGTCCCGATTTAAGTACTTCCATCCTTAGGATTGTTTGTGTTCCTTAGGATGAAAAGAGCATTATAGGGAACTTTGCAGTAAGATCCCACCACTGCTCCCAATGAAAATATTCTTGCAGGCAGAAGTCATCCTTCCTCAGGATAACCCCTGAGCTAGGCATTAACGCAAAGGACAACCTCTATCCACAAGATCTAAGCAGGGATAAGCATTTTTTGTAAATCATAATTTTGATACTTCACCAGAAGTATCTATAAATGTATGGATATCAAGGAAGGCAATGCATCAAAGGGTTCCAAGCAACTCCTATAAACCTAATGCGCATTTCACTAGACTTAAAGTGTGTAAAAATAATTTAAAAACACAAGGAAGGGGTTGCATGCACCGGGGCTTGCCTGAAACAAACACTATGTTAGTGTTTGTTAGACGACGTCCACTTGGCGACCATCCTTTGTCTTGGCATTCATTCAGTCCATTCACTTGAGATTGGTCCATCGACACTGTTTCTCAGAGTAGTCGACTCTTTGCATTACTTGGGGTCACTCGGCTTTAGTCCCCCACATCATGTGATCAATTAACGTACCTAAATGATATGCATAATGCATATGAATGAGAACAAGGAAGAGTAACATAAGATATTATGATGCTCCACAGTATAAAATTAAGTACTTAATGATGAGGCACCATAACACTTCATCGGCAACACTAGTTATTGACATATGACCAAGCGCAATAATCACACTTTTCTAGATTAACTGAATCTAACGCAAACATCATGAAATAGCAAACTATGCACACCAAGCATAACACTCATGTTCCTCCTCTCTAATTGGATCTAATTCTGAAATCAAGTAAGAATAAATTATTTAATCTGCACTATCATCCTTAGTAAAATATTTCATCGGAAGTCTAATAAAACTTGGACTCGTCATTATTGAATACCAACAACTTAAAATAAGTATAAGAACAATCCAATTAACTCCTTAAACTATGCGTCTTAATTAACTTGAATTACACACTTAACTAAATCAAACATCACAATATTTACTCTAACATATACAACATTAACGGATAACATAGCGTTCGGTAAAACTAATTTCTCAGCGACTTAAATATCTAGAGTACTTATGTACACTGGCCAACGATAGATGACTAAGTACAACAATCATGCTTCTCAAGATTAGTCGAATCTAATACCACTACCCTAACAAAACATGTCAGCTAGCTGATTTAATAATAAACCTATTTTTAACGTCATCGATTCACTAACATCATATACTTGTCTACCCAAAATCTCCTTCGCCTAAACATTATTTTAAACCCGAGCTTTACACGATGTGTCTACGCCACAACTGCGATCACAAGCACATCGCAAATATTAAATCAATTAAATTATCCGTATCCACCACCAAAGCACTCCTCACCTAAATTACACTGCCACCTAAATTTTACCGTATACATATAAAACATCTAATTAATAATTATTACCAAAAATTATATAAACATTAATAACCTATTTTTAAATAAAAATAGCATATAATGACTATCATTACGACCAATAATTTAATCCAACGCATCCAATCATTAAAACAAAATAATAGAAGTAGCGAATCAGCTTACCTAAATCTGACTTGGAATTCACAGAAATAACAACGATAATATGTTCAAGAAGTTCGTCGAATATTTGACGAGCGCCACTCGAGAATCGCTTCTTTACCCACTCTCGGGATTTCTTGATGACGCACGGAACGACGACAAGCTCGATAACGCACATGTGTGATAAGGCAAGGTCTGCGGAGATGTGCGCAAGAGAAGATGAGCTCGTGGTGTCGAGAGTCGGCGGCGTGGTTTGAGACGGCTGGGCATGCAGACGAGCTACGGACGATCCCAGTGCACACAACGACGTCGAGGGTCTGGTGACACAGCTACTATTGGAGGAAGCGCGGATGTGGAGCTTAGTACAGGACATGGCACGGTTCTGTATGGATGCGAGTAGGGAGCATCGCACGCAGACGGGTCGCGCGACATGGACGAGAAGAGACAACGAACGGCGCGCGACGCTGCAGAGAGTAGCTGGGCACAGGCAAGCAGTTGGGCCTGATGGGGAGGGCACGAACAGGGAGGTCGACGGCGAGGTTTGAGCACCGACGAACAAGCTGCAGCAGGGACCTCAGCAAGACGCGGCCATGGAGGAGAGAGAGAGAAAAGCAGGGGCGTTGCGAGCTGGGAAGCAGGGAGGAAGCTGGGGGTCACGACGAGCTTGGGGAGATGGGCGTGCTGGAGCCGAGCGCTGGGAAGAAGAAATCCGAGCTGGACGTGATGAGCTGGGGAAGGACTCAGGGAGAGGGAGAGCTCGGCAGGGAGGAGTGGGAGGCTGCGACGACCATGGGAAGGGAGCATGGCGTGCCTGGAGCCGGCATGGAGAGTGACTCAGCTGGTGCTCCACGGAACAGTAGAGAGGAGTAGGCATGGGAAGGATAAGAAAGAAAGAGACGTGAGGGAGAAAGACATCTGCTAACAATAATTTGGATATGGCTGAAGTTTAGGCGGTGGAGATGATGAGAACGTACAGGAGAAGTAGAAATAGGATTTTCCTTCTTTTCCATTTTTTAGACTAAAGTAGAAACAGATATTTTGAGGTTATAAATCAGGGTCTAAAAGATGTATAAAAGGATCGACGAAAACAAGATCGACAATAACATTTGGACATGATTTGATTTGATGAATACTCTGGAATCATATGAATTTTAATCAGTTATTTATATCTGAAGTTGTAAATCTGAGCGAGAACAACAGACCAAATTAAAACGACATTTCGGCTACACATATTTTTTTGGACTTCGAAATAGGATACCGAATCGGCTAACAATTATTCTGATTTCGGTTAGTTCGGGTTTGGTTTATTTAAACAGTCTACTGTAACACCCCTAGTGTTACAGATATTAAAACTTGAGCATGACATCATAAAAATTAGTATTGCATATGTTTGACACACCTAGAGTGCATTTACTAGGTAAGAATTTCAAACAAGTTGTATTGTTCTGGTGTTTTGCAAATAAGACCCTGGAATAGGATACTTAACCCTAAACAGGGTTTAAAGGGGTAAAACATAACCCAAATTGAGAAAACCCAAAAGCTTTAGTGGAATATTCATAAAGTGCTCCCAAGAATGAATTTGAATCACATTTATACCCCTGAGATATCAGAAACCCTAATTGAAACCCTGGAAAACCCTAAATCCAAACCCTAGGGGCCTATGTGCAAAATTAGTCCACTTTTGGACTAAAGTGCTAAAACCATGATAAATGAGTATCCTAAGTCACATGGTTCACATTTATGAAGATCCACAAGCTAAAACCTAGGTTTTGGACTAATTTGCAAAAAAGACCCCATTTGTGATTTCACTCTAAGTCTGGAAATCAGTGTTATAAGCTCAACTTTGGAGCTTTATAACTTTCAAATCACTGAGAATTCAACTTAGGGCACCACATCAATTTTGTATCTCTATGTAAGGGGAACAACTTTGCTTAAGGATGTAAGCATAGTTGTTATGAAGAAATGGAAGAGAATTACACCCAAAGATGGGCTGTCAGACTTTGGAAGTCTGAATTTTAGAACTAGCAGTAGTACTGAGTCAACTTTGGAGTCTTGTAGATTGAGAGATTCAAATAATTTGCCCCAAGTCAATATAGCAAAGTTGTAGAGTCATTATACAATTTTGTTATAGGTGTTTGAGCTTGGTGCCATATGGAATTGGGAGAAAATTGGGTTTCAAATCGCTCGGTCAAGCACTCTAATAATGGCTCCCATAGTACAGTATCTGATGAAGATCAGATCGACTGCTCCCCTTGCCGCCGATGACTCCGTGCCGGGATCGTCGCTGTCGTTAAGAGTCACGCTCATTGGTGACCGGATAGCGCTTCAGGGCAAAAGATCCTCGCCTGGGGATAACTCTGGCAGCTGGTCGCCGTACCCCCATGCCTTGCGGTCGGCGTAGATCAGTTCACCGGTGTTGGCTGCCCGTCGGTCGCCTGCCACATGCTAAAGTGTTAGACCACGTCGCTGTAAGTCGCGTCTCACATGCACGGTGATCGCCGGAGGAAGCGCCATGGTGAAAACCACCAAGCACTTGCGCCAGTACCCTCTCCCCTCTCCGGCCGCCACCGCGCCATCTTCAATTCAAGCGCCACCGCCCCCGGAGCCTATAAATTGAGTGTGTTGTCGTCTCCGCAAGGTAGTCAAGCAACCCATACCTCAATCTGTGCCCCGAATTATCCACCCGAGAGCTTCAATTTGGGATTTCCCCCAAATCCATCCAAAACACCGCAGAACCGAGCTCACCGTGGCCAGTCCTCCGCAGGATTAATCATGCCATCCTTGTTCTTGTTTTAGCATCTTTGTGTGATGGTGATGCTCACCAACTCGCCCAATTGAGCTAAGACCCCATGAATCACCGGGAACGTATAGTTTGTTAGTTCATCCGCGCGCTCACCGTGGCCAGAGATATTGGTATAGTCGTTTATAAAATTAACTTAGGGAAAACCTTCACTAGGCCCTGAATCTGGTTTAGACCGATGTAGGACGCCTGTCCTTGCCCCAATCGGCCGGTCTACGGGTTCGCCGGAGCTCGGACGCGCTCGACGCTGTCGAGGACCTAGCGCGGTGAAGGAATAGAACACGGTGGACTTTTCTGCAAACCGTCAGCGACTCAGTGCAATAGTAAATGAACCCATTTCGGGTTAACCGTTAAGTCGAGGGATTTTTCGCAAAGTCACTATCGCGCACGGGCGCGGGCGCGCTTTCACCCGTTGTTGGGCCGCCTAGTTTGAATTAGGCCCAGCACTATTCACTGTCTTTTCTTTTTCTTTTTCTACCAGAGTTAAAACAATTCTAGAAAATTACAGAAAAATGGTAAAAATGCCAAACCAATTTTTCTAGATTCCTTATTTTCCATAGTATTTAATATAAATATTTTTAGGATTTTTAGATCAAAAAAGGAATTTTGGAGCATTTATAATAACCTAAGGCATTACTTCTGGATTTTTAGAAAAATCAATAATCATTCCAAAAATTCCCAAACTTTTTATATGAACTTTACACATTATTTAGAGGCCTTGGGTAGAGTTTGGTTTGATTTGGACCTTGTTTGATAATTAGAACCCAAAACCCCACCCCGTGCCCTTTGAATTCCTTTAGTGACTCCGGAAACCCTAGTTTCGCGGAGAACCATGAAGGAAAATTGTATTCAAGAACTTTAGATAATAAATTCTTGTTATCTTTGCACTCTCATGAGCATTACATGGCATTCATTCTTATATACCTATATATATGGTTATGTTTAGAAAACGAAGAAGAAGTCGAAGTAACCGAAGAGACGACACCACCACCTTCGGAACCTCAGGCAGGGAATTGTTTCTATTTTGACATCTGCAGATCCGTGCCTGACTCACCTATAAACGAAGGCAAGCCCCGGTGCATTTGCCACCTTCCTTATGATTTAAAGATCTTTATCACTTGTTTATTGCATTAGGTGATAGGAGTTGATTGATAAAACAATTCCTGCATTACCTTCCTTGAGTTTGATTACCTTCCTTGATCACCTGTTTTACAAAAGATTTTTATGCTTAGCCTTGCTTTAGAAAAACAAATGTTTTGTTTTTACCAAAGGTGATATGGCAAAAGTGGGTGGGATGTTTTTGAAAACAAAACTTGATGGTGGATCCATCATGGCCATGATGGGTTCAACATCGGAAAAGATGTACCTCTGTCAGGTACCAAGCTTTGGGTTTTGAAATGATTAAGCTGAGACCGGGCGGTTGACTTGCACGAGAAGAGAGTCTCGGTGTAGTGTCTCCGTCTGAGTCGATTAAGGACCGTGTCGATGTAGGCTTGATGACCGAGGACCCTTTAACTGGTCACATGCCTCGTCATGGGTAAGCCTTGCCTTGGGCAGACTAAGACCAGAATAAGATAACACGCAATGGGCATGGAGCGGTGGCGATAGTAGCGTGTACCCTCCGTGGCAAGAGGCTGGACGGTGGTGTATCTGTGCTCTCGGTTGACGTGAACCTGATCTGGCCTTAAGAACCCCGATGGTGGGTTGACATATGCAAGGGTTAAGTGCTACATATGTCGTGTGATCGGAGATCCTCAGCTGAGTATAATCAATTGGATCGCCATACCTTCGCGGTTATGAAGACTTGGTCACTGACCTATACGTAGAACTCCAGTAAAGATGAAAGGATTGTTAAGAAATGGGCTAGTGCAGGTCAAGTGTGTGAACTAGGGTAGAAAGAACTCTAGATGCAGGTAATTTTACCTAACCTGAAAATAAAACGAGATTTTTAAGGATCCACTTTTAGTAAGCATTTCTGCAAACAGAGTCTTTTGATCATTAAGAAACCTTACCTTGACTCCCGTATAACCAGCATACCCTTGAGAGTCTTTTCTTTAGTCGGGTAAGTCTTGCTGAGTAATTCCATACTCAGGGTTTATTCCCTATTGTTTTTAGGTGAGGAAACAACAAACTTTTGTTGTTTTTGTACCAAGGTGGTGTCCAATGAAGATAAACAAGAGTAGAGCTGCAGGAGGACTAGGTCCTCCATAAGAAACTTTTATGTAAGAAATTATCGGGAGGGGGTTTTGCCTCCCTTGGTATTGTAATAATACTTTGCACTCGTATGTTTTATATGCTGGTCTGTAATATTAAACTTTATCTTACTTTCAAATAAAAGTAAGTTTATGTAATTGCTTCCGCAACTCCGATGCTTATAATGTCTGTGTGACGGGTGAAACGCTCTTGGGAAAGGTAAGAAAGGCAGATACCGAACTTGTCAAGTGATTCAGGGGCATCTACAGGGTTGTCTGAGGTCCACTGGACAAGGACAACTGTAGGTGGGCCTAATAACTTGGGAGGTTCCGTCACAGCTGGTATCGGAGCGAAACCCTTCTCTGCAGATATTATGAGACATTTTCAAAAGAATTTTTTTTAAAAGACTTATCTGGAAAATTTCTTCCTTTCTTATCCAAGTAATTCTGAAGAGTTTATCTTAAAAGACCAGATAGGAAGAGTGCAATGTATAGAAGGTGTGAATCAACTAAGGTTGGTTCTGTAATTACACATGCATCATGCTAAGAACTATGTTAATAAAATTTTCCCCTTAGAAAAATGCCGCCGCGCACAAGGAAAACTGCGCGCAAGTCAACTGGCCCAATTGGTGTGCCACAACATCAACTTGCTCCCCGACACGAGGATAGTAGTAGTGGGAGTAATGATCCGATCAGGGATCTTGAAGCACAAGTGAATCAGCTTCAAACGGAACTTCAACACAGGACTAACATATGGGTCGCGAATGGCGACAGAATCAATGAATTGAGAAACCACATCCGCCGCCTGCAAGATCAGCTTGCTGATCGAGATTTAGCGCTCGACTGGGCGGTTCAGTCTCGTTCGCTTGCTTGGGCTAAGGAGGCAAAAGCTCGAGCCCGAGTCGAAGAACTTAGCTCAGCTATTGATAACCTGCAGGCTTACTGCAATACTCTACATGAAGAAGTTCATGCACTGTATTCACAACTACACCCCCAAGTACCTACGAATCCTGTCGGGACAGAAGCCGGACCTTCTCATGAAGCGGGAGAAGCTTTTGGTGGCGAATTAGACCTTTTCAGGCCCCCTCCCTCCATGAAGTTGGTCGATGAGTGGTCTCCTACGCCCGACAGTGAGGCTACTAAGAGTGATAGGAAGTAGAAATAGTATAGTTGTAGAAATAGTAGTGTTATTGTATAATGGGTACTGTAATCCTGTTGTAAAAATTCGAGTCTGTAACATTGCTCTTTTTGGTAATGTAAAATGGATGGTTTTCTTTGGCATATCATATTGTTTTTTCAAATGTTTGTTGCCATAGATGCCTTCCCGGACTCGTGCTCAGGATGGTGCCAGTACCTCCCGTGGGAGGGAGGCAACACCAAACCCACCTCCAGTCCCTCCCACACTTGCTGAGGCTATCGCCGCCTTGGTAAACGCGACAGCAGATAATATCCGTTTCCTACGGGAGATGGCAGGTCAGCAGCTTCAACAACAAGGCGGGCGGGGCTATCCGTAAGGACCTCGTGAGACATCTTATTTGGACTTCTCCAAAACACGTCCATCGCTGTTCGTCAAGGCAGAAGACCCTTTAGAGGCAGACGAATGGATCCATGTCATCAAGCAGAAGTTTGGACTTCTTCGGTGTTCTGAAACCCAGAAGCCCTTGTTCGCAGCCCAGCAACTGCATGGCCCTGCCAGCACTTGGTGGGGAAACTTTGTGGCCGTTCAGCCGGCCAATCATCAGATAACCTGGGATGAATTTAAGCTAGCCTTTAGAGAGCATTATATACCTGAAGGGGTACTTCACATGAAACAAGAGGAATTCATGAAGCTAAAGCAAGGAGGGGATACTGTAAATCAGTATCTCAATAAATTTAATCATTTGTCCCAGTATGTAATCGACCAAGTTAACACTGATCTGAAGAAGAAGAATTGTTTCATGCGAGGACTGAATGATAGGATGCAAAGGAAAATGGCTACTTGCATCGACCTCACCTACGGAAGGGCTGTCAGCACAGCGCTAGCAGTCGAATCTAAATACGCAAGTTCTGGAAAGATCAAGGGGAGTGGAGGAAACAGGCCTACTCAGGGCCCCGAGAAAAGGCAACGGTTAGTCATCCGGCCTTTTAATCAGGGTCGTTCATCAGCATGCCCACCCTCCTTCCCATTTAAACAACCAGTGTTCATTCGTCCCAATGCTGCCCCCACTGCAACAAGTCAGCCGGGTGTACTTGGCACTCGTTTCCCGGCCCTTCCCAGTTCATCAACAGGTTGTTTCAATTGCGGAAAATCTGGGCACTTTATCAAGGATTGCCCTTATCCGAAGCAGAACAAGTCAAACAATCCACAAGGATCTGGGAATTCATCTCAAGCTAAGGGAAATACTATGGGCAAAAATACAAAGAAGACGGGACGCATATATTATACGCAAGTGGCCACCACACCGGACGGTGAGCCGGTAATGATGGGTACGTTCCTTGTGGCCAATCATCCCGCAATTATTCTCTTTGATTTTGGTGCTTCGCATACATTTATTAGCAAGAAATTTGTGGAGCAACACTGCATTTCATACCATGAATCAAAGGAAGGGTTTAAAATTCACTCACCTGGGGGACAAATTTTTACTAGAGAAGTGGCCTATCAAGTGCCCGTAACATTGGCCGGACGGGACTTTCCTACTAATATGATTGTTCTGAAAGGCCAAGACATAGATGTGATTTTAGGCATGAATTGGTTGGCCCGGCATAAAGCAACTCTCAACACTGATCAGAGAATCATCAGGTTGAGTCATAATCAAGAAGAAATTCTCTTGTCTATCCCCATTCCAACCAAAACTACTGGCAGGGTTTATGAAGCCATTATACCGGAGATTAAGGATATTCCGGTGGTATGTGAGTTCCCAGATGTCTTTCCAGAAGATTTGCCTGGATTGCCACCCGAAAGAGATGTAGAATTTGTAATTGAGTTGAAGCCCGGTACGGCTCCCATTTCTAGAAGATCGTACCGAATGCCTCCAAATGAGCTGGCAGAACTGAAAATTCAATTACAAGATCTACTAGAGAAAGGATTCATCCGGCCAAGCTCGTCACCATGGGGTTGTCCGGCCATATTCGTCAAGAAGAAGGATCAAACTTTACGGATGTGCGTGGATTATCGACCCCTGAATGAGGCCACTATTAAGAACAAGTACCCTCTTCCGCGGATTGACATTCTATTTGATCAACTGACTGGGGCGAGGGTATTCTCCAAGATTGATCTCAGATCGGGCTACCATCAGATCCGTATTCGGCCCGAGGATATACCAAAGACCGCATTCACTACACGGTACGGATTATTTGAATACCTGGTAATGTCTTTCGGGCTGACGAATGCTCTGGCCCACTTTACTTATTTGATGAACTCGGTATTTATACCCGAGTTAGACAAGTTTGTAGTGGTCTTCATAGATGATATTTTAATATATTCCAAGAATGAAGAGGAGAATGCTCAACATTTACGGGTCGTATTAACGCGCTTGAGAGAACATCAATTATATGCCAAGTTCAGTAAATGCGCATTTTGGCTAGAAGAAATTCAATTTCTGGGACATGTTCTATCTGCCAGAGGGATTGCGGTAGATCCCAGCAAAGTCAAGGACATTTTGGAATGGAAACCCCCAACCACTGTTCATCAAGTTCGAAGTTTCCTTGGACTGGCTGGTTATTACCGCCGATTTATACCAGATTTTTCCAAGCTTGTGAAGCCAATCACAAGTCTATTGAAGAATGAGACTAAATTCAATTGGTCTTCAAAGTGTAATGAAGCTTTTGAGAGATTGAAGATATTATTAACCACTACTCCGGTATTGGCTCAACCGGATATTAACAAGCCATTTGATGTGTATTGTGACGCATCTGGCAATGGTCTCGGCTGTGTATTAATGCAAGAAGGCCGAGTAATTGTGTATGCTTCAAGGCAGTTACGCCGGCATGAGGAGCATTATCCTACTCATGATCTGGAGCTAGCTACAGTGGTTCATGCTCTGAAGATATGGCGTCATTATTTGCTAGGGAATGTCTGTCATATCTATACAGACCATAAGAGTTTGAAATACATCTTTACCCAGTCTGGGCTCAATATGAGACAAAGAAGATGGCTCGAGCTAATCAAGGATTATGAATTAGAGATCCATTATCACCTGGGTAAAGCCAATGTGGTGGCAGATGCACTCAGTCGCAAGGCTTCTTGCCATTGTCTAACAATGAGGACTTCTGACATTACATTATGCAAGGAGATGGAGAATTTGAACTTGGGAATAATTCAGCATGGGACTTCAAATCACTTGAAGCTAGAGTCAGTCATCTTACAAAGGATAATTGACGCACAGAAAAATGATGAGGGTATGAAACATATACGTGAGAAGATAAGGGCTGGGAAAGCCAATTGTTTCCGAGAAGATGACCAAGGAGTGGTATGGTTTAACAACCGCATAGTGGTGCCTAAAAATGAAGGGGTCCGCCAGCAAATTTTAGACGAAGCACATCTTAGTCGCTATCCTATTCATCCCAGAAGCACTAAGATGTATCAAGATCTAAAACAACATTATTGGTGGACGAAGATGAAAATTGAAATTGCACGCTATGTGGCTAGATGTGACACTTGTAAACGTGTCAAGGCCATACACCTAAAAGCTGCCGGTCCATTACAATCTTTACCAATACCAACATGGAAATGAGAAGATATAAGTATGGACTTTATTGTGGGATTGCCCAGGACTGCAAAGGGGTATGATTCTATCTGGGTTATTGTTGATCGGCTCACAAAAATTTCTCACTTTCTGCCAGTTAAGACATATTACCCGGTTCTCACCTATGCGGAACTATACATTGCTCGCATTCTCAGTTTGCACGGGGTTCCGAAGACTATAGTGTCGGATCGTGGACCTCAATTCGTATCCAAATTCTAGGAAGAACTTCATAAATCCCTGGGTACCAAATTGCTCCACAGTTCGGCCTATCATCCTCAAACAAGTGGGCAGACTGAGAGGGTCAATCAAATATTGGAAGATATGCTGCGGGCATGTGTGCTGGAATTCCCACAAAAATGGGATGAATGTTTACCATTAGCGGAGTTTTCATATAATAATAGCTATCAAGAAAGTATCAAGATGGCACCCTTCGAAGCTTTATATGGGCGACGATGTCGTACTCCGCTAAATTGGTCTGAACCTGGTGAAAGGTACTTCTTCAAGCCTGATATGGTGAAAGAAACCAAAGAAAAGGTTCGGAAAATAACTCATAATTTGAAGAAAGCTCAAGCTCGTCAGAAAAGTTATGCAGACAAACGGCGAATGCCCTTATATTTTCTGGTGGGGGATTATGTTTATCTCAAGGTCTCCCCAATAAAGGGTGTATCATGTTTCGAGGTCAAAGGGAAGCTTGCACCCCGGTACATTGGTCCTTTCCTTATACTTGAGCAATGTGGACCAGTAGCATACCGACTCCAACTACCCGAAACCTTGTCTGCTGTACATAATGTATTCCACGTGTCTCAACTAAAGAAATGCCTTCGGGTTCCAGATCGAACCATTGAAGTGACAGATGTTGTCCTAGAACCAGACTTGACATATTCTGAGCGCCCTATCCGAGTCTTGGATCAAAAGGACAGGATTACCCGAAGAAAAACTCTTAAGTTTTAAAAGATACATTGGAACCAACATGCTGAAGATGAGGCTACTTGGGAAACTCAAGACTTCTTAGATAAGAATTTCCTAGGCTTTTTAGCCTCTTGTAATCTATAAAGTAAAACATTGTTGAGATAAAGGAGTGAGCCCCAAACCCACCCCTGCCTTGTACCAAAATTTAGGAAATAAAAATCTGAAGCATTTCCTTTTCCATTACTTACCCTAGGACTTTTAATCTCGGGACGAGATTCTCTTATGGGTGGAAGGATGTAACACCCCTGGTGTTACAGATACTAAAACTTGAGCATGACATCATAAACATTGTCATTGCATATGTTTTACACACCTAGAGTGCATTTACTAGGTAAGAATTTAAACAAGTTGTATTGTTCTGGTGTTTTGCAAATAAGACCCTGGAATAGGATACTTAACCCTAAACAGGGTTTAAAGGGGTAAAACATAACCCAAATTGAGAAAACCCAAAAGCTTTAGTAGAATAGTCATAAAATGCTCCCAAGAATGAATTTGAATCACATTTGTACCCCTGAGATATCAGAAACCCTAATTGAAACCCTGGAAAACCCTAAATCCAAACCCTAGGGGCCTAAGTGCAAAATTAGTCCACTTTTGGACTAAAGTGCTAAAACCATGATAAATGAGTATCCTAAGTCACATGGTTCACATTTATGAAGATCCACAAGCTAAAACCTAGGTTTTGGACTAATTTGCAAAAAAGACCCCATTTGTGATTTCACTCTAGGTCTGGAAATCAGTGTTATAAGCTCAACTTTGGAGCTTTATAACTTTCAAATCACTGAGAATTCACCTTAGGGCACCACATCAATTTTGTATCTCTATGTAAGGGGAACAACTTTGCTTAAGGATGTAAGCATAGTTGTTATGAAGAAATGGAAGAGAATTACACCCAAAAATGGGCTATCAGACTTTGGAAGTCTGAATTTCAGAACTAGCAGTAGTACTGAGTCAACTTTGGAGTCTTGTAGATTGAGAGATTCAAAGAATTTGCCCCAAGTGAATATAGCAAAGTTGTAGAGTCATTATAGAGGAACAATTTTGTTATAGGTGTTTGAGCTTGGTGCCATATGGAATTGGGAGAAAATTGGGTTTCAAATCGCTCGGTCAGGCACTCTGATGATGGCTCCCATGGTACGGTATCTGATGAAGATCAGATCGACTGCTCCCCTCGCCGCCAATGACTCCACGCCGGGATCGTCGCCGTCGTTAAGATTCGCGCTCACTGGTGACCGGATAGCGCTTCAGGGCAAAAGATCCTCGCCTGGGGATAACTCCGGCAGCTGGCCGCCGTACCCCCATGCCTTGCGGTCAGTGTAGATCAGTTCACCGGTGTTGGCTGCCCGTCGGTCGCCTGCCACGTGCTAAAGCGTTAGACCACGTCGCTGTAAGTCGCGTCTCGCATGCACGGTGATCGCCGGAGGAAGCGCCACGGTGAAAACCACCAAGCACTTGCGCCAGTACCCTCTCCCCTCTCCGGCCGCCACCGCGTCATCTTCAATTCAAGCGCCACCGCCCCCGGAGCCTATAAATTGAGTGTGTTGTCATCTCCGCAAGGTTGTCAAGCAACCCATACCTCAATCCGTGCCCCGAATTATCCACCCGAGAGCTTCAATTTGGGATTTCCCCCAAATCCATCCAAAACACCGCAGAACCGAGCTCACCGTGGCTAGTCCTCCGCAGGTTTAATCATGCCATCCTTGTTCTTGTTTTAGCATCTTTATGTGCTGGTGATGCTCACCAACTCGCCCAATTGAGCTAAGACCCCATGAATCACCGGGAACGTATAGTTTGTTAGTTCATCCGCGCGCTCACCGTGGCCAGAGACATTGGTATAGTCGTTTATAAAATTAACTTAGGGAAAACCTTCACTAGGCCCTGAATCTGGTTTAGACCGACGTAGGACACCTGTCCTTGCCCCAATGGGCCGGTCTACGGGTTCACCGGAGCTCGGACGCCCTCGACGCCGTCGAGGACCTAGCGTGGTGAAGGAATAGAACGTGGAGGACTTTTCTGCAAACCGTCAGCGACTCAGTGCAATAGTAAATGAACCCATTTCGGGTTAACCGTTAAGTCGAGGGCTTTTTCGCAAAGTCACTATCGCGCGCGGACGCGGGCGCGCTTTCACCCGTTGTTGGGCCGCCTAGTTTGAATTAGGCCCAGCACTATTCACTGTCTTTTCTTTTTCTTTTTCTACCAGAGTTAAAACAATTCTAGAAAATTACAGAAAAAAGGTAAAAATGTCAAACCAATTTTTCTAGATTCCTTATTTTCCATAGTATTTAATAAAAATATTTTTAGGATTTTTAGATCAAATAATGAATTTTGGAGCATTTAAAATAACCTAAGGCATTACTTCTGGATTTTTAGTAAAATCAATAATCATTCCAAAAATTCCCAAACTTTTTATATGAACTTTACACATTATTTAGAGGCCTTGGGTAGAGTTTGGTTTGATTTGGACCTTGTTTGATAATTAGAACCCAAAACCCCCACCCCCTACCCTTTGAATTCCTTTACTCACTCCAGAAACCCTAGTTTCCCGGAGAACCGTGAAGGAAAATTGTATTCAAGAACTTTAGATAATAAATTCTTATTATCTTTGCACTCTCATGAGCATTACATGGCATTCATTCTTATATACCTATATATATGGTAATGTTTAGAAAACAAAGAAGAAGTCGAAGTAACCGAAGAGATGACACCACCACCTTCGGAACCTCAGGCAGGGAATTGTTTCTATTTTGGCATCTGTGGATCCGTGCCTGACTCACCTATAAACGAAGGCAAGCCCTGGTGCATTTGCCACCTTCCTGGTGATTTAAAGATCTTTATCACTTGTTTATTGCATTAGGTGATAGGAGTTGATTGATAAAACAATTCCTGCATTACCTTCCTTGAGTTTGATTTTGATGCTTAGCCTTGCTTTAGAAAAACAAATGTTTTGTTTTTACCAAAGGTGATATGGCAAAAGTGGGTGGTATGTTTTTGAAAACAAAACTTGATGGTGGATCCATCATGGCCGTGATGGGTTCAACATCGGAAAAGATGTACCTCTATCAGGTACCAAGCTTTGGGTTTCGAAATGATTAAGCTGAGACCGGGCGGTTGACTTGCACGAGAAGAGAGTCTCGGTGTAGTGCCTCCGTCTGAGTCGATTAAGGACCGTGTCGATGTAGGCTTGATGACCGAGGACCCTTTAACTGGTCACATGCCTCGTCATGGGTAAGCCTTGCCTCGGGCAGACTAAGACCATAATAAGATAACACGCAATGGGCGTGGAGCAGTGGCGAGAGTAGCGTGTACCCTCCGTGGCAAGAGGCTAGACGGTGGTGTATTTGTGCTCTCGGTTGACGTGAACCTGATCTGGTCTTAAGAACCCCGATGGCGGGTTGACATATGCAAGGGTTAAGTGCTACATATGTCGTGTGATCGGAGATCCTCAACTGAGTATAATCGATTCGGATCATCATACCTTCGCGGTTATGAAGACTTGGTCACTGACCTATACGTAGAACTCCAGTAAAGATGAAAGGATGGTTAAGAAATGGGCTAGTGCAGGTCAAGTGTGTGAACTAGGGTAGAAAGAACTCTAGATGTAGGTAATTTTACCTAACCTAAAAATAAAACGGGATTTTTAAGGATCCACTTTTAGTAAGCATTTCTGCAAACAGTCTTTTGATCATTAAGAAACCTTACCTTGACTCCCGTATAACCAGCATACCCTTGAGAGTCTTTTCTTTAGTTGGTCTTGCTGAGTAATTCCATACTCAGGGTTTATTCATTATTGTTTTTAGGTGAGGAAACAACAAACTTTTGTTGTTTTTGTACCAAGGTGGTGTCCAATGAAGATAAACAAGAGTAGAGCTGCGGGAGGACCAGGTCCTCCATAAGAAACTTTTATGTAAGAAATTATCGGGAGGGGTTTTTGCCTCCCTTGGTATTGTAATAATACTTCGCACTCGTATGTTTTATATGCTAGTCTATAATATTAAACTTTATCTTACTTTCGAATAAAAGTAAGTTTATGTAATTGCTTCCGCAACTCCGATGCTTATAATGTCTGTGTGACGGGTGAAACGCTCTTGGGAAAGGTAAGAAAGGCAGATACCGAACTTGTCAAGTGATTCAGGGGCATCTACAGGGTTGTCTGAGGTCCGTTGGACAAGGACAACTGTAGGTGGGCCTAATAACTTGGGAGGTTCCGTCACATCTACCCCTAGTAGTGTCTCTACCAAATTCGTAGAGACTGCTCGAACAAGGGCGAAATACTTAGGTGACCTTTTCAATCCGCCTTAATTAATTAATTTTAATTTACATTTGTTTCGGTTAAATTTAGACGAATTTTGCCCGCTATCCGAACATTCGACTAGAGAGCAATTCGATTAATAACTCTACGCCTTATATTTCTTGGATATTGTCGGTGTTTCGGACCCGGGGGTCCCTGGACCGACGAGTAAATTTGTTGCTGCGTGCCCCTGCCCAGATGGGTTGGCGCGGGATGGAACACAAGTGGAGGAATGAGCCTTGTATTATCCTGCACCGGGGTGCTCGTAGTAGGGGTTACAAGCGTTGCGAGAGAGCGACGGCGAGAGAGAGCGAGTAGCAGAGAGCGAGAGAGAGAGAGAGAGAGGGTCTGGCCCCTGCTCGTCTTCTCCCGCCGTACGTACGTATGCTCGTATGTTCGTGTGCTCGTCTCTCTGTCCCCCCTTTCTCTTCTCTTTTTTCCCCTTTTTCCCATGGGCCCCTGGACACTCCTTTTTATAGACGTAAGGAGATGCCCAGCTGTACAATAGGTTGTAGCTGGGAGCTAACGTGGCTGGCAGGGAAGTGCCCTGAGCCCTATACAGATAACAACGTGGCCGTCGGGGGGACGTCTCGAGTCCTGTAGAGGTAGTATCGTGGCCGTCGGAGAAGTGCCTTGAGCCCTGTAGCAGTACAGCTGTCGGTGCTGTGTGGATCCTGCTGACGTCTCCTTGCTTCCGTAGGGGGCTTTAGAACCACCGACGTCATGGTTGCATGCGGGAAACCACCATCGCCTGTTACTGGGGTAAGCTGGATGGGATGTCGGTCTTGTTCCTTCGTAGCCTGAGCTAGCTAGGAGTAGGGTAATGATGCATCCATTGTGACGCAGTTGATCCAAGCCTGAGGTCGGACGAGGCGGTGACTCCTCCGAGGCCGAGGCTGGGGCCGAGACCCAGGGTCGGGCGAGGACGTGACTCTTCCCGAAACCGAGGCCGAGGCCGAGCCCTAGGGTCGGGCGAGGCGGAGATTTCCTCCCGAGGCCGAGGGCGAGCCCTGGGGTTGGGCAAGGCAGAGCTTCCTGTTGCTCTCGAGGCTGAACTCGACCATTGTCGGTTTCGCCCGGGTGGTTGGCACAGCAGCCGGAGCGAGGCGGGCGGCGCTGTTTTCCTGTCAGGTCGGTCAGTGAAAGGGCGAAGTGACTGCGGTCACTTCGACCTTGCCGATTGAGGCGCGCGTGTCAGGATAAGGTGTCAGACGACCCCATCATTAAATGCGCATGTAACACGGTCGGCTGGTAAGGCGATTTGGCCAAAGTCGCTTGCACGACAAGGCTTGCCTTTGGCTAAGCCGAGGGTGCGCTCACTGTCTAAGGAGACCCTCGGGCGAGACGTGGATTCGTCTGGGACCACTGTTCCGCCCGAGGCCGGGCTCGAGCGGGGTGAGACCACGTCCCTTGGTAGACAAAGCTTTGACTTTGACCCGAGCCGTCAGTCTTCACGGTTTGCTCTGAAGGTGTTTACCAGCCATGATTAGGAGTGATGGGGGTACCCCTAATTACGGTACCCGACAGTAGCCCCCAAGCCTCGAGGGGAGTGGTGATGCTCGCTTCGAGGCTCTGCTGCATTCTTGGTGAGGGGACCGGCCTTTCTCGGATATACTTTGTTCCGATGGGTGCGCGCGAGCGCACCCGCCGGGTGTAGCCCCCGAGGCCTCAGAGGAGTGGTTTGACTCCTCTGAGGTCTTAACGCTTTTTGTGATGCCTCGACCGGTCCTATTGTTCCCCCATGCGGCCTGGCCATAGCCCGGGCGCTCGATCAGGTTCCCAGTTTTTGAGCTGGTTTGTTGACGCTGTCAATAGTTTGGCCGTAGCCAGGTGCGAGAGCAGCCCTCGAGCCTCTGCACGGAGCAAGAGGACGATCAAGGACTGTCTCGACTTTTATTATACGCCCCTTCGTCGCCTTTCCACAAGGAGGAAGGGGGGAAAGCGCCATGTTACCCTCGGAGGGCACCGATCATGGTGTTTTCGGTGAGTTCCTAACGGGTGATCCGAGTGGACGCCCGTGCCTCGTTCGTTAAGGGTCGGCTAGTGGCCCAGAGGCGCGCTCCAAAAGTACCTGCAGGTGATTCGCTGGACCCGGACCCTTTTTGACAGGGTCCGAGGGCTTGATGCCTCCCTCCGGTGGGATTCCATTACGAGTCATTCCCGCTGGTCTCAGAAATGTCCTAGGGTACCTCAGGAGCGTAGCTCGAGCCTCGGCCATGTATCGGACGTACCCAGGGTCATCCCTCACTCTGCGTGTTCTGGGGCGGCTGTCGAACCCTATCGAGAGGCCAACCTTCGAACCCCTGATCAGTAATGGGCGTGGAGCCCAAGTGCTCTGGGCGGCTGTCGAACCCTTCCGAGGGGCCAGCCTTCGAACCCCTGATCAGTAATGGGCACGGAGCGCTAGTGCTCTGGGGCGGCTGTCGAACCCTTCCGAGGGGCCAGCCTTCGAACCCCTGATCAGTAGGAGGGCTTGGGGGCCTGTTTCCTTCGTGGGGATGGATCCCTTTCAAAATATCCCCTTTCTCGGTCCCTGTGTCAAGAGAGAGAGGAAACAGAAAAGGGTATGAATTTAAAAATTGTGGCGCACCTTTTTGACGCGACCATTATGGCGGAGGTGAAACGTCGCTCGCTTCGCCTGCCAACGGTGTCACTGGCTCTGCCAAGGAGTTAATGCGACGGGACGGGCGATTCGTGGGGCGTCTGTTGCGCGTGCGCGGGCCGTTCGAGGAACGGGGCACGGGCGTGTCGTTCTTACACCGTGGGAGAGGGCTCCCCCGCCGCTTTAGGAAAAGACGCGAGCCTGGGGGTGATCTGACCGCTGCTTCCACCCGTCTGTTGCAGCAGTTATTGCTGGTCCGCTTTTGGCCACATGAACTGTCGTGCCTACCCCCGCGGCTGACTGACCCATCACCGCTGCACCCAATTGGCACTGTTGGGTCACACGCGGGGCCGCCTTGAGTCGCGACATTGGTTCTGTAGTCGAGAAGACGCGGCATTGGCGCAGGTGGCGGTGCAGTTTCCTTGCACGCAGTGACCGTCGTGCCGGTTGCATGGTAGGTGGGACCGGGCCTTTGTGCTGGTCCACCGGAAGTGACGAAGCCGAAAGGGTGCATAACCGTGGTGCGGTTCCATGCTCCCTGCGTGGCGGCTCGCCCTTTCGTCTGCTGGTTCTAGCGAGGATGAGGGAACGCTTATAACCGCAGGGCGGTTTCATGCCTCACTTGCGGTGGGCGCTGCTATCGATATAGTCGAAAGCACGAAAGTTGTTTTCTGTAGAAAACTTTTCTCGGTAGAAAACTTTTCCGAAGAAAATTTCGACGCATAGGGGGGGGGGTCCCCCCTTCTAGCCCCCGAGGGAGGGTCGGGCTTGGCCGAGGCAAGGCTGGCCCTTCCTTGACGGTTAGACTTTGTTTAAGCGCGTAAAAACGAGGAACATGAACGACTTGAAACATTTTAAGGGTAGAAGCGACGTAGTTGTTCGATGTTCCAAGCGTTGCCGTAGACCTCGCCTTGATTGTTGGCAAGCTTGTATGTTCCAGGCTTCAAGATCTTGGCGATGACGAACGGCCCCTCCCAGGGAGGAGTAAGCTTGTGATGCCCTCAGGCGTCTTGTCGCAGCCGAAGCACCAAGTCTCCCACTTGGAAGCCTCGGGGTCGAACCCTTCGGGCGTGGTAGCGTCGCAGAGACTGCTGATACCGCGCCGAATGTAGTAAGGCAACGTCCCGAGCTTCTTCGAGCTAGTCCAGCGAGTCCTCTCGGTTGATCTGGTTGCTTCGGTCGTCGTATGCCTTCGTCCTCGGGGAACCGTATTCTAAGTCCGTGGGGAGGACGGCCTCGGCCCCATAGACTAGAAAGAACGGCGTGAAGCCCGTGGCCCGGCTCGGCATCGTCCTCAGACCCCAGACCACCGAGGGTAGCTCCTTCATCCATCTCTTGCCAAACTTGTTGAGGTCGTTGTAGATCCTGGGTTTAAGTCCCTGCAAAATCATACCGTTGGCATGCTCCACCTACCCATTCGTCATGGGGTGAGCTACGGCGGCCCAGTCCACACGGATGTGGTGGTCCTCGTAGAAGTCCAGGAACTTTTTCCCGGCGAACTGCGTGCCATTGTCGGTGATGATGGCATTCGGGACTCCGAAGCGATGGATGATATTGGTGAAGAATGCCACCGCCTGCTCGAACCTGATACTGGTTAAGGGTCGGACCTCGATCCACTTGGAGAATTTGTCGATGGCGACCAGCAGGTGCGTGAAGCCCCCGGGTGCCTTCTGCAAGGGACTGACGAGGTCCAGACCCCATACAGCAAACGGCCAAGTGATAGGTATCGTCTGCAGGGCCTGAGCGGGCAGGTGTGTCTGCTTTGTGTAGAATTGACACCCCCAGCAGGAGCGTACAATCCTAGTGGCGTCGGCCACCGCGGTTGGCCAGTAGAAGCCTTGTCGGAAGGCATTTCCCACGAGGGCTCGAGGTGCTGTATGGTGGCCACAAGCCCCCAAGTGTATTTCTTATAACAGCTCTTGTCCTTGGGCGATGGAGATGCATCACTGGAGGATGCCTGAGGGACTACGGTGATAGAGCTCCCTTTCATCACCCAGCAAAACAAACGACTTGGCGCGCCGAGCCAGTCGCCGAGCTTTGGCCTTGTCGAGGGCAGCTCTCCCCGGAGGAGATATTCCAGGTACGGGGTCTGCCAGTTCGGGGCCGGTGTGACCCCATTCCGCTCTCCCTCGATGCGCAGGGCCTCACCCTCGGCGGTCGAGGCTTCCTCGGGCTTGGCCGAGGGTATCTCGGGCGCGTCATTGATCTTGACGGAGGGTTGATGTATATCCCTGGAGAAGACGTCCGGGGGAACCGGTGTCCGCCCTGAGGCTATTTTAGCCAGCTCATCCGCAGTCTTATTGAATCGTCGGGCGACGTGGTTGAGTTCTAGCCCGTAGAACTTGTCCTCCAGGCGTCGAACTTCGTCGCAATAGACCTCCATTTTCCGATCGTAGCAGTGGGAGTTCTTCATGACTTGGTCAATGACAAGCTGCGAGTCGCCACGAGCGTCGAGGCGCCGAACCCCTAGCTCGACGGCGATGCGCAGCCCATTAACCAATGCTTCGTACTCGGCCACGTTGTTTGACGCCGGAAAATGAAGGTGGATCACGTAGCGAAGATGTTTTCCGAGGGGTGAGATAAAGAGCAAGCCCGCGCCTGCTCCAGTTTTCATCAGCGACCCGTCGGAGTACATGTTCCAAAGCTCGGGTTGGATTGGAGTTGTCGGTAACTGAAAGGGAAATGTGCCCTTGGGCCATTTCTAAGTATTTTGGTGATTGAGTGCCAACACAAGTGTTTTTGTGTTAATCTATGCAAAGTGGTGGATAAAGTGCAAATCATGTCAAAAGGTATGTTTCTAGACTTAGTACATTGTTTTATGGACTAATGTATTGTGTCTAAGTGCTGGAAACAGGAAAAATCGAGTTGGAGAAGAGATGGCTAAGTTCAGCCAAGGTCAGCGTAGTCTGGGTGCACCGGACTGTCCGGTGGTGCACCGGACAGTGTCCGGTGCGCCAGGCTGACTCTGGCAAACTTGCTACTCTCGGGAGTTCGACGGCAGTGTACGGCTATAATTCACCGGACTGTCCGGTGTGCACCGGACTGTCCGGTGAGCCGTTCACAGGCGAACTTGTCGCTCTCGGGAGATGATTAACGGCGTACGACTAAAATTCACCGGACTGTCCGGTGGTGCACCGGACTGTCCGGTGAGCCAACGGTCGACCGGGCCAACGGTCGGCCGCGCGATCTGCGCGGGACACGTGGCTGAGCCAACGGCTAGAAGGAGGCACCGGACTGTCCAGTGTGCACCGGATAGTGTCCGGTGCACCAACGGCTCCCAGGCGCCAACGGTCGGCTTCGCCAAATAAGGAAGGATATCCGCACCGGACAGTGTCCGGTGGTGCACCGGACTGTCCGGTGCGCCAGGCGACAGAAGGCAAGATCTGCCTTCCTGGAATGCTCTCAATGGCTCCTAGCTGCCTTGGGGCTATAAAAGGGACCCCTAGGCGCATGGAGGATAATACCAAGCATTCCTTGAGCACTCTTGATCACTCACACTCCATTCTTGCGCACTTGTTCGACATTCTAATGATTTGAGCTCCGTTCTAGTGTGCTAGTCTTTTGAGCTTAAGTCTGGGTCTTGTGTGTGTGTATTTGCTGTGATCTTAGTGTCTTGTGTGAGTTGCTAATCCCTCCCTTACTCTGTGCTTCTTTGTGAACTTCAAGTGTAAGGGCGAGAGGCTCCAAGTTGTGGAGATTCCTCGCGAACGGGATTAAGAAAAGCAAAGCAAAACACCATGGTATTCAAGTGAGTCTTTGGACCGCTTGAGAGGGGTTGATTGCAACCCTCATCCATTGGGACGCCACAACGTGGAGTAGGCAAGCGTTGGTCTTGGCCGAACCACGGGATAACCACCGTGCCATCTCTGTGATTGATATCTTTGTGGTTATTGTGTTTTGTTGAGACTCCTTTCTAGCCACTTGGCGATTATTGTGCTAACTGAAAGGGAAATGTGCCCTTGGGCCATTTCTAAGTATTTTGGTGATTGAGTGCCAACACAAGTGCTTTTGTGCTAATCTATGCAAAGTGGTGGACAAAGTGAAAATCATGTTAAAAGGTATGTTTTATGGACTAATGTATTGTGTCTAAGTGCTGGAAACAGAAAAAATCGAGTTGGAGAAAGGATGGCTAAGTTCAGCCAAACTCTGCTCAGTCTGGGTTCACCGGACTGTCCGGTGCGCCAGGCTGGCTCGGGTGAACAGGCTGCTCTCGGGACTTCGACGGCGGTGTACGGCTATAATTCACCGGACTGTCCGGTGGTGCACCGGACTGTCCGGTGAGCCGTTCACAGGCGAACTCGTCGTTCTCGGGAAATCATCAACGACGTACGGCTAAAATTCACCGGTCTGTCCGGTGGTGCACCGGACTGTCCGGTGAGTAAACAGTCAGCCGAGGCAACGGTCGGCCGAGGATTCCGCGCGTGACGCGTGGCCGAACCAACGGTCACATTGGTGCACCGGACTGTGCACCGGACAATGTTCGGTGTGCACCGGACAATGTTCGGTGTGCCAACGGCTCTCAGACTCCAATGGTCGGCTTCGCCAAATAAGGAAAGCAATCTGCACCGGACAGTGAACAGTCGATGTCCGGTGGTGCACCGGACTGTCCGGTGCGCCAGTCGACAGAAGGCAAGATCTGCCTTCCAGGAATGCTCTCAATGGCTCCTAGCTGCCTTGGGGCTATAAAAGGGACCCCTAGGCGCATGGACGAGAATACCAAGCATTCTTACAACATTCCTAAGCATCAAGACCTCAATTCCGCGCATTTGTTTCTTTGTGATAGCATATAGAGCTCTAGTGGAGTTGTGAACTCATTGGGTTGTGTTGCGAGCTCTTGTTGCGACTTGTGTGCGTGGTGACACTCTGATTTTTGTGTCTTGTGTGCGTTGCTAATCCCTCCCTTGCTCCGTGCTTCTTTGTGAACTTCAAGTGTAAGGGCGAGAGGCTCCAAGTTGTGGAGATTCCTCGCAAACGGGATTAAGAAAAGCAAGCAAAACACCGTGGTATTCAAGTGGGTCTTTGGACCGCTTGAGAGGGGTTGATTGCAACCCTCGTCCGTTGGGACGCCACAACATGGAGTAGGCAAGCGTTGGTCTTGGCCGAACCATGGGATAACCACCGTGCCATCTCTGTGATTTATCTCTTGTTGGTTATTGTGTTTTGTTGAAGACTCCTCTCTAGCCACTTGGCGGTTATTGCGCTAACACTTAACCAAGTTTTTGTGGCCTAAGTTTTAAGTGTTACAGGATCACCTATTCACCCCCCCCCCCCCTCTAGGTGCTCTCAATTGGTATCGGAGCCGTTCTCTTCGCAAAGGGACTAATCGCCCTAAGAGATGGATCCTAAGGGGAAGGGAATCGTGATCAACGACAAAGAGAAGGAGTCCTTCGTCAATGAGCCTAAGGATGATAAGCCTACCGACTCGGGCTCGGGCCATAGACGCAAAGATGGGAAGAAGAAGAAGACAAGGTGCATCAAGGAGATTGTCTACTACGATGACAGCGACGAGTCATCTTCTTCCCAAAAGGACGACGACCACAACGACTACGAGAGAAGGAAACCGGTTAATTCGAACTTTTCTTTTGACTACTCTCGTATTCCGCAAAGTACAAATACTCATTTGCTCTCCATTCCACTTGGCAAACCTCCTCACTTTGATGGAGAGGACTATGGATTTTGGAGCCACAAAATGCGTAGTCACCTGTTCTCTCTCCATCCGAGCATATGGGAGATTGTGGAAAGTGGAATGAAGTTCGATAGCTCGGATAGTCCTATTTTCATTAATGAACAAATTCATAGAAATGCACAAGCCACTACTGTGTTGTTAGCCTCCTTGTGCAGGGACCAGTACCATAAAGTGAGCGGCTTGGACAATGCCAAGCAGATCTGGGACACCCTCAAGATTTCTCATGAGGGGAACGACGTCACCTTGCTCACCAAGATGGAGTTGGTGGAGGGCGAGCTAGGACGATTCGCGATGATAAGGGGCGAGGAGCCAACCCAAACATACAACCGGCTCAAGACCCTTATCAACAAAATAAGGAGCTACGGAAGCACGCGATGGATGGACCACGACGTCGTCCGATTGATGCTAAGGTCCTTTACCGTTCTTGATCCTCATTTGGTGAATAATATTCGTGAGAATCCCAGGTACACCAAAATGTCGCCCGAAGAAGTCCTTGGAAAATTCGTAAGAGGGCGAATGATGATCAAGGAGGCGAGGTACGTGGACGACGCACTGAATGGTCCAATCAATGAGCCTCAACCCGTTGCTCTCAAGGCAACAAGAAGCAAGTAGGCGTTACCTAGCAAGGTGGCGCAAGTTGAGGCGGCAAGGCTAAATGATGAAGAAATGGCCCTCATCATCAAGCGCTTCAAGACGGCGCTTAAGGGTCGCAAAGGACAGCCAAGCAAGACCAAAGCCAAGGGGAAGCGCTCATGCTTCAAATGCGGTAAGATTAGTCATTATATTGCTAACTGTCCCGATAATGAAAGTGACCGGGAACACGGTAGCAAGAGGGAAAAGAAGAAAAATTACAAGAAGGCCAAGGGCGAGGCACATCTAGGAAAGGAGTGGGATTCGGATTGCTCCTCCTCCGACTCCAACAATGAAGGACTCGCCGCCACCGCCTTCAACAAGTCATCCCTCTTCCCCAACGAGCGTCACACATGCCTTATGGCAAGGGAAAAGAAGGTATGTACTCGAAACTCTACTTATGCTTCTTCAAGTGAGGACGAATCTAGTGATGAAGATGAAATAGATTATTCATGTTTATTTAAGGGTCTAGATAGAACCAAGATAGATAAAATTAATGAATTGATTGATGCCTTGAATGATAAGAATAGGCTTTTAGAAAAACAAGAGGATTTGTTGTATGAAGAACATGACAAATTTGTAGAAGCACAAAAATCTCATGCTTTAGAAGTTAAAAGAAATGAAACGCTTTCTTATGAATTATCTTCTTGCCATGAGACAATTTCTAGCTTAAGGAGCATTAATGATGATTTGAATGATAAGTTAGAAATAGCTAGTAAATCAACAACTTGTGTAGAAAAAGTTGTTATTTGCAATAGATGTAAAGATTTTGATATTGATGCTTGTAGTGAACACATAGCTTCTATTGCAAAGTTAAACGATGAAATGGCTAGTCTTAATGCCCAACTTAAGGCTAGCAAAAGTGATTTTGATAAACAAAAATTTGCTAGGGATGCCTACACGGTTGGTAGACACCCCTCAATTAAGGATGGGCTTGGCTTCAAGAGGGAAGCCAAGAACTTAACGAGCCATAAGGCTCCCATCTCTGCCAAGGAGAAAGGGAAGGCCTCTATGGCAAGTAGTACTAAAAAGAACCATGCTTTTATGTACAATGATAGAAGACAGTCTCATAGGAGTTGTAATGCTTTTGATTCACATGCCTATGATTCTTATTCTATGTTTGCTTCCAGTTCTTCCTATATGCATGGTAGAGATATGCCTAGGAAAAATATTCATTATGTGCCTAGAAAGAATATTGTTCATGTTCCTAGGAAAGTTATGAATGGACCCTCTACAATTTATCATGCTTTAAATGCTTCCTTTGCTATTTGTAGAAAGGATAGGAAGATAGTTGCTAAGAAATTAGGGGCAAAAGGCAAGGGTGATAAAACTTGCATTTGGGTCCCTAAGACAATTGTGACTAACCTTGTAGGACCCAACAAGAGTTGGGTACCTAAGACCCAAGCCTAAATTTGCCTTGCAGGTTTATGCATCCGGGGGTTCAAGCTGGATTATCGACAGCGGATGCACAAACCACATGACGGAGGAAAAGAGGATGTTCTCTTCCTACGTCAAGAACAAGGATTCCCAAGATTCAATTATATTCGGTGATGGGAACCAAGGCAAGGTAAAAGGGTTAGGTAAAATTGCTATTTCATCTGAGCACTCTATTTCTAATGTGTTTTTAGTTGAGTCGCTTGGATATAATTTGTTATCTGTTAGTCAATTATGCAAAATGGGATATAATTGTCTATTTACAAATATAGATGTGTCTGTCTTTAGAAGATGTGATGGTTCACTAGCTTTTAAGGGTGTACTAGACGACAAACTTTATTTGGTTGATTTTGCAAAAGAAGAGGCCGGTCTAGATGCATGCTTAATGGCTAAGACTTGCATGGGCTGGTTGTGCCATCACCGCTTAGCACATGTGGGGATGAAGAACCTCCACAAGCTTCTAAAGGGAGAACACGTGATAGGTCTAACCAATGTACATTTCGAAAAAGATAGACCTTGTGCAGCTTGTCAAGCAGGGAAACAGGTGGGAGGCTCTCATCACACCAAAAATGTGATGACAACATCAAGACCCTTAGAGATGCTTCATATGGACCTCTTCGGACCCGTCGCCTATCTGAGTATAGGAGGAAGTAAGTATGGTCTTGTTATAGTTGATGATTTTCCCGCTTCACTTGGGTATTCTTTTTGCAGGATAAAACTGAAACCCAAGGGACCCTCAAGCGCTTCCTCAGGAGAGCTCAAAATGAGTTTGAGCTCAAGGTGAAGAAGATAAGGAGCGACAATGGGTCCGAATTCAAGAATCTTCAAGTGGAGGAGTTCCTTGAGGAGGAGGGGATCAAGCACGAGTTCTCCGCTCCCTACACACCTCAGCAAAATGGTGTGGTAGAGAGGAAGAACAGGACGCTCATCGATATGGCGAGGACTATGCTTGGAGAGTTCAAGACCCCCGAGCGCTTTTGGTCGGAAGCCGTGAACACGGCTTGCCACGCCATCAACAGGGTCTACCTTCACCGCCTCCTCAAGAAGACTTCATATGAGCTGCTAACTGGTAACAAACCCAATGTGTCTTATTTTCGTGTATTTGGGAGCAAGTGTTATATTCTTGTGAAGAAAGGTAGAACCTCTAAATTTGCTCCCAAAGCTGTAGAAGGTTTTTTATTAGGTTATGATTCAAATACAAAGGCGTATAGGGTCTTCAACAAATCATCAGGTTTGGTTGAAGTCTCTAGCGACGTTGTTGTTGGGGGCTTGTTCTCAAATGCTAAGAGTTAAGAACAAGGCAACACAGAAAATATTAAATATTAAGGTCCTTCGTCCTTCATCACATTATATCCTTTCAGAATATAAAGGATTTCGGACGAAGATTACGAAGGACGTACCTTCGTAGACATAATAATGAAGGATGAAGTATTCGTATAAATCATGATGTATAAAATAAACATTTAAATGTTAACATAGAATCATTTCTTAACATGAATAAATATAAATGATTTCAAATTACAAATGTACCTTCGGTCCTGAGGAAAGCGAGAATACAAGTGTGATGCGAAGGCCAATAACAGGTTCGCGTGAACAGTACAGAGGTACTGTTCATCTATTTATAGGCACAGGTCGCAGCCTGTGACAAATTACAATTATGCCCCTTACAAATGTTTACAACATTGACTCAGACCTATATGTATAAAAAGGTCATTCTATCTCTATGTCGGTTTGAAACGCCGAAGGTCCATGAAAAGGAACCTTCGGCCATCTCTTGGAGACGACTTCAGCCGAAGCTGCTTCTTCGTGTGAGACCTTCGGCGCGCCGAAGCACGACCCCAACAGTAGCCCCTTTCGCGGTGCTAGATCGTTTTTCGTAACGAGCTTGACCCGTGAAAAAAGCCTCTTCAGCTTCGGGAAGCCGAAGGTCCAAAAAACACCTTCCCGGAGCTCGTTGCGGAGAAACGATCCGGCTTCCGAGCTCGTGCCAGGCCCACCTTGCAGAGTTACTGTTTGATCCTTGCGGTCCACTGCACAGCGAGTACAAGTGACCGCCCGTCTGGTGTAAAAATCCTGCCGCTTCGCCTTCTTACCTGCTGCACTATATAAACAAACGGGTAGGTGTGAAGTTACCACAGCATTCATTGCTATTTGCACTGTTTTGCTGCCAAAATTTTCCACCGTAGCCGAAGCTTGACTCTCAGAATCGAACGAAGGTCCGTCCCGACGTCTGCTTCGTCAGAAAGAAAAGCTTCGGAGAAAAGAAAAGAAAAAAGAAAAAAGTTTCTGACTTCCCCAAACTCAGAATCAAATGGTGAGAGTGCGATCTACTGCCAAAGTTGTACGTGAGGGAGACGAAGCTGAAGGTTCAGACACTGTGCCCATCTCCGAAGCGATGCAGCGTTCCGGTCTAGTGACTGCGGGAGAAACGCCTGCTGCTGAAGCAAACCCGACAACAGCCGAAGGAGAAGAGGAGAACATTGAAGGGACTGACCCCGAAGATGACTACCACATTGCTATGCCCAGCAAGCCCAGTCACCTGGATTTTGGGAAATCAACCGTTTCAAAGGCTGACCTTTCGAAGATGGTAAAAGCAGGTTATTTCAATGAAGATCAGAAGAAGCTACTCCGCTTCGGGGGAGAAGAAACCACCCCGAAGCCAGGGAAGGATGAGATTGTTATCTTCAAGAGCTTTCTAAAGGCTGGGCTTAGATTCCCTCTTCACAATATTATTGCGGAGATACTGAGGAGGTTTGGTATCTACTTTCATCAATTGACTCCTAACGCCATCGTTAGGCTCAATGTTTATATCTGGGCCCTCCGAAGCCAAGCTGTGGAACCGTTTGCCGACAGCTTCTGCCGAGTTCACGAATTACATTACCAAACAAAGGCCAGAAAAGATGGACTACATGATAATTTCGGCTGCTATAATTTTGCCTACCGGAAGACAACAAAGTGTCCTGTCATCAGCTACCGAAGCAAATGGCCAGCAGGCTGGAAGTCTGAGTGGTTCTACGTAAAAGTTGACGAAGACAGAGAAAAATTGGTACAAAGCCCTCTGGAGTTAATCTTCGGAGAGACGAGGCCACGCTGCCGCATCGGCGATTTAAAGGGTCCTACCTGGGCTGCTCTGGGTGAATTCGAAATTATTTCAGAACATATTAGCACCAGGGATCTAGTTCAGGAGTTCTTGGCATTCAGAGTTTTCCCTACTCTAAAAGAGTGGGAAATGCCGAAGCTGAAGGGAGAAAAGAAGAAGGGGGAGCTGGTCCGTCTGCCCTATCACTTTAAATTCAAGAAGTACTTTAAGAACCTGCAAAGAGTGGTTAGACACAGTTGAGACAATGTGCAATGAAATCTTGGGGAATTACTCCAAAAAAGAGGATCAATTAATGACAGCGGCCTTCGGCACCCGACCGAAGCGAAGGCTGAACCGAGTATTCGATGCCCTGGGCTTCGAGTACCCAGACTATGAGCAGTTGAACAAGGGTGCCGAGGGCCACAAAAGAAAAAGAGTGGCCGAAATTCTGACCAAGGATGAAGAGCAACCAGCAGCAGAGAAGAAAATTCCGAAGAAAAGGAAAATATCAACTCCGAAACGGAAAATATCCGAAGAAGAGAGGACCCCCACACCGCCTTCTACCAGCGACGTGGAAGAAATTTTAAAGGTAATGACTGAACCCATGCCCACGAAGCTAAGTCCATTAGGGCTCCAACTGACGAAGCTTTTTCAAAAGGTGGACGAGCCGGATCAGACGAAGATAAGCAAACCCAAACGGCAAAGAATCATTGCGGTAACTGAAGTTATCGATAAGACACCGCCAAGAGCGTCAGTTCAGAAAACAGCAGCTGCCGAAAGCACCATAAACGTCGAAGTCGCACCTTCGGAGGTCGCGGCTATCGAAGCCGCTACAGCCGAAGATGTTAATTTAGAAACAACCATTGAGGATGTTAACAAAATTTTGGAAGACATGGCTGCAGAAGAAGCTGGTGTTGCTACTGAAAAAACCATGGCCACAGTGCCTGAAAAAGGAAAAGAAATAGCCGAAGACATTTCGGACGACGAAGCCTACTCCTTTCAGAATTTAATTGGGCAAAAACTTACGAAGGACGAAATAGAAGAACTTAAAGACTATGCCAAATCTTGCGGCTACAAGCCAGGTGCTCTCCTATTTGGAGGTGTAGACGATGAAAAGCTAGGCTGCATTCGAGACCAGACTGGAGCTAGGGTAATCGGTACTCTATCAAAGAGTATCGGTTTTCCGAAGCTAGAGACAGACATCAGCCGCTACCGACGACAACATATCGTCGGCAGCTTATTTTATTCTAACTTCAAGGTAAACAACCCTTTCTCTGGTTTTTATTGCTGTTAACAATGAAAATATTACTAACATAAGTTGTTTCTGTACAGAGCATGCTACTGAGCAAAGCTCTGAAGATGCAACAAGACTTGGAGGACAAAAAGCACGAAGCTATAATTGAAAACTTAGAAAGCAAAATAAAAGAGCAATCTGCCATTATTGAAAAGAAAGACTTCGAGCTCCAATCGACCGAAGGCTTACTGGCTGAGACTGAGGCTAAATTATCAGAGTTGAATTCGAAGCTTATCAATCAATCAAAACAATTCGATCAGGAGAAGCTAGAACTGAATTCGAAGCTTAAAGCCGAAGTCCAGACCAGCTCAGAGTTGAAGAAAACATTAACAAGCCTTCAAGACAAATGCTTGAACTTTGGCAATAATTGCATTGGACGATTAAAGAAGATATTTTACTCTGTTGGAGCCAGCAGCGGGAAATTTAACCCTTCAGCGGAAAATTTACCCCAGGCCTTCGATCATATTGAAGCTGAAATCGAAGAGCTTGACGAAGTTATAGCCGGGCACGGCGACTTCTGTGCCTGGGTAGCTTCTCGGGGTACCGCTGCTGCATTTCTGAAGGCCGGCTGTGAACATGGAAAAATTGTCAACAGGCCCAACTTCACCTTATCTCCATCAATCCTGGATGATATGCCTGACCTCGCCCGAAGTATCTCCAATAGATTTATAAAAATGATATGGACAAAAGGCGGGCGGGAGAAGGCTGGAGACGAAGCCCGAAGTCATCTTGAACCAGTAAGAAATGATATTTCGTACTTACCTTTTCCTTTGGGCTTGATTTTTACTCACGATTCCTTGATTCATGTAGGATGACGAAGGTGAAGATGATGCCTAAGATATGTCGCTGAAGCTGTCGCCGAAGCTGAAGCTTAATGAAGATTAGTAGAAGTGTGCTATAGAAAAACTCAGGATATTTTTGTAACAACTCTTGTAAATAGAATTAAACTGTTCTTCAAGGAACTTTGTACATACCTTGTAATATATTCTTACCCTTCGATTGAGGCGCTTTGATGTGGACGAAATCAGTATTTTGAGCCGAAGGCGAAAAAACACCTTCCCTTCTTTTCGTACACAACGAAGCATAAAAACAATTCTTCTTTTTGCCGAGCAACGAAACTTTTCTCTTTTGTACACAACATAGCATAACAAATCATAAAAACGCACTTCTCCGAAGCTTTTTGCCGAAGCAGCCACTTGGGAACACAAATGCTATGAATGAATGCTTATGCATGCAAATGTTATGATGTAATGTAATGCGCGAATGAATGTCCGAAGCATATGTCCGAAGCCACATTGTCAGCCATTACTTAGAAACAACCACACATTAGCTCTGCATTCCCTTAGGAACGACTTTGGAGCCTCTTCGCCTTTTACTTAGGCAGTATCAGCGTTGACTTTTCGCTGTAAGCTCTGCATCCCCTTAGGGACGTCTTTGGAGCTTCTTCGCCTTTTACTTAGGCGGTATAAGCTCTGCATTCCCTTAGGAACGTCTTTGGAGCTTCTTCGCCTTTTACTTTCGGCGGAACCAGCGTTGACTTTTCGCTGCGAGCTCTGCATCCCCTTAGGGACGTCTTCGGAGCTTTTTCTCTTTTTCAGTTTCGGCACTCGATGGTGCACTCTCAGCTTTTACATTTACATTCTTTGGGGGATTTTGCTCTTATAAAACTAAAAAGGGAAATTACATATGATGGCCCCATTAAAAACCTTTCTCCCCCTTTAGAAAGGAAAAGGGTGCCATGAAAAAGAAAAGAAAAGACAAAATTACATCGAGTTATACATAAAACCGCCGAAGCTCATCCGCATTCCAAGATCTTGGAATTTCATTGCCATCCATGTCCTTCAGTCTGTACGAACCAGGCCTTGACGAAGATGCTACTAAGAAAGGCCCTTCCCATTTCAATTGTAGCTTGCCCACTGTATCCGGGTTGGCCACTCTCTGAAGCACCAAGTGTCCCGGCTCAATATTTTTTAGCCGGACCTTTCTATCTCGCCATTTAACTGTTTCAGCCTGGTATTTATTGATATTCTCCACGGCTTGAAGCCTGATCCCTTCTAAGGCATCTTTTTCCACGAGACAAGTATCTTCGGAACCTGATTCTGCCGAAGCTACCACTCTTATTGATCCGGCTTTGGCTTCTTCCGGGGTTATTGCTTCGTCACCAAATAGCAACTTAAATGGGGTAAAGCCTGTAGACCTTGATGTTGTTGTATTGTGGCTCCACACCACTTTGGTCAACTGATCTGGCCACTTTCCCTTGGTTGATTAAAGATTAGCTTCATTATTCCTGTCATTATGATGGCGTTGGCCCTTTCAACAAGCCCATTCGACTCCGGATGCCTGACTGATGCAAAATGGATCTTCGTTCCAATTTGATCACAGAAATTTCTGAAATCTTCGGAGTCGAACTGTGTTCCATTATCTACAGTGATGGCCTTCGGCACTCCGAAGCGACAGACAATATTCTGCCAGAAAAATTTTTGGACAGTGGCCGAAGTTATTGTAGCTAATGGCTTCGCCTCAATCCACTTGGAAAAATACTCCACAGCCACTATAACATATTTCAGATTGCCTTGAGCCGGTGGTAATGGACCCAGTAAATCGAGGCCCCACCTTTGCAATGGCCAGATGGGTTGTATCAGCTGTGTCAAAGACGAAGGTTGTTTTTGATCTCTTGCACATCTTTGACAACCTTCGCACTTTTGAACTAACTCCGCTGCATCCGAAGCTGCCTTCGGCCAATAAAATCCTTGGCGGAACACTTTTCCAAGTAACGGCCTGGATCCGATGTGGGATCCGCACAGGCCTGCATGTATCTCCTTCATCAACTCTATACCTTCGGCCCTAGACAAGCACTTGAGCAGCGGGGCACAAACTCCATGCTTGTATAACTCCCCTTCTATCATGACATAGGGACGAGCTCTTGCCTCTATCCTTTTATTATAAGCTTCGTCATCTGATAAGAAGTTACCCTGAAGGTAAGAGATTATTTCAGTTCTCCAATCTTCACTGTACACAGGAGAAATGTTAAGGACTGCTCTTTCAAGTAGCTCCACTGAAGGTGCCTTTATTGTTTCGAAGAATACATCCGAAGGTAGCGGCAGCCCCTGTGCTGCAGACTTGGCTAACAAATCAGCATGCTCATTTTGTCCTCGAGGGATATTCTTAACAGAAAATCCTTCGAAGGAAGCTTCGATCCTTCGGACCGTGTCTAGGTATTTTTCAAGCTTCGGGTCCTTAGCTTTGCAACTTTTATCAATATGACCCGAAACAACCTGGGAATCAGTTTTAAGAATCGCCCTTCTGATCCCCATTGCCTTTAGTTTCCGAAGACCCAGGAGCAAAGCTTCGTACTCAGCGATATTATTTGTGCAGCTGAAGTCAAGTCTTGCTGCATAGCAAGTTTTAACCCTGGATGGTGAGACCAAAACAGCAGCTGCACCTGCTCCGAAGGTTCCCCAAGAGCCATCGCAAAACACTGTCCATGCTTCGGCATCTTTATTCGCTTCTTCGTCCTAAGCCCCTGGCGTCCAGTCGGCAATGAAATCTGCCAATGCTTGAGACTGGATTGAGGATCTATGCACATAATCAATGTAAAATTCATTGAGCTCCGCAGCCCACTTTCCAATTCGGCCAGTAGCTTCTCTATTTCTCATGATATCCTTCAACGGCTGCGAAGAAGGAACAATAATATTGTATGCCTGAAAATAATGCCGAAGCTTCCTGGATGCCATTAAAACGGCATACAACACCTTCTCCAGCTCTGTATAATTTTTCTTTGAAACACTAAGGACCTCAGATACAAAATATACTGGGACCTGCTTCTTGACTTGTCCATCAAACTTCTCCTGGACAAGCGCCGCACTTACTGCTGAGTGCGAAGCTGCCACATACAACAACAGAGGAGCCCCTGGCATTGGTGGAGTTAATGTTGTGAGATCTATTAAGTATTGCTTCAGCTCTTCGAAGGCTTTTTGTTGACTTGGGCCCCATTGAAAGACTTCAGCTGACTTCAGCACCTCGAAGAATGGTAAGTTTCTTTCTGCTGATCTGGATATAAATCTGTTGAGAGATGCCAGCCTTCCTGTCAATCTTTGGGCCCCCTTTCTTGTGGTTGGTGGCTCCATTCGAAGTATAGCTTCGATTTTATTTGGATTAGCTTCGATTCCCTTTGTTGAAACCAAGCATCCAAGAAATTTGCCCTTCTTCACTCCGAAGACACATTTTTCTGGATTCAGCTTCAGACCAGCCTGTCTGAAGCTGGCGAAGGTCTCCTGCAGATCAGCAATATGATTTTCTTGCTTCGTGCTTTTTACAATGATGTCATCGACATAAGTCAGCACATTTCTGCCTATCTGAGATTGGAGAACCTTCGCAGTCATTCTGCTGAAACTCCCTCCAGCATTCTTGAGCCCCTCAGGCATCCGAAGATAGCAATATGTACCACTTGGGGTGATGAAACTAGTCTTCGGCTCATCTTCCTTCTTCATCCAGATTTGATGATAGCCTGAGTAGCAGTCCAGGAGACTCATGAGCTCCGAAGAAGCTGCTGCATCAACTAAAGAGTCTATCCTTGGTAGCGGGAATTCATCCTTCGGACAAGCCTTGTTGAGATCTGTGAAATCAATACACATTCTCCACTTGCCATTGGCCTTCTTCACCATAACGGTGTTAGCTAACCACTCTGGATACTTCACTTCTCTGATAACTCCTGCACTGAGGAGTCTTTTTACTTCATTGCAAGCCCCTTCGGCCTTGTCATCAGACATTTTCCGGAGCCTCTGCTTTCGGGGTCTGAAGGATGGGTCAACATTGAGCGAATGTTCAATAACATCCCGATTCACTCCACAAAGATCATTGGCTGACCATGCAAAAACATCTTTGTTGTTGAATAAAAACCTTATCAAGGTTTTCTCCTGGTCTTCAGATAGTTGCGAGCCCAACAGCACCTTCTGCTCTGCTATGTCTTCACACAATAACATGGGCTTCGGCTGGTCTGCTGAAGCTGCCTTCTCCCTCCTGAATTTGTACTGTTCACAAGCTTCAGCTCCATCTATGTTATGGATTGCCTTAGAGTCAGTCCAGCTTCCTTCGGCCCTTCTAGCAGCTTCCTGGCTTCCATGAATAGCAATAGGTCCTTGGTCCGAAGGTATCTTCATGCAGAGATAAGCTGGGTGAAGAATTGCTTCGAAAGCATTAAGAGTTCCGCGACCAATGATAGCATTGTAAGGATATTCCATGTCAACAATATCAAACACAATTTGCTCAGTCCTTGTGTTGTTAACAAATCCGAAGGTTACCGGCATGGTAATCTTCCCAAGTGCCACAATCTGCCGCCCTCCGAAGCCACAAAGAGGGTGCGTAGCATCGTGAATCTTGTCTTCGGGCTCTTGCATTTGTCTGAAGGCTTTAGCAAATATAATGTCAGCTGCACTGCCTGTATCAACTAGGACATTGTGGACCAGAAATCCTTTGATCACGCAAGAAATAACCATAGCATCATTGTGAGGATAATCCTTAAGCTGAAGGTCTTCCTGAGAGAAGGTAATTGGAATATGAGACCATTTTGACTTGATGAAAGGTCCCTGCACTCCAACATGCTGCACCCTTCTCTGAGCCTCCTTCTTCTGCTTCTTGTTAGCCGGCTCTGAGCAAGAACCGCCTGTTATCGGGAGCACCAGCTTCGAAGCCGAAGCAGCTCCAGCTTGATTGTTGAACGAAGCCATCAGCTCAGAAAAGTGGAAGTGAGTTCACCGGAGGTGGGCGCCAATGTTGGGGGCTTGTTCTCAAATGCTAAGAGTTAAGAACAAGGCAACACAGAAAATATTAAATATTAAGGTCCTTCGTCCTTCATCACATTATATCCTTTCAGAATATAAAGGATTTCGGACGAAGATTACGAAGGACGTACCTTCGTAGACATAATAATGAAGGATGAAGTATTCGTATAAATCATGATGTATAAAATAAACATTTAAATGTTAACATAGAATCATTTCTTAACATGAATAAATATAAATGATTTCAAATTACAAATGTACCTTCGGTCCTGAGGAAAGCGAGAATACAAGTGTGATGCGAAGGCCAATAACAGGTTCGCGTGAACAGTACAGAGGTACTGTTCATCTATTTATAGGCACAGGTCGCAGCCTGTGACAAATTACAATTATGCCCCTTACAAATGTTTACAACATTGACTCAGACCTATATGTATAAAAAGGTCATTCTATCTCTATGTCGGTTTGAAACGCCGAAGGTCCATGAAAAGGAACCTTCGGCCATCTCTTGGAGACGACTTCAGCCGAAGCTGCTTCTTCGTGTGAGACCTTCGGCGCGCCGAAGCACGACCCCAACAGTTGTATTTGATGAGACTAATGGCTCTCCAAGAGAGCAAGTTGTTAATCTTGATGATGTAGATGAAGAAGACGTTCCAACGGCCGCGATTCGCACCATGGCGATTGGAGATGTACGGCCTCAGGAACAATTGGAGCAAGATCAACTGTCTTCCTCAACTATGGTGCATCCCCCAACCCAAGATGACGAACAGGTACCTCAAGTGGAGGCGCATGATCAAGGGGGAGCACATGATGTTCAAGTTGAAGAGGAAGAAGCACCTCAGGCACCTCCAACCCAAGTTCGAGCGACGATTCAAAGGGATCATCCCGTCAACCAAATATTGGGTGATATTAGCAAGGGAGTAACTACTCGTTCAAGATTAGTTAATTTTTGTGAGCATTACTCCTTTGTCTCTTCTATTGAGCCTTTCAGGGTAGAAGAGGCCTTGCTAGATCCGGACTGGGTGTTGGCCATGCAGGAGGAACTCAACAACTTCAAGCGCAATGAAGTTTGGACACTGGTGCCTCGTCCCAAGCAAAATGTTGTGGGAACCAAATGGGTGTTTCGCAACAAACAGGACGAGCACGGGGTGGTGACGAGGAATAAGGCTCGACTTGTGGCAAAAGGTTATGCCCAAGTCGCAGATTTGGACTTTGAGGAGACGTTCGCTCCTGTGGCCAGGCTAGAATCAATTCGTATATTGCTAGCATATGCCGCTCACCATTCTTTCAGGTTGTACCAAATGGATGTGAAGAGCGCTTTCCTCAACGGGTCGATCAAAGAGGAGGTGTACGTGGAGCAACCCCTGGCTTCGAGGATGAACGGTACCCCGACCACGTGTGTAAGCTCTCTAAGGCGCTCTATGGACTTAAGCAAGCCCCAAGAGCATGGTATGAATGCCTTAGAGACTTTTTAATTGCTAATGCTTTCAAGATTGGGAAAGCCGATCCAACTCTTTTCACTAAGACTTGCGATGGTGATCTTTTTGTATGCCAAATTTATGTCGATGACATAATATTTGGTTCTACTAACCAAAAGTCTTGTGAAGAGTTTAGCAGGGTGATGACGCAGAAATTCGAGATGTCGATGATGGGCGAGTTGAACTACTTCCTTGGGTTCCAAGTGAAGCAACTCAAGGACGGCACATTCATCTCCCAAACGAAGTACACGCAAGACTTGCTAAAGCGGTTTGGGATGAAGGACGCCAAGCCCGCAAAGACTCTGATGGGAACCGACGGACACACCGACCTCAACAAAGGAGGTAAGTCCGTTGATCAAAAGGCATACCGGTCTATGATAGGGTCTTTACTTTATTTGTGTGCTAGTAGACAGGATATTATGCTTAGTGTATGCATGTGTGCTAGATTTCAATCCGATCCTAAGGAGTGTCACTTAGTGGCTGTGAAGCGAATTCTTAGATATTTAGTCGCTACGCCTTGCTTCGGGATCTGGTATCCAAAGGGGTCTAACTTTGACTTGATTGGATATTCAGACTCCGACTATGCTGGATGTAAGGTCGATAGGAAGAGTACCTCGGGGACGTGCCAATTCTTAGGAAGGTCCCTGGTGTCGTGGAACTCTAAGAAACAAACTTCCGTTGCCCTATCCACCGCTGAAGCCGAGTACGTTGCCGCAGGACAGTGTTGTGCGCAACTACTTTGGATGAGGCAAACCCTCCGGGACTTTGGCTACAATCTGAGCAAAGTCCCACTCCTATGTGACAATGAGAGTGCTATCCGAATAGCGGAAAATCCTATTGAGCATAGCCGCACAAAGCACATTGACATCCGGCATCACTTTTTGAGAGACCACCAGCAAAATGGAGATATCGAAGTGTTTCATGTTAGCACCGAGAACCAGCTAGCCGATATCTTCACTAAGCCTTTAGATGAAAAGACCTTTTGCAGGCTGCGTAGTGAGCTAAATGTCCTAGATTCGCGGAACTTGGATTGATTTATAGCATACATGTGTTTATGCCTTTGATCATGTTCCTTATGCATTTGTTGCTTATGTATGGTGCTCAAGTTGTACAAACACTCCCTGGACCTCACAAGTCCTTTTGCAAGTGATGCACATATTTAGGGGGAGTTGTGCTACAACTTGACCCTTTGAGACTAACCGTGTGCTTGAGTTTGCTTGTTTTAGTCTCAAAGGAAGTTTGAAAGGGAAAGGGTGGACTTGGACCATGAAAGACTTCCACTGCACTCCGATGAGAGGGTAACTTATTCCAAGTTCATCTCATGTACTCTTATTGCCTTTGTATTCTTATTTGAAGATCTTGGTGAGGCAATGGGGTTAAAGGGCCAAGATTGATCCCGTTTTGGTGCTTGATGCCAAAGGGGGAGAAAATAAAGGCCAAAGCAATAGATGGATCAGCTACCACTTGAAAAATTTTGAAAATAGTAGATTAGAGCTTTTGGTTTGTCAAAACTCTTTTATTGCCTCTTATGTCAAAAGTTGGCCCCTTGTGGGGAGAAGTGTTGATTATGGGAAAAAGGGGGAGTTTTTGAAATCCTTGATCAAATTTCTTTGGAATACCTCTCTTTATGTCTCTACAAGTGGATTTGACTTAGAGATAGGAATTTGAGTTTGATTTGCAAAAACAAACCAAGTGGTGGCATAGAGTGATCCATATATGTCAAATAGGATTCAAAACAACCTTGAGTTTTCATTTGCATTGATATTGCACGTATTCTAGTTGCTTTATGTTGTGTTGACATAAATCACCAAAAAGGGGGAGATTGAAAGGGAAATGTGCCCTTGGGCCATTTCTAAGTATTTTGGTGATTGAGTGCCAACACAAGTGCTTTTGTGCTAATCTATGCAAAGTGGTGGACAAAGTGAAAATCATGTTAAAAGGTATGTTTCTAGACTTAGTACATTGTTTTATGGACTAATGTATTGTGTCTAAGTGCTGGAAACAGAAAAAATTGAGTTGGAGAAAGGATGGCTAAGTTCAGCCAAAGTCTGCTCAGTCTGGGTTCACCGGACTGTCCGGTGGTGCACCGGACAGTGTCCGGTGCGCCAGGCTGGCTCGGGCGAACAGGCTGCTCTCGGGACTTCGACGGCGGTGTACGGCTATAATTCACCGGACTGTCTGGTGGTGCACCGGACAGTCCGGTGAGCCGTTCACAGGCGAACTCGTCGTTCTCGGGAAATCATCAACGGCGTACGGCTAAAATTCACCGGTCTGTCCGGTGGTGCACCGGACTGTCCGGTGAGTAAACAGTCAGCCGAGGCAACGGTCGGCCGAGGATTCCGCGCGTGACGCGTGGCCGAACCAACGGTCACATTGGTGCACCAGACAGTGTTCGGTGTGCCAACGGCTCTCAGACTCCAACGGTCGGCTTCGCCAAATAAGGAAAGCAATCTGCACCGGACAGTGAACAGTCGATGTCCGGTGGTGCACCGGACTGTCCGGTGCGCCAGTCGACAGAAGGCAAGATCTGCCTTCCAGGAATGCTCTCAACGGCTCCTAGCTGCCTTGGGGCTATAAAAGGGACCCCTAGGCGCATGGAGGAGAATACCAAGCATTCTTACAACATTCCTAAGCACCAAGACCTCAATTCCGCGCATTTGTTTCTTTGTGATAGCATATAGAGCTCTAGTGGAGTTGTGAACTCATTGGGTTGTGTTGCGAGCTCTTGTTGCGACTTGTGTGCGTGGTGACACTCTGATTTTTGTGTCTTGTGTGCGTTGCTAATCCCTCCCTTGCTCCGTGCTTCTTTGTGAACTTCAAGTGTAAGGGCGAGAGGCTCCAAGTTGTGGAGATTCCTCGCAAACGGGATTAAGAAAAGCAAGCAAAACACCGTGGTATTCAAGTGGGTCTTTGGACCGCTTGAGAGGGGTTGATTGCAACCCTCGTCCGTTGGGACGCCACAACGTGGAGTAGGCAAGCGTTGGTCTTGGCCGAACCACGGGATAACCACCGTGCCATCTCTGTGATTTATCTCTTGTTGGTTATTGTGTTTTGTTGAAGACTCCTCTCTAGCCACTTGGCGGTTATTGCGCTAACACTTAACCAAGTTTTTGTGGCCTAAGTTTTAAGTGTTACAGGATCACCTATTCACCCCCCCTCTAGGTGCTCTCACTAACGCTTAACCAAGTTTTTGTGACTTAAGTTTCAAGTTATTCAGGATCACCTATTCACCCCCCCCTCTAGGTGCTCTCAATTGGTATCAAAGCTGTTCTCTTCACAAAGGGACTAATCGCCCGAAGAGATGGATCCTAAGGGGAAGGGAATCGTGATCAACGATAAGGAGAAGGAGTCCTTCGTCAACGAGCCGAAGAATGACAAGCCTACCAACTCGGGCTCGGGCCACAAACGCAAAGATGGGAAGAAGAAGAAGAAGACGAGACGCATCAAGGAGATCGTCTACTACGATGACAGCGATGAGTCCACTTCTTCCCAAAAGGAAGACTACGACTACGAGAAACAAAAGATGGTTAATTCGAATTTTTCTTTCGATTACTCTCGTATTCCTCAGAGTTCAAATGCTCATTTGCTTTCCATCCCTCTTGGCAAGCCTCCACACTTTGATGGGGAGGACTACGGATTTTGGAGTCACAAAATGCGTAGTCACCTATTCTCTCTCCATCCAAGCATATGGGAGATTATTGAGAATGGAATGAAATTTGATAGCTCGGATAGTCCTATATTTATTAATGAACAGATACATAAAAATGCACAAGCTACCACTGTGTTATTAGCCTCTTTGTGCAGGGACGAGTACCATAAGGTGAGCGACTTGGACAATGCCAAGCAGATCTGGGACACCCTCAAGATCTCTCACGAGGGGAACGATGTCACCTTGCTCACCAAGATGGAGTTGGTAGAGGGCGAGCTTGGAAGATTCGCGATGATAAGGGGCGAGGAGCCAACCCAAACATACAACTGGCTCAAGACCCTTATCAACAGAATAAGGAGCTACGGAAGCACGCGATGGACGGACCACGACGTCGTTCACCTGATGCTAAGGTCATTTACTGTACTTGATCCACATTTGGTGAACAATATTCGTGAAAATCCTAGGTACACCAAGATGTCGCCCGAAGAAGTCCTTGGGAAGTTCGTGAGCGGGCGAATGATGATCAAGGAGGCGAGATACGTGGACGACGCGTTGAACGGTCCAATCCATGAGCCTCAACCCATTGCTCTCAAGGCAACGAGGAGCAAGGAGACGCTACCTAGCAAGGTGGCACAAGTTGAGGCGGCCGGGCTCAATGATGAAGAGATGGCCCTCATCATCAAGCGCTTCAAGACGGCGCTAAAGGGTCGCAAGGGACAGCCAAGCAAGACCAAGACAAAGGGGAAGCGTTCATGCTTCAAATGTGGTAAGATTGGTCATTTTATTGCTAACTGTCCCGATAATGAAAGTGACCAGGAAAAAGGGAACAAAAGGGAAAAGAAGAAGAATTACAAGAAGGCCAAGGGCGAGGCACATATCGGAAAGGAGTGGGATTCGGATTGCTCCTCCTCCGACTCCGACAATGAAGGACTCGCCGCCACCGCCTTCAACAAGTCATCCCTCTTCCCCAACGAGCATCACACATGCCTCATGGCAAAGGAGAAGAAGGTATGTACTCGGGATACCACTTATGCTTCTTCAAGTGATGATGATTCTAGTGATGACGATGAGATAGACTATTCCAGTTTATTTAAAGGTTTAGATAGAATTAAAATTGGCAAAATTAATGAGTTAATTGATGCCTTGAATGACAAGAATAGGTTACTAGAAAAGCAAGAGGATTTGTTGTATGAAGAGCATGATAAATTTGTTAGTGCACAAAATTCACTTGCTCTAGAAGTTAAAAGGAATGAAATGCTTTCTAGTGAATTGTCTACATGTCATGACTCTATCTCTAGCTTAAAGAGAATTAACAATGATTTAAGTGCTAAACTAGAAGTAGCAAATAAATCCAACTCTTGTGTAGAACATGTTATGATTTGCACTAGGTGTACAGATTTTGACATTGATGCTTGCAGTGAACACCTAGTTTGCATTTCTAAATTAAATGATGAATTGGCTAGTCTTAATGCCCAACTTAAGACTAGCAAAAGTGAATTCGATAAGCTAAAATTTGCAAGGGATGCCTACACGATTGGTAGACACCCCTCAATTAAGGATGGACTTGGCTTCAAGAGGGAAGCCAAGGACTTAACAAGCCATAAGGCTCCCATCTCCACCAAGGAGAAAGGGAATGCCCCTATGGCTAGTAGTGCTAAAAAGAACCATGCTTTTATGTACCATGATAGGAGACAGTCTAGGAATAGGAGTTGTAATGCTTATGATGCTTTTGATTTTCATGCTATGACTGCTTCTAGTTCCCGTGTTATGCATGATAGGAATGTTGCTAGAAGAAATGTTGTTCATAATATGCCTAGCAGAAATGTTGTAAATGTTCCTAGGAAAGTTAATGAACCTTCTACAATATATCATGCTTGCAATGCTTCATTTGCCATTTGTAGAAAAAATAAGAAGATGATTGCTAGGAAGTTAGGGGCCAAATGTAAGGCAGACAAGACTTGCATTTGGGTCCCTAAGACAATTGTGACTAACCTTGTAGGACCCAACAAGAGTTGGGTACCTAAGACCCAAGCCTAAATTTGCCTTGCAGGTTTATGCATCCGGGGGTTCAAGCTGGATTATCGACAACGGATGCACAAACCATATGACGGGGGAGAAGAAGATGTTCACCTCCTACGTCAAAAACAAGGATTCCCAAGATTCAATAATATTCGGTGATGGGAACCAAGGCAAGGTAAAAGGTTAGGTAAAATTGCTATTTCATCCGAGCACTCTATATCTAATGTATTTTTAGTTGAGTCTCTTGGATATAATTTGTTATCTGTTAGTCAATTATGCAATATGGGATATAATTGTCTATTCACAAATGTAGATGTGTCTGTCTTTAGAAGATGTGATGGTTCACTAGCTTTTAAGGGTGTACTAGACGACAAACTTTATTTGGTTGATTTTGCAAAAGAAGAGGCCGGTCTAGATGCATGCTTAATTGCTAAGACTTGCATGGGCTGGCTGTGGCATCGCTGCTTAGCACATGTGGGGATGAAGAACCTCCACAAGCTTCTAAAGGGAGAACACATGATAGGTCTAACTAACGTGCATTTCGAAAAAGATAGACCTTGTGCAGCTTGTCAAGCAGGGAAACAGGTGGGAAGCTCTCATCACAACAAAAATGTGATGACCACATCAAGACCCTTGGATGAAGTAAGTATGGTCTTGTTATAGTTGATGATTTTTCCCGCTTCACTTGGGTATTCTTTTTGCAGGATAAATCTAAAACCCAAGGGACCCTCAAGCGCTTCCTCAGGAGAGCTCAAAATGAGTTTGAGCTCAAGGTGAAGAAGATAAGTGGCGACAACGGGTCCGAGTTCAAGAACCTTCAAGTGGAGGAGTTCCTTGAGGAGGAAGGGATCAAGCACGAGTTCTCCGCTCCCTACACACCACAGCAAAATGGTGTGGTAGAGAGGAAGAACAGGACGCTCATCGATATGGCGAGGACTATGCTTGGAGAGTTCAAGACCTCCGAGCGTTTTTGATCGGAAGCCGTGAACACGGCTTGCCACGCCATCAACAGGGTCTATCTTCACCGCCTCCTCAAGAAGACTTCATATGAGCTGCTAACTGGTAACAAACCCAATGTGTCTTATTTTCATGTATTTGGGAGCAAGTGTTATATTCTTGTGAAGAAAGGTAGAACCTCTAAATTTGCTCCCAAAGCTGTAGAAGGGTTTTTATTAGGTTATGACTCAAATACAAAGGCGTATAGGGTCTTCAACAAATCATCGGGTTTGGTTGAAGTCTCTAGCGACGTTGTATTTGATGAGACTAATGGCTCTCCAAGAGAGCAAGTTGTTGATCTTGATGATGTAGATGAAGAAGACGTTCCAACGGCCGCAATGCACACCATGGCGATTGGCGATGTGCGACCACAGGAACAATTGGAGCAACATCAACCATCTTCCTCAACAATGGTGCATCCCCCAACCCAAGATGACGAACAGGTACCTCAAGTGGAGGCGCATGATCAAGGAGGAGCATAGGATGTTCAAAGTGAAGAGGAAGAAGCACCTCAGGCACCTCCAACCCAAGTTCGAGCAATGATTCAAAGGAATCATCCCGTCGACCAAATTTTGGGTGATATTAGCAAGGGAGTAACTACTTGTTCAAGATTAGTTAATTTTTGTGAGCATTACCCATTTGTCTCTTCTATTGAGCCTTTCAGGGTAGAAGAGGTCTTGCTAGATCCGGACTGGGTGTTGGCCATGCAGGAGGAACTCAACAACTTCAAGCGTAATGAAGTTTGGACACTGGTGCCTCATCCCAAGCAAAATGTTGTGGGAACCAAGTGGGTGTTCCGCAACAAACAGGACGAGCACGGGGTGGTGACAAGGAACAAGGCTCGACTTGTGGCAAAAGGATATGCCCAAGTCGCAGGTTTGTACTTTGAGGAGACTTTCGCTCCTGTGGCTAGGCTAGAATCAATTCGTATTTTGCTAGCATATGTCGCTCACCATTCTTTCAGGTTGTACCAAATGGATGTGAAGAGCGCTTTCCTCAACGGGCCGATCAAGGAGGAGGTGTACGTGGAGCAACCCCCTGGCTTCGAGGATGAACGGTACCCCGACCACGTGTGTAAGCTCTCTAAGACGCTCTATGGACTTAAGCAAGCCCCAAGAGCATGGTATGAATGCCTTAGAGACTTTTTAATTGCTAATGCTTTCAAGGTTGGGAAAGCCGATCCAACTCTTTTCACTAAGACTTGCGATGGTGATCTTTTTGTGTGCAAATTTATGTCGATGACATAATATTTGGTTCTACTAACCAAAAGTCTTGTGAAGAGTTTAGCAGGGTGATGACGCAGAAATTCGAGATGTCGATGATGGGCGAGTTGAACTACTTCCTTGGGTTCCAAGTGAAGCAACTCAAGGACGGCACCTTCATCTCCCAAACGAAGTACACGCAAGACTTGCTAAAGCGGTTTGGGATGAAGGACGCCAAGCCCGCAAAGACGCCGATGGGAACTGACGAACACACCGACCTCAACAAAGGAGGTAAGTCCGTTGATCAAAAAGCATATCGGTCCATGATAGGTTCTTTGCTTTATTTATGTGCTAGTAGACCGGATATTATGCTTAGCGTATGCATGTGTGCTAGATTTCAATCCGATCCTAAGGAGTGTCACTTAGTGGCTGTGAAGCGAATTCTTAGATATTTAGTCGCTACGCCTTGTTTCGGGATCTGGTATCCAAAGGGGTCTACCTTTGACTTAATTGGATATTTAGACTCCGACTATGCTGGATGTAAGGTCGATAGGAAGAGTACATCGGGGACGTGCCAATTCTTAGGAAGGTCCCTGGTGTCGTGGAACTCTAAGAAACAAACTTCCGTTGCCCTATCCACCGCTGAGGCCGAGTATGTTGCCGTAGGACAGTGTTGCGCGCAACTACTTTGGATGAGGCAAACCCTCTGGGACTTTGGCTACAATCTGAGCAAAGTCCCACTCCTATGTGATAATGAGAGTGCTATCCGAATAGCGGAAAATCCTGTTGAGCACAGCCGCACAAAGCACATTGACATCCGGCATCACTTTTTGAGAGACCACCAGCAAAAGGGAGATATCAAAGTGTTTTATGTTAGCACCGAGAACCAGCTAGCCGATATCTTTACCAAGCCTTTAGATGAGAAGACCTTTTGCAGGCTGCGTAGTGAGCTAAATGTCTTAGATTCGCGGAACTTGGATTGATTTATAGCATACATATGTTTATGCCTTTGATCATATTCCTTATGCATTTTGTTGCTTACTTGTGGTGCTCAAGTTGTACAAACACTCCCTGGACCTCACAAGTCCTTTTTGCAAGTGATGCACATATTTAGGGGGAGCTGTGCTACAACTTGACCCTTTGAGACTAACCGTGTGCTTGAGTTTGCTTGTTTTAGTCTCAAAGGGAGGTTTGAAAGGGGAAAAGGTGGACTTGGACCATGAAAGACTTCCACTGCACTCCGATGAGAGGGTAACTTATTCCAAGTTCATCTCATGTACTCTTATTGCCTTTGTATTCTTATTTGAAGATTTTGGTGAGGCAATGGGGTTTAAGAGCTAAGATTGATCCCGTTTTGGTGCTTGATGCCAAAGGGGGAGAAAATAAAGGCCAAAGCAATAAATGGATCAGCTACCACTTGAGAGTTTTTGAAAATAGTAGAATAGAGCTTTTGGTTTGTCAAAACTCTTTTATTGTCTCTCTTGTCAAAAGTTGGCTTCTTGTGGGGAGAAGTGTTGATTATGGGAAAAAGGGGGAGTTGTTGAAATCTTGAATCAATTTCTCTTGGAATGACTCTCTTTATGTCTTAACAAGTGTGGTTGACTTAGAGATAGAAATTTGAGTTTGATTTGAAAAAACAAACCAAGTGGTGGCAAAGAGTGATCCATATATGCCAAATATGAATCAAAATAATTTTGAGTTCTCATTTGCATTGATATTGCACTTGTTCTAGTTGCTTTATGTTGTGTTGGCATAAATCACCAAAAAGGGGGAGATTGAAAGGGAAATGTGCCCTTGGGCCATTTCTAAGTATTTTGGTGATTGAGTGCCAACACAAGTGTTTTTGTGTTAATCTATGCAAAGTGGTGGACAAAGTGCAAATCATGTCAAAAGGTATGTTTCTAGACTTAGTACATTGTTTTATGGACTAATGTATTGTGTCTAAGTGCTGGAAACAGGAAAAATCGAGTTGGAGAAGAGATGGCTAAGTTTAGCCAAGGTCAGCGCAGTCTGGGTGCACCGGACTGTCCGGTGGTGCACCGGACAGTGTCCGGTGCGCCAGGCTGACTCTGGCGAACTTGCTACTCTCGGGAGTTCGACGGCGGTGTACGGCTATAATTCACCGGACTGTCCGGTGAGCCGTTCACAGGCGAACTCGTCGCTCTCGGGAGATGATTAACGACGTACGGCTAAAATTCACCGGACTGTCTGGTGGTGCACCGGACTGTCCGGTGGTGCACCGGACTGTCCGGTGAGCCAACGGTCGACCGGGCCAACGGTCGGCCACGCGATCTGCGCGGGACACGTGGCCGAGCCAACGGCTAGAAGGAGGCACCGGACTGTCCGGTGTGCACCGGACAGTGTCCGGTGCACCAACGGCTCCCAGGCGCCAACGGTCGGCTTCGCCAAATAAGGAAGGATATCCGCACCGAACAGTGTCCGGTGGTGCACTGGACTATCCGGTGCGCCAGGCGACAGAAGGCAAGATCTGCCTTCCTGGAATGCTCTCAACGGCTCCTAGCTGCCTTGGGGCTATAAAAGGGACCCCTAGGCGCATGGAGGATAATACCAAGCATTCCTTGAGCACTCTTGATCACTCACACTCCATTCTTGCGCACTTGTTCGACATTCTAGTGATTTGAGCTCCGTTCTAGTGTGCTAGTCTTTTGAGCTTAAGTCTGGGTCTTGTGTGTGTGTGTTTGTTGTGATCTTAGTGTCTTGTGTGAGTTGCTAATCCCTCCCTTTCTCCGTGCTTCTTTGTGAACTTCAAGTGTAAGGGCGAGAGGTTCCAAGTTGTGGAGATTCCTCGCGAACGGGATTAAGAAAAGCAAAGCAAAACACCATGGTATTCAAGTGGGTCTTTGGACCGCTTGACAGGGGTTGATTGCAACCCTCGTCCGTTGGGACGCCACAACATGGAGTAGGCAAGCGTTGGTCTTGGCCGAACCACGGGATAACCACCGTGCCATCTCTGTGATTGATATCTTTGTGGTTATTGTGTTTTGTTGAGACTCCTTTCTAGCCACTTGGCGATTATTGTGCTAACGCTTAACCAAGTTTTTGTGACTTAAGTTTCAAGTTATTCAGGATCACCTATTCACCCCCCTCTAGGTGCTCTCAGTAACTGGGTGTCAGTCCACTCAGCCAAGAAGTCGGCCAAGACTTGGGATTTTATGGCCTTCCGAGGGGCGAATGAAAGTGTTTCGCCCATGAGTTCCACTGCCCATTTCGCTATCCTACCCGAGGTCTCTCGGGACTGGATAATCTCTCCCAGAGGAAAGGATGACACCACAGTCACCGGGTGAGACTCGAAGTAGTGTCGCAGCTTCCGCCGTGTCAGAATCACTGCGTAGAGCAGCTTCTGGATCTGCGGGTAGCGGATTTTGGTCTCGGATAGCACTTCGCTGATGAAGTAGACTAGCCTCTGGACGAGCAGTGTATGCCCTTCACCCTGTCTCTCGACTACGACCGCGGCGCTGACCACCTGAGTGGTTGTGGCTACGTAGATCAAGAGGGCTTCTCCTGCAGCGGGGGGTACCAAGATGGGTGCATTTGTAAGGAGTGCCTTTAAGTTCCCGAGGGCTTCCTCGGCCTCGGGGGTCTAAGTGAAGCGCTCGGTCTTCCTTAAGAGGTGGTACAGGGGCAATCCTTTTTCGCCAAGGCGTGAGATGAAACGGCTCAGAGCCGCAAGGCATCCCATGACCCTTTATACTCCTTTCAAATCTTTTATCGGCCCCATGTTGGTGATGGCCGCGATTTTCTGCGGGTTGGCCTCTATGCCCCGCTCGGAGACGATGAACCCTAGTAGCATGCCTCGAGGGACTCCGAAGACACACTTCTCGGGGTTGAGTTTCACGCCTTTAGCTCTCAGACACTTGAATGTCGTTTCAAGGTCAAAGAGGAGGTCGGAGGCTTTCTTCGTCTTGACAACGATGTCATCGACGTAAGCCTCGACCGTTCTGCCGATGTGTTCTCCGAACACATGGTTCATGCACCTCTAGTAGGTGGCGCCTGCATTCCTCAAACCAAATGGCATTGTAGTGTAACAATACATGCCAAAAGGTGTGATAAAAGAAGTCGCGAGCTGGTTGGACTCTTTCATCTTGATTTGGTGATAGCCTAAGTAGGCGTTGAGGAATGACAGGGTTTCACACCCAGCAGTGGAGTCCACAATTTGATTGATGCGAGGCAGAGGGTAGGGAACCTTCGGACATGCTTTGTTTAGACCAGTGTAGTCTACGCACATCCTCCATTTCCCATCCTTTTTCCTTACAAGAACAGGGTTAGCTAACCATTCAGGATGGAATACCTCTTTGATGAACCCTGTCGCGAGTAGCTTGTGGATCTCCTCGCCTATGGCCCTGCGCTTTCCTTCGTCAAAACGGCATAGGGTCTGCTTCATGGGTCGGGCTCCAGCTCTGATGTCCAGTGAGTGCTCGGCGACATCCCTTGGTATGCCTGGCATGTCCGAGGGACTCCACGCAAAAACTTTGGCGTTTGTGCGGAGAAAGTCGACGAGCACTGCTTCCTATTTGGGGTCGAGCTCGGAGCCGATCCGGACTTTCTTGCTGGCGTTGTTGCTGGGTTTGAGAGAGACGGACTTAACCGCCTCGACTGGTTCGAAGTTGCCGGCATGCCGCTTCGCGTCGGGCGCCTCCTTGGAGAGGTGTTCCAGGTCGGCGATGAGGGCCTCGGACTCCGCGAGGGCCTCAGCGTACTCCACGCATTCCACGTCGCATTCGTACGTGTGGCGGTACATGGATCCGACGGTGATGATCCCGTTTGGGCCTGGCATCTTGAGCTTGAGGTAGGTGTAGTTGGGGACGACCATGAACTTGGCGTAGCACGGCCTTCCCAACACCGCGTGGTAGGTCCCTCGGAACCCGACCACCTCGAAGGTGAGGGTTTCCTTTCGGAAGTTGGAGGGAGTCCCGAAGCAGACGGGCAAGTCAATCCGTCCGAGGGACAGGATACTTTTTCCGGGTGCGATCCCGTGGAAGGGTGCCGCACCGGCCTGGACCTCGGACCGATCAACCCCCAAGAGTTCCAGGGTCTCGGCGTAGATGATGTTGAGGCTGCTGCCTCCATCCATGAGGACCTTGGAGAGCCTAATGTTGCCGATGATCGGATCGACGACGAGCGGGTACCTCCCTGGGCTTGGCACGAAGTCGGGGTGGTCGCCTCGGTCGAAGGTGATAGGCTTGTCGGACCAGTCTAGGTAGGCTGGTGCTACCACCTTTACCGAGCAGACCTCCCGGCGCTCCTGCTTGCGGTGCTGAGCCGAGGCGTTCGCCGCCTGCCCACCATAGATCATGAAGCAGTTGTGGATCTCGGGGAACTCCTCTTCCTTGCCGCCCTCCTTCTTGTTGTTCCCTTGGCCCTTGCCATCTTCCGCCGGGGGCCCAGCCTTATGGAAGTAGCGCTGGAGCATGACACATTCTTCAAGGGTGTGCTTGACGGGACCCTAGTGATAGGGGCACGTCTCCTTGAGCATCTTGTCGAACACGTCGGCCCCTCCAGGGGGCTTCCGAGGGTTCCTGTGCTCGGCAGCAGCGACAAGATTCGCGTCAGCAGCGTTGCGCTTCGCTTGCGCCTTCTTCTTGGCCTTCTTCTTCGCGCCACGCTGGGCAGACGCCTCAAGGGCGTCTTCCTTCGGCTCCCCCTGAGGCTGCTTGTCTTTCCGGAAGATGGCCTCGACCGCCTCCTGACCCGAGGCGAACTTGGTGGCGACGTCCATCAATTCGCTTGCCTTGGTGGGAGTCTTGCGCCCCAGTTTGCTCACCAGGTCTCGGCAAGTGGTGCCGGCGAGGAAAGCTCCGATGATGTCTGAGTCGGTGATGTTAGGCAGCTCGGTGCGCTGCTTCGAAAACCGCCGGATGTACTCTCGGAGAGATTCCCCAGGCTACTGGCGGCAGCTTCGAAGATCCCATGAGTTCCCAGGGCGCACGTACGTGCCCTGGAAATTTCCCACGAAAGCCTTGACCAGGTCGTCCCAGTCGGAGATCTGCGCAGGAGGCAGATGCTCCAGCCAGGCCCGGGCGGCGTCGGAGAGGAAAAGGGGTAGATTACGGATGATGAGGTTGTCATCGTCCGCCCCTCCCAACTGGCATGCCAGTCGGTAGTCCGCGAGCCACAACTCCGGCCTCGTCTCCCCCAAGTACTTGGTGATGGTAGTCGGGGCTCGGAAACGGGCAGGGAACGGCGCTCGTCGTATGGCCTGGCTGAAGACTCGTGGACCGGGTGGCTCGTGCGAGGGACTCCGATCCTCCTTGCTATCGCAGCGTCCCCCGCGCCTAGGATGGTAGCCTCGGCGCACCTTCTCGTCGAGGCAGGCTCGATGGTCGCGGTGGTGATGCTCGTTGCCGAGGCGATCCCGGGCGGCAGGTGCCTCGTCTCGTGTGCGCTTGGGATGGACCGAGGCCTCCCGCATGCGTCGGGAGGACGCCGTGTGATGCTCCGAGGGGTTAGCTCGCCTTCGAGAGGCAGAGCTCTCGGCTCGTCGAACTGCGGCACCTTCCAGGAGATCCTTGAGTTTGCCCTGGATACGCCGTCCCTCGGTGGTGGATGGCTCCGGCATGGTTCGAAGTAGCATCGCCGCTGCAGCTAGGTCCTGGTCGGGCCTGCTGACAGCCGGGGGCAGCGCTGCCATGGCATTGTCGATGATGCGGCACTGGACATCCTGGGCCCGATGACAGGCTCCTCCGGTGAGTGTTCGGCCTACCCACTCATGTTCGATGTTCTGTCGGAGCTGCACAAGCCAATCTGCTTCTTCGTCGACCTTGGCCTGCATCTCGTGGATTTGCTCGAGCTGTGTGTCCCGACCCCCCACAGGGACTAGGACCACAGCTAGCTCCCGCGGGATGTCAACGCGAGATGCGGGCCTAGGGGGATCGTCAACCTCTGGCATACCGAGGTGGTTGCCTTTGTTGTGATCTCCCTGATCGACGTGGAAACATTCACGACTTGGGCCGTAACCCTCGTCGTCAAGGCCGTGGCCATCGTCAGGGCAACCGGAGAGGCAGTGGTCACATGCGGACATGAAGTCCCGCATGGCACCGGGGTCATCGAGGCCAGAGAAATCCCAACCGAAGTCGGGGTCGTCCTCTTCCTCGGAACCCGCCGGTCCGGAGGTTGAGACGGCTGTCAGTTGGTCCCAGGTCGACCACATATGGTACCCCGGAAGGTTTGGATACGCCCTTACGAAAGCGCTCACCGTAGCGGGGTCGCTAGGTGGATCGAAGCTGAATCGAAAGGGAACAGGGTGGAATACGGACGGTACCTTTTGGTCAATGGACGGTGGTGAAGTCGCGTCGGGGACGGAACGCACCGTCATCTCAGGTACGAGGGTGACGCCCAGCAGGTCATTTGCGAGGGTGCTGGCATCGTCAGTCCACTTGGGGCTGGCATGTTGCGGGAAAACGGCGCTCGTCGTTGTCCTAGGCGCGAGGACAACACCCGACATGTCCCCCGGAGGAGTGCCGGCGTTGTCGGCTCGCTCTGGTTCGACAGTCGATAAGGTGCCACCTCCTGCGTGGCCACGGTTGCCCCGTCTCCGTCTCCTCCGGCGAGGAGGGTGGCGGGGACGATCGGAGTGTTCCTCTTCCACCGCGGGGAGATGCCGTCGTGGAGGTCGCTTCCGCCGGGCGAGCCGTTGACTGTCGTTGTCGTCGTGCTGTGGAGGGAGGAGTACCATGTCGTAGCTGCCGTCGAGGGACATGAACTCGAGACTCCCGAAGCAGAGCACCGTCCCGGGCTGAAGAGGTTGCTAAAGTCTACCCATCTGGAACTCAACGGGAAAGTGTTCGTTAACACGCAGCAGCCCCCTACCTGGCGTGCCAACTGTCGACGTTTCGGACCCGGGGGGTCTCTGGACCGACGAGTAAATTTGTCGCTGCGTGCCCTTGCCCAGATGGGTTGGCGCGGGATGGAACACAAGTGGAGGAATGAGCCTTGTATTATCCTACACCGGGGTGCTCGTAGTAGGGTTACAAGCGTTGCGAGAGAGCGAGGGCGAGAGAGAGCGAGTAGCAGAGAGCGAGAGAGAGAGAGGGTCCGGCCCCTGCTCGTCTTCTCCCGCCGTACGTACGTATGCTCGTATGTTCGTGTGCTCGTCTCTCTGTCCCCCCTTTATCTTCTCTTTTTTCCCCTTTTTCCCGTGGGGCCCTGGACACCCCTTTTATAGACGTAAGGAGATGCCCAGCTGTACAATGGGGTGTAGCTGGGAGCTAACGTGGCTGGCAGGGAAGTGCCCTGAGCCCTGTACAGATAACAACGTGGTCGTCAGGGGGACGTCTTGAGTCCTGTAGAGGTAGTATCGTGGCCGTTGGAGAAGTGCCTTGAGCCCTGTAGCAGTATAGCTGTCAGTGCTGTGTGGATCCTGCTGACGTCTCCTTGCTTCCGTAGGGGGATTGAGAACCACCGATGTCATGGTTGCATGCGGGAAACCACCATCGCCTGTTACCGGGGTAAGCTGAATGGGATGCCGGTCTTGTTCCTTCGTAGCCTGAGCTAGCTAGGAGTAGGGTAATGATGCATCCCTTGTGGTGCGGTTGATCCGAGCCTGAGGTCGGGCGAGGCGGCGACTCCTCCGAGGCCGAGGCTGGGGCCGAGACCCAGGGTCGGGCGAGGACGTGACTCTTCCCGAGGCCGAGCCCTGGGGTCGGGCGAGGTGGAGATTTCCTCCCGAGGCCGAGGCTGAGGCCGAGCCCTGGGGTCGGGCGAGGCGGAGCTTCCTGTTGCGCCCGAGGCTGAACTCGACTGTTGTCGGTTTCGCCCGGGTGGTTGGCACAGCAGCCGGAGCGGGACGGGCGGCGCTGTTTTCCTGTCAGGTCGGTCAGTGAAAGGGCGAAGTGACTGCGGTCACTTCGACCTTGCCGATTGAGGTGCGCGTGTCAGGATAAGGTGTCAGACGACCCCAGCATTAAATGCGCATGCAACACGGTCGACTGGTAAGGCGATTTGGCCAAAGTCGCTTGCACGACAAGGCTTGCCTTTGGCTGAGCCGAGGGTGCGCTCACTGTCTGAGGAGACCCTCGGGCGAGACGTGGATTCGTCTGGGACCACTGTTCCGCCCGAGGCCGGGCTCGGGCGGGGTGAGACCGCGTCCCTTGGTAGACGAAGCTTTGACTTTGACCCGAGCCGTCAGTCTTCACGGTTTGCTCTAAAGGTGTTTACCAGCCGTGATTAGGAGTGGTGGGGGTACCCCTAATTACGGTACCCGATAGATATGAACGCGGTCGAATTTATAACATTGAACACGTACCCGATAAATTTGAATAGCACCGGACTCGACATTTTGGAAGGTCGATAAAATCTAAACTTCACAAAATATTTTGGACAGTCTAGATAGTTGGAGTCAGATGTTATATCGAAATTATGATAGGCGAGGATGTCTAGGATTTAGATATAGAGATTATTATTCTCATCGATAGCCTGTGCTTAAGTCCATACTCATGGTCGAGCCAACGATAAACACCTGGGGTGTTACACCAATAAATTTAAAAGTGTATAAGGGCACACCTTCATCTTAGCAAAACAAACATGGTTAGTATGAGTCAATATTTATCTCTGTAGTTTCTTGAGCATGAGTATCAGAATCTCCATAGGAATATAGGGCTCATTCATTTCATTTTTCATCTGGCTAATATCCACAATGCTCTCTTTTTGAGCGGATGATTCCTCGAACATGTTGTCTAAGCATAAAAGCATAATCAATATTCATCAACAATACAATCTTTACAACAAAAACAATGCTCACTGATAGTGACACCCTCTTCAAAATTGACCGGACACATGACACTTTTACCCATACTCGCAACCAGAGAGAACCTTTTTAACATTCTGCCACCTTGTCCTATCTCCTCAACCATGGGTACTTTGTGGTAAAACTAATATTTCAACCAATCACCATGTTGTTTATTATTCATAGAATGGGCAAAATCTATTTGGTGGTACGGCATGTTTTGAAACTACAACAAAGTAAGTGATAACCTTCACCCCGACAATAATCTGATTCTTAAACTGGTAATGTATCTCAAGCAAAATGCACAAAAACACATGAATATTGGATGTAACTCTCTGTGATTTCATAGCCAGATAAAAAGTGCATTTTTATATGCTGTTAGCGGTCTGGTGATGCACAGATGCACCTCTATGTTATACGCATAAAAATATCTTCCACAACATCTTGCACAAAGAAGCGAAGCTCGGTAAATGAATTATTGAGCATCTCACACTCATATGCCTCTGACTTTGAAACGACCTCGTTCCATAGCAAACGATCTTGGTCTTGTAAACAAACGGGACAAGAGCAACCTTATTTGTCTAATAAGCCAAACTTAAAAGCCAACTTCGACATAGAAATCTCAACGTCAGCCAAATTCTCTCCAGAACCAAATAGAGATCGCGAAGGCAAGTTTTCTCCAAACATCTTCATGAATACAACTAAGAAGACAGGCTTCGCACAGAAGCTTTGCTATGTCTAGGCTAGTAATAGCAAGACCACTGGAGCACAAGAAACAATAAAATTCACAGCTTGTGGGCATCATTCGCCTTTTACAGTAAGTAACAATTTTCGTGGAATTCAAACCATCACGTGTTAAGTGAATTAACACATTCGCCTTTTCCTTTCTTATCACTATTTGTTGTTTTGTCTAGTATGAAGTTGATTATGAAAGCCGATGTGAAAACTAAGAATGGGTGTTAGTTTGCTCCGAAGTATCGAGGGATGCATTTTACTTATGGTGAAATCCCCAACAAGGCTTATTCCCACATAGAAAAATCAGCACTTTTGTGATATTATTATTATTAATTATCATTATCACCTTCATCATCATTATCAACATAGAGCTTTACCTAAGGTTAGTTTCATGCAAAAAAATCAACTAAGTTTCTTGTGTGGCTAGGTTGCCCGTCCATAGATTGTGCTTTTGGTGCCTTTACCAAAGAGCATTTCTATTTTAATTTCTATTCTATATGCCAGCCAATAATATATAAATAATAAAATAATTTTTATGAGTTAGTTGTTTCAATGGAACAAATGGTTGAGCTAATGGAACGTATTTCTAGTGAAATAAGAACTTTTTCCCCAAAGTAGGACTTCAAGTAATCTATGCTTTTTTTTGTGAACTTAGGATATTTTAATTTAAACTGAGATTTTCTTTTTTAGGAATGAGCGATTTTCTATATAGAATCATAGCATTTTTCTTCTGTAACATAAAATCTAAACATAAAACAATTTATTACGACGCTGAGGCATTTTATCGTGAAAGAAAACGCACTCCCGAGTGATCCCGAGTCCCGACGGCCGACGCGCGCTTAAGGGCTTACGGCTAATCCGGCGGCTACGAAAGGAAACATCTACCCCGTTCACCCGTTCCATTTATTCTCCCGTTCCGTTCACCCCCCCGCGAGCTCTATCCTTCGTGGCGCAGCTCGGCAGCTGGGCGGCCGCCCCCCGCCGGCGCCACGCCCTAAGCTACGCCAGGTTCCCAGTTCTTCGTCCGTCCTTTTGCTAGGTCTTCGTTGGATACTTAATCTTTCCCTCCTGCTGTGCGAAACCGAGTTCCCGAACCCTAATCTAAGCTATTTGGCTATTTGTGTTCGGATATGATCTAATGACAAGCTACTAACTACTATTTTTTGCACAATTATTGGGTGTACATGGTACACCCTTCACTCTATCTCAGACGCGCTGGTGCCTGGATCCGGCGGGAGTGCTTCAGGTTTTGACGGTTCGTCTCTCTCGTTGTTTCCGACGGGGTTATGAAGGCGGTGGGATACAGCCCCTACGACAGCAGCGGTGAGTTTGCCCGAATTGACCAATTTTAAGCCTGATATTTTTTTATTGGGTCAATCAAAATTAGATAGCTAGTCCATTTGGTTGCCATGGAGTGGTATGCATACAATTAATCCTTTTTTCTTAATTAGGGATCCCCGTTTTGTTGGGTGATTATGTATTTCGGCCTGACTGTATGATGCCTTGTTTCTTGAGATTGATATCTGTTGCCACTAAGCAATGTAAACGTTCAACAGATTTTTTTGTTGTTGTGGCGTTATAAAGATAGCCCAATGGATAACTGCTGAAACTTTTGATTTCTACTCCTGACGCCCAGGATTAAGTCCTGGGTGGCTAGACATTAGATATAAGAATCCAATCTCGAGATAAAGGTGGAAACAGAGAGTATCACAACTGTATAAACAAAAAGTTTGAGAGTAAGCATTATATAATCTCCTTTTTTGTTAAGGAATAGATTACCCATTTTCTCTTTACCACACGGACCCATTAGGATGTGTTTTCTTTATTTTGACACCTAAAAAAGTGCAAACTACCAATCCTTTTTTTTTTGCATATTCTTTTAAATATATAGGGACTTGTTTTTAGGGGTTTCAGAGATGTATTACAGAGTATTGGCTATGGAAAACTGTATACCAGTGCTGTAGTAGTTTTACTTGTTAGGAATGATTTTTTACTTTACAGTTTACACTCACGGTACCTGTCTTTGGATTCATGGTACCATGTCACTCACCTTTCCTGACTAGTGACTAGTTCCGGGTTTCTGGCCCACTAGATACCAAATTGTAAATTCGAATTACAAGCGTAGTCGGTGTTATAGTCATAGGATTACATAATCCAACATGCATACCTTATGGTTTGCTGTTGAGTTGTGCATTTCATATACTACAATATTGGTTCCTCTCCCTTTATTGTAGGGACTGATGACGATCTCCCTCCAGCACAAAATAGAGGACTAAGAGGGCGATCTTTCAGTGGGAATGTCGTAGCATCTGCTGGGGCATTTCCTTACATGAGGGCAAATAATGATTTGGAGAGTGAAATACATCGGGTTGAGCAAGATGCATATACTGGTATTCTTAGGGCATTTAAAGTGCAATCTGATGCAATATCCTGGGTATACAACCAAATTGAAACTTGTGCTGTCAGTTTCATTAGTCATACCTTGGCCTACTGTTTGTGTTTAGAATAAGATAGATGTGCTTCTGTACAGGAAAAGGAGAGCTTGATTACTGAACTCAGGAAAGAACTGAGGGTTTCTGATGAGGAGCATAGGGAGCTATTAAATAAAGTCAACGAAGATGGGACCATCCGTCGGATGAGGTATTTCCATAAAGCATTTATGTGTGCATGTGTTCTATTGCATCATCAATATATCATCCTTTGTTAATTGCTTTCGCCAAAAATACCTGCAGGGAGTTAAGACAGGCAGGTGGATCCCCAAGTGGTTTGCATCATGGCAACATGGTTTTATATGGTGCAGAACCTGGGTCCACTACCAAGAAGCAAAGGGCATCTCATTCGATTCCTTCGCAATCAGCAGGCCTCCAGTCCCCTATGATGCCCTCCCACTCAGTTTCATCTGCAAAATGGGGTCCTTTGCAAGCAAGAGGCACGAAAGCGAGGACGGTATATTCAGAATATTATGCATATTATTTTTCGTATCCTGAGATCTTTTTCTATAACAGCTTGAGAACAATTTTCTAATGGCTTGTGGATTTGTACAGCCCATTCCTTTGGCGTTACCATCTGTGGATCCAAGTTCACTAATAAACCATAAAGTTTATACAAGGTGGCCAGAAGACAACAACTTCTATGAGGCCACCATAACACGATATAACCCTGTGACGGTTTGTTTCAATTTTTGCTACTGTTTTGATCCTTAATGCAGGTATGCATCAGTGCCCAGTAACCTTCTTTCATGTTCTCTCTAGGGTGAGCATGGACTTGTCTATGACATGGGCACACAAGCCGAGAGTTGGGAATCAGTTAGACTTTGTGATGTAAGCACTGTTTGCCTCCAATGCTTCTACTCATTTTCTCTTTACCCCTTTTTTTCTTCTTTTCTTCTGTATTTAGTTGTGTTCTTTAGTTATACGCCATCTAAGCTTACTTCTTCGTTATGCTTTCTGGCTATGAATAATTGTTTTTTCTGTGTTATTTGTGCTAGTCTCTGTTGATTGATGCCAACAAGATACTATCTGCTCATGTGCTCCTGTAAACTTAAAATGTAAAGTGTAAAAGATTTGTAGTTGTAGCACTTCCCTTACCAAAATTATATTTTTGCAGTGGTGCAGTAGCCTAGGTACTGTACTCTTATTGATTTGCTGGAGCTGGAATTTACTTGCTAGTATGATCAAGAGTATGGATATGTGTTGAATTAACATGTTTGATCTGTAGGTGAATTAAAATTTGCCTGCTGAATTAGCATGGCTGATTTCTCACATTTCCATTAATTATTCAGTTAAAGATTGATAAACGCTCCTTAAACAGATGGCACCTGAAGATATAAGATGGGGATTTGATGGACACCTTTCAAATCGTGATATCTGGAGCCCTTCTGGCCCTATGTTGATGAGGCACCTGACCAACAATGGTGCTATGGCAGGTTCAATCAAGGGAAGAGGGAGGTTATCAATAAATGAGACTATAAAGGACTATGCTCCACCTGAAAATGGCACCAATAGGAATTTTGATCATGTCGACATACCAAATACCGGAAGTGTTGTTATGGAGGTAAATTTCAATCAACAGTTAGACATTAAAAAGGTAGTCAGATATAATTGTCTCACGGTTGTATGTTCCTAACACAGGTGAAGAGGGTATTGTTCAACCCAAATATGCCTGAAATCGAGAAGGCAAGGAAACTTTTGAAAGTGAGTTAATTATTCTGTTCAAATGTTCTTTTCATTTGAAAATGCTGTGTGATTGAAAAAAAATCGTTATCATATTTTCTTTCCCTCCTTTGAGTCACAACACAAAACACTTGCTCTTTTAGGATCAGGAGCAGTCATTACTTGATGCAATTGCCAGACTTGATGAAGCATCTGATAGCGATAATGGTAAGTTCCTGGCCAGTTCTACTTCATTGAAGATCAGATAATACTATAGGGAAAGATAGTACTCACCCCCTTCCAAAAGTTAGATGTTTTAACTTTTTCCTATGTCATACTTTCCTAACTTTGACCCAATTTAGAGTAAAATTACACTGCCACTCTGTAAACTATTGCGTCATTCTCATCCAAGTCTCCGAACTATGAAATTGTAGATCTAGGTCCGTAAACTATTTAAGTACCCTAATTCTGATCCAAAGCACCCATATCATAGCAAATTAGCTAATGTGGAGCTCTAGCATGAAATCGACATGTTGCTCCACAGCTCATGTTTACACGGTTGGTCCCTATATTATATGTGATCAGGGATTCTAACAAAAGGTTGCCAAACTATGAAATTGCAAACCTAGGGCTCTAATCTCTTGAAGTACTCAAATCATGGTCCAAAGCATCTATATATCTCGTCTGCCGATGTAAGGGTGACACTGCTGGAGCGAGCTATGCAGGGTTCTCAACTACAGCAAGCTCAAAAGACAGTGTCCATGCATGGTGCACAGAATGAGTTGCTGCCACTTAAGGTCGTCATGCAGATGCTCTTCTACGAGAAAGCTTGTGTGGTGACACTATATAGTCCATCACAGCAGGCTGCAGCAAGATTTGGAACCTAAATGAGAGTCCCCAAACTATTATAGTCCATCACAAGGTCAAGAACCTCTCTAGTGAGCCGGACAACAATAGTTTGGAGACCAAAATGAGAGTGACATATTAGTTTATGGGCCGGCCGTGTAGTTTACTCTTATAGGAGAAAATACTAACATCAATACCAAACAAATGAACGTCCAATACATATTTTAATGGTGGATGTTGGTGCCTTTTTCTATACACTTCCAAGACAAATGTAAGGTTAAATCACGAGAAAACTAAAATGACTTTTATTTTTTTAGAAGAGGTAGTATTTGCTAATGGTTTTTTTTGTATAAAATAGAATTCTTGGATGATTAATTTGAGAGACTGTAATTTTAACTGGTGGTGTATTGAAGTCTTCCTGGATGCTTGTTGAATAGACATCAGAAATGTACATTCGTCAGCTGATGCATCTTACATGGTGTATTCATGCTTCGTATATTTCCCTGACCATTTTTTGTGTTACAGAAGATATGGCCATGGAAGGCCGAATGGGTTCTGCTGGGGAAAGGAACGGCATCACTACGTAGTTGCTTCTGGCATGTTGGAATTTTGGTAGATTAACATGCATTTGTGTAGCACCTACCTCGACCGCAGAACAAGGAAACCACATTATGGCAAAACTGCATGCCAGAAAATGGTGTCCTGGAAACGGTTGACGCCTGAAATGGGATTTTTTGGCTACACAACATTGAGCGCACGAGCGGCAGATGCAAATGTTCAAGAACTGTTTAAGCGCCATTGCATGGTGTTTCCTATGTAGCAAACTAGAGGCATCTAAATGTTCTAGTTGATCATTAGCTTGGAGCACTTAGCATTCCTGATTCAGTACAGGTAGATGTCTAACTCCAGCATAATATCCAACTTGGCTGTTCTTGTACTCTAATGTGAAAAAGGATTGTTGTGCACGCTTTTCATGTAAGCCTCTGGAGTGAGTAGCTGGGCTTTGTTCTGGACGCTTAGGCACCGTTGGGGGTGGCTAGGGCGAACAGGTTAGAGCATCTCCAACAGGCATGGCCGGATGCGGCCATGGGGATTGGCTGGCCTCACGCGAACAGGTTAGGGCGTGCTCAACAGTGATGTTGACTCATTGATGAGACGTGCTCCGTCGTGAAATAAAAGATTCTAAATTTCCAGAGGAACAAAAGGGAATGAAAGTATAGGATTAATCTAAATGATACTTACATTACAAATAATGTGGAAGCAGTCTATTTTTTAGATAAAATAAAGAGATATTGGAGTTGGGTATGCTTTTTGGAGCTTTATATTTTTTAAAGAGCCTAATATAACAATATTGGAAGAACACGTATTAGGAGCTGTCGGAAATGCTTGAGGGCTTGTTCGGTTACCTCTCAATCCATATGGATTGAGTGGGATTGGGTGGGTTTAAATCCCAATCAAGTCAAATCTCTTCACAATTTTTTCCAATCCCGTCCAATCCATAGGTAACGGGATTAACCGAACAATGCCTGAGTGGGTGGAGGGTCAATATGGGGTAGACTAGAGGAAGTCATGAATAGCCATTTCTAAAATTAATTAAGATGACTAATTAAAACAAATGCACAATTAAAACTATTCAGTCTAGCTAAGACTACATCTCTTTATCTATCATAAGTACATTACAAAAGATCCTACATGAAGTAACTAAGATACCGGTCTAGGTAGAACACCTAAATAATTCTAGTTGGCAAGGTTACACAAGCTTCGGCAACTAGTATTCAAACAATATAGAAGTTTCTACACAGTAAGAAAAGTGCACAACAACCAAACACACTAGCACTACTCTATACAAGCTAAACTAGAGAGTTAAGCAAGACTAATAAGCTACACCAACTTACTAGCACAAGAGAACAACTACTTTACTACACAAGTAAACATGTTATAAGAACAATACTAGACACTAATTTAAGTATAAACAATGGTAAACAAGCTAGTGATAAGAAGCTATAAACCAAGGGAAAATAAAAGTTGACATGATGATTTTTCTTCTGAGATTTGGTGGTTTGCCAACCACTTACTGCCAATTGGGGCAAACCCAAAGTTGTCGTCGATCCTCTTGCTACTAGTGTCTACAAGTTACACTCTCCCATGTGGAGTGCTCACACTAGAGCTCTAGCACTTGATCTAGTTGAACCACTTGGCATCCTTCACACCTCGCTGTACTAGTGTTGCTCTGTATGTCTCCAACGGGGTGAGCACAGTACCCCTTACAAAGCCTTCTCTAGAGACACACATAACTTTACACGGGATTTTATGGAGCCACAACCTCCAAACCATCTAGAAAATGGCAACATCCAAGAGTAACAAGCACCACTAACTTGCAACATCATCACCTAGTGCCACTTGATGTAATCTCTCAATGCAACACTATCAAGGACGAACATTATGGCTATGACATGACATATGATTAGAAAGGAGTAACGACTCTTCGATCGCCCGAGCTGACCTGACCTTTAGTTAAAAGGTTCCACCTCGCCGACCCCGACCGAAGGGTCAGGGACACGGGCAACTCCACCTCGCCCGATCTCGACCCTGACCACAAAGGGCTAGGGTTGGGGCACCTATGTTTAGGAGTTTCACCTCCCCCGACCGCTGAACTCGACCACAAAGGGGCAGGGGTGGACAATTCTTTCTTCAGAGTTTCGCCTTGCTTGACCCCTGAGGACAAGGAGTCGGGTACTTCACCCGACCACACAGGCGTGGGATTCTTGGCTTCATACCGCTTTAACCACTATGGACGTGGGAACAGTGCGATTCAAACTCTGACACGACGTGGAGCCCGAATGATGGCACAAGAGCAGGTATGTTAGAACGCGGATGTTATCCATCACGGAGTAGATACCGACACCGCCTCAAGGTAGTCAACAGATCATGATGATTAACCCGCTGCAATACATGACAGAGTGTGACGACAGGTTCTAGGATGGCTCACACGTAGCTATAGTACCCAACAGAAGGGGGAGACATTATCCACAACATCGCTCGACCGGTAGAGAATCTCGGTGGACAACAAACTACATGATAATGCCCAACCTTCCTCTGCTTCCTCCGACCTCAAACAATTGTAACAGGGACCTACTCCCACCTTATCCTATAAAAGGATAGGAGAGGCACACACAAAAGGGACAGGAGAAACACATGGCTAATCGAACAGTCGAACACCACAACACTTGTAAAGACACACACTAGTGAAAGTCGCCTAGGGGGGGGTGAATAGGCGTAATCTGAAATTTACAACTTTAAACACAAACTACAAGTCAGGGTTAGCGTTAGAACTTAGGTGTCTCTTGCTTTGATTACAATTCACTTGGGAACAAGAATGAGGAAGGAAGAAAGCAATCCAAGTAACAAGAGCGCAGAAGAACACGGACACACTCTCTCTCAAGTCACTAGGTGATTGGAATGAATTTAGGACTTGGAGAGGCTTTTGATCTTTTGAATTATGTCTAGGATTGAATGCACTAGCTCTTGTATGGAATGAGAACTTCAGAACACTTGGTTGCTTGGAGTTGTGGTGGTTGGGGGTATTTATAGCCCTCAACCACCAATAAGCCGTTGGGGGAAGGCTGCTGGCGATGGGCACACCAGACAGTTGGGTGCGCCGCCACGTCACCCAACTGTTAGGGTTCGGGAGCAGTCGACCATTGGAGCCGTTGTCTTCTTGTGGCACCGGACAGTCCGGTGCCACACCGAACACTGTCCGGTGCCCCTCTGACTCAGCCGCTGCACTGTTCACGCGTCAGGTACTTTTGCAGTCGACCGTTGCGCGTAGATAGCCATTGGCCGCTGACTCACTGGATAGTCCGGTGGTACACCGGACAGTCAGGTGAATTATAGCAGAGCGCGCCTGTGGAAACTCGAGAGTGGCTGGTTTGAGCTGTACGGCCCTGGTGCACCGGACACTGTCCGGTGGTGCACCGGACAGTCAGGTGCGCCGTTCCTCAGCACACTCAAGTTTCTTTTGCTCCTTCAAATTGATCCCTAACTTGAATATTTATTGGTTTGTGTTGAACTTTTATGCACCTGTAGATCATGTATTCTAGAGCAAACTAGTTAGTCCATATATTTGTGTTGGGCACTCAACCACTAAAATTAATTGTGAGAAAAAGGTTAACCCTATTTCCCTTTCAACTAGCACACTAGAGACTCGGGAGCCTATTCTCTCTCTTCCTTATTTGTAACTGAAAGTTCCCTATGCCTGGGAACAGGATCTGGATGTCGCCTAGAGGGGGTGAATAGGCGAATAATAATTATCACTTTATAACTAGAAATTGTTACTCTACTCGAAGGCTGGATCGTAGTGGAATGAAAGACCCTTCGAGTAGGTTGCAGCAAAATTAAAGTTCCTGTCTTAGAATACCCTGCACTTCGAAGACAGCTTGTACCACATAAGTATTGAAGTGCAAGTATAAACAACAAATAAGACAGAGAAACAACACACAACACAGAGCAGAGCACACAGACACAAGAATTTATCCCGAGGTTCGGCCAAGCCTGAAATGCTTGTCTAGTCCTCGCTGGAGTTAGCCACACCTTGGCTTGGAGTCTATTTCAACTCCTTCCTCCGTTTGCTTAGATCTGTCAGTGCGATAGATAGAGACTTCCATTATGTTGATATCAGTTACAACAATGCCGTGGCTGCTTACAATCTTCTCGACAGCACTCCGGCAGAATAACAATGCGCCCAAGATTTTGCTCTAGCTCTCAGCAGCACATCCCTCTCTCTAAAGGCTTATAACTTCGCCTCTACACAAACTAGAGAGATACACAAGAGAGGGAGAGAAAAAATTGATCTAAATGATGTATGGACTTGTTGGCTGCTCTTGTTTACTTGTTGGAGGCGCCTAGGGGTCCCTTTTATAGTCCCAAAGGGTCTAGGAGCCGTTGGAGCTTCATTTGGAAGCTCCTAGCCTTCCCTGGTTGCGGGTGCACCGGACTGTCCGGTGGCACACCGAACAGTGAACAGTAACGGATCTGATTGACAATTCCTTCTCTGGAAGAGCTAGCCGTTGGTGCACCGGACATGTTACTATTCACTGTCCTATGCACCGGATAGGTTACTATTCACTGTCTTGTGCACCGAACAGAGTAACTATTCACTTTCTGTGCACCGGACAGGTTACTATCCACTGTCCTGTGCACCGAACAGAGTAACTATTCACTGTCCTGTGCACCGGACAGTTACGATTCACTGTCCTCTGTACCAGCCAACAGCACACTAAGTGCTTTTTCCTCCATTCTTTCTCCGTTTGACTTCAACTTTTGGGAGGATTTTCCTGAGACTTAAACAAACTCATTTAGAGGATAATCCAATTGATTTAGTCCTAGAAACTTACCTCTTTCTTGTACTTCTCCTAGCTTTTCTGTTTCTCCTCAAGCAGAGATCAGAATGGCACTTTCTCTACATAAAGAGTTAGAGAGCAAACCAACGCACCAAACTTGTAGTAAGAGGTGTATGCAAAATGGTTGAACACTCAAACCTTACATACTTAACATTTTTCATCATTTTACCCAATTTGGCATGTTTGAGGTCGATGTTGGACTCTAAACCATCAAGTCAACTTGACTTGATCTAGATTGACGTATCTGAGCTGCAACCCCCTTGTTCACTTCCCAAGCTTGATCTTGAGCCTTATGACTTACACCACATAACTGTAGATGTTAGCTCATTGGTTGTAAGTCATGTCCTTATGTAGTGATCCTTGATGCACCATAACTCTTCTTAACTCGATCAACCTTGACTTTGCAAGTCTTCTTCTTCAACCCTGGCTTTGGGTTCCTAGTCTCCTTGACCTTCTCCCGTGCACTCGGTACCTCGAAGCTCTTCTTGCCTCCATCCTTGGCTTGATCGGTTGTCTCTGAGTTACGCACATCGAGTCTCACTTAAGCAATGTCCATCTTACTTGTGATGTTCATTATCTATAGATAATCCAGTCTTTGGACCATCACACTTGTTCACTTGTGTTGAACCCTGTTAGCTTTGCATTAAGCACCTGTTTAAACCTTAGCACACTTGTTAGTCCTTTAATTGGGTTGTCATCTAAACACCAAAACCCACAAGAGAGCTTTCAGTAACCCCTACTACAAACCCGTACAGAGTAACACGAACCCCACAATTAGACGCAGTGACATTTTGATCTAACCAATATAGCGCGCTTTGCTTATTCAAGGCTTGATTTTTCTTGAAGTATTTTTCGAGTTCCTGAATTCACAACTTAGTAAATTAGTTAGCTCAATTGGTTGTGATTGTCATCAATTAACAAAACAAGTGTGAAAATGGTTTTTAGTCCTATTTCACTTTTACTAGGATGTCTTCCTCCCTCTTTGATCTCCCCTAACGGTATATCAGTTGGGCTTGTTTTTTTGTCCGCTTCGATCTATGGGACTCCACGAGGAAGAATCCTCAATCTCCACCATCAAAGGCTTCTCGGCTGCCTTCTTTGTTTGTTTCTCCTTCTTCCTCTTTTGGAAGTCGTTGAGGCCTTAGCAGAAGTCACAGGAGGAGGGCCGGTCGATGCCTTCTCGCCCAACTGCTCCAGGAAGTGGCTGGGTGAAAGTCACCTAGAGGGGGGGGGGGTGAATAGGCAAATCTGAAATTTATAAAGTTTAAGCACAACTACAAGCCGGGGTTAGCGTTAGAAATATAATCGAGTCCGAAAGAGAGGGCGAAAAACAAATCACAAGCAAATAAGGCGGATGACACGGTGATTTGTTTTACCGAGGTTCGGTTCTTGCAAACCTACTCCCCATTGAGGCGGTCACAAAGACCAGGTCTCTTTCAACCCTTTCCCTCTCTCAAACGGTCACTTAGACCGAGTGAGCTTCTCTTCTCAATCAATTGGGACACTTAGTCCCTACAAGGACCACCACACAATTGGTGTCTCTTGCTTTGATTACAAAGAACTTGGGAACAAGAATAGAGGAAGAAGAAAAGCGATCCAAGCACAAGAGCTCAAAAGAACACGATAAAACTCTCTCTTCTAGTCACTATTGCTTTGAGTGGAATGGGACTTGGAGAGATTTTGATTCACTCTATTTGTGTCTTGTATTGAATGCACTAGATCTTGTATTGAGTGTGTTGGCTGAAAACTTGGATGCCTTGAAGTGTGGTGGTTGGGGGTATTTATAGCCCCAACCACCAAAGTGGCCGTTGGGGAAGTCTGCTATCGACGGGCGCACCGGACAGTCTGGTGCGCCACCGGACACTGTCCGGTGCGCCAGCCACGTCACCCAACCGTTAGGGTTCGACCGTTGGAGCTCTAACAAGTGGGGCCACCGGACAGTCCGGTGGTGCACCGGACAGTCACTGTTCACTGTCCGGTGCGCCTTCTGGCACCTACTCTGACTCTGCGCGCGCAGTCGCTCACTGTTCATGCACTGTTCACTTTTGTAGACGACCGTTGGTGTTGATAGCCGTTGCTCCGCTTGGCACACCGCACCCGGTGCTACACCGTATAGTCCGGTGAATTATAGCGGAGTGGCTCCCAGAAAACCCGAAGGTGGCAAGTTTGGAGTTGATCTCCCTGGTGCACCGGACACTGTCCGGTGGCACACCGGACAGTCCGGTGCGCCAGACCAGGGCTGCCTTCGGTTGTCTTTTGCTCTTTTTATTTGAACCCTTTCTTGGACTTTTTATTGGTTTATGTTGAACCTTTGGCACCTGTAGAACTTATAATCTAGAGCAAACTAGTTAGTCCAATTATTTGTGTTGGGCAATTCAACCACCAAAATCATTTAGGAAGAGGTGTGAGCCTATTTCCCTTTCAATCTCCCCCTTTTTGGTGATTGATGCCAACATAAACCAAAACAAATATGTGTAACACCCGGAATCTAGGGGTATAAAAATCTCTTCTATAATATCCACCAAGTTCAGGTTTTAATAAAAAAAACCTAAGGGAACAATGGTTATTGCATCATGTTGGAAGGCATTTATTTTTGTTTGATGAATGGTTTGCTTGATCTTTCATTTAATCATTAATTGGCACATAATATCAAACTGAAATAAAAAGAAAAGAGAAAGAAAAGAAGAAATAGAAATCAGCCCACCTCCTCTCCCCTAGCCCATTTCGGCCAACCCAGCCGCCCCCTCTCCCCCCATCTTCCCCCCCCCCCGCTCGGCCCAACACTCCCTCCTCCCTCCCTCGTGGGCCCGCGCGCGTCGCGGCCCAGCCTCCCCGCCGCGGCAGCCCAGCGCGCCAGCGCCGCGGCCCAGCTTCCCAGCGCGCGCGCCAGCCCCCAGCCCAGCTCCGCGCGCGAGCTCGGCCCAGCGTGGCCTGCCGCGCCCACGCCCAACGCCCATTGCAGCCCAGCCGTGGCGCCCTGCGCGCACGCGCCCAGCGCGCACGTCAGCGCGTGGTGCGCTGCCGCCGCCGCCAGTGGGGCCCACACGCCTGGAAGCAATGTGCTTCTTCCCAAACCGAACCGGCTGCGCAAAACTCCAGTAGAACAACCGCCCAACGCGCAGTTTTTTTTGCCCGACACCCAGTTTTCTCGCCCGCGTCGCCACGACCTCGCCACGATCCGCCGTCGGAGCCGCGCCCCGTCTGGAGCGCCGCCGCCGTCGCCGAACTCGCTGCGCAGCGCCTCGCTGTGTTTCACCGAGGTGAGCTCGCTCTCCCTTTTCCTCTCTCTACCGCTCTCTTCCTCGCCGTTCACTCGCCGCGATGGGGGCTCGGCTGAGCCGGCCCGGACGCCCTCGTCTCTCCTCCTCTGGCCGCTCAGCATGCCCAGCCGCATTGACGCCTAGCGCTGTAGCAGCCGCGTCCCGCTTTGCCGGCGAACCTCGTCCCTGCGCGTCGCAGCCGAGTCGCTGCGCTCGCTGCACGCCCAGTTCATCCCCATGCCTCTGGTCGCCGGTGCGCTGCGAGCACGACCGAACCCAGCCCAGATCCGCGAGCCACTGCGCGTCCAGCACCCCGTGCCCGATCGGCCGTGGCCGCCGTGGCTAACTATGGTGATCGAGTCGCCGAGTCCGACCCCGTCGATGTCCCTGCAGCCCGCCCCGGTCATTCGTCTACCTTCACCGTGCTTCGGGCTCGCCGTCAGCCGTGGCGTGCACGTCAAATCGCGCGTGCGCAGCGCCTCGCGCAACTAGTGCGCACGCTCGAGTTCGCTTACACGCAGTGCGTCACGGGACTCCGTCTACGCTCGTCTACCCTCCGTCTACGCTCGTCTACCCCCCGTCTACCCCTCATCTACCCCCCCCCCCCCCCGTGTGCATTCGTGTCACTCGCCATCGCCCGCGCATCGCGCATTAAATCGTCGCGTGCTGTTCGCGCGCGTTGCGCGTGCCGTTCGCACGCGTCGTCGTGCGTTCTACGCACGTTAATAATTCGCCTCACCTAGAATAGCTCGCGCTAATTAAATATATATTTAAGCAACGGTTATTCGAACAACAAACTAATCGGGACTAAGTAGTAATTTTACCTGGCATATGATTAATGTCCGTCAATATAATTAAGCCGAATTAAATAGTATAACTCATATCCGCTTAGTGCAAATGTGATATCCCTCGACCGTAGCGTCGGTCGTCTCAGTTCCGTTCTCGCGTAGTCGTAGATGCGAATTCTATGTCGCGTGCTTATTTATTTGATCTATATTGTTGTATGGTGTATTGTTTCCTTCCGTTTCAAGAATGTTGTATGTATGTTTGCACTCGTGTAGATATCGGGCCGTTCGTGGAGTCTGAGGGAATTGCAGGAGAAGACCCTGAGCAGCAGCAGCTTGGTGAAGGCAAGTGTCCTCTGACCCATTATGTCCTATCTATTTATAATTCACTGTCCCGCACTACTTAATTGAAACCTAAGGATTGACTAGTTTTGCATTTACCTTGTCCTTGATTACCTTTTGGGTTATTATAGTTAGCTTCATGCTATTGCTTTACTATAATCAATGAACATGCTGTGAATATTTATGATACGACAATGTTATCCTGATGAGGATATTGTGATACTTTAGGGGGCTCGGGCTGTTTCTCGAGTGCCTCTCTGTAAGGACCTGTTCATTGAGAGACCACCCGGGATAACAGTGCAACCATGAGGGTGAAATGGGACGCCCTTAGCCAATTAATTAGAGAAACTAGAGGTGTAGTTGCTTCGCCGTCGTGCCGTCAATGGGGTCCAGGCACAGTGCTTGCTCTGCCGAGGCTAGGTGCCGAGGTTCTTTCATTTTGCTTTTGTTAGTCACCCCCCTGCGGGGAGTGGTACTGTGTTTATCAAACTGGAGAAACCTAACGGGCGGCTATAACCTCTAGGGAATCTTTGTAAAAGCTACGTAGTGATACCCTGCCGGACCACCTAGGAAGTGATCAATGGGGATTAGCTCTCCCCGGGCAAAAATGGGAATCACGACTCATGGGTAAAGTGTGCGACCTCTGCAGAGGGTAATGAAACTGATATATCAGCCGTGCTTGCGGTTAAGAGCAGCCTTGGGATCCTCTTTGATTAGAGATACTCCGGATTCACCTCAGATGATGACTTTAATGATGATGATTAATGATGGTGACTTTAATTATGTATTCTAGTATTTCCTCTCCGAGGAGGTACTTTTTGGGATTATAACTTGGGTTTTATGATAAAATCTGGCTTTTATTAACAATAAATACCTGACCGACTAAAAGCAACTGCTTGAGCCTAACCCCACATAAAAGCTAGTCCACTTCAGCCAAACGGGGCATTTGCTGAGTACGTTGATGTGTACTCATCCTTGCTTTACCACAAAACACTAGGTTGTCCACATTGCAAGCACTGCTCAGGAGAAGATGAAGCCATGGAAGGAGACTTCCAGGAGTTCCAAGACTACGACGAGTTCTAGGTGTGGGTTGGCGGCAACCCCCAGTCAGCTGCCTATGAAGGCCTTATCTTTACTGCGTTTCGCTTAGTACTTTGGTTTATCCGTTAAGTTGATGACTATGTGGATGTCTCTGACTCTGTGATGTAATAAGTTAATACTTTTTTATGTTATTATTCGAGCACTGTGCGATGATGTTCATTTATGTAATCGCTGTGTATGTGAATTCTGATCCTGGCACGTACATAGTTCGCATTCGGTTTGCCTTCTGAAACCGGGCGTGTTCAGCAAGAGCAGCGTGCCCAGCAGGAGGAACATCGGAGGCAGCCTCCCCCGCCACCCCCGATGACAGTGGAGCAGATGTTCTTGATGCAAACTCAGGCAGTGCAGGCTATTGGGCAGACTCTGGCAGCCATGCAGCAGGCTCAACAGCAACCCCAACCCTAGTTACAAGTGCAGATACCCCAGATGCCACGGGACAAACGTGGCGAGTTCATGAGAGGGCACCCTCCTACCTTCGCCCATTCTGCCGACCCCATGGATGCAGAAGACTGGCTGCATGCAGTGGAAAGGGAACTGCGCACCGCCCAATGTGACGACAGGGAGAAGGTTCTGTATGGTCCCCGCCAGCTAAGGGGAGCAGCCCAGTCCTGGTGGGAGTCCTACCTCGCCACCCATGCTGACCCCGAAGCCATCACTTGGGAGGAATTCAGCGAGAGTTTCCGTAGGTACCATGTTCCAGAGGGACTGATGATCATGAAGAAGGAGGAGTTTCTGGCTCTGAAGCAGGGACCCCTGTCTGTTAGTGAATACAGGGACAGGTTTCTGCAACTATCTCGTTATGCACCTGAAGACGTCAACACTGATGCTAAAAGGCAGTACAGGTTCATGAGGGGTTTGGTGGATCCCCTGCATTACCAGCTGATGAACCACACCTTCCCCACCTTCCAGCACCTGATCGATAGAGCAATCATGACTGAGAGGAAGCACAAGGAAATGGAAGATCGGAAGCGCAAGATGAGTGGACCACAGTCCGGAAGCAACAGCCGCCCCCGCTTCTTAGGCAGTTCATCTCAGCAAGGCAAGCATGGTCACCCACAGGGATACCAGCATCAGGGTCAGCGCCCGTACCAGCAGCAATTTCAGAGGCAGTACCCACAGCAGCATCAGTATCGTCAGAACAGCCAGCAGGGAGGTAACCAGTATCAGAGGCAGAACAACCAGGCACCTCGCCTTCCTGCCCCAGCAGCGAATCAGAACAACCAAGCAGCCCCAGCACAAGGAGGAGGCAGAGGATGCTTCCACTGTGGAGAGCAAGGCCACTGGGCGATGCATTGCCCAAAGAAGATGGCGCAGCAGCAGACCAACCCCAATGCTCCAGCAAGGCAAGGTGTACCCCAACAAGCAGCAGGTAATCGTGGCCATGCGTACAACCGTGGAAAGGTGAACCACTTGGAGGCCGAAGCAATCCAGGATGAACCAGATGTGGCAGTAGGTATGTTCTCAGTCGAATCCCATCCAACAAAAGTGCTATTTGATACTGGTGCAACTCATTCATTTGTCACTGCAACATGGGTAGAAATGCATAACATCTCAGTAGAGTCAATGATGCCACCCATGAGGGTTAATTCGGTCGGTGGTAAAGTGCAAGCAGATAAAATATGCTCAAATATAAGGGTGGAAATAAGGGGGATAGGGTTCCCCAGTGACCTAAAAGTAATAGTCACCCCTGGGGTAGATGTCATCCTAGGGATGAATTGGTTAATGAAATATGAAGCAAATGTTAGCTGTGACAAGAGGACCGTAACATTGAAGTCCCCGCCCGGAGAGGAGGTAGTGGCTGAGCTAAGGATGCCTAAAACAGCGAAAGGTGATTGTCACCAAATTTCGGTTGATTGCAACCCTCGTCCGTTGGGATGCCACAACGTGGAGTAGGCAAGTTTTGTACTTGGTCGAACCACGCGATAAACCACTGTGTCTATCTGTGTTGATTCTCTTGTGGTTGTTGTGTTTTGCAAGAACTCCTCTCTAGCCACTTGACCTTATTGTACTAACACTTAATCAAGTTTTTGTGGCTTTAAGTTTAAGTTTTTATAGGATCACCTATTCACCCCCCCTCTAGGTGCTCTCAGTTAGCTGTGGATCCAAATAAAGTAGCAGACATTCCGAACTGGAAAGCACCGAATGATGTTCGTGGAATCAAGAGTTTCATTGGAATGGCCGGATACTATAGGCGTTTCATTGAAGGCTTTTCAAAAATTGCTAGACCAATGACAGCGTTGTTAGCGAATAAAGTTGAGTTTAAGTGGACCCAAAAGTGCCAAGAGGCATTTGAAGAATTGAAGAATAGATTGACTACAGCACCTGTGTTGGTTCTGCCTGATGTTCACAAGCCATTCTCGATGTACTGCGATGCTTCCTACACCGGATTGGGATGTGTGCTAATGCAAGAAGGAAGAGTTGTAGCATACTCATCTCGACAGCTGAAGATCCATGAGAGAAATTATCCCACACACGACCTGGAGTTGGCAGCAGTGGTTCATGCTTTAAAGACATGGAGACATTACCTGTATGGGCAGAAGTGCGACATCTACACAGATCACAAAAGTCTGAAATACATGTTCACCCAGTCAGAGTTAAACATGAGGCAGCGAAGATGGTTGGAATTGATCAAGGACTACGAGTTGGAGATACATTACCATACAGGCAAAGCTAATGTTGTTGCAGATGCTCTAAGCAGGAAGAGTCAAGTCAATATGATGGCCACATACCCAATGTCATATGAGTTAGCCAAGGAGTTTGACAGACTGAGTCTTGGTTTTCTGAACAGTACGCAGGGAGTAACAGTGGAATTAGAGCCCACCCTAGAGCGGGAGATCAAAGAAGGGCAGAAAGATGATGAAAACATCAACAAGATCCGGCAGCTGATCTTAGAAGGAAGAGGCAAAGACTTTCGAGAGGATGAAGAGGGAGTAATATGGTTCAAGGATCGATTGTGTGTCCCCGACATCAAACATATTCGGGAGCTGATCCTCAAGGAAGCTCATGAGACAGCCTACTCCATACACCCTGGAAGTGAAAAGATGTATCAGGATTTGAAGAGGATGTTTTGGTGGTATGTCATGAAAAGAGAAATCGCAGAATATGTCGCCATCTGTGATAGCTGTCAAAGAACCAAAGCAGAGCATCAGAAGCCCGCTGGACTGTTGCAGCCATTGCAGATTCCTCAGTGGAAGTGGGATGAGATCGGGATGGATTTTATAGTTGGCCTACCTCGTAACCGGGCCGGCTATGATTCCATCTGGGTGTTTGTGGACCGCTTAACAAAGGTGGCCCATTTCATACCTGTGAAGACAACATACACCGGAGCAACATTAGCTGAGTTATACATGTCCCGGATAGTCTGCCTACATGGTGTGTCGAAGAAGATAGTGTCAGATCGAGGAACACAATTCACCTCTCATTTTTGGCAGCAGCTACAAGAAGCCTTGGGCACGCATTTGAACTTCAGCTTGGCTTATCACCCGCAGACAGATGGTCGGACTGAAAGAACTAATCAGATCCTAGAAGATATGTTGAGAGCCTGTGCGTTGCAAGACAAGTCAAGATGGGACAAAAGGTTACCTTATGCAGAATTCTCCTACAATAATAGTTACCAGGCCAGCTTGAAGATGTCACCATTTTAGGCGCTCTATGGACAGAGTTGTAGGACTCCGCTGCATTGGGACCAGCCTGGAGAGAGATAGGTGTTTGGCCCCGACATTTTGCTTGAAGCCGAAGAGAATATCAAAATGGTTCGGGAGAATCTGAAGATAGCACAATCAAGGCAGCGAAGTTATGCTGACATAAGGAGAAGAGAACTGAGTTTTGAAGTGGGAGATTATGTCTATCTGAAGGTGTCGCCTATCAGAGGAGTCAGAAGGTTCGGAGTCAAGGGCAAGTTAGCACCCCGGTACGTTGGACCATATCAGATTCAAGCAAAGCGTGGAGAAGTGGCCTACCAGCTCAACCTACCAGAAAGTCTGTCGGCAGTGGACAATGTGTTCCACGTGTCACAATTGAAGAAGTGTCTGCGAGTACCAGAAGAACAGTTGCCAGTGGAGGACTTGGAAGTTCAAGAGGATCTGACATACATAGAGAAGCCAACGCAGATTCTGGAGTTTGTAGACAGAGTCACCCGGAGAAACACCATCAGAATGTGCAAAGTCAGATGGGGTCACCACTCTGAGGAAGAAGCAACCTAGGAACGAGAAGATGATCTGAAAGCCAAATACCCCGAACTCTTTGCTGACCAACCTTGAATCTCGGGGCGAGATTCTTTTAAGGGGGATAGGTTTGTAACACCTGGAATCTAGGGGTATAAAAATCTCTTCTATAATATCCACCAAGTTCAGGTTTTAATAAAAAAAACCTAAGGGAACAATGGTTATTGCATCATGTTGGAAGGCATTTATTTTTGTTTGATGAATGGTTTGCTTGATCTTTCATTTAATCATTAATTGGCACATAATATCAAACTGAAATAAAAAGAAAAGAGAAAGAAAAGAAGAAATAGAAATCAGCCCACCTCCTCTCCCCTGGCCCATTTCGGCCAGCCCAGCCGCCCCCTCTCCCCCCATCTTCCCTCCCCCCCGCTCGGCCCAACACTCCCTCCTCTCTCCCTCGTGGGCCCGTGCGCGTCGCGGCCCAGCCTCCCCGCTGTGGCAGCCCAGCACGCCAGCGCTGCGGCCCAGCTTCCCAGCGCGCGCGCCAGCCCCCAGCCCAGCTCCGCGCGCGAGCTCGGCCCAGCGCGGCCTGTCGCGCCCACGCCCAGCGCCCGTTGCAGCCCAGCTGTGGCGCCCTGCACGCACGTGCCTAGCGCGCACGTCCGCGCGTGGTGCGCTGCCGCTGCTGCCGCCAGTGGGGCCCACGCGCCTGGAAGGAATGTGCTTCTTCCCAAACCAAACCGGCTGCGCGAAACTCCAGTAGAACAACCGCCCGACGCGCAGTTTTTTTTCGCCCGACGCCCAGTTTTCTCGCCCGCGTCGCCACGACCTCGCCACGATCCGCCGTCGGAGCCACGCCTCGCCTGGAGCATCGCTGCCGTCGCCGAACTCGCTGCGCAGTGCCTCGCTGTGTTTCGCCGAGGTGAGCTCGCCCTCCCTTTTCCTCTCTCTACCGCTCTCTTCCTCGCCGTTCACTCGCCGCGACGGGGGCTCGGCTGAGCCGACCCGGACGCCCTCGTCTCTCCTCCTCTGGCCGCTCAGCATGCCCAGCCGCATTGACGCCTAGCGCTGTAGCAGCCGCGTCCCGCTTCGCCGGTGAACCTTGCCCCTGCGCATCGCAGCCGAGTCGCTGCGCTCGCTGCACGCCCAGTTCGTCCCCATGCCTCTGGTCGCCGGTGCGCTGCGAGCACGGCCGAACCCAGCCCAGATCCGCGAGCCGCTGCGCGTCCAGCACCCCGTGCCCGATCGGCCGTGGCCGCCGTGGCTAACTATGGTGATCGAGTCGCCGAGTCTGACCCCGTCGATGTCCCTGCAGCCCGCCCCGGTCATTCGTCTACCTTCGCCGTGCTTCGGCTCGCCGTCAGCCGTGGCGTGCACGTCAAATCGCGCGTGCGCAGCGCCTCACGCAACTAGTGCGCGCGCTCGAGTTCGCTTACACGCAGTGCGTCGATGGGACTCCGTCTACGCTCGTCTACCCTCCGTCTACGCTCGTCTACCCCCCCGTCTACCCCTCGTCTACCCCCCGTGTGCATTCGTGTCACTCGCCATCGCCTACGCATCGCGCGTTAAATCGTCGCGTGCCATTCGCGCGCGTTGCGCGTGTTGTTTGCACGCGTCGTCGTGCGTCCTATGCACGTTAACAATTTGCCTCACCTAGAATAGCTTGCGCTGATTAAATATATATATTTAAGCAACGGTTATTCGAACAGCAAACTAATCCGGACTAAGTAGTAATTTTACCTGGCATATGATTAATGTCTGTCAATATGATTAAGCCAAATTAAATATTATAATTCATATCCGCTTAATGTAAACGTAATATCCCTCAACCGTAGCGTCAGTCGTCTCAGTTCCTTTCCCGCGTAGCCGTAGATGCGAATGCTGTGTCACGTGCATATTCATTTGATCTATATTGTGGTATGGTGTATTGTTTTCTGCCGTTTTAAGAATGTTGGATGTATGTTTGCACTCGTGTAGATATCGGGCCGTTCATGGAGTCTGAGGGAATTGCAGGAGAAGACCCTGAGCAGCAGCAGCTTGGTGAAGGCAAGTGTCCTCTGACCCATTATGTCCCATTTACTTCATAATACACTGTCTCGCATACTATGAACAACCTAAGGATTTACTAGCTTTCTATTTACCTGGTCCTTGATTTACCTTTTTGGGTTACTATGGTTAGCTGTATGCTAGCTATCGGGGACCATAATTAGGGGTACCCCCAAGACTCCTAATCTCAGCTGGTAACCCCCATCAGCACAAAGCTGCAAAGGCCTAATGGGTGCGATTAAGTCAAGGCTCGGTCCACTCAAGGGACACGATCTCGCCTCGCCCGAGCCCAGCCTCGGGCAAGGGCAGCCGACCCCAGAGGATTCACGTCTCGCCCAAGGACCCCCTCAAGCGACGGACACGCCTTCGGCTCGCCCGAGGCCCATTCTTCGCCGAGAAGCAACCTTGGCCAGATCGCCACACCGACCGACCGCATCGCAGGAGCATTTAATGCAAGGATGGCCTGACACCTTATCCTGACACGCGCCCTTCAGTCGACAGAGCCGAAGTAACCGCAGTCACTTCGCCGCTCCACTGTCCGGCCTGACAAGAAGACAGCGCCGCCTGCGTCGCTCCGACTGCTATGCCACTCGACAGAGTGAGGCTGACAGCAGCCAAGTCCGGCCTCGGGCGCCATAAGAAACTCCGCCTTGCCCGAGCCCAGGGCACAGACTCGGGCTCGGCCTCGGAAGACGACGAACTCCGCCTCGCCCGACCCCAGGGCTCGGACTCGGGCTCAGCCCCGGAAGACGACGAACTCCGCCTCGCCCGACCCCAGGGCTCGGACTCGGGCTCAGCCCCGGAAGACGACGAACTCCGCCTCACCCGACCCCAGGGCTCGGACTCGGGCTCGGCCTCGGACGCCAGTCTCCGCCTCGCCCGACCCGGGGCTCGGACTCGACCTCGACCTCGGAAGACAGACTCGACCTCGACCTCGGAGGAGCATCCACCTCGCCCAACCTAGGGCACGGACCGACCACGTCACAAGAGGGGCCATCATTACCCTACCCCTAGCTAGCTCAGGCTACGGGGAACAAGACCGGCGTCCCATCTGGCTCGCCCTGGTAAACAAATAATGATGGCGCCCCGCGTGCTCCGTGACGACGGCGGCTCTCAGCCCCTTACGAAAGCAAGGAGACGTCAGCAAGGACTGGACAGCCCCGACAGCTGTCCTTCCTCAAGGCTCCAGCGCTCCTCCGACGGCCACGACATCACATGAACAGGGTGCCAAGACCTCTCTGGCTGCCACGACGGCATGTACTTAGGGCGCTAGCTCCTCTCTGCTAGACACGTTAGCACATTGCTACTCCCCTCACTGTACACCTGGGCCCTCTCCTTACGCCTATAAAAGGAAGGACCAGGGCTCTCTTACGAGGAGGTTGGCCGCGCGGGAGGACGGGACGACGCGTAGAGTCCCTCGCTCTCCCCCACGAGGACGCTTGTAACCCCCTACTGCAAGCGCACCCGACCTGGGCGCAGGACAACACGAAGGCCGCGGGTTTCCCCTTTTGCCTGCCTCCCTCCTCTCTTCTCCCCCCTTCATGCTCCGTCTCGCGCCGACCCATCTGGGCTAGGACACGCGGCGACAATTTACTCGTCGGTCCAGGGACCCCCCGGGGTCGAAACGCCGACAGTTGGCGCGCCAGGTAGGGGCCTGCTGCGTGTTGACGAATAGCTTCCCGTCAAGCTCTAGATGGGTAGTCTCCAGCAACCTTTCCAACCCGGGACGGTGCTCCGTTTCGGGAGTCTTGAGTTCATGTCCCTCGACAGCAGCTACGACATGATACTCCTTCCTCCGCCGCGCGACAGCGACAATGGCGGCCGACAACCCACCCGCCGGCGGTGGAATCAACGACGTCTTCTCACGTGGCGGAAGAACAACATCCGAGTTTGTCCCGTCACCTCCCCCGCCGACGGAGGAGGAGGCGGGGCAACCGTGGCCAAGCAGGAGGTGGCACCTCGTCGGCTGTCGAGCGAGTCGACAGCGCCGGCGCCCCGACGGGGGACACGTCGGGCGTCGACCTCGCGTCTGAGACGAAGACGAGCGCCATTTCCCCGCAACACGCCAACTCCAAGCGGGCGGACGACGCTAGCACGCTCGCGAAGGACTTGCTGGGCATCGCCCTCGTACCTGAGACGACAGTGCAACCCGCCCCTGACGTGACTTCGTCACCGCTTGTCGACCAAGAGGGACCCGTCAAGCACACCCTTGAGGAGTGCGCCATGCTTCGGCGCCACTTTCACAGGGCCGAGCCACCTGCGGAGGGTGGCAGGGCCCACCACGACGACAAGAAGGAGGATCACAAGGCAGAGGAGTTCCCCGAGGTCCGCGACTGCTTCATGATCTACGGTGGGCAAGCGGCGAACGCCTCGGCTCGGCACCGCAAGCAAGAGCATCGGGAGGTCTGCTCGGTAAAGGTGGCGGCGCCAGTCTACCTAGACTGGTCCGACAAGCCCATCACCTTCGACCAGGGCGATCACCCCGACCGCGTGCCGAGCCCGGGGAAATATCCGCTCGTTGTCGACCCCGTCATCGGCAACGTCAGGCTCACCAAGGTCCTCATGGACGGAGGCAGCAGCCTCAACATCATCTACGCTGAGACCCTCGAGCTCCTGCAGATCGATCTATCCTCGGTCCAGGCCGGTGCGACGCCTTTTCACGGGATCATCCCCGGGAAACGCGTCCGACTCCTCGGACAACTCGATCTGCCCGTCTGCTTCGGGACTCCCTCCAACTTCAGAAGGGAAACCCTCACGTTCGAGGTGGTCGGGTTCCGAGGAACCTACCACGCAGTGCTGGGGAGGCCATGCTATGCCAAGTTCATGGTCGTCCCCAACTACACCTACCTCAAGCTCAAGATGCCGGGCCCCAACGGGGTCATCACCGTCGACCCCACGTACCGACACGCGTACGAATGCGACGTGGAGTGCGTGGAGTACGCCGAGGCCCTCGCCGAATCCGAGGCCCTCATCGCCGACCTGGAGAGCCTCTCCAAGGAGGTGCCAGACGTGAAGCGCCATGCCGGCAACTTCGAGCCAGCGGAGACGGTTAAGTCCGTCCCTCTCGACCCCAGCAACGACGCCTCCAAGCAGATCCGGATCGGCTCCGAGCTCGACCCCAAATAGGAAGCAGTGCTCGTCGACTTTCTCCGCGCAAACGCCGAAGTTTTCGCGTGGAGTCCCTCGGACATGCCTGGCATACCGAGGGATGTCCCCGAGCACTGGCTGGATATCCGAGCTGGAGCCCGACCCGTGAAGCAACCTCTGCGCCGATTCGACGAAGAAAAGCGCAGAGCCATAGGCGAGGAGATCCACAAGCTGATGGCCGCAGGGTTCATCAAAGAGGTATTCCATTCCGAATGGCTTGCCAACCCCGTGCTTGTGAGAAAGAAAGGAGGGAAATGGCAGATGTGTGTAGACTACACTGGTCTAAACAAAGCATGTCCAAAAGTTCCCTATCCTCTGCCTCGCATCGACAAATCGTGGATTCCACTGCTGGATGCGAAACCTTGTCTTTCCTCGATGCCTACTCAGGGTATCACCAAATCAGGATGAAAGAGTCTGACCAGCTCGCGACTTCTTTCATCACACCTTTTGGCATGTACTGCTATGTTACTATGCCATTTGGTTTGAGGAATGCGGGTGCGACGTACCAAAGGTGCATGAACCACGTGTTCGGCGAACACATTGGTCGAATGGTCGAGGCTTACGTCGATGACATCGTAGTCAAGACGAGGAAAGCCTTCGACCTCCTTTCCAACCTTGAAACGACATTCCGGTGTCTCAAGGCGAAAGGCGTAAAACTCAATCCTGAGAAGTGTGTCTTCGGAGTCCCCCGAGGCATGCTCTTGGGGTTCATCGTCTCCGAGCGGGGCATCGAGGCCAACCCGGAGAAAATTGCGGCCATCACCAACATGGGGCCCATCAAGGACTTGAAAGGCGTACAGAAGGTCATGGGATGCCTTGCGGCTCTGAGCCGTTTCATCTCGCGCCTCGGCGAAAGAGGCCTGCCCCTGTACCGCCTATTAAGAAAGACCGAGTGCTTCACTTGGACCTCCGAGGCCGAGGAAGCCCTCGGGAACCTGAAGGCGCTCCTTATGAACGCGCCCATCTTGGTGCCCCCCGCCGCCGGAGAAGCCCTCTTGATCTACGTCGCTGCTACCACTCAGGTGGTCAGCGCCGCGATCGTGGTTGAGAGGCGAGAAGAAGGGCATGCATTGCCCATCCAGAGGCCGGTTTACTTCATCAGTGAGGTATTGTCCGAGACCAAGATCCGCTACCCGCAAATTCAGAAGCTGCTGTACGCGGTGATCCTGACACGGCGGAAGCTGCGACACTACTTCGAGTCTCATCCGGTGACTGTGGTGTCATCCTTCCCCCTGGGGGAGATCATCCAGTGCCGAGAGGCCTCGGGTAGGATTGCAAAGTGGGCGGTGGAAATCATGGGCGAGACAATCTCGTTCGCCCCTCGGAAGGCCATCAAGTCCCAAGTCTAATCGAACTTTGTGGCTGAATGGGTCGACACCCAGCTCCCGGCAGCTCCGATCCAATCGGAACTCGGGACCATGTTTTTCGATGGGTCGCTGATGAAAACAGGGGCAGGCGTGGGCCTGCTCTTCATCTCGCCCCTCGGGAAACACCTACGCTACGTGTTGCGCCTCCATTTCCCGGCGTCCAACAACGTGGCTGAGTACGAAGCTCTGGTCAACGGGTTGCGCATCGCCATTGAGCTAGGGGTCCGACGCCTCGACGCTCGCGGCGACTCGCAGCTCGTCATCGACCAAGTTATGAAGAACTCCCACTGCCGCGACCCAAAGATGGAAGCCTACTGCGATGAGGTTCGGTGCCTGGAGGACAAGTTCTACGGGCTTGAGCTCAACCACATCGCCCGACGATACAACGAGACTGCGGACGAGCTGGCTAAGATAGCCTCGGGGCGGACAACGGTTCCCCCGGACGTCTTCTCCCGAGACCTACAGCAACCCTCAGTCAAGACCGATGACACGCCCGAGCCCGAGAAGGCCTCGGTCCAGCCCAAGGCACCCTCGGCTCGGCCCGAGGCACCCTCGGCCCCTGAGGGTGAGGCACTGCGCGTCGAGGAAGAGCGGAATGGGGTCCAGTCTAATCGAGACTGGTAGACCCCGTACCTGCAATATCTCCACCACGGAGAGCTGCCCCTCGACCGAGCCGAGGCTCGGCGACTGGCGCGGCGCGCCAAGTCGTTCGTCTTACTGGGTGACGGGAAGGAGCTCTACCACCGCAGCCCCTCCGGCATCCTCCAGCGATGCATATCCATCGCCGAAGGCCAGGAGCTCTTACAAGAAATACACTCGGGGGATTGCGGTCATCACGCAGCGCCCCGAGCCCTTGTTGGAAACGCCTTCCGACAAGGTTTCTACTGGCCGACCGCGGTGGCCGACGCCACTAGAATTGTCCGCACCTACCAAGGGTGTCAATTCTACGCAAGGCAGACCCACCTGCCCGCTCAGGCTCTGTAGACAATACCCATCACCTGGCCGTTTGCTGTGTGGGGACTGGACCTCGTCGGTCCCTTGCAGAAGGCACCTGGGGGCTACACGCACCTGCTGGTCGCCATCGACAAATTCTCCAAGTGGATCGAGGTCCGACCCCTGAACAGCATCAGGTCCGAACAGGCGGTGGCATTCTTCACCAACATCATCCATCGCTTTGGGGTCCTTAACTCCATCATCACCGACAACGGCACCCAGTTCACCGGCAGAAAGTTCCTGGACTTCTGCGAGGATCACCACATCCGGGTGGACTGGGCCGCCGTGGCTCACCCCATGACGAATGGGCAGGTGGAACGTGCCAACGGCATGATTCTGCAAGGACTCAAGCCGAGGATCTACAACGACCTCCACAAGTTCGGTAGGCGATGGATGAAGGAACTCCCCTCGGTGGTCTGGAGTTTGAGGACAACACCGAGCCGAGCCATGAGCTTCACACCGTTCTTTCTAGTCTATGGGGCCGAGGCCATCTTGCCCACGGACTTAGAATACGGTTCCCCGAGGACGAGGGCGTACGACGACCGAAGCAACCAGATCGATCGAGAAGACTCACTGGACCAGCTCGAAGAGGCTTGGGACATGGCCTTACTACACTCGGCGCGGTACCAGCAGTCCCTGCGATGCTACCACGCCCGAGGGGTTCGGTCCCAAGACCTCCAAGTGGGCGACTTGGTGCTTCGGCTGTGACAAAACGCCCGAGGGCGACACAAGCTCACGCCTCCCTAGGAAGGGCCGTTCGTCATCGCCAAGGTTCTGAAGCCTGGGACATACAAGCTGGCCAACAACCAAGGCGAGGTCTACAGCAACGCTTGGAACATTCGACAGCTACGTCGCTTCTACCCTTAAGATGTTTTCAAGTTGTTCGTACACCTCGCTCACGTACAAAGTCTAACCATCAAGGAAGGGTCAGCCTTGCCTCGGCAAAGCCCGACCCTCCCTCGGGGGCTAGAAGGGGGAACCCCCTCTGCGTCAAAATTTTCCTCGGAAAAAGTCTTTCTGCCAGAACATCTTTCGTGCTTTTTGATTACTTCAAAAGTGGGATCCTGAAAACGACGGAGTACACGTAAGCAGCTAAGGCCGACCGAGCCGAGGGACTCCTACGCCTCCGGGATACGGATACCTCACTCATCACCTTCTGCGATAAGTAACTCACGCTCGGATAAGCGATTCCGCTGACCGAACAAGTCTTAATGCTCGGAAACCTTTCTGCCGAAACGATTTTTCGGGCCTTCTCGACTACATCGTAAGCAGAATCCTACGGACAAGTAAGAGTACACGTAAGTGGCAAGGCCGATCGAGCCGAGGGACTCCCACGCCTCCGGGATACGGATACCTCACTCATCACCTTCCGTGAAAAGTAACTCTCGCTCGGACAAACAATTCTGTTACCGACAAATAAGTCTTGATACTCGAAACAAAGGGAAAAAGAAACGCAGCTTTACAACACAACGACAGTATGTTTGGGCCTCGGCGGCCGCAGAAAACATATGCACACTACAAGATAAACCGATCCTGCAGGTTCGGACCTCGATGGAGGGGGAGCAGCAGCACCCTCGGCGTCAACACCACCTTCGGCGAAGTCCGACCTAGCCTCGAACGGCAACATAGTCGGAGGATCTCCGCTCCGAAGGACGACGTCAGCACCACGCCCGGGCCATCGACGCCAGGGCCTCCTCCAGGAGTCCAGCTCGAGCAGATGGCTCGGCTAGTCGCCCCGAAGCCTCAGCCAGCTGTCCCCCTAGGACATTAGCCCGGCTCATGGCCTCGGCAACTCGACTCCGGCGCCGGTCCCGCTAGTGGACGGCCCGACCAGGCTCCGGCCGACGAGGTCTTCTTTTCGAGCCAACTCTGCCTCTGTCCACGCTGATACCGCTGCCTCCGACTCCGGCTCATCGAAGAGCGACCGAGGGTTCCTTTAACTAAGCAAGAGAAGCCTCGGGCGACAAGGTTGACCGAGCCGAGGGACTCCTACGCCTCTGGGATACGGATACCTCACTCGTCACCTTCGCACGAGGCAACTCACACTTGGTGAAGCGGTTCAGTTAGCTGACAGGCAAGTCCTAGTGCTCGGAATGAGGGAAAAACACGGCTTCACGCCAAAAATACATACATGTTCAGGCCCCGACAGCCACAATGAACAAACACCGGCACTCAAGGTGCCATTACAAACGGAACTCCGGTTCCACCCCCGCGGGTACGAACAACCCCACACATTGGGGGGCCCATGGGGCGACAAGGCTCCAGGTGGATCACCGCCGCCCGCTCCGGCAGCAGCGACAACGACCTCCGTCCCGGGCGGCGAGACAGCTGCAGCAACGGCTTCCGGGCGAACGCTACGGCAGAAAGGCTCTCGCCCATGAAGGACGAGAACCAGCCATTCAAGTCAGGGGACGGAGGTCCGAGGGTGCAGGCGGAGTTGGCAATCTCGTCAGCAGAGAAGCCTTCTCCGGCTGCCACTACCTCAACACCGCACCAGCGTGCACCAGGCGCCTCAAAGCGCACCGGCAGGTCCTCGCTCCCGCCCTCACCGGAGCCACCCCAGAACATAAGCGCCACCCTCGCGGCGCACGATGTGCTGGGCGACCCTCTGGTGCGGCTGTCAGCATGAGGAAGACCTGGACGTGGCCGGCCCGTACGAGGCGCGACCATCGCCAGGACGGAGGACGGAATGCTGCACCCTAGCTGGGCAGCAGCAGTCCGCCTTCCCCAGCATGGCTGAAGGAAGCCTCCGCGGGGCTGGAGGATGCCTTTCTCCCCCAAACGCCGGGGGAAGAAAAGGGTTACCGACCCACGCGGAGGCAACCCCCCACTCAGCGCACTCCCCTCCCCAGCACTGATGATGAAAATCCTCGAAGCTGAGGGAGGGGCAGAGGCCACAGCCCGGTTTGCTTCTCCCCACCACCGAACTGGTGGTCACCATCTTGGGTGAGCACCGGCGAGGGGATGCAGCCGGGCTGCCTGATGAAAATCCTTGAAGCCGAACGATGGCTGAAAGGTACCAACTTCCGCGAAGTTGCGTTCCCCAAACGACGACAAGGCGGAAGAACTGCGGGCGCCCCCCATCTAGGGGCTCGGAAGGTGGAAAGACGCGATGCATGAGGGGAGCGCGAAGACATGGTTGCCTTTCAAGGGGGTTACCCTCCTTTTAAAGGCAACTCTCCCCACTTGCGTCCTCAACCGTCGCGGGCTGAGTCTTCTCCAACACGCTCCAAGGTCCTCCCCCTACGACACAGGGGCTGGGTCCCACGCGTCATGCAAGCTGGCCTAGGGCAGACAAAGCCAAACCGCCGCGCACGGTGCACACAACTGCCCAGCGGTTACGAGCATTCCTCCACTTTTGCCTAGGCCAGCGGGTGAAAGGGCGGACTGCCATGCAGGCAGCATGCAACCGCACCCAGGGGGGCGCACCCTTCCGACTTCGACGCGTCCAGCATGGAGGCCCAGGCCCACACGTCATGTAACCGACACGCCGGTTACTACGTGCAAGAAACTGCACCGCCACTCGCGCCAGTACCGCGCCTTCTCGACTGCGGAACCAGTGCCGCGACTCGAGGCAACCCTGCGCATGACCTAACAGTGCCAACCGAGCACATCGGTCATGGGTCAGTCAGCCGCGGGAGAGGGCGCGACGTTCGATACGGCCAGAAATGGGCCGACAGTAATGGCGGTGGCAGGCGGGCGGAAGCGACAGTCAAGTCGTCAGCAAGCTCACGTCCCCTCCTGGATAGCGAGAGGACCTTCTCCCACGGCGTGAAGATGACACGTCCGTGTCCCGTTCCTCGAATGGCTCACGCACGCACAACGGCCGCCCCGTGAACCACTCGTCCCGTCGCATTAACTCTGCGGCAGGACAGGCGACACCTTTGGCAGGCGAAGCAGGCGACGCTTCACCTCCGCCATAATGGCCGCGTCAAAAAAGGTGCACCACGTCATTCGATTTCGTATCCTTTTCCACTTCCTCTTTCTCTCTCTTGCCTCAGGGATCAGGAAAGGGGATACTCCGAAAAGGATCCTTCTCCGCGAAGGAAGCGGGCCCCGAGCCCCCCTACTGATCAGAGGTTCGAAGGCTGGCCCCTCGGAAGGGTTCAACAGCCGCCTCAGAGCACTCGGGCTCCGCGCCCACTACTGGTCAGAGGTTCGAAGGCCGGCCCCTCGGAAGGGTTCAACGGCCGCCTCAGGCCACTCGGGCTCCGCGCCCACTACTGATCAGGGGTTTGTAGGCTGGCCCCCGAAGGGTTCGATAGCCGCCTCAGACGTAGAGCGAGGGATGACCCTGGGTACGTTCGATACATAACCGAGGCTCGGGCTGCGCTCCCGAGGTAGCCTAGGACATTTCCGAGACCAACGGGAACAATTTTGTAACGGAATCCCACCAGAGGGAGGCATCGAGCCCTCGGACCCCGTCAAAAGGGGACTGGGTCCGGCAAATCACCCGCAGGTACTTTTGGAGCGCGCCTCCGGGCCACTAGCCGACCCCTAACAAATGGGGCACGGGCGTCCACTCGGATTACCCGTTAGCAACTCACTGGAGACACCATGTTCGGCGCCCTACGAGGGCAACATGGCGCTTTCCCCGCCTCCTCCTTGCGAAAAGGCGACGCAGGGGCGTATGTAAAAAGCCGAGTCTGTCCCTGACCGTCCTCTCACTCTGTGCGGAGGCTCGGGGGCTGCTCTCGCAAACCTGGCTCCAGCCAAACCGTTGACAACGTCAACATACCAGCCCGAGAACTTGGGACTCGACTGTGCACCCGGGCTACGACCAATTCGCATAAGAGAACAACCAGACCGGCCGAAGCATTACGAAACGTACTAAGACCTCGAAGGAGTCAAACTACTCCTCCGAGGCCTCGGGGGCTACACCCAGCGGGTGCGCTCGCGCGCACCCACCGGAACGAAACGCAACCGAGGAAGGCCGGTCCCATTGCAAAAAAGTGCGACAAAAGCCTCCAAGCGAGTATCAACACTCCCTTCGAGGCTCAGGGGCTACTGTCGGGACCATAATTAGGGGTACCCCCAAGACTCCTAATCTCAGCTGGTAACCCCCATCATCACAAAGCTGCAAAGGCCTGATGGGTGCGATTAAGTCAAGGCTCGGTCCACTCAAGGGACACGATCTCGCCTCGCCCGAGCCCAGCCTCAGGCAAGGGCAGCCGACCCCGGAGGATTCACGTCTCGCCCGAGGACCCCCTCAAGCGACGGACACGCCTTCGGCTCGCCCGAGGCCCATTCTTCACCGAGAAGCAACCTTGGCCAAATCGCCACACCGACCGACCGCATCGCAGGAGCATTTAATGCAAGGACGGCCTGACACCTTATCCTGACATGTGCCCTTCAGTCGACAGAGCCGAAGTGACCGCAGTCACTTTGCCGCTCCACTGACCGGCCTGACAAGAAGACAGCGCCGCCTGCGTCGCTCCGACTGCTGTGCCACTCGACAGAGTGAGGCTGACAGTAGCCAAGTCCGGCCTCGGGCGCCATAGGAAACTCCGCCTCGCCCGACCCCAGGGCTTGGACTCGGGCTCAGCCTCGGAAGACGACGAACTCCGCCTCGCCCGACCCCAGGGCTCGGACTCGGGCTCGGCCCCGGAAGACGACGAACTCCGCCTCGCCCGACCCTAGGGCTCGGACTCGGGCTCGGCCTCGGACGCCAGTCTCCGCCTCGCCCGACCCGGGGCTTGGACTCGACCTCGGAAGACAGACTCGACCTCGACCTCGGAGGAGCATCCACCTCGCCCAACCTAGGGCACGGACCGACCACGTCACAAGAGGGGCCATCATTACCCTACCCCTAGCTAGCTCAGGCTACGGGGAACAAGACCGGTGTCCCATCTGGCTCGCCCCGGTAAACAAATAATGATGGCGCCCCGCGTGCTCCGTGACGACGACGGCTCTTAGCCCCTTACGGAAGCAAGGAGACGTCAGCAAGGACTCGACAGCCCCGACAGCTGTCCTTCCTTAAGGCTCCAGCGCTCCTCCGACGGCCACGACATCACATGAACAGGGTGCCAAGACCTCTCCGGCTGCCACGACGACATGTACTTAGGGCGCTAGCTCCTCTCTGCTAGACACGTTAGCACATTGCTACACCCCCCACTGTACACCTAGGCCCTCTCCTTACGCCTATAAAAGGAAGGACCAGGGCTCTCTTACGAGGAGGTTGGCCGCACGAGAGGACGGGAAGATGCGTAGAATCCCTTGCTCTCCCCCACGCGGACGCTTGTAACCCCCTACTGCAAGTGCACCCGACCTGGGCGCAGGACAACATGAAGGCCGCAGGTTTCCCCTTTTGCCTGCCTCCCTCCTCTCTTCTCCCCCCTTCGTGCTCCGTCTCGCGCTGACCCATCTGGGCTGGGACACGCGGCGACAATTTACTCGTTGGTCCAGGGACCCGCCGGGGTCAAAACGCCGACACTAGCGCTTTACTTTAATCAATGAACATGATGAGATACAATGATGATACTATGATTTTTATTCTGGATATGATGATATACTTGTGGCATTTAAGGGGGCTCGGGCTGTTTCCCGAGTACCACTCCGTAAGGACCTGTTCATTGAAAGACCACCCGGGATAACAGTGCAACCATGAGGGTGAAATGGGACGCCCTTAGCTAATTAATTAGAGGAACTAGAGGTGTAGTTGCTTCGCCGTCGTGCCATCAATGGGGTCCAGGCACAGTGCTTGCTCTGCCGAGGCTGAGTGCCGAGGTTCTTTCGTTTTGCTTTTGTTAGTCACCCTCCTGCGGGGAGAGGTACTGTGTTTATCAAACTGGAGAAACCTAACGGGCGGCTATGACCTCTAGGGAATCTTTGTAAAAGCTACGTAGTGATACCCTGCCGGACCACCTAGGTAGTGGTCAATGGGGATTAGCTCTCCCCGGGCAGAATGGGAATCACGACTCATGGGTAAAGTGTGCGACCTCTGCAGAGGGTAATGAAACTGATATATCAGCCGTGCTTGCGGTTAAGAGCAGCCTTGGGATCCTCTTTGATTAGAGATACTCCGGATACACCTCAGATGATGACATTAATGATGATGATTAATGATGGTGACTTTAATTATGTATTCTAGTATTTCCTCTCTGAGGAGGTACTTTTTGGGATTATAACTTGGGTTTTATGATAAAATCTGGCTTTTATTAACAATAAATACCTGACCAACTAAAAGCAACTGCTTGAGCCTAACCCCACATAAAAGCTAGTCCACTTCAGCCAAACGGGGCATTTGCTGAGTACGTTGATGTGTACACATCCTTGCTTTACCACAAAACACCAGGTTGTCCACATTGCAACCACTGCTCAGGAGAAGACGAAGCCGTGGAAGGAGACTTCCAGGAGTTCCAAGACTACGACGAGTTCTAGGTGTGGGTTGGCGGCAAACCCCAGTCAGCTGCCTGTGAAGGCCCTATCTTTACTGCGTTTCGCTTAGCACTTTGATTTACTCGTTAAGTTGGTGACTATGTGGATGTCGCTGACTCTGTGATGTAATAAGATAATACTCTTTTATGTTATTTTTCGAGCACTGTGCGATGATGTTCATTTATGTAATCGCTGTGTACGTGAATTCTGATCCTGGCACGTACATAGTTCGCATTCGGTTTGCCTTCTGAAACCGGGTGTGACATAAGTGGTATCAAAGCCGTGCTGACTGTAGGACCGCTGACCTAGAGTAGCACTGGCTGTACTAAGGACTATTGGCCCTCATTCTCACCTTGACCTCTGGTGTCACTTCAAAAGTCGGTCACCTCGACCAATCTTATGTTCTACTACATATATATATATATATATTATACCTTGCTAAAATTTTATTTTTGTTCTGTCTATGGTTTACTTACTTATCATATTAGTTCTGTTCTTACTCTTATGCTTACGGTGTCTTTTGTAGATGGCTCGTCTTAGACACACTGCTCGTAAGTCGGTGATCCCTTTCCTGCCGCCTCGCCTTGTGGAGCGTCCTCTGCGCCGCACCGTGTCCGGTCAGTTGAGTCACCTGGAGAGGCTGCACCACCGCCTGCGTGAGGAGCAGGAGCGCCAGCGTCAGCAGAGGGAGCAGTAGGGCTCTTCCTCCCCACCTGAGCAGGAGGTGGAGTCCGTGAGGCGCCGCTCCCCTATTACCCAGCTAGAGGCGCCCCCTGCACCACCGCGGGACGCCCCGGCTGCTGGAGGAGGTCCTGGAGGAGACCCCGACGACAGCGGCTTAGACCACAACACTGAGCCCTCTGAGCCGCAGGAGGCGGAGGGATGGGTCGCGATTTCTCTTTTCATGCCATACCACCAAAACCTCCTCTTCAAATCCTGATACATCTTTTCACTTCCAGGGTGTATGGAGTAGGCTGTCTCATGAGCTTCCTTGAGGATCAGCTCCCAAATATGTTTGATGTCGGGGACACACAATCGGTCCTTGAACCATATTACTCCCTCTTCATCCTCTCGAAAGTCTTTGCCTCTTCCTTCTAAGATCAGCTGCTGGATCTTGTTGATATTTTCATCATCTTTCTGCCCTTCTTTGATCTCCCGCTCTAGGGTGGGCTCTAATTCCACTGTTACTCCCTGCGTACTGTTCAGAAAACCAAGACTCAGTCTGTCGAACTCCTTGGCTAACTCATATGGCATTGGGTACGTGGCCATCATATTGACTTGACTCTTCCTGCTCAGAGCATCTGCAACAACATTGGCTTTGCCTGGATGGTAATGTATCTCCAACTCGTAGTCCTTGATCAATTCCAACCATCTTCGCTGCCTCATGTTTAACTCTGACTGGGTGAATATGTATTTCAGACTTTTGTGATCTGTGTAGATGTCGCACTTCTGCCCATACAGGTAATGTCTCCATGTCTTTAAAGCATGAACCACTGCTGCCAACTCCAGGTCGTGTGTGGGATAATTTCTCTCATGGATCTTCAGCTGTCGAGATGAGTATGCTACAACTCTTCCTTCTTGCATTAGCACACATCCCAATCCGGTGTAGGAAGCATCGCAGTACACCGAGAATGGCTTGTGAACATCAGGCAGGACCAATACAGGTGCTGTAGTCAATCTATTCTTCAATTCTTCAAATGCCTCTTGGCACTTTTGGGTCCACTTAAACTCAACTTTCTTCGCTAACAACGCTGTCATTGGTCTAGCAATTTTTGAAAAGCCTTCAATGAAACGCCTATAGTATCCGGCCATTCCAATGAAACTCTTGATTCCACGAACATCTTTCGGTGCTTTCCAGTTCAGAATGTCTGCTACTTTCTTTGGATCCATAGCTAACCCATCTTGATTTATGATGTGACCCAAAAATAAGACTTCATGAATCCAGAACTCACATTTACTCAGCTTGGCTTACAACTGATGCTCTCGTAGCCTTTGCAATACCATCTTCAAATGTTCCACATGTTCTTCCTCACTTTGAGAATATATGAGAATATCATCGATGAACACTACCACAAACTTGTCTAGGTAGTCCATGAACACACTGTTCATCAGATACATAAAGAAGGCTGGCGCATTTGTCAAACCAAAGGACATAACTGTATACTCATATAACCCATACTTGGTGATGAATGCTGTCTTCGGTATGTCTGAGGGTCGGATTCTGAGTTGATGGTAACCTGATCTCAGATCTATCTTCAAGAATACGCTGGCACCTCTGAGCTGGTCAAACAGATCTTCTATCCTTGGCAGGGGGTACTTGTTCTTAATGGTGACTTCATTCAGGGCTCTGTAATCTATACACATCCTTTTGGTACCATCTTTCTTCTCTACAAACAATACTGGAGCGGCCCAAGGCGAGGTACTTGGTCTGATGTAACCCTTTTCTAACAGCTCATCTATCTGCTTCTTGAGTTTCACCAATTCTGGTCCAGACACTCGATATGCTCTTTTAGAAATGGGGGCGGTGCCAGGGTTAAGCTCTATGGCAAATTCGACTTTTCTCTCGGGTGGCATGCCCGTTAGTTCCTCGGGAAACACATCTGGAAAGTCCGACACAACCCTGATGGCCTCGAGCGGGTTGGCCTCCTTGCTATCAACCGAAATCTGGTGACAATCACCTTTCGCTGTTTTAGGCATCCTTAGCTCAGCCACTACCTCCTCTCCGGGCGGGGACTTCAATGTTACGGTCCTCTTGTCACAGCTAACATTTGCTTCATATTTCATTAACCAATTCATCCCTAGGATGACATCTACCCCAGGGGTGTCTATTACTATTAGGTCACTGGGGAACCCTATCCCCCTTATTTCCACCCTTATATTTGAGCATATTTTATCTGCTTGCACTTTACCACCGACCGAATTAACCCTCATGGGTGGCATCATTGACTCTACTGAGATGTTATACATTTCTAATGAGTTGCACCAGTATCAAATATCACTTTTGCTGGATGGGATTCGACTGAGAACATACCTACTGCCACATCTGGTGCATCCTGGATTGCTTCGGCCTCCAATTGGTTCACCTTTCCACGGTTGTACGCATGGCCACGATTACCTGCTGCTTGTTGGGGTACACCTTGCCTTGCTGGAGCATTGGGGTTGGTCTGCTGCTGCGCCATCTTCTTTGGGCAATGCATCGCCCAGTGGCCTTGCTCTCCACAGTGGAAGCATCCTCTGCCTCCTCCTTGTGCTGGGGCTGCTTGGTTGTTGTGATTCGTTGCTAGGGCAGGAAGGCGAGGTGCCTGGTTGTTCTGCCTCTGATACTGGTTACCTCCCTGCTAGCTGTTCTGACGATACTGCTGCTGCTGTGGGTAATGCCTCTGAAATTGCTGCTGGTACGGGCGCTGACCCTGATACTGGTATCCCTGTGGGTGACCATGCTTGCCTAGCTGAGATGAACTGCCTAAGAAGCGGGGGCGGCTGTTGCTTCCGGACTGCAGTCCACTCATCTTGGCTTCCGATCTTCCATTTCCTTGCGATTCCTCTCGGTCATGATTGCTCTATCGATCAGGTGCTAGAAGGTGGGGAAGGTGTGGTTCATCAGCTGGTAATGCAGGGGATCCACCAAACCCCTCATGAACCTGTACTGCCTTTTAGCATCAGTGTTGACGTCTTCAGGTGCATAATGAGATAGTTGCAGAAACCTGTCCCTGTATTCACTAACAGACAGGGGTCCCTGCTTCAGAGCCAGAAACTCCTCCTTCTTCATGATCATCAGTCCCTCTGGAACATGGTACCTATGGAAACTCTCGCTGAATTCCTCCCAAGTGATGGCTTCGGGGTCAGCATGGGTGGCGAGGTAGGACTCCCACCAGGACTGGGCTGCTCCCCTTAGCTGGCGGGGACCATACAGAACCTTCTCCCTGTCGTCACATTGGGCGGTGCGCAGTTTCCTTTCCACTGCACGCAGCCAGTCTTCTGCATCCATGGGGTCGGCAGAATGGGCGAAGGTAGGAGGGTGCCCTCTCATGAACTCGCCACGTTTGTCCCGTGGCATCTGGGGTATCTGCACTTGTAACTGGGGTTGGGGTTGCTGTTGAGCCTGCTGCATGGCTGCCAGAGTCTGCCCAATAGCCTGCACTGCCTGAGTTTGCATCAAGAACATCTGCTCCACTGTCATCGGGGGTGGCGGGGGAGGCTGCCTCCGGTGTTCCTCCTGCTGGGCACGCTGCTCTTGCTGAACACGCCTGTTACATCGGCGTTTGTTGTCAGACATCTGTGGAATGACATTCACACATCAGCATTGATCTTACAATCCTTCAGCATAAGAAAAGAGTATACAGAATTCTTCATGACACTGAGTGAACAAAGAACTTCACTGATCCTCATTACGATCCAATACAGCTTCTCAGATAAAAAAGGAAAGTAGAAGTAAATGGTTCCCAACTAAATAACTGACTTCATTAACATCACTAGCTAAACCAATCTGCAGGAGAAGCCCACATGTTGGCAACAGTCAATACAAAGATCCAAATCCAGCACAAGTTCATCATAACAAGCATGGAAGCAACTGATAAGCAAACTAAACTGAATGGAAGCAACTGATAAGCAAACTAAACTGACTATCTAAGACTGAGACATCTGACTTAAGAATTTATTACAAACTCCGATGCTAACGATCTAAGGATCCAGATCTATCCTGGTCCTACAGGCAGGGGAACCATAAGTGTGGTGACCACATGGCGGCGAGCGGTTAGGGTGCTGAGTCCCAACAGGAGCGGGAGAACCACCCTCCTGGTGGCGGTGCTCTGCCAGCTCAGCACGCAACTCCGCAATCTCCGTTCGAGCCCTGCTCAGCTGGTCCAGAGAGTGGTCCAGCTCGGTGTCAAGCACCGCGACTAGGTTGACTGTGCGGCTCAACCTAGGGTTATCCTCACCAATAGGCGAGACAACCACACTCTCTGTGCTGCCAGTAGGACGGCGGGGGTAGTACCTAAGGTTAAGACCGTCAGCCACCCCACCGAATAAGGAACACTACTGGGAGAGTGCACGCCGTGCTGCATCCTGCATAGCCGCCTCCACAGTGTCCCTCTCAGAGATGGAGTAATCTCCGAAAAGGCCTCTGCACCCCGGAGGTCATCCTCCAGACGGCGTACTAGGCAGGTAGCCTCCCAGCGGTCCGGGTACCTCCCGCGACTGTGCTGGTAGACTACACAACGGTACTCGATCGACCAGGTGTGCCGGTCGAAAGCCCGACGCAACAAGGTGTCGAGTGCGTCGTGGAAGTGACAACCGCCCGGTTTCAGAAGGCAAACCGAATGCGAACTATGTACGTGCCAGGATCAGAATTTACGTACACAGCGATTACATAAATGAACATCATCGCACAGTGCTCAAAAAATAACATAAAAGAGTATTATCTTATTCCATCACAGAGTCAGCGACATCCACATAGTCATCAACTTAACGAGTAAATCAAAGTGCTAAGCGAAACGCATTAAAGATAGGGCCTTCACAGGCAGCTGACTGGGGGTTGCCACCAACCCACACCTAGAACTCGTCGTAGTCTTGGAACTACTGGAAGTCTCCTTCCACAGCTTCGTCTTCTCCTGAGCAGTGGTTGCAATATGGATAACCTGGTGTTTTGTGGTAAAGCAAGGATGAGTACACATCAACATACTCAGCAAATGCCCCGTTTGGCTGAAGTGGACTAGCTTTTATGTGGGGTTAGGCTCAAGCAGTTGCTTTTAGTCGGTCAGGTATTTATTGTTAATAAAAGCCAGATTTTATCATAAAACCCAAGTTATAATCCCAAAAAGTACCTCCTCGAAGAGGAAATACTAGAATACATAATTAAAGTCACCATCATTAATCATCATCATTAATGTCATCATCTGAGGTGTATCCAGAGTATCTCTAATCAAAGAGGATCCCAAGGCTGCTCTTAACCGCAAGCACGGCTGATATATCAGTTTCATTACCCTCTGCAGAGGTCGCACACTTTACCCATGAGCCGTGATTCCCATTCTGCCAGGGGAGAGCTAATCCCCATTGACCACTACCTAGGTGGTCCGATAGGGTATCACTACGTAGCTTTTACAAAGATTCCCTAGAGGTCATAGCCGCCCGTTAGGTTTCTCCAGTTTGATAAACACAGTACCTCTCCTCGCAGGAGGATGACTAACAAAAGCAAAACGAAAGAACCTCGGCACTCAGCCTCGGTAGAGCAAACACTATGCCTGGACTCCATTGACGGCACGACGGCGAAGCAACTACACCTCTAGTTCTTCTAATTAATTAGCTAAGGGCGTCCCATTTCACCCTCATGGTTGCACTGTTATCCCGGGTGGTCTCTCAACGAACAGGTCCTTACGGAGAGGTACTCGGGAAACAGCCCGAGCCCCCTTAAATGCCACAAGTATATCATCATATCCAGAATAAAAATCATAGTATCATCATTGTATCTCATCATGTTCATTGATTAAAGTAAAGCGCTAGCATACAGCTAACCATAGTAACCCAAAAAGGTAAATCAAGGACCAGGTAAATAGAAAGCTAGTAAATCCTTAGGTTGTTCATAGTATGCGGGACAGTGTATTATAAAGTAAATGGGACATAATGGGTCAGAGGACACTTGTCTTCACCAAGCTGCTGCTGCTCCGGGTCTTCTCCTGCAATTCCCTCAGACTCCACGAACGGCCCGATATCTACGCAAGTGCAAACATACATCCAACATTCTTGAAACAACAGAAAACAATACACCATACCACAATATAGATCAAATGAATATGCACGCGACATAGCATTCGCATCTACGGCTACGCGGGAAAGGAACTAAGACGACTGACGCTACGGTCGAGGGATATTACGTTTACATTAAGCGGATATGCATTATAATATTTAATTCGGCTTAATCATATTGACGGACATTAATCATATGCCAGGTAAAATTACTACTTAGTCCCGATTAGTTTGCTGTTCGAATAATAGTTGCTTAAATATATATATTTAATCAGCGCGAGCTATTCTAGGTGAGGCGAATTGTTAACGTGCGTAGGACGCACGACGACGCGTGCGAACAGCACGCGCAACGCGCGTGAATGGCACGCGACGATTTAATGCGCGATGCGCGGGCGATGGCGAGTGACACGAATGCACACGGGGGGGGGGGGGGGTAGACGAGGGGTAGACGGGGGGTAGACGAGCGTAGACGGAGGGTAGACGAGCGTAGACGGAGTCCCGTCGACGCATTGCGTGTAAGCGAACTCGAGCGCATGCACTAGTTGTGCGAGGCGCTGCGCACGCGCGATTTGACGTGCACGCCACGGCTGACGGCGAGCCCGAAGCACGGCGAAGGTAGACGAACGACCGGGGCGGGCTGCAGGGACATCGACAGGGTCGGACTCGGCAACTCGATCACCATAGTTAGCCACGGCGGCCACGGCCGATCGGGCACGGGGTGCTAGACGCGCAGAGGCTCGCGAATCTACGCTGGGTTCGGCCGTGCTCGCAGCGCACCGGCGACCAGAGGCATGGGGACGAACTGGGTGTGCAGTGAGCGCAGCGAGCGCAGCGACTCAGCTGCGACGCGCAGGGGCGAGGTTCGCCGACGAAGCGGGACGCGGCTGCTACAGCACTAGGCGTTAATGCGGCTGGGCATGCTGAGCGGCCAGAGGAGGAGAGACGAGGGCGTCCGGGCCGGCTCAGCCGAGCCCCCGTCGCGGCGAGCGAACGACGAGGAAGAGAGCGATAGAGAGAGGAAAAGGGAGGGCGAGCTCACCTCGGCGAAACACAGTGAGGCGTTGCGCAGCGAGTTCGGTGACGGCGGTGGCGCTCCAGGCGGGGCGCGGCTCCGACGGCGGATCGTGGCGAGGTCGTGGCGACGCGGGCGAGAAAACTGGGCGTCAAGCGAAAAAAAACTGCGTGTCGGGCGGTTGTTCTACTGGAGTTCCGCGCAACCGGTTCAGTTTGGGAAGAAGCACATTGCTTCCAGGCGCGTGGGCCCCACTGGCGGCGGCGCCACGGCTGGGCTGCAACGGGCGCTGGGCGTGGGCGCGGCAGGCCACGCTGGGCCGAGCTCGCGCGCGTAGCTAGGCTGGGGGCTGGCGCGCGCGCTGGGAAGCTGGGCCGCGGCGCTGGCGCGCTGGGCTGCCGCGGTGGGGAGGCTGGGCCGCGACGCGCGCGGGCCCACGAGGGAGGGAGGAGGGAGTGTTGGGCCGAGCGGGGGGGGGGAGATGGGGGAGAGGGGGCGGCTGGGCTGGCCGAAATGGGCCAGGGAGAGGAGTGGGCTGATTTCTATTTCTTCTTTTCTTTCTCTTTTCTTTGTATTTCAGTTTGATATTATGTGCCAATTAATGATTAAATGAAAGATCAAGCAAACCATTCATCAAACAAAAATAAATGCCTTCCAACATGATGCAATAACCATTGTTCCCTTAGGTTTTTTTATTAAAACCTGAACTTGGTGGATATTATAGAAGAGATTTTTATACCCCTAGATTCCGGGTGTTACAAACCTATCCCCCTTAAAAGAATCTCACCCCGAGATTCAAGGTTGGTCAGCAAAGAGTTCGGGGTATTTGGCTTTCAGATCATCTTCTCGTTCCCAAGTTGCTTCTTCCTCAGAGTGGTGACCCCATCTGACTTTGCACATTCTGATGGTGTTCCTCCGGGTGACTCTGTCTGCAAAGTCCAGAATCTGCGTTGGCTTCTCTATGTATGTCAGATCCTCTTGAACTTCCAAGTCCTCCACTGGCAAATGTTCTTCTGGTACTCGCAGACACTTCTTCAATTGCGACACGTGGAACACATTGTGCACTGCCGACAGACTTTCTGGTAGGTTGAGCTAGTAGGCCACTTCTCCACGCTTTGCTTGAATATGATATGGTCCAACGTACCGGGGTGCTAACTTGCCCTTGACTCCGAACCTTCTGACTCCTCTGATAGGCGACACCTTCAGATAGACATAATCTCCCACTTCAAAACTCAGTTCTCTTCTCCTTCTGTCAGCATAGCTTCGCTGCCTTGATTGTGCTATCTTCAGATTCTCCCGAACCATTTTGATATTCTCTTCAGCTTCAAGCAAAATGTCGGGGCCAAACACATGTCTCTCTCCAGGCTGGTCCCAATGCAGCGGAGTCCAACAACTCCGTCCATAGAGCGCCTGAAACGGTGACATCTTCAAGCTGGCCTGGTAACTATTATTGTAGGAGAATTCTGCATAAGGTAACCTTTTGTCCCATCCTGACTTGTCTTGCAACGCACAAGCTCTCAACATATCTTCTAGGATCTGATTAGTTCTTTCAGTCTGACCGTTTGTCTGCGGGTGATAAGCCAAGCTGAAGTTCAAATGCGTGCCCAAGGCTTCTTGTAGCTGCTGCCAAAAATGAGAGGTGAATTGTGTTCCTCGATCTGACACTATCTTCTTCGGCACACCATGTAGGCAGACTATCAGGTACATGTATAACTCAGCTAATCTTGCTCCGGTGTACGTTGTCTTCACAGGTATGAAATGGACCACCTTTGTTAAGTGGTCCACAACCACCCAGATGGAATCATAGCCGGCCCGGGTACGAGGTAGGCCAACTATAAAATCTATCCCGATCATCCCACTTCCACTGAGGAATCTGCAATGGCTGCAACAGTCCGGCGGGCTTCTGATGCTCTGCTTTGGTTCTTTGACAGCTATCACAGATGGCAACATATTCTGCGATTTCTCTTTTCATGCCATACCACCAAAACCTCCTCTTCAAATCCTGATACATCTTTTCACTTCCAGGGTGTATGGAGTAGGCTGTCTCATGAGCTTCCTTGAGGATCAGCTCCCGAATATGTTTGATGTCGGGGACACACAATCGGTCCTTGAACCATATTACTCCCACTTCATCCTCTCGAAAGTCTTTGCCTCTTCCTTCTAAGATCAGCTGCCGGATCTTGTTGATGTTTTCATCATCTTTCTGCCCTTCTTTGATCTCCCGCTCTAGGGTGGGCTCTAATTCCACTGTTACTCCCTGCATACTGTTCAGAAAACCAAGACTCAGTCTGTCGAACTCCTTGGTTAACTCATATGACATTGGGTACGTGGCCATCATATTGACTTGACTCTTCCTGCTCAGAGCATCTGCAACAACATTGGCTTTGCCTGGATGGTAATGTATCTCCAACTCGTAGTCCTTGATCAATTCCAACCATCTTCGCTGCCTCATGTTTAACTCTGACTGGGTGAATATGTATTTCAGACTTTTGTGATCTGTGTAGATGTCACACTTCTGCCCATACAGGTAATGTCTCCATGTCTTTAAAGCATGAACCACTGCTGCCAAGTCCAGGTCGTGTGTGGGATAATTTCTCTCATGGATCTTCAGCTGTCAAGATGAGTATGCTACAACTCTTCCTTCTTGCATTAGCACACATCCCAATCCGGTGTAGGAAGCATCGCAGTACACCGAGAATGGCTTGTGAACATCAGGCAGGACCAATACAGGTGCTGTAGTCAATCTATTCTTCAATTCTTCAACTTTCTTCGCTAACAACGCTGTCATTGGTCTAGCAATTTTTGAAAAGCCTTCAATGAAACGCCTATAGTATCCGGCCATTCCAATGAAACTCTTGATTCCACGAACATCTTTCGGTGCTTTCCAGTTCAGAATGTCTGCTACTTTCTTTGGATCCACAGCTAACTGAGAGCACCTAGAGGGGGGGGGTGAATAGGTGATCCTGTAAAAACTTAAACTTAAAGCCACAAAAACTTGATTAAGTGTTAGTACAATAAGGCCAAGTGGCTAGAGAGGAGTTCTTGCAAAACACAACAACCACAAGAGAATCAACACAGATAGACACAGTGGTTTATCCCGTGGTTCGGCCAAGTACAAAACTTGCCTACTCCACGTTGTGGCGTCCCAACGGATGAGGGTTGCAATCAACCCCTCTCAAGCGGTCCAAAGACCCACTTGAATACCACAGTGTTTTGCTTTGTTTACTTTATCCCGCTCGCGAGGAATCTCCACAACTTGGAGTCTCTCGCCCTTACACTTTGATGTTCACAAAGAAGCACGGAGTAAGGGAGCGATGAGCAACGCACACAAGACACAAAATCAGAGCGACACCACGCACACAAGTCGCAACAAGAGCTCACAACACAACCCGACGAGTTCACAACTCAAATAGAGCTCTAGATGCTATCACAAAGAATCAAATGCGTGGAATCGAAGTCTTGGTGCTTAGGAATGCTTAGAGAATGCTTGGTGTGCTCCTCCATGCGCCTAGGGGTCCCTTTTATAGCCCCAAGGCAGCTAGGAGCCGTTGAGAGCATTCCAGGAAGGCAATTCTTGCCTTCAGTCGCCTGGCGCACCGGACAATCCGGTGCACCACCGGACACTGTCCGGTGCGGATTTCTTTCCTTATTTGGCGAAGCCGACCGTTGCAGATTCAGAGCCGTTGGCGCACCGGACAGTCCGGTGCCCCCTTCTAGCTGTTGGCTCGGCCACGTGTCCCGCGCAGATCGCGTGGCCGACCGTTGGCCTGGCCGACCGTTGGCTCACCGGACAGTCCGGTGCACCACTGGACAGTCCGGTGATTTTTAGCCGTACGCCGTTAATCACTTCCCGAGAGCGACGACTTCGCCTGTGAACGGCTCACCGGACAGTCCGGTGCACCACCGGACAGTCCGGTGCACCATCGGACAGTCCGGTGATTTATAGCCGTGCACCGCCGTCGAAGTCTCGAGAGCAGCAAGTTCGCCAGAGCCAGCCTAGCGCACCGGACACTGTCTGGTGCACCACCAGACAGTCCGGTGCACCCAGACTGAGCAGACTTCGGCTGAAAGAAGCTATCTCTTTTCCAATTTGATTTCTCCTGTTTCCAGCACTTAGACACAATACATTAGTTCTCAAAACAATGTACTAAGTCTAGAAACATACCTTTAGACTTGATTTGCACTTTGTCCATCAATTGGCATATATTTTCACTCAAGCACTTGTGTTGGCATTCAATCACCAAAATACTTAGAAATGGCCCAGGGGCACATTTCCCTTTCAATCTCCCCTTTTTGGTGATTTATGCCAACACAACAAAAAGCCACTAAAAGAAGTGCAACATCAATACAAATGAGAACTCAAAATTGTTTTGATTCAAATTTGGCATATATGGATCACTCTTTGCCACCACTTGGTTTTGTTTTTGCAAATTAACCTCAATCTCCTATCTCTAAGTCAAACACAATTGTAGAGACATAAAGAGAGTCGTTCCAAGAGAATTTGATCAAAGATTTCAAAAACTCCCCCTTTTTCCCATAATCGACTATTCTCCCCACAAGAGGCCAACTTTTGACAAAAGAGACAACAAGAGAGATTTGACAAATCAAAAGCTCTATTCTACTATTTTCAAACTTTCTCAAGTGGTAGCTGATCCATTTATTGCTTTGGCCTTATTTTCTCCCCCTTTGGCATCAAGCACCAAAACGGGATCAATTTTGGCCCTTGAACCCCATTGCCTCACCAAAATCTTCACGTAAGAATACAAAGGCAATAGGAGTACATGAGATGAACTTGGAATAAGTTACCCTCTCATCGGAGTGCAGTGGAAGTCTTTCATGGTCCAAGTCCACCTTTTCCCTTTCAAACCTCCTTTGAGACTAAATTAAGAAAACTCAAGCACATGGTTAGTCTCAAAGGGTCAAGTTGTAGCACATCTCCCCCTAAATATGTGCTTCACTTGCAAAAAGGACTTGTGAGGTCCGGGGAGTGTTTGTACAACTTGAGCACCACAAGTAAACAATAAAATGCATAAGGAACATGATCAAAGGCATAAACACATGTATGCTATAAATCAATCCAAGTTCCGCGAATCTAAGACATTTAGCTCACTACGCAGCCTGCAAAAGGTCTTCTCATCTAAAGGCTTGGTAAAGATATCGGCTAGCTAGTTCTCGGTGCTAATATAAAACACTTCGATATCTCCCTTTTGCTGGTGATCTCTCAAAAAGTGATGCCGGATGTCAATGTGCTTTGTGCGGCTGTGCTCAACAGGATTTTCCGCTATGCGGATAGCACTCTCATTATCACATAGGAGTGGGACTTTGCTCAGATTGTAGCCAAAGTCCTAGAGGGTTTGCCTCATCCAAAGTAGTTGCGCGCAACAATGTCCTGCGGCAACATACTCGGCCTCAGTGGTGGATAGGGCAACAGAAGTTTGTTTCTTAGAATTCCATGACACCAGGGACCTTCCTAAGAATTGGCACGTCCCCGATGTACTCTTCCTATCGACCTTACATCCAGCATAGTCGGAGTCTGAATATCCAATCAAGTCAAAGTTAGACCCCTTTGGATACCAGATCCCAAAGCAAGGCGTAGCGACTAAATATCTGAGAATTCGCTTCACGGCCACTAAGTGACACTCCCTTGGATCGGATTGAAATATAGCACACATGCATACGCTAAGCATAATATCCAGTCTACTAGCACATAAATAAAGCAAAGAACCTATCATTGACCGGTATGCTTTTTGATCAACGGACTTACCTCCTTTGTTGAGGTCGACGTGTCCGTCAGTTCCCATCGGAGTCTTTGCGGGCTTGGCGTCCTTCATCCCAAACCGTTTTAGCAAGTCTTGCGTGTACTTCGTTTGGGAGATGAAAGTGTCGTCCTTGAGTTGCTTCACTTGGAACCCAAGGAAGTAGTTCAACTCGCCCATCATCGACATCTCGAATTTCTGCGTCATCACCCTGCTAAACTCTTCACAAGACTTTTGGTTAGTAGAACCAAATATTATGTCATCGACATAAATTTGGCACACAAATAAGTCACCATCACAAGTCTTAGTGAATAAAGTTGGATCGGCTTTCCCAACCTTGAAAGCATTAGCAATTAAAAAGTCTCTAAGGCATTCATACCATGCTCTTGGGGCTTGCTTAAGTCCATAGAGCGCCTTAGAGAGCTTACATACGTGGTCGGGGTACCGTTCATCCTCGAAGCCAGGGGGTTGCTCCACGTACACCTCCTCCTTAATTGGCCCGTTGAGGAAAGCACTCTTCACATCCATTTGGAACAACCTGAAAGAATGGTGAGCGACATATGCTAGCAAGATACGAATGGACTCTAGCCTAGCCACAGGGGCAAAAGTCTCCTCAAAGTCCAAACCTGCGACTTGGGCATAACCTTTTGCCACAAGTCGAGCCTTGTTCCTCGTCACCACCCCGTGCTCGTCCTGTTTGTTGCGGAACACCCACTTGGTTCCCACAACATTTTGCTTAGGACGAGGCACCAGTGTCCAAACTTCATTACGCTTGAAGTTGTTGAGCTCCTCCTGCATGGCCAACACCCAGTCCGGATCTAGCAAGGCCTCTTCTACCCTGAAAGGCTCAATAGAAGAGACAAAGGAGTAATGCTCACAAAAATTAACTAATCTAGAACGAGTAGTTACTCCCTTGCTAATGTCACCCAAAATTTGGTCGACGGGATGATTCCTTTGAATAGTCGCTCGAACTTGGGTTGGAGGTGTCGGTTGTGCTTCTTCCTCCATCACATGATCATCTTGTGCTCCCCCTTGATCACACGCCTCTTCTTGATGAACCTGTTCATCGTCTTGAGTTGGGGGATGCACCATCGTTGAGGAAGAAGGTTGATCTTGCTCCTTTTGTCCTGTGGCCGCACATCTCCAATCGCCATGGTGCGTATTGCGGCTGTTGGAACGTCTTCTTCATCTACATCATCAAGATCAACAACTTGCTCTCTTGGAGAGCCATTAGTCTCATCAAATACAACGTTGCTAGAGACTTCAACCAAACCCGATGATTTGTTGAAGACTCTATATGCCTTTATATTTGAGTCATAACCTAACAAAAACCCTTCTACAGCTTTGGGAGCAAACTTAGAATTTCTACCTTTCTTGACTAGAATATAACATTTGCTCCCAAATACACGAAAGTAAGACACATTGGGTTTGTTACCGGTTAGAAGCTCATATGAAGTCTTCTTGAGGAGGCGGTGAAGGTAGACCCAGTTGATGGCGTGGCAAGCCGTGTTCACGGCTTCCGACCAAAACCGCTCGGGGGTCTTGAACTCTCCAAGCATCGTCCTCGCCATGTCTATGAGCGTCCTATTCTTCCTCTCTACCACACCATTTTGCTGTGGTGTGTAGGGAGCGGAGAACTCGTGCTTGATCCCTTCCTCCTCAAGGTACTCCTCCACTTGAAGGTTCTTGAACTCGGACCCGTTGTCGCTCCTTATCTTCTTCACCATGAGCTCAAACTCATTTTGAGCTCTCCTGAGGAAGCGCTTGAGGGTCCCTTGGGTTTTAGATTTATCCTGCAAAAAGAATACCCAAGTGAAGCGGGAAAAATCATCAACTATAACAAGACCATACTTGCTCCCTCCTATGCTTAGATAGGCGACGGGTCTGAAGAGGTCCATATGAAGCATCTCCAAAGGTCTTGATGTGGTCATTACATTTTTGGGATGATGAGAGCTTCCCACTTGTTTACCTGCTTGACAAGCTGCACAAGGTCTATCTTTTTTGAAATGCACGTTAGTTAGACCTATCACGTGTTCTCCCTTTAGAAGCTTGTGAAGGTTCTTCATCCCCACATGTGCTAAACGGCGATGCCACAACCAGCCCATGCAAGTCTTAGCAATTAAGCATGCATCTAGACCGGCCTCCTCTTTTGCAAAATCAACTAAATAAAGTTTGCCGTCTAGTACACCCTTAAAAGCTAGTGAACCATCACACCTTCTAAATACAGACACATCTACATTTGTGAATAAACAATTATATCCCATATTGCATAATTGACTAACGGATAACAAATTATATCCAAGTGACTCAACTAAAAACACATTAGAAATAGAGTGCTCGGATGAAATAGCAATCTTCCCTAACCCTTTCACCTTGCCTTGGTTCCCATCACCGAATATGATTGAATCTTGGGAATCCTTGTTCTTGACGTAGGAGGTGAACATCTTCTTCTCCCCCGTCATGTGGTTTGTGCATCCGCTGTCGATAATCCAGCTTGAACCCCCAGATGCATAAACCTGCAAGGCAAATTTAGGCTTGGGTTTTAGGTACCCAACTCTTGTTGGGTCCTACAAGGTTAGTCACAATGGTCTTAGGGACCCAAATGCAAGTTTTATCTCCCTTGCATCTTGCCCCTAATTTCCTAGCAATTACCTTTTTATCCTTTCTACAAATAGCAAAGGAAGCATTGCAAGTATGAAAAATTGTAGAAGGTTCATTCATTACTTTCCTAGGAGCATGAACAATATTTCTTCTAGGCATATTTCTATCATGCACAACATGAGAACTAGAAGCAGTCATAGCATATGAATCATAAGCACAGGTCCTATACGCATTTCTAGAAAATTTTCTACCACCATAAATGAAAGCATGGTTCTTTTGTATACTATTAGTCATAGAGGCCTTCCCTTTCTCCTTGGCGGGAATGGAAGCTTTATGACTAGTTAAGTTCTTGGCTTCCCTTTTGAAGCCAAGCCCATCCTTTATTGAGGGGTGTCTACCAATCGTGTAGGCATCCCTCGCAAATTTTAGTTTATCAAATTCACTTTTGCTAGTCTTAAGTTGGGAATTAAGACTAGCCACTTCATCATTTAACTTTGCAATAGACACTAGGTGTTCACTACAAGCATCAACATTAAAGTCTTTACACCTAGTGCAAATCATGTTGACATGTTCTACACAAGAGTTAGATCTATTTGCTACTTCTAGTTTAGCATTTAAATCATTATTAACATCTTTTAAACTAGAAATTGTCTCATGGCAAGTAGATAGTTCACAAGAAAGCATTTCATTCCTTTTAACTTCTAAAGCATGAGATTTTTGTGCCTCTATAAATTTATCATGTTCTTCATACAAAAGATCCTCTTGTTTTTCTAAAAGTCTATCCTTTTCATTCAAGGCATCAATCAATTCATTAATCTTATCTATTTTAGTTCTATCCAATGCCTTGAACAAACTAGAGTAATCTATTTCATCATCATCACTAGACTCATCATCACTTGAAGAAGCATAAGTGGTATTGTTTCGAGTACATACCTTCTTCTCCTTCGCCATGAGGCATGTGTGACGCTCGTTGGGGAAGAGGGGTGATTTGTCGAAGGCTGAGGTGGCAAGTCCTTCGTCGTCGGATGAAGAGCAATCCGAGTCCCACTCCTTGCCAAGATGTGCCTCGCCCTTAGCCTTCTTGTACTTCTTCTTCTTTTCCCCTTTCTTCTCTTGTTCCTGGTCACTATTATTATCGGGACAATTAGCGATAAAATGACCAATCTTACCGCACTTGAAGCAGGAGCGCTTTCCCTTCGTCTTGTTCTTCTTGGGATGCTCCTTGCGGCCCTTTAGCGCCGTCTTGAAGCGCTTGATGATGAGGGCCATCTCTTCCTCATTTAGTCCCGCCGCCTCAACTTGCGCCACCTTGCTAGGTAGCGCCTCCTTGCTCCTCATTGCCTTGAGAGCAACAAGTTGAGGCTCATGGATTGGACCATTCAACGCGTCGTCCACGTATCTCGCCTCCTTGATCATCATTCTCCCGCTTACAAACTTCCCAAGTACTTCTTCGGGTGACATCTTGGTGTACCTAGGATTTTCACGAATATTGTTCACAAGATGTGGATCAAGGACAGTAAAAGACCTTAGCATTAGGCGAACGACGTCGTGGTCCGTCCATCGTGTGCTTCCGTAGCTCCTTATTTTGTTGATGAGGGTCTTGAGCCGGTTGTATGTTTGGGTTGACTCCTCTCCCCTTATCATTGCAAATCTTCCGAGCTCGCCCTCCACCAACTCCATCTTGGTGAGCATGGTGACGTCGTTCCCCTCATGTGAGATCCTGAGGGTGTCCCAGATCTGCTTGGCATTGTCCAAGCCGCTCACCTTATTGTACTCTTCCCTACACAAAGATGCTAAAAGGACAGTAGTAGCTTGTGCATTTCTATGGATTTGTTCATTTATAAACATGGGACTATCCGAGCTATCAAATTTCATTCCACTCTCTACAATCTCCCATATGCTTGGATGGAGAGAGAATAAGTGACTACGCATTTTGTGACTCCAAAATCCGTAGTCCTCCCCATCAAAGTGTGGAGGTTTGCCAAGAGGAATGGAAAGCAAATGTGTATTTGAACTATGCGGGATACGAGAATAATCGAAAGAGAAGTTTGAATTAACCGTCTTCCTTTTCTCATAGTCGTTGTCGTCGTCCTTTTGGGAAGAAGAGGACTTGTCGCTGTCGTCGTAGTAGACAATTTCCTTGATGTGCCTTGTCTTCTTCTTCCCATCTTTACGTTTGTGGCCCGAGCCCGAGTCGGTAGGCTTGTCATCCTTCGGCTCGTTGACGAAGGACTCCTTCTCCTTATCATTGATCACAACCCCCTTGCCCTTAGGATCCATCTCTCCGGGCTAACTGAGAGCACCTAGAGGGGGGGTGAATAGGTGATCCTGTAAAAACTTAAACTTAAAGCCACAAAAACTTGATTAAGTGTTAGTACAATAAGGCCAAGTGGCTAGAGAGGAGTTCTTGCAAAACACAACAACCACAAGAGAATCAACACAGATAGACACAGTGGTTTATCCCGTGGTTCGGCCAAGTACAAAACTTGCCTACTCCACATTGTGGCGTCCCAACGGACGAGGGTTGCAATCAACCCCTCTCAAGCGGTCCAAAGACCCACTTGAATACCACGATGTTTTGCTTTGTTTACTTTATCCCGCTCGCAAGGAATCTCCACAACTTGGAGTCTCTCGCCCTTACACTTTGATGTTCACAAAGAAGCACAGAGTAAGGGAGGGATGAGCAACGCACACAAGACACAAAATCAGAGCGACAACACGCACACAAGTCGCAACAAGAGCTCACAACACAACCCGACGAGTTCACAACTCAAATAGAGCTCTAGATGCTATCACAAAGAATCAAATGCATGGAATCGAAGTCTTGGTGCTTAGGAATGCTTGGTGTGCTCCTCCATGCGCCTAGGGGTCCCTTTTATAGCCCCAAGGCAGCTAGGAGCCGTTGAGAGCATTCCAGGAAGGCAATTCTTGCCTTCAGTCGCCTGGCGCACCGGACAGTCCGGTGCGGATTCCTTTCCTTATTTGGCGAAGCCGACCGTTGCAGATTCAGAGCCGTTGGCGCACCGGACACTGTCCGGTGCACACCGAACAGTCCGGTGCCCCCTTCTAGCCGCTGGCTCGGCCACGTGTCCCGCGTAGATCGCGCGGCCGACCGTTGGCTCACCGGACAGTCCGGTGCACCACCGGACAGTCCGGTGATTTTTAGCCGTACGCCGTTAATCACTTCCCGAGAGCGACGACTTCGCCTGTGAACGGCTCACCAGACAGTCTGGTGATTTATAGCCGTACACCGCTGTCGAAGTCCCGAGAGCAGCAAGTTCGCCAGAGCCAGCCTGGCGCACCGGACACTGTCCGGTGCACCACCGGACAGTCCGGTGCACCCAGACTGAGCAGACTTCGGCTGAAAGAAGCTATCTCTTTTCCAATTTGATTTCTCTTGTTTCCAGCACTTAGACACAATACATTAGTTCTCAAAACAATGTACTAAGTCTAGAAACATACCTTTAGACTTGATTTGCACTTTGTCCATCAATTGGCATATATTTTCACTCAAGCACTTGTGTTGGCATTCAATCACCAAAATACTTAGAAATGGCCCAGGGGCACATTTCCCTTTCACTAACCCATCTTGGTTTATGATGTGACCCAAAAACAAGACTTCATGAATCCAGAACTCGCATTTACTCAGCTTGGCATACAACTGATGCTCTCATAGCCTTTGCAATACCATCTTCAAATGTTCCACATGTTCTTCCTCACTTTGAGAATATATGAGAATATCATCGATGAACACTACCACAAACTTGTCTAGGTAGTCCATGAACACACTGTTCATCAGATACATAAAGAAGGTTGGCACATTTGTCAAACCAAAGGACATAACTGTATACTCATATAACCCATACTTGGTGATGAATGCTGTCTTCGGTATGTCTGAGGTTCGGATTCTGAGTTGATGGTAACCTAATCTCAGATCTATCTTCGAAAATACGCTGGCACCTCTAAGCTGGTCAAACAGATCTTCTATCCTTGGCAGGGGGTACTTGTTCTTAATGGTGACTTCATTCAGGGCTCTGTAATCTATACACATCCTTTTGGTACCATCTTTCTTCTCTACAAACAATACTGGAGCGGCCCAAGGCGAGGTACTTGGTCTGATGTAACCTTTCTCTAACAGCTCATCTATCTGCTTCTTGAGTTCCACCAATTCTGGCCCAGACACTCGATAGGCTCTTTTAGAAATGGGGGCGGTGCCAGGGATAAGCTCTATGGCAAATTAGACTTTTCTCTCGGGTGGCATGCCCGTTAATTCCTCGGGAAACACATCTGGAAAGTCCAACACAACCCTGATAGCCTCGAGCGGGTTGGCCTCCTTGCTATCAACCGAAATCTGGTGACAATCACCTTTCGCTGTTTTAGGCATCCTTAGCTCAGCCACTACCTCCTCTCCGGGCGGGGACTTCAATGTTACGGTCCTCTTGTCACAGCTAACATTTGCTTCATATTTCATTAACCAATTCATCCCTAGGATGACATCTACCCCAGGGGTGTCTATTACTATTAGGTCACTAGGGAACCCAATCCCCCTTATTTCCACCCTTATATTTGAGCATATTTTATCTGCTTGCACTTTACCACCGACCGAATTAACCCTCATGGGTGGCATCATTGACTCTACTGAGATGTTATGCATTTCTACCCATGTTGCAGTGACAAATGAATGAGTTGCACCAGTATCAAATAGCACTTTTGCTGGATGGGATTCGACTGAGAACATACCTACTGCCACATTTGGTGCATCCTGGATTGCTTCGGCCTCCAAGTGGTTCACCTTTCCACGGTTGTACGCATGGCCACGATTACCTGCTGCTTGTTGGGGTACACCTTGCCTTGCTGGAGCATTGGGGTTGGTCTGCTGCTGCGCCATCTTCTTTCGGCAATGCATCGCCCAGTGGCCTTGCTCTCCACAGTGGAAGCATCCTCTGCCTCCTCCTTGTGCTGGGGCTGCTTGGTTGTTCTGATTTGCTGCTGGCGAGGCGCCTGGTTGTTCTGCCTCTGATACTGGTTACCTCCCTGCTGGCTGTTCTGATGATACTGCTGCTGATGTGGGTACTGCCTCTGAAATTGCTACTGGTACGGGCGCTGACCCTGATGCTGGTATCCCTGTGGGTGACCATGCTTGCCTTGCTGAGATGAATTGCCTGAGAAGCGGGGGTGGCTGTTGCTCCCGGACTGCGGTCCACTCATCTTGCGCTTCCGATCTTCCATTTCCTTGCGCTTCCTCTCGGTCATGATTGCTCTATCGATTAGGTGCTGGAAGGTGGGGAAGGTGTGGTTCATCAAATGGTAATGCAGGGGATCCATCAAACCCCTCATGAACCTGTACTGCCTTTTAGCATCAGTGTTGACGTCTTCAGGTGCATAACAAGATAGCTGCAGAAACCTGTCCCTGTATTCACTAACAGACAGGGGTCCCTGCTTCAGAGCCAGAAACTCCTCCTTCTCCATGATCATCAGTCCCTCTGGAACATGGTACCTGCGAAAACTCTCGCTGAATTCCTCCCAAGTGATGGCTTCGGGGTCAGCATGGGTGGCGAGGTAGGACTCCCACCGGGACTAGGCTGCTCCCCTTAGCTGGCGGGGACCATACATAACCTTCTCTCTGTCATCACATTGGGCGGTGCGCAGTTCCCTTTCCACTGCACGCAGCCAGTCTTCTGCATCCATGCGGTCAGCAGAGTGCGCGAAGGTAGGAGGGGTCCCTCTCACAAACTCGCCACGTTTGTCCCGTGGCATCTAGGGTATCTGCACTTGTAACTGGGGTTGGGGTTGCTGTTGAGCCTGCTGCATGGCTGCCAGAGTCTGCCCAATAGCCTGCACTGCCTGAGTTTGCATCAAGAACATCTGCTCCACTGTCATCGAGGTGGCGGGGGAGGCTGCCTCCGGTGTTCCTCCTGCTGGGCACGCTGCTCTTGCTGAACACGACTGTTACATCGGCGTCTGTTGTCAGACATCTGTGGAATGACATTCACACATCAGCATTGATCTTACAATCCTTCAGCATAAGAAAAGAGTATACATAATTCTTCATGACACCGAGTGAACAAAGAACTTCACTGATCCTCATTACGATCCAATACAGCTTCTCAGATAAAAAAGGAAAGTAGAAGTAAATGGTTCCCAACTAAATAACTGACTTCATTAACATCACTAGCTAAACCAATCTGCAGGAGAAGCCCACATGTTGGCAACAGTCATTACAAAGATCCAAATCCAGCACAAGTTCATCATAACAAGCATGGAAGCAACTGATAAGCAAACTAAACTGAATGGAAGCAATTGATAAGCAAACTAAACTGACTATCTAAGACTGAGACATCTGACTTAAGAATTTATTACAAACTCCGACGCTAACGATCTAAGGATCCAGATCTATCCTGGTCCTACAGGCAGGGGAACCATAAGTGTGGTGACCACATGGCGGCGAGCGGTAAGGGCGCTGAGTCCCAACAGGAGCGGGAGAACCACCCTCCTGGTGGCGGCGCTCTGCCAGCTCAGCATGCAACTCCGCAATCTCCGTTCGAGCCCTGCTCAGCTCGTCCAGAGAGTGATCCAGCTCGGTGTTAAGCACCGTGACTAGGTTGACTGTGTGGCTCAACCTAGGGTTATCCTCACCAATAGGCGAGACAACCACACTCTCTGTGCTGCCAGTAGGACGGCGGGGGTAGTACCTAAGGTTAAGACCGTCGGCCACCCCACCGAATAAGGAACAGTACTGGGAGAGTGCACGCCGTGCTGCATCCTGCATAGCCGCCTCCGCAGCCCTCTCGGAGATGGTGTAATGCTCCGAAAAGGCCTCTGCACCCCGGAGGTCATCCTCCGGACGGCGTACTAGGCAGGTAGCCTCCCAGCGGTCCGGGTACCTCCCGCGACTATGCTGGTAGACTACACAATGATACTCGATCGACCAGGTGTGCCGGTCAAAAGCCTGGCGCAACAAGGTGTCGAGTGCGTCGTGGAAGTGACAACCGCGAGCGGCGTCACGGGTGATGGGTCAGGCGACCCATCCCTCCGCCTCCTGCGGCTCAGAGGGCTCAGTGCTATGGTCTGAGCCGCTGTCGTCGGGGTCTCCTCCAGGACCTCCTCTAGCAGCTGGGGCGTCCCGCGGTGGTGCAGGGGCGCCTCCAGCTGGGGAACAGGGGAGCGGCGCCTCACGGACTCCACCTCCTGCTCAGGTGGGGAGGAAGAGCCCTGCTGCTCCCTCTGCTGACGCTGGCGCTCCTGCTCCTCACGCAGGCGGTGGTGTAGCCTCTCCAGGTGACTCGACTGACCGGACACGGTGCGACGCAGAGGACGCTCCGCAAGGCGAGATGGCAGGAAAGGGATCACCGACTTATGAGCAGTGTGTCTAAGACGAGCCATCTACAAAAGACACCGTAAGCATAAGAGTAAGAACAGAACTAATATGACAAGTAAGTAAACCATAGACAGAACAAAAATAAAATTTTAGCAAGGTATAATATATATATATATGTAGTAGAACATAAGATTGGTCGAGGTGATCGACTTTTGAAGTGACACCAGAGGTCAAGGTGAGAATGAGGGTCAATAGTCCTTAGTACGGCCAGTGCTACTCTAGGTCAGCGGTCCTACAGTCAGCATGGCTTTGATACCACTTATGTCACACCCGGTTTCAGAAGGCAAACCGAATGCGAACTATGTACGTGCCAGGATCAGAATTCACGTACACAGTGATTACATAAATGAATATCATCACACAGTGCTGGAAAAATAACATAAAAGAGTATTATATTATTACATCACAGAGTCTGCGACATCCACATAATCATCAACTTAACGAGTAAATCAAAGTGCTAAGTGAAACGCAGTAAAGATAGGGCCTTCACAGGCAGCTGACTGGGGGTTGCCGCCAACCCACACCTAGAACTCATTGTAGTCTTGGAACTTCTGGAAGTCTCCTTCCACGGCTTCGTCTTCTCCTGAGCAGTGGTTGCAATGTGGACAACCTGGTGTTTTGTGGTAAAGCAAGGATGAGTACACATCAACGTACTGAGCAAATGCCCCGTTTGGCTGAAGTGGACTAGCTTTTATGTGGGGTTAGGCTCAAGCAGTTGCTTTTAGTCGGTCAGGTATTTATTGTTAATAAAAGCCAGATTTTATCATAAAACCCAAGTTATAATCCCAAAAAGTACCTCCTCGGAGAGGAAATACTAGAATACATAATTAAAGTCACCATGATTAATCATCATCATTAATGTCATCATCTGAGGTGTATCCGGAGTATCTCTAATCAGAGAGGATCCCAAGGCTGCTCTTAACCACAAGCACAGCTGATATATCAGTTTCATTACCCTCTGCAGAGGTCGCACACTTTACCTATGAGCCGTGATTCCCATTCTGCCCGGGGAGAGCTAATCCCCATTGACCACTACCTAGGTGGTCCGGCAGGGTATCACTACGTAGCTTTTACAAAGATTCCCTAGAGGTCATAGCCGCCCGTTAGGTTTCTCCAGTTTGATAAACACAGTACCTCTCCCCATAGGAGGGTGACTAACAAAAGCAAAACGAAAGAACCTCGGCACTCAGCCTCGGCAGAGCAAGCACTGTGCCTGGACCCTATTGACGGCACGACGGCGAAGCAACTACACCTCTAGTTCCTCTAATAAATTAGCTAAGGGCGTCCCATTTCACCCTCATGGTTGCACTGTTATCCCGGGTGGTCTCTCAACGAATAGGTCCTTACGGAGAGGTACTCGGGAAACAGCCCGAGCCCCCTTAAATGCCACAAGTATATCATCATATCCAGAATAAAAATCATAGTATCATCATTGTATCTCATCATGTTCATTGATTAAAGTAAAGCGCTAGCATACAGCTAACCATAGTAACCCAAAAAGGTAAATCAAGGACTAGGTAAATAGAAAGCTAGTAAATCCTTAGGTTGTTCATAGTATGCGGGACAGTGTATTATAAAGTAAATGGGACATAATGGGTCAGAGGACACTTGCCTTCACCAAGCTGCTGCTGCTCAGGGTCTTTGAAGGGGAAATGTGCCCTTGGGCCATTTCTAAGTATTTTGGTGATTGAGTGCCAACACAAGTGCTTAAGTGAAAATATATGCCAATTGATGGACAAAGTGCAAATCAAAAGTAAAGGTATGTTTCTAGACTTAGTACATTGTTTTATGGACTAATGTATTGTGTCTAAGTGCTGGAAACAGGAGAAATCAAATTGGAAAAGAGATGGCTTTATTCAGCCAAAGTCTGCTCAGTCTGGGTGCACCGGACTGTCCGGTGGTGCACCGGACAGTGTCCGGTGCGCCAGGCTGGTTCTTGCGAACCTGCTGCTCTCGGGACTTCAACGGCGGTGTACGGCTATAAATCAGCGGACTGTCCGGTGGTGCACCGGACTGTCCGGTGAGCCATTCACAGGCGAACTCGTCGCTCTCGGGAGATGATTAACGGCGTACGGCTATAATTCACCGGACTGTCCGGTGAGCCAACGGTCAGCCGGGCCAACGGTCGGCCGAGGATTCCGCGCGTGACGCGTGGCCGAGCCAACGGTCACAAGGGGGCACCGGACTGTCTGATGTGCACCGGACAGTGTCCGGTGTGCCAACGGCTCTCAATCTGCAACGGTCGGCTTCGCCAAATAAGGAAGGAAATTTGCACCGGACTGTCCGGTGCGCCAGGCGACTGAAGGCAAGAATTGCCTTCCTGGAATGCTCTCAACGGCTCCTAGCTGCCTTGGGGCTATAAAAGGGACCCCTAGGCGCATGGAGGAGAACACCAAGCATTCTCTAAGCATTCCAAAGCACCAAGACTTCGATTCCGCGCATTTGATTCTTTGAGATAGCATCTAGAGCTCTATTCGAGTTGTGAACTCGTCGGGTTGTGTTGTGAGCTCTTGTTGCGACTTGTGTGTGTGTTGTCACTCTGATTTTGTGTCTTGTGTGCGTTGCTCATCCCTCCCTTACTCCGTGCTTCTTTGTGAACATCAAAGTGTAAGGGCAAGAGGCTCCAAGTTGTGGAGATTCCTCGCGAACGGGATATAGAAAAGCAAAGCAAAACACCGTGGTATTCAAGTGGGTCTTTGGACCGCTTGAGAGGGGTTGATTGCAACCCTCGTCCGTTGGGACGCCACAACGTGGAGTAGGCAAGTGTTGGACTTGGCCGAACCACGGGATAAACCACTGTGTCTATCTGTGTTGATCCTCTTGTGGTTATCGTGTCTTGCTTAGACTCCTCTCTAGCCACTTGGCATTATTGTGCTAACGCTTAACCAAGTTTTTGTGGCATTAAGTTTTCAAGTTTCACAGGATCACCTATTCACCCCCCTCTAGGTGCTCTCAGTCTTCTCCTGCAATTCCCTCAGACTCCACGAACGGCCCGATATCTACGCGAGTGCAAACATACATCCAACATTCTTGAAACGGCAGAAAACAATACACCATACCACAATTTAGATCAAATGAATATGCACGCGACATAGCATTCGCATCTACGGCTACGCGGGAAAGGAATTGAGATGACTGACGCTACGGTCGAGGGATATTACGTTTACATTAAGCGGATATGAATTATAATATTTAATTCGGCTTAATCATATTGACGGACATTAATCATATGCCAGGTAAAATTACTACTTAGTCCCGATTAGTTTGCTGTTCGAATAACCGTTGCTTAAATATATATATTTAATCAGCGTGAGCTATTCTAGGTGAGGCGAATTGTTAACGTGCGTAGGACGCACGACGATACGTGTGAACAGCACGCGCAACGCGCGCGAATGGCACACGACGATTTAATGCGCGATGCGCGGGCGATGGCGAGCGACACGAATGCACACGGGGGGCGGGGGGGGTAGACGAGCGTAGACGGAGTCCCATCGACGCACTGCGTGTAAGCGAGCTCGAGCGCGCGCACTAGTTGCGCGAGGCGCTGCGCACGCGCGATTTGACGTGCACGCCACGGCTGACGGCGAGCCCGAAGCACGGCGAAGGTAGACGAACGACCGGGGCGGGCTGCAGGGACATCGACAGGGTCGGACTCGGCGACTCGATCACCATAGTTAGCCACGGCGGCCACGGCCGATCGGGCACGGGGTGCTGGACGCGCAGCGGCTCGCGGATCTGGGCTGGGTTCGGCCGTGCTCGCAGCGCACCGGCGACCAGAGGCATGGGGACGAACTGGGCGTGCAGCGACTCGGCTATGACGTGCAGGGGCGAGGTTCACCGGCGAAGCGGGACGTGGCTGCTACAGTGCTAGGCGTCAATGCGGCTGGGCATGCTGAGCGGCCAGAGGAGGAGAGACGAGGGCGTCCGGGCCGGCTCAGCTGAGCCCCCGTCGTGGCGAGCGAACGGCGAGGAAGATAGCGGTAGAGAGAGGAAAAGGGAGGGCGAGCTCACCTCGGCGAAACACAGCGAGGCGCTGCGCAGCGAGTTCGGCGACGGCGGCGGCGCTCCAGGCGGGGCGCGGCTCCGACGGCGGATCGTGGCGACGCGGGCGAGAAAACTTGGCGTCGGGCGAAAAAACTGCGCGTCGGGCGGTTGTTCTACTGGAGTTTCGCGCAGCCGGTTCGGTTTGGGAAGAAGCACATTGCTTCCAGGCGCGTGGGCCCCACTGGCGGCGGCGGCAGCGCACCACGCGCGGACGTGCACGCTGGGCGCGTGCGCGTAGGGCGCCACGGCTAGGCTGAAACGGGCGCTGGGCGTGGGCACGGCAGGCCGCGCTGGGCTGAGCTCGCGCGCGGAGCTGGGCTGGGGGCTGGCGCGTGCGCTGGGAAGCTGGGCCGCGACGCTGGCGCGCTGGGCTGCCGCGGCGGGGAGGCTGGGCCGCGACACGTGCGGGCCCACGAGGGAGGGAGGAGGGAGTGTTGGGCCGAGCGGGGGGGGGGGGGGGGGGGAAGATGGGGGGAGAGGGGGCGGCTGGGCTGGCCGAAATGGGCCAGGGGAGAGGAGGTGGGCTGATTTCTATTTCTTCTTTTCTTTTTATTTCAGTTTGATATTATGTGCCAATTAATGATTAAATGAAAGATCAAGCAAACCATTCATCAAACAAAAATAAATGCCTTCCAACATGATGCAATAACCATTGTTCCCTTAGGTTTTTTTATTAAAACCTGAACTTGGTGGATATTATAGAAGAGATTTTTATACCCCTAGATTCCGGGTGTTACAAACCAGCGTCCGTTGCAGCCCAGCCGTGGCGCCCTGCGCGCACGCGCCCAGCGCGCACGTCCGCGCGTGGTGCGCTGCCGCCGCCGCCAGTGGGGCCCACGCGCCTGGAAGCAATGTGCTTCTTCCCAAACCGAACCGGCTGCGCGAAACTCCAGTAGAACAACCGCCCGACGCGCAGTTTTTTTTCGCCAGACACCCAGTTTTCTCGCCCGCGTCGCCACGACCTCGCCACGATCCGCCGTCGGAGCCGCGCCCCGCCTGGAGTGCCGCCGCCGTCGCCGAACTCGCTGTGTTTCGCTGAGGTGAGCTCGCCCTCCCTTTTCCTCTCTCTACCGCGCGCTCGAGTTCGCTTACACGCAGTGCGTCGACGGGACTCCGTCTACGCTCGTCTACCCTCCATCTACGCTCGTCTACCCCCCGTCTACCCCTCATCTACCCCCCCCCCCCCCCCCCGTGTGCATTCGTGTCGCTCGCCATCGCCCCCGCATCGCGCATTAAATCGTCGCGTGCCATTCGCACGCGTTGCGCGTGCTGTTTGCACGCGTTGTCGTGCGTCCTACGCACGTTAACAATTCGCCTCACCTAGAATAGCCAGCTCTGATTAAATATATATATTTAAGCAACGGTTATTCGAACAGCAAACTAATCGGGACTAAGTAGTAATTTTACCTGGCATATGATTAATGTCGTCAATATGATTAAGCCGAATTAAATATTATAATTCATATCCGCTTAATGTAAACGTAATATCCCTCGACCGTAGCGTTAGTCGTCTCAGTTCCTTTCCCGCGTAGCCGTAGATGCGAATGCTATATCGCGTGCATATTTATTTGATCTATATTGTGGTATGGTGTATTGTTTTCTGCCGTTTCAAGAATGTTGGATGTATGTTTGCACTCGCGTAGATATCGGGCCGTTCATGGAGTCTAAGGGAATTGCAGGAGAAGACCCTGAGCAGTAGCAGCTTGGTGAAGGCAAGTGTCCTCTGACCCATTATGTCCCATTTACTTTATAATACACTGTCCCGCATACTATGAACAACCTAAGGATTTACTAGCTTTCTATTTACCTGGTCCTTGATTTACCTTTTTGGGTTACTATGGTTAGCTGCATGCTAGCGCTTTACTTTAATCAATGAACATGATGAGATACAATGATGATACTATGATTTTTATTCTGGATATGATGATATACTTGTGGCATTTAAGGGGGCTCGGGCTGTTTCCCGAGTACCTCTCCGTAAGGACCTGTTCGTTGAGAGACCACCCGGGATAACAGTGCAACCATGAGGGTGAAATGGGACGCCCTTAGCTAATTAATTAGAGGAACTAGAGGTGTAGTTGCTTCGCCGTCATGCTGTCAATGGGGTCCAGGCATAGTTCTTGCTCTGCCGAGGATGAGTGCCGAGGTTCTTTCGTTTTGCTTTTGTTAGTCACCCTCCTGCGGGGAGAGGTACTGTGTTTATCAAACTGGAGAAACCTAACGGGCGGCTATGACCTCTAGGGAATCTTTGTAAAAGCTACGTAGTGATACCCTGCCGGACCACCTAGGTAGTGGTCAATGGGGATTAGCTCTCCCCGGGCAGAATGGGAATCACGGCTCATGGGTAAAGTGTGCGACCTCTGCAGAGGGTAATGAAACTGATATATCAGCCGTGCTTGCGGTTAAGAGCAGCCTTGGGATCCTCTTTAATTAGAGATACTCCGGATACACCTCAGATGATGACATTAATGATGATGATTAATGATGGTGACTTTAATTATGTATTCTAGTATTTCCTCTCCGAGAAGGTACTTTTTGGGATTATAACTTGGGTTTTATGATAAAATCTGGCTTTTATTAACAATAAATACCTGACCGACTAAAAGCAACTGCTTGAGCCTAACCCCACATAAAAGCTAGTCCACTTCAGCCAAACGGGGCATTTGCTGAGTACGTTGATGTGTACTCATCCTTGCTTTACCACAAAACACCAGGTTGTCCACATTGCAACCACTGCTCAGGAGAAGACGAAGCCGTGGAAGGAGACTTCCAGGAGTTCCAAGACTACGATGAGTTCTAGGTGTGGGTTGGCGGCAACCCCCAGTCAGCTGCCTGTGAAGGCCCTATCTTTACTGTGTTTCGCTTAGCACTTTGATTTACTCGTTAAGTTGATGACTATGTGGATGTCGCTGACTCTGTGATGTAATAAGATAATACTCTTTTATGTTATTTTTCGAGCACTTTGCGATGATGTTCATTTATGTAATCGCTGTGTATGTGAATTCTGATCCTGGCACGTACATAGTTCGCATTCGGTTTGCCTTCTGAAACCGGGTGTGACAATATGTAAGTGCAGAATTGAACTAGTTTGCATAAGGTAAGTGCAAAGGTTACTTGGAATAAACCAATTTACATTTCATAAGATATGCATGGATGCTTTCTTCTATTTTAACATTTTGGACCACGCTTGCACCACTTGTTTTGTTTTTGCAAATATTTTTGGAAATTCTTTTCAAAGTTTTTTTTGCAAATAGTCAAAGGTATATGAATAAGATTTCGAGAAGCATTTTCAAGATTTGAGATTTTCTCCCCCTATTTCAAATGCTTTTCCTTTGACTAAACAAAACTCCCCCTTAATGAAATTCTCCTCTTAGTGTTCAAGAGGGTTTTAGATACTAATTTTGAAAGGGGTTATACCAATTTGAAATTATATCAAAAATAAGATACCAATTAAAAAACTTCTTTTAATACAAATTAAAAGACTACATTTTTGAAATTGGTGGTGGTGCGGTCCTTTTGCTTTAGGCTAATACTTTCTCCCCCTTTGGCATGAATCGCCAAAAACGGATACTTATGAGTGAAATATAAGCCCTTTGGTCAAACTCTCTCCCTCTTTGGCAAATAATGTACAAGTGAAGGATTATACCAAAGTTGGAGAGCGGTGCGGGGTGACGGCGAAGGATGAATAATACGATGGAGTGGACTGGAAGCCTTGTCTTCGCCGAAGACTCCATTTCCCTTTCAATCTATGACTTGGCATTACAAACACTTGAAAACCACATTAGCCATAGTAGGAGAAAGAGATATGATCAAAGGTATATAAATGAGCTATGTGTGCAAAATATCAATCAAAATTCCTAGAATCAAGAATGTTTAGCTCATGCCTAAGTTTGGTAAAGGTTTTCTCATCTAATGGCTTGGTAAAGATATCGGCTAATTGTTCTTTGGTGCTAACATAAGCAATCTCGATATTCCCCCTTTGTTGGTGATCCCTCAAAAAGTGATACCAAATGGCTATGTGCTTAGTGCGGCTGTGCTCAACGGGATTATCCGCCATGCGGATTGCACTCTCATTGTCACATAGGAGAGGAACTTTGGTTAATTTGTAACCATAGTCCCTAAGGGTTGCCTCATCCAAAGCAATTGCGCGCAACAATAGCCTGCGGCAATGTACTCGGCTTCGGCGGTAGAAAGAGCTTCAGAATTTTGTTTCTTGGAAGCCCAAGACACCAGGGATCTTCCCAAGAACTGACAAGTCCCTGATGTGCTCTGTCTATCAATCTTACACCCTACCCAATCAGCATCTGAATATCCAATTAAATCAAAAGTGGATCCCTTGAGGTACCAAAGACCAAACTTAGGAGTATGAACTAAATATCTCAAGATTCGTTTTACGGCCCTAAGGTGAACTTCCTTAGGATTGGCTTGGAATCTTGCACACATGCATACGGAAAGCATAATATCTGGTCGAGATGCACATAAATAGAGTAAGGATCCTATCATCGACCTGTATACCTTTTGATCTACGGATTTACCTCCCGTGTCGAGGTCGAGATGCCCATTGGTTCCCATGGGTGTCTTGATGGGCTTGGCATCCTTCATCCCAAACTTGGTGAGTATGTCTTGAATATACTTGGTTTGGCTGATGAAGGTGCCCTCTTGGAGTTGCTTGACTTGAAATCCTAGAAAATACTTTAACTCCCCCATCATAGACATCTCGAATTTTTGAACCATTATCCTACTAAACTCTTCACACGTAGATTTGTTAGTAGACCCAAATATGATATCATCAACATAAATTTGGCATACAAACAAATCATTTGCAATAGTTTTAGTAAAGAGAGTAGGATCAGCTTTTCCGACTTTGAAGCCATTAGCGATAAGAAAATCTCTTAGTGAAAGGGAAATAGGGTCAAACCTTTTCCAATATGAATTTTGGTGGTTGAATTGCCCAACATAAATTATTGGATTAACTAGTTTGCTCTAGATTATGAGTTCTACAGGTGCCAAAGGTTCACAACAAACTAATACAAGTCAAAAGAAAGGGTTCAAAACTAAGGAGCAAAGTATACCGAAGGCAGCCCTGATCTGGCGCACCGGACTGTCCGGTGCACCAGGGAGATCAACTCTGAACTTGCCAGCTTCGGGAATTTGGGAGGCCACTCCACTATAATTCACCGGACTGTCCGGTGTAACACCGGACTGTCTGATGTGCCAGCGGAGCAATGGCTACTTCGCGCCAACGGTCGTCTGCAAGTGAACAGTGAAAGCAAACAGTGCACGCCTGCGCGCGCAGAAGTCAGAGCAGGCGCCAGAAGGCGCACCGGACAGTGAACAGGACCTGTCCGGTGCACCACCGGACTGTCCGGTGGCCCCACAAGTCAGAGCTCCAACGGTCGGAACCCAACGGCCTGGTGACGTGGCTGGCGCACCGGACTGTCCGGTGCGCCATACGACAGAAGCCTTCACCAACGACCATATTGGTGGTTGGGGCTATAAATACCCCCCAACCACCACTCTTCAAGGCATCCAAGCATTCACTACACCTCATTCAATACAAGAGCAATACACAACACTCCAAGACACAAATCAAAGCCTCCGATCGAATCAAAGTCCCCAATTCAACTCTAGTTCTTAGGACTTGTGAGGAGATCGACTTGTGTTCTTTTGTTGCTCTTATTGCTTGGTTGGCTTTCTTCTTTCTCTCATTCTTACTCTCAAAACCTTGTAAGCGAAGCAAGAGACACCAATTGTGTGGTGGTCCTTACGGGGTCTAAGTGACCCAGGAAATCAAGGAAGGAAGCTCACTCGGTCTAAGTGACCGCTTGAGAGAGGGAAATGGTTGAAAGAGACCCGGTCTTTGTGACCACCTCAACGGGGAGTAGGTTTGCAAGAACCGAACCTCGGTAAAACAAATCACCGTGTCTCACTCTTCATTTGCTTGTGATTTGTTTTTGCCCTCTCTTTCGGACTCGATTATATTTCTAACGCTAACCCCAACTTGTAGTTGTGCTTAAGTTTATAATTTTCAGATTCTGCCTATTCACCCCCCTTCTAGGCGACTTTCAATTGGTATCAGAGCCCAGTGCTTCATTAGAGCCTAACCGCTCGAAGTGATGTCGGGAGATCACGCCAAGAAGGAGATGGTGACCGGCGAGAAGCCCGCTACAAGTCTCGGGAAGGCTCCATCAAGGGAGTCCGGCTCCAAAGGAAAGGGAGAGTCAACCTCCCACAACAAGTCGCATTGGAGTGGCGACAAGAAGAAGAAGAAGAAGAAGATGGTCTACTACGAGACCGATTCTTCATCGCCATCCACCTCCGGCTCCGACGCGCCATCCGTAACTTCTAAGCGCCATGAGCGCAAGAAGTTTAGTAAGATCCCCCTACGCTATCCTCGCATTCCTAGACATACTCCTTTACTTTCTGTCCCATTAGGCAAACCACCGGTTTTTGAAGGTTAAGATTATTCTATGTGGAGTGCTAAAATTAAAGGTTATCTAACTTCACTCCACAAAAGCATATGGGATATTGTTGAGTATGGAGTGCAGGTACCATAGGTGGGGGATAAAGACTATGACTCAGATGAGGCCGACCAAATCCAGCACCTTAACTCCCAAGAAATAACTATACTTCTCTCTTCTTTAAGTCGAGAGGAGTATAACAAAGTACACGGGTTGGAGTCCGCCAAGGAGATTTGGGACGTGCTCAAAACCATGCACGAAGGAGATGAGGTGACAAGAATCACCAAGAGGGAAACGATCGAGGGGGAGCTCGGTCGTTTCATGCTCAACCAAGGAGAAGACCCACAAGCCATGTACAACAGGCTAAAGACCTTGGTAAATCAAGTGCGCAACCTCGGGAGCACCAAATGGGATGACCATGAGATGGTCAAGGTTATTCTAAGATCACTAGTTTTTCTTAATCCTACTCAAGTACAATTAATTCGTGGTGATCCTAGATACAAACTAATGTCTCCCGAGGAAGTAATAGGAAAATTTGTGAGCTTTGAGTTGATGATCAAAGGCTCCAAGAAGATCATCGAGCAAGGCGCCTCCTCCTCCATACCCGAGGCACAACCCGTTGCATTCAAGGCAACGGAGGAGAAGAAAGAAGACTCTACACCGAGTAGGGTCCCCATCGACGCCTCCAAGCTCGACAATGAGGAAATGGCGCTCATCATCAAGAGCTTTCGCCAAATCTTCAAGCAAAGGAAGGGGAAAGATTACAAGCCCTGTTCCAAGAAGGTTTGTTACAAATGTGGTAAGCCCTGTAATTTTATCGCTAAATGCCCTTTGTCTAGTGATAGTGACAGGGATAACGACAAGAAGGGGAAGAAGAAGGAGAAGAAGAGATATTACAAGAAGAAGGGCAGCGATGCTCATGTTTGCCGGGAGTGGGACTCCGACGAGAGCTCCACCGACTCCTCCTCCGACGAGGACGCCACCAACATCGCCGTCAACAAGGGACTCCTCTTCCCCAATGTCGGCCACAAGTGCCTCATGGCAAAGGATGGCAAGAAGAAGAAGGTAAAATCAAGATCCTCCACTAAGTATGCAACTTCTAGTAATGAGGAAAATTCTAGTGATGATGAGGACAACTTGCTTACTCTTTTTGCCAATCTTAACATGCAACAAAAGGAGAAATTGAATGAATTAATTAGTGCTATTCATGAGAAGGATGAACTCTTGGATAGCCAAGAGGACTTCCTTATAAAGGAAAACAAAAAGCATGTTAAGACTAAAAATGCTTACGCTCTAGAGGTAGAAAATGTGAAAAATTAACTAGTGAGCTAAGCATTTGCCATGACACTATTTTCAACCTTAGAATTGAGAATGCTAATTTGATTGCTAAGGTTGAGAAGTTAAATATTTGTGATGATTCAATTGCCAATCTTAGAAATGATAATGCTAGTTTAATTGCTAAGATTGATAAATTGAATGCCTCTCTTGCTAGCCTTAGGAATGAGAATGAAAAATTAATTGCTAAGGCTAAAGACTTAGATGTTTGCAATGCTTCTATTTCCAATCTTAGAGATGAGAATGCTATTTTACATGCTAAGATTGTTGAATTAAATGATTGCAAACCCTCTACATCTACCATTGAACATGTTTCTATTTGCACTAGATGTAGAGATGTTAATATAGATGCTATTCATGATCACCTTGCTATGATTAAACAACAAAATGATCATATAGCTAAATTAGATGCTAAAATTGCCGAGCATGAACTAGAAAATGAGAAATTTAAATTTGCTCGTAGCATGCTTTATAGTGGGAGACGCCCTGGCATTAAGGATGGCATTGGCTTCCAACAGAGGGACAATGTCAAGCTTAATGCCCCTTCTAAAAGATTGTCCAATTTTGTTAAGGGCAAAGCTCCCATGCCTCAGGATAATGAGGGTTATATTTTGTATCCTGCTAGTTATCCTGAGGATAAGATTAGGAGAATTCATGCCAAGAAGACTCATTCTCACCATGCTTTTATTTATAAGAATGAGGCTTCTAGCTCCAAGCGTTCTACACATGTTAAAATGCCTAAGAAGAAATCTCCTATTGCATCAAATGATCACAATGTTTCATTCAAAACTTTTGATGCTTCTTATGTGCTAACTAACAAATCAGGCAAGGTAGTTGCTAAATATGTTGGGGGCAAACACAAGGGCTCCAAGACTTGTGCTTGGGTACCTAAGGTGCTTGTTTCTAATGTAAAAGGACCCAAGACCGTTTGGGTACCTAAGAACAAGGCCTAAATTTGTTTTGTAGGTTTATGCATCCGGGGGCTCAAGTTGGATCATCGACAGCGGGTGCACAAACCACATGACCGGGGAGAAAAGGATGTTCTCCTCCTATGAGAAAAACCAAGATCCCCAAAGCGCTATCACATTCGGGGATGGAAATCAAGGTTTGGTCAAAGGATTGGGTAAAATTGCTATATCACCTGACCATTCTATTTCCAATGTTTTTCTTGTAGATTCTTTAGATTACAACTTGCTTTCTATTTCTCAATTATGCAAAATGGGTTACAACTATCTTTTTACGGATACAGGTGTTACTATCTTTAGAAGAAGTGATGATTCAGTAGCTTTTAAGGGAGTATTAGAGGGTCAGCTATACTTAGTTGATTTCAATAGAGCTGAACTCGATACTTGCTTAATTGCTAAGACTAACATGGGTTGCTCTGGCATCATCGACTAGCCCACGTTGGAATGAAGAATCTTCACAAGCTTCTAAAGGGAGAGCACATTTTGGGACTAACCAATGTTCATTTTGAGAAAGACAGGATTTGTAGCGCATGCCAAGCAGGGAAGCAAGTTGGTGTTCATCATCCACACAAGAACATCATGACCACTGACAGGCCACTCGAGCTCCTTCACATGGACCTATTCGGCCTGATAACTTACATAAGCATCGGCGGGAGTAAGTACTGTCTAGTTATTGTGGATGATTATTCTTGCTTCACTTGGGTATTCTTTTTACAGGATAAATCTCAAACCCAAGAAACTTTGAAGGGATTCTTGAGACGGGCTCAAAATGAGTTTGGCTTGAGGATCAAGAAAATAAGAAGCGACAATGGGACGGAGTTCAAGAACTCACAAATAGAAGGCTTTTTTGAGGAGGAGGGCATCAAGCATGAGTTCTCTTCTCCCTACACGCCACAACAAAATGTAGTGGAGAGGAAGAATAGAACTCTATTGGACATGGCAAGAACCATGCTTGATGAGTACAAGACTTCGAATCGGTTTTGGTCTGAGGCGGTCAACACCGCTTGCTACGCCATCAACCGGTTGTATCTACACCGAATCCTCAAGAAGACATCCTATGAACTCCTCACCGGTAAAAAGCCTAGTGTTTCATATTTTAGAGTCTTTGGTAGCAAATGCTTTATTCTTGTTAAAAGAGGAAGAAAATCTAAATTTGCTCCTAAGGCTGTAGAAGGCTTTTTACTTGGTTATGATTCAAACACAAGAGCATATAGAGTCTTTAACAAGTCCACTGGACTAGTTGAAGTTTCTTGTGACAATGTGTTTGATGAGACTAACGGCTCTCAAGTAGAGCAAGTTGATCTTGATGAGCTAGATGATGAAGAGGCTCCATGCGTCGCGCTAAGGAACATGTCCATTGGGGATGTGTGTCCTAAGGAATTTGAAAAGCTTCCACAAGCACAAGATCAACAACCATCTTCCTCCATGCAAGCATCTTCACCAACACAAGATGAGGATGAGGCTCAAGATGATGAAGGAGAAGATCAAGAAGATGAGCCACCTCAAGAGGAGGGTAATGATCAAGGGGGAGATGCCCATAATTAAGACAAGGAAGATGAACAAGATGCAAGGCCGCCACACCCAAGAGTCCACCAAGCAATCCAACGAGATCACCCCGTGAACACCATCCTAGGAGACATTCATAAGGGGGTAACCACTCGATCTCGTGTTGCTCATTTTTGTGAACATTACTCTTTTGTTTTCTGTATTGAGCCACACAGGGTAGAGGAAGCACTTCAAGATTCGGATTGGGTGTTGGCGATGCAAGAGGAGCTCAACAATTTCACAAGAAATGAGGTATGACATTTGATTCCACGTCCTAACCAAAATGTTGTAGGAACCAAGTGGGTCTTTCGTAACAAACAAGATGAGCATGGTGTGATAACTAGGAACAAGGCACGACTTGTGGCAAAGGATATTCACAAGTCGAAGGTTTGGATTTTGGTGAAACCTATGCACCCATAGCTAGGCTTGAGTTCATTCATATATTACTTGCCTATGCTACTTACCATGGCTTTAAGCTTTATCAAATGGACGTAAAGAGTGCCTTCCTCAATGGACCAATCAAGGAAGAGGTCTATGTTGAGCAACCTCCTGGCTTTGAAGATAGTGAGTATCCTAACCATGTATATAAACTCTCTAAGGCGCTTTATGGGCTCAAGCAAGCCCCAAGAGCATGGTATGAATGCCTAAGAGATTTTCTTATCACTAATGGCTTCAAAGTCGGAAAGGCCGATCCTACTCTCTTTACTAAGACAATTGAGAATGATTTGTTTGTATGCCAAATTTATGTTGCTGATATCATATTTGGGTCTACTAACAAATCTATTTGTGAAGAGTTTAGTAGGATTATGATTCAAAAATTCGAGATGTCTATGATGGGGGAGTTGAAGTATTTTCTAGGATTTCAAGTGAAGCAACTCCAAGAGGGCACCTTCATTTGCCAAACGAAGCACATTCAAGACATTCTCACCAAGTTTGGAATGAAGGATGCCAAGCCCATCAAGACACCCATGGGAACCAATGGGCATCTCGACCTCGACACGGGAGGTAAATCCGTAGATCAAAAGGTATATCGGTCAATGATAGGATCTTTACTTTACTTATGTGCATCTCGACCGGACATTATGCTTTCCGTATGCATGTGTGCAAGATTTCAAGCCAATCCTAAGGAAGTTCACCTTAGGGCCGTGAAGAGAATCTTGAGATATTTAGTTCAAACACCTAAGTTTGGTCTTTGGTACCCCAAGGGATCCTCTTTTGATTTACTAGGATATTCCGATGCTGATTGGGCAGGGTGTAAGATTGATAGGAAGAGCACATCAGGGACTTGTCAGTTTTTAGGGAGATCCCTGGTGTCTTGGGCTTCAAAGAAACAAAACTCTGTAGCTCTTTCTACCGCCGAAGCCGAGTACATTGTCGCAGGCCATTGTTGCGCGCAATTACTTTGGATGAGGCAAACCCTTAGGGACTATGGCTACAAATTTAGCAAAGTCCCTCTCCTATGTGATAATGAGAGTGCAATCCGCATGGCGGATAATGTTGGGACCATGCTTCGTCGCCGAAGGTCCTGAAGAAAGAAACAGTTTCGGTTGAAGCTGTCTGTACGTAATGCCGAAGGGTGTCGCCCATGAAGCTTCGGAGTTACAAACCGACTTAAAGATAGAATGACCTTTTAGTCCATAAGAGTTTGAGTCGATGTTGTAAACTTTTATGAGGGGTATGATTGTAATTGTTCACAGGCTGTGTCCTGTGTCTATAAATAGTGAACAATATTCCTTTACTGTTCACGCATTCCTGTAATTGCGAAAGCATCATTCGGGAATTATTGCTTGTCAAGGCGAAGGTATAATCATACCTTAAACATTGTATTAAAAATAAATAGGTGAATGGTGTCATTTATCTCCAACATATCTATCTTTAATGTTTTACATTTTACATCGTTTTATGTTATTTTTGTCACCTTCGTAATATTATGTTTATATCCTTCGTCTGAAGTCCATTAAACCCCTGAGGAGATAATGCTTCAGCGGACGAAGGGTATTTAATATTTAACATCTTCGTGTTGCCTTGTTCTTGATTCATAGCATTTGAGAACAAGTCCCCAACATTGGCGCCCACCTCCGGTCAACACACTTTTTTGAGCTGATGGCTTCGTTCAACGATCAAGCTGGAGCTGCTTCGGCCCCGAAGCTGCTGTTCCCGATAACAGGTGGTTCATGCTCAGAGCCAGCCAACAAAAAGCAGAAGAAGGAAGCACAGAGAAGGGTATAGCATGTTGGGGTGCAAGGACCCTTCATCAAGTCAAGATGGTCTCACATTCCAATTACCTTCTCCCAAGAGGATCTTCAACTCAAGGATTACCCACACAATGATGCTATGGTTATCTCTTGTGTGATCAAAGGATTTCTGGTCCATAATGTTTTGGTTGACACAGGCAGCGCAGCTAATATCATATTTGCTAAAGCTTTCAGACAAATGCAAGAGCCCGAAGACAAGATCCATGATGCTACGCATCCTCTTTATGGCTTCGGAGGACGGCAAATTGTAGCACTTGGGAAGATTACCATGCCAGTAACCTTCGGATTTGTTAACAACACAAGGACTGAGCAAATTGTGTTTGATATTGTTGACATGGAGTATCCTTACAATGCTATCATTGGTCGCGGTACTCTCAATGCCTTCGAAGCAATTCTTCATCCAGCTTACCTTTGCATGAAGATACCTTCGGACCAAGGGCCCATCGCTATTCATGGAAGTCGGGAAGCTGCCAGAAGGGCCGAAGGAAATTGGATAGATTCAAAAGCGATTCATAACATAGATGGAGCTGAAGCTTGTGAGCAGTACAAGTACAGAAGGGAAAAAGCTGCTTCGGCTGATCAGCCGAAACCCATGCTCTTATGTGAGGACATAGCAGAGCAGAAGGTGCTATTGGGATCTCAATTGTCCGAAGAACAGGAGAAAACCTTGATACGGTTTTTGTTCCACAATAAAGATGTTTTTGCTTGGTCAGCTAATGATCTTTGCGGAGTTAACAGGGATGTTATTGAGCACTCGCTCAATGTTGACCCGTCCTTCAGACCCAGAAAGCAGAGACTTCGGAAGATGTCTGATGACAAGGCCGAAGGTGCTCGGAATGAAGTGAAAAGACTCCTCAGTGCTGGAGTTATTAGAGAGGTGAAATACCCAGAATGGTTGGCTAACACTGTTATGGTGAAGAAGGCCAATGGTAAATGGAGAATGTGTATTGATTTTACTGACCTCAATAAGGCCTGTCCGAAGGACGAGTTTCCATTGCCAAGGATAGATTCCTTAGTCGATGCAGCAGCTTCATCAGAGCTTATGAGTTTGCTGGATTGCTATTCAGGCTATCATCAAATCTGGATGAAGAAGGAGGATGAACCGAAAACCAGCTTCATAACCCCTAGCGGGACATATTGCTACCTTCGGATGCCTGAGGGGCTTAAAAATGCTGGAGGAAGCTTCAGCAGAATGACAGCGAAGGTTCTCCATTCTCAGATAGGCAGGAATGTACTAACTTATGTTGATGACATCATTGTAAAAAGCACGAAGCAAGATAACCACATTGCTGATTTGCAGGAGACCTTCGCTAATTTTAGACAGGCTGGTTTAAAGCTGAATCCAGAAAAATGTGTCTTTGGAGTAAAGAAGGGGAAATTTCTTGGTTGCCTAGTTTCAACAAAGGGAATTGAGGCTAATCCAAGTAAAATCGAAGCTATACTTCGAATGGAACCACCAAGCACAAAAAAGGGGGCTCAAAGATTGACGGGAAGGCTGGCATCTCTCAACAGATTCATATCCAGATCGGCAGAGAGAAACTTACCATTCTTCGAAGTGCTGAAGTCAGCCGAAGTCTTTCAATGGGGACCAATCCAGCAGAAAGCCTTCGAGGAGTTGAAGCAATATTTGATAGATCTAACAACATTAACTCCACCAACGCCATGGGCTCCTTTGTTATTATATGTGGCAGCTTCGCACTCAGCGGTAAGTGCAGCACTTGTCCAGGAGAAGCTTGAAGGCCAAGTTAAGAGGCAGGCCCCAATATATTTCGTATCCGAGGTTCTTAGTTTGTCGAAGAAAAATTATACAGAATTGGAGAAGGTACTGTATGCTGTTTTGATGGCCTCCAGGAAGCTTCGGCATTATTTTCAAGCTTACAACATAATTGTTCCTTCTTCACAACCTCTGAAGGATATTATGAGAAACCGAGAAGCTACTGGAAGGATTGGAAAATGGGCTGCAGAGCTCAATGAATTTTGTATTGATTATGTTCATAGATCCTCGATTCAGTCCCAGGCGTTAGCAGACTTCATTGCTGACTGGACGCCAGGGGCTGAGGAGGAAGAAACAAATAAAGATGCCGAAGCATGGACAGTGTTTTGCGATGGGTCTTGGGGAACCTTCGGAGCAGGAGCGTCTGCTGTGTTGGTTTCACCTTCCAAAGTTAAAACTTGTTATGCGGCAAGACTTGATTTTAGTTGCACAAATAATATCGCTGAATATGAAGCTCTGCTCTTGGGTCTTCGGAAGTGAAAGGCAATGGGAATCAGAAGGGCCATTCTTAAAACTGATTCTCAAGTTATTTCTGGTCATGTTGACAAGAGCTATAAAGCAAGAGACCCGAAGCTTGAAAAGTATCTAGATACAGTCCGAAGGATTGAGGCTTCCTTCGAAGGTTTCTCTGTCAAAAATATTCCTCGTGGAGAAAATGAATACGCTGATCTATTGGCCAAGTCAGCAGCACAGGGGCTGCCTATACTTTCGGAAGTATTTTTCGAAACAATAAAAGCACCTTCGGTCGAGCTTCTTGAAAGAGCAATCCTTAATATATCCCCTGTTTATAGCGAGGATTGGAGAACTAAGATCGTTTCTTTCCTTCAGGGTAATTTTCTTTCAGACGACGAAGCTTATAACAGGAGAATAGAAGCAAGAGCTCGACCATATGTCATAATAGAAGGGGAGTTATACAAGCGTGGGGTCTGTTCCCCATTGCTCAAGTGTTTATCCAGATCCGAGGGTATAGAATTAATGAAGGAAATACATGCAGGCCTGTGTGGATCTCACATTGGATCTAGGCCCTTGCTTGGGAAAGTTTTTTGCTAAGGATTTTATTGGCCAAAGGCAGCTTCGGATGCAGCGGATATAGTCCAAAAGTGCGAAGGTTGTCAGAAATGTGCAAGAGATCAAAAACAACCTTCGTCTTTAACTCAATTAATACAACCCACTTGGCCGTTACAGAGGTGGGGCCTTGATTTGCTAGGCCCATTACCACCAGCACAGGGGAACTTAAGATATGTGGTAGTGGCAGTGGAGTATTTTTCCAAATGGATTGAGGCAAAGCCCTTAGCCACAATAACTTCATTTACTATTCAAAAGTTTTTCTGGCAGAACATTGTTTGTCGCTTCGGAGTGCCGAAGGCCATTACTGTGGACAATGGGACACAATTTGATTCTGAAGCTTTCAGAGAATTTTGTGATCAAATTGGCACGAAGATCTATTTTGCATCAGTTCGACACCCAGAGTCAAATGGACTTGTCGAAAGAGCTAATGGGATCATAATGACAGGAATAATGAAGTCAATCTTCAATCAGCCCAGGGGAAAATGGCCTGACGAGTTAATCAAAGTGGTATGGAGCTATAATACAACCATGTCAAGGTCAACAGGTTTTACGCCCTTTAAACTATTGTTCGGTGACGAAGCAATAACCCCAGAAGAGGCCAAAGCAGGATCAATAAGGGTAGTAGCTTCGGCAGAAGGCAAAGACGAAGCTGATTGCTCTATAGAAAAAGATGCTATTGAAGGGATCAGACTTCAAGCTGTGGAAAACATCAATAAATATCAAGCTGAAACAATAAAATGGCGTGACAGAAAAGTCAAGCTGAAGAACATTGAACCAGGACACTTGGTACTTCGAAGAGTAGCCAACCCTGAGACAGCAGGCAAATTACAGCTGAAGTGGGAAGGCCCCTTTTTGGTAGTATCTTCGTCAAGACCCGGTTCCTACAGATTGAAGGATATGGACGGCAACGACATTCCTAGATCATGGAATGCGGATGAGCTTCGACGATATTATGTTTAGCTTGATGTAATTTTTTATATTCTTTTTCGTGGCACCCTTTTCCTTTCCAAAGGGGGAGAAAGGTTTTTAATGGGGCCACAACATGTAATTTTCCTTATTTCAATTTTATGAGAGTGATATCCCCCAAAAAATGTAAATGTAAATGCAAAAGGAAAAAGAAAAGGAAACAGGGAGAAGCTCAAAAGTCGTTCCTAAGGGAATGCAGAGCTTACAGCGAAAAATAAGCGCTGATTCCGCTGAAAGTAAAAGGCGAAGAAGCTCCTAAGGGAAGCTTACAGCGAAAAATAAGTGCTGATTCCGCTGAAAGTAAAAGGCGAAGAAGCTCCTAAGGGAGGCTTACAGCGAAAAGTCAACGCTGAAGGACTATGATTATGTATTTTGATATTCATTTGCACAATGCATCTCATCATGTCATTTGCATTCATAAACATGCATTTAGACATATATAGAATCATCATTGTACCGCATAAAAACACAGATGCTTCGGCGATGAGGAAAAACTCGAAGGAAAATTTTTATGCTTCGTTGTGTACGAAAAGAAGGGAAGGTGTTTTTCGCCTTCGGCTCAAAAGAGAAGTTTCGTCCACAGCAAAGCAGATTGTACGCAGACAGCAGAAATAAAATATATTATAAGGTATGTACAAATTTACATAAGTTGTTCCATAACTATATTACAAAAGTTTCTCCAGAATTTTTGCAGGACAGTACATTGTAAACAATTATCAAGCTTCAGGCTAGGCTTCGTCAAACTTCAACTTTGTCAAACTTCAGCTTCGTCATCCTGCATACATCAAACAGCAAAATAAGAAAGGTGCAAATTTTAAGGAGAAGGTAAAAGTAACAAAAGTAGGTTTCTTACAGGCTTAAGGTGACTTCGAGCTTCGTCACCCGCCATCTTTCGCCCGCCACTTACCCAGATCTGGGTCATGAATCTATTCCCAATGCTTCGGGCTAGGCTTGGGATATTTATCAGATCTGATGCTGACAAGCTGAAGTTTGGTCTGTTCACAATATTTCCATGCGTGCAGCCAGCCTTGAGAAAAGCGGTGGTTGTGCCCCGAGAAGCTACCAGGGCGCAGAAGTCGGCGTGCCCACCAATAACTTCGTCAAGGGCATCAACCTCGCCTTCAATATATTCTAACGTGTTGGGCAGATTATCAGCTGAAGGTGTAAATTTTGCAGAGCTAGCTCCGACAGAATGAAACACATCCTTCAGCCGTTGCACGCATCGGCTGCCGAAGCTAAGGCATTTCTCTTGAAGCTCTTTAAAGGATTTCTGCAAAATTGAATTTTTATCCACCTTAGTTTTCAGCCTTGCTTCGAGATATTTCTTTTCTTGCTCAAATTTTTCTGACTGTTGGAGCAATTCATTCTTTAAGCTGTTATTCTCAGTTTGGATTTCAGCCAAAGAACCCTCCATAGACTGAATAACAAAATCTTTCTTTTCTAATGCACCTTTGTGCTCTTTGACCATCATTTCAAGATCTTGGATGGTGAAATCCTTCTTTTTCAAATCAGCTTCGTAGTTTTCAACCTTTTCAGCCAAATTTTGGATGACGGCTTTGTTCTTCTCTTCTTCGAGATCTTGTTGCATTTTTAGAACTTCACTTAACAGTATGCTCTGTCGCAAAGATCTTCGTTAGAAAACGACCTAAAAGATAATAATAAAATAGCAAAAATATTTGTTACCTTGAAGTTAGCATAAAGCAAACTTCCGGCGATATGGTGCCGTTGGTAACGGCAGAGGTCCACTTCCAGCTTCGGCAAGCCTATGTTTTTGCAGAGAGTTCTAACAATTTTAGCTTCGCTGCGGTTTCGAAGGCACCTCAGCTTTCCTTCGTTAACCCCACCAAATAGTGTAGCCCCTGGCTTATATCTGCAGGCTATGGCTAAGCTCTGCTTTTTCAGCGTATGTCAGCTCTTGCCCAAGTAGATCTTGAAATTCAAAATCTTCACCCTCCAAAATGTCTTCAGCTTGTTTTTTCCCCTTTTCAGTGCCTGTGCTCGCCGCGGCCACAGCAGATTCTTCCTCAGTCATTTTTAAGAGTATGTTATCAATAACTTCAAGTGTCTCGTCCAGGTTCAGATCTTCTGCGGCTTCAGTTTCAACTCCAGCAGCTTCGGCTGCGCCAGTTTTAGCTTCGGAGGTTTCCGCTCTGGTGGTGGTTTCGGCTGTGGCGCCCTTAGCTTCGGTAGTTTCGGCAGTCTAGTCAATAGCAATTCTTGATGCCGGTGTCGGCAATGGTGTCCCATGAATTACATCTGCTATTTGAATAATCCTTCATTTTTTCGGTAGTGCAGGACCTTCTTCTGCCGAAGCTGCCTTGTCCTTCTGAAAAAACTTCGTCAGTTCCAACGACAGCGGACTTACCTTCACAGGCAAGGGTTCAGTCATTACCTTCATAATCTCTTCTACTTCAACAGCAGAAGGCGTTGCAGGAGTATCTTCTTCTCGAACCAACGATCTTGGTTCTGGAGAAGCAGTTTTCCTCTTTCCTCCAGTGGCCACCTTCGGCTCAGGATTCAATTCTTCAGGGCTAAGTTTTTCAGAATCTCCCATTTTCTTTTTACTTACCTTGGCGGCCTCTTCGTCAGTAGTGCTAGAAATTCTTTTTCGCTTTGGGCCTCCAGTATCTCCGCCCAGGCGATCATAATCAGCATATTCAAAGCCTATGGCATCGAGCACCCTGTTCAGCCTTCACTTCGGCCGAGTGCCGAAGGCTGCTGTCATTAGCTGGTCCTCTTTTTGGAGTAATTTCCAAGGATTTCATTACTCATTACTTCAATTGTATCAAGCCATTCTTGACAGAGCGTTTTAAAGTATTTCTTAAATTTATAATGATAGGGTAGTCGGACAAGCTCCCCTTCTTTCTTTTCTCCTTTAAGCTTCGACATAGTCCACTCCTTCATGGTCGGAAATACTCTGAAGGCCAGAAATTCCTGCACTAGATCTCTAGTGCCAATGTGTTCTGCAATAATTTTGAATTCAGCTAGCGCGGCCCAAGTTGGACCTTCAGTTGTCATTCTACAACGAGGTCTTGTTTCTCCAAAGATCAGTTCAAGAGGGCTCTGTACTAGCTTCTCCTTATCTTCGTCAACTTTAACATAAAACCATTCTGACTTCCAGCCTGTCGGCCATTTGCTTCGGTAGCTAATCACAGGAAATTTTGTGGTCTTCCGATAGGCAAAATTGTAACAACCAAAATTTTCGTGCAACCCATCTTTCCTGGCCTTTGTCTGGTAATGCAGCTCATGTACTCGACAGAAGCTGTCGGCAAACGGCTCCACCGCCTGGCTTCGGAGAGCCCAGATATAAACGCTAAGCCTGACGATGGCGTTGGGGGTCAACTGGTAAAAATAGATCCCAAACCTTTGCAGCACATCAGAAATCATCCTATTCAAAGGAAATCTCAATCTAGCCATTTGGGCCCCGCCTGTCAGCCGTCTGCCCCCGCGCTGCCCGCCCGGCCCCGCCTGTCAGCCGTCCGCGCCCGCGCTGCCCGCCCGGCCCCGCCTGTCAGCCGTCCGCGCCCGCGCTGCCCGCCCGGCCCCGCCTGTTAGCCGTCCGCGCCCGCGCTGCCCGCCCGGCCCCACCTGTCAGCCGCTCATGCCGCCGCGCGCTCGCGCGCCCGCCTGCGGATCTAATCTCGGGCGTTGATCCGAGATCCAACGGCCGTAGAAGCCCGATACCCCTTCGCCCGCGCAATTTCTTAAAGAGACCCCCGGCTTTCTGCAAATTGACCCGCCGTCCCTGGATCTTCGCAGTTAGGTCCTCGGACCTTTCATTTAATTCAAAATAAGTATTTAAGGAATATTTTTAACCCCTAATCTTGTAAAATTCATAACTTTGTCATATGAACTCTAAATTAGGTGCTTCAAATTGCAAAATGTTCATAATATTTTTATCTATCTATTTAAACAATGTTTCCCTGCTGTGTTTATGTCCCAATTAATAGTTGATCATTAGGGTAAAATTAATGTTATTGGAACCCTATTTGAGACAAATAGAAGATAGTAGACTTTAATAAAAGTTGGAGCACCTAAGTTTATGGGCTTAAAACCATGTAATGATTTAACTGACTTAGACCTGATTAGTGGATAATGAATCATTTTGTATAGTCATCTACCCTAGACCTAGGGAACACCAGATTGCCAATCCTTTTCTACTGTGAACTTGTGATCTCTCTGCTGCATATGCTTGGTTTACTGCTTTTGTTTGTTATTTCCCAAGTGCATAGAATGAATGATTACTTTACGTAGACAACGGACAGTCTGTGTTTCCCGAGGAAGTTGCAGAAGAAGTCCCTGATCAGCAGTTTGGTGAAGGCAAGTGTCCTCAGTCCCATTATGTCCCATTTACTTTATAATACACTGTCCCGCATACTATGAACAACCTAAGGATTGACTAGCTTTATATTTACCTTATCCTTGATTACCCTTTGGGTTACCATGGTTAACATTTTGCTATTGCCTCAACCTAATCAATGAACATGATGTGACTATTTATGATGCGATACTGTTATCCTGATGATATTGATGAGCTTGTGATACTCTAGGGGGCTTGGGCGGTTTTCCGAGTACCTCTCCGTAAGGACCTGTTCGTTGAGAGACCACCCGGGATAACAGTGCAACCATGAGGGTGAAATGGGATGCCCTTAGCTGATTAATTAGAGGAACTAGAGGTGTAGTTGCTTCGCCGTCGTGCCGTCGATGGGGTCCAGGCACAGTGCTTGCTCTGCCGAGGCTGAGTGTCGAGGTTCTTTCGTTTTGCTTTTTGTTAGTCACTCTCCTGCGGGGAGGGGTACTGTGTTTATCAAACTGGAGAAACCTAACGGGCAGCTATGATCTCTAGGGAATCTTTGTAAAAGCTACGTAGTGATACCCTGCCGGACCACCTAGGTAGTGGTCAATGGGGATTAGCTCTCCCCGGGCAGAAAGAGAATCACGACTCATGGGTAAAGTGTGCGACCTCTGCAGAGGGTAGTGAAACTGATATATCAGCCGTGCTCACGGTTAAGAGCAGCCTTGGGATCCTCTTTGATTAGAGATATTCCGGATACACTTTGGATGATGACTTTAATGATGATGGTTAATGATGGTGACTTTAAGTATGTATTCTAGTATTTCCTCTCTGAGGAGGTACTTTTGGGATTATAACTTGGGTTTCATGATAAAATCTGGCTTCTACTAACAATGAATACTTGACCAACTAAAAGCAACTGCTTTGACCTTAACCCCACATAAAGCTAGTCCACTTCAGCCAAACGGGGCATTTGCTGAGTACGTTGATGTGTACTCATCCTTGTTTTACCACAAAACACCAGGTTGTCCACATTGCAACCACTGCTCAGGAGAAGACGAAGCCGTGGAAGGAGACTTCCAGGAGTTCCAAGACTACGACGAGTTTTAAGTGTGGGTTGGCGGCAACCCCCAGTCAGCTGCCTGTGAAGGCCTTATCTTTACTGCGTTTCGCTTAGCACTTTGATTTATTAGTTAAGTTGATGACTATGTGGATGTCTCTGACTCTGTGATGTAATAAGTTAATACTCTTTTATGTTATTATTCGAGCATTGTGCGATGATGAGTCATTTTTGTAATCGCCGTGTACGTGAATTTCTGATCCTGGCACGTACATGGTTCGCATTCGGTTTACCTTCCAAAACCGGGTGTGACATAAGTGGTATCAAAGCCAGGCTGACTGTAGGACCGCTGACCTAGAGTAGCACTGGTCATACTAAGGACTATTGACCTTCCCTCTCACCTTGACCTCTGATGTTACTTCAAAAGTCGGTCACCTCGACCAACCCTATGTTTTACTACATATATATACTAAATTATACCTTGTTAAAATTTTATTTTGTTCTGTCTATGGTTTATTCACTTGTCATATTAGTTCTGTTCTTACTCTTATGCTTACGGTGTCTTTTGTAGATGGCTCGTCTTAGACACACTGCACGTAAGTCGGTGATTCCTTTCCTACTGTCTCGCCTTGCGGAGCGTCCTCTGCGCCGCACCGTGTCCGGTCAGTCGAGTCACCTGGAGAGACTGCACCACCGCCTGTGTGAGGAGCAGGAGCGCCGGCGTCAGCACAGATAGCAGCAGGGCTCTTCCTCCCCACCTGAGCAGGAGGTGGAGTCCGTGAGGCACCGTTCCTCTGTTCCTCAGCTGGAGGCGCCCCCTGCACCACTATGGGACGCCCCGGCTGTTGGAGGAGCTACAGGAGGGAGTCCTGGAGGAGACCCCGACGACGACGACTCAGACCACAGCACGGAGCCCTCTGAGCCGCAGGAGGCGGAAGGATGGGTCGCCCGACCCATCACCTGTGACGCCGCTCGCGGTTGTCACTTCCACGACGCACTCGACACCTTGTTGCACCGGGCTTTCGATCGGCACACCTGGTCGATCGAGTACCGTTGTGTAGTCTACCAGCACAGTCGCGGGAGGTACCCGGATCGCTGGGAGGCTACCTGCCTAGTTCGCCGTCCAGAGGATGACCTCCGGGGTGCAGAGGCCGTTTCGGAACACTACTCCATCTCCGAGAGAGACACTGCAGAGGCAGCTATGCAGGACGCAGCACGGCGTGCACTATCCCAATACTGTTCTTTGTTCGGTGGGGTGGCCGACGGTCTTAACCTTAGGTACTACCCCCGCCGTCCTACTGGCAGCACAGAGAGTGTGGTTGTCTCACCCGTTGGTGAAGGTAACCCTAGGTTGAGCAGCACAGTCAACCTAGTCGCAGTGCTTAACACCGAGCTGGACCACTCTCTGGACGAGCAGAGCAGGGCTCGAATGGAGATTGTTGGGTTACGTGCTGAGCTGGCAGAGCGCCGCCACCAGGAGGGTGGTTTTCCCGCTCCTGTTGGGACTCAGCACCCTTACCGCTCGCCGCCACGTGGTCACCACACTTATGGTTCCCCTGCCTGTAAGACCAGGATAGATCTGGATCCTTAGATCGTTAGCGTCGGAGTTTGTAATAATCCTTAAGTCAGATGTCCCAGTCTTAGATAGTCAGTTTAGTTCGCTTATCAGTTGCTTCCATTTAGTTTAGTTTGCTTATCAGTTGCTCACATGCTTGTTATGATGAACCTGTGCTGGATTTGAATCTTTGTAATGACTGTAGCCAACATGTGGGTTTCCCCTACAGTTTGGCTTAGCTAGTGAAGTTAATGAAGTCAGTTATTTAGTTGGGAAACCATTTACTTCTACTTTCCTTTCTATCTGAGAAGCTGTGTTGAATCATAATGAGGATCAGTGAAGCTCTTTGTTCACTCAGTGTCATGAAGAATTCTGTATTCCCTTTTCTTATGCTGAAGGATTGTAAGATCAATGCTGATGTATGAATGTCTTCCACAGATGTCTGACAACAGGCGCCGATGCAACAGGCGTGCTCAGCAAGAGCAGCGTGCCCAGCAGGAGGAACATCAGAGGCAGCCTCCCCCACCACCCCCGATGACCGTGGAGCAGATGTTCTTGATGCAGACTCAGGCAGTGCAGGCTATTGGGCAGACTCTGGCGGCCATGCAGCAGGCTCAACAGCAACCTCAACCCCAGATGCAAGTGCAGATGCCCCAGATGCCACAGGATAAGCGTGGCGAGTTTATGAGAGGGCACCCTCCAACCTTCGCCCATTCTGCTGACCCCATGGATGCAGAAGACTGGCTGCGCGCAGTGGAAAGGGAACTGCACACCGCCCAATGTGACGACAGGGAGAAGGTTCTGTATGGTCCCCGCCAGCTAAGGGGAGCAGCCCAGTCCTGGTGGGAGTCCTACCTCGCCACACATGCTGACCCCGAAGCCATCACCTGGGAAGAATTCAGCGAGAGTTTCCGCAGGTACCATGTGCCAGAGGGACTGATGATCGTGAAGAAAGAGGAGTTCTTGGCTCTGAGGCAGGGACCCCTGTCTGTTAGTGAATACAGGGACAAGTTTCTGCAGCTATCTCGTTATGCACCTGAAGATGTCAACACTGATGCTAAAAGGCAGTACAGGTTCATGAGGGGTTTGGTGGATCCCCTGCACTACCAGCTGATGAATCACACCTTCCCCACCTTCCAGCACCTGATCGATAGGGCAATCATGACCGAGAGGAAGCGCAAGGAAATGGAAGATCGGAAGCGTAAGATGAGTGGGCCACAGTCCGGGAGCAACAGCCGCCCCCGCTTCTCAGGAAGTTCATCTCAGCAAGGCAAGTCTGGTCACCCACAGGGATATCAGCATCAGGGTCAGCGCCCGTATCAGCAGCAGTCTCAGAGGCAGTACCCACAGCAGCAACAGTATCGTCAGAACAGCCAGCAGAGAGGTAACCAGTATCAGAAGCAGAACAACCAGGCACCTCGCCTTCCTGCCCCAGCAGCAAATCAGAACAACCAAGCAGCCCCAGCACAAGGAGGAGGCAGAGGATGCTTTCACTGTGGGGAACAAGGCCACTGGGCGATGCAGTGCCCAAAGAAGATGGCGCAGCAGCAGACCAACCCCAATGCTCCAACAAGGCAAGGTGTACTGCAGCAGGCAGCAGGCAATCGTGGCCAAGCGTACAACCATGGAAAGGTGAACCACTTGGAGGCCGAAGCAATCCAGGATGCACCAGATGTGGCAGTAGGTATGTTCTCGGTCGAATCTCATCCCGCAAAAGTGCTATTTGATACTGGTGCAACTCATTCATTTGTCACTGCAATATGGGTAGAAATGCATAACATCTCAGTAGAGGCAATGATGCCGCCCATGAGGATTAATTCGGTTGGTGGCAAAGTGCAAGCAGATAGAGTATGCTCAAATATAAGGGTGGAAATAAGGGGGATGGGTTCCCCAGTGACCTAATAGTAATAGACACCCCTGGGGTAGATGTCATCCTAGGGATGAATTGGTTAATGAAATATGAAGCGAATGTCAGCTGTGACAAGAGGACCATAACATTGAAGTCCCCGTCCGGAGAGGAGGTAGTGGCTGAGCTAAAGATGCCTAAATCAGCGGAGGGAGTTTGTCACCAGATTTCAGTTGATAGTAAGGAGACCAACCCGCTCGAGGCTATCAAGGTTGTGTCGGACTTTCCGGATGTGTTTCCCGAGGAGCTAACGGGCATGCCACCCGAGAGAAAAGTCGAATTTGCCATAGAGCTTATCCCTGGTACCGCCCCCATTTCCAAAAGAGCCTACCGAGTGTCTGGACCAGAATTGGTCGAACTGAAGAAGCAGATAGATGTGTTGTTAGAAAAGGGTTACATCAGACCAAGTACCTCGCCTTGGGCCGCTCCAGTGTTGTTTGTAGAGAAGAAAGGGGGTACCAAAAGGATGTGCATAGATTACAGAGCCCTGAATGAAGTCACCGTTAAGAACAAGTACCCCTTGCCAAGAATAGAAGACCTGTTTGACCAGCTCAGAGGTGCCAGCGTATTCTCGAAGATAGATCTGAGGTCAGGCTACCATCAACTTAGAATCCGACCCTCGGACATACCGAAGACAGCATTCATCACCAAGTATGGGTTATATGAGTTCACAGTTATGTCCTTTGGTTTGACAAATGCGCCAGCCTTCTTTATGTATCTGATGAACAGCGTGTTCATGGACTATCTAGACAAGTTTGTTGTAGTGTTCATCGATGATATTCTTATATATTCTCAAAGTGAGGAAGATCATGTGGAGCATTTGAAGATGGTATTGCAAAGGCTACGAGAGCATCAGCTGTATGCCAAGCTGAGCAAATGCGAGTTCTGGATTCATGAAGTCTTGTTTCTGGGTCACATCATAAACCAAGATGGATTAGCAGTGGATCCAAAGAAAGTAGCAGATATCTTGAACTGGAAAGCACCGAAGGATGTTCATGGGATCAAGAGCTTCATTGGAATGGCCGGATACTATAGGCGTTTCATTGAAGGCTTTTCAAAGATTGCTAGACCAATGACAGCGTTGCTAGCAAAGAAAGTTGAGTTTAAGTGGACCCAAAAGTGTCAAGAAGCATTTGAAGAACTGAAGAATAGATTTACTACAGCACCTGTGTTAGTTCTGCCTGATGTTCACAAGCCATTCTCGGTGTACTGCGATGCTTCTTACACCGGATTGGGATGTGTGCTAATGCAAGAAGGAAGAGTTGTAGCATACTCATCTCGACAGCTGAAGATCCATGAGAAAAATTATCCCACACACGACCTGGAGTTGGCAGCAGTGGTTCATGCGTTAAAGACATGGAGACATTACCTGTATGGGCAGAAGTGCGACATCTACACAGATCATAAAAGTCTGAAGTACATATTCACCCAGTCAGAGTTAAACATGAGGCAGCGAAGATGGTTGGAATTGATCAAAGACTATGAGTTGGAGATACATTACCATCCGGGCAAAGCCAATGTTGTTGCAGATGCTCTAAGCAGGAAGAGTCAAGTTAATATGATGGCCACGTACCCAATGCCATATGAGTTAGCCAAGGAGTTCGACAGACTGAGTCTTGGTTTTCTGAACAGTACGCAAGGAGTAACAGTGGAATTAGAGCCCACCCTAGAGCGGGAGATCAAAGAAGGGCAGAAGGATGATGAAAACATCAACAAGATCCGGCAACTGATCTTAGAAGGAAGAGGCAAAGACTTTCGAGAGGATGAAGAGGGAGTAATATGGTTCAAGGACTGATTGTGTGTTCCCGACATCAAACCTATTCGGGAGCTGATCCTCAAGGAAGCTCATGAGACAGCCTACTCCATACACCCTGGAAGTGAGAAGATGTATCAGGATCTAAAAAGGAGGTTTTGGTGGTATGGCATGAAAAGAGAGATCGCAGAATATGTCGCCATCTGTGATAGCTGTCAAAGAACCAAAGCAGAGCATCAGAGGCCCGCCGGACTGTTGCAGCCATTGCAAATTCCTCAGTGGAAGTGGGATGAGATCGGGATGGATTTTATAGTTGGCTTGCCTCGAACTCGGGCCGGCTATGATTCCATCTGGGTGGTTGTGGACCGCTTAACAAAGGTGGCCCATTTCATACCCGTGAAGACAACATACACCGGAGCAACGTTAGCTGAGTTATACATGTCCCGGATAGTCTGCCTTCATGGTGTGCCGAAGAAGATAGTGTCAGATCGAGGAACACAGTTCACCTCTCATTTTTGGCAGCAGCTACAAGAAGCTTTGGGCACACATTTGAACTTTAGCTCGGCTTATCACCCACAGACGGACGGTCAGACTGAGAGAACCAATCAGATCCTAGAAGATATGCTGAGAGCCTGTGTGTTGCAAGACAAGTAAGGATGGGACAAAAGGTTACCTTATGCAGAATTCTCCTACAACAATAGTTACCAGGCCAGCTTGAAGATGTCACCGTTTCAGGCACTCTATGGACGGAGTTGTAGGACTCCGCTGCATTGGGACCAGCCTAGAGAGAGACAGGTGTTTGGCCCCGACATCTTGCTTGAATCCGAAGAGAATATCAAAATGGTTCGAGAGAACCTGAAGATAGCACAATCAAGACAGCGAAGCTATGCTGACAGAAGGAGAAGGGAATTGAGTTTCGAAGTGGGAGATTACGTCTATCTGAAGGTGTCACCTATCAGAGGAGTCAGAAGGTTCGGAGTTAAAGGCAAGTTAGCACCCCGGTACGTTGGACCATATCAGATTCAAGCAAAGCGTGGAGAAGTGGCCTATCAACTCAACCTACCAGAAAGTTTGTCAGCGGTGCACAATGTGTTCCACGTGTCGCAATTGAAGAAGTGTCTGTGAGTACCAGAAGAACAGTTGCCCGTGGAGGACTTGGAAGTCCAAGAGGATCTGACCTACGTAGAGAAGCCAACGTAGATTCTGGAGTTTGCAGACAGAGTCACCCGAAGAAACACCATCAGAATGTGCAGAGTCAGATGGGGCCACCACTCTGGGGAAGAAGCAACCTGGGAACGAGAAGATGATCTGAAGGCCAAATACCCTGAACTCTTTGCTGACCAACCTCGAATCTCGGGGCGAGATTCTCTTAAGGGGGATAGGTTTGTAACACCCTGAATTTGGGGGTATAAAATTTCTTTGCTCATATTCACAAATTCAGGTGTTACTTCTCTTTTCACACCCTTCCCAATCTCCTCTTTCTCTTTTCTATAGAAGAAAAAGGGATATTTTCTTTGGGTAATTAAAGTCTATTAGACCAAACTCCAAAGGAGTATGTATTGTGACATCATTATAAACCCTAAATTTCACTTTTGCTTGGTGCATAATACTTGGAAGTGCTAATTTGAATTTGTGGCCTATTTAGATTTGAATCAAATAGAGTAAATAAAAGGAAAGGGAAAACAAATGCCAGAATAAAAGAAAAAAGGAAAGAAGCCCACACCCCCCGCCCCCTCGGCCTTTCGGCCCATCCCGCGCGCGCGCCTTCCTCCCCCCTCTTCTTTCTCTGCCCTGGCGGGCCCGCCCGTCAGCGCAGCCGCTTTCCCCGCGTCCGCGCCCGCTTCCCCCGCTCTCTCTGCTCGCGGGCCCGGGCTGTCAGCTCCTCCGTCTCCGCGTAACCGCCGCCCCGAGCTGCGCGTGCCGCGGACTCCGCGCCCACGTCGCGCGTGGAGCTCGCAACCACCTCGCCCTCGGCCACTTGAGCCCGGAGCCTAGCCCACCCTCTCTCCCTCCCTCATTCGTGCACCTGCAGACCTCCCTTCCACCTCCCCCACGCTGCTCGCACGCCAAAACGCTGCCGCCATTAATCGCCGCCGTCCCGAGCCCGTCCCTCTGTCGACGTTGGAGCCCCGCCGTGCCCTCTGTCACGGTGAGCTCCGCCTCGACGTCCGCAACCCGGGACACGCCCCAATTTCCCCTCTCCCTCCCCAATTTCCTCTGCCCGCGCTCACCCGCCGTTCTCTGCGCCGTCGCCGAGGTCCGCCACCGTCGACTCGGGTTACCGCCGCGCCTTCGCCGCCACCGAGGAGTCCCCGGAGTTCGCCTTGAGGTAAGGAACCTCCCCCGCCCTCTCCCTTCCTTTTTATTGCCCCCCGCTGCGCTTAATTCCTCGCTGGAGTCCTTTAGCGCCACCGCCGAGCCATTTCGCCGTGGACCGCCCCCCTCCGGTGCCCCTGTTCCGACCTAGTCCCCACCAGAAGGTTCCCCGCGCCCTCCCCAACCTCCCCGTCCATCCAGGTCGCCCCAAGGACCCGCAGAGCCCCCGCGCCCCTCGTCTCCGGCGAGTTCTCCGCCGCGGGAGCAGGCGCCGCCGCCTCTGCTAGCCGGAGGGGAAGATAGAAGCCGGCCGCCAGATCTCCGCCGTCCAGCTTAGATCGGGCGGCCCTGTTTCAAATAGGCCGAGCCCAATCCTAGCCGTCCGCCTGAGATCCAACGGCCCAGGGCCGTTCCCCCCCCCCCCCCCCCCCCCTCGCACCCCGCCTTCCTGCCATTTGGGCCCCGCCTGTCAACCGTCCGCCCCCGCGCTGCCCGCCCGGCCCCGCCTGTCAGCCGTCTGCGCCCGCGCTGCCCGCCCGGCCCCACCTGTCAGCCACTCATGCCGCCACGCGCTCGCGCGCCTGCCCGCGGATCTAATCTCGGGCGTTGATCCGAGATCCAACGGCCGTAGAAGCCCGATACCCCTTCGCCCGCGCAATTTCTTAAAGAGACCCCTGGCTTTCTGCAAATTGACCCGCCGTCCCTAGATCTTTCCAGTTAGGTCCTCGGACCTTTCATTTAATTCAAAATAAGTATTTAAGGAATATTTTTAACCCCTAATCTTGTAAAATTCATAACTTTGTCATATGAACTCCAAATTAGGTGCTTCAAATTGCAAAATGTTCATAATATTTTTATCTATCTATTTAAACAATGTTTCCCTGCTGTGTTTATGTCCCAATTAATAGTTGATCATTAGGGTAAAATTAATGTTATTGGAACCCTATTTGAGACAAATAGAAGATAGTAGACTTTAATAAAAGTTGGAGCACTTAAGTTTATGGGCTTAAAACCATGTAATGATTTAACTGACTTAGACCTGATTAGTGGATAATGAATCATTTTGTATAGTCATCTACCCTAGACCTAGGGAACACCAGATTGCCAATCCTTTTCTACTGTGAACTTGTGATCTCTCTGCTGCATATGCTTGGTTTACTGCTTTTGTTTGTTATTTCCCAAGTGCATAGAATGAATGATTACTTTACGTAGACAATGGGCAGTTTGTGTTTCCCGAGGAAGTTGCAGAAGAAGTCCCTGATCAATAGTTTGGTGAAGGCAAGTGTCCTCAGTCCCATTATGTCCCATTTACTTTATAATACACTGTCCCGCATACTATGAACAACCTAAGGATTGACTAGCTTTATATTTACCTTATCCTTGATTACCCTTTGGGTTACCATGGTTAACATTTTGCTATTGCCTCAACCTAATCAATGAACATGATGTGACTATTTATGATGCGATACTGTTATCCTGATGATATTGATGAGCTTGTGATACTCTAGGGGGCTCGGGCGGTTTTCCGAGTACCTCTCCGTAAGGACCTGTTCGTTGAGAGACCACCCGGGATAACAGTGCAACCATGAGGGTGAAATGGGATGCCCTTAGCTGATTAATTAGAGGAACTAGAGGTGTAGTTGCTTCGCCGTCGTGCCGTCGATGGGGTCCAGGCACAGTGCTTGCTCTGCCGAGGCTGAGTGCCGAGGTTCTTTCGTTTTGCTTTTTGTTAGTCACTCTCCTGCGGGGAGGGGTACTGTGTTTATCAAACTGGAGAAACCTAACGGGCAGCTATGATCTCTAGGGAATCTTTGTAAAAGCTACGTAGTGATACCCTGCCGGACCACCTAGGTAGTGGTCAATGGGGATTAGCTCTCCCCGGGCAGAAAGGGAATCACGACTCATGGGTAAAGTGTGTGACCTCTGCAGAGGGTAGTGAAACTGATATATCAGCCGTGCTCACGGTTAAGAGCAGCCTTGGGATCCTCTTTGATTAGAGATATTCCGGATACACTTTGGATGATGACTTTAATGATGATGGTTAATGATGGTGACTTTAAGTATGTATTCTAGTATTTCCTCTCTGAGGAGGTACTTTTGGGATTATAACTTGGGTTTCATGATAAAATCTGGCTTCTACTAACAATGAATACTTGACCAACTAAAAGCAACTGCTTTGACCTTAACCCCACATAAAGCTAGTCCATTTCAGCCAAACGGGGCATTTGCTGAGTACGTTGATGTGTACTCATCCTTGCTTTACCACAAAACACCAGGTTGTCCACATTGCAACCACTGCTCAGGAGAAGACGAAGCCGTGGAAGGAGACTTCCAGGAGTTCCAAGACTACGACGAGTTTTAAGTGTGGGTTGGCGGCAACCCCCAGTCAGCTGCCTGTGAAGGCCTTATCTTTACTGCGTTTCGCTTAGCACTTTGATTTATCAGTTAAGTTGATGACTATGTGGATGTCTCTGACTCTGTGATGTAATAAGTTAATACTCTTTTATGTTATTATTCGAGCATTGTGCGATGATGAGTCATTTATGTAATCGCCGTGTACGTGAATTTTTGATCCTGGCACATACATGGTTCGCATTCGGTTTACCTTCCAAAACCGGGTGTGACAGGTTACCCCCTTATGAATATCGCCGACGGGATGATCTCTTTGTATTGCTTCGTGGACTCTTGGGTGAGGCGGTCTTGGGTCCTCATCATTTTCCTTGTCTTGATCATTGGCATCTCCCCCTTGATCATTGTCCTCTTCTTGAAGTGGCTCTTCTAGATCTTTGTTTTCATCATCTTGAGCTTGATCCTCATCTTGGGTTGGTGGAGATGCTTGATTTGAAGATGATGATTGATCTTGTGCATGTGGAGGCTCTTCGGATTCCTTAGGACACACATCCCCAATGGACATGTTCCTTAGCGCGACGCACAAAGCCTCTTCATCATCTAGTTCATCAAGATCAACTTGCTCTACTTGAGAGCCGTTAGTCTCATCAAACACAATGTCACAAGAAACTTCAACTAGTCCAGTGGACTTGTTAAAGACTCTATATGCCCTTATGTTTGAATCATAACCAAGTAAAAAGCTTTCTACAGCCTTAGGAGCAAATTTAGATTTTCTACCTCTTTTAACAAGAATAAAGCATTTTCTACCAAAGACTCTAAAATATGAAACATTGGGCTTTTTACCGGTGAGGAGTTCATACGATGTCTTCTTGAGGATTCGGTGAAGGTAGAGACGGTTGATGGCGTAGCAGGCGGTGTTGACTGCTTCCGCCCAAAACCGGTCCGAAGTCCTATACTCATCAAGCATGGTGCTCGCCATGTCAAGTAGAGTTCTATTCTTCCTCTCCACTACACCATTTTGTTGTGGTGTGTAGGGAGAAGAGAACTCATGCTTGATGCCCTCATCCTCAAGGAAGCCTTCAATTTGAGAGTTCTTGAACTTCGTCCCATTGTCGCTTCTAATCTTTTTGATCCTTAAGTCGAACTCATTTTGAGCCCGCTTCAAGAATCCCTTTAAGGTCTCTTGGGTTTGAGATTTATCCTGCAAAAAGAATACCCAAGTGAAGCGAGAATGATCATCCACAATAACTAGACAGTACTTACTCCCGCCGATACTTATGTAAGCTATCGAGCCGAATAGGTCCATGTGGAGTAGCTCAAGCGGCCTGTTAGTCGTCATGATGTTCTTGTGTGGATGATGAACACCAACTTGCTTCCCTGCTTGACATGCGCTACAAACCCTGTCTTTCTCAAAATGAACATTGGTTAGTCTCAAAATGTGTTCTCCCTTTAGAAGCTTGTGAAGATTCTTCATCCCAACATGGGCTAGTCGGCGATGCTAGAGCCAACCCATGTTAGTCTTAGCAATTAAGCAAGTGTCGAGTTCAGCTCTATTAAAATCAACTAAGTATAGCTGACCCTCTAACACTCCCTTAAATGCTACTGAATCATCACTTCTTCTAAAGACAGTAACACCTATATCCGTAAAAAGACAATTGTAGCCCATTTTGCATAATTGAGAAACAGAAAGCAAGTGGTAATCTAAAGAATCTACAAGAAAAACCTTGGAAATGGAATGGTCAGGTGATATAGCAATTTTACCAAGTCCTTTGACCAAACCTTGATTTTCATCCCCGAATGTGATAGCTCTTTGGGGATCATGGTTTTTCTCGTAGGAGGAGAACATCCTTTTCTCCCCAGTCATGTGGTTTGTGCACCTGCTATCAATGATCCAACTTGAGCCCCCGGATGCATAAATCTACAAAACAAGTTTAGGCCTTGTTCTTAGGTACCCAAACGGTCTTGGGTCCTTTGACATTATACACAAGCACCTTGGGTACCCAAACACAAGTCTTTGACCCCTTGTGTTTGCCCCCAACATATTTGGCAACTACTTTGCCTGATTTGTTAGTGAGCGCATAAGAAGCATCAAAAGTCTTAAATGAAATACTAGGTGAGTGCCCGTGCGTTGCAACAGAAACATATAATATTATGATAACTTATGAACAAATGTGTGTTATACTGTTATGTGAAAATGTTTCGTAATTAATTTATGATCCTAGCCATATATAAATTTTGTTATTTCAATCCAGCTATTTCATCACTGCATTGTAACCAACAGTACCATGCAGACTTCTATACATGATTTTAAAAATGTCATGTCAGCTGCATCATTTAAATGCTATGATTATCACAATAAATTACAAACTCATACAAACATTCAAAAACTACCACAAGGTCTTATAATTCAAACGGATACACCTGATGTGTTTTTTTCTTCTTTACAGCTTGCTTGTTGACAGAAACCCCAAGCATGTCATTAATATCAATAAAATATGCCCGCCAGCACAAGTAATGGTGTGGTTGGATGGGAGGGAGCAAGCATCGAGCTTGATGAAACGAACTCATAAAGCACACATATGTTGCAAATCCATAGAGCATGAGAAGTAAACAAACCTGTAAATCCAAAGGACTATCATCACAAAACTTGCATATCCAACCACCTATTAATGAAAACCACTTAAGAAGGCATTAAAACCACTCATGGACCAAATTTAAAATAAAATCTATTGATTCTCAAAGTCATCAAATTATCATAACCTTAGTCCCTACATTGTAGGAAAGTCATTATGCCATCACTAACTAAACACGGAACATAACTAAGTAAATAGGGGCAAAGAAAAGGTAACATTTCAGACCAAAGATGCAATATTAAATTTTTGCATTGCACCTCATGTGATCAGAATTCAGAACCATAAGTGTGGCACTTGTAAGCTCGCATGTGTGCAACCGAAGGAAATAGTAAACTGTGGAAGAAGTCTCCTTTGAATAACATGCATATACCATGACTATTTAAGATTTGTAAATTTCCATTGCCTTAAACATTTACAATAGTCAAACAAAATATTCTTCTTCACGTGTGCTCTATTGGGAATACACTAAGATTGGATAAAAGATGATCGCTACTTGTCCATGAGCTCGATCTCACTTCATGGTCCAAGCTTTATTTGAGCATGCAGTCTTATCAATGGAGTTGCCCGTATCAATCTTGATGTTGCAGAAATCTATTACACAAATCTAAATGTTAATGTTGAAAAAGAAGAGAAAAATAGAACCATGAGCTCCAAATAATTTAGGACAGCTCAACCTGAACACAACCCTTACAAGGATAGTTGAAGACAAAATCCAAAAGACAAGCACGATCCTCCAAAAGATTGAAATTACCTGCATTGGATGATACAATATTAGTATCAGATAAAAAGGGCCTTGTGTGGAGAACAAGTATCTTAGAAAAACATTTAATGATATCATGGGCAGATAGTTGCGGACGTATTCCCCCCCCCCCCTAAATTGAGATTCAGTAACAAACAAAATAGTTCTTTTACAAGAAAAAAGTAAGGTAACTCTGGCAATCTGCTACAATAAGCAACATAATTTGAAAAATTAGTAAGGCGCTTCCTTTGCTCTGTTGATAACCCAGTAGAACCCTGCTTCCCTACTAATGCATATCTCAGCTGATCAAGCTCTACCAGAGCCATAACCTCCTCGATAAATTCCTGCAAAATAGCTCAAAGTTTGCATTATCTAAAATAACCACTTGCCCCTAGATTAAAAAGAGTTAGTACAAGTGATACTTGTCTTGTTTTTGTACTTATATCTTTCGAAAGTCGTAAGATTGATAAAAATAATTTAACTCTTCAATCAAGTAAACTACTTTATCTTCATGTTGACAAGAAAATTTTAGCTTAGCAAAAAATACATGATGTAATTAATGAAGGTAGACAAATCAATAGATGATATAAACATAATTATTAGAATTAATTTACTCTTAAATAATTACTATCTACCACTCAAAGTATAAGTAGCAACCATGAACTGCTTCTTGTCATTGAGTTGCTTGTTGGCATCATGTAGCAACCATGGGATGAAGTGATAGTAATAATTAATCAGATAGGCCAAATGGTTCCAAAGAACCATGCATTTACATGATAATAAAAAAGTACTTCTCTATGCAGCCAGTGAAGCTTTACTGGCCTCTTTAGGCAAGTCTAACTGTGTTACTTCATTAAATACATTAGATAATTAACACTTAATAGTTAGAAATAACATTAGATAATTAACACTTAATAGTTAGAAATATTGTTGTGCTGCTAAAATGCCAACTATTGTCTGCCATGCATGGATAACAGATCCGTAAAGAAGCATGCCAAGACATAACCGGTAATACAGTTTTGAAGTACCGTTACATAAACAAGCAGATCAATAGATTTAGCTCACACATGTATTTATCACCTAAAATGCTAAACATTTCTTCATTACCAATTACAGTATTGGAGCAAGCTTTCAATTCACATGCAAGCTTACCAATATAGCCAAAGTAAGAACAAACAATTAATTACATTTGGACAGCGGATGTCAGGTCATGTGCAACTTTAAACAATTGGAACTGAGCTCTGTTTTTTAAGATAATCAATAAAGAAAGAAATGCTTATATGGTGAGTTTGTGTTCAGCTTTAGCCAGAAAACACTCAGTCAACACAACAAAACCAGGATGTCTTTCAATTAGTTCAAAGTATTATTGCATTCCAAAAGGTGGTTGCTAATTTTGTATGAGCATGATAAACTGGAAAGCGAATATGAACCTGATTTGATTAGGTATTAAGGCTGCTAGCGAACACTAAAATAACCAAGATGGAGTCCATCTATTACTTTGAACATACATAATGATCGCAACCAAAAGATCTCATTCAAGTACAGAGCGTACGACTTATCAGTAGAACTTTAAGTACAATAGCAATCATTTAAGACAAATGGTAAAATAATTTAACATGAGGTACTCACAGGTAAGGACACAGATCGCCAGAAAGCAAGAGCACCCGTGAGGCCATCACCTACATAGGAGCATGAACAATCCTCCTGCTGAGGCTGACCAGACGAGGGTGGGAACGTCGCTCACTTCTCGAGGCCTTTCTTCACCTCCAAGCTGATCAACTTAGAGAAACCCGTACATATCTGAGCATCCAAGGGAGCACTGCCGTCCCCTGTGGCTTCACAGGTTTCATCAACTGAATTGCAGAGAAATGGAATATCGGCACGGGTCGGAGGGTCATCAGCAGAAGTCACTACTGGCACTCCTTCAGGACCATTACTGCCCGCCATGGCTCCACAAGCTTCATCGGCGCAGTGCTTCTCTGGCAGAAGCTGAATACCAGCGCTGGTAGTAGATGTCACTACCGACGCTCCCTCGAGACCACAGGAACCACCGTCCATAAAGTGACTGGTTTAGCACTTGCAGAGACGCAGAGTGATACAACAACACAGCAAACGTACAACCACGCTGCGCTACTGATGCTACAGAAACATGGACAAGAACAGATGTAGCTGTTATTCCTCCTTAATCCTCATAGACATACCACATACATCCAGATTTAGATGCTAATGCTAAGTGCCAGAGATGCAATCGTGAAGGTGAACGAACTCCAGGCATAGCCGCATAGCAAAGGCCGATCCTGAGTGGCACGAATTAAGCTTGTGGTAGACTAATACAGTACTACGGTAGTATATTCGCTATACATACATTAACCATAACAAGAGAAGGGGTATCCAGGATGCTACCTGACCCGTAACAGCGTAGATCCGATCTCGGAAGCGATCCAGACAAATCCGATCCAATAGAAGACGACAGCGAAAACGGCAAACAAGTCGGCGTGCAGCACGAAATCACAGGCGCGAGCAACGATTGAAGGCGAATACTCTTGTGGCAGCAGGAGCAGAGCAGCAACGGGGAGAAGTAGAAATGGAAGAGGTAAGGGTAGAGACAGGTAGATCAGGGTGGGGAGCGGGCGGGGACAAGCATTAGGAGGACGAGGTGGGGATTGGGCACGCCAAGACCAAGGCTTGAGGCGGTGCGCGCAGGTGGAGGGGGACGAGAGCGCGTCATCGCGGGGGAGAAGGCGCGGGGACGAGCAGCAGCAGCAGCCCTGCACGCACGCGCCACCTCATCCTCGTCGTCGCCGAAAACCGAAGCAGCGGCGCGGGACGGCGAGCGCGCCGAGGCGAGGTGGAACTTACAGGCGCGGGAGGGGAGAAGGGGAGGAAGAGGTGGCGTCTGGGTTGGCGATAGCGCATGGCGGGAGGCGGTCGGGAGTGGGAGGAGGAGCAGGCGGGGGGCGATGCAGTGCATGACGGGAGGTGTGGTGCTTCGGGGTGGAAGAGCTGGGGAGGGGGATCGCGGGGAGATGAGCACGGGATCTGGGAGTTGATTGCGGGGGCTGCCGCAGCGACGCCATCGATGGAAAGGAGTGCTGCGGGCGGGCGGGCGCTCAGGGCAGAACCGTGCACCACAGCCAATGTGGACGTCTACAATAGACACTTATGTAGTAGTAGAGATTAAGTTCATTTGATGCTATAGGAGATTTCTTTTTAGGCAATTTAACATGGGTTGATTGCCTAGAGCTAGATGCCTCACTCTTATACATAAAAGCATGATGAGAGCCAGAGTGGGACTTCCTAGAATGAATTCTCCTAATTTTGTGTTCGGGATAACTGGCAGGGTATAAAATGTAACCCTCGTTATCCTGAACCATGGGAGCCTTACCCTTAACAAAATTAGACAATTTCTTAGGGGCACTAAGCTTGACATTGCCTCCCTGTTGGAAGCCAATGCCATCCTTAATGCCAGGGTGTCTCCCACTATAGAGCATACTTCTAGCAAATTTAAATTTTTATTTTCTAAGTCATGCTCATTAATTTTGGCACTAAGTTGAGCTATGTGATCATTTTGTTGTTTAATTAAAGCTAGGTGATCATGAATAGCATCAACATTAATATCTCTACATCTAGTACAAATAGTAACATGCTCAATGGTAGATGTAGAGGGTTTGCAAACATTTAATTCATCAATCTTAGCATGTAACAAAATATTTTCATTTCTAAGATTGGAAATAACATCATTGCAAACATTTAAATCTTTAGCCTTAGCAATTAATTTTTTTATTCTCAATTTTAAGGCTAGAAAGAGATGCATTCAATTTGTCAATCTTAGTAATCAAACTAGCATTATCATTTCTAAGACTAACAATTGAATCATCACAAACATCTAACTTATCAACCTTAGCAATTAATTTGGCATTTTCATTTCTAAGTTTGAGATAACATCATGGCAAGTGCTTAGCTCACTAGTCAATTTTTCACACTTTTCTACTTCCTGAGCATAAGCATTTTTAACCTTAACATGCTTCTTATTTTCTTTAATTAGGAAGTCCTCTTGGCTATCCAAGAGTTCATCCTTCTCATGAATAGCTCCTATTAATTCATTTAATTTTTCCTTTTGTTGCATGTTGAGGTTGGCAAAAAGGGCAAGCAAGTTATATTCATCATCACTAGAGTTTTCTTCATCACTAGATGTTGCATATTTAGTGGAGGCTCTAGATTTTACCTTCTTTTTGCCGTCCTTTGCCATGAGGCACTTGTCGCTTTGAAGGCAACGGGTTGCACCTCGGGTGTGGAGGTGGCGCCCCGCTTGATGATTTGTTTGGAGCCTTTGATCATCAACTCAAAGCTCACAAACTTCCCTATTACCTACTCGGGAGACATTAGCTTATATCTAGGATCACCATGAATTAATTGAACTTGTGTAGGATTAAGAAAAACGAGTGATCTTAGAATAACCTTGACCATTTCATGGTCATCCCATTTGGTGCTCCCGAGGTTGCGCACTTGGTTCACCAAGGTCTTGAGCCGGTTGTACATGGCTTGTTGCTCCTCTCCTTGGTTGAACATAAATCGATCGAGCTCCCCCTTGATCGTTTCCTGCTTAGTGATCTTGGTCACCTCGTCTCCTTCGTGTGCGGTCTTGAGCACGTCCCAAATATCCTTGGCACTCTTCAACCCTTGCACCTTATTATACTCCTCTCGACTTAGAGAGGCGAGGAGTATAGTAGTGGCTTGGAAGTTGAAGTGTCGGATTTGGGCTACCTCGTCCGAGTCATAGCATTCATCCCCCACGGATGGTTCCTGTGCACCAAACTCAACAATGTCCCAAATGCTAGCGTGGAGTGAGGTTAGATGGTGCCTCATTTTATCACTCCACATACAATAATCTTCACCGTTAAAAATCGGTGGTTTGCCTAGTGGGACGGAAAGTAAAGGAGTGTGTTTGGAAATGCGAGGATAGCGTAAGGGGATCTTACTAAACTTCTTGCGCTCATAGCGCTTAGAAGTGACGGACGCCGCGTCGGAGCCGGAGGTGGAAGGCGACGAAAAGTCGGTCTCGTAGTAGACCACCTTCTTCATTTTCTTCTTCTTGTCGCCACTCCGGTGTGACTTGACGCGGGGAGGTGATTCCTCCCGTTTGTTGCCGGACTCTCCCGATGGAGCTTTCCCGTGGCTTGTGGCGGGCTTCTCGTCGGTCACCATCTCCTTCTTGGCGTGAGCTCCGGACATAACTTCGAGCGGTTAGGCTCTAATAAAGTACCAGGCTCTGATACCAATTGAAAGTCGCCTAGAGGGGGGTGAATAGGCAAATCTGAAATTTATAAAGTTTAAGCATAACTACAAGTCGGGGTTAGCATTAGAAATATAATCGAGTCTGAAAGAGAAGGCAAAAAACAAATCTCAAGCAAATAAGACGGATGACACGGTGATTTATTTTACCGAGGTTCGGTTCTTGCAAACCTACTCCCCGTTGAGGCGGTCACAAAGACCGGGTCTCTTTCAACCCTTTCCCTCTCTCAAACGGTCACTTAGACCGAGTGAGCTTCTCTTCTCAATCAATTGGGACACTTAGTCCCTACAAGGACCACCACACAATTGGTGTCTCTTGCTTTGATTACAAAGAACTTGGGAACAAGAATAGAGGAAGAAGAAAAGCGATCCAAGCGCAAGAGCTCAAAAGAACACGGCAAAACTCTCTCTTCTAGTCACTATTACTTTGAGTGGAATTGGGACTTGGAGAGATTTTGATTCACTCTATTTGTGTCTTGTATTGAATGCACTAGTTCTTGTATTGAGTGTGTTGGCTGAAAACTTGGATGCCTTGAAGTGTGGTGGTTGGGGGTATTTATAGCCCCAACCACCAAAGTGGCCGTTGGGGAAGTCTGCTGTCGACGGGCGCACCGGACACTGTCCGGTGCGCTAGTCACGTCACCCAACCGTTAGGGTTCGACCGTTGGAGCTCTGACAAGTGGGGCCACTGGACAGTCTGGTGGTGCACCGAACAGTCACTGTTCACTGTCCGGTGCGCCTTCTGGCGCCTGCTCTGACTCTGCGCGCGCAGTCGTGCACTGTTCACGCATTGTTCACTTTTGCAGACGACCGTTGGTGCTGATAGCCATTGCTCCGCTTGGCACACCGGACAGTCTGGTGCTACACCGGACAGTCCGATGAATTATAGCGGAGTGGCTCCCAGAAAACCCGAAGGTGGCAAGTTTGGAGTTGATCTCCCTGGTGCACCGGACACTGTGTCCGGTGGTGTACCGGACACTGTCCGGTGGTGTACCGGACAGTCCGGTGCGCCAGACCAGGGCTGTCTTCGGTGTCTTTTGCTCTTTTTATTTGAACCATTTCTTGGACTTTTTATTGGTTTGTGTTGAACCTTTGGCACCTGTAGAATTTATAATTTAGAGCAAACTAGTTAGTCCAATTATTTGTGTTCGGCAATTCAACCACCAAAATCATTTAGTAAGAGGTGTGAACATATTTCCCTTTCACTGGGCCTAGAGTCATCATAATTATTCAGAATCCTGTCTGGTATCTATATCACAGTTTGGAACATTGTTGAGTTGAAAAGCTCGAGATAAGATACATACAAAGTGACGGGGAACGCCCAGGGAGTATGACTCCACAAAGCATCCATCCAAGAAATTGCCAAGATTGAAGAATACCTGTTTCAGATGGCCCTTCATGTTGTACTCGGGTCTCTCCAATCCGTAGAGCCGAGAAGGGTCGGTTGGACCCCCCTACTCCAAGGATTATATATTTTTTGCAAACTATATCAGGCTATTCCGGTCGTTATAAAAAATTATAGTATGTTAGGTTATCTCTAGCAGATCGTGCATATAGTCACGCAAAAGACTATTTTGCACTACAGGCTATAATATTTATAAAATAAAGTTTAAAATAGAAGATGAGTAAACTACTGGTGACAGTCTTATAGAGGGCCACTAACTCAACGACCCACAAACTCAAATAATTGATTTGACTTGCTAAAGCTGTCCAACGTCACCTAAATTTCATCCTCTAAAGTACTCTCTCATTTTTATTTGACGCTTTTTAGTTAAAAAATGAACTAGTCGACATCAAATATTTAAGAATGAAAGTAGTAATATTCTCTTTTTTTACAACACCTTTTAAAAGTTTTCGTCCTTTAAAACTTCACCTCCAGCAACTGTCTCTAAATTCGGTTTCTATATCTACAGTAATATCTGAATTCATGAACTACACTGTTTTTTCTCTGTTTTGCATAATCAAAACTTATATATTGTGCGTATTAAAAAACTAGACATATATTTGAATGATACTGTACTCATCGTCGGTCAATTAGCAAATCAATTAACCGGGATGTTGCACAATATATTTATCCTTTTTCGTTCACCCAAACAAAAAAAGCTTGTGTGTGCCGAACTTGAATTATGGAGTACTTAAAACAATTTCACCCACATTACTAATCATATTAAGGTAGCAAAATGTGTGCGGAGTAATGTAGAACTACAACATTGACGCATGAATGAGGTCTGCCGTTCTCCACATTGTCATCCACAGATGTGAAATAAGGAAGTTCAAACATAAATAAAAAAAAACCATGACAACAAGCAACCACTTTACAGTTAACTGAAACAAGTTCTGAAGTATCGAGACCCATCACGGACATGATGAATAGAAGCACAGATAGACAGTGACATAATTTGAGCATAAGTTGGTGTCTCACTGTCACTGCTGCTCCATGAAGCCATTGGCTCATCATCCATTAAACAAATGAACCCAACAAAAGAAAAGAACAAGAAAAAGAATACATGTTACTTTATCGTCCACCACACTATTTAAATATTAAAAATGATGAACTGATGACAAATCAGTTAAAAGCAGTGCCACCAACAGAGCACCCCCAGCACATTGCAGAGCGACAGAGTTCTCTGATAAAATAAACAACACATACGGCAAAAACTACCACAAACACAGGCATGAACTACCACAAATATTGGTGTTTTTTATACTAACTTGGTCAATGTAACACATGTGAGAACTATAGGGATTTCTGGTTTGGTGTACATAGGAGCTAAACTTTGGCCGTTTTGAACAAGTTAGCCCATCAAAATTCTGCTAATGATTCATTTTCTCTACTTATTCTTCGCCTTCTCATCTAAGAACTGCTTCAACATCAGAATTTGAGTGTCCCTTGACCCTTGCTGCATGAAACAAAAATGGAAATAAGCAAATACTGTGACACCTAAACCAACTTAGTTGGTATCAAATAAATATAGAAGACAAGGGGGAAAACTGTTGGAATAAAGGACCACTGAATCTCATAAATCATGATGCATGCTGACAGTATGTGAGTGTGGGAAGATGCTCAAGTTGTTGCTCAGTTCAGTTCAGCTCGTGTGTACCTGATGAGTGAGAAAGGGGCCAATCTCCTGTGAACACCTGACCCATGGTGAAGAATGTCTGAAACAAGCATGAAAGAACTTACCCGTAGTGGCTTGCTTCATGATGTTTAGTGGCCATGATACCACATAAGGGTTGGTGTAACAACTGTACATTTCAAACAGATGATATTTTCATCATTCCTTATACATGAAAATACGGACCGTCTTGTATTCTAGAGGTCCTCTTGCCATCTGACAAAATTATCAAGATGCCTAACAAAGATAACTTATGTTACAGGAAAATTCCTTAAATCTGCTTGAAATCTTAATCAATGGACTGAGCTCCTTTTCACGGTTCCAGAAAATTATCCTTGATTATAAACCTCCTAGAGCATATGCATGCAAGCACATTTTGGCCAAAATTTCTTCATTCTACTCATGCAGATGGAAGGCATAAAGGCCTTGAGCACAGCTGAACATTCAATGTAGAAAAAGGGACATAATGTGGCTTATTCTATGTCAATGAAAGAATCAATTATAATAATATGTACGTACTCCTCAAATTGACGAAGAAATGAGAGGATATACCCTAGTTTTATTAGCACAAAAAGGGAATTCCTTCACGGTGCCCGGCATCGGACCAAAAGCTACGCATCTGAAGTTTGTTTAGTAAATGACAAATTAATCATTAAAACACTCCTAACCCATTGCCAGCAAAAAAAAAAGGAACGATAGACTAAGGGTGTGTTTGGTTGAGGAGCAGAGGGGAATAGAACGGTTTCATTCTTATTTTTTTTTTATGTTTGGTTTCCAACGGAGTAGAGCAGAACGGTTCGTAGAGTCTATATATGGCAAATATTTGGAATGATCTCGCTCCACCAAAACGACCAGACGCGAGCGCTCTCCTCCATCTTTTCCACTCCACACTCATATGGCTCTCCAACCAAACAATGAACGGAGCGGTCCCGCTCTATTCTACTCTTCAACCAAACAAAAAATGGAGCGGTTCCGTCTTACTTGCCAAACACATAATGAAATGGCTCGATTCTTAGAAACTAGAATGGAGCCACTCTATCCCAGTTGACTCCCCAACCAAACACACCCTAAGATCCCCTGAACCAAGGGTTATTCTATGAACAAATCTGGGGAAAACAGAGAAATCAAACGGAACAGGGAAAGGAGAATGCTTCATTCACAATCGCCGGCTTGGATTCGGGACCGTCGACCAAATCGAGGACGAAGACGACATCAGCGCCGGGCTTTGCTTCCTTTTCTCGGCACCGAGTTTGGAGGACAAAACAGACGGGCGGATGCGTTTGGCGATGGCGACCTTGGGACAAATAGTCGGTGGAGTTGGTCGTTGCTGCTGGCTTGCGCTCACGAGGACCTCCACCGTTGGCTCGGGTTTTGCAGGGATTCCACCCGAGATGGGCGTCCGTCGCCGGAACCGCCCGACTCCGGCCGTATAGAGCCCAGCTTCGCGTCCAAGTCCGACAAAGCACACTGGGAACAAACAGGCGGCGCAGGGAGACAGTTGCAACAAGAAGGGAGAACGAGAGGGAAGGTTCTGCCCTGCCGTGGGAGATATAAGCAGCCAACGTGTAGCGGACGCCCGAGATCCACCACATTTAGCGTCTCTTTCACATATGGCAAAATTTAGGGCTCCTTTTGGCGTGCATTGCTGGAGGCGTACAGGATGACATCGTCCGCTAAATTTAGCGAACAAGACCCTTTTACAGGGTGTTGTTGGAGACAGACCGCGAGCTTGTGTGAGTGTGTGAGAAACAAGTTTCTTGCAAAAGAAGCCCTAGTTCGCGGCCTACCTTCTGGGGTTTATTGATATGGTGGAGGAACCGTTTCAGCTTGTACATGTTTGTGCCGAATCCAACATCGATCGTCGCTCTGAGCCCTAAATTAACATAGGAATTACGAAAGGATACTCAAACAATTCAGCTGTCTATATCTTAATAATCAGCCAAGCCGCTTGTTAAGATATAGGCAACTTGGGAGCATCACCAATGCTCAACACTTGATTCAAAGGAATAATTGCACATACCTAAATTTCACTGAGATTAATACCACATCCTTCGAAGGGGGCTGTTGAAAAAACTAATCCTTCATTCATTTTAGATCAAAAGATGAAAATTTATACAGAACAGGATATCCTAAGACAAGCAATGAAAATAGAACTGAGGCAAAATTACTACCACACCTATGGCGAATGACAACCTCACGTCCTCACCAGCCTCCAGGCTCCAGCGAGGGGCTAAACTGCCCTTAGCAATCTTCTCCAGCGAGGAAGTATTATTATTAACCACAAAACCTGACACAGCAGTCAGCAGCTATGTCATATTGTAGGGCTTGCAACAGCAAGCCCTAGCTAGGTGCTTCTTACTTCCGCCGGCCCTCAAGCACCTTCTTCAACTCCTCACTTGCTTCATTTGAGGCCAGTTTCGTCCCACTGTCTACCAATTCCTTCGCATTGATGTGGAAATGGCGATCTGGTTTCGACACTAAAGAATGTTGTTGAGGTGGCACTGCTGTTGGCAGCTTACGATCATCGCCTTTGCCGGCTCCAATCTCTGCACGCAAGTCCTCGACTGCACGACGCAGCATTGTGTTCTCCACATTCAGCTTATCCAGTTGCCTCTTCATGAGTGAGAACTCTTCATCCTCAGCTGCCGGTGGTGTGTCTTTCTTCCTCTTCTTGTCCGCTTCAGACTGTGAAGGCACCTTGGGCGTGTGCTCGATGGTGATCTTGTTCATCACCAGCAGCGGCAGCTTGCTGATGGCGAGGCTCCCAGCCTTGCGCCCGTACCCGTTGTCTGCAAGCGTGGCCTTGATCTCCGGCGGCACGCGCAGCCCCCACTGGAACCGCAGGCTCGCTTTACTCCACATTGGCAGCACGCTCCTGGTCGTGAGCCGCATCCCGGACAGCAGCGCGCCCACGCCGCCGCCGTCCGTCCCGGTGGCGGCCGCCACGTTCGCCCCGAATACATTCCCGGCGAAGGAGAAGCCGTTACCGTGTGCTTCGCAGTCGTGGTCGTCGCCGTTGGTGGTGAGGTCGACCATCTTGATCGCTAGAGGGGGCGGAGTGGATGTGGGCGGCGGTGTCGGCGGGGAGCGGACGGAGCTGGCGACGGCGAAGTCCCCGATCCGGGGCTTGAAGAGGAGCGAGAAGGCGGGCGGGTTGGAGGAGGTGAGGTTGAATTCGGCGGCGAGGGCGAATGGGGCGCGGGCAGGGGACCCCAGCGGCCCCAGCCCCGTGCGGACGGAGAGGGCGAAAGGCTGGAGGGGTTCGTTGGGGCGGTACGAGAGGCGGAGCGACGGACCCGAGGGGAAGGCGGTGGAGAGGTCGAAGCGGAGGTCCTTGGCGTCTCCCCCCGCCGCGAGGCCCGAGAGGAAGGGCAGCCCCAGCACGCCAATCGGCACCTTGGCGCGCAGCAGCGGTCGGTCGTCGTCGCGGAACTTGATCGACGCCTTCATGGCGGGCGGATGGGCGGCTAGGGTTAGCCTATATTGGATTTAGGATTTGCCGGGTTGGGGAGGTTCGATGGTGGTGGGGATTTGAAGTCTGGAGGCAAGGGAATTGGCGGCAGAAATTACGCCACCATGGGGTCCGGGGAGGCGGCCGCGGCGGAGGTCATGGAGAGGACTGACTGGGATGGGGGAGAGTGAAGAGGACGGAGGAGGTGGAAGCGGGATTGCATTGGGTATCGAGCTTGCCGGACCGTTTGTTTTCACCTTTTACTGTGTCGCTGCCTTTTTTTTTCCACGCAAGACGCAACAGTAAAATGCTGCTGTTTGGGCCTAGTCACCCTTTTTTCAGTGATTGATTCCTGAATCAGATGGCCCGCGTCCAAACAATGTCCGTTCTACTAGCCTGCTGTATGAAAAGCCATAGAAGGGCTGGTAAATGTAAATCATAGGCCAGCTTTTATAAAGTTGGGCTAAGGCCATACTATAGGTTTTTGCTTAGTTTAAATGTCGTTTCTTTTCTTCCATAAAAAAATCATCACCCTATTTGCAAAACTCCATTCAATTCAACATTTATTTTTAGCAGACGGGATTATGCTCGTATTTCATTGAGAAGGTAGAAAATTTACAAGGCTCAGCCTATTGCCGAGCGAGTTGCTCGCCTATAGACTGTCGGCACACACTGAGACACTAAAAATGAACCAAGTTGTGGCGTTTATACCAAAGCTCTCAGTCAACTCGACGCCATGAGAACGTCGACAACATTGCAAACCCCACATGTAACCGACAGTTTTCTTCTTCCATGACCAACTTAATGAGTTTCGCTAGTGTTGCCCATCTTCATTGAAAACTCGGTTATTCCTTTCTTTCCAAGCAGGGCTGGTCCTAGCATTTTGGAGATAAACTGCTGAAGGAACATTAACTCCATATACAAGTCTTTGTTGTTGACATCAAAATGTTGACATTCTTTAGTGTTGTCTCAAGTTGAGTATAAGAAGAAACTAAACTTTTGTTATCTAAAGACCACAACTTAAGTGAAGTAAAAAAAATCGAAGATTTTCTCATACCCCTGATATTGTTCGAACCTTATAGTCATTATAGTAATAACTTGATCATCAACAAACAAAAAAAATCAAACCTTGTAGCATGAATTTGGGCCCCCCAAAAAATTTAGGGGCCTTATGCCATCGATTCTTGTGTTGTGCAAGGGACCGGACCGCTGCCACTAATGGACTAGATGTCTGAAGATGATGACATGAGGCACTCAAGCCCTGCCTAACACAGAACCCAACACCAAACTTCTCAAGTAAAGATGCAACTGAGTAACAAGTGATATGTCGTCTCACTTTGTTGATTGTAAAGGGCGCACTTATCACCATATTGAAGCCCATGTCGCTTATGATGATCCTCAGCCCAAAGTCTTATGCATTACGATCGTGAAGAAAATTTAACCTTCGATGGATTCGCAACTCTCCAAATCTCCTTGGTGTCAATCATGGAGGTCTAGAGAAATGGGTTTACAACAGGCTAGCATAAATACCACGTTCAACCAAGATGACATGCAAGTACAAGATCATTGGTTGTTACCACTAGACATGCAACATAGTGGAAGAAGAGCACGGCGACATAGTGGAAGTAACTGTACATCATTGCATACCAGCAACAACAACATGTAAGTGTGCTCCTCATGTTTGTTGTTGATCAACATCTTAGCAATAGTTGCAATATCTCCATGGAATCCATATCATTCGAATGAAACGTTGTGACGCCACATGCGCAGTGAGAGTAAAGGCAGTGATATCTTGGGCACCTGTAACTACAGGGAGAGAGGTAATGGCTAGAATGTTTCTCTCTTCAATCACGTCAACTCCTTTATATATAGACCCCCTAGTAAAGTGCTTTTACCCTAAAAGCCTAGCGATGTTCTCATATATCATACTTACTTATTGGGTATATCAATAATCTGTCCTTGTAGTTGTTAATCGTTTGTTCAACTGTTCCAACCCCTTAAATGTGTACGTGTTTGGTTCATGTGTAGATGACCATGATCAAAACCCATTTTGAGTCCATCAATCAATAGCAGCACCAAGCAACATATATTGAATCTCATGTACACATAAAGATCATATGACTCGAACCTTGATATACACACGTCTTAATTCTTTTGCCATACGATATATGTCAAACTCAAGGCAAGATTTGTACCACTCCTATAATAGTTCAATACTTCACTCGATCTTATAGTGGATTATCACTTAGGCTCCAAGCCCAAGTAGTTCAAGAAAAAAGGAAAATATTGAATGAAAATATCATAGGAAATTAGTCACGGGTCTGTGGAGACCTACTAGCAATGCTTCTTTCCCAAAACACCTAACATAATAGGTCTATCATGCATGCAAATAATTACACATGTATTATCAACATTGACTGTGCAATCATCATATCGCATGTCTCAAGGATCATGCAAGTCATGCGACGCTTTGAATTCCACACCTGATAGTTGAGAGAGGGAATTGAGGGCTTTATGTATGTGTGTGCAATTTTCACTATTTGGTTTTCTCACACGATCCAATGCTCTTGCCTAGTATTCCCTTCTTCCCCTAGTCTTCTTCCGTCAGCTGTTATCGTTCCCTCTTATCTGTCGGCACAATCGCAGTGGTCGTGACCTCCACTCTTGAACTACTACCACATGGTAGGGTCCTCAACCAAGAAAGTTTAGACATGGTGAGCAAGCTCCTCGAGTGGGTCATGCTACTGGCGTCCAACAATGTTTGCTCAATGATGAATCTGATGTAGACTCTAAAGGATATGAAGGAGTACACCATCTCCTTCTCCCATTTGATGGTGGAAATGAACTTCCCATTTTCGAGATTCTTTCTTTACATCCTCAACTTCTATGGTCTCTAGGTTAGGCATCTTACAGTGCACTCCATCCTTGCCCTCTTGACCTTTGCATATCTATGTGAAACATTCGTGGGGGTGAGGCCCTATATTGGCCTTTTTTGTCATTTCTTCGTTCTCTGGGCGTTGAACAACTAGAACTTCGAGAAAGCCTACTTCTAGCTCTGCTAGGAGCCATGCTCCCGACTACCTTATGTCGTGATGAACCTCTCTATAAATGAGAGCACTAGAGGGAGTCATGGATCTATGTCACCATCAAGCTCTAGGCATGTCTATAGATGTCGACAGGGGAGCCAAGGCTAACAATGATGACATTGCTAGTGCATTTTATGTAAGGTTACCATGGAAGTATGTTTCTATCTTCTCACTCAAACATTTACAATCTTGAATCGAACCTAACTAATCCTAAAATTTCTAATTCGAAAAACCATATACCTCATCCGATGATCTAACAACGCTGCTATGTTAACACCTGGTAGCTCCGCCTACGTGGGCCATCCTCTTGCTTGTGCTGCTGCTCGCCTACACATACGGGTATATATGTCCAAATGGTCTAGGTCTATTGGGCAACCCATGGCCCAGCATAGTTTAACCTAACCCAAGCACGACCAAGCCCGTTGTCCACCAGATCCATGTCGATCTAATCCGATCACTGCACCATGTCTGGGCCTTAGGTGTAGCACAACCTAGTTTTATTCCCTAATTTTCAATTAAAATATCTATATTACTTGAGCATAGAGTATAAAACATAAAAATGTGTGTTATGTTAACTAAACGGGTGTGAATGGGGATTTAAAATCCCTCCGTTCTCAATGACCTAGTTTTATTTTTCCCCATTTATACATGTTATTACTTAACCAAATACTCGCTCCGTTCTTTTTTATTTGTTATGGTTCCCGTATTTGGCAATTTACAGACTAAAATGGAATAAAATTGAGATGATAAAATTAGTCCCTAGAAAACAAACACCCCCTAACTCCCACTGCAAGCTGTTCTAGCTGTCCAGTTTTTTATAAACAAGACAGTCTTGGCATAAGTATCCGCTATTCTATTTAACAACATTCCATGATTTCCTGTACAAGAAAAAAAGAATACAAATTGAACCAAATAAGGGTTTTGCAAGACTATGTGGCTTATATTTAGCCCAACACTGGCCACGGAGCATGTGTTGGTCCAGTTCAGTGCTTGTTCATTTCTCATTACTTCGCCTTGGAAAAACGGAGGCACCTATACTTCTCACCACTGATGGTGATCTCAAGGGCTCCATCTTGGTTGTCTTGGCTGGAGGCTGTTCCCATGCGAACGCTCTTTTCCTTCTCCAAATTCTCCTTTTCCATCTTCAGCCTGGCTTCTTGTCGTGCAATCTCAGTGTTAGACAGCTACTCTTAGTAGGCTATCAGCAGTTATAGAAACCCATCCCAGGATATCAATCTTGTGGTTCCTTGCCCGATTACCCAGATACAATTTCTATAAACTGGGTATGTTTGTGGCTATATATTGTAACATGTTGATTCTAATCAAGCCGGTGTATTCAACTAAATACTCGCGTCTTCATGGTATAAAAGAAGGCTACGTTCTTCACCTATCCCACCCTCCGCATCCCTCTTCTAGCCATGGCCGCCGAAGCCCCCAGCGATGCCGACATCGTCGCTCGTCGTGCCGCTGACGCCCGACGCTCTACTGACGAACTTCGTGCCGTCGAGGACCGCCGTATCCAGCAAGAGGCTACTGACGTCGCCCATCATCGATCTACTGAGACAGTCGTTGCACTCCAAGCCCGCGCAGATGTCGCGGCCGCTACCGCTGCCGAGCGTCGCCACCTTGCTGCCGATGTCACCCGCCACGAGCAGGCCCTCGCCGTGGCTCGCCAACGCCTTGAGACCGCCTACGCAGCCGTCGACGGTGAGATCGAGAACGATGAAGTCCCAGCCGCCGATGCACAGGGCAGGGACGCGCATCGCGACGGTTCCGACCCTGACCCTGTCGCTGTGCTCCATGCTCAGGCTCTCGGCATCCTCAACATCCGTGGCCTCGTTCCAGTCGTCCTCGACCTTGCGACGCCATCCTTCTCCAAGTGGTGCCGCCTCTTCCTCCTCGTCCTCGGCAAGTACGCCCTTGCCGACCACGTGCAGTGCAATGCCTCCTTCCCCGACGTCGCTCACTGGGTCCGGATGGACCTCCATGTTCTCTCCTGGCTCTACGGCTCCATCTCGCCCGAGCTCTATGAGATCGTCACCACCACCGCCCCCACAGCCCGTACGATGTGGTTGGCTCTCGAGGAGCAGTTCATGGGCAATTGGGAGACTCGCATCGTCCTCGTCGACACTGAGTTCCACACCCTCTGCCAAGGCGCCCTCTCCGTCTCCGACTACTGCCGACGGATGAAAACCCTTGCCGACTCCTTGGTCGAGCTCCGTGAGCCCATCTCTGACCGGTTGCTCACCATCAACCTTCTACGCGGCCTCAACGACCACTTCGCTAACCTGCGCTCGTACTTGATGCGTCAGCGCCCCTTCCCACCGTTCGTCGAGGTTCGCTCTGAGCTCCTTCTCGAAGAGCTCTCCATGGGACCGGCCGCCACCTCCACGGCTCCATCTGCTCTCGTCGCCTCTGCACCGACCTCCACGCCCGGCACCGCCACTGCGCTCGCCTCAGGCCCTCCTCCTACCCAAGCCAGTGGAGGCTACATCCGCCGCCGTCGGAAAGGAAAGACCATCGGCGGATCTGGTCCATCCAACCCTAGTGACGCTCGCGGTGTCCCTGGCGACGCCTGTGGCCAGGCCACGCCTCCTCAAGGCAGCTGGCCCAGCCTTTACAACCCCTGGACCGGCAACATTCAGATGTGGCCTGGTCCAGTCCAGGGGCACCGGCCAGCCTACCCCACCTCCCACCAGGCGCTCGTGGGTGGGCTTCCTAGCGTGCTTGGGCCTTCCTCGCCTGCTCCCACCGGTTGGGCCCCGCTCTCCTGGCCCACGGCCAACACGCCCGCCTGGACTACTCCAGCCCCGGCTGCCCCTTGGGCCATCCAGCAGGCCTCGCCAACCCAATAGCAGGTTGCTCCTGGTCCCTTTGGCCCATGGGACTAGCACACTTTAGCAGGTGCTTTCAACACCATGACACTCACCCCGCCAACCGGTGAATGGTACATGGACTCCGGCGCCACCGCTCATATGGCCTCCACCTCCAGTATCCTGACTCATTGTCACCCCCCTTCCTCTTCCACTCCTTCTTCAATTATTGTCGACAATGGGACTTCCTTGCCCGTTGTCTCCATGGGCTCCACACATATGGGTCCTCTCCACCTTAATAATGTGCTTGTCTCACCGTCTATTATCAAAAACCTTGTCTCTGTTCGTCAATTCACAATTGATAATAATTGCTCTATTGAATTTGACCTCGCTGGTTTTTCTGTGAAGGACCTTAGGACACTTAGCGTGATCGCCAGGTGCAATAGCTTAGGCGACCTCTATCCACTCCCCATCCCGTTGTCCTCCACCACTTCCCCTTAAGTCCTCCTCACCAGCGCACCATCCCAGCCGTGGCATCACCGTCTTGGTCACATCAGCCACGATGACCTTCGTCATTTAACTAGTTCATCTTCTATTTCATGTAATAAAGGCTCTACTGCCTCTGACATCTGTCACACATGTCAACTTGGTCGTCATGTTCGTCTTCCATTTTCAATTTCCCAGTCTCGTGCTTTGTGTCTCTTTGATCTCGTCCACTGCGATCTATGGACTTCACCAATACCCAGTGTTTCTGGTTATAAGTACTATCTCGCCATCCTTGATGACTGCTCCCACTTCCTGTGGACCTTTCCTCTCCGCCTCAAATCCGATACGTTTCCCACCAATGCTAACTTTTTCTCTTTTGTTGCCACTCAATTTGGCACCACCATAAAAAACTTGCAATGCGACAATGGTCGTGAGTTTGATAACTCCCACGCACGAGCTTTCTTTCTATCCCACGATGTTCACCTTTGTATGTCGTGTCCCTATACCTCCCAGCAGAATGGTCGAGCAGAACGTGTCCTCCGCACTGTCAACAACATCATTCGTTCCTTACTCTTTCAAGCTCACCTCCCTACTTCTTATTGGGTTGAGGCTCTTCACACCGCCACATACCTTCTCAATCTCCACCCCACTAGCACCCTCAATTACTCCACTCCCCACCTTGCACTCTTTGGTCGCCCCCCATCTTACGACCATCTCAGTGTCTTTGGCTTTAAGTGCTATCCCAACATCTCTGCCACTGCCGCCCATAAACTCGCTCCCCGCTCCACCATGTGTGTCTTCCTTGGTTACTCATCCGAACACAAAGGCTACCGTTGTCTTGATCTCTCCACTAATCGTATCATCATCTCCCGCCACGTTGTGTTCGACGAATCCTCCTTTCCCTTCGCCGAGACCCCTCCGAGCTCGGCTCTTCCCACTAATCTTGATTTTTTGGATGATTTTTCTGAACAGGTCCCGGTTCCACCATTGGCGCATTGCCCTCGTCCACTATTGGGCAGCGCACCAGCGCCATACCAACTGGGCCGCTCCAGCAGCTGCCCAACCATCAGCCAGGCCACCTGTCTCGCCTGGCCCACTCGATGACCAGCCGCAGTCTAGGCTTGGGTCTCCATCTTCCTCCGGGCCTCACGTGCCTAGGCCGCCAACTTCCCCAGGGCCGTCGTCTGGACCTCTCATGCCTGGACTGTCGTCTTCAACCGGGACGCGTGCCCGACCAGCCGCATCCTGAGGGCACCAGCGACAGCCTCCCTTGGCGTTGGGGCACAACCAGTAGGCAACGATCTACTCGTCATCTGGTTGCTACGTCGTCCACTACACCTATGGGCTACGTTCCAGCTCTTCCCGTGGTCAACTGCCACGGCATGCACACTCGTGCGAAAAGCGGGTTTCACCAGCCGTGCCTCAACCTACAGGCTATGACTGCTGCTATCTCCCCTATACCATCGACATACCGTCATGCCCTCGACGATCCCCTCTACGTCGTGCGATGGAGGACGAGTTCCATGCCCTCATCACCAACAACACTTGGACTCTCGTTCCGCACCCGCCTCATGCCAACGTCCTCTCAGGCAAGTGGATATTTAAAAGTCGCCTAGAGGGGGGTGGATAGGCGAAACCTGAAAATTATAATTCTAAATCCAAACTAGATCACTAGATTAGTGGTTAGAACAAGATTCACAATTATCGGAGTATAAAAACTAAGTCCTTTGCTTGTAAAGGGTATTGCTTTCAAATAATGCGGAATTGATAAATCAACACAACTATTAGGTCTTACAAGAATAAAGCAAGAGGGCTTAGATAAGAAGAGCAATAACAGAAGTTCTTTCTTGCAAGGTGTTGCTTTAATAAATGAGAATTTAACTTGAAGCAACACCAAATGATATTAGCAAAGAATAGTGCGAGAAAAACTTAGAAAGGGAAAGAACAAACAAATCACAAGCAATAAGCACACGAGACACGGGTGATTTGTTTTATCGAGGTTCGGCCCTCGAAGGCCTAGTCCTCGTTGAGGAGTCCACTAAGGACGGGTCTCTTTCAACCCTTTCCCTCTCTCCATCGATCACACAAGACCGACGAGCTCTTCTTCTTCTCAAGGATCACTTAAGACCCCGCAAGGATCACCACACTCTTTGGTGTCTCTTGCAAGCTTTACAATCCTCCAAAACTTTGGAGGAAGTTTGTAACACCCGGATTTTAGGGGTCTAAAACCCGGGCGTTAACATAATCACCAGGTGTGCTGGGACCAAGTCTCACACATATGATGAATCATGGCACAGGATCGAATGTCACATCTTTATATATAACAGGAGTTCTATACAAAATAAATAATTACATTATAAGGAGACAACGGTCCAGCAACCCAAAGTTGACTAGGAGACGACGGCCTAGACCTCTCACGAACACCTCGCAGCATCCTCCATGCGCCTCATCCTGTGGTACCTGTTCTTGACCTGTGGGGTGTGTGGGACAGCAAGAGTGAGCTCACATACGTTCATCGCTCAACAAGTTGTGGGGAATAATGTGCATGAACTCGCCAAAGGTGGGAGCTCACGTGAAGTGTAAGGCTTACCAAAGAAGATGGTTAGAGCTGAGCATTGCTTTTAAAGTTGGTCAAAATTTTATTAGCAGTTACTAAGTATAAGTAAATACCAACCCGGTTAAATAGTAGAACAAAAGTAACAACTTCACCTGCGATGCAATGCATATGACAAATTGAGTTTAAGTTCCATAATTTAATCATGTGAGTGTCCGAGCCGCTCATGACCGTGAGCACGGCTAGTATACCAGTTTTACACTCTGCAGAGGTTGCGCATCTTTACCCACAAGTCGTGTTACCCATCTGCCAAGAGACGGCCAATCCCATACACCTTTGCCGAGGAGGCGAGGCAGGGTAACACTACGAGGCCTTTACAAAGTTCCACTAGCTTCAGAAAACCCGCTACAGTTTATAGGAAGTTCCAGTGCAGGAATCCCTTGCAGGACCGCCATCGCAGCAAAATCCTCCCGAGGGCCTTCCTACACTGACCACTCCCCTACTGCCCTTGCCCCTTTCGGGTAAGGTAGTCTTCCACTAGCTTTCCTAATTAATCGGCCAAGGGCGTCCCATTCCACCCTTGTGGTAGCACTGTTTTCCCGGGTGGTTCTCCATGTTCCAATTAACATAATGATCTTATCATGAACAGTAAATAACAACTGATAACAAAAGTGTAATCATGAATAATGTATCTCCATACCCAAAACCACATATAGCACTAGCAAGTACTACCCAGAAGGTTCAGTGGTAAACAAGGTATAAAGATAGACAAACTGGGGTATCCTATTGGGTCCCATCAAAATTAACCTATGCAGATCATTATGATTAATCAGAACATGAGTGGGTAAAAAGAAGTGATCAAGGGCACAACTTGCCTGGGCCTTGAGATTCCAGGTACCAGGATGATCTTCAGGTGACTCGTGTCCTCACACTAGTCGTAGCATTACAAACAAATAGTGTATAGGCAAAATTAACATTACACCAAACATATATGCGAAATACATATTAATAACCTACATGATGAAATATGATCACAGGAACAAGAATTATTAATTTTGGAGTTTTAGGTTTTAAGTTATGAAATTCCAAAGATTCTATGTGCTTATTACAAGATTAATTAAGATAACAATTTTAATGTGACTTTTATGTAAAACCAGTGGCACTAAATGATAAGCAATAATATTACAAAATTATAGGAACTGGAATGGACCAATTTGGAGCTAGAATGGATTTTCTATGATTTAAATAAGTTCCAGCATTTATTTATCTATTAAAAATCTATTTTCTATTTTATTTATTCAATTTAAACGATCACTGGACTGGGCGCCAATATCTGGAAAGTCCAGGGACCCGCGCGCAAGTATCCCCAAGACTCAGATTTACCCCGCATGGATGGCGGGTTGATTATTAAAGAATACGGGGGCTCTTTAGAAAATGTTACACCGCGAAGGGGTATCTATTGATATGGGCCGTCAGATTAGAAACGGACGTCCCAGATTAAATCCGATCAACCCGAACCGGTATCAAATCCTGACCACCCGATCCGCGATGGACGTATCAGATTTAAAACGAACGGATTAAGTCCCGAGCGCCAGATCCGCATCGGACGGTGGATGATCACGCCATCACCCATCATCGTACCGATCCGACGATCCCAATCCAACAGCTAGGAGGTCTTCTCCCAACATCGCACCGGGTCACGGCGGCGCCCTTCGCGCCACGGCGGAGCATCACCGGCGGATACGCAATCCGATGCCCGAACACCCCAAACCCAAAATTGACCGGCGCTAAACCTAGAGGAGGTGATGGCGAACTCGATGAAGGTCTTCTTACCGCGCATGGTGTTGCAGTGAAGCCGGGCCACGGTGAATGGCGGCCGAGCGGCGGAGTAGGACATACGGCGAGAAATTGCAGCACTGCTGGCCTCCAATCGCGCCCGGAATGTCCCCGTGCACCATCAGTGTGTCACCCCGAAGCGCCCTGGCCCAGATTCGAGGCCGCGTCGGTGTTGCAACCCCGGGTCGACGGCAGCGGCTTCCATGGCCCGCGACGGCAATTTCTCCACACGGTGAAGGAGTTCTCTCTCTCACCGACGATGGCGCGAGGAACAGGGAGTATGCAAGGGTATGAAGCGAACGAGTCCACCACGTTGGCTTTATAATCCGCAGGGACGGTCAGCCGAGCTGGCGGATTCCGAGCGAATCGCCCAGAAACTCGGGGCCCGTTATTCAGTTGAAGAAGATGCCAAGTGGGTCCCAGATGGAAGTGAGATGTGTGCGCCGCGGGTCCGACTAGAGAGGGGGAGGGGCCAAGGACAGAAGCCGAGCACCCACACGGCCGAGATCCCGGAGTCCGCGCGGCAACGGAGCGTGCCCGAGTCCTACGGCGAAGGAAGGGGAGACCCTGACAGCGCGGCCCCGCGTGGAAGTGGGAGGCGGAATGGCTGAGCGCGCGCATGGCGTATGCATGAGGCTGAATGGTGGGGCCCACGTGTCGGCGCAAAGGTCAGCTGGGCCGCGCGCGCAGTAGCGAAATGGCGAGATGGGCCGAAATGAGACAGTCGGCCCATGTAACCCCTTTATTCTTTTTCTTTTTATCTTTTCTGTTTTCTTTCTTCTAGGTTTAAATTTGAATTTGAATTCAGTTTTCAAACCTTGTGCACATTGGTTATCAAATCACATTATGGAATATAAAATACAAATCTTTGGAATATATTTATATTATTTTTATTTTCATAACATTTCTCTTCTTCCTTTTAAACCCTAGTTTCCAATGTAGGGCTTAATCCAATTCCTAGTCATTTTATATTATTGTTATTTTTATTTAATGCACAAACATAAAAAAACTCCAACAAATGCACTTTTTCTTTATTTTAGAATAATTGTTTTATTTAGTCACTCTCAATTACATAGGTGCTCTTTTTATGATGCATATGAGACACACAAAATGTGGAAACCCACTATATTCCTTTATATACAAATTTGAGTATTACAAATCCTACCCCCCTTAAAAATTAATCTCGCCCTCGAGATTTGTAAGAAAGAGGATATAGGAAGAGTGATTTGAAATTTAGCTTTTAGTTTCTAATTAGTTCAAAATCAAGAGTCTCTCTTTTTTTTGTCTTTAATACTGATTAGCATGTGATTAGAAAAGCATCAACATCTTTTATTTCTGGCCATCTAGTAGACAAGATTTGGTTAGAGCAAGGATAGGTTGAGGTAATAAAGGCAGGGCAAGAAAAGACTGCATCTTGGATGGTGGGTCTTGATTCATCTGAAGTTCTGATTCTATTCATATCCTTCTTTGTCAATGTTGATCTTTTCTTCTCCGGTCTTAATGTCTTCAACCAGGTTAGGGATAAGAGTTTAAGATAGATTTGTAGGCAGTGACTTAGTAGGTAGTGTAGCTGGTTTAGTAGGTAGTTGTAAGCCGAATGAGATTAGTTAAAATGTAGTTTGATTGTTTGCTTCTAGATTGGGTGGATAAGTTATGTAACCTGTTATATAGATCGAGTTGTTGTGTATGGCCAAGTTGATATAAGTCTCCAAATTAGGCTTAAGTGATTTAGGAGTATGGCCTTATCCTTTCTACCAGCATTAAGTAACTCACACTAGATTAGACCATATTAAATTAGGTATGATCTAGATTAGACTAGTTTAAGTTAGATAGATTTATCAGGGTAAGATATATCTTGTTAGGATATGTTAGAATCTTTTGAGATAGGATGGGGTATACGGTGTAGGTAGGTCAGAAGCTCTATTAGGTTAACACAGAGGGATTATGCAACTATCGGATGGGTAAGGTAGTTGCATATGTATATGGTCAAGTTAATCTAGGGCATCAATTTAGATTAAAACATTTTATAGGAGTGCGGTCTAATCCATTTCACTAGTACTAACTAATCTATTAAATGACTCACTTTAGATTGGATCCTATTAGATTAGATGAGATCTAGATTGGTATCACCAGGTTAGTCTAGACAATATCTAATTACTTTGAATTAGATCATGGTTGATATTTTTAGACTAGGATAAATATGCTAATTAGGGTAGGATGAATTCATAAGGATAAGGTATAATCTTTTGAGATAAATTAGATCTATTAGGATAACAAAATCTTTTCAAGATAAGATGAATTTATTAAGGCAAGAAGAATCTTTTAAGATGAGGTGGATCTAGTGAGATAAGAGAGAATCTTATAAGATACGATGAATCTATTAAAATATGGGAGAGTATTTTAAGATTAGAGGGATCTCTATGAGATAGATACATTTTAATGGAGGATAATCTAAGTGGCTTAGTTTTCTTATGAATTCTATTTATGCCTATACGTATATGCAGATGTAATTGTGGATATTACTCCACAACCCATCACACTCAATCAAAGATCCAAATCAGACAAGTATCATAAGAACAAGCATTCAAGTTCATAGAAAGAAAAAAAATAGTTTTGTTTTTGTTCCTAAGATTAGGTCTCCTATTCCTAAAAGTCACTTTAGGCACAAGATTTCCAAGTGTGAAATCCACATTTGTCTTTAGAAGGAAAAAGTTAAGATTAATCAGAGTAAAGCGGAAATAGATGAGAAAAGATTAAGAAAAGTTTAGAAAAGAATCAGAGTAGGAAAGGTAAGTAGTAATGGTTGTCCAGTTCTATCTAGGTTTCGTCCTACAGTCAACATTCCTCTGATACCACTTCTGTAACACCCGGATTTTAGGGGTCTAAAACCCGGGCGTTAACATAATCACCAGGTGTGCTGGGACCAAGTCTCACACATATGATGAATCATGGCACAGGATCAAATGTCACATCTTTATATATAACAGGAGTTCTATACAAAATAAATAATTACATTATAAGGAGACAACGGTCCAGCAACCCAAAGTTGACTGGGAGACGACGGCCTAGACCTCTCACGAACACCTCGCAGCATCCTCCATGCGCCTCATCCTGTGGTACCTGTTCTTGACCTGTGGGGTGTGTGGGACAGCAAGAGTGAGCTCACATACGTTCATCGCTCAACAAGTTGTGGGGAATAATGTGCATGAACTCGCCAAAGGTGGGAGCTCACGTGAAGTGTAAGGCTTACCAAAGAAGATGGTTAGAGCTGAGCATTGCTTTTAAAGTTGGTCAAAATTTTATTAGCAGTTACTAAGTATAAGTAAATACCAACCCGGTTAAATAGTAGAACAAAAGTAACAACTTCACCTGCGATGCAATGCATATGACAAATTGAGTTTAAGTTCCATAATTTAATCATGTGAGTGTCCGAGCCGCTCATGACCGTGAGCACGGCTAGTATACCAGTTTTACACTCTGCAGAGGTTGCGCATCTTTACCCACAAGTCGTGTTACCCATCTGCCAAGAGACGGCCAATCCCATACACCTTTACCGAGGAGGCGAGGCAGGGTAACACTACGAGGCCTTTACAAAGTTCCACTAGCTTCAGAAAACCCGCTACAGTTTATAGGAAGTTCCAGTGCAGGAATCCCTTGCAGGACCGCCATCGCAGCAAAATCCTCCCGAGGGCCTTCCTACACTGACCACTCCCCTACTGCCCTTGCCCCTTTCGGGTAAGGTAGTCTTCCACTAGCTTTCCTAATTAATCGGCCAAGGGCGTCCCATTCCACCCTTGTGGTAGCACTGTTTTCCCGGGTGGTTCTCCATGTTCCAATTAACATAATGATCTTATCATGAACAGTAAATAACAACTGATAACAAAAGTGTAATCATGAATAATGTATCTCCATACCCAAAACCACATATAGCACTAGCAAGTACTACCCAGAAGGTTCAGTGGTAAACAAGGTATAAAGATAGACAAACTGGGGTATCCTATTGGGTCCCATCAAAATTAACCTATGCAGATCATTATGATTAATCAGAACATGAGTGGGTAAAAAGAAGTGATCAAGGGCACAACTTGCCTGGGCCTTGAGATTCCAGGTACCAGGATGATCTTCAGGTGACTCGTGTCCTCACACTAGTCGTAGCATTACAAACAAACAGTGTATAGGCAAAATTAACATTACACCAAACATATATGCGAAATACATATTAATAACCTACATGATGAAATATGATCACAGGAACAAGAATTATTAATTTTGGAGTTTTAGGTTTTAAGTTATGAAATTCCAAAGATTCTATGTGCTTATTACAAGATTAATTAAGATAACAATTTTAATGTGACTTTTATGTAAAACCAGTGGCACTAAATGATAAGCAATAATATTACAAAATTATAGGAACTGGAATGGACCAATTTGGAGCTAGAATGGATTTTCTATGATTTAAATAAGTTCCAGCATTTATTTATCTATTAAAAATCTATTTTCTATTTTATTTATTCAATTTAAACGATCACTGGACTGGGCGCCAATATCTGGAAAGTCCAGGGACCCGCGCGCAAGTATCCCCAAGACTCAGATTTACCCCGCATGGATGGCGGGTTGATTATTAAAGAATACGGGGGCTCTTTAGAAAATGTTACACCGCGAAGGGGTATCTGTTGATATGGGCCGTCAGATTAGAAACGGACGTCCCAGATTAAATCCGATCAACCCGAACCGGTATCAAATCCTGACCACCCGATCCGCGATGGACGTATCAGATTTAAAACGAACGGATTAAGTCCCGAGCGCCAGATCCGCATCGGACGGTGGATGATCACGCCATCACCCATCATCGTACCGATCCGACGATCCCAATCCAACAGCCAGGAGGTCTTCTCCCAACATCGCACCGGGTCACGGCGGCGCCCTTCGCGCCACGGCGGAGCATCACCGGCGGATACGCAATCCGATGCCCGAACACCCCAAACCCAAAATTGACCGGCGCTAAACCTAGAGGAGGTGATGGCGAACTCGATGAAGGTCTTCTTACCGCGCATGGTGTTGCAGTGAAGCCGGGCCACGGTGAATGGCGGCCGAGCGGCGGAGTAGGACATACGGCGAGAAATTGCAGCACTGCTGGCCTCCAATCGCGCCCGGAATGTCCCCGTGCACCATCAGTGTGTCACCCCGAAGCGCCCTGGCCCAGATTCGAGGCCGCGTCGGTGTTGCAACCCCGGGTCGACGACAGCGGCTTCCATGGCCCGCGACGGCAATTTCTCCACACGGTGAAGGAGTTCTCTCTCTCACCGACGATGGCGCGAGGAACAGGGAGTATGCAAGGGTATGAAGCGAACGAGTCCACCACGTTGGCTTTATAATCCGCAGGGACGGTCAGCCGAGCTGGCGGATTCCGAGCGAATCGCCCAGAAACTCGGGGTCCGTTATTCAGTTGAAGAAGATGCCAAGTGGGTCCCAGATGGAAGTGAGATGTGTGCGCCGCGGGTCCGACTAGAGAGGGGGAGGGGCCAAGGACAGAAGCCGAGCACCCACACGGCCGAGATCCCGGAGTCCGCGCGGCAACGGAGCGTGCCCGAGTCCTACGGCGAAGGAAGGGGAGACCCTGACAGCGCGGCCCCGCGTGGAAGTGGGAGGCGGAATGGCTGAGCGCGCGCATGGCGTATGCATGAGGCTGAATGGTGGGGCCCACGTGTCGGCGCAAAGGTCAGCTGGGCCGCGCGCGCAGTAGCGAAATGGCGAGATGGGCCGAAATGAGACAGTCGGCCCATGTAACCCCTTTATTCTTTTTCTTTTTATCTTTTCTGTTTTCTTTCTTCTAGGTTTAAATTTGAATTTGAATTCAGTTTTCAAACCTTGTGCACATTGGTTATCAAATCACATTGTGGAATATAAAATACAAATCTTTGGAATATATTTATATTATTTTTATTTTCATAACATTTCTCTTCTTCCTTTTAAACCCTAGTTTCCAATGTAGGGCTTAATCCAATTCCTAGTCATTTTATATTATTGTTATTTTTATTTAATGCACAAACATAAAAAAAACTCCAACAAATGCACTTTTTCTTTATTTTAGAATAATTGTTTTATTTAGTCACTCTCAATTACATAGGTGCTCTTTTTATGATGCATATGAGACACACAAAATGTGGAAACCCACTATATTCCTTTATATACAAATTTGAGTATTACAAAGTTCAATGGGAGTCAAAACTCCACGCGCTAATGAACACAAAGATGTAGCACACACTATCTCTCATTGAATCTCACAAGGCACTAGTGCTAAACTCAAATGAGTAGCTCTCTCTTGCTTGCTCCCTCTTTTGTGGCACTTGTGTCAGTTGTAGTGGTCTAAATCTTGCGTATAGGATGGATCAATGAATAGAGGTGGTTGGGAGGGATTGAATATGTCAACTAGATGACTTGGAATGTTGCTTGGGCTCCCACACCTTGAAGTGGCCGGTTGGGGTGGTATTTATAGCCACCAACCAAATTGTAGCCGTTGGAGAAGGCTGCTGGCGATGGGCGTACCGGACAGTCCGGGCGCCACCGGACAGTGTCCGGTGTGCCGCCACGTCATCCTCCCGTTAGGGCTTGGAGCTGGTCGACCGTTGGAGGCTTTGTCCTCATGTGGCACCGGACAGTCCGGTGCGGCACTAGACAGTTCGGTGCCCCTCTGACCAACTGCTCTGACTTCTGCCGCGTTCACTGTGCTGCACTGTTCACTGTCAGAGTCGACCGTTGCACGTAGATAGCCGTTGCTCCGCTGGCCCACCGGACAGTCCGGTGGCCCACCGGACAGTCCGGTGAATTATAGCGGAGCTGCGCCTGAGAAACCTGAAGCTGAAGAGTTTGAGGTCGATCCTCCCTGGTGCACCGGACACTATCCGGTGGTGCACCGGACACTGTTCGGTGGCACACCGGACAGTCCGGTGCGCCAGACCAGGGAGCACTTCGGTTTCCTTTGCTCCTATCTTTTGAGCCCTTTCTTTTGACTTTGTATTGGTTTGATGTGAACCTTTGGCACCTGTAGAACATTTATTCTAGAGGAAACTAGTTAGTCCAATTATTTGTGTTGGACAATTCAACCACCAAAATCATTTAGGAAAAAGGTTTGACCCTATTTTCCTTTCAATCTCCCCCTTTTTGGTGGTTGATGCCAACACAAACCAAAGCAAATATATAAGTACAGAATTGAACTAGTTTGCATAAGGTAAGTGCAAAGGTTGCTTGGAATGAAACCAGTATATTATCTCTTATAGATATGCATGAATGGTTTTCTTAAAATTTTGGACCACGCTTGCACCACTAGTTTTGTTTTTGCAAATTCTTTGTAAAATTCTTTTCAAAAGCTTTTTGCAAATGGTCAAAGGTACATGAATAAGATTGAAAGAAGCATTTTCAAGATTTGAAATTTTCTCCCCTTGTTTCAAATGCTTTTCCTTTTACTTAAACAAACCCCCCCTTAATGAAATTCTCCTCTTAGTGTTCAAGAGGATTTTACAAATTTTTGAAGATACTAGTACTTTCTCCCCCTTTTGAACATAATAAGATACCAATTTGAAAACTTCATTTTTAAAATTCGGTGGTGGTGCGGTCCTTTTGCTTTGGGCTTATACTTTCTCCCCCTTTGGCATGAATCGCCAAAAACGGATACTTGTGAGTGAAATACAAGCCCTTGAACTTTCTCCTCGATGGTAAACAAATAAATATGAGTGAAGATTGTACCAAAGTAGAGAACAATGCGGAATACCGGCAAAGAGTAAATAATACCGATGGAGTTGAGTGGAAGCGTCGTCTTTGTCGAATACTCCATTTCCCTTTCAATTCTATGACTAAGCATGAGAATACACTTGAAAACACATTAGTCATAGACATAAAAGAGATATGATCAAAGGATATATCAAATTAAACATAATCATAGTTCTATACAACATAGATTGCTCCCCCTAAATATGTGCATGGAGAGGAACACATATGTTGGCCTTAAATGCCAAATGCACATAATTAGGTTAATGAGAATATATCTATATCATAGAGAATGTGAAGTGCATTGTGTCATAGAATAAGTGTGATGCTCATGACAGTTTATGCACTTATGAAAGCATGTTATAAACTTCTTAAGCATTTACCCTTAAGGATTTCAAAGAGGCTTAAGGACCATCCACCTTTGGAACAAAGGCAACTTATCCTCGTTACAAGGTTAAGCTTTAAGCTCTTTGACAATAAAATCACTTCATCTAGTTTTAACAAAAGATGTATTAATGCGGGAGTGAGATTTTTGAGAAGTTAAACTAGGTATGAAGCAGGGTTAATGCGTGGACATGTTTTCTCTTCCTTTTATACAAGATATGCAAAGAATGTATATAAAAGGGAGATTTAGGTACATGTATAAATGAGATGAAGTAGTTTTACCCTTTTGTACCTTCACATAGAGACGCTCTCTTCATTGTGCTTTGTCCTTAGTCTTAGATGCTTAAGACCTATACTAAAGACAATATATGGAAATATTTTGCATAAGGGAGAGTTCTACAACTAGTGATCCTTTTCTAAGTCATTGTCAGCATATATCAAATGGATCACAAATTGCATAGATGTATGATGAATTCTCCTTTTAACTTAGTGCACATCAAGAGAGATATCGATTGATAGTATATAAGGCACTAAGAAACATAAGTGTTAATTGAAGTTATTCAATGATCAAACAAATAACAGATGTGATCAAAAGAACAACATATGCATTTGATAAGATAGGAGAATCTAGTAGATATGCTACTTTAGCAATGAAACTACAATCCTTGATAAAGATGACATTACTCTAACAAGATGGATTGATTTGTAGTAGCATACTTCATGAGAATCTTATTCTCATACTTGAGACTAAATGAGATTACCAAGATAAAGTGTTAGTCTCAACATGATCAAGATATAGAAATAGACTCCCCCTAAAGATATGCATCAAGAATTTGAATGAGATGAATAGATGCATTCATTTTAGAGACGTGTAGGGAGAAGCATTATACATCTTGATCAAGGCTTATAAGATTTGCAATAAACACCTTATGCCTGATATCCTCACAATGAAAAGGATTTAGAATACTCACAACCACACCATTGATTGTTTTGTAGAAGTAGGTGGTGTTGTCCTTGATGTCCTCCTCTTTCATTTGAGAGTCCTCCCTTTGCAGTGGCTTCTTTTTCCTACCAAACTTATTGAAAATACTCAAGAAAGATGTTAATAGCACAAGGGAGTATATAATGAAGGATGATTTCTTTAGATAGGAAATAAACACAATTCATCATTCATAATTCATATACATGAAGTAAATTCCTTAACGTTAGTGCACATCATTAGGAAAGAGGAATATGCACCCTTTAAACACTTTGATCAATCATAGGAAATTTACTTCTCAATATTGAATTTATTAATCATTACTTAGAAGCAAATCAATATGAGAATATGTATAGCAAAGGCATGAAATAGATTCTAATGGACTAGTGCATTTATGAAAACGAGATTGAATGCACACCTAGCAAAAATTAAGTCCAATAAAGAATCTATTCTTTACACAGGTAAAATAAGATAAATTAGAGTAAATGACCATTGATGGGAAAAGAGTTCACATACCTTTGCTTTTACCTTTCTTCCTTAGGGTGAAGAGTAACCCTAGAGGCTTGTGACTTTAGACATGCACTTTCTCTTTTGTAGATCTCCATAAGTAAGCTCAAGAGAACATGATTAGTAACACAACCACAAGTTTCCCCTTTTGTAATCATTTTGACAAGGAATGAAAAGTGGATTACTAAAGCATGGAAACTTAATAGCATGAACTGGATTATCCATAGATGATGTTATGCTCAATTTAACTCATAAAACAAGCATAAATAATTTCTTAAGATTATGGAACAAATCCAATTCATAACATGGAGAGTGATGAATGTAGAAGAATCATATCCAATTTTAAGCAAGAAGCACAACAACATAAGTCATTGGATTGATTTTTCCTTTTATGTTAGATTACGCACTTCCAAAGAGAAACTTATTCTCTACAAGTGAGACTACTTGGGTTACTTAGACAAAACCATTAGTCTCACTATTCTAGTTATAGAGAGAATTCTCTTTTTATAAGTGTCCTAAGGATTTTAATTCCTTATATGCCACCTTATTTTTTTAAGAACTTGGAATATCTCTCTATATCTAGAATCATGGCAATAAGATAATTAGTGTAAAGCATGCCATGGGGTATTTGCAATGATTTAAAGCATGTAGATTGCCATAGTATAGAAATGATGATTATGCAATCTACCATATGAGAGGAATTTCTCCAAAGAATGGTGACATAATTATAAAGACACTTAAAGTGCTTCTTTTTCTATGTGACTACACAAGACACATGAGAAATCGTAAATTAAGATGCTTGCACTTAAAAACATAAGTGTTACCATCCTTTGGCTTTCCTCCATGTTGTAGGCCTTGATTTTTCCGCATAGAATAATTCTTTATTTCCTACAACATCAATATCTTCCCCGTGATGATATGAGCTTTAGACATAATAATTTGAAATAACCTTGGGTCAATCTTGAATATGAAGATAATTGAAGATTGATAGCTTGAGTTAATAAGAATTGAATTGACTCTCTCAAGCACCCCCAAAGCTTCATATTATCTCCTTCTCCTGCAAAGCATGTCAAGCATATTTTGGTACCCATCGCTTGATGGGTCCATCAAGGTTAGTCAACAAAGATGTAGGAATCCAAATGTCCTTTGTGTTAGCACTAGGTAAACTCATTACCTTTCTAGCACAAGTCGCAATTTTGGGTTGCCTAGTTACATGGGAATTAATTGACAAGATAGGAATGGGATTGTTACCAATGGAACAATCTTTGCATTTATGTCCCTTCTTTCGGCATATGTAGCATAGGCGATCTTCAAGCCTTAAAGATTTCTTCTTTCCTTGTTTCTTGCTTGCTACATGGTTAGTTAATATTTTCTTTTCTAACACTATGTCTTTTTGTTTCAAATAGGGACAAGACTAAATTAAGTGTCCCTTCTTTGAGCATTTAAAACAAAGTTTATCATCCTTGTTAATAATCAAGTCATTTTTAATATAGGGACATGACCTAATCGAGTGTCCCTTTTCAAAGCATTCAGTACACTTTTTACTTCTCTTAGTATGAAGTGTGGCTTGATCATTACCTTGGATGCTACCTTTTATGGAGGTGTGGTTGAGGCTTTTGGAGGAGGCATTGATTTTCTTCTTTTGTTCCTTCCTCTTGGCAATCCTCAAGTCCTTGACATTTTCTTCAAGGAATTTAGTGCATACCACGGTTGTTCCCGTCTCAAGCTTCTTCACCGTGTGATCACAGTTATCTTGAGAAGGTTGAGCAATGCACTTCCCTTTTAGTTGTGTCAAGCTCATTTTTAGCCTCTCATTTTCTTCTTTGAGCTTTTGATATTTATCATCTTTTGTTCCTGCAAATTCTAGCTCAAAGGAAGATTTGCTTGTCGACGGACAACAAGCATTAGCACATGGTAATATAGTTTCAATTTGAATACATGTGCATGAGTGAGGTTGTTGGAATTTTAAGTTTTCTATTACAACCTCATGAGCAATATTTAATATGACATGATCATCCATAAGATTTTCATGATAATATAGAAGCATATCATATTTATCTTGAAAAGCTAGATTTTCAAATTTTAGCTTTTCTACTTGGTCCTTAAGTAAGGCATTCCTATTTACTAATTGAGCGATACAATGTAAAGAGTTATCTTGCTCAATTGAAATAGTTTCATACCTTTGGACCAAATAAACATGAGAGCACTTTAGCTCCTCATGTTCTTTAGTCAACTCGTCAAAGCTTAGCATTTTTATGGAGAGAATATCTTCTAGCCTTTGACGAGCTTCGCTTTGCTCTCTCGCTCTTTTTAGAAGTTTGAGCATGACTGCCTTATCTTCTTGGCTTAGGCGAGCGTAGAGTTGCAAGAAGCTTCTTTCTTCCTCCTCATCCTCATTTGTGCTTCCGCTATCATTTTCATTAGCCACACAACATATGTGGGAATCGAAATGGGAAGACAAACCTTTTGGAGAGGTAGATTCATCGTTTGGTCTCCATCGTTCATTTTCTTCTTCTTCCTTCAAAGGGTTAGTTTCACAAATACCAAAGGAAGTAGAGGCACAAAATGAACTATCATGTTTGGACTCATCAAATTTGCTTTTAATTCTAGTCCAAATATCATGCACATCACAAATAGGTTTATCATATTTTATTAAGGCATGATAATCTTCTTTGCTAAGGGATTTACTTAAGATGTCATAAGCTAGATAGTTTAAGCGTATACATCTTAGATCTTCCTCGGAAGCATTTTCCCTAGTATAACTAGGAGGAATAATACTCTTGTCTAAAATTTATTCTAATTGTGGTTCTATGGTTCTAAAGGCATATATTATCCTAGTAGACCATGAATCATATTTAGAACAATCGGGAAGTAATATCTCAAGAGTTACCTCCTTGTTCTCCTTGGTCTTCTTGTTCTTTTGGGATCTTCTTCGAGCCATCACTTCGAGTTGTTAGACTCAATATGAAGTGCCTAGCTCTGATACCAATTGAAAGTCGCCTAGAGGGGGTGGATAGGCGAAACCTGAAAATTATAATTCTAAATCCAAACTAGATCCCTAGATTAGTGGTTAGAACAAGATTCACAATTATCGGAGTATAAAAACTAACTCCTTTGCTTGTAAAGAGTATTGCTTTCAAATAATGCGGAATTGATAAATCAACACAACTATTAGGTCTTATGAGAATAAAGCAAGAGGGCTTAGATAAGTAGAGCAATAACAGAAGTTCTTTCTTGCAAGGTGTTGCTTTACTAAATGAGAATTTAACTTGAAGCAACACCAAATGATATTAGCAAAGAATAGTGCGAGAAAAACTTATAAAGGGAAAGAACAAACAAATCACAAGCAATAAGCACACGAGACACGGGCGATTTGTTTTACCGAGGTTTGGCCCTCGAAGGCCTAGTCCCCGTTGAGGAGTCCACTAAGGACAGCTCTCTTTCAACCCTTTCCCTCTCTCCACCGATCTGAAAGAGAAATGTGCCCTTGGGCCATTTCTAAGTATTTTGGTGATTGAGTGCCAACACAAGTGCTTAAGTGTTAATCTATGCCAATTGATGGACAAAGTGCAAATCAAGAGTAAAGGTATGTTTCTAAGACTTAGTACATTGTTTTGGAGACTAATGTATTTGTGTCTAAGTGCTAGAAATAGGAAAGACCAATTTGGAAAATACTTGGCTATGCAGCCAAAACTCTGCGCAGTCTGGGTGCACCGGACTGTCCGGTGGTGCACCGGACAGTGTCCGGTGCGCCAGGCTGGCGACTATCAACTGGCTGCTCTCGGGAGGCGATCAACGGCGTATGGCTATAAATCACCGGACTGTCCGGTGAGCCATTCACAGGCGAAGTCGTCGCTCTCGGGAAGCAATTAACGGCGTACGACTATAAATCACCGGACTGTTCGGTGGTGCACCGGACTGTCCGGTGAGCCAACGGTCGGCCGGGCCAACGGTCGGCCGCGTAATCCGCGCGTGACGCGTGGCCGAGCCAACGGTCAGAAGGGGGCACCGGACTGTCCGGTGTGCACCGGACAGTGTCCGGTGCGCCAACGGCTCTGGATCTTCAACGGTCGGGTGCGCCACAGAAGGAAAGAAATCCGCATCGGACAGTGTCCGGTGGTGCACCAGACTGTCCGATGCGCCAAGCGACAGAAGGCAAGAATTGCCTTCCTGGAATGCTCTCAACGACTCCTAGCTGCCTTGGGGCTATAAAAGGGACCCCTAGGCGCATGTGGAGCACACCAAGTATTCTCTAAGCATTCCTAAGCACCAAGCCTCCAATTCCGCGCATTCGATTCTTTGTGATAGCAACTAGAGCTCTATTTGAGTAGAGAACTCTTTGAGTTGTGTTGAGAGCTCGTGTTGTGACTTGTGTGCGTGTTGTTGCTCTGATTTTGTGTCTTGTGTGCGTTGCTCATCCCATCCTTACTTCTGTGCTTCTTTGTGATAATCAAAGTGTAAGGGCGAGAGGCTCCAAGTTGTGGAGATTCCTCGCAAGCGGGATATAGTAAAGTGAAAGCAAAACACCGTGGTATTCAAGTGGGTCTTTGGACCGCTTGATAGGGGTTGAGTGCAACCCTTGTCCGTTGGGACGCCATAACATGGAGTAGGCAAGTGTTGGACTAGGCCGAACCACGTGATAAACCACTGTGCCATCTCTGTGTTGATCTTCTTGTGGTTATCGTGTTGTGCAAGAACTCTTCTCTAGCCACTTGGCATTATTGTGCTAACTCCTAATCAAGTTTTGTGGCATTAAGTTTCAAGTTTTACAGGATCACCTATTCAAGTTTTACAGGATCACCTAGGTGCTCTCAATTGGTATCGGAGCCGTTCTCTTCACGAAGGGACTAATCGCCCGAAGAGATGGATCCTAAGGGCAAGGGGATTGTGATCAATGATAAGGAGAAGGAGTCCTTCGTCAACGAGCCGAAAGATGACAAGCCTACTGACTCGGGCTCGGGCCACAAAAGAAAAGACAGGAAGAAGAAGAAAACAAGGCGCATCAAGGAGATAGTCTACTACGACAGCGACGAATCTTCCTCTTCCCAAAAGGACGACGACAATGACTATGAGAAAAAGAAGACGGTTAATTCAAACTTCTATTTTGATTATTCTCGTATTCCGCATAGTTCAAATGCACATTTGCTTTCCATTCCTCTTGGCAAACCTCCACACTTTGATGGGGAGGACTATGGATTTTGGAGTCACAAAATGTGTAGTCACTTGTTCTCTCTCCATCCAAGTATATGGGAGATAGTAGAAAATGGAATGCAATTTGATAGCACGGATAGTCCTTTGTTTATCAATGAACAAATCCATAAAAATGCACAAGCTACTACTGTCCTTTTAGCATCTTTGTGCAGGGAAGAATACAATAAGGTGAGCGGCTTGGACAATGCTAAGCAGATCTGGGACACCCTCAAGATATCACATGAGGGAAATGACGTCACCATGCTCACCAAAATGGAGTTGGTGGAAGGCGAACTTGGGAGATTCGCAATGATCAGGGGAGAGGAGCCAACCCAAACGTACAACCGACTCAAGACCCTCATCAACAAAATAAGGTGCTATGGAAGCACGCGATGGACGGACCACGACGTCGTCCGCCTAATGCTAAGGTCTTTTACTGTTCTTGATCCACATCTTGTAAACAATATTCGTGAGAATCCCAGGTATACCAAGATGTCGCCCGAAGAAGTACTTGGGAAGTTTGTAAGCGGGCGGATGATGATCAAGGAGGCAAGATACGTCGACGATGCATTGAATGGCCCAATCCACGAGCCTCAAACCGTGGCTCTCAAAGCAACAAGGAGCAAGGAGGCGCTACCTAGCAAGGTGGCGCAAGTCGAGGAGGTCGGGCTCAATGAGGAAGAAATGGCTCTCATCATCAAGCGGTTCAAGACGGCACTAAAGGGTCGCAAGGAGCACCCTAGCAAGAACAAGATGAAGGGGAAGCGCTCCTGCTTCAAATGTGGTAAGATTGGTCATTTTATCGCTAATTGTCCCGATAATGAGAGTGACCAGGAAAAGAAGAGTGGAAAGTGGGAAAAGAAGAAGAACTACAAGAAGGCAAAGGGCGAGGCACATCTTGGAAAGGAGTGGGATTCGGATTGCTCCTCGTCCGACTCTGACAACGAAGGACTCGCCGCCACCGCCTTCAACAAATCATCCCTCTTCCCCAACGAACGTCACACATGCCTCATGGCGAAGGAGAAGAAGGTATGTACTCGAAAGTCTACTTATGCTTCTTCTAGTGATGATGAATCTAGCGATGATGAAATAGATTACTCTAGTTTGTTCAAGGGCTTAGATAGATCTAAAATTGATAAGATTAATGAATTGATTGATGCTTTGAATGATAAGAATAGATTGCTAGAAAAGCAAGAGGATCTTTTGTATGAAGAACATGATAAATTTGTAGATGCGCAAAATTCTCTTGCTCTAGAAGTCAAAAGAAATGAAATGCTTTCATGTGAACTATCTACATGCCATGAGTCTATTTCAAACTTAAAGAGTATTAATGATGACTTGAATGCTAAGTTAGAAGTAGCAAATAGATCTAACTCTTGTGTAGAACATGTTGTGATTTGCAATAGGTGCAAAGATTTTAATGTTGATGCTTGTAGTGAACATCTAGTTTCCATTACAAAACTAAATGGTGAAGTGGCTAGTCTTAATGCCCAACTTAAGACTAGCAAGGATGAATTTGATAAACTAAAATTTGCAAGGGACGCCTACACTATTGGTAGACACCCCTCAATTAAGGATGGGCTTAGCTTCAAGAGGGAAGCCAAGAACTTAACTAGTCATAAGGCTCCCATTCTCGCCAAGGAGAAAGGGAAGGCCCCTATGACTAATAGTTGTCAAAAGAACCATGCTTTCATGTACCATGACAGGAAATTTTCTAGAAATGTTCATTATGATAGGAGTTGTAATGCTTACAATTCAAATGCAATGATTGCCTCAAGTTCTTCTATTATGCATGGTAGAGATATGCCTCGGAGAAATGTCATTCATCATATGCCTAGGAGAAATGTTGCTCATGTTCCTAGGAAAATCAGTGAACCTTCTACAATTTATCATGATTGCAATGCTTCCTTTGCAATTTGTAGAAAGGATAGAAAGGTGATTACTAGGAAATTAGGGGCAAAATGCAAGGGAGATAAAACTTGCATTTGGGTCCCTAAGGATATTGTCACTAACCTTGTAGGACCCAACAAGAGTTGGGTACCTAAGACCCAAGCCTAAATTTGCCTTGCAGGTTTATGCATCCGGGGGATCAAGCTGGATTATCGACAGCGGATGCACGAACCACATGACGGGGGAGAAGAAGATGTTCACCTCCTACGTCAAGAACAAAGATTCCCAAGACTCAATCATATTCGGTGACGGGAATCAAGGCAAGGTGAAAGGGTTAGGAAAAATAGCTATTTCATCCGAGCACTCCATTTCCAATGTGTTTTTAGTTGAGTCGATTGGATATAACTTGTCGTCTGTGAGTCAGCTTTGTAATATGGGATATAACTGCTTATTCACAAATGTAGATGTGTCTGTCTTTAGAAGGAGTGATGGTTCATTAGCTTTTAAGGGTGTATTAGACGACAAACTCTATTTAGTTGATTTTGCAAAAGAGGAGGTCGGTCTAGATGCATGCTTAATTGCTAAGACTAGCATGGGCTGGCTGTGGCATCGCCGCTTAGCACATGTGGGGATGAAGAACCTTCACAAACTTCTAAAGGGAGAACACGTGATAGGTCTAACAAATGTTTCTTTCGAAAAAGATAGACCTTGTGCAGCTTGTCAAGCAAGCAAACAGGTGGGAAGCTCTCATCATACCAAAAATGTGATGACCACGTCAAGACCTTTGGAGCTGCTTCATATGGATCTCTTCGGACCCGTCGCCTATCTAAGCATAGGAGGAAGTAAGTATGGTCTTGTTATAGTTGATGATTTTTCCCGCTTCACTTGGGTATTCTTCTTGCAGGACAAAGCTGAAACCCAAGGGACCCTCAAGCGCTTCCTAAGGAGAGCTCAAAATGAGTTTGAGCTCAAGGTGAAGAAGATAAGGAGCGACAACGGGTCTGAGTTCAAGAATCTTCAAGTGGAGGAGTACCTTGAGGAGGAAGGGATCAAGCATGAGTTCTCCGCTCCCTACACACCACAGCAAAACGGTGTGGTAGAGAGGAAGAACACGACGCTCATTGACATGGCGAGGACAATGCTTGGATAGGGGTGGGCGTTCGGGTTACCCGAAAATTTCGGGTCGGGTAATTCGGGTATTTAAAATTTCGGGTTTTGAGAATTGATACCCGAAATTACAACGGGTTTTACGATACCCAAAAATTCGGGTACCCGAAATTTCGGGTTCGGGTTCGGGTATTCCCAAACTACCCGAACTGTTGCGTTGGCTTCATAAAAACACATACAACCTATTAAATTAGTATAAAAATATAGTTTGAATAATGATATACATGGACATATAAAACACAAGCAATCTACAATCACAAGTTATGCACACATACACATAATTATAGATGCACAAATTAATAATTAAGCATGACATAAGTACATGACACATGAAAGTTCGGGTAATTTGGGTATTTCGGGTACCCGATTGTGATACCCGAATTACCCGAAATAAATTCGGGTTTTGCAAGTTGCTACCCAAAATTCCCGAACAAAATTCGGGTTTCGGGTATTTCGGGTTCGGGTTCGGGTTTCGGGTTACGGGTTTTTTGCCCAGCCCTATGCTTGGAGAATTCAAAACGCCCGAGCGATTTTGGTCGGAAGCCGTGAACATGGCTTATCACGCCATAAACCGGGTGTACCTTCATCGCCTCCTCAAGAAGACTTCATATGAGCTACTAACCGGTAACAAACCCAATGTTTCGTATTTTCGAGTTTTTGGGAGTAAATGCTACATTCTAGTGAAGAAGGGTAGGAATTCCAAATTTGCTCCCAAAGCGGTAGAAGGGTTTTTATTAGGTTATGACTCAAATACAAAGGCGTATAGAGTCTTCAACAAATCATCGGGTTTGATTGAAGTCTCTAGCGACATTGTATTTGATGAGACTAATGGCTCTCCAAGAGAGCAAGTTGTTGATCTTGATGATGTAGATGAAGGAGACGTTCCAACGGCCGCAATATGCACCATGGTGATTGGCAATGTGCGACCACAGGAACTCGAGGAGCAAGATCAACCTTCTTCCTCAACAATGGTGCATCCCCCAACTCAAGACGATGAACAGGTTCACCAAGAGGAGGCATATGATCAAGGGGGAGCACATGATGTCCAAGTTGAAGAGGAAGAAGCACCTCAGGCCCCTCCAACTCAAGTTCGAGCGACGATTCAAAGGAATCATCCCGTCGACCAAATTTTGGGTGACATTAGCAAGGGAGTAACTACTCGTTCTAGATTAGTTAACTTTTGTAAGCATTACTCCTTTGTCTCTTCTATTGAGCCTTTCAGGGTAGAAGAGGCCTTGCTAGATCCGGACTGGGTGTTGGCCATGCAGGAAGAGCTCAACAACTTCAAGCGTAATGAAGTTTGGACACTGGTGCCGTGTCCCAAGCAAAATGTTGTGGGAACCAAGTGGGTGTTCCGCAACAAACAGGACGAGCACGGGGTGGTGACAAGGAACAAGGCACGACTTGTGGCAAAAGGTTATGCCCAAGTCGCAGGTTTGGACTTTGAGGAGACTTTCGCTCCTGTGGCTAGGCTAGAGTCTATTCGTATGTTGCTAGCATATGCCGCTCACCATTCTTTCAGGTTGTTCCAAATGGATGTGAAGAGCGCTTTCCTCAACGGGCCAATCAAGGAAGAGGTGTACGTGGAGCAACCCCCTGGCTTTGAGGATGAACGGTACCCCGACCACGTGTGTAAGCTCTCTAAGGCGCTCTATGGACTTAAGAAGCCCCAAGAGCATGGTATGAATGCCTTAGAGACTTTTTAATTGCTAATGCTTTCAAGGTTGGGAAAGCCGATCCAACTTTATTCACTAAGACTTGTGATGGTGACTTATTTGTGTGCCAAATTTATGTCAATGACATAATATTTGGTTCTACTAACCAAAAGTCTTGTGAAGAGTTTAGCAGGGTGATGACTCAAAAGTTTGAGATGTCGATGATGGGCGAGTTGAACTACTTCCTTGGGTTCCAAGTGAAGCAACTCAAGGACGGCACCTTCATCTCCCAAACTAAGTACACGCAAGACTTGCTAAAGCGGTTCGGGATGAAGGACGCCAAGCCCGCAAAGACTCCGATGGGAACTGATGGACACGTCGACCTAAACAAAGGAGGTAAGTCCGTTGATCAAAAAGCATACCGGTCCATGATAGGTTCCTTGCTTTATTTATGCGCTAGTAGACCGGATATTATGCTTAGTGTATGCATGTGTGCTAGATTTCAATCCGATCCAAGGGAGTGTCACTTAGTGGCCGTGAAGCGAATTCTTAGATATTTAGTCGCTACACCTTGCTTCGGGATCTGGTATCCAAAGGGGTCTACCTTTGACTTAATTGGATATTCAGACTCCGATTATGCTGGATGTAAGGTCGATAGGAAGAGTACATCGGGGACGTGCCAATTCTTAGGAAGGTCCCTGGTGTCATGGAGTTCTAAGAAATAAACCTCCGTTGCCCTATCCACCACTGAGGCCGAGTATGTTGTCGCAGGACAGTGTTGCGCGCAACTACTTTGGATGAGGCAAACCCTCTGGGACTTTGGATACAATCTGAGCAAAGTCCCACTCCTATGTGACAATGAGAGTGCTATCCGCATAGCGGACAATCCTGTTGAGCACAGCCGCACAAAGCACATTGACATCCGGCATCACTTTTTGAGAGACCACCAGCAAAAGGGAGATATCGAAGTGTTTTATATTAGCACCGAGAACTAGCTAGCCGATATCTTTACCAAGCCTTTAGATGAAAAGACCTTTTGCAGGCTGCGTAGTGAGCTAAATGTCTTAGATTCGCGGAACTTGGATTGATTGGTAGCATACATGTGTATTATGCTTTGATCATGTTCCCTTATGCATTTTGTTTATTTATGGTGCTCAAGTTGTACAAACATTCTTTGGACCTCAAAAGTCCATGTGTGAGTGATGCACATATTTAGGGGGAGATGTGCTACAACTTGACCCTTTGAGACTAACCGTGTGCTTGAGTTTGCTTGATTTAGTCTCAAAGGTGGATTGAAAGGGAAAGGTGGACTTGGACCATGCAAGACTTCCACTGCACTCCGATGAGAGGGTAACTTACTCCAAGTTCATCTCAATATTGCCTTTGTACTCTTATTTGAAGATTTTGGTGAGGCAATGGGGTTTAAGGGCCAAGATTGATCCCGTTTTGGTGCTTGATGCCAAAGGGGGAGAAAATAAGGCCAAAGCAATAAATGGATCAGCTACCACTTGAGAATTTTGAAAATAGTAGAATAGAGCTCTTGGTTTGTCAAAACTCTCTTGTTGTCTCTTTTGTCAAAAGTTGGCTTCTTGTGGGGAGAATAGTTGATTATGGGAAAAGGGGGAGTTTTTGAAATCTTTAATCAATTTCTCTTGGAACAACTCTCTTTATATCTCAACAAGTGTGTTTGACTTAAAGATAGGAAATTGAGGTTGATTTGCAAAAACAAAACCAAGTGGTAGCAAAGAATGATCCAAATATGCCAAATTTGAATCGAAACAAACTTGTGTTCTCATTTGCATTGATGTTGCACTTCTTTAGTTGCTTTTTGTTGTGTTGGCATAAATCACCAAAAAGGGGGAGATTGAAAGGGAAATGTGCCCTTGGGCCATTTCTAAGTATTTTGGTGATTGAGTGCCAACACAAGTGCTTAAGTGTTAATCTATGCCAATTGATGGACAAAGTGCAAATCAAGAGTAAAGGTATGTTTCTAAGACTTAGTACATTGTTTTGGAGACTAATGTATTGTGTCTAAGTGCTAGAAACAGGAAAAGACCAATTTGGAAAAGACTTGGCTATGCAGCCAAAACTCTGCGCAGTCTGGTGCACTGGACTGTCCGGTGGTGCACTGGACAGTGTCCGGTGCGCCAGGCTGGCGACTGTCAACTGGCTGCTCTCGGGAGGCGATCAACGGCATATGGCTATAAATCACCGGACTGTCCGGTGGTGCACCGGACTATCCGGTGAGCCATTCACAGGCGAAGTCATCGCTCTCGGGAAGCAACTAACGGCATACGGCTATAAATCACCGAACTGTCCGGTGGTGCACCGGACTGTCCGGTGAGCCAACGGTCGGCCGTGTAATCCGCGCACGACGCGTGGCCGAGCCAACGGTCAGAAGGGGGCACCGGACAGTGTCCGGTGCGCCAACGGCTCTGGATCTTCAACGGTCGGCTGCACCACAGAAGGAAAGAAATCCGCACTGGACAGTGTCCGGTGGTGCACCGGACTGTTCGGTACGCCAGGCGACAGAAGGCAAGAATTGCCTTCCTGGAATGCTCTCAACGGCTCCTAGCTGCCTTGGGGCTATAAAAGGGACCCCTAGGCGCATGTGGAGCACACCAAGTATTCTCTAAGCATTCCTAAGCACCAAGACTCCAATTCCGCGCATTCGATTCTTTGTGATAGCAACTAGAGCTCCATTTGAGTAGAGAACTCTTTGAGTTGTGTTGAGAACTCGTGTTGTGACTTGTGTGCGTGTTGTTGCTCTGATTTTGTGTCTTGTGTGCGTTGCTCATCCCATCCTTACTTCTGTGCTTCTTTGTGATAATCAAAGTGTAAGGGCGAGAGGCTCCAAGTTGTGGAGATTCCTCGCAAGCGGGATATAGTAAAGTGAAAGCAAAACACCGTGGTATTCAAGTGGGTCTTTGGACCGCTTGAGAGGGGTTGAGTGCAACCCTCATCCGTTGGGACGCAACAACGTGGAGTAGGAAAGTGTTGGACTTGGCCGGACCACAGGATAAACCACTGTGCCATCTCTGTGTTGATCTTCTTGTGGTTATCGTGTTGTGCAAGAACTCTTCTCTAGCCACTTGGCATTATTGTGCTAACTCCTAATCAAGTTTTGTGTCATTAAGTTTCAAGTTTTACAGGATCACCTATTCCTCTAGGTGCTCTCACGATCACACAAGACCGACGAGCTCTTCTTCTTCTCAAGGATCACTTAAGACCCCGCAAGGATCACCACACTCTTTGGTGTCTCTTGCTAGCTTTATAAGCCTCCAAAACTTTGGAGGAAGTTCAATGGGAGTCAAAACTCCACGCGCAAATGAACACAAAGATGTAGCATACACTATCTCTCAATGAATCTCACAAGGCACTAGTGCTGAACTCAAATGAGTAGCTCTCTCTTGCTTGCTCCCTCTTTTGTGGCACTTGTGTCGGTTGTAGTGGTCTAAATCTTGTGTATAGGATGCATCAATGAATAGAGGTGGTTGGGAGGGATTGAATATGTCAACTAAATGACTTGGAATGTTGCTTGTGCTCTCACACCTTGAAGTGGCCGGTTGGGGTGGTATTTATAGCCACCAACCAAATTGTAGCGTTTGGAGAAGGCTGCTGGCGATGGGCGCACCGGACTGTCCGGTGCGCCACCAGACAGTGTCCGCTGTGCCGCCACGTCATCCTCCCATTAGGGCTTGGAGCTGGTCGACCGTTGGAGGCTTTGTCCTCATGTGGCACTGGACAGTCCGGTGCGGCACCGGACAGTCTGGTGCCCCTCTGACCAACTGCTCTGACTTCTGCCGCGTTCACTGTGCTGCACTATTCACTGTCAGAGTCGACTGTTGCGCACAGATAGTCGTTGCTCCGCTGGCACACCGGACAGTCCGATGGCCCACCGGAAAGTCCGGTGAATTATAGCGGAGCTGCGCCTAAGAAAACCGGAGCTGTCGATCCTACCTGGTGCACCGGACACTGTCCGGTGGCACACCGGACAGTCCGGTGCGCTAGACCAGGGAGCACTTCGGTTTCCTTTGCTCCTATCTTTTGAGCCCTTTCTTTTGACTTTGTATTGGTTTCATGTGAACCTTTGGCACCTGTAGAACATTTATTCTAGAGCAAACTAGTTAGTCCAATTATTTGTGTTGGGGAATTCAACCACCAAAATCATTTAGGAAAAGGTTTGACCCTATTTCCCTTTCAATATTCAAACACAAGCTTCACTCTGATGGTTCCCTTGAGCGCTACAAAGCGTGTTTGGTCCTTCACGGATTTACTCGGCGCCCTGGCATCGATTTCGACGAGACTTTCAGCCCTGTTGTGAAGCCTGCCACCATCCGCACCGTCCTTAGCTTGGCTCTTCACCAGGACTGGCCGATTCATTAGTTGGATGTCAACAATGTGTTCCTCCACGGTACCTTGATTGAGACAGTCTACTGCACCCTGCCAGCTGGTTTTATTGACCCTGTACATCCAGATCACGTCTGTCGCCTCAACAAATCACTCTATGGATTGAAGTAGGCTCCTCGAGCATGGTACAACTGTTTTGCGTCTCACATCCGGTCTATGGGGTTCATTGAGGCCAAGACAGATACTTCGCTCTTCATCTACCAGCATGGTCCTGATAGTGCCTACTTGCTTCATGTAATATAGGGTTAAGTGAGAAATAAATTTTAATGTGCACTTCATGTAAAAACAGTGGTACTATTTGATAGATAATAATATTACAAAATTATAGGAACTGGAATGGTCCAATTTGGAGTTCATATGCATTTACTATGAATTAAACAAGTTTTAACATTTATTTATGCACTAAAAATTGATTTCTGATATTAATTTCTGATTTTCAAAGTTCTCTGGATTGGGCCTCAAATTCCAGAAAAACTCAGGGGTCTCAGTGTAAGTGTTTCCAAGACTCAGAGAACCCCCACAACGGACGACGGGTTCTATTGTTCAGAACCCCGATGGTTCTTATGTAAAAAGCACAGCGAAGCGCTATCGGTTGATCTGCACCGTCCGATCGACTATGGAGCGCCCTGATTAAATCCACTACCCTGCGAACCGGTACGCAATCTAAGCCTTTCGATCTAACTTGGACGTTCCAGATTTAAATAACCTAATCCCACTCACGTCCGATCGATCGGAATCGAACGGCCCACAACCCCCAAACCCGAATCGGTATACAGGTTCTAATCGTAGCCGTTGGCTTGACGATCGACGGCAAGCGGTCTTTCTCCTACCCCCAGCCGGCTAATCGACCGAACAGAGCGCTCCCGGCGGCGTCGCCCACCGGCGCCCGGAGAACCTCACCCCCCCCCCCCCGCGCCCTCCTAGACGAATTCGAGGAGTTATACTCGCGGCCGAGATGAGAGCGAAACAACTAGAGGAGTTATTACCGTGGTTCGGGACGGAGAAGTGGTTGCCCACGCACCGCGGCGGACCCACGGCGGAGCTTGCACGACGACAAGCAATTCGTTGAAATGTGGTCGCCAATCGGGTCTCCCAAGTGGACCACACGCACCAACGTTCCACCGCGAAGATCCACGACCGCTACCCGAGGCCAAGCAGAGGACAAGGCCGCGAATCCACGGTGGCGGCGGCTCTCAGCTCTTCCGCACGCCCGTAGCGACGATGGGAAATACGACGAGCAGGGAGCTGGGTCAGAGGTGGCAAACTTCTAATGGCCCGAATAGGTGGAGCATGACGGCATATAAGCACCGCGGCTCATACCGGTCCAAGCAGTGCCGCCGATATCCCCGGCGCCACCCGCGCGAGACCCGCGCCATTCAGTTAGGACGGAGGCGAATCTGGCGTAGAGGGCCCACGAGTCGGCGAGTGTAACAGAGATACGCGCAAGCGCGTGGGAGGCTGACGGGCAGGGCCCACTTGTCGGCACCGTCCATACACCCCGGGCCGCACGGATGCAAGGCCAAATGGGCCGGAATTGGTGCAGCGAGCCCAGGTATGGTTTTATCTTTTTTTTTCTTTTCTTTTCTGTTTTCTCCCTTTTCAAATTTAGATTTCGAATTTGAATCTATTTTTGTGGGAAGTTCAAACTCAGGGTAATTTTTTCTATATTTACATGACCACATAAACTAGATTTTAGTTCATTTTTAATTTTTATTTTACACTATTTGTATAGTGTTTTCTTCTCTTTTTTTCCAATTCTAGGGTTTCCTTTAAATCTTAACTTCTCATCTAGGTATTAACATATTTATCTTTACTTTATTTTTGTATTGCCACAAAATGCACATAAAATAAAACTCAGCATGATGCATAGTTTAGTGGTACAACTTTTTATTAGTTACTTGTCTTTAAATATGCTATTCACATGTGATGATAAGTAGATACAAAGTACACATATACCTAAAGGAGATAGCTTTTCCCTTTTATATATGATCTTTTACAAATTGAGTATTACACGTGCCATTGCTAATGGTGTGGCAGAGGCTTCCTGGCTACGACAGCTCCTTCAAGAACTGGGACAACCCTTGCAGCAGGCTACCCTTGTTTACTGTGACAATGTGAGTGTCGTCTATCTCTCGACTAATCCAGTGCAACATCAACGCACCAAACATATCGAGATTGACCTTCACTTCGTTCGTGAGTGTGTGGCCACCGGCGCTGTTCGTGTACTACATGTCCCAACATCCTCCCAGTTCGCCGATATTTTCACCAAGGGTCTTCCCTCTACAGTCTTTGTTGAGTTTCGGTCCAGTATGAATGTCCGGCCAGCCGACGTTCCTACTGCGGGGGGGGTGTTAGACAACTACTCTTAGTAGGCTATTAGTAGTTATAGAAACCCATCCCAGGATATCAATCATGTGGTTCCTTGCCCGATTACCCAGATACTATTTCTATAAATTGGGTATGTCTGTGGCTATATATTGTAACATGTTTGCTGATTCTAATCAAGCCGGTGTATTCAACCAAATACTCACATCTTCACTCAGCCTGCACAGGACAGAATTGAAATAAGTCATGTTTCAGGTCCCTCCTTGTTCGGTTATTCCAATTCCATGTAGATTGGAGTTTATTGAAATAGATTGGGATGGATTTTGACTCACTATGGATTTAAATCGACTCAATGTCATCCAATCTACATGGATTAGTGTTGAAACGAACCAGCCCTAATGAAGTTAATGGCAATGATTGGAGACACGCTTGACTTTCATCCATCAGGAAGATCCTGCTCAAATGCATACAGCTCGCTCTAAGCCTCCAATACATTTCAAGAAAACTGAACTGACACAAGCTTCAACTAATTTTGCTCCTAATTAGTCAACCAACCTTACAGTTCCCCCTTCAATACTACAGGGCATCCAGTACCAAGTGACTAAGCACTTCCTCTATAAAATACCTTGTTGTAGTTTGAACTTTGAACAACTAAGCCATTCCCATATCATCACTTCAAATTAAGCCATCCATGTAATGAGAGTTATTGATTCAATTACACCCCAACATATGAGCACTTGTACATAACACAACATGAGTCAAGATCTGGATTGCTTGATTGCTGGCCAGACCATCATAGACTCAGAAAAATTTGACATAACACTTGTTCATCAACTATGTGAGAGCTATCATAACACAATCTATATGAAAGGATCAATTATTGAAAGGAAAAAAACTTAGACGGTGTGACTGAAACCTAGTAGACCACGAAAGCAGCGCAAAAAACATACTGTTGTGAACTTGTAATTGCTAATGAATCTTAAACTCAGCCCAAACTACATCACTTCAAGGGTGGTGTGTCTATAGCGGACTACACGCATCGATTGCAGAAATGAAAATGTGTCGACAATGGGCAACATCGGCCAACTCATCAACGGCAAGTACAGCACGCAAGCAGGAGCAACGCGCACTGATTGTTTCAACTCCAAGACGGGGGAGTGAAAAAACAACTGCGGACCTACGGTGATTACCTCGCGGCGGGAGAGTTCGGCCTTCCATGCGACCTCTTGCTCGGCGACCTCGCGCTCGCACTCTTCAATGTAACTCTGCATCTCGCGCTCCTTCATGATGCGATCCTGGATGTTCGTGTCCAGCGCCTCCTGCAGCTCCTTCACGAACCGGTCTACTACCGCCTTGATTCGCACCGACATCGCACCCCACCCACCTCCCCTTCTCCTCCCTGCTCCCCACCTCCGCCGAGCCACACGCCTCGGGCATAGCTATAAATAAGGTCAAATAACATACTCCTTTGCGTATCGCTATCGGCGCCGGTCTCCGGCGATATCCATGGGCGGGCGGGCGGGTGGTTGGATGGGGTGGCTAGCGTTCCTGGGTGGCAAAGTGGGCGCCGGAGTTTCGTGGGCCGCTAGTTCAGTTTCCTTGTCGTTTGGGTGCTTTCGCTAATCGCTATTGCGTCCGCGTGGAAGAGGAGAGGCCGATCAAGCGACGAGAAATTTGCTATTTTGCAACTCTCAGTTTTGGCTCTCTATGGTTATGTTATCTTATGCATATGACTGATACGACCATCTATGCCTATAATTTATGAGTTTGATGACATATTAGCAAAGCTCATAAATAATAATAGTAAAATTATCAATGGCTCGTCCGACAAGGAGTTGAGGAAGAGACTCCTCGCTTTGAATGCCTCTTTTGGGAAAGCGTAATGGAACACAGTCCAATTTATACGTGATTACGCTATCCTCAATATATTAGGCTATCTTCAATAGACTACTTATCTCACTCTATATTTCGCTCTCTATTTCAAACTTCACTATCGTCTATAGTATAAAACAATGTTTTACATTATATCTTGTCAAAATATCCAAAACTGTTATACCATATAAAATTATATGAGATATTACCATTCCAATTTATAATATTATAGATCACTTTTTAATCCTATGTAGTATATTAAATTAAATGCTAGTATATATATAAGGCATATCTATTCAACACCTAGAGTGATGAACGGCCCAATGGTCCATCACCTGAACCAACTTGCATGTCCACCTGCCCGCCCCGGGCCGAGCTAGACTTCCCCCACTCCCACCCAGCCAAACGACTCACCTCCCCCCCCCCCCCGCCGCCGCCGCCCAGCCAACCGATCGAGCCATCCTTGTGCAAGAGTCGAGCCGAGTCGAGCCGAGCCAGCTCGTCTAAAGTAACTTAATGTAGGCTAGAATGACTTAAATTTTATTTGGAATGACTGAACCAATAACATAAGAAATACATGAGAAAAACAAGAAAATGTTAAAAAAATAATAATAACATAATGTTTTCTGAAAATGACTTAATATTTACTAGAATGACTTAATGTTCATTGGAATGACTTAACGTTGTCTGAATGCATAAATGACTTTGTTTGGACTCTGAAATGACTTAATGTTATCTGGACGCTAGAATGACTTAATATTGTCTAGAATGACTAAACCAATAACAAGGAATGTCTGAGATACGTAAAAGAATGACTTAATGTATGCTGGAATATATACAACAAAAGGAAAATGACTTAATAGATACGCGCCTATGGAGCCAACGCGTGGCTAAGAGCCGCACGCGGGGAGGGCACGGTCAGACAGGCAAGTGGGGCGTACCATGTTGGTCCAGCTGATGGACCGTTGATCTATCACCCTAAATGATAAATAGAGTGTATATATATATATAGTTTGTATATTTGGAGCCTTAGTCTTCCAATAACTAGAGTAAGCCCTACCCAACGGTGCCATCTAGTTCAGCCGCACCAGGTGCAGACGACTATAAAAGACCCCCAGGCCGCCAGGGATTAGGTTTTAGCGGGGTGGCGGTTCCCTCAGGCGAGCGAGCGGCGGCGGCGGTTTCCTCAGACGTGGGAGTGGCGGCGATCCCAGGGGCTAGCGGCTGTGGCACGCCGAGGCCGGCGACTGGCAGCGACGCTCCTATGGCGGATGGGCAAGCACCGACGATGCTCCCGAACTGGACGAGCGGCGGTGGCGGCAGTTTTCTCGGGCGTGTGAGCGGCGGCGATCCCGGGGGCTAGCGGCTGTAGAGTGCCGAGGGGCGACCAGCGGCGACGCTCCTATGGCAGGCGGGCAAGCACCGACGGTGCTCCCGAACCAGACGAGTGGCGGCGGCGCAGCCTAGGCCCGATGGTGACAGTGGTTGTGCGAGGCGCGGTAGGCGTCGGTAGTAGCGACGGTGGATTTTGGAGGAGCGCACACGGCGGCGAATCCCGGAGGCGCGCGCCGCGGAGTGGCTCCCGCTGCGGTCCCCCTCCCGCGACGACATCGGCCTTCCCTAGGCGCAAGCGACGACGACGGACTTCCCTAGGCGGCGAGCGGTGACGGATCGACAGACCTGTTTTTATGCTATTTTGTATACATATTTATGCCAACATCAATATGTTTTTATGATATTTCTATTCACATTTTATGTAAACGTTTGTTGATTTTTGCATAGTGTACCGCAATACATAAATACCTTCGATATATAGCATAATTAGTATCATTATATATCGTAAACCGGTTCTAGCGAGCATAACTGCATGTCTATTAGAGAGATCCTATATTTATGTACGAAATAAAACATTGAAAATCAGATTTTTGTTTCCATGCATGTCAATCCATTTCCTTTCAACTCACATTCTTGTCATCCTAAATTTGTGCATATGCAATAGTAAACAGACTTTGTACACAGCGTACCGCATTGCATAAATATCTTCGACGTGTAGAATAATTAGTCTCAGCATATATCATACACTGGTTCTAACGAGCCTAGATGCATGGCTGTTCGAGAGATCCTATATTTATGGAGAAAATTAAGCATTTAAATCAGATTTTTTTGTTTCCATGCATGCCAATCTATTTCCTTTTAACGCATATTTTGGTCATCCTAAATTTGTCTGCGTACAGTGGGAAACAGATTTTTTTCGTGTTGTACCGCAGTGCATAAATACATATACCGTGTAGCATAATTAGTGTCAGTATATATCATAAATCGGTTCCAATGATCCTACCTGCATGGCTATTGTCAAGATCCTACTTTTATGGACGAAATAAAGTATCTAAATCAGATTTTTTTTGTTTCCATATATGTCAATCTATTTCTTTCAACTCACATTCTTATTATGCTAAATTTGTGCGTATACAGCAGGAACACATATATTTTACGTGGTGTACCACACTGCATAAATATCTACATAGTGTAGCATAATTAGTATCAGTATTCGTCATAAACTGGTTCCAACGAGCCTAACTGCATTACTATTGTAGAGATCCTATTTTTATGGACAAAATAAAGTATTAAAATTAGATTTTTTGTTTCTATGCATGTCAACACACATTATTGTAATCCTAAATTGGTGCACATGCAGCAGGAAACTGATTTTTTACGCACGTACCGTATTGCATAAATATCTACAATGTGTAGCATAGTTAGTAGCAGTATATTTCATAAAATGTTTCCAACGAGTCTAGTTGTATGATTGTTATTGAGATCCTATATTTATGGAAGGAATAAAGCATTCAAATTAGATTTTTTATTTTTATGTATGCAGCAGTTAACTGATACACTTCTTAATTTCTCGCGCATGCAATTGGAAACAAACTGCGCGCATGTAAGCAATGGACGCATGAGGGGGTGGGCTGGCAGGCAAGCTGCAGTGGTGCATGACTGGCTAGTTGGGGCTTCCTGTATGCTATAAAATACCAGGGCTCCCAATAACCTTATCATATATATATATATATATATATATATATAGTTTAAAGATCTAAACAATAAGAGCTGAAAGTGACTAAAATAGTAAAAACATATTCTTTTATTCACTTTTAGCTTCCAAGGAGGAGCTTTGCTGCTCTTGTATTCAAATAGGCTAGATGGTTAAAATTCCAATGCATATGATCACATGACTATGTATTATTTTCCTTAAGATATAACATTATTATCTTTTCCCTTAACTCTTTTTCCACGTCATAAAAAAGGTTTGTGTGATATGTATGGATGGAAAATATTATAAGATGACTAGAACGAAAAAAACTACCAGTTTATGCAGACAATGCTTGCATGTCATGTCTTGTCTCCAATTCCCAATCTTGCTACTTATAGCATCGCCACAGGCTTGGCTAACCAAATCAATCTAGCAGTGAAATTCTCTAGGTCTGGCTAGTTCTTGGCTATTATGCCACGCTTTATTTAAAGGTAGTTATCTAAATTGAAAAAAAAACTAACTTTAGACTGAAAAAATTAGATAAAGATGGTAAATTAGACAGTGAATCAAACATGTATTTTATGTTCAACTATCATGCCAAATGCTCTGAGAGTTAATTAAATTCTGAACAGTCGTCTACTCCCTTGGTTACTACTTACTATATTAGATGCAATCCAATTGTAAACAGTCCTCTAAACTTACTATCTCTGTTCACAAATATATGATACCGTTGTCTTTTTTTTAAAACTTTGACCAGTTGTTTTATTCAAAAAAAGTAAAATTTTAAATCAAGCATAAACTATCTTAAGTGATAAAACAAATAAAAAATAAATAATAACTCATTATTTTTTTTAAATAAGACGAACAGTCAATTTTTTTAAAAAAATCAACGATGTCATGTATTTATGAACAAACGAGTACTATATTAGTTGCAAGCCAACCACTTCAAATGACCGTATTTGTAAATATATTACAGGCTAATTTAGAAACTCAAATCTCCTTTAATCTTGAAGGGATTTAAGTTTCTAAACTAATCCTAAGATATGGAAGAGTCATTTTAATGTCTGATGTATGGATAGCTGTTTTAAAAAATCATCATGGTCGTTCTGAAAAATCCTCTCCTGGACACTGGACCCTGCTTTCCCGCTGTTGTGACGCAAATCGTGTCTTCGGTGTCCACTCTCGTGCGACTGAGACGAGCAGCGGTTCCCAGAGTTCCGCGCCACGAGGCGTGCGGCTGCCGCCGCGCAGCTCCAGCAGCAGCGCGAAAATTTGCCATTTTGTATCAATCTTTTCAGACAAGTTTGCATTGTGAGTTGTGTGTGACCTTCACAACAAGGTGGATCTATACACGTATTATTATGGGCATGGATGCATATCGTGCGGCAAGCCGATGCACCCAAGCAGAAGAAACCAAGAACTTCCGACATGCTGCATTGGGGGCACAGGTTCAGTACACGGCATCCATTCCAGGTGCATAATAAGCAACCACCTCACAATCACAACGCACGATTGACACCTACAGCAACAGCAAGAGCTACACAGTCTTGACACCACCTACAAGCTACCGCTGCTTCTCACCGAGTGAGCTTCGGCCTCGACGAGTGCCTCACGCGCCTTTAGTCCTTTCTGCCAGTTCTACCACGGTCAGACGGTGTCCGGGGGTCTCGTCATTTCCAGAACAGACCGGAGAAGCCACCTGGCTGTGGCTGCTGCTGCTGCTGCCCATGGCCACCGCTGGCCCCTGCGTGCGGCGGGCTCGGCGGGGCGCCACTGGACGACTCGCTTAGGCTCAATGTGCCTCTGGACGGCGGGCTGCTCGGCCCTGCCGCCACGCCCGTCGGCGCGAGATTTAGTGGCGCCGGTGACGGAGCAAGCTGCTGCTGCTGCTGCTTCGGCTGCTTCTTTCCACCGGCGTCGAAGCTCCCCACCACGATCTGCACAGTACAGATAACAATGGTGGTCACTGATCACAGTGCAGTCGGAGGAAGGCAATTGAGTGGCGTCGAAAGGAAATCTGGAGATACAGTCGACGACCGACAACGCTCTGTAATTTATGCTGCCACGACGAAATGAATGGAACCAGCAAGGTAGTGATTTTCAGCAGAGGACGACAGCAGACCTGTACCGGTGAAGCAGCCGTCAGGAGTCCGGCAACACAGCCACCCAGGACACGGCCGTCGGGGCCTGCTAGCGAAACGCTGAGCCCACCAGTTCGACTGCGCTGCCCACCGTTCTCTGACAGAAGAAACGACCCGGACAGAGACAGTATCTCGAAACGACCCTGTTTCAGGTATTCAGGAGACCAAGGTTTCAGTTTTCATTCATCGTCGCCTACACCGACTGCGCAGTACAAATACCAGCGACAGCGATGACTCGTAGTATAGACAATAGACATCAGTAAGGTCACTCTTCTGAATCGCTGTACCAGTGTACCTGGCAGTAAAGTACTCGAGCTAAACTATCTGTATCGAAGTGTACTCAATACTCATAACTTATGGCATTCAAAATACGAACCTCGTATGTCACCGTTCCACCCGAAGTAGCAGATTGCCGAAGCGTCACATTTGATATGGCGCCGTTTGCTGAAAGGATGCAGACCGCGCGTGTCCCGTGCTGCGAGAACGACATGATCTTTGCCGATACGTCCTGGAAAGCAAACAAAGTTCAAGCCAGTTACAGCAGTGAACCTCAGCTTACCAGCACCTGCTACAGTAGACTCACGTCTACCCGCAATCTGGCTCCAAAAGATCTGATAAGAGTCATAAAATACAATCTCTCCTATAAAATATAACAAGCCTAATCATGATGAATGCTGACACTTTGGGGAAATAACAGATAGATGGGCGATGGAGCTGATAATGAAGCCGAAGCTAGTGAGTTGTGACCAGGCCCGGTAATTTGTTAAGGGCTACTTTGACAACTTCATTTTTCTCAAAGAATTCCTATTTTTTTCAAAAAGAAAAATAGACTATTTTTGGGAAAAATGAAAATTTCTTGGAAAAATAGTGTTGCTAAACTAGCCTTAATACTGTATTGGCTCTCTACTAACTTAGCATCCCGTGAATTATATGGAGTTAAGCTTTAAGCCTCGATACCAGGTGAGAGACTTAGCATTCAAGTTCTGCAAGTATAGAAGCCGAGCATATGACTGCATTTTTCTCACATATTCAATGGACCAGAATATCATATGTCCTGCTTTAGTAAAGTGCTCAAAGTAAGCCTTAAAATTCAGTAACGGCAGAGGCGCCACTAATGCATTATAATTAATAGCTTAATGCAGACTAAGAGTTCCATTGATGACAGCTGAATCAGAATTAAGAAAGATGGTGTCTTCACTAGTAATGCTAAACCTTACTTCATTTAACAAAAAAAAAATAAACCGAATGATTTACTGACAAGTGGCATGCACATATATGAAAAAGAATCCAGGATTAACTGTACCTCTCCGGCTTTTACAAAAATAAGATGAGGCGTAAAACCTGCCCCCGCTGGCCCTGCAAAACATATACTCGATTAAACGGACTGGAGTATCTCGTACTTGAATAATGTAACAGCCAAACACCAAGGCCGGCCCTGTTTGTTTTGAATTATAATCTCTCTAGATTATATAATCTAGCCAAATAATTTAGTAAGTAAATAAACATCTAGATTATGAGTTCGAATTATATAATTTAAAACTCAGATTATGATAATCTCATAATCTCTTCAAGAGTAGTTTATTTGAGATTATTTTTGGCAAAAGACACTACCAATGGTTATGTAAATAGAAATTACAATATATGTCATCTTTCTTTTCTCACCTCAAATAAACAAACAAAGGTACTGTTGTCTTTGTAAATAATCTACATTTATATAATCTAGACTGTCAAACAGTTACATATACATAAGCTAAAAACAAACATGACTTAGGTCCTGTTCCAATCTCGCGAGATAAACTTTAGCAGCTTTTTTTAGCTACTTTTAGCCATTTGTAATCTAAACAGGAGAGCTAATGGTGGTAATTGAAACTAAACTTTAGCACTTCAATTCATATAGCTAAAGTTTATCCCGTGAGATTGAAACGGGGCCTTAGACCCTGTTCCAATCTCGCGATATAAACTTTAGCAACTTTTTTTAGCTATTTTTAGCCATTTGTAATCTAAACATGAGAGCTAATGGTGGTAATTGAAGCTAAACTTTAGTACTTTAATTTTATATAGCTAAAGTTTAGCAGGAAGCTAAAGTTTATCCGGTAAGATTGAAACGGGGCCTTAAGCTAGACATTCCGACAGAAATTGCAGAATGATTCAATTAAAATGGCCTATCCTATAGGCTATAGATGCAAAGTAAAAAAGAGGTTTCTTCTTTCTTAAAGAAGGCTGTAAAAGTACTAAGGCCCCGTTTCAATCTCACGGGATAAACTTTAGCTTCCTGCTAAACTTTAGCTATATGAATTGAAGTGCTAAAGTTTAGCTTCAATTACCACCATTAGCTCTCCTGTTTAGATTACAAATGGCTAAAAGTAGCTAAAAAAAGCTGCTAAAGTTTATCTCGCGAGATTGGAACGGGGCCTAATTTACTGACACCACTCTTGCAGTCCATCAGCTCAGATCTGATCGAAAGCCAACCAGCAATTCTGAGCAAATCAGGACTCCAGGCCGTATTTTATAATTCGTTGTGACAGAAACAAGAAATTAAACAAGATGGAAACTGCCCCTCCCCGTTCTTGAGTTTCATCATAAAATAAGAAAGCAACAAAAAATGCGGTCTCGGATGATGAGGGTGCACCAATATTACCGAGCGCAGCCACGTGCTTCTTGTTGGTGGAGCCCTTCGGCCGGCCCCTCTTCTTCGCGCCGTCCGGCGACGCTGACGGCGCAGTGTTCGGCGCCTTCGGGCCGTTAGGCGAGAAAGGACCGGAAGCTCCAAGAGCCGCCGGCGCCGGCTCCCCAGCCATGGATGCGGGCACCAATGCCAGCGACATGGAGCCGTCGGGGCCGTACTTTCTTGGCCGGCCACGCTTTTTCTTGGTCCCCGGCTCACCCGCGCCACCCGAGTGCAAGGGCGCGCCACCATTGCCTCCTACGCCAGCCAAGCTTGAAGCAGACGCGGCGCTGCCGCCCACGGGCAGGTATGTCGCCGTCGCGGGCGGCACGGAGCTCACCGGGGTGAAGATGGCGGTGCCGTCCGTCGTGTACGCCATGCGCAGGCCCTGCGTGCCCCCGGAGGACGGCGGCGTTGCCGGGGTCTTCGGCAGCCCGAACGGCTCCCTTCCCGCCATCACTCCTTGCTCCGGAGACGGGCTCACCTCCATCATTCCACACCGAACAGGTGCGCCGAAGCAGAAGCGGAGCTACGAATCTGGCAATCTGCGGCTCTGTCTTCAGCGATTTTCCTTGACTGAAGGCGGCAGCTCTCCTGCTTCACAGCAAATCGGACAACCGGCGAAGCGGGCTAAGAGCTGCAAAAACCATAAACCCCCGCTGATCAAAGCTGGAAAAATTGACATGAACAGATCAAGTTTTACAGCGTAGGGTGGCGGCAACTTGTGTAACGGCGGGGAAGAAACGAGGATAAATGGAAGGAATAAGCCGTAAATCACAGTAGAAAAAAAAAGACAGAGAGAGAACAATGGAGAAGGTAAGGATTTGGCAAATAAAGCAGATAAATTAGAGATTACCCGCTCGAGAAATGAAGCAGAGAATTCCTCCAAGAGGTCTTCAGAAATTAGTATAGCACTAGGAAAATGGAGACAGAAGGCAGGAAAATAGTCAGGGATAGCAAAACGCAGAGCTCGCACACTGGCAGGTTAAGCGGCGGAGCTCAAGAGTCACCGCTCACCGGAGGCCAATCAAAGAAAGCTCAAGCAGCCAGCCAACGATAGAATTCAATGGATTTGGCTTATATCCCACGTAATTTCCCCTCACATCACATAGCCTTCTTCTACCTCGATTTTCCTTTCTTTCGTTTCTTTTCCTTTTCCGAGCTCTCCTCTTGGAAGTTGGCACGTAATCTTTTGTGAAAAGAAAATGGTTATATCCGGGAATAAAAAGAAAATTAGGCGGGTAAGTGAAGCACGTCAGGATTGCATTGGTAAGGGTCTACCTTATTTGACCCCTATGCTTATTTTATTTAGTTTGCGGCCTCCTATGCTTTTGGCTTTATCTGCTTCTGCATATATATTTTTTAATCTTTTGCACTGTCTGTGTTTTACACTGTGCACATGGACCTAACCATAACCATTTCCAGCCACATGACAACTGGCATGCAAAATCGGAAAACAAAATTAAAGGACCTTGTTTTCGTTTGACCAAAGTCTAGACCTCATGCCAAAGGGAATTTGAAATTCTCAATCAAGCTAAACTTAAACCTATTTTAAATGAAAAATTTGTGTGGGTTATCGCTAGCAAACAGTATCTTTTTAATGCGTGCACATATTGGAATTCAGGATATTTTTTTATGTCCTAAGCTTTTTTTTATGTTTGGCAATTGTTTTTAGTTTGACGTTACAACATTTACGGAAAAAATGATTTCTCTTGCAAACATTTTTTTATATGTTATGCAAAAAGATTAGAGGTTTTAAAACATCTCGATTGATGTTGGACATTTTATTAAAAAAAGTTAAGTGTATGGAAAATAGTCACCCATGTGTCTAAATCTTGGTTTGTAGGTTTTATTGGATTTTTAATTCTAGTCTATTCTAACTTGTATGAGACTAAAAGACTTTGTTAACGTTCGTTATCATTGATAGAGATTTCAAAGCATCTAGCAAAATTGTACTATCCTACTTAACAAATTCTCGTGAGATTTGACATGTGCCCCGGCCATTCGCGAGCCTTCAATTAAATACAGCACTAATTGGACCTACTTACGGGCTAGATGAAGATTTGATTTTAATTCACAGATTTCACGGGATTCGGTACTCTGCACCAGGAAATTCTGTTGCCGGGGACTTTGTTTTCTGTTAGGTGACACAAAACATCAAAAAGTCGGCACCAGAACCACCGAACCCAGTCAGCAAAATCGGATTTGGCGCAGAGACGGAATAGAAACCGGACACGGCATCCTAACAAAAATGTCATTTTTATTCCAAATGATTTTGACATAAAACAGCATGTATGTATGCACTGGAACGAACGCGCGGACCCCACGCTAAAATCTGAGCCCTTTTTTTCTCGTCCCGCCCGGGGCCCTCCTTGGTCCTTCACGGCAAAGCATGCGTTCGCGTGAGTTTCTCCCGTTTATGCCGTGTGTGGTCCTCTGAAATAATTGCAGACAGCTTTAAAATAAATAAATTAATTAATAATTAGCTTTTAGAAACTGTGAGATGGAAATGATGCACTTGCACTAGAGAAGACGAGTGCCCTACGCAGCTAGTACGCTCTTGAGAGATTGAGTGCATGCCAAGAATCAGCCTGCAAAACCGAATAAAGTCTTTCCACCTTTTTATTTATTGTTATACCGCCACTGGACACTTTTAACTTGAACTTGTCCAGCACGTGTCGCCTGCATCGTCCTTATCGCTCTCGCTTGGCTTCTTTCATCTGATCACCTCTTGTCATGCAATTTGTGATTTAGCATGCGCCTTGTTTTGCCGTCCGGACGTGCTAATTCGATGCGACGTTTTTTTAAAAAATTTGGGGAGAAAGCCTAAACAAAGTGGAGGTGCGTGAGACCAAGATTTGTAGCTGGCGGCACGGAATATTTTCGGTATAAACCTTGCGATAGGAATATAATTGTCCTATTTCTTAATGAAATAGGGGGCGTATCCCCTTGCTGTTAAAAAAATAATTGTTCTTAATAGTTGTTAATATTACTGATTATTGCTTCGAGTCCGGTGAAGCTTATGCCAGAGGAAAAATATAAATAAACCCTATAATTTCATAAAACGAGAAAAACATAAAATTTAAAATCCTAGGAACAGGAATCATTATTTTTAGGGTTATAGCTTTTAAGATATGAATTTCTAAAGGTTTTATGTACTTAAAATAGGTTTAAGTGAGAGATTATTTTTCTTATTGTTTCATGTAAAAACAGAGACTCTAATTGATAAATAATAATAATACAAAATTTTAGAAAGTGGAATGGATTAATTCGGAGTTCATATGAATTTTCTATGAATTATTAAAGTTCTAGCATATATTTTTGTATTAAAAAGTAATTTCTAAAATTAAGTAACTGACTTTACAGAGCTATGGAGTGGACGCACTATTTACAGAGAACTCAGGGGCCTCGGGGTAACATTTCTAAGACAGTGAATAGCACTCACTGGACGGCGGGTTGATTTATTACTTTCCGAGGGTTCATGTGTAAAACAGACTAGTGCAAGGGTTTGGGTGATTCTCAGCCACAGGATCACAAATGGACGCTACAGATTAGATCTGACTTTAACTGAGCCGGTACACAACGACAGCTGCTGGATCCTATATCTACGGCTCCGATTCAAAATACCCGAGATTAAATCGCATTCAACGGATCACAGATCTACGGCTAGGGTATATTCAAGCGAAGGGTTATGCCATATCCTAATCCCAGTCGTCCGGTAGGATCCAACGGTGCAAAGCGCCCCTCCCCACTCCGACGGGAGAGCGCGGTGGCGCACACGAGCCCACGGCGGACACCATTGCCGGCAATCGGAATAGGCGGCAAAACTCCCTAAAACTCGAACCTAACGGCTGCTACACAAACACGGGACGAAAGTAAAGGCGGTCCACGGCATACTCACCAGAGTTAGGCAACTGGCGGAGCGAATTGCGGCGCACAGCGGGTCGGAGACGCGGCACGCATGCCGACGGCGTTGAGGATGCGCCTGCCCACCGAATGCCCTCCCCAATGACTTGGGCACGTGCACCGGAGAGAACAGAGGCGACTACACGGCGCAAGGTGTCAGCTGAATACCCAGAGGGGTAAGGATGACGGCGGCGAGCACACTGCAACAGTCGCGGGCGCGCGGCGAGGGTGTTCTAGGCTCGGATGCGGCGCGGTGAGGGGAGGTTAGAAGATTGAGGGAGGTCCACGCCGTCCTTTATGGCCCCCGCGAGTCCGCGCCGAGATGGGGGCGTTGAGAGCCAGCGCGACAATGGCGGGGAGCGAAGCCGCACAATCCGTGGACTTTGTTGACGCACGGACGGGGATGACTAGGGGGCCGGCCTATCAGTCACCAGAGAGCTGCGCTCGGTGTCATTGAAAGGGAAATGTGCCCTTGGGCCATTTCTAAGTATTTTGGTGATTGAGTGCCAACACATGTGCTTAATTGTGAACTTATGTACATGGATGAACAAGGTGCAAATCATGAAGTAAAGGTATGTTTCTAAGCCTTAGTACATTGTTTTGTGTACTAATATATTTGTCTAAGTGTTAGAAACAGAAAGAAGAAGAAGAGAGAAGAGGAGAAAAGACTTGGCTGTGTGCTGCCAAGGCCCAGCTCGGTCTGGAGCACCAGACTGTCCGGTGTGCACCGGACAGTGTCCGGTGCGCCAGACTGACTTGGCGCAAACTAGCCGCTCTCGGGAAACTGGCCGACGGCGTACGGCTAAAATTCACCGGACTGTCCGGTGTGCACCGGACTGTCCGGTGTGCACCGGACTGTCCGGTGAGCCAACGGTCGGCCGCGCAATCCGCGCGAGACACGTGGCGGAGCCAACGGTCGGAAGACGGCACCGGACTGTCCGGTGTGCACCGGACATGTCCGGTGCGCCAACGGCTCCAGATCTTCCAACGGTCGGCAACGGTCGGAAGCGCCAGTTATGGAAACAAATCGGGCACCGGACAGTGTCCGGTGTGCACCGGACTGTCCGGTGCCCCCGACGACAGAAGGCAAGGATGGCCTTCCGGATTTGCTCTCAACGGCTCCTAGCTGCCTTGGGGCTATAAAAGGAGCCCCTAGGCGCATGGAGGAGGGATACAAGCAACCTTTGAGCATTCTTGATCATCCACACTTAGTCTTTGCGCTTTCATTTGTGATTCTAAGTGATTCGAGCTCCGTTCTAGTGAGAACTTTGTGATACTCTTGTGAGCTCGATTCTTGGCCGTGTGTGCGCGCGTTTCGCTGTGGATTTGTGTGTGTTGCTTCCCTCCCTTACTCTGTGTTTCTTTGTGATCATATACTTGTAAGGGCAAGAGACTCCAATTTGTGGAGATTCCTTGCAAACGGGATAGTGAAAGGCAAAACAAAACACCGTGGTATTCAAGTGGGTCTTTGGACCGCTTGAGAGGGGTTGATTGCAACCCTCGTCCGTTGGGACGCCACAACGTGGAGTAGGCAAGCGTTGGTCTTGGCCGAACCACGGGATAAACCACTGTGTCACCTCTGTGCTTGATCTCTTGTGGTATTGTGTTTCGTTGAGACTTCACCTTAGCCACTTGGCAATAATCGTGCTAACACTTAACAAGTTTTTGTGGCTTAAGTTTGAAGTTTTCACAGGATCACCTATTCACCCCCCCCCTCTAGGTGCTCTCAATTGGTATCGGAGCCGTTCTCTTCACAAAGGGACTAACCGCCCGAAGAGATGGATCCTAAGGGGAAGGGTATTGTGATCAATGACAGAGAGAAGGAATCCTTCGTCAACGAGCCGAAGGACGATAAGCCTACCGACTCCGGCTCGGGCCAAAGACGGAAGGAAGGGAAGAAGAAGAAGACAAGGCGCATCAAGGAGATCGTCTACTACGACAGCGACGAGTCTACTTCTTCCCAAAAGGACGACGACCACAACGACTACGAGAGAAGGAAACCGGTTAATTCGAACTTTTCTTTCGATTACTCTCGTATTCCGCAAAGTTCACATTCTCATTTGCTCTCCATTCCACTCGGCAAGCCCCCACACTTTGATGGAGAGGACTACGGATTTTGGAGCCACAAAATGCGTAGTCACCTATTCTCTCTCCATCCTAGTATATGGGAGATTGTAGAGAGTGGAATGCACTTTGATAGTTCGGATAGTCCCATGTTCATTAATGAACAAATTCATAAGAATGCACAAGCTACTACTGTTCTTCTAGCTTCTTTGTGCAGGGATGAATATCATAAAGTGAGCGGCTTGGATAACGCCAAGCAAATCTGGGACACCCTCAAGATTTCTCATGAGGGGAACGACGTCACCTTGCTCACCAAGATGGAGTTGGTGGAGGGTGAGCTTGGACGGTTCGCAATGATAAGGGGCGAGGAGCCGACGCAAACATACAACCAGCTCAAGACCCTTATCAACAAGATAAGGAGCTACGGAAGCACACGATGGACGGACCACGACGTCGTCCGCCTAATGCTCAGGTCATTTACCGTTCTTGATCCTCATTTGGTGAACAATATACGTGAAAATCCCAGGTACACCAAGATGTCGCCCGAAGAAGTTCTTGGGAAATTCGTTAGCGGGCGAATGATGATCAAGGAGGCAAGGTATGTGGACGACGCCTTGAATGGTCCTATCAACGAGCCGCAACCTCTTGCTCTCAAGGCAACACGAAGCAAGGAGGCGCTACCTAGCAAGGTGGCACAGATTGAGGCGGCCGGACTCAATGATGAAGAGATGGCTCTCATCATCAAGAGATTCAAGACGGCGCTAAATGGTCGCAAGGGGCAGCCAAGCAAGACCAAGACAAAGGGGAAGCGCTCATGCTTCAAATGCGGTAAGCTTGGTCATTTTATCGCTAACTGTACCGATAATGAAAGTGACCAGGAAAAGGGGAACAAAAGAGAGAAGAAGAAGCAATACAAGAAGGCAAAGGGCGAGGCGCATCTAGGAAAGGAGTGGGACTCGGATTGCTCCTCCTCCGACTCCGACAATGAAGGACTCGCTGCTACTGCCTTCAACAAGTCTTCCCTCTTCCCCAACGAGCGTCTCACATGCCTTATGGCAAGGGAGAAGAAAGTGAGTACTCAAGACTCCACTTATGCTTCCTCTAGTGATAATGAATCTAGTGATGATGATGACATAGATTATTCATGCTTGTTCAAGGGCTTAGATAGATCTAAGATAGATAAAATCAATGAATTGATTGATGCATTGAATGAAAAGGATAGGCTTTTAGAAAAGCAGGAGGATTTATTGTATGATGAACATGATAAATTTGTAGAGGCACAAAAATCATATGCTTTAGAAGTAAAAAAAAATGAAATGCTTTCTTATGAACTATCTACTTGTCATGAAACCATTTCTACGTTACAAGGTGTTAACAATGATTTAAATGCTAAGTTAGAAGTAGCAAATAAATCTAATTCTTGTGTAGAACATGTTATGATTTGCACTAGGTGTAAGGATTTTGATGTTAATGCCTGTAGTGAACACCTAGTTTTAATTTCCAAATTAAATGAGGAATTGGCTAGTCTTAATGCCCAACTTAAGACTAGCAAAAGTGAAGTTGATAAGATAAAATTTGCAAGGGATGCCTACACGGTTGGTAGACACCCCTCAATTAAGGATGGTCTTGGCTTCAAGAAAGAGGCCAAGAACTTAACAAGCCATAAGGCTCCCATCTTCGTCAAGGAGAAAGGGAAGGCCCCTATGGCTAGTAGTGCTAAAAAGAACCATGCTTTCTTGTATCATGATAGGAGAAATGCTAGAAATGCTTATAATGATTTTGATTCACATGTTTATGATTCTCATGCCATGTTTGCTTCTAGTTCTTCTTATAAGCATGATAGAGATATGTGTAGAAGAAATGTTGTACATATTGAAAGTTCCCTTTGGCCCGGGAACAGGATCTAGATGTCGCCTAGAGGGGGGGGGTGAATAGGCAAATAAAACTTATCACTTTAAAACTTAAATCTTACTCTACTCGAAGACAGGATCGCAGTGGAGTGAAGAATCCTTCGAGTAGGTTGCAGTGGAATTGAAGTTCCTGTCTTACGAATATCCTGCACTTCAAGGAAAGCTAGTACCACAAGTAAGTAGTGAAGTGCAGATATATAAGCGAGTAAGACAGAGAGTCAGAGTACAATACAGAACAGAGCACACAGACGCAAGGATTTATCCCGAGGTTCGGCCAAGCCTGAAATGCTTGCCTAGTCCTCGTTGGAGTTAGCCACACCTGGGCTTGGAGTCTATTTCAACTCCTTCCTCCGTTTGCTCAGATCTGTCAGTATGACAGATAGAGCCTTTCACTATTGAGTGGGGTTACAACAGAACCGCGGCTGCTTACAAACTTTTTGGCAGCACCCCGGCAGAGTAACGATACGCTCAAGACCTTGCTCTAGCTCTAAGCAGCACTTCTCCTCTCTTTAAAGGCTTATAGCTGTGCCTTCTACACAAACTATAGAGTTACACACAAGAGGGAGAGCGAGAATTGATTCCAATGAAGTCTACACTTGTTGGCTGCTCTTGTATTACTCCTCCATGCGCCTAGGGGCTCCTTTTATAGCCCCAAGGCAGCTAGGAGCCGTTGAGAGCAATTCCGGAAGGCTATCCTGGCCTTCTGTCGACGGGGGCACCGGACAGTCCGGTGCACACCGGACACTGTCCGGTGCCCGATTTGTTTCCTTTTCTGGCGCTGCCGACCGTTGCAGCCCGTTGGAGATCTGCGAGCCGTTGGCGCACCGGACAGTCCGGTGCACACCGGACAGTCCGGTGCCGTCTTCCGACCGTTGGCTCCGCCACGTGTCCCGCGTGGATTGCGCGGCCGACCGTTGGCCCTGGCCGACCGTTGGCTCACCGGACAGTCCGGTGCACACCGGACAGTCCGGTGAATTTTAGCCGTACGCCGTCGGCCAGTTTCCCGAGAGCGGCCACATCGCGCGGAGTCAGCCTGACGCACCGGACACTGTCCGGTGCACACCGGACAGTCCGGTGCCCCAGCCAGAGCTGAGTCTTGGCTGTTCACAGCCAAGTCTTTTTCTCCTCTTTTCTTTTCTTCTTCTTTCTGTTTCTAACACTTAGACAAGTATATTAGTACACAAAACAAACGTACTAAGTCTAGAAACATACCTTCTCTTAATTATTATATCCATAGCATTCCACATGCTTGAGCTTTGATGTTGGATTCATAAATCATCAAGTCGGCTTGACTTGATCTAGATTGATATCTCTTAGCTCCAACATCCTGCAAAGGTCACATAGAACATCTCCAAACATAGGAACAACCCAAACTAAAGATTAAGGTGAACTTAGCTCTTTTGGGCTGCTTCCAGTTCTGGTTTTGGCACTTGTTCTCCTTCTAGTGACCTTGATCTCTTTCTTAGAGCTTGGTCTTGAGCCTTATGACTTACACCACATAACTGTACCTGTTACCTCATTGGTTGTAAGTCACGTCCTTATGTAGTGATCCTTGATGTGCTATAGCTCTTCTCAACTCGATCACCCTTGACTTTGTAAGCCTTCTTCTTCACCCTTGGCTTTGGGTTCCTCAGCCTCCTTGACCTTCTCCCGTGCACTTGGTACCTCGAAGCTTCTCTTGCCTCCGTCCTTGGCTTGATCAGTTGTCTCCAAGCTTCGCACCCGAGTCTCACTTAATGCAATGTCCATCTTACTTGTGATGTCCATTATGTATCCATAGTCCAGTTCTTGGACAATCACATTTGTTCACTTGTGTTGAACCCTGTAAGCTTTACCTTAAGCACCTGTTCAACACTTAGTACACTTGTTAGTCCTTTAATTGTGTTGTCATCCAAACACCAAAACTCACAAGAGAGCTTTCAATCTCCCCCTTTTTGGTGATTGATGGCAACACAATTAAAGCTTACATGAGAATAAGATTTGAAGCACAAATTTTGAATTCTAAGTTTATAGAATGCTCCCCCTAAATATGTGCTTACTTCAAAAACATAATTTTGGCCTCAGACGCCAATTTGCACATACTTAGACAATTCGAAACATTTCTACACCTTAGCACTTTTTAGGATGCATTGTGTCAAGAATCAAACCATGATGCTATAACACACAAATGCACATAATCAGAGTTAAACACCATTATATCACAGAAATATTAACCTACCACTTTTCACCATTAAGATACCAATTTAAACTAAGATACCAATTTAAAGCACCTTTAGTCTAAAACCACCATTAACCTTATGACTATCTATTACACTATAGAAGCCAAATAATTCATCGCAGCGGAAACACTAGTCCATATGAGCAACATTGCAAGAAACATATGAATATCACACTTGGCAAAGCTCAAACTAACACAACATTGGCAAAGCTCAAACTAACACAACACCCATTAGGATAAGCTTTCCTCTCAGGTTGAGATAAGCTTTAATACACAAAATCTCCCCCTTTGACATCAAACACCAAAAACCATACTCAAGCAAGAACATATGATGATGTCAAGGGGCAACAGGGTGTTAAGGAGGAAAACGACTATCAAAACTCCCCCTTACTTATTGAGCATATGCCCGATCAACATTTAGGCAAGATACATATATGCAAAAAGATTAATACTCCCTTTGTACCTTTACCATGTTGTAGTGTACTTCCCATCTTGAAAGTATCTAATCTCTCAAGAGCTTCTTCACACTTGTGCCTGATTCTTTATCCTTACTTTTTCTTGTTGCTAAGACATCAAACTTAGAACAAGTTATAGTATTGGGCACAAGAAGAAACTTCTATTCTCATGATTATTAAAAGATGTCAATTGAAGCGAACTATTACGGCTACCAATTGAAAGATACCAATTGCAAAGTTCATTTATTATCATGGCTCCATGATATTTAAGCATCTATTATCACCAGATATTATAGAGCATGAGCAATCTAAAGATATGCACTTACTCACAACTTGAGATACCAATTTCTTGACTTACAGAGGTACCCAAGTCCAGATTGCTCCATTTCTTGCTTATCTTCTCTTTTCCACCTAGAGACTATACAAGATTACTCAAGAAACAGTTAGTCTCAAAAGACACAAATTATGTGTGCTCCCCCTCAAGTTGTGCATCAAGTATTTGAATGACTTGCACTTTGCACATTCTAGCTTCCTTAGAACTAGAGGATCACACCATACCTTGGTCAAGGCATACTCTACCACTTTCATCACCCAAAGATGCCAATTTGAATATCAAATGAAATGCCACTTAACACCAATTGAAGGCTAAATGAAAAGTTGACTAAATACAGCAATGCACGCCTCAGTGATACCTAAGCCAATTGAATACTCACGGAAGTCTAACATTTACTCAACCTGTACATGCTTCATATTTAACTATCATTGCATATACTAATTGAAGATCAACACAATCATGTATATAAAGCGAAATATCTAAGCATGTCATGATTAAGAAGGTTTCTTAGATGCACAGAAGAAACAACATTTTAAAGGCATAAATTACCTAAACCAAGATATTACCAATTGAAAGACAAGAACATAGCTATGATCACAATGAATGGAATTTCAAGAATATTTAATGAAATTGCATAGCTTCATTTTCCATACCTTTGCCTTTATGAGAGCACTTGTTATCACCAATTCAGGACTCCTTTTGCTCACACACCTCATAGCTCAAAAGGGCACGACATGGATTTGAAATTCACACAATACTAAACTAGGGTAATCATGTGAACATGCACTAAACAAAATGTCATATTTGCACATAGCATGACTTACAAAAAGTTACAGGTTTATCCATATACACCAAGAGAGTTAATCGTTGTGGATATAACAAATGAAATAGCTACCCATGAATGATTCAAAAGATATATCCTATATAGCACCAGTCATGATTAAGCAAACATCATTATGATTCATTTAACACAGACAATCATAAAGCATAACTACTCCAAAGATAGGTAGCACAACAAGCCAACTTAAGAGCAATACTAAATTGTAATTATGTACTTAAAATACACGGGGTACCGTCCTTTGGAGAGCATGTTGTAGATTCTCATCAAGGTCCTTTACTTGATTCACCAATAATGATTCAGGACCTATACACCTTATTTCACTTGAGATGAACATGGGATTAGTGTTTCACAATAATTCAACCTTGGGTCAATAAACACCAAAACAATTAACAGCTTAGGCATAGAGTTTTAGATAACCGTCTTAATCTCTCCCATGGTCTCCAGTCCATCTCAAGGCACCTGCATGGTCTAGTTAGCACAGTTTGGTACCCATCTCGGGATGGGTCCATAATGATCATCTAAAAGGGCCTTTGGTACCCAAATAGCAGTTGTGCTAGTTCTAGGTGATCTCATTACTGATCTAGCACAAGTGTATGATTTGGGTCTCCTAAGCGAATAAGATTGAGATAAATTTACTTGTTTAGGAACCTTACCCTTCTTACATACCTTAGGTAGATGACCATGCTCACCACACATGTAGCAGAAGCGTCGCTCAACCTGACTTGACACTTGTTGTTTGTCTTTCTGCTTAGTGAGGGTCATCTTGGAGGGTGCACGTCTTTGATTCTTCATGAGCGGACATGAAGTGATCATATGGTCCTTATCGCTGCATCCAAAGCATCTCCTCATTCCTTCATCCTTGTCTTTGTGTGGACAAGACGCAATGAAGTGACCTAATTCCTTGCACTTGAAGCACCTCCTTTTTCCTCTTCCCTTTTTGCTCTTGGATGACATAGAGAGATGATCAGTGCAAACAACATGACTAATTGAATTTTTACCTTTTTCCTTGTTCATGTTGATTTCTTCATTTATTGCTTTAGGAACATCCTTCTTATGGAGTTTAACACTTGCTGCGGTTTCTCCCGTCTCAAGCTTCTTCACCACGCGTCCGTGGATATCTTGAGGAGGTTGAGCAATGCGTCTTCTCCTTAGTTGCTTTGCTTTCTTGTTCCTTTCTTTTGATCCTGCAGCTTGATGCTCATTCAAAAATTTGCTTTCTTTTGAGCAACAGGGGTTAGCACATGGTGATATATTATCTAAATGTGCACATGTGCAAGAATGAGGTTCACATGAATTTAAGTTTGAAATTACAACCTCATGAGCAACATTAAGCATGATATGGTCATCAACTAATTTATTATGAGAATAAGATAGCATATCATATTTTTCACTTAGAGCAAGTTTTTCTAAATTTATCATTTCTACTTGACTCTTAAGCATAGAATTCTCAGTTTTAAGTTGAGCAACATCAGATAACACATCATGATTATTTCTTTGCTCAAATAAAATAGATTCATACCGTTGGACCAAATTATCATGAGAGCACTTTAGCTCCTCATGTTCTTTGGTCATCTTCTCCAGGCTGTCGTTGGTTTTGATGAGAGTCTCCTCTAGCCTGAGAAGCGTCTCGCCTTGTTCCTTGTTCCTACTCAACAACTTAACCAAGAGCACTTTGTCTTCTTTATTGAGATTGGTGTAGAACCGGCGAATCTCCTCTTCTTCCACATCACCGGTCTCATTTTCCCTGTCATTATTATTATTGGAAGCAATACAGGAAAATGTACCTTGTGGTGATGGAGACTCATCCTCGCTATCATCCTCATATTCCTCCTCATCATCGCTTTCGTCTCCACTATCATTGTTAGCAATAAGACATTTATAACTAGTGGAAGACAAACCTGTCGGTGAGGTGGATTCATCGTTTGGTTGCCATCGTTTTTCTTCTTCCTTTGAAAGGTTAGTACCACAAGCAACATAGGGAGTAGAAGTAGTACAATTGGCCACAAAATATTTTTCTTTAATCCTATTCCATAAATCATGAGCATCAATAATTAAATCATTATCCCTACTCATGATGGCAAAATAAGCACCTCTAGAAAGAGAATCAACTAAGATGCTGCAAGCACGGTGATTTAGAGAAAAACATCTTAGTTCATCATTAGAGGGATTTTTACTAATATCAGATGGAAAAATACTTCTGCTAAAGATCTGTCTCAAATCAGAATCAACACTCATGAAGTCATGAAAGCATTATAAATAGAGACAGACCAAGATTTGTAATTAGAGCCATCGCCTAAAAGAAGTTCTACAGTTACCTCTTGTGACGACATCGTTATCTCCGGACGGCTAAGCCCACACTGGAGAGACCTAGCTCTGATACCAATTGAAAGTTCCCTTTGGCCCGGGAACAGGATCTAGATGTCGCCTAGAGGGGGGGGTGAATAGGCGAATAAAACTTATCACTTTAAAACTTAAATCTTACTCTACTCGAAGACAGGATCGCAGTGGAGTGAAGAATCCTTCGAGTAGGTTGCAGTGGAATTGAAGTTCCTGTCTTACGAATATCCTGCACTTCAAGGAAAGCTAGTACCACAAGTAAGTAGTGAAGTGCAGATATATAAGCGAGTAAGACAGAGAGTCAGAGTACAATACAGAACAGAGCACACAGACGCAAGGATTTATCCCGAGGTTCGGCCAAGCCTGAAATGCTTGCCTAGTCCTCGTTGGAGTTAGCCACACCTGGGCTTGGAGTCTATTTCAACTCCTTCCTCCGTTTGCTCAGATCTGTCAGTATGACAGATAGAGCCTTTCACTATTGAGTGGGGTTACAACAGAACCGCGGCTGCTTACAAACTTTTTGGCAGCACCCCGGCAGAGTAACGATACGCTCAAGACCTTGCTCTAGCTCTAAGCAGCACTTCTCCTCTCTTTAAAGGCTTATAGCTGTGCCTTCTACACAAACTATAGAGTTACACACAAGAGGGAGAGCGAGAATTGATTCCAATGAAGTCTACACTTGTTGGCTGCTCTTGTATTACTCCTCCATGCGCCTAGGGGCTCCTTTTATAGCCCCAAGGCAGCTAGGAGCCGTTGAGAGCAATTCCGGAAGGCTATCCTGGCCTTCTGTCGACGGGGGCACCGGACAGTCCGGTGCACACCGGACACTGTCCGGTGCCCGATTTGTTTCCTTTTCTGGCGCTGCCGACCGTTGCAGCCCGTTGGAGATCTGCGAGCCGTTGGCGCACCGGACAGTCCGGTGCACACCGGACAGTCCGGTGCCGTCTTCCGACCGTTGGCTCCGCCACGTGTCCCGCGTGGATTGCGCGGCCGACCGTTGGCCCTGGCCGACCGTTGGCTCACCGGACAGTCCGGTGCACACCGGACAGTCCGGTGAATTTTAGCCGTACGCCGTCGGCCAGTTTCCCGAGAGCGGCCACATCGCGCGGAGTCAGCCTGACGCACCGGACACTGTCCGGTGCACACCGGACAGTCCGGTGCCCCAGCCAGAGCTGAGTCTTGGCTGTTCACAGCCAAGTCTTTTTCTCCTCTTTTCTTTTCTTCTTCTTTCTGTTTCTAACACTTAGACAAGTATATTAGTACACAAAACAAACGTACTAAGTCTAGAAACATACCTTCTCTTAATTATTATATCCATAGCATTCCACATGCTTGAGCTTTGATGTTGGATTCATAAATCATCAAGTCGGCTTGACTTGATCTAGATTGATATCTCTTAGCTCCAACATCCTGCAAAGGTCACATAGAACATCTCCAAACATAGGAACAACCCAAACTAAAGATTAAGGTGAACTTAGCTCTTTTGGGCTGCTTCCAGTTCTGGTTTTGGCACTTGTTCTCCTTCTAGTGACCTTGATCTCTTTCTTAGAGCTTGGTCTTGAGCCTTATGACTTACACCACATAACTGTACCTGTTACCTCATTGGTTGTAAGTCACGTCCTTATGTAGTGATCCTTGATGTGCTATAGCTCTTCTCAACTCGATCACCCTTGACTTTGTAAGCCTTCTTCTTCACCCTTGGCTTTGGGTTCCTCAGCCTCCTTGACCTTCTCCCGTGCACTTGGTACCTCGAAGCTTCTCTTGCCTCCGTCCTTGGCTTGATCAGTTGTCTCCAAGCTTCGCACCCGAGTCTCACTTAATGCAATGTCCATCTTACTTGTGATGTCCATTATGTATCCATAGTCCAGTTCTTGGACAATCACATTTGTTCACTTGTGTTGAACCCTGTAAGCTTTACCTTAAGCACCTGTTCAACACTTAGTACACTTGTTAGTCCTTTAATTGTGTTGTCATCCAAACACCAAAACTCACAAGAGAGCTTTCAATATGCCTAGGAGAAATATTGCTCATGTGCCTAGAAAGAATGTTATTCATGCTCCTAGGAAAGTAGTGAACGAACCTTCTATAATTTATTGTGCTTTAAACACTTCCTTTGCTATTTGTAAAAAGGATAGGAAAATAGTTGCTAGGAAGTTAGGGGCAAAATGCAAAGGAGACAGGACTTGCATTTGGGTCCCTAAGGACATTTGTGCTAACCTTGCAGGACCCAACATGAGTTGGGTACCTAAGACCCAAGCCTAAATTTGCCTTGCAGGTTTATGCATCCGGGGGTTCAAGCTGGATTATCGACAGCGGATGCACAAACCATATGACGGGGGAGAAGAAGATGTTCACCTCCTACGTCAAAAATAAGGATTCCCAAGATTCAATTATATTCGGTGATGGGAATCAAGGCAAGGTAAAATGGTTAGGTAAAATTGCAATTTCTAATGAGCACTCAATTTCAAATGTGTTTCTAGTTGAGTCTCTTGGTTACAACTTGCTATCTGTTAGTCAACTATGCAACATGGGATATAATTGCCTTTTTACTAATGTAGATGTGTCTGTCTTTAGAAGATGTGATGGTTCACTAGCTTTTAAGGGTGTACTAGACGGCAAGCTTTACTTAGTTGATTTTGCAAAAGAAGAGGCCGGTCTAGATGCATGCTTAATGGCTAAGACTTGCATGGGCTGGCTGTGGCATCGCCGCTTAGCACATGTGGGGATGAAGAACCTCCACAAGCTTCTAAAGGGAGAACACGTGATAGGTCTAACAAATGTTTATTTCGAAAAAGATAGACCTTGTGCAGCTTGTCAGGCAGGTAAACAAGTGGGAGGAGCACATCACAGCAAGAATGTGATGACCACGTCAAGACCTCTGGAGCTGCTGCATATGGACCTCTTCGGACCCGTCGCCTATCTAAGCATAGGAGGAAGTAAGTATGGTCTAGTTATTGTTGATGACTTTTCCCGCTTCACTTGGGTGTTCTTTTTGCAGGATAAGTCTGAAACCCAAGGGACCCTCAAGCGCTTCCTCAGGAGAGCTCAAAATGAGTTTGAGCTCAAGGTGAAGAAGATTAGGAGCGACAACGGGTCCGAGTTCAAAAACCTTCAAGTGGAGGAGTTTCTTGAGGAGGAAGGGATCAAGCACAAGTTCTCCGCTCCCTACACACCACAGCAAAATGGTGTGGTAGAGAGGAAGAACAGGACGCTAATCGATATGGCAAGGACGATGCTTGGAGAGTTCAAGACCCCCGAGTGCTTTTGGTCGGAAGCCGTGAACACGGCTTGCCACGCCATCAACAGGGTCTACCTTCACCGCCTCCTCAAGAAGACGTCATATGAGCTACTAACCGGTAACAAACCCAATGTATCTTACTTTCGTGTTTTTGGGAGCAAGTGCTACATTCTAGTGAAGAAGGGTAGAAATTCTAAGTTTGCTCCCAAAGCTGTAGAAGGGTTTTTATTAGGTTATGATTCAAATACAAAGGCGTATAGGGTCTTCAACAAATCATCGGGTTTGGTTGAAGTCTCTAGCGACGTTGTATTTGATGAGACTAATGGCTCTCCAAGAGAGCAAGTTGTTGATTGTGATGATGTAGATGAAGAAGCTGTTCCAACGGCCGCTATACGAACCATGGCGATTGGAGACGTTCCGCCACAGGAACAAGATGAACGAGACCAACCTTCTTCCTCAACAACGGCGCATCCCCCAACTCAAGACGATGAACAGGTTCATCAAAAGGAGGCGTGTGATCAAGGGGGAGTACAAGATGATCATGTGATGGAGGAAGAAGCGCAACCGGCACCTCCAACCCAAGTTCGAGCGATGATTCAAAGGGATCATCCCGTCGACCAAATTCTGGGTGACATTAGCAAGGGAGAGGAACTTAACAACTTCAAGCGCAATGAAGTTTGGACGCTGGTGCCTCGTCCCAAGCAAAATGTTGTGGGAACCAAGTGGGTTTTCCGCAACAAACAGGACGAGCACGGGGTGGTGACGAGGAACAAGGCTCGACTTGTGGCAAAAGGTTATGCCCAAGTCACAGGTTTGGACTTTGAGGAGACTTTTGCTCCTGTGGCTAGGCTAGAATCTATTCGTATTTTGCTAGCATATGCCGCTCACCATTCTTTCAGGTTGTACCAAATGGATGTGAAGAGCGCTTTCCTCAACGGGCCAATAAAGGAGGAGGTGTACGTGGAGCAACCCCCTGGCTTCGAGGATGAGCGGTACCCCGACCACGTATGTAAGCTCTCTAAGGCGCTCTATGGACTTAAACAAGCCCCAAGAGCATGGTATGAATGCCTTAGAGATTTCTTAATCGCTAACGCTTTCAAGGTTGGGAAAGCCGATCCAACTCTTTTTACAAAGACATGTGATGGTGATCTGTTTGTATGCCAAATTTATGTCGATGACATAATATTTGGTTCTACTAATCAAAAGTCTTGTGAAGAGTTTAGCAGGGTGATGACGCAGAAATTCGAGATGTCGATGATGGGCGAGTTGAACTACTTCCTTGGGTTCCAAGTGAAGCAACTCAAGGACGGCACCTTCATCTCCCAAACAAAGTACACGCAAGATCTGCTAAAGAGGTTTGGGATGAAGGATGCCAAGCCCGCAAAGACGCCGATGGGAACCGACGGACACACCGACCTCAACAAAGGAGGTAAGTCCGTTGATCAAAAAGCATACCGGTCAATGATAGGGTCTTTACTTTATTTATGTGCTAGTAGACCGGATATTATGCTTAGCGTATGCATGTGTGCTAGATTTCAATCTGATCCTAAGGAGTGTCACTTGGTGGCAGTGAAGCGAATTCTTAGATATTTAGTCGCTACTCCTTGCTTCGGGATCTGGTATCCAAAGGGGTCTAACTTTGACTTGATTGGGTACTCAGATTCCGACTATGCTGGATGTAAGGTCGATAGGAAGAGTACATCGGGGACGTGCCAATTCTTAGGAAGGTCCCTGGTGTCATGGAACTCTAAGAAACAAACCTCCGTTGCCCTATCCACCGCTGAGGCCGAGTACGTTGCCACAGGTCAGTGTTGCGCGCAACTACTTTGGATGAGGCAAACCCTCAGGGACTTTGGCTACAATCTGAGCAAAGTCCCACTCCTATGTGATAATGAGAGTGCTATCCGAATAGCGGAAAATCCTGTTGAGCACAGCCGCACAAAGCACATTGACATCCGGCATCACTTTTTGAGAGACCACCAGCAAAAGGGAGATATCGAAGTGTTTTATGTTAGCACCGAAAACCAGCTAGCCGATATCTTCACCAAGCCTCTAGATGAGAAGACCTTTTGCAGGTTGCGTAGTGAGCTAAATGTCTTAGATTCGCGGAACTTGGATTGAATTGTAGCATACATGTATTCATGCTTTTGAACACGTTCCTTTTTGCATTTTGTTGCTTATCATGGTGCTCAAGTTGTACAAACACTCCCTGGACCTCACAAGTCCGTTGCAAAGTGATGCACATGTTTAGGGGGAGATGTGTTACAACTTGACCCTTTGAGACTAACCATATGTTTGAGTTTGCTTGTTTTAGTCACAAAGGAGAATTGAAAGGGAAAAGGTGGACCTTGGACCATGAAAGACTTCCACTGCACTCCGATGAGGGGTAACTTATTCCAAGTTCATCTCATGAACTCTTATTGCCATTTGCTCTTAATTGAAGATTTTTGTGAGGCAATGGGGTTAAAGGGCCAAGATTTATCCCGTTTTGGTGCTTGATGCCAAAGGGGGAGAAAATAAAGGCCAAAGAAATAAATGGATCAGCTACCACTTGAGAGATTTTGAAAATGGTAGAATAGAGTTTTTGGTTTGGCAAAATTCTTATGTTGTCTCCCTTGTCAAAAGTTGGCTTCTTGTGGGGAGAAGTATTGATTATGGGAAAAAGGGGGAGTTTTTGAAATCTTTGATCAATCTCTTTTGGAATGACTCTCTTTATGCTTCAACATGTGTGTTTTAGAGATAGAGATTTGAGTTTGATTTGCAAAAACAAACCAAGTGGTGGCAAAGGATGATCCATATATGCCAAAATTGATTCAAAATAAATTTCAGTTTTATTTGAAGTGAGTTTGCACTTGTTCTAGTTGCTTTATGTTGTGTTGGCATAAAATCACCAAAAAGGGGGAGATTGAAAGGGAAATGTGCCCTTGGGCCATTTCTAAGTATTTTGGTGATTGAGTGCCAACACATGTGCTTAATTGTGAACTTATGTACATGGATGAACAAGGTGCAAATCATGAAGTAAAGGTATGTTTCTAAGCCTTAGTACATTGTTTTTGTGTACTAATATATTTGTCTAAGTGTTAGAAACAGAAAGAAGAAGAAGAGAGAAGAGGAGAAAAGACTTGGCTGTGTGCTGCCAAGACCCAGCTCGGTCTGGAGCACCGGACTGTCCGGTGTGCACCGGACAGTGTCCGGTGCGCCAGACTGACTCGGCGCAAACTAGCCGCTCTCGGGAAACTGGCCGACGGCGTACGGCTAAAATTCACCGGACTGTCCGGTGTGCACCGGACTGTCCGGTGAGCCAACGGTCGGCCGGGCCAACGGTCGGCCGCGCAATCCGCGCGAGACACGTGGTGGAGCCAACGGTCGGAAGACGGCACCGGACTGTCCGGTGTGCACCGGACATGTCCGGTGCGCCAACGGCTCCAGATCTTCCAACGGTCGGCAACGGTCGGAAGCGCCAGTTATGGAAACAAATCGGGCACCGGACAGTGTCCGGTGTGCACCGGACTGTCCGGTGCCCCCGACGACAGAAGGCAAGGATGGCCTTCCGGATTTGCTCTCAACGGCTCCTAGCTGCCTTGGGGCTATAAAAGGAGCCCCTAGGCGCATGGAGGAGGGATACAAGCAACCTTTGAGCATTCTTGATCATCCACACTTAGTCTTTGCGCTTTCATTTGTGATTCTAAGTGATTCGAGCTCCGTTCTAGTGAGAACTTTGTGATACTCTTGTGAGCTCGATTCTTGGCCGTGTGTGTGCGCGTTTCGCTGTGGATTTGTGTGTGTTGCTTCCCTCCCTTACTCTGTGTTTCTTTGTGATCATATACTTGTAAGGGCAAGAGACTCCAATTTGTGGAGATTCCTTGCAAACGGGATAGTGAAAGGCAAAACAAAACACCGTGGTATTCAAGTGGGTCTTTGGACCGCTTGAGAGGGGTTGATTGCAACCCTCGTCCGTTGGGACGCCACAACGTGGAGTAGGCAACCGTTGGTCTTGGCCGAACCACGGGATAAACCACTGTGTCACCTCTGTGCTTGATCTCTTGTGGTATTGTGTTTCGTTGAGACTTCACCTTAGCCACTTGGCAATAATCGTGCTAACACTTAACAAGTTTTTGTGGCTTAAGTTTGAAGTTTTCACAGGATCACCTATTCACCCCCCCCCCTCTAGGTGCTCTCAGTCATGGTGTGGCTGACCGCTGGGGCCCACGTGGCAGAGAGTCGCCTGCGCGCGGTGGAGCGGTTTCGGTTGAGCCAACGCGAGGAAATCGCCCCAAATGGGCCAAATTTGACACCGCAGGCCCAGTTAGGCACTTCCTTCATCTTTCTTTCCTTTTCTTGTTTTTGTTTTCCTTTTTCTTATTTAAATTACAAACTTTCCATCTAGAATTTCAATTTCGCAGCAGCATTTGTACTCAATTAAATATTTTAGTTTTAACATTTCAGTGGGGTGAATTTGATTATTGATTTGTTTTGTGTGGTCCATTCTATTTCTTCCTTCTCTTTTCTAAATTCTTGAATTTACTTTAAATTTTTAAATTCCACTTTGGACTTTGATAAATTTCTTTTCACATTATTTTTATTTTGTCACAATATACATGTTGGAACTTGCTCTCCTGGGCAAGTTGATCCAACGGGGGAATGAAAGCGACGTAAACAAGGTTTCAACTTGAGATGACAATAGCTCTATTAATCCAGCCTCTCAAGGGCACTGTACGGGGGTATTTATAGGTGCCTGAGAGCCCAACGTCTCAATGCAAGGACGCATGTACCCTCAAGCACCTGGACTATCCCCGGAATATTCCCATAAAGGAGAGTTACAGACTGTCATTACAGAAAAGCTATTACAAATCGGGCCCGTAACACGCTTCTCCGTGCGGGACCTGTTATAATGGGCCAAATCCCACGTGGGCCTCAAGGTCGAGTGAGGACGTGGGACGGGGCGACGTCGTCGTAGGCCTTCTCTCGTAGTGTACAAGGCGAAGGGTGGACCTCGCCGGTTCTTCTGCTTCCGTTGGCGCAGCGAGAAAGACGAAGGCTGGAGCGAAGGGTAGCGTCTTCACCTTCTCCCCAACAATACACACAAAATAAAATCCTAGCATGATGCATAATTTTTTTGGGTGTCTTTTGTTATTTATTCATTTGTTTTCAAGTGATGTCCTCATGAAATGATAAATATGGACAACACACATATATACAAAGGAATGTCATTTCTCCTTTTAGGTTATCCTCCACAAATTACAAGTTGGGTATTACAGTTGTGGTCAATAATGTGCATGAACTCGTCAAAGGTGGGAGTTCATGTGAAGTGTATGGTTAATCAACAAATAATGGCTAAAACTGGGCACTGTTTTAATAAGTTGGCCAAATTTTATTAGCAGTTAATAAGTATAAGTAAATACCAACTCAATTAATGAGAGATCACAAATAATAAATAAACCACAATACGATGCAAATGACCAATTAATTTTAATTCCATAAGTTACTCATGTGAGGGTCCGAGCCGCTCATGACCGTGAGCACGACTGATATACCAGTTTTACATTCTGCAGAGGTTGCACATCTTTACCCACAAGTCATGTTATCCATCTGTCACGGGGTTGTACAGGCTCCAAACACCTCTACCAATGAAGCGAGGCAGGGTAACACTATAAGGCCTTTACAAAGTTCCACTAGCTTCAGAAAACTCGTTACGGTTTCTGAGGACGCAGTATAGGAATCCCCCGTTTGAAAAGTCATCTCAACAAAGTCAACCCGAGAACCTCCCTATATCGACAACTCCCCTACCGCCCTTGCCTCTTTCGGGTAAGGTAGTCCTCCACTAGTTTTCCTAATTAGTTAGCCAAGGACGTCTCATACCACCCTTGTGGTAGCACTGTTTTCCCGAGTGGGTCTCCATGTTCTAATTAACATAATAATCTTGTAGTGAATATTAAATAACTCATTTATAATAATAGCATGATCATGAATATGTGTATCTTAACATCCAAAACCACATAAAGCAATAGCAAATGCTACCCAAAAGTTGAGTGGTAGGCAAGGTATAAAGATAATCAAACTAGGTGACCTATTGGGTCTCAACAAAATTAACCTATGCAGATCATAATGATTAACAGGAATATTATTGGATAAATAGAAGTGATTAATGGCACAACTTGCCTTCAACGAGTTCCTGCTCAGCATTTTCCACCTGCTGAGCACCTGGGTTCACGGTTGCTTGCTCGTCTACTCGTAACAATACAAACAAACACGGTAAAGGAGAAATTAACATCATGATAATATTCTACGCATCGCAATGAGATCGTAGGTTCGAGAATCACTAAATTCAGAGTTACAGTTAAAAAATTATGATTTTCCGAAGTTTTTAAGTAATTGATATAGAATAAATTAAGTGCGTAATTTTTCATGTACCATTACAATCCATTACGGTTGTTGGAGGGGACGGGAGGATGAACTAATTTCCTCCTCAATCTCCTCTAATCCTAGAGAGATTTTGTGTTCTCAAACTAGCCCTAAAGAGTATCTAAATGTCTATTTTGTTAGAAAATGAACGAAGAGGCAATAAAGGTGACCAATGGTCATTAATCATTATACACACTAATTTTATGGGATTTTTTGGTGTGAGACACCGCAAAAAATATAAAATCGGTAATTTGTTAAGAGCTGTTATAAAACACTAGTTATTTTTTTTTGTAAGATACCATACTAAGTATTCTATTTATTTCTTAATTTTAGAGAAATAAGAGATAGAAAAAAACGTTGTTTTTATCCTCGTCATCAGTCTCCCGCAGCAAAATTTTCCCGATAAATATATCCACGAACCTATTTAGTATTATTAAACTAAATTTTGAGGCTATATCATACCATGGGTTAATGGTGTAGCTTAAGCCAAATCGGACTAGCGCTCTTGTATGCGATAGCAACGTAACGTGGCCCTACCGTGACTTGTTTAGTCCATGGAAAGCATAGGGAGGGAAGGGTTTTTACCGAATGATTTCGTTGAATTTGTGGCTCGTGAATTATGGCAGTTTGAAAAACTGGGGCGGTGTGTAACCGAGCCAAAAGGGAGAGAACCGACTGATTCATAATTAAACGGGCGGAAAGGAGGGGGTGGGAGAAAAGCTGACTACTACGTAGGAGGAGTACGTGGCATCCGTCTCTGCAACCAGCAGGAATATAAGGTGAAAGGAGAATATACGCAACAGGTCTGCGGACGGCGCATATACGACTACCACGTAGTATCTCGTGCAAGGCAATACGAGGTTTGGTCCGGTCATCACCTCGTCCTCGCAGGTAGCCAGCCAGATACCATTTTTTTGGGGGGGGGGGGGGGGGGGGGGGGGGAGGGTTGCAGAAACCTGATTAAAACCTGGAACAAGTTTCAAACACTTTAGTTTAGAGACAGAAAAAATGTGCAGGTAATTATCCGTCTTCATGTATATATATTTTTCGCAATTTATTAGGCTTTGCAATAGTGTATATGGATATTGGGATCATGAGCATCAAGTTGACGCTTTGAACCCCCCCCCCCCCCCAAAAAAAAATAAAGGTTTTATTGATTGAAATTTGGCATAAATCTTTAGAGTACAGTGTGTGCAACACCCACCCACATCGGTCTGGTTTATATATAGAAAGCGTGCAGCAACCGCATACTGTGAGATGTTTGCGTGCATCTGTATTTTTTTTCATACAACAACAGAATATATCTTCTTTTTTTCATACAATAACAGGACATATCCCCTTTTTTTTCTCCATACAACAAGCTAGCTAGTGGGGTGCAGCAACGTGGAAGCTTATCCTTTAGGCCGGGAGAAGGAAGGAAAAGGGATCTGTGTCAAAAGTAACCCCCTCCCGATCGCAATTTCCATACCCTCGCTCGACTCCTCGCGCGCCGCATGCGTGCGACTGACACACACACACAAGTCACACAGGCAAAGAGATAAGAACGAAACGCAGCCACAATTTTCCCGGCGAAATATCTGCTTTTGATCGATGATGATGGGGTCTTTTACGCTAGTATTTTATTTAGGGTAACAGCCTGTTTGGGACGCCGCCACGACAGTATGAACCGACCGACGATAGGTGTGTGTGGCTCCCAAGTCCCAACCCTCCCATCCACTGCAGCTGGGAAAAGTTAGGGAAATTTGGCCGTTTTGTATTGACTGACTAGAGGTATGTTTGACTGAATGTATAAGTAGGGATAGAAAGAGGTAATCATAATTTCTATAATGTTTAGACAAGAGTCGCGTGTAAATAAGAACGGAATAATTTTTTTATTTAAATGTGATTCTAAAAATTGATGGGCTGATACCACTCTCGTCTCGTTCTACTTTGATCTTAAACCAAATACACCCTATAATTGTTTCCTTTGTAGCATGTTTTTCTCTTTGTTCCTCGACGACAGAAAACCGGAGTGTCCGGGGGGACGGCGGACCCACAGCACGCACATGGAGAATTCAGAATTAGGTACTGCAGCATTTTCTCCGGTTAGGCAGAGATCTTTTGTTTGTTGGGAACTTATGCTTACCGGAAATTGGCAAATACCATACAAGCCCTAGCCCACGCTTCTTTGGAAAGATGTACTGGCGCTGACAGGTTTAGAAATTGTGTTGAACTAAATAAATAAAAAAAACTCGTAGAGAAGATGGAGCCGGGTGGCTTGTCAATTTCAGAGACAATTAGAAAAAAAAAAGGTACTACATAGAAATGTTTCACACGATCCAAGTATAATAATTGTAGAGAGAGAAAAATATCTAACTTCCAACACATCGCCCTTTAATAGGCTGTTTGGTCTAAGTAACGAGTGAGTACATCATATTTTCATTTATTATTATTTTTTGTTTGTGAAATAGAATAAGTTGATTCATTATCGTAGTAGGTGTTTGGTTTGAGAAACCACTCTATGCAAATTGAAGTGGTGTATCGTGGGTTCATTTCTCAAATTTGGTTGGATGACTCCATTACTCATATTATTACTAACTAACTACGAGAAATGAGGTGATGATGGACAACTCATTCCATTCCACAGACCAAACAAAAATAGTGAGAAGATGATGTACTAGCTCATTCCTCAAACCAAATACCCTAATAGTTAGTTAGTACTCCTTTCGTTTCAAATTAAACTCGTTTTACCCTTTTACTAGATTTATACAATAATTAATGTATATGTTCTATATATATGTCTAGGTTCATAATCATTCATAGTGTGGACATAAAAATATAGAGCTAAAACGATTAATATAAGAAATGAGTCATCCCACTAAGTAAAAAAATTAAGAAATAGATTCATAGCCTCATTTTATTTTAGATAAGGTGATTTATCAAATAAACACTGCTAGTATCAGTACATAGGGGCTATGCCAAATCACGAGGGCGGAGGGACGAGCGCACGATGATAACTGACAGAAAAGGGGGGGGGGAAAGGGAAAGGGAAAGGCAGTGGAGGGAGGGCGGCTCAGGCTCACCATGTGGCATGTGCCCTCTACTCTCCGCCCAAAAAAACGACGAAATTGCCTTCTTCTTTCGGGATCGTTGGCTGCGATGGCTTTCTATCTCAGCAGCCTATTCAATCCTGCCATTTTGCTTTCTTTTCTTTTTTGGACACGCAAAAGCTCGACGTGTTTGTTTGCGTGGAAGGAGCATTATTACCATTGCAAAAGATGTGCAGACCAGATGTGGCGACGTGTTCGATGATAATGATTATTATTATTGTTGTTGTTGTTATTATTATTATTATTATTATTATTATTATTATTATTATTATTATTATTATTATTATTAGTAGGTGTCTAGAGCGGATTTAGCGCTTCTACTGTGCTGTAATTGCCGCGTTTTGTGCTTGCTTGAAGTTTAGGGTTTAGGCCCACAACTAACAACTATAGTAGTAGCACGCACGGTCGTCAGGCATTGAATTAGGAACCTGCCTCGAGATCCAGCAGGCGCGCCCGTGTGTTGTGTTCCGCTATTTGCATTGCATTGCATTGCGATGAGGGATGATATTGTCCGTCTCCGTCGTGGGGTAGCCTGGTCCGGGCGCTACAATGGAGTAAAGACCCCGAGTAAAGAGGGGAGAGACAGACACAGAGAGAGAGAGGAAGTAACTGCCGCGGCTTCAAGTCCTTCGTCCGGCCGGGGGGCGCGCGACGATGAAATGAATGCGGTGAAAGTGGAAGTGGTGGGGGCAGGCAGCCCGTGGAGCACTCCTGTGAACGTGTGAGTTGCTCGTTGGTGTTGGTGTTGGTTTGGTTTGGTTTGGAGAAAACAAACATGTCCGTTGTGCAGTTGTCAGGCAGGAGCCGCGCATGATCGTCCGACTCCGAGAAAGCGTCTCTGTTTTGTTTTCCTGGCTAAAACTACAGGCCGGGCATCGTTTGCCTGCTGAGTTGTTGTGAGGAGATAAATGGAGGAGGAACGGCGCAGGAGAGGAGCGAGAGCTGAGCGTGTACTGATTCAGTGATTCGAAGGGATCGGAAGTGATGAGTCTGATGACTTCACGTCATGACGCGCGCTAGCTCACTGCCTTGCTTTGCCTGCTCCGGCGCGCAGAACGAGCAGGCTATTGGGCTGGGCTGGAATGTGCAAAAACACACTCTGGAATTCCACATGTTCATGCCCACCACCACCACATAGAAACATGATCGATGGCGCTTGCGTGAAAATTCAAAGGTCAACCTGGATGGTGCCGGCTGTTGGTACGGTACGTACGTAAGGTCGCCGGACAAGTTGCGTTAGGGAAAATTCCCTTCCCTGCTGGGAGACTGCCTGGTCCGAGAACGACAAGGAGACGAGATAGCCGTGACGATCCACGAGCAGCTAGCACAAGAAAGAGCTCGACAAGGAGACGAGGGCCTGAGCACGGCACGAGTCTGTCGACGAGGATCTTGTATGCGACGTAGGGAAACATGCTTGAGGATATATCCTAGATGCATGGATCAGATCAAGAAGACCAGTGGGAACACCGAGTATCCGGAGGAGATTGCAGAGTTAGCGGAGCTGTGTGCTTGGAGATGGGTGGTGTGAATAGCCCAACGGTGAAGGATGTTGCAGATAGGCTTGATAGGTTGGGGAAGATCATGCTCATGCCCCCATCCATGGGGACATGAGAATCCAGAACAATTGGACAAGTTGCTGTCTACAGCCAACTCGACTGCTACTCCTCGAAATTTCAGCATAGCTGCCATGTGCTTGGAATCAGGGCGTTAGCTTTTTTTCATTGAGTGAATGAAAAAGGTATCAGGACGTTAGGTAGGCAAGGTAAATAATATTTTCTCGGTTCCAAATTAAAAACGTTTTAGTAAATCAATAAGCTCATGCAATACTTGATATATATGTTTTACATATATGTTTAAGCTCGTCCTCATCCATTTGAATATAGACATAAAAATTTTATATAGATGTCATTTATTTTTTGAATATAGACATAAAAACCAAAGAGCTAAAACGACTACGAGAAACTATATAATAGATAGATACTGCACACCTTTTTTTTTGCTGTAAAATGATTTCGTAGGATCCATATGTTATTCTATTTTTACATTATAAACATAAATAAAAACGCAAAGATGCGAGCAATATTTCTCCTGGACTTCGTTGCTCATATGAAGCAACGGATAACTGCAGTGTCCAGTGCATATGCATTGCTGCAATGTGCAGGTAGAACACTGAACTAGCACAAGTATGTTAACCATATAAATAATTCCTATTGACGACACAACCAAGATCAACAAACAATAGTTGAGAGGCCGTCAGGAGTATATAAATGGTTCAATTAACGTATGAGTCCGTTCCCCTCAATTTATCCGTGACCCAAAATTTGGCAACAAAAGTTACAGTCCTCTTAACCCTCACAGAAAACTAAGAAATCGGAGGTAGGTAAGTTTACTTCCTAAATGGGCACATGCAAAGAGACTTGATGGAGGTTCGACCTACATCTTGGCTTCCTTTGCGTCCTGGTACTCAGCTTCTGGAGTCTGGTCTCCTCCACTGCTGCTGCCGCCACCACCACCTTGTTGCATGTGCTCTCCAATCTTCGAAACAGCCTTGTTTGCTGCTTCCAGCTTCTGCCTGATCTTGTCCAGATCGTCCTCAGCCATAGCTGCCCTCAGATCAGAGACAGCAGACTCGATCTCCTTGGTGACTTCAGCAGGGACCTTGTCCTTGTACTCGCTGACACTCTTCTCAATGCTGTAGATCGTGGTATCTGCAGAGTTCTTGAGATCAATAAGAGACTTCCTTTCCTGGTCCTTCTGAGAATGTAGCTCTGCCTCCTTCACCATCTTCTCAATTTCGACCTCTGACAAACCACCAGAAGACTTGATGGTGATTTCTTGTTCTTTGCCTGTGGCTTTGTCCCTAGCTGACACCTTTACAATGCCATTGGCATCAATGTCAAAGGTAACCTCGATCTGGGGCATGCCTCTTGGGGCTGGTGGAATGCCTTCAAGCTGGAACTCACCAAGGAGCTTATTATCTGTAGCCATCTCCCTCTCACCCTGAAGCACCTTAACTCCAACCTGTGTCTGGTTATCTGCAGCGGTAGAGAAGACCTGGCTCTTCTTGGTTGGAATTGTGGTGTTCCTGTTAATTAGCCTTGTGAAGATGCCACCAAGGGTCTCAATACCAAGGGAGAGAGGTGTGACATCCAGCAAAAGGAGCTCCTTCACATCACCCCTCAAAATGCCACCCTGGATTGCAGCTCCCATGGCAACAGCCTCATCAGGATTGACACCCTTGCTTGGTGGCTTGTTGAATATCTGAGAAACAACCTCCTGGACCTTTGGTACTCTAGTCATACCACCAACCAGTAGGACCTCATCAATCTCCTTAGCAGAGATGCCAGCATCCTTGAGGCAGTTCACACAAGGGATGCGAGTCCTCTCAATGAGATTGCTCACAAGAGACTCAAACTTAGATCTGGTCAAGGTAATGTTGAAGTGCTTTGCACCAGATGCATCAGCAGTGATAAATGGGAGGTTGATTTCAGTCTGCATAGTGGACGAAAGCTCAACCTTGGCCTTCTCAGCAGCTTCCCTGAGCCTTTGCAGTGCTAACTTGTCCTTGCTCAGATCAATGTTGTCTGACTTCTTGAACTCGCTAACCAGATACTCAAGCAGTGCACCATCAAAATCCTCACCACCAAGGAAAGTATCACCATTGGTTGCCTTGACCTGAACAAGGTGTCAGAATTAAGAATTACTACACCAATTTCAACATCTGCATAGAGAATCTGTGCAAGATATGAGAAGAAAATTACCTCGAAAACCCCATTTGATATCTCAAGGATTGACACATCAAATGTGCCACCACCCAGGTCAAACACTGCAATAAGGCCCTCCTTGTTGTTCATTCCATAAGACAAAGCTGCAGCAGTGGGCTCATTGATAATCCTCATAACTTCCAGTCCAGCAATCCTACCAGCATCCTTGGTAGCCTGGCGTTGAGCATCATTAAAATAAGCTGGGACAGTAATAACAGCCTTAGAGACTGTCTTGCCAAGGTAAGCCTCTGCAGTTTCCTTCATCTTAGTGAGAACAAATGCACCAATCTGACTAGGGGAGTACTGCTGGCCACCCATCTCGACCCAGGCATCACCATTCGGCGCCTTGACAATCTTGTAAGGCACCATCTTCATCTCCTTCTGGGTCTGTGGGTCATCAAAAGTCCTACCGATCAGACGCTTTGACCCACGGATTGTGTTCTGGGCATTGGTTACTGCCTGCCGGCTCGCTGTGATACCAATCAACAGGTCACCATTCTGATTCTTGGCAACAATGGAGGGTGTCGTCCTCGCGCCTTCTGCATTTTCAATCACCCGTGGTGTCTACACAAGCAAATCCATCCATCAATTCCTGACTAGTAGCATCATAAACAGAACCCATTGAACATGTACTCAATTTGCAGCAATTTGAAGCTACGTGACGTTAAGTACATATGATTGACATCTACTACGACATTTACTACGGATGGATACAGCGACCCCACATTTACAAATAACGGAAAATGGCAGATTTCAGAGTGGACATGGTCACATGGAAGATTTCAGAGTGGACTGGGGAAAAATGTACCTTTCCTTCCATGACGGAGACGCAGGAATTCGTTGTGCCTAGATCGATACCGATGACATCTGTTGCGGCTGGCTTTGTGCTGCATGCAGAACATTAACTTAGGCGCCGCAAAGGCACGAAACAAATTGCCATGGATAGGGAACTACTGATGTCAAAACATCTCCAGTTCGTAATTACCTGAGAAGACGAGCTACTGCTCCAAGCCTGGAGAGCAGAGGAGGTGCTATCCGCTGGGCAACGGGACCCTAATCAATGGCAAAAGCAGGGAACAGATCAACACATCGGATCAATCTAACATCGTTAGGACAGCGCGAAAACGGCAAAACGCCATAAATTGACCTTGACCAAGGCGCACGAACTGCAAGAAAAGAGCAGGTTCACGGGAACAAAGGTGGCACGGACCTGGGCAACGGCAGATGCAAGGGTGCGGCCGGACCTGGCCAGCCTCGACGTGACGAGAGCTCCGAAGGCCATGGTTGGCGCTAAGCCTTGTGGGCGGCGGCTCACGGCGGCAGCGTGTATGGCTCGGGAAGTAGGAGGAGGCGAGATCAGGAAAAACCCTAGTGAACGGCGCCGCCGCCTTCTCTTAAAACCCTCGCGGTCCGCGGCACTGGCTTGGGAGAGGGGAAAGAAATGGCGGCCAGGGGCATTTCTGTGATTTCTCACCAGGGCAAGTCTGTGGCTGACGGTGGGCCACGAGGCTGGGTGGAAGCTTCTAGACGGCATCAACGCCACCGTCCGTTGGGCCTGGCTTTTCCAGGACTCGGACTCCAATCGTGCGCCGATCGTATATGGTGGATAGATTCTCTCGTCGGTGCTTGAAAAATGGTAATCACTCACATCTATGGGTTTGTTTAGTTCAACTTTTTTCTTTTAAGTTTTTTATGAGAATCTGACTATGTGGAGTAAAAATTATCAAACCAATCGATAAATCCAGCTAACCAACCGATTAATCAGTAATCCGTCCAGGGCAGTTTAGCCATATCACCGGTTTACCCAATTGAATTTAGAATATTTTATAAATTCTGAACAAATTTAATGTCAGTTTTTCTATAAATACTATGGATTATTTTAAGATATTTCCTGAAACCAAATTTGAAAACACGCTACGTATTTTAAACTAAAAATCAAACAAGTTTCAAAAAAATAAAAAATGATTGATTTTACTTTTACCGAATAGCCGATTAATCGGTCCTAGTTAGAGATAAATTGGTGGCCTCTAGTAGTTAGGTTTTGAGGATTTTCTTTCTTTTAGCCTCAAATCTTTTAACTTGTGATAACATTTGGGCAATATTTTCTTTAAACTTTGTGATCTCAATATATTTTATTTGCTAAATGACAAGTGGTTCGATTTCTTCACACGTGCTGCCGATTTATCAATTCAATGACCGATTTATCGTTCTTATCGATCGATTAATCAATTTCATGTCGTTTCAATTCAAAAAATTGGTTTGGATGTGAACTTGGTCAGTTTCTACCAATTTGTCCCGGTTTATCGATTCAATGACCGATTTATCGGTCTTATCGGTCGATTAATCGGTTTCGAGCCGTTTCAATTCAAAAAATGGTTTGAATGTGAATTTGGTCGGTTTCTACCAATTTATTGCGATTAATCGCATATCGGTCCTGAACGGTTTGTGGAAGGGAACATGTTTGGTGAACCCTGATGGGGAGAATCTGGCCTTGAAAAGAATTTTAGTGTTGTGGAGATTATATGTGAATAAAGATAATAGTTCATAGGGTTTAGGATATAGAAAGTGACGATTTCCTACTATCACAACGACTCAACCGATTCTGCGTTCACGTTGATCTGAATTGTTTTGACTAAAATGATTTTTATAGAAGCGGACTGAAAAGTTAGGTGTTTGGTAGTATGCAGTAGCTTCTGGTAACCAGAAGTTAAAAAATGAAACAAATAGGGCCTATCTATTTCTTGCTAAACATTTAACCGAAAGGCTCTATCTCTTTTCTTGCTAAACAATTAAGGCCCCCACCAGAATTCTTGCATCATTAGCTCTGGCTCTGACTTATATGTAAAAACAACCCTTATTTTCAGAAGGAGCTTCCAAAAAAGCATTTCATTTAGTTGGAAATATAACTCCTATTTTCACGGGGTAGGGAATGGCAGATAGGGAATGGCACGAGAGAGCCGGAGAAACCTCATTTTTAGGCTCCCCACTTTGCTTGGTTCCTAGAGATAGGCCTCCATATTTTTTTATATAGGAATCTACCGTTTGGTTAGGAATTTCACCTAAACAAAAGAAATACAAAAGAACTTGGGCAATTGTATCCGATTAAACATACATCATAACACCTCATCCATAAGGATGCGGTTTTAGGGCTACCACTTTTGTTGTAACAAAGGTTTGCTCTTAACCAATTCAATTGCTAAAAGAGAGTGCACTGTAGTGCATCCGAAAACAAACACGATAGAGCAGACAAATAGATTGTCCAAAGGCAGTTTAAGTAGTAACTGTAACTGTAATACATAGTTTACTTTATTAGTTAGAAGCAAAATGGAAAAGGTAAGGAAGACGACAAGGGCAGCCCTCTACATCCTGCAGAAACCCTGCCTTCTCGTAGTGCTCAATGCTGTCCAGCAGAGTTTCCTCCAATTTTCTTGGTTTCCAACCTAGGCTCTTAAGTTTCTCTGATGTAACCGGCGGCATTTCAGATTCATGGTCCTCGTCGCTGCTGCAGAGTTGCATATAGCGTAAATTCAAAGGGATGAGAGATAGGCATTCAAGTCCAAATAATTAATTGGGGCATAGTAAGAGATTCACCAGTTCACATAATTGTAGTTGGGGTAGAACTTTCTAAACAAGTTCGCTATGTCGTAAGTGCTGATCCGATTTGGTGCACATATGTATCTCCCAGATGATTCCACTTTCTCATATACCAAAAGCAAAGCATCGGCTACATCACGGACATCAACGATGTTCCAGGTGATGTTTTTCATCGCTCTAGGACCTCCTGTAATCATTCAAATGAAATAAGTGGTGTCAAGAAAACTATTGCATTGGACTGTGTGATTTTGAGACTACGAGGTTTACTAGAGGACGACAAGCTCAGACTAGGATTTTAACATTGAAGTTATCAATGAAAAAAAATCGGCTCGACCTGTAGTTAGTTATACAGCAACTCCACCGGATATTTTATATTGCATCTCCTATTAGTTATTTTAGAAAAGTACATCAAAATCAATTTAGAATGTAAAACAGCAATGTTGTCGTAAATTATCTAAAAGTTTTCTCATATATTTCTTTAGCTATTGTGGAGAAGGGTGTCCCCTTTATTTAGGAGAAACCATGTTGTTTTTTAAACCGGGATCATATGGTCCTTTTTAATTATAATGCAGCAGGGGCGGTTTATTTTCCATCGTTTGAGTTTTTTTTCAATATACACTTTAATGCAAATTCATCATGTAAACATAACTTTATTTGGGAAGGAACGTTCAAAAGGCCAAAAGGGCAACCTGGTTGTCACTATTACCAACCTACTGAATGCTAGTAACCCAGTCAAAGACAATAAAATCACCATATGAGTAATTATCCAATTAATGGATAATTGAGACTAGCAGGAACATATACAGACTACCTTTTATAATGTAGACGAATACTTCACTCGTGGTGTTGATTAGAGGCTGCAGGAGTGGACCTAAAACGACACAAGGGCAAACTGTAACAACAAGTAGCCCATTCTTCTCTCCATACTCCAGTGCTGTCTCTTCAGCAATTGTCTTGGCAGCAATGTACCATTCCTGCAAGCACAACTAGTTAACCCCAATACAGTGCTCCCTGGCAGTATTAATTGGCAATAGGAACTGATAATAAAAGGCAAAAAAAGCCCAGAAAAAATTATAGTACTTATATGTGAAGAAACTGAAATAATATTACTAACCTCATTCTTAGTGCAAAAAATTTTTTCTGACCAGCAACTCTCGTCTTGGATTATACCTTGGGGCCAACTCGGATTAAAATGGACGGCAGCTGTGGATGAAACCACGATAACTTTCCGAACATTATTTGCCGAGCAAGCCTGAAGGACGTTCAGAGTGCCTTTGACAGCAGGAGACAGTACCTCTGCCTGCATGATTTTACTCAAACATATGTTTAAGCAGTAAGAACTTCCATACAGCTATTGAGCAATCAATTGGAGTTTGGGCAAACAACCAAATTCATATCTAGCAGTAAACCACGGAACCAGACAACCAGTGAATTCTGGAAGACTGAGATTTATGTACACGGTTCAGAACAAAGCGAATCACTCTAGGTGCCAATCCGAAGAGTTGGACAGAAACTTGCCTCAGGATCGAGGACCTTATCTGCGGGCACAGGGGAGGCGACGTGGAAGACCCCCTCGCACCCAGCGACCGCCGCCGCCAGGGCGTCGCGATCGAGCATGTCGGCCTTGAACAGGAGCAAGCTCTCCGGTGCCCCGTCCATCCGCCGGAGGTGGGCGTTCTTGGGATCACCTGAAGCAGAGAGCCAGCCGCCATGCATGAGTCCCCAATACCCAACGCTTCCACCGATCAAGACGAGCAGCGCACGCTCAGTCTCACAGACGCAGAGGCAGCGCCAGAGCGGCATAGGGGTGTGTGCGTGCTTACTTGGGTCGCGGACAGTGGCATGCACGGCGTAGCCGCGGGAGAGGAGGAGTTTGACGAGCCATGAGGCGACGTACCCGCCGCCCCCGGTTACGCACACGCGCGGCGACGCCATCCCGCTCCACTACAGGGCCGCACGTCGTCCTCCTCCGGTCGGTCCTCCTCCTCTTCGTCCTTATATAATATCTCCGCCACGGCTTCCGCTTGCCAGTTGCCACTTCCTTATCCCAGCGCCAGCAACACTGCCCAGCGCCAAAATACAAGGCGCAAATTGACGAGGAGAACACGATGAAAGAACCGGCCGGGATGGAGACAAACGAGCGTGGATTTGCCGAAGGCGCCGGCGCGGCGCGCCGCCCCGACCCCCGGGCCGGCATATTTTCTGTACCGTGGCGCTGGAAAATTCGTGCTGCTGCCTGCTGGAATAAAGTGGACGATCCCATGGTTCGCCAAACGAAAAAGCTGAGGCATTGGTCCTTCACTCCTTTGATGGCGTGGCTCAACAAGGCTGAACTTTTTGTATTTTAGCTTTTTTTAAAAAAAAATCACATTTAGACATCCAGAAGAACTATTCCCGTTTTTTTAACTTTTTCTCGATGCCACAGATCGTGCCCACTAAGTTAAGACTGTCTTCAGCAACGTCCTCTATACATTACCAGAATTCGAGGCTTTGCCGAGTGTCGGCCTCTTTACCGAGTGCCTTTTGTGGCTTTGCGCCCGTTTCCGGTAGTGATATATATCCTCTATATCCGTTATTTACAATCTTCTCTAAAAAATTCTATCCCCTATATCTATTTTCTCTCCAACAACATCCTCTAAATCACGTCCCCTATATGTAAATATCTATATTAAAGACATTTTTATTTTTTAGTTTTTGTACATACGTGTTTGTCATATTCTCAAATGTATTATATATATTTTAGTTTTACTAAACCGGTTGTTTAAAGTATTCAAATACATAGAGAACCGTTCAGAGAAACTCTATATATAGAGGATGCAGCAGCGTCCTCTAAATTTAGAGGACCGTTTAGAGGACGCTGCTGGAGAGGCCGTCCTCTAAGGATGCGTTTGGTTGCAATGACAGGACGGGACGATCCCTCAAATAAGGTTGTTTGGTTCAGGGTCAGAGATTGAGATATGACTATCCTAGTGTTGTCCCTGTTATCCCTTAAAATTGGAGGGACGAGAGAAGATGTCAGGAGACGTCCTTGTACCCTAAATTTAGGGTACATGACCCTTTAGAGTTCCTTGTTGGAGCTAGTGACGCTATAGTCGATAGCGCCGAGGTATTGGCCGTGGGTGATGTGACCGAGCACGGTGCCACTGATTATAGCGTCGAGTTCGCTGCCAAGTGCGCGGTGCCACTGCCCACTGATCATAGCGTCGAGTTCGCTGCCAAGTGCGCTACTTCTTACTCGTTGGCCGTCACATGAAGCAACTATGGATATGACACGACAAGACACGGGAGCAGAGGTTATTCGTCTCTTCCAGCAGCAACATGTGCTCCCACAGTTACCACTTGCGATAGCGTGCACACTGTGTTGTGCTCCTCCCTCCTACTCATCTACCAGCAGTATACGCTAGCTGACTAGCTGTACATACGCATGTAGAAGTAGGTCGTCTATCCATTACTTACTGCTCCACGTACGGGTTATACAGCTAGAATATGCGGCACATATTTCGTGGCATCTACCATAAGTATAACATTTGTTTGAATAATTATTTAGTTCGATGTCGTGCTAGCCTATTAGATGCGATGGCCCCTAGCATTAGGTTGAGAAATTGCATGCATGCACATCTATAATATTTTTTGATAAATAATCTACATTACATGTAGACATAAATTATAGTTCCACATAAAATCTTACATTAAAAATTAGCTTATTTTCAAGGAGCAACTACACCTCTTCTCTCCGGTTTAGCACAAAATAAATATAATAATGATTGAAATTGATTAGAAATAATGATTTATGCCGCCATGAAATCTTCCCTATTTTTCCATCTACGTTTATTGTGAATTGTACAGGTGCCCATGCACACACAGGTACCTACACGTACCTACATCTCTTCATATCAGGTCTGCACTGCACTCATTCACACGTGGATCCCACACCGCGCTCCATCTCTTCAACTGCACGCTGCCGTATAGCTATAGCTCTGCCTCTGCTGTTGCAGACGTGTAGGCAACATGAGCTCAAAAGCTCGGCGCCAAAATCTATAACGCCGAGCTACTATCAGGTAGGTACCAACGTAGCAGAGGAAGTCCAACATACCAGGTAAATCGGCGCCATAAAACTATGACGCCGAACCGTGTTAACTTGGTGTCATGACCTATGGTGTCGAGCAAAGGGTCCAAAAACGAAATTAAGTCGTTCAAAATTCAAACGTGAAATTTTTTCAAGAATGGAGTTAAATTGTAACAAATTAGGTTAACAAGATCATTGTATTGAGAACTACGTTACCACGGATCACCAGATTCGCTCCCTTCCCTCCCGTCAGCAGATTAGACGCGAGAAGCTGTAGAAGACCCGTCTCCCTTCCCATAAGCATAACAGAGAAACACACGAGACACATGGTATAGGGTTGGGCCTCTAGCCTCTTTCTCTTCTCTGCATTATGAAGGGGTATACATATTCCTTATATAGAGATGTGAGACCCCTCACGGGCAAAGTCGGTATTTGCCCACATAGCCCTAACTAGGGTTACTTAACACTCCCCCTTGGGCGAATACCGCGACCAACACATGCCTCTTTAAAACTCCCAAAAAACCAGTGGAAAAAATATGGAGAAAGAGTACATGGTGACGCAAATTGCATTTGCACTTAGTTGCCTCATTAAAAACATTATGTGAGAAACTTTAGAAAAACTCACCAAGTAAAAAGAGTACAACAACTGTCATCAGGACAAATTTCGATCTTCTGGATCAAGATTCCATCGAATCTTCTACAAGGGCTAAATTTAGAAGTGTGCTCCCCCTGATCCTTGCAAAACCGTATCAATATGGCACAATATCTTCTTCTCGAAGTATACGCATATAGAGATTTAGTAAACGGATTGCATATCCTTGCAAATATTATTTCAGGAACTTCACCTCAACTCACTTCTAGGATACACGAGGTAAGTGCACGTATCAATGTAAATAAGCCATTTTGACTGATGGCGTTCGATCGATTGGATCTATATATTTGATAGAAACTTCCATAAAGGTTCACACATTGACCATCAAGCTGACGCCTTCAGGGCATAGAATATAACATTTATTGTCTCACGATTATGATCAGTATAAGCATTTGCTCCCCCTGACGATGACATTTGTCAAAGTCGTTATCCCTCATAACTCAAGCATATTCTTCAAGATATATGTCTCATTATTCATCTGGAATAACGAGAATTGATGAGGTTGGGGTGCCATCATTTTCTATCTTACACCATAATTTATACATAGTTGTGCAAAGCAAGTAACATGTCCTTCTATAGGACTTAGGGAATAATATAGTTGCAATAGTACATATTCTAAATATGTCACATCGCTCCATGAGTTCATCCATTGCAACATCAATGATGGTGTAACAAAAGTCTATCAAAGATCATAATCCATCAGGGATTTTTCATCGATCAAATACGTCGTTATAGTCTATCATTCTGGCACAATGGGGATATTTTGCCAGTACCACCTAAACCATATAGGTTTATGCCATCAGGGCTTTAGAGGATACCATAATTCCACATCAAGTGGAAAATATCATCAGTAAAACTCATGGGATGCACATGTGCTTATTCGGTGAAGTCAAGTCCTTTGGTACCTCATCTTGTTCCTTTTTCAGGTATGTATGAGTCTTTATCCCTTTATAGGGGTTATCAAACTTTGGTGTTCAATATAGACTTTGTTTCTTCTGGAAAGGTCCCATCTGGGAACTATAATCTCAACAAGGAGATATTCTCCCTACACATGAGAGTGATAATTCATCAGGAATATATTATTTGGTATGAGATTTATATGTTGCATATTTATAAATCAAAGATATGAATCCTCATAGGATCTCATGACAAATCTTTAGAATCCTATTAACTGCTTATTTTAGTTCATGCCATTTGCCAGATATATTACATAGCGGAACAGTGTTTACTCAACACATATGTGGGATGGGTCTCTTACAAGACCACTTGAACCATCGCATTCACCACAGATTATTTCAATAGTGCCCATGATAGTCGCCTAGAGGGGGGGGGGTGAATAGGGCGAAACTGAAATTTGCAAAAATAATCACAACTACAACCCGGGTTAGCGTTAGAAATAACGAAACGAGTCCGCGAGAGAGGGCGCAAAACAAATCGCAAGCAAATGGGAGTGTGACACAAGGATTTGTTTTACCGAGGTTCGGTTCTCGCAAACCTACTCCCCGTTGAGGAGGCCACAAAGGCCGGGTCTCTTTCAACCCTTCCCTCTCTCAAACGATCCCACGGATCGAGTGAGCTTTCTCTTCTTCTCAATCAACCGGGAATAAAAACTCCCCGCAAGGGCCACCACACAATCGGTGCCTCTTGCCTTGGTTACAATTGAGTGATGATCTCAAGAACAAATGAGAAAGAAAGAAAGCAATCCAAGCGCAAGAGCTCAAAAGAACACGACAAATCTCTCTCGCTAGTCACTAAGGGTTTGAGTGGAATTGGAGAGGATTTGATCTCTTTGTATGTGTCTAGAATTGAATGCCTAGCTCTTGTAAGTGGTTGAGAGTTGGAAAACTTGGATGGCAATGAATGTGGGGTGGTTGGGGTATTTATAGCCCCAACCACCAAAAGTGACCGTTGCTGGAAACCCTCTGTTCGATGGCGCACCGGACAGTCCGGTGCACACCGGACAGTCCGGTGCCCCTGCCACGTCACCAGTGCCGTTGGATTCTGACCGTTGGAGCTTCTGACTTGTGGGCCCGCCTAGGTGTCCGGTGCACACCGGACATGTACTGTTTGATGTCCGGTGCACCGGCATGGGCGTACCTGACGACTGCGCGCGCTGCGCGCGCATTTAATGCACCGCAGGGAGCCGTTGGCGCCGCAGAGAGCCGTTGCTCCGCTGGTACACCGGACAGTCCGGTGCACACCGGACAGTCCGGTGAATTTTAGCGGAGCGGCTGTCGAGCGAACCCGAGGCTGACGAGTTCCGGAGGCCGCGTTTCCTTGGAGCACCGGACATGTCCGGTGCACACCGGACAGTCCGGTGATTTATAGCGCGCCGGCTTCCAAGAAATCCCGAGGGTGAAGAGTTTGAAGTCGAAGTCCTCTGGCCGCACCGGACAGTCCGGTGCACACCGGACAGTCCGGTGCCTCCGGCCAGAGGAGCCCTCGGTTGCCTTGCTGCTCCGTTGCTGAATCCATCACTTGGTCTTTTTATTGGCTGATTGTGAACCTTTTGCACCTGTATAACTTATGCACTAGAGTAAACTAGTTAGTCCAATGTTTGTGTTGGGCAATTCAACCACCAAAATTATTTAGGAGCTAGGTCTAAGCCTAATTCCCTTTCAATCTCCCCCTTTTTGGTGATTGATGCCAACACAAGCCAAAGCAAATATAGAAGTGCATAATTGAACTAGTTTACATAATGTAAGTGCAAAGGTTGCTTGGAATTGAGCCAATATAAGCTTATATGATGCGCATGGATGGTTTCTTTGTTTTTGACATATTGGACCATATTTGCACCACGAGTTTTGTTTTTGCAAATTCTTTTGTAAATTCTTTTCAAAGTACTTATGCAAGATAGTCAAAGGTAAATGAAAAAGATTTTGCAAAGCATTTTCAAGATATGAAATTTTCTCCCCCTGTTTTAAATGCTTTTCCTTTGACTAAACAAAACTCCCCCTCAAATAAGGTCTCCTCTTAGTGTTCAAGAGGGTTTTTCATCAATTTCGAAAATACTACTTGCTCCCCCTTTAGAACACAAAGAGATACCAATTTTGAAATTTATCATATCAAATTTATAAATTAGGTGGTGGTGCAGTCCTTTTGCTTTGGGCTCATATTTTCTCCCCCTTTGGCATGAATCACCAAAAACGGAATCATTAGAGCCCAATGAAGTACATTCTCCCCCTTTGGTCATGAAATAAATGAGTGAAGGTTATACCAACGTTGGAGAGATGATGCGGAGCGACGGCGAAGGATGAGTAGTAGAACGGAGTGGAAGCCTTTGTCTTCGCCGAAGACTCCAATTCCCTTTCAATACACCTATGACTTGGTTGAAATATACTTGAAAACACATTAGTCATAGCATATATAAAAGAGACATGATCAAAGGTATATTCATGTGCTATGTGTGCAAGACTAGCAAAAGAAATTCCTGGAATCAAGAATATTAAGCTCATGCCTAAGTCGGGTAAAAGATTGTTCATCAAGAGGTTTGGTAAAGATATCGGCTAATTGATCTTTAGTATTAATATAAGAAATCTCGATATCCCCCTTTTGTTGGTGATCCCGAAGAAAATGATACCGAATGGCTATGTGCTTAGTGCGGCTGTGCTCGACGGGATTGTCGGCCATTTTGATTGCACTCTCATTGTCACATAGCAAGGGGACTTTGGTTAATTTGTAACCGTAGTCCCGCAGGGTTTGCCTCATCCAAAGCAATTGCGCGCAACAATGGCCTGCGGCAATATACTCGGCTTCGGCGGTGGAAAGAGCGACCGAATTTTGCTTCTTTGAAGCCCAAGACACCAAGGATCTTCCCAAGAACTGGCAAGTCCCCGATGTGCTCTTTCTATTAATCCTACACCCCGCCCAATCGGCATCCGAATAACCAATCAAATCAAATGTGGATCCCCGAGGGTACCAAAGCCCAAACTTAGGAGTAAAAGCCAAATATCTCAAGATTCGTTTTACGGCCGTAAGGTGTGATTCCTTAGGGTCGGCTTGGAATCTTGCACACATGCAAACGGAAAGCATAATGTCCGGTCGAGATGCACATAAATAAAGCAATGATCCAATCATCGACCGGTATACCTTTTGATCCACGGACTTACCTCCCGTGTCGAGGTCGAGATGCCCATTAGTTCCCATGGGTGTCTTGATGGGCTTGGCATCCTTCATTCCAAACTTGCTTAGGATATCTTGAGTATACTTCGTTTGGCTAATGAAGGTGCCCTCTTGGAGTTGCTTCACTTGGAATCCTAGGAAATACTTCAACTCCCCCATCATCGACATCTCGAATTTTTGTGTCATGATCCTACTAAATTCTTCACATGTAGATTTGTTAGTAGACCCAAATATGATATCATCAACATAAATTTGGCATACAAACAAATCATTGTCAAGAGTTTTAGTAAATAAAGTAGGATCGGCCTTGCCGACTTTGAAACCATTTGCAATAAGGAAATCTCTAAGGCATTCATACCATGCTCTCGGGGCTTGCTTGAGCCCATAAAGCGCCTTAGAGAGCCTATAAACATGGTTAGGATACTCACTGTCTTCAAAGCCGGGAGGTTGCTCAACATAGACCTCCTCCTTGATTGGTCCATTTAGGAAGGCACTCTTCACGTCCATTTGGTAGAGCTTGAAGCCATGGTAAGTAGCATAGGCTAATAATATACGAATTGACTCAAGCCTAGCTACGGGTGCATAGGTTTCACCAAAATCCAAACCTTCGACTTGTGAATACCCCTTGGCCACGAGTCGAGCTTTGTTCCTAGTCACCACACCATGCTCGTCTTGCTTGTTGCGGAAGACCCACTTGGTTCCTACAACATTTTGGTTAGGACGTGGAACTAAGTGCCATACCTCATTCCTTGTGAAATTGTTGAGCTCCTCTTGCATCGCCATCACCCAATCCGAATCTTGTAGTGCTTCCTCTACCCTGGTTGGCTCAATAGAGGAAACAAACGAGTAATGTTCACAAAAATGAGCAACACGAGATCGAGTAGTTACCCCCTTATTAATATCGCCAAGGATAGTGTCGACGGGGTGGTCTCGTTGTATTGCTTGGTGGACTCTTGGGTGTGGCGGCCTTGGTTGTTCATCCTCCTTATCTTCATCATTTGCATCTCCCCCTTGATCGTTGCCGTCATTTTGAGGTGGCTCATCTCCTTGATCTTCTTGTTCAACATCTTGAGCCTCATCCTCATCTTGAGTTGGTGGAGACACTTGCGTGGAGGAGGATGGTTGATCTTGTGTGTTTGAAGGCTCTTCGGATTCCTTAGGACACACATCCCCAATGGACATGTTCCTTAGTGCTATGCATGGAGCCTGTTCTTCACCTATATCATCAAGATCAACTTGCTCTACTTGAGAGCCGTTAGTCTCATCAAACACAACGTCACAAGAAACTTCAACGAGTCCTGAGGACTTGTTAAAGACTCTATATGCCCTTGTGTTTGAGTCATATCCTAGTAAAAAGCCTTCTACAGTTTTAGGAGCAAACTTAGATTTTCTACCTCTTTTGACAAGAATAAAACATTTGCTACCAAAAACTCTAAAATATGAAATATTGGGCTTTTTACCGGTTAGGAGTTCATAAGATGTCTTCTTGAGGATTCGGTGAAGATATAACCGGTTGATGGCGTAGCAGGCGGTGTTGACCGCCTCGGCCCAAAACCGATCCGGAGTCTTGTACTCATCAAGCATGGTCCTTGCCATGTCCAATAGAGTTCGATTCTTCCTCTCCACTACACCATTTTGTTGTGGAGTGTAGGGAGAAGAGAACTCATGTTTGATGCCCTCCTCCTCAAGGAAACCTTCAATTTGAGCGTTCTTGAACTCCGTTCCATTGTCGCTTCTAATTTTCTTGATCCTTAGGCCGAACTCATTTTGAGCCCGTCTCAAGAATCCCTTTAAGGTCTCTTGGGTTTGTGATTTTTCCTGCAAAAAGAATACCCAAGTGAAGCGAGAATAATCATCCACAATTACAAGACAATACTTACTACCACCGATGCTTATGTAAGCGATCGGGCCGAATAGATCCATATGTAGGAGCTCCAGTGGCCTGTCGGTAGTCATGATATTTTTGTGTGGATGATGGACACCAACTTGCTTCCCGGCTTGGCAAGCGCTACAAATCCTGTCTTTCTCAAAATGAACATCGGTTAGTCCCAAAATGTGTTCTCCCTTTAGAAGCTTGTGAAGATTCTTCATTCCAACATGGGCTAGTCGGCGGTGCCAGAGCCAACCCAAGTTAGTCTTAGCGATCAAGCAAGTGTTGAGTTCAGCTCTATGAAAATCTACTAGGTATAGCTGACCCTCTAACACTCCCTTAAAAGCTATTGAATCATCACTTCTTCTAAAGACAGTTGTAGCCCATTTGACATAATTGGGATACGGAAAGCAAATTGTAATCTAAGGAATCTACAAGAAAAACATTGGAAATAGTATGGTCAGGGGATATAGCAATTTTACCCAAACCTTTGACCAAACCTTGATTTCCATCCCCGAATGTGATAGCTCGTTGGGGATCTTGGTTTTTCTCATAAGAGGAGAACATCCTTTTCTCCCCGGTCATGTGGTTTGTGCACCCGCTGTCGAGTATCCAACTTGTGCCCCCGGATGCATAAACCTACAAAACAAGTTTAGTTCTTTGTTTTAGGTACCCAAACGGTTTTGGGTCCTTTGGCATTAGATACAAGAACTTTGGGTACCCAAACACAAGTCTTGGAGCCCTTGTGTTTGCCCCCAACAATTTTGGCAACTACCTTGCCAGATTTGCTAGTTAACACATAAGATGCATCAAAAGTTTTAAATGAAATGGCATGATCATTTGATGCATTAACCGTTTTCTTTCTAGGCAACTTGGCATGGGTTGGTTGCCTAGATCTAGATGTCTCACCCTTATACATAAAAGCATAATTAGGGCCAGAGTGAGACTTCCTAGAATGAATTTTCTTAATTTTACTCTCAGGATACCCGGCAGGGTACAAAATGTAACCCTCGTTATCCTGAGGCATGGGAGCCTTGCCCTTAACAAAGTTAGACAAGTTCTTAGGAGGGGCATTAATTTTGACATTGTCTCCCCTTTGGAAGCCAATGCCGTCCTTAATGCCCGGGCGTCTCCCATTATAGAGCATGCTTCTAGCAAGTTTAAATTTTTCGTTTTCTAAGTCATGCTCTCTAATCTTAGCATTAAGTTGTGCTATGTGATCATTTTGTTTCTTAATTAAAGCTAGGTGATCATGGATAGCATCAACATTAATATCTCTACATCTAGTACAAATGGAAATATGCTCAACATTAGATGTAGAGGGTTTGCAAGATTTTAGTTCAACAACCTTAGCATGCAACAAATCATTTTTAGCTCTAAGGTCGGAAATAGTAGCATTGCAAACATCAAAATCCTTAGCCTTAGCAATTAATTTCTCATTCTCATTTCTAAGGCTAGCGATGGAAGCATTCAATTTATCAATCCTAGCAAGCAAATCAACATCATCATTTCTAGGATCAATGCAAACATGAGAATCAACCTTAGCTAACAAATTTGCATTTTCTTTTCTAAGGTTGTCTAAAGTCTCATGGCAAATACTTAGCTCACTAGACAATTTTTCACATTTTTCTCTTTCTAGAGCATAAGCATTTTTAACCTTAACATGTTTTTTGTTTTCCTTGATTAGGAAGTCCTCTTGGGAGTCCAAGAGATCATCCTTTTCATGGATGGCACTAATCAATTCATTTAATTTTTCTTTTTGTTCCATGTTAAGGTTGGCAAAAAGAATACGCAAATTATCCTCTTCATTTTTATCATTATCCTCATCACTAGATGTTTCATATTTAGTGGAGGACTTTGATTTTACCTTCTTTTTGCCGTCCTTGGCCATGAGGCACTTGTGGCCGACGTTGGGGAAGAGGAGGCCCTTGGTGACGGCGATGTTGGCGGCGTCCTCGTCGTCGGAGGAGTCGCTTGAGCTTTCGTCGGAGTCCCACTCCCGACAAACATGGGCATCGCCGCCCTTCTTCTTGTAGTACTTCTTCTTCTCCTTCCTCTTGCCCTTCTTGTCGTTGTCCCTGTCACTATCACTTGATAATGGACATTTAGCAATAAAGTGACCGGGCTTACCACATTTGTAGCAAACCTTCTTGGAACGGGATTTGTAATCCTTCCCCTTCCGTTGCTTGAGGATTTGCCGAAAACTCTTGATGATTAGGTGTAACACCCGGTTTTAAAGGACAAAGCCGGGTGCATCTCATACATGCGCCAAGAAGACAACATATATAATAACAGAGTGTATAGAGATAAATGTCATTAACATCAGAGTATTTATTACATAGCGGAAGACTTATTACAAAATGAAATAATAGAGATAAAATAAACTAAGGATCGTCGGCGCAAATGTCGACTGGGAAACGCCACCTAGATCAGATCAAACTCCTCGCCTTGAGGCTCCTCCTGAAACACCTGCTCTTCTCCTGTGGGGGGGGTGTGAGACAGCAAGGGTGAGCTCACACATGATCATAGCTCAACAAGTTGTGGGGAACCAGTGGACATAAACTCACAAAGGTGTGAGTTCATGTGATGTGTAAGGCTTAATCAATGATAGGGGTTAAAGCTGAGCATTGCTTTTAAGTAGTTGGTCAAAATTTTATTAGCAGTTACTAAGTGTAAGTAAATACCAAACCATAAGTGAAGTAATAGAACAAAATTAATAACAAACCCATGCAATGCAAATGACAAAATTGAATTTAAGTTCCATAATTAAACATCAGAGAGTCCTGAGCTGCTCGTGACCGTGAGCTCGGCTAGTATACCAGTTTTACACTCTGCAGAGGTTGTACCCTTTACCCACAAGTCATGTTACCCATCTGCCAAGGGGTCATGAATCCCATATACCTCTACCTAGGAAGCATGGCAGGGCAACACTACGAGGCCTTTACAAAGTTCCACTAGCTTCCGAAAACCCGCTACAGTTTATGGGAAGATCCAGTAAAGGGTTCCTGGCTGACCGCCATCGCAGCAAAATCAACCAGGGACCTCCCCGCACTGACCTCTCCCCTACTGCCCTTGCCCCTTTCGGGTAAGGTAGTCTTCCACTAGCTTTCCTAATTAGTCAGCCAAGGGCGTCCCATTCCACCCTTGTGGTGGCACGTGGTTCTCAAGTTAAGCTCTATGTTCCAATTAACATTAATGATAACAACATGAACATAAACAGAATAACAACAAGAATTGGAACATAGAGGTAATAAATGATTATCCCAAAACCATATAAAGCAATAGCAAACTACTCAAGTGATTCCGGGGTAAACAAGGTAATGAGATAAACAATCTAGGGAATCCTATTGGGTCCCATCAAAATTAACCTATGCATGGATAAGTGATATTAAAGAACATTATTGGGTAAAAAGTGGTCAAGGGCACAACTTGCCTTCAATGAGCTCCTGCTCAGCTACTTCAACCTGCTGCTCACCAGGATCCTCAGCAACGGGCTCTTCTACTCGCCACAATACAAACAAGCACAGTGCATATAGAGAAATTAACATTACACCAAACATATAAACAAAATGCACAAAGATATTCTACATATTAAAATAAAATCCTAGGAACAGAAATCATATTTTTCTGAGTTATAGATTTTAAGTTATGCATTTTCAAAGGTTTTATGTGTTTTAAATAGGCTTAAGTGATAAATAAATTTCCTTACTGTTTTCATGCCAAAGCAGAGGCACCAAGTGATAGAGAATAAAATTACAAAATTTTAGGAACTGGAATGGAGTAATTTGGAATTAGTATGAATTTTCTATGAATTATTGAAGTTCTAGCAATTATTTTCCTATTAAAAATATATTTAATAATCCTTTTCTCTGGTTTTATAAAGTTCTGGACTGGGCGTCAATTTCCAGGAAACCTAGGGGGTTCGGTGCTAAAATTACCGAGACACAGAGCACAGTGCAGAACGGACGGCGGGTTGATTTCTATAAAGTTCAGGGGCTCTTTAATAAAAGTAACCCGCGAAGGGGTATGGAGGTATTCTGGCCGTCGGATCACACACAGATGGCTCGGATTAGATCTAGTATAACCCGAACCGGTACGCGACAACAGCCGTTCGATCGGTGATCAACGGCCCAGATTTAATGAAGCCGAGATCACGCCGCAGCCCTCCGATTGAATCCTACGGTTCAGATCTAAAGCGCGAAGGGGTATCCCCTGGTCTAATCTCGGCCGTTCATCCCCCGATCGACGGCCGCGAAGTCGTCGCCACCCCTGGACCCCGAGCGCGGCGGCGCATTCCCCTACCGCGGCGGCCCGCTCGCCGGAGCCCCACCGACACGGCCCCAATCCGACCCTATTCTCCAATTAAACCAGGCTACACTAAGGCAAAGGTAGGGCGAACGCAATGGGGGATCAATTACCTCGGATTGGCGACGATGGTAGCTCGGCCACGACGCGGCGCGGGTTCACGGCGACCCAACAGCGCCGGCGACGAATTCAGGGCAACCAGCTAGGTTTCCCGGCCCAAGACTCCCACGATCTCGTTTCTGGTGATTCTACGGAGCTTCTAAATGGCACCACGGCCGGGTGTTCCTCCCAGTGAAGGATCGACGATGGCAGCGGCGAGCGAACTCCCTCGGTTGCAGGCGTGCGGAGAAGGTGGTGTCAGGCTTGGGTGCGGCACGGTGAAGGATAAGGAGAGGGAGGTTGCAGCCGGCTCTTATGGGCGCGCGAGGATCGGCTTGGGCTCAACGCCACCATGCCGGCGAGTACGCAACGGCGCCCGCGGAGTTCGGCGAGAGACGCGGTCGGGCTCGCTGAGACCGGGATGACATGTGGGGCCGGCCGAACAGCGATACGGGGAGGTCAAGACCGTGCGCGAGAAAGCGTGGGAGGCTGACGAGGCGGGCCCGGGTGTCGGCGCAGTGAGGCGAGCGCGCGGCGCCGAAGTGTGTAGCTGAGCGGTGGGTCCCGCGGCTCAGTGATACCGACGCGGAAGCGGGCGCGAGGGGTGCTGGCAACTGGGGCCCGCATGTCGGCGTAAGCGAAGGCGCGGGAGTGGATAACTGGGCTGCGCGGGGTGAATGCCTTGGTGGGCCGAAAATGGAGCGCCAGGCCCAGTTAGGTATAGTATACTTTTTCTTTTTATTTTCTGTTTTTCTTTTTCATTTCTTTTTCAAATTCAAACTTCAATCTAAATTCAAACTTTGTGGCACTTTATATACTGGTTAATTATTTATTTTGATCATCTCAACTGTGATGAAGTGATTTTAATGACAACTTTATTTGTATTGAATAGTATTCCTTCCTCTTCTCTAATCTCAAGAATTCCTTTTAGGTTTTAAATTCTCTCTTTTTTTTTTGGTCTTTAATATTTTTTTGTCACAAAATGCACACAAAATAAAATGTCCAGCATGATGCAACATTTTGGTAGCATGTCTTTTATTAATTGTTCTTGGACATGGTGTTCTCATATGATGATGAATATAGATCAAACTCACATAAAGAGAAAATGTTTCTCTATTGACATTATTCCTAGCAATTACAAAGTGGGTGTTACAAATCCTACCCCCCTTAAAAATAATCTCGTCCTCGAGATTTAAGAAGAACTAGAGAAAAGGTGGGGAAAATCTATGCGAAGCTCTTCTTCTCTTTCCCAAGTTGCTTCATCTTCACTGTGGTGACTCCATTGAACTTTACACATCTTTATCACCTTATTCCTTGTAACTCGAGTCAAAGTATCCAAAATCTTGATCGGGTACTCCGTGTAAGTCAAATCACCTTGAACACTGAGCTCCTCCATTGGTAACTGTTCCTCGGGAACACGGAGACACTTCTTCAGTTGAGATACATGGAACACATTATGCACATCTGATAGAGTAGCAGGTAACTCAAGTTGGTATGCCATCTCCCCAACTCTTCTAAAGATCAAGAATGGTCCAATGTAGCGAGGGGACAATTTGCCCTTAACTTTGAATCTCCTCATTCCACGAAGTGGTGACACCTTGAGATACACATAATCTCCTTCTTCAAATTCCAGTGGCCTCCTTCTATTATCAGCATAACTCTTTTGCCTGGTTTGAGCCACTCTCAAATTCTCTCGAATTATACGAACTTGTTCTTCTGCTTCTTGAATCAATTCAGGTCCAAAGAACTGTCTCTCTCCAGTCTGGTCCCAATATAGAGGAGTTCTGCACTTTCTCCCATATAAAGCTTCAAAAGGTGACATCTTCAGACTGGCCTGATAACTATTATTATATGAGAATTCAGCATAAGGCAGACTCTTATCCCAACTTCCTCCATGCTGAAGGGCACATGCTCTCAACATATCTTCCAATACTTGATTAGTCCTTTCAGTCTGTCCATCAGTCTGAGGGTGATAAGCCGTACTGAAATTCAACTTCGTACTCATGTTCTCATGAAAGCTTCTCCAAAATCTTGAGGTAAACTGCGAACCTCGATCAGACACGATCTTCTTTGGTACTCCATGTAAACACACAATCCGAGCCATATATAACTCTGCTAGCTGAGAACCTTTATAAGTAGTCTTCACAGGAATAAAGTGAGCCACTTTAGTCAATCTATCCACAATCACCCATATTGCATCATATCCTTTCTGGGTGCGAGGCAATCCAGTAATGAAATCCATACCAATCTCTTCCCATTTCCACTCGGGTATCTTCAGTGGATGCAATAATCCAACTGGCCTCTGGTGTTCAGCCTTAACTCTTTGACATACATCGCACATAGCTACGTGTGCAGCAACATCTCTTTTCAATCCATACCACCAATATTTCCGTTTCAAATCCTGATACATCTTGGTACTACCAGGATGAATAGAATAATCCGAGTCATGGGCCTCCTTTAAAATAGTCTCTCGAAGGCTTTTAATATCAGGAACACATATCCTGTCCTTGAACCATACAGTGCCCTGCTCATCTTCCGTGAATTCCGGAACTCGACCTTCAGTAATCAGATCCTTAATCTCTTTTATCTTAGCATCACCAATTTGTCCTTTGCGGATCTCTTGCTCTAAAGTAGGTTCCACATCAATAGTAACTCCTTCAGTATGAGCAACCATCCCCAGGTTAAGTCTCCTGAAATCCTCAACAATCTCATCGGGTAGCTGGGCAACAACAGCTGAGTGAACATGCTCCTTGCGACTCAAGGCATCTGCGACCAAATTTGCCTTGCCCGGGTGATAGTGAATCTCCAAATCATAATCCTTGATAAGCTCCAACCAACGGCGTTGCCTAAGGTTGAGATCCTTCTGAGTGAATATATATTTCAGACTCTTATGATCCGTATATACTTGGCACTTGGTCCCCATGATATAATGTCTCCAAATCTTAAGTGCATGCACAACGGCTGCCAATTCCAAGTCATGAGTAGGGTAGTTCAATTCATGTCTCCGCAACTGACGAGAAGCATAAGCAATCACATGTCCTTCTTGCATGAGCACACATCCTAAGCCTTGGCCACATGCATCGCAATAGATGTCAAATCCTTTCTGTAGGTCCGGCATAACCAATACTGGTGGAGACATCAATCTCTTCTTCAATAGATCAAAGCTGTCTTGACACTTCTCGTCCCACTTAAATTCTTTTCCTTTCTCCAAAAGCGAAGTCATAGGCTTAGCAATCTTAGAGAATCCTTCAATAAATCTCCGATAGTAGCCTGCTAATCCCAAGAAACTCCGAATCTCAGTAACTGTAGTGGGTACTCTCCACTCCATTATCTCCTTAACTTTAGCAGGATCCACTGCTATCCCTCCATTAGAAATAATATGACCAAGAAATGGCACTTCGCCAATCCAAAACTCGCACTTGCTGAACTTGGCATATAGTTGATTATCTCGTAGCTTCTGTAGCACCATCCTCAGATGCTCCTCGTGATCACTATCACTCTGAGAATAAATAAGAATGTCGTCGATGAATACCACGACGAATCTGTCCAAGTACTCCATAAACACCTTGTTCATTAAGTTCATAAAATAAGCTGGTGCATTAGTCAATCCAAACGACATAACTGTGAACTCATATAATCCATATCTAGTCGAGAAAGCCGTCTTGGGAATGTCCGATGGTCTAATCCTCATCTGATGGTAACCGGATCGGAGATCAATCTTCGAAAATACTCTAGCACCTCTCATTTGATCAAACAAATCTTCAATACGGGGCAACGGATACTTGTTCTTCACTGTAACATCATTAAGAGATCTATAATCCACACACATCCGTTGCGATCCATCCTTCTTCTGTACAAACAAGACCGGTGCTCCCCAAGGTGAGGAACTCGGACGAATGTACCCAGCCTTTTGTAACTCAGTTAACTGCTTCTTAAGCTCCTTCAACTCTTCTACGGACATTCTATATGGCCGTTTAGAAATAGGGGCGGTTCCAGGTAAGAGGTCAATAACAAACTCAACTTCTCTTTCAGGTGGCATTCCTGGTAACTCCTCTGGAAAGACATCTGGAAAATCTCTAACCACCCGGATATTGTCACCAACAAACTCCTTAGGCATGAAGAACATTGCACGCATAGATGAGGAGGTTACTGCAATGTTAACTTGAAACCTTTCTCCTTTAGTAGTAGTGAGTTCTACGGTACCTCTACCACATGCTATAACGGCCTTTGCCTTTCTTAACCATGACATACCAAGAATCAAATCTATACTGCTTGACTCCAATATTATAGCAGTAGCTCCAAATTCTCTACCCATAATGGTTAATGTCAATCTACGTGTCATTTGATTTGCCTCAACATGCCCTTTAGGTGTAATTACTATCAGGGGTTTTCTCATATTTAGCAGTGGTATTTCATTTGTGTTGGCATATCTAGCAGACATGAATGAATGTGTAGCACCAGAATCAAATAATATGGTTGCAGGAATTGCATTAACATAAAACATACCAATTACGAGGTCCCCTCCATCCGGAGTAGCATCCACGCTGACTTGATTAACCTTGGCAATAGAATATCCCTTGCCAGTTCCTGGAGTTTGCTGCCTGTTCTGAACTGGAGTAGTAGCAATCCTCTGTGGGCAGACATTTGCATAATGACCAATCTTCCCACACTTGTAACATTGAGTGCCCGGACTCTGTCCTGAAAACTTCGTCGGGGTGCCAGTAGGGGTAGCCTGTCGAGGAGGTGGAGTCCTCAGTGGTGATTGCGGAACTGGGCGTGGTCCTCCGGGTTGAGTCGGTGTACCCTGTGGTGAACTGTAGCGGGGACGAACACTGCTGCTTCCTTGTCCCTGAGATATTGCCTTCCTCTTCAAATCTCCCAGTTGAACACGCTTGTGTTCAATAGCCAGTGCCTTATCAAGCAGCCTCTGAAATGACGGAAATGTGTGTGCCACTAGTGCATACTGCAAGGGTCCATTAAGTCCTTCAATGAAATGCTCCTGCTTCCTCTCGTCTTCAGCCACTTCTTCAGGGGCATATCGGGATAACTGAATAAACTTGTCTCTGTACTCGCTGACTGACATACTCCCTTGCTTCAGCGACAGAAATTCCTTCTTCTTGATCTTTATCATCCCCGCTGGAATATGGTAGTTCCTGAATTGTGTACTGAACTCTGCCCAAGTAATAGTATCCGCAGCATCGTGGGCAGCAGTATAAGAATCCCACCAGTCAGCAGCAGGACCAATCAGACGTCCAGAAGCATATAAAACCTTCTCCCGGTCCGTGCACTGTGCAATATTCAGCATCTTCTCAACGGACTTCAACCAATCATCCGCGTCCAGTGGATCAGGTGAGCTTGCAAATGTAGGTGGCTTGTGACTCATGAACTCTCTATGCTTGTCTCGGGGTGGAACTGGTGGTGGTGGAGGTGGAGGCAGTGGTACTTGTTGCTGTTGTTGTTGCATTTGCTGTTGCAGTTGTTGTTGTTGCGCCCTCCTTTCCTGGCGTATCTCATCTCGCTCCTGGCGCAACTCCTGTCGTATATCCTCTCTTTCCTGTCGCATCTCTTGGCGTTCTTGCTGCATCTGAGCTCGCATATCCGCCATAGTATCTGCCATTTGCTGCATCATCGCCATCTGAGCAGCAACCAGTGGGTCAACTCCGCCTGGTGGAGGATTGGGAGGATTCATCCCAGCTGGTTGTGGCTGAGGTTGTCTTCGAGTGTGTTGGTTAGGAGGCAAGTCAATTCCACCACCCCGCCTGGTATTGACCATCTGAGTTAGATACATATGGTAAGAAAATAGTAGACAAGGCAGGTATTTACAAATCAGGTTACTTTGGGGGATTTATTAGCTAAGCAGATTAATATTTTACACATCCTAGCTAATTCAATACCTTATGGTGGTACATACTAAGATGTCCATCTATAATTCAATCAATCAAAGAAGCAAATCAGGCATTTAGCATCAGCACAATCAAACAACATTTTTAAATAGAGAAAATAGGTTTAATTTTGTCTTAGGTTCCCTATCTCTTAGAAATGTCACAGGGGTAGGGATTCCAAGGTTTGAAATCCATCTTGTCTTAGAGTGGAAAAGGTAAGAATGATCAGAGTAGAACAGTAGAAGGTGAGACAGGATCAAGATAAGTGTAGAAGGAATCAGAGTAAGGTAAGTGTAGAATGAATCAGAATGAGATAAGTAGGTAAGGGCTTGTCCATTTCTATCTAGGTTTCGTCCTACAGTCAACATTTCCTCTGATACCACTTCTGTAACACCCGGTTTTAAAGGACAAAGCCGGGTGCATCTCATACATGCGCCAAGAAGACAACATATATAATAACAGAGTGTATAGAGATAAATGTCATTAACATCAGAGTATTTATTACATAGCGGAAGACTTATTACAAAATGAAATAATAGAGATAAAATAAACTAAGGATCGTCGGCGCAAATGTCGACTGGGAAACGCCACCTAGATCAGATCAAACTCCTCGCCTTGAGGCTCCTCCTGAAACACCTGCTCTTCTCCTGTGGGGGGGGTGTGAGACAGCAAGGGTGAGCTCACACATGATCATAGCTCAACAAGTTGTGGGGAACCAGTGGACATAAACTCACAAAGGTGTGAGTTCATGTGATGTGTAAGGCTTAATCAATGATAGGGGTTAAAGCTGAGCATTGCTTTTAAGTAGTTGGTCAAAATTTTATTAGCAGTTACTAAGTGTAAGTAAATACCAAACCATAAGTGAAGTAATAGAACAAAATTAATAACAAACCCATGCAATGCAAATGACAAAATTGAATTTAAGTTCCATAATTAAACATCAGAGAGTCCTGAGCTGCTCGTGACCGTGAGCTCGGCTAGTATACCAGTTTTACACTCTGCAGAGGTTGTACCCTTTACCCACAAGTCATGTTACCCATCTGCCAAGGGGTCATGAATCCCATATACCTCTACCTAGGAAGCATGGCAGGGCAACACTACGAGGCCTTTACAAAGTTCCACTAGCTTCCGAAAACCCGCTACAGTTTATGGGAAGATCCAGTAAAGGGTTCCTGGCTGACCGCCATCGCAGCAAAATCAACCAGGGACCTCCCCGCACTGACCTCTCCCCTACTGCCCTTGCCCCTTTCGGGTAAGGTAGTCTTCCACTAGCTTTCCTAATTAGTCAGCCAAGGGCGTCCCATTCCACCCTTGTGGTGGCACGTGGTTCTCAAGTTAAGCTCTATGTTCCAATTAACATTAATGATAACAACATGAACATAAACAGAATAACAACAAGAATTGGAACATAGAGGTAATAAATGATTATCCCAAAACCATATAAAGCAATAGCAAACTACTCAAGTGATTCCGGGGTAAACAAGGTAATGAGATAAACAATCTAGGGAATCCTATTGGGTCCCATCAAAATTAACCTATGCATGGATAAGTGATATTAAAGAACATTATTGGGTAAAAAGTGGTCAAGGGCACAACTTGCCTTCAATGAGCTCCTGCTCAGCTACTTCAACCTGCTGCTCACCAGGATCCTCAGCAACGGGCTCTTCTACTCGCCACAATACAAACAAGCACAGTGCATATAGAGAAATTAACATTACACCAAACATATAAACAAAATGCACAAAGATATTCTACATATTAAAATAAAATCCTAGGAACAGAAATCATATTTTTCTGAGTTATAGATTTTAAGTTATGCATTTTCAAAGGTTTTATGTGTTTTAAATAGGCTTAAGTGATAAATAAATTTCCTTACTGTTTTCATGCCAAAGCAGAGGCACCAAGTGATAGAGAATAAAATTACAAAATTTTAGGAACTGGAATGGAGTAATTTGGAATTAGTATGAATTTTCTATGAATTATTGAAGTTCTAGCAATTATTTTCCTATTAAAAATATATTTAATAATCCTTTTCTCTGGTTTTATAAAGTTCTGGACTGGGCGTCAATTTCCAGGAAACCTAGGGGGTTCGGTGCTAAAATTACCGAGACACAGAGCACAGTGCAGAACGGACGGCGGGTTGATTTCTATAAAGTTCAGGGGCTCTTTAATAAAAGTAACCCGCGAAGGGGTATGGAGGTATTCTGGCCGTCGGATCACACACAGATGGCTCGGATTAGATCTAGTATAACCCGAACCGGTACGCGACAACAGCCGTTCGATCGGCGATCAACGGCCCAGATTTAATGAAGCCGAGATCACGCCGCAGCCCTCCGATTGAATCCTACGGTTCAGATCTAAAGCGCGAAGGGGTATCCCCTGGTCTAATCTCGGCCGTTCATCCCCCGATCGACGGCCGCGAAGTCGTCGCCACCCCTGGACCCCGAGCGCGGCGGCGCATTCCCCTACCGCGGCGGCCCGCTCGCCGGAGCCCCACCGACACGGCCCCAATCCGACCCTATTCTCCAATTAAACCAGGCTACACTAAGGCAAAGGTAGGGCGAACGCAATGGGGGATCAATTACCTCGGATTGGCGACGATGGTAGCTCGGCCACGACGCGGCGCGGGTTCACGGCGACCCAACAGCGCCGGCGACGAATTCAGGGCAACCAGCTAGGTTTCCCGGCCCAAGACTCCCACGATCTCGTTTCTGGTGATTCTACGGAGCTTCTAAATGGCACCACGGCCGGGTGTTCCTCCCAGTGAAGGATCGACGATGGCAGCGGCGAGCGAACTCCCTCGGTTGCAGGCGTGCGGAGAAGGTGGTGTCAGGCTTGGGTGCGGCACGGTGAAGGATAAGGAGAGGGAGGTTGCAGCCGGCTCTTATGGGCGCGCGAGGATCGGCTTGGGCTCAACGCCACCATGCCGGCGAGTACGCAACGGCGCCCGCGGAGTTCGGCGAGAGACGCGGTCGGGCTCGCTGAGACCGGGATGACATGTGGGGCCGGCCGAACAGCGATACGGGGAGGTCAAGACCGTGCGCGAGAAAGCGTGGGAGGCTGACGAGGCGGGCCCGGGTGTCGGCGCAGTGAGGCGAGCGCGCGGCGCCGAAGTGTGTAGCTGAGCGGTGGGTCCCGCGGCTCAGTGATACCGACGCGGAAGCGGGCGCGAGGGGTGCTGGCAACTGGGGCCCGCATGTCGGCGTAAGCGAAGGCGCGGGAGTGGATAACTGGGCTGCGCGGGGTGAATGCCTTGGTGGGCCGAAAATGGAGCGCCAGGCCCAGTTAGGTATAGTATACTTTTTCTTTTTATTTTCTGTTTTTCTTTTTCATTTCTTTTTCAAATTCAAACTTCAATCTAAATTCAAACTTTGTGGCACTTTATATACTGGTTAATTATTTATTTTGATCATCTCAACTGTGATGAAGTGATTTTAATGACAACTTTATTTGTATTGAATAGTATTCCTTCCTCTTCTCTAATCTCAAGAATTCCTTTTAGGTTTTAAATTCTCTCTTTTTTTTTGGTCTTTAATATTTTTTTGTCACAAAATGCACACAAAATAAAATGTCCAGCATGATGCAACATTTTGGTAGCATGTCTTTTATTAATTGTTCTTGGACATGGTGTTCTCATATGATGATGAATATAGATCAAACTCACATAAAGAGAAAATGTTTCTCTATTGACATTATTCCTAGCAATTACAAAGTGGGTGTTACAAATCCTACCCCCCTTAAAAATAATCTCGTCCTCGAGATTTAAGAAGAACTAGAGAAAAGGTGGGGAAAATCTATGCGAAGCTCTTCTTCTCTTTCCCAAGTTGCTTCATCTTCACTGTGGTGACTCCATTGAACTTTACACATCTTTATCACCTTATTCCTTGTAACTCGAGTCAAAGTATCCAAAATCTTGATCGGGTACTCCGTGTAAGTCAAATCACCTTGAACACTGAGCTCCTCCATTGGTAACTGTTCCTCGGGAACACGGAGACACTTCTTCAGTTGAGATACATGGAACACATTATGCACATCTGATAGAGTAGCAGGTAACTCAAGTTGGTATGCCATCTCCCCAACTCTTCTAAAGATCAAGAATGGTCCAATGTAGCGAGGGGACAATTTGCCCTTAACTTTGAATCTCCTCATTCCACGAAGTGGTGACACCTTGAGATACACATAATCTCCTTCTTCAAATTCCAGTGGCCTCCTTCTATTATCAGCATAACTCTTTTGCCTGGTTTGAGCCACTCTCAAATTCTCTCGAATTATACGAACTTGTTCTTCTGCTTCTTGAATCAATTCAGGTCCAAAGAACTGTCTCTCTCCAGTCTGGTCCCAATATAGAGGAGTTCTGCACTTTCTCCCATATAAAGCTTCAAAAGGTGACATCTTCAGACTGGCCTGATAACTATTATTATATGAGAATTCAGCATAAGGCAGACTCTTATCCCAACTTCCTCCATGCTGAAGGGCACATGCTCTCAACATATCTTCCAATACTTGATTAGTCCTTTCAGTCTGTCCATCAGTCTGAGGGTGATAAGCCGTACTGAAATTCAACTTCGTACTCATGTTCTCATGAAAGCTTCTCCAAAATCTTGAGGTAAACTGCGAACCTCGATCAGACACGATCTTCTTTGGTACTCCATGTAAACACACAATCCGAGCCATATATAACTCTGCTAGCTGAGAACCTTTATAAGTAGTCTTCACAGGAATAAAGTGAGCCACTTTAGTCAATCTATCCACAATCACCCATATTGCATCATATCCTTTCTGGGTGCGAGGCAATCCAGTAATGAAATCCATACCAATCTCTTCCCATTTCCACTCGGGTATCTTCAGTGGATGCAATAATCCAGCTGGCCTCTGGTGTTCAGCCTTAACTCTTTGACATACATCGCACATAGCTACGTGTGCAGCAACATCTCTTTTCAATCCATACCACCAATATTTCCGTTTCAAATCCTGATACATCTTGGTACTACCAGGATGAATAGAATAATCCGAGTCATGGGCCTCCTTTAAAATAGTCTCTCGAAGGCTTTTAATATCAGGAACACATATCCTGTCCTTGAACCATACAGTGCCCTGCTCATCTTCCGTGAATTCCGGAACTCGACCTTCAGTAATCAGATCCTTAATCTCTTTTATCTTAGCATCACCAATTTGTCCTTTGCGGATCTCTTGCTCTAAAGTAGGTTCCACATCAATAGTAACTCCTTCAGTATGAGCAACCATCCCCAGGTTAAGTCTCCTGAAATCCTCAACAATCTCATCGGGTAGCTGGGCAACAACAGCTGAGTGAACATGCTCCTTGCGACTCAAGGCATCTGCGACCAAATTTGCCTTGCCCGGGTGATAGTGAATCTCCAAATCATAATCCTTGATAAGCTCCAACCAACGGCGTTGCCTAAGGTTGAGATCCTTCTGAGTGAATATATATTTCAGACTCTTATGATCCGTATATACTTGGCACTTGGTCCCCATGATATAATGTCTCCAAATCTTAAGTGCATGCACAACGGCTGCCAATTCCAAGTCATGAGTAGGGTAGTTCAATTCATGTCTCCACAACTGACGAGAAGCATAAGCAATCACATGTCCTTCTTGCATGAGCACACATCCTAAGCCTTGGCCACATGCATCGCAATAGATGTCAAATCCTTTCTGTAGGTCCGGCATAACCAATACTGGTGGAGACATCAATCTCTTCTTCAATAGATCAAAGCTGTCTTGACACTTCTCGTCCCACTTAAATTCTTTTCCTTTCTCCAAAAGCGAAGTCATAGGCTTAGCAATCTTAGAGAATCCTTCAATAAATCTCCGATAGTAGCCTGCTAATCCCAAGAAACTCCGAATCTCAGTAACTGTAGTGGGTACTCTCCACTCCATTATCTCCTTAACTTTAGCAGGATCCACTGCTATCCCTCCATTAGAAATAATATGACCAAGAAATGGCACTTCGCCAATCCAAAACTCGCACTTGCTGAACTTGGCATATAGTTGATTATCTCGTAGCTTCTGTAGCACCATCCTCAGATGCTCCTCGTGATCACTATCACTCTGAGAATAAATAAGAATGTCGTCGATGAATACCACGACGAATCTGTCCAAGTACTCCATAAACACCTTGTTCATTAAGTTCATAAAATAAGCTGGTGCATTAGTCAATCCAAACGACATAACTGTGAACTCATATAATCCATATCTAGTCGAGAAAGCCGTCTTGGGAATGTCCGATGGTCTAATCCTCATCTGATGGTAACCGGATCGGAGATCAATCTTCGAAAATACTCTAGCACCTCTCATTTGATCAAACAAATCTTCAATACGGGGCAACGGATACTTGTTCTTCACTGTAACATCATTAAGAGATCTATAATCCACACACATCCGTTGCGATCCATCCTTCTTCTGTACAAACAAGACCGGTGCTCCCCAAGGTGAGGAACTCGGACGAATGTACCCAGCCTTTTGTCCTTGTGGTGAGAAGAGGAAGACCTTTTCTCCTTCCGCTTGGAGGAGATCTTCTTCTTCTCCCTTCTCTTGGTGCGGGACTCTTCCGATGAAGTGCTCCCTTGGCTTGTAGTGGGCTTGTCGCCGGTCTCCATCTCCTTCTTGGCGGGTTCTCCCGACATCACTTCGAGCGGTTAGGCTCTAATGAAGAACCTGCTCTGATACCAATTGATAGTCGCCTAGAGGGGGGGGTGAATAGGGCGAAACTGAAATTTGCAAAAATAATCACAACTACAACCCGGGTTAGCGTTAGAAATAACGAAACGAGTCCGCGAGAGAGGGCGCAAAACAAATCGCAAGCAAATGGGAGTGTGACACAAGGATTTGTTTTACCGAGGTTCGGTTCTCGCAAACCTACTCCCCGTTGAGGAGGCCACAAAGGCCGGGTCTCTTTCAACCCTTCCCTCTCTCAAACGATCCCACGGATCGAGTGAGCTTTCTCTTCTTCTCAATCAACCGGGAATAAAAACTCCCCGCAAGGGCCACCACACAATCGGTGCCTCTTGCCTTGGTTACAATTGAGTGATGATCTCAAGAACAAATGAGAAAGAAAGAAAGCAATCCAAGCGCAAGAGCTCAAAAGAACACGGCAAATCTCTCTCGCTAGTCACTAAGGGTTTGAGTGGAATTGGAGAGGATTTGATCTCTTTGTATGTGTCTAGAATTGAATGCCTAGCTCTTGTAAGTGGTTGAGAGTTGGAAAACTTGGATGGCAATGAATGTGGGGTGGTTGGGGTATTTATAGCCCCAACCACCAAAAGTGACCGTTGCTGGAAACCCTCTGTTCGATGGCGCACCGGACAGTCCGGTGCACACCGGACAGTCCGGTGCCCCTGCCACGTCACCAGTGCCGTTGGATTCTGACCGTTGGAGCTTCTGACTTGTGGGCCCGCCTAGGTGTCCGGTGCACACCGGACATGTACTGTTTGATGTCCGGTGCACCGGCATGGGCGTACCTGACGACTGCGCGCGCTGCGCGCGCATTTAATGCACCGCAGGGAGCCGTTGGTGCCGCAGAGAGCCGTTGCTCCGCTGGTACACCGGACAGTCCGGTGCACACCGGACAGTCCGGTGAATTTTAGCGGAGCGGCTGTCGAGCGAACCCGAGGCTGACGAGTTCCGGAGGCCGCGTTTCCTTGGAGCACCGGACATGTCCGGTGCACACCGGACAGTCCGGTGATTTATAGCGCGCCGGCTTCCAAGAAATCCCGAGGGTGAAGAGTTTGAAGTCGAAGTCCTCTGGCCGCACCGGACAGTCCGGTGCACACCGGACAGTCCGGTGCCTCCGGCCAGAGGAGCCCTCGGTTGCCTTGCTGCTCCGTTGCTGAATCCATCACTTGGTCTTTTTATTGGCTGATTGTGAACCTTTTGCACCTGTATAACTTATGCACTAGAGTAAACTAGTTAGTCCAATGTTTGTGTTGGGCAATTCAACCACCAAAATTATTTAGGAGCTAGGTCTAAGCCTAATTCCCTTTCAGCCCATAAATGTCCGAACTTCAAGCTCGCGACTTTCACTTTGCGATTCTTGATTCAGCCTCGATTGCATTTATCAATGACCCGATAAGAGAGCTTAAAGCACTCATGCCTAGGACTTTGTTTTGGATCCATTTGCAATCTAAAGAGGCAAGATAGGTGTCGACATATTTGTCTCCCACATTTAATAATGATCTCCATCATTTCCCAAAACGAAAGATTCATTGTTCCGTATTGCCAGCACAATGATATTGAGCGCTGTCGGAGAGGAAATCTCCCCGGCCGGGTAGCGGATTGCACCCGCCCTAAATCCTAAAAAGAGGAGGGGCCTAAGCGTTTTGCTTGTTACGAGACTGGTGGATCAATACATGGGAGCACGCGAGGGTTTAGAGTGGTTCGGGCCGCTGGAGCGTAATACCCTACTCCACTGTGTGATGTATTGCTCGGAAGCTTGTATGAACTTGTGAGTGTCTGCCTAAGGTTGGGTCTGTCTTGTAACGCCGCATGCCTCCCCTTTTATAGCCGAAGGGGGGCATGCACAAAGGTACTGAGCCCCGACATGTGGGCCCAGGGACATAACGAATATAACTCTTGGATACACAAATGTGTGCTGCTGGGGCACTCTTCTTGGGCCCTGACATCCGAGATCTGTGTATCCTTGGCGTGCAAAGGGAAGCTTCTTGTAGAAGGGGTGATGAGTACGGTGCGCCGCTCGGCACGGGCGCACTGTTCGCCTACAGACTGGTCAGGCGCGCTGCCTGCTGGATGACCCTGACGTCGTTTGCCAGCGGATTGGACAGGACACATTTAATGCTGAGAGGGCACGTCGCTCGTTGGCGTGGTGGCAGGCGGCGCGTCCTTTCGGCAATAAATGCAGAGGTTGCATGGTTTCGTGGGCTTTACATCAGGTTTGACCCGTTGGCTTATGTTGCAAGCCTCGCGTCAGTAGCGGGAAGCGCAGGGCAAGGCCTAGACAAGTGCCAGCACCGGACCCCCTCCTCATGCCAGGGTCCTTCCCGTCCTGGGACCTGGCCAATGCTCAGACCTTACTTGCAGGGGGACTGGAGCCTTCCTTGGCTTGCCTTCTTGGGGGTCCTGGGCTTGTACGTATAGGGGTCCAGTGTCCTTCTACGGAGGTCTGGACCCAACGGTGAAGACTGGGATGCACCACCTTTCCTTGCCACGTGGCACCCTTGGACCTGCTCATGTGGTAGGGTTGGGTGCCATTCTCCGCGTGCCTTGAGGTGTTGCACGGGTGCGGTGCCTTCATGCTGTAGAAGAGGGTACCCCTGATCCAGGGTACCAACAGTGGCCCCGGGCCCGCCTCAGGGGAGGATGTGAACCTGCAGGCGAGGCCAGAGTCTGATTAGCGCTCCTATGCGCCTGTTGACGTAATTACTGTCGGCCTTCTTATGGTCATGCCGACTGTCGCGCCTATTCCCACTGTTGACTGGCTCGTGACCTTCACACTTAATGTCACTGCTGAGCCATGCGGGATTCCTCGAGTCGTTGCACTGGCTCTGAAAACTTATCTTTTTAGTTTGCTGTGACGGTCTCGAGAAGACGTGGTATTGGCGCAAGCGGCGGTGCGATTTTTTTCACACCCGGTAACCGGTGCGTCGGTTGTATGACATGTGGGTCTGGGCCCCACGTTGGACCGCCAGTTACAGCGAAGCTATGGGGGTGCATAACCGCGGGGCGGTTGCATGCTTCCTGCGTGGTGGTTCCCCCTTTCGACCGCTGGTTTCGGCGAAGACGAGGGAGCGCTTAACCGCGGGGCGGTTGCATGCTCCTTGTGCGGCGGTTCGCCTTCTTCGTGCTTCGGGTCAGTCTATATGACATGTGGGGGCCTGGCCCCCGTGCCATAGGGTAGGAACCCTAGAGACCGTCAGGGGAGACTTTGGTCGTGACGCTTCGGGGCGCGAGTGGGGAGATCTGCCTTTAAAAAGGGACTGATCTCCCGGGTAGTAGCCATGCCTTGCTCCTCTCGCATTCCTTGCGCCCTTCCGCCTCCCGGGCCTCCGGATGGGGTGCGCTGGTGTCTTTTGGAGAGATCCACGTCAGGGCCATTCCCTCCGGCGATCTCACCGCCGGAGAGCTTGCGCTCGTGGTGGTGCTGGTGGTTTTGTTTTCTTCTTACTGCTGTTAGGGGGGCACAACCCCGTGGGGGTTGGTGCTCTTCCGCCATTGTTCGGCTTCAAAGATTTTCATCATGCAACCCGGCTGCAGTCCCCCGCCAGTGGCCATCCAGAAGGATGACCACCAGCCTCGCGGTGGGGAGAAGCAAGCCGGGCTGTGGCTTCCCCCCCAGCTTCAGCTTCAAGGATGTTCATCATCCTCGCTAGAGTGGAGGGCGAGCCAAGTCGGGGCCCTGCCCTCCGCGTGGGCTAGTGACCCGCTTCTTCCTCCAGCATTTGGAGGAGAAGGGTGTTCACCAGCCTTGCGGAGGAGGCGAACCTCGGCTACGTGGGGCCGGCTGGCTATAGGCTGTCAGCTGCAGCATGTCCGGCCCTTTGGGCTGGATGGCTTCGGCGCCGCCTCCGACGCTGCCTCCTGCCGCTCTGCCCGGGGCGTGGCTGTCCGTCCACCACGCAGGCGACGGTCGCGCCGTGCGCGAGTCCGGCACATCCACCCCTTCTCCTGCCCGCCGGCCGCACTGGGGGGATCGTACAAGATGTCGTACGCCGCGATGGTGGCGCCAGTGTTCTTGGATGGTCTTGTCCTTACTCCCTTTGGTTAGCCGGGAGCGAGGACCCCTTCATGCGTGCTGTGGCAGCCGCCGCCCATAGCTGCAGAGGTGGTCGCTGCCGCTGGTGAGGCTACCCCTTGCATAGGTGGTTGCCTCCGCTGGCGAGGGCATCAGAGCCATCTGTCGCTGAGTCCCTGACTCTTTGGCTTTAATGGCCTCGTTGTCGCCCCCCGTAGGAGGACGGGGGCGAGGACCTTTTCACAGTGACGCCCACCCTGAGGTGAGCAGAGGTCGTTGTTGCTGCTTGTCGGTGTTTCGGACCCGGGGGACCCTCAACCGGACCGACTAGTGAATTTGTTGCTGCGTGTCCCTGCCCAGATGGGTTGATGCAAGATGGAACACAAGAGGGAAATGAGGCTTATGTTATCTTGCACCGGGGTGCTCGTAGTAGGGGTTACAAGCGTTGCGGGAGAGCGAGAACGAGAGAGAGTGAGGAGGAGAGGGTTCAGCCTTGAGGCGAGCCGTCTGGGGCTGCCTCTACCGCGTTTCTCCTCCTCTGCCTGCCTCCGCTCGTCTGTGCCGTGCGTCTATGTGTTCGTACGTCGCACCTTTGTCCCTCTCTCTCTCGCCCCCTCCTTCTCTCCCCTTCCGTGGGGCCCTGGACATCCCCTTTTATAGATACAAGGAGATGTCCAGCTGTACAATGGGGGTGTAGCTATGTGCTAACGTGGCTGGCAGGGAAGTGCCTTGAGCCCTGTATAGGTAATAACGTGGCCTTCGGAGGAGTGCCTTGAGCCCTGTAGATGTACTAACGTGGCCGTCGGAGAAGTGCCTTGTGCCCTGTAGAAGCATAGCTGGCGGTGCGGCATGGATCTTGCTGACATTTCCTTGCTTCCGTAGGGGGTTTGAGAGCACCCGACGTCATGGGCGCACGCTGGGAACCATCATTACCTGTTACCGGAGTAACTTAGATGGGACACCGGTCTTGTTCCTTTGTAGCCTGAGGCGGCTAGCTAAGGGTAGGGTAATGATGGATCCCCAGTAGCGTAGTTGATACGAGGCCGAGGTCGGGCGAGGCGGAGACCTTCTCCCGAGGCCGAGGTTGAGGCCGAGGCCCAGGGTCGGGCGAGGCGGAGACCTTCTCCCAAGACCGAAACCGAGGTCGAGGTCGGGGTCGGGCGAGGCGGAGACCTTCTCCTAAGGCCGAAGCTGAGGCCGAGGCTTGGGGTCGGGCGAGACGGAGCTCCCTGTTGCGCCCGAGGCCGAACTCGGGGGAGGTCATGACTTGCTGTTGTTAGCCTTTCCCTAATAGCTAGCACAGTTGCCGGAGCGGGGTGAACAACGCTGTTTTCCTGTCAGAACGGTCAGTAAAGGGGGCGAAGTGATTGCGGTCACTTCGACCTTGTCGACTGAGGCATGCGTGTCAGGATAAGGTGTCAGGCGATCCCCGCATTAAATGCGCATGCGATACGGTCGGTTGGTAAGGCGATATGGGCGAGTTCGCTGCACGACAAAGTCTGCCCGCGCTGGGCTTTGGGCGAGCCGAGGGTGCGTCTGCTGACTTGAGGGGACCCTCGGTCGAGGCGTGAATTCGTCTGGGACTTCTGTCCTTGCCCGAGGCTGGGCTCAGATGAGGTCGCGTCCCTCGATAGACGAAGCCCGCGCTTTATCGGTCGTTTATGGTTTGTTCTAAAGATGTTTTCCAGCCGGATTAAGGAGCATTGGGGGTACCCCTAATTATGGTCCCCGGTAGTAGCCCTGGAGCCTCGAAGGGAGTGTTAGTACTCGCTTGGAGGTTCTGCTGGATTTTTTGCAAGGGGACCGGCCCTTCTCGGTTATGCTTTGTTCCGGTGGGTGCGCGCGAGCGCACCCGCCGGGTGTAGCCCCCGAGGCCTCGGAGGAGTGGTTTGACTTCTCTGAGGTCTTAATCCTTTTTGTGATGCCTCAGTCAGCCTTGTTGTTCCCTCATGCGGCCTGGCCGCAGCTCGGGTGCACGGTCAGGCTTCGAGTTTTCACGCTGGTTTGTTGACGTGGTCAACAGTTTGGCCGTAGCCTGGCGCGAGAGCAGCCCTCGAGCCTCTGCACGGAGCGAGAGTACGATCAAGGACCGTCTCGACTTTTATTGTACGACCCTTCGTCGCCTCTCCGCGAGGAGGAAGGGGGGAAAGCGCCATGTTACCCTCGGAGGGCACCGAACATGGTGTTTCCGGTGAGCTGCTAACGGGTGATCCGAGTGGACGCCCGAGCCCCGTTCGGTAAGGTTCAGCTAGTGGCCTAGAGGCGCGCTCCAAAAGTACCTGCAGGTGATTTGCTGGACCCGGACCCATTCGATAGGATCCGAGGGCTCGGTGCCTCCCTCCGGTGGGATTCCATTACAAATCGTTCCCGTTGGTCTCGGAAATCTCCTAGGGTACCTCGGGAGCGTAGCCCGAGCCTCGGCCATGTAACGGATGTACCCAGGGTCATCCCTGACTCTGCGTGCTCTGGGGCGGCTGTCGAACCCTTCCGAGGGGACAACCTTCAAACCCCTGATCAGTAAAGGGCTAAGAGCCCGAATGCTCTGGGGCGGTTGCCGAACCCCGGAGGGCGCAACCTTCGAACCCCTGATCAGTAGGAGGGCTCGGGGCCCGTTTCCTTAGCCGAGAAGGATCCTTTTTGCAATATCCCCTTTCCTGGTCCCTATGGCAAGAGAGAGAGAGGAAAAGGATATAAATTTAAATAAGGTGGCACACCTTTTTTGACGCAGTCATTATGACGGAGACGAAACGGCGCCCGCTTTGCCTGCCGGAGGTGTCGCTTGTCCTGTAGGTGATTGGACTGCTGCTTCCGCACGCCTGTTGCTGCAATTACTGCTGGCCCACCTCTGATCATATCGATCGTCGTGCCTATCTCCACGGCTGAGTGACCCGTGATCGCCGCACTTAATGGGCACTGTTGGGTCACGCGCAGGGCTGCCTTGAGTCGCTGCGCTGGTTTTGCAGTCGAGAAGACGCAACATTGGCGCAAGTGGCGGTGCGGTTCCCTTGCACGTAGCAACCGTCGCGCTGGTTACATGACATGTGGTCCCAGGCCTCCATGCTGGACCACCAGATGCGACGAAGCCGAAAGGGTGCACAACCATGGTGCGGTTGCATGCTCCCTACGCGGCGGTCCGCCCTTTCGACCGCTGATTTCGGCGAGGATGAGGGAATGCTTATAACCGCGGGGCGGTTACATGCTTCGCGTGCAGCGGTTTGCCTTCTTCGCGTTTCGAGTCAGCCCGCATGACGTGTGGGACCCAGTCCCTGTGTCATAGGGTGGGAACCCTAAAACACGTCGGTGGAGACTTTGACCGTGACGCTTGGGGGTGCGAGTGAGGAGATCTGCCTTTTATAAAGGGACCAATCCCCTGGAGGTAGCCATGCCTTCACACTCCTCGCATCCATCGCGCCTTTCCGCCTTCCGAGCCCCCAGATGGGGTGCACCTGTGTTGCCTTCTTCTCGCTGCTGTTGGAGGAGCACGACCCCGTGGGGGTTGGCGCTCTTCTGTCACCGCTCGGCTTCAAAAATTTTCATCATGCAGCCCGACCGCATTCCCCCACCGGCGGTCACCCAGGATGATGACCGCAGGCCTCATGGCGGGGAAGAGCGAGCCGGGCCATGGCCTCCCCCTACCCTCAGCTTCAAGGATGTTCATCATCCATGCTGGGGAGGAGGGTGCACCGAGTCGGGGCCCGCCTCCGCGTGGGCAGCGGCCCACTCCTTCCCTCAGTGATCGGGGGAGAAGGGTGTTCGCCGCCCGTGGCACTGTCAGCCACCGCGTGTCTGGCTCCTCGGCCTGAGCGGCTCTGGCGCTGCTTCCGGTGCCTCCTCCTACCGCAGGGGCGGAGCGTGGCTGCCCGTCCACCGCACGGGTGTCGGTCGCGTCATGCGCGGGCCGGCTACCTCCAGGTCCTCCTTGCGCCGTCGGCTGCACCGAGGGGTCGCACAACACGTCGTACGCCGCGAGGGCGGTACTCGTGTTCTAGGACGGCCTCAGTGAGGACGGGAGTGAGGACCTGCCGGTGCGTTTTGGGGTGGCCGCTGTTCGCCGGTGCGGTGTTGGTGGGCATGTGGCCGCTGTCGTCGGTGCTGAGGTGATGGTCGCCATAGGTGAGGCTCCCTCTACCGAAGCGGTTGCCTCCGCCGACGAGACCATCGGTGCCACCTACGCTTCGGACCTCTGGCTCTTTGGCTTTAATGCCTGGTTCTCGTCCCCCGTGAGGGGACGTGAACGAGGGCCTTTCAGCAGTAGCATTTGCCCTGAGGCCATCGCTGCTGCTGTCTAGCCACCCGAGGCGGAGGTTGTTGTCGCGCTGCTGGTGCAGCGGTCGCCGGTGAGCCACTTGGAGCTCGTTATCCCGCAGGCCTTTTAGTGTGGAGGTTGTTCATTCCTGCAGGAATGGACCCGGAGTCCCGTTTGTAATAGTACCTTCTTGAGAGCGAGATGTAGTAGCTTTAAGTACTAAGACATCTGCCGTAGGTCGGGACAACCGCCGAGGGCGCTGCCGACGTCTAAGTCTAGGTACCATTGTTACCCCAAGTATGTGTGTTTGTTCTTTGTGGCTGCTGAGTGAAAGGGAAATGTGCCCTTGGGCCATTTCTAAGTATTTTGGTGATTGAGTGCCAACACATGTGCTTAATTGTGATTTTATGTACATGGATGAACAAGGTGCAAATCATGAAGTAAAGGTATGTTTCTAAGCCTTAGTACATTGGTTTTGTGGACTAACATATTTGTCTAAGTGTTAGAAACAGAAAGAAGAAAAAGAGAAAAGGGGAGAGAATGACTTGGCTGTGTGCAGCCAAGTCCCAGCTCGGTCTGGAGCACCGGACTGTCCGGTGTGCACCGGACAGTGTCCGGTGCGCCAGACTGACTCGACTCGAACTGGCCGCTCTCGGGATTTTGGCCGGCGGCGTACGGCTAAAATTCACCGGACTGTCCGGTGTGCACCGGACTGTCCGGTGAGTCAACGGTCGGCCAGGGCCAACGGTCGGCCGTGCAATCCGCGCGGGACACGTGGCCGAGCCAACGGTCGGAAGACGGCACCGGACTGTCCGGTGTGCACCGGACTGTCCGGTGCGCCAACGGCTCGCAGATCTACGGCAGTCTTCCAACGGTCAGAAGCGCCAGAAAAGGAAACAAATCGGGCACCGGACACTGTCCGGTGTGCACCGGACTGTCCGGTGCCCCCGACGACAGAAGGCAAGATTGGCCTTCCAGAATTGCCTCCAACGGCTCCTAGGCCCCTTGTGCCTATAAAAGGGACCCCTAGGCGCCTCAAGCAAGTAACAAGTGCAGCCAACAAGTGTAGACATCACTCGGATCAATTCTCGCTCTCTCTCTTGTGTGTAACTCTATAGTTTGTGTAGAAGGCACAGCTATAAGCCTTTAGAGAGAGGAGCAGTGCTGCTAAGAGCTAGAGCAAGGTCTTGAGCGTATCGTTACTCTGCCGGGGTGCTGCCAAGAAGGTTGTAAGCAGCCGCGGTTCTGTTGTAACCCCACTCAATAGTGAAAGGCTCTATCTGTCATTCTGACAGATCTGAGCAAACGGAGGAAGGAGTTGAAATAAACTCCAAGCCCAGGTGTGGCTAACTCCAACGAGGACTAGGCAAGCATTTCAGGCTTGGCCGAACCTTGGGATAAATCCTTGCGTCTGTGTGCTCTGTTCTGTATTGTATCCTGACTCTCTGTCTTACTCGTCTTTATATCTGCACTTCAATACTTATCTGTGGTATAAGCTTTATTTGAAGTGCAGGACACTTTTGAGACAGGATCTCTGATTCCGCTGCAACCTACTCGAAGAGTCTTCTCACTCCACTGCGTACTAAGTCTTCGAGTAGAGTAAGAATTTAAGTTTTAAAAGTAATAAGTTTTATTCGCCTATTCACCCCCCCCTCTAGGCGACATCCAGATCCTGTTCCCGGGTCAAAGGGAACTTTCAATTGGTATCGGAGCTAGGCCTCTCCAGTGTGGGCTTAGCCGTCCGGAGATGACGATGTCGTCACAAGAGGTAACCGTTGAACGTCTTCTAGGCGATGGTTCTAATTATAAATCCTGGTCTGTCTCTATTTATAATGCTTTCATGAATGTTGACCCTGATTTGAGACAGATCTTTAGTAGAAGTATTTTTCCCTCTGATTTTAGTAAAAATCTTTCTAATGAAGAACTAAGATGTTTATCTCTAAATCACCATGCTTGCAACATCTTAGTTGACTCTCTTTCAAGAGGTGCTTATTTTTCCATCATGAGTAGTGATACTGATTTATTTGCTGATGCTCATGATTTATGGAATAGAATTAAAGTAAAATATTTTGTGGCAAATTGTGTTGCTTCTACTCCCTATATTGCCTGTGATACTAACTCATCAAAGGGAGATGAAAAGCGTTGGACACCAAACGATGAATCCACCTCATCAACAGGTTTGTCTTCCACTAGTAATAAATGTCTTATTGCTAACAATGATGGTGGAGACGAAAGCGATGATGAGGAAGAATATGAGGATGAGGAATCCACATCATCACAAGGTACATTTTCCTGTTTTGCTTCCACTGATAATAATGACAGGGAAAATGAGACCGACGATGTGGAAGAAGAGGAGATTCGCCAGTTCTATATCCATCTCAACAAAGAGGACAAAGCAATCTTGGTTAAGTTATTGAGAAGGAACAAGGAACAAGGCGAGACGCTTCTCAGGCTAGAAGAGACTCTCATCAAAACAAACAACAGCCTGGAGAAGATGACCAAAGAACATGAGGAGCTAAAATGCTCTCATGATGTCCTGGTCCAACGGTATGATTCAATATTGATTAAGCAAAGTAGTAATGATGATGCTTTATCTTGTGTGACTCAACTTAGAATGAAAAATGCCATGCTTGAGAGGCAAGTAGAATTGCTAAGTCATGATAAATTAGCTCTCACCAAAAAATATGATTCATTATCTTATTCTCATGATAATCTCTTGGATAGACATATCATGCTTAATGTTGCTCATGAGGTTATAATTGCAAACTTAAATTCATGTGAACCTCATTCTCGCACGTGTGCACATTTGAATTGTATATCACCATGTGCTAACCCCTGTTGCTCGAAAGAAAGCCAATCATTGATTGAGCAACAAGTTTTAGGGTCACAAAAGAAATTGAGTGGGAACAAGAAGCAAATACAACTAAGGAGAAGACGCATTGCTCAACTCTCTCAAGATATCCACGGGCGCGTGGTGAAGAAGCTTGAGAAAGGAAGAACTGCAGCAAGCATCGAACTCCATAAGAAGAATGTTCCTAAAGCTATAAATGAAGAAATCGACATGAACAAGGAAAAAGGTAAAAATTCAATTAGTCATGTTGTTTGCACTGATCATCTCTCCATGTCATTAAAGCACAAAAAGGGAAGAGGAAAAAGGAGGTGCTTCAAGTGCAAGAAGTTAGGTCACCTCATCACGTCTTGTCCGTACAAAGACAAGAATGAAGGGACAAGGAGTTGTTTTGGATGCAACAATAAGGACCACATGATCACTTCATGTCCGGTCATGAAGAATCAAGAATGGGCATCCTCCAAGGTGACCCTCACCAAGGAAAATGACAAACAGCAAGCGTCATGTCAGGTTGAGCGACGCTTCTGCTACAAGTGTGGTGAGCAGGGTCATCTATCCAAGGTATGTAATAAAGGTGAGGCTCCTAAACAAGTAAAGTTGTCTCAATCTCATTTGCTTAGGAGACCCAATTCATATACTTGTGCTAGATATGTAGCAAGATCACCTAGAACTAGCACAAAGACTATTTGGGTGCCAAAGGCACTTTTAGTTGATCGTTATGGACCCATTCCGAGGTGGGTACCAAATTGTGCTAACTAGACCATGCAGGTGCCATGAGATGGACTGGAGACCATGGGAGAGCTTAAGACGGTTATCTAAAAACTCTATGCTTAAGCTGTCAATTGTTTTGGTGTTTATTGACCCAAGGTTGAATTATTATGAGACACTAATCCCATGTTCATCTCAAGTAAAAAGTGGAATAGGTCCTTGATCATTATTGGTGAATCAAGCAAAGGACCTCGATTGCGCATCTGTCTCTTCAAAGGACGGTACCTGTGTTTCTTAAGTGCATTATCATTATTGCTCTTAAATTTAAGTGTCGTGCTTAGAGTAGTTATGCTTTATGATTGCCTGTGTTAAATGGATCATAATAATGTTTGCCTAATCATGACTAGTGCACTATAGGATCATTCATGGGTAGCTCTTTCATTTGTTATATCCACAACGATTAACCCTCTTGGTGTATATGGATAAACATGTAACTTTGTGTAAGTCATGCTATGTGCAAATATGACATATTGTTTAGTCCATGTTCACATGATTACCCTAGTTTGGTATTGTGTGAATTTCAAATCCATGTCGTGCCCTTTTGAGCTGTGAGATGAGTAAGCAAAAGGAGCTCTGAATTGGTGATAACAAGTGCTCTCATAAAGGCAAAGGTATGGAAAATGGAACTGTGCAATTATATTGAATATCTTGAAGTTCCTTTAATTGCGATCATAACTATGTTCTTGTCTTTCAATCGGTAATATCTTGGTTTAGGTGATTTATGCTTTTAAAATGTTGTTTCTTTTGGTGCATCTAAGAAATCTTCTTAATTATGGCATGCTTAGACATTACGCTTTATATGCATGATTGTGTTGTTCTTCAATTGGTACATGTGGTACAATGTTTGTCATGCATGTAGCATGTTTAGATTGCCATGTATGTGGTACAATAATTGGCATGCATTGCTGTATTAAGTCAATCTTTCATGTGGTACTCAATTGGTATCTTTTTGTGATAAAATTAAGAGTATGCCTTGACCAAGATATGGTGTAATCCCCTCTAGTTCTGAGGAAGCTAGAATGTGCAAAGTGCAAGTTATTCAAATACTTGATACACAAGTTTAGGGGGAGCACACATAACTTGTGTCTTTTGAGACTAATTGTTTCTTGAGTGATCTTGTGTAGTCTCAAGGTGGAAAAGAGAAGATGAGCAAGAAATGGAGCAATCAGGACTTGGGTACCTCCGTAAGTCAAGCGATTGGTATCTTAAGTCGTGAGTAAATGCGTATTTTTAAGATTGCTCATGCTCTACAATATTTGGTGATATTAGATGCTTATCTTTGAATATCATGGAGCTACGATAATAAATGATCTTGAAATTGGTATTCTTCAATTAGTAGCCATGGTAGTTTGCTTTAATTGACATCTTGTGATTAGAATAGAAGTTTCTTCTTGTGCCCAATACTATAACTTGTTCTAAGTTTGGTGTCTTAGCAACAAGAAAAGGTCAGGATCAAGAATCTGGCACAAGTGTGAAGAAGCTCTCAAGAGATTAAATACTTTCAAGATGGGAAGTACACTACAACATGGTAAAGGTACAAAAGGAAGTAGTAATCTTTTTGCATATTTGTATCTTTCTTAAATGTTGGTAGTGCATATGCTCAATAAGTAAGGGGGAGTATTGATCATGTGTCTCTCTTCCTTACCACCCTGTTGTCCCGTGACATCATCCTATGTTCTTGCTTGAATATGGTTTTGGTGGTTGATGTCAAAGGGGGAGAATGTGTGCATTAAAGCTTATCTCAACATTAGAGGAAAGCTTATCCTAAGGGGTGATGTGTTAGTTTGAGCTTTGCTAGTGTGTTATTCATATGCTTCCTGCAGTATTATATGTGTTGCATCATATGGACTAGTGCTTCCGTCACTATGAATTAATTGGCATCTATTGTGTTCATTCTGAAATAGATAGTCATGTGGACAATGATGCATGTGGTTAATGGTGCTAAGATTGCTTTAAATTAGTATCTAAATTGGTATCTTAATGGAGAAAAGTGGTAGGTTGATATTCCTGTGATATAGCTACTCAATGATGGGTGTTTAACTCTGGTTCTGTGCATTTGTGCGTTATAGTATCATGGGTTGATCTTTGACAATGCATTCCAAAAGGTGCTAAGGTGTAGAAATGCTTCGAATTGCCTAAGTATGTGCAAATTGGCATATAAGGCCAAAATTATGATTCTAAAGTAAGCACATATTTAGGGGGAGCAATTCTATAAACTTAGTTTTCAAAATTTGTGCTTCAAATCTTATTCTTATGTAAGCTTTAATTGTGTTGCCATCAATCACCAAAAAGGGGGAGATTGAAAGCTCTCTTGTGAGTTTTGGTGTTTGGATGACAACTCAATTAAAGGACTAACAAGTGTGTTGAGTGTTGAACAGGTGCTTAGTGTAAAGCTGACAGGGTTCAACACAAGTGAACAAGTGTGATGGCCCAAGGACTAGATAATGGGCATCACAAGTTAGATGGACATTGCAAAAGTGATACTCGGGTGCGTAGCTCGGAGACAACTGATCAAGCCAAGGACGGAGGCAAGAAGAGCTTCGAGGTACCAAGTGCACGGGAGAAGGTCAAGGAGACTGAGGAACCCAAGGCCAAGGGTGAAGAAGAAAGCTTGCAAAGTCAAGGGTGATCGAGTTGAGAACAGCTACGGCACATCAAGGATCACTATATAAGGACGTGACTTACAACCAATGAGGTAACAGCTACAGTTATGTGGTGTAAGTCATAAGGCTCAAGATCAAGTCATGGAGGAAGAAGCGCAACCGGCACCTCCAACCCAAGTTCGAGCGATGATTCAAAGGGATCATCCAGTCGACCAAATTCTGGGTGACATTAGCAAGGGAGTAACTACTCGATCTCGATTAGTTAATTTTTGTGAACATTACTCTTTTGTCTCCTCTATTGAGCCTTTCAGGGTAGAGGAGGCCTTGCTAGATCCGGACTGGGTGTTGGCCATGCAGGAGGAACTTAACAACTTCAAGCGCAATGAAGTTTGGACGCTGGTGCCTCGTCCCAAGCAAAATGTTGTGGGAACCAAGTGGGTGTTCCGCAACAAACAGGACGAGCACGGGGTGGTGACAAGGAACAAGGCTCGACTTGTGGCAAAAGGTTATGCCCAAGTCGCAGGTTTGGACTTTGAGGAGACTTTTGCTCCTGTGGCTAGGCTAGAGTCTATTCGTATCTTGCTAGCATATGCCGCTCACCATTCTTTCAGGTTGTACCAAATGGATGTGAAGAGCGCATTCCTCAACGGGCCAATAAAGGAGGAGGTGTACGTGGAGCAACCCCCTGGCTTCGAGGATGAGCGATACCCCGACCACGTGTGTAAGCTCTCTAAGGCGCTCTATGGACTTAAGCAAGCCCCAAGAGCATGGTATGAATGCCTTAGAGATTTCTTACTTGCTAATGCTTTCAAGGTTGGGAAAGCCGATCCAACTCTCTTTACAAAGACATGTGATGGTGATTTGTTCGTATGCCAAATTTATGTCGATGACATAATATTTGGTTCTACTAATCAAAAGTCTTGTGAAGAGTTTAGCAGGGTAATGACGCAGAAATTCGAGATGTCGATGATGGGCGAGTTGAACTACTTCCTTGGGTTCCAAGTGAAGCAACTCAAGGACGGCACCTTCATCTCCCAAACAAAGTACACGCAAGATCTGCTGAAGCGGTTTGGGATGAAGGACGCCAAGCCCGCAAAGACTCCGATGGGAACCGACGGACACACCGACCTCAACAAAGGAGGTAAGTCCGTTGATCAAAAAGCATACCGGTCAATGATAGGATCTCTACTTTATTTATGTGCTAGTAGACCGGATATTATGCTTAGCGTATGCATGTGTGCTAGATTTCAATCCGATCCTAAGGAGTGTCACTTGGTGGCGGTGAAGCGAATTCTTAGATATTTAGTCGCTACGCCTTGCTTCGGGATCTGGTATCCAAAGGGGTCTAACTTTGACTTAATTGGGTACTCAGATTCCGACTATGCTGGATGTAAGGTCGATAGGAAGAGTACATCGGGGACGTGCCAATTCTTAGGAAGGTCCCTGGTGTCATGGAACTCTAAGAAACAAACCTCCGTTGCCCTATCCACCGCTGAGGCCGAGTACGTTGCCGCAGGTCAGTGTTGCGCGCAACTACTTTGGATGAGGCAAACCCTCAGGGACTTTGGCTACAATCTGAGCAAAGTCCCACTCCTATGTGATAATGAGAGTGCTATCCGAATAGCGGAAAATCCTGTTGAGCACAGCCGCACAAAGCACATTGACATCCGGCATCACTTTTTGAGAGACCACCAGCAAAAGGGAGATATCGAAGTGTTTTATGTTAGCACCGAGAACCAGCTAGCCGATATCTTTACCAAGCCTTTAGATGAGAAGACCTTTTGCAGGCTGCGTAGTGAGCTAAATGTCTTAGATTCGCGGAACTTGGATTGAAATATAGCATACATGTATTTATGCCTTTGATCATGTTCATTCTGCATTTTGTTGCTTATTATGGTGCTCAAGTTGTACAAACACTCCCTGGACCTCACAAGTCCGTTGCAATGTGATGCACATGTATAGGGGGAGATGTGTTACAACTTGACCCTTTGAGACTAACCATATGTTTGAGTTTGCTTGTGTTAGTCACAAAGGAGAATTGAAAGGGAAAAGGTGGACTTGGACCATGAAAGACTTCCACTGCACTCCGATGAGGGGTAACTTATTTCCAAGTCCATCTCATGAACTCTTATTGCCATTTGCTCTTAATTGAAGATTTTGGTGAGGCAATGGGGTTAAAGGGCCACAATTGATCCCGTTTTGGTGCTTGATGCCAAAGGGGGAGAAAATAAAGGCCAAAGCAATAAATGGATCAGCTACCACTTGAGAGATTTTGAAAATAGTAGAATAGAGTTTTTGATTTGTCAAAATTCTTAAGTTGTCTCTCTTATCAAAAGTTGGCTTCTTGTGGGGAGAAGTATTGATTATGGGAAAAAGGGGGAGTTTTTGAAATCCTTGATCAATCTCTTTTTGAATGACTCTCTTTATGCTTAAACATGTGTGTTTAACTTAGAGATAGAGATTTGTGTTTGATTTGCAAAAACAAACCAAGTGGTGGCAAAGGATGATCCATATATGCCAAAATTGATTCAAAATAAATTTAAGTGTTATTTGAATTGAGTTTGCACTTGTTCTAGTGGCTTTATGTTGTGTTGGCATAAATCACCAAAAAGGGGGAGATTGAAAGGGAAATGTGCCCTTGGGCCATTTCTAAGTATTTTGGTGATTGAGTGCCAACACATGTGCTTAATTGTGATTTTATGTACATGGATGAACAAGGTGCAAATCATGAAGTAAAGGTATGTTTCTAAGCCTTAGTACATTGGTTTTGTGGACTAACATATTTGTCTAAGTGTTAGAAACAGAAAGAAGAAAAAGAGAAAAGGGGAGAGAATGACTTGGCTGTGTGCAGCCAAGTCCCAGCTCGGTCTGGAGCACCGGACTGTCCGGTGTGCACCGGACAGTGTCCGGTGCGCCAGACTGACTCGACTCGAACTGGCCGCTCTCGGGATTTTGGCCGGCGGCGTACGGCTAAAATTCACCGGACTGTCCGGTGTGCACCGGACTGTCCGGTGAGTCAACGGTCGGCCAGGGCCAACGGTCGGCCGCGCAATCCGCGCGGGACACGTGGCCGAGCCAACGGTCGGAAGACGGCACCGGACTGTCCGGTGTGCACCGGACTGTCCGGTGCGCCAACGGCTCGCAGATCTACGGCAGTCTTCCAACGGTCAGAAGCGCCAGAAAAGGAAACAAATCGGGCACCGGACACTGTCCGGTGTGCACCGGACTGTCCGGTGCCCCCGACGACAGAAGGCAAGATTGGCCTTCCAGAATTGCCTCCAACGGCTCCTAGGCCCCTTGTGCCTATAAAAGGGACCCCTAGGCGCCTCAAGCAAGTAACAAGTGCAGCCAACAAGTGTAGACATCACTCGGATCAATTCTCGCTCTCTCTCTTGTGTGTAACTCTATAGTTTGTGTAGAAGGCACAGCTATAAGCCTTTAGAGAGAGGAGCAGTGCTGCTAAGAGCTAGAGCAAGGTCTTGAGCGTATCGTTACTCTGCCGGGGTGCTGCCAAGAAGGTTGTAAGCAGCCGCGGTTCTGTTGTAACCCCACTCAATAGTGAAAGGCTCTATCTGTCATTCTGACAGATCTGAGCAAACGGAGGAAGGAGTTGAAATAAACTCCAAGCCCAGGTGTGGCTAACTCCAACGAGGACTAGGCAAGCATTTCAGGCTTGGCCGAACCTCGGGATAAATCCTTGCGTCTGTGTGCTCTGTTCTGTATTGTATCCTGACTCTCTGTCTTACTCGTCTTTATATCTGCACTTCAATACTTATCTGTGGTATAAGCTTTATTTGAAGTGCAGGACACTTTTGAGACAGGATCTCTGATTCCGCTGCAACCTACTCGAAGAGTCTTCTCACTCCACTGCGTACTAAGTCTTCGAGTAGAGTAAGAATTTAAGTTTTAAAAGTAATAAGTTTTATTCGCCTATTCACCCCCCCCTCTAGGCGACATCCAGATCCTGTTCCCGGGTCAAAGGGAACTTTCACTGAGGCCTGAACATTCGGGTATAAAGCCATGCTTCTTTCCTCTTGTTTCGAGCATTAGGACTTGTTCGGTAGTAGAGTCACTTATCCGAGCGTGAGATACCTTTCGCGGAAGGTGACGAGTGAGGTATCCATATCCCGGATAGGGCTGGGCATTCGGTCTATTAGGGTAATTCGGTTCGGTATATTCGGGTTTATGAAATTTCGGGTTCTGAAAAATGAGAACCAAAATTTTCAAAATAATTTTAGGAACCGAACCCGAATAGACTCACAATTTCGGTTCGGTCTATTCGGTCCACCGAATAGACTCGAATAGTAGAGAGGCTAATATCTTTTGTTAAAATATATCCACTGATTAATTAATTGGAAGTACTATTATTACAACAAGTGACTATAAAAAATAGCATACATAGATATATATACTATCGTTAAGATGATATCATTATTTTTGGCTAATAAGTTCATAAATCATATAATAATATCATCACATATTAAGAGCTTTTTTATATTTCGGGTTATTCGGTCTATTCGGGTTTTAAAGGTTAGGAACCGAACCCGAACCCATACCCTGAAATATAACACATTTAGGAACCGAACCTGAACCCGAAAACCCGAATAGACCAACAATTCAGTCTATTCGGGTTCGGGTTCGGGTTCGGTTTTCGGTTTTAAAATGCCCACCCCTAATCCCGGAGGCGTAGGAGTCCCTCGGCTCGGTCGGCCTTGCCGCTCAAGGTCACTCTTGCTCGTCTTTAGGACTCCGCCATCGATATAGTCGAAAGGCACGAAAGTCATTTTGGTGGAAAAACTTTTCCGAGGAAAGTTTTCGGCGCAGAGGGGGCTTCCCCCTTTCTAGACCCGAGGCGAACGCTTGGGCCGGGACCCTTGTGGAGGGTCTGGCCGTGGTCATCGGGTCTGCCCGGTCTGCCCGAGCCATGGCCTCACAGCAGCGTGCCCGGGCCGAGGGTATGTTTTGCCCACTCTGTGACTTTGTTTTTGTCTCCATTCTTCTCCTTGCGTCTGAAGAATGTTGTCCTGCTGTCTGCAGGGTTAGAGACGGCTCTTAACGAGTCCGTCAAGAACTGCAAGGCGCTTGCCGAGGCGGCTAAGCGGAAGGAGGCCGAGCGCGTGGCTATGTCCGAGGCTGTCTCGGCTTTCTGCCAGGCCTTTGGCCTCGATGGCGTCCCCTCGGGTAGCTCCCCCCAGAGTCATCTGCAGGCCTTGGGTGGCCATGTGCGCAACAGACTCCGCGGGGCGCTGCACCACGGCGTTAGGCGGGCCTTCACCGTGCTCGCTTCCCACTACGACGTGGATCTGGAGCGGGTCAGCGAGGGGTACTGTTTACCCGACGAAGAGGAGGCTGCCTTAGCCGAGGTCCAGAGGCTTGACGCGGCTGTCGAGGGCCCAAGTGCGGCGCTGGCTTCCTCCTTTGAGCTGGAGATCCTTCCGCCCGTGTCACCGTCTGAGGCCGGGCTAGATTCTACCGAGGGTGGAAATGACGCCGAGCGTGCTGCTCCTCCCCCTGCCGATGTCTGAGCCTACAGGAACAGTTTGCTTGAAGTATGCGTATGTCTTTTGCGGCCGCTGAGGCCTAAACATTATTTTCGGATTATAAAGCTGCGTTTTCTTTCCTCTTGTTTCGTGCGTTAGGACTTGTTCGGTAGCAGAATCGCTTATCCGAGCGTGAGTTACTTTTCGCGGAAGGTGATGAGTGAGGTATCCGTATCCCGGAGGCGTAGGAGTCCCTCGGCTCGGTCGGCCTTGCCGCTTATGTGTTCTCCCGTCGTTTTTAGGATTCTGTTAGCGACGCAGTCAAAAAGGCACGAAAGTCGTTCTGGCAGAAAAGTTTTCGGGCGTTAGGACTTGTTCGGTAGCAGAATCGCTTATCCGAGCGTGAGCTACTTTTCGCGGAAGGTGATGAGTGAGGTATCCGTATCCCGGAGGCGTAGAAGTCCCTCGGCTCGATCGGCCTTGCCGTTCAAGGTCTCTCTCGCTCGTTTTTAGGATTCTATTATCGAAGCAGTCGAAAAGCGTGAAAGACGTTCTGGTAAAAGACTTTTCCGAGGAAAATTTTGACACAGAGGGGGTTCCCCCCTTCTAGCCCCCGAGGGAGGGTCAGGCTTTGCCGAGGCAAGGCTGATCCTTCCTTGATAGTTAGACTTTATTTATGCATGTAAAGAAAGCGAGATACATGAACGACTTGAAACATTTTAAGGGTAAAAGTGACGTAGCTGTTCGATGTTCCAAGCGTTGCTGTAGACCTCGCCTTGATCGTTGGCCAGCTTGTATGTCCCGGGCTTCAAAATCTTGGCGATGATGAACGACCCTTCCTAGGGAGGAGTAAGCTTGTGGCGCCCTCGGGCGTCTTGTCGCAGCCGAAGTACCAAGTCTCCCACTTGGAAGTCTTGGGGCCGAACCCTTCGGGTGTGGTAGCGTCGCAGGGACTGCTGATACCGCGCTGAGTGTAGTAAGGCCACGTTCTGAGCCTCTTCCAGCTGGTCCAATGAATCCTCTCGACTGGTTTGGTTGCTTTGGTCGTTGTAAGCCTTTGTCCTCGGGGAACCGTATTCCAAGTCCGTGGGTAAGATAGCCTCGGCCCCATAGACTAGGAAAAACGGCGTGAAGCCCGTGGCCCGGCTCGGCGTCGTCCTCAGACTCCAAACCACTGAGGGTAGCTCTTTTATCCATCGCTTGCCAAACTTGTTGAGGTCGTTGTAGATCCTCGGCTTTAGTCCCTGCAAAATCATACCGTTGGCGCGTTCCACCTGCCCATTTGTCATTGGGTGCGCTACGGAGGCCCAGTCCACACGGATATGGTGGTCCTCGCAGAAGTCCAGGAACTTTTTCCCAGTGAACTGCGTGCCATTGTCGGTGATGATTGAGTTTGGGACACCAAAGCAGTGGATAATATTTGTGAAGAACGCCACCGCCTGCTCGGACCCGATGCTGGTTAAGGGTCGGACCTCGATCCACTTGGAGAATTTGTCGATGGCGACTAGCAGGTGCGTGAAGCCCCCGGGTGCCTTCTGCAAGGGACCGACGAGGTCCAGACCCCACACGGCAAACGACCAAGTGATGGGTATTGTCTGCAGGGCTTGAGCAGGCAGGTTGGTCTGTCTCGCGTAGAATTGACACCCTCGGCAGGAGCGTACAATCCTAGTGGCGTCGGCCACCGTGGTTGACCAGTAGAAACCTTGTCGGAAAGCGTTTCCCACGAGTAGAGATGGCAACGGGGCCCCGTTCCCCGATTCCCCGTGGGGAATTCATTCATTAGGGGACAGGGATGGTTACAATTTGCTCCCCACAGGAAATTAAATGGGAGAAAAATCATCCCCATCGGGTCTGGCGGGGACGGGTATGGTACCCTATTCCCCATCCCCGATACCCGCGGGGCCCCATATAAAAGCCAGCAAATATTTGGGCCCATGGAATTAAGGCCCAATGAGCACATATGTGAACGGTTGAAACCCTAGCTTCTTGTAATCCTATTCCTGTCGCTTACTCGCTTTCCCGTCGCAGTCGCAGCCGCTTTCTTCTCGCTTTCCCGTCGCAGCCGCTTCCTGTAATCCCGCCGCAGTGCCACACCAAGGCTCCAGCGGTCTAGCCTCCAGTCCAGGGCTCCAGCCTCCAGCCTCCAGGCCAAGCGTCGCCGGCTCGCTGCACTAGTTGCAGTGTAGGAGCACATGCCCATCCCATCACCGCTGCAAGAATCACTCAAGCATTTAAGGTTCAAGCTCCAGAGTCCACGCGATCACCAAAAGTATTCCAGGTTTGCGGCCACATGTTCGCCTACAGGCTACAAGTATCTCTTAATTCCTATCTGAGTACCTGACACATCACACATGGCCTATAGTCTAAGTTCAGTATAGATGCACATTCAAACATAAACATAGCGCTGTAAAAATAAACGTAGTTGGATGGCTTATTTGATCAATACAAGAATCTCAGTAACCGCTATTGTGTTTATTTATTGATCCATGTATTCCATCTAATTTAGCGGTTATGGCCGCTGCAGATCCATGCCTAGCTCCAGCCACCGCCCATTGTCGTAAGCACCATGACTTCCTCCTCACCGCCTCAAAGTTCAGGCGACGACAGCGTCACAGGAAGGTGAGAACTGAGAACATAATTCCCACTCCATATTTACTTTGGTTCTACATGTATAATCTTATATGATTGTGGTCTTCCATGGACCATGGCTTAATTGTTGAGTGACTAACGCTAACCCACCGGTGATCCTCACAAAGGGACACCTCAAACAAGAACTGGCTACCACATGCTACTAGTGATACAGCAGCCGCAACCCCTATTGTGTCATCTGCTACTCCCAAAACTGCTACTGGAACTGCTGTCATGCCATGCGCTAGTGTCGGTAATTCCTCGATGTCTGATGCAATGGCTACCCGTCATCCACCACAACCACGTGTGAAAAAGACCATCGCCAAGAAAAGAAGTCGCCTTGCTACTGAAGGACCGCCTTCTGCTCCGACTACTCAAGAACAAGATGCGTCAACCGTGGCTGGCACACAGCTATTAAAATCATTGGGGTTCGATTTCAAGCACGCTAACCTCTTATTTGATCTTGTTATTACAGTTCGTTTAATTTTATGGTTGCACATGCATTTACACTATGCATATATAATTCTGTGTTAAAATGCAAGAGATGGTTGTACTGCTTGTACATGTAAGTTTATATGATCTAATGCAACTAATCACTGCTGTGCATATTTTAAGTATGTTATTTTCAATTATTGTTCATTATGTTAATTTATATTTATTTCTCAACTTTTAGATTTAGTGGCAGCCAACAGGAAACATTGTCACAACCGCAACCAGAGTCTACAAATGATTCAGAGCCAATACAAATAGATGATGATGAGCCTCAACTAGAGGATGTGGACTTTGGAACTAAGAGAAAGCTTACGTCTGTTGTTTGGAAAGATTTCAAAAAAGTCAAAGTCCGTGACGATGTCAAGGCTCAATGTCTACATTGCCACAAGCAACTTGGTGGGAAGAGCACTAATGGGACAAAACATCTCCATGACCATTTGAAAATATGCACACTAAGAAGGATCAAGCTCATGGGACAAAACAAAACACTTGCACAGTCATCTTTAAGGTTAAATTCACAAGCAGGAGGGAAAATATCTGTGGAAAATTACACATTTGATCCTAAAGTTGCTAGGAGAGAGCTTGCTTCCATGATTGCATTACATCAGTATCCCTTATCTATTGTTGACCATACTGGTTTTCGACGATTTGTGAGTGCACTTCAGCCATTATTCAAGATGGTGACTCGAAACACAATTAGGTATTTTTACTAGTTAGCTTCAGTTTCTATTTGATGTCACATGATATTTACTTGCACTTAGTTTGTTGTTAATCCCATGGTTGTATAATTTTAGGAAGGACATAATGGATGCATACAAGGAAGAACAGCGAAAGGCCTTAGCCTACATGGCTGGAACAAAGTCAAGGGTGGCTATTACTATAGATTTGTGGACCTCTGATAATCAAAAAAGAGGGTACATGGCTATTACAGGCCATTTCATAGATGATTCATGGACACTTAGAAACATTATCATGAGGTACTCGATCTTCACTTAGAAACATTATATCTTTCTGCCTTTTTCTGAATATCTAAATTAAAACTTGGTCTATATGTAGGTTCATATATGTACCTGCTCCACACACAGCTGAAGTTATTTGTGAAGAGCTATACGAAGCATTGGTGGGATGGAATCTTGATGAGAGTGTCTCAACTCTAACTCTTGATAATTGTACAACCAATGACAAGGTAATTCCTGATCTAATCAAGAAGATTGGAAAATCGAAGTTGATGTTAGAAGGGAGCTTGTTGCATATGCGTTGTGCTGCCCACATTCTTAACTTGATTGTTAAGGATGGTTTAGAGGTGATCAAGAGTTCAATTGCATCCATCCATGAAAGTGTTGCATTTTGGATAGCCACGCCTAAAAGATTAGAGAAATTTGAAGAAATTGCGAAGCATGTCAAGGTCAAAATTAACCATAAGTTAGGTCTTGATTGCAAAACTAGGTGGAATTCCACATACAAAATGCTTTGTATTGCATTACCTTACAAGGCTGTTTTTGATCGTGCAAGATGAGTTGAGAAGCTATTTGATTGTGCTCCTACTGAACAAGAATGGGCCTTTGCTAGAGAGGTGCTTGATAGGCTCAAATTGTTTAATGATATCACTGAAGTATTTTCTGGAACAAATTATGTCACTGCCAATATTCAACTTCTTAAAATTTGTGAGGCCAAAGAGCAGATTAGGTAGTGGGCTGTATGTGGTAATCCCATAATAGAAAAAATGTCATCTGATATGGTTGAGAAGTTTGATAAGTATTGGAAAGAAATTCAAGGACCAATGGGATTGGCCACCATTCTTGATCCTAGGTTTAAAACTGACTTTCTCCTTGGGTTCATTGAAACTCTTACCTGTGAATCGAGTCAGGCTTGTGTAGAGAAACTTGACAAGGTCAAAGAGTCTCTATATGAGTTGATGAAGGAGTATGAAATGGAAGAGGATGAAGATAACACAGAGTCATCAACACCTGCACTTTTCAATTCAGGTGTATTGTCCACAATCAGTGCACGTGTTGCTAGTAGAAGGCCAACAACAATGAGGTTCAAATCTGAGTTAGAGAGGTATTTGGAGGATGAGTTGGTTCCAATCGGCACAGAAAACTTTAAGATTCTTGATTGGTGGAAGGTGGCTGGTACACACTATCCCACATTAAGGAAGGTAGCACGAGATATCTTTGCAATCCTAGTTACTACAGTTGCATCAGAATCAGCTTTTAGTACTAGTGGGAGGGTTCTTAGCGAACATCGCAGCCGACTCACTCCAGATATCTTGGAGGCCTTAATGTGTTCACAAGATTGGCTACGCAACAAGTTTCAAGGTGAGAATGTTGTACTATTCATGCATATTGCACAATTCAATAAATTATAAAACTCTTGTGGTCTACAAAATATTTCTTTTAATGTCTTGTGTAGGTGGCAATGAAGATACTGCAAGCTTTTGGAGTTGTCTTCAAGAAATCGAAGATGATACTAAGGTATTATGCTCCAAAGTTAATATTGACTATGAACTGTGTTACCTTTCTTGTGAAAAACCTAGCTAATTTGTATCTATTTTGATATTGTTTGCATGTAGGGTCTTGCACTGGTTTGAGTTAAAGACTGGATGTATGTGTGCATCAATATCATCATTGGCTGATATGGTCTAAGAAACTTTTGGAGGTTCTTTTGGATAGTTGCTCTGTTAGACACTAAGCAACTATATTGCTCCAAGCAATGCCTTTTAAGTACTGTCATCTGGCAATTTGGTTCTGTTATAACTAGACATGAACTTATGTAATATGTTATTGGCTAGACATGAACTTATGAGTGGTGGCTGATGTGTGCGGTGTGCATATGTGTTTGGTTTGTACTCTGTAGTGACAAGTGCACAACAAGTCATCTGTCAGCAACACAAACAATATGAATTTAGTATGAATTAACTATGCTTACAAGCTTATTATCCTTTGATCTTTATTGGTTGGAAGTACAAAGTACTATGTAATTTAATTGTGTTATTGTCATGTGGGTAAATAGTTTAGTACATATATTTTGTTATAATTATTGTTTTATAATGAGATGGCATGTAGATGTAATGGTGTGAGTTAGTGGTCCATACATGATACGTCCAGTACATGTTTTAAGCGGGGGCAGGGAACCCCATGGGGAAAAATCCCTGAGCGGGGACGGGGATGGGGAAATTTCTCCCCCGTCGAAGTTAACGGGGACGGGGACGGGGATTTTCTTACCCCACGGGGACGAGTATGGGAAGATAACCCCCGACGGGGAAATCCCCATTGCCATCTCTACCCACGAGGGCTCGAGGTGCTGCATGGTGACCACAAGCTCCCGAGTGGATTTCTTGTAACAGCTCTTGTCCTTGGGCAATGGATATGCATCGTTGGAGAATGCCTGAGGGGATGCGGTGGTACAGCTCCTTTTCATCACCCAGTAAAACGAACGACTTGGCGCGCCGAGCCAGTCGCCGAGCTTCGGCCTTGTCGAGGGGTAGCTCTCCTCGGAGGAGATATTCCAGGTACGGGGTCTGCCAGTTTGGAACCGGTGTGACCCCATTCCGCTCCCCCTCAACGCACAGGGCCTCACCCTCGGCGGCCGAGGGTACCTCGGGCTGGGCCGAGGCCTCCTCGGGCTCGGGCATGTCGTCCATTTTGACGGAGGGCTGATATATGTCCCTGGAGAAGACGTCCAGGGGAACTGTGGTTCGCCTGAGGCTATTTTCGCCAGCTCATCCGTAGTCTCGTTGTACCGTCGAGCAACATGGTTGAGTTCTAGCCCGTAAAACTTGTCTTCCAAGCGCCGAACTTCGTCGCAGTAGGCCTCCATTTTTTGGTCGCGGCAGTGGGAGTTCTTCATGACCTGGTCAATGATGAGCTGCGAGTTGCCACTAGCGTCGAGGCACTGAACCCCTAGCTCGACGGCGATGCGTAGGCCATTAACCAAGGCCTCATACTCGGCCACGTTGTTTGATGCCGAAAAATGGAGGCGCAGTACGTAGGGCAGATGTTTCCCGAGGGGCGAGATGAAGAGCAAGCCCGCGCCTGCTTCGGTTTTCATCAGCGACCCGTCGAAGTATATGGTCCAAAGTTTGGGCTGGATTGGGGTCGTCGGCAACTGGGTGTCGGTCCATTCAGCCAGGAAGTCAGCCAAGACTTGGGATTTTATGGCCTTCCGAGGGGCAAATGAAAGCGTTTCGCCCATGAGTTCCACTGCCCATTTTGCTATCCTACCCGAGGCCTCTCGGCTCTAGATGATTTCTCCCAAGGGGAAAGATGACACCACAGTAACCGGATGAGACTCGAAGTAGTGTCGCAGCTTCCGCCGTGTCAGAATCACTACGTACAGCAACTTCTGGATTTGCGGGTAGCAGACTTTGGTCTCGGATAGCACTTCACTGATGAAGTAGACTGGCCTCTGGATGTGCAGTGCATGCCCTTCTTCTTGCCTCTCGACTACGATCGCGGCGCTGACCACCTGCGTGGTTGCGGCGACGTAAATCAAGAGGGCTTCTCCCGCAGCGGGGGGGGGGGGGGGGGGGGGCACCAAGATGGGCGCATTTGTAAGGAGCACCTTTAAGTTTTCGAGGGCTTCCTCGGCCTCGGGGGTCCAAGTGAAGCGCTCGGCCTTTCTTAAGAGGCGGTACAAGGGCAACCCTTTCTCACCGAGGCGCGAGATGAAGCGGCTCAGAGCCACAAGGCATCCCATGACCCTTTGTACTCCTTTTAAATCTTTGATGGGCCCCATGTTGGTGATGGCCGTGATTTTCTCCGGGTTGGTTTCGATGCCTCGTTCGGAGACGATGAACCCTAAGAGCATGCCTCGAGGGACTCCGAAGACACACTTCTCAGGATTGAGTTTCACGCTCTTCGCTTTCAGGCAACTGAATGTTACCTCAAGGTCAGAGAGGAGGTCGGAGGCTTTCCTTGTTTTGACGATGATGTCATCGACGTAAGCCTCGACCGTTCTGCCGATGTGCTCCCCGAACACATGGTTCATGCACCTCTGGTAGGTTGCACCTGCATTCCTCAAGCCAAATGGCATAGTAGTATAACAATACATACCAAAAGGTGTGATAAAAGAGGTCGTGAGCTGGTCGGACTCTTTCATCTTGATTTGGTGATAGCCTGAGTAGGCATCAAGGAAAGACAGGGTTTCGCACCCAGTAGTGGAGTCCACAATTTGATCGATGCGAGGCAGTGGGTAGAGAACTTTTGAACATGCTTTGTTTAGACCAGTGTAGTCTACGCACATTCTCCATTTCCCACCTTTTTTCTTTACAAGCACAGGGTTAGCTAACCATTCGGGATGGAATACCTCTTTGATGAACCCTACAACCATCAGCTTGTGGACCTCCTCGCCTATGGCTCTGCGCTTTTCTTCATCAAAACGGCGCAGGTGCTGCTTCACGGGTCGGGCTCCAGCTCGGATGTCCAGTGAGTGCTCGGCGACATCCCTCGGTATGCCTGGCATGTCTGAGGGACTCCACACAAAAACTTCGGCGTTTGCACGGAGAAAGTCGACGAGCAGTGCTTCCTAGTTGGGGTCGAGCTCGGAGCCGGTCCTGACTTTCTTGCCGGCGTCGTTGCTGGGGTCGAGAGAGACGGACTTGACCGCCTCGACCGACTCGAAGTTGCCGGCGTGCCGCTTCGCGTCGGACGCCTCTTTGGAGAGGCAATCCAGGTCGGCGATGAGGGCTTTAGACTCGGTGAGGGCCTCGGCATACTCCATGCATTCTACGTCACACTCGTAAGCGTGGCGGTACGTGGGTCCGACGGTGATGACTCCCTTGGGGCCAGGCATCTTGAGCTTGAGGTAAGTGTAGGGGATGGCCATGAACTTGGCATGGCACGGTCTTCCCAGCACCGCGTGATAGGTCCCTCGGAACCCAACTACCTTGAAGGTGAGGGTTTCCTTTCGAAAGCTGGAGGGAGTTTCGAAGCAGACGGGCAAGTCAACCTGTCCGAGGGGCAGGATACGCTTTCCGGGTGCAATCCCGTGGAAGGGTGCTGCACCAGCCCGGATCTTGGACCGATCAACCCCCAAGAGCTCCAGGGTCTTGGCGTAGATGATGTTGAGGCTGCTGCCTCCGTCCATGAGGACCTTGGAGAGCCTAACGTTGCCGACGATCGGGTCGACGACGAGCAGGTACCTTCCTAGGCTTGGCATGAAGTGGGGGTGGTCACCTTGGTCGAAGGTAATGGGCTTGTCGGACCAGTCTAGGTAGACTAGCGCCGCTACCTTCACTGAGCAGACCTCCCGGCGCTCCTGCTTGCATTTTGTCGAACGCGTTGGCCCCTCCAGGAGGCTTCCGAGGGTTCTTGCGTTCGGCAATAGCGATGAGATCTGTGTTGACGGCGTTGCGCTTCGCTTGCGCCTTCTTCTTGGCCTTCTTCTTTGCGCCACGCTGGGCAGACGCCTCGGGGGCGTCTTCCTTCTACTCTCCCTGAGGCTGCTTGTCCTTCCGGAAGATGGCTTCGACCGCCTCCTGACCAGGGGCGAACTTGGTGGCGATGTCCATCAACTCGCTCGCCATGGTGGGTGTCTTGCGTCCTAGCTTGCTCACCAGGTCTTGACATGTGGTGCCAGCGAGGAAAGCCCCGATGACATCCGAGTCGGTGATGTTGGGCAGCTCGGTGCGCTGCTTTGAAAACCGCCGGATGTACTCTTGCAGGGATTCCCCTGGCTGCTGGCGGCAACTTTGGAGATCCCATGAGTTCCCAGGGCACATGTACATACCCTGGAAATTTCCAGCGAAAGCCTTGACCAGGTCGTCTCAGTCGGAGATCTGCGCAGGAGGCAGATGCTCCAGCCAGGCTCGAGCAGCGTCGGAGAGGAAAAGGGGGAGGTTGCGGATGATGAGGTTGTCGTCGTCCGCCCCTCCCAACTGGCATGCCAGCCGGTAGTCCGCAAGCCACAACTCTGGCCTTGTCTCCCCCGAGTACTTGGTGATGGTAGTCGGGGCCTAGAACCGGGCCCGGAACGGCGCTCGTCGTATGGCCCGGCTGAAGACTCGCGGACCTGGTGGCTCAGGCGAGGGACTCCGATCCTCCTCACTGTCGTAGCGTCCCCCGCGCCTAGGATGGTAGCCTCGGCGCACCTTCTCCTCGAGGTAGGCTCGACGGTGGCGGCGGTGTTGCTCGGCGCCGAGGCGATCCGGGGCCGCAGGCGTCCCATCCCGTGTAGATCGATCCTGGGGCGAGGTTCATGAGCCAAGTCCGGGCAGGTCCAGACAAGGCGACATGAAAATATGTTGTCATCACAGCGGTGTTTCCACCTGCTGCCGTGATGGCGGTGATGTACACCTGCAGGAACTCCGATGGGTTCGATGTCCCATCGTATTTTTCTGGCAGGTGTGGCCGGAACTTGGGTGGCCATGACGCCGTGCGAAGATGGTCTGCGAGGGCGGCGCAGCCCACGCCGACCAAGGGGACACCCGTTTGGGACCAGGCGCCCACTGGTGTCTGTGGTGCTTTCGCAGCAAAATCTCAGTCGAGGTTGCGACCCTCGATGTTCTGTTGGCGCTCACACGCCCTTTCCAAAGAGATCCGGGCGTCCTCTCCCGTACGCCTACGGTTGAGCTCTGCCCAAAGGTCGTCGGTCTGTGCACCCCTTACGGAGGGCGAGCGCATAGACGCCGTCGCCTCACGTTGGCGCCGGGATGACCGAGGCCTCAATCTGGTCGAAGTAGAATGTGCCATGCCGAGCAGCCGGTCAACGTCATTGCGCCACTGCTTCATAGCCCCCGGTGAAGCCGTGGAGCTAGGGGGTGGCGCAGCAATTCCCTGGCCGCAGACAGCACCGTAGGCGCTGCCGTCGATGGAGTCCGGGACGCCTGCGCTGGCGTGTGCTGTTGCACGGCGTGTACGGTAGCAGTCCCGGAGTCGAGGTGGTCGGGTACTCGTGGCATGGAGGATGCAACCTCTTGCTCCATCGCGAAATCCTCTGAAGTTTCGGCGTGGTGCTCGATGATCTGCACCATCATGGTGAGCGAGAAAACAAGCAAAAACTTGAAGCCTACGCCCCCTACCTGGCGCGCCAAATGTTAGAGAGGAAATCTCCCCGGCCAGGTGGCGGATTGCACCCTCCCTAAATCCTAAAAAGAGGAGGGGCCTAAGCGTTTTGCTTGTTACGAGACTAGTGGATCAACACACGGGAGCACACGAGGGTTTAGAGTGGTTCGGGCCACCGGAGCGTAATACCCTACTCTACTGTATGATGTATTGCTCGGGAACTTGTATGAACTTGTGAGTATCTGCCTAAGGTTGGGTCTATCTTGTAACGCCGCATGCCTCCCCTTTTATAGCCGAAGGAGGGCATGCACAAAGGTACTGAGCCCCGACATGTGGGCCCAGGGACATAACGAATATAACACTTGGAAACACAAATGTGTGCTGCTGGGGCACTCTTCTTGGGCCCTGACATCCGAGATCTGCGTATCCTTGGCGTGCAAAGGGAAGCTTCTTGTAGAAGGGGTGATGAGTACGGTGCGCCGCTCGGCACGGGCGCACTATTCGCCTACAGATTGGTCAGGCGCGCCGCCTGCTGGATGACCCTGATGTCGTCTGCCAGCGGATTGGATAGGACACATTTAATACTGAGAGGGCACGTCGCCCGTTAGCGTGGTGGCAGGCGGGGCGTCCTTTCGATAATAAATGCAGAGGCTACACGGTTTCATGGGCTTTACATCAGGTTTGACCCGTTGGCTTATGTCGCAAGCCTCGCGTTAGTAGCGGGAAGCGCAGGGCAAGGCCTGGACACGTGCCAGCACCGGACCCCCTCCTCATGCCAGGGTCCTTCCCGTCCCGGGACCTGGGCAATGCTCGGACCTTACTTGCAGGGGGACTGGGGCCTTCCCTGGCTTGCCTTCTCGGGGGTCCTGGGCTTGTATGTATAGGGGTCCGGTGTCCTTCTGCGGAGGTCCGGACCAACCGTGAAGACTGGGATGCACCACCTTTCCTTGCCACGTGGTGCCCTTGGACCTACCCATGTGGTAGGGTTGGGTGCCATTCTCCGCGTGCCTTGAGGTGTTGCACGGGTGCGGCGCCTTCATGCTGTAGAAGAGGGTACCCCTGATCCAGGGTACCAACACGCGCATTGCTAGGAACTTCATCATCAAGATGAACCTCTTCGTGAGGCAAATCACCAGCAGGGCAATTAATCGAAGGAGAGTTATTACAGACCATGTGAATCTGCAATCAGAATATATGCTTTGACTAAGGCCAATGGATCATATTCGCAGGCGTCCCCGAGAATAGATCAAATGCCAATAAGTCAAATGTGGATATGATATTAATCCCGGGTATATCCACATCTACATCAGGTAGAAGCATTCAAACCTATATGATTACTCCTCAATGATTTCCAGCAAACTCCATATACACAGGAGTACACACTGAACGACAGGTTCAGTTTGGCTTTTGTGCGTTTAATAGAATATTGAGGCATTACACTATATGGGCATTCCTCCCCCTAATGCCGAGATGTTCTGAAAGCATACATATAAAATCCCCAGCCACAACCATCCAGTTGTGGCCAATGTATGCTATGTGGTGATTTACTTGGGAAGTCTTACGCACATTACATATAGGGGTTTTATGCAGTGAGCTCTGGACTTAAATTAATGCAGTGACATGAGTACTGCATCTTTTTCCTTCAACGCGAAGGGTTAGTCTCAACTTCAAGAGAGACACGCAACGACAGGTTGCTACGCGGTTACAATTATGCAAACTTATTGTTATTGTTACCAAATACACAGTCAATCGTTAAGATTTAGACTGATATACACAACACTATGTTAGCCGTAAGGGTCCTTTAGGGGCTCATGCACACCATTCGTCGTTTGGAGCAAGTAGTTGACTTAAGATCAACAAGTAAAATGACCATCATGGTCAATTGCTCACAAGGACATTCATTAGTCGCATTGTGCTTTCAAGAACATAAGAAAAAACGTGTGCACATATAATGGTAGTAAAGTGCATGGCATTAGGCCAATGCTGCCAAGCACAGATGTTTATATGCAGAGATGTATAGTCCAGCTCGTTTAATTGTTGCCCATGGTTTACCCAATTACTCATACCATTCTGAAATTGGTATCGATTTATGCAACATTTTTAGGTATTATAATTTTGAGAGAGAACTTATAACAACAGTCAAATATTTGTTGTGTAAGCTACCAACAGGGCAAACTTTTCTCCTCATATTATACACCAATTTGTTCTATAAAGCATTATTTCGATCTCTTCATTGTTCAGCAAAAAGAGAAGCTTTGGAATATAACATATAAGGCCAAGAATTCATTTTATCTAGGGAAAACCACCTAATTGCTAAGACTAAGCAAATGGTGATAACTGCTTGGCAAGAGCGAAAAAGACCAATATCGGCCTGGGACCAGTCTTCAACAACAGATAGTACGGCTCTCATGCGAAGAAGTCATCATGACTAGGGAGAATGCAACAGGCTTCCATAAGATCTTTATATTTTTATCACAAATTAACACCACTTACAATCTCGTGGTCAAGACTTATGGCTCTTCTGGTGCCAAGGACCAAGGACATATTAATGCACAATTTAGCTTCAAGCTCTGTGGTGATGTGGGATTTCATGGCTATTTTTCTACTCTTCTTACTTCTGGTAGATCAGATATAGGTTATGGTAAGCATGCCATGGGGTAAAATCCAAGGTAGTTCTGCTACATAAACCCATTTATATGTCCCTCCAGGTTTGACCTTTACCGTTTTGGTTATAGTATATACCATATTCGTCAAAGGACTATCCCGAGTTAATTCAGCAACTAGGGGTATTTATAATTTTGAGAGATGTATGCAACACAAGCATAAAGGTCCTAGATAGGACGAGCAAAGTGATTCTACAGGAACACACAATGGTTTTCACACCAACATAGTGCAAATTTTCTCAAAATAACCTTTCGATATACGCGCAACTTCGTGTTGCTAGAGCTTATATGTCCTTTTATCTCATAGTTTGCTTCATGGCATTCAGCGACAAAGAGAGCAATGTGCTAACATCTGGTTGAGCAATGTATGACTGAGATTTCCGGTCTTAAATCATTTGGTAAGGACTTTTTTGCTTACTAATATAATCCCAATTTATGATGTCTTTTATGCCAAAAAGGCTTTCATGCATTATATTATATGTCTTCGGGTTACTTCAGGTAAAACTATATGCATGAGAAGAGAGAGCAGAAAATTAACTTATCTGTGTTTCACTGTATTTCAATTTAATTTCCCAGATTTCCAAGCACTATAAAGCTTGATATAATTATTATGGCCACTTGGCGATATATGATTATATAATGCCACACCAAGTCAAGTAAAATATAGAGCCAAACAAAATTGTTTATGAAGGTTGCACATAATGTGACTTTAGGACCTTGAACAACCCACCACAATCCACGCGAGTACAAGCTCTAGCGTCTGGTGTCAACGCGTGTGCGGCCATCAGGGCTACGACAACACAGCAAGGCTTCGTAATAAACGCAACAGGCATAATTATGGCTCGGTAATCGAGGTGCACGATAAGTCCATGCAACGTGCGCAACAGGCGCAATTGTGGCTCGATGATCACGATAGACGGACAGTGCCTACAGGGCATGCGAAAAATACGTGACTCGGCGATGGCGATTCGACTTAACGGGAGCGGTCCGATAAAACTAGAGTGCGACATAGCAATCACATGACGCAGCTAAGTTCGTACGACACAAATACTGAGTCGTGTTGCTAGGGCGCAGCCAATGCTAAAACTCAACCGATTAATAATGTTGTCTGATCGGTGTGTCCGAGTACCCACTATACAATTTAATCACTCGACGTGAGTCCAAAAGCTCAACATAATATAAATATTTAGAGCGATTTAAGTATACACAATATAGAATTTACATGCATTTTAATAATTATCTGCTAAATATCTGCTATGAGAAATAAAAGCAGAAAAATAAACACCAAAATTATTGCATGAGCATAACACGTCAGGTGTAAAAAGCATTTCTATATTTAAATATAAACTTTTCTACTAATTATTTACTGTTAAAAATAATTAATTAAAGTGGAATCTAAAACATAAAATGTTTTATTCTTTCCGTTTATTTTTTGGTAGCTTAGTCGTGTGCACTTAGAAAAACACACCAATTTTTTTCTTCAGACGCACAAATAGAAAAACGCATCTGGTGAACGCACGCAAGCATGGAGGCCATCCAATTGGGATTTTTCTTTTCCCTTTTCTTCTCAGCTGGTACGGCCCTTTCTTTTTCTCTGCCGCATGCACGTTTGTGTGCGGGTCAGCGGGTGCGTGCATGCAGCCACGCGACGAGGGAGTGGTGGGACCCGCGCAGAGACCGGTCCGGCATTTGTGTATGACTCACGCAACACCTGGATGCAGTTCTCACTACAGGCCTACACAATCGTCATTCCCTTGCTCATGCAAGGATGAGGCCCTACGAATAAGCCAGACGCTAAAATCATGGATCAAACGCAACCACAAACAAACGATAGCAAGGGCGCGGTGCCCATCCTTCTCAGTCCTCGGCGAGTTCCTCCGCCGTGCGGGCGTCTACGCAGCTGCAGGCTCACGGCTCTGCCTTCTTCCTTCGCGAGAAGGGCCTCCAGACATGCAAGCAGCGAGCAGCGGACTAGCTGACTATCGCCGCCTAGGCTCATGTGAGTGCGCCACAGCTTGGGCCTGGCCACAGATGTGCGCCGACCAGCGCATCTCGTGAACATGCGGACTCCGCCGTCCGTTCTCCAAGCATCTGAGCATGACCAATGAATAGATCAAGAATTGATCCAATCTAAAGACATACCGCTCGACTGTGTAGAAGAGATTTCGAAGGCTATCGCGTAGGACAGTTCGGCTAGGCCGGAGGACCTGCCGGCTTGACGGAGAGTTGATGCAGATCTGATCCCGCAACAACGTCAAGGTAGAGCGTGCTGATAACATATTGAGAACTACGTTAACACGGATCACCAGATCCGCTTCCTTCCCTCCCGTCAGCAGATTATGCGTGAGAAGCTGTAGAAGACCCGTCTCCCTTCCCATAAGCATAACAGAGAAACACATGAGACACAGGGTTTAGGGTTGGGCCTCTGGCCTCTTTCTCTTCTCTGTATTATGAAGAGGTGTACATGTTCCTTACATAGAGATGTGAGACCCCTCAGGACAAAGTTAGTATTTGCCCACATAAGCTTACTTAACACATTGGTCCATCGCTACCCTGTCCTGTCTCACATCCAGCTCGGCAACAGGTCCATGACTTTGAACCATGGGATGGCCCAATATGGTCCGGAGGGGACATTAAACCTGTCTCGGTTTGAGTCTATTTGGGCCTTGGCGTCCAATCATCGAGCCTACTCTAGGTGAGTTCTCGTTTTCTTTTTCTGAGTTTCTTTGTCCTGGTCTGGTCAGCAAGTTGCATTTTCATGCATGCTCAGATTTATACACATGTTAATGCATTTTGTTAAGTAACCCTAGTTAGGATTATGTGGGCAAATATCTGCTTTGCCCCTGAGGGGTCTCACATCTCTATATAAGGAACCTATACACCCCTCATAATACAGAGATCAGAAAGAGGCCAGAGGCCCAACCCTATATCCTGTGTCTCGTGTGTTTCCTCTGTCGTGCTTATGGGAAGGGAGACGAGTTCTCTACAGCTTCTTGCGCCTCTACTGTTGACGGGAGGGAAGAGAGCGGATCTGGTGATCCGTGGTAACATAGTTCTCAACACGTTATCAGCACGCTCTACCTCGATGTTGCTGCGATATCAGATCTGCATCAACTCTCCGTCAAGTCGGTAGGTCTTCGGCCTTGCCGAACTGTCCTACGCGACAGGCTTCGCTCTGGTTCATCGACACAAGAAACACAGTATGGAGTAGATCTGTAATTTTACTCTTTACCGTGGAAAAAGAATAGTATCACTACGCCACCGGCTTGTCGCAAGCCTGTTCTCATCATCGTTGAGTGCGCAGTCACCGGCGTGCATGCGCACGCCGCGCCGCACAAATCCAGCACCGTGCATGCCAGTCTGCGGCAACGCTGTTGTCGCACATGGGTCCCGCCGATTTTTTTCTGCATGTATGGGCGGTTGACGTTTTCTTGGAGAGAAAAAAAAAAGAGGAAAGATAGGCAGAATCTCCGTGGCTCCGCTGATTCCTGCTCGCGCGCGGCCACCTGCCCCGCCGTGCCCGCGCCCACCACAGCCACCTCTACATGCACCTGTTGTTTCGCATCGCGCGTGGCCACCTGCCCCGCCGTGCTCGCGCCCACCACAGCCACCTCTACATGCACCTGTTGTTTCGCATGGCCGTTTCGCATGGTAGTTGATGGTTCGCTGGAGTTCGTGTGGAGACGTGAGAGAGAAAAAAAGGAAAAAGCACTGCATGCGGCCAGTCCGTTAGAGACTTGAGAGAAAAAAAAGGCTTGCATGCGGTTCTCCATGCATGTGCATGCGGTGGAGAAAAGGCTGACCCATTCAACCATCACTATGCAAAATAAAAGTAGCTCATGCGGCCATGCATGCGGACGTCTCCATGCATGTGCACGAGCAGACTTGGCCCTGACGCCTTCATGTGTGGAATATGTGGGCCCTGGCTGTTGCAGCAATCATGAGAAAACACCTTCTTACACTTGAATACTTGATGAGTTTATGTTCATACATTAATTCTAGTATTTTTTGCTTTTATTTCTTATAGTAAATAATTAGCAGTAAATTATTAAAATACATGTGAAGGTCATGCTACACTTTTTTTCATATCGCTCTTAATACTTGCAATGTGTGGAGCCTTTAGACTCACGCCGAGCGCATAGTATAATGGGTACTCAGACACGCCGATCAGGCTGCGTTGGTAATCGGCTGAGTTATGACATTAGCTAAATATTGACTGCGCCCTGGCAACACGACGCAATATTTGTGCCGTTCGAACTTAGTTGCGTCGTGTGATTGCTATGTCGCGCTCTTCATTAATCGGATCGCTCCCGTTGAGTCAGACTGCCATCGCCGAGTCGCGTATTTTTTGCATGCCCTGTAGGCACTATCTGTCTGCCGCGAGCCACAATTACGCCTGTTGCGCACGTTGCGTGGATTTATTGTGTACCCCAATTACCGAGCCATAATTGTGCCTGTTGCGCTTATTACGAAGACTTGCTATACTGTCGTAGACCTGATGGCCGCACACGCGTTGATGCCAGATACGCTAGAGCTTGTACTAGCGTGGATTGTGGTGGATTGTTCAATGTCCTGAAGTCACATTATGTGCAACCTTCGTAAACAATTTTGTTTTCACTTTATATTTTGTTTGATTGTGTTGTGTGGCATCGTATATTTATATATATCGCCAAGTGGCCATAACAACTATATTAAATTTGGGAAATTAAATCGAAATACAATGAAACATAGATAAGTTAAATCTCTGCTCTCTCCTCGTGCATAAAGTTTTACCTGAAGTAACCTGAAGAAATTCAATATTAATGCATGAAAGCCTTTTTGGCACAGAAAACATCACAAATTAGGATTTTATTAGTAAGCAATAAGACCTTGTCAGATGAATAAATGCTAGAATCTCAGTCATACATTGCTCAACCAGATGTTGGCACATTGCTATTTGTCGCTGAATGGCATGATGCGAACTTTGAGATAAATGGCTAGTACCTTAGCAACACGAAGTTGCGAGTACATCGAAAGGTAATTCTGAGAATTTTTTTCACAACGTTGGTGTGAAAAAAACATTGTGTGTTCTCATCGAACCACTTTACTCGGCCTATCTAGGACCTCTATGCTTGTGTTGCATACATCTCTCAGAATTTAAGTACTTATAGCCGCTGAATTGACTTATGATAGTCCTTTGACTGGTATGGTATATACTATAAACCAAATGGTAAAGGTTGATTTTGAATAGACATATATTTGGGGTTTATGTAGCAGAACTACATTGTATTCCACCCCTTGGCATGCTTACCATAATCTATATTTGATCTACCAAAAGTAAGAAGAGTACAAAAGTAGCCATGGAATCCCACATCACCACAGAGCTTGAAGCTACATTAGGCATTAATTTGTTCTTAGTTCTTGGCGTTGGAAGAGCCACAATTCTCGACCACAATACTGTTAGTGATGGTAATTTGTGATAGAAATATAAAGATCTTATGGAGACATGTTGTATTCTCCCTAGTCCTGATGACTTCTTCGTATGAGAGTAGTACTATCTGTTGTTGAAGACGGATCCTAGGCGGATACCAGTCTTGTTTCGTTCTTGCCAAGCAGTTATCATCATTTGTTTCATTAAAAGCTATTTATATGTTGATTTTTCCCAGATAAAACGAATTCTTGGCCTTATATGTTCTATTCCAAAGCTTCTCTTTTTGCTGAACAATGAAGAGATCGAAATAATGCTTTATAGAACAAGTTGGTATATAATATGAGGAGAAATATTTGCCCTGCTGGCAACGCCATAAATAATTGACTATTGTTAAAGTTATCTCTCAAAATTATTATACCTAAAAATGTTGCATTAATCGATACCCAATTTCAGAGCGGTATGAGTAATTGGGTAAACCATGGGCAGTGATAAAAACGAGCTGGACTATACATCTCTGCATATAAAAATCTTTGCTTGGCAGCATTGGCCTGATGTCGTGCACTTTACTACCAATATAAACACATTTTCCTATGTGCCTCAAAGCACAATGCAACCAGTGAATGTCCTTGTGAGCGTTAGACCATGATGGTCATTTTACTTGTTGATCTGAAGTCAACTAATGGCTCCAAATGACGAATGGTATTCATGAGCCCCTGAAGAAGCCTTGTGGATAAAATAGTGTTGTGCATATTAGTCTAAATCTGAATGATTGATTGTGCATTTGGTAATAATAACAATAAGTTGGTAGAATTGTAACCACGAAGCAACTTGTTGTTGTGTGTCTCGCTGGATGTTGAGACTAACCCTTCATGTTGAAGGACAAATATGTAGTATTCATGCCACTACATTAATCTAAAGTCCAAAGCTCACTGCATAAAACCACTATCTGTAATGTGCGTAAGATTTCCCAAATAAATCACCAAAATAGCATACATTGGCCATAACTGGATGATTGTGGTTGGGGATTTTATCTGTATGCTTTTAGAACATCTCGGCATTAGGGGAAGGAATGCCCATATAGTGTAATGCCTCAATATTCTATTAAATGCACATAAGCCAAACTGAACCTGTCGTCCGGTGTGTACTCCTGTGTATATGGAGTTTGCCAGAAATCGTTGAGGATTAACCATATTGGTTTGAATGCTTCTACCTGATGTAGATGTGGATATACCCGAGATTAATATCGTATCCACATTTGACTTATTGGCATTTGATCTATTCTACGGGGATGCCTACGGATATGATCCATCAGCCTTAGTCAAAGCATATGTTCTGATTGCAGATTCACATGGTCTGTAATAACTCTCCTCCGATGAACTCGCCCTGCTGGTGATTTGCCTCACGAAGAGGTTCATCTTGATGATGAAATTCCTAGCAATGCGCGCAATATCATTGTGCTGGGAATACGGAACAATGAATCTTTCGTTTTGGGAAATGACGGAGATCATTATTAAATGTGGGAGACAAATATGTCAACACTTATCTTGCCTCTCTAGATTGTAAAGGAATCCAAAACAAAGTCCTAGGCATGAGTGCTTTAAGCTCTCTTATCGGGTCATTGATAAATGCATTCGAGGCTGAACCAATAATCGCAAAATAAAAGTCACGAGCTTGAAGTTCGGACATTTATGGGCACTATTGAAATAATGTGTGGTGAATGCGATGGTTCAAGTGGTCTTGTGAGAGATCCATCCCACATATGTGTTGAATAAACACTGTTCCGCTATATGATATAATCTGGCAAATGGCATGAATTAAACTATGCAGTTAATAGAATTCAGAAGATCCGTCATGAGATCCAAGGAGGACTCATATTCTTGAATTATAATTATGCAACATATAAATCTCATACTAAATAATGCGTTCCTGATGAATGACCATTCTCAAGTGTAGAGAGAATATCTACTAGTTGAGATTACAGTTCCCTGATGGAACCTTTCTAGAAGAAATAAAGTCTGAGTTGAACACCAAAATTTGTTAATCCCGATAAAGGGATAAAGACCCATACAGACCCGAAAAGGAATAAGATGAGGTACCAAAGGACTTGAAGTTCACCGAATAAGCACATGTGCATTCCATGAGTTTTACTCGGTAATTTCCACTAGATGTGGAATTACGGTATCCTCTAAAGCCCTGATGGCAGAAACCTATAAGGTTTAGGTGTTACTGGCAAAATATCCCCATTGTGCCAGAATGACAAACTATAACGATGTATCTGATCGATGAAAAATCCCTAATGGATTATGATCTTTGATGGACTTTTATTACACCATCATAGATGTTGCAATGGATGAACGCTTAGAGCGATGTGTCATATTTAGAATATGTACTATTGCAACTATATTATCCCCTAAGTCCTATTGAAGGACATGTTATTTGCTTTGCACAACTATGTATAAATTGTGGTGTAAGATAGAAAATGATAGCACCCCGTTTGCTAAATCTTTATGTGCATATACTTATAGAAGAAGATGTTTTGCCTTATTGATACGGTTTTGCAAGGATCAGGGGGAGCACATTTCTAAAGTTAGCCCTTGTAGAAGATTCGATAGAATCTAGATCCCAAAGGATCGAAATCTGTCTCGATGACAGTTGTTGTACTCTTTTTCCCTTGGTGAGTTTTCTTGAAGTTTCTCACATGAGGTTTTTAACGAGGCAACAAAGTGTAAATGCAATTTGTATCACCATGCACTCTTTCTCCACATTTTTCCCACTGGGTTTTTCGGAGTTTTAACGAGTCATGTGTTGGTCGCGGTATTCGCCCAAGGGGGAGTGTTAAGTAACCCTAGTTAAGATTATGTGGACAAATACCTGCTTTGCCCCTGAGGGGTCTCACATCTCTATATAAGGAACCTGTACACCCCCTCATAATACAGAGATCAGAAAGAGGCCAGAGGCCCAACCCTATATCTTGTGTCTCGTGTGTTTCCTCTGTCGTGCTTATGGGAAGGGAGACGGGTTTTCTACAGCTTCTTGCGCCTCTACTGCTGACGAGAGGGAAGAGAGCGGATCTGGTGATCTATGGTAACGTAGTTCTCAACACATTTGACTAGTTTGTGATAGCCTAGATCCGTGCATGAAACTTCTTGTTGTTTTGCTCGTCAGGAAGATGCAAATGCACAAATGTTTCTCTATTGTAATGGAAATTCCTCTTCGACGAAGATCTTGAACGAGGTTTTCTTCTCCTCCTTGTTTTTGCTACTAGGTTTTCTATTACGTTTTAATATTGCAGACCTTTTTTTGTTAAAATTTAAAATTTTTCTCTGAACGGTTGAAACCTCCTGTACGTTTTACTTCTAGTTAAGTTGGCTAGAAATCGTGTGAGCAGCCTATACAAAAATCATGGTATCAAAAATCCCAATTCTGGATGTAACGGCTCTCTCTGCCTCAATACTTTAAATTACAACCCAAACTATCGAATATATGGTAATAACTTCCAAGATAATACGATAGCATTTTTTTTAGAAAAAGCATCACAACGTGATTAACATGTACCCCACAAACATAGATGCACATGTACAATCTTATATGCAATGCAAGTATTGTTTAGATCAACAAAAGGAGGACTTGGAACTTGTGGGTACGCATGTTGCTCTTTGGAAACTAGCTATCTGTCATGGATGGAGAACTCTATTTTAGACGTCTTGATCTTCTAGAATTACGAGTTTGCTTTTGTCATGGTTGAAAGTATTCTAATAATGAAGTGTTAAAGTATCTCCCATTTGGATGGTGGAAACTTAAAACTTTAAAAGAAAGCTATATAAGCAACAAGTTGTACGTGTCCTTCTTAATGTAATAAATACATGAGTTTAGAATCAGAACCTTCTGGTTCATACCCACTAGAGGCCATAGGGGATAAGATCTAGTTAGTTCATCACCTAGGACTCTCCCATTTAAGGCTTATTCGGTTAGGAGTGGATTGAGAGGGATTAGAGAGGATTATATTCCTTCCTATTCAAATTTGAATAGGAGGGGAGTTAATCCCCTCAAACCCTCCTCAGTCTATTTCAAACCGAATAGACCCTTATGCCCTGTTTGGGAACAAAGTTTTTGAAAACCACAATTTTTGAAATATTACAATATACTTTAGTCATGACAATACCGTAGTTTAAAATATTACAGTTTTGAAAACCGAGGTCCAGACCTAAGTTTAGAATATCTTAATACAACTACAGTATTTGCAATACTCCGGTTTTAAAAACAGAGATTTTATCTAGCTTGCCAAACACCATTCCGTATATAGTATTGCAGTATTCTTCCAAAACTATGAAAAACTTCACTTTCAAACACCCTCTTTGGTGTTTTAAAAAACATGTACTATATAGTGGTACCCACATGCGACATTTCTAGGTATGATAAAGAGGGCCTTAGAAACACCTCGATGCGTTGGCATAAACATGCAAACACCATAGGCTGAAATTCCAACCTCGAAGTCATTAAAAGACATGAACTATGTTCTTGGAGATAGTCTATTAGGAGACCAGATAGTCCACCAGATCACACACTTAAATGTTTTCAGCACAAACCATGTCATGTTTCCACAGGTGACCCAGATGATCATAGAATGGTTTGTGTAATGTTCCTTCCCCAAAACCAAGAGCACCCTATTTGCTCGGATGGACCGACAACAAACTGGACGATTCGAGTGAACATGACACATATAATGTATGCCATATCTTTACACTTAATCATACCCATGTATATGCATGTGATATCAAGCATGAGCATCATGTTTACTCTCTTGCACCATACATCTGTAACACCATGTCTATCTCATCTTATGCTATATCTTCAATTTTCAATCCTCTATGTCATGCCTTGCATACATAAACATCTCATACAACATGTTCATACATATAAGTATGCGATATCAAAGCGATGCTAAGTAATGGTCCAAGCTATTAGAAAAAATTCTAATCCACCAGGCAAGCACCTAAACATCTTGACTCATTTTCTAATTACATGTGTGCAATATGACTAGATCCCATGGGATCATGGTTGAGCCCACACCCATGTTATTCATTCCAGTTACCTTGCAGCATTGATCGCTTTATAATTTTAGAACATAACATATTCTTAGCTTGTTTAGATACAATAGAAGACGAAATAATGATGGGGTTTTTACCAATTGTAAGATATAGGAAATGGGAAATGCTTGTCCGCTATTCAACATTAGATTGAGCAATGAGCTAAACTTGATCTATGATATATGATGGATTTGACTTGATGGCTGGCAAGGGATTAGGTCTATGTGGTTGTGTGTCTAAGTAACCTCCAGTATAAACCATATGTCATGGATGAGGTGGCAAGCTAAGTAGCTAGTGGTGACTAGTTTTTCTAGGGATTTGGCATGGGGTGGAGCGCGACAAGGTAGCTGAGATGTTAATGCTTCATCATATCATTATATCGTCTATAGGTGCTTTGACCACACTAGTGAAAGTTTAGGGACTTGAGACAACCCTTACTCAACCAGGACCCACGAGTATGGAGGTTCATCCAGTATTTTGTGTGGATACAATTGTACACCTCTATAAAGTTATCTTTGAATGCAAGCCTTCAGATTCAAATCTTCGCTATACTCAGCCACGACCCATGAATATGGTGAAGATTTAGAGCAATTGCAATAAAGGATTCATGGAAGATCGAGCATCATTTTATGCTTAATGCTCATATATGATATACCTCTCTATGTTTATATGTAGTTGGTAGATAATATTCATTTTATGCAAAAATGTTATTTCGTAACCCAAATTTTATTTCTTGCTAATACCAAATGCATACCTCTTTGTCATCCTAATAAGTTGTCTCATACCCGTTTGCTAATGCGATAAGTCTGTACCTCAGTCCAGAAGGTATGATTTCCATATCTACCTTCTCCTTTTACACTCTCCATAGTATGTACGATGTGTGAGATGTATTCTAGAGGGATTATCAGAACCATCACAAGCAACATTAAATCGATAGAGTTGTGGCAAACCTATAAACAATCACTTGAAAAGTGTGTCCGATTTTTGACTTCAAATCAAGTAGACTGGCTAGTAAAACACTAGCAGTTCCTCACAAGTCACCTTTTAGACATCTTCGGCTGCAACGGCGAACACTGAACCATTTGGGTAGTGAAGACTGAACATTCGATGCACACACGTAAAGTGTGTCGTGATCGGACACATCCATCTTCGCCAGCAGATGATATGTATGGTCGTGTAAAGCACTATTTTGAAATGTAGACTTTTACATAGTGGGGTTTAAAATAGGAGATGAGATGAGTAATGCTCTTAGAAATACTGCACTGCTCATTCCATCTCTTATTTTAAACCTCGCCTGGTATAAAATAATATTTTACACAACCATATGCATGGTCTGATGACCATATAGCCTTAGTGTGTCATGGTAAATTCGAGCATCTATTAAGGCAGTGCACAGATGGAAGTTGGAACCTCCTACATATCTATATTGTGTCGGTATTTGGAACCCGACCTCACACCCAGGGTTACCCCTCGCGGTGCTTTTGGGTAGGACGATGCTGTTGACTGTAACTCAATGATTCGTGCGAGATGTACGAGAGATGATAGGCGATTTTCTATAGGTTCGGGCCGCTTTGAGATGCATAATACCCTACTTCCTGGTGTGTATCTTTATATGGTAGGTTATAAGAGAGGTCTCTAGTATGGAGAAAGGCTAATGAGTTGAGTAGATGGTCGATGGAAATGATGGGGTACCCCCTAGGCCTTATATACTCGACCGTGGGGCACTAAATGCATGTATGATGATGATGTGTACCTAAACAATAATGAACCGACTAAACTTATCTTCCTATAATCTTGTCGATTTATCTCTAATCCATTCCGACGTCCAAGGGCGCTGTGCGTGGGAAAGTCGGGCGGGCGCTACAGATAGCGCTTGAGTTTGACGAGTTGCTTGGGCCTGAGACTGCTTCCTTATCACACGTCGGCCCATTCCACCAGTAGTTTCCTCCTGGCCCATGAAGGAATGGTCTAGCGAGATAGCAGGCCTAAAGCCTCTCGTGGAGCCTTCTTACCTTCTAGTGGACCCGGGGGATGTCTGTCCCCCACATATTGTATGCATCATTTCGCCTTTCACGCGATCTAGCAGTAGTCATGCACAACAACGCGATGGAGGGAGTAATCGTACAACAAATCATAGGATGTAGGGATGCACGAACTAGTCGGAAGCTGCATGTCCCGGTGCGATGGAGGGAGGCATAGTCCTGTTGTTGACGGTCGATGAGGAGGATGGCTGCTAGGAGATGGAGAACGCCACAATTTGGGCTATCGGCTTCCCCAAGCACGCGCGAATGAGAGGAGGGAGAGGAAAGTGAAAGGGAAATAGGGTCAAACCTTTTCCATATGAATTTTGGTGGTTGAATTGCCCAACACAAATTATTGGACTAACTAGTTTGTTCTAGATTATGAGTTCTACAGGTGCCAAAGGTTCACAACAAACCAATACAAAGTCAAAAGAAAGGGTTCAAAACAAAGGAGCAAAGTATACCGAAGGCAGACTTGGTCTGGCTCACCAGACTATCCGGTGTGCCACCGGACAGTGTCCGGTGCACCACTGGACAGTGTCTGGTGCACCAGGGAGGAACGATTCTGAACTTGCCAGCTTCGGGAATTTGGGAGGCCGCTCCGCTATAATTCACCGGACTGTCCGGTGTGCCAGTGGAGCAACGACTACTTCGTGCCAACGGTCGTCTGCAGAGAACATTAAATGCGCTACAGTGCGTGCCTGCGCGCGCAGAAGTCAGAGCAGGCGCCAGAAGGCGCACCGGACAGTCTACAGGACCTGTCCGGTGGCCTAGTTGTCAGAAGCTCCAACGGTCGAACCCTAACGGTTGGGTGACGTGGTTGGCGCACCGGACAGTGTCCGGTGGCGCACTGGACTGTCTGGTGCGCCCGTCGACAGAAGCCATCCCCAATGGCCATTTTGGTGGTTGGCGCTATAAATACCCCCAACCACCCCACATTCAAGGCATCCAAGTTTTAGCCATTTGCATTCAATACAAGAGCTCTAGACTTCATTCCAAGACACAAAAAAGAGATCAAATCCTCTTCCAAGTCCAAAGTTCATTCTAATCAAATAGCGACTAGAGAGAGCGACATTTGTGTTCTTTTGAGTTCTTGCGCTTGGATCGCTTTTCTTCTTCTTTCTTTCTTGATCCTAACTCAATTGTAATCAAGGCAAGAGACACCAATTGTGTGGTGGTCCTTGTGGGGACTTGGTGTCCCGATTGATTGAGAAGAGAAGCTCACTCGGTCTAGGTGACCGTTTGAGAGAGGGAAAGGGTTGAAAGAGACCCGGTCTTTGTGACCACCTCAACGGGGAGTAGGTTTGCAAGAACCGAACCTTGGTAAAACAAATCACCGCGTCTCACTCTTCATTTGCTTGTGATTTGTTTTTGCCCTCTGAAAGGGAAATGTGCCCTTGGGCTATTTCTAAGTATTTTGGTGATTGAGTGCCAACACAAGTGCTTAAGTGTGAATCTATGCCAATTGATGGACAAAAGTGCAATCAAGTCTAAAGGTATGTTTCTAGACTTAGTACATTGTTTTTAGAACTAATGTATTGTGCCTAAGTGCTGGAAAAAGGAGAAATCGAATTGGAAAAGAGATGGCTTTGTTCAGCCAAAGACAGCTCGGTCTGGGTGCACCGGACTGTCCGGTGGTGCGCCGGACAGTGTCCGGTGCGCCAGGCCAGCTCTGGCGAACTTGCTGCTCTCGGGACTTCGACGGCGGTGTACGGCTATAAATCACCGAACTGTCCGGTGGTGCACCGGACTGTCCGGTGAGCCATTCACAGGCGAAGTCGTCGCTCTCGGGAGGTGATTAACGGCGTACGGTTATAATTCACCGGACTGTCCGGTGGAGCATCGAACTGTCCGGTGAGCCAACAGTCAGCCGGGCCAACGGTCGGCCGAGGATTCCGCGCGTGACGCGTGGCCGAGCCAACGGTCACAAGGGGGCACCAAACTGTCCGGTGTGCACCGGACAGTGTCCGATGCGCCAACGGCTCTGAATCTCCAACGGTCAGCTTCGCCAAAGAAGGAAAGAAATCCGCACCGGACAGTGTCCGGTGGTGCATCGGACTGTCCGGTGCGCCAAGCGACTGAAGGCAAGAATTGCCTTCCTGGAATGCTCTCAATGGCTCCTAGTTGCCTTGGGGCTATAAAAGGGACCCCTAGGCGCATGGAGGAGAACACCAAGCATTCTCAAAGCATTCCTAAGCACCAAGACTTTGATTTCGCGCATTTGATTCTTTGTGAGAGCAACTAGAGCTCTATTTGAGTTGTGAACTCGTCGGGTTGTGTTGTGAGCTCTTGTTGCGACTTGTGTGCGTGTTGTCACTCTGATTTTGTGTCTTGTGTGTGTTGCTCATCCCTCCCTTACTCCGTGCTTCTTTGTGAACATCAAAGTGTAAGGGCGAGAGGCTCCAAGTTGTGGAGATTCCTCGTGAACGGGATATAGTAAACAAAGCAAAACACTGTGGTATTCAAGTGGGTCTTTGGACCGCTTGAGAGGGGTTGATTGCAACCCTCGTCCGTCGGGACGCCACAACGTGGAGTAGGCAAGTTTTGTACTTGGCCGAACCACGGGATAAACCACTGTGTCTATCTGTGTTGATCCTCTTGTGGTTGTTGTGTTTTGCAAGAACTCCTCTCTAGCCAATTGACCTTTTTGTGCTAACGCTTAATCAAGTTTTTGTGGCTTTAAGTTTAAGTTTTTACAGGATCACCTATTCACCCCCCTCTAGGTGCTCTCAATTGGTATCAGAGCCGTTCTCTTCACAAAGGGACTAATCGCCCGAAGAGATGGATCCTAAGGGCAAGGGGATTGTGATCAATGATAAGGAGAAGGAGTCATTCGTCAACGAGCCGAAAGATGACAAGCCTACCGACTCGGGCTCGGGCCACAAACAAAAAGATGGGAAGAAGAAGAAGACGAGGCGCATCAAGGAGATCATCTACTAAGACGACAGCGATAAGTCATCTTCTTCCCAAAAGGACGACGACAACGACTACGAGAAAAAGAAGACGGTTAACTGAAACTTCTCTTTCGATTATTCTTGTATTCCGTATAGTTCAAATGCACATTTGCTTTCCATTCCTCTTGGCAAGCCCCCACACTTTGATGGGGAGGACTACGGATTTTGGAGTCACAAAATGCGTAGTCACTTGTTCTCTCTCCATCCAAGCATATGGGAGATTGTAGAGAGTGGAATGAAATTTGATAGCTCGGATAGTCCCATGTTTATAAATGAACAAATCCATAAAAATGTACAAGCTACTACTGTCCTTTTAGCATCTTTGTGTAGGGAAGAGTACAATAAGGTGAGCGTCTTGGACAATGCCAAGCAGATCTGGGACACCCTCAGGATCTCACATGAGGGGAACGACGTCACCATGCTCACCAAGATGGAGTTGGTGGAGGGCGAGCTTGGGAGATTTGCAATGATAAGGGGAGAGGAGCCAACCCAAACATACAACCGGCTCAAGACCCTCATCAACAAAATAAGGAGCTACGGAAGCACGCGATGGACAGACCACGACGTCGTTCGCCTAATGCTAAGGTCTTTTACTGTCCTTGATCCACATCTTGTGAACAATATTCGTGAAAATCCTAGGTACACCAAGATGTCACCCGAAGAAGTACTTGGGAAGTTTGTAAGCGGGAGAATGATGATCAAGGAGGCGAGGTATGTGGACGATCCGTTGAATGGTCCAATCCATGAGCCTCAACCCGTTGCTCTCAAGGCAACGAGTAGCAAGGAGGCGCTACCTAGCAAGGTGGCGCAAGTTGAGGCGGCAGGACTAAATGAGGAAGAGATGGCCCTCATCATCAAGCGCTTCAAGACGGCGCTAAAGGACCGCAATGAGCATCCCAAGAAGAACAAGACGAAGGGAAAGCGCTCCTGCTTCAAGTGCGGTAAGATTGGTCATTTTATCGCTAATTGTCCCGATAATAATAGTGACCAGGAACAAGAGAAGAAAGGGGAAAAGAAGAAGAAGAAGTACAAGAAGGCCAAGAGCGAGGCACATCTTGGCAAGGAGTGGGACTCGGATTGCTCTTCATCCGACGATGAAGGACTTGCCGCCTCAGCCTTCGACAAATCATCCCTCTTCCCCAACGAGCGTCACATATGCCTCATGGCAAAGGAGAAGAAGGTATGTACTCGAAACAATACCACCTATGCTTCTTCAAGTGATGATGAGTCTAGTGATGATGATGAAATAGATTACTCTAGTTTGTTCAAGGGATTGGATAGAACTAAAATAGATAAGATTAATGAATTGATTGATGCCTTGAATGAAAAGGATAGACTTTTAGAAAAACAAGAGGATCTTTTGTATGAAGAACATGATAAATTTGTAGAGACACAAAAATCTCATGCTTTAGAAGTTAAAAGGAATGAAATGCTTTCTTGTGAACTATCTACTTGCCATGAAACAATTTCTAGTTTAAAAGATGTTAACAATGATTTAAATGCTAAACTAGAAGTAGCAAATAGATCTAACTCTTGTGTAGAACATGTTGTGATTTGCACTAGGTGTAAAGATTTTAATGTTGATGCTTGTAGTGAACACCTAGTGTCTATTGCAAAGTTAAATGATGAAGTGGCTAGTCTTAATGCCCAACTTAAGACTAGCAAAAATGAATTTGATAAACTAAAATTTGCGAGGGATGCCTACACGATTGGTAGACACCCCTCAATTAAGGATGGGCTTGGCTTCAAGAGGGAAGCCAAGAACTTAACTAGTCATAAAGCTTCCATTCCCGCCAAGGAGAAAGGGAAGACCTCTATGACTAATAGTGTTCAAAAGAACCATGCTTTCATTTATGGTGATAGAAAATTTTCTAGAAATGTGTATAGGACCTATGCTTATGATTCATATGCTATGACTGCTTCTAGTTCCCATGTTGTGCATGGTAGAGATATGCCTAGGAAAAATATTGATCATGTGCCTAGAAAGAATATTGTTCATGTTCCTAGGAAAGTAATTAATGAACCTTCTACAATTTTTCATACTTGCAATGCTTCCTTTGCTATTTGTAGAAAGGATAAGAAGGTAATTACTAGGAAATTAGGGGCAAGATGCAAGGGAGATAAAACTTGCATTTGGGTCCCTAAGACCATTGTGACTAACCTTGTAGGACCCAACAAGAGTTGGGTACCTAAAACCCAAGCCTAAATTTGCCTTGCAGGTTTATGCATCCGGGGGTTCAAGCTGGATTATCGACAGCGGATGCACAAACCACATGACGGGGGAGAAGAAGATGTTCACCTCCTACGTCAAGAACAAGGATTCCCAAGATTCAATCATATTCGGTGATGGGAACCAAGGCAAGGTGAAAGGGTTAGGGAAGATTGCTATTTCATCCGAGCACTCTATTTCTAATGTGTTTTTAGTTGAGTCACTTGGATATAATTTGTTATCCGTTAGTCAATTATGCAATATGGGATATAACTGTTTATTCACAAATGTAGATGTGTCTGTCTTTAGAAGGTGTGATGGTTCACTAGCTTTTAAGGGTGTACTAGACGGCAAACTTTATTTAGTTGATTTTGCAAAAGACGAGGCCGGTCTAGATGCATGCTTAATTGCTAAGACTTGCATGGGCTGGCTATGGCATCGCCGATTAGCACATGTGGGGATGAAGAACCTTCACAAGCTTCTAAAGGGAGAACACGTGATAGGTCTAACTAACGTGCATTTCGAAAAAGATAGACCTTGTGCAGCTTGTCAAGCAGGTAAACAAGTGGGAAGTGCTCATCACATCAAGAACGTGATGACTACATCAAGACCCTGGAGCTGCTGCATATGGACCTCTTCGGACCCGTCGCCTACCTAAGCATCGGGGGAAGTAAGTATGGTTTAGTAATTGTTGATGATTTTTCCCGCTTCACTTGGGTATTCTTTTTGCAGGATAAATCTGAAACCCAAGGGACCCTCAAGCACTTCCTAAGGAGAGCTCAAAATGAGTTTGAGCTCAAGGTGAAGAAGATAAGGAGCGACAACGGGTCCGAGTTCAAGAACCTTCAAGTGGAGGAGTATCTTGAGGAGGAAGGGATCAAGCACGAGTTCTCCGCTCCCTACACACCACATCAAAATGGTGTGGTAGAGAGGAAGAACAGGACACTCATCGATATGGCGAGGACGATGCTTGGAGAGTTCAAGACCCCCGAGTGCTTTTGGTCGGAAGCCGTGAACACGGCTTGTCACGCCATCAACCGGGTGTATCTTCATCGCCTCCTCAAGAATACTTCGTATGAGCTTCTAACCGGTAACAAACCCAATGTGTCTTACTTTCGTGTATTTGGGAGCAAATGTTACATTCTAGTGAAGAAAGGTAGAAATTCTAAGTTTGCTCCCAAAGCTGTAGAAGGGTTTTTGTTAGGTTATGACTCAAATACAAAGGCGTATAGGGTCTTCAACAAATCATCAGGTTTGGTTGAAGTCTCTAGCGATGTTGTATTTGATGAGACTAATGGCTCTCCAAGAGAGCAAGTTGTTGATCTTGATGATGTAGATGAAGAAGACATTCCAACGGTCGCAATACGCACCATGGCGATTGGCGATGTGCGACCACAGGAACAATTGGAGCAAGATCAACCTTCTTCCTCAACAATGGTGCATCCTCCAACTCAAGACGATGAACAGATTCATCAAGAGGAGGCGTGTGATCAAGGGGGAGCACAAGATGATCATGTGATGGAGGAAGAAGCACAACTGGCACCTCCAACCCAAGTTCGAGCGACGATTCAAAGGAATCATCCCATCGACCAAATTTTGGGTGACATTAGCAAGGGAGTAACTACTCGTTCAAGATTAGTTAATTTTTGTGAGCATTACTCCTTTGTCTCTTCTATTGAGCCTTTCAGGGTAGAAGAGGCCTTGCTAGATCCGGACTGGGTGTTGGCCATGTAGGAAGAGCTCAATAATTTCAAGAGAAATGAAGTTTGGACACTAGTGCCGCGTCCCAAGCAAAATGTTGTGGGAACCAAGTGGGTGTTCCACAATAAACAGGATGAGCACGGGGTGGTGACGAGGAACAAGGCTCGACTTGTGGCAAAAGGTTATGCCCAAGTCACAGGTTTGGACTTTGAGGAGACTTTTGCTCCTGTGGCTAGGCTAGAGTCTATTCGTATATTGGTAGCATATGCCGCTCACCATTCTTTCAGGTTGTTCCAAATGGATGTGAAGAGCGCTTTCCTCAACGGGCCAATTAAGGAGGAGGTGTACGTGGAGCAACCCCCTGGCTTCGAGGATGAACGGTACCCCGACCACGTATGTAAGCTCTCTAAGGCGCTCTATGGACTTAAGAAAGCCCCAAGAGCATGGTATGAATGCCTTAGAGACTTTTTAATTGCTAATGCTTTCAAGGTTGGGAAAGCCGATCCAACTTTATTCAATAAGACTTGTGATGGTGACTTATTTGTGTGCCAAATTTATGTCGATGACATAATATTTGGTTCTACTAACCAAAAGTCTTGTGAAGAGTTTAGCAGGGTGATGACTCAGAAATTCGAGATGTCGATGATGGGTGAGTTGAACTACTTCCTTGGGTTCCAAGTGAAGCAACTCAAGGACGGCACCTTCATCTCCCAAACGAAGTACACGCAAGACTTGCTAAAGCGGTTTGGGATGAAGGACGCCAAGCCCGCAAAGACTCCGATGGGAACTGACGGACACACCGACCTCAACAAAGGAGGTAAGTCTGTTGATCAAAAAGCATACCGGTCCATGATAGGTTCTTTGCTTTATTTATGTGCTAGTAGACCGGATATTATGCTTAGTGTTTGCATGTGTGCTAGATTTCAATCCGATCCAAGAGAGTGTCACTTAGTGGCCGTAAAGCGAATTCTTAGATATTTAGTCGCTACGCCTTGCTTCGGGATCTGGTATCCAAAGGGGTCTACCTTTGACTTAATTGGATATTCAGACTCCGACTATGCTGGATGTAAGGTCGATAGGAAGAGTACATCGGGGACGTGCCAATTCTTAGGAAGGTCCCTGGTGTCATGGAACTCTAAGAAACAAACTTCCGTTGCCCTATCTACCGTTGAGGCCGAGTATGTTGCTACAGGACAGTGTTGCGCGCAACTACTTTGGATGAGGCAAACCCTCCGAGACTTTGGCTACAATCTGAGCAAAGTCCCACTCCTATGTGACAATGAGAGTGCTATCCGCATAGCGGAAAATCCTGTTGAGCACAGTCGCACAAAGCACATTGACATCCGGCATCACTTTTTGAGAGACCACCAGCAAAAGGGAGATATCGGAGTGTTCTATATTAGCACCGAGAACCAGCTAGCCGATATCTTTACCAAGCCTTTAGATGAAAAGACCTTTTGCAGGCTGCGTAGTGAGCTAAATGTCTTAGATTCGCGGAACTTGGATTGATTTGTAGCATACATGTGTATTATGCTTTGATCATGTTCCTTATGCATATTGTTGTTTACTTGTGGTTCTCAAGTTGTACAAACACTCCCCGGACCTCACAAGTCCTTTTGCAAGTGATGCACATATTTAGGGGGAGATGTGCTACAACTTGACTCTTTGAGACTAACCGTGTGCTTGAGTTTGCTTGATTTAGTCTCAAAGGAGGTTTGAAAGGGAAAAGGTGGACTTGGACCATGAAAGACTTCCACTGCACTCCGATGAGAGGGTAACTTATTCCAAGTTCATCTCATGTACTCTTATTGCCTTTGTATTCTTATTTGAAGATTTTGGTAAGGCAATGGGGTTCAGGGCCAAAATTGATCCTGTTTTGGTGCTTGATGCCAAAGGGGGAGAAAATAAGGCCAAAAGCAATAAATGGATCAGCTACCACTTGAGAAATTTTGAAAATAGTAGAATAGAGCTTTTGGTTTGTCAAAACTCTCTTATTGTCTCTCTTGTCAAAAGTTGGCCTCTTGTGGGGAGAATGGTTGATTATGGGAAAAAGGGGGAGTTTTTGAAATCTTTGATCAATTTCTCTTGGAACAACTCTCTTTATGTCTCTACAAGTGTGTTTGACTTAGAGATAGGAAATTGAGGTTGATTTGCAAAAACAAAACCAAGTGGTGGCAAAGAATGATCCATATATGCCAAATTTGAATCAAACCAATTTTGAGTTCTCATTTGTATTGATGTTGCACTTCTTTTAGTTGCCTTTTGTTTGTGTTGGCATAAATCACCAAAAAGGGGGAGATTGAAAGGGAAATGTGCCCTTGGGCCATTTCTAAGTATTTTGGTGATTGAGTGCCAACACAAGTGCTTAAGTGTGAATCTATGCCAATTGATGGACAAAAGTGCAATCAAGTCTAAAGGTATGTTTCTAGACTTAGTACATTGTTTTTAGAACTAATGTATTGTGTCTAAGTGCTGGAAACAGGAGAAATCGAATTGGAAAAGAGATGGCTTTGTTTAGCCAAAGACAGCTCAGTCTGGGTGCACCGGACTGTCCGGTGGTGCACCGGACAGTGTCCGGTGCGCCAGGCCAGCTCTGGCGAACTTGCTGCTCTCGGGACTTCGACGGCGGTGTACGGCTATAAATCACCGGACTGTCCGGTGGTGCACCGGACTGTCCGGTGAGCCATTCACAGGCGAAGTCGTCGCTCTCGGGAAGTGATTAACGGCGTACGGTTATAATTCACCGGACTGTCCGGTGGAGCACCGGACTATCCGGTGAGCCAACAGTCAGCCGGGCCAAAGGACGGCCGAGGATTCCGCGCGTGACGCGTGGCCAAGCCAACGGTCACAAGGGGGCACCAGACAGTGTCCGGTTCGCCAAAGAAGGAAAGAAATCCGCACCGGACAGTGTCCGGTGGTGCACCGGACTGTCCGGTGCGCCAGGCGACTGAAGGCAAGAATTGCCTTCCTGGAATGCTCTCAACGGCTCCTAGCTGCCTTGGGGCTATAAAAGGGACCCCTAGGCGCATGGAGGAGAACACCAAGCATTCTCAAAGCATTCCTAAGCACCAAGACTTCGATTTCGCGCATTTGATTTTTATGAGAGCAACTAGAGCTCTATTTGAGTTGTGAACTCGTCGGGTTGTGTTGTGAGCTCTTGTTGCGACTTGTGTGCGTGTTGTCACTCTGATTTTGTGTCTTGTGTGCGTTGCTCATCCCTCCCTTACTCCGTGCTTCTTTGTGAACATCAAAGTGTAAGGGCGAGAGGCTCCAAGTTGTGGAGATTCCTCACGAACGGGATATAGTAAACAAAGCAAAACACCGTGGTATTCAAGTGGGTCTTTGGACCGCTTGAGAGGGGTTGATTGCAACCCTCGTCTGTTGGGATGCCACAACGTGGAGTAGGCAAGTTTTGTACTTGGCCGAACCACGGGATAAACCACTGTGTCTATCTGTGTTGATCCTCTTGTGGTTGTTGTGTTTTGCAAGAACTCCTCTCTAGCCAATTGACCTTTTTGTGCTAACGCTTAATCAAGTTTTTGTGGCTTTAAGTTTAAGTTTTTACAGGATCACCTATTCACCCCCCTCTAGGTGCTCTCACCCTCTCTTTCGGACTCGTTTATATTTCTAACGCTAACCCCGGCTTGTAGTTGTGCTTAAGTTTATAATTTTTAGATTTCGCCTATTCACCCCCTCTAGGCGACTTTCAATTGGTATCAGAACCTGGTGCTTCATTAGAGCCTAACCGCTCGAAGTGATGTCGGGAGAACACGCCAAGAAGGAGATGGTGACCGGCGAGAAGCCCTCCACAAGCCACAGGAAGGCTCCATCGGGAGAGTCCCGCAACAAGAAGAAGGAGGAATCACCTCCTCACAAGTCGCATCGGAGTGGCGAGAAGAAAAAGAAGATGAAGAAGGTGGTCTACTACGAGACCGATTCTTCGTCGCCATCCACCTCTGGCTCCGACGCACCGTCCGTAACTTCTAAGCGCCATGAGCGCAAGAAGTTTAGTAAGATCCCCCTATGCTACCCTTGCATTTCTAAACGTACTCCATTACTTTCCGTTCCATTAGGCAAACCACCGGTTTTTGACGGTGAAGATTATAACATGTGGAGTGATAAAATGAGGCATCACCTAACCTCACTCCACACTAGTATTTGGGACATTGTTGAGTTTGGTGTACAGGTACCATCCGTAGGAGATGAGGACTAAGATTCGGACGAAGTTGCCCAAATCCGACACTTCAACTCACAAGCCACCACAATACTCCTTGCCTCTCTAAGTCAAGAGGAGTATAACAAGGTGCAAGGATTGAAGAGCACCAAGGAGATTTGGGACGTGCTCAAAACGGCACACGAAGGAGACGATGTGACGAAGATCACTGTAACGCCCCGAATTTTGCAGTTGAATTTTTTCTTTTTTTTACTCGCCAAATTCGGGCGTTACCTTTTCTTTTTCTTTTTCCCCTCGCTAGACCTTGATCTTTTCCAAAGCTAGCGGGATTCGGTTTGGAATTTCCGTGTAAAGAAAAACCCTAAAGCTGTTTTATGTTGTTTGATGCACCATGCCGAACTACGCATTCTTTGATTGTTTGAAAGTGCAAATGCATTCATCTAGGAAAAACGAATTTCGAAAAGGAGATAATCTTTTTCTTTTTCTTTTTCTTTCTTTCTCTCTCCCTCTTCCCCTTTCTCTCTCCCGCGCCGTGGGCCCCTGGCCGGCCCAGCAGCCCCCCCTGCGTGCCCCCCCCCCTCTTGGGCCTTGGTTGGCCCAACCGCCCCCCACCCCCTCCCCTTTTTCCCCAATTCCCTCTCTCCCTCCCTCCCCTTCCTCTCATTTTCTCCCTCCCCACCCTAGCCGCCGCCCCTACCCCCTGCTCGGCCGCCCCTGCAGCCGGCCCAACCGCCGCCCTCGGCCGCCCGTCCCCGGTGAGCCCCCTCTCTCCCTCCTCCCTCCCTCTCCCCTCTCCCCTCCTCTCTCCTCGGCCACCGCCCTGGCCGCGCCCCAGCGCCCCGGCCGCCCGCCTGGCTCGGCCGCTCGCCCTGGCCGCGCCCCAGCGCCCCCGGCCGCCCCCAGCCCGCCCCGGCCGCCCCCAGCCGGCCGCTGGCCGCGCCTGGCCGCGCGCCTGGCCGCGCCTGGCCCTGCCCGCCTGGCCGCGCGCCCGCTTGGCCGCGCGCCCGCTTGGCCGCCTGGCCGCTTGGCCGCCTGGCCGGCTTGGCCGCCCTGGCCAGCCCGGCTGCCCCCCTGCGCGCCGCCGGTTCAACCGCCCCTAGGGCCGGTTCAACCGCCCCCCCTTGTTTTTTTATTTTTTTTATTTATTTTTATTTTATTTTAGTTTACTTTCTGTGATCATAGTTATTTTATTTTAGGTAGGCTAATCATTGTTCATGCTATTGAAATAGGAAGTTTAATTTAGAACTTCGCTGCGCTAGTTGATTCACGTAATTAATTGTTTATTTCATTCAATGTTGATCAACTTAAAATGACTAGGTTTCCATTAGTGTATATAACAGAATTCTTTTGTTAAGAACCAATTGTAACTGATTATTAGTGCATAAGCTTTAACCCCCTGCAAGACCCTTTCCCGTTTCTTTCTAATCATAATGAATACGATATGGAATGTCATACTTGATGCATACTCACTTTATTTGTTCCCTTGTATGGTGTACTGTTCTTTTGTATTAAATATGTGGATGTATGTATGTTTGCGCTCGCATAGAGAACGATCCGGTCGAAGAGCCCGAGGAATTCGCAGGAGAAGCCCCTGAGCAGCAGTCGGTTGGTGGAGGCAAGTGTCCTTTGACCTATCTCTGTCCTATTCATTCTTTAATTCACCTCCCGCATTACACATTTATACCTAAGGATTGACTAGCTTTTTGTTATCCATGTCCTTGTTTACCTATTTGGGTCGGATTATTACTGCTTAGTCTGATGCTATTGCTCAACTCTAATCAATGAACATGATGTGATTATCTATGATACGCTGTTTCCCCTTCTTATTTATGATTATATTTGTGACCTTCAAGGGGACTCGAGCGGTTTCTCGAGTGCCTCTCCGTAAGGACCTGTTCAATGGATGACCGCCCGGGAAAACAGTGCAACCATGAGGGTGGAATGGGACGCCCTTAGCTGAATAATTAGAGGAACCGGGGTGTAGCTCGCTTCGCCGTCGTGCCGTCAATGGGGCTCGGTGTATGCGGCTCGCTCTGCCAAGGTTGATTTGTCCCTTGGGGAGGAGTGCGGTACATTTAGGAAACCTAACGGGCGGCTACAGCCTCGGGGAATCTTTGTAAAGGCTACGTAGTGATGCCCTGCTGGACCACCTAGGTAGTGGTCAATGGGGAGTAGCTCTCTCCGGGCAGAAAGGGAATCACGGCTTATGGGTAAAGTGCACAACCTCTGCAGAGTGTTATGAAACTGATATATCAGCCGTGCTCGCGGTTACGAGCGGCCAAGGGAGCTCCAGAGATTAGTGATATTTGATCAGAGATATTTTGGTACAGGTGGCAATGAGATTGATGGTTCTGATTATGATTATGGTAATGGTAAGTGGTATTCTTTCCGTTTGGAAAGGATACATTGGGCTAATAACTTGGGTTAATGTTAAAACCTGGCTCTCTACTAGTAAGTAATAACCTGACCAACTAAAAGCAACTGCTTGACTTATCCCCACATAAAGCTAGTCCACTACAGCCAAACGGGATGCTTGCTGAGTATGTTGATGTGTACTCACCCTTGCTCTACACACCAAACCCCCCCCAGGTTGTCAGCATTGCAACCACTGCTCAGGCGAAGATGAAGCTGTGGAAGGAGACTTCCAGGAGTTCCAGGACTACGACGAGTTCTAGGTGTGGGTTAGCGGCAACCCCCAGTCGGCTGCCTGTGAAGGCCGTGTTATCTACGTTTCTTTTCCGCACTTTGATTTATTGTAAGAACTATATGGACGTCTCAGACGTATGATGTAATCAACTATTATTTTCCCTTTTAATACTATTTTGAGCACTGTGTGATGATGTCCATGTTATGTAACTGCTGTGTACGTGAATAACTGATCCTGGCACGTACATGGTTCGCATTCGGTTTACCTTCTAAAAACCGGGTGTGACATAAGTGGTATCAAAGCCGTGCTGACTGTAGGACCGCTAACCTAGAGTAGAATGGTCGTTCTAAGGATTATAGACCTCTGTCCCTGCCTTGACTTTGGTATCCCTTCAAAAGTTGGTCATACTGACCAAACCTATGTTCTACTATATATTATACCTTGCTGAAAATTATGTTTTATTCTGATCCTTCATTTATTTATGATTCATTACTTGCTGGTCATCTTAATTCTGTTCTTACCCTTTTGCTTGCGATGTCTTTTGTAGATGGCTCGACTTAGACACACTGCACGAAAGTCCGTCATCCCCTTCTTACCCTCCCGCCTTGCTGAGCGTCCGCTTCGCCGTCCCGTGGCCGGACAGTCCAGCCACTTGGAGAGACTGCACCACCGCCTGCATGAGGAGCAGGAACGTCGACGACAGGAGCAGCAGGGCTCTTCCTTCTCGCTCCAGCAGGAGATAGAGTCTGTGAGGAGCTGCTCTCCTGTGCTTCCCCTGGAGGCGCCCCCTGCACCACCATTGGGCGTCCCAGCTTCTGGAGTAGCTGCTGGAGGAGACCCAGACGACGGAGGTGGCGACGACAGCCCGAGCCACGACATCGACCTCTCTGCTAACCATGAGCCAGAAGGATGGGTTGCTCGACCCATCACTCGCGACGCTGCTTGCGGGTGTCACTTCCACGACGCGCTCGACACCCTGCTACGTCGGGCACTTGACCGGCGTACTTGGTCCATCGAGTATCGCTGTGTGGTCTACCAGCATAGTCGCGGGGTCTACCCGGACCGCTGGGAGGCGACCTGCTTGGTGCGCCGTCCGGAGAACAGTCTCCAGGGCGCGGAGGCTTGCTCAGAGCACTATTCTATCTCTAAGCGGGACTCAGCTGAGGCAGCCATGCAGGATGCTGCACGGCGTGCGCTTTCGCACTACTGCTCGGTTCTCGGTGGGGTAGCTGACGGTCTCGACCTGAAGTATTACCCCCGCCGTCCATCTGGCAGCACAGGAGGCGTGATTGTTTCACCTGCTGGTGAGGACAATCCTAGGTTGAGCAGCACAGTCAACCTAGCCGCCGTGCTAAACACGGAGCTGGACCATGCATTAGACGAGCTGAGTAGGGCTCGTGCTGAAATCGCCCTGCTGCGGGCTGAGCGCGCAGAACGTCGTCACTTGGATGATGGTTCCCCCGCTCCCGTTGGGACTCAGCACCCGTACCGCTCACCTCGGCGTGGACTCCAGTCTTATGGCAATCCCGACTGCAAGACCAAGATAAATCTAGAACCATAGATCGTTAGAGTTGGATCTTGTAATTAATACGAAATATATATACATAGAAGCTTCAGTCTTAGCGTTAGTCTCGGTCTTAGTTAGTCTTAGTTAGACAGGGTAGTTTGCTATATCCTGTGCATTTATGTTTGTCATGATGAACTATGTTTGGTTTGGATCTTTGTAATGACTGTCACCAGAGTGTGGGTATCCCCTGCATTTTGGTTTACCTATTATGTTAATGGAGTTAGTTATATAGTTGGGAAAACCCTTTATTCCACTTTCCTCTTTATCTGAGAAGCTGTGTGGTCTGTGTTGGAGATCAGTGAAGATGCTCATCTGTTCAATGCTGTTGGAGAATTCTATACTCTTTTCTTATGCTGCAAGATTTGCCAGATCAGTTCTGATGTGTGGTTGCGTTCTGCAGATGTCAGAGAACAGGCGCAGAGGAGGAAGGCGTGCTCAGCAGGAGCAAGCCGGTCAGCAAGATGAGGCGCCCCAGCAGCAGCAGCTGCCACCCCCGCCCCGATGTCGATCGAGCAGATGTTTCTGATGCAGACTTAGGCAGTTCAGGCCATCGGTCAGACTCTGGCCGCCATTCAGCAGCAGCAGCAGCAAGCACCACCCCAGCCTCAGATGCCTCAGATGCCTAGAGACAAGCGTGCTGAATTCATGAGAGGTCATCCACCAACGTTCGCTCACTCTTCTGACCCCATGGATGCTGAAGATTGGCTGCGCACTGTGGAGCGGGAGTTGCATACCGCTCAGTGTGATGACAGGGAGAAAGTCTTGTATGGTCCCCGTCTGTTGAGAGGAGCAGCCCAATCATGGTGGGAGTCTTACCTCGCCACCCATGCCAACCCCGATGCCATCACTTGGGAAGAGTTCAGAGGTAGCTTTCGTCAGTACCATGTGCCCGCAGGTCTGATGACAGTGAAGAAGGAGGAGTTCCTGGCCCTTAAGCAAGGGTCATCATCTGTCAGTGAGTATCGAGACAGGTTTCTGCAGTTGTCTCGCTATGCTCCTGAGGATGTCAACACCGACGCCAAGCGACAATACCGTTTCTTGAGAGGCTTGGTTGACCCTCTGCAGTATCAACTGATGAATCATACCTTCCCGACATTCCAGCACCTGATTGACAGAGCAATCATGACAGAAAGGAAGCGTAAGGAGATGGAGGATCGTAAGCGCAAGATCAGTGGACCCCAGCCTGGAAGCAGCAGCCGTCCCCGTTTTTCAGGCAATCAACCTCAGCAGTTCAGGCAGAACCAGCGTCCACCTCAGCAGCATCAGCAGCGTCAGCAGCATCAGCAGTTCCAAAGGCAGTATCCTCAGCATCAGTACCAGAACCGTCAGAGCAATCAATCAGGAGGCCAGTTTCAGAGGCAGAATCAGCAGACGCCTCGTCTTCCTGCCCCCGCAACTCAGCAGAGCAATCAGGCAGCACCAGCTCAGGTTGGAAACAGGGCATGTTTCCACTGTGGAGAGCAAGGCCACTGGGTGATGCAATGTCCGAAGAAGGCAGCCCAGCAGCAGTCAGGCCCCAATGCCCCAGCAAAGCAGAATGTGTCTCAGCCTGGAGCAGGCAACCGCTCTCAGCAGCGCTATAATCATGGAAGACTGAATCACTTGGAGGCTGAAGCAGTTCAGGAGACTCCCGGCATGATAGTAGGTATGTTCCCAGTCGACTCCCATATTGCAGAAGTGTTATTTGATACTGGAGCAACGCATTCTTTTATTACTGCATCATGGGTAGAAGCACATAATCTTCCAATTACTACCATGTCAACCCCCATTCAAATTGACTCAGCCGGTGGTAGAATTCGAGCTGATAGCATATGTTTGAATGTAAGTGTGGAAATAAGGGGGATAGCGTTTCCCGCTAACCTTATAGTAATGGGTACTCAGGGAATAGATGTCATCCTAGGGATGAATTGGCTAGATAAGTATCAGGCAGTTATCAGTTGTGATAAAAGGACAATCAAGTTGGTGTCCCCACTAGGAGAGGAAGTGGTGACCGAGTTAGTCCCGCCTGAGCCGAAGAAAGGAAGTTGTTATCAGATGGCTGTCGATAGCAGTGAAGCAGACCCAATTGAGAGTATCAAGGTTGTGTCTGAATTCCCAGATGTGTTTCCAAAGGATTTACCGGGTATGCCACCAGAGCGGAAAGTTGAGTTTGCCATAGAGCTTCTTCCTGGAACCGCCCCTATCTTTAAGAGAGCTTACAGAATATCTGGACCAGAGTTGGTTGAGCTTAAGAAGCAGATTGATGAGCTGTCAGAGAAAGGTTACATCCGGCCAAGCACCTCGCCTTGGGCCGCCCCTGTCATGTTTGTGGAGAAGAAAGATGGCACCAAAAGGATGTGTATCGATTATCGAGCTTTGAATGAAGTCACGATCAAGAACAAGTATCCTTTGCCCAGAATAGAAGATCTGTTTGACCAGTTGAGAGGAGCCAGTGTGTTCTCCAAGATCGATCTGAGGTCAGGTTATCATCAGCTCAGGATCCGACCTTCGGACATTCCGAAGACGACATTCATTACCAAGTATGGGTTGTATGAGTTCACAGTGATGTCTTTTGGTTTGACCAATGCACCAGCGTTCTTCATGAACTTGATGAACAGTGTATTCATGGATTATCTCGATAAGTTTGTGGTGGTATTCATTGATGACATTCTGGTTTATTCTCAAAGTGAAGAAGAGCATGCAGATCATTTGAGGATGGTATTGCAGAGATTGCGAGAGCACCAGTTGTATGCAAAGTTGAGCAAGTGTGAGTTCTGGATCAGTGAAGTCCTGTTCTTGGGTCACATAATCAACAAAGAAGGATTAGCTATGGATCCGAAGAAAGTGGCAGACATTCTGAACTGGAAAGCGCCAACGGATGCTCGAGGAATCAAGAGCTTCATTGGAATGGCCGGATATTATCGGCGATTCATGGAAGGATTTTCGAAGATTGCGAAACCAATGACAGCGTTGCTAGGCAACAAGGTTGAGTTCAAGTGGACCCAGAAATGTCAAGAGGCCTTCGAAGCGCTGAAAGAGAAGTTGACAACAGCGCCTGTCTTAGTCTTGCCTGATGTGCACAAGCCCTTCTCGGTGTATTGTGATGCTTGTTACACAGGTTTGGGATGCGTATTGATGCAAGAGGGAAGAGTTGTGGCTTACTCGTCCCGATAGCTGAAGGTTCATGAGAAGAACTACCCAATCCATGATCTAGAGTTGGCAGCAGTGGTTCACGCACTGAAGACGTGGAGGCACTATTTGTATGGGCAAAAATGCGATGTTTACACAGACCACAAGAGTCTGAAGTACATATTCACTCAGTCAGAGCTGAATATGAGGCAACGAAGATGGTTAGAGTTGATCAAAGACTATGAGTTGGAGATTCATTACCATCCAGGCAAAGCAAACGTAGTGGCAGATGCTTTGAGCAGAAAGAGTCAAGTCAATCTGATGGTCGCTCGTCCGATGCCTTATGAGTTGGCCAAGGAGTTCGACAGGTTGAGTCTCGGATTTCTGAATAATTTGCGAGGAGTCACAGTTGAATTGGAACCTACCTTGGAGCGCGAAATCAAAGAAGCGCAGAAGAATGATGAAAAGATCAGTGAGATTCGGCGACTGATTCTAGATGGCAGAGGGAAAGATTTTCGAGAAGATGCTGAAGGTGTGGTATGGTTCAAAGACCGCTTGTGTGTTCCCAATGTCCAGTCTATTCGGGAGTTGATTCTCAGGGAAGCTCATGAGACATCTTATTCGATTCACCCTGGCAGTGAGAAGATGTATTAGGATCTGAAGAAGAAATTCTGGTGGTATGGAATGAAGAGGGAAATCGCAGAGCATGTGGCTATGTGCGATAGTTGCCGAAGAATTAAGGCGGAGCACCAGAGACCTGCTGGATTGTTGCAACCGTTGCAGATCCCTCAGTGGAAATGGGATGAAATCGGTATGGATTTCATAGTCGGATTGCCTCGCACTCGAGCCGGCTACGATTCAATTTGGGTAGTAGTGGACCGTTTGACCAAGTCAGCCCACTTCATACCTGTCAAGACCAGCTACAACAGTGCAGTATTGGCAGAGTTGTACATGTCTCGGATCGTTTGTCTTCATGGTGTGCCAAAGAAGATAGTGTCAGACAGAGGAACGCAGTTCACCTCTCATTTCTGGCAGCAGTTGCATGAAGCCTTGGGCACACATCTGAATTTCAGTTCAGCTTATCACCCGCAGACAGATGGCCAGACCGAAAGAACCAATCAAATTCTTGAAGATATGTTGAGAGCCTGTGCGTTGCAAGATCAGTCCGGATGGGACAAGCGATTGCCTTATGCAGAGTTTTCCTATAACAACAGTTATCAGGCCAGTTTGAAGATGTCACCATTTCAGGCGCTTTATGGAAGGAGTTGTAGAACTCCGTTGCAATGGGATCAGCCTGGAGAGAAGCAAGTGTTCGGGCCAGATATTTTGCTTGAAGCCGAAGAGAACATCAAGATGGTCCGAGAGAATCTGAAGATAGCGCAATCGAGGCAGCGAAGCTATGCAGACACAAGAAGAAGAGAGCTGAGTTTCGAAGTCGGAGACTTTGTCTATCTGAAAGTGTCACCGATCAGAGGAGTCAGAAGATTCGGAGTGAAAGGCAAGCTAGCACCCCGCTACATTGGTCCGTATCAAATCCTCTCAAAGCGTGGAGAAGTGGCCTATCAGCTCAGCCTGCCAGAGAATTTGTCTGCTGTGCATGATGTCTTTCATGTGTCTCAGTTGAAGAAGTGTTTGCGTGTGCCAGAAGAGCAGTTGCCAGTGGAAGGTCTGGAAGTCCAGGAGGACTTGACCTATGTTGAGAAGCCAGCTCAGATCCTTGAGATTGCAGACAGAGTCACCCGAAGGAAAACCATCAGAATGTGCAAAGTCAGATGGAATCACCACTCTGAGGAAGAAGCAACCTGGGAGCGTGAAGATGATTTGATGGCTAAGTACCCAGAGCTCTTTGCTAGCCAGCCCTGAATCTCGAGGGCGAGATTCTTTTAAGGGGGATAGGTTTGTAACGCCCCGAATTTTGCAGTTGAATTTTTTCTTTTTTTTACTCGCCAAATTCGGGCGTTACCTTTTCTTTTTCTTTTTCCCCTCGCTAGACCTTGATCTTTTCCAAAGCTAGCGGGATTCGGTTTGGAATTTCCGTGTAAAGAAAACCCTAAAGCTGTTTTATGTTGTTTGATGCACCATGCCGAACTACGCATTCTTTGATTGTTTGAAAGTGCAAATGCATTCATCTAGGAAAAACGAATTTCGAAAAGGAGATAATCTTTTTCTTTTTCTTTCTTTCTCTCTCCCTCTTCCCCTTTCTCTCTCCCGCGCCGTGGGCCCCTGGCCGGCCCAGCCGCCCCCCCCTGCGCGCCCCCCCTCTTGGGCCTTGGTTGGCCCAACCGCCCCCCACCCCCTCCCCTTTTTCCCCAATTCCCTCTCTCCCTCCCTCCCCTTCCTCTCATTTTCTCCCTTCCCACCCTAGCCGCCGCCCCTACCCCCTGCTCGGCCGCCCCTGCAGCCGGCCCAACCGCCGCCCTCGGCCGCCCGTCCCCGGTGAGCCCCCTCTCTCCCTCCTCCCTCCCTCTCCCCTCTCCCCTCCTCTCTCCTCGGCCACCGCCCTGGCCGCGCCCCAGCGCCCCGGCCGCCCGCCTGGCTCGGCCGCTCGCCCTGGCCGCGCCCCAGCGCCCCCGGCCGCCCCCAGCCCGCCCCGGCCGCCCCCAGCCGGCCGCTGGCCGTGCCTGGCCGTGCCTGGCCGCGCCTGGCCGCGCGCCCGGCCGCGCCTGGCCCTGCCCGCCTGGCCGCGCGCCCGCTTGGCCGCCTGGCCGCTTGGCCGCCTGGCCGGCTTGGCCGCCCTGGCCAGCCCGGCTGCCCCCCTGCGCGCCGCCGGTTCAACCGCCCCTAGGGCCGGTTCAACCGCCCCCCCCCTGTTTTTTTATTTTTTTTATTTATTTTTATTTTATTTTAGTTTACTTTCTGTGATCATAGTTATTTTATTTTAGGTAGGCTAATCATTGTTCATGCTATTGAAATAGGAAGTTTAATTTAGAACTTCGCTGCGCTAGTTGATTCACGTAATTAATTGTTTATTTCATTCAATGTTGATCAACTTAAAATGACTAGGTTTCCATTAGTGTATATAACAGAATTCTTTTGTTAAGAACCAATTGTAACTGATTATTAGTGCATAAGCTTTAACCCCCTGCGAGACCCTTTCCCGTTTCTTTCTAATCATAATGAATACGATATGGAATGTCATACTTGATGCATACTCACTTTATTTGTTCCCTTGTATGGTGTACTGTTCTTTTGTATTAAATATGTGGATGTATGTATGTTTGCGCTCGCATAGAGAACGATCCGGTCGAAGAGCCCGAGGAATTCGCAGGAGAAGCCCCTGAGCAGCAGTCGGTTGGTGGAGGCAAGTGTCCTTTGACCTATCTCTGTCCTATTCATTCTTTAATTCACCTCCCGCATTACACATTTATACCTAAGGATTGACTAGCTTTTTGTTATCCATGTCCTTGTTTACCTATTTGGGTCGGATTATTACTGCTTAGTCTGATGCTATTGCTCAACTCTAATCAATGAACATGATGTGATTATCTATGATACGCTGTTTCCCCTTCTTATTTATGATTATATTTGTGACCTTCAAGGGGACTCGAGCGGTTTCTCGAGTGCCTCTCCGTAAGGACCTGTTCAATGGATGACCGCCCGGGAAAACAGTGCAACCATGAGGGTGGAATGGGACGCCCTTAGCTGAATAATTAGAGGAACCGGGGTGTAGCTCGCTTCGCCGTCGTGCCGTCAATGGGGCTCGGTGTATGCGGCTCGCTCTGCCAAGGTTGATTTGTCCCTTGGGGAGGAGTGCGGTACATTTAGGAAACCTAACGGGCGGCTACAGCCTCGGGGAATCTTTGTAAAGGCTACGTAGTGATGCCCTGCTGGACCACCTAGGTAGTGGTTAATGGGGAGTAGCTCTCTCCGGGCAGAAAGGGAATCACGGCTTATGGGTAAAGTGCACAACCTCTACAGAGTGTTATGAAACTGATATATCAGCCGTGCTCGCGGTTACGAGCGGCCAAGGGAGCTCCAGAGATTAGTGATATTTGATCAGAGATATTTTGGTACAGGTGGCAATGAGATTGATGGTTCTGATTATGATTATGGTAATGGTAAGTGGTATTCTTTCCGTTTGGAAAGGATACATTGGGCTAATAACTTGGGTTAATGTTAAAACCTGGCTCTCTACTAGTAAGTAATAACCTGACCAACTAAAAGCAACTGCTTGACTTATCCCCACATAAAGCTAGTCCACTACAGCCAAACGGGATGCTTGCTGAGTATGTTGATGTGTACTCACCCTTGCTCTACACACCAAACCCCCCCCCAGGTTGTCAGCATTGCAACCACTGCTCAGGCGAAGATGAAGCTGTGGAAGGAGACTTCCAGGAGTTCCAGGACTACGACGAGTTCTAGGTGTGGGTTAGCGGCAACCCCCAGTCGGCTGCCTGTGAAGGCCGTGTTATCTACGTTTCTTTTCCGCACTTTGATTTATTGTAAGAACTATATGGACGTCTCAGACGTATGATGTAATCAACTATTATTTTCCCTTTTAATACTATTTTGAGCACTGTGTGATGATGTCCATGTTATGTAACTGCTGTGTACGTGAATAACTGATCCTGGCACGTACATGGTTCGCATTCGGTTTACCTTCTAAAAACCGGGTGTGACAATCACCAAGAGGGAAACGATCGAGGGGGAGCTCGGTCGCTTCATGCTCAACCAAGGAGAAGACCCGCAAGCCATGTACAACCGGCTAAAAACCTTGGTGAACCAAGTGCGCAACCTCGGGAGCACCAAGTGGGATGACCATGAAATGGTCAAGGTTATTCTTAGATCACTCGTATTTCTTAACCCCACTCAAGTTCAATTAATTCATGGTGATCCAAGATATAAACTAATGTCTCCCGAGGAAGTGATAGGTAAATTTGTGAGCTTTGAATTGATGATCAAAGGCTCCAAAAAGATCATCGAGCAAGGCGCATCCTCCTCCGTACCCGAGGCACAACCCGTTGCATTCAAGGCAATGGAGGAGAAGAAAGAAGACTCTACACCAAGTAGGGTTCCCATCGACGCCTCCAAGCTCGACAACGAGGAGATGCGCTCATCATCAAGAGCTTCCGCCAAATCCTCAAGCAAAGGAGGGGGAAAGACTACAAGCCCCGCTCCAAGAAAGTGTGCTACAAGTGTGGTAAGCCCGGTCATTTTATCGCTAAATGTCCATTGTCTAGTGATAGTGACAGGGAAAACGACAAGAGGGGAAAGAGGAAGGAAAAGAAGAAGTATTACAAGAAGAAGGGTGGCGACGCACATGTTTGCCGAGAGTGGGACTCCGACGAGAGCTCCACCGACTCCTCCAACGACGAGGACGCCACCAACATCGCCATCAACAAAGGCCTCCTCTTCCTCAACATCGGCCACAAGTGCCTCATGGCAAAGGACGGCAAGAAGAAGAAGGTAAAATCAAGATCCTCCACTAAATATGCAACATCTAGCAATGAGGCTAATTCTAGTGATGATGAGGATGATTTGTTTACTCTTTTTGCCAATCTTAACATGCAACAAAAAGAGAAATTGAATGAGTTAATTAGTGCTATTCATGAGAAGGATGAACTCTTGGATAGCCAAGAGGACTTCCTTATTAAGGAAAATAAAAAGCATGTTAAGACTAAAAATGCTTATGCTCAAGAGGTAGAGAAAAATGAAAAAATAACTAGTGAGCTAAGTAGTTGCCATGACACTATTTCCAACCTTAGAATTGAGAATGCCAATTTGATTACTAAGGTTGAGAAGTCAAATATTTGTGATGATTCGATTGTTAGTCTTAGAAATGAGAATGCCAAATTAATTGCAAAGATTAATAAATTGAATGAATCTCTTGCTAGCCTTAAGTTTGAGAATGATAAATTAATTGCTAAGGCTAAGGAATTAGATGTTTGCAATGCCTCTATTTCCAATCTTAGAGATGCAAATGATATTTTACATGCTAAGATTGTTGAATTAAATGATTGCAAACCCTCTACATCTACTGTCGAGCATGTTTCTATTTGCACTAGATGTAGAGATGTTAATGTAGATGCTATTTATGATCACCTTGCTATGATTAAACAACAAAATGATCATATAGCTAAATTAGATGCTAAAATTGCCGAGCATGAATTAGAGAATGAAAAATTAAATTTGCTCGTAGTATGCTTTATAATGGGAGACGCCCTGGCATTAAGGATGGCATTGGCTTCCAACAGGGAGACAATGTCAAGGTTAATGCCCCTCCTAAAAGATTGTCTAATTTTGTTAAGGGCAAGGCTCCCATGCCTCAGGATAACGAGGGTTATATTTTGTATCCTGCTGGATATCCTGAGGATAAGATTAGGAGAATTCATGCAAAGAAGACTCATTCTCACCATGCTTTTATTTATAAGAATGAGGCTTCTAGCTCTAGGCGTTCTACACATGTTAAAATGCCTAAGAAGAAATCTCCTACTGCATCAAATGATCATAATGTTTCATTCAAAACTTTTGATGCTTCTTATGTGCTTACTAACAAATCAGGCAAGGTAGTTGCCAAATATGTTGGGGGCAAACGCAAGGGATCAAAGACTTGTGTTTGGGTACCCAAAGTTCTTGTATCTAATGTCAAAGGACCCAAAACTGTTTGGGTACCTAAAATCAAGAACTAAATTTGTTTTGTAGGTTTATGCATCCGGGGGCTCAAGTTGGATCATCGACAGCGGGTGCACAAACCACATGACTGGGGAGAAAAGAATGTTCTCCTGCTATGAGAAAAACCAAGATCCCCAATGAGCTATCACATTCGGGGATGGAAATCAAGGTTTGGTCAAAGGATTGGGTAAAATTGCTATATCACCTGACCATTCTATTTCCAATGTTTTTCTTGTAGATTCTTTAGATTACAACTTGCTTTCTGTTTCTCAATTATGCAAAATGGGTTACAACTGTCTTTTTACGGATATAGGTGTTACTGTCTTTAGAAGAAGTGATGATTTAGTAGCTTTTAAGGGAGTATTAGAGGGCCAGCTATACTTAGTTGATTTCAATAGAGCTGAACTCGATACTTGCTTAATTGCTAAGACTAACATGGGTTGGCTCTGGCATCGCCGACTAGCCCACGTTGGAATGAAGAATCTTCACAAGCTTCTAAAGGGAGAACACATTTTAGGACTAACAAATGTTCATTTTGAGAAAGAAAGGATTTGTAGCGCATGCCAAGCAGGGAAGCAAGTTGGTGTTCATCATCCACACAAGAACATCATGACGACTGACAGGCCACTGGAACTACTCCATATGGACCTATTCGGGCCGATAGCTTACATAAGCATCGGCAGGAGTAAGTACTGTCTAGTTGTTGTGGATGATTATTCTCGCTTCATTTAGGTATTCTTTTTACAGGATAAATCTCAAACCCAAGAGACTTTGAAAGGATTCTTGAGACAGGCTCAAAATGAGTTCGGCTTCAGGATCAAGAAAATAAGAAGCGACAATGGGACAGAGTTCAAGAACTCTCAAATTGAAAGCTTTCTTGAGGAGGAGGGCATCAAGCATGAGTTCTCTTCTCCCTATAGGCCACAACACAATGGTATAGTGGAGAGGAAGAATAGAACTCTATTGGACATGGCAAGGACCATGCTTGATGAGTACAAGACTTCGGATAGGTTTTGGGCCGAGGCGGTCAACACCGCTTGCTACGCCATCAACCGGTTGTATCTACACCGAATCCTCAAGAAGACATCTTATGAACTCCTCACCGGTAAAAAGCCCAATGTTTCATATTTTAGAGTCTTTGGTAGCAAATGCTTTGTTCTTGTTAAAAGAGGTAGAAAATATAAATTTGCTCCTAAGGCTGTAGAAGGCTTTTTACTTGGTTATGACTCAAACACAAGGGCATATAGAGTCTTTAACAAGTCCACTGGACTAGTTGAAGTCTCATGTGACATTGTGTTTGATGAAACTAACGGCTCTCAAGTAGAGCAAGTTGATCTTGATGAACTAGATGATGAAGAGGCTCCGTGCATCGCGCTAAGGAACATGTCCATTGGAGATGTGTGTCCTAAGGAATCCAAAGAGCCTCCACAAGCACAAGATCAACCATCCTCCTCCATGCAAGCATCTCCACCAACTCAAGATGAGGATGAGGCTCAAGATGATGAAGGAGAAGATCAAGAAGATGAGCCACCTCAAGAAGACGACAATGATCAAGGGGGAGATGCCAATGATCAAGACAAGGACGATGAGCAAGATCCAAGGCCACCACACCCAAGAGTCCACCAAGAAATCCAACGAGATCACCCCATGAACACCATCCTAGGAGATATTCATAAGGGGGTAACCACTCGATCTCGTGTTGCTCATTTTTGTGAACACTACTCTTTTGTTTCCTCTATTGAGCCACACAGGGTAGAGGAAGCACTTCAAGATTCGGATTGGGTGCTGGCGATGCAAGAGGAGCTCGACAACTTCACAAGGAATGAGGTATGGCATCTGGTTCCATGTCCTAACCAAAATGTTGTAGGAACCAAGTGGGTCTTTCACAACAAACAAGATGAGCATGGTGTGGTGACTAGGAACAAGGCACGACTTATGGCCAAAGGGTATTCACAAGTCGAAGGTTTAGATTTTGGTGAAACCTATGCACCGTAGCTAGGCTTGAGTCAATTCGTATATTACTTGCCTATGCTACTTACCATGGATTTAAGCTTTATCAAATGGACGTGAAGAGTGCCTTCCTCAACGGACCTATCAAGGAAGAGGTCTTTGTTGATCAACCTCCTAGCTTTGAAGATAGTGAGTATCCTAACCATGTCTACAAACTCTCTAAGGCGCTTTATGGGCTCAAGCAAGCCCCAAGAGCATGGTATGAATGCCTAAGAGATTTTCTTATCACTAATGGCTTCAAAGTCGGCAAGGCCGATCCTACACTATTCACTAAAACCATTGAAAATGATTTGTTTGTATGCCAAATTTATGTTGATGATATCATATTTTGGTCTACTAACAAATCTATTTGTGAAGAGTTTAGTAGGATCATGATACAAAAATTCGAGATGTCTATGATGGGGGAGTTGAAGTACTTTCTAGGATTCCAAGTCAAGCAACTCCAAGAGGGCACCTTCATCAGCCAAACGAAGTACATTCAAGATATTCTTACCAAGTTTGGAATGAAGGATGCCAAGCCCATCAAGACACCCATGGGAACCAATGGGCATCTCGACCTCGACACGGGAGGTAAATCCGTAGATCAAAAGGTATACCGGTCGATGATAGGATCCTTACTCTATTTATGTGCATCTCGACCGGACATTATGCTTTCTGTATGCATGTGTGCAAGGTTCCAAGCCGACCCTAAGGAAGTTCACCTTAGGGTCGTGTTAGGGACTTGTTCTCAAATGCTATGAGTTAATAACAAGGCAACACAAAAAATGTTAAACGTTAAAGTCCTTCGTCCTTCGAAGCATTATTTCCCTTTGGATATAATGATTGTTGGACGAAGGTTATGAAGGACAAACCTTCATCAACACAACATATCAAAATAAAGAAGGAATCATATATAATATAAAGGATAACGTAAACAGTTATGAATAATTATCAACTCATTTCTATATCATTATTATAGAGAAATAGAAATGATATCAAATTACAAATGTACCTTCGGCTCGAAAGGAGATAAAAGTACAAGTGTGACGCAAAAGTAAATGCCAAGTCAGCGTGAACAGTACGGGGGCACTGTTCACCTATTTATAGGCACGGGACACAACCCATGTAAAATTACACCCATGCCCTTTACATTTGGTAGTAATTCTATAGTAATCCACCGAGGTCTGAATAGCCTTTTCATCTTTAAGTCGGTTTCCTTTTCTGCTATCATGTCGAAGCTTTCCTGCTCACAGCTTCGGCGCTATGTCAACCTTCGTATTCTTTGAGCTTCTTCCACTGTGGTACCGATTCGAGTCCGAAGATACCTGTTCACACATTATACTCCAGAAACATTGTTAAATCATGTTTTTGAGGACCTTCGGAAGCCGAAGGCCCCCAACAGTAGCCCCTCGCAATATTAATTTGTTAGAATGATAAATTTAGATTGCGACATGGACGAAGGCCTTAAGCCGAAGGTCCGAAAAAACATCTTCCCTTTGCTAGAATAGCAACATTCACTGACAAGTGGGGTCTTCCAATTTTCAATGCACTGGGCGCATAAATAAGAGCATACCACGAGCTCAGTTGGCACGCTTTCTTGCCATCTGCTCTTGGCTTTTTAAGTTTTCAAGCTTCAGCTTTTGAAAACAGTTTTTTAGCATTTTCGAAGATGTCTGAAGATAAAAAGGCTGCTATCGAGATGAAGCTGAGTCTCTCTGAAGAGAAAAACCTGGGATTTCTTGAAGCAATGTCAAAAACCAATACAGAAAAGATCACCAAAGAGATTTTAGAGGGTTTATCTGAAGATACTGATGACAGCGACAGTTATGATGCGGATAGTGGTGGTGAAGACTCCGAAGATCGCCCTTGGCGACCAAGCCATGCGGTTTTCGGCAAATCAAGTATCAAAGAAAATCATCTTGTCAACATGAGAGGAAGATATTTCCGGGACTTGTCCGTTGTGAGGGCCGACGAAGGAGAGAAGACTTGTCCGACCCCTGAGGAAAATGAAGTCGTAGTATTCCGAAGCTTTTTGAAAGCTGGACTACGATTTCCCTTGAGCAGCTTTGTCGTAGAGGTGCTGAAAATATTTGAAATCTATCTTCACCAACTTACCCCCGAAGCAATCATAAGGATGAATATCTTCGTGTGGGCCGTGAGAAGCCAAGGTCTGGAACCTGATGCGAAAAGTTTCTGCAACATACACGAATTGTTATACGAGACAAAACCCTGGGGTAAGGAGCAGTATCACAATAATTTCGGCTGCTACAGTTTCGTCTCTCGGTCTGGGTCAAGCTGTCCCGTGCCAACCTTTCGGAAGAGATGGCCCGGCGACTGGATGACAGAATGGTTTTATGTGAAGAATGACCTGAAAACACGGGAAGATATTAAAGGTATAATTATGTGCCCTATTTGGCAACGCTTCGGCCTGCGGAAGCCGAAGGTTGAAATGAACGAAGCTGCCGAAGAATGCCAGAGAGCCTTCGGAGTTGTTTGCTCTTTTATTGGAACGAGAGATTTGGTTCAAGAGCATATTGCCTTCAGAGTATGGCCGCTGGCGGAAAAATGGGAAATGCCGCAAGAGACCATAAAGGAGGCTGATGAAGGTGGACTTATCAGGCTGAAGTATACTTTCAAGTTTGGAGATAAATTCGTTGAGCCAGATGATGATTGGCTGAAAAGCATTGAAAATTTAAGTGATGAACTACTTGGGGTTTATTCAAAGGCCGAAGATACTGCATTGTCAGCAGCCTTCGGAGGCCGGAAAAAGAAAAGACTGAACCGAGTGTTTGACGCAATTGGGTTCGTGTACCCCGACTACCACTATCCAGCGCGGGGCCAAAAAAGAAAAAGCGCAACTTCTGCACAGGAAACTGCTTCAGCCGCTCCCAGCGAGCCAGCGCCGAAGAAACAAAAGGTAAAGGTTCTCACACACCGGCCACGCTACATTGAACCAGCTACAGTGCCTGAGTTCGCCGGTGAAACCTCTTCGGCCACCGAAATTAAAGAACCAACTTTAGTGCCGAAGATCGAAGAAAAAGCTGAAGCACCCTCAGCAGAGAAAACAGAAAAACCGAGAGCTGAAGGAACGAAAATATTGGAAATTTTAAGTCCTTCAGCAAGTGTTGAGACAATAAAAAACCAAAAGGGCCCAGCAATGACCCCGAAAAGAAAAAGAATGGTCAATGTGCTAGATGTACTGGAGACAATTAAGTCCTCAAGCACGACTCCGAAGAAGACTGTTGAAACTTCCGAAGCGGAAACTGAAATCTTTGATACTAAAGCTCCAAAGCAACAAACTGAGATTGAAGCTGGGCCTTCAGAGCCCACAAAGGTAAAATCCTTGGAAACCGAGGAAGAAAAAATGACGGAGCCAATTCTTGTTGAAGAAATCAGTACTGTTGCCCCCGAAGCATCCCCCAAAGTCCTTGATTATATTGTTCGACATGCTTCGGGGAAAAAGTTATCAGAAGAAGAAGTTTTTGAAGCTAATCACTATGCCAAAGAATTGAAATATCCGAAGGGGGCACTAGTGTTCAATGGTACAGATGAAGAAGATTTCCTATACTGCCTCCCGGATAACAAGGAATTACTCGTCTGCCGGGAAATGGCCCGAAGCATGGGGTTTCCGAAACTGGAGGCTGGCCTCTGCGCGATGACAAAGGACGATCTTGCGGACAGCCTTGCGTATAATAGCCTGAAGGTGCGAGATCTGCGCATTTGGAAACTTTATGATTTGAAATTTATTCTTTTATTCTTATACTAACTCATTTTCATGTAGGGTTTAATTCTAAGCAATGCGCTGAGAGCGCAAAAGAATGCTGAAGACGAGAGCTATGAAATTGCTTTCAACAACCTTCGAACAGAGGTTATCAAACTAAGAAATGAAGCCTTGGAAAAGGACAAAATTCTAGTTACATTGGTGGATAAAATAAAGGAGGACGAAGCTGCCTCTAAAGCACAAGCTGCAGCTCAAAAGCACGAGATTGACGATCTTCGGAAGCAATTAGCCCGAGCTAAAGAAGAACGCATACTTGAAGAAACGAAGCGAGAACTTAGCGACCAATGGGCAAGTCATTTAGAAGGAACTGTTGAAGAGCTTCGTTCGTCCAAGAAAAGATGCTATGACAAATCTATGGAGTGTGTTAAGAAAATGAAAGCTAGCTTCGCCAGCGTTGGCGCATTCTCGAGCGAAGAAAACTTTACAAGAGGCAACCCCGAAGGTCCCATCGAATGGATTAATCACGAAGCTGAGGCCTTTGAGGAAATTTTAAATAGCCGCAGAGACATATGCGCTTTTTCGGGTGCCAGGGGGATTGCCACCATTTTGGAGAGAAAGGGCTGCGAGCATGTAAAGATTTTAGCGCAATCCGAAGCTACCTTGCCCTTCGAAGATGCAAAGGATCCTTCAGCCGAAGCTAGCATGGTTGGTGGAAAATTTTTCACCGATATCTGGGACAATGGTGGTCGAGAAATGGCCCGAGAAATTATCCAAAAAAGCGAAAAAGGGATCCATGACGCTAGAAAAGTAGCAGAGGCTGTTGAGAAAAGCACAGAGCCCGAAGGTATTAACTAATGTGCTATAATTTTTGATTTTAAATTTCGTTCGCAATTTGTAATAGCAATGTAGTCGTATCCTGTCCTCCCTCAGATCCTACTAAAGCGTCTCCGGGCCCTCACCCGAAAGAAGACGATGAAATTAAAAAGATGGCTGAAGCTATCATGGATCAAGTTGTCAATCAACTCCTGAACGAAGCTGCGGAAGTAGTACTTAGGGAAGACTAGGTGCTATTATAAAAACATCTGAAATGTAATATGTGTAATATCTTGTAACCCTGAATGTAATATTCTAGTTTCTTATGGTTCAATTCTTTACGATGCATGAAATTCTTCATACGTACCGTTTTTGAGTCTTTGACGAAAAAAAACACCTTCCCTTCTTTTCATGCTTCGTAAAGAAGAATTTTCATTTATCACAACAATATCCATAGTGTTCTGATGAAGAATATCCAAGCTTCATGAAGATATTCTCCGAAGCTACACTCCGAAGATCAATATTGTATCTCCTTGTGACTTAGCATGATTTTCCCTTTTTCAAAGCATTCTTCCGAAGATCGATATTGTGTCCCCTTCTTGTGCCATATGCAGCATGATGCATGATGCTTATGCTATGCGAAATGATGTGATGATGTTATTCTATGTAAAACGGTATTTATTCCGAAGATACACGGACATCCACGCAATAAAACACATAATCTTTTTAAATCAGCGTTGACTTTTCGCTGTAAGCCTCCCTTAGGAGCTTCTTCGCCTTTTACTTCAGCGGAATCAGCGTTGACTTTTCGCTGTAAGCCTCCCTTAGGAGCTTCTTCGCCTTTTACTTTCGGCGGTATTCGCGTTGACTTTTCGCGCTTCGCCTTTTACTTAGGCGGTATCAGCGTTTATTTTTCGCTGTAAGCTCTGCATTCCCTTTGGAACGACTTTTGAGCAGAAAACTTACACTGCGCTCCCTTTGGAACGGCTTTTTGTAACTTCAGGAAACTTACTCTGCGTTCCTTAGAACGACTTTTTGTTGGTTCGAAGAATTCATACTGTGCCTTTTAAAATAAATTTTTGATAATTCGAAGGTCCTCTTTGCTATCGCAAATCTTTAAGCTTCAACAACTTAAGCCTGTGGAAAAGATATATTTTCCTTGTGGCAAACAACGAAACTATTACATGAGATTTAAAAAGTGTCCTTTATTACACAGAAAATAAAACTGAATGGAAAAGACTACTATCAAGGTAGGATATTTGTCAATAAATGTGCTTCGACTCTGGCACAGTGCTATTGACTGTGCGAGCTTCGGAGTGTTCTCTGAGGTCCCTTTGGTGTTGAGCATATTGGCCCCCTTCTGGCTGCTGGCCTTGTTGCAGCGGTGGTGGAGGAGGAGGCTGTTGCCAAGAAGCTTGAGGTTGACTTGACGAAGCAACAGAAACTGCAGGGTGGTTGCCTACATATTCTGGGATATAAGGCGAATGATACGAAGCAGTGTGCATGATCTGCTTCGGCTGACCTTGTTGTGCTGCAGCTTCGGCTATCTCCTTTTGCTTCTGGATGGTAACATGGCACATCCTGGTGGTATGGCCCTTGTTTTCACCACAGAACAAGCAAAATGTTCTCCTTGGTTGATCTCCAAATCTTCCGCCGAAGCCCCTGGCGCCTCTGCCTCTTGGAGCTGGCGGCCGGAAAGAGCTTTGCTGTTGCCCCAAAGCCTGTGAGGAGCACTGTGGCCTTTGCTGCTGACTCCCCTTATCATCATTTTGAGTAGAGTTGTGAATTGACCTGACGTGTCTCGGATAAAATCTTCCTCCGAAGCCCCTGGTCATTTTGGAAAACCTGAAAGCTTCCTCCCTTCTTTGACGAAAATCATTGTCGGCCCGAATATACTCGTCCATCTTCTGGAGCAGCTTCTCCAAAGTTTGAGGAGGCTTCCTAGCAAAGTACTGAGCTGAAGGTCCTGGCCGAAGTCCCTTGATCATGGCCTCAATGACAATTTCGTTGGGCACTGTTGGCGCCTGTGCCCTCAAACGCAAGAACCTCCGGACATATGCCTGAAGGTATTCTTCATGATCCTGGGTGCACTGGAATAGAGCTTGAGCAGTGACCGGCTTCGTCTGAAACCCTTGGAAGCTGGTTAACAACATGTCCTTCAACTTTTGCCATGAAGTAATCGTTCCTGGTCGAAGGGAGGAATACCAGGTTTGAGCAACACTCCTGACAGCCATAACAAAAGATTTTGCCATGACTGCAGTATTGCCACCATACGAAGATACTGTTGCTTCGTAGCTCATCAAAAACTGCTTCGGGTCTGAATGGCCGTCAAACATGGGAAGCTGGGGCGGCTTGTAGGACGGAGGCCAAGGTGTAGCCTGCAGCTCAGCGGACAAAGGAGAAGCATCATCAAAAGCAAAATTTCCATGGTGGAAATTCTCATACCAGTCGTCTTCGTTGAAGAAATCCTCCTGATGAAGGTCTTTGTGCTGAGGCCTTCGGTTCTGCTCATCCTGAGTAAGATAACGAACTTCTTCAGAGGCTTCGTCTATCTGCCTTTGCAGTTCTGCTAGCCTGGCCATCTTTTCCTTCTTCCTCTGCACCTGTTGATGAAGCATCTCCATGTCTCTGATTTCTTGGTCTAGCTCATCCTCTTGCAGTGTCGGGCTGACAACCTTCCTCTTCTGGCTTCGGGCCTCCCGAAGGGAGAGAGTCTCCTGATTAGGGTCCAGCGGTTGCAGAGCTGCAGCCCCAGTTGCTGAAGCTTTCTTCGGCGCCATAGCGAAGGTTTATGATTGCCGAAGGTGTTCAAAACTCAAAGAGTGGAAGTGAGTTCACCGGAGGTGGGCGCCAATGTTGGGGACTTGTTCTCAAATGCTATGAGTTAAGAACAAGGCAACACAAAAAATGTTAAACGTTAAAGTCCTTCGTCCTTCAAAGCATTATTTCCCTTTGGATATAATGATTGTTGGACGAAGGTTATGAAGGACAAACCTTCATCAACACAACATATCAAAATAAAGAAGGAATCATATATAATATAAAGGATAACGTAAACAATTATGAATAATTATCAACTCATTTCTATATCATTATTATAGAGAAATAGAAATGATATCAAATTACAAATGTACCTTCGGCTCGAAAGGAGATAAAAGTACAAGTGTGACGCAAAAGTAAATGCCAAGTCAGCGTGAACAGTACGGGGGCACTGTTCACCTATTTATAGGCACGGGACACAGCCCATGTAAAATTACACCCATGCCCTTTACATTTGGTAGTAATTCTATAGTAATCCACCGAGGTCTAAATAGCCTTTTCATCTTTAAGTCGGTTTCCTTTTCTGCTATCACGTCGAAGCTTTCCTGCTCACAGCTTCGGCGCTGTGTCAACCTTCGTATTCTTTGAGCTTCTTCCACTGTGGTACCGATTCGAGTCCGAAGATACCTGTTCACACATTATACTCCAGAAACATTGTTAAATCATGTTTTTGAGGACCTTCGGAAGCCGAAGGCCCCCAACAAGTCGTGAAGCGAATCTTGAGATATTTAGTTCAAACTCCTAAGTTTGGTCTTTGGTACCCCAAGAGATCCTCGTTTGATTTACTAGGATATTCCGATGCTGATTGGGTAGGGTGTAAGATTGATAGGAAGAGCATATCAGGGACTTGTCAGTTTCTGGGGAGATCCCTAGTGTCTTGGGCTTCAAAGAAACAAAACTCAGTAGCTCTTTCTACCACCAAAGTCGAGTACATTGCCGCATGACATTGTTGCGCGCAATTGCTTTGGATGAGGAAAACCCTCAAGGACTATGGCTACAAATTTAGCAAAGTCCCTCTCCTATGTGATAATGAGAGTGCAATCCGCATGGCGGATAATCCCATTGAACACAGTCGCACTAAGCACATAGCCATTTGGTATCACTTTTTGAGAGATCACCAACAAAAGGGGGATATCGAGATAGCCTATATAAACACCAAAGATCAATTGGCCGATATCTTTACCAAGCCACTAGATGAGAAAACCTTTACCAAACTTAGGAATGAGCTAAATATTCTTGATTCTAGGGTTTTTGATTGATTCTTTGCACACATAGCTCATTTATATACCTTTGATCAAATCTCTTTTATGTCTATGACTAATGTGTTTTCAAGTGTACTATTATGCTTAGTCATAGAATTGAAAGGAAAATGGAGTAATCGGCAAAGAAGGCGCTTCCACTCAACTCCATTGATATTTGCCGGTACTCCGCATCGTTCTCCACTTTGGTATAATCTTCACTCATACTTATTTGTTTACCATTGGGAGAAAGTGTAAGGGCTTATATTTCACTCAAGTATCCGTTTTTGGCGATTCATGCCAAAGGGGGAGAAAGTATGAAAAGCAAAAGGGCCGCACCACCACCGAAATGAAGTTTTTCAAATTGATATCTTATTGTGTTCGAAAGGGGGAGAAAGTAGTATCTTCAAAACTTGCAAAACCCTCTTGAACACTAAGAGGAGATTTTATTTAGGGGGAGTTTTGTTTAAGTCAAAGGAAAAGCATTTGAAACAGGGGGAGAAAATTTCAAATCTTGAACATGCTTCTTTCAATCTGATTTATGTACCTTTGACTATTTGCAAAATAATTTTGAAAAGATTTTCCAAAAGATTTGCAAAAACAAAACCCGTGGTGCAAATGTGGTCCAAAATTTTAAATAAGAAGAAAACCATCCATGCACATCTATTGAAGTAATTGTTGGTTTCATTCCAAGCAATCTTTGCACTTACCTTCATGCAAACTAGTTCAATTCTGCACTTTTATATTTGCTTTGGTTTGTGTTGGCATCAATCACCAAAAAGTGGGAGATTGAAAGGGAAATAGGGTCAAACCTTTTCCATATGAATTTTCATGGTTGAATTGCCCAACATAAATTATTGGACTAACTAGTTTGTTCCAGATTATGAGTTCTACAGGTGCCAAAGGTTCACAACAAACCAATACAAAGTCAAAAGAAAGGGTTCAAAACAAAGGAGCAAAGTATACTGAAGGCAACCCTGGTCTGGCTCACCGGACTGTCCGGTGTGCCACCGGACAGTGTCCGGTGCACTAGGGAGGAACAACTCTGAACTTGCCAGCTTCGGGAATTTGGGAGGCCGCTCCGCTATAATTCACCGGACTGTCCGGTGTAACACCGGACTGTCCGGTGTGCCAGCGGAGCAATGGCTACTTCGCGCCAACGGTCGTATGCAGAGAACATTAAATGCGCTACAGTGCGCGCCTGCGCGCACAGAAGTCAGAGCAGGCGCCAGAAGGCGCACCGGACAGTCTACAGGACCTGTCCGGTGCACCACCGGACTGTCCGGTGGACCAGTTGTCAGAAGCTCCAACGGTCGAACCCTAACGGTTGGGTGACGTGGCTGGCGCACCGGACAGTGTCCGGTGGCGCACCGGACTGTCCGATGCGCCCGTCGACAGAAGCCATCCCCAACGGTCATTTTGGTGGTTGGGGCTATAAATACCCCCAACCACCCCACATTCAAGGCATCCAAGTTTCAGCCATTTGCATTCAATACAAGAGCTCTAGACTTCATTCCAAGACACAAACAAGAGATCAAATCCTCTTCCAAGTCCAAAGTTCATTCCAATCAAATAGCGACTAGAGAGAGCGACATTTGTGTTCATTTGAGTTCTTGCGCTTGGGTCGCTTTTCTTCTTCTTTCTTTCTTGATCCTAACTCAATTGTAATCAAGGCAAGAGACACCAATTGTGTGGTGGTCCTTGTGGGGACTTGATGTCCCGATTGATTGAGAAGAGAAGCTCACTCGGTCTAGGTGACCGTTTGAGAGAGGGAAAGGGTTGAAAGAGACCCAGTCTTTGTGACCACCTCAACGGGGAGTAGGTTTGCAAGAACCGAACCTCGGTAAAACAAATCACCGCGTCTCACTCTTCATTTGCTTGTGATTTGTTTTCGCCCTCTCTTTTGGACTCGTTTATATTTCTAACGCTAATCCCGGCTTGTAGTTGTGCTTAAGTTTATAATTTTCAGATTTCGCCTATTCACTTCCCTCTAGGCGACTTTCAGAAAGCGAGCATGACACAGTAGCATTCCCCTGCATTTAGGGGGAGAGAGAAGACGACGATGACATAGGGAGCTGTAACACCCTGAATTTGGAGGTATAAAATGTATTTCTAAGTACCTACCAAATTCATGTGTTACTCTTGTAATCTCTCTCTAGCTTCTCTCTCTCTTTGCCTTTTGAGTAGATTTAGCTTAATTAGGGAGGGATTAATTATTTATTTTTACCAAAATGTTATGAGTCATTAAATGTTGCATCATGCTAAGCTTAAATATCCTTTGAATTGTTGCACATGTTTGAATTAGTTTGAATTTGAAATTTGGTTTGAATTTGAATTGAAAACCCTAGAGAAAAATAAATAGAAAAGCAATTAGAAATTCTAGGAAAATAGAAAATTCCAAAACAGCCCAAACCGGCCCAGTGGGGCCACGCGCGCACCCGCGCCGCCTGACAGGTGGGCTCCACCTGTCAGCGGCGTTTCCCCTCAGCCCACGCCTTCTCCCCCTCTCCCTCTGCCCAGTGGGGCCGCTCTATCGGTGCCAGTTGCCCTCACCCCCGCGCTCCTCACCTTATCTGCCTGCAGGCTCGCCTCATCAGCGCGCCGAACCGTTTCCCCCGCGCGCTCGTTCCCTCTCGTTGCGCCGTGGGACCCCCTGTCAGCTCCGCCTTCCCCGTGCCCCGCCGTGGACCAGCACTCGTGCACTCGTGCACGCACACCGAGATCCCCAGCCACGTCGCCCACCCACGCACCCCAGCTCCCTTTTGAGCACCACTCGCACCCGCACTCGCTTCCCTATCCCATTTTGCGCAAGCTCTCCCTCTCTCACGCTCTGCCCTTGCCGAAGACCCGTGCCCGCCGTGCCGGTCACCTAGCTTGCCAGAAGCCATGCCAAGCGACCCCGAGCTTCGCCCTGAGGTGAGACACCCGTTCACAGGCTCAGTTTCCCTAATTATGCTTTATTGTCGGCCAATTTTGGCTTCGCCGGAGTTCGGCCGTGGCGGTCCGCCACGCCCGCGCGGTGAACGGCCAAACTAGTCTGGTCCAGTGCCCCCGTGTCGGTCCCTGATGTTCCCCTCGCTCTGCTGATGCTAGTCCAGGCCCTAGCGCGCCTAAGACCCCCTCCCCGCGACCGGAATTCCTCACCAGAACGACCCTGACCCGCTCGGAGTTCTCCCTCCGCCATTCTCCCCTCTCTGACCCCGGTCTCATGGTCAAATCCCTACCAGTGAGTTCGCCATGTCTTCCTCTTCGTTTCTAGCCAACCCCGGCAATCCTGGAACCGCTATAGGCCGCACTCGCCCCAACTCTGGCGACTTCACCGTTGTAAGAAGGAGCGGCGCCGCCCACAGCCATCAGCCCTCCCAGTGTTGATCTGCACCATCCGATCTCTATCGCACGACCCAGATCACGGGATACCGCTTCGCGCACGCGCGTCCTGCGTCCGGACCCACTTGTCAGTCGCCTGTGCCCCTGGCACCAGGCCCGACCAGTCAGTCCGCCTCCGCGCCTCGGTCGCTAACCGCCCTGGTCCACTGGTCAGGGCGCGCCCGCACCCACGTCCACGCGCTCACCCGCGGATCTAATCTCGGCCGTTGATTTTAGATCTAACATTGAGCAGACCCTGTACCCCTTCGCGTGGCTGTTTTGCGTAAGAAACCCTCGGTTTGTTGGGAATCAACCCACCGTCCCTGGTTTTCGTGTGCAGGCCCCTGAAATCTTGTAGATTGAACCCTAGGCTTTTAAATAATTACAGAATTAGACCTATTTTCATATTTTAAACTCCCAAACTTGTTTATTTCATAACTTTCGCATATGAACTCCAAATTTGGCGATTCAAATTGCAAAATGTTCATAGGAATATCCTCTGTCGAAATAAATTAGGTCCATTCACAGTCTGCACACTCTATTTTTTGTGTCTAACTATAAATTAGTATATGTATTGATTTATTCACTTAATAAATAAATAAAAGGAAAATCCTAGAGGTTAAAGTATATTTAATCTTGTGAGATTAATAATGTGTATTACATGAATTTATCTCTAGTTTAACTTTTATGTCTCATTAAAAGGAATAGAATCAAATTATGTAATCATGGACAACACTTAAAGAATAATCAACTACTAAATGAGATTAGTTTACCTTATAATTTATACTCCCTTTTGAGTTTATACTTTTCTTTTTGAGATGTGTTCCCATATTTGTACATGATTGATGTGTTGTTTATTTGTCATTTACCAAATGTATTGAATGCATGATCGCTTTATTTAGACAACGAGCAGTTCGCGGTTCCTGAGTGTGTTGCTGAAGATCTTCCTGAGCAACAACCTGGTGAAGGCAAGTGTCCTCTGACCCATTATGTCCTATCTACTTATAATTCATTATTCAATATTACTTAATTGAAACCTAAGGATTGACTAGTCTGTATTTACTTGTCCTTGTTTACCTTTTTATGTTAATCATGGTTAGCTTATGCTATTGCTCCAACTTAATCAATAAACATGTTGTGAACATTTATGATACGATGATGTTATCCCGATGATGATATTGTGATACTTTAGGGGACTTAGGCCATTTTTCCCTGAGTACCTCTCCATAAGGACCTGTTCGTGGAGTGACCACCCGGGATAACAGTGCATCCATGAGGGTGGAATGGGACGCCCTTAGCTGATTCATTAGATGAACCTAGGGGTATAGTTGGCTTTGTCGGAGGGTCATCAATGGGGGCTGGGGCGTTGTGCTCGCTCTGCCAAGGGGGTGTAGAGGTTCATTCGATTTGGTTTTGTTAGTCACTCACCTTGGGAGGTGTACTGCGTTTGTACGACTGGCGAAACCTAACGAACGGCTATGCACCAGGGGAGTCTTTGTAAAGGCTACGTAGTGTATCCCTAGCCATTCACCTTGGTAGTGAGGATCGGGTCTATACAACCCAGGCTGGAAAGGGATCATGACTCGTGGGTAAAGTGTGCAACTTCTGCAGAGTGTCAAAAACTGGTATATGAGTCGAGCTCGCGGTTAAGAGCAACCTTGGGATCCTCTTTGATTAGAAGAAATTTGGTTACTTTCATGATGATGGTTAATAATGATGGTTATAATTTTGATCTCTGGTATTTCCTCTTGGAGGAGGTACATTTGGGTAATAACTGGGTTATTACTAAAACTTGGCTCTACTAATAGTAATAAATATTTGACCAACTAAAAGCAACTGCTTAACCTTAACCTCAGATACAGCTAGTCCACTTTAGCTAAACGGGACATTTGCTAAGTACGTTGATGTGTACTCACCCTTGCTTTACAAACTACCCCACCCCAGGTTGTCCCCACTGTACTCAGTGCTCAGGAGGTGACGTTGGCAACATGGAGGACTTTGAGGAGTTACAGGACTACGACGAGTTCTAGTTTTTTAGTGGCAAACCCCCAGTCAGCTGCCTATGTAGGCCTGCACTTTGATGATATTAATGTTAATGACTATGTATTAGACTCTGTGGATGTCTTGGACATCTTATTGTAATAAAAGTACCTTTCTGCTATTTACTTTGAGCAATGTGTGATGATGTCCAATTATGTAATCACTGTGTACGTGAGTTTCTGATCTTGGCACATACATGGTTCGCATTCGGTTTACCTTCCAAAACTGGGTGTGACAGGAGCTCCAAGGAATAGGGACTTACTGTAGCCGTTAGATTGTTCGTAGCAAATCATGTAAAATAACAGATTTATAGTGTAGATCGCACTATTTGCTTAGTAAAGTTCAAAATAGGTGATGAGATAGGGGGACAAAATATGATCGATGTTAGTCAACCTTATTGTAAGGGAGTGGGAAGCGAAGGGGCAACCGCTAAAGCCTGAAGACAGTCTAATGTCTCCAAGGACCAGGGCCCACCACTATAGCTACCCAAAAGTCCCAGGTTAATTGGACCGGTCTGGGGCACGACACGATCCGTAATGTTTGAGCACGACACGACACAGTCGGTGTCAGACCTGTACCGGCACGGCCAGTCGGCTAGTGTCATGCCTGGGCCGCGTGCCGAGCAAACTTGGCCGACATAGGCACGGTCCAATTAGCCCCTATGCACGGTTAAGCCCGGATCCCACATACCCTAACCTGTCGCCGCCTTCCCCCTGGGCCTCGCCTCATCAGTCGTCTGTTCTCTCACACTGTCTTTTGAACCCTCTCAACCTCTTGACTCTCTGACAACTTGGGGGCTGTCACACCCTGCTTTAAGGAACAAAGCCAGGTGCATCTCATACATGCGCCAAGAAGACAACATATATAATAACAGAGTGTATAGAGATAAATGTCATAAAACGTCAGAGTACTTATTACATAAGGAAAGACTTATTACAAAATAAAAGAATAAACATAAAACGAACTAAGGATCGTTGGCGCCAATGTCAACTGAGAAACGCCACCTAGATCAGATCATACTCCTCGCCTTGTGGCTCCTCCTGAACCACCTACTCTTCTCCTGTGGGGGGGTGTGAGACAGCAAGGGTGACCTCACACATGATCATAGCTCAACAAGTTGTGGGGAACCAGTGGACATAAACTCACAAAGGTGTGAGTTCATGTGGTGTGTAAGGCTAATCAATGACAGGGGTTAAAGCTGAGCATTGCTTTTAAGTAGTTGGTCAAAATTTTATTAGCAATTACTAAGTGTAAGTAAATACCAAACCATAAGTAAAGTAATAGAACAAAATTAATAACAAACCCATGCAATGCAAATGACAAAATTGAATTTAAGTTCCATAATTTAAACATCAGAGAGTCCTGAGTTGCTCATGACCGCGAGCACGGCTAGTATACCAGTTTTACACTCTGCAGAGGTTGTACCCTTTACCCACAAGTCATGTTACCCATCTACCAAGGGATCGCGACTTCCCATACACCTCTACCTAGGAAGCGCGGCAGGGCAACACTACGAGACCTTTACAAAGTTCCACTAGCTTCCGAAAACCCGCTACAGTTTATAGGAAGTTCCAATGCAGGGTTCTTGGCTGACCGCCATCGCAGCAAAATCAACCAAGGACCTCCGTACACTGACCACTCCCCTACTGCCCTTGCCCCTTTCGGGTAAGGTAGTCTTCCACTAGCTTTCCTAATTAGTCAGCCAAGGGCGTCCCATTAAACCCTTGTGGTGGCACGTGTTACTCAAGTTAAGCTCTATGTTCCAATTAACATTAATGATCTCAACATGAACATAAATAGAATAACAAAAAGAATTGGAACATAGAGGTAATAAATGATTATCCCAAAACCAGGTAAAGCAATAGCAAACTACCCAAGTGAATCAGGGGTAAACAAGGTAATGAGATAAACAATCTAAGGTGACCTATTGGGTCCCATCAAAATTAACCTATGCATGAGTGAATGATAATTAGAGAACATTATTGGGTAAAAAGTGGTCAAGGGCACAACTTGCCTTCAATGAGCTCCTGCTCAGCTACTTCAACGTGCTGCTCACCAGGATCCTCGGTCACGGGCTCTTCTACTCGCCACAATACAAACAAGCACAGTGCATATAGAGAAATTAACATTACACCAAACATATAAATAAAATACACAGTAATTATCTACACATTAAAATAAAATTCTAGGAACAAGAATCATAATTTTTGGAGTTATAGAATTTAAGTTATGGATTTTTAAAGGTTTTATGTGTTTAAAATAGATTAAGTGAGGAATTAAATTTCTTACTGTTTTCATGACCAAACAGAGGCTCTAACTGATAAAGAATAAAATTACAAAAATTTAGAAAGTGGAATGGATTATTTTGGAGCACATATGATTATTCTATGAATTATACAAGTTCTAGGGTTTATTTTTATATTAAAAATCTAATTTCTAATTCATTTAATCACTTTAAAACAGCACTGGACTGGGCCTTCATTTCTGAGAACAGCAGGAGCCCAGGCGCAAAAGATCCTACGACTCAGAATACTATGCAGTAGGACGGCGGGTTGATTCAAACATTTTCCAGGGTCTCTTTTGCAATTATGGCTCGGTGAAGGGGTACGGTGCGCGGACGGACGTCCGATCAAGTGTTGACGGCCCAGATTAGATCTTAACCATTACAAACCAGCAAGTGCTCTAGATCGTCCGATCACAAATCGACGCCCCCGATTTTAAAGTCCTGCGATTGCTTTTCACCCGTCCGATCTGGATGGATGGCCAGATCCGCTAGCTAATCCCAGCCGTCCATCTACCTATCCACGGTACGGACCTCCTCCCCTACCTCACGCGCCGGAGCGCGGCGGCGCACAGACCAGGGCCGCGAACTCCGGCGAACCGCCCAGGTGTAATCCCGCCCTATTACACACCCCGATTACTACTACACGGTCACCGAGTTAAAGCGAAAGGGGCGGTAGGAGACTCACCGGAGATAACGCCCCGACGAGCACTGACCGCGACAGGGGGGCGAATCCGCGGTGGAGAGTACCTCCGGCGAGAAATCTCCAAGCCACCGAGTCCTTACGATCCTCAAATCCCACACGAACGCGATCTTCACCCACCAGCGAATCTTCTTGCACAGTTGTTTGACTCCGAGCCCTTGCAGTTTTGAGGGGATGCCGCGGCGGCGATTGTGGTCGGCAATGGTGGCGTGAACGGATATGGAGAGGGGGTCGCGGCTCGAGCATCTATAGGCACAGGGGGATCGACTCGGGTCCACCAAAATCCATCCACCGCGGTCGGGTTCAACGGTCCGCTTGGATCTCGGCGGAAATGGCGCTGATCCCCGATTGGTGCGCATCTGCTGAGCCGATGCGCGCGGACATGGAAGAACGAAGGCCTGACTCGCGAGACCCGCGACTCAGTGAAGGGTTGAGCAGCGCGAGGGGAGAAAAAGTGCTGACCAGTGGGGCCCCAGCGACAGCGAGTAAGAGGCCGAGCTCACTTAGCGCGCGTGCCCGCGGAGACTGCCATCCGGGCCCACCTGTCGGCGCGTGTTCACCAGGCAGCGGAGTGGGTCGTCGCGGGTAGCATAGGCTTGGGCCAAATTCAGGTCTTTCGGCCCATTTAGCTAGTTTTCCTTTTTCTTTTGTTTATATTTTCTGTTTTCCCCACTATTTACCAATTCAAATTTAAATCCTAATTTAAATTCAAACTTGTGACAGATTTATACTTAGATTACATGGCGCCATAAAGAAGTTTCAAATTTGGAGATATATTTATATATTACTTATATTCTTATATCATTTCTCTCTTTCTTTCTCTTATTTTCAATTCTTGAATTTCCTTTTGATTCTTAAATTTCCTTTTTGAGTTAGTATATTTCTTGTCACATTATCTTTATATTGTCACAAAATGCACATAAAAATAAAATCCCAGCATGACGCATATGTTATCTTCGGGTATTTCTTGTTAATTATGTATTGGTGTAAGTAATGTGTTCACATGAAATGGTAAACATGGGTATCACATATAGATATAGTGTAAGATACTCTCTTTTAGCCTTTCATACAAAAATGGGTGTTACAAATCCTACCCCCCTTAAAAATAATCTCGTCCTCGAGATTTAGGTAGATCTAGGGAAAAGGTGGGGAAAATCTATACGAAGCTCTTCTTCTCTTTCCCAAGTCGCTTCATCTTCACCGTGGTGACTCCATTGGACTTTGCACATCTTTATCACCTTATTTCTTGTAACTCGAGTCAAAGTATCCAAAATCTTAATCGGGTACTCCGTGTAAGTCAAATCACCTTGAACACTGAGCTCTTCCATGGGTAACTGTTCCTCAGGGACACGGAGACACTTCTTAAGTTGAGATACGTGGAACACATTATGCACATCCGATAGACTATCCGGTAACTCAAGTTGGTATGCCATCTCCCCAACTCTCCTAAAGATCAAGAATGGTCCAATATAGCGTGGGGACAATTTGCCCTTAACTTTGAATCTCCTCATTCCACGAAGTGGTGACACCTTGAGATACACATAATCTCCTTCTTCAAATTCCAGTGGCCTCCTTCTATTATCAGCATAACTCTTTTGCCTGGTTTGAGCCACTCTCAAATTCTCTCGAATTATACGGACTTGTTCTTCTGCTTCTTGAATTAATTCAGGCCCAAAGAATTGTCTTTCTCCAGTCTGATCCCAATATAGAGGAGTCCTGCACTTCCTCCCATATAAAGCTTCAAAAGGTGACATCTTCAGACTGGCCTGATAGCTATTGTTATATGAGAATTCAGCATAAGGTAGACTTTTATCCCAACTTCCTCCATGCTGAAGGGCACATGCTCTCAACATATCTTCCAATACTTGATTAGTCCTTTCAGTCTGTCCATCAGTCTGAGGGTGATAAGCTGTACTAAAATTCAACTTCGTACTCATATTCTCATGAAAGCTTCTCCAAAATCTTGAGGTAAACTGTGAACCTCGATCAGACACGATCTTCTTTGGTACTCCATGTAAACACACAATCCGAGCCATATATAACTCTGCTAGCTGAGAACCTTTATAAGTAGTCTTGACAGGAATAAAGTGAGCCACTTTAGTCAATCTATCCACAATCACCCATATAGCATCATATCCTTTCTGGGTGCGAGGCAATCCAGTGATGAAATCCATACCAATCTCTTCCCATTTCCACTCGGGTACCTTCAGTGGATGCAATAGTCCAGCTGGCCTCTGGTGTTCAGCCTTAACCCTTTGACATACATCGCACATAGCCACATGTGCAGCTACATCTCTTTTCAATCCATACCACCAATATTTCCGCTTCAAATCCTGATACATCTTGGTACTACCAGGATGAATAGAATAGTCTGAATCATGGGCCTCCTTTAAAATAGTCTCTCGAAGGCTTTTAATATCAGGAACACACATCCTGTCCTTGAACCATACAGTGCCCTGCTCATCTTCGGTAAATTCCGGAACTCGACCTTCAGTAATCAGATCCTTAATCTCTTTTATTTTAGCATCACCAATTTGTCCTTTGCGGATCTCTTGCTCCAAAGTAGGTTCCACATCAATAGTAACTCCTTCAGTATGAGTAACTATCCCCAGGTTAAGTCTCCTGAAATCCTCAACAATATCATCGGGTAGCTGGGCAACAATAGCTGAATGAACATGCTCTTTGCGACTTAAGGCATCTGCAACCAAATTTGCCTTGCCCGGGTGATAGTGAATCTCCAAATCATAATCCTTAATAAGCTCCAACCAACGGCATTGCCTAAGGTTGAGATCCTTCTGAGTGAATATATACTTCAAACTCTTATGATCCGTATATACTTGGCACTTGGTTCCTGTAACGCCCCGAATTTTTGCAGTTGAATTTTTTCTTTTCTTTACTCGCCAAAATTCGGGCGTTACCTTTTCCTTTTCTTTTTCCCTCGCTAAACCTTGATCTTTTCCAAAGTTTTAGCGGGATTCGGTTTGGATTTCCCGTGTAAGAAAAACTCTAAAAATACTTTGTGTTGTTTGATGCACCATGCCGAACCTTGCATTTTTTTGATCGTTTGAAAGTGCAAAAGCATTCATCTAGAAAGATCGGATTTCGAAAACGGGGAAATAATCTTTTCTTTTTCTTTCTCTCTCTTTCTCTCTCCTCCTTTTCTCTCTCTCCCGCGCCGTGGGCCGACCTCGGCCGGCCCAGCCGCCCCTGGCGCCCCCCTCTTGGGCCTTGGCAAGGCCCAGCCGCCCCCCCATCTCCCTTTTTCCCCAAACCCTCTCCCTCTCCCTCTCATTTTCCCTCTCTCTCTCCCTAAGCCGCCGCCGCCCCCTGCCTAACCGCCGCCCTCGGCCGCCCCTGCCGCCGGCCGCCCCCGCCGGTGAGCCCCCTCCCCCTCCCCCTCCTCCCTCCTCCCTCCTTCCCCCTCCCCTCCTCTTTCCCCCGTCCGGCCATGGCTCGGCCGCCCCTGGCCGCGCCGCCCGGCCAGCCCCAGCCGGCCACGGCCGCCCCCGGCCGCGCCCAGCCAGCCCCCCCGGCCGCGCCCCCCCGCCCGCCTGGCCCCTGGCCGCCAGCTCGGCCGGCCCTGGCCGCCGGTTCAACCGGCCGGCTCAGCCGCCCTCCCCGCGTTCGGCCGCCCCGGCCGCCCAGCTCGGCCGCCCAGCCTAGGGCCGGTTCAACCGCCCTAGGGCCGGTTCAACCGCCCTAGGGCCGGTTCAACCGCCCCCCCTCTATTTTTTTTATTTTTTTATTTTATTTTATTTACTTTCTGTGATCATGATTACCTTATGTTAGGTAGACTAATCATTGTTTATGCTATGGAAAATAGGAAGTTTAATTTAAAATTCCGTTATGCTAGTTGATTCACGTAGTTAATTGTTTATCTCATTCAAAGTCGATCAACTAAAAATGATTAGGTTTCCATTAAGTGCATATAACATAATTCTTTTGTTAAGAATCAATCGTAACTAATCATTAGTGCATAAATTTTAAACCCCTGCGAGATCTTTCCCGTTTCTTTCTAACCATAACAAATGCGATGTCAAATGTCATACTTGATGCATACTCACTTTACTTGTTCCCTTGTATGGTGTACTGTTCTTTTGTATTAAATATGTGGATGTATGTATGTTTGCGCTCGCATAGAGAACGATCCGGTCGAAGAACCCGAGGAATTCGCAGGAGAAGCCCCTGAGCAGCAGTCGGTTGGTGGAGGCAAGTGTCCTTTGACCTATCTCTGTCCTATTCATTCTTTAATTCACCTCCCGCATTACACATTTATACCTAAGGATTGACTAGCTTTTGTTATCCATGTCCTTGTTTACCTATTTGGGTCGGATTATTACTGCTTAGTTTGATGCTATTGCTCAACTCTAATCAATGAACATGATGTGATTATCTATGATACGCTGTTTTCCCCTTCTTATTTATGATCGTACTTGTGGCATTTAAGGGGACTCGAGCGGTTTCTCGAGTGCCTCTCCGTAAGGACCTGTTCAATGGATGACCGCCCGGGAAAACAGTGCAACCATGAGGGTGGAATGGGACGCCCTTAGCTGAATAATTAGAGGAACCGGGGTGTAGTTCGCTTAGCCGTTGTGCCGTCAATGGGGCTCGGTGTATGCGGCTCGCTCTGCCAAGGTTGATTTGTCCCTTGGGGAGGAGTGCGGTACATTTAGGAAACCTAACGGGTGGCTACAGCCCCGGGGAATCTTTGTAAAGGCTACGTAGTGAGACCCTGCCTATTCACCTTGGTAGTGTTTAAGGGTTTGATCAGCCCGAGGCAAGAGGGAATCACGGCTTGTGGGTAAAGTGCGCAACCTCTGCAGAGTGTTATGAAACTGATATATCAGCCGTGCTCGCGGTTATGAGCGGCCAAGGGAGCTCCAGAGATTAGTGATACTTGATCAGAGACATATTGGTACAGGTGGCAATGAGATTGATGATTCTGGTTATGATTATGGTAATGGTAAGTGGTATTCTTTCCGTTTGGAAAGGATACATTGGGCTAATAACTTGGGTTAATGTTAAAACCTGGCTTTCTACTAGTAAGTAATAACCTGACCAATTAAAAGCAACTGCTTGACTTATCCCCACATAAAGCTAGTCCACTATAGCCAAACGGGATGCTTGCTGAGTATGTTGATGTGTACTCACCCTTGCTCTACACACCAAACCCCCCCCCCCAGGTTGTCAGCATTGCAACCACTGCTCAGGAGAAGATGAAGCTGTGGAAGGAGACTTCCAGGAGTTCCAAGACTACGACGAGTTCTAGGCGTGGGTTAGCGGCAACCCCCAGTCGGCTGCCTGTGAAGGCCGTGTTATCTACGTTTCTTTTCCGCACTTTGATTTATTGTAAGAACTATATGGACGTCTCAGACGTATGATGTAATCGACTATTATTTCCCTTTTAATACTATTTGAGCACTGTGTGATGATGTCCATGTTATGTAACTACTGTGTACGTGAATAACTGATCCTGGCACGTACATGGTTCGCATTCGGTTTGCCTTCTAAAACCGGGTGTGACATAAGTGGTATCAAAGCCGTGCTGACTGTAGGACCGCTAACCTAGAGTAGAATGGTCGTTCTAAGGATTATAGACCTCTGTCCCTGCCTTGACTTTGGTATCCCTTCAAAAGTTGGTCCTACTGACCAAACCTATGTTCTACTATATATTATGCCTTGCTGAAAATTATGTTTTATTCTAATCCTTCATTTATTTATGGTTCATTATTTGCTGGTCATATTAATTCTGTTCTCACCCTTTTGCTTGCGATGTCTTTTGTAGATGGCTCGACTTAGACACACTGCACGAAAGTCCGTCATCCCCTTCTTACCCTCCCGCCTTGCTGAGCGTCCGCTTCGCCGTCCCGTGGCCGGACAGTCCAGCCACTTGGAGAGACTGCACCACCGCCTGCATGAGGAGCAGGAACGTCGACGTCAGGAGCAGCAGGGCTCTTCCTTCTCGCTCCAACAGGAGATAGAGTCTGTGAGGAGCTGCTCCCCTGTGCTTCCCCTGGAGGCGCCCCCTGCACCACCACTGGGCGTCCCAGCTTCTGGAGTAGCTGCTGGAGGAGACCCAGACGACGGAGGTGGCGACGACAGCTCGAGCCACGACCTCGACCTCTCTAACCATGAGCCGGAAGGATGGGTTGCTCGACCCATCACTCGCGACGCTGCTCGCGGGTGTCACTTCCACGACGCGCTCGACACCCTGCTACGTCGGGCACTTGACCGGCGTACTTGGTCCATCGAGTATCGCTGTGTGGTCTACCAGCATAGTCGCGGGGTCTACCCGGACCGCTGGGAGGCGACCTGCTTGGTGCGCCGTCCGGAGAACAGTCTCCAGGGCGCGGAGGCTTGCTCAGAGCACTATTCTATCTCTGAGCGGGACTCAGCTGAGGCAGCCATGCAGGATGCTGCACGGCGTGCGCTTTCGCACTACTGCTCGGTTCTCGGTGGGGTAGCTGACGGTCTCGACCTGAAGTATTACCCCCGCCGTCCATCTGGCAGCACAGGAGGCGTGATTGTTTCACCTGCCGGTGAGGACAATCCTAGGTTGAGCAGCACAGTCAACCTAGCCGCCGTGCTAAACACGGAGCTGGACCATGCATTAGACGAGCTGAGTAGGGCTCGTGCTGAGATCGCCCTGCTGCGGGCTGAGCGCGCGGAGCGTCGTCACTTGGATGATGGTTCCCCCGCTCCCGTCGGGACTCAGCACCCGTACCGCTCACCTCGGCGTGGACACCAGTCCTATGGCAATCCCGACTGCAAGACCAAGATAAATCTAGAACCATAGATCGTTAGAGTTGGATCTTGTAATTAATACAAAATATATACATAGAAGCTTCAGCCTTAGCGTTAGTCTCAGTCTTAGTTAGTCTTAGTTAGACAGGGTAGTTTGCTATATCCTGTGCATTTATGTTTGTCATGATGAACTATGTTTGGTTTGGATCTTTGTAATGACTGTCACCAGAGTGTGGGTATCCCCTGCATTTTGGCTTACCTATTATGTTAATGGAGTTAGTTATATAGTTGGGAAACCCTTTATTCTACTTTCCTCTTTATCTGAGAAGCTGTGTGGTCTGTGTTGGAGATCAGTGAAGATGCTCATCTGTTCAGTGCTGTTGGAGAATTCTATACTCTTTTCTTATGCTGCAAGATTTGCCAGATCAGTTCTGATGTGTGATTGCGTTCTGCAGATGTCAGAGAACAGGCGTAGAGGAGGAAGGCGTGCTCAGCAGGAGCAAGCCGGTCAGCAAGATGAGGCGCCCCAGCAGCAGTAGCTGCCACCCCCGCCCCCGATGTCGATCGAGCAGATGTTTCTGATGCAGACTCAGGCAGTTCAGGCCATCGGTCAGACTCTGGCCGCCATTCAGCAGCAGCAGCAGCAAGCACCACCCCAGCCTCAGATGCCCCAGATGCCCAGAGACAAGCGTGCTGAATTCATGAGAGGTCATCCCCCAACGTTTGCTCACTCTTCTGACCCCATGGATGCTGAAGATTGGCTGCGCACTGTGGAGCGGGAGTTGCATACCGCTTAGTGTGATGACAGGGAGAAAGTCTTGTATGGTCCCCGTCTGTTGAGAGGAGCAGCCCAATCATGGTGGGAGTCTTACCTCGCCACCCATGCCGACCCCGACACCATCACCTGGGAAGAATTCAGAGGTAGCTTTCGTCAGTACCATGTGCCTGCAGGTCTGATGACAGTGAAGAAGGAGGAGTTCCTGGCCCTTAAGCAAGGGTCATCATCTGTCAGTGAGTATCGAGACAGGTTTCTGCAGCTGTCTCGCTATGCTCCTGAAGATGTCAATACCGACGCCAAGCGACAATACCGTTTCTTGAGAGGCTTGGTTGACCCTCTGCAGTATCAGTTGATGAATCATACCTTCCCGACATTCCAGCACCTGATTGACAGAGCAATCATGACAGAAAGGAAGCGTAAGGAGATGGAAGATGGTAAGCGCAAGATCAGTGGACCCCAGCCTGGAAGCAGCAGCCGTCCTCGTTTCTCAGGCAATCAACCTCAGCAGTTCAGGCAGAACCAGCGTCCACCTCAGCAGCATCAGCAGCGTCAGCAGTATCAGCAGTTCCAAAGGCAGTACCCTCAGCATCAGTACCAGAACCGTCAGAGCAATCAATCAGGAGGAGGCCAGTTTCAGAGGCAGAATCAGCAGACACCTCGTCTTCCTGCCCCAGCAAGCCAGCAGAGCAATCAGGCAGCACCAGCTCAGGTTGGAAACAGAGCATGTTTCCACTGTGGAGAGCAAGGCCATTGGGTGATGCAATGTCCGAAGAAGGCAGCCCAGCAGCAGTCAGGCCCCAATGCCCCAGCAAAGCAGAATGCGTCTCAGTCCGGAGCAGGCAACCGCCCTCAGCAGCGCTATAATCATGGAAGGCTGAACCACTTGGAGGCTGAAGCAGTTCAGGAGGCCCCCGGCATGACAGTAGGTATGTTCCCAGTCGACTCCCATATTGCAGAAGTGTTATTTGATACTGGAGCAACGCATTCTTTCATTACTGCATCATGGGTAGAAGCACATAATCTTCCAATTACTGCCATGTCAACCCCCATTCAAATTGACTCAGCTGGTGGTAGAATCCGACCTGATAGCATATGTTTGAATATAAGTGTGGAAATAAGGGGGATAGCGTTTCCCGCTAACCTTATAGTAATGGGTACTCAGGGAATAGATGTCATCGTAGGGATGAATTGGCTAGATAAGTATCAGGCAGTTATCAGTTGTGATAAAAGGACAATCAAGTTGGTGTCCCCACTAGGAGAAGAAGTGGCGACCGAGTTAGTCCCGCCTGAGCCAAAGAAAGGAAGTTGTTATCAGATGGTTGTCGATAGCAGTGAAGCAGACCCAATTGAGAGTATCAAGGTTGTGTCCGAGTTCCCAGATGTGTTTCCAAAGGACTTACCGGGTATGCCACCAGAGCGGAAAGTTGAGTTTGCCATAGAGCTTCTTCCTGGAACCGCCCCTATCTTTAAGAGAGCTTACAGAATATCTGGACCAGAGTTGGTTGAGCTTAAGAAGCAGATTGATGAGCTGTCGGAGAAAGGTTACATCCGGCCAAGCACCTCGCCTTGGGCCGCCCCTGTCTTGTTTGTGGAGAAGAAAGACGGCACCAAGAGGATGTGTATCGATTATCGAGCTTTGAATGAAGTCACGATCAAGAACAAGTATCCCTTGCCCAGAATAGAAGATCTGTTCGACCAGTTGAGAGGAGCCAGTGTGTTCTCCAAGATCGATCTGAGGTCAGGTTATCATCAGCTCAGGATCCGACCTTCGGACATTCCGAAGACGGCATTCATTACCAAGTATGGTTTGTATGAGTTCACAGTGATGTCTTTTGGTTTGACCAATGCACCAGCGTTCTTTATGAACTTGATGAACAGTGTATTCATGGATTATCTCGACAAGTTTGTGGTGGTATTCATCGATGACATTCTGATTTATTCTCAAAGCGAAGAAGAGCATGCAGATCATTTGAGGATGATATTGCAGAGATTGCGAGAGCACCAGTTGTATGCAAAGTTGAGCAAGTGTGAGTTCTGGATCAATGAAGTCCTGTTCTTGGGTCACATAATCAACAAAGAAGGATTGGCTGTGGATCCGAAGAAAGTGGCAGACATTCTGAACTGGAAAGCGCCAACGGATGCTCGAGGAATCAAGAGCTTCATTGGAATGGCCGGATATTATCGGCGATTCATTGAAGGGTTTTCGAAGATTGCGAAACCAATGACAGCGTTGCTAGGCAACAAGGTTGAGTTCAAGTGGACCCAGAAATGTCAGGAGGCCTTTGAAGCGCTGAAAGAGAAGTTGACAACAGCGCCTGTCCTAGTCTTGCCTGATGTGCACAAGCCCTTCTCTGTGTACTGTGATGCTTGTTACACAGGTTTGGGATGCGTGTTGATGCAAGAGGGAAGAGTTGTGGCTTACTCGTCCCGACAGCTGAAGATTCATGAGAAGAACTACCCAATCCATGATCTAGAGTTGGCAGCAGTGGTTCACGCACTGAAGACATGGAGGCACTATTTGTATGGACAGAAATGCGATGTTTACACAGACCACAAGAGTCTTAAGTACATATTCACTCAGTCAGAATTGAATATGAGGCAGCGGAGATGGTTAGAATTGATCAAAGACTATGAGTTGGAGATCCATTACCATCCAGGCAAAGCGAACGTAGTGGCAGATGCTTTGAGCAGAAAGAGTCAAGTCAATCTGATGGTCGCTCGTCCGATGCCTTATGAGTTGGCCAAAGAGTTTGACAGGTTGAGTCTCAGATTTCTGAACAATTCGCGAGGAGTCACAGTTGAATTGGAGCCTACCTTGGAGCGCGAGATCAAAGAAGCGCAGAAGAGTGATGAGAAGATCAGTGAGATTCGGCGACTGATTCTAGATGGCAGAGGCAAAGATTTTCGAGAAGATGCAGAAGGCGTGGTATGGTTCAAAGACCGCTTGTGTGTTCCCAATGTCCAGTCTATTCGGGAGTTGATTCTCAAGGAAGCTCATGAGACAGCCTATTCGATTCACCCTGGCAGTGAGAAGATGTATCAGGATCTGAAGAAGAAATTCTGGTGGTATGGAATGAAGAGGGAAATCGCAGAGCATGTGGCTAAGTGCGATAGTTGCCGAAGAATTAAGGCAGAGCACCAGAAACCAGCTGGATTGTTGCAACCGTTGCAGATCCCTCAGTGGAAATGGGATGAAATCGGTATGGATTTCATAGTCGGATTGCCTCGCACTCGAGCCGGCTACGATTCTATTTGGGTAGTAGTGGACCGTTTAACCAAGTCAGCCCACTTCATACCTGTCAAGACCACCTACAGCAGTGCAGTATTGGCAGAACTGTATATGTCTCGGATCGTTTGTCTTCATGGTGTGCCAAAGAAGATAGTGTCAGACAGAGGAACGCAGTTCACCTCTCATTTCTGGCAGCAGTTGCATGAAGCTTTGGGCACGCATCTGAATTTCAGTTCAGCTTATCATCCGCAGACAGATGGCCAGACCGAAAGAACCAATCAAATTCTTGAAGACATGTTGAGAAGCCAGCTCAGATCCTTGAGGTTGCAGATAGAGTCACCCGAAGGAAGACCACCAGAATGTGCAAAGTCAGATGGAATCACCACTCTGAGGAAGAAGCAACCTGGGAGCGTGAAGATGATTTGATGGCCAAGTACCTAGAGCTCTTTGCTAGCCAGCCCTGAATCTCGAGGGCGAGATTCTTTTAAGGGGGATAGGTTTGTAACGCCCCGAATTTTTGCAGTTGAATTTTTTCTTTTCTTTACTCGCCAAAATTCGGGCGTTACCTTTTCCTTTTCTTTTTCCCTCGCTAAACCTTGATCTTTTCCAAAGTTTTAGCGGGATTCGGTTTGGATTTCCCGTGTAAGAAAAACTCTAAAAATACTTTGTGTTGTTTGATGCACCATGCCGAACCTTGCATTTTTTTGATTGTTTGAAAGTGCAAAAGCATTCATCTAGAAAGATCGGATTTCGAAAACGGGGAAATAATCTTTTCTTTTTCTTTCTCTCTCTTTCTCTCTCCTCCTTTTCTCTCTCTCCCGCGCCGTGGGCCGACCCCGGCCGGCCCAGCCGCCCCTGGCGCCCCCCTCTTGGGCCTTGGCAAGGCCCAGCCGCCCCCCCATCTCCCTTTTTCCCCAAACCCTCTCCCTCTCCCTCTCATTTTCCCTCTCTCTCTCCCTAAGCCGCCGCCGCCCCCTGCCTAACCGCCGCCCTCGGCCGCCCCTGCCGCCGGTCGCCCCTCGCCGTCGGCCGCCCCCGCCGGTGAGCCCCCTCCCCCTCCCCCTCCTCCCTCCTCCCTCCTTCCCCCTCCCCTCCTCTTTCCCCCGTCCGGCCATGGCTCGGCCGCCCCTGGCCGCGCCGCCCGGCCAGCCCCAGCCCCAGCCGGCCACGGCCGCCCCCGGCCGCGCCCCCCCCGCCCGCCTGGCCCCTGGCCGCCAGCTCGGCCGGCCTTGGCCGCCAGCTCGGCCGGCCCTGGCCGCCGGTTCAACCGGCCGGCTCAGCCGCCCTCCCCGCGTTCGGCCGCCCCGGCCGCCCAGCTCGGCCGCCCAGCCTAGGGCCGGTTCAACCGCCTTAGGGCCGGTTCAACCGCCCCCCTCTGTTTTTTTTATTTTTTTTTATTTTATTTTATTTACTTTCTGTGATCATGATTACCTTATGTTAGGTAGACTAATCATTGTTTATGCTATGGAAAATAGGAAGTTTAATTTAAAATTCCGTTATGCTAGTTGATTCACGTAGTTAATTGTTTATCTCATTCAAAGTCGATCAACTAAAAATGATTAGGTTTCCATTAAGTGCATATAACAGAATTCTTTTGTTAAGAATCAATCGTAACTAATCATTAGTGCATAAATTTTAAACCCCTGCGAGATCTTTCCCGTTTCTTTCTAACCATAACAAATGCGATGTCAAATGTCATACTTGATGCATACTCACTTTACTTGTTCCCTTGTATGGTGTACTGTTCTTTTGTATTAAATATGTGGATGTATGTATGTTTACGCTCGCATAGAGAACGATCCGGTCGAAGAACCCGAGGAATTCGCAGGAGAAGCCCCTGAGCAGCAGTCGGTTGGTGGAGGCAAGTGTCCTTTGACCTATCTCTGTCCTATTCATTCTTTAATTCACCTCCCGCATTACACATTTATACCTAAGGATTGACTAGCTTTTGTTATCCATGTCCTTGTTTACCTATTTGGGTCGGATTATTACTGCTTAGTTTGATGCTATTGCTCAACTCTAATCAATGAACATGATGTGATTATCTATGATACGCTGTTTTCCCCTTCTTATTTATGATCGTACTTGTGGCATTTAAGGGGACTCGAGCGGTTTCTCGAGTGCCTCTCCGTAAGGACCTGTTCAATGGATGACCGCCCGGGAAAACAGTGCAACCATGAGGGTGGAATGGGACGCCCTTAGCTGAATAATTAGAGGAACCGGGGTGTAGTTCGCTTAGCCGTTGTGCCGTCAATGGGGCTCGGTGTATGCGGCTCGCTCTGCCAAGGTTGATTTGTCCCTTGGGGAGGAGTGCGGTACATTTAGGAAACCTAACGGGTGGCTACAGCCCCGGGGAATCTTTGTAAAGGCTACGTAGTGAGACCCTGCCTATTCACCTTGGTAGTGTTTAAGGGTTTGATCAGCCCGAGGCAAGAGGGAATCACGGCTTGTGGGTAAAGTGCGCAACCTCTGCAGAGTGTTATTAAACTGATATATCAGCCGTGCTCACGGTTATGAGCGGCCAAGGGAGCTCCAGAGATTAGTGATACTTGATCAGAGACATATTGGTACAGGTGGCAATGAGATTGATGATTCTGGTTATGATTATGGTAATGGTAAGTGGTATTCTTTCCGTTTGGAAAGGATACATTGGGCTAATAACTTGGGTTAATGTTAAAACCTGGCTTTCTACTAGTAAGTAATAACCTGACCAATTAAAAGCAACTGCTTGACTTATCCCCACATAAAGCTAGTCCACTATAGCCAAACGGGATGCTTGCTGAGTATGTTGATGTGTACTCACCCTTGCTCTACACACCAAACCCCCCCCCCCCAGGTTGTCAGCATTGCAACCACTGCTCAGGAGAAGATGAAGCTGTGGAAGGAGACTTCCAGGAGTTCCAAGACTACGACGAGTTCTAGGCGTGGGTTAGCGGCAACCCCCAGTCGGCTGCCTGTGAAGGCCGTGTTATCTACGTTTCTTTTCCGCACTTTGATTTATTGTAAGAACTATATGGACGTCTCAGACGTATGATGTAATCAACTATTATTTCCCTTTTAATACTATTTGAGCACTGTGTGATGATGTCCATGTTATGTAACTGCTGTGTACGTGAATAACTGATCCTGGCACGTACATGGTTCGCATTCGGTTTGCCTTCTAAAAACCGGGTGTGACAGTTCCCATAATGTAATGTCTCCAAATCTTAAGTGCATGCACAACGGCTGCCAATTCCAAGTCATGAGTGGGGTAGTTCAATTCATGTTTGCGTAACTGACGTGACGCATAGGCGATCACATGTCCTTCTTGCATGAGCACACATCCTAAGCCTTGGCCACATGCATCACAATAGATATCAAATCCTTTCTGTAGGTCTGGCACAACCAACACTGGTGGCGACATCAATCTTTTCTTCAATTGATCAAAGCTGTCTTGACACTTCTCGTCCCACTTAAATTCTCTTCCTTTCTCCAAAAGTGAAGTCATAGGTTTAGCAATCTTAGAAAATCCTTCAATAAATCTCCGATAATATCCTGCTAATCCCAAGAAACTCCGAATCTCAGTAACTGTAGTGGGTACTCTCCATTCCATTATCTCCTTAACCTTAGCAGGATCCACTGAAATTCCTCCATTAGAAATAATATGGCCAAGAAATGGCACCTCGCCAATCCAAAACTCGCACTTGCTGAACTTGGCATATAGCTGGTTATCTCGTAGCTTCTGCAGCACCAATCTCAGATGTTCCTCATGATCGCTATCACTCTGGGAATAAATAAGAATGTCATCGATGAATACCACGACGAATCTGTCCAAATACTCCATAAACACCTTGTTCATCAAATTCATAAAATAAGCTGGTGCATTGGTTAATCCAAACGACATCACGGTGAACTCATATAATCCATATCGAGTCGAGAAAGCCGTCTTGGGAATATCCGATGGTCTAATCCTCATCTGATGGTAACCGGATCGGAGATCAATCTTCAAAAATACTCTTGCTCCTCTCATTTGATCAAACAAATCCTCAATACGGGGCAACGGATACTTGTTCTTCACCGTAACATCATTAAGAGATCTATAATCCACACACATCCGCTGCGATCCATCCTTCTTCTGTACAAACAAGACCGGTGCTCCCCAAGGTGAGGAACTCAGACGAATGTACCCAGCCTCTTGTAACTCAGTTAACTGCTTCTTAAGTTCCTTCAACTCCTCTACGGACATCCTATATGGCCGTTTAGAAATAGGGGCGGTTCCAGGTAAGAGATCAATAACAAACTCAACTTCTCTGTCAGGTGGCATCCCTGGCAACTCCTCTGGAAAGACATCCGGAAAATCTCTAACCACCCGGATGTTGTCACCAACAAACTCTTCAGATATAAAGAACATTGCACGCATGGATGAGGAGGTTACTGCAATATTAACTTGAAATCTTTCTCCTTTAGTGGTAGTGAGTTCTACGGTACCTCTACCACATGCTATAACGGCCTTTGCCTTTCTTAGCCATGACATAACAAGGATCAAATCTATACTGCTTGACTCTAATATTATAGCAGTAGCTCTAAATTCTCTACCCATAATGGTCAATGTCAATCTACGTGTCATTTGATTCGCCTCAACAGGCCCTTTAGGTGTAATTACTATCATGGGTTTTCTCATATTTAGCAGTGGTATTTCATTTGTGTTGGCATATCTAGCAGACATGAATGAATGTATAGCACCAGAATCAAATAATATGGTTGCAGGAATTGCACTAACATAAAACATACCAAGTACGAGGTCCCCACCATCCGGAGTAGCATCAACGCTGACTTGATTAACCTTGGCAATAGAATATCCCTTGCCAGATCCTGGAGTTTGCTGCCTGTTCTAAACTGGAGTAGTAGCAATCCTCTGTGGGCAGACATTTGCATAATGACCAGTCTTCCCACACTTGAAACATGTGGTGCCTGGACTCTGTCCTGAAAACTTCGTCGGGGTGCCAGTGGGGGTAGCCTGTCGAGGAGGTGGAGTCCTCAGTGGTGATTGCTGAACTGGGCGCGGTCCTCCTGGTCGAGTTGGTGTACCCTGTGGTGAACTGTAGCGAGGACAAACACTGCTGCTTCCTTGTCCTTGAGATATTGCCTTTCTCTTCAAATCACCCAGCTAAACACGCTTGTGTTCAATAGCAAGAGCCTTATCCAGCAGCCTCTGAAATGATGGAAAAGTGTGTGCAACCAGTGCATACTGTAGTGGTCCATTAAGTCCTTCAATAAAGTGCTCTTGCTTTCTTTCATCCTCAGCAACTTCCTCAGGGGCATATCTGGATAACTGGATGAACTTGTCGCGGTACTCGCTGACTGACATACTTCCTTGCTTCAGCGACAGAAATTCCTTCTTCTTGATCTTTATCATACCAGCTGGAATATGGTAGTTCCTGAATTGTGTACTGAACTCTGCCCAAGTAATAGTATCAGCAGCATCATGGGCAGCAGTATATGAATCCCACCAATCAGCAGCAGGACCTGTCAGACGTCCAGAAGCATATAAAACCTTCTCCTGATCAGTGCACTGTGCAATATTCAACATCTTCTCAACAGACTTCAGCCAATCATCCGCGTCCAGTGGATCAGGTGAGCTAGCGAATGTAGGTGGCTTATGACTCATGAACTCTCGGTGCTTATCACGAGGTGGAACTGGTGGTGGTGGTGGAGGCAGTGGTACTTGTTGTTGTTGTTGTTGCATTTGTTGTTGCAGCTGCTGTTGTTGCGCCCTCCTTTCCTGGCGTATCTCCTCTCGCTCCTGGCGCAACTCCTGTCGTATATCCTCTCTTTCCTGACGCATCTCCTGGCGTTCTTGCTGCATCTGGGCACGCATATCAGCCATAGTGTCCGCCATTTGCTGCATCACCGCCATCTGAGCAGCAACCAGTGGGTCAACTCCGCCTGGTGGAGGATTAGGTGGATTCATCTCTGCAGGTTGTGGCTGGGGTTGTCTATGTATCCACCGAGTGTGTCGATTAGGAGGCAAATCAATTCCACCACCCCGCCTGGTATTGACCATCTGAGTTAGATACATATGGTAAGAGAATAGTACACAAGGCAGGTATTTACAAATCATGTTACTTTGGGGAATTTTTTAGCTAAGCAGATTAGCATTTTACCTATCATAGCTAATTCAATACCTTATGGTGGTACATGCTAAGATGTCCATATATAATATATCAATCAATCGAAGAAGCAAATCAGACATTTAACATCAGCACAATCAAACAACATTTTTAAAGAGAATAGTTTTAAATTTTTTTTGTCTTAGGTTCCCTATCTCTTAAAAAGATCATAGTGGTAGGATTCCAAGGTGTGAAATCCATCTTGTCTTAGAGTAGAATAGATAAGGTTAATCAGAGTAGAGTAGAAAAAGGTGAGATAAGTATAGAATGAGTCAGTGTAAGGTAAGTAGGAAAGGGTTTATCCATTTCTAGATAGGTTTTCGTCCTACAGTCAACATTTCCTCTGATACCACTTCTATCACACCCGGCTTTAAGGAACAAAGCTAGGTGCATCTCATACATGCGCCAAGAAGACAACATATATAATAACAGAGTGTATAGAGATAAATGTCATAAAACGTCAGAGTACTTATTACATAGCGGAAGACTTATTACAAAATAAAAGAATAAACATAAAACGAACTAAGGATCGTTGGCGCCAATGTCAACTGAGAAACGCCACCTAGATCAGATCATACTCCTCGCCTTGTGGCTCCTCCTGAACCACCTGCTCTTCTCCTGTGGGGGGTGTGAGACAGCAAGGGTGAGCTCACACATGATCATAGCTCAACAAGTTGTGGGGAACCAGTGGACATAAACTCACAAAGGTGTGAGTTCATGTGGTGTGTAAGGCTAATCAATGACAGGGGTTAAAGCTGAGCATTGCTTTTAAGTAGTTGGTCAAAATTTTATTAGCAATTACTAAGTGAAAGTAAATACCAAACCATAAGTAAAGTAATAGAACAAAATTAATAACAAACCCATGCAATGCAAATGACAAAATTGAATTTAAGTTCCATAATTTAAACATCAGAGAGTCCTGAGTTGCTCATGACCGCGAGCACGGCTAGTATACCAGTTTTACACTCTGCAGAGGTTGTACCCTTTACCCACAAGTCATGTTACCCATCTGCCAAGGGATCGCGACTTCCCATACACCTCTACCTAGGAAGCGCGACAGGGCAACACTACGAGGCCTTTACAAAGTTCCACTAGCTTCCGAAAACTCGCTACAGTTTATAGGAAGTTCCAATGCAGGGTTCTTGGCTGACCGCCATCGCAGCAAAATCAACCAAGGACCTCCCTACACTGACCACTCCCCTACTGCCCTTGCCCCTTTCGGGTAAGGTAGTCTTCCACTAGCTTTCCTAATTAGTCAGCCAAGGGCGTCCCATTAAACCCTTGTGGTGGCACGTGTTACTCAAGTTAAGCTCTATGTTCCAATTAACATTAATGATCTCAACATGAACATAAATAGAATAACAAAAAGAATTGGAACATAGAGGTAATAAATGATTATCCCAAAACCAGGTAAAGCAATAGCAAACTACCCAAGTGAATCAGGGGTAAACAAGGTAATGAGATAAACAATCTAGGGTGACCTATTGGGTCCCATCAAAATTAACCTATGCATGAGTGAATGATAATTAGAGAACATTATTGGGTAAAAAGTGGTCAAGGGCACAACTTGCCTTCAATGAGCTCCTGCTCAGCTACTTCAACCTGCTGCTCACCAGGATCCTCGGTCACGGGCTCTTCTACTCGCCACAATACAAACAAGCACAGTGCATATAGAGAAATTAATATTACACCAAACATATAAATAAAATACACAGTAATAATCTACACATTAAAATAAAATTCTAGGAACATGAATCATAATTTTTGGAGTTATAGAATTTAAGTTATGGATTTTTAAAGGTTTTATGTGTTTAAAATAGATTAAGTGAGGAATTAAATTTCTTACTGTTTTCATGACCAAACAGAGGCTCTAAGTGATAAAGAATAAAATTACAAAAATTTAGAAAGTGGAATGGATTATTTTGGAGCCCATATGATTATTCTATGAATTATACAAGTTCTAGGGTTTATTTTTATATTAAAATCTAATTTCTAATTCATTTAATCACTTTAAAACAGCACTGGACTGGGCCTTCATTTCTGAGAACAGCAGGGGCCCAGGCGCAAAAGATCCTACGACTCAGAATACTATGCAGTAGGACGGCGGGTTGATTCAAACATTTTCCAGGGTCTCTTTTGCAATTATGGCTCGGTGAAGGGGTACGGTGCGCGGACGGACGTCCGATCAAGTGTTGACGGCCCAGATTAGATCTTAACCATTACAAACAAGCAAGTGCTCTAGATCGTCCGATCACAAATCGACACCCCCGATTTTAAAGTCCTGCGATTGCTTTTCACCCGTCCGATCTAGATGGATGGCCAGATCCGCTAGCTAATCCCAGCCGTCCATCTACCTATCCACGGTACGGACCTCCTCCCCTACCTCACGTGCCGGAGCGCGGCGGCGCACAGACCAGGGCCGCGAACTCCGGCGAACCGCCCAGGTGTAATCCCGCCCTATTACACACCCCGATTACTACTACACGGTCACCGAGTTAAAGCGAAAGGGGCGGTAGGAGACTCACCGGAGATAACGCCCCGACGAGCACTGACCGCGACAGGGGGGCGAATCCGCAGTGGAGAGTACCTCCGGCGAGAAATCTCCAAGCCACCGAGTCCTTACGAGCCTCAAATCCCACACGAACGCGATCTTCACCCACCAGCGAATCTTCTTGCACAGTTGTTTGACTCCGAGCCCTTGCAGTTTTGAGGGGATGCCGCGGCGGCGATTGTGGTCGGCAATGGTGGCGTGAACGGATATGGAGAGGGGGTCGCGGCTCGAGCATCTATAGGCGCAGGGGGATCGACTCGGGTCCACCAAAATCCGTCCACCGCGGTCGGGTTCAACGGTCCGCTTGGATCTCGACGGAAATGGCGCTGATCCCCGATTGGTGCGCATCTGCTGAGCCGATGCGCGCGGACATGGAAGAACGAAGGCCTGACTCGCGGGACCCGCGACTCAGTGAAGGGTTGAGCAGCGCGAGGGGAGAAACGGTGCTGACCAGTGGGGCCCCAGCGACAGCGAGTAAGAGGCCGAGCTCACTTAGCGCGCGTGCCCGCGGAGACTGCCATCCGGGCCCACCTGTCGGCGCGTGTTCACCAGGCAGCGGAGTGGGTCGTCGCGGGTAGCATAGGCTTGGGCCAAATTCAGGTCTTTCGGCCCATTTAGCTAGTTTTCCTTTTTCTTTTGTTTATATTTTCTGTTTTCCCCACTATTTTACCAATTCAAATTTAAATCCTAATTTAAATTCAAACTTGTGACAGATTTATACTTAGATTACATGGCGCCATAAAGAAGTTTCAAATTTGGAGATATATTTATATATTACTTATATTCTTATATCATTTCTCTCTTTCTTTCTCTTATTTTCAATTCTTGAATTTCCTTTTGATTCTTAAATTTCCTTTTTGAGTTAATATATTTCTTGTCACATTATCTTTATATTGTCACAAAATGCACATAAAAATAAAATCCCAGCATGATGCATATGTTATCTTCGGGTATTTCTTGTTAATTATGTATTGGTGTAAGTAATGTGTTCACATGAAATGGTAAACATGGGTATCACATATAGATATAGTGTAAGATACTCTCTTTTAGCCTTTCATACAAAAATGGGTGTTACAGGGGCAAATCCCCATTCCTCCAGATCTATCGCCCAGTCCACTCTGCCGCTGCCTAACCTCTAGGCTTCGGGCTCTAGAAGGGTTCCCCTCCTGACTTCCCCTTACCTTTATGGCTCGATCACAGATTTAGTAAGACCGTAAAAGATGGTAAACTGCTCCAGTGTTCTGTGAAAAGGAATTAGGCTTACACCTATTTCCTAATTGATTTTGGTGGTTGAATTGCCCAACACAAATAATTGGACTAACTAGTTTGCTCTAGTCTATAAGTTCTACAGGTGCCAAAGGTTCACAATAAGTCAATAAAAAGACCAAGAATGGGTTCAAACAAAGAGAGCAAGGGACAACCGGAGGCTGCTCTGGTCGGGCACACGGGACTGTCCGGTATGCCACCGGACATTGTCCGGTGCACCACCGGACAGTGTCCGGTGCACCACCGGACAGTGTCCGGTGCACCAGGGAACTCAACGCCAAACTCTTCACCTTCGGGAATTTTCAGAGGAGCTCCGCTATAATTCACCGAACTGTCCGGTGCACCACCGGACAGTGTCCGGTGCCCCAAGGGAGAGCAACTCTGAACTCGCCAGCTTCGGGAATCCGCTCCGCTATAATTCACCGGACTGTCCGGTGAGTCACCGGACAGTGTCCGGTGTGACAGCGGAGCAACGGCTACTTCGAGCGCAACGGTCGTCTGCAACGCATTAAATGCGCGCCAGCGCGCGCAGAGGAGCAGAGCACGCGCGGGTGGCACACCGGACAGCCTACAGGGCCTGTCCGGTGCACCACCGGACAGCCAGGCGGACCCACAAGACAGAGCTCCAACGGTCGAACCCCAACGGTCTGCTGACGTGGCTGGCGCACCGGACAGTGTCCGGTGGCACACCGGACTGTCCGGTGCGCCATGTGACAGAAACCTCCACCAACGGTCAAGTTTGGTGGTTGGGGCTATAGATACCCCAACCACCCCCACATTCAAGGCATCCAAGTTTTCCACCTTCCAACTACTTACAAAGAGCTCTAGCATTCAATTCTAGACACACCAAAGAGATTAAATCCTCTCCAAATTCCACTCAAAGCCTTGGTGATTAGAGAGAGTGATTGTTGTGTTCATTTGAGCTCTTGCGCTTGGATTGCTTCTTTTTCTCATTCTTTCTTGTGATCAATCTCAATTGTAATCAAGGCAAGAGACACCAATTGTGTAGTGGTCCTTGCGGGGAAGTTTGGTTCCCGGTTGATTGAGAAGAGAAGCTCACTCGGTCCGAGGGACCGTTTGAGAGAGGGAAAGGGTTGAAAGAGACCCGATCTTTGTGACCACCTCAACAGGGAGTAGGTTTGAGAGAACCGAACCTCGGTAAAACAAATCCTAGTGTCTCACTTCTTTATTCTCTTGCGATTTGTTTTTTCGCCTTCTCTCGTACTCGCATTATATTTCTAACGCTAACCCGGCTTGTAGTTGTGATTAACTTTGTAAATTTCAGTTTTGCCCTATTCACCCCCCCTCTAGGCGACTTTCAATTGGTATCAGAGCCCGGTGCTTCATTAGAGCCTAACCGCTCGAAGTGATGTCGGGAGATCACGCCAAGAGGGAGATGGAGACCGGCGACAAGCCCACTACAAGCCACGGGAAGGCTTCATCGGAAGAGTCCCGCAACAAGGGGAAGGGGAAGGAAAAGAAATCCTCTTCCCACAAGTCGCATCGGAGCGGTGACAAAAAGAAGAAGATGAGGAAGGTGGTCTACTACGAGACCGACACTTCATCACCATCGACCTCCGGCTCCGACGCACCATCCATTACTTCTAAGCGCCATGAGCGCAAGAAGTTTAGTAAGATCCCCCTACGCTATCCTCGCATTCCTAAACATACGCCTTTACTTTCCGTCCCATTAGGCAAACCACCAACGTTTGATGGTGAAGATTATGCTAGGTGGAGTGATATGATGCGATATCACCTAACCTCACTCCACAAAAGTATATGGGATGTTGTTGAGTTTGGTGTACAGGTACCATCCGTAGGGGATGAAGATTATGATGAGGACGAAGTGGCCCAAATCCAACACTTCAACTCCCAAGCCACAACTATACTCCTCGCCTCTCTAAGTCGAGAGGAGTATAATAAGGTGCAAGGGTTGAAGAGTGCTAAGGAAATTTGGGACGTACTAAAGACCGCGCACGAGGGAGATGAGGTGACCAAGATCACCAAGCGGGAAACGATCGAGGGGGAGCTCGGTCGCTTCCGTCTTCGCCAAGGGGAGGAGCCACAAGACATGTACAACCGGCTCAAAACCTTGGTGAACCAAGTGCGCAACCTCGGGAGCAAAAAATGGGATGACCACGAAGTGGTTAAGGTTATTCTAAGATCACTTGTTTTCCTTAACCCTACTCAAGTTCAATTGATTCGTGGCAATCCTAGATATACACTAATGACTCCCGAGGAAGTAATCGGGAATTTTGTGAGCTTTGAATTGATGATCAAAGGCTCAAAGAAGATCAACGAGCTTGATGGCCCTTCCACGTCCGAAGCACAACCGGTCGCATTCAAAGCGACAGAGGAGAAGAAGGAGAAGTCTACATCAAGTAGACAACCAATCGACGCCTCAAAGCTCGACAATGAGGAGATGGCGCTCATCATCAAGAGTTTCCGCCAAATCCTCAAGCAAAGGAGGGGGAAGGATTACAAGTCCCGCTCCAAGAAGGTTTGCTACAAGTGTGGTAAGCCCGGTCACTTTATTGCCAAATGTCCTATTTCTAGTGACAGTGATAGGGGCGACGACAAGAAGGGGAGAAGAAAGGAGAAGAAGAGATATCACAAGAAGAAGGGCGGCGATGCCCATGTGTGCCGCGAGTGGGACTCCGACGAGAGCTCCACCGACTCCTCCTCTGACGAGGACGCCGCCAACATCACCATCAACAAGGGACTTCTCTTCCCCAACGTCGGCCACAAGTGCCTCATGGCAAAGGACGGCAAAAAGAAGAAGGTTAAATCCAAATCCTCCACTAAATATGAGTCCACTAGTGATGATAATGCTAGTGATGAGTAGGATAATTTGCGTACTCTTTTTGCTAACCTCAACATGCAACAAAAAGAAAAATTAAATGAATTAATTAGTGCTATCCATGAAAAGGATGATCTCTTGGACTCCCAAGAGGACTTCCTAATCAAGGAAAACAAAAAGCATGTTAAGGTTAAAAATGCTTACGCTCTAGAAGTTGAAAAATGTGAAAAATTGTCTAGTGAGCTAAGCACTTGCCATGATACTATTGCCAACCTTAGAAATGAAAATGCTAAACTTATTGCTAAGGTTGATTCTAATGTTTTTAATGTTTCAATTCCCAATCTTAGAGATGATAATGTTGATTTACTTGCTAAGATTGAAGAATTGAATGATTCTCTTGCTAGCCTTAGGATTGAAAATAAAAAATTGCTTGCTAAGGCTAAAGAATTAGATGTTTGCAATGCTTCCAATTCCGATCTTAGAGATAACAATGACATTTTGCGTGCTAAGATTGTTGAACTTAATTCTTGCAAACCCTCTACATCTACCATTGAGTATGTGTCTATTTGTGCTAGATGTAGAGATGTTGATATTGATGCTATTCATGATCATATGACTTTAATTAAAAAACAAAATGATCATATAGCAATATTAGATGCTAAAATTGCCGAGCATGAACTTGAAAATGAAAATTTTAAATTTGCTCGTAGTATGCTCTATAGTGGGAGACGCCCTGGCATCAAGGATGGCATTGGCTTCCAAAAGGGGGACAATGTCAAACTTAATGCCCCTCCTAAGAAATTATCCAACTTTGTTAAGGGCAAGGCTCCCATGCCTCGGGATAACGAGGGTTACATTTTATACCCTGCCGGTTATCCTGAGAGCAAAATTAGGAGAATTCACTCTAGGAAGTCTCACTCTGGCCCTAATCATGCTTTTATGTATAAGGGTGAGACATCTAGCTCTAGGCAACCAACCCGTGCTAAGTTGCCTAAGAGAACTCCTAGTGCATCAAATGATCATGACATTTCATTTAAAACTTTTAATGCATCTTATGTTTTGACTAACAAATCTGGCAAGGTAGTTGCCAAGTTTGTTGGGGGCAAACACAAGGGCTCCAAGACTTGTGTTTGGGTACCCAAAGTTCTTGTGTCTAATGCCAAAGGACCCAAAACCGTTTGGGTACCTAAAGTCAAGAACTAAATTTGTTTTGTAGGTTTATGCATCCGGGGACTCAAGTTGGATCATCGATAGCGGGTGCACAAACCACATGACAGGGGAGAAGAAGATGTTCTCCTCCTACGAGAAAAACCAAGATCCCCAACGAGCTATCACATTCGGGGATGGAAACCAAGGTTTGGTCAAAGGTTTGGGTAAAATTGCTATTTCACCTGACCATTCCATTTCCAATGTTTTTCTTGTAGATTCTTTAGATTATAACTTGCTTTCCGTTTCCCAATTATGTCAAATGGGCTACAATTGTCTATTTACTGATGTAGGTGTCACTGTCTTTAGAAGGAGTGATGATTCAATAGCATTTAAGGGAGTGTTAGAGGGTCAGCTATACTTGGTAGATTTTGATAGAGCTGAACTCGACACTTGCTTAATTGCTAAGACTAACATGGGTTGGCTCTGGCACCGCCGACTAGCCCATGTTGGGATGAAGAATCTTCATAAGCTTCTAAAGGGAGAACACATTTTAGGATTAACAAATGTTCATTTTGAGAAAGACAGGATCTGTAGCGCTTGCCAAGCAGGGAAGCAAGTTGGTGTTCATCATCCACACAAGAACATCATGACGACTGACAGGCCACTGGAGCTCCTACACATGGACCTATTCGGCCCGATAGCTTACATAAGCATCGGCGGGAGTAAGTACTGTCTAGTTATTGTGGATGATTATTCTCGCTTCACTTGGGTGTTCTTTTTGTAGGAAAAATCACAAACCCAAGAGACCTTAAAGGGATTCTTGAGACGGGCTCAAAATGAGTTCGGCTTAAGGATCAAGAAAATAAGAAGCGACAACGGGACAGAGTTCAAGAATTCACAAATTGAAGGCTTTCTTGAGGAGGAGGGCATCAAGCATGAGTTCTCTTCTCCCTACACCCCACAACGAAATGGTGTAGTGGAGAGGAAGAATTGAACTCTATTGGACATGGCAAGAACCATGCTTGATGAGTACAAGACGCCGGATCGGTTTTGGGCCGAGGCGGTTAACACCGCTTGCTACGCCATCAACCGGTTATATCTACACCGAATCCTCAAGAGGACATCATACGAACTCCTAACTGGTAAAAAGCCCAACATTTCATATTTTAGAGTCTTTGGTAGCAAATGTTTTATTCTTGTTAAAAGAGGTAGAAAATCTAAATTTGCTCCTAAGACAGTAGAAGGCTTTTTACTAGGATATGATTCAAACACAAGGGCATATAGAGTCTTTAACAAGTCCTCAGGACTAGTTGAAGTTTCTTGTGACGTTGTGTTTGATGAGACTAACGGCTCTCAAGTAGAGCAAGTTGATCTTGATGAGATAGGTGATGAAGAGGCTCCGTGCATCGCGTTAAGGAACATGTCCATTGGGGATGTGTGTCCTAAGGAATCCGAAGAGCCTCCAAATGAACAAGATCAACCATCCTCCTCCACGCAAGCATCTCTACCAACTCAAAATGAGGACGAGGCTCAAGTTGATGAAGGAGAAAATCAAAATGATGAGCCACCTCAAGATGACGGCAATGATCAAGGGGGAGATGCAAATGATCAAGACAAGGAGGATGAAGAACCAAGACCGCCACACCCAAGAGTCCACCAAGCAATCCAACGAGATCACCCCGTCGACACCATCCTCGACGACATTCATAAGGGGGTAACCACTAGATCTCGTGTTGCACATTTTTGTGAGCATTACTCTTTTGTTTCCTCTATTGAGCCACACATGTTAGAGGAAGCACTCCAAGATTCGGATTGGGTGGTGGCGATGCAAGAGGAGCTCAACAACTTCACTAGGAATGAGGTATGGCACTTAGTTCCACGTCCTAACCAAAATGTTGTAGGAACCAAGTGGGTCTTCCGCAACAAACAAGATGAGCATGGTGTGGTGACAAGGAACAAAGCTCGACTTGTGGCCAAGGGATACTCCCAAGTCGAAGGTTTGGATTTTGGTGAAACCTATGCACCCGTAGCTAGGCTTGAGTCAATTCGTATATTATTAGCCTATGCTACTTACCATGGCTTCAAGCTTTACCAAATGGACGTGAAGAGCGCCTTCCTCAATGGACCAATCAAGGAAGAGGTCTATGTTGAGCAACCTCCTGGCTTTGAAGACAGTGAGTACCCTAACCATGTCTATAGGCTCTCTAAGGCGCTTTATGGGCTCAAGCAAGCCCCAAGAGCATGGTATGAATGCCTAAGAGATTTCCTTATTGCTAATGGCTTCAAAGTCGGAAAGGCCGATCCTACTCTATTCACTAAAACTCTTGACAATGATTTGTTTGTATGCCAAATTTATGTTGATGATATTATATTTGGGTCTACTAACGAATCTACATGTGAAGAATTTAGTAGGATCATGACATAGAAATTCGAGATATCAATGATGGGGGAGTTGAAGTATTTCTTAGGATTTCAAGTGAAGCAACTCCAAGAGGGCACCTTCATTAGCCAAATGAAGTATACTCAAGAAATTCTAAACAAGTTTGGAATGAAGGATGCCAAGCCCATCAAGACTCTCATGGGAACCAATTGGCATCTCGACCTCGACACGGAAGGTAAATCCATAGATCAAAAGGTATACCGGTCGATGATAGGTTCATTACTCTATTTATGTGCATCTCGACCGGACATTATGCTTTCCGTATGCATGTGTGCAAGATTCCAAGCCGACCCTAAGGAAGCTCACCTTACGGCCGTAAAACGAATCTTGAGATATTTGGCTTATACTCCTAAGTTTGGGCTTTGGTACACTCGGGGATCCACTTTTGATTTAATTGGTTATTCGGATGCCGATTGGGCGGGGTGTAAAATTAATAGAAAGAGCACATCGGGGACTTGCCAATTCTTGGGAAGATCCTTGGTGTCTTGGGCTTCAAAGAAGCAAAATTCTGTAGCTCTTTCTACCGCCGAAGCCGAGTACATTGCCGCAAGCCATTGTTGCGCGCAATTACTTTGGATGAGGCAAACCCTTAGGGACTACGGTTACAAATTAACCAAAGTTCCTCTTCTATGTGATAATGAGAGTGCAATCCGCATGGCGGATAATCCCGTTGAGCATAGCCGCACTAAACACATAGCCATTCGGTATCACTTCTTAAGGGATCACCAACAAAAGGGAGATATCGAGATTGCATACATTAATACTAAAGATCAATTAGCCGATATCTTTACCAAGCCATTAGATGAACAAACTTTTACCAAACTTAGGCATGAGCTAAATATTCTTGATTCTAGCAATTTCTTTTGATGTCTTGCACACATAGCTCATAAATATACCTTTGATCATGTCTCTTTTATATATGCTATGACTAATGTGTTTTCAAGTGAATTTCAAACCAAGTCATAAGTGTATTGAAAGGAAATTGGAGTCTTCGGCGAATACAAAGGCTTCCACTCCATCACTCATCCTTCGCCGTCGCTCTGAGCAATTCTTCGTCTTTGGTATAATCTTCACTCATATGTTATTTACCAAAGGGGGAGAAAAGTAGTTAAAAGGGCTTATATTTCACTCAAGTATCCGTTTTTTGGCGATTCATGCCAAAGGGGGAGAAAGTATTAGCCCAAAGCAAAAGGACCGCACCACCACCAAATTTTAAAACTTATGATTTTCAAATTGGTATCTCATTGTGTTCAAAAGGGGGAGAAAGTAGTATTTTCAAAATTGATATCTTAAAACCCTCTTGAACACTAAGAGGAGGATTTTATTAAGGGGGAGTTTTGTTTAGTCAAAGAAAAAGCATTTGAAACAAGGGGAGAAAATTTCAAATCTCATAAATGCTTCTCTAAATCTTATTCATTTACCTTTGACTATTTGCAAAAGGACTTTGAAAAGGATTTACAAAAGAATTTGCAAAAACAAACATGTGGTGCAAGCGTGGTCCAAAATGTTAAAAATAAAGAAACAATCCATGCATATCTTATGAGTAGTTATATTGGCTAAATTCTAAGTAACCTTTGCACTTACAATTATGCAAACTAGTTCAATTATGCACTTTTATATTTGCTTTGGTTTGTGTTGGCATCAATGTAACACTCAAGTTGTATACAAAGAATAATAGAGAGATCTCCTCAATTTCCTGTGCCTCATTTGCATCATAAAAAGAGCATACGCAAAATTTAGAGATGAATTAAAACAAATGATAAAAATAATAATAATAATATGCCTCATGTTGAGTTATATGTTTGTGCATTAATAAAATAATAAGGGTAATAAGATAATAATTACTAGAAGTTGAATTAAACCCTAGATTGAAACTTTAGGGTTTTCAAAGATGAGAAGAAGAGGAGTGATACAAGAATATAAATAATGTAATTATACTTCTAAAAAAATTGGTATTTCTCATTTCACAATAAGATTTGAGAATAAATTTGGCACAAGTTTGAATTCAAATTCGAAATTTAAATTTAACTTGGAAATGGAGCAAAGAAAATTGGAGCATGAAATGGAAAAGAAAAGAATAAAACGAAACTAACCTAACTGGGCCGGCTGCTACTAATTCGGCCCACCTACAAATTCCCCCGCGCGGCCCAGACAGCTCCTCCACCGTGCGCAGTGAGGCTCGCTGCTGCGCGGGCCCCCTCTGTCAGTCGCAACGAGGCGCCACCTCCCTCAACGAACCGCGCGCTGGCATCTCTGCTTGTGGGTCCCACTCGTCAGTCCTCTCCCACCTTCAACCTTCAGCACCAAAATCGTCGCGTGGAATCCCTGGGGTATTCGCGTCAACAAACACGCGTGTCCCGGCCGGATCGAGCGGATCTCCGTGCGGGCTTCTCGGGGTCCCTGGCGATTCTCTCTTCTCCTCTTTGGACTCTCTCCAGGGTATAAAACACCACCGTGTCGCGCCGCCATTAAAGCCTAGAATCGAAACTACGCGCCGCCGCACCACCATCCCCTGATCACGATAGAAACCGGTGTGATAGGATCGTCTGGTGTTTGTCGTATCACCCCGGGGCGCCGGTAGGATTTCTTGGGTCGGAACGTCAACTGGGATCGAGAAATTTCTTACCGGAGGTTGGGCGTCACCTCGACTCTGCCCCGCGCGGAGGATTGGCTTCATCGCCGCACCACCGCTGGTATGATCATGTATGTCATCTTCGTTGACCACTCCTTGAAATGTAGCATGCCGCGGGGCTGGGAATTAGACCTCGGCGGGTTCTAGAATTGCTCGCCGGTGCTCTCTGGTTCCGTGGCGTTGCGTCGCGCGTGGGCAGGATAGAACCATCAGTCAATCATTAAATTAGGGGTCTCGTTTGTTTCGCCTTGCGCCGGGCTGTGTTTATAGCCATCGGCCGCGGAATCAGACATCGTTGGGCGCTGGGTCAGCAATCGCCGGCGGGATTGCTCCGCCGTGGAGTGCTGCTCGGCCGCTCAGCCGCGTCGGGTTGGGGAAGAATCCCCAGCACCGTTGGATTCTCTAGTAACGGCTCGGATTAGAAGTAGAGAACCAATTCGGGAAAGTAAATCGGGTGCATCGATGGTTGATCCGATGGACGGTGTTGATTGTAATCCACGTAAAATCTAGGTCGTAGAATTAAATCTAACGCTCGCTATTGCATACCGCTTCAGTTATAGCGCGATCTAATCTGAGGCGTCCGTTGTGGATCGGACGGCTGATCGCGACCGATACCCCTTCAGCCTGCTCGTTTTGCGTATGAGACCCCGCCTTTCTGGGTATTCAACCCGCGGTCCATCGTGAGAGGGTTCTGTGTCTTAGGAATTTTATCCTCGAGCCCCCTGCACTTTCTAGAAAATGAGGCCCAGTCCAGAACATTATAAAACCCGAGAAATTAAATTATAAAAGGATTTTTAATAGGAAAATAATTGCTAGAACTTCAATAATTCATAGAAAATGCATATGAACCCCAAATTACTCCATTCCACTTTCTAAATTCTTGTAATTTAATTCTCTATCACCTAGTGTCTCTGTTTTATCATGACAACAGTAAGAAAATTAATCCCACACTTAATCCTATTTTAAACACATAAAACCTTTGGAAATCCATAACTTAAAATCTATAACTCCAAAAATTATGATTCCTGTTCCTAGAATTTTATTTTAATGTGTAGATTATTACTGTGTATTTTGTTTATATGTTTGGTGTAATGTTAATTTCTCTATATGCACTGTGCTTGTTTGTATTGGGGCGAGTAGAAGAGCCCGTGACCGAGGATCCTGGTGAGCAGCAGGTTGAAGTAGCTGAGCAGGAGCTCATTGAAGGCAAGTTGTGCCCTTGACCACTTTTTACCCAATAATGTTCCTTAATATCACTTATTCATGCATAGGTTAATTTTGATGGGACCCGATAGGTCACCCTAGATTGTTTATCTCATTACCTTGTTTACCCCTGATTCACTTGGGTAGTTTGCTATTGCTTTACCTGGTTTTGGGATAATCATTTATTACCTCTATGTTCCAATTCTGTTGTAATTCTATTTATGTTCATGTCAAGTTTATTAATGTTAATTGGAACATAGAGCTTAACTTGAGAACCACGTGCCACCACAAGGGTTTAATGGGACGCCCTTGGCTGACTAATTAGGAAAGCTAGTGGAAGACTACCTTACCCGAAAGGGGCAAGGGCAGTAGGGGAGTGGTCAGTGTAGGGAGGTCCTTGCTTGATTTTGCTGCGATGGCGGTCAGGCAAGAACCCTGCATTGGAACTTCCTATAAACTGTAGCGGGTTTTCGGAAGCTAGTGGAACTTTGTAAAGGCCTCGTAGTGTTGCCCTGCCGCGCTTCCTAGGTAGAGGTGTATGGGATTCGCGACCCCTTGGCAGATGGGTAACATGACTTGTGGGTAAAGGGTACAACCTCTGCAGAGTGTAAAACTGGTATACTAGCCGTGCTCGCGGTCATGAGCAGCTCAGGACTCTCTGATGTTTAAATTATGGAACTTAACTTCAATTTTGTCATATGCATTGCATGGGTTTATTATTAATTTTGTTCTATTACTTTATTTATGGTTTGGTATTTACTTACACTTAGTAATTGCTAATAAAATTGGGACCAACTATTAAAAGCAATGCTCAGCTTTAACCCCTATCATTGATTAGCCTTACACATCACATGAACTCACACCTTTGTGAGTTTATGTCCACTGGTTCCCCACAACTTGTTGAGCTATGATCATGTGTGAGCTCACCCTTGCTGTCTCACACCCCCCCCCTACAGGAGAAGAACAGGTGGTTCAGGAGGAGCCACAAGGCGAGGAGTATGATCTGATCTAGGTGGCGTTTCTCAGTTGACATTGGCGCCGACGATCCTTAGTTCGTTTTATCTTTATTATTTATTTTGTAATAAGTCTTCCGCTATGTAATAAATACTCTGATGTTTTATGACATTTATCTCTATACACTCTGTTATTATATATGTTGTCTTCTTGGCGCATGTATGAGATGCACCCGGCTTTGTCCTTTAAAACCGGGTGTGACAGAAGTGGTATCAGAGGAAATGTTGACTGTAGGACGAGACCTAGATAGAAATGAACAAAACCCTTACCTACTTATCTTATTCTGATTCATTCTATACTTACCTTACTCTGATTCTTTCTACACTTATCTTGATCTTGTCTCACCTTCTACCGTTCCACTCTGATCATTCTTACCTTTTCTACTCTGAGACAAGATGGATTTCTCACCTTGGAATCCTAGATTTATGATCTTTTTAAAAGATAGGAAGCCTAAGACCAAATTAAAACTATTTTCTTTAAAAAAAATGTTGGTTGATTGTTCTGATGATAAATGCTTGATTTGCTTCTTTGATTGATTGGAACGTTATAGTTGGGCATCTTAGCATGTACTACCATAAGGTAATGTATTAGCTTTAGTGGATAACACACTAATCTACTTAGCTAATAAATCCCCCGCAGTAACATTTCTCGTAATTACTCACCTTGTCTACAATTCTTCCTTTCTTACCCTGTATTTCTAACCCAGATGGACTACCCCTATAGTGTTAGAAGAGAGCACTATAGACGTGATCCTTGGTATGTCATAGTTAAGAAAGGCAAAGGCGGTATATACACTGTGCTAAGGGAACTGTAGAACTCACCAGTTCCAAAGGATAAAGATTTGAAGTTGAAGTTGCAGTAACTACCACCATTAGACTAGTGGCATTCCTAGTAGTTGAGAAGTTTGTGGGTGACAACATCCGGGTGGTTAGAGATTTTCCGGATGTCTTTCCAGAGGAGTTACCAGGGATGCCACCATATAGTGAAGTTGAGTTTGCCTTTGATCTCTTACCTGGGACTGCTCCTATTTCTAAATGGCCATACAGGATGTTCGTAGAAGAACTAAAGTAACTTTAGAAGCAATTAACAGAGTTACAAGAGGCTGGGTACATTTGTTCAAATTCTTCACCTTGTGGAGCGCTGGTTCTATTTGTACAGAAGAAAGAAGGATCGCAAGTGATGTGCGTGGATTATAAATCTCTCAACGATGTTACTGTGAAGAACAAGTATCCGTTACCCCGTATTGAGGATTTATTTGATCGGATGAGAGGTGCTAGAGTATTCTCAAAGATTGATCTCCGATCCGGTTACCATCAGATGAGGATTAGTCCATCGGATATTCCCAAGATGGCTTTCTCAACTCGATATGGATTATATGAGTTCACTGTTATGTCATTTGGACTAACCAATGCACCAGCTTATTTTATGAATTTGATGAATAAGGTGTTTATGGAGTATTTGGACAGTGTTGGGGGCCTTCGTCCTCCGAAGGTCCTCAAAAACATGATTTGACAATGTTTTCCAAGTGGATTATGTGAACAGGTATCTTCGGACTCAGAATTATGAACATGAAGTACGGTCAGGACGAAGCCTGAACCAGACGAAGGGGGATTAAAATGAAGGACGGGCTGATTACCAAGCTCCACGAAGGATGGTGCACAGCCGAAGCTGTGCGCAGGGAAGCTTCGTCGCGATAGCAGAGAGGGGAACCGACTTAAAGATGAAAAGACTACTTGGGCCTTGACAGATTTCCATAAGTCATTGGCAAATGTAATGGACATGAATGTAATTTTACGTGGGTTGCGTCCCGCGTCTATAAATAGATGAACAGTACTCCTGTACTGTTCACGCGGATCTGGCATTTACTTTTGCGTCATCCGTGTACTCTTGTCTTTCTGCAATCCGAAGGTACATTTGTAATTTGAAGTCATTTCTATTGATATACGATAATAAAGTAAAAATGACATGATAATAAAGTTTAAATGTTTATATTACTTTTAATGTTGCTCATAAGTCCTTCGTCATAACTTATCGCACTTACGAAGGTACATTATTTGTGACCTTCATCCGGAGTACATTATATCCTGAAGGGAAATAATGTTTCGAGGGACGAAGGACCTTATCATTTAACACTTTTTATGTTGCCTTGTTCTTAATCCGAAGCATTTGAGAACAAGTCCCCAACATTGGCGCCCACCTCCGGTGAACTCACTTCCATTTCGAGTTTTTCGAACACCTTCGGAAGCTATAGACCCTCGCTATGGCGCCGAAGAAAGCTTCAGCGACTGGGGCTGCAGCACTGCAACCGCTGGACCCCAACCAGGAGACCGTCTCTCTTCGGGAGGCCCGAAGCCAGAAGAGGAAGGCCGTCAGCCCGACGCTTCAGGAGGATGAACTAGACCAAGAGATCAGGGATATGGAGATGCTTCATCAACAGGTGCAGAGGAAAAAGGAAAAGATGGCCAGGCTAGCTGAGCTGCAAAGGCAGATAGACGAAGCTTCTGAAGAAGTCCGTCATCTTACCCACGATGAGCAGAACCGAAGGCCTCAACAAAAAGACCTTCATCAGGAGGGCTTCTTCAACGAAGATGACTGGTATGACAATTTCCATCATGGAAATTTTGTTTTTGATGATGCTTCTCCTCTGTCCGCTGAGCTGCAGGCTACACCTTGGCCTCCGTCCTATAAGCCACCCCAGCTTCCCATGTTCGATGGCCATTCAGACCCGAAGCAGTTCTTGATGAGTTACGAAGCAACAGTGTCTTCATATGGTGGCAATGCTGCAGTCATGGCAAAGTCTTTCGTTATGGCCGTCAGGAGTGTTGCTCAGACCTGGTATTCCTCCCTTCGACCAGGAACGATCACTTCATGGCAGAAGCTGAAGGATATGTTGTTAACCAGCTTTCAAGGATTTCAGACGAAGCCGGTCACTGCTCAAGCCTTGTTCCAGTGCACTCAGGATCATGAAGAATACCTTCAGGCGTATGTCAGAAGGTTCTTGCGTTTGAGGGCGCAAGCACCAACGGTGCCCAATGAAATTGTCATCGAAGCCATGATCAAGGGGCTTCGACCTGGACCTGCAGCTCAATACTTTGCTAGGAAGCCTCCTCAGACTCTGGAGAAGCTGCTCCAAAAGATAGACGAGTACATTCGTGCCGACAATGACTTTCGCCAAAGAAGGGAGGAGGCTTTCAGATTTTCTGAAATGACCAGGGGCTTCGGAGGAAGATTTTATCCGAGGCATGTCAGGTCCATCCACAACTCTACTCAAAATGATGATAAGGGGAGTCAGCAGAACAGACCGCAGAGCTCCTCACAGGCTTCGGGGCAACAGCAAACTTTCTTCCGGCCACCAGCTCCAAGAGGCAGAGGCGCCAGGGGCTTCGGCGGAAGATTTGGAGATCAACCAAGGAGGGTATTTTGCTTATTCTGTGGTGAAAACAAGGGCCATACCACCAGGATGTGCCATGTTACCATCCAGAAACAAAAGGAGCTAGCAGAAGCTGCAGCACAACAGGGCCAGCCGAAGCAGGTCATGCATACTGCTTCGTACCATCAGCCTTACATCCCGGAATACGTGGGCAACCACCCTGCAGTTTCCGTAGCTTCGGCGAGTCAACCTCAAGCTTTATGGCAACAGCCCCCGCCCCCACCTCCGCTGCAGCAAGGCCAACAGCCAGAAGGGAGCCAATATGTTCCGCACCAAAGGGATCTCAGAGAGCAATCTGAAGCTCGCACAGTCAATAGTACTGTGCCAGAGTCGAAGCACATTTATTGACAAATATCCTACTTTGATAGCAGTCTTTTCTGTTTAGTTCTATTTTCTGTGTAATAAAGAACATTTCAGTTTTTATGTAATAGTTTCGTGGTTGGTTATCAGGAAAACCTATTTTCTCCACAGGCTTAAGTTGCTGAAGCTTAAAAATTTGCGGTAACAAGGAGGACCTTCGAATCATTAAAAATCCTTCGAAGCAACAAAAAGTCGTTCTAAGGAACGCAGAGTAAGTTGCTGAAGTTACAAAAATCCGTTCCAAAGGGAGCGCAGTGTAAGTTTTTTGCTCCAAAGACGTTCCTAAGGGAATGCAGAGCATACAGCGAAAAGTCAACGCTGATACCGCCTAAGTAAAAGGCGAAGAAGCTCCAAAGACGTTCCTAAGGGAATGCAGAGCTTACAGCGAAAAGTCAACGCTGATACCGTCTAAGTAAAAGGCGAAGAAGCTCCAAAGACGTTCCTAAGGGAATGCAGAGCTTACAAAGATATTTTGTGTGTATCTTCGGAACAAACGTCATTTGCATAACATAACATCATCACATCATTTTGCATAGCATAAGCATCATACATCATGTTTCATATGGCAAAAGAAGGGGACACAGTATCAACCTTCGAAAGGACGCTTTGAGAAAGTGAAAATTGTGTAAAGTCACGAGGGAATACAATGATAATCTTCGGAATACAGCTTCGGAGAATGTTTTCACAAAGCATGGACGTGCTTCATCAGAGTAATATCGAAATTGCACAGCTTCGGAGAATGTCTTCTTCACGAAGCATGAAAAGAAGGGAAGGTGTTTTTTCGCCGAAGGCTCAAAAATGGTATGTATGTAGAATTTCATGCATCGTAAAGAATTGAATAATGAAAAGAGACTTGTATATTACATTCAAATGTACAAAATATTACATAGATCACACTTCAAATGTTTTTTCTAATAACACCTAGTCTTCTCTTAATACTACTTCGGCAGCCTCATTTAGAAGTTGTTCAACAACTTTATCCATGATAGCTTCGGCCATTTGTTTGATCTCGTCATCCTCTTTTGTGTGAGGGTCAACAGACGATCCAGCAGGTTCTGAGGGAAGAGAATATTTTTGCATTACTATTACAAACCGCGAGCAAAGTTTGAAATAAAAATTACAACACAATAAGAGCGACTAATTAGTACCTATTTGCCCTTCGGCAACTTCTGTCACTTTCCTAGCATCATGGATGCCTTTTTCACTCCTTTGAATAATTTCTTGCGCCATTTCTTGGCCGCCGTTGTCCCAGACATCAGTAAAGAATTTGCCACCAACCATGCTTGCTTCGGCCGAGGGGTCTTTGATGTCTTCGGAGGATAAGGCAGCTTCGAACTGAGCTAAAGATTTTACATGTTCACAACCTTTCTTCTCCAAGACAGTAGCAACTCCTCTGGCGCCCGAAAAAGCGCAGATGTCACCGCGGCTACTCAGGATTTCCTCGAAGGCCTCTGCTTCATGACTGATCCATTCCATTGGACCTTCGGGATTGCCTCTTGAGAAATTCTCTTCACTGGAAAATGCGCCCACGCTGGCGAAGCTGGTCTTTATCTTCTTTACGCATTCCATGGATTTTTCGTAGCATCTTTTCTTAGAAGACCGAAGCTCTTCCACGGTTGCTTCCAAATGATCAGCCCATTGGTCGCTACATTCACGTCTTGTTTCTTCAAGTATGCGTTCTTCTTTCGCCCGGGCCAATTGCTTCTGAAGATCTTTAATTTCGCGTCTGTGAGCTTCGGCCTGAATCTTTGCAGCAGCTTCGTCCTTTTTTATCTTGTCTACTAATGTAAGCAGAATTTTATCTTTTTCTAGAGCTTCGTTTCTCAGTTTAATAACTTCTGATCGTAAATTGTTGAACGCAATTTCGTAGCTCTCATCTTCGGCACTCTTTTGTGCTCTTAATGCGTTGCTTAGGATTAAACCCTATACAAAAAAGAATCCATATAAGAATAAAGGAATGAATTACGTATTGTAAAATTTTTTCAAACGTCTAATTCCCATACCTTCAGGCTATTATATGCAAGACTATCCGCGAGATCTTCCTTCGTCATAGCGCATAGTCCAGCTTCAAGCTTTGGAAACCCCATACTCCTAGCCATCTCCCGGCAGACAGATAATTCTTTGTTGTCAGGGAGACAGTATAGGAAGTCATCTTCGTTTGTCCCATTGAACACCACTGCTCCCTTCGGATATTTTAACTCTCTGGCATAGTGATTGGCTTCATAAATCTCTTCTTCAGATAATTTCTTCCCCGAAGCATGTCGCACGATGTAATCACATATGTTGGAAGGAGCTTCGGGGGCGGCAGTGTCAATTTCTTCAACCAAATTTGGTTCTGATATTTTTGTTTCCAAAGATTGTTCCTTGGTGGGCTCTGAAGGCCCAGCTTCAGCTTCAGGTTGTTGCTTCGAAGCTTCAGCAACTACAGCTTCGGTAGACACTTCAGCAACTTCAATAGTCTTCTTTGGAGTTGTGCTTGAAGACTTAATTGTCTCCAAAACATCTAGCACGTTCACCATTCTTTTTCTTTTCGGGGTCACCGACGGGCCCTTTTGATTTTTTATTGTTTCGACATTTGCTGAAGGACTTAAGATTTCTGATATTTTTGGCTCTTCAATCTTCGGCACTGGAGCTGGTTCTGTAGCTTCAGAGGCCAAAGAGACTTCACCAATAAATTCTGGCACTGTGGCCGGCTCAATAAAACGCGCTCGGTGGGTGAGCACCTTTATCTTTTTCCTTTGCGGCGCTGGCTCGTTAGTGGCACTCGTGGTAGCTTCTGCCGCAGGAGAAGTATTTTTTCTTTTGCGACCCGACACCGGAAAGTGATAGTCAGGGTAGACAAACCCGACTGCGTCAAATACCCGGTTGAGCCTTTTCTTCTTTCGGCCTCCGAAGGCTGCTGATAACGCAGTGTTTTCGGCCTTCGAGTACACCCCAAGCAGTTCGTCACTTAATGTTTCAATGTTTTTCAACCAGTCGTCATCAGGTTCAACAAATTTATCCCCGTATTTGAATGTGTATTTCAGTCTGACCAGTCCGCCTTCGTCGGACTCTTTGATGGTCTCCTTCGGCATTTCCCACTTTCCTGCAAGTGGCCACACCCTGAAGGCAATATGTTCTTGAATCAAGTCCCTTGTCCCAATAAAAGAGCAGACTACGCCGAAGGCTCTTTGGCATTCCTCGGCTGCTTCATCCATTTCAACCTTCGGCCTTCGAAGTCCGAAGCGTTGCCAGATGGGGCGCATAATGATACTCTTGACATCTTCTTGCGCTGTTAAGTCATTCTTTACATAGAACCATTCAGTCATCCAGGCTCCGGGCCACCTCTTCCGAAAGGTTGGCACAGGGCGGCTTGACCCGGAGCGGGCACCGAAGCTGTAACACCCAAAGTTGTTGTGATATTGTTCTTTCCCCCAGGGCTTCGTCTCATATAACAACTCATGAATGTTGCAAAAGCTTTTAGCATTTGGTTCTAAACCTTGGCTTCTCGCAGCCCAGACAAACATCCCCATTCTTATGATAGCTTCGGGAGTAATTTGATGAAGGTAGACTTGAAATGTCTTCAGGACTTCAACAACAAAGTTGCTTAGGGGGAATCGAAGCCTAGCCTTGAGAAAGCTTCGGAAGATTACGACTTCATCTTCTTCGGGGGTGGGAGAAGTCTTTTCTCCAGCATCAACCCTCACAATAGATATATCTCGAAAATACCTCCCCCTCATATTATCAATATGATTCTGCTTAATAGTGGTTTTCCCGAAAACCGTGTGACTTGGCCACCATGGTCGATCTTCGGACTCTTCCCCACCACTTTCTACATCATAACTGTCGCTGTCACCAGTATCTTCGGACAAACCTTCAAGAATCTCCTTGGTGATTTTCTCCGTATTGGTTTCCGCCATCGCTATAAGGAACCCCAAGTTCTTCTCTTCGTCGAGACTCAGCTTCGTCTCAGCAGGGATCTTCTTACCTTCAGACATCTTCGGAAACGCTAAAAAACTATTTTCAAGGCTGAAGCTTCAAAATCAAAAAGATCAGCAAATCTTAGTGCACAAGAGCTAAAAATTTAGTGGGCCGAAGCAGATGACAAGTGTGCGTACCAAATAAGTTTGCGGTATGATCTTATTTATACCCCCAGGGCGTTGAAAATTGAAAGACCCCGCTTGTCAGTGAATGTTGCTATTCTAGCAAAGGGAAGGTGTTTTTTCGGACCTTCGGCTCAAGGCCTTCGTCCATATCGCAATCTGAATTTATCATTAACAAATTAATATTGCGAGGGGCTACTGTTGGGGGCCTTCGTCCTCCGAAGGTCCTCAAAAAGATGATTTGACAATGTTTTCCAAGTGGATTATGTGAACAGGTATCTTCGGACTCAGAATTATGAACATGAAGTACGGTCAGGACGAAGCCTGAACCAGACGAAGGGGGATTAAAATGAAGGACGGGCTGATTACCAAGCTCCACGAAGGATGGTGCACAGCCGAAGCTGTGCGCAGGGAAGCTTCGTCGCGATAGCAGAGAGGGGAACCGACTTAAAGATGAAAAGACTACTTGGGCCTTGACAGATTTCCATAAGTCATTGGCAAATGTAATGGACATGAATGTAATTTTACATGGGTTGCGTCCCGCGTCTATAAATAGATGAACAGTACTCCCGTACTGTTCACGCGGATCTGGCATTTACTTTTGCGTCATCCGTGTACTCTTGTCTTTCTGCAATCCGAAGGTACATTTGTAATTTGAAGTCATTTCTATTGATATACGATAATAAAGTAAAAATGACATGATAATAAAGTTTAAATGTTTATATTACTTTTAATGTTGCTCATAAGTCCTTCGTCATAACTTATCGCACTTACGAAGGTACATTATTTGTGACCTTCGTCCGGAGTACATTATATCCTGAAGGGAAATAATGTTTTGAGGGACGAAGGACCTTATCATTTAACACTTTTTATGTTGCCTTGTTCTTAATCCGAAGCATTTGAGAACAAGTCCCCAACAGACAGATTCGTCGTGGTATTCATCGACGATATTCTTATCTATTCCAAGAGTGATAGTGATCATGAGGAACATCTGAGATTGGTGCTACAGAAGCTACGAGATAACCAGCTATATGCCAAGTTCAGCAAGTGCGAGTTTTGGATTGGCGAGGTGCCATTTCTTGGTCATATTATTTCTAATGGAGGAATATCAGTGGATCCTGCTAAAGTTAAGGAGATAATGGAGTGGAGGGTACCCACTACAGTTACTGAGATTCGGAGTTTCTTGGGATTAGCAGGCTACTATCGGAGATTTATTGAAGGATTTTCTAAGATTGCCAAACCTATGACTTCGCTTTTGGAGAAAGGAAAAGAATTTAAGTGGGATGAGAAGTGTCAAGACAGCTTTGATCAATTGAAGAAGAGGTTGATGTCGCCACCAGTATTGGTTATGCCAGACCTAAAGAAAGGATTTGATATCTATTGTGATGCATGTGGCCAAGGCTTAGGATGTGTGCTCATGCAAGAAGGACATGTGATCGCTTATGCTTCTCGTCAGTTACGGAAACATGAAGTGAACTACCCCACTCATGACTTGGAATTGGCAGCCGTTGTGCATGCACTTAAGATTTGGAGACATTACATTATGGGGACCAAGTGTCAAGTATATACGGATCATAAGAGTCTGAAGTATATATTCACTCAGAAGGATCTCAACCTTAGGCAACGCCGTTGGTTGGAGCTTATTAAGGATTATGATTTGGAGATTCACTATCACCCGGGCAAGGAAAATTTGGTTGCAGATGCCTTGAGTCGAAAGAAGCATGTTCATTCAGTTATTGTTGCCCAGCTACCTGATGAGATTGTTGAGGATTTCAGGAGACTTAACCTGGGGATTGTTGCTCATACTGAAGGAGTTACTATTGATGTGGAACCTACTTTTGAGCAAGAGATCCGCAAAGGACAAATTGGTGATGCTAAAATAAAAGAGATCAAGGATCTAATTACTGAAGGTCGAGTTCCGGAATTTATGGAAGATGAGCAAGACACTGTATGGTTCAAGGACAGGGTGTGTTCCTAATATTGAAAGCCTTCGTAAGACTATTTTAAAGGAGGCCCATGACTCAGATTATTCTGTTCGTCCTGGTAGTACCAAGATGTATCAGGATTTGAAGCGGAAGTATTGGTGGTATGGATTGAAGAGAGATGTGGCTGCACATGTGGTTATGTACGATGTGTGTCAAAGAGTGAAGGCTGAACACCAGAGGTCAGCTGGACTATAGCATCCACTGAAGATACCCAAGTGGAAGTGGGAAGAGATTGGTAAGGACTTCATTACTGGATTGCCTCGCATCTCGAAAGGATATGATTCTATATGGGTTATTGTGGATAGACTGACCAAAGTGGCTCATTTCATTCTGGTCAAGACTACTTATAAGGGATCTCAATTGGTAGGGTTATATATAGCTCGGATTGTGTCTCAACATGGTGTACCGAAGAAGATCATTTTGGATAGAGGATAACAGTTTACTCCAGGTTTTGGAGAAGCTTTCATGAGAATATGAGTACAAAGTTGAATTTTAGTACAGCTTATCACCCTCAAACTGATGGACAGACTGAAAGGACTAATCAAGTATTGGAAGACATGTGGAGAGCTTGTGCCCTTCAGCATGGTAGTAGTTGGGACAAGAATCTACCTTGTGCTGAGTTCTCATATAATAATAGTTACCAGGCCAGTCTAGAGAGGTCACTGTTCGAGACTCTGTATGACAGGAAATGCAGGACTCCTCTATTTTGGACCAGACTAGAGGAAGACAGTTCTTTGGACCTGAACTTATTCAAGAGGCAAAAAAAATAAGTTTGTATAATTCGAGAGAATTTGAGGGTGGCTCAAACCAGGCAAAAGAGCTATGCTGATAATAGAAGAAGACCACTGGAATTTGAAGAAGGAGATTATGTGTATCTCAAGGTGTCACCACTTCGTGGAATGAGGAGATTCAAAGTTAAGGGCAAATTGTCCCCTCGCTATATTGGACCATTCTTGATCTTTAGGCGAGTTGGGGAGATGGCATACCAACTCGAGTTACCGGATAGTCTATCGGATGTGCATAACATGTTCCATGTATCTCAACTAAAGAAGTGCCTCCTTGTTCCCGAGGAACAGTTACCAATGGAAGAGCTCAGTGTTCAAGGTGATTTGACTTACACGGAGTACCCGATTAAGATTTTGGATACTTTGACTCGAGTTACAAGAAATAAGGTGATAAAGATGTGCAAAGTCCAATGGGGTCACCATGGTGAAGATGAAGCAACGTGGGAGAGAGAAGAAGAGCTTCGTATAGATTTTCCTCACCTTTTTCCTAGATCTTCTTAAATCTCGAGGACCAGATTATTTTTAAGGGGGTAGGATTTGTAACACTCAAGTTGTATACAAAGAATAATAGAGAGGTCTCCTCAATTTCCTGTGCCTCATTTGCATCATAAAAAGAGCATACGCAAAATTTAGAGATGAATTAAAACAAATGATAATAATAATAATAATAATATGCCTCATGTTGGAGTTATATGTTTGTGCATTAATAAAATAATAAGGGTAATAAGATAATAATTACTAGAAGTTGAATTAAACCCTAGATTGAAACTTTAGGGTTTTCAAAGATGAGAAGAAGAGGAGTGATACAAGAATATAAATAATGTAATTATACTTCTAAAAAAATTGGTATTTCTCATTTCACAATAAGATTTGAGAATAAATTTGGCACAAGTTTGAATTCAAATTTGAAATTTAAATTTAACTTGGAAATGGAGCAAAGAAAATTGGAGCATGAAATGCAAAAGAAAAGAATAAAATGAAACTAACCTAACTGGGCCGGCTGCTACTAATTCGGCCCACCTACAAATTCCCCCGCGCGGCCCAGATAGCTCCTCCACCGTGCGCAGTGAGGCTCGCTGCTGCGCGGGCCCCCTCTGTCAGTCGCAACGAGGCGCCACCTCCCTCAATGAACCGCGCGCTGGCATCTCTGCTTGTGGGTCCCACTCGTCAGTCCTCTCCCACCTTCAACCTTCAGCACCAAAATCGTCGCGTGGAATCCCTGGGGTATTCGCGTCAACAAACACCGCGTCCCGGCCGGATCGAGCGGATCTCCGTGCGGGCTTCTCGGGGTCCCTGGCGATTCTCTCTTCTCCTCTTTGGACTCTCTCCAGGGTATAAAACACCACCGTGTCGCGCCGCCATTAAAGCCTAGAATCGAAACTACGCGCCGCCGCACCACCATCCCCTGACCACGACAGAAACCGGTGTGATAGGATCGTCTGGTGTTTGTCGTATCACCCCGGGGGCGCCGGTAGGATTTCTTGGGTCGGAACGTCAACTGGGATCGAGAAATTTCTTACCAGAGGTTGGGCATCACCTCGACTCCGCCCCGCGCGGAGGATTGGCTTCATCGCCGCACCACCGCTGGTATGATCATGTATGTCATCTTCGTTGACCACTCCTTGAAATGTAGCATGCCGCGGGGCTGGGAATTAGACCACAGCGGGTTCTAGAATTGCTCGCCGGTGCTCTCTGGTTCCGTGGCGCTGCGTCGCGCGTGGGCAGGATAGAACCATCAGTCAATCATTAAATTGGGGGTCTCGTTTGATTCGCCTTGCGCCGGGCTGTGTTTATAGCCATCGGCCGCGGAATCAGACATCGTTGGGCGCTGGGTCAGCAATCGCCGGCGGGATTGCTCCGCCGTGGAGTGCTGCTCGGCCGCTCAGCCGCGTTGGGTTGGGGAAGAATCCCCAGCACCGTTGGATTCTCTAGTAACGGCTCGGATTAGAAGTAGAGAACCAGTTCGGGAAAGTAAATCGGGTGCATCGATGGTTGATCCGATGGACGGCGTTGATTGTAATCCACGTAAAATCTAGGTCGTAGAATTAAATCTAACGCTCGCTATTGCATACCGCTTCAGTTATAGCGCGATCTAATCTGAGGCGTCCGTTGTGGATCGGACGGCTGATCGCGACCGATACCCCTTCAGCCTGCTCGTTTTGCGTATGAGACCCCGCCTTTCTGGGTATTCAACCCGCGGTCCATCGTGAGAGGGTTCTGTGTCTTAGGAATTTTATCCCCGAGCCCCCTGCACTTTCTAGAAAATGAGGCCCAGTCCAGAACATTATAAAACCCGAGAAATTAAATTATAAAAGGATTTTTAATAGGAAAATAATTGCTAGAACTTCAATAATTCATAGAAAATGCATATGAACCCCAAATTACTCCATTCCACTTTCTAAATTCTTGTAATTTAATTCTCTATCACCTAGTGTCTCTGTTTTATCATGACAACAGTAAGAAAATTAATCCCACACTTAATCCTATTTTAAACACATAAAACCTTTGGAAATCCATAACTTAAAATCTATAACTCCAAAAATTATGATTCCTGTTCCTAGAATTTTATTTTAATGTGTAGATTATTACTGTGTATTTTGTTTATATGTTTGGTGTAATGTTAATTTCTCTATATGCACTGTGCTTGTTTGTATTGGGGCGAGTAGAAGAGCCCGTGACCGAGGATCCTGGTGAGCAGCAGGTTGAAGTAGCTGAGCAGGAGCTCATTGAAGGCAAGTTGTGCCCTTGACCACTTTTTACCCAATAATGTTCCTTAATATCACTTATTCATGCATAGGTTAATTTTGATGGGACCCGATAGGTCACCCTAGATTGTTTATCTCATTACCTTGTTTACCCCTGATTCACTTGGGTAGTTTGCTATTGCTTTACCTGGTTTTGGGATAATCATTTATTACCTCTATGTTCCAATTCTGTTGTAATTCTATTTATGTTCATGTCAAGTTTATTAATGTTAATTGGAACATAGAGCTTAACTTGAGAACCACGTGCCACCACAAGGGTTTAATGGGACGCCCTTGGCTGACTAATTAGGAAAGCTAGTGGAAGACTACCTTACCCGAAAGGGGCAAGGGCAGTAGGGGAGTGGTCAGTGTAGGGAGGTCCTTGCTTGATTTTGCTGCGATGGCGGTCAGGCAAGAACCCTGCATTGGAACTTCCTATAAACTGTAGCGGGTTTTCGGAAGCTAGTGGAACTTTGTAAAGGCCTCGTAGTGTTGCCCTGCCGCGCTTCCTAGGTAGAGGTGTATGGGATTCGCGACCCCTTGGCAGATGGGTAACATGACTTGTGGGTAAAGGGTACAACCTCTGCAGAGTGTAAAACTGGTATACTAGCCGTGCTCGCGGTCATGAGCAGCTCAGGACTCTCTGATGTTTAAATTATGGAACTTAACTTCAATTTTGTCATATGCATTGCATGGGTTTATTATTAATTTTGTTCTATTACTTTATTTATGGTTTGGTATTTACTTACACTTAGTAATTGCTAATAAAATTGGGACCAACTATTAAAAGCAATGCTCAGCTTTAACCCCTATCATTGATTAGCCTTACACATCACATGAACTCACACCTTTGTGAGTTTATGTCCACTGGTTCCCCACAACTTGTTGAGCTATGATCATGTGTGAGCTCACCCTTGCTGTCTCACACCCCCCCCCACAGGAGAAGAACAGGTGGTTCAGGAGGAGCCACAAGGCGAGGAGTATGATCTGATCTAGGTGGCGTTTCTCAGTTGACATTGGCGCCGACGATCCTTAGTTCGTTTTATCTTTATTATTTTATTTTGTAATAAGTCTTCCGCTATGTAATAAATACTCTGATGTTTTATGACATTTATCTCTGTACACTCTGTTATTATATATGTTGTCTTCTTGGCGCATGTATGAGATGCACCCGGCTTTGTCCTTTAAAACCGGGTGTGACAATCAATCACCAAAAAGGGGGAGATTGAAAGGGAATTAGGCTTACACCTATTTCCTAATTGATTTTGGTGGTTGAATTGCCCAACACAAATAATTAGACTAACTAGTTTGCTCTAGTCTATAAGTTCTACAGGTGCCAAAGGTTCACAATAAGTCAATAAAAAGACCAAGAATGGGTTCAAACAAAGAGAGCAAGGGACAACCGGAGGCTGCCCTGGTCGGGCACACCGGACTGTCCGGTATGCCACCGGACAGTGTCCGGTGCACCAGGGAACTCAACGCCAAACTCTTCACCTTCGGGAATTTTCAGAGGAGCTCCGCTATAATTCACCGGACTGTCCGGTGCACCACTGGACAGTGTCCGGTGCCCCAAGGGAGAGCAACTCTGAACTCGCCAGCTTCAAGAATCCGCTCCGCTATAATTCACCGGACTGTCCGGTGAGTCACCGAACAGTGTCCGGTGCACACCGGATTGTTCGGTGTGACAGCGGAGCAACGGCTACTTCGAGTGCAACGGTCGTCTGCAACGCATTAAATGCGCGCCTGCGTGCGCAGAGGAGCAGAGCACGCGCGGGTGGCACACCGGACAGCCTACAGGGCCTGTCCGGTGCACCACCGGACAGCCAGGCGAGCCCACAAGACAGAGCTCCAACGGTCGAACCCCAACGGTCTGCTGACGTGGCTGGCGCACCGGACAGTGTCCGGTGGCGCACCGGACTGTCCGGTGCGCCATGCGACAGAAGCCTCCACCAACGGTCAAGTTTGGTGGTTGGGGCTATAAATACCCCAACCACCCCCACATTCAAGGCATCCAAGTTTTCCACCTTCCAACTACTTACAAGAGCTCTAGCATTCAATTCTAGACACACCAAAGAGATTAAATCCTCTCCAAATTCCACTCAAAGCCTTGGTGATTAGAGAGAGTGATTGTTGTGTTCATTTGAGCTCTTGCGCTTGGATTGCTTCTTTTTCTCATTCTTTCTTGTGATCAATCTCAATTGTAATCAAGGCAAGGGACACCAATTGTGTGGTGGTCCTTGCGGGGAAGTTTGGTTCCCGGTTGATTGAGAAGAGAAGCTCACTCGGTCTGAGGGACCGTTTGAGAGAGGGAAAGGGTTGAAAGAGACCCGGTCTTTGTGACCACCTCAACGGGGAGTAGGTTTGAGAGAACCGAACCTCGGTAAAACAAATCCTTGTGTCTCACTTCTTTATTCGCTTGCAATTTGTTTTTACGCCTTCTCTCGTACTCGCATTATATTTCTAACTCTAACCCGGCTTGTAGTTGTGATTAACTTTGTAAATTTCAGTTTCGCCCTATTCACCCCCTCTAGGCGACTTTCATTCTGTCATCTTCTGAAGCCAACGTTTGGCGAGGTTGACACTCATGGTCGTTGTGGTCTTGTGGTTGTTAATGAAATGGAAATAGGGTCAAACCTTTTCCTAAATGATTTTGGTGGTTGAATTGCCCAACACAAATAATTGGACTAACTAGTTTGCTCTAGAATAAATGTTCTACAGGTGCCAAAGGTTCACATCAAACCAATACAAAGATAAAAGAAAGGGGTCAAAAGATCGGGGCAAAGGAAACCAAAGTGCTCCCTGGTCTGGCGCACCAGACTGTCCGGTGTGCCACCGGACAGTGTCCGGTGCACCAGGGAGGATCGACCTCAAACTCTTCAGCTTTGGGTTTCTCAGGCGCAGCTCCGCTATAATTCACTGGACTGTCCGGTGGGCCACCGGACTGTCCGGTGTGCCAGCGGAGCAACGGCTAATTGCACGCAACGGTCGACTCTGACAGCGAACAGTGTAGCACAGTGAACGCGGCAGAAGTCAGAGCAGTTTTTCAGAGGGGCACCGGACTATCCGGTGTCCCACCGAACTGTTCGGTGCCACATGAGGACAAAGCCTCCAACGGTCGACCAGCTCCAAGCCCTAACGTCTGGATGACGTGGCGGCGCACCGGACACTGTCCGGTGGCGCACCGGACTGTCCGGTACGCCCATCCCCAGCAGTCTTCTCCAACAGCTACATTTTGGATGGTGGCTATAAATACCACCCCAACCGGTCACTTCAATGTGTGGGAGCCCAAGCAACACTCCAAGTCATCTAGTTGACATATTCAAGTCTTCCCAGCCACATATATTCATTGATCCATCCTATACACAAGATTTAGACCACTACAACCCACACAAGTGCCACAAAAGCGAGAGCAAGCAAAAGAAAGCCTCTTGTGTGATTTAGCTCTAGTGCCTTGTGAGATTCATTGAGAGATAGTGTGTGTTACATCTTTGTGTTCATTTGCGTGTGGAGTTTTGACTCCCATTGAACTTTCTCCAAAGTTTTGGAGGCTTGTAAAAGCTAGCAAGAGACACCAAAGAGTGTGGTGATCCTTGCAGGGTCTTAAGTGATCCTTGAGAAGAAGAAGAGCTCGCCGGTCTTTGGTGATCGGTGGAGAGAGGGAAAGGGTTGAAAGAGACCCGTCCTTAGTGGATTCCTCAACGGGGACTAGGCCTTCGAGGGCCGAACCTTGGTAAAACAAATCACCCGTGTCTCGTGTGCTTATTGCTTGTGATTTGTTTGTTCTTTCCCTTTCTAAGTTTTTCTTGCACTATTCGTTGCTAATATTATTTGGTGTTGCTTTAAGTTAAATTATCATTTAGTTAAGCAACACATTGCAAGAAAGATCTTGCGTCATTGCTCTTCTTATCTAAGCCCCGTTGCTTTATTCTCATAGACCTATTAATTGTATTGTTTTATCAATTCCGCATTATTTGAGAGCAATACTCTTTACAAGCAAGGACTTAGTTTTTATACTCCGATAATTGTATATCTTGTTCTAACCACTAATCAAGGGATCTAGTTGGGGGATAAAGTTTTAATTTTCAGGTTTCGCCTATTCACCCCCCCCTCTAGGCGACTTTCAATTGGTATCAGAACTAGGCACTTCATCTTGAGTCTAACAACTCGAAGTGATGGCTCGTAGAAGATCCCAAAAGAACAAGAAGACCCAGGAGAACAAGGAGGTAACTCTTGAGATATTACTTTCCGATTGTTCTAATTATGATTCATGGTCTACTAGGGTGATAAATGCTTTTAGAACGGTAGATCCACAATTAGAACAAATTTTAGACAAGAGTATTATTCCTCCTAGTTATGATAGGAAAAATGCTTCCGAGGAAGATCAAAGATGTATACGCTTAAACTACCTAGCTTATGACATCTTAAGTAATTCTCTTAGCAAAGAAGATTATCATGCCTTCATAATAAATTATAATGAATCTATTCGTGATGCGCATGATATTTGGACTTGAATTAAAAGCAAATTTGATAAGTCCAAACATGATAGTTCATTTTGTGCTTCTACTTCCTTTGGTCTTTGTGATATTAACCCTTGCAAGGAAGAAGAAGAAAATGAACGATGGAGACCAAACGATGAATCCACCTCTCCAAAAGGTTTGTCTTCCCATTTCGATTTCCACATATGTTGTGTGGCTAATGAAAATGATAGCGGAAGCACAAATGAGGATGAGGAGGAAGAAAGAAGCTTCATGCAACTCTACGCTCGCCTAAGCCAAGAAGATAAGGCGGTCATGCTCAAACTTCTAGAAAGAGCGAGAGAGCAAAGCGAAGCTCGTCAAAGGCTAGAAAATATTCTCTCCATGAAAATGTAATGCTTTGACGAGTTGACTAAAGAACATGAGGAGCTAAATAGCTCTCATGTTGATTTGGTCCAAAGGTATGAAACTATTTCAATTGAGCAAGATAACGGTTTACATTGTATCGCTCAATTGGTAAATAGGAATGCCTTGCTTAAGGACCAAGTAGAAAAGCTAAAAGATGAAAATCTAGCTTTTCAAGAAAAATATGATATGCTTCTATGTTCTCATGAAAATCTTATGGATGATCATATCATATTGAAATTGGCTCATGAGGTTGTGATAGAAAACTTAAAATCCCAACAACCTCACTCATGCACATGCATTCAAATTGAAACTACATTATCATGTGCTAATGCTTGTTGTGCGTCGACAAGCAAATCTCCCTTTGAGCTAGAATTTGCAGGAACAAAAGATGATACATATCAAAAGCTCAAAGAAGAAAATGAGAGGCTAAAGATGAGCTTGACACAAATAAAAGGGAAGTGCATTGCTCAACCTTCTCAAGATAACCGTGATCACATGGTGAAGAAGCTTGAGACGGGAACAACCGAGGCATGCACTAAATCCCTTGAAGAAAATGTCAAGGACTTGAGGATTGCCAAAAGGAAGGAACAAAAGAAGAAAATCAATACCTCTTCCAAAAGCCTCAACCACGCCTCCATAAAAGGTAACATCCAAGGTAATAATCAAGTCACACTTCACACTAAGAAAAATAAGAAGTGTAGTGAATGCTTTGAAAAGGGGCACTCGTTTAGGTCATGTCCCTATATTAAAAATGACTTGATTATTAACAAGGATGATAAACTTTGTTTTAAATGCTCCAAGAAGGGACACTTATTTAGATCTTGTCCTCATTTAAAACAAAAAGGCATAATGTTAGAAAAGAAAATATTCACTAACCATGTAGCAAGCAAGAAACAAGGAAGGAAGAAATCTTCAAGGCTTGAAGATCGCCTATGCTACATATGCCGAAAGAAGGGACATCAATGCAAAGATTGTCCCATTGGTAACAATCTCACTCCTAGCTTGTCAATTAATTCTCATGTAACTAGGCAACCCAAAATTGCAACTTGTGCTAGAAAGGTAATGAGTTTACCTAGTACTAACACAAAGGACGTTTGGGTTCCTAGATCTTTGCTGACTAACCTCGATGGACCCATCAAGAGATGGGTACCAAAATATGCTTGACAAGCTGTGCAGGAAAAGGAGATGATATGAAGCTTTGGGGTGCTTGAGAGAGTCCATTCAATACTTATTAACTCAAGCTAACAATCTTCAATAATCTATATATCCAAGGTTGACCCAAAGTTATTTCAATTTATTATATCTAAAACTCATATCATCTCGGGGAAGATATTGATGTTGTAGGAAGTAAAGAATTATCCTGTGCGGAGAAATCAAGGCCTACAACATGGAGGAAAGTCAAAGGATGGTAACATCTATGCTTTTAAGTGCAAGTATTTTAAATTATCGTTTCTTGTGTGTCTTGTGTAGTCACATAGAAAAAGAAGCACTTCAAATGTATTTAAAATTATGTCACCATTCTTTGAAGAAATTTTCTCTCATATGGTAGATTGCATACTCATCATTTCTATTCTATGGCAATCTACATGCTTTAAATTATTGCAAAAACCTCATGGCATGTTTTTTTTCGCTAGTCATTATATTATTGCCATGATTCTAGAGAGATGTTCCATGTTCTTAAAAGGAATAAGGTGTCATGTAAGGAATTCAAATCCTTAGGACACTTACAAAAGGAAAATTCTCTCTATAACTAGAATAGTGAGACTAATGCTTTTATCTAAGTATCCTAAGTAGTCTCACTTGTAGAGAATAAGTTTCTCTTTGGAAATGCGTAATCTAACATAAAAAGAAAAATCAATCCAATAATTTATGATGTATTTCTACTTGCTTAAGTTGGATATGATTCTTCTACATTCATCGCTCTCCATGTTATGAACTAGAGTTATTCCATAATCTTAAGAAATTATTTATGCTTGTTTTATGAGTTAAAATTGAGCATAACATCATCTATAGGACAATATAGTTCATGCTATGAAGTTTTCGTGTTTTAGTAATCTATCTTTTCATTCCTTTTCTAAAATGATTACAAAAATGGAAACTAGTGCTTGTGTTACTAACAACGTATCTCTTGAGCTTACTTATGAATATCTATAAAAGAGAAAGTGCACAAGCTTCAAGGGTTGCTCTTCACCCAAAGGAAAAAAGGTAAAAGCAAAGGTATGAGAACTCTTTTCCCATCATTAGTTATTTACTCTAAATTATGATATTCTATCCATGTGAAGAATAGATTCTTTATTGGACTTAAATTAACTAGGTGTGCATTCAATCTTATTCTGATAAATGCGCTTGTCCATTAAAATCCAATTCATGCCTTTGATATATATATATATATATATATGTTCTCATATTGATTTGCTTCTAAGTAATGATTACTAAATTCAATATGAAGAAGTAAAATTCCAATGATTGATCAAAATGTTTAAAAGGTGCATATTCCTCTTTCTCAATGAAATGCACTAATGTTAAGGATTTTACTTCATGTATATGAGAATTATGGATGATGAATTGTGTTTATTTCCTATCTAAAGAAATCATCCTTCATTATATACTCCCTTGTGCTATTAACATTTTTCTTGAGTATTTTCAATAAGTTTAGAAGGAAAAAGAAGTCACTGCAAAGGGAGGACTCTCAAATGAAAGAGGAGGATATCAAGAACAACACCACCTACTTCTACAAAACAATCAATGTTGTGGTTGTGAGTACTCTAAATCATTTTCATTGTGAGATTATCAGGCATAAGGTGTTTATTGCAAATCTTATAAGCCTTGATCAAGATGTATAATGCTTCTCCCTACACGTCTCTAAAATGAATGCATCTATTCATCTCATTCAAATTCTTGATGCATATCTTTAGGGGGAGTCTGTTTCTATATCTTGATCATGTTGAGACTAACACTTTATCTTAGTAATCTCATTTAGTATCAAGTATGAGAATAAGATTCTCTTGAAGTATGCTACTACAAATCAATCCATCTTGTTAGAATAATGTCATCTTTATAAAGGATTGTTGCTTTCATTGCTAAAGTAACATATTTACTGGATTCTCCTTTTCTGAGCTTATCTAATGCATATGTTGTTCTTTTGATCACATCTATTATTTGTTTGATCATTGAATAACTTCAATTAACATTAATGTTTCTTAGTGCCGCATATACTATCATCTCTCTTGATATGCACTAAGTTAAAAGGAGAATTCATGATACATTTATGCAATTTGTGATCCATTTGACATATGCTTACAATGACTTGGAGAAGGATCACTAGTTGTAGAACTCTCTCTTGTGCGAAATATTTTCATATATTGTCTTGAGTATAGGTCTTAAGCAACTAAGACTAAGGACAAAGCACAATGAAGAGAGCATCTCTATGTAAAGGTACAAAAGGGTAAAACTACTTCCTTTCATTTAAACTTGTACCTAAATCTTCTTTTTCTATACTCTCTTTGCATATCTTATATAAAAGGAAGAGATAGCATGTCTATGCATTAACCCTGCTTCATACCTAGTTTAACTTCTCAAAATCTCACTCCTGCATTAATGCATCCTTTGTTAAAACTAGATGAAGTGATTTTATTGTCAAAGAGCTTAAAGCTTAACCTTGTAACGAGGATAAGCTGCCTTTGTTCCAAAGGTGGATGGTCCTTAAGCCTCTTTGAAATCCTTAAGGAAAAATGCTTAAGATGTTTATAACATGCTTTCATAAGTGCATAAACTATCATGAGCGTCACACTTATACTATGACACAGTGCACTTCACATTCTGTATGATATAGCTATGTTCTCATTAACCTAATTATGTGCAATTGACATTTAAGGCCAAAATTTGTATTCCTCTCCATGCACATATTTAGGGGGAGCAATCTATGTTATATAGAACTATGATTATGCTTAATTTGATATATCCTTTGATCATATCTCTTTTATGTCTATGACTAATATGTTTTCAAGTATATTCTCATGCTTAGCCATAGAATTGAAAGGGAAATGGAGTATTCGGCAAAGACGACGCTTCCACTCAACTCCATTGGTATTATCCACTCTTTGCCGGTACTCCGCATAGTTCTCCACTTTGGTATAATCTTCACTCATATTTGTTTGCCATTGGGAGAAAGTAAAAAGGGCTTATATTTCACTCACAAGTATCCGTTTTTGGCGATTCATGCCAAAGGGGGAGAAAGTATGAGCCCAAAGCAAAAGGACCGCACCACCACCGGATTTTAAAAAATGAAGTTTTTTAAATTGATATCTTATTGTGTTCAAAAGGGGGAGAAAGTAGTATCTTCTTCAAAACTTGCAAAACCCTCTTGAATACTAAGAGGAGAATTTCATTGAGGGGGAGTTTTGTTTAAGTCAAAGGAAAAACATCTGAAACAGGGGGAGAATTTTAAATCTTAAAAATGCTTCTTTCAATCTTATTCATGTACCTTTGACCATTTGCAAAAAGCTTTTGAAAAGAATTTTACAATTTTACAAAGAATTAGCAAAAACAAAACTAGTGGTGCAAGCGTGGTCCAAATTTTTAAATAACAAGAAAGAAAACATCCATGCATATCCTTTGAAATAATTATATTGGTTTCAATTCTAAGCAACCTTTGCACTTACCTTATGCAAACTAGTTTAATTCTGCACCTCTATATTTGCTTTAGTTTGTGTTGGCATCAATCACCAAAAAGGGGGAGATTAAAAGGGAAATAGGGTCAAACCTTTTCCTAAATGAATTTGGTGGTTGAATTGCCCAACACAAATAATTGGACTAACTAGTTTGCTCTAGAATAAATGTTCTACAGGTGCCAAAGGTTCACATAAAACCAATACAAAGATAAAAGAAAGGGGTCAAAAGATCGGAGCAAAGGAAACCGAAGTGCTCCCTGGTTGTAACGCCCTGAATTTGGGGGTAGAATTTTTTCTTCTTTTCTCTCACCAAATTCAGGCGTTACTCTTTTCTTTTCTCGTTCTCCCGCTAAACCTTGACCTTTTCCAAAGTTTTAGCGGGGTTCGGCTTGGAATTCCCGTGTTAAGCAAAACCTTAAAATACTTTATGTTGTTTGATGCACCATGCCGAACCATGCATTCTTTCGATTGCTTAAAAATGTAAGTGCATTCATCCAGGAAAAAAACGGATTTCGAAAAGGAGAAAACCTTTTTTTTTCTTTTTCTTTTCTTTTCTTTCTTTTTTCCCTTCTCTCTCTCCTCCCTTTTTCTCTCTCCCGCGCCGTGGGCCGCCTCGGCCGACCCAGCCGCCCCCCCCCCCCCCGCGCGCCCCCTTTGGGCCCAGCTGGCCCAGCCGCCCCTCCCTCTTTCCCCCAAATCCCTCTCTCTCCCTCCCTTTCTCCCATTTTCTCTCTAGCCGCCGCCCCCTGCCCTAGCCACCGCCCCCTGCAGCTCGGCCGCCCCTGTAGCTCGGCCGCACCGCCGCTCGGCCGCCTCGTCCCCGTCCCCGGTGAGCCCTCCCCTCTCCCTTCCCTCTCCCCTCCCCTCCCTCTCCCCGGTCAGGCCGCCGCCCGGCCCAACCGCCCCTGCCCGCGCACCCAGCCGCCGCTCGGCCGCCCCTGTGCCCGCCCGGCTCGGCCGCCCGCACCGCCGCTCGGCTGCCCCTGCCCGCGGCCCAGCCGCCCCAGCTCGGCCGCCCCGCGCCCGCGCACTGCCCAGCCACCCCTGCCCCTGGCCGGTTCAACCGCCCCCCGGCCGGTTCAACCGCCTCCCCTTTTTTTATTTATTTTATTTTATTTTATTTTCTTTCATCATTGTTATTTATTTTGTTTTGGACAAGCTAATCATCGTTCATGTTAATGAAATAAGAAAACTTAATTTAGAATTCCGTTACGCTAGTTAATTCATATAATCAATTGTTTATCCAGTTCAATGTTGATCAACTAAAAATGACTAGGTTTCCATTAGTGCATATAACTAAATTCTTTTGTTAGAACCAATTGTAACTAATCATTCGTGCATAAGCTTTAACCCTGCGAGACCTTTCCCCGTTTCTTTCTAACCTTAACGAATGCGATACCGAATGTCATACTTGATGCATATTTACTTTATTTGTCCCCTTGTGTGGTGTACTGTTTGTTTCCTAATTTGAATGGATGTATGTATGTATGCTTGCAATCGCATAGAGAACGATCCGGTCGAAGAGCCCGAGGAACTCGTAGGAGAAGCCCCTGAGTAGCAGTCTGTTGGTGGAGGCAAGTGTCCTTTGACCTATCTCTGTCCTATTCATTCTTTAATTCACCTCCCGCATTACACATTTATACCTAAGGATTGACTAGCTTTTGTTATCCATGTCCTTGTTTACCTATTTGGGTCGGTTATTATTGTTTAGCTTCATGCTATTGCTCAAACTCTAATCAATGAACATGATGAGATTATATATGATACGTTGTTTTCCCTTCTCTTATTATGATGTTGTACTTGTGGTCTTCAAGGGGGCTCGAGCGGTTTCTCGAGTGCCTCTCCGTAAGGACCTGTTCTATGGATGACCGCCCGGGAAAACAGTGCAACCATGAGGGTGGAGTGGGACGCCCTTAGCTGAATAATTAGAGGAACCGGGGTGTAGTTCGCTTAGCCGTTGTGCCATCAATGGGGCTCGGTGTATGCGGCTCGCTCTGCCAAGGTTGATTTGTCCCTTGGGGAGGAGTGCGGTACATTTAGGAAACCTAACGGGCGGCTACAGCCCCGGGGAAATCTTTGTAAAGGCTACGTAGTGAGACCCTGCCTATTCACCTTGGTAGTATTGAAGGATTTGATCGGCCCGAGGCAAGAGGGAATCACGGCTTGTGGGTAAAGTGCACAACCTCTGCAGAGTGTTTAAAAACTGATATATCAGCCGTGCTCGCGGTTATGAGCGGCCAAGGGAGCTCCAGTGATTAGTGGTACTTGATCAGAGACATTTTGGTTTACAGATGACAATGAGGATGGTTATGATTATGCTTATGGTAATGGTAAGTGGTATTCTTTCCGTTTGGAAAGGGTACTTTGGGTTAATAACTTGGGTTAATGCTAAAACCTGGCTTTCTACTAGTAAATAATAAACTGACCAACTAAAAGCAACTGCTTGACTTACCCCCACATAAAGCTAGTCCACTACAGCCAAACAGGATACTTGTTGAGTATGTTGATGTGTACTCACTCTTGCTCTACACACCAAACCCCCCCCCCCCAGGTTGTCAGCATTGCAACCACTGCTCAGGAGAAGATGAAGCTGTGGAAGGAGACTTACAGGAGTTCCAAGACTACGACGAGTTCTAGGTGTGGGTTAGCGGCAACCCCCAGTCGACTGCCTGTGAAGGCTGCGTTTATCTACGTTTCGTGTTCGCACTTTGATTTATTGTAAGGACTATATGGACGTCTCAGATGCATGATGTAATCGACTATTATTTCCCCTTTTAATACTATTTTGAGCACTGTGTGATGATGTCCATGTTATGTAACTGCTGTGTACGTGAATAACTGATCCTGGCACGTACATGGTTCGCATTCGGTTTACCTTCTAAAACCGGGTGTGACATAAGCTGGTATCAAAGCCGTGCTGACTGTAGGACCGCTAACCTAGAGTAGAATGGTCGTTCTAAGGATTATAGACCTCTGTCACTGCCTTGACTTTGGTACCCCTTCAAAAGTTGGTCATACCGACCAAACCTATATTCTACTATATATTATACCTTGCTAAAAATTGTGTTTTATTCTAATCCTTCATTTATTTATGATTCATTATTTGCTGGTCATATTAATTCTGTTCTCACCCTTTTGCTTGCGATGTCTTTTGTAGATGGCTCGTCTTAGACACACTGCACGAAAGTCCGTCATCCCCTTCTTACCCTCCCGCCTTGCTGAGCGTCCGCTTCGCCGTCCCGTGGCCGGACAGTCCAGCCACTTGGAGAGACTACACCACCGCCTGCATGAGGAGCAGGAACGTCGACGACAGGAGCAGCAGGGCTCTTCTTTCTCGCTCCAGCAGGAGATAGAGTCTGTGAGGAGCTGCTCTCCTGTGCTTCCCCTGGAGGCGCCCCCTGCACCACCACTAGGCGCCCCAGCTTCTGGAGTAGCTGCTGGAGGAGACCCAGACGACGGAGATGGCGACGACAGCCCGAGCCACGACACTGACTTCCCTGCTGACCATGAGCCGGAAGGATGGGTTGCTCGACCCATCACTCGCGACGCTGCTCGCGGGTGTCACTTCCACGACGCGCTCGACACCCTGCTACGTCAGGCACTTGACCGGCGTACTTGGTCCATCGAGTATCGCTGTGTGGTCTACCAGCATAGTCGCGGGGTCTACCCGGACCGCTGGGAGGCGACCTGTTTGGTGCGCCGTCCGGAGAACAGTCTCTAGGGCGCGGAGGCTTGCTCAGAGCACTATTCTATCTCTGAGCAGGACTCAGCTGAGGCAGCCATGCAGGATGCTGCACGGCGTGCGCTTTCGCACTACTGCTCGGTTCTCGGTGGGGTAGCTGACGGTCTCGACCTGAAGTATTACCCCCGCCGTCCATCTGGCAGCACAGGAGGCGTGATTGTTTCACCTGCTGGTGAGGACAATCCTAGGTTGAGCAGCACAGTCAACCTAGCCGCCGTGCTAAACACGGAGCTGGACCATGCATTAGACGAGCTGAGTAGGGCTCGTGCTGAGATCGCCCTGCTGCGGGCTGAGCACGCGGAACGTCGTCACTTGGATGATGGTTCCCCCGCTCCCGTCGGGACTCAGCACCCGTACCGCTCACCTCGGCATGGACGCCAGTCTTATGGCAATCCCGACTGCAAGACCAAGATAAATCTAGAACCATAGATCGCTAGAGTTGGATCTTGTAATTAATACAAAATACATACGTAGAAGCTACAGTCTTAGCGTTAGTCTCGCTGTTAGTTAGTCTTAGTTAGACAGGGTAGTTTGCTATATCCTGTGCATTTATGTTTGTCATGATGAACTATGTTTGGTTTGGATTTTTGTAATGACTGTCACCAGAGTGTGGGTATCCCCTGCATTTTGGTTTACATATTATGTTAATGGAGTTAGTTATATAGTTGGGAAACCTTTTATTCCACTTTCCTCTTTATCTGAGAAGCTGTGTGGTCTGTGTTGGAGATCAGTGAAGATGCTCATCTGTTCAGTGCTGTTGAAGAATTCTATACTCTTTTCTTATGCTGCAAGATTTGCCAGATCAGTTCTGATGTGTGGTTGCATTCTGCAGATGTCAGAGAACAGGCGCAGAGGAGGAAGGCGTGCTCAGCAGGAGCGAGCCGCTCCGCTGGATGAGGTGCCCCAGCAGCAGCACCTGCCACCCCCGCCCCCGATGTCGATCGAGCAGATGTTTCTGATGCAGACTCAAGCGGTTCAAGCCATCGGTCAGACTCTGGCTGCCATTCAGCAGCAGCAGCAGCAACAGCAGCAAGCACCACCCCAGCCTCAGATGCCTCAGATGCCCAGAGACAAGCGTGCTGAATTCATGAGAGGTCATCCCCCAACGTTTGCTCACTCTTCTGACCCCATGAATGCTGAAGATTGGCTGCGCACTGTGGAGCGGGAGTTGCATACCGCTCAGTGTGATGATAGGGAGAAAGTCTTGTATGGTCCCCGTCTGTTGAGAGGAGCAGCCCAATCATGGTGGGAGTCTTATCTCGCCACCCATGCCAACCCCGATGCCATCACCTGGGAAGAGTTCAGAGGTAGCTTTCGTCAGTACCATGTGCCTGCAGGTCTGATGACAGTGAAGAAGGAGGAGTTCCTGGCCCTTAAGCAAGGGTCATCATCTGTCAGTGAGTATCGAGACAGGTTTCTGCAGTTGTCTCGCTATGCTCCTGAGGATGTCAACACCGACGCCAAGCGACAGTACCGTTTCTTGAGAGGCTTGGTTGACCCTCTGCACTACCAACTGATGAATCATACCTTCCCGACATTTCAGTACCTGATTGACAGAGCAATCATGACAGAAAGGAAGCGTAAGGAGATGGAGGATCGTAAGCGCAAGATCAGTGGACCTCAGCCTGGAAGCAGCAGTCGTCCTCGTTTCTCAGGCAATCAACCTCAGCAGTTCAGGCAGAACCAGCGTCCACCTCAGCAGCATCAGCAGTTCCAAAAGGCAGTATCCTCAGCATCAGTACCAGAACCGTCAGAGCAATCAGTCAGGAGGTCAGTTTCAGAGGCAGAATCAGCAGACACCTCGTCTTCCTGCCCCAGCAAACCAGCAGAACAGTCAGGCAGCACCAGCTCAGGTTGGAAACAGAGCATGTTTCCACTGTGGAGAGCAAGGCCACTGGGTGATGCAATGCCCGAAGAAGGCAGCCCAGCAGCAGTCAGGCCCCAATGCCCCAGCAAAGCAGAATGTGTCTCAGCCTGGAGCAGGCAACCGCTCTCAACCGCGCTATAATCATGGGAGACTGAACCACTTGGAGGCTGAAGCAGTTCAGGAGACTCCCAGCATGATAGTAGGTATGTTCCCAGTCGACTCCCATATTGCAGAAGTGTTATTTGATACTGGAGCAACACATTCTTTCATTACTGCATCATGGGTAGAAGCACATAATCTTCCAATTACTACCATGTCAACCCCCATTCAAATTGACTCAGCCGGTGGTAGAATTCGAGCCGATAGCATTTGTTTGAATATAAGTGTGGAAATAAGGGAGATAGCGTTTCCCACCAACCTTATAGTAATGGGTACTCAGGGAATAGATGTCATCCTAGGGATGAATTGGCTAGATAAGTATCAGGCAGTTATCAGTTGTGATAAAAGGACAATCAAGTTGGTGTCCCCACTAGGAGAGGAAGTGGTGACCGAGTTAGTCCCGCCTAAGCCGAAGAGAGGAAGTTGTTATCAGATGGCTGTCGATAGCAGTGAAGCAGACCCAATTGAGAGTATCAAGGTTGTGTCTGAATTTCCAGACGTGTTTCCAAAGGACTTACCGGGTATGCCACCAGAGCGGAAAGTTGAGTTTGCCATAGAGCTTCTTCCCGGAACCGCCCCTATCTTTAAGAGAGCTTACAGAATATCCGGACCAGAGTTGGTTGAGCTTAAGAAGCAGATTGATGAGTTGTCAGAGAAAGGTTACATCCGGCCAAGCACCTCGCCTTGGGCCGCCCCTGTCTTGTTCGTGGAAAAGAAAGATGGCACCAAAAGGTTGTGTATCGATTATCGAGCTTTGAATGAGGTCACGATCAAGAATAAGTACCCTTTGCCCAGAATAGAAGATCTGTTCGACCAGTTGAGAGGAGCCAGTGTGTTCTCCAAGATCGATCTGAGGTTAGGTTATCATCAGCTCAGGATCCGACCTTCGGACATTCCGAAGACGGCATTCACTACCAAGTATGGATTATATGAGTTCACAGTGATGTCTTTTGGTTTGACCAATGCACCAGCGTTTTTCATGAACTTGATGAACAGTGTATTCATGGATTATCTTGATAAGTTTGTGGTGGTATTCATTGATGACATTCTGGTTTATTCTCAAAGCGAAGAAAAACATGCAGATCATTTGAGGATGGTATTGCAGAGATTGCGAGAGCACCAGTTGTATGCAAAGTTGAGCAAGTGTGAGTTTTGGATCAGTGAAGTCCTGTTCTTGGGTCACATAATCAACAAAGAAGGATTGGCTGTGGATCCGAAGAAAGTGGCAGACATTCTGAACTGGAAAGCGCCAACGGATGCTCGAGGAATCAAGAGCTTCATTGGAATGGCCGGATATTATCGGCGATTCATTGAAGGGTTTTCGAAGATTGCGAAACCAATGACAGCGTTGCTAGGCAACAAGGTTGAGTTCAAGTGGACCCAGAAATGTCAAGAGGCCTTCGAAGCGCTGAAAGAGAAGTTGACAACAGCGCCTGTCCTAGTCTTGCCTGATGTGCACAAGCCCTTCTCTGTGTATTGTGATGCTTGTTACACAGGTTTGGGATGCGTGTTGATGCAAGAGGGAAGAGTTGTGGCTTACTCGTCCCGACAGCTGAAGGTTCATGAGAAGAATTACCCAATCCATGACCTAGAGTTGGCAGCAGTGGTTCACGCACTGAAGACATGGAGGCACTATCTGTATGGACAGAAATGCGATGTTTACACAGACCACAAGAGTCTAAAGTACATATTCACTCAGTCAGAGTTGAATATGAGGCAGCGAAGATGGTTAGAGTTGATCAAAGATTATGAGTTGGAGATTCATTACCATCCAGGCAAAGCAAACGTAGTGGCAGATGCTTTGAGCAGGAAGAGTCAAGTCAATCTGATGGTCGCTCGTCTGATGCCTTATGAGTTGGCCAAGGAGTTTGACAGGTTGAGTCTCGGGTTTCTGAACAATTCGCGAGGAGTCACAGTTGAGTTGGAACCTACCTTGGAGCGAGAAATCAAAGAAGCGCAGAAGAATGATGAGAAGATAAGTGAGATCCGGCGACTGATTCTAGATGGCAGGGGCAAAGATTTTCGAGAAGATGCAGAAGGCGTGATATGGTTCAAAGACCGCTTGTGTGTTCCCAATGTCCAGTCCATTCGGGAGTTGATCCTTAAGGAAGCTCATGAGACAGCCTATTCGATTCACCCTGGTAGTGAGAAGATGTATCAGGATCTGAAGAAGAAGTTCTGGTGGTACGGAATGAAGAGGGAAATCGCAGAGCATGTGGCTATGTGCGATAGTTGCCGAAGAATTAAGGCAGAGCACCAGAGACCAACTGGATTGTTGCAACCGTTGCAGATCCCTCAGTGGAAATGGGATGAAATCGGCATGGATTTCATAGTCGGATTGCCTCGCACTCGAGCCTGCTACGATTCTATTTGGGTAGTAGTGGACCGTTTGACCAAGTCAGCCCACTTCATACCTGTCAAGACCAACTATAGCAGCGCAGTACTGGCAGAGTTGTATATGTCTCGGATTGTTTGTCTTCATGGTGTGCCAAAGAAGATAGTGTTAGACAGAGGAACGCAGTTCACCTCTCATTTCTAGCAGCAATTGCATGAAGCTTTGGGCACACATCTGAATTTCAGTTCAGCTTATCACCCGCAGACAGATAGCCAGACCGAAAGGACCAATCAAATTCTTGAAGACATGTTGAGAGCCTGTGCGTTACAAGATCAGTCCGGATGGGACAAGCGATTGCCCTATGCAGAGTTTTCCTATAACAACAGTTATCAGGCCAGTTTGAAGATGTCACCATTTCAGGCGCTCTATGGAAGGAGTTGCAGAACTCCATTGCAATGGGATCAGCCTAGAGAAAAGCAGGTGTTTGGGCCAGACATTCTACTTGAAGCTGAAGAGAACATCAAGATGGTCCGAGAGAATCTGAAGATAGCGCAATCGAGGCAGCGAAGCTATGCAGACACAAGAAGAAGAGAGCTGAGTTTCGAAGTCGGAGACTTTGTCTATCTGAAAGTGTCACCGATCAGAGGAGTCAAGAGGTTCGGAGTCAAAGGCAAGTTAGCACCCCGCTACATTGGTCCATACCAAATCCTCTCAAGCGTGGAGAAGTGGCCTATCAGCTCAGTCTGCCAGAGAATTTGTCCGCTGTGCATGATGTCTTTCATGTGTCTCAGTTGAAGAAGTGCTTGCGTGTGCCAGAAGAGCAGTTGCCAGTGGAAGGTCTTGAAGTCCAGGAGGACTTGACCTACGTTGAGAAGCCAGTGCAGATCCTTGAGGTTGCAGACAGAGTCACCCGAAGGAAGACCACCCGAATGTGCAAGGTCAGATGGAATCATCACTCTGAGGAAGAAGCAACCTGGGAGCGTGAAGATGATCTGATGGCCAAGTACCCAGAGCTCTTTGCTAGCCAACCCTGAATCTCGAGGGCGAGATTCTTTTAAGGGGGATAGGTTTGTAACGCCCTGAATTTGGGGGTAGAATTTTTTCTTCTTTTCTCTCACCAAATTCAGGCGTTACTCTTTTCTTTTCTCGTTCTCTCGCTAAACCTTGACCTTTTCCAAAGTTTTAGCGGGGTTCGGCTTGGAATTCCCGTGTTAAGCAAAACCTTAAAATACTTTATGTTGTTTGATGCACCATGCCGAACCATGCATTCTTTCGATTGCTTAAAAATGTAAGTGCATTCATCCAGGAAAAAAACAGATTTCGAAAAGGAGAAAACCTTTTTTCTTTCTTTTTTCCCTTCTCTCTCTCCTCCCTTTTTCTCTCTCCCGCGCCGTGGGCCGCCCCGGCCGACCCAGCCACCCCTGGCCGGCCCAGCCGCCCCCCCCCCCCCCGCGCGCCCCCTTTGGGCCCAGCTGGCCCAACCGCCCCTCCCTCTTTCCCCCAAATCCCTCTCTCTCCCTCCCTTTCTCCCATTTTCTCTCTAGCCGCCGCCCCCTGCAGCTCGGCCGCCCCTGCAGCTCGGCCGCACCGCCGCTCGGCCGCCCCGTCCCCGTCCCCGGTGAGCCCTCCCCTCTCCCTTCCCTCTCCCCTCCCCTCCCTCTCCCCGGTCAGGCCGCCGCCCGGCCCAACCGCCCCTGCCCGCGCACCCAGCCGCCGCTCGGCCGCCCCTGTGGCCGCCCGGCTCGGCCGCCCGCACCGCCGCTCGGCCGCCCCTGCCCGCGGCCCAGCCGCCCCAGCTCGGCCGCCCCGCGCCCGCGCCCTGCCCAGCCGCCCCTGCCCCTGGCCGGTTCAACCGCCCCCCTTTTTTTATTTATTTTATTTTATTTTATTTTCTTTCATCATTGTTATTTATTTTGTTTTGGACAAGCTAATCATCGTTCATGTTAATGAAATAAGAAAACTTAATTTAGAATTCCGTTACGCTAGTTAATTCATATAATCAATTGTTTATCCAGTTCAATGTTGATCAACTAAAAATGACTAGGTTTCCATTAGTGCATATATCTAAATTCTTTTGTTAGAACCAATTGTAACTAATCATTCGTGCATAAGCTTTAACCCCTGCGAGACCTTTCCCCGTTTCTTTCTAACCTTAACGAATGCGATACCGAATGTCATACTTGATGCATATTTACTTTATTTGTCCCCTTGTGTGGTGTACTGTTTGTTTCCTAATTTGAATGGATGTATGTATGTATGCTTGCAATCGCATAGAGAACGATCCGGTCGTAGAGCCCGAGGAACTCGCAGGAGAAGCCCCTGAGCAGCAGTCGGTTGGTGGAGGCAAGTGTCCTTTGACCTATCTCTGTCCTATTCATTCTTTAATTCACCTCCCGCATTACACATTTATACCTAAGGATTGACTAGCTTTTGTTATCCATGTCCTTGTTTACCTATTTGGGTCGGATTATTATTGTTTAGCTTCATGCTATTGCTCAAACTCTAATCAATGAACATGATGAGATTATATATGATACGATGTTTTCCCTTCTCTTATTATGATGTTGTACTTGTGGTCTTCAAGGGGGCTCGAGCGGTTTCTCGAGTGCCTCTCCGTAAGGACCTGTTCTATGGATGACCGCCCGGGAAAACAGTGCAACCATGAGGGTGGAGTGGGACGCCCTTAGCTGAATAATTAGAGGAACCGGGGTGTAGTTCGCTTAGCCGTTGTGCCGTCAATGGGGCTCGGTGTATGCGGCTCGCTCTGCCAAGGTTGATTTGTCCCTTGGGGAGGAGTGCGGTACATTTGGGAAACCTAACGGGCGGCTACAGCCCCGGGGAAATCTTTGTAAAGGCTACGTAGTGAGACCCTGCCTATTCACCTTGGTAGTGTTTAAGGGTTTGATCGGCCCGAGGCAAGAGGGAATCACGGCTTGTGGGTAAAGTGCACAACCTCTGCAGAGTGTTTAAAAACTAATATATCAGCCGTGCTCACGGTTATGAGCGGCCAAGGGAGCTCCAGTGATTAGTGGTACTTGATCAGAGACATTTTGGTTTACAGATGACAATGAGGATGGTTATGATTATGCTTATGGTAATGGTAAGTGGTATTCTTTCCGTTTGGAAAGGGTACTTTGGGTTAATAACTTGGGTTAATGCTAAAACCTGGCTTTCTACTAGTAAATAATAAACTGACCAACTAAAAGCAACTGCTTGACTTACCCCCACATAAAGCTAGTCCACTACAGCCAAACAGGATACTTGCTGAGTATGTTGATGTGTACTCACTCTTGCTCTACACACCAAACCCCCCCCCCCCAGGTTGTCAGCATTGCAACCACTGCTCAGGAGAAGATGAAGCTGTGGAAGGAGACTTCCAGGAGTTCCAAGACTACGACGAGTTCTAGGTGTGGGTTAGCGGCAACCCCCAGTCGGCTGCCTGTGAAGGCTGCGTTTATCTACATTTCGTGTTCGCACTTTGATTTATTGTAAGGACTATATGGACGTCTCAGATGCATGATGTAATCGACTATTATTTCCCCTTTTAATACTATTTTGAGCACTGTGTGATGATGTCCATGTTATGTAACTGCTGTGTACGTGAATAACTGATCCTGGCACGTACATGGTTCGCATTCGGTTTACCTTCTAAAACCGGGTGTGACACTGGTCTGGCGCACCGGAATGTCCGGTGTGCCACCAAACAGTGTCCGGTGCACCAGGGAGGATCGACCTCAAACTCTTCAGCTTCGGGTTTCTCAGGCGCAGCTCCGCTATAATTCACCGGACTGTCCGGTGGGCCACCGAACTGTCCGGTGCGCCAGCGGAGCAACGGCTAACTGCGCGCAACAGTCGACTCTGACAGCGAACAGTGCAGCACAGTGAACGCGGCAGAAGTCAGAGCATTTGGTCAGAGGGGCACTGGACTGTCCGATGTCCCACCGGACTGTCCGGTGCCACATGAGGACAAAGCCTCTAAAGGTCGACCAACTCCAAGCCCTAACGTCTGGATGACGTGGTAGCGCACCGGACTGTCCGGTGCGCCCATCGCCAGCAGTCTTCTCCAACGGCTACATTTTGGATGGTGGCTATAAATACCACCCCAACCGGTCACTTCAATGTGTGGGAGCCCAAGCAACACTCCAAGTCATCTAGTTGACATATTCAAGCCTTCCCAACCACATATATTTATTGATCCATCCTATACACAAGATTTAGACCACTACAACCCACACAAGTGCCACAAAAGCGAGAGCAAGCAAAAGAAAGCCTCTTGTGTGATTTAGCTCTAGTGCCTTGTGAGATTCATTGAGAGATAGTGTGTGCTACATCTTTGTGTTCATTTACGTGTGGAGTTTTGACTCCCATTGAACTTTCTCCAAAGTTTTGGAGGCTTGTAAAAGCTAGCAAGAGACACCAAAGAGTGTGGTGATCCTTGCAGGGTCTTAAGTGATCCTTGAGAAGAAGAAGAGCTCGCCGGTCTTTGGTGATCAGTGGAGAGAGGGAAAGGGTTGAAAGAGACCCGTCCTTAGTGGATTCCTCAACGGGGACTAGTCCTTCGAGGGCCGAACCTCGGTAAAACAAATCACCTGTGTCTCGTGTGCTTATTGCTTGTAATTTGTTTGTTCTTTCCCTTTCTAAGTTTTTCTTGCACTATTCGTTGCTAATATTATTTAGTGTTGCTTTAAGTTAAATTATCATTTAGTCAAGCAACACATTGCAAGAAAGATCTTGCGTCATTGCTCTTCTTATCTAAGCCCTGTTGCTTTATTCTCATAGACCTATTAATTGTATTGTTTTATCAATTCCGCATTATTTGAAAGCAATACTCTTTACAAGCAAGGACTTAGTTTTTATACTCCGATAATTGTATATCTTGTTCTAACCACTAATCAAGGGATCTAGTTGGGAGATAAAGTTTTAATTTTCAGGTTTCGCCTATTCACCCCCTCTCTAGGCGACTTTCAGTTAACCCTAAGTTTCTACTGTCCTTCTTCCAGCTCTAGGGCTCTGGTTCCCCCACCTCGTAAGTTTCTACTATCCTTCCACCTCTGGGCTCTGGTTCCCCACCTCGGTTCTTCTTCCTCACTGTCTCTGACTCTATGTCATCTGCCTCTGTTCTTAAATGACATGACACAGTTATTATACATGCCAAACTAGCCACGCCCTAATCAGGTCGTGTTGTGATGGGCCAGTGCCAGGACGGGTAGCCTATTTGGCCACCTATAGCCACCACCACGCACGAGCATCCCATTCTCCCCGATATGAATATATACTATATATGTTTGTTTAGATCCAACCGTAATTAGATACTAGACTACAAATTGATACCGATATATTCAAACTTGTTATCGGTGGTATTCGAGTATGAATTATTACCGTTGTCGTTTATGTTACATTTCGTGAACCAAACAGCACTCTAGTCTCTAGGGTGACCACCCTTTTCAGTTTTTATTTCGTGAGCAAAATGACTCCCTTCCCCCTCATTATTTCCAAGGCATGTCCACAGTTCAGCAACGTTCACCACATGTTATAACGAATAATCACCGCAATGCAGCTCGATTCATCAATGGTCACATACTCACATGCCAGACGGAAGAGATGGGGGAGGCGGCAAGGCTGCCCGGCTACACGCCCCGGTGAAGCCCCGCCTTTTCGTAGCACTCAACGCTGTCGGAGAGCGTCTCCTCCAGTTTCCTCGGCTCCCAGTCCCAGCCCAGGCCCATCAGCTTCTGACATGTTAACGATGATCTCTGGTCGGCGTCAAGGATGCTGATGAGAAGGCAAAAGACTGGTTCAGATCGCGTACGTTAAAGCAGTAATGCACATTTAAGAGTAGTTTTGCCATGGTAAACCCTACTTGTTTATGTAGCTAGCTGTTGTACTTCGGGTACATCTTCCTCACCAAGTCCACCAGATCCTTCGTGCGAATGTGATTCGGGGAGCAGATGTATCTCCCAGATGATTCTTCCCTCCGTACGTACAGCAGATGTATGTCTGTTGCTCATCACGTCAGGGCCTCCTACAATCCAGCCAACGGAGTTATTATTATAGCGAGAAAGCAACATATACCCGCTAGTACGTACTAGCTAGCACTTTGCAGTGTGCAGCCGATACACATACATGGAAGAGAAATATCAGTTCTTCAAGGGCTACTCTGCCATCAATGCACTGAACAGGCGAATGAAACATGGCCTCCCCAGCAGATCCTCTATCTCATCACCTATTTTAAACTACACTTTACAAACAGCGTCAAATAGCCCCTATTTTACCCTATCTACGGGAGATAGTCTTATTGTAGATGCAATATAACTCTAGCACGGGATATGACATACATCATGTTGTCGTTCATATTCCATTCTAGCATGTAACATCAAGCAATAAATGGGGAATCGCACGCAATAGATTGTGAAGAATCCGCTTGTGGATGAAGATCTTGATTAAACAGCTGTGATAAAGGGCAAACATGGGACAGGAAAGACAACCGGTGATCAACAGGTTCGAGATGATGATCAGTACCACACGATATTTCAACATTCCCATCATTTCAAAATTTGTTTTTTTTTAAAAAAAACGTCCAGCAACAGTAACTATCAATGCGATCTAATCTCAAGGCCTTAGATTGGACCTCATAAATGCAGTCCAGAAAGAATGGAGGGATAGTTACAATTCATCACATTAAACCATAACTTGACTGGTGGTTAGGACATGAGCACATCATCATAATGAGTCAGAAGAGAAAATTCATCAACGAAATGGTAATCCTAGTAGCAAGATATGAGGAGGAACGTAAGAACATTAGCGAACCTTTTATAACATAGATGAGGGAATTTGCTGCTAGTATTCACCGTAGGCTGCAACAGTGGGCCAAAAACTAAAGGCGGGCAAAGCGTAACAACGTTCAGGCCGTTTTTAACTGCGTACTCCAAAGCTGTCTGTTCAGCCGTAATCTTGGCGAAGGAATACCAGTCCTGCCACAGAAAAGGCAGGCAAGACTTAGCTTATGTTTAGGAAAATCACAATAGGCCTTTCAAGAGAGATAAGACCGGGATGAAGCAACAAATGAAGTTAGCCTGTATGTGTATAGCTATCACACAGCTTGCTGTGCTAAGTACTAAGTAGCATTATACTAACAGCTTTTTGCTTGCAGAACTCCTTGTCTGACCAGCAACTCTCGTCTTTCGGTGTACCCTGAGGCCAGCTCGGGTTAAAATCCACAGCAGCGTTGGAGGACATCACGACAAGTTTTTGAACCTTCGCAGCCGAGCAAGAAGCTTTCACGGCAGTATCCAGTACTTCGGACTACATTCATTATGTGTTTAGAATGTGGTGAGTACAGAGCACTGGTATTCTGTAAAAGCACAAAACTTTCAGCAAGATTCACAATGGAAACAAACAATAAACACAAGAAGCTTGCCTACGAGCAAGAGATACAACACAATTTGGGCTTCATTGGACCGTGTCGGAGGCTCGATGAAGTGAAATGTGGACTTTATTGGACCGTGCTAGACTGGCTCATATTATTTCGTGTCGGGTCGAACTTTAGGGTCCCTTTTTCTGGTCGTGCTCGTGCTGGTCTAAAAAACTCGGCCTATATTCCCAGCACTAGTCGTTGAATATATATATCAAATGACGATCATGATTGATAAGAACATTAACAAAATTTTAGAATAAAAAATTGCTAGCAAGATTTATATATACGAAAGGACTAATACGTTTAAGAGAATCATCGTAATTATAATTATTATTTTCGTTACATATAGATTGTTAGCATTAGTTAGTTGTCCTTACATTGCTACAATTTCTATATATATCATATAGATCCTGATTAAAATAATAGGTTAGATATTAATTTAAATATAATATAAATTCATAGATTTTCAGATCGTACCAAAGGAAGACAATCGAAAACTAGAATTGTCAACTCACGTACCCGCGCACAGTACCCGCCTAAACCCTGTGTTGTCGTGCTAGGCACAGTAGCGACCTAACACGATTATAGTTTTTTTTATTTTCAAATTATCAGTATGTATATATTTTTATATATATATTCTATATATACATAATATCGGTATCATGTATATATTCATAATATCTATCTATCACAACACAATATTTATAATATATAGTTTTTGTATAATATAAATGGATCTGAGCTATAGTGGTTAGAAGCTAAGCGTTAGAGCGCGGGAGGTGCAAGAATTCAAACGCGAGTTGGACGCGTGAGTGGAAGTGGCTGGGCGTGTCGCATGCGTGGGCGTCGGTCTTGTTTGTTTCAGTTTTTTTTGAGCTTCTGTCTACCAAAAGCTGCTGCGAATTACCAAACGCTCAGTTTTTCAGTCAGCTTCTATAGAATTCATTTGGGTAAAAACATTCAAAATCAACATAAACACATAATCGGTTGAGTCGTTGCAATAGTAGGAATCCGTCACTTTCTAGATCTTAAGTCTTATGGACACCTTTATCTTCCTCCACACATAATCCTAATGATACACAGATTCTCTACACGGCCAGATTCTCCCCATAGCCAGATTCTCAGAAAAGCTGGTCAGAAAAAAGATAAACCAAACAAGCCCAATGTGATGTGAGCGAAAAATGATGTATAAAGAATTTTTTTTGAACTTAAGACTGTCTCCAACAACGTACTCTAAATTTCATCCCCTAAAAGAATATTCTCTATTATTTACAGCACCCTCTAAAAGATTTCATCCTCTATATTTTCTTCATCTCCAGCAACGTCCTCTATATTTAGTCCTCTATATCTACAGTATTATCAAACTTTGAATTTTGCATTGTGTTTCACCTATAAAAAAATAATTTCATAAGACATCACGTTATGTATAGTCGTGATCGTACATGTCTGGCAGCATGTATCCATCACATCATGTACAATCTTAATCGTTTTTTAGTATAAGAAGGACACAAGCACACTGACATTGATGTAGATGTCAGCTATACAGGACGCTTCTTCGTCCGCTAGGATTCTTGGCGAGCTCTAAATTTTACGGTCTCCTTTAGCGAACCTTGTTGGAGGCATTGCGCGCGGTTGCATCTACTAAATTTGGCGTAGAGAACACTTAACAGATCCTTGCTGGAGTCGGCCAATGGCAGGAGCTTTGTCTCCCAATTAAGAAAAAAGAATTGACCCAACTTTAAAGAAAACTGGACCCAAAACCAATACAGGGCGCACAAACAATCCATACAATAGCAACTCCACACACATAGTGCCCATCCTGAGTCATCGTTGCCGAGCTCAACACAAGTGACGAGCTCCGACTCCCAAGACGGGCATCACAAGGTTAAAGAAAACACGACGACGATTACAAACACCGGCACAGGAGAAGGAAGACTGCGGCGGGCCGTCGTTGCCAAGTCACGGGACACCCCACTCGAGACAGCTTCAATTCTTCACCAGTGAGACTTCCAAAACCTTGATCCACGACCCCGCCTCTGCCAAATGCCTCATCTTCGAAACAGACCAGCCCACGAAGAAGGGGGGTTCGCCCCACATCATCGTTGCCGAGCCATATCCCCTGACGTAGCAGCTTTGACTTTATGATGCAAGCCCCCACCTCCACACGCAAACTGGGACCCGAAAGACGAAAGCAACCACCAAAGGCTACGACGTGGCCAAGACGAACTTCAGTAGCGACGCCTTCAGGAAGGGAGTGACGTCAGGGACGCCACCATCGCCGGTCCGAGATGGGGCTTTCGCCCACGGAAGACAGTGCTGGGGAGACGACGCCCTCAACAGGGGAAGCGGCGCCCAGGGGCATCGTCGTCGCCAAAGCTTTCGCCCAAGAAAACCCCAACACAACGTCCGGCCAGGAACCCGGGACAAAGCAACCACATCTGCCGCCACCGTCGCCCAGACAACCCACACAGACCCATCCAGAGGGTCATCGGCACGCCGGCTGACATAACAGTCGCAAAGCTGCGTCGACCGCCACCACCTCCGGCTGGGCCCATGGACTTGATCGAGCGGCGGCAACGCCTCACGCCACACTGAAAGTCGCCTAGAGAGGGGGGTGAATAGGGCGAAACTGAAATTTAACAATTTAAACACAACTACAAGCCGGGTTAGCGTTAGAAATAATAATGAGTCCGAGAGAGGGAGCAAAACAAATCGTGGGCAAACAAAGAGTGAGACACGTGGATTTGTTTTACCGAGGTTCGGTTCTCTCAAACCTACTCCCCGTTGAGGAGGTCACAAAGGTCGGGTCTATCTCAACCCTTTCCCTCTCTCAAACGGTCCCTCGGACCGAGTGAGCTTCTCTTCTCAAATCAACCGGGAACAAAACTTCCCCGCAAGGACCACCACACAATTGGTGTCTCTTGCCTCGGTTACAAATGAGTTTTGATCACAAGAACAAATGAGAAAGAAAGAAGCAATCCAAGCGCAAGAGCTCAAATGAACACAACAAATCTCTCTCACTAGTCACTAAGGCTTTGTGTGGAATTGGAGAGGATTTGATCACTTTGGTGTGTCTAGACTTGAATGCTAGAGCTTTTGTAAGGTGTAGAAGTGTGAAAACTTGGATGACTTGAATGTGGGGTGGTTGGGGGTATTTATAGCCCCAACCACCAAACTAGCCGTTTGGTGGGGGCTGTCTGTCGCATGGTGCACCGGACAGTCCGGTGCACACCGGACAGTGTCCGGTGTGCCAGCCACGTCACCAGGTCGTTGGGTTCCGACCGTTGGAGCTCTGACTGCTGGGCCCGCCTGGATGTCCGGTGGCGCACCGGACATGTACTGTAGAGTGTCCGGTGCGCCGTCTCGTGCGTGCCTGCCTTTTGCGCGCTATGGCGCGCAATTAATGCCGCTGCAGGTGACCGTTGGCGCCGAAGTAGCCGTTGCTCCGCTGTCACACCGGACATTCCGGTGTACACCAGACATGTCCGGTGAATTATAGCGGAGCGGATTCCCGAAGCTGGCGAGTTCAGAGTCGCTTCTCCTTGGAGCACCGGACACTGTCCGGTGTACACCGGACAGTCTGGTGAATTATAGTGGAGCGCCTCTGAGTTTTTCCGAAGGTGATGAGTTTAGCTTCAAGTCCCCTGGTGCACCGGACAGTCCGGTGCGCCAGACCAGGGTACCTTCGGTTATCCCTTTGCTCTCTTTTTGTCGGTGTTTCGAAACCCGGGGGGTCCCTGGACCGACGAGTAAATTGTCGCCGCGTGCCCCAGCCCAGATGGGTCGGCGCGAGGCGGAACGCGAAGGGGGGAGAGCAGCCGGAGGGAGACAGGCATGGGAGGTGGAACCCGCGGCCTTCGTGTTAGCCCCGCGCCCAGGTCGGGTGCGCTTGCAGTAGGGGGTTACAAGCGTCCACGCGGGAGGGAGCGAGCGGCCTTGCGCGAGCGCCGTCCCGTCCTTCCCCGCGCGGCCAACCCTCTGTAAGAGGGCCCTGGACCTCCCTTTTATAGGCGTAAGGAGAGGATCCAGGTGTACAATGGAGGGTGTAGCAGTGTGCTAACGTGTCTAGCGGAGGAGAGCTAGCGCCCTAAGTACATGCCATCGTGGCAGCCGGAGAGGTTTTGGCACCCAGTTCGTGTGGTGTCGTGGCCGTCGGAGGAGCGCTGGAGCCTGGCGGAAGGACAGCTATTGGGGCTGTCGAGTCCTTGCTGACGTCCTCTTGCTTCCGTAAGGGGGCTAAGAGCCGTCGTCGTCATAGAGCGTGCGGGGGCGCCATCATTACTCGTATAGTGGAGCGAGCCAGATGGGACGCCGGTCTTGTTCCCCGTAGCCTGAGTCAGCTCGGGGTAGGGTAATGATGGCGCCTCCTGTTGACGTGGTCGGTCCGTGCCCTAGGTTGGGCGAGGTGGAGGCTCCTCCGAGGTCGAGGTCGAGTCCGAGCCCCCGGGTCGGACAAGGCGGAGACCGTCGGCTGAGGCCAGGGCTGAGTCCGAGCCCTAGGGTCGGGCGAAGCGGAGTTCGTCGTCTTCTGGGGCTGAGCCCGAGTCCGAGCCTTGGGGTCGGGCGAAGCGGAGTTCGTCGTCTTCCGAAGCTGAGCCCGAGTCCGAGCCTTGGGTCGGGCGAAGCGGAGTTCGTCGTCTTCCGGGGCTGAGCCCGAGTCCGAGCCCTAGGGTCGGGCGAAGCGGAGTTCGTCGTCTTCCGGGGCTGAGCCCGAGTCCGAGCCCTGGGGTCGGGCGGAGCGGAGTTCGTCGTCTTCCGAGGCTGAGCCCGAGTCCGAGCCCTAGGGTCGGGCGAAGCGGAGTTCCCCATGGCGCCTGGGGCCGGACTTGGCTGCTGTCAGCCTCACTCTATCGAGTGGCTCAGCAGTCGAGGCGGCGCAGGCGGCGCTGTCCTCTTATCAGACCGGTCAGTGGAGCGGTGAAGTGACTGCGGTCACTTCGGCTCTGTCGACTGGAGGGTGTGCATCAGGATAAAGGTGTCAGGCCACCTTTGCATTAAATGCCCCTGCGATTTGGTCGGTTGGCGTGGCGATTTGGCCAAGGTTGCTTCTTGGTGAAGACTGGGCCTCGGGCGAGCCGAAGGTGTGTCCGTTGCTGGAGGGGGTCCTCGGGCGAGACGTAGATCCTCTGGGGTCGGCTGCCCTTGCCCGAGGCTGGGCTCGGGCGAGACGTGATCGCGTACCTCGAATGGACCGATCCTTGACTTAATCGCACCCATCAGGCCTTTGCAGCTTTGTGCTGATGGGGGTTACCAGCTGAGATTTAGGAGTCTTGAGGGTACCCCTAATTATGGTCCCCGACAGTAGCCCCCGAGCCTCGAAGGGAGTGTTAATACTCGCTTGGAGGCTTTTGCCGCACTTTTTTGCAAGGGGACCAGCCTTTTTTGGTTGCATTTTGTTCCGGTGGGTGCTCGCGAGCGCACCCGCTGTCACACCCGGTTTTTAGAAGGTAAACCGAATGCGAACCATGTACGTGTCAGGATCAGTTATTCACGTACACAGCAGTTACATAACATGGACATCATCACACAGTGCTCAAATAGTATTAGAAGGGAAATAATAGTCGATTACATCATACGTCTGAGACGTCCATATAGTTCTTACAATAAATCAAAGTGCGGAAAAGAAACGTAGATAACATGGCCTTCACAGGCAGCCGACTGGGGGTTGCCGCTAACCCACGCCTAGAACTCGTCGTAGTCTTGGAACTCCTGGAAGTCTCCTTCCACAGCTTCATCTTCTCCTGAGCAGTGGTTGCAATGCTGACAACCTGGGGGGGGTTTGGTGTGTAGAGCAAGGGTGAGTACACATCAACATACTCAGCAAGCATCCCGTTTGGCTGTAGTGGACTAGCTTTATGTGGGGATAAGTCAAGCAGTTGCTTTTAGTTGGTCAGGTTATTACTTACTAGTAGAAAGCCAGATTTTAACATTAACCCAAGTTATTAGCCCAATGTATCCTTTCCAAACGGAAAGAATACCACTTACCATTACCATAATCATAATCAGAACTATCAATCTCATTGCCACCTGTACCAAAGTATCACTGATCAAGTATCACTAATCTCTGGAGCTCCCTTGGCCGCTCATAACCGCGAGCACGGCTGATATATCAGTTTCATAACACTCTGCAGAGGTTGTGCACTTTACCCATAAGCCGTGATTCCCTCTCTAGCCCGGGCTTGCAAGACCCTTATTCACTCCCAAGGTGAATGGCTAGGGATTCACTACGAAGCCTTTACAAAGATTCCCCGGGGCTGTAGCCACCCGTTAGGTTTCCTAAATGTACCACACTCCTCCCCAAGGGACAAATCAACCTTGGCAGAGCGAGCCGCATACACCGAGCCCCATTGACGGCACAACGGCTAAGCGAACTACACCCCGGTTCCTCTAATTATTCAGCTAAGGGCGTCCCATTCCACCCTCATGGTTGCACTATTTTCCCGGGCGGTCATCCATTGAACAGGTCCTTACGGAGAGGCACTCGAGAAACCGCTCGAGTCCCCTTGAAGGTCACAAATATAGTCATAAATAAGAAGGGGAAAACAGCGTATCATAGATAATCACATCATGTTCATTGATTAGAGTTGAGCAATAGCATCAGACTAAGCAGTAATAATCCGACCCAAATAGGTAAACAAGGACATGGATAACAAAAGCTAGTCAATCCTTAGGTATAAATGTGTAATGCGGGAGGTGAATTAAAGAATGAATAGGACAGAGATAGGTCAAAGGACACTTGCCTCCACCAACCGACTGCTGCTCAGGGGCTTCTCCTGAGAATTCCTCGGGCTCTTCGACCGGATCGTTCTCTATGCGAGCGCAAACATACATACATCCACATATTTAATACAAAAGAACAGTACACCATACAAGGGAACAAGTAAAGTGAATATGCATCAAGTATGACATTCGATATCGCATTTGTTATGGTTAGAAAGAAACGGGAAAGGGTCTCGCAGGGGTTAAAGCTTATGCACTAATAATTAGTTACAATTGGTTCTTAGCAAAAGAATTCTGTTATATACACTAATGGAAACCTAATCATTTTAAGTTGATCAACATTGAATGAGATAAACAATTAACTACGTGAATCAACTGGCGTAGCGAAATTCTAAATTAAACTTCCTATTTTCCATAGCATGAACAAAGATTAGCCTACCTAAAATAAAATAACTATGATCACAGAAAGTAAATAAAATAAAATAAAAAAAATAAAAAAAACAGAGGGGGGGGGCGGTTGAACCGGCCCTAGGGCGGTTGAACCGGCCGGGGGCTGGGCGGCCGAGCTGGGGGCGGGCGCGGGCGCGGGCGGCCGAGCTGGGCGGCCGGGGCGGCCGAACCGGGCGGTTGAACCGGCCGGCTGGGCGGCCGAGGCCAGGCGGGCGGTCGGGCGCGCGGCTGGGAGGGGCGCGCGGCCAGGGCCGGCTGGGGCGGCCAGCGGCCGGGCGGGCGGCCGGGCGCGCGGCCAGGAGGGGCGCGCGGCCAGGCGGGGACGCGGCCGGGCGCGGCTGGGGCGGCCAGCGGCCGGCTGGGCGGCCAGCGGCCGGCTGGGGGCCGAGCAGGGGGGGGCGGCCGGGGCTGCCAAGGAGAGAGGAGGGGGAGGGGAGAGGGAGGGAGGAGGGAGGGGGGAGGGCTCACCGGCGGTCGGGCGGCCGACGGCGGGGGGCGGCGGCCGAGCTGCAAGGGCAGGGGGCGGCGGCTAGGGCAGGGGTAGGGAAAATGAGAGGGAGAGAGAGGGGATTGGGGGGAAAAGGGGAGGTGGGGGGGCGGCTGGGCCTGCCAAGGCCCAAGAGGGGGCGCGCAGGGGCGGCTGGGCCGGCCAGAAGCAGCCCACGGCGCGGGAGAGAGAGAGAGAAAAAAGAGAGAGAAAGAGAAAGAAAAAGAAAGAAAAGATTTTCCCTTATTTTCGAAATCCGATCTTCCTACATGAATGCATTTGCACTTTCAAACAATCAAAGAGTGCATAATTCGGCATGGTGCATCAAACAACATAAAACAGTTTTAGGGTTTTCTTTCTTACACGGGAGTTCCAAACCGAATCCCGCTAGCTTTGGAAAAGATCAAGGTTTAGCGAGGGAAAAAAAAGAAAAGGTAACGCCCGAATTTTGGCGAGTAAAGAAAAGAAAAAATTCAACTGCAAAATTCGGGGCGTTACAAACCTATCCCCCTTAAAAGAATCTCGCCCTCGAGATTCAGGGCTGGCTAGCAAAGAGCTCTGGGTACTTGGCCATCAAATCATCTTCACGCTCCCAGGTTGCTTCTTCCTCAGAGTGGTGATTCCATCTGACTTTGCACATTCTGATGGTTTTCCTTCGAGTGACTCTATCTGCAATCTCAAGGATCTGAGCTGGCTTCTCAACATAGGTCAAGTCCTCCTGGACTTCAAGACCTTCCACTGGCAACTGCTCTTCTGGCACACGCAAACACTTCTTCAACTGAGACACATGAAAGACATCATGCACAGCAGACAAATTCTCTGGCAGGCTGAGCTGATAAGCCACTTCTCCACGCTTTGCAAGAATCTGATACGGACCAATGTAGCGGGGTGCTAGCTTGCCTTTCACTCCGAATCTTCTGACTCCTCTGATCGGTGACACTTTCAGATAGACAAAGTCTCCGACTTCGAAACTCAGCTCTCTTCTTCTTGTGTCCGCATAGCTTCGCTGCCTCGATTGCGCTATCTTCAGATTCTCTCGGACCATCTTGATGTTCTCTTCAGCTTCAAGCAAAATGTCTGGCCCAAACACTTGCTTCTCTCCAGGCTGATCCCATTGCAACGGAGTTCTACAACTCCTTCCATAGAGCGCTTGAAACGGTGACATCTTCAAACTGGCCTGATAACTGTTGTTATAGGAAAACTCTGCATAAGGCAATCTCTTGTCCCATCCGGACTGATCTTGCAACGCACAGGCTCTCAACATATCTTCAAGAATTTGATTGGTTCTTTCGGTCTGGCCATCTGTCTGCGGGTGATAAGCTGAACTGAAATTCAGATGTGTGCCCAAGGCTTCATGCAACTGCTGCCAGAAATGAGAGGTGAACTGCGTTCCTCTGTCTGACACTATCTTCTTTGGCACACCATGAAGACGAACGATCCGAGACATATACAACTCTGCCAATACTGCACTGTTGTAGCTGGTCTTGACAGGTATGAAGTGGGCTGACTTGGTCAAACGGTCCACTACTACCCAAATGGAATCGTAGCCGGCTCGAGTGCGAGGCAATCCGACTATGAAATCCATACTGATTTCATCCCATTTCCACTGAGGGATCTGCAACGGTTGCAACAATCCAGCAGGTCTCTGGTGCTCTGCCTTAATTCTCCGACAACTATCGCACTTAGCCACGTGCTCTGCGATTTCCCTCTTCATTCCATACCACCAGAATTTCTTCTTCAGATCCTGATACATCTTCTCACTGCCAGGGTGAATCGAATAGGCTGTCTCATGAGCTTCCTTAAGAATCAACTCCCGAATAGACTGGACATTGGGAACACACAAGTGGTCTTTGAACCATACCACACCTTCAGCATCTTCTCGAAAATCTTTGCCTCTGCCATCTAGAATCAGTCGCCGAATCTCACTGATCTTTTCATCATTCTTCTGCGCTTCTTTGATTTCTCGCTCCAAGGTAGGTTCCAATTCAACTGTGACTCCTCACGAATTGTTCAGAAATCCGAGACTCAACCTGTCAAACTCTTTGGCCAACTCATAAGGCATCGGACGAGCGACCATCAGATTGACTTGACTCTTTCTGCTCAAAGCATCTGCCACTACGTTCGCTTTGCCTGGATGGTAATGAATCTCCAATTCATAGTCTTTGATCAATTCTAACCATCTTCTTTGCCTCATATTCAGCTCTGTCTGAGTAAATATGTACTTCAGACTCTTGTGGTCTGTGTAAACATCGCATTTCTGTCCATACAGATAGTGCCTCCATGTCTTCAGTGCGTGAACCACTGCTGCCAACTCTAGATCATGGATTGGGTAATTCTTCTCATGAACCTTCAGCTGTCGGGACGAGTAAGCCACAACTCTTCCCTCTTGCATCAACACGCATCCCAAACCTGTGTAACAAGCATCACAATACACAGAGAAGGGCTTGTGCACATCAGGCAAGACTAGGACAGGCGCTGTTGTCAACTTCTCTTTCAGCGCTTCGAAGGCCTCTTGACATTTCTGGGTCCACTTGAACTCAACCTTGTTGCCTAGCAACGCTGTCATTGGTTTCGCAATCTTCGAAAACCCTTCAATGAATCGCCGATAATATCCGGCCATTCCAATGAAGCTCTTGATTCCTCGAGCATCCGTTGGCGCTTTCCAGTTCAGAATGTCTGCCACTTTCTTCGGATCCACAGTCAATCCTTCTTTGTTGATTATGTGACCCAAGAACAGGACTTCACTGATCCAGAACTCACACTTGCTCAACTTTGCATACGACTGGTGCTCTCGCAATCTCTGCAATACCATCCTCAAATGATCTGCATGCTCTTCTTCACTTTGAGAATAAACCAGAATGTCATCAATGAATACCACCACAAACTTATCGAGATAATCCATGAATACACTGTTCATCAAGTTCATAAAGAACGCTGGTGCATTGGTCAAACCAAAAGACATCACTGTGAACTCATACAAACCATACTTGGTAATGAATGCCGTCTTCGGAATGTCCGAAGGTCGGATCCTGAGCTGATGATAACCTGACCTCAGATCTATCTTGGAGAACACACTGCTCCTCTCAACTGCTCGAACAGATCTTCTATTCTGGGCAAGGGATACTTGTTCTTGATCGTGACTTCATTCAAAGCTCGATAATCGATACACATCCTCTTGGTGCCATCTTTCTTCTCCACAAACAGGACAGGGGCGGCCCAAGGCGAGGTGCTTGGCCGGATGTAACCTTTCTCTGACAGCTCATCAATCTGCTTCTTAAGCTCAACCAACTCTGGTCCGGATATTCTGTAAGCTCTCTTAAAGATAGGGGCGGTTCCAGGAAGAAGCTCTATAGCGAATTCAACTTTCCGCTCTGGTGGCATACCCGGTAAATCCTTTGGAAACACATCTGGGAATTCAGACACAACCTTGATACTCTCAATTGGGTCTGCTTCACTGCTATCGACAGCCATCTGATAACAACTTCCTTTCTTCGGCTCAGGCGGGACTAACTCGGTCACCACTTCCTCTCCTAGTGGGGACACCAACTTGATTGTCCTTTTATCACAACTGATAACTGCCTGATACTTATCTAGCCAATTCATCCCTAGGATGACATCTATTCCCTGAGTACCCATTACTATAAGGTTAGCGGGAAACGCTATCCCCCTTATTTCCACACTTACATTCAAACATATGCTATCAGCTCGAATTCTACCACCAGCTGAGTCAATTTGAATGGGGGTTGACATGGTAGTAATTGGAAGATTATGTGCTTCTACCCATGATGCAGTAATGAAAGAATGCGTTGCTCCAGTATCAAATAACACTTCTGCAATATGGGAGTCGACCGGGAACATACCTACTGTCATGCCGGGGGTCTCCTGAACTGCTTCAGCCTCCAAGTGGTTCAATCTCCCATGATTATAGCGCTGCTGAGGGCGGTTGCCTGATCCAGGCTGGGACACATTCTGCTTTGCTGGGGCATTGGGGCCTGACTGCTGCTGGGCTGCCTTCTTCGGACATTGCATCACCCAATGGCCTTGCTCTCCACAGTGGAAACATGCTCTGTTTCCAACCTGAGCTGGTGCTGCCTGATTGTTCTGCTGGTTTGCTGGGGCAGGAAGACGAGGTGTCTGCTGATTCTGCCTCTGAAACTGGCCTCCTCCTGACTGATTGCTCTGACGATTCTGATACTGAGGCTGAGGATACTGCCTTTGGAACTGCTGATACTGCTGACGCTGCTGATGCTGCTGAGGTGGACGCTGGTTCTGCCTGAACTGCTGAGGTTGATTGCCTGAAAAACGAGGACGGCTGCTGCTTCCAGGCTGGGGTCCACTGATCTTGCGCTTACGATCCTCCATCTCCTTACGCTTCCTTTCTGTCATGATTGCTCTGTCAATCAGGTGCTGGAATGTCGGGAAGGTATGATTCATCAGTTGGTACTGAAGAGGGTCGACCAAGCCTCTCAAGAAACGGTACTGTCGCTTGGCGTCGGTGTTGACATCCTCAGGAGCATAGCGAGACAACTGCAGAAACCTGTCTCGATACTCACTGACAGATGATGACCCTTGCTTAAGGGCCAGGAACTCCTCCTTCTTCACTGTCATCAGACCTGCAGGCACATGGTACTGACGAAAGCTACCTCTGAATTCTTCCCAGGTGATGGTGTCGGGGTCGGCATGGGTGGCGAGGTAAGACTCCCACCATGATTGGGCTGCTCCTCTCAACAGACGGGGACCATACAAGACTTTCTCCCTGTCATCACACTGAGCGGTATGCAACTCCCGCTCCACAGTGCGCAGCCAATCTTCAGCATCCATGGGGTCAGAAGAGTGAGCGAACGTTGGTGGATGACCTCTCATGAATTCAGCACGCTTGTCTCTAGGCATCTGAGGCATCTGAGGCTGGGGTGGTGCTTGCTGCTGCTGCTGCTGAATGGCGGCCAGAGTCTGACCGATGGCCTGAACTGCCTGAGTCTGCATCAGAAACATCTGCTCGATCGACATCGGGGGCGGGGGCGGCAGCTGCTGCTGTTGCTGGGGCGCCTCATCTTGCTGACCGGCTTGCTCCTGCTGAGCACGCCTTCCTCCTCTGCGCCTGTTCTCTGACATCTGCAGAACGCAACCACACATCAGAACTGATCTGGCAAATCTTGCAGCATAAGAAAAGAGTATAGAATTCTCCAACAGCACTGAACAGATGAGCATCTTCACTGATCTCCAACACAGACCACACAGCTTCTCAGATAAAGAGGAAAGTGGAATAAAGGTTTTCCCAACTATATAACTAACTCCATTAACATAATAGGTAAGCCAAAATGCAGGGGATACCCACACTCTGGTGACAATCATTACAAAGATCCAAACCAAACATAGTTCATCATGACAAACATAAATGCATAGGATATAGCAAACTACCCTGTCTAACTAAGACTAACTAAGACCGAGACTAACGCTAAGACTGAAGCTTCTATGTATATATATTTCGTATTAATTACAAGATCCAACTCTAACGATCTATGGTTCTAGATTTATCTTGGTCTTGCAGTCGGGATTGCCATAAGACTGGAGTCCACGCCGAGGTGAGCGGTACTGGTGCTGAGTCCCAACGGGAGCGGGGGAACCATCATCCAAGTGACGACGCTCCGCGCGCTCAGCCCGCAGCAGGGCGATCTCAGCACGAGCCCTACTCAGCTCGTCTAATGCATGGTCCAGCTCCGTGTTTAGCACGGCGGCTAGGTTGACTGTGCTGCTCAACCTAGGATTGTCCTCACCAGCAGGTGAAACAATCACACCTCCTGTGCTGCCAGATGGACGGCGGGGGTAATACTTCAGGTCAAGACCGTCAGCTACCCCACCGAGAACCGAGCAGTAGTGCGAAAGCGCACGCCGTGCAGCATCCTGCATGGCTGCCTCAGCTGAGTCCCGCTCAGAGATAGAATAGTGCTCTGAGCAAGCCTCCGCGCCCTGGAGACTGTTCTCCGGACGGCGCACCAAGCAGGTCGCCTCCCAGCGGTCCGGGTAGACCCCGCGACTATGCTGGTAGACCACACAGCGATACTCGATGGACCAAGTACGCCGGTCAAGTGCCCGACGTAGCAGGGTGTCGAGCGCGTCGTGGAAGTGACACCCGCGAGCAGCGTCGCGAGTGATGGGTCGAGCAACCCATCCTTCCGGCTCATGGTCAGCAGAGAAGTCGATGTCGTGGCTCAAGCTGTCGTCGCCGCCTCCGTCGTCTGGATCTCCTCCAACAGCTACTCCAGAAGCTGGGACGCCCAGTGGTGGTGCAGGGGGTGCCTCCAGGGGAAGCACAGGAGAGCAGCTCCTCACAGACTCTATCTCCTGCTGGAGCGAGAAAGAAGAGCCCTGCTGCTCCTGTCGTCGACGTTCCTGCTCCTCATGCAGGCGGTGGTGCAGTCTCTCCAAGTGGCTGGACTGTCCGGCCACGGGACGGCGAAGCGGACGCTCAGCAAGGCGGGAGGGTAAGAAGGGGATGACGGACTTTCGTGCAGTGTGTCTAAGTCGAGCCATCTACAAAAGACATCGCAAGCAAAAGGGTGAGAACAGAATTAATATGACCAGCAAATAATGAATCATAAATAAATGAAGGATCAGAATAAAACATAATTTTCAGCAAGGTATAATATATAGTAGAACATAGGTTTGGTCAGTAGGACCAACTTTTGAAGGGATACCAAAGTCAAGGCAGGGACAGAGGTCTATAATCCTTAGAACGACCATTCTACTCTAGGTTAGCGGTCCTACAGTCAGCACGGCTTTGATACCACTTATGTCACACCCGGTTTTTAGAAGGTAAACCGAATGCGAACCATGTACGTGCCAGGATCAGTTATTCACGTACACAGCAGTTACATAACATGGACATCATCACACAGTGCTCAAATAGTATTAGAAGGGAAATAATAGTCGATTACATCATACGTCTGAGACGTCCATATAGTTCTTACAATAAATCAAAGTGCGGAAAAGAAACGTAGATAACATGGCCTTCACAGGCAGCCGACTGGGGGTTGCCGCTAACCCACGCCTAGAACTCGTCGTAGTCTTGGAACTCCTGGAAGTCTCCTTCCACAGCTTCATCTTCTCCTGAGCAGTGGTTGCAATGCTGACAACCTGGGGGGGGGGGGTTTGGTGTGTAGAGAAAGGGTGAGTACACATCAACATACTCAGCAAGCATCCCGTTTGGCTGTAGTGGACTAGCTTTATGTGGGGATAAGTCAAGCAGTTGCTTTTAGTTGGTCAGGTTATTACTTACTAGTAGAAAGCCAGATTTTAACATTAACCCAAGTTATTAGCCCAATGTATCCTTTCCAAACGGAAAGAATACCACTTACCATTACCATAATCATAATCAGAACTATCAATCTCATTGCCACCTGTACCAAAGTATCACTGATCAAGTATCACTAATCTCTGGAGCTCCCTTGGCCGCTCATAACCGCGAGCACAGCTGATATATCAGTTTCATAACACTCTGCAGAGGTTGTGCACTTTACCCATAAGCCGTGATTCCCTCTCTAGCCCGGGCTTGCAAGACCCTTATTCACTCCCAAGGTGAATGGCTAGGGATTCACTACGAAGCCTTTACAAAGATTCCCTGGGGCTGTAGCCACCCGTTAGGTTTCCTAAATGTACCGCACTCCTCCCCAAGGGACAAATCAACCTTGGCAGAGCGAGCCGCATACACCGAGCCCCATTGACGGCACAACGGCTAAGCGAACTACACCCCGGTTCCTCTAATTATTCAGCTAAGGGCGTCCCATTCCACCCTCATGGTTGCACTGTTTTCCCGGGCGGTCATCCATTGAACAGGTCCTTACGGAGAGGCACTCGAGAAACCGCTCGAGTCCCCTTGAAGGTCACAAATATAGTCATAAATAAGAAGGGGAAAACAGCGTATCATAGATAATCACATCATGTTCATTGATTAGAGTTGAGCAATAGCATCAGACTAAGCAGTAATAATCCGACCCAAATAGGTAAACAAGGACATGGATAACAAAAGCTAGTCAATCCTTAGGTATAAATGTGTAATGCGGGAGGTGAATTAAAGAATGAATAGGACAGAGATAGGTCAAAGGACACTTGCCTCCACCAACCGACTGCTGCTCAGGGGCTTCTCCTGAGAATTCCTCGGGCTCTTCGACCGGATCGTTCTCTATGCGAGCGCAAACATACATACATCCACATATTTAATACAAAAGAACAGTACACCATACAAGGGAACAAGTAAAGTGAATATGCATCAAGTATGACATTCGATATCGCATTTGTTATGGTTAGAAAGAAACGGGAAAGGGTCTCGCAGGGGTTAAAGCTTATGCACTAATAATTAGTTACAATTGGTTCTTAGCAAAAGAATTCTGTTATATGCACTAATGGAAACCTAATCATTTTAAGTTGATCAACATTGAATGAGATAAACAATTAACTACGTGAATCAACTGGCGTAGCGAAATTCTAAATTAAACTTCCTATTTTCCATAGCATGAACAAAGATTAGCCTACCTAAAATAAAATAACTATGATCACAGAAAGTAAATAAAATAAAATAAAAAAATAAAAAAAACAGAGGGGGGGCGGTTGAACCGGCCCTAGGGCGGTTGAACCGGCCGGGGGCTGGGCGGCCGAGCTGGGGGCGGGCGCGGGCGCGGGCGGCCGAGCTGGGCGGCCGGGGCGGCCGAACCGGGCGGTTGAACCGGCCGGCTGGGCGACCGAGGCCAGGCGGGCGGTCGGGCGCGCGGCTGGGAGGGGCGCGCGGCCAGGGCCGGCTGGGGCGGCCAGCGGCCGGGCGGGCGGCCGGGCGCGCGGCCGGGAGGGGCGCGCGGCCAGGCGGGGACGCGGCCGGGCGCGGCTGGGGCGGCCAGCGGCCGGCTGGGCGCGGCCAGCGGCCGGCTGGGGCCGAGCAGGGGGGGGCGGCCGGGGCTGCCAAGGAGAGAGGAGGGGGAGGGGAGAGGGAGGGAGGAGGGAGGGGGGAGGGCTCACCGGCGGTCGGGCGGCCGACGGCGGGGGGCGGCGGCCGAGCTGCAAGGGCAGGGGGCGGCGGCTAGGGCAGGGGTAGGGAAAATGAGAGGGAGAGAGAGGGGATTGGGGGAAAAGGGGAGGTGGGGGGGCGGCTGGGCCTGCCAAGGCCCAAGAGGGGGCGCGCAGGGGCGGCTGGGCCGGCCAGAAGCAGCCCACGGCGCGGGAGAGAGAGAGAAAAAAGAGAGAGAAAGAGAAAGAAAAAGAAAGAAAAGATTTTCCCTTATTTTCGAAATCCGATCTTCCTACATGAATGCATTTGCACTTTCAAACAATCAAAGAGTGCATAATTCGGCATGGTGCATCAAACAACATAAAACAGTTTTAGGGTTTTCTTTCTTACACGGGAGTTCCAAACCGAATCCCGCTAGCTTTGGAAAAGATCAAGGTTTAGCGAGGGAAAAAAAAAAGAAAAGGTAACGCCCGAATTTTGGCGAGTAAAGAAAAGAAAAAATTCAACTGCAAAATTCGGGGCGTTACACCCGCCGGGTGTAGCCCCCGAGGCCTCGGAGGAGTAGTTTGACTCCTTCGAGGTCTTAGTGTGTTTCGCAACACTTCGGCTGGTCTGGTTGTTCCCTCATGCGAGCTGGCCGTAGCCCGGGTGCACGGTCGGGTCCCAAGTTCTCGGGCTGGTATGTTGACGCTGTCAACAGTTTGGCCGGAGCCGGGTTTGCGAGAGCAGCCCCCGAGCCTCTGCACAGGGCGAGAGGACGGTCAAGGACAGACTCGACTTTTTTACATACGCCCCTGCGTCGCCTTTCCGCAAGGAGGAGGGGGGAAAGCGCCATGTTGCCCTCGGAGGGCGCCGAACATGGTGTCTCCGGTGAGCTGCTGGCGGGTAATCCGAGTGGATGCCCGTGCCCCATTTGTTAGGGGTCGGCTAGAGGCCCGGAGGCGTACTGCAAAAGTACCTACGGGTGATCTGCCGGACCCGGCCCCCTTTTGACGGGGTCCGAGGGCTCGATGCCTCCCTTTGATGGGATTCCGTTACAAGATCGTTCCCGCTGGCCTCAGAAATGTCCTAGGGTACCTCGAGAGCGTAGCCCGAGCCTTGGTTATGTATCGAACGTACCCAGGGTCATCCCTCGCTCTGTGTCTAAGGCGACTGTGAACCCTTCGAGGGCCAGCCTACGAACCCCTGATCAGTAGTGGGCGCAGAGCCCGAGTGGCCTGAGGCGGCCATTGAACCCTTCCGAGGGGCCGACCATCGAACCTCTGACCAGTAGTGGGCGCAGAACCCAAGCGCTCTGAGGTGGCCGTTGAACCCCTCCGAGGGGCCAGCCTTCGAACCTCTGATCAGTAGGGAGGCTCGGGGCCTATTTCCTTCATGGAGAAGGGTCCTTTTTAGGGTATCCCCCTTTCCCGGTCCCTGTTGTAAGAGAGAGAAAGAGGAAATGGAAAAGGATACGAAATCGAATGATGTGGCATACCTTTTTCGACATGGTCATTATGGTGAAGGCGAAGCGTCGCTTGCTTCTCCTGCCTGAGGCGCCGCCTGTCCCGCCGTGGAGTTAATGCGACGGGGCGAGTGGTTCGCGAGGCGGCCGTTGCGCATGTGCGAGCCGTTCGAGGAACGGAACACGGTCACGCCGTCTTCATGCCGTGAGAGAGGGTTCTCTCGCTGCCCCTGGATGGGACGTAAGCTTGGCTGACGACGTGACCGCTGCTCCTGCCCGCCTGCCACCGCCATTACTGCCGGCCCATCTTTGGCCGTATTGACCGTCGTGCCTGGCTGGCACTGCTGGGTCATACGCAGGGTTGCCTCGAGTCGCGGTACTGGTTTCGCAGTCGAGGAGGCGCGGTAGTGGTGCGAGTGGCGGTGTAGTTGCTCGCACGTAGCAACCGGCGCGTCGGTTGCATGACGTGTGGGCCTAGGCCTCCATGCTGGGCGCGTTGGAGTCGAAGGGGCGCGCCCACTTGGCGTGGTTGCATGCCGACTGCATGGCTGTCCACCCTTTCACCCGCTGGTCTGGGCGAAAGTGGAGGAATGCTTGTAACCGCTGGGCAGTGTGCGACGGTTTGGCTCCTTCTGCCCTGGACCAGCTTGCATGACGCGTGGGGCCTAGCCCCCGTGTCGTAGGGGGAGGACCTTGGAGCGTGTTGGAGAAGACTCAGCTCGCAACGGCTGAGGACACAAGTGGGGAGAGTTGCTTTTAAAAGGATGGTGGCCCCCTTGAAAGACGACCATGTCTTCGCGTTCCCTTATGCGTCGTGTCTTTCCACCTTCCGAGCCCCCGGATGGGGGACGCCCGCAATCCTTCCGCCTTGTCATCGGAGGAACGCAACTTCGTGGAAGTTGGTACCTTTCAGCCATCGTTCGGCTTCAAGGATTTTCATCATGTAGCCCGGCTGCATCCCTCGCCGGTGGTCACCCAAGACGGTGACCTCCAGCTTGATGGTGGGGAGAAGCGAACCGGGCTGCGATGTTGGTTCCGCCCTCAGCTTTAAGGATGTTCATCATCCTGGCTGAGGCGGGGGCCGGGCTGAGCCAGAGCTCTTCCCCCCGTGCGGGCCAGCTGATCACCTCCTCTTCCAGCTTCTGGTGGTGGAAACCATCCTCCGGCCCTGCGGAGGAGGCGTCCTCCAGCCATGCCGGGGAAGGCGAACTGTTGCTGTCCAGCTAGGATGCAACATTTCGTCCTTCTCCTCGCTTTCGTGGCGAGGACGGGAGTGAGGACCTGCCGGTGCGCCTTGCCAACTGTCGGCGTTGGTGGAGAGGCGGACGCCACCGTCCGTGCTGACGTGGTGGCAGCTGGAGGAAGCTCCCCCCCCTCAAGGCCGTCGGCGCCGCCTACGGACCGGCCCCCGGCTCTTTGGCCTTAATGTCTGGTTCGCGTCCCTTGAGTGGGGACGCGAACGAGAGCCTTCCGGTGGCCGCGTCCGTCCTGGGGCCATAGCTGCTGCTGTGGGGACAGAACCGGAGTTCCGTTTGCATTGGCACCTTGAGTGCCGGTGTCTTGTTCATTACGGCTGTCGGGGCCTGAACATGTATGTGTTTTCAGCACGGGGCCATGTTTTTTCTTCATTTCGAGCACTGAGACTCGCCTGTCGACTATCTGAACCGCTTCACCGAGCGTGAGTCGCCTCGTGCAAAGGTGACGAGTGAGGTATCCGTATCCCGGAGGCGTAGGAGTCCCTCGGCTCGGTCGGCCTTGCTGTCCGAGGCTTCTCTTGCTTAGTTGAAGGAAACCCTCGGCCGCTCTTCGATGAGCCGAAGCCGGAGGTAGCGGTGTCAGCACGGACGGAGGCAGAGTTGGCTCAAAAAGAAGATTTGGTCGGCCGGAGCCTGGCCGGGTCGTCCACTGGCGGGACCGACGCCGGAGTTGAGCTGCCGAGGCCACAAGCCAGGCTGATGTCTTCGGGGGACAGCTAGCCGAGGCCTCGGCGTGGCCGGCCGAGCCGTCTGCTCGAGCCGGATTCCTGGAGAAGACCCTGGCGGTGATGGCCCGGGTGTGGTGCTGATGTCATCCTTCGGGGTGGAGATCCTCCAACCGCATCGCCGTCCGAGGCTAGGTCAGACCTCGCCGAAGGTGTAGTTGACGCCGAGGGTGCTGCTGCCCCCTTCAACTGTCGACGTCCGAGCCTGCAGGATCGGGTTGTCTTGTAGTGTGTGTATGTTTTCTGCGGCCGCCGAGGCCCAAACACACTATCATCGTGTTGTAAAGCTGCGTTTCTTTTCCTCTTGTTTCGAGTATCCGGACTTATTTGTCGGTAACAGAATTGTCTGTGCGGGCGAGAGTTGCTTTTCACGGAAGGTGATGAGTGAGGTATCCGTATCCCGGAGGCGTAGGAATCCCTCGGCTCGGTCGGCCTTGCCGCTTACGCGCACTCTTACTCGTCCATAGGGTTCTGTCACCAACGCAGTCGAGAAGGCCCGAAAAATCGTTCCGACAGAGGAGCTTTCGAGCGTGAAGACTTGTTCGGTCCGCGGAATCACTTATCTGAGCGCGAGTTACTTATCGCAAAAGGTGATGAGTGAGGTATCCGTATCCCGGAGGCATAGGAGTCCCTCGGCTCGGTCAGCCTTGGCTGGTTACGTGTACTCCGTCGTTTTCAGGATCCACTTTCGAAGTAGTCGAAAAGCACGAAAGGTATTCTGGCAGAAAAGATCTTTTTCTTTTTTCGAGGAAAATTTCGACGCAGAGGGGGTTCCCCCCTTCTAGCCCCCGAGGGAGGGTCGGGCTTTGCCGAGGCAAGGCTGACCCTTCCTTGACGACTAGACTTTGTGTGTGAACGGGGTGTACGAATAACTTGGAAGCATCTTAAGGGTAGAAGCGACGTAGCTGTTGGATGTTCCAAGCGTTGCTGTAGACCTCGCCTTGACTGTTGGCCAGCTTGTATGTTCCGGGCTTCAGAATTTTGGCGACGATGAACGGCCCTTCCCAGGGAGGCGTGAGTTTGTGCCGCCCTCGGGCGTCTTGTCGCAGCCGAAGCACCAAGTCGCCCACCTGGAGGTCTCGGGACCGAACCCCTCGTGCGTGGTAGCGTCGCAGGGACTGCTGGTACCGCGCCGAGTGTAGTAAGGCCATGTCCCGAGCCTCCTCCAGCTGGTCCAGTGAGTCTTCTCGTTTAGCTCGATTGCTTTGGTCGGCGTAGGCCCTCGTCCTCGGGGAATCATATTCTAAGTCTGTGGGCAAGATGGCCTCGGCCCCATAGACTAGAAAGAACGGTGTGAAGCCCGTGGCTCGGCTCGGCGTTGTCCTCAGACTCCAGACCACCGAGGGGAGTTCCTTCATCCATCGCTTGCCGAACTTGTTGAGGTCGTTGTAGATCCGAGGCTTGAGTCCTTGCAGAATCATGCCGTTGGCACGTTCTACCTGCCCATTTGTCATGGGGTGGGCCACGGTGGCCCAGTCCACCCGGATGTGGTGATCCTTGCAGAAGTCCAGGAACTTTCTGCCGGTGAACTGGGTGCCGTTGTCGGTGATGATGGAGTTTGGGACCCCAAAGCGATGGATGATGTTGGTGAAGAATGCCACCGCCTGTTCGGACCTGATGCTGTTTAGGGGTCGGACCTCGATCCACTTGGAGAATTTGTCGATGGCGACCAATAGGTGCGTGTAGCCCCCGGGTGCCTTCTGCAAGGGGCCGACGAGGTCCAGACCCCACACAGCAAACGACCAGGTGATGGGTATGGTCTGTAGAGCCTGAGCGGGCAGGTGGGTCTGCCTCGTGTAGAACTGACACCCTTCGCAGGTGCGGACAATTCTAGTGGCGTCGGCCATCGCCGTCGGCCAGTAGAAACCTTGTCGGAAGGCGTTTCCAACAAGGGCTCGAGGTGCTGCGTGATGGCCGCAAGCCCCCGAGTGTATCTCTTATAAGAGCTCCTGGCCTTCGGCGATGGAAATGCATCGCTGGAGGATGCCCGAGGGGCTGCGGTGGTAGAGCTCCTTCTCGTCTCCCAGCAAGACGAACGACTTGGCGCGCCGCGCCAACCATCGAGCCTCAGCTTGGTCGAGGGGTAGCTCTCCTCAGAGGAGATATTGAAGGTACGGGGTCTGCCAGTTTTGATTAGGCGTGACCCTGCTCCGCTCCTTCTCGATGCGCAGTGCCTCACCCTCGGGGGCCGAGGGTACCTCAGGCTGAGCCGAGGGTGCCTCGGGCCGAGCCGAGGGTACCTCGGACTGTGCCGAGGGTACCTCGGACTGAGCCGAGGGTGCCTCGGGCTGGGCCGAGGCCTTCTCGGGCTCGGGCGTGTCGTCGGTCTTGACGGAGGGTTGATGCAGGTCTCGGGAGAATACGTCCGGGGGAACCGTTGTTCGCCCCGAGGCTATTTTAGCCAGCTCGTCCGCAGTCTCGTTGTAGCGTCGGGCGATGTGGTTGAGTTCGAGCCCGTAGAACTTGTCTTCCAGGCGCCGAACCTCATCGCAGTAGGCTTCCATCTTCAGGTCACGGCAGTGGGAGTTCTTCATGACTTGGTCGATGACGAGCTGCGAGTCACCGCGAGCATCGAGGCGTCGGACCCCTAGCTCGATGGCGATTCGCAACCCGTTTACCAGAGCCTCGTACTCAGCCACGTTGTTGGACGTCAGGAAGTGGAGGCGTAGCATGTAGCGTAGGTGCTTCCCGAGGGGCGAGATGAAGAGTAGGCCCACGTCGGCCCCGTCTTCATCAGCGACCCGTCGAAAAACATGGTCCAGAGCTCCGATTGGATCGGAGCTGTTGGGAGCTGGGTGTCGACCCATTCAGCCACGAAGTCCGCTAAGACCTAGGACTTGATGGCCTTCCGAGGGGCAAACGAGATCGTCTCGCCCACGATCTCCACCGCCCACTTTGCAATACTACCCGAGGCCTCTCGGGACTGGATGATCTCCCCCAGGGGGAAGGATGACACCACAGTTACCGGATGAGACTCGAAGTAGTGTCGCAACTTCCGCCGCGTCAGGATCACCGCGTACAGCAGCTTCTGAATTTGTGGGTAGCGGATCTTGGTCTCGGACAGTACCTCACTGATGAACTAGACTGGCCTCTGGACGGGCAATGCATGCCCCTCTTCTCGTCTCTCAACCACAATCGCGGCGCTAACCACCTGAGTGGTCGCGGCGACGTAGATCAAGAGGGCTTCTCCGGCAGCGGGGGGCACCAAGATGGGCGCGTTCGTGAGGAGTGCCTTCAGGTTCCCGAGGGCTTCCTCAGCCTCAGGGGTCCAAGCGAAGCACTTGGCCTTTCTTAAGAGGTGGTACAGAGGCAGGCCTCTTTCGCCGAGGCGCGAGATGAAACGGCTCAGAGCCGCGAGGCATCCCATGACCCTCTGTACGCCTTTCAAGTCCTTGATGGGCCCCATGCTGGTGATGGCCGCGATCTTCTCCGGGTGGGCCTTGATGCCCCGCTCGGAGATGGTGAACCCCAAGAGCATGCCTCGGAGGACCCCGAAGACACACTTTTCAGGATTAAGCTTCACGCCTTTCGCCTTGAGACATCGGAATGTCACTTCAAGGTCGGAAAGGAGGTTGGAGGCTTTCCTCGTCTTGACTACGATGTCATCGACGTAGGCCTCGACCGTTCGATCGATGTGTTCGCCGAACACATGGTTCATGCATCGCTGGTACGTTGCACCCGCATTCCTCAAACCAAACGGCATGGTAACATAGCAGTACATGCCGAAGGGTGTGATGAAAGAAGTCGCGAGCTGGTCGGACTCTTTCATCCTGATCTGGTGATACCCTGAGTAGGCATCGAGGAAAGACAGGGTTTCGCACCCAGCAGTGGAATCCACGATTTGATTGACGCGAGGCAGAGGGTAGGGAACTTTCGGACATGCTTTGTTTAGACCAGTGTAGTCTACACACATCCGCCATTTCCTCCCTTTCTTTCTCAAAAGCACAGGGTTGGCAAGCCATTCGGGATGGAATACCTCTTTGATGAACCCTGCCGCCATTAGCTTGTGGATCTCCTCGCCTATGGCTCTGCGCTTTTCTTCGTCGAATCGGCGCAGAGGCTGCTTCACGGGTCGGGCTCCAGCTCAGATATCCAGCGAGTGCTCGGCGACTTCCCTCGATATGTCGGGCATGTCCGAGGGACTCCACGCGAAAACGTCGGCGTTTGCGCGGAGAAAGTCGACGAGCACTGCTTCCTATTTGGGGTCGAGCTCGGAGCCGATCCGGATCTGCTTGGAGGCGTCGTTGCAGGGGTCGAGAGGGACGGACTTAACCGTCTCCGCTGGCTCGAAGTTGCCGGCGTGGCGCTTCACGTCTGGCGCCTCCCTAGAGAGGTTCTCCAGGTCGACGATGTGGGCCTCGGACTCGGCGAGGGCCTCGGCGTACTCCACGCACTCCACGTCGCATTCGTACGCGTGTCGGTACATGGGCCCGACGGTGATGACCCCGTTGGGGCCCGGCATCTTGAGCTTGAGGTAGGTGTAGTTGGGGATGGCCATGAACTTGGCGTAGCATGGCCTCCCCAACACTGTGTGGTAGGTTCCTCGAAACCCGACCACTTCGAATGTGAGGGTCTCCCTTCGAAAGTTGGAGGGCGTCCCAAAGCAGACGGGTAGATCGAGTTGTCCGAGGGGTTGGATGCGCTTCCCGGGGATGATCCCGTGGAAAGGCGCAGCGCCCGTCCGGACCGAGGACAGATCGATCCGCAGGAGCCCGAGGGTCTCGACGTAGATGATGTTGAGGCTGCTGCCTTCGTCCATGAGGACCTTGGTGAGCCTGACGTTGCCGATGATGGGGTCGACAACGAGCGGGTATTTCCCCGGGCTCGACACATGGTTGGGATGGTCGGCCTGGTCGAAGGTGATGGGCTTGTCGGACCAGTCTAGGTAGACTGGCACCGCCACCTTTACCGAGTAGACCTCCCGACGCTCTTGCTTGCGGTGTCGAGCCGAGGCATTTTCCACTTGCCCACCGTAGATCATGAAGCAGTCGTGGACCTCGGGGAACTCTCCTGCCTTGTGATCTTCCTTCTTAGTGTCGTCGAGAGCCTTGCCACCCTCCGCGGGTGGCCCGGCCTTGTGAAAGTGGCGTCGAAGCATGGCACACTCCTCAAGGGTGTGCTTGACGGGCCCCTGATGATAGGGGCACGGCTCCTTGAGCATCTTGTCGAAGAGGTTGGCACCTCCGGGAGGTTTCCGAGGGTTCTTGTACTCGGCGGCGGCGACAAGGTCCACATCGGCGGCGTCGCGTTTCGCTCGCGACTTCTTCTTGCCCTTCTTCTTGGTGCCGCGCTGAGTTGATGCCTCAGGAACATCTTCCGGTGGGCGGCCCTGGGGCTGCTTGTCCTTCCGGAAGATGGCCTCAACCGCCTCCTGGCCAGAGGCGAACTTGGTGGCGATGTCCATCAGCTCGCTCGCCCTGGTGGGGGTCTTGCGACCCAGCTTGCTCACCAGGTCGCGGCAAGTGGTGCCGGCGAGGAACGCGCCGATGACATCCGAATCGGTGACGTTGGGCAGCTCGGTGCGCTGCTTCGAGAATCGCCAGATGTTGTCCCGGAGAGACTCTCCCGGCTGCTGGCAGCATCTTCAGAGATCCCAGGAGTTTCCAGGGCGCACGTACGTGCCTTGGAAATTGCCGGCGAAGGCTTGGACCAGGTCGTCCCAGTTGGAGATCTGCCCCGGAGGCAGGTGCTCCAGCCAGGCTCGAGCGGTGTCGGAGAGGAACAGGGGGAGGTTGCGGATGATGAGATTATCATCGTCCGTTCCACCTAGTTGGCAGGCCAGCCGATAGTCTGCGAGCCATAGTTCCGGTCTCGTCTCCCCCGAGTACTTTGTGATAGTAGTCGGGGTTCGGAACCGGGTCGGGAACGACGCCCGTCGTATGGCGCGGCTGAAAGCCTGCGGACCGGGTGGTTCGGGCGAAGGACTCCAATCCTCCCCGCTGTCGTAGCGTCCCCCACGCCTGGGGTGGTAGCCTCGGCGCACCCTCTCGTCGAGGTGGGCCCGACGGCTGCAGTGATGGTGCTTGTTGCCGAGGCGACCCGGGGCCACAGGCGCTGTGTTGCGCGTGCGCCCGGTGTGGACCGAGGCTTCCCGCATGAATCGGGAAGTCGCGGCGCGATGTTCCGAGGGGTACCCCTGCCTTCGGGAGGCAGAGCTTTTGGCCCGTCGGACCGCGGCGTCCTCCAGGAGATTCTTGAGCTCTCCCTGGATACGCCGCCCCTCGGTGGTTGATGGCTCCGGCATCGCGCGGAGAAGCATTGCCGCTGCAGCCAGGTTCTGGCCGACTCCACTAGAAACCGGTGGTGGCCTTACCCTGACGTCGTCCGCGATGTGGTGCTGGATGCCCTGGGGGAGATGACATGCTTCTCCGGCTGGAGGTTAGCCCGCCCATTCCTGTCCGATGTCCCGGCGGATCGGCTCAAGCGTTCCTGCTCCCTCGTCGAGCCTGGCCTGCATCTCGCGGATTTGCTCGAGCTGTGGGTCATGACCCCCCGCCGGGACTGGGACCACAGCTAGCTCCCGAAGGATGTCAACGCGAGGCACGGGCCTAGGGGGATCACCGTTCTCCGGTATACCAAGATGGTTGCCTTCGCCGGGACCCCCTAGATCGACGTGGAAACATTCGCGACTTGGGCCGCAGTCCTCGTCGTCGAGGCTGTGGCTACCGTCGGAACAGTCGGAAAGGCAGTAGTCGCATGCGGTCATGAAGTCCCGCATGGCATTGGGGTTACCAAGTCCGGAGAAATCCCAACAGAGGTCGGGCTCGACATCTTCCTCGGACCCCGAGGGCCCGTAGGTCGAGACGGTCGTCAGCCGGTCCCAGGGTGACCGCACACGATACCCTAGAGGGTTTGGACTCGCCTCTATGAGAATGTCCACCGAAGCGGAGTTGCTTGGCGGGTCGAGGCCGAATCCAAAAGGCACGAGATGGGAATCAGTCGGTACCTTTTGGTCGACGGGCAGTGACGAAGTCACGTTAGGGACTGACTGCACCATCGTCTCAGGTACGAGGGTGACGCCTAGCAAGTCCTTCGCGAGCGTGCTGGCATCGTCCGTTTGCTTGAGGTTGGTGTGTTGCGGGGAGACGGCGCTCGTCTTCATCTCAGACGCGAGGCCGATGCCCGACGCGCTCTCCTTTGGGGCGCCGGCGCCGTCGACTTGCTCAACAGCCAATGAGGTGCCGCCTCCTGCTTGGCCTTGGTTGCCCCACCTCCTCCTCCGTCGGCGGGGGAGGGGACGGGACAAGCCCGAATGTCGTCCTTCCACCACGTGGGGAAGGCGTCGTCGATTTCCTCGCCGGCGGGCGGGATGTCGACCGCCATTGTTGCTGTCGCGCGGCGGGGGAAGGAGTATCATGCCATAGCTGCCGTCGAGGGACATGAACTGAAGACTCCCGAAACAGAGCATCGTCCCAAGCTGGAGAGGTTGCTGGAGACTGCCCATCTGGAGCTTGATGGGAAGCTATTCGTCAACAAGCAGCAGGCCCCTACCTGGCGCGCCAACTGTCGGTGTTTCGAAACCCGGGGGTCCCTGGACCGACGAGTAAATTGTCGCCGCGTGCCCCAGCCCAGATGGGTCAGCGCGAGGCAGAACGCGAAGGGGGGAGAGCAGCCGGAGGGAGACAGGCATGGGAGGTGGAACCTGCGGCCTTCGTGTTAGCCCCGCGCCTAGGTCGGGTGCGCTTGCAGTAGGGGGTTACAAGCATCCACGCGGGAGGGAGCGAGCGGCCTTGCGCGAGCGCCGTCCCGTCCTTCCCCGCGCGGCCAACCCTCTATAAGAGGGCCCTGGACCTCCCTTTTATAGGCGTAAGGAGAGGATCCAGGTGTACAATGGAGGGTGTAGCAGTGTGCTAACGTGTCTAGCGGAGGAGAACTAGCGCCCTAAGTACATGCCATCGTGGCAGCCGGAGAGGTTTTGGCACCCAGTTCGTGTGGTGTCGTGGCCGTCGGAGGAGCGCTGGAGCCTGGCGGAAGGACAGCTGTCGGGGCTATCGAGTCCTTGCTGACGTCCTCTTGCTTCCGTAAGGGGGCTGAGAGCCGCCGTCGTCATAGAGCGTGCGGGGCGCCATCATTACTCGTATAGTGGAGCGAGCCAGATGGGACGCCGGTCTTGTTCCCCGTAGCCTGAGTCAGCTCGGGGTAGGGTAATGATGGCGCCTCATGTTGACGTGGTCGGTCCGTGCCCTAGGTTTGGCGAGGTGGAGGCTCCTCCGAGGTCGAGGTCGAGTCCGAGCCCCCGGGTCGGACAAGGCGGAGACCATCGGCTGAGGCCAGGGCTGAGTCCGAGCCCTGGGGTCGGGCGAAGCGGAGTTCGTCGTCTTCCGGGGCTGAGCCCGAGTCCGAGCCCTAGGGTCGGGCGAAGCGGAGTTCGTCGTCTTCCAGGGCTGAGCCCAAGTCCGAGCCCTGGGGTCGGGCGAAGCGGAGTTCATTGTCTTCCAGGGCTGAGCCCGAGTCCGAGCCCTAGGGTCGGGCGAAGCGGAGTTCGTCGTCTTCCGGGCTGAGCCCGAGTCCGAGCCCTGGGGTCGGTCGGAGCGGAGTTCGTCGTCTTCCGGGGCTGAGCCTGAGTCCGAGCCCTGGGGTCGGGCGAAGCGGAGTTCCCCATGGCGCCTAGGGCCGGACTTGGCTGCTGTCAGCCTCACTCTGTCGAGTGGCTCAGCAGTCAGAGCGGCGCAGGCGGCGCTGTCCTCTTGTCAGACCGGTCAGTGGAGCGGTGAAGTGACTGCGGTCACTTCAGCTCTGTCGACTGGAGGGTGTGCGTCAAGATAAAGGTGTCAGGCCACCTTTGCATTAAATGCCCCTGCGATTTGGTCGGTTGGCGTGGCGATTTGGCCAAGGTTGCTTCTTGGTGAAGACTGGGCCTCGGGCGAGCCGAAGGTGTGTCCGTTGCTGGAGGGGGTCCTCGGGCGAGACGTAGATCCTCCGGGGTCGGCTGCCCTTGCCCGAGGCTGGGCTCGGGCGAGGCGTGATCGCGTCCCTCGAATGGACCGATCCTTGACTTAATCGCACCCATCAGGCCTTTGCAGCTTTGCGCTGATGGGGGTTACCAGCTGAGATTTAGGAGTCTTGAGGGTACCCCTAATTATGGTCCCCGACACTTTTATTGAACCCATTCTTGGTCTTTTTATTGGCTTGTTGTGAACCTTTGGCACCTGTAGAACTTATAGACTAGAGCAAACTAGTTAGTCCAATTATTTGTGTTGGGCAATTCAACCACCAAAATCAGTTTAGGAAATAGGTGTAAGCCTAATTCCCTTTCAATCTCCCCCTTTTTGGTGATTGATGCCAACACAAATCAAAGCAAGTATAGAAGTGCATAATTGAACTAGTTTGCAAAATGTAAGTGCAAAGGTTACTTAGAATTGAGCCAATAAATATTACTTACTAGATATGCATGGATTGTTTCTTTATTTTTAACATTTTGGACCACACTTGCACCACATGTTTTGCTTTGCAAAATGTTTTGGAAATTCTTTTCAAAGTTCTTTTGCAAATAGTCAAAGGTAAATGAATAAGATTTTTGAGAAGCATTTTCAAGTTTTGAAATTTTCTCCCCTGTTTCAAATGCTTTTCCTTTGACTAAACAGAACTCCCCCTTAATGAAATCCTCCTCTTAGTGTTCAAGAGGGTTTTAGATATTAATTTTGAAGAGGGTATACCAATTTGAAATTATATCAAAATAAGATATAAATTGGAAAACTTCTTTTAATACCAAATAAAAGACTACATTTTTGAAATTGGTGGTGGTGTGGTCCTTTTGCTTTGGGCTAATACTCTCTCCCCCTTTGGCATGAATCGCCAAAAACGGATGCTTCAGTGAAATATAAGCCCTTTTTGAACTACTCTCTCCCCCTTTGGACGGAAGTAAAGGATTGAAGATTATACCAAAGTTGGAGAGTTAGTGCGGAGCGACGGCGAAGGATGAATGATTCGATGGAGCGGAGTGGAAGCCTTGTCTTCGCCGAAGACTCCTTTTCCCTTTCAATCTATGACTTAGCATGAAATGGACTTGAAAGAACACATTAGTCATAGCACATGAAAGAGATGATCAAAGGTATAATAATGAGCTATGTGTGCAAAACATCAATAAAAATTCCTAAAATCAAGAATATTTAGCTCATGCCTAAGTTTGGTAAAAGTTTGTTCATCCAATGGCTTGGTAAAGATATCAGCTAATTGTTCTTTGGTGCTAACATATGCAATCTCGATATCCCCCTTTTGTTGGTGATCCCTTAGAAAATGATACCGAATGGCTATGTGTTTAGTGCGGCTATGCTCAACGGGATTATCCGCCATGCGGATTGCACTCTCATTATCACATAGAAGAGGAACTTTGGTTAATTTGTAACCATAGTCCCGCAGGGTTTGCCTCATCCAAAGCAATTGCGCGCAACAATGTCCTGCGGCAATGTACTCAGCTTCGGCGGTAGAAAGAGCGACCGAATTTTGCTTCTTTGAAGCCCAAGACACCAAGGATCTTCCCAAGAACTAGCAAGTCCCCGATGTGTTCTTTCTATTAATCTTACACCCCGCCCAATTAGCATCGGAATAACCAATTAAATCAAATGTGGATCCCCGAGGGTACCAAAGCCCAAACTTAGGAGTATAAGCCAAATATCTCAAGATTCGTTTTACGGCCGTAAGGTGAGATTCCTTAGGGTCGGCTTGGAATCTTGCACACATGCATACGGAAAGCATAATGTCCGGTCGAGATGCACATAAATAGAGTAATGAACCTATCATCGACCGGTATACCTTTTGATCGACGGATTTACCTCCCGTGTCGAGGTCGAGATACCCATTTGTTCCCATGGGAGTCTTGATGGGCTTGGCATCCTTCATTCCAGACTTGTTTAGAATGTCTTGAGTGTACTTTGTTTGGCAAATGAAGGTGCCCTCTTGGAGTTGCTTCACTTGAAATCCTAAGAAATACTTCAACTCCCCCATCATTGACATCTCGAATTTCTGTGTCATGATCCTACTAAATTCTTCACATGTAGATCCGTTAGTAGACCCAAATATAATATCATCAACATAAATTTGGCATACAAACAAATCATTGTTAAGAGTTTTAGTGAATAAAGTAGGATCGGCCTTGCCGACTTTGAAGCCATTAGCAATAAGGAAATCTCTTAGGCATTCATACCATGCTCTTGGGGCTTGCTTGAGCCCATAAAGCGCCTTAGAGAGCCTATAGACATGGTTAGGGTACTCACTGTCTTCAAAGCCGGGAGGTTGCTCAATATAGACCTCTTCCTTGATTGGTCCATTGAGGAAGGCACTCTTCACGTCCATTTGGTAAAGCTTGAAGCCATGGTAAGTAGCATAGGCTAATAATATGCGAATTGACTCAAGCCTAGCTACGGGTGCATAGGTTTCACCGAAATCCAAACCTTCGACTTGAGAATACCCCTTGTCCATGAGTCGAGCTTTGTTCCTTGTCACCACACCATGCTCATCTTTCTTGTTGCGGAAGACCCATTTGGTTCCTACAACATTTTGATTAGGACGTGGAACTAAATGCCATACCTCATTCCTTGTGAAGTTGTTGAGCTCCTCTTGCATCGCCATCACCCAATCCGAATCTTGAAGTGCTTCCTCTACCCTGTGTGGCTCAATAGAGGAAACAAAAGAGTAATGCTCACAAAAATGTGCAACACGAGATCTAGTGGTTACCCCCTTATGAATGTCGCCGAGGATGGTGTCGACGGGGTGATCTCGTTGTATTGCTTGGTGGACTCTTGGGTGTGGCGGCCTTGGTTCTTCATCCTCCTTGTCTTGATCATTTGCATCTTCCCCTTGATCATTGCCGTCATCTTGAGGTGGCTCAACTCTTTGATCTTCTCCTTCATCAACTTGAGCCTCATCCTCATTTTGAGTTGGTGGAGATGCTTGCGTGGAGGAGGATGGTTGATCTTGTGCATTTGGAGGCTCTTCGGATTCCTTAGGACACACATCCCCAATGGACATGTTCCTTAGCGCGATGCACGGAGCCTCTTCATTACCTATCTCATCAAGATCAACTTGCTCTACTTGAGAGCCGTTAGTCTCATCAAACACAATGTCACAAGAAACTTCAACTAGTCCTAAGGACTTGTTAAAGACTCTATATGCCCTTGTGTTTGAATCATATCCTAGTAAAAAGCCTTCTATAGTCTTAGGAGCAAATTTAGATTTTCTACCTCTTTTAATAAGAATAAAGCATTTGCTACCAAAGACTCTAAAATATGAAATGTTGGGCTTTTTACAGGTTAGGAGTTCGTATGATGTCTTCTTGAGGATTCGGTGTAGATATAACCGGTTGATGGCGTAGCAAGCGGTGTTAACCGCCTCGGCCCAAAACTGATCCGGCGTCTTGTATTCATCAAGCATGGTTCTTGCCATGTCCAATAGAGTTCGATTCTTCCTCTCCACTACACCATTTTGTTGTGGGGTGTAGGGAGAAGAAAACTCATGCTTGATGCCCTCCTCCTCAAGGAAGCCTTCAATTTGTGAATTCTTGAACTCCGTCCCGTTGTCGCTTCTTATTTTCTTGATCCTTAAGCCGAACTCATTTTGAGCCCGTCTCAAGAATCCCTTTAAAGTCTCTTGGGTTTATGATTTTTCCTGCAAAAAGAACACCCAAGTGAAGCGAGAATAATCATCCACAATAACTAGACAGTACTTACTCCCGCCGATGCTTATGTAAGCGATCGGGCCGAATAAATCCATGTGTAGGAGCTCCAGTGGCCTGTCAGTCGTCATGATGTTCTTGTGTGGATGATGAGTGCCAACTTGCTTCCCTGCTTGGCATGCGCTACAAGTCCTGTCTTTCTCAAAATGAACATTTGTTAATCCTAAAATGTGCTCTCCCTTTAGAAGCTTATGAAGATTCTTCATTCCAACATGGGCTAGTCGGCGGTGCCAGAGCCAACCCATGTTAGTCTTAGCAATTAAGCAAGTGTCGAGTTCAGCTCTATCAAAATCTACCAAGTATAGATGACCCTCTAACACTCCCTTAAATGCTATTGAATCATCACTTCTTCTAAAGACAGTGACACCTACATCAGTAAATAGACAGTTGTAACCCATTTGACATAATTGAGATACGGAAAGCAAATTGTAATCTAATGAATCAACAAGAAAAACATTGGAAATGGAATGGTCAGGAGATATAGCTATTTTACCCAAACCTTTGACCAAACCTTGATTTCCATCCCCGAATGTGATAGCTCGTTGGGGATCTTGGTTTTTCTCGTAGGAGGAGAACTTCTTCTTCTCCCCGGTCATGTGGTTTGTGCACCCGCTATTGATGATCCAACTTGAGCCCCCGGATGCATAAACCTACAAAACAATTTTAGTTCTTGACTTTAAGTACCCAAACGGTTTTGGGTCCTTTGGCATTAGACACAAGAACTTTGGGTACCAAAACACAAGTCTTGGAGCCCTTGTGTTTGCCCCCAACAAACTTGGCGACTACCTTGCCGGATTTGTTAGTAAGCACATATGATGCATCAAAAGTTTTAAATGAAATGTCATGATCATTTGATGCATTAGGAGTTTTCTTCTTAGGCAACTTAGCATGGGTTGGTTGCCTAGAGCTAGATGTCTCACCCTTATACATAAAAGCATGATTAGGGCCAGAGTGAGACTTCCTAGAATGAGTTCTCCTAATTTTGCTCTCGGGATAACCGACAGGGTATAAAATGTAACCCTCGTTATCCTGAGGCATGGGAGCCTTGCCCTTAACAAAGTTAGACAATTTCTTAGGAGGGGCATTAAGTTTGACATTGTCTCCCCTTTGGAAGCCAATGCCATCCTTGATGTCAGGGCGTCTCCCATTATAAAGCATACTACGAGCAAATTTAAATTTCTCATTTTCAAGTTCATGCTCGGCAATTTTAGCATCTAATTTTGCTATATGATCATTTTGTTGTTTAATTAAAGTCACATGATCATGAATAGCATCAATATCAACATCTCTACATCTAGTGCAAATAGAAACATGCTCAACGGTAGATGTAGAGGGTTTGCAAGATTTTAATTCTATAACCTTAGCATGTAATATATCATTTTCACTTCTAAGGTTGGAAATAGTAACATTGCAAACATCAAGATCTTTAGCCTTAGCGATTAATTTTTCATTTTCATTCCTAAGGCTAGCAAGAGAAACATTTAATTCTTCAATCTTAGCAAGTAAATCATCATTATTATTTCTAAGATTGGGAATTGAAACATCACAAACATTTGAATCAACCTTATCTAACAAATTAGCATTCTCATTTCTAAGGTTGTCAATGGTCTCATGGCAAGTGCATAGCTCACTAGATAATTTTTCACATTTTTCAACTTCTAGAGCGTAAGCATTTTTAACCTTAACATGCTTTTTGTTTTCCTTGATTAGGAAGTCCTCTTGGGAGTCCAAGAGTTCATCCTTCTCACGGATGGCACTAATTAGTTCATTTAATTTTTCCTTTTGTTGCATGTTTAGGTTGGCAAAAAGGGTACGCAAATTATCTTCCTCATCACTAGCATTATCATCACTAGAGGACTCATATTTAGTGGAGGATTTGGATTTAACCTTCTTCCTTTTGTCGTCCTTTGCCATGAGGCATTTGTGGTCGACGTTGGGGAAGAGAAGTCCCTTGGTGATGGCGATGTTGGCGGCGTCCTCGTCGGAGGAGGAGTCAGTGGAGCTCTCCTCGGAGTCCCATTCACGGCACACATGGGCATCGCCGCCCCTCTTCTTGTAGTACCTCTTTTTCTCCTTTCTTCTCCCCTTTTTGTCGTCGTCCCTGTCACTATCACTTGATAATGGACATTTAGCAATAAAGTGACCGGGCTTACCACACTTGTAGCAAACCTTCTTGGAACAGGATTTGTAATCCTTCCCCTTCCGTTGCTTGAGGATTTGGCGAAAGCTTTTGATGATTAAAGTCATCTCCTCATTGTCGAGTTTGGAGGCATCAATGGGTTGTCTACTTGATGTAGACTCCTCCTTCTTTTCCTCCGTCGCCTTGAATGCCACCGGTTGAGCTTCGGGCGTGGAGGAGGTGCCTTGCTCGATGATCTTCTTTGAGCCTTTAATCATTAGCTCAAAGCTCACAAATTTTCCTATAACCTCCTCGGGAGACATTAGCTTATATCTAGGATCACCTCGAATTAATTGAACTTGCGTAGGGTTAAGAAATACGAGGGATCTAAGAATAACCTTGACCATCTCATGGTCATCCCATTTTTCGCTCCCGAGGTTGCGCACTTGGTTCACCAAGGTCTTCAAGCGGTTGTACATAGCTTGTGGATCCTCCCCTTGGTGAAGCATGAAGCAACCGAGCTCCCCCTCGATCGTCTCCCGCTTGGTGATCTTTGTCACCTCGTCTCCCTCGTGCGCGGTCTTGAGTACGTCCCAAATTTCCTTCGCACTCTTTAACCCTTGCACCTTATTATACTCCTCTCGACTTAGAGAGGCGAGGAGTATAGTGGTGGCTTGGGAGTTAAAGTGGTGGATTTGGGCTACTTCGTCCGAGTCGTAGTCCTCATCCCCTACGGATGGTACCTGTACACCAAACTCAACAACATTCCAAATGCTTGTGTGGAGTGAGGTTAGATGATGTCTCATTTTGTCACTCCACATATTGTAATCTTCACCGTAAAAAACCGGTGGTTTGCCTAATGGAACGGAGAGTAAAGGAGTACGCTTTGAAATGTGGGGGTAGCGTAGGGGGATCTTACTATACTTCTTGCGCTCTTGGCGCTTAGAAGTTACGGACGGCGCGTCGGAGCTGGAGGTCGATGGTGATGAAGAGTCGGTCTCGTAGTAGACCACTTTCCTCATCCTCTTGTGCTTGTCGCCTCTCCGATGCGACTTGTGGGAAGAGGATTTCTTCTCCTTCCCCTTCCCTTTGTTGGAGGAGTCCTTCTTCTCCTTCCTCTTGTTGCGGGACTCTTCCGATGAAGTTTCCCGGTGGCTTGTAGTGGGCTTGTCGCCGGTCTCCATCTCCTTCTTGGCGTGATCTCCCGACATCACTTCGAGCGGTTAGGCTCTAATGAAGCACCGAAGCTCTGATACCAATTAAAAGTCGCCTAGAGAGGGGGTGAATAGGGCGAAACTGAAATTTAACAATTTAAACACAACTACAAGCCGAGTTAGCGTTAGAAATAATAATGAGTCCGAGAGATAGGGCGCAAAACAAATCATGGGCAAACAAAGAGTGAGACACGTGGATTTGTTTTACCGAGGTTCGGTTCTCTCAAACCTACTCCCCGTTGAGGAGGCCACAAAGGTCGGGTCTATCTCAACCCTTTCCCTCTCTCAAACGGTCCCTCGGACCGAGTGAGCTTCTCTTCTCAAATCAACCGGGAACAAAACTTCCCCTCAAGGACCACCACACAATTGGTGTCTCTTGCCTCGGTTACAAATGAGTTTTGATCACAAGAACAAATGAGAAAGAAAGAAGCAATCCAAGCGCAAGAGCTCAAATGAACACAACAAATCTCTCTCACTAGTCACTAAGGCTTTGTGTGGAATTGGAGAGGATTTGATCACTTTGGTGTGTCTAGACTTGAATGCTAGAGCTCTTGTAAGGTGTAGAAGTGTGAAAACTTGGATGACTTGAATGTGGGGTGGTTGGGGGTATTTATAGCCCCAACCACCAAACTAGCCGTTTGGTGGGGGCTGTCTGTCGCATGGTGCACCGGACAGTCCGGTGCACACCGGACAGTGTCCGGTGCGCCAGCCACGTCACTAGGCCGTTGGGTTCCGACCGTTGGAGCTCTGACTGCTGGGCCCGCCTGGATGTCCGGTGGCGCACCGGACATGTACTGTAGAGTGTCCGGTGCGCCGTCTCACGTGCCTGCCTTTTGCGCGCTCTGGCGCGCAATTAATGCCGCTGCAGGTGACCGTTGGCGCCGAAGTAGCCGTTGCTCCGCTGTCACACCGGACAGTCCGGTGTACACCGGACACGTCCGGTGAATTATAGCGGAGCGGATTCCCGAAGCTGGCGAGTTCAGAGTCGCTTCTCCTTGGAGCACCGGACACTGTCCGGTGTACACCGGACAGTCCGGTGAATTATAGTGGAGCGCCTCTGAGTTTTCCCGAAGGTGATGAGTTTAGCTTCAAGTCCCCTGGTGCACCGGACACTGTCCGGTGGTGCACCGGACAGTCCGGTGCGCCAGACCAGGGTGCCTTCGGTTATCCCTTTGCTCTCTTTTATTGAACTCATTCTTGGTCTTTTTATTGGCTTGTTGTGAACATTTGGCACCTGTAGAACTTATAGACTAGAGCAAACTAGTTAGTCCAATTATTTGTGTTGGGCAATTCAACCACCAAAATCAGTTTAGGAAATAGGTGTAAGCCTAATTCCCTTTCACACACCACTGCACCTCTTGTCGGCCATCCCTGCCAGCAACCGCTGCGACACGCTAGATCCGCTGGCACGCGTACCACCGCAGACGCCACTAGGGCACTGCAGATTGCTGCCCACTTGCCGTCACCACACACCACCACTGAGGAGCCAGATTCAGCGGCCGCATCCCAAACAAGGCCTTGACGCCCGCACGAGCAGGCCATAGGTCGCTGCTCCATCCTCCGCTCCTCACCGCACCTCACCACCGCAACCACCGGAAGCACTCAACACAACAGACACTCGCCCACAGCTGGAAAGCCCGCCACCACTGCCGGACCACTATGTAGCCCAAGCAGGCAGCAGCAGCGCTGCGACCGCACCGCCAGAGCTCCACCGCAGTCACCACCCAGTGGTCTTCCTCGCCGCAGCCAGCGCACCGGCTCCGCTGAGTCGCCCATGCCGCCGTGCGCCGACCCCCGCACAGATTTGCCCGCTAACGCATGCGTCGACGGCCTCCGCCTCGAAGAAGCACAGCTCGGCGTCGCCCTAGCCCCCACCGACAGCACACGACAGCAGCGACCAGAGCAGATCCTAGAGCGAGGCGCGGAGGCAGGCCACGACGTCCCGCCACGCCTGGCTGCATGGGCCTCAGCCGCCGCCCGGCGAGCTCAACGGCGTGCGCCACGACGCGCCCCAGCACGGCTACGACCACCTATAGGTACCGCGCCGCGCGTGCTCCACCGTCGATGTGCCGCGCTAACTCCCACCAGACCCGCTCCCACCAGATCCACGTGAAACACCCCGCCCCCGCAATCCTAGGGGCCAAGCCAGCCTCCAGCAGACCCCTCTGGCGGTGGCAAGGGGAGGGGAGAGAGGGTTTGCGGGCGACGGCGGCAAGGGGTGTAGGGCGCTGCCCGTGTCGCCCAGGCGGAGGCGACGTGGGGGCCAGTCTCAATTGTGAATCTGTGACGCACAAATAACTAAGATAAGTATTTTGTCTCTAGATATGTAGAGCATCGTACAAAGGTCGCCGAAGAACCTGAATCCACACGTGCACGCATGGCAACCTACCGAGGCGCCACGAGAGGCGGTGTGCCAGCTACCGACGCGATGACGACATATTCAAGATCATATTCATTACCAATTTTTTTAATATGTTGGTCTTCTTTATATTTTTTTTGAGCATAAGTGTGGTTGGTTAGCTGTAATTGTAACTTATAAGGAAATATATGTTTGGAAGTAGATTGGGTAATATTGTGTTTTTGAATCTGAAAATAGATAAAAGAAATTAGAATAAACGCAACCACATGGCTGAGAGACCAGGACCAGAGATTGATCGAGTCTAGTCATCTTCTATTATAAACTACATTGTTTTACACTTTTTCACGATCATATATATAATTTATCAGAGACAGCCTTATATTTAATCTAATGAATTACTAGAGACAACATTATGTCTAATCTAATGGTAGGAGCCGGTCAACAGGATGGATGGCTCGGTCCGGCTCAAACTTGTTGGCAAGGGCAATCAACTGAGGACGGTGATAGTCAAATGCCCCCACGCTCACCTAGACAAAAAAGGCGTCAACAAGGGATTTAATATATAGAAACCGTAGTAATGTATGAGCATCTAACTAGAGTAAATATTAAGTAATCGTTAGACATATGTTGCGCCGCCACTATTTAACTATTTGACTCGTCGTGATAAGTCTACATGTATTAATAGGTGTATTGGATATTTGTAATCTCTCCGTTCATTTTTATTAGTCGTGTTTTATTTTAAAAATAAACTAGCAGATGATAATGTATTAATATTTGTAATGTATGTAGTTTTTGTCGGCTATACTAGCCTATACTGATACTAGAGGACAGCTACGTACGACAAAAGGAGTATATGTCGTCGACGTAACTAGGACTCGAAATTGCAGTGACGAAGAACGAAAGCTTCACTGACGCTGACGCTCGTGTACCGACTTGCAACGACCTCTTTTATGGCGGTGTGGATGTGGACACATAATAGAACTTTTCTATAGAAGTTTGTATAGAATCAATTTTCAGTCGCAGTCCAAGTCCAAATCGTCTTTTAGAGAAGTTTTTTTTAACTAGCTCTATTCATGTATATCTTTAGAACCAACCCAAGAGCGACACGCCGAGAAAGCATCAGAATATGTGGAACCTCATGGACATGCCTTACCATTCTACCGCACTGCTACATCGTGTAAAATAGAAAATGTGACACTATAGATAATAATATTTGACATTATTTGTATGTGTTGGGCACCAAAAAGAGCGCGCGGACGGTCTGGCCCTGAGGCCGGACGGTCCACGGTTCGGACGGTCCGCGCGCGCAGAGTAGATTAGGGTTCCGAGTTTCTTGCTGTGTTTGTTGGCTAGATTCTTGGAATTAGCTCGGAGAGTTTGTTTGTAACGGGTCCAGCCTCCCTCCTCTATAAATACAGAGGAATACGGTCGATTTATAATCATCAATCGAATCAATAACACTTCTATTTCGCATTTATTTCCTGTACAATTAGGAGTAGTTCTAGTCTAGTTCTAGTTTAGCCTCTCAATCCCCAAATCCTCCGCTTCTCTTCGACTCTACGTCGATTAGAGAAGTTTAAGTCAGTCTACCCGAGCCTAGACAACTCCTAGGATCTCTCCTCCCCGACGGGGTCCCTCCCGGGAGCGAGATCCAGACACCGCCGGCGATCCTCCGCCGCCCCTGCGCACGCGCGGACCGTCCGGCCCTAGGGCACGGACCCTCCGACCGTCAGGCAGGGAACCCTAGCCTCGCGCCAGGTCGCGGATCGTCCGGCCCTTGACCGCGGACCGTCCACGCCTGACCAGAGAGCACTGAGCACCGCCGCTGGTTTGTGTTAAGTGTTTGGCGCCCGAAAAAGGCGTCAACATACTTTTTGGTGACTCCACTGGGGAAGATTTCATATAGACCTATCGAGATCGGCCTTCAATGGTCGGTTCAAAAGATAGCTCTGAAGTTTCCACCAGCAATATCATTACACCGACATGGGAAACCTTGCCGGCTGAAGAACAACTCCTGTTCGAGGAGCGTCAGGAGCAGCTGATCCGAGAAGCAAAGGCGAAATTCCTGGCCGACTTCAAGGTGGACAGGAACAACAAAGTCGTTTGGCAACGGGCGACAGATTTGGCTTCGCTTTGACCTACTACGATTACCCCCAATGTAAGTAGCACCAATGAACTCCAATCTCTTAAAGCTTACATAGAGGAACAGCAAGAGCAGTTGCAACGTATCGTAGGTGATATACAAAATGATCATAAAAGGCTAGTGCGTACGCTTGATAAGTCTACTATTGCAAATCTTCCTTCGCACGAGGTTGAACTGAGGGAATACACACGTAATTCATCGGCTACAGATTGTCACAACCAGTCACAACCCCTTTATGGGATGCCGATAGACATGTACCTTGGGCAACAACAGCCTCCCACGCACATCGGCGATAAATTTTCCGATCTACGCATGTCCGGACCGTCCGCACGTAAGCGCGGACCGTCTGGGCCAGCGGCGGCCGATCCCATTTTTAGAAGCGAATTACCGAGGCCTGCACCCAAGCCACCACATACCGTGCAAACCCTAGATAACCCATTCGGACCGTCCGCGTATGACGCCAGACAATCCAAATATAATGTCGGACGGTCCGACCACATAGCCGGACAGTCCGCGCACGGAGCCGGACGGTCCGTGTATTTAAACTGATGGTCCGGCACAAAGTTTTTTGAGGAGGATGGATATCCAACTCCGTATCCGTCCCAGCTAGACTCCCCATCTCACCATACGACACACTAGCACCATAATATAATCTACCAAACCCGTGAGAGTGAGTACTTTCCGGCCCCCAGAAGGCCAGAAAGGAATGGCCAATCCTATGAGCCTCATAGGGCGTGTATTAATGCGCCGCAAAACCCAAACCAATGGGAAGGAAAACAGCACACCAACATCCAAACAAACTCACCCATATTGGACCAAAGAGCCGGTGGTCTCCTACCGGCTGCCATCGATATAGTGAGAGGGGAAATAGCTGGGGCGTTCCGAGATAAGCTCGGAGTTAGTATAGTCCCCGGGGGGCAATCATATCGGAGACCTTATGGTAGCTATTTTGACCGTCTCCCATACCCACAGGGGACTAGAATACCCAAATTCGCAAAGTTTTCGGGTGACCAAGGAAAGAGCACGCATGAGCATATAGACCAGTTCTTAGCACAATTAGGAGAATTAGCCGACACCGAAGCATTCTGTGTGCGTTTATTTTCATTATCTTTACATGGACTGCATTCATATGGTATGTCACGCTCCCTCCTAATTCCATTTTGTCATGGGGAGACTTAGAACAAAAATTTCATGAACATTTCTTCTCTGGCGATTACGAGCTAGATTTAGTAGACTTAGTGGCCCTACGACAAGAAAAGGATGAATCGATTAATGATTACATCCGGAGATTCCGGGATACGAGAAACCAATGTTTTCAAATTCATTTAACAGATAAACAACTAGCGGGGATAGCCTTTGATGGATTGCGCTATTATTTAAAAGAGAAATTAGAAGGCATCCAGTTCTTTACGCTAGCGCAATTACGTCAGAAAGCTTTGGCTTATGAAAGCCGAAGCAAAGAACTAGTCAAAACGGTTCATCATAATGTCCATATAGTAGAACATAATCAAAGTAGTTCGAACGATGAACCAAAGGAAGTTTACACTGCCGAAATAGTTTGGCCCGAACAGGCCAAATCTTCGACTTGCTCCTCCTTGCAATCAGTTCAAAAGAAACGACAGGAGGAGATTAAGTTTACATTTAATGTCAGCAAATGTGATAAGATATTCGATTAATTACTAAAAATGGTAACATTAAGATCGATTATACCGTCCCACCCACCGACGAACTAATGTGTCGCGCATATTGCAAGTGGCACAACTCATTTTCCCATGCCACTAATGATTGTAATGTGTTTCGACGACAAATCCAATCGGCCATTAACGAGGGACGATTGAAATTTTAGGAGGACACGGAGCCCTTCCCAATGAATGTGATCGACTTCAATGGCAAAAAGGTCCTAATTCGGCCTAGCACAGCCGATAAAGGCAAAGACAAAGAAGTCATCATCGGCAACGCACGGGAGGCCAATGGAAACAACAAAATTTCTTGCAGGAAAGTGGTGGCCGAGAAGACTCCTGATGGAGGGGAGACACTGAAGGTGACTGTCGGTACCCTGAAACTAGGGCACCCCCTGCTACTGTACAAAGACAAAGAACCCACGCAGCTATCCCTTAGTCGTGTGGTAGAAGTATTGTGTGTGGGACCAAGCCGCGGCTCGCTCCAATCTCAGGCGGCTGTTCTGGGTCCACAGCAGTGCCAGACTCCACCACATGGGCAGGTCCGAAGCTGCCACGTGTCCAGAGAAGGTGATATACTCCATGGCATCAACAGTGGTCCGGACCCCCACGGGGGAGCGCCGGACCCCCGGACATACAGTCCGGAACCCCATGGTTGGTCCCGGACCTCCACGTGTGCAAGCCGGACCCCTGGAATGGGAGCCGGACCCCCCGTATGGGGTCCGGGCCGCCCACAGTGGGGTCCCAAGGTCCCAGGACGGAACATACCTAGGCCTTGAACAGGACCCAGGCGGGGGTCCGGTACCGACGTGTGTCCAGACCCAGTCTGGTGCGGACCTATCCGCATACACTCCTGCTCCCCGCCTAGGCAGAGACCCAATGCTGCCACGTGGCCTACCGCACGTGACGTAAGCTAGCGGGCAGAGCCTGACGTAAGGCCTCCGGGTTATGCGGCCCCTGCATTTATTGAGGATAAGGCGCGCCGCCTATCCATCCCGTTGACAGGCGATGTGCCGCCTCAGCATTTAATGAGACATGTCCATTCCGCAGGCGACGTGCCTGCCCATTCCACTGGCAGGCGATGTGCCGCCTCCGCATTTAATGAGACTTGTCCATTCCACTGGCAGGCAGCAACCTGTCCATCCCACAGGCGGCATGCCTGTCCGTTCCACTGGCAGACTGCACGTCCATGCTGCCGCGTGCACTACGTCCATCATTACTCGTACGTTACCAAGGAAGCTGTCGCCGCATGTCAACGTTGCGTGTGCTGTGGACAACACGGGCCTGGAGATTGCACAGACGTCACCTGCATTAGTTGCTCTAGGTATTCCTTCTGTTATGTTCCTGGGCCCACATGTCGGGGCTCAGCATCCTTGTATGTGCCTCTCTTGAGCTATAAAAGGGAAGGCACACGACGTTACAAGGCAAGCCAACTTAGACGCTTAGGCTCTCGAGTCACTCAGACTCACTTAGGCCCTTAGGAAGTTCTCCAAACTCTCGAGCATTAGCAATACCATACACAGTGGAGTAGGGTTTTATGCTCCGGTGGCCTGAACCACTCTAAATCCTCGTGTTCACTCATGTTCATCCTAAATCCATATAGCAGGCAAAACGCTTAGGCTCCCTCCTTATCTTAGGATTTAGGGCGGGTGCGTTCCGCCACCCTGAAAGTTCCCTTTGCCAAGGAATAGGATCTAGATGTCGCCTAGAGGGGGGTGAATAGGCGAATAAAAATTATCACTTTAAAACTGAAATTCTTACTCTACTCAAAGGCTGGATCGCAGTGGAATGAAGGACCCTTCGAGTAGGTTGCAGCAGAATAGAAGATCATGTCTTAAAATGCCCTGCACTTCAAATATAACTAGTACCACAGATAAGTGTTGAAGTGCAGATATAAAAAGTGAGTAAGACAGAGAGTCAGCACATAATACAGAACGAAGCACACAGACACAGGGATTTATCCCGAGGTTCGGCCAAGCCTGAAATGCTTGCCTAGTCCTCGTTGGAGTTAGCCACACCTGGGCTTGGAGTCTATTTCAACTCCTTCCTCCGTTTGCTCATATCTATCAGTATGACAGATAGAGCCTTCCACTATATTGAGTTTGGTTACAACAAAGCTGTGGCTGCTTACAGTCTTCTTGACAGCACTCCGGCAGAGTAACAATGCGCTCAAGACTTTGCTCTAGCTCTTAGCAGCACTTCTCCACTCTCTAAAGGCTTATAACTTTGCCTCTACACAAACTAGAGAGATATACACGAGAGGGACAGTCCGGTGCGCCAACTATCCGTTGGCTCAGGCCACGCATCGCCCGCTGATCGCGCTGCCGACCGTTGGCGCAGTCGACCGTTGGCTCACCGGACAGCCCGGTGCACCACCGGACAGTCCGGTGAATTATAGCTGTATGCCTCCAAACTTCTCCCGAGAGCGGCCTGTTCACCGGAGTTCAGTCTGGTGCATCGAACACTGTCCGGTGCACCACCGGATAGTCCGGTGTGCCAGACTGAGCAGAGTTTTGGCTGCACCGAGCCAAGACTCTTGCAATTCTTTTCTCGCTGTTTCTAGAACTTAGGCAGAATATGTTAGTACTCAAAAACAATTCACTAAGTCTAGAAACACACCTTGTTCTCGTTTTGCACTTCTTTAGCATTTGGCATGATTGGGATTGACGTTGGACTCATAAACCATCAAGTCAACTTGATTTGATCTAGATTGACATTTATGAGCTCCAACATCCTGCAAAGGTCACATAGAATATCTCCAAACATAGGAACAACCCAAAGTAAAGATCAAGGTGCACTTAGCTCTTTTGGGCTACTTTCCGTTCTGATTTTGACATTGGTTCTCCTTCTAGTGACCTTGTTCACTTTTTGAGCTTGGTCTTGAGCCTTTTGACTTACACCACATAATTGTAGATGTTACCTCATTGGTTGTAAGTCATGTCCTTATGTAGTGTTCCTTGATGCACCATAACTCTTAACAAGGTCAACCTTGACTTTGCAAGTCTTCTTCTTCACCCCTGGCTTTGGGTTCCTGGTCTCCTTAACTTTCTCCCGTGCACTCGGTACCTCGAAGCTCTTCTTGTTTTCATCCTTGGTTTGATCGGTTGTCTCCAAGTTATGCACATCAAGTCTTACTTAAGCAATGTCCATCTTTCTTGTGATGTCCATTATCTATAGACAATTCTATCTTTGGACCATCACACCTGTTTACTTGTGTTGAACCCTGTTAGCTTTCATTCAGCACCTATTCAACACTTAGCACACATGTTAGTCTTTTAATTGGGTTGTCATCTAAACACCAAAACCCACAAGAGAGCTTTCAATCTCCCCCTTTTTGGTGATTGATGGCAACACAATTAAAGCTTACATAAGAGTAAGATTTAAAGCATAAATTTTGAATTCTAAGTTTATAGAATGCTCCCCCTAAATATGTGCTTACATCAAAATCTTAATTTTGGCCTTATATGCCAAATTGCACATACTTAGGCTAAGTCGAAGCATTACTACATCTTAGCACCTGAAGGACGTCTTCACCAGGGACTCTGACTCCGGTGGCAAGAGCGACCACCGCAAGAAGCTGTACGTCATGTACGGCGGGAGCTGGGAGCTCACCTCCCGCAGGAACGTCAAGTCCCTGCGCCGCGAGGTCCTGTCGGCGACCCTGGGGGTCCCAAAGGCTGCTCCACATCAGCGGTGGAGGAGCACTACTATCTTTTTCGGGGCATCCGACTGCCCCGACAACATGGCAGGGGCCGGAATACTACCGCTCATCACCGCCCTTGTCATCACCAACATGCGGTTGCACCATGTGCTGATTGACGGTGGGGCAGGCCTCAACGTCATCAGCCATGCTGCATTCAAGCAGCTGCAGATCCCGAGGTCCCGTCTGGGACCCTCCCGTCCATTCTCTGGAGTGGGCCCACAGCCAGTGTATCCCCTTGGGAGCATTGCCCTCCCGGTAATATTCGGGACCGAGGAAAACTTCCGCATGGAGAACGGCCAGTTCGACGTCGTGGAGGTTAACCTCCCCTCAACGCCATCATTGGCAGGCCGGCCCTGTACCGGTTCATGGCCATTGCCCATTATGGGTATTTGGTCCTCAAGATGCCATCCCCGGCTAGGGTCCTCACCGTGCGGGGCGACCGCGCCGCTGCGGTGACGGCGGTCGAGAAGCTGCATGCCCTGGCGGCGGAAGTTGCCCGCTCGGACGACGGAGGGAAGGACCCCTCGACTTCCGGTGCCAAGGCGCCTGCCAAGGTGCCAAAGGTGCAGCCGTCCGAAGCAGACGGCAGACCCGTGAAGACCATCCAGGTCGGCGCGGACTCCTCCCAGACCACCCGCATCGCGGGCAATCTGGGGGAGAAATAGGAACTCGTGCTCGTCGCCTTCCTCCGGGCAAATGTCGACGTTTTCGCTTGGGAACCATCACAGATGCCTGGGATCCCTAAGGTGGTGATTGAGCATCATCTGAAGATCCACCCTGACGCTAAGCCGGTGAGTCAGAAGCCTCAGAGACAGTCCGTTGAGCGGCAGGACTTCATCCGTGAGGAGGTCCGGAAGCTGCTTGATGCTGGCTTCATCGAAGAGGTCCATCACCCTATGTGGCCGGCCAACCCAGTCATCGTTCCAAAGGCGAACGGGAAGCTTCGGATGTGCATCGATTACACCAGCCTGAAAAAGGCTTGTCCCAAAGACCCGTATCCACTTCCACGCATAGATCAAATCGTGGACTCTACCTCCGGGTGCGACTTCTTGTCCTTCTTAGATGCCTACTTGGGTTTCCATCAGATTCAGATGGCTAAGGAGGATAGGAAGCATACCGCTTTTATAACAGTGGATGGGCTCTACTGCTATGTTGTAATGCCCCACGGTCTGAAGAACGCCTTACCAACATTTGTACGGGCGATGAGTAAGACCTTCGGGGACCTGATTAGTGACAAGGTAGAGATATATGTTGATGACAACGTGGTCAAGACTAGGAGGGGTCGACTCTGGTAGAAGACCTGACCCTGGTCTTTGACAAACTGCGGGCGACGCGCATGAATCTGAACCCGGACAAGTGCGTCTTTGGTGTCTCCGCTGGGAAGTTGATGGGATTCCTGGTTTCACACCAGGGCATCAAAGCAAACCTAGAGAAGATCAAGGCAATCGAGGCGATGAGGCCTCCGGCCCGTATCAAGGACGTCCAGAAGCTTACGGGGTCGTTAGCCGCCTTAGCCGCTTCATTTCAAGGCTGGCTGAGAGGGCGCTACCTTTCTTCAAGCTTCTACGAAAATCCGGTCCGTTCTCTTGGACCGAAGAGGCAGAATGTGCCTTCCAAGAGTTGAAGCAGCACCTTGTGTCCCTACCGATACTGGTAGCTCCGGAGCCAGGGGAGCCACTGTACTTGTATATTGCAGCGGCTGCTGAGGCGGTGAGCATGGTGCTGGTCGTCGAAAGGACGACGCAAGGAGACCAAGAACCTAAGGGCTCTGGACCAGCTACAGGGGTCCGGACCGTTCAGAGGCCGGTCTACTATGTTAGCGAGGTCCTCTATGAGGCAAAGACCAGGTACCTTGAGACGCACAAGCTTCTCTATGATGTACTTGTTGCGTCCAGGAAGCTGCGCCACTATTTCCATGCACACAGGGTTGTGGTGGTGACCTCCTTTCTGTTAAGAGCCATCCTCCACAACTCTAACGCCACAGGCAACATCGCCAAGTGGGCCGCGGAGCTCGCTGAGTTCCAGCTGGACTTCCAGCCTCGCCACGCTGTCAAGAGCCAGGTCCTGGCTGACTTCATCGTGGAGTGGACACCTCCACCGAGCGCTCCTGGGGGTCCGGATCCCGATTCGGACCCAACACCTGTGGAGCCTAGGGGTCCGGTCTTCACCGAGCCCCACTGGACGCTCTTCTTCGATGGTTCCGCCCGTCAGCAAGTTGGCGGGGCTGGGGTAGTCCTCATCGACCCAAGCGGAGATCAAGTGAAGTACATGGTTCACCTTGAGTTCAAGACCACCAACAATATGGCAGAGTACGAAGCATTGATCTTCGGCTTGTCGGCTGCCCTATCACTAGGAATCCACCAACTTCTCGTGAAGGGGGACTCCCAGCTGATCATCAAGCAAGTCCGCGGGGAATGTAGCTGCAACGAGCCCAGGCTCGCAGCTTACCTCCTCCATGTCAGAAAGCTAGAGAAAGACTTCACAGCCCTAGAACTGCAACATGTTCCTCGGGCTGACAACTTGGCGGCAGATGAACTCTCCGTGAGGGTATCAACTTGGGCACTCATGCCCGAGGGTGTCTTCGAAAGACGGTTGCTGAGACCCACTGCCCAACCTGCCAAACTGGGCAAAGGGGGCGAGACTAGCACCTCGAAACTAGCGGTCCCGGTGGCGTTGCATCTACATAACCCTCCGCAGACTGTGTGTGCTTTAGGGGGTCCTGCCTACCCCTTAGCGCCATAGCCAGTATCTCGGAGTGGTCCCGATGCATGGATCTTCGAGATCCGGGACTACCTGAAGGAAAACATCCTTCCTGAAGATCATGTATCCGTAGAGCGCATAGTGCGGTTGGCTAAGCAATACGTGGTGGTGGAAGGGGATCTCTACCGCCATGGCGCCAACGGCATTCTCATGCGGTGCATTACCTAGGAGGAGGGCCGTGAGTTGCTCACGGAGATCCATGGAGGCGAGTGCGGAAGTCATTCCTCATCCTGCACGATGGTCGGTAAGGCCTTCCGGCATGGCTTTTACTGGCCAACCGCCCTCCAGGATGCAGCTGAGATGGTAAAGTCCTGCAAGGCATGCCAGTTCCACGCAAAGCAGATACACACACTAGCTCAAGCTCTACAAATGATTCCACCCTCCTGGCCATTCGTCGTATGGGGGGTGGATATCCTGGGACCATTCCCCAGGGCTGTCAGCGGGTACCGGTACCTCTTCGTCGCCATCAACAAGTTCACCAAGTGGCCAGAGGCCATCCCTATGGTCAACATCACCCAGGGTGCTGCTGTTGCCTTCCTCAAGTCGATTGTCTGTAGATTTGGGGTCCCAAGCCGTATCATTACGGACAATGGGACCCAGTTTACAAGTCGGCTCTTCCAGGAGTACTGCGAGGGCATCGGCACCCAGCTCTGCTTTGCGTCTATGGCTCATCCAAGGAGCAACGGCCAGGCGGAGAGGTTAAACGCAGAAATCCTTAGGGGGACTCAAGACACGCACCTATGACTGCTTGAAAAAGCACGGTGCAAATTGGGTCAGTGAGCTTCCATCCGTGCTTTGGGGGAACTAGACCACACCCAACTGAGCTACCGGGGAGACCCTGTTCTTCCTGGTTTACGGGGCCGAAGCCTGCCTTCCCCCAGAAATCATTATGGGCTCCCCACGGGTCCAGGCTTTCGATGAGTCTATGTAGGAACAGCTACGGCGTGAGGACGTGGACTTCATCGACGAGCGCAGATGGCCAGCGGCGATCCGAAATGCATGGTAGAACCAAGCGCTCATGCACTACCACCAACGGTTTGTGCATAGTAGGGAGCTTAGGGTAGGGGACCTAGTCCTAAGGCAAGTACTGAACCGAGAGGGGTTCCACAAACTCTCCCCTAACTGGGAAGGACCCTTGAAGGTGACGGAAATATGCCGGCCCGGGTGTGTCCGCCTTGCTACAACTGAAGGAGAGCCTTTGACCAATCCCTGGAACATAGAGCATCTCCATAAGTTTTTTCCATAAAAACAAACCTGGGGATTCAGTTTTCTTCCTTTGTAACTAGGTTGCGCATATATGTACGCCAGCCCGGTGAGGTCCGCCCTCATAAACTCGGTCTGTTGGCCTACACTCATGTATATCAAGTTATAAAGAAAAGATTCACCCCCAGATTTGTTTTTGTGATGGTCTTACTTTGCTTCAATTATGAGCATCATTTTTTATCTAACCCACCCATACAGTTCCCACCCTTGCTGTTATAATGACATCTGAATTGAGTAGCCAGGCTTGCAGTTTGGGACCCCTCGCCAGGGGGGTCCGGCAACCTAGGGGCCGGTTCTAGAGAACGAGTATTTGTATCCTAGGGTGGTCCAAAGCCGTGTAGCCACTTAGCTTGGTTCCGTACCCTAAGCCTACACGTTCCACCACTCTGTGACGGGTATTCTAGTATTTGGAACTATAGTCCTGTGGGTCCAGCAACCTAGGTCCGGTTCTAGAGAATAGACACACGTCTCCTGGGGTGGTCCGGAGCTACATAGCCGCTTAGCCTAGTCTCATACCCTAAGCCTACACGCTCCACCACTCTGCGACAGGTGCCCTAGTATTTGGAGCTGTGATGCAGGGGGTAAGGACGCACAGATTGGCTTCCCAGTCTAAATCCTACAGGTCCTGTTGCGTGAGTCAAAGGATAAAAGATACCAGTTAGTGGGTGCTATGGGTGCACTACTAAAACTTCCTAGCCAAGGTTGTGTGCAGGTCCAGGTTCCAATCGAGACTACCTCCTGGGGGCCAGGTCACCAATTCTTTCTTAAGTATACTGGCATCTAGCCTCGACACGTTGAGCCTACATCCCAGGGGGGCAAGTACCAGGGAGAAGTTGGTAAAGACGCACACAGCAAAGACAAATAGCATACAGATAAGTTCTGTTACTGTTATATTAATACTTCTCAAGAGTATCTTACAAAGCCAAAAAATATTACAAGCCGCACCCCAGCGGGACCCTTGCCTTCTCTTTGCAGATCTAGCTACTCATCATCAGCAGGATCCCACTGGAAGCGCTCGGCCACCACCTCCATAGTATCTTGTACAGCCTCCCGGGCGGCGTCTTCAGTGTCGGCCACCGGACCAGCGATCACCGGCTCCAAGGAGATGGTCGAGTCGTGGCTCTGGAAGCACGTCAGGATGTACTATATCACCGCCAGGCAGAGCCTGCCGCCCTCAGTCTTTAGGCAGGCGCCAAGGATTTGGTCTAGGCGTCGGAGGCGGTCGGCGGCAGAATCCAGCACCGGGAGCGTGTCGGAGATGGACGTCGGCAGCTCACCCCTAGCGGTACTAGTGTCGTGCTCGCCTCGTCGGCCCATGCGGTGATGCGCTGGACCCCAGCGCGCTGCTCCGCCCGGAGATCTTCAAGTGTTTTCTTCATCGCCTCCACCACCTGGGGGCCCGGTGCTGCCTGCGCCGCCTGCGCCGCTTGGAACACTACTACAGCACACCTTTGTACAGGCGGTCTGGTTCGCCACTACACAGGCGGTTCCAGGAACCGCTTGTGGTGCACCGCCTGTGATGTAAAACAACATCACAGGCGGTCAATCAAAAACCGCCTGTGAAAAACACAGATTACAGGCGGTCCAGTTCAACGGAACCGCCTGTGATAGACACACATCACAGGCGGTCCAGTTCAAAGGAACCGACTGCATACACTATAAATCACAGACGGTTTTCATTATACAGATTCATATATACAGAATTTTCAAACAGGTATAATACACAGAATTTTCAAACAGGTATAAACAGATTCATATATACAGATTATACACAGATTCACACAAATTGCATAATACACAGATTGTACACAGATTCATCCACATACACAGATTTACACATATTACAAGTTCCATAACAGGTATAATACACAGATTACAAGTTCCATAACAGGGATAATACACAGATTCATCCACATATCAAGTTCCATCGTCATACACAGAATTATACAACTAAACATCTCAAAGTTCCATAGACAACTAAACATCTAAAGTTCCTAACTAAAGACCTAAACACTGTGTGATATTGTGTACAAACTTAGTTCTGGGAATTTTTGCAAATTTCCATTTACATTGTAGAATAGCCCTTGTTGATGAAGAACTTCACGGCGCATAAAGTAAAGCAAGTCTCTTACAACCTTAGCAACGCCGACGGAAACCATATCTCTTTCTAACCATTCAGCATTGATCTTGGATTTAGGAACCTACAATGAAAGCAAAAAGCAATCGGTGCTAAGAGTAATGTGATGAGCAACAATATAACATAAAAATTGCAACATAGACAATGATAGCGAACTTACATCCTCACGATTGACCATGTAATGGAAGGTGACACGACACCATTCGCATACATAATAACCGCACAGGACAGTACCCGGAGGTTGTTTGTCACCATATGGAAATAATGATATTGACAAATTAGGCTTGTCCTCTGGATGTTCGCCGCCAAGATCTTTCCAATAAAAACGGTATGCACTGCACATAAGAATAGCATTGTGAGATTAAGAATACATTTGTTAAGTTGTAATAAGTATAAGTGTGCAATAATAATCATACTTCTCTAAAATCTTCAAGAAGTCATTATACGTAGTCTTTTCCATTCTCAGTGAGTCGAAGACCACGACTTTACCATCCTTTGGCCAGATCATGATACAAATGTAGTGGTCACTATATAGACATAGACGAAAACACATGTTAATATCACGATTGCCATAATTTATAGTTCAAAATTAAACCATGTCGATAACTTACTTAAAGTGGTGCGGAGCTATTATTAAGTCCTTGCCATGTTGTACATGATTATACATGGCTCGTCCAATGTATGCCGCCATTACCTTCATTTTCTTTCTCTGATTCTGTTTGACGGCTTTCTCAAATTCAGCATCGTTCAAGTCTTTATATTCTTCTCCATGCCTCCGAGCAACTACTTTGTAGCGAGCTTGGGATATCATCAACGGGTCAAGAAACCCTGTCTTAAGTTGTTTCTTCTTATCATCCATGTATTGCATCCTACGTGTAATAGTGTTAATCGTTAGACTCTCGTTTATGTGTGCGTGTACAAAACTAACAAATATGAAAGTTTAGAGGTACTTACAAGCAAAAGAGGGTTAAGTAGTTGGTTTCCATCCTTTGTCGGTGGTACAACGACCAGAGATCGTCAAAGAATAAATGCCGCACAGGATCTATATGATCATTGCTCCAAAATGCATCTTCTGGCACAACAAATGTGAATTCCTCGAGTTTGTATTTGTTGCTAGCCACCATGTACCACTCATGCATTCTAATCTCCGGAGTCGACAACTTAGAAAGTTGCACCGTCATTAAGAACGGCCTCCCATTCACAAATTTAGGAGGAACATCCTCCTTCTTGTATACCGAGATATTGGTTTTAAGACGTAATGATTCTCAAGTATGAATCATTCCATCTTCTTCCCATACTTCAAAATTGTCTATTTGGGTCGACCGTGTGCCTACTCCATGAGATGCTGATTCCGCTTTTGATTGATTTGTCATAACTCTCTGCAATTTATGCAGGTAGCGTGCCACTGATTCTGACGGTTTCTTGACATCGTCAGTGGCGATTCGCTTATGAATTTTCTTTGAAATAGTTGGCCCTTCAACATTGGTGCCAACCTTTGGTTCCTTTTTTATGTTGACGTCGACATTCTGAGGAACAATTTTGTCTACGTCCCCCTCGTCGAGTTCCTTCGCAAGAGGCGATATGATTGTTTCAACGATTTTTTTGGAGGTCGGTGTCATATTTTCCTGCACCATGGGGTGTGGAATGATCGAACTATCTTTTTGTTGCATTGGTGTTGAATTCAGCTCATCACCCAACTTGATGTCGCGTCGATGCCAAAGGACCAACTCGTTCATTGCCTCCTGCAAAGTTATGATCCCCTCAACTGGAAAATTTATCTCCCAATCTTCACAACCACTGTCTGTGATTTCTAGAACTTGGACCACAGCATAGTGTGGCGGGACAGGATTATCCTTGTAGTTAACAAGTCCTGGTTTTACCAAACCAGTAGCAGCTTGCTTTGTTTTTGTCCCAGATCGATTGATTGGAATATGAAGAAAGCAAGGCTTGTCCTCAACAATATCGTCTACAGGGTACTTGGTCAAGTCTTGCACAGATCCAACGCTGCTAGGGACTATAGGTGGACTCGTGTGGCTTGGCTTGAGTTCAAATGATATGCATTCTGTTTTCTTCATTTTGTTCATCACGTCATTAATAGCCTTTTGTACCCTTTCATCAATAGTCTCTTCAAGGGTCCTTTTCGACTTCTCGTGTTTCCTATATGACGACGCATACTCTGGAAACGCCTCTCTTCAGGAAATCTTAGAAGAGATTCCCCGAGCCCGTCCAGTGTGTTCAGGATTGCCTAGTGCTGCAGTTAGTATGTCATTCTCCCTCCGAGGCTTAAATTCTCCTTTTTTCTCTTATCTGCATATTCTTGAATTTTGGTCGAAACTTCGCCTACCAATTCTGGATGCAAAAGTTTGTCGTCCTCACTCAAAGCTGCCCGACCTAAGATCCAACGAATAGCTCTCTCATCGATATCTTTTAATATTGGGTCCAAAGTGCCGTTAGTTATAGCTTCCTCGATTATCCTGTTCCACTGCACAACTTTATGGTGATATTCGGTTGACCCCAGGCGATGGGGGTGTTTGTTCATCTTCGCTCTCTGAGAATTAGTTTCGCCCAGTTCTTTGGCCTTCAGTTCGGTCTTCTGACGAACAAATTCCTCCCACTAAGCTTGAGTGATTTTCCCCATTTTCTTGGGCGGAGGAACCTTATTCTTCTTAACAAATTCCCTATTCATCTCGGCCTTCCACCCACGAAACATCTTGGCCATAGCAGAGAGCATCGACTTCCTTACTGCATCCTCTGTGCCTTTTGGGAACTTGAATGACTCAGACAACTTAGCCCATAGCTTGTTGCGGGTGTCTTCATCTAAATCCTTCCATTTTTGAAGTGTGATTGGCACTATATCTCTAACAGTAGACCCGCAGGAATCTCGAAACTTTGTAACCACGTCAAGTGGTTCTTCAGGAAACCCCTCTGCATTTAGTTTTGTTACGTACATAACTGCACCTTCTTTCATCTGATTTGGACCTCGTCGCCCTCGTTTCCGCTTATGTGAAACGGATGATTCAGGCATCGGAGCATCCTCTGTATTTCGTGTAGAAGATGCATCCTCTTTCTTCTCTTCATTTGAAATCTATATAGTGAAAAAATTAATGGCCTTTCATATATGAACATTATTTTAGAATATAGTCGGCATATTTCTATTTACCTCTTCATCGTTGGGAATATAGTCGGCATCAAGCTCATCTGATGTTTTTTTCTTCCTTGGAGGTATAGGAGTACAAGGATTGTCGTCACTAGAACTATCCTCCCCGCTCCCTTCACTGGAGCTGCTCGTTGTCTGCCATTCAAGTTTGGTCGCGTCTTCATCAACTTTGTTAGACGCACCGGTGCAGACCACATCCATACTAGGCTGCTCGTTGTCTGCCATTCAAGCTGGTTCCATCGATAAAGGGATATACTGTTAGTCTGATATACTGGTTCCATCAATAAGGGAACTTGGAGAAAAGGTGATTCAAAAGAAATCGAGCCCAAACCCCCCTCCGGGGCAGGATCAGGTCGGGAAGCAAGCTCGCAGATAGAAGGGCACTTTCCAATGCAGTTAGACAGAGAAGGCATGGCTGTGATGTTATAATGCTGAAGGACCCCAAGAAGAGATTATGCCCTATAGTCTACCACCTCTCGTTATTTGTGGGCTTCACCGAGGGCGGGAAACATTTGGTGACATCAAACGACCTTCGGGCTGGGGACGTCTGCGAGCTTGTTAAGGGGCCAGACGATGGTGAGCCGGTGTACTCTGTCTGGATGTGTGGTCACAAAATTTAAAGTCGCCCCGGCTTCATCTGTGCGCTTCTCTTCTCTTATGTCGTCTACTAAGATCACTTAGCACCCCACCTAAGAGAAGAGAAGCACACACATGCAGCCGGGGCGGCTTTTAATTTTGTGACCACACATCCGGACATAGTACACCGGCTCAACATCGTCTGGCCCCTTAACAAGCTCGCAGACGTCTTCAGCCCGAAGGTCGTTTGCTATCACCAAATGTTTCCAGCCATCGGTGAAGCCCACAAATAACGGGAGGTGGTAGACTACAGGGCTTAATCTCTTCTTGGGGTCCTTCAGCATTATAACATCACAGCCATGCCTTCTCTGTCTAACTGCATTAGAAAGTGCACTTCTATCTGCGAGCTTGCTTCCCGACCCGATTCAGGCATTCCGCCGATGCCATTCTCCATATAAGTCCCAAACAGAGAATAGGGATGAGGTAGTCAAGATTGTAGGTTCCATCAATAAGGGAACTTGGAGAAAAGGTGATTCAAAAGAAATCGAGCCCAAACCCGCCTCCGGGGCAGGATCGGGTCAGGAAGCAAGCTCGCAGATAGAAGTGCACTTTCCAATGCAGTTAGACAGAGAAGGCATGGCTGTGATGTTATAATGCTGAAGGACCCCAAGAAGAGATTAAGCCTTGTAGTCTACCACCTCCCGTTATTTGTGGGCTTCACCGAGGGCGGGAAACATTTGGTGACATCAAACGACCTTCGGGCTGGGGACGTCTGCGAGCTTGTTAAGGGGCCAGACGATGGTGAGCCGGTGTACTCTGTCCGGATGTGTGGTCACAAAATTTAAAGCCGCCCCGGCTTCATCTGTGCGCTTCTCTTCTCTTATGTCGGCTACTAAGATCACTTAGCACCCCACCTAAGAGAAGAGAAGCACACACATGCAGCCGGGGCAGCTTTAAATTTTGTGACCACACATCCGGACATAGTACACCGGCTCACCATCGTCTGGCCCCTTAACAAGCTCGCAGACGTCTTCAGCCCGAAGGTCGTTTGCTATCACCAAATGTTTCCAGCCATCGGTGAAGCCCACAAATAACGGGAGGTGGTAGACTACAGGGTTTAATCTCTTCTTGGGGTCCTTCAGCATTATAACATCACAGCCATGCCCTCTCTGTCTAACTGCATTGGAAAGTGCACTTCTATCTGCGAGCTTGCTTCCCGACCCGATTCAGGCATTCCGCCGATGCCATTCTCCATATAAGTCCCAAACAGAGAATAGGGATGAGGTAGTCAAGATTGTAGGCGCTAGTGCTCAACTACTAGCATCTATAGATATGGACACAAGTCCAAATTTGGTGCTACTCGGCACCATCGATATCACTAAAAAAATACATCAAAGAGATCCACTTCCCAATAGTACTCGAAGATAGTTCATTGACTTGACACTCTCTAAGAGGTTCATACAAAATACATTATCTCTAAGAGTGAAACCTACGATACTCATATCGTGTTGTTTAGGACTAAACATCAACAACCCCTTGACTGGTCGCTATCATACTCAATTCCAAAATATTTTTCCAATATGTCGGCTTGAGTAAGGAGATCTGGGCTTGGGAGTTCCTCCAAATCATCTGCAGCTTCATCATCTTCAGCATATTGCAGGGCTTCATCTTGAATAATTTTAGCCCTCTTGGAGTCAGCATACTTTTTGATGGACAGAGCACACTTCTCAAGCATGTCGCATACATCTCCAATTTGAAACAAAGTGGTCTTAAGTGTGTACACTGATTCCGGTTCACTAGTATCCACAACCCCATCAGTCACTAGACTGCGAATGATGTCAACATGTGTCTCGATGACTCGAACTGAGCTCTCAACCATGTCAAGTGGCTCTTTTTCCATCTCTAAAACTGAAAATGGCCAAGTCTCACAATCAAAATTGAGATCGCAACAAAGGCAGGGATCAAAGGGAAAACAAGGATGTGGCTTATAGGGCAAAAAGAGGGGTCCAAATAACATTGTCATGGCTATGAACAAGTCAAAGATGGGAGATAAGAACAAGTCTTATAACATAGGGTTGGGAAGCAAAGATAGGTAGTCAAAAAACTAAGAAGGGAGATAAGAACAAGTCTTATAACATAGGGAGATAATAACATTGTCATGGCTATGTACTTCCATGATTTTCTTATAACTGAATATGTAAGTGAAAAAACATTTAATCAAAAGGGATAAAAATAGATCCCAATCGATGGAGGGACACAAAATTCAGGGATAGCCAAACAAGTAATTGACAACCAAGCAATAAGCAATAAGCATATTGACAACCAAACAAAATATGTAAGTGAAAACAACAACAGTAATTAATCTAAGAACTGGTAATCAGGGATAGCCATTGATTAACACCTTAATGTGTTTGAACCATTGATTAACCTAAGCATTCGATTAACCTAACCATTTGATTAACCTAAGCTATGATTCAAACACATATATATCCAGTTGTGTATTCAAACACATATATGATTCAAACACAAGCAATCTGCCATCAATTAACATATATGATTCAAACACATATATGATTCAAACACATATAGGAAATTCGAGCTATGAACTTAGAAGAAATGAACCTGAACTTTGACCTTACTACGAGAGGAAGAAGTTTAAGAGCTTGGGGACGGCGGCGCTTCGGGCTCGGGGACCGTGACGGCGGCCCTTGGGCTCGGGGACGAGGACGGCGGGGCTCGAGCTCGGGCTCGGGGACGGCGGGCGCTCGGGCTCGGTGAAGGGGACGGCGGCGCTCGGGCTCGGTCTCGGGGACGGCGTTGCTCGGGCGCTCGGGGACGGCGGCGCTCGGGCTCGGGGACGAGGACGGCGGGGCTCGAGCTCGGTGAAGGGGACGGCGGCGCTCGGACTCGGTGAAGGGGACGGAGTTGCTCGGGCGCTCGGGGACGGCGGCGCTCGGGCTCGGGGACGGGGACGGCGGCGCTCGGGCTCGGGGATGGGGACGGCGGCGCTCGAGCTCGGGGACTATGACGGTGGCGCTCGGGTTCGTGCTCGGGGACGGGGACGGGGACACGGCGGCAGCCTGGCGGCGCTCGGGTTCTTGCTCGGGCGGGAAGAGTTAGGGTTCCTGGCGGCGCTCAGCTTTTTATATTGTAAAGCATCACAGGCGGTTATTTAGCCAAACCGCCTGTGATAGACAACATCACAGGCGGTCGACAACAAAAACCGCCTGTGATGTTGTCTATCACAGGCGGTTTGGCTAAATAACCGCCTGTGATGTGTGTACACTATAAAAGGGCTAGCCCCCCGACGGGTTCCAGAACCCTAACTCGCAGAACCCTAATTTCAATAGTGGCGGCGGGTTTTATTTGAGATCTACAGGGAGAAGGTTTTGTTTTTGAGTTTATTGATTGATTTCAATAGTTTATGCATATATATGATCTCCATTTGTTTTCTTTCTCATTTTGATGCGATTTTTTGCCTCAATTTTGTAATATAGACCGGATTTGAAGAAAAGCTTTGGAATTCAAGATTTGGACTTATAATAGTTGATCTAGTTTAAAGATTCTTTAAAAACACAGTTGTCTCACCTCAAGGTACCTATTGTTGCAATGTTTGTTTCATTTTCATGCACATCAATTTGTTTCATGTTTTATGGATGAATTCAATTAATTAATGATTTTATTGATGTTAATCAATATAGGGATAGGTAATGGACCGAGGTTGGATGTACAATGTGCCAAGACCACATCCGTCGTATATTCGAAATTTGAGAAGCTTTATTGAAGCGGCCAACAAGCACGCGAATTTGCGAAAGAGCAAGGAGATTTTATGTCCGTGCATCGATTGTGATAATAAGATAGCTTGGAGAGATACAGGAGTAATCCAATCACATCTGCTAAAAAGAGGGTTTAAAAACAATTACACGATATGGTCAGAACATGGTGAGTTGGATCCGTGTGAAGTGCCTGGTAATGACGAGAGAGTTGTCGGAATTTTAGATCTTAAAGTTGATGGTAAAGTGGATAATGTGGATGCTAATCAAGATTTTGAAGAATTTGATTGCGAAGAGATGTTGCGCCATATGGAACCAGAAATGTTGAGTTCTGTGGGATCGCAGAAAGGGCTATCTAAAATGGAGGGACTGGAAAGTGCCTCAAAAGAACCTTTATATGATGAATCAAAGGGTTGTGACAAAGAGTTTACTACACTGCGTACAGTTCTAGAACTTCTGAAGTTGAAGGCTAGCGCCGGATGGTCTGATACTAGCTTCACAGATCTTTTGAATTTTCTGTCCCAATTACTACCAAAACCCAACAAACTACCAACAAGCACTTATAAAGCGAAGAAGCTTATATCTCCCATAGCTCTAGGTGTGCAAAAAATTCATGCATGTTCGAACCATTGTATTCTGTATCGTGGCGATTTTGAGAACGCATCAAGATGCCCAGTTTGCAATGTCAGTCGATACAAGAAGAGCTACAATCAAGACTGTGTAAAAAAATTCCCGAAGAAAAATAAAAACAAGAAATCCACTATTGGACCTGAAAGTGACGATGACACTTTTGATGACATGGATGGGAAAAAGAAGTCAAAGAACCCAGCTTTGGTGATGTGGTATCTTCCAGTAATTGATCGCTTAAAACGTTTGTTCTCAAATCCTAGGGAGGCTGAGCTTATGCGTTGGCATGCTGAAAATCGCAAGCAGAATAACAAACAGATTCGACACCCTGCTGATGCATCACAATGGAAAAATTTCGATCTTATGTATCCTGAGTTTGCCAAAGAAACCAGAAATGTAAGATTTGCTTTGGGTACAGACGGAATGAATCCATTTGGTGAAAAAAGAAGTGTACATAGCACCTGGCCCGTGACTTTAACGATGTACAACCTTCCATCATGGCTGTGTCACAAAAGAAAGTACATTATGTTGACTATTCTTATTCAAGGTCCGAAATCAGCTGGTGTTGATATTGATGTGTTCCTAGAACCTCTTATGGAAGATATGACAAAGCTCTGGAATGAAGGAGTTAGAATATGGGATGAGTATTGCCATGAGTATTTTAACTTAAGAGCAATTATATTTGTTACCATCCATGATTCTCCCGGTGGCGCCACACTATCAGGGCAAAAGACTAAAGGAAAGAATGGTTGTGTAGTGTGCGCCGATGGAACTGCTTCCATGTACCTTAAATCATCCAAGAAGTTGGTGTTCATGGGACACAGACGGTTCTTGATGAAGCAACATAAGTATCGAAAGATGAAAGCGGAATTTAACAATCGACTGGAAAGTGAAGGTGCACCAAAGCCTTATAGTGGGAAACTTGTTTTTGAAATTGTAAAGAACATTCATGTTGTATTCGGAAAGGGAAAAAACAAAGGAGAAAAGAGAAAGAGAACTGACCCTTCAACTTACACAACTTTCAAGAAGCAATCAATTTTTTTAAGTACCTCCCGTACTGGAAGGATATGGAAATTTGCCACAGCACTGATTTGATGCATGTAACAAAAAATGTTTTTGACAGCATCATTGGAACCTTGCTGGGCATGCCGAGTAAGACAAAAGACAGACTCAAATCACGCAATGATCTAGTAGATCTTCAAATCAGACCGGAACTTCATCCAGTGGATAGTGGCAAAGGGAAGCCTTACCTCCCCCCAGCTAGCTACAACTTGTCAGTTGAGGAGAGAACAAAGATTTGCAAATGTTTGCGTGGGGTCAAAGTGCCCACAGGTTTCTCATCCAATATCAGCAGACTAGTCAAGATGAAGGACTTGTCTCTATTTGGCTACAACTCTCATGACTGCCATGTGATGATGACGGTGTTCCTCCCAATTGCGGTAAGAGCCCTCGAAACAGAGCATGTCAAAGTTGTCATCACACGCTTGTGTTACTTTTTCAATGCGGTTTCACAAAAAGTAATAGCTTTAGAAGACTTGGACTATCTAAAGGCATACATCATCGAGACTATGTGCAAGCTTGAAATGTGTTTTCCTCCATCATTTTTTGATATGCAAGTACACCTAATCATACATCTCGTGGATCAGATAAAAATATTAGGCCCACTATATTTACATCATATGTTTCAGTTGGAGCGATACCTGGGAGTATTAAAAGGTTATGTGCGAAATCGCGCTCACCCAGAGGGTTCAATCATGGAGGGATACACTACAGAAGAAGTGATTGAGAGCTGTATAGATTACATCAGTGACGGAACAATGATAGGTGTGACTGTACCTAAACATGAGGGTAAACTATGTGGGAGAGGGAGAATGGGCAAGAAAACTTTTCGCGTTGAGGATTACAAGCTAGTACATTGTGCTCATGGTAGTGTACTACAACATCTCACGATAGCCGAGCCTTACATAGAGGAACACCTGGATGAGCTTCGTAAAGAAAATCAGAACCGCACAGAGGACTGGATCATGAGGGAGCACAAACATCGTTTCAGCGAATGGTTAATGGAGAAAAACATCCCATTCGGAGACTCTTTGGAAGAGAAAACAATGAAGAATTTGGCTTCTGGGCCATCGTGTTTTGTGACATCATGGCAAGCATATGACATCAATGGGTACACATTCTACACTAAATCAAAAGACATGAAAAGTGTTGCACAAAATAGCGGTGTTCGTATCGATGCTTTTGACCTACATGGGCAGAAGACCACATATTTTGGATTCATAGAGGAAATATGGGAACTTGATTATGGCCCAAGCATGAAAATACCCTTATTTAAGTGCCAATGGGTACAACATCCCGTGGGGGTGATAGTGGATAACTACGGACTCACACTGGTAGACTTAAAGAAAGTAGGATATAACGATGACCCGTGGGTTCTCGCCGAATGTGTTGCACAAGTGTTCTATGTACTCGATCCAACAAATGAGAAGATGCATGTAGTTATTTCTGGAAAGCAAAAAATTGTTGGAGTTGAGAATGTGGGAGACCAAGATGAGGAATACAATAAGTATGAAGAGATGTTCGTCTTTAACGGTCCAGAGAGAATCAAGCGTGTGGAAAAGAAAATTGATAAGAACTTAAAGCCATACATGCGGAAAAATGGTAGTTCATGAAAAATTGTATGAATCAAATTGTATTTGTTATCATGTATGATCGACTATGAATTGTGGTTGCCAATTAATTTAAAATCTCTCTAGTTATCTATGTGTGCTATTATAATTCATTTAAATTGTATTTGCATATTATTGTTAAAAATTAAATATTAATTCATTTAAATTGTATTTGCATATTTCTGTTAAAAATTAAAATTATTTTCATATTTAAATTGTATTTTCATATTTTTACAATCACAGGCGGTTTTGTCTTAGGGTCCGCTTGTGAAAAGGATAGAGCACCACAGGCGGTCCTAAACAAAAACCGCTTGTGATACTATTACATCACAGGCGTACTGAACCGCCTGGGACATCACAGGCGGTTTTCTAACCAAACTGCCTGTGATGTAAAAAGCCTACCGCTTGTATAGAGCCAAATTGTACTAGTGGAACCGGCGGACCCGCTCCTCCAGCGTCCACTCCTTCTCCTCCGCCTCGAGCTCATGCTCGGCCGACGACTTCTCCCGCCTTTCAAGCATTTCCTCTTTGAAGGCGAGACCCTTCCCCCGCCTGGCAAGGTCCGCCTCCCTCCTGTCCAAGGACTCTCCTTTCGCTTTAAGCTTCTCCTCGGCAAGGGCGGCGTCGCGGGCCTTGCCATCGAGCTCTCGCTGGAGCTTCTGCAGGCTCTGCACAGCCGTGGTCTGCTGGACCCGCTGCTCCTCCAAGATTTCATTGAAGGCATTCAGCTTGGCCTGGAGCTCTGTGACGACCTCCTCCCTCTGGTTCAAGTGCTCCTCCTTCTTGGCCAGCCTCTTCTCCTTTCGACTCACCTCTAGCTCCCTGGCGTACACCTTCTGGATGTCCTTCTTGTAGTCTATGCGGTCTCGCGCTAGTTCGGACCGCTCAAAGGCAAACTTGTGGGACGCCGCCTTGGTGCGCTCCTCTAGCTGGGTGCGCCAGTCGCTGAGGCGCTGATGCTCAGATTCCAACGCCTCTCATTCCCACCGGATCGCCGCCTCGGTCTCTTGAAGGGCCTGATGCGCACGAGACAGCACCCGGGGGAGGGGAACCGGCGCTGCTTCTGGCTCGACACCGGATCAGAGCCGTCGCCTAAGAACTACCTCTGGCTCCTCCGGAGTGGGCGGTGGGACAGAGCTGGATGCGCCCCCCGTGTCACCCCCCATGGCGGGGGTAGGCGCAGCTGGGACCTCCTCCGCCGCTGCCGACGGTGTACTCGATGGTGCCGCCGTCGTTGAGGCTCGATAGCCGTTGGTGGGTCGTCGGCACCACCCCCAGCAGATGCCTACTGATGGGAGCTAGACCCGCCGGCGGGCATGGTATCCGGCGGAGGAGGCACGACCTTGGGCGCAGAGGGGGAGGAAGCCCTGGCAAGAAAAGGATGGGTTAAGACCCGTCGGCATGATAATAACACTCGTGGAAAAGAAGGGGCTACACTTACTTGGGGCCCTGGACCTTCCAGCGGCCTTGGAAGCGAGATGTTCGATGTTGTTGCTGCTGCTGCTGCTGTTGCTGTTGGCGCCCCTAGGGGAGATCACCCCCAGGTGGTGGTGGCGGGACCGACGGTGGTGGTGGCGACGGTGGCGGTGGATCCGATGGTGGTGGTGGCGGAGGACTGACATGCCTTTGCGCGCTTTGGGCCTCAGAGCCAGTCTCCTCGGCCCTGCTAGTGGTCCTCTTCCGCTTCTGGGGGGTCCGAATCAAGAGGAGGATCCGAGATGAGCGACCCGTCGGCGCGATGCAGCCGGCGTCGCCTCTCTTCCTCCAACCCTCTGGTGCCACCTGGGGCGGAGGAACTGCTTGCAGCCCCTTTACCCTTGTCCAAGGGGCGGGGGACCACGGCGGGGGCGTTGGGAGCCACATCGGCAGTCTGGGGGCCTCCAGCCGGCGCAACGGAGATCCGGATCCCGCGGTGGGGGTCCCGACCTCTAGCCTGGCGAACCGCCATGCCGCTCTCGTCGAGGGTCGGCAGCGTGGCAAAGATCGTTGTCCTTAGACCTGGATCATCGCAGAGTGCAGGGATGCCCTGGGGGAGGATTAGAGACTCAGGGACGAAGGACTCACCAGTAATCCCCTTCACCAGAACCTCCAGCTCCTCCTAGGACAGGTCGGTCCCTGGCCCGCGCTAGATCCGGCCGATGTCGTTTGAGCCGGTGAACCAGCAGCACAGGTGCGCCCTCTGCTGCAGCGGCGCGATCCGGCGCTTCAGGAAATCTCCGACCACGTGCATCGACGCCAGGCCGCTCACTGCCAAGCTCTTGATCCTGTCCAGTACAAACTGGAACTCCGGCGCCAGGGATGGCTTGGCCCTCCACTGCTTCTGGTCGAGTCTTGGCTCGTCGCTCGGCAGGGCGAGGTGGTCATTGTCCTTGTCGCTGGCGATCACCTAGTCGGCGCGCCAGTTCTCCCACCTCGCACCGCCGATGGAGGGGATGTAGGCGTCAACCGAGTCCGGCCTCGTCTGGAAGTAGTAGGCGCCAAGGTGGTCCTTAGCCTTCCCATACTTCACCAACACAAAGAAATGGCGGAAGAGGGAGGTGCAGGGTGCCACCCCCATGAACATCTCGCACAGGTGGACGAAGATGGCCGCCTGGAGGATGGAGTGGGGCGTGAGGTGCTGAAGCTGAAGGCCGAGCTCCTCCAGCAGCAGCAGGAAGAAAGACGAGATTGGTAGCGCCAACCCGCAGGAGAGGTAGGAGACGAAGAGCATGAACTCCCTGGTGGCGAGATCGCCAAGGGGAGTGGCGTCGGCGCGGATCCTTCCGGCGAACGTCGACGTGCTCCATCCGAGCAGGTTGCGCACCAAGTTGAGTGCCCCCTTGGACTGGAAACGCTCGGGATGAACCAGCGAGGCCATGGCAACTACGGCGGTAGAAAGCAGAAGAGCACGAATGCAAAGGGGCACATAGGGCTCGGAGGCAAAAGGGCGCAGCAGTTGGAGAGAATGTGAAAGCGTAACTATTGCACGCAGGGTGAATCTCTTTTCAAGGAAGACTCTCCCGCTCGCGCCCCAAGAAATTCCGTCCGACGCGCACCTAGCGCCCATGCGGTCCAGTCTCTGACATGGGGGCCCGGGCCCACAAGTCATGCAGCTGGTGTGCCGGTCTCTAAGTGCGGAAGAAGCGAACCGTCACGTGAAAAGCAAACTGCCACAAACGATCGCGCACCGCCTCGGGGCCGCTGTGGAGAGATATTTATTAACCAAGGCAGTGGCAACGAGGCGCCCTACGCGTGGCCCGATGGAACCGCCAGACGTGGGACCATGGGTCAGTCAGCCGCAGACACAGATGTTGCAGTTGATGTGACCGAGGGCGGACTGACAGCGCGTGCGTCACCAGATGCGCTGAGTTAATGCGGCGCACGCTGAGGTGGCGCCCCAGTCATCGGTCATGCCATGTCAACGCGAAGTACTAGTTTTGGCCACACCTGCAGGCTCGCATCCTCCCCTGAGGTGGGCCCGGGGGCCACTATCGTTACCCTGAAACTAGGATACCCCCTGCTACTGTACAAAGACAAAGAACCCACACGGCTATCCCTTAGTCGCGTGGTAGAAGTGTTGTGTGTGGGACCAAGCCGCGGCTTGCTCCAATCTCAGGCGGCTGTTCTGGGTCCACAGTAGTGCCAGACTCCACCACATGGGCGGGTCCGAAGCCGCCACGTGTCCAGAGAAGGTGATATACTCCATGGCATCATCAGTGGGCTGGACCCCCCACGGGGGAGCGCCGGACCCTCGGACATACAGTCCGGACCCCCATGGTTGGTCCCGGACCTCCACGTGTGCAAGCCGGACCCCTGGAATGGGAGCCAGACCCCCCCTGTATGGGGTCCGGGCCACCCACAGTGGGGTCCCAAGGTCCCAGGACGGAACATACCCGAGCCTTGAACAGGACCCAGGCGGGGGTCCGGTACCGACGCGTGTCTAGACCCAGTCTGGTGCGGACCTGTCCTCATACACTCCTGCTCCCCGCCTAGGCGGAGACCCGATGCTGCCACGTGGCCTACGGCGCGTGACATAAGCCAGTGGGCAGAGCCTGACGTAAGGCCTCTGGGTTACGCGACCCCTGCATTTATTGCAGATAAGGCGCGCCGCCTGTCCATCCCGCTGATAGGCGATGTGCCACCTCAGCATTTAATGAGACCTATCCATTCCACAGGCGGCGTGCCTGCCCATTCCACTGGCAGGCGATGTCCCACCTCTGCATTTAATGAGACATGTCCATTCCGCTGGTAGGCAGCGATCTGTCCATCCCACAGGCAGCATGCCTGTCCGTTCCACTGGCAGACTGCACGCCCATGTTGCCGCGTGCACTACGCCCATCATTACTCGTACGTTACCAAGGAAGTTGCCGCCACATGTCAACGTTGCGCATGCTGCGGACAACATGGGCCTAGAGATTGCACAGACGTCACCTGCATTAGTTTCTCTAGGTATTCCTTCCGTTATGTTCCTAGGCCCACATGTCGGGGCTCAGCATCCTTGTATGTGCCTCCCTTGAGCTATAAAAGGGAAGGCACACGACGTTACAAGGCAAGCCAACTTAGACGCTTAGGCTCTCGAGTCACTCAGACTCACTTAGGCCATCGGGAAGTTCTCCAAGCTCTCGAGCATCAGCAATACCATACACAGTGGAGTAGGGTTTTACGCTCCGACGGTCTGAACCACTCTAAATCCTTGTGTTCACTCGTGTTCATCCCGAATCCATATAGCAGGCAAATGAGAGCACCTAGAGGGGGGGTGAATAGGTGATCCTGTGAAACTTAAAACTTAAGCCACAAAACTTGGTTAATCGTTAGCACAATAATTGCCAAGTGGCTAGAGAGGAATCTCGACAAAACACAATAACCACAAGAAATCAATCACAGAGATGGCACGGTGGTTATCCCGTGGTTCGGCCAAGACCAACGCTTGCCTACTCCATGTTGTGGCGTCCCAACGGACGAGGGTTGAAATCAACCCCTCTCAAGCGGTCCAAAGACCCACTTGAATACCACGGTGTTTTGCTTACTTTTTCTCAATCCCGTTTGCGAGGAATCTCCACAACTTGGAGCCTCTCGCACTTACACTTGAAATTCACAAGAAGCACGAAGCAAGGGAGGGATTAGCAACGCACTCAAGACAAGAAATCACAGCAACACCACGCACACAAGTCGCAACGAGAGCTCACAACACAACTCAATGAGTTCACCACTCAACTAGAGCTCTAATCGCTATCGCAAAGAATCAAAGGCGCGGAATCGATGTCTTGGTGCTTAGGAATGCTTAGGAGATGCTTGGTGTACTCCTCCATGCGCCTAGGGGTCCCTTTTATAGCCCCAAGGCAGCTAGGAGCCGTTGAGAGCAATCTAGGAAGGCTGATCTTGCCTTCTGTCGACTGGCGCACCGGACAGTCCGGTGCACACCGGACACTGTCCGGTGCCCGATTTCCTTCCATAAATGGCACAGTCGACCGTTGGCAGACTGAGAGCCGTTGGCGCACCGGACATGTCCGGTGCACACCGGACAGACCGGTGCCCCCTTCTAGCCGTTGGCTCGGCCACGTGTCCCACGCAGATCGCGCGGCCGACCGTTGGCCCTACCGACCGTTGGCTCACCGGACAGTCCGGTGCACACCGGACAGTCCGGTGAATTATAGCCGTACGTCGACGATGAATTACCGAGAGCGACGAGTTCGCCTGTGAACGGCCCACCGGACAGTCCGGTGCACCACCGGACAGTCCGGTGAATTATAGCCGTACACCGCCATCGAAGTCCCGAGAGCAGCCTTTTCCCTCGAGCCAGCCTGGCGCACCGGACACTGTCCGGTGCACCATCGGACAGTCCGGTGCACCCAGACTGAGCAGACTTTGGCTGCTCGAGCCATCTCTTCTCCAACTCGATTTTTTCTGTTTCCAGCACTTAGACACAATACATTAGTCCATAAAACAATGTACTAAGTCTGAGAAACATACCTTTATCCTTGATTTGTACTTTGTCCACCTTTTTACAATTAGGCTCTTGTGTTGGACACTAAATCACCAAAATACTTAGAAATGGCCCAAGGGCACATTTCCCTTTCAATCTCCCCCTTTTTGGTGATTTATGCCAACACAACATAAAGCAAGTAGAACAAGTACAAAATCACTTCAAATAAGAACTCAAATTATTTTGATTCAAATTTGACATATATGGAATACTCTATGCCACCACTTGGTTTGTTTTTGCAAATCAAACTCAAATTCCTATCTCTAAGTCAAAACCACTTGTAGAGACATAAAGAGAGGTTTTCCAAAGAAATTTGATCAAGGATTTCAAAAACTCCCCCTTTTTCCCATAATCAACACTTCTCCTCACAAGAGGCCAACTTTTGACATAAGAGACAATAAAAGAGTTTTGACAACCCAAAAGCTCTAATCTACTATTTTCAAAATTTCTCAAGTGGTAGCTGATCCATCTATTGCTTTGGCCTTTATTTTCTCCCCCTTTGGCATCAAGCACCAAAACGGGATCAATCTTGGCCCTTTAACCCCATTGCCTCACCAAAATCTTCAAATGAGAACACAAAGGCAATAAGAGTATAAAGATGAACTTGGAAAAGTTACTCTTTTCATCGGAGTGCAGTGGAAGTCTTGCATGGTCCAAGTCCACCTTTTCCCTTTCAATCCTCCTTTGAGGCTAAAACAATCAAACTCAAGTACATGGTTAGTCTCAAAGGGTCACGTTGTAGCACAGCTCCCCCTAAATATGTGCATCACTTGCAAAACGGACTTGTGAGGTCCAGGGAGTGTTTGTACAACTTGAGCACCACAATAAGCAACAAAATGCAGAACAGTGTTTGTACAACTTGAGCACCACAATAAGCAACAAAATGCAGAATGAACATGATCAAAGGCATAAACACATGTATGCTATAATTCAATCCAAGTTCCACGAATCTAAGATATTGAGCTCACTACGCAGCCTGCAAAAGGTCTTCTCATCTAGAGGCTTGGTAAAGATATCGGCTAGCTGGTTCTCGGTGCTAACATGAAACACTTCGATATCCCCCTTTTACTGGTGGTCTCTCAAAAAGTGATGCCGGATGTCAATGTGCTTTGTGCGGCTGTGCTCAACAGGATTTTCCGCTATTCGGATAGCACTCTCATTGTCACATAGGAGTGGGACTTTGCTCAGATTGTAGCCAAAGTCCCAGAGGGTTTGCCTCATCCAAAGCAGTTGCGCGCAACACTGTCCTGCGGCAACGTACTCGGCCTCAGCGGTGGATAGGGCAACGGAGGTTTGTTTCTTAGAGTTCCATGACACCAGGGACCTTCCTAAGAATTGGCACGTCCCCGATGTACTCTTCCTATCGACCTTACATCCAGCATAGTCGGAATCTGAGTACCCAATCAAGTCAAAGTTAGACCCCTTTGGATACCAGATCCCGAAGCAAGGCGTAGCGACTAAATATCGAAGAATTCGCTTCACAGCCACTAAGTGACACTCCTTAGGATCAGATTGAAATCTAGCACACATGCATACGCTAAGCATAATATCCGGTCTACTAGCACATAAATAAAGCAAAGAACCTATCATGGACCGGTATGCTTTTTGATCAACGGACTTACCTCCTTTGTTGAGGTCGGTGTGTCCGTCAGTTCCCATCGGCGTCTTTGCGAGCTTGGCGTCCTTCATCCCAAACCGCTTTAGCAAGTCTTGCGTGTACTTCGTTTGGGAGATGAAAGTGCCGTCCTTGAGTTGCTTCACTTGGAACCCAAGGAAGTAGTTCAACTCGCCCATCATCGACATCTCGAATTTCTGCGTCATCACCCTGCTAAACTCTTCACAAGACTTTTGATTAGTAGAACCAAATATTATGTCATCGACATAAATTTGGCATACAAAAAGATCACCATCGCAAGTCTTAGTAAAAAGAGTTGGATCGGCTTTCCTGACCTTGAAAGCATTAGCAATTAAAAAGTCTCTAAGGCATTCATACCATGCTCTTGGGGCTTGCTTAAGTCTATAGAGCGCCTTAGAGAGCTTACACACGTGGTCGGGGTACCGTTCATCCTCGAAGCCAGGGGGTTGCTCCATGTACACCTCCTCTTTGATCGGCCCGTTGAGGAAAGCGCTCTTCACATCCATTTGGTACAACCTGAAAGAATGGTGAGCGGCATATGCTAGCAAGATACGAATTGATTCTAGCCTAGCCACAGGAGCGAATGTCTCCTCAAAGTCTAAACCTGCGACTTGGGCATAACCTTTTGCCACAAGCCGAGCCTTGTTCCTTGTCACCACCCGGTGCTCGTCCTGTTTGTTGCGGAACACCCACTTGGTTCCCACAACATTTTGCTTGGGGCGAGGCACCAGTGTCCAAACTTCATTGCGCTTGAAATTGTTGAGTTCCTCCTGCATGGCCAACACCCAGTCCGGATCTAGCAAGGCCTCTTCTACCCTGAAAGGCTCAATAGAAGAGACAAAAGAGTAATGCTCACAAAAATTAACTAATCTTGAACGAGTAGTTACTCCCTTGCTAATATCACCCAATATCTGGTCGACGGGATGATCCCTTTGAATCGTCGCTCGAACTTGGGTTGGAGGTGCCTGAGGTGCTTCTTCCTCTTCAACTTGAACATCCTGTGCTCCCCCTTGATCATGCGCCTCCACTTGAGGTACCTGTTCATCATCTTGGGTTGGGGGATGCACCATAGTTGAGGAAGACGGTTGATCTTGCTCCAAATGTTCCTGAGGCCGTACATCTCCAATCGCCATGGTGCATATCGCTGCCGTTGGAACGTCTTCTTCATCTACATCATCAAGATCAACAACTTGCTCTCTTGGAGAGCCATTAGTCTCATCAAATACAACGTCGCTAGAGACTTCAACCAAACCCAATGATTTGTTGAAGACCCTATACGCCTTTGTATTTGAATCATAACCTAATAAAAACCCTTCTACAGCCTTAGGAGCAAATTTGGAATTCCTACCCTTCTTCACTAGAATGTAGCATTTACTCCCAAATACACGAAAGTACGACACATTGGGTTTGTTACCAGTTAGCAGCTCATATGAAGTCTTCTTGAGGAGGCGGTGAAGGTAGACCCGGTTGATGGCGTGGCAAGCCGTGTTCACGGCTTCCGACCAAAAGCGCTCGGGGGTCTTGAACTCTCCAAGCATAGTCCTCGCCATATCGATGAGCGTCCTGTTCTTCCTCTCTACCACACCATTTTGCTGAGGTGTGTAGGGAGCGGAGAACTCGTGCTTGATCCCCTCCTCCTCAAGGAACTCCTCCACTTGAAGATTCTTGAATTCGGACCCGTTGTCGCTCCTTATCTTCTTCACCTTGAGCTCAAACTCATTTTGAGCTCTCCTTAGGAAGCGCTTGAGGGTCCCTTGGGTTTCAGACTTATCCTGTAAAAAGAACACCCAAGTGAAGCGGGAAAAGTCATCAACAATAACTAGACCATACTTACTTCCTCCTATGCTCAGATAGGCGACGGGTCCGAAGAGGTCCATATGCAGCAGCTCTAGTGGTCTTGAAGTGGTCATCACATTCTTGCTATGGTGTGCTCCTCCCACTTGTTTACCTGCTTGACAAGCTGCACAAGGTCTATCTTTTTCGAAATGAACATTGGTTAGACCTATCACGTGTTCTCCCTTTAGAAGCTTGTGGAGGTTCTTCATCCCCACATGTGCTAAGCGGCGATGCCACAACCAGCCCATGCAAGTCTTAGCCATTAAGCATGCATCTAGACCGGCCTCTTCTTTTGCAAAATCAACTAAGTAAAGTTTGCCGTCTAGTACACCCTTAAAAGCTAGTGAACCATCACATCTTCTAAAGACAGACACATCTACATTTGTAAATAAACAATTATATCCCATATTACATAATTGACTAACAGATAGTAAATTATATCCAAGACTCTCAACTAAAAACACATTAGAGATAGAATGCTCATTTGATATTGCAATCTTGCCTAAACCTTTCACCTTGCCTTGGTTCCCATCACCGAATATGATTGAATCTTGGGAATCCTTATTCTTGACGTAGGAGGTGAACATCTTCTTCTCCCCCGTCATATGGTTTGTGCATCCGCTGTCGATAATCCAGCTTGAACCCCCGGATGCATAAACCTGCAAGGCAAATTTAGGCTTGGGTCTTAGATACCCAACTCTTGTTGGGTCCTACAAGGTTAGTCACAATTTCCTTAGGGACCCAAATGCAAGTTTTATCACCCTTGCATTTTGCCCCTAATTTCCTAGCAACTATCTTCCTATCCTTTCTACAAATAGCAAAGGAAGCATTCAAAGCATGATAAATTGTAGAGGGACCATTCATAACTTTCCTAGGAGCATGAACAAAATTCTTTCTAGGCACATGATGAATATTTTTCCTAGGCATATCTCTACAATGCATATAGGAAGAACTGGAAGCATACATAGCATAAGAATCATAGGTATGTGAATCAAAAGCATTACAACTCCTATGAGACTGTCTTCTATCATTGTACATAAAAGCATGGTTCTTTTTAGTACTACTTGCCATAGGGGCCTTCCCTTTCTCCTTGGCAGAGATGAGAGCCTTATGGCTTGTTAAGTTCTTGGCTTCCCTCTTGAAGCCAAGCCCATCCTTAATGGAGGGGTGTCTACCAATCGTGTAGGCATCCCTAGCAAATTTTAGTTTATCTAAATCACTTTTGCTAGCCTTAAGTTGGGCATTAAGACTAGCCATTTCATCATTTAATTTTGCAATAGAAGCTATGTGTTCACTACAAGCATCAATATCAAACTCTTTACATCTATTGCAAATAACAACATTTTCTACACAAGTTGTTGATTTACTAGCTATTTCTAACTTAGCATTCAAATCATCATTAATGCTCCTTAAGCTAGAAATTGTTTCATGGCAAGAAGATAATTCACAAGAAAGCATTTCGTTTCTCTTAACTTCTAAGGCATGAGATTTTTGTGCTTCTAAAAATTTGTCATGTTCTTCATACAACAAGTCCTCTTGTTTTTCTAAAAGCCTATTCTTATCATTCAAGGCATCAATCAACTCATTAATTTTATCTACCTTGGTTTTATCTAGGCCCTTAAATAAACATGAATAATCTATTTCATCCTCATCACTAGATTCGTCCTCACTTGAAGAAGCATAAGTAGAGTTTCGAGTACTTACTTTCTTCTCCCTTGCCATAAGGCATGTGTGACGCTCGTTGGGGAAGAGGGATGACTTGTTGAAGGCGGTGGCGGCGAGTCCTTCATTGTCGGAGTCGGAGGAGGAGCAATCCGAATCCCACTCCTTTCCTAGATGTGCCTCGCCCTTTGCCTTCTTATAGTTCTTCTTTTTCTCCCTCTTGTTCCCTTGATCCTGATCACTATCATTGTCGGGACAGTTAGCAATAAAATGACCAAGCTTACCGCATTTGAAGCATGAGCGCTTCCCCTTGGCTTTGGTCTTGCTTGGCTGTCCCTTGCGACCCCTTAGCGCCGTCTTGAATCTCTTGATGATGAGGGCCATCTCTTCATCATTAAGTCCGACCGCCTCAATTTGTGCTACCTTGCTGGGTAACGCCTCCTTGCTCCTTGTTGCCTTGAGAGCAACGGGTTGAGGCTCATTGATTGGACCGTTTAGAGCGTCGTCCACGTACCTTGCCTCCTTGATCATCATTCGCCCGCTTACGAATTTTCCAAGGACTTCTTCGGGCGACATTTTGGTGTACCTGGGATTCTCACGAATATTATTCACCAAATGAGGATCAAGAACGGTAAAGGACCTTAGCATTAGTCGGACGACGTCGTGGTCCGTCCATCGCGTGCTTCCGTAGCTCCTTATTTTGTTGATAAGGGTCTTGAGCCGGTTGTATGTTTGTGTCGGCTCCTCGCCCCTTATCATCGCGAACCGTCCAAGCTCGCCCTCCACCAACTCCATCTTGGTGAGCAAGGTGACGTCGTTCCCCTCATGAGAAATCTTGAGGGTGTCCCAGATCTGCTTGGCGTTATCCAAGCCGCTCACTTTGTGGTATTCATCCCTGCACAATGAAGCTAGAAGAACAGTAGTAGCTTGTGCATTCTTATGAATTTGTTCATTAATGAACATGGGACTATCCGAACTATCAAAGTGCATTCCACTCTCTACAATCTCCCATATACTAGGATGGAGAGAGAATAGGTGACTGCGCATTTTGTGGCTCCAAAATCCGTAGTCCTCCCCATCAAAGTGTGGAGGCTTGCCGAGAGGAATGGAGAGCAAATGTGAATTTGAACTTTGCGGAATACGAGAGTAGTCAAACGAAAAGTTCGTATTAACCGGTTTCCTTCTCTCGTAGTTGTTGTGGTCGTCGTCCTTTTGGGAAGAAGTAGACTCATCGCTGTCGTCGTAGTAGACGATCTCCTTGATGCGCCTCGTCTTCTTCTTCTTCCCTTCTTTCCGTCTATGGCCCGAGCCGGAGTCGGTAGGCTTGTCGTCCTTCGGCTCATTGACGAAGGATTCCTTCTCTTTGTCGTTGATCACGATACCCTTCCCCTTAGGATCCATCTCTTCGGGCGGTTAGTCCCTTTGTGAAGAGAACGGCTCTGATACCAATTGAGAGCACCTAGAGGGGGGTGAATAGGTGATCCTGTGAAACTTAAAACTTAAGCCACAAAACTTGGTTAATCGTTAGCACAATAATTGCCAAGTGGCTAGAGAGGAATCTCGACAAAACACAATAACCACAAGAAATCAATCACAGAGATGGCACGGTGGTTATCCCGTGGTTCGGCCAAGACCAACACTTGCCTACTCCACGTTGTGGCGTCCTAACGGACGAGGGTTGCAATCAACCCCTCTCAAGCGGTCCAAAGACCCACTTGAATACCACGGTGTTTTGCTTACTTTTTCTCAATCCCGTTTGCGAGGAATCTCCACAACTTGGAGCCTCTCACCCTTACACTTGAAATTCACAAGAAGCACGGAGCAAGGGAGGGATTAGCAACGCACTCAAGACAAGAAATCACAACAACACCACGCACACAAGTCGCAACGAGAGCTCACAACACAACTCAATGAGTTCACCACTCAACTAGAGCTCTAATCGCTATCGTAAAGAATCAAAGGCGCGGAATCGATGTCTTGGTGCTTAGGAATGCTTAGGAGATGCTTGGTGTACTCCTCCATGCGCCTAGGGGTCCCTTTTATAGCCCCAAGGCAGCTAGGAGCCGTTGAGAGCAATCTAGGAAGGCTGATCTTGCCTTCTGTCGACTGGCGCACCGGACAGTCCGGTGCACACCGGACACTGTCCGGTGCCCGATTTCCTTCCATAAATGGCACAGTCGACCGTTGGCAGACTGAGAGCCGTTGGCGCACCGGACATGTCCGGTGCACACCGGACAGACCGGTGCCCCCTTCTAGCCGTTGGCTCGGCCACGTGTCCCGCGCAGATCGCGCGGCCGACCGTTGGCCCTGTCGACCGTTGGCTCACCGGACAGTCCGGTGCACACCGGACAGTCCGGTGAATTATAGCCGTACGTCGACGATGAATTCCCGAGAGCGACGAGTTCGCCTGTGAATGGCCCACCGGACAGTCCGGTGCACCACCGGACAGTCCGGTGAATTATAGTCGTACACCGCCGTCGAAGTCCCGAGAGCAGCCTTTTCCCTCGAGCCAGCCTGGCGCACCGGACAGTCCGGTGCACCCAGACTGAGCAGACTTTGGCTGCTCGAGCCATCTCTTCTCCAACTCGATTTTTTCTGTTTCCAGCACTTAGACACAATACATTAGTCCATAAAACAATGTACTAAGTCTGAGAAACATACCTTTATCCTTGATTTGTACTTTGTCCACCTTTTTACAATTAGGTTCTTGTGTTGGACACTAAATCACCAAAATACTTAGAAATGGCCCAAGGGCACATTTCCCTTTCAGCAAAACGCTTAGGCCCCCTCCTCATCTTAGGATTTAGGGCGGGTGCGTTCCGCCACCCGGCCGGAGATTTCCTCTCCGATAGTGACCATCACAAACTCCAGCACTAGAGGGCAAGCGCAGACAAGGGGACATGCGCGAGAACACATACTACGCATCGCAGACAGTCCGATGCCTAGGCGCGGACGGTCCGTAACATCACCGGATAGTCCGGAGCGTTCCAGCGGACGGTCCGGCAACGCCGAAGAGCCACGACGACCACGTATCTTCAAACCACGATGACTAGAAATAGGTACGTGGAAAACTAACACGTTCAAGGCAACTGGTCGGTTGGTAAAATCCAGCCCGACCTTTGATCAATTATTGTCTAAATATGTGAAAAAGAAGGCCGGTCCCAGCGACCGGCCACCAAGGCGACCTCGCTTACCCACCCAGGTGCGACAGCAGGTTAGGCCGATTGGACCACCACACCAATCGGAAAGGACGAGAGATCATAATGTTTAATTAAGACCTTACGTACCTGCATGGACACCTCCACCTCCACATACACCCATGACATGTCATTATACATACATACCACCGCTACCATATATCCCGAATCAGATGTGAGGCGCGCCACCATATCCATTCGGGATACCACAATACCCCGCATGGGGGCACCTCAATCACCTATTTTTGACAGGTTGACGCCTCCGGTACAAGACCGATCGAGAGCCCCTCAATCTGGTCCACGAGCACAGGCCCAACAAGATTGCCGAACAACTCGGCCCCAAAGGCTGACTAATCCAGCAGGGGGGTATACAACTACAACCTCCAACAGTACGATAAAAGGGGACGTCATTAAAATAGGAACGACATATGTCGTCGTACAACAAAATAACGAAGGGCCGATGATTTTTGGTGAATCGGCCAACACAAACGAAAAAGAAGGTACGACTGTCAACAAAACAGCCGATCCAAAATACTCCATGCCCCGATGGTGCCCATCGGGATTGACATGATCACAAAAGCGAAAATTACAGCGCCTCAGAGCAAAGGAGAATCAGGAAAAGGAGGCAGAAAAAATATTCAATAACACGCATCTGCAGTATCCGCCACCACAAAAGAGGTGGAGACCAAGGGCCGTTGAGAAAAATCAAACGGCCACAAAGATAGAAAATAAAACAACAACTGTGCAACTCTCTGTTGATGTGGTAGACAGTCCAGCTATAAAGGCCAGATCATCTGCACAGGACGCAGACCGTCCAACCCCTGAGGCTGAACCATCCGCACTACACTTGGGGCCTGTTTGGTTCAGCTTTTTTCTGACCAGCTTTTCTGAGAATCTAGCTGTGGAGAGAATCTGGCTATGGGAAGAATCTGAGTATTGTGTGGATTACGTGCGGAGGAAGATGAAGTGGTCCAAAGGGTTCAGGATCTAGAAACCAACATATTCCTACTATCATGACAATTCGACCGATTTTGTGTTCATGTTGATTTTGAACGGTTTTTATCAAAGCGATTGTTATAGAAGCTGGCTAAAAAGCTGGGGCGTTTGGCGATCTGCAGCAGCTTTTGGTGGCCAGAAGCTGGAAAAAGCCCAAACAAACAGGGGCCAAGACACCTCCAACGACGTACCGATACCCATGGAGGAAGACGACCTGCAAGGAGAAGACCTGATCGACTATGGAGCTACGCCAGAACACTTAGAAAATTAGGAAAGCAAGGTGACAAATTGGTCAGGACCAGTATGACGCTCGGCGGTGTTGGGAGTGACAGTTCGATCAAAGCTAAAGGGGTCACGTCCGTTGAGTCAACCATCAGGACCAAGGTCACTGCGTACCATCCTAGTAAGTGGCAAGATGCCTAAGAAAACCGATGTGATACATTGAGTTAGTTACTTTTGGTTCGCTCAGCTCCACCAAAAGACAGGGGGCATATGTTGGGCACCGAAAAGAGCGCGCGAAAGGTCCGGTCCTGAGGCCGGACGGTCCGCGCGCGTAGAACAGATTAGGGTTCCAAGTTTCTTGCTGTGTTTGTTGGCTAGATTCTCGGAATTAGCTCAAGGAGTTTGTTTGTAACGGGTCCAGTCTCCCTCCTCTATAAATACAAAGGAATACAACCGATTTGTAATTATCAATCGAATCAATAACACTTTTATTTCGCATTTATTTCCTGTACAATTAGGAGTAGTTCTAGTCTAGTTCTAGTTTAGCCTCTCAATCCCCAAATCCTTCGCTTCTTTTTGACTCTACATCAATTAGAGGAGTCTAGGTCGGTCTACCCGAGTCTAGACAACTCCTAGGATCTCTCCTCCCCGACGGGGTCCCTCCCGGGAGCGAGATCCAGGTGCCGCCGGTGATCCTCCGCCGCCCCTGCGTACGCGCGGACCATCCGACCGTCAGGCAGGGAACCCTAGCCTCGCGCCAGGTTGCGGACCGTCCGGCCCCTGGCCGCGGACCGTCCGCGCCTGACCAGAGAGCATTGAGCACCACCGCTGGTTCGTGTTGAGTGTTTGGCGCTCGAAAAAGGCGTCAACAGTATGATAAAATTTAAAATAGAGGATGCAACGGAGAATGAGATAAGAAATCTACATGAGATGGCCTAACTAAGGAAATGGTGCCTATTTTTTATTAACTTCAGTGAATCTTGTTATAAATATCTGAGCTTCTAAATGATTTGGAATGAAAAAGAAAAACTACAACTACAGCTTCGGTTTACGACATATATTCTCCTAACATAGCTTGGAAAATTCAGTTTTTTTGAATTTTAAAGTTTGAACGCAACGGAGATTGGCACAACCATACATGTTTTTTAATTGTGTAATATATTTTCATGATATACGTAAAAAAAATTATTATTTATGCTTAATAGTATAAAGTCTAGCTAGATTAATAGTACAATATGTTTTCAGGGCACTGTTATGTATAGGCCGTACTAAGCCAATAACCAATGACTAAGTATTTTCTGACCATCGTAGTTCTAATAACCCAAGGAGTCGCAAGAAGGGCCCTAGAGGCCAGAGTCATCATCCACGAACTTTCTTAATAATTATTATGGAGCAAAAGTAAATTGCATCTAGTTATATTGCATGAAAGGGTCACAATATTAAAAAAGAGATTGGATTAGGCTTCTCTGAAATTTCTTGTGATAACTAAATCCTAATAGCGAGCCCAATTCACATGAGTGTCTAATGTGTAAACAAATATTTTTACACCCTAATTCCAACCCTAAGCTACCATGACAATTCTAATAATATAGATATTCAAAGTACATTGCACGAATGCAGCCACGCGAAGTAAAGCACGAGTTTAGAAGACTCCACTAGTTTTTCCTGAGGTCTTGGAGAATCGACACTTCCCACTAATACTTGTTGGAGGCTTGGAGCATTCACGCATGGGTATCACTACCCCTTTAATCTGTACAAGGGCAAAGTACTCTCTATGATTCAGTTCTTCACCTCAATGCCATGGCGAACCACTCACAACCGTGTACAAAATCTAAGTTGAGTCACCCTCAAACTCTCTAGGTGATCACCGCATTCCCTATCACCATTGAGTCATCTAGGTGAAGTCGATGACCAAGAGTAACAAGCACTAAATTCTCACTTGAACATGACAAGCCTAATGTGGGTGTTGGATGCACACAAGCCTCTCTCTATGCATTAATGAGATTGCTAACTGCAAGATTACCACTTCTCTAATCTTCTCACTATACAGAGGGTCTACCTTTCTCTTGAGGAGTTGCTTTAGCTATTGGAAGGGGCAAGATACCTCAAGAAACTAATATGTGGGGTGTCCATGGCTAGAAAAGGGCCAAAAGGGGGCTATGGCCATGTGCCAAGGTCGATGAAGACTCATGATCCAACCCTGTTGCAATGTGTAGTAGGAGTTTATGTTGGATTCTAAGAGAGGTGTTGGCTAGAATTCCATGCTTCAGGGGGTGTTTTTGGTAAGGTATCATTAGTTGGAACGATGGTTGTGTCATAAGACAAATGTTGAAACTTTATTTAAAAATACATTCTTCTTTGGTACTAAGGGGTATAATAAATTGGTAAAATAATTAGCCATTGATGCTACCTATATATAGAGAATAATACATGAAATGAAATAATGAGGAAAACATCTAAACTCTATACCGAACAAAAAAACACATAACATGCAAAACAAAGAGTTTTTTTGGGAGATACATCAAAGATCATTTGTTATAAAGAGACCTAAGTCATTTATGACAAAATAGTAATAAAAGTTAAACCCTGGACCCTGCATAGGCCCTTCGCGTAGGAAAAATGCAATTCCAAATTTAAACCAAAATCAAGCTTTCTTAGTTTGGTTAACTTTATAATCAAAATAATACCAATATTTATGTGTTTTAGTGGATTTGATATGAAAATATATTTTACAAATTTTATAAAAACAGGATTGATATTTTGTTTAACAAAACTGGACTACTATCGTAGGACGTGTTGAGAGGACACTGGCCACTGGCGCTTCAAGTCACGTAGCGAGCGTACGTGACACTTGACACTAGAGGTGTATACTACTATTGTAGCAGAAACGTAGGGCTGGAAAGTCCGAAAGTGGACACCATCCATCTAGGCGTATACCTGTCCTACTCCTGTCCAGACTCCAGACAGACCATCCAAACTGCTGAAACCATACGAAACCCTCCAACTGTAGCAGTAGCGGCCCGGGAGAGGCCAGGCACGACCGGGGCCCAACGAACCATGGTAGGCCCAGTCTGTCAACGATTCCGCTGAGTTCAAGGGTAGCGGCGGCGAAGCTATATGAGAGCGCCCGGCCCCAAATCAAATCCCCAAACCCCCCTTCCTCCTCGCCGCTCCGCCGCGCGGTTGAGCGCCGACGAGCGAGCCCACCGCTGCCTCGTCCGCCCTATGGCTATGGAGGTCCGCCGCAGGGTTCCACCGCCGCACGGGACCGTCCCTCGGCGCCAGCAGGCGACCGGGGCCGAGGGGGAGCGGGTGCGTGTGCAGGCGGGTGATGCGCTACCGCTGCCGATCCGGCACACGAACCTCATCTTCTCGGCGCTGTTCGCCGCGTCGCTGGTGTACCTGATGCGGCGGTGGCGGGGGAAGATCCGCGCCTCCACGCCGCTCCACGTGGTCTCCCCCGCCGAGATCTTCGCCATCTGCGGCCTCGTCGCGTCGCTCATCTACCTCCTCAGCTTCTTCGGGATCGCCTTCGTGCAGTCCGTCGTCTCCAGCAGCGACGACGACGAGGACTTCATCGTCGACTCCCGCCACGCGCGGGCGCGGGCGCGGGCGCCGCCGACGCCTGCGCAGACCCCGTGTGCGCTGCTGGGGAGCCCCGCCGCCGCGACGGAGAAAATGCCGGAGGAGGACGAGGAGATCGTGGCCGCGGTTGTGGCAGGGAAGATCCCGTCCTACGTGCTGGAGTCTAGGCTGGGAGATTGCCGCCGGGCCGCCGGGATCAGGAGGGAGGCGCTGCGCCGGATCACCGGAAGGGATATGGACGGGCTCCCGCTCGACGGGTTCGACTACGCGTCCATCCTGGGCCAATGCTGCGAGCTGCCGGTCGGGTACGTGCAGCTTCCCGTGGGCGTCGCCGGACCGCTCCTGCTCGACGGGCGCCGCCTCTACGTACCGATGGCCACCACCGAGGGCTGCCTCGTCGCCAGCACGAACCGCGGATGCAAGGCCATTGCCGAGTCCGGTGGTGCCTCCAGCGTCGTTTTCAGGGACGGGATGACGCGAGCCCCGGTCGTCCGGTTCCCGTCTGCACGCCGCGCCGCTGAGCTCAAGGCCTTCTTGGAGGACCCAGCGAACTTTGACACCCTGGCCGTGGTGTTTAACAGGTAAGAACGCTAGATTCCAAATCAACGTCACGTTGTCCCTTTCGACCCATGCTCCACGCGCTCAACGATTACCATTAGGCTAGCGCGTCTCTTGTGCTTGACGACACGTCTATGTGCATCCATCTCCATCAAAGCAGTAGCAGTTGTCATCAGTCACTTTTTGAACCCAAAAATTGCCTGTACGGTTGCTGCCCACTTTTTGAACTTGAGGGTTGAAGGTGGGATTATGTGATGACCGACCTGGTTTGGGAAATATTTGTGCAGATCGAGCAGATTTGGAAGGCTGCAGGGAGTGAAGTGTGCGATTGCAGGGAGGAACTTGTACATGAGGTTCAGCTGCAGCACAGGGGATGCCATGGGGATGAACATGGTCTCCAAGGGTGTGCAGAACGTGCTGGACTACCTCCAGGCCGACTTCCTTGATATGGATGTCATCAGCATATCAGGTTTTCCCATGTTATAAATTCTTAAACTGTATTTGTGAATTTAATCTGCTTTGTTGTGCATCTGATTGTTTCTGCGAGATAAGCACATCCAGGAACCAGGTAGAAAATTCTTTCTGATTATACTTCCTCTGATCAGAAATATAAGTCCATTCAGTCATCGACGCGCGGTCTCTAATATGACTAGCAATATCAGTGAAATACAATATCTTAAAATGGAAAGAGGTATAGTTTATGATGAGAACACTGTTCATAATCAGTCTAGTATGCTTACCTTTATGTTGGAAATCTATAAAGAATTTTGAATATTGAGTGCCTGTTTGGGAACACAATATTTTCTTAGTCCCAAAACAACACCATGGTATTTTAGACCAAAAAGACGTTTGGGGGCACATCTAACAACTCTGTATTTTAAACCATTGTTTTACCAACACCACAGTATTTTTGGAGTCAAAAAGACTTTGGTCCGGACCAAAGCTTTTGGCTTGCACATAGCTGCAGTCTTCTCTTCTCCTACACTATAACTAAAATATTTTGTCTCCAGGTGTTGAGTTGGACCGATGTAAAATATACTACAGTTATGCCATGTCATACAATAAACTATGGTATTATAAACCGCGGTTTTGAGAAACAGAGATTCCAAACAGGTACTGATAGTACAAAGGTTAAAAAAAAGTTTGACTTGGAACAAGCCTAGATGGACATATTTGCGAAAGTCATTTTTCTAACTCAGATAGACTGGAAACAATCTAGGCATGACCCCGGTAGCAGATATTGACTTCAGTTGCACACTTATGCAGTTGCGCCTTTCTGGTCGGCTCCTCCTGTATGCGATGAACATTTGAAGTGCTAGTACTTACATGGAGAAATCACACACACACACACACTGCATTATACTAGTATACTGTTTTGAAATGCTATGTCAAGTGTCAACTCATATCTTGCCCATAGCATAAGTAACAGCAGTGAGCTGATTTCCAACATCACAGTAACGAAGTGGCCTAGCAAAGTGTGAAATAACCATTTATCAATGATATGCGAGGGATAGGATGAACATAAAGTGCAGTTTTTTTTTGGTGGAATCTTTGTTAGAACCCAAAAAATGATCTCTTCCCATGTATCTTTGATGCCTTGTGTTTCCTTAAGTAATATAGTCTTTATCAAAATAGGTAACTTCTGTTCTGACAAGAAGTCAGCTGCTGTGAACTGGATTGATGGCCGTGGGAAGTCGGTGGTTTGTGAGGCAGTAATCAAGGAAGAAGTTGTGAAAAAGGTTCTCAAAACAAATGTTCAGGCTCTCGTAGAATTGAACGTGATCAAGAACCTCGCTGGTTCAGCTGTTGCTGGAGCTCTTGGGGGTTTCAATGCCCATGCAAGTAACATTGTGGCGGCCATCTTCATTGCCACTGGTCAGGACCCTGCACAGAACGTGGAGAGTTCCCAGTGTATCACCATGTTGGAAGCTATAAATGATGGCAAAGATCTGCACATCTCCGTTACTATGCCATCTATTGAGGTTTGAAACATCCTACGTTGATGATGTTTTACTATTCGCCGGACTTATGGTCCCTAATAATTTGGCATCCATGATATTTTTAAGACATAGTGATTGATTGAAACCATTATGTATTACGCCCCACTTAAAATAGTTAATTAGTAATTACAATAGATATATTGATAACTGTCTTGTTTTAATATGTGGTATTCTCATGGCACGTCCCTTCATTGAGGTCTAAATTTACATGGAACCTAGGAATTTGATAATGAAATCATTGTACAGTTTAGAAGTCTAGCTATGCTTTTATGATCTTCATCAGAATAATGGATGGGGTCTGTTTCCTACTTGTTCTGATTGTCTGTTTCCTACTTGATCTGATTTACATATAAAAAAAATATCTAGCAGTTGTTCGTTCTTGTTTTCATAATCAGCAGGCGCTGGCGATAGCAGTCCGTATCTGTTTGATTAGTGTTTAATCTTGTATTTTTCTGCTTGTTATTGTTGAGATGGCATCTGGAATGGCATCGGTCTATGCCAAACACTTGCAGAAGATTGTTTGCTAGTGTCATTATCTTATGGCCATGCATTAAGCTATAACTGATGAGGTGTTGTCCTAACCCAAACACAGGTTGGCACAGTTGGTGGAGGCACGCAGCTGGCCTCACAATCTGCCTGCTTGGACCTGCTTGGCGTCAAAGGTGCTAACAGGGAATCCCCAGGGTCCAACGCGCGGCTCTTGGCCACGGTGGTTGCCGGTGCGGTCCTAGCCGCGGAGCTGTCCCTCATCTCTGCGCAGGCCGCTGGCCATCTGGTCCAGAGCCACATGAAATACAACAGGTCCAGCAAAGATATGTCCAAGGCCCTTGCAGAGGAAACAGACAAACCCAAGAAATGTTGAATAATATCAAGTTGTTGTTTTATAACCCTTTGGGAGAACGGAGCGAAAAGGGTCCCACAGGATGATTCCTTGCGGCATGCTCGGGTGGAAAGGAAAAAACCCTTCTGGCGAAAAGAGAGAATTCAGTCGACTCGTCATATTTTTACCAAGCGGTGAGACCTGTTGTGGATCCTGGAGTATGACCTATTTAATTCGTTGATGTTGTCGTTATAGTTCCTCTACACTACACTCGTTGACCCCGCCTGCATCTAGTTTTGCCCGTCCATGGGCGGAGAATCTGACCATGGGTTTGTCCCAAGCTTGCATCACAGTGGCGCATCCAGTGACCCACGTGATCTCTGCTTTACCGCAGAAAAATTTTGCGGAACAACTGCCAGGTGCTTTGTATTTCAGCTTTGTAAATTTACTTTTATCCAGTCCTTCTGAGTCGAAGCCGTCAGTGCAGTCGGTGATGTAGTTGATTAAAGTACGAAATGTAAATGGAATAATAAAAATAAAGAGCTGTGTTTTGCATCTATCTAAGAAATATATGTGTTGAAATGGTACGGTACGATGAGAAATGAGAGTGTCGTCATTCCTATTTTCTGTGTTACAGAACACATTCTTTTTGTTAGAGACTCTAGAACGATTTTCTAAATATAAGGGATGATTAAAAAACTATAGGGTATAAAGTCTCTAAATCATGAATACAGTTAAAAAACAATAAATATAGAAAGTTGTGGAGAGATAAGCTCTTTACGAAGAGCTCATTTTTTATTTTTATTTTCACTTAACCCTTTAGGGACAACAGCTATTTTTCACTTAACCCTTTAGAGACAACAGCTAAAGAGACGACTCAATTAATGGGTTCGTAGTTTGTACCTTATCTGTATGTATGGTGCTCATCTCAATAGCATGCTCCCGTCCTAGTTTGTTGTCAATAGCATCTTCATTAATTTCCTAAAAAAATACGCCCTCAACTTAGATTTGGCTAATTGCTAAATATATATAGAGGAAAAAAAACTACTTTAACATTCAATAGCTCTCGATTATTATGTTGTTAAATATTTGTAAATTATACTACTGTCTATTTATAATTATTATTTGCAATTTTAGATTTGGTTTTATTTATACGATAAAGTTCAATAATCATTATTATTCTCTTAATTACTATTTTTCATTCGTATAAGTGATTATCGGTTGTTTTTATCTAGATTTTTTGGATGGATCATCTTTAGACTTATCAAACAAGAATGGTGAAATTATTCTTTGCACCACTCAAATTATTTAAAGTGCATCATTTATATATACTAGGTTAGTGCCCGTGCGTTGCAACGGTAACTTATAAATATCATGATAACTTATATACAAAAAGGTGAATGCTCGTGCGTTGCTACGAAGTAAAAATGTTATGACAAGATATATACAAACAATTGATCTCAATGCTGTCTATATAAAAAAGAAAAAGAGTCGATCACACGTCTTCTCACACAAATAGCTACATTTGCACGTGTTATAATCCCAAAAAAATATATCAACCTTGACAATATCGCAAAATAGATTATGCCAATGTTTAAACAAAACAAAAATGGTATAGATCACGCATTTGACGCAAGCTACCTTATATATTATATATCATTCATGATAAAATATCTAGAGCACACCCATGCTTGATAAAGTTTGAAATGTATTCACAGGGAACATATTAGTACTTCTGTCTTTATCGACACTCAATCGAATTGCGGATCCAACTTAGAACCAAAAAATCTAACATGACATCCACTAAAAGATAACCATTAAGCCATGGGTGCCTTCTTCAACTTTACGAGCTCTTACCTAATAGCACCACCCCTCTGTTTACATAAAGAAAAAGGTGTGCGGGAGCAATATAAACAGTGCCAACACGAACTAAACATTTGATAGCGAGGTTCTTGACCTCGACCTTTGCCAGCATGACTTTGAACCTATCAAAGTCATCAAGTGCTGCTCTCCTCTTCTAGAAAATCTGCTTACGCCCCATAAGTTGTTCTCCTATTTGGTCTTCACATCTGAAAAAGAATAACAAAACATCAACTAAGTGTCACTATTCTATTATGGGCATGAGACCATGCTACTTGGCCAATTCAAAAAAATGCATCAGGTGCTACCAAATACAACCATATAATGATGTCATATTTCTCATGAAGATCATCAGATACTAACCAATTACTACCGTTGGTACAAAAGCACGCCCCTAAAGCTTAGTCCTATTATGCAACACATTATAAGTAAAATCTATTTGTACACTTGCACGCTTGCAAAGAAGGACTGCTTGCATAGCAGTCGTTGCCTTAAAACAAAGTAGTCGTGTTTGTAGCTTACATCATATAGGTCTCTCTGTGACTGCAAAAGCAGTAATGTTGACATCCCACTACGACGAATAAAATAGTTGCCTGAGGTGAGTACAAAAGGACACTGAATTTTATATGCCATGAATCTCGGAGTTGACATCTAGCAACAACCTTTTCTCAATTCAACAACTTCAATGAAAAGAAAAGGATACCTTCAGAAGACCCAAACACAAGTATGTGCATCCATAGTAATAAGACATGGCTCTAAGTAGAAATGAGTTATCATGGTGGTTCTAATATCCAGCACTCCAGGAAGACAGAAGTTTGCCATAACAGGAGGTAGTTCTGAGCGCAGTTAATAACTCAAGTAAATCTACACAACAAATAACTTAAAATACACTATGTGGCAGTGACAATTAAGATGAGAATTTTACAAATACACATAACACAACTCCAAACCAATCAAGATGAGAATTTTACCAAGGAATATGTGGCGATGGCAATTATGAGTAGGCCAACATACCTAATTTTCTGAATGGAGCAACAAATGCAGGTAGTAACTGAATTATATCCATGCAGTTTTGTGCCACACACAATGCTTTAGAAATCTGAATTGCAGATATATTATGAAGTATATGTTCAAAGAATGACAAATCGTCACCAAAATTTGGCCATGAAATTGGACAAAAATAGCCACAATTTAGCAGCCAACAGTACAGTGTACTGAAGCAAAGATCTATGTACAGTGTACTGAAGCAAAGATCTATGTACTGAAGCAAAGATCTATGTACAGTGTACTGTACTGTACAGGCGACTAAAAGAGAATGTTGTCAAGTGACATTCATTATGATAATAGAAGGGTATTACTTACTGATGGCGCAATCTCATATGTAAGGAATTCTGTTAAACAATCATCTTATGTAAATTACAATGGTAAATATTTTGTCGTCTTAGTTTCACAATCAATCATTTTGATAGACGAGCTTGAGATACAAAAAGAATGATCACCTCTAACTGTAGTATCATACTGTACACCAGCATACGGACGATTCAGTCCTTCGATTCGTTGACAACCTAGACCTCTTGTACTCGAAACATGTAGTCATGTACAATAATTCAATTTGAATTTTCCAATGTAGAAATGCAGAGCCATTATCACTATTTGGTACCGCCTGACCACACTATCCCATATGTTTGGGCCATAAGAAGAGTGTTACTGCTACCTATGTGTTGCAGAATATATATTTTAACTATTGTGTTAAAAAAAGAAAATAAATTTGCTATTTGTTTTTTTGTAACGAGGAAGTGTTACTGCTACTTGCTCGAGTTACGCCCAGCAAGCTCAGTAAATTTGGAGTACAGGTGCTCATCCCCAATTTCATCTTTCCAGCTAGATACAACTTCCTCCAGTTACAAATACTTGAGGCTTTTGCCGAAATATGGTCAAACTATTAAATTGTATGTTGCCAATAGTTTTCAAAATATTTAGTTTGGCAACATAAAAACCATATGTGTATTTTTTCTTGAAAGCTATCTTCATAATACCATGTGTATTAAGATTATAACTCATACTACTATAAGAAAAAAATAATGGTCAAAGTTAGAACTTGAAGAACACAGAAAGTGAATGGTGACAAGTACTTAGACTGGAGGCTGATCAGAATATTTAGTTTGGCAACATAAAAACCATATGTGTATTTTTTATTGAAAGCTATCTTCATAATACCATGTGTATTAGAGATTATAACTCATACTATTATAAGAAAAAAAATAATGGTCAGAGTTAGAACTTGAAGAACACAGAAAGTGAATGGTGATAAGTACTTAGACTGGAGGGATTACTGTTTTCTAATCAGTGGTTCGAAGCTTTTTAGCCCATAGAGTGACATCTTAAATATAGTATCTATCATCTGAATGATTAAGTTGCACATTTGAAGAGTATGGATACGTCAGCCAGATGTTGCACACAAGCATTCATATTATCTCTTATTGACAAATGAATCCATTTTCGAGAGTTGGTTAAAAGGTGGGTTGTATAGGGGAGGGGAGGAGTGTCTGATGAACTTGGTTGCAGAGTTCACAGTGGAGTTGTTGATTTGGTTTTTGGGCTATCATTGGAGAACCGACCAACTGAAATGTGTACCTTGCAGTAGCTCTACCGCGTATGGAAAAGGGAAGTGAAGACAAGAACCCATCTGCTTCATCTCCCTCTTGGAAATAAAGAAAAGCAGTAGGCCTGGCATCATCTTCTAAATACTAACGGCAAACACTTAAAAACATGCTATTTCGGCTGCACCACCAGAACCTGACAAATGGCACAATAATCTCGGTTCGAAGAGCAACAATAGTTTACTGTAACTAAAACTAAACCATATATATACACCCATTTACCATCCAAAGCTCGAGCTAGGCCCAGACCAAAAGCATCGTCACCTTCTTGCATTTCATAATGCCGAGCAGCCTGAATGGACGACGGCTAATAAAAAAGTAATGGTGAGTCTGGGAGCAGGAGCTAAGGTATGCTGTTGGTGACAGAAGTGAGTCTGGGAGCAGGAGCTACCATTGTGAATCATAATTTGGAAGAAAACAATTACACCAATGTATGCATTGTGAATCATAATTTGGAAGAGAACAATTACACCAGTGTATGCATTTGTTTGATTATAAACTTTTAAGCGTGTTATTTTATTTTCTATCCCAAAAATGGATATCAACACAAAACATTCTTCAAAACCATATTATTCCAGTAAGAAACACATAATTGTAATGGTATTAGACCAACCATAAATAGGATAGCAAGCCTTAGGGATTAGCGTTTTTTGGTTAGTGAAGAAACAGGGGGACTTACCTTTTACAAGATCTTGAGCTCCTTGTAGGCTCTTCATGGTGAACACCACACCATCTATCAACCTCAGCTAACCAAGATATGTGCAGTTGCAGAGGAGCCGCAACACCTCCTAGGAGCTGGTGGTGTTGCCGTCGCAGAGAAGAATCACCTTGCACCAATCACGCCTATAAACCCTAGTATTATTTATGTACTGAAGCAAATGATGGACAATACTATCAAGCCTAGTATTATTTTATCATCTGCAGAGATCTATGTACTGAAGCAAATAGCTTTCACATGTGTAAAAAACTAACACTAACACCAAACACATGTTACTTCTAAACCCTTAAATCTGTAATTTTTACTACTAATTATATTTAGCTACTTGTTTTAGATAATTTAACTGATCAGTTATGATGAAGCATCCACTACTATAGGATGACATGTAATTTGAAAATATGCAAAGATAGAAATGACACTGAAAAAGGTAGCATATGAAGTTCCAATAGTAAAACGCTCATCATATTCTCTATTATAGAAAGAAACATTGTTCCTTTTGAGAAAATGGCACAAGTAGCTATCAGATAGAATAGATAACTACAACAAAAAAAACACTCCATGCATCCTAAAATACAAGGCATCCATGCAATTTTAGAACCAAATAAGGAGTCTGGCAATTAGACTAACTTACCCCTCACTAATTACTTAGTTTGATTGCCAATTTGCTTAGTTTTCTGGTAATACATAGTTTGACTTAAGGAAAAAACATCTTAAACTCTGTAACAGAGGGAGTAGATCATAGTGGTTGTCATAATTAAAAAAATAAAAACAAACAAATATTGTTTCCAGGAAATGAGCAACTTCAGAATCTGAATTTTGACACCCAAATTCACATTACCCAGTTCCAAAATTAATACAAAGGTTAATGTCTTGCTAGTAAATCAAGGTAGATAGTAGCGCCAAATTAATGCTGGTCAAGAGGAGTAGAAATCGGTGAGCTAATTGGCAACGGAAGGGGCAATGTGGTTGAAGAAGGCGACGGCCTCGGGGATCGAGACACCACTGCAGAGCGCGAGGAGGCAATAGAGGAGATGGAGCGGGAGGTGAGCCCTTCTCGGACGCTTTCTTTTAGCCAGTTTGGGTAAATTATCTAATCACTGCAAGGAGCATATGAAGTTTTAAAATAGTTAAATAACCATAAAATGGGAAAATCACAATATATGAGGGTGAAAACACCATATTTAATTCCCACCAGATTTCTGTCAAGAATAGATACCATATTTCGTTATAGGTTAAAGCAAGCTGGTCATTTAGTTAACAAAAGATAAGGATACATACCTAGATTGCATTAAAAAGGATACAACCTAGAGCACAGAGCAATACAGAAATTCATAGTCCTGCGTGTTTTTCCAATGACAACGTGTGTTCATGAACGCCCATCGCAACTCGCAAGTAACAAACCCCCTAAGAGTTTCAACAACCTATATCATAATGATTATTCAGAGGCAGAAAATGGAGATATGTTGTACTGGTGAAAGAATAAAACGATGGAGGCTCAAGGGAAAAATGGACATGCAAGTTTTTGTAATCACAAAAAAAATTGAAAACAAATATTGGCATGTACCAACTTCACAACTTCTTGTACGTCTAAATCTGAAATAATGACATAATTGAAAAATCCTACATGACGAAAGAGTACGCAGCTTCTTCAACCAGAAGATTGCAATTTACTTTACTGTGTCAATGACCATATTCATTAAGCTTATTTGAGCATAATGTGAATTACATAAACATATCATGTATAGTACCTTTGTAAGGCGTGCCTTCTTTTGTTCGTCTACAATATTCATGAGCATAATTGTAGGGCTTCCATTACCATTAGAATAGATAACAACATTGTCATCTTGACGCCTCCAAATGCCTGGACTTATAGTTCTTTCATATATGGGTTAATTCAGGATAAAAAACTTCATAAGGCAATGGCTTCAAAATGCAAGAGGATGGGATAACTCCTGGTGTTATCACTTATACTACTCTGATTCAAGGCTAGTGCAAAAAACATGAATTTGATAATGCTTTCAGGTTATTTGAAATGATGGAACAAAATGGCTTGACACTTGATGAGCATGCATACAATGTCGTAATTGATGCATTATGCAAGTCTGGAAGAGCTGAAGAAGCTTATTCATTTCTTGTCAGGCAGGGAGTCGTCCTCACAAAGGTAACATATACATCTTTAGTTGATGGTTTTAGCAAGGTAGGCAATACTGACTTTGCTACCGTCCTTATAGAGAAGATGGTCAAAGAGGGTTGTAAGGCAGATTTGTGCACATATAGTGTACTGTTGTAGGCTTTATGTAAACAAAAAAAGCTAAATGAGGTTATCTATACTGGATCAGATGACCCCAAGTGGAGTCAAGTGTAACAATTATCAGTGAAATGATCAGAGAAGGGAAGCATGACCATGCTAAAAGCTTGTTCAATGAAATGATTTCATCAATACATTAGCCTAGTGCAACCACATATATTGTATTCATTAGCTCGTACTGCAAGATAGGTCGAATAGAGGAGGCTGAGCATCTAATTGGGGAAATGGAAAGAGACGGTGTCAACACCTCAGGTTGGCAGCTGCATTCCAAAGAAATAGTGCAGGCACAATACATGTATTAATATTACACTTCGATAAAAACGATTCAAATATAAATAACTCAATTTCGGGTTTAGGTGCTTAATTTTGCACATCAAGGTGGGAATACAGGGGACCCAAATACTCATGATTTGCTTGTCTCCTGCCCAGCCCTCTTTGATCCAATCTCTGCTTCGGCTGCTCCCCGTTCCATACCTCGTCACATCGCATCCCTCCTCCATGGTTGCGCTTAACCTCAGCCATAAGCACCTGCTAACAACAAATCACGAGAAGGGGTGAAAACTAACAGGATGTTACTGCCAAATAAACTCGACCGCCGCCGGTACCTGAAGCAGGAGGTACGAACGAGATCAGTGGCACATCCCTTGGCTTTGGCGCAACTGCCATTCCTGCCCTTGTCGTCGCCGCCAAAGAGCCTGCAGAAGCCGAAGACGGCGACGCGCGACGACGGCGGGTCGAGCGAGGACAGCACACGCCTAGTGGCTCAGTACTCGTTTTGCCTCTCTGCCCAGCCGAGCGGATGCACTCCACCACCCGTGCCACGTGGCGTTGAGGAGTCGCATCCATCTTCTTCACAGAGAAGACGAGGTCCGTGAGGAGGATACACAACGCACGGGGAGGATGAGCCAGCTCATGGCCCCGTCGATGTCGGCCGTCTCCCATGAGTCCGGCATGGCGGATGTGGCGTCCTGGGCTGCAGGCTTCGAGGGCAACCATGAGCCGAGGCACTGAGACCTTGAGGAGGAAGCGCAGCTAGGTTTGGTTGAGCAGGGTGTGGGGTGTGGACGACGAAGCCGGGCAGGCGTGTGCCTCGACGATGTGTGCGTAGAGTGGGCCCCGCCCCTATGGACATCGCCCCTAGGGGTTGAGCACACCGGAGCAAGGGCTGGGATCACGGGGTCAGGTGCGGGCATCGAGGCCGGTTGGACGGGGCGTGGAGGGGGAGGCGGGGTTTGGGGTCGAGGGTGCGTGGACGGGGAACGGGGCGTGGGCAGTCGAGCGTCGCGCAGGGGACGGCGGGGCGCAACCGTGGTGTCGCCCTAAGCCCACCTTACGTTCCCCACTTGAGCTGCTAGGCGAGGCAGGCCCCGATGGGCGTCGTCGTCGAGGCGGTGGCCGTGGAGGGAGGCGAGTGCGCGGGCAAAACCGCGGTGGTGGCCGCGGTGGACACGGCGGCGGGATGAGCGGCCATCGCGTGGGGAGCAGGCGCGGTTTGGCGGCTAGGGTATCGCGGGGGCGGAGCCAGGCGGGGGCACAGTGAAATGTGGACGCCCTCGTTGGGTCCTTATAGAGTAGTAGAGATAATATAGCGTGAACTCGATGGCATATGAAACGTAAGATATGCTATTGGGAGTGTCAAACAACTCTCTCAGTATGAGGACTAAATAAGGACATTTAAAAAATTGGTATATTTGAAGACTTTATTTAAGAAACTGTTAGAGAATACGTACTTCTGTCGTTCTTTCGGAAGACTGATCTTTCATATCTTCGCACGTCTAATCTGATGATGAGAGAGAAATGAGCGGAACTGGTGATCCGTGGTAATAAGTGTTGAGAAACCCTAATGAAGGGTTATGTGGGCAAATACCGAATATGCCCCTGAGGGCAATCACGTTTCTATATATAGAACATGTACCCTCTCATATGGAATAGAGAAGAGAAAGAGGTCAAAGGCCCAACCCTACATCGTGTCTCGTGTGTTTACACTGTCGTGCTTCTGGGAAGGGATACGGGTCTTCTACAACTTCTTGCGTCTCTACTACCGACGGGAGGGAAGAGTGAGGATCTGATGATCCGTGGTAACGTAGTTCTCAATACGTTATCAGCACGCTCTACCTCGACGTTGCGGCGGGCATCAGATCTGCATCAACACCATATTCGTAGAGCGGCACCGACAACGGCGAGATCCAGTCGACCGCAAGACCACGACGCAGGCGCTTCTATGACATCCATCTTCCCCGCCGCGGTCGACACCTATGGCAGTCTTGCATGGCCGCGAGAGCCCGCCGCCATGCGCGGCTAATCGCGCCCATCTCAACAGCCCAAGGCCATGGCGATTGGCCAGCGCCCCCCAACGCCATCAGCTACTCGCCGTATTGCGTGCCGACCCTGTGTGGCCTCCGCGCTCATGGTCGCGTTGCACTCCATACTGCTGTCATCGATCAACGAACCACATCGTCTTCGATGGCCATGGCGCTGCTGGAGCCTACTACGTCGGATTCACGCGGGACACGCTTCCGCCCCTCCTACTCGCCCTACGCTGCAGGCGACGGCACACGGGCCAAGCGCACGTCGTCGGCGCTGATCCAGCCTGCTGACTTCGCACACAGCGCTCCAAGCACCACTACGTCGTGCTGCGGGACACCGTGGGGCTACAGGCCATCCTGGCAAGCCTCCCGCCGGTCTCGCATTCTCCAACGTCTTTGGTACGTATACGTAATATGCTCTTTACCACAGAATAGTCTCGCATCACATGCAATGGCAGTGCGGGTATGCGGTCCGTGATTGGAGCCTAGTGCATGCAGTAGTTGGGCGCAACTGCCTTTGTTTTTTCACGGCATCCCGTGGTCCCCTCGATGGCCACGAAATTATGCATGTGTTGGTTAGAGATCCTAATTAAGTGGCTTTGAACGAGTGATCCTAGCGGCTTGCATGCAATCTCGTTCTCTCGCCTGATTAAATACTATTAGGTGTAGCTAAAAAGAAAAAAAATAGTAGCAACCAATAAACGGTTAGCATCTCATGCAAATGACAGTTTGAGAATTTTTTTCTACTTTAATTAATTATTTCCAGTCGCAAATAATTAATAGAAAAATATGTGCTTAAATATGGGAAAATACATTTTACACCTAATATGTTATGTTCATGCATAAATTTTTGTGTTTATATTTCTGCATTTATTTTCCGTAGTAAATAATTAGCAGAAAATTATTAAAATGCATGTGAAGGCTATGTTGCGTATTTTCATATCGCTCTAAATATTTGTGTTGCGTTGAGCTTTTAGCCTCACGCCGAGCGATTAAATGATATTGTGGGTACCTAGACACGTGATCAGACTACATTATTAATCGGCTGAGCATTGGCTGCGCCTCGGCAACTCGACACATTATTTATGTCGTACGAACTTGGCTGCGTCATGTGATTGCTATGTCACACTCTCGTTTAGTCGGACCGCTCCTGTTGAGTTGGACCGTCATCGCCGAGTCACGTATTTTTCGCACGCCCTGTAGACACTGTTTGTCTGCCGTGATCAGCGAGCCACAATTGCGCTTGTTGCGCACGTTACGTGGACTTATCCTGTACCCCGACTACCGAGCCATAATTGTGTCTGTTGCGCTTATTACGAAGGCTTGTTGTGTTGTCGTAGCCCTGATGGCCGCAAACGCGTTGACTCCAGACGCTAGAGCTTGTACTCGCATGGATTGTGGTGGGTTATTCAAGCCCTTAAAGTCACATTATGCGCAACCTTCATAAACAATTTTGTTTTCGCTCTATATTTTATTTGCTTGTGTTGTGTGGCATCATATATTAATTTATATTGCCAAGTGGCCATAATAGCTATATCAAGCTCTATAGTGCTTGAATAATCTGGAAAATTAAATTGAAATACAACAGCACATGGATAAGTTATTTCTCTCCTCTCTCCTCATGCATAAAGCTTTACCCGAAGTAACCCAAAGATATATAATATAATGCATGAAAGCCTTTTTGGCATAGAAGATATCACAAATTGGGATTATATTAGTAAGCAAAAAGACCTTACCAAATGATTTAAGATCAGAAATCTCAGTCATACATTGCTCAACCAGATGTTAGCACATTGCTCTCTTTGTCGCTGGATGACATAAAGCAAACTATGAGATAAAAGGACATTTAACCGCTAGCAACACGAAGTTGCGAGTATACCGAGAGGTTATTCTCAGAAAATTTTCACTATGTTGGTGTGAAAACCATAGTGTGTTCCCGTCGAACCACTTTACTCGTTCTATCTAGGACCTCTATGCTTGTGTCGCATACATCTCTCGGAATTGTAAATACTTAGTCACTGAATAGATAGTCCTTTGACAAGTTTGGTATACACTGTAAGCTAAATGGTAAAGGTCGGTTCTGAATGGACACATACCTATGGTTTATGTAACCGAACTACATTGAATTCCACCCTTTGGCATGCTTACCATTATCTACCTCCGATCTACCAGAAGTGAGAAGAGTAAACAAATAACTATAAAATCCCACATCACAACAGAGCTTGAAGCTAAATTAGACATTAACATGTCCTGACCACTAGACTACTAGTGATGATAATTTGTGATAGAAATACGAAGATCTTGTAGAGACCTATTGTATTCTCTCTACTCCTGATGATTTCTTCGTATGAGAGCGGTATTATCTGTTGTTAAGGTCTGGTCCCAGATGGATACCGGTCTTGTTTCGTTCTTGCCAAGCAGATATCATCATTTGCTTCATCAAAAGCTAGTTATATGGTGATTTTTCCTAGATAAAATGAATTTTTGGCCTTGTATGTTCTATTTCAAAGCTTCTCTTTTTGCTGAACAATGAAGAGATCGAAATAATGCTTTATAGAACAAATTGGTGTATAATATGAGGAGAAAAGTTTGCCTTTTGGCAGCTTACACAACAAATATTTGACTATTGGTATAAGTTCTCTCTCAAAATTATTATACCTAAAAATGTTGCATTAATCGATATCCAATTTCAGAGCGGTATGAGTAATTGGGTAAACCATGGACAGTGATAAAAACGAGCTGGACTATACATCTCTGCATATAAAAATCTTTGCTTGGCAGCATTGGCCTGATGTCGTGCACTTTACTACCAATATAAACACATTTTCCTATGTGCCTCAAAGCACAATGCAACCAGTGAATGTCTTTGTGAGCGTTAGACCCTGATGGTCATTTTACTTGTTCATCTGAAGTCAACTAATGGCTCCAAATGACGAATGGTATTCATGAGCCCCTGAAGAAGCCTTATGGATAAAATAGTGTTGTGCATGTTAGTCTAAATCTTAATGATTGACTGTGTATTTGGTAATAAAAACAATAAGTTTGCAGAATTGTAACCATGAAGCAACTTGTTGTTGTGTGTCTTGCTGGAAGTTGAGACTAATCCTTCACGATGAAGGACAAATATGTAGTATTCATGCCACTACATTAATCTAAGTCCAAAGCTCACTGCATAAAACCCCTATCTGTAATGTGCGTAAGATTTCCCAAATAAATCACCACAATAGCATACATTGGCCACAACTGGATGATTGTGGTTGGGGATTTTATCTATATACTTTTTAGAACATCTCGGCATTAGGGGGAGGAATGCCCATATAGTATAATGCCTCAATATTCTATTAAACGCACAAAAGCCAAACTGAATCTGTCGTTCAGTGTGTACTCCTGTGTATATGGAGTTTGCCAGAAATCGTTGAGGAGTAACCATATTGGTCTGAATGCTTCTACCTGATGTAGATGTGGATATACCCGGAATTAATATAATATCCACATTTGACTTATTGGCATTTGATCTATTCTCGGGGACGCCTGCGAATATGATCCGTTGGTCTTAGTCAAAGCATATATTCTGATTGCAGATTCACGTGGTCTGTAATAACTCTCCTCCAATGGAATCGCCCTGCTGGTGATTTGCCTCACGAAGAGGTTCATCTTGATGATGAAATTCCTAGCAATGCGTGCAATATCATTGTGCTGGGAATACGGAACAATGAATCTTTCGTTTTGGGAAATGACGAAGATCATTATTAAATATGGGAGACAAATCTGTCGACACCTATCTTGCCTCTATAGATTGCAAAGGGATCCAAAACAAAGTCCTAGGCATGAGTGCTTGAAGCTCTCTTATCGGGTCATTGATAAATGCAATCGAGGCTGAACCAATAATCGCAAAATAAAAGTCACGAGCTTGAAGTTTGGACATTTATGGGCACCGTTGAAATAATGTGTGGTGAATGCGATGGTTCAAGTGGTCTTGTGAGAGACCCATCCCACATATGTGTTGAATAAACAATGTTCCACTATGTAATATATCTGGCAAATGGCATGAACTAAAATATGCAGTTAATAAGATTCTGAAGATCCATCATGAGATCCTAGGAGGACTCATATTTTTGAATTATAAATATGCAACATATAAATCTCGTACCGAATAATACATTCCTGACGAATGAACACTCTCCTATACAGAGAGAATATCTCCTAGATGAGATTATAGTTCCTTAATGGAACCTTTCCAGAAGAAATAAAGTCTGTGTTAAACACCAAAGTTTGATAATCCCTATAAAGGGATAAAGACCCATACAGACCCGAAAAGGAATAAGATGAGGTACCAAAGGACTTGAAGTTCACCAAATAAGCACATGTGCATTTCACGATCTTTACTCATGGTATTTTTACTAGATGTGGAATTACGGTATCCTCTAAAGCCATGATGGCATAAACCTATAAGGTTTAGGTGTTACTGGCAAAATATCCCCATTGCGCTAGAATGGCAGACTATAACGATATATCTGATCGATGAAAAATCCCTGATGGATTATGATTTTTGATGGACTTTTGTTACACCATCATAGATGTTGCAATGGATGAACGCCGGGAGCGAAGTGTCATATTAGAATATGTACTATTGCAACTATATTATCCCCTAAGTCCTATTGAATGACATGTTATTTGCTTTGCACAACTATGTATAAATTGTGGTGTAAGATAGAAAATGATAGCACCTCAACCTCATCCATTCTCGTTATTCCAGATGAACAATGAGACATATATCTTGAAGAATATGCTTGAATAATGAGGGATAACGACTTTGACAGATGTCATCGTCAGGGGGAGCGAATGCTTATATTGATCACAACCGTGAGACAAGAAATGTCATATTCTATGCCCTGAAGGCGTGAGCTTGATGATCAAAATGTGAACATTTATGGAACTTTCTATTAAATATATAGATCCAGTTGATCGAACACCATCAGTCAAAGTAGCTTATTTATATTGATACGTGCACTTACCTCGTATGTCCTAGAAGTGAGTAGAGGTAAAGTTCCTGAAATAGTCCTTGCAAGGATATGCAATCCGTTTGCTAAATCTTTATATGCATATACTTCCAGAAGAAGATGTTTTGCCTTATTGATACGGTTTTGCAAGGATAGGGGGAGCACATTTCTAAAGTTAGCCTTTATAGAAGATTCAATTGAATCTAGATATAGAAGATCGAAATATGTCCTGATGACAGTTGTACTCTTTTTCCTTGGTGAGTTTTTCTGAAGTTTCTCACATGAGGTTTTTAACGAGACAACAAAGTGCAAATGCAATATGCGTCACCATGCGCTCTTTCTCCATATTTTCCCACTGGGTTTTTTGGGAGTTTTAATGAGGCATGTGTTGGTCGCGGTATTCGCCCAAGGGGGAGTGTTGAGAAACCCTAATGAAGGGTTATGTGGGCAAATACCGAATATGCCCCTGAGGGCAATCACGTTTCTATATATAGAACATGTACCCCCTCATATGGAATAGAGAAGAGAAAGAGGTCAAAGGCCCAACCCTACATCGTGTCTCATGTGTTTACACTGTCGTGCTTCTGGGAAGGGATACGGGTCTTCTACAACTTCTTGCGCCTCTACTACTGACGGGAGGGAAGGGTGAGGATCTGGTGATCCGTGGTAACGTAGTTCTCAACAATAAGTACTACTCAACAATATGAACGCGTGGTGCTTGATGTCTGATAACATCTGGGCGGAGCCATGGACTTTTGGTGGTGTACAAGTACAACACATCCCTGTTATGTTATCTTTGGTGCGCAGTCGAACCTAGGAGGCCGGGCTCAACGTATGGGCCGAGTTTTGTGATTTGTCTTGCCCTATTAAGAAATGTTTTGGATCCCGAGCGGTGGCCACGCGGAAAGTCCGTGTGACGGTATGGGCCGCCCGTTTTGTCTAAGACTCACTCTAGATGTGTCTGACGGTGACTGATGGTGTGGTCGTGACGCAAGATCTTCGTTTCTTTTGTTCTGACCTATTTTTAGGCCGGCAGCTACCTGCCACCGCGCGCCTCCTTGGCAAGCTACTCGGATCGCGTGCCAAAGGCATGCGCCTTTCTGGTCTGATCCCGAGCGGGCCGGTGGGAAGCCGTCTCCCTACACGCCACGGCAGGGCAGCCGGCGCACTGCGTGAATCGGCCGGCTCCTCCCTTGCTCGTGAGCCGTCTGATTAGAAAACGGACTTCCGTGCAAGGAAGAACCCGGCACTTGATTTGCTTTCGGAAACGAATTTTTCCTCAAGAAACCGTGGCGCGTCCACGGTGTGGTGCTGCTGGTACCAGGTGCCTTTTTTTTTCTTTTCATACAGAAATGCTGGATATATGAGGTATTGATGTCTGCTACTGCCTGCCTTTTTTTCCTGATTGTTGAAGGCTAAATTGAGCCTGGCGGACGGTCCGGCCCTGAGGCCGGACGGTCCGCGGTCCGGACTGTCCGCGGTGGTGGCGCGGACGGTCCGCGCGCGCGCAGAGTCAGTTAGGGTTCCTAGTTTCTCGCGGGATTTGTTACCTAAAACCGCGGGATTAACTCGGGAAACAGTTGGAAACGGATCCAGACCTCCCCCTTTATATAGATGAAGGGCTACGGCCGATTAAACCCCCAACAATCGATCAAATCCAGTCTATTACTCGTTTTTTACCTTATGCATTAGGAGTAGTTCTAGTCTAGTTCTAGTTTAGCCCTAGTTTAGCCTCTCGATCCCTAAATTCTCCGCCTCTCCTCGACTCTACGTCGATTAGAGGAGTCTAGGTCGTCCTGCCCGAGCCTAGACAACTCCTAGGATCTCTCCTCCCCGACGGGGTCCCTCCCGGGAGCGAGATCCAGGCGCCGCCGGCGATCCTCCGCCGCCCCTGCGCACGCGCGGACCGTCCGGCCCCAGGGCGCGGACCGTCCGGCCGTCAGGCAGGGAACCCGGGCTCCTGTACCAGGTCGCGGACCGTCCGGCCCTGTGCCGCGGACAGTCCGCGCCTGACCAGAGAGCACCTTCGCCTCGCGCCAGGTCGCGGACCGTCCGGCCCTGTGCCGCGGACCGTCCGCGCTTGGCCAGAGAGCACCGCCGCTGGTTCTTTTGAAGTGATTGGCGCCTCCAAAAAGGTGTCAACATACTTTTTGGCGACTCCGCTGGGGAATAGGTGTCTAGATCTGCTAAAAATCGGCCCATAAATGGCCGGTTCTAAGGATCACACCAAGATCTCCACTACCAACATCATCAAGCCGGCTATGGAGGCGCTCCCGGCTGATGACCAAAGGCCCTTTGAAGACCTCGTAATGCGCGATGAGAAGGAGGTGATGCGGCAATGGAACGAACAACGCGACAAGGAAGAGGCGGAACTGCTGCATAAACTCTCCGAACGGCGCAAGGAGGCGGCGGACAAGTACTTGTCACACTTCACGGTGGATCGCCACCAGAAGATCGTCCGTCAAGGGGAGATCGATATGGAATCTCTCCTACCTCCATTGCAGGGTCCCGCTGTAAGTACTCCAGATCTATCTCTTACGACTTTCATGGATCAACGAGGGGATCAGTTAAAGCAATATGTAGATGAATCTATTAAAATGCATTTACGTGCATACGAGAAATCAGCTGCTCCTAATTTTCCATCGCGAGAGTCTAATACAGTGCCACCCACGTCAAACACATCGGCTATAAACGGGTCACCTTTGACCCAGCCATCATATGGTATGCCGATGCACGCTTTCGTGCCACCATCACAGCCGCAACCACTAGGCACGCGGCAGGTACTGGACGCGACCGGACCGTCCGAGCATTATCTCAGACAGTCCGGTTATACCGCGGACCGTCCGACGTATTTCGCCGGACCGTCCGACCAGATGCAGGCCCGCACACAAAACACTCAGGTCGCACCGTACATGGCCGGACCATCAGGGTACAACCCTGAGCACTTCGGCCCCATCACGGACCGTCCGGTGCATCACGCCGGACCGTCCGGATATGTTGCGGACCGTCCGCCATCTTACGTCGGACAGTCCGGATATGGCATGAACCGACCGACATATTACGCTGGACCATCCGACTCTACACGAGTCCATGCGCAGACTGCCCAAGTCACGCCATATATGGCCGATCCATCCGGGCACAGCCCTGGACCATTCGGCCCGATCGCAGACCGTCCAGTTCTTTACGACAGACGGTCTGGGTACGAGACTACCCACGTAGCACCATATACGGCTGGACAATCCGGATATACCTTCAGACCATTTGGCCAGGTCGCGGACCATTCGGCCTCTTACGCCGGACCGTCCGGATATGCATACGCAGAGCCGAGAGCTGCGCAATACGCACAGTTCCCACATTCATCACAGCAACATTATGGTGCCCCACCAGCAACACATTATAATCATGCCATACCACCTCATGGACATAGGGCTGAATACTATTCGGCCACAAGAGAGCCTGAGGGGTATAGAGCAGGAGCTGGTGACATTAATAGGACACCTAACACACACCTCAAACATACCTGGGAGGAAAGCCGACAGAGTAATGTCAGGCAACCTGAAATCTCCACCCACAAACTTAATGGATGGTCGCCAGACATGGCAGAGAGGGTCAGAGACGAGGTAGCCGGGATGTTCAGGGACAAACTCGGTGTTAGTGTGTCAGGTACAGGGCAATCGTATCGGAAGCCTTATAGCCACCGATTCGACACCGTGCCATACCCACAGGGAACTAGAATACCAGACTTCTCTAAGTTTTCTGGTGAAAGTGGGAAAAGCACACACGAACATATAAGCCAATTCATAGCACACTTGGGAGAATTGGCTGATGGGGAAGCCTACCGCGTTCGTTTATTCTCGTTATCCCTTACTGATACTGCATTTGCATGGTACGCAGCTTTGCCACCAAACTCTATTAACTCTTGGGAAGAATTAGAGCAGAAATTTCATGAACACTTCTTCTCAGGAGAACATGAGTTAGAATTGGCTGACTTAGCTTCAGTCCGACAGGGGCCTGAAGAATCGGTTAATGACTATATCCGGAGATTCCGGGACACTAGAAACCGATGCTTTCAGATTCATGTCGCAGAAAAACAACTAACAGGGCTAGCTTTCAATGGGTTGCGACCCTACTTAAAAGAAAAATTAGATGGCACCCAATTCTTTTCATTAGTGCACTTACACCAGCGGGCTATGACCTGTGAAAGCCGAAGTAAGGAAACATCAAAATCGGCTAGCCATAAGATGCATTTAGTGGGATACGATAATTCGGACGATGAATCCACGGATGTATACACCGCCGAACTGGTTTGGCCAGGACAGGCTAAACCTTCAGCGTGTTCTGCTTTACAGTCGATTCGAAAGAATCGACAAGAGGAAGTTAAGTTTACTTTTAATGTTGCCAAATGCGATAAAATATTTGACGAGTTACTGAAAAACGGCAACATTAAATTAACTCATACTATTCCTCCTCCTGATGAATTAAAGAGGCGTGCTTATTGTAAGTGGCATAATTCCTTTTCTCATGCCACCAATGATTGTAATGTTTTTCGTCGACAGATACAATCGGCCATTAATGAGGGTCGATTGGCTTTTCAGGAGATGCAAGTAGACACACAACCCTTTCCTGTTAATACAATAGAACTCACATGCAAAAAGGTCTTGGTTCGGCCCGAAATGGCTGATAAAGGCAAAGGCAAGGGCATCGTCATCAGCAATCCTCGCATGTCAGATATATCACAAAAGGAGATTGCTCGAAAGGCTTCGGACGAGAAGGCTAAAAGGTCCGAAGACGCCGGGGGGCAGGCACAGTTAATAAACCAAACACATCAGCCTAGCCCCAGCATCGTAGATGGTTCGGCACCTACGTGCGGACAATCCGGTGCTCAGACAAACGGTCCGGCTAACTCAGCCGGACAGTCCACCTATGACCAAAGGCGTCAACCTCTACACAAAGCAAGGAAAAAGACGCAAGGTCAAAGCACATATAATCGGCTGATCAAAGCCGATCCTACTTTTGATCAGTTGCTCTCCAAAAATACTAGCAAAAAGACTGTTCCACGTGATCGGTCAACAAAGAAACCCCGGTCACCTGCTGAAACAAAACGGTCAAACAAAACGACCCGAAAGGCGACACAACAAGCATCGCCTATTCATTCTATGAGACCAGGGTACTTTCCACCTATTTACTCATCGTCGGTATATTATCCTGTTCAAACATGGAATGGCATGACGATGAATCCATGGTACATGTATAGCCCCTTTGTCTATCCAGGCTGGGGGGCACCTCCATTCTGTTCATTTTGATCCATTGATCAAATGGTCATGGCCGAGAAAGATATAATCCAAAACGGCCTTTATACATTGGTGCTTTATTGAATGATCTCTATTTTGAAAAGCCAATGACTTACATCAGGTTTAGTTCATATGCTTTTGGTTCGTCAAACTGCACCAAAAGGCAGGGGGGCATATGTTGAAGGCTAAATTGAGCCTGGCGGACGGTCCGGCCCTGAGGCCGGACGGTCCGCGGTCCGGACTGTCCGCGGTGGTGGCGCGGACGGTCCGCGCGCGCGCAGAGTCAGTTAGGGTTCCTAGTTTCTCGCGGGATTTGTTACCTAAAACCGCGGGATTAACTCGGGAAACAGTTGGAAACGGATCCAGACCTCCCCCTTTATATAGATGAAGGGCTACGGCCGATTAAACCCCCAACAATCGATCAAATCCAGTCTATTACTCGTTTTTTACCTTATGCATTAGGAGTAGTTCTAGTCTAGTTCTAGTTTAGCCCTAGTTTAGCCTCTCGATCCCCAAATTCTCCGCCTCTCCTCGACTCTACGTCGATTAGAGGAGTCTAGGTCGTCCTGCCCGAGCCTAGACAACTCCTAGGATCTCTCCTCCCCGACGGGGTCCCTCCCGGGAGCGAGATCCAGGCGCCGCCGGCGATCCTCCGCCGCCCCTGCGCACGCGCGGACCGTCCGGCCCCAGGGCGCGGACCGTCCGGCCGTCAGGCAGGGAACCCGGGCTCCTGTACCAGGTCGCGGACCGTCCGGCCCTGTGCCGCGGACAGTCCGCGCCTGACCAGAGAGCACCTTCGCCTCGCGCCAGGTCGCGGACCGTCCGGCCCTGTGCCGCGGACCGTCCGCGCTTGGCCAGAGAGCACCGCCGCTGGTTCTTTTGAAGTGATTGGCGCCTCCAAAAAGGTGTCAACACTGATAAAAGTATTGCTGCGTCGTCGTGCCTGTAGCCAGTACCCAAAAAAAAAAAAACAGCGAAAGCAAGCAACATGCCGGGCGGCTTGGGTGCCACTGCCACAGAGTCAAACTCATCGTTGGGCCTTGGGGCCGGCGGATACAGAGTTTCTTTCCAAATTATAATCCACGTCGCTGTCGTCCGGACTCCGCTGGTGTGTGCAACGAAACGACCCGCCCGACGACGATTACGTCCGGTGCGTGCACGCCTGCCTGCCTTGCTTGCGGGCCTCGCCGACAGCGACGGCGAAGAAAGAGCACCACCCGTCCACTCCAGCCCGCCAGCTCGTCACGAGGCTTCCCCTCACCGCAGGCAGCAGTCCGTGCTGCGTGCCAGCGCGGTCGGTCGGCCAGATTAAACTAGGAACTAGCTGCTGTAGCGGTGAGAGAGCGGCGCGACTGGTGCACTGGAGGGGAATATGACACGTGCGTGCCTTTTGCGGGCAGCGCGATCCCGATGCCATGCGGACGTCCACGTCCTTGTCAGGCAGGCAGAATTCTCGTCCACGCCCTGTCCAAAAAAAAACTATACTATAAAAGATCCCGTTTTTCTTTTTGCCAACATAACCGTTAGTAAATCCAGATTTTTTTTTTAACTGGGATCGGACGGTACCAACAAAAAAAACGTCAGGAACGCAGAAACTTATGGCGCAGAGGCCGAGCACGTGGCCATCCACTCGCAGGGCCCACCGTTGTCGTTTGTGTCGGCGGAGCGCGCACGCGTGGGATGGGAGTCGTCCACGGCGAGACTGTAGCTGAAGAGGTCCTGGCAGTCCTGCGGTAGCGCGGGCTGAGGCGCGTTCGCGGCGCCGACGTCCAAGCTCGAGCAGGACGCCGCAGCGCAGGCGCAGGTGAGCAGGACGCCGGAGGAGCAGAGAGGGTGGGGCGGTTGCTGCGTGGTCATTGGATGGAGGTGGAGGAGCGTGCCCCGGCGGGCACGTGTGGCGTGTGGGAGAACGAAATTTGTAAATGTTGTTATCCGTACCGTGCATTGTAAAACGATTTTGGAAAATCTTCTACCTGTGTTAGACGACAACTGATTCTGTCAAAGACAACATCTATTCGTTCAACCATTATACAAAAGAATTTACCCAACACTAGGGATGGCAACGGGTCGGGTTTGGATCGGGTAGATTAAATACCCGCCCGCGACCATACCCGTGGGGATTATCCATATCCACCCATGACTATACCCATAGGTAAAATTTTGTACCCGTGCCCGTACCCATCGCCATCGGGTATCGGTCGGATATCGGGTACCCGTCGGGTATGACAGCTTGGTGCATTCTCCCTAAATGAAGTCTAGTGTAGTTCTGAGCGTCGCACATCGCCATGATCACCGAAGGCACATAATGTTGTTTGCAGAGTGCAGTCGTGCAGATGTAGCCCTGGACATGTGTTGCTAATGTTTTTTTTGTTAATAAACTTCCAACTCGTCAAGATCGAAGAGTAGCTAGCACAGTCGTCTGGTGTATTAACACTCTCCTAGCTCAAGTACTTGTACTAGATAGCACTGGTACTATGTACTGGCACTTTATCAAACGTATTGGCACTAGTACTAGAACCAGATCAGAAGCGTCAGCAGATAGGGAGGGATGGCAGTAGAATGAGCTGTCGAGGATGGACGGCTAGCTAGCGTACTGGTAGGTTGAAAATCTAAAATCACTATTTTCGGATATCCGTCGGGTACCCATGGGTAAGAAATCAAATCCATACCCGACCCGTAATAAAATCGGGTCGGGTACAGGTAAGACCCGCGGGTCAAATTTCGTGCCCGAACCCGTACCCGACGGGTCGGATATCCGATGGATATCCGAACCCGTGGGTAAAATTGCCATCCCTACCCAACACGGTGATGTTGTAAAAAAAATGTACACCCCGATTTTAATTCTCCCTTTTCTGTTTTCTATATTGTAAAAAGGACTAAGCTACCCTTTTTTGTGTATGTACATGAAAGGGAAATAAGTCCTTAGGCCATTTCTAGTCGTGTCTGGTGGTTAGATGCTCAACACATTACAATGTACTAATAATGTGAGCATTAACACATGTGACCATAAACACACGTACTTCGAAGGCAAATTGAGAAAGACATGAGTATATTTCAAATTCTATTGTATTGAAGGAACAAAGTATAGGGAGCATCGGATTGTTCGGTGTGCGTCCGGTGCCCAGACCGTTCAGCTGGCGAACAAGCTGCTCTCGGGAATTAGCCGGGGCGCCGCGACTATAAATCACTGGACTGTCCGGTATGCACCGAACTGTCCGGTGCAACAGCCGCGGGTTTCAGCCAACGGTCGGCCGCGCGATCAGTGCCACCCACGTCAGCTCGGCAACGGTCACCGGGCTATACCGGACTGTCTGATGTGCCAAGTGACCAACGTTCGGTAACGGTCGGCTCGGCTGTTTAAGGAAGGAGATCATTGACGGTTGAGTGTCCGGTGTGTACCGGACAGTCCGGTGTGCACGGGACAGTCCGATGCACCCGCTGATAGAAGGCAGCCAAGGCCTTTCAAACGAAGAACAAACGGCTCCTTGGTCTCTTGGGGCTATAAAATGACCCCTTAGGCGCATGTAGCTGTTACCCAAACACTCTTTGAGCACACTACAGCTCTAAATCTTTGTGACCACGCTATTGTTTTGCTAGAGAGAGATTTGAGCGCGTTCTTGAGCTGTAACTCTGTCGTTGTGTTTCGTGCGTTATCTCTTTTCACTTGTGTGCGTGTTGTTGGTGCGTTATGCTCTTGCGTGCGTTTCTACTCCCATCCTTATACCCAATGTTGGCATCTTGGAGTGTATCGTTTTCGCTAGCCATGTGGCGACTCTGGAGCCATCCACGTGGTGGAGTTGGGTGCTGTTTACCACGTGATTAGAGATAGTCGCGTGGGCACCGCGTCTTCATGCTGTAGTAAAGGGTACCCCTGTTACAGGGTACCGACAGTGGCCCCCGGGCCCGCCTCAGGGGAGGATACGAGCCTGCGGGTGGGGCCAAAGCTTGACCGGCGATTGGCGCGCTGCTTCCGTGCGCTTGCTGTCGTAATCAATGCCAGTCAGTCTTTGGTCTCGTCAACTGCCACACCTGTCACCGCGGCTAACTGACCCGTGGTCTCCGCACTTGATGGCTTTACTGGGCCATGCGCGGGGTGCCTCGATACCGCTGCATTTGGTTTTGAAAATTCACCTTCTCTGTCTTCTGTGGCGGCCCCGAGGAGGCACGGTACTGGCGCGAGCGGCGGTTCGACTTCTCTGTACTCAGGAATCGGCACCTAAGGAGGATGACTCGTGGGCCTGGGCCCCCGTGTTAGAGACTGGGCTGTTGGTTTTGGCGAAGGTGAAGAGGCGCCCTACCGCAGGCGGTGGCATGCTCCTCACGCGGCGATTCGCCTTCTCCGCACATGGGGGTCGATGCCCGAAGAGTATGACTTCGTGGGCCCGAGCCCCCGTGCTAGAGGCTGGGCCGCTACTTTCGGCGGAGATGAAGAGGCGCGGCGATTCGCTCCTCGCGTGGCGGTTCGCCTTCTCCCCACCCAAGAACCAGCACGCCAGGTGCATGACATGTGGGCCTAGGCCCCATGCCAGAGGTCGGAGACGTTGTTTGCGATGAAGATGAAGAGGCGCACTACCGCGAGTCGGTAGCACGCTCCTTGGGTGGCGGTTTGCATTCTCCGCACCCGGAGACCAGCGCACCAGCTGTATGACTTGTGGGGTCGGGCCCCCGCGTCATAGGTTGGGTACACCGTTGTGCATCGGGGGAGACTTCCCGTGGCGTTTCGGGGCGCGAGCGGGGGAGTCTGCCTTTAAAAAGGGGGTTCATCCCTCGAGTAGCAGCCATGCTGAAAGGGAATTAGGCTTACACCTAGTCCCTAATTAATTTTGGTGGTTGAATTGCCCAACACAAATAAATGGACTAACTAGTTTGCTCTAGTGTATAAGTTATACAGGTGCCAAAGGTTCACACTTAGCCAATAAAAAGATCAAGTATTGGGTTCAACAAAAGAGCAAAGGATCAACCAAAGGCACCTCTGGTCTGGCGCACCGGACATGTCCGGTGCACCAGAGGAACTTCGAGGCTGAACTCTTCACTCTCGGGAAATTCCAGGGCAACTCCGCTATAATTCACCGGACTGTCTGGTGTACACCAGACATGTCCGGTGCTCCAAGGAAGAGCGTCCTCAGGAACTCGCCAGCCTCGAGAATTCATTGCAGCTATTCCGCTAAAATTCACCGGACTGTCCGGTGTACACCGGACTGTCCGGTGTAACAGCAGGGCAACGGCTACTTCTGGCGCCAACGGCTACCTACGACGCATTAAATGCGCGCCAGCGCGCGCAGAGGTCAGGCACGCCCATGCTGGCGCACCGGACAATCAACAGTACATGTCCGGTGCGCCACCGGACATCCAGGCGGGCCCAGAAGTCAGAGCTCCAACGGTCGGAACCCAACGGCTTTGGTGACATGGCTGTCGCACCGGACATGTCCGGTGTGCACCGGACTGTCCGGTGCGCCATCGAACAGACAGCCTCACCAAACGGCTAGTTTGGTGGTTGGGGCTATAAATACCCCCAACCACCCCACCATTCATTGCATCTAAGTTTTCCACTTCCCAACTACTTACAAGAGCTCTTGCATTCAATTTTAGACACACCAAAGAGATCAAATCCTCTCCAAATTCCACACAACGCCCTAGTGATTAGAGAGAGAGATTTGCTTGTGTTCTTTCGAGCTCTCGCGCTTGGATTGCTTTCTTCTTTCTTGATTCTTTCATTGCGATCAAACTCACTTGTAATTGAGGCAAGAGACACCAAACTTGTGGTGGTCCTTGTGGGAACTTTGTGTTCCAAGTGATTGAGAAGAGAAAGCTCACTCGGTCCGAGGGACCGTTTGAGAGAGGGTAAGGGTTGAAAGAGACCCGGCCTTTGTGGCCTCCTCAACGGGGAGTAGGTTTGAGAGAACCGAACCTCGGTAAAACAAATCCGCGTGTCTCACTTCATTATTCGCTTGCGATTTGTTTTGCACCCTCTCTCGCGGACTCTATTATATTTCTAACGCTAACCCGGCTTGTAGTTGTGATTATTTTTGAGAATTTCAGTTTCGCCCTATTCACCCCCCTTCTAGGCGACTTTCAATTGGTATCAGAGCCCGGTGCTTCATTAGAGCCTAACCGCTCGAAGTGATGTCGGGAGATCACACCAAGAGGGAGATGGAGACCGGCGACAAGCCCACTACGAGCCAAGGGAGCACTTCATCGGAAGAGTCCCGCACCAAGAGGAAGGAGAAGAAGAAGGACTCCTCCAAACGGAAGGAGAAAAGATCTTCTTCTCACCACAAAGAGAAGAAGGAAAAATCTTCTTCCCATAAGTCGCATCGGAAAGGCGACAAGCACAAGAGGATGAGGAAAGTGGTCTACTACGAGACCGACACTTCATCAACATCTACCTCCGACTCCGATGCGCCGTCCGTAACTTCTAAGCGCCAAGAGCGCAAGAAGTTTAGTAAGATCCCCTTACACTATCCTCGTACATCTAGACATACTCCATTACTTTTCGTTCCATTAGGCAAATCGCCAACCTTTGATGGCGAAGATTATGCTAGGTGGAGTGATTTAATGAAATTTCATCTAACCTCACTCCACAAAAGTATATGGAATGTTGTTGAGTTTGGAGCACAGGTACCATCCGTAGGGGATGAAGACTATGATACGGACGAAGTGGCCCAAATCGAGCACTTCAACTCTCAAGCTACAACCATACTCCTCGCCTCTCTAAGCAAGGAGGAATACAACAAGGTGCAAGGGTTGAAGAATGCAAAGGAGATTTGGGACCTTCTCAAGACCGCGCACGAGGGTGATGAACTCACCAAGATCACCAAGCGGGAGACAATCGAGGGGGAGCTCGGTCGTTTTCGTCTTCGCCAAGGGGAGGAGCCACAAGATATGTACAACCAGCTCAAAACCTTGGTGAACCAAGTGCGCAACCTCGGGAGCAAGAAGTGGGACGACCACGAGGTGGTTAAGGTTATTCTAAGATCTCTCATTTTCCTTAACCCCACTCAAGTTCAATTAATTCGTGGTAATCCTAGATACACACTAATGACTCCCGAGGAAGTAATCAGGAATTTTGTGAGCTTTGAATGTATGATTAAAGGATCAAAGAAGATCAACGAGCTTGATGAACCCTCCACGTCCGAAGCACAACCGGTGGCATTTAAGGCGACGGAGGAGAAGGAGGAGTCTACACCGAGTAGACAACCAATTGACGCCTCCAAGCTCGACAATGAGGAGATGGCTTTAATCATCAAAAGCTTTCGCCAAATCCTCAAGCAACGGAAGGGGAAGGACTACAAATCCCGTTCCAAGAAGGTTTGCTACAAATGTGGTAAGCCCGGTCATTTTATCGCAAAATGTCCTATATCTAGTGACAGTGACAGGGGTGACGACAAGAAGGGAAAGAGGAGAGAAAAGAAGAAGTACTACAAGAAGAAGGGCGGCGATGCCCATGTTTGCCGGGAGTGGGACTCCAACGAGAGCTCCACCGAGTCCTCCTCCGACGAGGACGCCGCCAACATCGCCGTCACCAAGGGACTCCTCTTCCCCAACGTCGGCCACAAGTGCCTCATGGCAAAGGACGGCAAAAGGAAGAAGGTTAAATCTAAATCCTCCACTAGATATGAGTCCTCTAGTGATGATAATGCTAGTGATGAGGAAAATAATTTGCGTACCCTTTTTGCCGACCTAAACATGCAACAAAAAGAAAAATTAAATGAATTAATTAGTGCCATCCATGAGAAGGATGATCTCTTGGACTCCCAAGAGGACTTCCTAATCAAGGAAAATAAAAAGCATGTTAAGGTTAAAAATGCTTATGCTCTACAAGTTGAAAAATGTGAAAAATTGTCTAGTGAGTTAAGCACTTGCCATGAGACCATTGACAATCTTAGAAATGAAAATGCTAAATTAATTGCTAAGGTTGATTCCCATGTTTGTATTGATTCAATTTCCAATCCTAGAGATGATAATGTTGATTTGCTTGCTAGGATTGATGAATTGAATATTTCTCTTGATAGTCTTAGGATTGAAAATGAAAAGTTAATTGCTAAGGCTAAAGATTTTGATGTTTGCAATACTACCATTTCCGACCTTAGAACTAAGAATGATATGTTGCATGCTAAGGTTGTAGAACTGAAATCTTGCAAACCCTCTACATCTACCGTTGAGCACACTTCTATTTGTACTAGATGTAGAGATGTTGATATCAATGCTATTCATGATCACATGGCTTTAATTAAACAACAAAATGATCATATAGCACTATTAGATGCTAAAATTGCCGAGCATAACTTAGAAAATGAAAAGTTTAAATTTGCTAGAAGTATGCTCTATAATGGGAGACGCCCTGGCATCAAGGATGACATTGGCTTCCAAAAGGGAAACAATGTCAAACTTAATGCCCCTCCTAGAAATTTGTCTAACTTTGTTAAGGGCAAGGCTCCCATGCCTCAGGATAACGAGGGTTACATTTTGTACCCTGCCGGTTATCCCGAGAGCAAAATTAGGAGAACTCATTCTAGGAAGTCTCACTCTGGCCCTAATCATGCTTTTATGTATAAGGGTGAGACGTCTAGCTCTAGGCAACCAACCCGTGCCAAGTTGCCTAAAAAGAAAACTCCTAATGCATCAAATGATCATAGCATTTCATTTAAGACTTTTGATGCATCTTATGTGCTTACTAACAAATCCGGCAAGGTAGTTGCCAAGTTTGTTGGGGGCAAACACAAGGGCTCCAAGACTTGTGTTTGGGTACCCAAAGTTCTTGTTTCTAAAGCCAAAGGACCCAAAACCGTTTGGGTAGCTAAAATCAAGAACTAAAATTGTTTTGTAGGTTTATGCATCCGGGGGCTCAAGTTGGATACTCGACAGCGGGTGCACAAACCACATGACAGGGGAGAAGAAGATGTTCTCCTCATATGAGAAAAACCAAGATCCCCAACGAGCTATCACATTCGGGGATGGAAACCAAGGTTTGGTCAAAGGATTGGGTAAAATTGCTATATCACCTGACCATACTATTTCCAATGTTTTTCTTGTAGATTCTTTAGATTACAATTTGCTTTCCGTTTCGCAACTATGTCAAATGGGCTACAACTGTCTATTTACTGATGTAGGTGTTACTGTCTTTAGAAGAAGTGATGATTCAATAGCATTTAAGGGAGTGTCAGAGGGTCAGCTATACTTGGTAGATTTTGATAGAGCTAAACTCGACACTTGCTTAATTGCTAAGACTAACTTGGGTTGGCTCTGGCACCACCGACTAGCCCATGTTGGAATGAAGAATCTTCATAAGCTTCTAAAGGGAGAACACATTTTAGGACTAAAAAATGTTCATTTGAGAAAGACAGGATTTGTAGCGCATGCCAAGCAGGAAAGCAAGTTGGCACTCATCATCCACACAAGAACATCATGACTAGTGACAGGCCACTGGAGCTCCTACACATGGACCTATTCGGCCCGATCGCTTACATAAGCATCGGTGGGAGTAAGTACTGTCTAGTTATTGTGGATGATTATTCTCGCTTCACTTGGGTGTTCTTTTTGCAAGAAAAATCTCATACCCAAGAGACCTTAAAGGGATTCTTGAGACGGGCTCAAAACGAGTTCGGCTTAAGGATCAAGAAAATTAGAAGCGACAACGGGACAGAGTTCAAGAACTCACAAATTGAAGGCTTCCTTGAGGAGGAGGGAATCAATCATGAGTTCTCTTCTCCCTACACCCCACAACAAAATGGTGTAGTGGAGAGGAAGAATCGAACTCTATTGGATATGGCAAGAACCATGCTTGATGAGTACAAGACACCGGATCGGTTTTGGGCCGAAGCGGTCAACACCGCCTGCTACGCCATCAACCGGTTATATCTACACCGAATCCTCAAGAAGACATCCTATGAACTCCTAACCAGTAAAAAGCCCAATATTTCATATTTTAGAGTTTTTGGTAGCAAATGCTTTATTCTTGTTAAGAGAGGTAGAAAATCTAAATTTGCTCCTAAAACTGTAGAAGGCTTTTTACTAGGATATGACTCAAACACAAGGGCATATAGAGTCTTTAACAAGTCCTCAGGACTAGTTGAAGTTTCTTGTGACGTTGTGTTTGATGAGACTAACGGCTCTCAAGTAGAGCAAGTTGATCTTGATGAGATAGGTGAAGAACAGGCTCCATGCATCGCGCTAAGGAACATGTCCATTGGGGATGTGTGTCCTAAGGAATCCGAAGAGCCTACACATGCACAAGATCAACCATCCTCCTCCACGCAAGCATCTCCACCAACCCAAAATGAGGACGAGGCTCAAGTTGATAAAGAGGTAGAACAAAATGATGAGCCACCTCAAGATGACGGCAATGATCAAGGGGGAGATGCAAACGATCAAGACAAGGAGGATGAAGAACCAAGGCCGCCACACCCAAGAGTCCACCAAGCAATACAACGAGATCACCCCGTCGACACCATCCTCGGCGACATTCATAAGGGGGTAACCACTCGATCTCGTGTTGCCCATTTTGTGAGCATTACTCTTTTGTTTCCTCTATTGAGCCACACAGGGTAGAGGAAGCACTACAAGATTCGGATTGGTTGATGGCGATGCAAGAGGAGCTCAACAATTTCACGAGGAACGAGGTATGACATTTGGTTCCACGTCCTAACCAAAATGTTGTAGGAACCAAGTGGGTCTTCCGCAACAAACAAGACGAGCATGGTGTGGTGACAAGGAACAAAGCTCGACTCGTGGCCAAGGGGTATTCACAAGTCGAAGGTTTGGATTTTGGTGAAACCTATGCACCCGTAGCTAGGCTTGAGTCAATTCGTATATTATTGGCCTATGCTACTTACCATGGCTTCAAGCTCTACCAAATGGACGTGAAGAGTGCCTTCCTCAACGGACCAATCAAGGAAGAGGTCTACGTTGAGCAACCTCCCGGCTTTGAAGATAGTGAGTACTCTAACCATGTCTATAGGCTCTCTAAGGCGCTTTATGGGCTCAAGCAAGCCCCAAGAGCATGGTATGAATGCCTTAGAGATTTCCTTATTGCTAATGGCTTCAAAGTCGGCAAGGCCGATCCTACTTTGTTCACTAAAACTCTTGACAATGATTTGTTCGTATGCTAAATTTATGTTGATGATATTATATTTGGGTCTACTAACGAATCTACATGTGAAGAATTTAGTAGGATCATGACACAGAAATTCGAGATGTCTATGATGGGGGAGTTGAAGTATTTTCTAGGGTTCCAAGTCAAGCAACTCCAAGAGGGCACCTTCATTAGCCAAACGAAGTATACTCAAGACATTTTAAGCAAGTTTGGAATGAAGGATGCCAAGCCCATCAAGACACCCATGGGAACCAATGGGCATCTCGACCTCGACACGGGAGGTAAATCCGTCAATCAAAAGGTATACCGGTCGATGATTGGTTCATTGCTTTATTTATGTGCGTCTCGACCGGACATTATGCTTTCCGTTTGCATGTGTGCCAGATTCCAAGCCGACCCTAAGGAATCACACCTTACGGCCGTAAAACGAATCTTGAGATATTTGGCTTATACTCCTAAGTTTGGGCTTTGGTACCCTCGGGGATCCACATTTGATTTGATTGGTTATTCGGATGCCGATTGGGCAGGGTGTAAGATTAATAGGAAGAGCACATCGGGGACTTGCCAGTTCTTGGGAAGATCGTTGGTGTCTTGGGCTTCAAAGAAGCAAAATTCGGTCGCTCTTTCTACCGCCGAAGCCGAGTATATTGCCGCAGGCCATCGTTGCGCGCAATTGCTTTGGATGAGGCAAACCCTGCGGGACTATGGTTACAAATTAACCAAAGTTCCTCTTCTATGTGATAATGAGAGTGCAATCCGCATGGCGGATAATCCCGTTGAGCATAGCCGCACTAAACACATAGCCATTCGGTATCATTTTCTTCGGGATCACCAACAAAAGGGGGATATTGAGATTTCATACATTAACACTAAAGATCAATTAGCCGATATCTTTACCAAGCCTCTTGATGAACAAACTTTTACCAAACTTAGGCATGAGCTCAATATTCTTGATTCTAGGAACTTCTTTTGCTAAACTTGCACACATAGCTCATAAGTATACCTTTGATCATGTCTCTTTTATATATGCTATGACTAATGTGTTTTCAAGTGTATTTCAAACCAAGTCATAGGTATATTGAAAGGGAATTGGAGTCTTCGGCGAAGACAAAGGCTTCCACTCCACTCTACTACTCATCCTTCGCCGTCGCTCCGCATCACTCTCCGTCTTTAGTATAATCTTCACTTATATGTTTTATTTGCCAAAGAGGAGAAAGTAGCTAGAAAGGGCCTATATCTCATTCCAAGTATCCGTTTTTGGCGATTCATGCCAAAGGGGGAGAAAGTATTGGCCCAAAGCAAAAGGACCGCACCACCACCCTAATTTTAAAATTGATGATTTTTCATTGGTAAATTTCAAATTGATATCTCTTTGTGTTCTAAAGGGGGAGCAAGTAGTACTTTCAAAACTTGATATCTTAAAACCCTCTTGAACTCTAAGAGGAGAATTTATTTGAGGGGGAGTTTTGTTTAGTCAAAGGAAAAACATTTGAAACAAGGGGAGAAAATTTCAAGCTTGAAAATGCTTTGCAAAAATCTTATTCATTTACCTTTGACTATCTTGCAAAAGGATTTTGAAAAGAATTTACAAAAGGATTTGCAAAAACAAAACATGTGGTGCAAATGTGGTCCAATATGTTAAAAACAAAGAAACAATCCATGCACATCATGTAAGTATTTATATTGGCTCAATTCCAAGCAACCTTTACACTTACATTATGCAAACTAGTTCAAATTATGCACTTTTATATTTGCTTTGGTTTGTGTTGGCATCAATCACCAAAAAGGGGGAGATTGAAAGGGAATTAGGCTTACACCTAGTCCCTAATTAATTTTGGTGGTTGAATTGCCCAACACAAATAAATGGACTAACTAGTTTGCTCTAGTGTATAAGTTATACAGGTGCCAAAGGTTCACACTTAGCCAATAAAAAGATCAAGTATTGGGTTCAACAAAAGAGCAAAGGATCAACCAAAGGCACCTCTGGTCTGGCGCACCGGACTGTCCGGTGGGCCACCGGACATGTCCGGTGCACCAGAGGAACTTCGAGGCTGAACTCTTCACTCTCGAGAAATTCCAGGGCAACTCCGTTATAATTCACCGGACATGTCCGGTGCTCCAAGGAAGAGCGTCCTCAGGAACTCGCCAGCCTCGGGAATTCATTGCAGCTGCTCCGCTAAAATTCACCGGACTGTCCGGTGTACACCGGACTGTCCGGTGTAACAGCAGGGCAACGGCTACTTCTGGCACCAACGGCTACCTGCGACGCATTAAATGCGCGCCAGCGCGCGCAGAGGTCAGGCACGCCCATGCTGGCGCACCGGACAATCAACAGTACATGTCCGGTGCGCCACCGGACATCCAGGCGGGCCCAGAAGTCAGAGCTCCAACGGTCGGAACCCAACGGCTTTGGTGACATGGCTGTCGCACCGGACATGTCCGGTGTGCACCGGACTGTCCGGTGCGCCATCGAACAGACAGCCTCACCAAACGGCTAGTTTGGTGGTTGGGGCTATAAATACCCCCAACCACCCCACCATTCATTGCATCCAAGTTTTCCACTTCCCAACTACTTACAAGAGCTCTTGCATTTAATTTTAGACACACCAAAGAGATCAAATCCTCTCCAAATTCCACACAACGCCCTAGTGATTAGAGAGAGAGATTTGCTTGTGTTCTTTCGAGCTCTTGCGCTTGGATTGCTTTCTTCTTTCTTGATTCTTTCATTGCGATCAAACTCACTTGTAATTGAGGCAAGAGACACCAAACTTGTGGTGGTCCTTGTGGGAACTTTGTGTTCCAAGTGATTGAGAAGAGAAAGCTCACTCGGTCCGAGGGACCGTTTGAGAGAGGGTAAGGGTTGAAAGAGACCCGGCCTTTGTGGCCTCCTCAACGGGGAGTAGGTTTGAGAGAACCGAACCTCGGTAAAACAAATCCGCGTGTCTCACTTCATTATTCGCTTGCGATTTGTTTTGCACCCTCTCTCGCGGACTCTATTATATTTCTAACGCTAACCCGGCTTGTAGTTGTAAATATTTTTGAGAATTTCAGTTTCGCCCTATTCACCCCCCCTCTAGGCGACTTTCACATGCCTTCGCTTCTCTCCCACTCACTGTGCCCTTTCGCCTCTGAGCTCTCTACGTCCCATTGCCTTCAAGGCCTCTACTTTGCGTCGTCGTAGTTCGCCATGGCCTTGTAAGTTCATCCCGAGCGCGTCCAGACTGAGTGGATGCTCGACATGGTGTGCTGCCTGCTTGGATGGAGTGCACCAACGTTTGGTGGAAAGATTCGTACCGATGGCATCCCCCTCGGCCGTCTGGGAGTTTGTGCTCTTCCACCGGTGCTTGGCTTCAAGGATGTTCATCAGTCTTGCGGGGGTGGAGAGCGAGCTGAGCTGCGGCTCTATCTCCCGCATGAACTGATGGCCTGCCTCATGGGCTGGTCGCGCCCCAGCGACGCCGCAACGGCCTCGCCGTCACCCTCATAGGAAGACGGGGGCGAGGGCCTCTTCGCTATGGCGCATGCGTTGAGGTGGTCACCACCGCTGGCAAGCCGCCCGTGGGGGCAACGCTTCTTCCCACTTCTTCCTCCAACATTTGGAGGGAAGGATGTTCACCAGCCTTGTGAAGGCGGGAAGCGAGCTGAGCTGTGGCTCCATCTTTCGCGTCCCCATCTCTTTGGCTTTGATGGCTTCGGTGCTGCCTCCAATGGTGACTGTCGGCCTGGCTGCTGAAGATGCCGCTCGGGGGGTCGTACAAGACGTCGTACGCCGTGGAGATGGCAGCCGCGTGCTCCCAGCGTGACCCTACTGATGTCGAGTAGGTCATACCTGTAGACATAAGGCTAGGGCCCCGCTTTGAAGGTGGATGTAATAACTTTGTTTTTGTAAGGTACTTTTGAGTACTAATTATCAAGCAGTATTAGCACTTTTCTGTATACTATTTGTCCCTATTGTGTGTGGTGTTGCCGACTCCTCCCTAGTACTTGGCCCCCTGGGATGCAGGCTCGATGTGTCGAGGTTGGATACCAGCGTATCTAAGAGGGAGTTGACAACGGCCCCCAGGAGATAGCCTCGACTGGGACCTGGTCCTGAACACAGCTTCGACTAGGGAGCGTTAGCAGCACACCCATAGGACCCATCGCCTGATACTAGCCATCCTTTGATACAAGCATGGGACCTGCAGGATTTAGTCTGGGAAGCCAAGTTGTGTGTCCGGACCCCCTGGACCGCGGTGCTAGATACTAGGACACCCGTCGTAGAGTGGTGGAGCGTGCAGGCTTACGGTACGGGGCCAGGCTAAGCGGCTACACGGCTCCGGACCACCCCAGAAGACAAGTGTCCATTCTCTAGAACTGGACCCTAGGTTACCGGACCCATAAGACTATAGCTCCAAATACTAGGGTACCCATCACAGAGTGGTGGAGTGTGCATGCTTTAGGTACGGAACCAGGCTAAGCGGCTACACAGCTTCAGACCACCCCATGGAATGAGCTCCCGTTCTCTAGAACCGGCCCCAGGCTATCGGGCCCTCCCGCTTTCGTAGAGGGGTTCTAAACTGCAGCCTGGCTACTCAATTCGGATGTCATTATGTCAGCAGGGATAGGGACCGTATGAGTTGGTTAGGTAAGAAATAATATCTGGAAGCTGCAGGATAAAAACATGGAGCAGGAGGATAAGACCATCATAAAAGCGCATCTGAGGGGGTAATTCTTTTCCTTATAACCTTACATGCATGGGTGCAGACCAACAGACCAGGTTTATGAGGGCGGACCTCACCGGACTGACGTACACATATGCACAACCTAATTACAAAAGAAGAGAAACTTAACCCCTTAGACTTGCTCCTATTGGGCAGAACTTACGGAGATGCTCCATTTTCCAAGGGCTGGGAAGAGGTTCTCCTTCTGTTGCGGCAATACGGAAACACCCGGGTCGACATACTTCCCTCACCTTGAAGGGTCCTTCCTGGCTAGGGGAGAGTTTACAGACCCCTTCTTGGTTCGGTACTTGCCGTGGGTCTAGGTCCCGACCCAGGGGCTCCCTACTTATGCGCGAACCGTTGGCGGTAGCGCCTGGGCGCCTGGTTGCAACGTGCACTTCGGATCACCGCCCGCTATCCGTGTTCGTGGATGGAGTCCATGTCCCCGCGCTGCAGCCGCTCCTGCACAGACTTATCAAAAGACTGGACCCATGGGGAGTCCAGAAGGGTTTCCGAGGGAAGGTAGGCTTCAACCCCATATATCAGGGAGTACGGGGTCCCCTGGTGGCCCATCTAGTTGTCGTCACCGGAGTCAGAGTCTCTGGTGAAAACATCCTTCAGGACCCCCCTGGGCGACTGATACCCAAGGTCCTGTTTAGCCGCGGCCACCTCGTCGTCGACGACCCTTTCCTTGCCAGGTCGGCGACGAGGTGGGAGCCGTCCCTGGAAGACTGCTCGCGCCGCTCGCTGACGCGCTTTGCGAGTTCGATGGTCTCGCGACATTCTGCGGCACTGTGGCGACTGTTGGGGTGTACAGGGCATGAGCCGCTGTTACCCCTTTGCGGTCGTGGGCGCTTGATGCGCTCGTTCCGGCCCCCAGTCGCAGCTACAACGACCAGCGCGGCAGAATGCGACTTCTCACGACCGCGGTTTTTCTTCTTCTTCTTTTTGCCGTCCTAGGTAACGGCATTGGAGCCCCCTGTCTAGGCGACTCCGGTTTGTGGCGCCGAGTGCCATGCACGACCCTTGGTGCCTCTGGCACACTTGTCGGCCAGAGCGAAGAGCGTGGAGAAAGTTTCCACGTCGTGCATGGCTAACTTCTCCAACATCTTCTCATCACGTACTCCCTGGCAGAAAGCCGTGATGATAGAAGCATATGAAATACGAGGTATGGAGATGAAGGTCCAGAGAGTTTCCTTGGGCTCCTGCCTCACTGCGTGGAGGTGGGCCTCCACGCCACGCTGTTGGTAAGCGCTGGCGAAGTTCACTGTGAACCACGCGTAGAGCTCTTCCTAAGAGTAGATCGATCCTGGGGCAAGGTTCATGAGCCAAGTCCGGGCTGACCCAGACAAGGCAACATGGAAGTATGTTGCCATCACGGTGGTGTCCCCACCTGCTGCCATGATGGCGGTGACGTAAACCTGCAAGAATTCCGACGGATTGGACGTACCGTCATACTTTTCTGGTAAGTGTGGCTGGAACTTGGATGGCCACGTCGCTGCGCGGAGATAATCCGCGAGCACGGCGTAGCCCATGCCGGCCAATGGGACACCCGCCTGGATCCGACCGCCCGTTGGAGTCTGTGGTGCAACCACAGCAAAGTCGTAGTCGAGGTTGCGACCCTCGACGTTCTGTCGGCGTTCCCGCAACCTCTCCAGAGAGATGCGGGCATCCTCGCCCGCACGCCTGTGGTTGAGTTCTGCCCGCAGGTCTTTAGACCTCTCCAGAGAGACTGGAGCGTCCTCTGCTGCGCGCCGGCGGTTGAGCTCCACCCGCAGGTCCTTAGTCGGTGCTGCCCTTACCGAGGGTGAGCGCATAGATGCCGACGCCTCATGTTGGCGCCGGGATGACCGAGGCCTAGGTCTGGGTGAGTCAGAGTGCGCCATGCCGAGTAGACGGTCGACGTCGTCCCGCCACTGCTTCATGGCCCCTGGAGAGGCCGCGGAGCTAGGAGGGTGGCGCAGCAATTCCCTGGCTGCTGACAGCGCCCTAGGCGCAGCCCTAGACGCCCTGGATGTTTGCGTGGGAGTGTGCTGCTGTGTAGAGTGCACAGCAGCCGCTGCAGCAGGCGCAGGGAGGTTGGTGGCCCACGGAGTGGAAGAGGCAACCTCCTCCTCCAGCATGAAGTCCCCAGGCACAAAATCTTGGTGCTCGACGATGTGGACCATGGTGTCAAGCAAGAAAACAAGCAAAAACCTAATGCCAAGTGCCCCTACCTGGCGCGCCAAATGTTGGAGAGGAAATCTTCGGCCGGGTGGCGGAATGCACCCGCCCTAAGTCCTAAGATGAGGAGGGGCCTAAGCGTTTTGCCTGTCTGCTAAACGATGAACGAACACAAGAACACACAAGGATTTAAAGTGGTTCGGGCCGCCGGAGCGTAATACCCTACTCCACTATGTGATGTATTGAGCTTGAGAGCTTGTATGAACTTGTGAGCCTAAGCCGGGTCTAAGTGTGTATGTCCCCCCTGTGTCGTTGCATGCCTCCCCTTTTATAGCTCAAGGGGGGCACGTACAAGGGTGCTGAGCCCCGACATGTGGGCCTAGGAACATAACGGATGTAATACTTGGAGCGACTAATACTCATCGTTGAAGCAATCTCCTTGCGCCCTGATATCCGCGATTTGCGTAGTATTAGCGTGCAGGGGAAGCTTCCCTGGCAAAGTACGAGTGATGATGGATGGGCACAGTGCACTTCGCAGCACGGGCGTATTGTTCGGCAATGGAATGGACAGGCACGCCGCCTGCAAGATGGCCTGGACGCCGCCTGCCAGCTGAGTGGACAGGGCACATCAAATACTGAAGGGGCACATCGCCTGTCAGTGGGATAGTCAGGCGGCGCGTCTTCTCTGCAATAAATGCAGAGACAGCGCGCCTAGAGGCCTTACGTCAGGCCCCGCCCGCTGGCTTACTAAAAGAGAAATAGGGTCAAACCTTTTCCAATAAGAATTTTGGTGGTTGAATTGCCCAACACAAATTATTGGACTAACTAGTTTGCTCTAGATTATGAGTTCTACAGGTGCCAAAGGTTCACAACAAACCAATACAAGTCAAAAGAAAGGGTTCAAACAAAGGGAGCAAAGTTAAACCGAAGGCAGCCCTGGTCTAGCGCACCGGAGTGTCCGGTGCACCAAGGAATCCAACTCCAAACTTGCCAGTCTCGGGAATTCTAGAGGCCGCTCCGCTATAATTCACTGGACTGTCTGGTGTAACACCGGACTGTCCGGTGCGCCAGCGGAGCAACGGCTACTTCGCGCCAACGGTCGTCTACAGAACGCATTCAATGCGCTACAGTGCGCGCCAGTGTCAGAGCAGCGCCAGAAGGCGCACCGGACAGCGTACAGTGACTGTCCGGTGACCCAGAAGACAGAAGCTCCAACGGTCGAACCCTAATGGTCGGGTGACGTGGCTGGCGCACCGGACTGTGTCTGGTGGCGCACCGGACTGTCCGGTGCGCCATGCGACAGCAGCCTCCACCAAACGGCTAGTTTGGTGGTTGGGGCTATAAATACCCCAACCACCCACCATTCATTGCATGCAAGTTTTCAGACTTCCTACACCTTACAAGAGCTATAGCATTCAATACAAGACACACCAAAGAGATCAAATCCTCTCCCAAGTCCAAAGATCATTCCAATCAAATAGTGACTAGTGAGAGAGTGACTTGTGTTCATTTGAGCTCTTGCGCTTGGATTGCTTTTCTTTCTCATTCTTTCTTGTGATCAACTCAATTGTAACCGAGGCAAGAGACACCAATTGTGTGGTGGTCCTTGCGGGGACTTAGTGTCCCGTTTGATTGAGAAGAGAAGCTCACTCGGTCTAAGTGTCCGTTTGAGAGAGGGAAAGGGTTGAAAGAGACCCGGTCTTTGTGACAACCTCAACGGGGAGCAGGATTGCAAGAACCGAACCTCGGTAAAACAAATCATCGTGTCACACTCTTTATTTGCTTATGATTTGTTTTCGCCCTCTCTCTCGAACTCGATTTTAATTCTAACGCTAACCTCGGCTTGTAGTTGTGCTTAAACTTTGTAAATTTCAGATTCACCCTATTCACCCCCCTCTAGGCGACTTTCACTTACGTCACGCACGGTAGGCCATGTGGTAGCATCAGGTCTCCGCTTGGGCGGGGAGCAATAGCGTTACGCGGACAGGTCCGTACCAGGCTAGGCTTGGACACGTGTCGACATCGGACCCCTACCTGAGCAAGGCCTAGGTATTCTCTGCCCCAGTGTCACACCCGGGTTTCGGGGCACCAAGACCCGGGCATGAACATAATCACCAGGTGTGCTGGGACCAAGTCTCACACATATGATGAATCCTGGCACAGGATCGAATGTCACATCTTTACTACATAACAGGAGTTCTATACAAAATAAATAAATAATTACATTATAAGGAGACAACGGTCCAGCAACCCAAAGTTGACTGGGAGACGATGGCCTAGACCTCTCACGAACTCGTCACATCATCCTCCATGCGTCTCATCCTGTGGTACCTGTTCTTGGGCTGTGGGGGTGTGAGACAGCAAGAGTGAGCTCACATACGTTCATAGCTCAACAAGTTGTGGGGAATAATGTGCATGAACTCGCCAAAGGTGGGAGCTCACGTGAAGTGTAAGGCTTACCAAAGAGGATGGTTAGAGCTGAGTATTGCTTTTAAAGTTGGTCAAAATTTTATTAGCAATTACTAAGTATAAGTAAATACCAAACCCAATTAAGTAGTAGAACAAAAGTAACAACATCACCTGCGATGCAATGCATATGACAAATTGAATTTAGTTCCATAAATTAATCATGTGAGGGTCCGAGCTGCTCATGACCATGAGCACGGCTGATATACCAGTTTTACACTCTGCAGAGGTTGCGCATCTTTACCCACAAGTCATGTTACCCATCTGCCAAGGGATCGTAACTTCCCATACACCTCTACCGAGGAGGTGAGGCAGGGTAACACTACGAGGCCTTTACAAAGTTCCACTAGCTTCAGAAAACCCGCTACAGTTTATAGGAAGCTCCAATGCAGGGACCCCTCGCATGACCGCCATCGCAGCAAAATCATCCCAAGGACCTCCCTACACTGACCACTCCCCTATTGCCCTTGCCCCTTTCGGGTAAGGTAGTCTTCCACTAGCTTTCCTAATTAATCAGCCAAGGGCGTCCCATTAAACCCTTGTGGTAGCACTGTTTTCCCGGGTGGTCGCTCCATGTTCCAATTAACATAATGATCTTACCATGAACAGTAATAATAAACAGATAATAATAGTGTGATCATGTATAATGTATCTTCATACCCAAAACCACATAAAGCACTAGCAAGTACTACCCAAAAAGTTCAATGGTAAACAAGGCATAAAGATAGACAAACTAGGGTAACCTATTGGGTCCCATCAAAATTAACCTATGCAGATCATTATGATTAATTAGAACATGATTGGGTAAAAAGAAGTGATCAAGGGCACAACTTGCCTGACACTTGAGATTCCAGGTACCAACTTGCTCTTCAGGTGACACGTGACCTCACTGCTAAACGTAGCAATACAGACAACATGGCATAGGCAAAATTAACATCACACCAAACATAAGAATAAACTATGTAATAATAATCTACACTACGTAACGAGATCGTAGAAACAAGAACCACTAAATTCGGAGCTACGGTTATTAAGTTATGAATTTCCGAAATTATTTAGTGCTTAGAATAGATTAATCCAAATGAACAATTTTAATTTAAGTTTCATGGCTAAATAGTGTTACTAGTTGATAAACAATATTAATACAAAATTATGCCACTGAAATGAATTAATTTGGAGTTAAAATGAATTTAATATGAATTATACAAGTTCCTAGGATTATTTTTGTATTAAGAATCTATTTCTAATATTAATTTTCTATTTTTTTATTGTTCTCTGGACTGGGCATCAAAAACAGAGGAACGCAGGGGTTAACTCACAAAATTTTTCAAGACTCAGGATTCCCCCGCACGAATGGTGGGTTAATTTGTAAATATTACGGGGTCTCTTTAGCAAATAGGCCAGGGCGAAGGGGTCTCAGGCTATTTGGGCCATTGGATCTCGCGCGGACGGCGCAGATCAGATCCAAACGTTTGCCGAACCGGTACGCAATCCCCACGGTCCAATCTAAAATTAATGGACACGATCTTAAGAAGCCCCGATCACATCTGGGCCGAACGATTGACGATCGATGCCCCAGATACAATGCGCTGAAAAGGGTATTTTCCTGCCTAATCTGAGCCGCCCCACAAGGATCCGATGGCTGTGGGCTCTCTTCCCCAACCCGCGCCCAGATGGCGGCGCTGCGCAACACCCCACCGGTGAGCTCGCCGGAGGTGGCTGATCTAGCGCATCGGGACCCAATCTCTCGGCCGAGAGGTGCAAAACGATGATGAGATTAGTGCGAGTAATTCTAGGACCTTCTTACCCAGAGTTGGGACGCCGAAGCACACAGCCCTCGTGTTCCGCGGCAGATCAATAGGTCTGGCGCGAATTGCGCCCGTACAGGTGGCCCGCCGATCCTTCTATCGCAAGCAGTGGCGACCAGAGATCCTGACGATGAAGGTACCCGAGGTCTGGCACCCAGCGCACCGATACGGAGAACACACCCACTCTCTTCTCTTGGCTTCCCCCGGTCCGCCCAACCCCCTGCAGTGCTCGCCAATGGCCTGCCCTTGCTCGGTAGATGATGGAGACCGAGCCGGGAGGCAAAGAAGTCATGCCCCAAAGATTATATAGGGGCAGGGGAAGGGTGGTCGATGAACGGACCCCCCGATCCGTGTGGATGGTTACTGATAGTCGCCTAGAGGGGGGGTGAATAGGGCGAAACTGAAATTTACAAAAATAATCACAACTACAAACGAGGGTTAGCGTTAGAAATATAAACGAGTCCGCGAGAGAGGGCGCAAAACAAATCGCAAGCGAATAAGAGTGTGACACGCGGATTTGTTTTACCGAGGTTCGGTTCTCGCAAACCTACTCCCCGTTGAGGAGGCCACAAAGGCCGGGTCTCTTTCAACCCTTCCCTCTCTCAAACGATCCCACGGATCGAGTGAGCTTTCTCTTCTTCTCAATCAACCGGGAACAAAACTTCCCCGCAAGGGCCACCACACAATTGGTGCCTCTTGCCTTGGTTACAATTGAGTGATGATCACAAGAACAAGTGAGAAAGAAAAGAATGCGATCCAAGCGCAAGAGCTCGAAAGAACACAAGCAAATCACTCTCTCTAGTCACTATGGAGTTGTGTGGAATTTGGAGAGGACTTGATCTATTTGGTGTGTCTAGAATTGAATGCTAGAGCTCTTGTAGTAGTTGAGAAGTGGAAAACTTGGATGGCAATGAATGGGGGGTGGTTGGGGTATTTATAGCCCCAACTACCAAAAGTGACCGTTGCTGGAACCTGTCTGTTCGATGGCGCACCGGACAGTCCGGTGCACACCGGACAGTCCGGTGCCCCTGCCACGTCACCATTGCCGTTGGATTCTGACCGTTGGAGCTTCTGACTTCTGGGCCCTCCTGGGTGTCCGGTGTACACCGGACATGTACTGTTTGATGTCCGGTGCACCGGTATGGGCGATCCTGACGTCTGCGCGCGCTGCGCGCGCATTAAATGCACCGCAGGGAGCCGTTGGCGCCGCAGAGAGCCGTTGCTCGGCTGGCACACCGGACAGTCCGGTGCACACCGGACAGTCCGGTGAATTTTAGCGGAGCGGCTGCCGCGCGAACCCGAGGCTGGCGAGTTCCGAAGACCGCGCTTCCTTGGAGCACCGGACATGTCCGGTGAACACCGGACAGTCCGGTGAATTATAGCGCGCCGGCTTCCGAGATTTCCCGAGGGCGAAGAGTTTGAAGTCGGAGTCCTCTGGGCGCACCGGACACTGTCCGGTGCACACCGGACAGTCCGGTGCCTCCATCCAGAGGTGCCCTCGGTTGCCTCATTGCTCCTTGGTTGAATCCAAAACTTGATCTTTTTATTGGCTAAGTGTGAACTTTTTGCACCTGTATAACTTATTCACTAGAGCAAACTAGTTAGTCCAATATTTGTGTTGGGCAATTCAACCACCAAAATTATTTAGGAACTAGGGGTAAGCCTAATTCCCTTTCAATCTCCCCCTTTTTGGTGATTGATGCCAACACAAACCAAAGCAAATATAGAAGTGCATAATTGAACTAGTTTGCATAATGTAAGTGCAAAGGTTGCTTGGAATTGAGCCAATATATACTTATATGATGCGCATGGATTGTTTTCTTTGTTTTTGACATATTGGACCACATTTGTACCAAGAGTTTTGTTTTTGCAAATTCTTTTGTAAATTCTTTTCAAAGTCATTTTGCAAGATAGACAAAGGTAAATTAATAAGATTTTGCAAAGCATTTTTAAGTTTTGAAAGTTTCTTCCTTTGTTCCAAAATGCTTTCCCTTTGACTAAGCAAAACTCCCCCTCAAATAAGGTCTCCTCTTAGTGTTCAAGAGGGTTTTCCATCAATTTTGAAAATACTACTTGCTCCCCCTTTAGAACACAAAGAGATAATTTTGAAATTTACCATTGAAAATCATCAAATTTAAAATTAGGGTGGTGGTGCGGTCCTTTTGCTTTGGGCTCATATTTTCTCCCCCTTTGGCATGAATCGCCAAAAACGGAATCATTAGAGCCCATTGAAGTACTTTCTCCTTCTTTGGTCATAAAATAAATGAGTGAAGATTATACCAAAGTTGGAGAGTGATGCGGAGCGACGGCGAAGGATGAGTAGTAGAGTGTAGTGGAAGCCTTGTCTTCGCCGAAGACTCCAATTCCCTTTCAATATACCTATGACTTGGTTTGGAATACACTTGAAAACACATTAGTCATAGCACATATAAAAGAGACATGATCAAAGGTATATTAATGAGCTATGTGTGCAAGATTAGCAAAAGAAATTCCTGGAATCAAGAATATTGAGCTCATGCCTAAGTCTGGTAAAAGATTGTTCATCAAGTGGCTTGGTAAAGATATCGGCTAATTGATCTTTAGTGTTAATGTAAGAAATCTCGATATCCCCCTTTTGTTGGTGATCCCAAAGAAAATGATACCGAATGGCTATGTGCTTAGTACGGCTGTGCTCGACGGGATTGTCGGCCATTTTGATTGCACTCTCATTGTCACATAGCAAAGGGACTTTGGTTAATTTGTAACCGTAGTCCCGCAGGGTTTGCCTCATCCAAAGTAATTGCGCGCAACAATGGCCTGTGGCAATATACTCGGCTTCGGCAGTAGAAAGAGCGACCGAATTTTGCTTCTTTGAAGCCCAAGACACCAAGGATCTTCCCAAGAACTGGCAAGTCCCCGATGTGCTCTTCCTATTAATCTTACACCCCGCCCAATCGGCATCCGAATAACCAATCAAATCAAAAGTGGATCCCCGAGGGTACCAAAGCCCAAACTTAGGAGTATAAGCTAAATATCTCAAGATTCGTTTTACGGCCGTAAGGTGTGATTCCTTAGGGTCGGCTTGGAATCTTGCACACATGCATACGGAAAGCATAATGTCCGGTCGTGATGCACATAAATAAAGCAATGAACCAATCATCGACCGGTATACCTTTTGATCCACGGACTTACCTCCCGTGTCGAGGTCGAGATGCCCATTTGTTCCCATGGGTGTCTTGATGGGCTTGGCATCCTTCATTCCAAACTTGGTTAGGATATCTTGAGTATACTTCGTTTGGCTAATGAAGGTGCCCTCATGGAGTTGCTTGACTTGAAATCCTAGAAAATACTTCAACTCCCCCATCATTGACATCTCGAATTTTTGTGTCATGATCCTACTAAATTCTTCACATGTAGATTTGTTAGTAGACCCAAATATGATATCATCAACATAAATTTGGCATACAAACAAATCATTATCAAGAGTCTTAGTGAATAAAGTAGGATCGGCTTTGCCGACTTTGAAGCCATTTGCCATAAGGAAATCTCTAAGGAATTCATACCATGCTCTTGGGGCTTGCTTGAGCCCATAAAGCGCCTTAGAGAGCCTATAAACATGGTTAGGGTGCTCACTGTCTTCAAAGCCGGGAGGTTGCTCAACATAGACCTCCTCCTTGATTGGTCCATTGAGGAAGGCACTCTTCACGTCCATTTGATAAAGCTTGAAGCCATGGTAAGTAGCATAGGCTAATAATATACGAATTGACTCAAGCCTAGCTACGGGTGCATAGGTTTCACCAAAATCCAAACCTTCGACTTGTGAATACCCCTTGGCCACGAGTCGAGCTTTGTTCCTAGTCACCACACCATGCTCGTCTTGCTTGTTGCGGAAGACCCACTTGGTTCCTACAACATTTTGATTAGGACGTGGAACTAAGTGCCATACCTCGTTCCTCGTGAAATTGTTGAGCTCCTCCTGCATCGCCATCACCCAATCCGAATCTTGAAGTGCTTCCTCTACCCTGTGTGGCTCAATAGAGGAAACAAACGAGTAATGTTCACAAAAATGTGCAACACGAGATCGAGTAGTTACCCCCTTATGAATGTCGCCGAGGATGGTGTCGACGGGGTGATCTCGTTGTATTGCTTGGTGGACTCTTGGGTGTGGCGGCCTTGGTTGTTCATCCTCCTTGTCTTCATTATTTGCATCTCCCCCTTGATCGTTGCCGTCATTTAGAGGTGGCTCATCTTCTTGATCTTCTTGTTCAACATCTTGAGCCTCATCCTCAACTTGAGTTGGTGGAGATATTTGCGTGGAGGAGGATGGTTGATCTTGTGCATTTGAAGGCTCTTCGGATTCCTTAGGACACACATCCCCAATGGACATGTTCCTTAGCGCTATGCATGGAGCCTGTTCTTCACCTATATCATCAAGATCAACTTGCTCTACTTGAGAGCCGTTAGTCTCATCAAACACAACGTCACAAGAAACTTCAACAAGTCCTGAGGACTTGTTAAAGACTCTATATGCCCTTGTGTTTGAGTCATATCCTAGTAAAAAGCCTTCTACAGTTTTAGGAGCAAATTTAGATTTTCTACCTCTCTTAACAAGAATAAAGCATTTGCTACCAAAAACTCTAAAATATGAAATATTTGGCTTTTTACCGGTTAGGAGTTCATAGGATGTCTTCTTGAGGATTCGATGAAGATATAACCGGTTGATGGCATAGCAGGCGGTGTTGACCGCCTCGGCCCAAAACCGATCCGGTGTCTTGTACTCATCAAGCATGGTTCTTGCCATGTCCAATAGAGTTCGATTCTTCCTCTCCACTACACCATTTTGTTGTGGAGTGTAGGGAGAAGAGAACTCATGCTTGATGCCCTCCTCCTCAAGAAATCCTTCGATTTGAGAGTTCTTGAACTCCGTCCCATTGTCGCTTCTAATTTTCTTGATCCTTAAGCCGAACTCATTTTGAGCCCTTCTTAAGAATCCCTTTACGGTCTCTTGGGTTTGTGATTTTTCCTGCAAAAAGAATACCCAAGTGAAGCGAGAATAATCATCCACAATTACAAGACAATACTTACTACCGCCGATGCTTATGTAAGCGATCGGGCCGAACAAATCCATGTGAAGGAGCTCCAGTGGCCTGTCGGTAGTCATGATGTTTTTGTGTGGATGATGGATGCCAACTTGCTTCCCGGCTTGGCATGCGCTACAAATCCTGTCTTTCTCAAAATGAACATCGGTTAGTCCCAAAATGTGTTCTCCCTTTAGAAGTTTGTGAAGATTCTTCATTCCAACATGGGCTAGTCGGCGGTGCCAAAGCCAACCCAAGTTAGTCTTAGCAATCAAGCAAGTGTCGAGTTCAGCTCTATCAAAATCTACCAAGTATAGCTGACCCTCTAACACTCCCTTGAATGCTATTGAATCATCACTCCTTCTAAAGACAGTAACACCTGTATCAGTAAAAAGACAGTTGTAGCCCATTTGACATAACTGGGATACGGAAAGCAAATTGTAATCTAAGGAATCTACAAGAAAAACATTAGAAATGGAATGGTCAGGGGATATAGCAATTTTACCCAAACCTTTGACCAAACCTTGGTTTCCATCCCCGAATGTGATAGCTCGTTGGGGATCTTGGTTTTTCTTATATGAGGAGAACATCCTTTTCTCCCCTGTCATGTGGTTAGTGCACCCGCTGTCGAGTATCCAACTTGAGCCCCCGGATGCATAAACCTACAAAACAGATTTAGTTCTTGATTTTAGGTACCCAAACGGTTTTGGGTCCTTTAGCATTAGAAACAAGAACTTTGGGTACCCAAACACAAGTCTTGGAGCCCTTGTGTTTGCCCCCAACAATTTTGGCAACTATCTTGCCGGATTTGTTTGTCAAAACATAAGATGCATCAAAAGTTTTAAATGAAATAGCATGATCATTTGATGCATTTGGAATTTTCTTTCTAGGCAACTTGGCATGGGTTGGTTGCCTAGATCTAGATGTCTCACCCTTATACATAAAAGCATGATTAGGGCCAGAGTGAGACTTCCTAGAATGAGTTTTCCTAATCTTGCTCTCAGGATAGCCGGCAGGGTACAAAATGTAACCCTCGTTATCCTGAGGCATGGGAGCCTTGCCCTTAACAAAGTTAGATAGGTTCTTTGGAGGGGCATTAATTTTGACATTGTCTCCCTTTTGGAAGCCAATGCCATCCTTAATGCCAGGGCGTCTCCCATTATAGAGCATGCTTCTAGCCAATTTAAATTTTTCATTTTCTAAGTCATGCTCTCTAATTTTAGCATTAAGTTGTGCTATGTGATCATTTTGTTTTTTAATTAAGGCTAGGTGATCATGGATAGCATCAACATTAATATCTCTACATCTAGTACAAATGGAAACATGCTCAACATTAGATGTAGAGGGTTTGCAAGATTTAAGTTCAACAACCCTAGCATGTAACATATCATTTTTAGTTCTAAGGTCGGAAATAGTAGCATTGCAAACATCAAAATTCTTAGCCTTAGCAATTAGTTTCTCATTCTCATTTCTAAGGCTAGTGATAGAAACATTCAACTCATCAATCCTAGTAAGCAAATCAACATTATCATTTCTAGGATTAATGCAAACATGAGAATCAACCTTAGCAATTAATTTAACATTTTCATTTCTAAGGTTGGCAATAGTGTCATGGCATGTGCTTAGCTCACTAGATAATTTGTTACATTTTTCTACTTCTAGAGCATAAGCATTTTTAACCTTAACATGTTTCTTGTTTTCCTTGATTAGGAAGTCCTCTTGGGAGTCCAAGAGATCATCCTTTTCATGGATGGCACTAATTAACTCATTTAATTTTTCCTTTTGTTCCATGTTAAGGTTGGCAAAAAGAATACGCAAATTATCCTCCTCATTTTTATCATCATCCTCATCACTAGATGTTTCATATTTAGTGGAGGACCTTGATTTTACCTTCTTTTTGCCGTCCTTGGCCATGAGACACTTGTGGCCGACGTTTGGGAAGAGGAGGCCCTTGGTGACGGCGATGTTGGCGGCGTCCTCGTCGTCGGAGGAGTCGCTTGAGCTTTCGTCGGAGTCCCACTCTCGACAAACATGGGCATCGCCGCCCTTCTTCTTGTAGTACTTCTTCTTTTCTTTCATCTTTCCCTTCTTGTCGTCGCCCCTGTCACTATCACTTGATAATGGACATTTAGCAATAAAGTGACCGGGCTTACCACACTTGTAGCAAACCTTCTTGGAACGGGATTTGTAGTCCTTCCCTTTCCGTTGCTTGAGGATTTGCCGAAAGCTTTTGATGATTAGGGCCATCTCCTCATTGTCGAGCTTGGAGGCGTCAATCGGTTGTCTACTTGGTGTAGACTCCTCCTTCTTCTCCTCCGTCGCCTTGAAGGCCACCGGTTGCGCCTCGGATGTGGAAGGCTCGTCAAGCTCGTTGATCTTCTTGGAGCCCTTAATCATGCATTCAAAGCTTACAAAATTCCCGATAACTTCCTCGGGAGTCATTAGTGGATATCTAGGATTACCACGAATTAATTGTACTTGAGTGGGGTTAAGGAAAATAAGTGCCCTTAAAATGACCTTAACCACTTCGTGGTCATCCCATTTTGTGCTCCCGAGGTTGCGCACTTGGTTCACCAAGGTCTTGAGCCGGTTGTACATGTCTTGTGGCTCCTCCCCTTGGCGAAGACGGAAGCGACCGAGCTCCCCCTCGATCGTTTCCCGCTTGGTGATCTTGGTGAGTTCATCACCCTCGTGCGCCGTCTTGAGTAGGTCCCAAATCTCCTTGGCGTTCTTCAACCCTTGTACTTTGTTGTATTCCTCCTTGCTTAGAGAGGCAAGGAGGATGGTTGCGGCTTGGGAGTTGAAGTGCTCGATTTGGGCTACTTCATCCGTGTCATAGTCCTCATCCCCTACGGATGGTACCTGTACACCATACTCAACAACATCCCATATACTTTTGTGGAGAGAGGTTAGATGAAATCGCATTAAATTACTCCACATGGCATAATCTTCACCATTAAAAGTTGGTGGTTTGCCTAATGGGACGGAAAGTAAAGGTGTATGTTTAGGAATGCGAGGGTAGCGTAGGGGAATCTTACTATACTTCTTACGCTCTTGGCGTTTAGAAGTGACGGACGCCGCGTCGGAGCCGGAGGTGGATGTCGATGAAGTGTCGGTTTCGTAGTAGACCACCTTCCTCATCCTTTTGTGCTTGTCCCCACTCCGATGCGGCTTGTGAGAAGAAGATTTTTCCTTCTTCTCCTTGTGGTGAGAAGAGGAAGATCTTTTCTCCTTCTGCTTGGAGGAGTTCTTCTTCTTCTCCCTTCTCTTGGTGCGGGACTCTTCCGATGAAGTGCTCCCTTGGCTTGTAGTGGGCTTGTTATCGCCGGTCTCCATCTCCCTCTTGGTGTGATCTCCCGACATCACTTCGAGCGGTTAGGCTCTAATGAAGCACCGGGCTCCGATACCAATTGATAGTCGCCTAGAGGGGGGGTGAATAGGGCGAAACTGAAATTTACAAAAATAATCACAACTACAAACGAGGGTTAGCGTTAGAAATATAAACGAGTCCGCGAGAGAGGGCGCAAAACAAATCGCAAGCGAATAAGAGTGTGACACGCGGATTTGTTTTACCGAGGTTCGGTTCTCGCAAACCTACTCCCCGTTGAGGAGGCCACAAAGGCCGGGTCTCTTTCAACCCTTCCCTCTCTCAAACGATCCCACGGATCGAGTGAGCTTTCTCTTCTTCTCAATCAACCGGGAACAAAACTTCCCCGCAAGGGCCACCACACAATTGGTGCCTCTTGCCTTGGTTACAATTGAGTGATGATCACAAGAACAAGTGAGAAAGAAAAGAATGCGATCCAAGCGCAAGAGCTCGAAAGAACACAAGCAAATCACTCTCTCTAGTCACTATGGAGTTGTGTGGAATTTGGAGAGGACTTGATCTATTTGGTGTGTCTAGAATTGAATGCTAGAGCTCTTGTAGTAGTTGAGAAGTGGAAAACTTGGATGGCAATGAATGGGGGGTGGTTGGGGTATTTATAGCCCCAACCACCAAAAGTGACCGTTGCTGGAACCTGTCTGTTCGATGGCGCACCGGACAGTCCGGTGCACACCGGACAGTCCGGTGCCCCTGCCACGTCACCATTGCCGTTGGATTCTGACCGTTGGAGCTTCTGACTTCTGGGCCCTCCTGGGTGTCCGGTGTACACCGGACATGTACTGTTTGATGTCCGGTGCACCGGTATGGGCGATCCTGACGTCTGCGCGCGCTGCGTGCGCATTAAATGCACCGCAGGGAGCCGTTGGCGCCGCAGAGAGCCGTTGCTCGGCTGGCACACCGGACAGTCCGGTGCACACCGGACAGTCCGGTGAATTTTAGCGGAGCGGCTGCCGCGCGAACCCGAGGCTGGCGAGTTCCGAAGACCGCGCTTCCTTGGAGCACCGGACATGTCCGGTGAACACCGGACAGTCCGGTGAATTATAGCGCGCCGGCTTCCGAGATTTCCCGAGGGCGAAGAGTTTGAAGTCGGAGTTCTCTGGGCGCACCGGACACTGTCCGGTGCACACCGGACAGTCCGGTGCCTCCATCCAGAGGTGCCCTCGGTTGCCTCATTGCTCCTTGGTTGAATCCAAAACTTGATCTTTTTATTGGCTAAGTGTGAACTTTTTGCACCTGTATAACTTATTCACTAGAGCAAACTAGTTAGTCCAATATTTGTGTTGGGCAATTCAACCACCAAAATTATTTAGGAACTAGGGGTAAGCCTAATTCCCTTTCAGTTACGCGCCCGCCGAGCTCGCCGGTCAGTTGGGGTTGAGATACGCTGGCGTTAGGGATGACACCGCGGGCCCCAGAAGTCAGAGAGTGGGGCGTGAGAGCGACCGGCCAAGCGCGCGCATGCGTGGGGTAGGGCTGACGCGGTCCAAGTGGGGCCCTTCGTCAGCGCCAGAGCTACGCCCGCGCCTGGCCACGCGGGGCGTGGTGGTGGACCGCCTGGTGGGAATCGGCCCAATAACAGCTTCTTCCCTTTTTCTTTTATATTTTGTTTTTATTTCTCTTTGTTTTGGATTTCAAATTCAACTTGAATTATGTGTTGCCAAATTCTTACTCAGATAAAATACACAAATTCGAATACCATTATGAGAAAGGTTTATTCATTTATATATGTGATCTGTTTTGTTTATAATGCTTTCTTTCCTCCCCTCTTCTCTTGATTACTACTCATTTTCTATTTTCTATTCTATGTTTTCATTTAAAATTTTAAGGTCAAGTTTAAATTATGATTCTTTATTTCAATAAAATGTATCCCACAATTTCATAAGTATAAGATGCCCACTTTCTCGTATAACTATTTTAATATCTTTAATTTATTATGAACAAGGAAAGTTCTACTAAATTCCAAAGGTTTCAAAAATTAAAAAAATATCCTAGATATTCTTATTTCTTTATTTTATCATTTTATGATATATATTTTTTTTTCTCTACCAATTTTAGGTCTTACACCCAGAGTCCCTGGACCCGGCTGTGGGTAGTCCGGACCCCACGCAGAGGGGTCTGGGACCCGACCCGATGGCCCGGGTTGCACTCGCGGGGGTCCTGGACCTTGCTCCGGAGGTCCGGTCCACATGTACAAGGGTCCGGTACTTTTCCCATGGGGTCCAAACCCACTGTTGGCATCTTGGAGTGTATCGTTTTCTCTGGCCACATGACGACTCTGGAGCCATCCACGTGGTGGAATCGGGTGTTGTTTACCACGTGACTAGAGATAGTCGTGTGGGTACCGCGTCTTCATGTTGTAGTAAGGGGTACCCCTGTTTCAGGGTACCGACACACCCCCTCTAAACGCTCTCAGTACCTCTCTGCACTCGACACACAAATAAAATACATTAGATAATACATCAACGAACGGATGTGTCTCCACTTGTCTTGTCTAGAACGCCTTGCCGCCCATAACCATGAACAGGGGCGGACCCAACCCAAATATTGAGTGGGGTCAAATGTGAGTGGGGCCTAAATAAAATGTTGTTAACAAATAAGCCTTTGTAACTACAGTAAATAAGATAAAAAAATCTACTACATTAAGAAAATTGAGTGGAAGCTTGTATCTCCACTCAGCCCAATATCAGTCCGCCCCTAACTATGAACACACGCACAGGAGGGATGACTCAACAATAGCTCTTAGATGACTCGATTGGATTAGGTTCCATTCCACGAGTCTGGATCGCGGTGGCGGCATCACGTCCGTGTGTTCGTGTGTCCACTGTCCACCACCCATTCTCAACGCACAGACGTGGCTGCTGCGATGTATCACGACCGCGAGCTGTTAGTGAAAACGGGTGTTCATAGTCACGAGCGGTGAAACGTTTTGAGCAAGACGAGCAGTGCAGTGGCACATCCGTGCATCCATATATTCCATCCATAATCCGAGTATGGAGAGGTATACACCAAGAAAGGTAGGTTAATCCTTCTACAATCCAGAAAATGAAATAGGAGAAAAAAAACTATTAAAGAGATAAAATATCAAGTAAATCAACGTGTCAATGTTATAGATGTTGTAGATGTTAAATTTACGAAGTCAATTTTTAGTGTCAATTATGCAAAATCATTTATTTTGGATGTCAAAAATACAAAGTTTTCATTCTCAAGAACTTACACTAGCAAGTAAAGTCTTGGTTAGACCTCAAGAACGCATTCGGCTCGCTGGGTAGGCAAGTTTTTTTTAGTACGTATCTCTACTACTACTTAAGTATCTATTGTAGGCGTTCACAGCCACAGCACGTTCTGCCGCTAGCGTACCCTGCCCCGCATTCCGCCCGTGCCCTCCGCCAATCCGCCTCCCCATTCCCCTAATCACGCGCCCCCTGCCCGCCGATCCGCGGCTGCCGCCCCCTTGTCCTGCCGATCCGCGGCTGCCGCCTCCTCCCTCCCCTGATCATGCCCCTCTGTCCCGCCGATCAGCAGTTGTCGCCCCCTGCCCCACATCACGCGCGTCTCGCTTCCCCTAATCACGGCGTCGGCGGTGTCCTCGAACGTCGCGGGGAGGCAGTGCTCGAGCGCCAGGAGGTAGTCCACGGATGCCATACTCAAGCGTATGGAGGGACAGTGCATCGCGTCTAAACCCTTCTCTCCTTCTCATCCCCACCTCCCTCGAGGATCACTCACCACCGCCGCCGGTATCTCATTCGCCCCTCCTCTCCTCCCTTCCTCGAGTGAGACTCTTCCCGTGCCCGGAATCCTTACCCGATCTGTCGTTCTGCAGGCCGCCGCTGCCGCCGTGATGCTGTCCCTCCAACTTCCTTAAACCCTAGCGCCAGCAGCAGGCAACCAGCGCCGACGAGGAGGAGGAGCGCGGAGTAGAGGGGCTCTGGCGACCGCGTCGGAGATGGCGGCGAGCCACGGCGCGGATACGCTCAAGTCCACCTCCATCAACGGGCAACCGTCTGCCTGGGGTCGAGTGCCTCCCACCCATCAAATCCAAGCATCAGGAGGCGCTCACCTTTGATAGCGGCCATCCCTCAACCATCTGTAGCATGTGACGCCCCCGCTGCGAATCTGCCTTTACGACAGTTGCCATCCTCGCATCCCAAACCGTCGATGCCCACCCCTAACACGGTTCCTTCTCCCTGACAGGTGACTCCTCTGAAGGATATAACAAGTGGTATGTGCTCTGCTTTCCATTTTATCCCATTTTTCCATTTTGGCATGTAATAGTGTGGCTATGGGAACATAATTGATGAATCTATATGTTTTACTTTCCATTTCCTAAACATAACTAAGAAGCTTATCCAGGGAAATCATTTTAGCTTTTTGCTGCTCCTTATGTGCTTCAGATTCAGCAAGAGGTACTTTGCAAGTTTTGGAAGACTAATACCTAACTTTTTGGTAACTCGAATGAAACATGCACATACAGATCACCCTGATTACAGGATTAATGGAGAGGAGGTACATGGGGCGGGGTCCTAGAACATACTGTAATGCTCTGATTACATATTGATGAATCTATATGCTCTGATTACAGTGTAATGTATGAGGAGATGGCGGTGAGCTAGGTACTGGAGCGGCGGGGACTAAAGCTCTAGCGGCATGAAGATCTCCTCTGACTTTGTTTAACTTTCAGAAATAAAAAATGGCACATGTGTTTATTCCTTTAGAGGATGTGACCTATGGTGTTATTTTCTACTCTTTTTTTAAGTGCTAAAGTAGTTGCCATCTGTTGAACATTATATATACAAGCTTACTAAATGTGATATATGTTTGTACCTTACTGAATTACTGAATGCATCTTTATTTATTTTTTAATTACTTGGAGCTGTGAATCAACAAGAAATTTTTACTGGTCGACATTTGCTTTGTGTAGGTTACCAGTGTGAACTGTGAATACATTCTACTAATATTTGTGTCGTGCAATTGTGAATTAGTAAGCATATTTAATACTAGAATAGTTACTCTAACCTTGTTCAAAAATAATAGGAAAGTTACGCTTCAGAAGTACCAGCAATCAGTTCATGCCCAAACAATTCTTTGTTGTTGTTTAGGTGGGATCCTTGTGAAGTGTGATGAGATGACCCTAGAGGTAAAATACCATTTAAAGTTATGCTTGGGCCTATATTGATGTCTTTTAATATCATGTTTTAGGGCATCAAACAATTCTTTGTTGCTGTTGACAAAGAGGAGTGGAAGATTGATACGCTTTGTGATCTTTATGATACACTCACCATCACTCAAATATTAATTAGGATTTTGTATTGTATTATCTCTGCCCACTAACATGGTATCTGATGGCTAGCACAACATGGTATATTTTACTTGTGTATCTTTTGTAGTATTAAAGTTGTCTACAATGCACACCCAACAGCTGATGTATTTATCAACTTTGCATCCTTCCGAAGGTTAGCCATTATTTCCATTTTGCTTTTGTGAAAGAGCACATGATCTTGGATAACTAGAAGTTAACTATATTGGAGGATTATCTAAATAGGACTTGATCGAATCTGCTGTGTAGTTTTGTTTACATAGGCCTATACATTTTGTCATACTCATGATTTATTCTGAAAAAAAAACTTTCTCTAGATTTAGATGTATTTGTTTTGTGGAATCAATAATTGTAATTATGGTCAGCAAAAATAGAAGGGCGAAACAGTATCGAACATACCATTCTTCTGTATTTGTTCTGTGGAATCAATAATTGTAATTATATAGAAGGGCCTGCCTCGATGGCGCCATGGCAGAGCGGCGACGGAAGGTCGGCGGCGGCAAGATGGGCATGGCGGTCTTCGGGGTGCGGTGCACCCTGCGGTATGAGATGGACCTGCAGTTCTTCAACGTCCCTGGCAACAGCAAGATGCTGTCCCTACGTAAGTTCCTTCCTAAGCACATCAATCTGGAAGAAGAAAACAAGTTTCCTTCTATAGCATTACGAACCTGAAGGTCGTGTCATGCTTGTTATTCTGCAACCAATAATTCAGCTGCCTCCCCGAAGTAGAGCTAATCAATCTGAACTAGCAATCGGGCACACACAAAGACACCCTAAAACAACGGATGGTTTCTTTAGTGATTGTGAAACAGGTTTTTGGGTAGCATGTAGGGCTGGTAATGGATCACGATCCAAATATTTTTTACAATCTGTTAGGGCCCTAAACTAATTTTAGTTCAAAAATGAATAGAAATAGAGCCCGTTCTTGTAACTTTATAGAAACAACTTTATAGTGATAGTTTTTTTACGTGGTTTGGCTGATTGCAAGACTAATAAGTATCAATTATTTAATACTGAATATTTGTGTTTTGTCTCCTGCAAATAAGTAATTTATGCTTTGACTGTGTTACGGTAGTTAACTAGGCTTTATTCACATATCTCTACTATTCTATATAGTCAAAGCAAGGTGGCAGAAGGACCATTGTTGATATTGGTAAATCATGCGCAAATGGGTGTGCTGAAATGATGGAGAACAATAGGGAACATAAAATTGCTCTTGTTGTTGCTGGATTAGCTGCTGGAATTGCTTCAGGTATTTTAATTAGTTATTTATCGCATTCGTAATATGGACTCAACGAACCGAAAATGAAAGGGATGTATTTCCAGTTTTGTTTCAGCTTGCTAAGATATTGGCCGTTTTTATCGAAAACTTGCACTTCTGTTTAGGAAGTAGAAACATTAAATGTTTTAAGAATAATAAATATTTGCTTAAATTCCTTTTTATAACCTTCATGCTACTGAGTTTCTTCACAGGATGTTTAATTAATTTACTACTTTAAGAAGCAATCCCAGATCCACATCCAATTGTGCCTCCCTGTATTTTGTATGATCTATGGAGATCATGTTGTATCTTCATGGATCCACAGCAACTCAACATGCAGCTAAAAATCAGCTGCATCAGAAATATTAAGCAAATTAGACATGCAAGCCTATCGGCTTATTTCTGGTATAAAAAACCGAGATCCTTAAAAAAGAAGAAAATATTTTACTTTTGCTGCAGACTGCTGGATTGGACCCCGTTGTGTTCTTCCGATGATCAATCAGTCAATCACAAATTCAAACCATACAAATCAAGTATGTTTTTATTTTATATTATGGTGAAATGATACTAGAATTTCATTGACATGTTACACAATTTTTCTCAGCTCAATATCCAGCATGCTTCTGGAAGTGTGTTCAAGGGGTAAAGTGAGGAGAAGATATATTTTGCTCCCACTTACAAGTACTCTTGCAACTCAGATTCTTATGCTGGAGAGACTGCCACATCAAAGAAAAAGAGAACCCCAGCCTGGTATGTACTACAATGTTTGAGATAGTTTCAGAGAGTTCATATCTCATTCTCATATGTTAACACTCGTCAGTGGCTATGAAGTATCCTAGAGTCCACAAACCTCTTTGCAACCCGAAAACCTTGTGTTTCCCCTTTCTGTACCACAAGAACCATCTTTTGAGATGAGTTAAATCAGATTTGGACAGCAAGGTAAGTTGTAAGCATGGGGAAACACAGAAGAGGAATCATTCTCATGTGCAATAAATAAACAAATCAAGATGATTCGCATATTTTGAATTCAGGAATCACACTTCCCAAACCATGAATACATAATATTATTAATGACCAGTTTGTTGCAAATGTTCAGGTGTGATAGAATACTATGGCATGGAGATGGTATTGCACAGTTGTCCTACTTGCGGGGGGAATCTCAATTCTCTGACCATCGTCCTGTTTGTGGGACATTTACTGTTGAGGTTAAAAGGCTAGATGGCCGATCAAAGCGGCGCCCATCAAACACCAACATTAGAATCGGTGCTGAAGAGTTGTTGCCGACAAGGGACAAGCATAACTAAGGTACTTATGTGTCTTCAGTCTTCTTGATACATACAATATAAGCTAAGTTATCTGTTCCTCGAGGAAATTTCCTGTGACCATAGAAATATGATTAAAGATCATATGCTTATTATTATTATGTTGTTATTGTATATCATATAGTCGCGTACAGTTTCGAAAGGAACATTAGTCATTAGTTTATATTGTATACTTGTAAAACTTCCTCACAGGGTTGTTTTGGTTTTCATTTCTACTTCTTTCATTTGTGTAATTTCCAAAGTTCAACAGAGTAGCCAAAACATGTTCGCTTTCTTTGCTGTATTGTACAAAGTTTGTATTTTGACCTTTGTAGGGGTCAAGTTTTGAATTTGTGTAACAGCCTTACTGGAAGGAGTTTAATTGTACAATATACTACCTCCCTCCTTATTTATTTGACGCCAAATAATGTAAAATTGAACTGCAAAACGTCAAATAAAAAAATGGAGGGAGTATCATTTATCCCCTATCTTGATTGTTAAATGGATTAAGTACGGTGAATGGACAAAGAACTGATAATTTATCTCTGTGTACATACGCTTAGTTTCCAAACACTTCTGACTATAAATAAGATTAAGCTATACAATAGTTGTCCTTTATTTATCTACAAAAAAGTTATTATTATTATATATTATTATATTCATGAATGACATTATAGCAATCATGGCTATAGTTAACTTTGAGCTTTGCACACATAGTGTTTCCATCAACAGACTGGTTAGTGTTTGGGTGTAGTCTCTTTATGGTGTGTATATGCTTTGCACAGTCTCTGACTGTGTTTTTGTGATCAGTCATCAGGGACTATGATGAGTGTTTTGTTTTCAGGGTGTGGTCTGCAGATGACAGACAACAGCTCATGGATAGTTTAGTTTTGGTGGTCTTTGTTTGGTGTCCCTGACTGACATGAGTGTTTTTGTTGTAGGTGATCTAGATGGATGAAATTGTCGACAAGGCCATTAGCATCATGCATGTTACCTCAAAGCATCTCATGTATATCCGCAAGGAGAAGCTGCACTCAGGGAAGGCATTGAGTGCAATAAAGGTGAAGGAACTGTGCGAAGCCCTTGAAGCGATTGCTGAAGGTTTGGACCAAGATTCACTCTTGTGCCAGAGTTTGGCATAGTCCTCGATTATAAACTATGTACTATGTTAATGTAATGACATGGTTTGTATGATACAGATCGTAGTGATGTTGTTTGAAGCTGTTTGTATGAACTGTTTCCTACTATCTTATATGAATTATGATGTCTGATGTAGTTTGTATGAACTATGTCATATTATGTTGAATGAAGCTATTGCGTGCCCTTATTCTATGATTTATGTAGGATGCAAAGATTCTTGGGAGTAATTTTTTGAGCGGCCTATTAAGTTACGAGGACAATTCATGTTGATATGTCATCGTTGCAAACATACAACATAGACTTATCAATATCGCTAAAAAGATTAAATTAGTGTATGAGATTAGAGTTGTCGATATATTTGTCTATCATTCAAAATTCTATATTGATTCTTTAAAATTTATGTGATATTATAATGTTTGTTCGGCATCAGTTCATTCTATTTGAGTCGGCGTATTTATAACAACTTTACATATTTATATCGACAATATAATATTAGTGTTATAATGATATTTTGCCACATGGATTTTATATATCATAGTGTTGTTTGTTGTTCTATATCTATGTTTTATACTAATTCTCAATGCACACAGAAGATAATATTTTATCTCTATTTGTCCAGTTGTACCAAAAAGGCGTATATAATCTGCTATTCCTTGGGGAATTTTGTAGGCTTGGTTATCATTTGTGGGGTTTTATTCAATCTATTTATATAAAAATAGTATTTTTTAATGTGATGATACTCTCGAGTGGATTTGTACACATAATATCCATCAAAAGAAGATGTTTGTATAATTTTATATTTGACACTGTTGTCACGAGTACATCTTTTTTAGCTGTTTGTTGAAAAAATGGTGGATGCTAGGGTTCAAACCGTGGTCGTTTGGATCAGAGCACGCATCCTCTACCTCAACAGCTCATGTTTTCTTTCTGTTATATAAAAGATAGATCACCAAATATCTAATTTAAACAAATTGTACTTGTGTGATATATAGATACCGTAGCAACGCACAGGGCAACTAACTAGTAATGTTATATGTAAGTTTCGCTGGATACGTTCGAATTTTTTGTTAGAGCTAGAAAGCGTATTTAGCTCGCTCGGTTGATCGAGATCGTTGGAGTCAATGAAGATGAGGTGGGTCAGTTTGCCAAACCATGGCAAAATAATTGATATTTTGCCACTCGAAACGTTGCCTCCTTACTATAATTACTACTATGACAATGGATTATGGAATCCATAAAATATGGTTCCGATGACAATTTTATAAACATGTTTTTTAATTAACTCCAAAAGAATAGATATATGGTTTTGTAAACGTAAATTTAACTAATATTAGAAGAAAAGTGAATCCAATAGACTATGGTCCCGTTTGGTTTTATTAGTTTAAACTAAACTTTAGTCTAATGACTAAACTTTAGTCCCTACCCTGTTGGTTGTATGGACTAAACAGATCCTATATACATAAAATACAACACATAAAAAATCAAAATACCTTTTTTTGTTTCACGTCAGTATTCTAGGCAAGGGCAATTAGATTAAAAATTGCCCTTTAGTTCCTTTTAGTACCTATGTAAGGGACTAAAGATTAAAATCAATTAGTTCATACTTTAGCCCTTCCGTTTGATAAAATAGAGACTAAACATGACTAAAAACTAGGGACTAAAGATTAGTCCCTCTAACCAAACGAGACCTATATAAACTACTCTTCAAATTTATTGGCTCTCTGTTACTTTATCTTCGCTCTCATTTTTGATAGCCTGCTTCACACTCTATTAACGAGTACGTTGAATTAGCCTACATTTTTTAGTAAAATCTTTAGAGAGTAGTTAAATCAGTAAATTTGGCTAGTCCTTTTAAAATCTATTAGAGTTGATTTTACGGCAAGGTTATCGTACTCCGTATATTCAGATCCCAAATGATTTAATGCTAAATCGCGTCCTCAAAAACCTCTCGTTCCGAAAGCGCACACAACAGAAAACACGCGCGACGGCCAGGTAGAGACAGATCCATCTCTCACCTCGCCCCACCTCCCTCGCCGATCGGGGTCCCCCGCGCCCAGATCGCTTCTTCGCTTCGGCGGAGGTGGCCGAGGGGGAGGAGGAGCTCCCGGATCCGCCCCGCCGTCGTCGGCTGTAAGTGCTTCTCACCCCTCTTGATCTCTCTGCGAGTTCTGGGTTTTGCGTCGTGAAGGTGCTGTTGGAGCCTTGGAAGTGGTTAATCCAGAGTATCTCTGATCCCCGATCTGTGTTGTGGGGTGTATGGCTCTGGCGTCTAACAAAGGACATGTTTTATTGTGGTGTGCAGGGTCGTGGCGCGATCCGCGGGAGAGCAGCAATGACGGCGGAGGGGACGGCGTGCAACGGCGCCGGCGAGGCGCTGAAGGCGGAATTCGCGCCGGAGAAGGTGGTGTCCGTGTCCCTGGAGGAGAAGCCGGTCGGGGAGCGCGAGGGCGAGGACGTCGGCGGGCCGTTCATGATCGTGAACGGCGGCGATTCCGACGGGCACTCCGAGCCTGGCTCAGATCTGGGCAAGGCGCCCGACGAGGACCCTCCATCCGAGGAGGACGACGTGCCCACCTTCAATGCAGCTCCGGACGCGGCCGTGGCCGGAGATCACGGGACCGCCGAAGGGCAAGTTGGTGCTCAGGGACCGGACGGGGGTGATCGTGCTTCCGACGGGTCTGAGGGTGGCGCGGATGAGAGCAGAGGTGACCCAAGTTCCGATTGTGTTGCCGAAGTGGCGCAGCAGGAGGCTGTTGGTGAAGAGGACAGTGGGGAAGCTGCTCTGGCGTCCCGTGAATGCGAACCTACCATCACCAGTGCTGACTCTGAGGCACACTATATGGTTTCTGAGGTTGAAGACAAGGAGGGCACAGTGGACGGTAGTGCTGTTGTTGATGCCGTTGAAGTGGTGGTGCATCAGGAAGCTAGTACAGAGCAGGATGGAGATGCTGCTATGATGTCCTCTGGCCATGATGATGCCCTAACGTCTCCCAAGTCTTGTTCTGCTGCCATGGAGTCCGAGGTTATTAGAGAGGATAGCAAAGAACAGAGTATCACTGATGGTGTGGAGCCACAGCAGCAGGGTACAGTTGGGGCAAGTGCTTTGGTGGAGAATGAGCATCTTTGTGCCGACATGACGGCTGATTCATTTGTAGCTTCTACTGAGCCTGACAGTCAAGAGGATACTGCTGTGGAGTCCTGCAGGCACGATGATCTGCTAACTTTTACTAAGTCTGGTTCTGCTGACATTGAGTCTGAGGTTTATGGAGAGGATAGCGAACAAAAAGAGAGCAACACTGTTGTTGTGGAGATCGTGGTGCAGGGCGTAGGTAGGGAAGATGTGCTGATGGCAAATGGGCATCTTTGTGCCGACACCCAAGCTGGTTCTTCTGAAGCTACTACTGAGCCTGAGAATCATGCTAATGACAGCAAACTGACTGATGTTGCAGAATCAGTGGCGGGGGATGCCGGCAGTGGAGAACAGGATACAATGGATTCGTCACAAACCAATGGGCATATTTATGTTGCCTTGAGTGCTGATTCTTGTATAGTTCCTTCTGAGTCCAAGGCCCATTCCTTTGAGACAGATGGGCAACGAACTGATCAGCTACAGGAGGAAGCTCCAAAACTTGAAGCTGAAATATTGGAGGGAGTGCTAAAACCAACTGAAAGGAACTGTGCAGGTAGTGTTGAGAAACTCTTAGGAGAGGAAGTTGGCGCAGATGGGCATGCAAGCATAGGAGATACAGCTGATGCTTCTGGAGAGCAAGAAGCCAAGCCTATGCAGGTAGTAGGTGAAGCCACTTGCGGTATTCTCGAATTTGAAGAAGTGGATAAGGATGGTGAGGAGGGTTTGTGTGATGACTACACGTTTGGTGTTGTTTCTTCTAATGAGGAAACAGAGCTTCCTATGAAGGAAAAAATAGATGAAGCTGTCCCCAGTGTTAATGTTGGTGGGTCAGAGGAAGCAACTGACAATACAAGCCAAGATACCAAGGCAGTTGATTTAATTGATGAAATCACAGCAGAGTCAAACTTTAAAGCTGAAAATATGGTTGAAGTGAAAAGTGCAGCTCGTGAAGTTGACGAAACAGAGGTAAAAGATCTTGCTTTTGCTGATGAGGCTAATGTAGCTCCTTTACACCTTCAATATGACTGTGAATCTGTTATGGAAACTATAGAGCATGAGAAGGTAGAATTACCAGGTGGTTGTCAAGCTCATGAAATTGAGAATTCTTCAGAACTAGAACCGAAGAAAGAGTTTGAGATGGAAGTTGATGGTGCTGTTCCATTGCAAGGAGCTGCAGCTTCTGTGGCCTCTGTTTTCCACCATGAGCCAAGGTCCATTGGTTTGTCTGAGAATGATAGCGGTAACCATTCTAGCCCAACTACTGCGTTGGAATCCTGTGATCATGTGCAAACTGAAGAGAGCATATCCCAAGAAATTTCCATGACCACTATTGAGCAACCTATAGCTATTGATCAAGTTGAACCTGTCAACCTGAATGTAGATGAACTTGTAGTTGATGATGATCAACCTGGTTTTGGTCCTGAATCTGCTAGGTTGGATAAACCTGGATGTATTTCCAAAAATGATGATTCAAATGAGATCGTTGAAGATAGCAAATCACTCGAAAATCAGTTAGAAATTTGCAATGCATCTACTATGTCTGATGAGTGTTCCTCCAGAAATGCAAATGAAGATCACTCTCCAATTAATATGTCTGCTGAGTGTTCCTCCAGAACTGCAAATGAAGATTTCTCTCCAATTAATGAGGCTTCTCATCTAGCTGAGGAGTCTTGCCTTTCAGACAAGTCATGCAATGCTATCAGTCATGAAAATGGAAATGGGCCTGCTAAATCTTCCGAGGAGCCTGACAAGTCATGCAATGCTATCATTTGTGAAAATGAAAATGAGCCTGCTAAATCTTCTAATGTGGTTGAAACCAAATGCGTGGAAGGTATGCAGCCATTATTTTCTGGGTATCCATATTATTTCTTTAAATGTATTATCCTCCTTAAATGCTAATTATAACCGGCATGGGAGTTAAATGGTCACTTTCATAATTCTTGAGCAGCATTAGTGCCTTCGACTGTTGGCACGGTTGTCACGGCAGAACAGAAGGACAATGGACACCGTGCTTCTGGTGAGTGGCATGGAGATAATGTGCAAGTCATTGGACAACAACAGAAGATCTACATAATTAAAGTTCCAAAGTTTGCCGGTGATGATCTCTGGAATAAGATCCAGGCTGCGCAGGCTCACTTAGACCACCTGACCCAGGAAAGAGATGCGATTAACCGTCGTAGGCAAAAGCAAAAGGTAATAATAACCTTCCAAATGTATTTTTTTTTTGAACCAAACCTTTAAGTGACCATATTTCTTTTTCTTTGCTTATTTTTCTGAACAAAAAAATATTGCAGGCTGTATGTGATCAATACAGGGAGAAGCTTGAGGCAGCACGTAGAGAAGAGTGGGAAGCTAGGACTGCACTTGGAGATAAGAAGAATGATTTAAATAATGTACGTTCGGTACTAGGGAAATTGCACCAAGCAAATTCAGTTGAAGAACTTGATGAGCTGGTAAGAATTATGCAATGTTGTACCTACTTTGCTCCCTTCACCTTAAATTGCACTGTTCTTTAAATCTTATTTCTTTTCTTTTTCTTGATGTCTTAGATTGCGAAGAAAGAGAGGACTATGCAACATGAGACCATTTCTTTGAAAGAAGAAAAGCTTTTCATTAAAGAGATTAATGAATTAAAAGCCCAACGGAAGCAGCTATCCACCACTATGGGCTCAAAGGCTGAAATCAATGAGGCATTTGACCAAAAAGATCACATTCATGAAAGGCATAAGGTATTGAAAGCAAAAAATTCTAATTGTGCTCTTAATACCATTTCATCCTTTATATATTGACTGGTTTTTCTTTATCATGTCTAGGTGTTAAAGAAGGATTCTGATGTTTTATTGACCAACCTGAAATTCCTAGAGGAAAACACAAGAAAGATTCAAAAGTCTTTCGAAGATGAAAGAACAGCTCTCAGAAAATTAACAGAGGAACACCGAGCAGCTAATGAAATACGTCAAAAGGCCTACATTGAATGGACTGAGCTTAGATCAGAGCCCTCCAAGAAGGTACAGATCTTTAGTTGTTGTTCTTGTTCATTTGGTTCAAGGAGCGGTTTATTGAATATTCAGTATATTTCATTTTACACCATTCACAAATTTGAACAGTATCACGTGGTTAAATTTTCAGAAGTGTGTGTTTCCCTTCTTTCATACATGGCCCCTGTATGAGAGATTTGGGGTTGTATGGGGCCTTCTTTCTCTCTTCGATCAATGAAACACAGCTCTCCTGCGCTTTCCAAAAATATTTTCAGAAATATAAAGTACTGGATATAATGGTGTATTGGATACATGATTAGTTGAGAAGATTCCTGGTTACATGGAAAGAAAGGTTAACTGATGGGTTAGGAATAACATTACACTTCAAGTTTCATCAAGTCATCACTATCAGTGATGTGGTCCTCATTAATGTCACTTGTTATGTGCCTGTGCTCATGTTATCAGAATCTTATTACTGATTACCAATGACGAGCATTTTGTATGTGATATGCTGCTCCTGCTTCCTGGAGGCAGGGGTGTTTTCACCTGCCAGCAAAAAAGTAGTGTCATCACTTACACAGTCAAATTTCTTGTAGGGAAGCATGTGATCTGTAGTGTTTAAAATTTGCTCATTAGTTCTCTAAAAGCTGAACAAGTTCCTTCGCATTTGTTTTGGATTGCAGAATGAATACTTCTTCAGGTACAGGGATGACCGGAATGCAGCAGAAATTTTCAGAGCTAATGGTGATATAAATGGACTTAAATCACACTGTAATAGTCAGGTAAATCGCACAGCCTGTCTTCAATATGTCTGCAGTTAATATATCATTTTTTAGTCTGGTTTGGCTTCTGTTGATTGAGCTGGTGTGACATTCCATATGTTTTTTGCTTATTAAGGAACGATGCAAGTTTGTACCATTCATGTTTGCTAGTCCTTCTACGCATTATATATTTATATGTATCCCAGTACTATAGCTAAGCATTGTATTCGTAGTCCCATCCTTGACCCTTCTAATAACTGCCAGCATTGTGGAGACTCCTACTTTTTTTCATTTGATTGTTATTAAACTCCAACCCTCCCTAGTACAATGCTGTTTTGTCTCAACATTTTGTGATGTGCCAATATTTGTTTTATCCTCTCTTAGATTGAGCGAGTCATGGAAATGTGGAACAAAAACGAGGAATTCCGCAAGCAGTATGTTGAGTCAAACAAGGTTAGCACACTAAAGAGATTAGGGACCCATGATGGACGGAAACTTGGCCCTGATGAGGACCCTCCAGTCATTCCAAGCAGAAGACCAAGCAGCATCTATCCATTGTCTGCCTCAAGCCCGGGAGTGGCCACTCTAGCTTCAATACCAGCATCTGTGTTGGCTGCTCCAGCTGCAGTCTCTGCCAAAGAGGACTCCTTTCCTGTTTTGGAAGCCCCCCAGACCAGCAAGCGCACCAAGTCAAAAGCATCTGATATCTGTGCCCAGACCGAGAACAACTCTGTTATAGTATCGGAGGCAGACGCTTTGGAACAGACTTTGAAAGAAAAGGCTCGTCTATTGGAGGAACAATTGGAGTTAGCTAGGAAGGCAGAGGAGTTGGCACGGAAGGAGGAGGAATTAAGCAAAGAGAGGGCTGCCGCTGAGAAGGAGCGGCTTAGGATGGAGCAGAAGGCTAAGGCCAAGGAGGCCGAGGAGAGGAAGAGGCGGAAAGCCGAGAAGGACAAGGAGAAAGCCGAGTTCAAAGCGCGCAAGGAAGCTGAGGAGAGGGAGAAGGTAAACGATATGTTCTACGTGTTCTCTGCTTTGAAATTCGAGTTACATTACTATAAACCATGCACTCGGCAACAGGTCCCCAATTCTAATTCTGACCCCTGATCAAAACATCTGCAGAAGAAAGCCAAGAAAGAGAAAAGGAGAGGCACGGCGCCAGCAGATTCTAGCCTCACTGGTGACGGGCACGCCGCGGCCTTGGCTACAGCAGACACTGACAGCAACGCATCGGACAACCCGAGGGAAGCTGAGGCTCCTCAACCGGCGGCGGCTCCCAAGAGGCTGTCTAGGCCAGCAGCGGCAATCAAGCAGCTGAACAGGGTGCAGCCCATGCCGGCGCCGCTACGTAACAGGGGCAGGAGGAGACTGCGGCAGTACATCCTGATCGCGGCGGCCGTGCTATCGGGGCTTGCGTTGTTCGTGGCAGGCAACTACATTCCCAGGCTCAAGTCGGTTCACTCCTAAGTTTATCTGTAGGAGAAGGGGTGCTAGTCTGTCGCGGTGAACCTGGGTGTGGTTCGTATTATTTCGATTATTCTCCGGTTGGTTTGTACTATTTATTTTTTTTACCTCATATAGGTTGGTTGTGAAAGATGGGGGGTGCATTGTGTTAAAAGTTATTTTACAGGATGGTGGTGAAATATTCGTTAGAACATGGATAATAATTAGTACTATAGATTCTTTCTTGTAGTAGCCTTAAGAGTATATGATATGATGTTTACTCCTATGTCGTTCGCTCTGCCTTAAATATCTACATAAATACAGACATACAGTGGAATAAATAGACACAAACACTGTATGATAAACTTGAATAAATATCTGATCGCTTTTGCTCAACATCCGAATTAAGCTTAGATTCTCCTGCTTCTGCCAATGTTCTCAACGAAGGCCTCCCCGATGCCCTGGATGAGGCCGCCGATGACCCCGAACAGCGCGTTGACGGTGACCCTGGCGGCGGTGCCCAGCGCGCTCCTCTTCTCCGGCGGCACGACGCCGTGCACGTAGAGCCCGTTCACCACGTCCTTGGCGCACCTGGCGTGGAGGTAGTAGCCGCAGGGCAGGCACTGGTACGCGTGCTGCCCCGCGCGCCTCGTCCGCCTGGCACACGAAGCTCGTCTGCTCCGCGCCGTCCCGCGCCAGGAGCAGCAGCGGGTGCTCGTGCACGGCCGGGAGCTCCATCCGCCGCGCAGCACGGGTGCATGTCGAAGCTGCACGACGCGCACCGGAACGAGAAGCCCCTCACGGGCTTGCCGCACACGTCGCACCTGCAGCGGAGGAAGCCGCCCGACGCCGGCTTCACGAAGAAGAGGAGGTGCGGGTGCTTGGGGTGGAACGGGTGCTCGTGCAGCGACGGCGGCGCCAGCGCGCAGAACTCGTGCAGCTGGATTGGAAGCCGCAGGCCTGGCACATGAACCGCTTCCCGGCGTCGTACTCCTTGCACCCCATGCACATGAACAGGTGCGGGAAGTCGAACCGGGCCAGCCGGTGCTCCGGGTGGCTGAAATGCACCATCTCGGCCTCAGCCTCCGGCCCGTCCACGACGCGCTCTCTCGTCTCCGGTGCATCGTCTTCGGACGACGACGATGGCAGCCGGTGGCCGCTGAGCTCCCTTGAGCTCATAGACACGCACCTGCTGTTCACGCTGTTGCTTTTACCTCTACCACTGCCATTTGCCAAGGCCAGGATTTTGGTAAGTTGTATACGGCACGGATAATCAGGAAGGTCTCCTCTCGGCGCCCGGTTTTAACGTTTGCACAGGCATTGCTGCTCTGGTCTGTAGCACTGGACGCTGCAGCATTTTCACACCGTGAGGTAAAGCTAGTTTGTGATGCTTGTGTCACGAACAAGTCTGGTCTCTTCTGTGAAAGTTACAGCATCAAGAAATCTCCATTCCCTTTACAGCTTCCAATTCTGACAGATATAGAACCCATGGCAACCTTAAAAAAATACTCTCTCCGTTCTTTTTTATTTGTCGTGTTTTAGTTCAAAAATGAACTAGTCGACGACAAATATTCAAGAATTGAGGTAGTACTACTTTAAGAAACATACCTATTTCATAATGTGAAAATGGTCATATATATATATATATATATATATATATATATATATATATATATATATATATATATATATATATATATATATATAAAGAAGCTCACATAGTCACATGTTACTACTTTTTCAGGCTTCCTGCATTACAGATAACGGTCGCCTTGAAATCTGAAAGAAAACGTTCAGTTTTATATGGGCCTGTCGTTGTCAATGAAACCACGACTCAATGAAGTTTACTCTAGCATGGAGCTAAAATTTATTGGCAGCCAGTAGATTATCAAACTTGGGTATCATTTGATTCACATATTTATAACGTATTGGATAACAGTTAACAACATTAAGTCCAACCGTAATCAGATACCACACTAGAAACTGATACCGACTTATTTAAACTTATTACCGCTACACTTGAAAGTGAATTATTGTCATTTACGTTACATTTCGTGAACCAAACACCACATTGATTCTATCCAATAGAGCCTTATGAGTTATGATCCAAGAGGTGTTTATGGTACAATCTATATATAAGCTTTTAGTCAACCAAATAGTAAGGAAATTATCTTGTGCAATCACTTATAGAATCATTTTGACAAAAGATAATTTCCTAAAGAGAGATTGGAGAGGTGATGGAAATTATTTTTTAACAATAAAAAACTATCCGACATTTGATGATTCATGAATCGAAACACGTAACTATACGCACACAGCGTGGCATGATCGAGACACGTAAGTAGAGCCATCAGGCGATCTTTTCAGCTACCTCTACCTCGGAACATTCATGATTCATGAATCGAGCGAATTGTGGCCGTTTCCAATCCTTCATGTCTTAGTAGTTAGAAATTCAACTACACTATCTTCTGGGAAGGAAATGCCGCGGCGAGAGCATCGACAACTCCATGGAAGCTGCTGAACCTGGTGCTCACGATGTCCACCTCGACGCCGAGGCTCCTCGCGCCACCGGCGGTGACCGGCCCGTGCGCGGCCACGACCATGCCGGGCCAACGCGCCGTCAGCCGCGCCCAGGTCCACCCCACGGCTTCCAGCCCCTTGAGCAGCCCTTCCACCTCGGCCGTGCTTGTGAACACGACGGCGTCGAGCGGCGCAGCGTCCGGATCCACCAGCGCCTCCGCGCAGCGCGGCCCGGCCCAGCACGTGGTGTACGCCGGCGCGCGCACGGCTACCCACCCGGCCGCCTCGAGCCCCGCGAGAAAGTCCGGCACGACGGGGGGCTCGCGGAGGCCGACGACGTCAGGGACGGGGCAGAGCACGCGGCGGCCGGACCCGCGGCCCAGCGCCTCCACGAGACCGGCCGGGGTGGGCACGTCGGGTACGAGGACGGATACCCTCGTGCCGGCGTCGCCGCAGAGGCGCGAGAGGAACGCGTGGTCGAGGAGGTCCGCGTCGCTGCCCAGCGCCGCGACGGTGAAGGGGAGCGCGGAGGCGTCGGAGAGGGGGCGGTGGGAGGACGAGAGGGCGCGGGCGAAGGCGGAGATGCCGGAGCGGGAGGTGAACGCGAGCGCGGCGAAGGGATCTAGGGCGCCGGGGAGGAGGTAGGGCCGGAGGCGGTCGGGGTCGTGAGGGTGGACGGCGATGGTGGGCACGGCGACCGGATGCGCGCCGCGCTGCCGCAGGAGCGCGCCCAAGCGGCCCCCGTAGGCGCCGCCGCCGCCCGTCTGCGGCGTCGTGAACGCCACTCGGCGACCGGCGAGCGACGGGGTCTCGGGAAGCGGCTGCGCCATTTCCGTCCCCACGGCACGGAATGCAGAGAAGATTATCCACTTTCCACTGCTTTCGCAGGAAGACTGAAGCGATGAACTGTTCGTTTACGGTTTACGCCGTTCAGGTGACTGGCAGAGACGAGAATTCAGAAGTGGCGAACGTGGTGGACAATTAGCCAATGATTTCAGATCTGTAGGCTAATTACATCCAGTAGGTCTTAGGTCACGTTTGGTTCATGGCTCATTTTTAGAATCTCATTCCAGATTTTTATTGTTTGACAAACAACTCTCGCTTATGAATTAATTTTCAGCTTTCACCCTATATTGAGATAGACCTCTCCCTCGATTAACCTCTCCTCCCCTTCAACAACCGCGAGATCTCCAGCTAGCGCTCTCTCCACCCAAAATTGCGTCCGCATTCCTCAGATCCAGATTCGAGCCCCAGCCCCGCTTCGAGACCCAGCCAGCTCTCCAGCAAGCTTCCGGCGGGGGGGCTCGACGAGAGGGAAGATGAAGCGGAAGACGCGGAACAAGATCATCGTGTGGGCGCTGGCCCTGGCTGCCGCGGCGATTCTGGTGGGCGGCACGATCGCGCTGGTGCTCACGGCGGGGACGTGGAAGGCCAAGATAAAGAAGTCGCAGGAGAAGGTCTGCAACAAGGGGTGGGAGTGCTCGGGGAGCAAGTACTGCTGCAACGACACCATCACCGACTTCTTCAAGGTGTACCAGTTCGAGAACCTCTTCGCCAAGCGCAACTCCCCCGTGGCGCACGCCGTCGGCTTCTGGGACTACCAGGCCTTCATCACCGCCGCGGCCCTCTTCGAGCCCCAGGGCTTCTGCACCACCGGCGGCAAGCAGATGCAGATGATGGAGCTCTGCGCGTTCCTCGGCCACGTCGGCGCCAAGACTTCGTGTGAAGACCCTTGCTTCGGCTTCGGTTCTGTTGTTGGGCTGCCGGAGGAACCGATTGACTGACTAGCCGCGGCTACGGAATGGCAGGTGGGTACGGCGTGGCCACCGGCGGGCCGACGGCGTGGGGGCTGTGCTACAATCACGAGATGAGCCCCGACCAGACCTACTGTGACAAGACCTACACCCAGTACCCCTGCGTTGAGGGCGCCGAGTACTACGGCCGCGGCGCGATACCTGTCTACTGGTAACGCTCGCCCCCGCCACCAATGCTTTCCAGTTCACCATCTCGATTTCTCTCTTTTTTTCCCCAATTGCTGAATCAATTTGAAGTTGGAGAGGCAGTGCAAATTAGCAATCAAGCTCTGAATTTCCAGCCAAATTGATGGGGCTGGTTACTCCTTTCAGGAACTACAACTACGGCGCCGCGGGCGACGGGATCAAGGCGGACCTGCTCCACCACCCAGAGTACCTAGAGCAGAACGCGACGCTGGCATTCATGGCGGCAATGTGGCGGTGGATGACGCCGATCAAGAAGACCCAGCCGTCAGCGCACGACGCGTTTGTGGGCAACTGGAAACCCACCAAGAACGACACGCTCAGCAAACGCCTGCCTGGGTTCGGTGCCACCATGAACATTCTGTATGGCGAATCCATCTGTGGCAGGGGATACGTCGACGCCATGAACAATATAATCTCTCACTACCAGTATTACCTTGACCTCATGGGCGTCGGCCGTGAGCACTCTGGCGACAACCGTGACTGTGCTGAGCAGGCCCCGTTCAACCCCTCAAGCCCAACGGATGACCAGAAGCAACAGCAATCAGGAAGCTAAAGCAGACCCATCGCGCCATGGTCGTGTGTTGTACACATGTTCTTGCCGTTGCCATTGATCAAGCTTCCCGAGCTAAACTGAGCTACTGGTTCGGATTCATCGGTTTCTTTGAATACACATGTTTAAAGATGACTGTTTCAAGAAAAATAGAGAGAGTAGGTTTGATACCTATGTCAACCAATCAGTTTACAATTTTTCTACAAGACATAGCTCACATTAACTACTCTTTCACAGCTCACGACAGATTTTTCACGACAGATCTTTCACAGCTCACACTTCCACAGCTCACAGCTAAACCATAGATAGCTTTTTCACAGCTCACAGGAACTCTACTCTTCTGCAGCTCATAGCTAAACCAACCAGGCTTTGCACCTTGTGTTCTACCAAACAGCTCCTAAAAGAGACAAGGACCACAATATCAAATAAAAACGTGCTCAGAGAATTACCCTAGCAATACCACAGTAGTATTGGTATATACCTTGAGACATTTCACAACCTTTGCTACTGCCTGCTGGCCGGTCTAACAAAGAACAGGAGATTAAAATCCAAGATGCACCAGAACTATGCCGCTATGACAATAATTCTCCGTCGTACACAAAGATCATCTTACATATAAGCAGGTTCCTAGCTAAGCACAAGCAAATAAACATACTTATCCAAACAAGTTCCGTGGGACTCTGGGACTCTAAACTCTCGTACAAACATTTCGTTAAGTTGCTGCCCCAGAGTGTCGGATTTTGGGTCAGCCAGCTTCTGTGGTGTAATACTACAAATATGGCTTGTGTGACCTCGCAAAACAGAGAAACTGGCTCGAAAGGGAAATTAGAAACAAGCAGAGGGCCAATAAAACCATGATAGGGGGGCAGTTGGCATCACGATACTGCTAACTTTTACTTATCAGGTAGACGTCTCCCCGTTCTAAGCATCCTCCAGCTTTGGTTCAAGTTCATCAGAGAGATGGTTTGGCTCTACTGACAAAGAGCTTCCTGCTTTTCTCTTCCGGGCTAGCATGACTTCTTCTGATGTAGGTGCCGCATCGGTGAGAGAAGCTTCTTCACTGGCATCGCCCTCGTGTTTTGTAGCGACTGCCCAGGCTATGGGTTTCACTGAAACAAAATGTTGAAATGTGGAATCAGAAAAGTATAGTGATTCTAGCGGTGTACATGCTACAGCAAACATCAACACGACATAGATAATTAAGGATTTAAGGTTCTTACTAAAATGCAGAAGAGAACTTGTTGCACAAGCTAACACCTAACAGCAAGTAACCATTGTTAGAGTGCCCATTTAGGGTTTTGGGGTTAGCCCTTGTAATTACTGTCACACCCTTGTGTAATGGGCCAGATCCAACATCTCTCTCTCTCTCTCTCTCTCTCTCTCTATATATATATATATATATATATATATATATATATATATATATATATATATATATATATATATATCGGTCCCAACCCTAGTTAGGGTTTCCATTCTCCAACTTGGTACCAGAGGCAACTTCCTCTTCCCCACCATCTCCCTCTCCCACCGATTAGGTGGTCGACTCCGGAGCCTCCTTCCACACTACTCCCACCGCTAGCTCGTTATTCCACTCCCATCCACCACACCCCTCACATCCTCCCTCCATCGTTGTGGGCAACGGTTCCACCCTCCCGGTCACCTCAGTAGGTGCATCAGTTCTTCTAGGACCGTTCTGTCTTAACGACGTCCTTGTTGCTCCCGGTCTGACTCATCCCCTTCTCTCAGTCCGTCGCTTCACTAGTGACAACCACTATTCTATGGAGTTCGATCCCTAGGGGCTCATCATACGCCACCTTCCCACGTGTGTTGTGCTCGCTCACTGTGACAGCTTCGGCCCCCTCTACTCTCTTCACTTGCCCTCCACTTCCCCCACCAGCGTAGCCCATCACATGCTCTTGCTACTACCACCACCTCCGCCATTTGGCATCGTCACCTCGGGCACCCTAGACCTGACGTGATGTCCCACCTTTCCAGCCGCTCAGACATCTCCTATACCCGGGGTTCCTCTGAGTGCCTTTGTCATGCTTGTCAGCTCAGCCGTCACTTTCGTCTTCCTTTTTCCTCTGCTGCTTAGGCCTTTGATCTTGTCCATTGTGATCTACGGACTTCTCCTGTCCTCAGCCTTTTTCTCGAAAGAGGAGAGCTACGCATCATATATATGAAGAAAGAGGTCTAAAATAGACCAATACAAAAAACAAAAAACTGGAAAACAGTGGCCAAGACCAGCTCATGGCAGCCGAAAGCAACAAAACATAAAAACATCCAACATTATAGCTAGGAGAGACTAAATCCCCGGTATAGGAGCCATAAGAAAGGCCAAACTCTTGGCCCCGGCTAGCTCCCAAAGCTCCTATTCTTCTCCGGCCCTTCTGATAGCTACATCCAGGTTTGGGGAAAGGCCATCAAACACACAACTGTTTATGTGGTTCCAAATAATCCAAAGCCCCATAATAATTAAGGAGTTAAAACCTTTCTTGGCAATTCCATGCAACTGATCGCTGCAGCTTTTCCACCACTGCATGGTGTTTCCCTCTCCCATTAGAGGAGTGAGACCCTCCAGATTAACTTGTCCAAGCAGCCTATACCAAAAAACTCCTAGCGAAAACACAGCCTACAAGCAAGTGGTCTATGGTTGGTTTCTGGCTCTTGGTCACACAACGGGGAACAATCAGGATGGTTGAGCCCTCTCTTTTGTAACCTATCTGTTGTCCAACATCTCCTCAAAGTTGTTAACCATAGAAAGAATTTGCATTTAAGGGGTGCCCAGGAAAGCCAAATTCTATCCCAATGTTCAAAATAGGTGGAACCAATAAAGAGGCCTTTGTAAGCAGCTTTGGACGAATACTTTCCATCAGGTGCAATACTAAAGATGTGTTTGTCATCACATCACACTCCGGAAGAAGATTAATTGTAATCAAACTTTCTGAAAGGTCAAGGAAATCAGCCAGAACCCCAACTGTTAACGCACCTTTGATATCACTTATCCATTAATTGTCTGTTAATGCTCTTGAATAGTTCTGCTTTTCTTAATATGATTAGGGACAGCTGCTAACAAATTGGGACCAAGGTCTTGAATTCTTTTTCCTTGAAGCCAAAGGTCTTGCCAGAATAAGGTAGATGAACCATTCCCAATTTCAGTCTGTACCACACAAGAGAAGCAAGACTTCACCTTCTCCGGTACCTTCATAGGCAGGAAGGCCCAAGGCTTATCAAGGTCTGTTTTGGCCAGCCATAGCAACCTTATCCTTAGGGCCCAACTGAGCTCTTTAAGGCTGAAAACCCCCAGTCCTCCCAATTCAATAGGTCTACACACTCTTCCCCATGCCACTAAGCAGTGCCCTCCATTGATATTTCTCCTTCCTTGCCAGCGGAACCCTTTTCTAATCTTGTCCATGGCCTTGTATGTTCCCAAAGACAAATCCACAGCCATGGCGAGATGGATGAGCCTTCCTGTCATCACAAATTGGACATGAACTTTTCTCCCAGCCCTTGCCATAAACTAAGCTTTCCACCCAGGCAATTGATCAGCAACCTTGTCAATGATTTGCTGCACTTGACCTCTGGATAGCCTCTTTAAGGACAGAGGTAAACCAATATAGGTACAGGGAAAGGATGAGATTTCACAAGGTAGGTGTTGTTGAAGGGCTACCACTTCTTCACTACATCTGATAGGATATATTCTGCTTTTCTGGACGTTAGTAACCAGCCCAGATGCTTCCCCAAACAGTTTCAAAATGCTCATTACAATCTGAATATCAAACTCTTTTGGTTGTAAAAACAAAACCACATCATCTGCATAAAGGGATATTCTATGGTGTAATTGTCTAGAGGACAGTGGCTGCAGCAGCCCTTCCTCCTCAGCCTTGGCCACTAAAAATCCCAGCACATCCATCACTAAAATAAAAAGCATGGGTGACAGTGGATCGTTTTGTCTCAAACCCCTTCTTATATGGATAACTCCCCCTAGACTTCCATTTAAGAGAATTTGAGTGGAAGATGTTGCCAAGAGGCCACTTAAAATATCTCTCTAGATATGCCCAAATCCTAGCTTCTGGAGAACTTCCAGAAGTAAAGGCCAAGAAATAGAGTCGAAGGCCTTAGTAATGTCGAGTTTCAGCATTATCCTTGGCCCTCGGTGCTGATGAAGCAATCTGGCAGTTTGTTGCACAAGCATAAAGTTATCTTGAATGAATCGACCTTGAATGAATGCACTTTGTTGAGGTGAGACCATATGCTGCAACTTTGGGGCTAATTTGTTTGCAAGAACTTTTGTGACTAGCTTGGCCATACTGTAACTAAAGTGATGGGCCTGAAATCCTTGACCTCATCAGCTCCCTCCTTAGGAATAAGGGTTATCAAGGCTGTATTCAATTTATTAAAGTGAGCAAACTTCCTGCTCCAATTGCAAAGAACACTGCCATAACATCATCTTTATGATCAGCCAACACGGCTTGTAAAATCTACCTGTGAATCCATCAGGGCCAGGCGCCCTATCTGATGGTAACTGCTTAATGGAATCCCAGACCTCTTTGTCAGTAAACTGTGAATCTAGCTCCTCCAAATCATGAGAATTGAGAAGGCAACCCTAGGTAGTCCAAAACCACAGTTTTTTATCTGTCCACCCTGCTGCCCAGAAGTTTGTTGTAGAAGTCATCCACTAGGTTGGCATTCTCCCCATGGTCAGTACATATGTTACTGCCAGAAAGCAGCCTGGCAATAAAATTCTTTCTTTTTCTATATCTAGCATGCATATGGAAGAGTTTAGTATTGGCATCCCCATCCTTTAACCAATTAATTCTTGACCTCAAACGGGCAATTGTGCGTTTGAGTGAGGAAAGAGAGAATGCCTCTTAGTCTCCTGCAGCAGCCACTTTTCTGCTGGGGTCAATGGTCTGATATCCTGAGCAATCTCAAGTTGGTGTAAAATTTCGCGTGCAAGCTCAAGCTGGGAAGCCACATGTCCAATTCTTTTATCGCTCCACCTCTGAAGGGCACATGCAGTGGCTTTCAACTTCATCTCAAGAGTCAGGAAGGGGCAGGAGCTACCACCACTCGTTGCCCACGCTTCCTGGACTACTTCCTGGAATCCCTCCAATTTTGGCCAAAAAGACTCAAAATGAAACCTTTTTTACCATAGCAGTTGCTTTTAAGACCAAGAATTAAGGGGCAATGATCCGAGTCTTCTGAAGCAGCACTCTAGAGAAGGGAGTTGGGAAAAAGGGCTTCCCAATCAGCAGAGCAAAGAGCTCTGTCCAATTTAACCAAAGTAGGCGAAGATTGATGATTAGACCAGGTAAACTTTCTGCCACATAGAGGGAGATCAATAAGTTTGACATCATTAATAAATCTCCTGAATCTCCCCATCATTGTCCTGTTTAGGCTGCCATTGTTTTTGTCTTCCACCCTATAAATTAGATTGAAGTCACCCGCAACAACCCATGGATCATGGCAATCATTTCTGATTTGTCTCAGCTCTTGGAGGAATGGAATCTTGTCATCAATGTCCTGAGGCCCATAGACACCAGATAACCACCAAGGTTGGCACTATAGGACAGAATAAGAGCCCACCCTGTTATGCCCTTGTTATGACCGGCCGCCACTATAGGCGCCGGGCAACAACATAGGCATGCAGATAAGGATTAGAAGATAAAATTTATTAGAGAGAAGATAAGGATTAGAAGATAAGATTTGTTAGAGAGAAAAGAGGGGATCTATCTCATTAGATAAGGACTAGAAGGGAGTATAAATAATTGTAAGCACCACTCTATAGATTAAGCAGAAACAAGATTGTCCCGGCTTCCCAGAGGGAGCCGGGAGATTACTGTGACCTAGCCGCCCCTTTCCTCGCGTCTCTCTCCTCTCGCGCGCGGTGAACACGGTGCCCCGCCGCTGTGCATCGCGCCTCAAACCCCGGCCACCAATCACCCTGGTAGAACTACAGATTCTACCGGGCAGATTGCGTAGATTGTAGGGAGGGGATTTGGTGGGACCAGGGTGGCGGCGCTGGGGCGCCGTCGTGATCCTGGCTGGGTTGCGCGCAGGGAGAAGATCACAGGAGACTCTGGCTCCCTTTGGGAAGCCAGAATAGATTGGAATTCTGCTTGCCTTTATTCCAGAGTTTACAGATCTATATATAGAGCTATCTCAAGTCTATCTACTAACTTTGGATAAGTATAACTATCTAGATAAAGCTGATCTTTATCTACTAACTTTGGATAAGTATAACTAACTAGGTAGAGCTTATCTATTAGCTATTGGGCCTTGGGCCCCACCTGGGCAGCCTTGGCCCTATTGCGCCTAACATAGGCTTGGCCATACATAACATCTCTCCCCGCCTTCTCAAACAGCTCGTCCTCGAGCTGTAAGTTGGGGTAAGCAGCACGGAACTCTTCAAGCTTTTCCCATGTGGCGTCATCTTCAGCCAGTCCACGCCACTGTACGAGAACCTGCCACACGCCCCGCCTAAGTTGAGCGCGAAGCACCTTGGCCGGCACAGGAAGCAGCTGACCATCCATCACTGGGTCAAGCGTCCCCGGAGTTGCAGGAGGATCCCCACGATGCGGCTTCAGCAGGCTGACGTGGAAGACATCATGGATGCGAGCACCATCTGGCAGCTGCAGGCGGTAGGCTACCGACCCAATCCTTTCCTGGACACGGAAAGGGCCTGCGTAGCGAGGTCCCAGCTTTCCCTTCACGCGCGGATGGAGGGACTGAAAGGTGCGGTGTAGCAGGCGTAGCCACACCCAGTCGCCCACCTGGAACTGGACCTCCCGATGCCCGGCATCGTAATACTTCTTGGCGAGCTGCTGGGCCTGCAAAAGGCGCTGGCGCACCTCGGCCAGCATCTCATCTCTGGAGCGTAGCATGTCGTCTGCGGCCTCAGTACGTGCCGTCCCTGGCGTGTAAGGTAGCATGGACGGTGGGGATCTGCCATAGACCACCTCGAAGGGAGTGGCACGCAATGCTGTGTGGTAGGAGGTATTATAGCAATACTCCGCCCAGGACAGCCAATCCAGCCATGCCCGCGGTCGATCGCCGGTGACACACCGAAGATACATCGCAATAATTTTGTTGACCACCTCCGATTGTCCATCCGTCTGTGGGTGGAAGGCGGTGCTCATCTTTAGTGTCACCCCCGCCATCCTGAAGAGGTCGCGCCACACGTGCCCGGTGAAGACGGGGTCCCGGTCACTGACAATAGACAACGGGAACCCGTGCAGTCGTACGATGCCGTCGAAGAATGCCCGTGCTACGGACGACGCGGTGTAGGGGTGGCCGAGGGCGATGAAGTGGGCGTATTTGGAGAAGCGATCCACCACCGTGAGGATGACGGACTTGCCTGCCACCTTGGGCAGCCCCTCGATGAAGTCCATGGAGATGTCGGCCCACACCTGGGACGGCACCTCAAGGGGTTGCAGGAGGCCGCCCGGCTGCTGCGTCAGTGTCTTGTTTTGCTGGCACGTGGTGCAGGTGCGCACCCAGTCCTGGACGAGCGCGCGATCATGTGGCATGTAGAAGTCTGCCCGTAGTCGATGGAGGGTTTTCTGGATGCCCTCATGACCTGCCGAGTGCGCCAGTGTCAGCACCTGGTGGCGCAGGTCGTCGTAGTTCGGCACGAAGATGCGTGTGCCGTGCAGGAGCAGCCCGTCGACGAGGCGCCATGGCGCAGCCAATACGCCGTCCCGCAGCTGCTGGAGGAGGTGTTGCCCGTCAGGTGCAGCTGCCAGCGCCCCCCTGATGTCGTCTAACAGGGAGAATGTCGGGCCCGAGATGGCCAGTGTTGCCATAGCCGTGTCCTCCACGGCAGCCTCCGAGTCGCGGCGGGACAGGGCGTCGGCCACGGTGTTCAGGCGCCCCGGCCTGTATTCCACCGAGAAATCGAAACCGACCAACTTGCTGGTCCACTGATGCTGAGGAACTGTGGACAAGCGCTGATCCAGCAAGAATTTGAGACTGTAGTGGTCAGTCCGAACAGAAAAGTGGCGCCCCCACAAGTATGGGCGCCAGTGACGGACGACCTGCACGAGGCCGATGAGCTCCCTCTCGTAGGCCGCCAACTTAAGGTGGCGGGCTGCAAATGGCTTGCTGAAGTAGGCGAGAGGTCCCGCGCCCTGATGAAGGACAGCACCAAACCCTGCACCTGACGCGTCACAGTCGACGACGAAGAGCTTGGCGAAGTCCGGCATCTGGAGCACTGGACCCGTCGTTAGGGCGTGCTTTAGGGCGTGGAAGGCTGTTGTCGCGTCATCGTCCCAGGCAAACGCGTCTCGTCGCAAGAGACGTGTCAGCGGGGCTGCGATGAGGCCGAAGTCTTTGATGAACTTCCGGTAGTACCCTGCTAATCCCAAGAAGCCCCGGAGGCCTCGTGTAGACCGCGGGGGCGGCCAGGAGGCCACTGCCGCGACCTTGTCGGCGTCCATGGTGACCCCGCCCTCGGAGATGACATGGCCCAGATAGGCCACTGATGTGGCGCCGAAGGAACACTTGGAGCGCTTCAGGTGGAGGTGGTGTGCCTGCAATGTCTCGAGGACGATGGCCACATGCTGGAGGTGCTCCGCCCATGATGCACTGTAGATCAGGATATCGTCGAAGAAGACAAGCACAAACTTCCGAAGATATGGGCGGAGTACGTCGTTCATCAGGGACTGGAAAGTAGCAGGCGCGTTCGAGAGGCCGAACGGCATGACCAGGAACTCATAGTGGCCATGATGGGTGCGGAACGCCGTCTTGGCGATGTCATCGGTGTGCATCCGCACCTGGTGGTAGCCTGAGCGTAGGTCCAGCTTGGAGAAGAAACGGGCTCCATGGAGCTAGTCGAGGAGCTCGTCCACCACCGGGATCGGGAACTTGTCCTTGGACGTCTTGGCGTTGAGGGCGCGGTAGTCGATGCAGAAACGCCACGAACGGTCCGCCTTGCGAACCAAGAGCACCGGAGCGGAGAACGGCGACGTGCTGGGTCGTATGATGCCTTGTGTGAGCATGGCCTCACACTGTCGCTCCAGCTCGTCCTTCTGCAGCTGTGCGTACCGGTACGGTCGTACGGCCACCGGAGCTGTACCGGGCAGCAGGTGGATGCGATGGTCGTAGGGGCGGGCCGGGGGCAGTCCCGTGGGCTCGTCGAAGATGGCGCCATGTTGCTGCAGAAGGACGTCCATGAGGGGCTGTTGGGCAGTGTCGACGACTGCCACAGCCAGCTGCTGCGGGGCAGGCTGTTGCGTGGCCCGCACACCCTGCCAGTGGATGCGCCGGCCCTGGCGCTGGAACGACAGGGTCAGTGCTAGGAAGTTCCACTGGATGGTGCCCAGCGTCTCCAGGAAGTCCACGCCGAGGATGAAGTCGAAGCAGCCCAGGCGCATCCCGACGCACGTGATGGAGAAGGACTCATCGTTGATGATGACGGGGACGTCGCGGGCGATGCCGGCGCAGGGTAGGCGGTCACCGTTGGCCACCGTGACCCGAAGGTGCTCGCCACCCGCCATAGCTAATCCGAGGCGGCTCATCGTGTCAGCGTTGAGGAAGTTGTGGGTTGACCCTGTGTCCATGAGCGCGAGTAGTCGCTCGCCGTTGATGGTGACTGGTAGCAACAGCGTCTTGTCCGTCCGAATGCCCGCCAGCGCGTGTAACGAGACCACCAACGCGTTGGCTCCCGTGACGTCTGGGGCGGCCGGCTCCTCAAGGGGGTCGACCCCACCCTCATCGGACGCCTCGTCGAGAAAGTCGTCGACCTCCAAGTAGAACAGCCGCTGGCAGACGTGTCCCCGAACGTAGGGTTCATCGCAGTTGAAGCAGAGCCTCTGCCGGCGCCGCTCCTGCTGCTCGCCCGGGGACAATCGGCGAAACGGGCGTGTCGGAGTCGTACTATCGCCTGGCGTCGTCGTACCGGTCGGTAGAGCCCCGGGCGGTGCTGGTGTCACACGACCCGAGCCCTGCGCCCGTTGCGGTGGTCGCGACCCGCGCTGCTGGAATGGGGGCCAGGCCGCCGCGCGCCGTTCGAACGCCCGTGCCAGGTACATGGCAGTTTGTAGATCCTGCGGTTCGCGCAGCTCAACGTCCACCCGCAAGTACTCGGGAAGGCCGCCCACGAATAGCTCCGTCTTCTGCATGGGGGAGACGTCCCGAGCTCGACACAGCAACGCCTGGAAGCGGTCCGAGTACTCCTGGACCGTGGACAGGAAGGGGAGGCGTCCCAGTTCCGCAAGGCGAGAACCGCGCACTGCTGGACCAAAGCGAAGGCGACACAGCTCGGCGAAGCGATCCCAAGATGGCATGCCCTCGTCCTGTTCCAGGGCATAGTACCACGTCTGTGCCGGCCCCTTAAGATGGTACGAGGCCAGCCACGTGCGATCCGAGGCTGGCGTGCGCTGCCCCCGGAAGAACTGCTCACAATGATTTAGCCAGTTCAGCGGATCCTCGGAGCCATCGTATGTGGCGAAATCCAGTTTGTAGTAGCGTGGAGGCGCGCGCGCCTCAGCGCCCCCGTAGGCTGCAGTCTCCACGTCGTCGTCCTGAGGCAGCCCGTGGTACGGTGACCACGCTGCTGTCGCTGCGGGTACGTGGGGACGCAAGGGCCCCCGACCCAGGAACAGGGGGCCGTCGCCGCCTCCTAACAGCATCCCGGGAGGCCCACCGACGGTGCTGCTGGGTAAGGAAGTCGTGAGCGCCGGTCGCGGGAGTGCCTCAGAGTACACTGGTGGTGAAACCGTAGGCGCGCCCTGCGCCCAAGATGGGATGGGGGATGGGGATGGTGGGAAGCGGATCATATGGATGGGGGCTGTGGTCGGTGATGCGGTGGATGAAGGCCCGGGGTCGATCGGCATGCCGTACTGGTAAGAAATTGGTTGCCGGGCGAGTGGAGGGAGTGGCGCAGGTGGCTGCGTGGGTGGGGGCAGTGCGGCCGGCGGTGGCTGCGCTGTCAGGGACGGGTGCGGCGGCTGGGGTGGATGGGCGGCTTGTGGATTGGGGAAGGGGAGGTGGCCTGTCAGCATGGCGTTCATGGTGATCTGCATATCGCGCACGGCGTGGCTGAGATCCGCCAAGGACGCCGCGATCTGGGCCGGTGTGAGCGCGGGGGCGGCCTGCTGGTTGATGGCCGCGCCGGGAGGGCCGAGCGCCATGGCCTCCGACGACGCAGGGACCGCGGCCAGGGAGACGATTGGCGCTGCGGGCGGGCTTGAGGCCGGCGGCGGCTGCTGTCCCGGTGACGGCGACTTGGAGGAACTCATGATCGTCGAGTCCTCTGATACCAGATTGGTAGAACTACAGATTCTACCGGGCAGATTGCGTAGATTGTAGGGAGGGGATTTGGTGGGACCAGGGTGGCGGCGCTGGGGCGCCATTGTGATCCTGGCTGGGTTGCGCGCAGGGAGAAGATCACAGGAGACTCTGGCTCCCTCTGGAAAGCCAGAATAGATTGGAATTCTGCTTGCCTTTATTCCAGAGTTTACAGATCTATATATAGAGCTATCTCAAGTCTATCTACTAACTTTGGATAAGTATAACTATCTAGATAAAGCTGATCTTTATCTACTAACTTTGGATAAGTATAACTAACTAGGTAGAGCTTATCTATTAGCTATTGGGCCTTGGGCCCCACCTGGGCAGCCTTGGCCCTATTGCGCCTAACATAGGCTTGGCCATACATAACACACCCACCACTACAACCTGCGATCAATCGGGAATCCGCCCCGATTCCTATCAGCCATGTTGCTTGTACATGCCTTTTCCAGGCTAAAAGAATACCACCGCTAGCCCCAGAGGAAGGTAAAAAGAGGAATTCTTCAAAAGTAATCCAAGAATAGCAAAGATAGTTCCTCTAGAAATATTCTGTATTTTGGTTTCTTGCAGGCATACAATGTCTGCTCCAACGGAATCAACGAAAGTTTTTACAAATTTTTGCTTGGATGGAGAATTCAAACCCCGGACATTCCATATAAATATTTTCTTTGGATGGTTACAAAATTTAACTAGTCATTCTGAACGACTTCTCACATTTTCTTTGGACTTTCCCACTTCAGTTGAAGTCCGACACGTTCACCACCCTCACCCACTTCTTCGTCTGGGTCTCCACCCAGTTCCGTCGCCCGGTTCGTGCCCTCCAGTGTGATAATGGTCGCGAGTTCGACAACGACTCTCGCTCCTTCTTCCTCACCCACGACGTCTAGTTGCGTCTCTCTTGCCCCTACACCTCTCCCCAGAACAGTCGGGTCAAACGCATCATTCGCACCACCACCAACATGATATGTTGCCTCCTTTTTCAGGTGTCTCTCCCTGCCAGCTACTGGGTAGAGGCCATGAACACCGCCACACATCTCAACCACCTCCCCTCAAAGGCGGTGAGCCACCCCACTACCCACTTTGCCATGTATGACACAGTCCCCTCTTACGACCACCTCCACGTGTTCAGCTGTGCCTGCTATCCCAACACTTCCACCACCACTCCCCATAAGCTATCTCCTCGCTCCACTCGCTGCCTCTTCCTTGGTTACTACTTACTCCCCTGACCACAAGGGGTATCGTTGTCTTGACTCGTCTCCCACCGCATCATCATCTCTCGTCACATTGTTTTCGACAAAGATGTGTTTCCCCATGCTGGCTCCTCTCCACTCATCGATCTCGACTCCCTCCTTGAGTCTGATTCGGTTCCCCCTCCACCCCAGGTGCCCCGCCTTGCATCGTTGCTCGTGCCTGCGCGGCTTCGCCGCCTCCAGTCATGCCTCTACCCGCGCCACACGCGGCCTCGACGCCTTCGCTCACGCCTTTATCCACGTCGCGCGTGGCCTCGACGCCTCCTCCCGCGTCTCTATCCGCGTCGCGCGTGGCATCGACGCCTCCGCTCGCGCTTCTATCCACGTCGCATGCGGCATTGACGCTTCCGCTCGCGCCTCGTGCGGCCCTGCCTGCGCCATGCGCAGCACTGTCGATCCAGCCTGCGCCATGCACGACCCCATCAACTACGCCTGCGCCATGCACAACCACGTCGACCCCTCTAGCGCCATGCGCAGCTCCGTCGACGAGCGCGGCCCGCTTCGCCGACCTCACCCTCGTCTACCATCACCGCGGGCGGGCCACTCCCTCGGCTCTCGTTGCCCCGGCTTCGTCGACGAGCGCGGCTCGCTTCGCCGACCTCGCCTCGTCTACCGCCGCCGCGAGATGGCCCCTCCCTCGGCTCTTCACGACCCGCCAGCCCACACCGAGCCTCCCGTGTACCACCCGGTCGCCATCCATCACGACCATGGGCACGTCCACCTGATGGTGACTCATCGCGCAGCCAGCGTTCTCCGCCCCGTCGATCGGCTGATCCTGGCGGGCGACACGACTGCCACTCCTTCGGATGCCTCCCTGGTTCCCTCCTCCGTTCGCGCCGCCCTCGTCGACCCCCACTGGTGTCGCGTTATGGAGGAGTACGCGGCCCTGCTGGCCAACCACACCTCAGGTCCACCATGCACCAACGTGGTCACCGGCAAGTGGCTCTTTCGCCACAAGCTGACCTCGGACGGCTCCCTTGATCGCTACAAGGCCCATTGGGTCCTTCGGGGCTTCACCCAGCGCCCCAGAGTGCACTATGACGAGACCTTTAGCCCTGTCGTCAAGTTCGCCACCATTCGAGCCGTCCTCTCCCTCGCCCTCTTTCGGGACTAGGCGATCCATCAGCTCGATGTCAAGAATGCCTTCCTCCACGGCACTCTGGCAGAGACTGTCTACTGCAGCCAACCCACCGATTTCGTCGACGCCGCTCAGTCGGATCTAGTCTGCCGGCTGAACCGCTCCCTATACGGCCTCAAGCAGGCGTCGTGGGCATGGTACAGTCACTTCGCCTCCTACTTGGCCTCCATTGGCTTTGTTGAGGCCAAGTCGAACACGTCCCTATTCATCTAACGACGCGGCGACGACACTGTCTACCTCCTGCTCTACATCGACGACATTGTGCTCACGGCATCCACCGCTGACCTTCTACAGAGCACGATCATCACCCTTCAGCGAGAGTTCACGATGAAGGACCTGGGGCCTCTTCACCACTTTGTTGGCATCACCACCGAGCGCCGGCCTCAGGGTCTCTTCCTTCACCAACGCCAGTACGCCACCGACATCCTGGAGCGGGCTAGCATGTCCGACTGCAACCCTGCTCCACGCCTGTTGACACTCAGGGGAAGCTCTCTGAGGACGACGGGCCCCCGGTCACCGACGCGACATCCTACCGGAGCCTGATCGGCGCGCTCCAGTACCTGACCTTCTCCAGGCCCGACATCGCCTACGCCGTCCAGCAGGTGTGCCTACACATGCACACCCCGCGGGAGCCCCATCTTGTCGCTCTCAAGCGGATCTTGCGCTACCTCCGAGGCTCCCTCGACCATTATGTACCACAAAAACAAAAGCATTTCTCAACAGGTTAAATATCTAATCCGAGATTCAATCTGATCAAGTAGACAGAGCCCAGATAGCTGCAGCATCCTAGCTAATCATATGTTTTCCAAATCTCTGCTTGTCTGCCCATATATTTCAAGCTATATCATTCATGGCTTAACATGAATATTGCAAAACTTCATCTAAGAATCAATAGTTCATGCATTACACTAGGAAGTAACTATTAGTTTGTTGACACCTATTACGAACCTTCTTCTGGTTGAAAAGACTTAGAGGCAATCATACTTGCTTCGTCACTTGGATTTATCAACTTCGGTTTCTTTTTCACATAGTCCTGCCGCAGAGGTCTAGGTATCTGGAACGAAAACTGAGCTAAAGTTACACCCTGAGCACCATACTCCGGATTCTCTTGGAGGAACCTGCCAAAGACATGGAGGCTTTAAGACAGACAGGTTGAAGCACATGTAGACAATTAAAAAAAGTAAGGAATATAAAGGCAGTGCATAACTGGTACAGTTAATATCTGCACACTATTTATTTGGAATATCCACTCATTAAAGGCCTTAAAAGATACAATATTTGTTGTAAAAGTTCTGCTCATGAATTCAAGATGTTGCAACTTTTCACAGTGCAATTTCAGGAAACTTATAAAGCTCACTGGATAAAGAATGACATTTAAGGAAGTTTTGGAGAAATTAGAATGTCATACCTATCGACTTCAACCAGAGACCTAAGTTTCCTTCCAGTAGGAGAGGTATAGTATCTGAAAGCAAATAGAAGAGGGTTACACAATACACAAACATTAAGTTCAGAAAATGCGGTAAAAATGTGTAGCTTTGTATATCCCACAGGTCAATAATTTTATTCACGATGCTGCGGACGTGCATGTCTGAACTTTTCCTACATCATCGACATAGCCTTTTAGTCCCAAGTAAGTTGGAGTAGGCTAGAGTTGAAACCCAACAAGATGTCACCAAAAAGAGAAAGAGAGAGAAAGGAGAGGGAAAAAGCTTTTGAGAGCACTAAAAGAAAAAAGGCATAATCACGGTTCGAGCACGTGGATAGCTTCTTTCCAAGCACTTCTATCCAAACACAACTCCATTGGGACATTCCAGTCCTTCAAATCCTTTTTGATTGCCTCCTCTCATGTCTGAACTTTTCCTAGATTCATGATATTTTGGACTTTGGAGAACATTTTGGAAAAATCATAATGTTCCAACCAAAATGCATAGCACACTAGTCTAAGCAGATATGTTTTATGTTATTTTCTCTGTCATTATCGATGATCGAAAGGAAAGATGACAGACATAAAAAGTGGAATCAAATTGTGTTGCGAAAGATAATAAGATCAGAGCAAATACATCGTCGACAGAAAAGGCATTACTTACACATCAGCAAATTTGGTACCCCCTTCACCTCTTATCCTAATCTGCCTTTCCCATCCGCGAGGGGGTTGTGCAATATTGGGTTTGTCAATAGCCCAAAGCCTGCTACCATCCTGAGATATATCTTCTGGGTCATTGCATGTCACATCAGGTCTCCATTCACGAGCTCTTTTGCATACAAAAGGTTCCTCTATAATACGTTCACGAATTTCTTCATACTTCTCTTTCGTTGGAATAAGCCTCCATTTAAAACATTTAGCACATTGGACAGTGAATGCTCCAATAGATGGCGATATTCCCCTTGTTATGATTGACTTCTGCAAACGGTTTTCTCCCAGTTCATCTTGCTCTTTATCTCCTGCTTCAGAATTGAAAACGACCATTTGATTTGATGCAGCTTCTGAAGAAAAACCATCATTGTCAAATCGGGGGCCATTACTATCAGAAGGCACCACAATCTGACTGTTCTTTGACGATTGAGGAGATTTAGAAGTTTCCATCGGTTTTGTACAAATTATTAGAGCCTGGGTACCTGCAGTTGGTAAATGTTAGAATTTCCTGCTGCAAACAGAAGAATAGTTCCATGTGGAATATGTGTACATTATGTATCACATCCAGTACTCATGAAGGTTCAAATATTGCATGATATATAATAGTGTGATGAATGATAACCTGAGTACCGACCTGCATAAGCAAACCAACCTACTTAGTTAACAATCTTTTGTACAAAGTTAGAAGCTGTTGTATGACAAGAAGCACCCATGATTCAAACCTAAGTGTAGTTGTAAAAGGACACCCAGTGCTGGCGGCTCCCACATGAGTGGGTCAGAGGAAGAAATAACCGAGGCAAGCCTTACCCCTGCATTTTTTGAAGAGAGGCTGTGTCGAACTCAGGACCTTCGGCTCAGTGGGAAGCCTTGCTTTAAATGCAGTTGTGATGGCTTATTTTATGCTTCACTGAACAAGAGATTGATTACATAGCATAATGCACACAAGACAAGCTGCATGTTCCCCATTAATCAACTGCACTAGCGCATCTCAATTGTCGATGTGACACGCAAACAGATCTCAGCGCCAGAAATGTAGCTCAATGGCTTGATCCTACCTCGAATTCTTGAATAATAACATATATAAAGGCAAATTTATTCATTGCAAAAACCGAGATAAAATCTAGAGATAACAGAGGTGTCCGCAAGACCTCAAAGAACCCTATGCAAAAGGTAGAAGTTAATATGGGCATAGCAATTTTGTTGGGAAATGGCTAGCACCCGCAGCTAGTGTAGGTCGAGCTTGCGCGCTGAAGAACCTAACTGAACCACGCGTGGATGGACTAGAGTCACTAGACTAGGGTGCCAATGCCACGCAGCAAGCAAATGGCTCCCGGCTGAATGGATGTAATTGCTCTCACTCAGAAAAGAGGTGGTTTCCTAGACCAAAGCGAGCTCCTAAACCACCCCGCCCAGCTTGCCTAGGCTACTCACCAGCGAACGAAGAAATCGATCCGAGCCCGGACGAATCTCCAACACGCGCCGACCCAGTGTCTACGATTTGAGCATGCAGTAGGCCCCCAACGGCGGGCTCCGAAGATATCGAGGTCGGGGGGCCGGGGGCGGCGGGGTAACGGGGAGGGAGTGCTCCGGCGAAGAACAGCGGGGTTTACGGCGGAGCCGCGGAGGGGAGGGATTGAGGATGGGAGTGCTTACTCGCGTTCTCCGCCGTGCCCGATCGGGTTCTGGTCCCGGTGGTCCAAATGGAGGCCTCGTGCGGTGCCTGCCTGACTGGTGCACGGCTCCCTCCACAGACGATCACAGACAAAGAAACGTACAGAGTGGAGTCTGGAGAGTAAAAGCAGGACCTCCTGTGATATTTTCTTTTATTTATGAAAAAGATAAAATAATTCCAAATGATAGTCTGTGAACTCGGCTACTTTCTTTCATACATAATGTATGTTTGTTATAAAAATATTTTTGTTGTATCTATATAATTTAATAATTTATGTTTTTCCTAGTATTATATAGCTCTGCTTCAATTTATAATTACTTTTACTTTTTAACCTTAAGTTTGACTGTCTCGACTTTTTAAAAAATCATAATTATTATTAATTTTTCATATGATATTGTTTAGCATATAATATATTGTAGATATGGTTTTGAATTTTTAATTTTTTCATATAAAATTAATAAGATGAGCCATGGTAAATTAAAAAGTAGGGAGCATATGTATGTTAAAAAAACATTCGCAAACAATATATATATATATATATATATATATATATATATATATATATATATATATATATATATATGCAATGTGTCTCTGGTTTAGGACCATACTCAACGAGATGAGCCTGTCTTGTTTGGTTAGCGACTCGTAATCCAACCCTAATCATATACACCACAAACATATAAAATATAAAATAGGTCTCGTTTGGTTAGCGACTCGTAATCCAACCCTAATCACATACGCCACAAACATATAAAATAGAGAGTAAGCAGGAGATCTATGATATTTTCTTTTATTTATATAAAGATAAAATAATACAAGTAATAGTATGTGAACTATGCTACTTTATTTTCTCTCTTCGTTGATTTAGCTACTATTTAAAGTCCTCTACTCATTTTTTCACGCCAAATCTATGCCTAGTTAAACTCTCTCGAGTTGAGAAAAATAGAAAAAAAAATAGTACATCCCATGTATCGCTTATCTGTCGCCTTGTTAAACACATTCTATAAGAAAATCTAGTAGAAAAAACTCATCGAGAGAAAAACATACAATTTTTTGGATTGTATCTTTGGAAATGACTTGTGTTTTTTAATACCATGGCCGTGAAGTGTGGCTTTGAGGTTGGTCTCCCCTAAATTATGAAACTCTCTAAATCGTCTCATGTCAATTTCGTGTGAAAGCGTTTAGGATCTAGTTAGGATTTGGTGATTCATGACTATACAAGATTATTGTGACTAATATTTGGTTTGCAGAGACGTTATGAGTCAGGCCACGATAATGGTGATTATTTAAACAATCAATGGGTTTCATGGCCCTTGATGAAATTCGTTTAATTTTTAAAGGATGGACGACAAGGTTAAGGACATATTAGGGCTCGTTAGGTAGAGCTCTGCTCTATGATTCTCTAACTTCGAGAGACGATTCTCTAATAGAGTGATTCAGAATGATTCTCTAGCAGAAATGAATCTAGACGAAAACTGTTTGGCAAATAGGCTGAAAAGTGATTTCTAAGAGATTAGAGGGTGAGGAGCAGGTTGGGAGCGGTGGGAAGCAGATTTTTTTGGCTCCCACTTTATAATACAAAATAGAGTCTAGATTCATTCCACTCCACCATGGAGCAGTTAAGATTTTTACCGTTTAGCTCTATAGAAATGATTCTCGCCGAGAGCAGAGCTGTGGGAGCTCTGTCAAACGTCCTCTTAGTTCTAAGTATTGTTTGGGGTTGGGAGATGCATAATAGTTTAGTACTTTATTTTTCTTTGGTCGTATTATAAAATAGGGTATAACCTAGGAGCTTGACTTGGGCAGATTTAGTAGTTTAGGTGTGGTGTATACTTATCAAACTTAGCGCTAGATGACTTTGAAAGGGCTTGAAAATCATATGAAACCATCCACGTCCACAAAAGAGTTTAAATTGGAAGTGAGTGGAGTATTATATATAGCACCTAACCAATGCATAATGGAGGCATCAACCATAGTTTGGTGGTCTAATGCATGTGTTATTCGTATTAGGTGTAGCTAGGGTTTGGGTGCTCATTAGACCCTAGCCTAATGTCCATCAAAACAAATATTGCCCTAGGGTTTGGTCCACTCCAGAGAGTTTATAGAAAGCTTTATGGATCGTTGGACTAGTCTGGTGTGGGTCCATGAACCACGCGCTACAAGGACAGTAACAAGTAGTTTTGTGCATAGTCTGACTGTAACATCCCAATTTTCAACTTTAAAATAAAACTTATTTTAAAATTATCGACGACAATAATAACTTAATCGAGATTATGCAAACCATGGCCTCCATCTGCTATCTCTCACTGTCCTTCTAGCAGCCTCCAGTGCTAGCCCAAGCTTGTTATTCACTATGGTAAATTCTACCCTAGCAAATGATTGGTACCCACCCACCATGACTCGCGCTAGAAGGAAGGAGCCGACAACCATCTATGGCAAAAGCATGCATGAATAAACCACAAGTCTACCTCTAGCCTCCTTAGGGATTGTGCACTCCGACGAGCCCCCACCTACACTCTCTGCCCTAAGGCAGCCTTGTCGTGCACACTGATCTACTAGATTAAAGTGTTGTGTTGCATATCTTGAAGTGATGACTCAGTGTAAAGATCTACTCTGGCAAGACCTCATGCACTCGCCTAAGCACGCCAGCCACTCACCGCAATCACCACGAAATATATGCCCCACCATGAGCCAAGTAGTCCTGCCAAACTTGGGAAGTTGTAAGACTTTTTTTAATACCATGGTCGTAAAGTGTAACACCCCGTCCCATCCCGGACAGGCGGTACTTACTCCTAGCAACTCTATAGGATCATATATTGTCCCCATAGACCAACATAGGTCTTTTTGTGCACACTTTGTTCTCACTCACGCGCACTCGAGAAAACTTTGCGGTCGATTACCTATCCCAAATTGCTCCAAGCCAAGCACGCTTAACTTGGATGTTCTTTCGAGATAGGCTTCTGAAAAAGAAGACGCACCTTGTTGATATGAGTACTCTATTAATTCTATTGAGCCTTAGATCATGATATCACCATTCACTAGGCAAGGATATCACATGTGAACTGTCATTCCTCCACCTATAAATAAACCCTAATGCCCTTACTGTGAAACATCACAGTAGCCTAAGCCATCTGTGCATCCGTCATGTTGTTGCCCTCCACAACCCGAGCAACACCTACCTTATTCTCCAAATCGAAGAGCAAGCCATCTTTAGTGAGAGCATTCACCACCAATCTGAGTTGTAGGTGAGCGCGCCCTTGATCACTGACCTCTTCCTCCCTCTCCTGGAGTCATTCTTAGTCTTTTTCTTGCTCTAGCAGCTACGACGTGGGAAAATGTCCCATGAAAGCTCCATGGGCGAGGCAAACGGATAGGGGATACCAAACAAGTGTAGTAAATGTCCCATGAAAGTTCCATGGGCGAGGCAAACAGATAGGACATATCGGACAAGTGTAGTATATTTGGGGCACTTTTGTCTATGCCTTATTTTTGATAAAATTGATAATTTGGGCCATTGTTGCGGTACTTTTTGTTGGACTGAACCATATACCACTATACCACAACACTAAATTAGCGTCGGACTACTATCGCTATAATAGAGGTATACCATCGAACCGTCAGTCGCTACAAATTGTCACAGATGGTGAGTCAGTATATATCTACATTCTAATAGAATATTCGTCGTTATATTTATATGTGAATAGCGTTGTTTGCTCATCGGCAATTCGTAGCAATAGCATTGTACCGTCAATCGGCATAAAAAGCATTGTGCAATTTCTCTAGCGCGCGGCACTGACAATTGTTGTCGGGCAAAATTAGTCACAAGACCTACCTTTTCACGAGACTAGAACTCTAAGTCTCTCTTTTCACCAAACTCATTGCAGCCAGCCGCCTCACACCATGAATAGCCGCCGCCGCCGAGGAACACCCACACCTAGCCACCACTGCCAATCCTGCTAAATCAGTCGTGTGTGTTTGGGGAGGCGTGGAGCCGCGCGCCAATCCAGCCGCTGAACGACTGAGGTCGAGGCAGTGCCTATGCGCGCGTTGGTGAGAGCGTGCGTGGAGCGCGCGTGAGAAGGGGCTAGGCAAGAGCGCGCCACGGTGGTAGGCTGGAGTAGCGCCGGTGTGGGCATTTACAGTAGCTCTCGAAGGAAGAAGCAACGTCATTATAGATATTAATCTCTCTTTCTTCTTCCCCCTCCACCTGCTGACTTTGTCTTGTTCATTCGTGGCATGCTACACTGGAGATCCTTAACCATTTTCTACCATGAGTTAGCCCCATTTTTTCAAATATATCATCAGTCGGTGAGACCCTTGTTGCTGTGGTGTCAATGCTTGTTCACGGTCCAGAGCTGATTTGGGTATTACTTATAAATCTAATATCCTTGGTGTTCATGGTCTAGACCTCATTTGGGTACTACAAACAAAGGCAGAGATAGATAAGCGGATATAACAATGTGGGGTTTGTGGCAGTGAAATCTAATTACAATGTAAAAAGTTGTCTGTTTTTGCTCTGCTCTCCAGGTGCTAGCTTCTGCCTTAATGCAGAGTCGTGACATAATTACAGTCTAGAGTCATGACATAATTACAGTATAATGTTTTTTCTAGCAGTTGTTGTTGGTTTCTTCAATGTTTTCTGTCTACACCATACTGTAACAAATATTTCACTATACCACAACACCAAATTAGCGTCGGACGACTGTCGCTATAAATAGAGAATTCTCGTTATACCGTTAGTGGGTAATATGAGTTACAAACTACCAATTTTTGTTTCTGAAAAATTGACTAATACTAATTGGAACCACCATGATGTCTTTATAGCTTACTATCTCATTTATGTGCACTTATCTAATTTAATCCATTCATACACTGCAGCATTTGAATCTACATTTGATCTGGTGCTAGCACAACCTCTTATTTGAATAGAAGGCTAAAGGTGAAAGAACCCGCACAGACTCTTGTGTGACGGTATGATTGTCTTTCTATTCATCTTTTTTCATAACATGTGGATTTGAATATCATATTCATGGACATAAATATAGATATATAAAATTATATGACTATTGTATTTCTTATGATATTTTTTCATTTTGGAAGCTATCTGGTCCCCTATACAAAGGTTGATGGACAAAACATGGATCGATAATGATGCTAGGTACAAACCATGTTTCGAAAATTGAATGACACACATGGTTAAAATGTCATTTAACATAAAAATATTGTAGGCATAGCAAGGCATATTGCAAGGAGTGAATAGTTTCTTGGCTTTTGCATTTAGAAATTCAGTAGTAGAAAGTAAGATCTTATGCCCCTGTAGAAAGTGTTTCAACTTGTTTTGGAAAGAGGCAAGTGAAGTACATGAGCACTTGATATGTGATGGGTTTCTTAAAGGGTACATGATATGGAACTTACATGGAGAAGTGTCGGGGACCATAATTAGGGGTACCCTCAAGACGCCTAATTCTCAGCTGGTAACCCCCATCAGCATAAAGCTGCAGAGGCCTGATGGGTTTGATTAAGTCAGGGATCAGTCCATACGAGCGACTCGATCACGCCACGCCCGAGCCTAGCCTCGGGCAAGGGCAGCCGACCCCGAGGTGTTTCCGTCTCGCCCGAGGCCCCCTTTTTACGGCAGACGCATCTCCGGCTCGCCCGAGGCCTTGCCTTCGATAAGAAGCAACCCTGACTAAATCACCGCGCCGACCGACCAAGTCACTGGGGCATTTAACGCAAAGGGTAAGACCGACGGGCGGCCGGGCTCGGCCAAAAGCGCCATAGGAAGCTCCGCCCGACCCAGGGCTCGGACTCGGGCTAAGGCCTCGGAAGACGGCGAACTCCGCTCCGCCCGACCTAGGGCTCGGACTCGGGCTAAGGCCCCGGAAGACGGCGAACTCCGCTCCGCCCGACCCAGGGCTCGGACTCGGGCTAAGGCCCCGGAAGACGGCGAACTCCACTCCGCCCGACCCAGGGCTCGGACTCGGGCTAAAGCCCCGGAAGACGACGAACCCCGCTTCGCCCGACCTAGGGCTCGGACTCCGCCCTGGCCTCTGCCGAGCGACCTCCGCCTCGCCCGACCCGGAAGCTCAGGTTCGGCCTCGGCCATGCAGGACAGACTCGACCTCGGCTTCGGAGGAGCCTCCACGTCGCCCGACCTAGGGCACGAGTCCGCCACGTCGACAGGAAGCGCCATCATCACCCTACCCCGAGCCGACTCGGGCCGCAGAAAACAGGACCGACGTCCCATCTGGCTGGCTCCGCCAGATAGGCAATGATGGCGCCCCGCTGGATCCATGACGACGGCGGCTCTCAGCTCCCTTACGGAAGCAGGGGGACGTCAGCAAGGGCCCAACCACTCCGACAGCTGTCCCTCCGCCAGGCTCCATTGCTTCTCCGACAGCCACGACGCCACACTAGCTGGGTGCCAAGATCTCTCCGGCTGCCACCTTGGCATGTACTTAGGGCACTAGCTCTCCCTCGCTAGACACGTAGCACCTTGCTACACCCCCATTTGTACACCTGGATCCTCTCCTTACGCCTATAAAAGGAAGGACCAGGGCCTTCTTAGAGAAGGTTGGCCTCGCGGGAACGAGGGCAGGGGCAGGCGCTCTCTTGGGGCCGCTCGCTCCCCTCACCCGCGCGGACGCTTGTAACCCCCTACTGCAAGCGCACCCGACCTGGGCGCGGGACGAACACGAAGGCCGCGGGAATCTCCAGCTTCCTCACGACCCGGCTCCGGCCACCTCGCTCTCTCCCCCTTCGCGCTCGCCCACGCGCTCGACCCATCTGGGCTGGGGCACGCGGCACACTCACTCGTCGGCCTAGGGACCCCCCCGGTCTCGAAACGCCGACAGTTGGCGCGCCAGGTAGGGGCACGCTGCGTGTTGACGAGCAGTTTCCCGTCAAGCTCCAGATGGGCAGTCTCCAACGACCTCTTCAACCCGGGACGGTGCTCCGTTTCGGGAGCCTCGAGTTCATGTCTTTCGACGGCAGCTACGACATGATACTCCTTCCACCGCCGCGCGACAGCGACAATGGCGGCGGACAGCCCGCCCGCCGGCGGCGGAATCGACGACGTCTTTCTGAAAGGGAAATGTGCCCTTGGGCCATTTCTAAGTATTTTGGTGATTGAGTGCCAACACATGTGTTTAATTGTGAAGTTATATTCATGGATGAACAAGGTGCAAATCATGAAGTAAAGGTATGTTTCTAAGCCTTAGTACATTGGTTTTATGGACTAACATATTTGTCTAAGTGTTAGAAACAGAAAGAAGAAAAAGAGAAAAGGGGAGAGAATGACTTGGCTGTGTGCAGCCAAGTCTCAGTTCGGTCTGGAGCACCGGACTGTCCGGTGTGCACCGGACAGTGTCCGGTGCGCCAGGCTGCCTCGACTCGAACTGGCTGCTCTCGGGAATTCGCCGACGGCGTACGGCTAAAATTCACCGGACTGTCCGGTGTGCACCGGACTGTCCGGTGAGCCAACGGTCGGCCAGGGCCAACGGTCGGCCGCGCAATCCGCGCAGGACACGTGGCCGGGCCAACGGTCGGAAGACGGCACCGGACTGTCCGGTGTGCACCGGACATGTCCGGTGCGCCAACGGCGCCAGATCTGCCAACGGTCTGCAACGGTCGTCTTCGCCGTTTAAGGAAACAAATCGGGCACCGGACAGTGTCCGGTGTGCACCGGACTGTCCGGTGCCCCCGACGACAGAAGGCAAGGATGGCCTTCCAGATTTGTTCTCAACGGCTCCTAGCTGCCTTGGGGCTATAAAAGGGACCCCTAGGCGCATGGAGGAGGACACCAAGCATTCCTACAACACTTCTAAGCACCAAGACATTGATCTCACGCATTCGTTTCGTTGTGATAGCATATAGAGCTCTTTTGGAGTTGTGAACTCTTTGTGTTGCGTTGCGAGCTCTTATTGCGACTTGTGTGCGTGTTGTTGCTCTGATTTCCGAGTCTTGTGTGCGTTGCTCATTCCCACCTTACTCCGTACTTCTTTGTGAATCTTAAGTGTAAGGGCGAGAGGCTCCAAGTTGTGGAGATTCCTCGCAAACGGGATATTGAGGAGAAAAACATAACACTGTGGTATTCAAGTTGATCATTGGATCACTTGAGAGGAGTTGAGTGCAACTCTCGTCCGTTGGGACGCCACAACGTGGAGTAGGCAAGTTTTGTACTTGGCCGAACCACGGGATAAATCACCGTGTCATCTCTGTGTTGAACTTCTTGTGATTACCATCTTCGCTCTAGCCACTTGGCATTAACTGTGCTAACACTTAATCAAAGTTTTGTGGCTTAAGTTTTTGAAGTTTACAGGATCACCTATTCACCCCCCCCCCCTCTAGGTGCTCTCAATTGGTATCAGAGCCGTTCTATTCACAAAGGGACTAACCGCCCGAATAGATGGATCCTAAGGGGAAGGGTATAGTGATCAACGACAAAGAAAAGGAGACCTTCGTCAACGAGCCGAAGGACGACAAGCCTACCGACTCCGGCTCGGGCCATAGACGGAAGGAAGGGAGGAAGAAGAAGACAAGGCGCATCAAGGAGATCGTCTACTACGACAGCGATGAGTCTACTTCCTCCCAAAAGGACGACCACAGCGACTACGAGAGGAAGAAATCGGTTAATTCGAACTTTTCTTTTGACTACTCTCGTATTCCGCAAAGTTCACATTCACATTTGCTCTCCATTCCACTCGGCAAGCCCCCACACTTTGATGGAGAGGACTACGGATTTTGGAGCCACAAAATGCGTAGTCACCTATTCTCTCTCCATCCTAGTATTTGGGAGATTGTAGAGAGTGGAATGCATTTTGATAGTTCGGATAGTCCCATGTTCATTAATGAACAAATTCATAAGAATGCACAAGCTACTACTGTTCTTCTAGCTTCCTTGTGCAGGGATGAATACCATAAAGTGAGCGGCTTGGATAACGCCAAGCAAATCTGGGACACCCTCAAGATTTCTCATGAGGGGAACGACGTCACCTTGCTCACCAAGATGGAGTTGGTGGAGGGAGAGCTTGGACGGTTCGCGATGATAAGGGGCGAGGAGCCGACGCAAACATACAACCGGCTCAAGACCCTTATCAACAAGATAAGAAGCTACGGGAGCACGCGATGGACGGACCACGACGTCGTCCGCCTAATGCTCAGGTCATTTACCGTTCTTGATCCTCACTTGGTGAACAATATCCGTGAAAATCCCAGGTACACCAAGATGTCGCCCGAAGAAGTTCTTGGGAAATTCGTTAGCGGGCGAATGATGATCAAGGAGGCGAGGTATGTGGACGACGCCTTGAATGGTCCGATCAACGAGCCGCAACCCCTTGCTCTCAAGGCAACACGAAGCAAGGAGGCGCTACCTAGCAAGGTGGCACAGATTGAGGCGGCTGGCCTTAATGATGAAGAGATGGCTCTCATCATCAAAAGATTCAAGACGGTGCTTAAAGGTCACAAGGGACAACCAAGCAAGACCAAAGCCAAGGGGAAGCGCTCATGCTTCAAATGCGGTAAGCTTGGTCATTTCATTGCTAACTGTCCCGATAATGAAAGTGACCAGGAAAAGGGGAACAAAAGAGAGAAGAAGAAGCAATACAAGAAGGCAAAGGGCGAGGCGCATCTAGGAAAGGAGTGGGACTCGGATTGCTCCTCCTCTGACTCTGACAACGAAGGACTCACCGCCACTGCCTTCAACAAATCGGCTCTCTTCCCCAACGAGCGTCTCACTTGCCTTATGGCAAGGGAGAAGAAGGTGAGTACTCAAGGCTCCACTTATGCTTCTTCCAGTGATAGTGAGTCTAGTGATGATGATATAGATTATTCTTGCTTGTTCAAGGGCTTAGATAGATCTAAGATAGATAAAATCAATGAATTGATTGATGCTTTGAATGAAAAGGATAGGCTTTTAGAAAAGCAAGAGGATTTATTGTATGATGAACATGATAAGTTTGTAGAGGCACAAAAATCATATGCTTTAGAAGTGAAAAGAAATGAAGTGCTTTCTAGTGAAATATCTTCTTGTCATGAAACCATTGCTACTTTACAAAGTGTTAACCATGATTTAAATGCTAAATTAGAAGTAACAAATAAATCTAAGTCTTGTGTTGAAAATGTTACAATTTGCACTAGGTGTAAGGATTTTGATGTTAACACTTGTAGCAAACACTTAGTTTCAATTTCAAAACTAAAAGATGAAGTGGCTAGTCTTAATGCTCAACTTAAGACTAGCAAGAGTGAAGTTGAAAAGATAAAATTTGCAAGGGATGCCTATACAATTGGAAGACATCCCTCAATTAAGGATGGGCTTGGCTTCAAGAGGGAAGCCAAGAACTTAACAAGCCATAAGGCCCCCATCTTCGTCAAGGAGAAGGGGAAGGCTCCTATGGCTAGTAATGCTAAAAAGAATCATGCTTTTATGTATTATGATAGGAGACATGCTAGAAATGCTTATAATCATTTTGATTCACATGTTTATGATTCTCATGCCATGTTTGCTTCTAGTTCTTCTTATAAGCATGGTAGAGATATGTGTAGGAGAAATGTTGTACATATGCCTAGGAGAGATATTGCTCATGTACCTAGAAAGAATGTTATTCATGCTCCTAGGAAAGTAGTGAATGAACCTTCTACCATTTATTATGCTTGTAATGCTCCCTTTGCTATTTGTAGAAAGGGTAAGAAGGTAGTTGCTAGGAAATTAGGGGCTAGATGCAAGGGAGATAAATCTTGCATTTGGGTCCCTAAAGATATTTGTGCTAACCTTGCAGGACCCAACATGAGTTGGGTACCTAAGACCCAAACCTAAATTTGCCTTGCAGGTTTATGCATCCGGGGGTTCAAGCTGGATTATCGACAGCGGATGCACAAACCATATGACGGGGGAGAAGAAGATGTTCACCTCCTACGTCAAGAATAAGGATTCCCAAGATTCAATTATATTCGGTGATGGGAATCAAGGCAAGGTAAAAGGGTTAGGTAAAATTGCAATTTCTAATGAGCATTCTATATCAAATGTATTCCTAGTGGAGAGTCTTGGATATAATTTGCTATCTGTTAGTCAACTATGTCAAATGGGATATAATTGCCTTTTTACTAATGTAGATGTGTCTGTCTTTAGAAGATGTGATGGTTCACTAGCTTTTAAGGGTGTACTAGACGGCAAGCTTTACTTAGTAGATTTTGCAAAAGAAGAGGCCGGTCTAGATGCATGCTTAATGGCTAAGACTTGCATAGGCTGGCTGTGGCATCGCCGCTTAGCACATGTGGGGATGAAGAACCTCCACAAGCTTCTAAAGGGAGAACACGTGATAGGTCTAACAAATGTTTATTTCGAAAAAGATAGACCTTGTGCAGCTTGTCAGGCAGGAAAACAAGTGGGAGGAGCACATCACAGCAAGAATGTGATGACCACGTCAAGACCTCTGGAGCTGCTGCATATGGACCTCTTCGGACCCGTCGCCTATCTAAGCATAGGAGGAAGTAAGTATGGTTTAGTTATTGTTGATGACTTTTCCCGCTTCACTTGGGTGTTCTTTTTGCAGGATAAGTCTGAAACCCAAGGGACCATCAAGCGCTTCCTCAGGAGAGCTCAAAATGAGTTTGAGCTCAAGGTGAAGAAGATAAGGAGCGACAACGGGTCCGAGTTCAAGAACCTTCAAGTGGAGGAGTTTCTTGAGGAGGAAGGGATCAAGCACGAGTTCTCCGCTCCCTACACACCACAACAAAATGGTGTGGTAGAGAGGAAGAACAGGACGCTAATCGATATGGCAAGGACGATGCTTGGAGAGTTCAAGACCCCCGAGTGCTTTTGGTCGGAAGCCGTGAACACGGCTTGCCACGCCATCAACAGGGTCTACCTTCACCGCCTCCTCAAGAAGACGTCATATGAGCTACTAACCGGTAACAAACCCAATGTATCTTACTTTCGTGTTTTTGGGAGCAAGTGCTACATTCTAGTGAAGAAGGGTAGAAATTCTAAGTTTGCTCCCAAAGCTGTAGAAGGGTTTTTATTAGGTTATGATTCAAATACAAAGGCGTATAGGGTCTTCAACAAATCATCGGGTTTGGTTGAAGTCTCTAGCGACGTTGTATTTGATGAGACTAATGGCTCTCCAAGAGAGCAAGTTGTTGATTGTGATGATGTAGATGAAGAAGATGTTCCAACGGCCGCTATACGAACCATGGCGATTGGAGACGTTCGGCCACAGGAACAAGATGAACGAGATCAACCTTCTTCCTCAACGACGGTGCATCCCCCAACTCAAAATGATGAACAGGTTCATCAAAAGGAGGCGTGTGATCAAGGGGGAGCACAAGATGATCATGTGATGGAGGAAGAAGCGCAACCGGCACCTCCAACCCAAGTTCGAGCGATGATCCAAAGGGATCATCCCGTCGACCAAATTCTGGGTGACATTAGCAAGGGAGTAACTACTCGGTCTCGATTAGTTAATTTTTGTGAACATTACTCTTTTGTCTCCTCTATTGAGCCTTTCAGGGTAGAGGAGGCCTTGCTAGATCCAGACTGGGTGTTGGCCATGCAGGAGGAACTTAACAACTTCAAGCGCAATGAAGTTTGGACGCTGGTGCCTCGTCCCAAGCAAAATGTTGTGGGAACCAAGTGGGTGTTCCGCAACAAACAAGACGAGCACGGAGTGGTGACAAGGAACAAGGCTCGACTTGTGGCAAAAGGTTATGCCCAAGTCGCAGGTTTGGACTTTGAGGAGACTTTTGCTCCTGTGGCTAGGCTAGAGTCCATTCGTATCTTGCTAGCATATGCCGCTCACCATTCTTTCAGGTTGTACCAAATGGATGTGAAGAGCGCTTTCCTCAACGGGCCAATAAAGGAGGAGGTGTACGTGGAGCAACCCCCTGGCTTCGAGGATGAGCGGTACCCCGACCATGTGTGTAAGCTCTCTAAGGCGCTCTATGGACTTAAACAAGCCCCAAGAGCATGGTATGAATGCCTTAGAGATTTCTTACTTGCTAATGCTTTCAAGGTTGGGAAAGCCGATCCAACTCTTTTTACAAAGACATGTGATGGTGATTTGTTTGTATGCCAAATTTATGTCGATGACATAATATTTGGTTCTACTAATCAAAAGTCTTGTGAAGAGTTTAGCAGGGTGATGACGCAGAAATTCGAGATGTCGATGATGGGCGAGTTGAACTACTTCCTTGGGTTCCAAGTGAAGCAACTCAAGGACGGCACCTTCATCTCCCAAACGAAGTACACGCAAGATCTGCTAAAGCGGTTTGGGATGAAGGACGCAAAGCCCGCAAAGACGCCGATGGGAACCGACGGACACACCGACCTCAACAAAGGAGGTAAGTCCGTTGATCAAAAAGCATACCGGTCAATGATAGGGTCTTTACTTTATTTATGTGCTAGTAGACCGGATATTATGCTTAGCGTATGCATGTGTGCTAGATTTCAATCCGATCCTAAGGAGTGTCACTTGGTGGCGGTGAAGCGAATTCTTAGATATTTAGTCGCTACGCCTTGCTTCGGGATCTGGTATCCAAAGGGGTCTAACTTTGACTTGATTGGGTACTCAGATTCCGACTATGCTGGATGTAAGGTCGATAGGAAGAGTACATCGGGGACGTGCCAATTCTTAGGAAGGTCCCTGGTGTCATGGAACTCTAAGAAACAAACCTCCGTTGCCCTATCCACCGCTGAGGCCGAGTATGTTGCCGCAGGACAGTGTTGCGCGCAACTACTTTGGATGAGGCAAACCCTCCGAGACTTTGGCTACAATCTGAGCAAAGTCCCACTCCTATGTGACAATGAGAGTGCTATCCGAATAGCGGAAAATCCTGTTGAGCACAGCCGCACAAAGCACATTGACATCCGGCATCACTTTTTGAGAGACCACCAGCAAAAGGGAGATATCGAAGTGTTTTATGTTAGCACCGAGAACCAGCTAGCCGATATCTTTACCAAGCCTTTAGATGAGAAGACCTTTTGCAGGCTGCGTAGTGAGCTAAATGTCTTAGATTCGCGGAACTTGGATTGAATTGTAGCATACATGTATTTATGCCTTTGATCATGTTCATTCTGCAATTTCGTTGCTTATTATGGTGCTCAAGTTGTACAAACACTCCCTGGACCTCACAAGTCCGTTGCAAAGTGATGCACATGTTTAGGGGGAGACATGTTACAACTTGACCCTTTGAGACTAACCATATGCTTGAGTTTGTTTGATTTAGTCTCAAAGGAGAATTGAAAGGGAACAGGTGGACTTGGACCATGAAAGACTTCCACTGCACTCCGATGAGAGGGTAACTTATTCCAAGTCCATCTCATGAACTCTTATTGCCTATTTGCTCTTAATTGAAGATTTTGGTGAGGCAATGGGGTTAAAGGGCCAAGATTGATCCCGTTTTGGTGCTTGATGCCAAAGGGGGAGAAAATAAAGGCCAAAGCAATAAATGGATCAGCTACCACTTGAGAGATTTTGAAAATAATAGAATAGAGTTTTTGGTTTGTCAAAATTCTTATGTTGTCTCTCTTGTCAAAAGTTGGCTTCTTGTGGGGAGAAGTATTGTTTATGGGAAAAAGGGGGAGTTTTTGAAATCTTTGATCAATCTCTTTTGGAATGACTCTCTTTTTGCTTAAACATGTGTGTTTAACTTAGAGATAGAGATTTGAGTTTGATTTGCAAAAACAAACCAAGTGGTGGCAAAGGATGATCCATATATGCCAAAATTGAATAAAACTTAAATTTATTTGAAGTGAGTTTGCACTTGTTCTAGTTGCTTTATGTTGTGTTGGCATAAATCACCAAAAAGGGGGAGATTGAAAGGGAAATGTGCCCTTGGGCCATTTCTAAGTATTTTGGTGATTGAGTGCCAACACATGTGTTTAATTGTGAAGTTATATTCATGGATGAACAAGGTGCAAATCATGAAGTAAAGGTATGTTTCTAAGCCTTAGTACATTGGTTTTATGGACTAACATATTTGTCTAAGTGTTAGAAACAGAAAGAAGAAAAAGAGAAAAGGGGAGAGAATGACTTGGCTGTGTGCAGCCAAGTCTCAGTTCGGTCTGGAGCACCGGACTGTCCGGTGTGCACCGGACAGTGTCCGGTGCGCCAGGCTGCCTCGACTCGAACTGGCTGCTCTCGGGAATTCGCCGACGGCGTACGGCTAAAATTCACCGGACTGTCCGGTGTGCACCGGACTGTCCGGTGAGCCAACGGTCGGCCAGGGCCAACGGTCGGCCGCGCAATCCGCGCAGGACACGTGGCCGGGCCAACGGTCGGAAGACGGCACCGGACTGTCCGGTGTGCACCGGACATGTCCGGTGCGCCAACGGCGCCAGATCTGCCAACGGTCTGCAACGGTCGTCTTCGCCGTTTAAGGAAACAAATCGGGCACCGGACAGTGTCCGGTGTGCACCGGACTGTCCGGTGCCCCCGACGACAGAAGGCAAGGATGGCCTTCCAGATTTGTTCTCAACGGCTCCTAGCTGCCTTGGGGCTATAAAAGGGACCCCTAGGCGCATGGAGGAGGACACCAAGCATTCCTACAACACTTCTAAGCACCAAGACATTGATCTCACGCATTCGTTTCGTTGTGATAGCATATAGAGCTCTTTTGGAGTTGTGAACTCTTTGTGTTGCGTTGCGAGCTCTTATTGCGACTTGTGTGCGTGTTGTTGCTCTGATTACCGAGTCTTGTGTGCGTTGCTCATTCCCACCTTACTCCGTACTTCTTTGTGAATCTTAAGTGTAAGGGCGAGAGGCTCCAAGTTGTGGAGATTCCTCGCAAACGGGATATTGAGGAGAAAAGTGATAGTCGCCTAGAGGGGGGGTGAATAGGGCGAAACTGAAATTCTCAAAAATAAACACAACTACGAGCCGAGTTAGCGTTAGAAATATAAACGAGTCCGCGAGAGAGGGCGCAAAACAAATCGCAAGCAAATAAAAGTGTGACACGCGGATTTGTTTTACCGAGGTTCGGTTCTTGCAAACCTACTCCCCGTTGAGGAGGCCACAAAGGCCGGGTCTCTTTCAACCCTTCCCTCTCTCAAACGATCCCACGGATCGAGTGAGCTTTCTCTTCTTCTCAATCAACCGGGAACAAAACTTCCCGCAAGGGCCACCACACAATTGGTGCCTCTTGCCTTGGTTACAATTGAGTGATGATCTCAAGAACAAGTGAGAAAGAAAAGAATGCGATCCAAGCGCAAGAGCTCGAAAGAACACAAGCAAATCACTCTCTCTAGTCACTATGGTGTTGTGTGGAATTTGGAGAGGACTTGATCTATTTGGTGTGTCTAGAATTGAATGCTAGAGCTCTTGTAGTAGTTGAGAAGTGGAAAACTTGGATGGCCATGAATGTGGGGTGGTTGGGGTATTTATAGCCCCAACCACCAAAAGTGACCGTTGCTGGAACCTGTCTGTTCGATGGCGCACCGGACAGTCCGGTGCACACCGGACAGTCCGGTGCCCCTGCCACGTCACCATTGCCGTTGGATTCTGACCGTTGAAGCTTCTGACTTCTGGGCCCTCCTGGGTGTCCGGTGCACACCGGACATGTACTGTTTGATGTCCGGTGCACCGGTATGGGCGTCCCTGACGTCTGCGCGCGCTGCGCGCGCATTAAATGCTCCGCAGGGAGCCGTTGGCGCCGCAGAGAGCCGTTGCTCCGCTGGCACACCGGACAGTCCGGTGCACACCGGACAGTCCGGTGAATTTTAGCGGAGCGGCTGCCGCGCGAACCCGAGGCTGGCGAGTTCCGGAGACCGTGCTTCCTTGGAGCACCGGACATGTCCGGTGCACACCGGACAGTCCGGTGAATTATAGCGCGCCGGCTTCCGAGAATTCCCGAGAGCGAAGAGTTGGAGTTGGAGTCCTCTGGGCGCACCGGACAGTCCGGTGCCTCCAGCCAGAGGTGCCCTCGGTTGCCTCATTGCTCCTTAGTTGAATCCAACACTTGGTCTTTTACTGGCTAAATGTGAACCTTTTGCACCTGTATAACTTATGCACTAGAGCAAACTAGTTAGTCCAATATTTGTGTTGGGTAATTCAACCACCAAAATTATTTAGGAACTAGGTGTAAGCCTAATTCCCTTTCAATCTCCCCCTTTTTGGTGATTGATGCCAACACAAACCAAAGCAAATATAGAAGTGCATAATTGAACTAGTTTACATAAAGTAAGTGCAAAGGTTGCTTGGAATTGAGCCAATATATACTTATATGATGCGCATGGATTGTTTTCTTTGTTTTTGACATATTGGACCACACTTGCACCATAAGTTTTGTTTTTGCAAACTCTTTTGTAAATTCTTTTCAAAGTCATTTTGCAAGATAGTCAAAGGTAGATGAATAAGATTTGCAAAGCATTTTCAAGTTTTGAAATTTTTTACCTTTGTTCAAATGCTTTTCCTTTGACTAAACAAAACTCCCCCTCAAATAAGGTCTCCTCTTAGTGTTCAAGAGGGTTTTTAAGACATCAAGTTTGAAAATACTAGTTGCTCCCCCTTTAGAACACAAAGAGATACCAATTTTGAAATTTACCAATTGAAAATCATCAAATTTAAAAATAGGGTGGTGGTGCGGTCCTTTTGCTTTGGGCTCATGTTTTCTCCCCCTTTGGCATGAATCGCCAAAAACGGAATCATTTGAGCCCAATGAAGTACTTTCTCCCCCTTTGGTCATGAAATGAATGAGTGAAGATTATACCAAAGTTGGAGAGATGATGCGGAGGGACGGCGAAGGATGAGTAGTAGAGTGGAGTGAAAGCCTTGTCTTCGCCGAAGACTCCAATTCCCTTTCAATATACCTATGACTTGGTTTGAAATACACTTGAAAACACATTAGTCATAGCATATATAAAAGAGACATGATCAAAGATATATTTATGAGTTATGTGTGCAAGTTTAGCAAAAGAAATTCCTAGAATCAAGAATATTGAGCTCATGCCTAAGTCGGGTAAAAGATTGTTCATCAAGTGGCTTGGTAAAGATATCGGCTAATTGATCTTTAGTGTTAATGTAAGAAATCTCGATATCCCCCTTTTGTTGGTGATCCCGAAGAAAATGATACCGAATGGCTATGTGCTTAGTGCGGCTATGCTCGACGGGATTGTTGGCCATTTTGATTGCACTCTCATTGTCACATAGCAAGGGGACTTTGGTTAATTTGTAACCGTAGTCCCGCAGGGTTTGCCTCATCCAAAGCAATTGCGCGCAACAATGGCCTGCGGCAATATACTCGGCTTCGGCGGTAGAAAGAGCGACCGAATTTTGCTTCTTTGAAGCCCAAGACACCAAGGATCTTCCCAAGAACTGGCAAGTCCCCGATGTGCTCTTTCTATTAATCCTACACCCTGCCCAATCGGCATCCGAATATCCAATCAAGTCAAAAGTGGATCCCCGAGGGTACCAAAGCCCAAACTTAGGAGTAAAAGCCAAATATCTCAAGATTCGTTTTACGGCCGTAAGGTGTGATTCCTTAGGGTCGGCTTGGAATCTTGCACACATGCAAACGGAAAGCATAATGTCCGGTCGAGATGCACATAAATAAATCAATGAACCAATCATCGACCGGTATACCTTTTGATCCTCGGACTTACCTCCCGTGTCGAGGTCGAGATGCCCATTGGTTCCCATGGGTGTCTTGATGGGCTTGGCATCCTTCATTCCAAACTTGCTTAGGATATCTTGAGTATACTTCGTTTGGCTAATGAAGGTGCCCTCTTGGAGTTGCTTGACTTGGAATCCTAGAAAATACTTCAACTCCCCCATCATCGACATCTCGAATTTTTGTGTCATGATCCTACTAAATTCTTCACATGTAGATTTGTTAGTAGACCCAAATATGATATCATCAACATAAATTTGGCATACAAACAAATCATTGTCAAGAGTCTTAGTGAATAAAGTAGGATCGGCCTTGCCGACTTTGAAGCCATTTGCAATAAGGAAATCTCTAAGGCATTCATACCATGCTCTTGGGGCTTGCTTGAGCCCATAAAGCGCCTTAGAGAGCCTATAAACATGATTAGGATACTCACTGTCTTCAAAGCCGGGAGGTTGCTCAACGTAGACCTCCTCCTTGATCGGTCCATTGAGGAAGGCACTCTTCACGTCCATTTGATAAAGCTTGAAGCCATGGTAAGTAGCATAGGCTAATAATATGCGAATTGACTCAAGCCTAGCTACGGGTGCATAGGTTTCACCAAAATCCAAACCTTCGACTTGTGAATACCCCTTGGCCACGAGTCGAGCTTTGTTCCTAGTCACCACACCATGCTCGTCTTGCTTGTTGCGGAAGACCCACTTGGTTCCTACAACATTTTGATTAGGACGTGGAACTAAGTGCCATACCTCGTTCCTCGTGAAATTGTTGAGCTCCTCTTGCATCGCCATCACCCAATCCGAATCTTGAAGTGCTTCCTCAACCCTGTGTGGCTCAATAGAGGAAACAAACGAGTAATGTTCACAAAAATGCGCAACACGAGATCGAGTAGTTACCCCCTTATGAATGTCGCCGAGGATGGTGTCGACGGGGTGATCTCGTTGTATTGCTTGGTGGACTCTTGGGTGTGGCGGCCTTGGTTGTTCATCCTCCTTGTCTTCATCATTTGCATCTCCCCCTTGATCGTTGCCGTCATTTTGAGGTGGCTCATCTTCTTGATCTTCTTGTTCAACATCTTGAGCCTCATCCTCAACTTGAGTTAGTGGAGATGCTTGCATGGAGGAGGATGGTTGATCTTGTGCATTTGGAGGCTCTTCGGATTCCTTAGGACACACATCCCCAATGGACATGTTCCTTAGCGCTATGCATGGAGCCTGTTCTTCACCTATATCATCAAGATCAACTTGCTCTACTTGAGAGCCGTTAGTCTCATCAAACACAACGTCACAAGAAACTTCAACAAGTCCTGAGGACTTGTTAAAGACTCTATATGCCCTTGTGTTTGAATCATATCCTAGTAAAAAGCCTTCTACAGTTTTAGGAGCAAATTTAGATTTTCTACCTCTCTTAACAAGAATAAAGCATTTGCTACCAAAAACTCTAAAATATGAAATGTTTGGCTTTTTACCGGTTAGGAGTTCATAAGATGTCTTCTTGAGGATTCGATGAAGATATAATCGGTTGATGGCGTAGCAGGCGGTGTTGACCGCCTCGGCCCAAAACCGATCCGGTGTCTTGTACTCATCAAGCATGGTTCTTGCCATGTCCAATAGAGTTCGATTCTTCCTCTCCACTACACCATTTTGTTGTGGAGTATAGGGAGAGGAGAACTCATGCTTGATGCCCTCCTCCTCAAGAAAGCCTTCGATTTGAGAGTTCTTGAACTCCGTTCCATTGTCGCTTCTAATTTTCTTGATCCTTAAGCCGAACTCATTTTGAGCCCGTCTCAAGAATCCCTTTAAGGTCTCTTGGGTATAAGATTTGTCCTGCAAAAAGAACACCCAAGTGAAGCGAGAATAATCATCCACAATTACAAGACAATACTTACTACCGCCGATGCTTATGTAAGCGATCGGGCCGAATAAATCCATGTGTAGGAGCTCCAGTGGCCTGTCGGTAGTCATGATGTTCTTGTGTGGATGATGGACACCAACTTGCTTCCCGGCTTGGCATGCGCTGCAAATCCTGTCTTTCTCAAAACGAACATCGGTTAGTCCCAAAATGTGTTCTCCCTTTAGAAGCTTGTGAAGATTCTTCATTCCAACATGGGCTAGTCGGCGGTGCCAGAGCCAACCCAAGTTAGTCTTAGCAATCAAGCAAGTGTCGAGTTCAGCTCTATTAAAATCTACTAAGTATAGCTGACCCTCTAACACTCCCTTAAAAGCTATTGAATCATCACTTCTTCTAAAGACAGTAACACCTATATCAGTAAAAAGACAGTTGTAGCCCATTTGACATAATTGGGATACGGAAAGCAAATTGTAATCTAAAGAATCTACAAGAAAAACATTGGAAATAGTATGGTCAGGAGAAATAGCAATTTTACCCAAGCCTTTGACCAAACCTTGATTTCCATCCCCGAATGTGATAGCTCGTTGGGGATCTTGGTTTTTCTCATATGAGGAGAACATTCTTTTCTCCCCTGTCATGTGGTTTGTGCACCCGCTGTCGAGTATCCAACTTGTGCCCCCGGATGCATAAACCTACAAAACAAGTTTAGTTCTTTGTTTTAGGTACCCAAACGGTTTTGGGTCCTTTGGCATTAGATACAAGAACTTTGGGTACCCAAACACAAGTCTTGGAGCCCTTGTGTTTGCCCCCAACAATTTTGGCAACTACCTTGCCGGATTTGCTAGTCAAAACATAAGATGCATCAAAAGTTTTAAATGAAATGGCATGATCATTTGATGCATTAGTAGTCTTCTTTCTAGGCAACTTGGCATGGGTTGGTTGCCTAGATCTAGATGTCTCACCCTTATATATAAAAGCATGATTAGGGCCAGAGTGAGACTTCCTAGAATGAATTTTCCTAATCTTGCTCTCAGGATAGCCAGCAGGGTACAAAATGTAACCCTCGTTATCCTGAGGCATGGGAGCCTTGCCCTTAACAAAGTTAGATAAGTTCTTTGGAGGGGCATTAATTTTGACATTGTCTCCCTTTTGGAATCCAATGCCATCCTTAATGCCAGGGCGTCTCCCATTATAGAGCATGCTTCTAGCAAGTTTAAATTTTTCATTTTCTAAGTCATGCTCTCTAATCTTAGCATTAAGGTGTGCTATGTGATCATTTTGTTTTTTAATTAAGGCTAGGTGATCATGGATAGCATCAACATTAATATCTCTACATCTAGTACAAATGGAAACATGCTCAACATTAGATGTAGAGGGTTTGCAAGATTTAAGTTCAACAACCTTAGCATGCAACATATCATTTTTGGTTCTAAGGTCGGAAATAGAAGCATTGCAAACATCAAAATCTTTAGCCTTAGCAATTAGTTTCTCATTTTCATTTCTAAGGCTAACAATAGAAACATTCAACTCATCAATCCTAGCAAGCAAATCAACATTATCATTTCTAGGATCAATGCAAACATGAGAATCAACCTTAGCAATTAATTTAACATTTTCATTTCTAAGGTTGGCTATAGTGTCATGGCATGTGCTTAGCTCACTAGATAATTTGTTACATTTCTCTACTTCTAGAGCATAAGCATTTTTAACCTTAACATGTTTCTTGTTTTCCTTGATTAGGAAGTCCTCTTGGGAGTCCAAGAGATCATCCTTTTCATGGATGGCACTAATTAGCTCATTTAATTTTTCCTTTTGTTCCATGTTAAGGTTGGCAAAAAGAATACGCAAATTATCCTCCTCATTTTTATCATTATCCTCATCACTAGATGTTTCATATTTAGTGGAGGACCTTGATTTTACCTTCTTTTTGCCGTCCTTGGCCATGAGACACTTGTGGCCGACGTTGGGGAAGAGGAGGCCCTTGGTGACGGCGATGTTGGCGGCGTCCTCGTCGTCGGAGGAGTCGCTTGAGCTTTCGTCGGAGTCCCACTCCCGACAAACATGGGCATCGCCGCCCTTCTTCTTGTAGTACTTCTTCTTCTCCTTCCTCTTGCCCTTCTTGTCGTCGCCCCTGTCACTATCACTTGATAATGGACATTTAGCAATAAAGTGACCGGGCTTACCACACTTGTAGCAAACCTTCTTGGAACGGGATTTGTAGTCCTTCCCCTTCCGTTGCTTGAGGATTTGCCGAAAGCTTTTGATGATTAGGGCCATCTCCTCATTGTCGAGCTTGGAGGCGTCAATCAGTTGTCTACTTGGTGTAGACTCCTCCTTCTTCTCCTCCGTTGCCTTGAAGGCCACCGGTTGCGCCTCGGATGTGGACGGTTCGTCAAGCTCGTTTATCTTCTTGGAGCCCTTAATCATGCATTCAAAGCTTACAAAATTCCCGATAACTTCCTCGGGGGTCATTTGTGGATATCTAGGATTGCCACGAATTAATTGAACTTGTGTGGGGTTAAGGAAAATAAGGGCTCTTAGAATAACCTTAACCACTTCGTGGTCATCCCATTTTGCGCTTCCGAGGTTGCGCACTTGGTTCACCAAGGTCTTGAGCCGGTTGTACATGTCTTGTGGCTCCTCCCCTTGGCGAAGACGGAAGCGACCGAGCTCCCCCTCGATCGTTTCCCGCTTGGTGATCTTGGTGAGTTCATCACCCTCGTGCGCCGTCTTGAGTAGGTCCCAAATCTCCTTGGCGTTCTTCAACCCTTGTACTTTGTTGTATTCCTCCTTGCTTAGAGAGGCAAGGAGGATGGTTGTGGCTTGGGAGTTGAAGTGCTCGATTTGGGCCACTTCATCCGTGTCATAGTCCTCATCCCCTACGGATGGTACCTGTACACCATACTCAACAACATCCCATAATCTTTTGTGGAGAGAGGTTAGATGAAATCGCATCAAATTACTCCACATAGCATAATCTTCACCATTAAAAGTTGGTGGTTTGCCTAATGGGACGGATAGTAAAGGTGTATGTTTAGGAATGCGAGGGTAGCGTAGGGGAATCTTACTATACTTCTTACGCTCTTGGCGTTTAGAAGTGACGGACGCCGCGTCGGAGCCGGAGGTAGATGTTGATGAAGTGTCGGTCTCGTAGTAGACCACCTTCCTCATCCTCTTGTGCTTGTCCCCGCTCCGATACCAATTGATAGTCGCCTAGAGGGGGGGTGAATAGGGCGAAACTGAAATTCTCAAAAATAAACACAACTACGAGCCGGGTTAGCGTTAGAAATATAAACGAGTCCGCGAGAGAGGGCGCAAAACAAATCGCAAGCAAATAAAAGTGTGACACGCGGATTTGTTTTACCGAGGTTCGGTTCTTGCAAACCTACTCCCCGTTGAGGAGGCCACAAAGGCCGGGTCTCTTTCAACCCTTCCCTCTCTCAAACGATCCCACGGATCGAGTGAGCTTTCTCTTCTTCTCAATCAACCGGGAACAAAACTTCCCGCAAGGGCCACCACACAATTGGTGCCTCTTGCCTTGGTTACAATTGAGTGATGATCTCAAGAACAAGTGAGAAAGAAAAGAATGCGATCCAAGCGCAAGAGCTCGAAAGAACACAAGCAAATCACTCTCTCTAGTCACTATGGTGTTGTGTGGAATTTGGAGAGGACTTGATCTATTTGGTGTGTCTAGAATTGAATGCTAGAGCTCTTGTAGTAGTTGAGAAGTGGAAAACTTGGATGGCCATGAATGTGGGGTGGTTGGGGTATTTATAGCCCCAACCACCAAAAGTGACCGTTGCTGGAACCTGTCTGTTCGATGGCGCACCGGACAGTCCGGTGCACACCGGACAGTCCGGTGCCCCTGCCACGTCACCATTGCCGTTGGATTCTGACCGTTGAAGCTTCTGACTTCTGGGCCCTCCTGGGTGTCCGGTGCACACCGGACATGTACTGTTTGATGTCCGGTGCACCGGTATGGGCGTCCCTGACGTCTGCGCGCGCTGCGCGCGCATTAAATGCTCCGCAGGGAGCCGTTGGCGCCGCAGAGAGCCGTTGCTCCGCTGGCACACCGGACAGTCCGGTGCACACCGGACAGTCCGGTGAATTTTAGCGGAGCGGCTGCCGCGCGAACCCGAGGCTGGCGAGTTCCGGAGACCGTGCTTCCTTGGAGCACCGGACATGTCCGGTGCACACCGGACAGTCCGGTGAATTATAGCGCGCCGGCTTCCGAGAATTCCCGAGAGCGAAGAGTTGGAGTTGGAGTCCTCTGGGCGCACCGGACACTGTCCGGTGCACACCGGACAGTCCGGTGCCTCCAGCCAGAGGTGCCCTCGGTTGCCTCATTGCTCCTTAGTTGAATCCAACACTTGGTCTTTTTACTGGCTAAATGTGAACCTTTTGCACCTGTATAACTTATGCACTAGAGCAAACTAGTTAGTCCAATATTTGTGTTGGGTAATTCAACCACCAAAATTATTTAGGAACTAGGTGTAAGCCTAATTCCCTTTCAAAAAGCATAACACTGTGGTATTCAAGTTGATCATTGGATCACTTGAGAGGAGTTGAGTGCAACTCTCGTCCGTTGGGACGCCACAACGTGGAGTAGGCAAGTTTTGTACTTGGCCGAACCACGGGATAAATCACCGTGTCATCTCTGTGTTGAACTTCTTGTGATTACCATCTTCGCTCTAGCCACTTGGCATTAACTGTGCTAACACTTAATCAAAGTTTTGTGGCTTAAGTTTTTGAAGTTTACAGGATCACCTATTCACCCCCCCTCTAGGTGCTCTCACTTTCCCGCGTGGGGGAAGGACAACTTTCGAGCTCGCCCCATCCTCTCCCTCGCCATCGGAGGAGGAGGTGGGGCAACCAGGGCCGAGCGGGAGGCTGCGCTCAGCCAGCTGTCGAGCAAATCGACATCCCCAGCGCCCCAACGGAGGACGCGTCGGGCATCACCCTCGCGTTTGAGGCGAAGGCGAGCGCTGTCCCCCCGCGACACGCCGACCCCGAGCAAGTGGACGACGCCAGCGCGCTCACGGAGGGCCTGCAGGACGTCGCCCTCGCGCCCAGGACGACGACGCGATCAGCCCCCGATGTGACTTCGTCGCTCCTCGTCGACCAAAAGGTACCGGCTGATTCCCATCTTTTGTCATTTCGACTCGGCCTCAACCCGCCTAGCGACCTCGCTTTGGCGGGCGCTCTCGTTGAGGCGAGTGCAACCCCTCTGGGGTTTCGTATGCGGTCGCCTTGGGACCGATTGACGGACGTCTCGACCTACGGACCCTCTGGGTCCGAGGAAGATGACGACCCCAGCATCTGCTGGGATTTCTCCGGATCTGGCAACCCCAGTGCCATGCGGGACTTCATGACCGCATGCAACTACTGCCTCTCCGACTGTTCCGACGGCAGCCGCAGCCTTGACGACAAGGACTGCGGCCCGAGCCGCGAATGTTTCCACGTCGAGCTAGGGGATCCCTCCGGAGGCAGCTGTCTCGGCATGCCGGAGGATGGTGATCCCCCTAGGCCAGCGCCTCGCGCCGACATCCCGCGGGAGCTAGCTGTGGTCCCCATTCCGGCGGGGGGTCACGACCCGCAGCTCGAGCAAGTCCGCGGGGCGCGAGCCGGGCTCGATGAGGGAGCAGGAGCGCTCGAGGCAATCCGCCGGGACGTCGGGCAGGTATGGGCGGGCCAGCCCTCGGCCGGAGGAATACGTCACCTGCCCCAAGGTCTCCAGCACCGCATCGCCAACGATGTCAGGGACAGACCGCCACCCGCATCCGGCGAAACCGGTCAGGGCCTGGCCGCCGCAGCGATGCTCCTCCGCGCAATGCCGGAATCATCAACCACCGAGGGTCGGCGAATCCAGGGAGAGCTCAAGCATCTCCTGGAAGGCGCTGCGGCCCGGCGGGCCGAGAGCTCTGCCTCCCGAAGGCAGGGGTACCCCTCGGAACCTCGTGCCGCGACTTCCCGACTCATGCGGGAAGCCTCGGTCTACACCGGGCGCACGCGCAACACCGCGCCTGCGGCCCCAGGCCACCTCGGCGACGAGCACCCTCATCGCGACCGTCGGGCCCGCCTCGACGAAAGGGTGCGCCGAGGTTATCACCCCCGGCGTGGGGGACGCTACGACAGCGGGAGGATCGGAGTCCCTCGCCCGAACCACCCGGTCCGCAGGTCTTCAGCCGGGCCATTCGGCGGGCGCCGTTTCCGCCCCGGTTCCGACCCCCGACTACTATCACAAAGTACTCGGGGGAAACGAGACCGGAATTGTGGCTCGCGGACTACCGCCTGGCCTGTCAACTGGGTGGAACGGACGACGACAACCTCATCATCCGCAACCTCCCCCTGTTCCTCTCCGACACTGCTCGCGCTTGGTTGGAGCACCTGCCTCCGAGGCAGATTTCCAACTGGGAGGATCTGGTCCAAGCTTTCGCCGGCAACTTCCAGGGCACGTACGTGCGCCCCGGGAATTCCTGGGACCTCCGAAGCTGCCGGCAACTGCCGGGAGAGTCTCTTCGGGACTACATCCGGCGATTCTCGAAGCAGCGCACCGAGCTGCCCAACATCACCGACTCCGATGTCATCGGTGCGTTCCTTGCCGGCACCACCTGTCGTGACCTGGTGAGCAAGTTGGGTCGCAAGACCCCCACCAGGGCGAGCGAGCTGATGGACATCGCCACCAAGTTCGCCTCTGGTCAGGAGGCGGTCGAGGTCATCTTCCGAAAGGACAAGCAGCCCCAGGGCTGCCCATCGGAAGATGCTCCCGAGGCGTCTGCTCCGCTCGGCGCCAAGAAGAAAGGCAGGAGGAAGTCGCAAGCGAAACGTGACGCCGCCAGCACAGATCTTATCGCCGCTGCCGAATACAAGAACCCTCGGAAGCCCCCCGGAGGTGCCAACCTCTTCGACAAGGCACTCAAGGAGACGTGCCCCTACCATCAGGGGCCCGTCAAGCACACCCTCGAGGAGTGCGTCATGCTTCGGCGCCACTTCCACCGGGCCGGGCCACCCACGGAGGGTGGCAGGGCCCGCGACGACGACAAAAAGGAAGATCACCAAGCAGGAGAGTTCCCCGAGGTCCGCGACTGCTTCATGATCTACGGAGGGCATGCGGCGAATGCCTCGGCTCGGCATCGTAAGCAAGAGCGTCGGGAGGTCTGCTCGGTGAAGGTGGCGGCGCCAGTCTACCTAGACTGGTCCGACAAGCCCATCACCTTCGACCAGGATGACCACCCCGACCACGTGCCGAGCCCGGGAAAGTACCCGCTCGTCGTCGATCCCATCATCGGCGACGTCAGGCTCACCAAGGTCCTGATGGATGGGGGCAGCTGCCTCAATATCATCTACGCTGAGACCCTCAGGCTCCTGCGCGTCGATCTGTCATCCGTCCGAGCAGGCGCCGCGCCCTTCCACGGGATCATTCCTGGGAAGCGCGTCCAGCCCCTCGGACAGCTCGACCTTCCTGTTTGCTTCGGAACACCCTCCAACTTCCGAAGGGAGACTTTGACGTTCGAGGTGGTTGGGTTCCGAGGAACCTACCACGCAGTGTTGGGAAGGCCATGCTACGCGAAGTTCATGGCTATCCCCAACTACACCTACCTAAAGCTCAAGATGCCAGGCCCCAACGGGGTCATCACCGTCGGCCCCACGTACAAACACGCATTCGAATGCGATGTGGAGTGCGTGGAGTACGCCGAGGCCCTCGCCGAGTCCGAGGCCCTCATCGCCAACCTAGAAAGTCTCTCCCGAGAGGTGCCGGACGTAAAGCGACATGCCGGCAACTTCGAGCCAGCGGAGACGGTTAAGGTCGTCCCTCTCGATCCCAGTGGCGACACCTCCAAGCAGATCCGGATCGGTTCCGGGCTCGACCCCAAATAGGAAGCAGTGCTCGTCGACTTTCTCCGCGCAAACGCCGACGTCTTTGCGTGGAGTCCCTCGGACATGCCCGGCATACCGAGGGATGTCGCCGAGCACTCGCTGGATATTCGGGCCGGAGCCCGACCGGTCAGACAGCCTCTGCGCCGATTCGACGAGGAAAGGCGCAGGGTGATAGGCGAGGAGATCCACAAGCTGATGGCGGCAGGGTTCATCAAAGAGGTATTCCATCCCGAATGGCTTGCCAACCCTGTACTTGTGAGGAAGAAAGGGGGGAAATGGCGGATGTGTGTAGACTACACTGGTCTCAACAAAGCATGTCCGAAGGTCCCCTACCCTCTGCCTCGCATCGATCAAATCGTGGACTCCACTGCTGGGTGCGAAACCCTGTCCTTCCTCGATGCCTACTCAGGGTATCATCAAATCAAGATGAAAGAGTCCGACCAGCTCGCGACTTCTTTCATCACGCCCTTCGGCATGTACTGTTATGTCACCATGCCGTTCGGTTTGAGGAACGCGGGTGCAACGTACCAGCGGTGCATGAACCATGTGTTCGGCGAACACATCGGTCGCACGGTCGAGGCCTACGTCGATGACATCGTAGTCAAGACGAGGAAAGCCTCCGACCTTCTCTCCGACCTTGAAGTGACATTCCGGTGTCTCAAGGCGAAGGGCGTCAAGCTCAATCCCGAGAAGTGCGTCTTCGGGGTGCCCCGAGGCATGCTCTTGGGATTCATCGTCTCCGAGCGGGGCATCGAAGCCAATCCGGAGAAGATCGCAGCCATCACAAGCATGGGGCCCATCAAGGACTTAAAAGGCGTACAGAGGGTCATGGGATGTCTCGCGGCCTTGAGCCGTTTCATCTCGCGCCTCGGCGAAAGAGGCCTGCCCCTGTACCGTCTCTTAAGGAAGGCCGAGTGCTTCACTTGGACTCCCGAGGCCGAGGAAGCTCTCGGGAACCTGAAGGCGCTCCTCACCCAGGCGCCCGTCTTGGTACCCCCAGCTGATGGAGAAGCCCTCTTGGTCTACGTCGCCGCTACCACTCAGGTGGTCAGCGCCGCGATCGTGGTCGAAAGGCAGGAAGAGGGGCATGCTTTGCCCATTCAGAGGCCGGTTTACTTCGTCAGCGAGGTGCTGTCCGAGACCAAGATCCGCTACCCACAAGTCTAGAAGCTGCTGTATGCAATAATTCTGACGAGGCGAAAGCTGCGACATTACTTCGAGTCTCATCCGGTGACTGTGGTGTCATCCTTCCCCCTGGGGGAGATCATCCAGTGCCGAGAAGCCTCGGGACGAATCGCAAAGTGGGCGGTGGAAATCATGGGCGAGACAATCTCGTTCGCCCCTCGGAAGGCCATCAAGTCCCAGGTACTGGCGGACTTCGTAGCCGAATGGGTCGACACCCAGTTGCCGACGGCTCCGATCCAACCGGAGCTCTGGACCATGTTTTTCGACGGGTCGCTGATGAAGACGGGAGCCGGCGCGGGCCTGCTCTTCGTCTCGCCCCTCGGGAAACACCTGCGCTACGTGCTCCGCCTCCATTTTCCGGCGTCCAACAATGTGGCTGAGTACGAGGCTCTGATCAACGGATTGCGAATCGCCATCGAGCTAGGGGTCCGACGCCTCGATGCACGCGGCGACTCGCAGCTCGTTATCGACCAAGTCATGAAGAACTCCCACTGCCGCAACCCGAAGATGGAGGCCTATTGTGATGAGGTTCGACGCCTAGAAGACAAGTTCTACGGGCTCGAGCTTAACCACATCGCCCGGCGCTACAACGAGACTGCGGACGAGCTGGCGAAGATAGCCTCGGGGCGAACGACGGTTCCCCCGGACGTCTTCTCCCGGGATCTGCACCAACCCTCCGTCAAGATAGGCGACACGCCCGAGCCCGAGGCGCCCTCGGCCCCGTCCGAGGCAGCCTCGGCCCAGCCCGAGCCATCCTCGGTTCAGCCCGAGGAACCCTCGGCTCCCGAGGGCGAAGTACTGCGCATCGAGGAGGAGCAGAGCGGGGTCACGCCAGAACAAGATTGGCAGACCCCGTACCTGCAATATCTCCGCCAAGGAGAACTGCCCCTCGACCGAGCCGAGGCTCGGCGGGTAGCGCGACGCGCCAAGTCGTTCGTCTTGCTGGGCGATGAGAAGGGGCTCTACCACCGTAGCCCCTCGGGCATCCTCCAGCGATGCATCTCCATCGCCGAGGGTCAGGAACTCCTGCAGGAAATACACTCGGGGGCTTGCGGCCATCATGCAGCACCTCGGACTCTCGTCGGGAACGCTTTCCGCCAAGGCTTCTACTGGCCGACGGCGGTGGCTGACGCCACTAGGATTGTCCGCGCCTGCGAAGGGTGCCAATTCTATGCGAAGCAGACCCACCTGCCCGCTCAGGCTCTGCAGACGATACCCATCACCTGGCCCTTCGCTGTGTGGGGTCTGGACCTCGTCGGCCCTCTGCAGAAGGCGCCCGGGGGCTACACGCACCTGCTGGTCGCTGTCGACAAGTTCTCCAAGTGGATCGAGGTCCGACCCCTGAACAGCATCAGATCCGAGCAGGCGGTGGCGTTCTTCACCAACATCATCCATCGCTTCGGGGTCCCGAACTCCATCATCACCGACAACGGCACCCAGTTCACCGGCAAAAAATTCTTAATTTTTTGCGAGGATCACAACATCCGGGTAGACTGGGCCGCCGTAGCTCATCCCATGTCGAATGGGCAAGTAGAACGTGCCAACGGCATGATTCTACAAGGGCTCAAGCCCCGGATTTACAATGATCTCAACAAGTTCGGCAAGCGATGGATGAAGGAACTCCCCTCGGTGGTCTGGAGCCTGAGGACGACGCCGAGCCGAGCCACAGGTTTCACGCCGTTCTTCCTGGTCTACGGGGCCGAGGCCGTCTTGCCCACTGATCTGGAATACGGCTCCCCGAGGACGAGGGCCTACGACGATGAAAGCAACCAAGCTAGCCAAGACTCGCTGGACCAGCTGGACGAGGCTCGGGACAGGGCCTTACTACACTCGGCGCGGTATCAGCAGTCCCTGCGACGCTACCACGCCCGAGGGGTCCGACCCCGAGAGCTCCAGGTGGGCGACCTGGTGCTTCGGCTGCGGCAAGACGCCCGAGGGAGGCACAAGCTCACGCCCCCCTGGGAGGGGCCGTTCGTCATCGCCAAAGTTCTGAAGCCCGGAACGTACAAGCTGGCCAACAGTCAAGGCGAGGTCTACGGCAACGCTTGGAACATCCAACAGCTACGTCGCTTCTACCCTTAAGATGTTTCCAAGTTGTTTATATACCCCGCACCCACGCAAAGTTTAGTCAACAAGGAAGGGTCGGCCTCGCCTCGGCAAAGCCCGACCCTCCCTCGGGGGCTAAAAGGGGGGAAACCCCCTCTGCGTCAAAATTTTCCTCGAACAAAAAATCTCTTTTACCAGAATATCTTTCGTGCTTTTTGACTACTTCGAAAAGTGGGTCCTGGAAACGACGGGGTACATGTAAGCAGTCAAGGCTGACCGAGCCGAGGGACTCCTACGCCTCCGGGATACGGATACCTCACTCATCACCTTCTGCGATAAGTAACTCGCGTTCGGATAAGGTGACTCCGCGGATCGAACAAGTCTCTACGTTCGGAAGCCCTTCTGTCGAAGCGATTCTTCGAGTTTTCTCGACCAAGTCGGTGATAGGGCCTCATGGACGAGTAAAAGTGCGCGTAAGCGGCAAGGCCGACCGAGCCGAGGGACTCCCACGCCTCCGGGATACGGATACCTCACTCATCACCTTCCGCGAGAAGCAACTCTCGCTCGCACTAACATCCCTGTTACCGACAAAAAGTCCAGATGCTCGAAACAAGAGGAAAAGAGACGCAGCTTTACAACACAGCAAGGGTGTGTGTTCTGGCCTCGACGGCCGCACAAAGCACACACTACAAGACAAGCTGATCCTGCAGGCTCGGGTCTTGACACTGGAAGGGGGCAGCGACACCCTCGACATCGACGGCACCTTCGGCGAGGCCCGACCTAGCCGCGGACGGCGACGCGGTCCGAGGGCCTCCGCTCCGAAGGACGACGTCATCACCACGCCTGAGCGATTGCCGTCAGGGACTTCTCCGGGAACCGGCCCGAGCAGGCGGCTCGGCCGGCCACCTCCGGGGCCTCGGCCAACCACTTTCCGAGGACACCAGCCCGGTCCGAAGCCTCGGCTGACCAACCCCGGCGTCGATCCTGCCAACGGACGACTCGGCTAGGCTCCGGCCAACCAGGTTTCATTTCTGAACCAACTCCGCCTCTGCTCATGCTGATATCGCTACCCCTGGCCTCGGCTCGTCGAAGAGCGGCCGAGGGGTCTCTTTAACTAAGCTAGAGGAGCCTCGGACAACAGGGCCGACCGAGCCGAGGGACTCCTACGCCTCCGGGATACGGATACCTCACTCGTCACCTTGACGCGGAGCGACTCATGTTTGGTGAAGCGGTTCAGATAATCAGCAGACGAGTCTTAGTGCTCGGAAATGAGGAAAAAACACGGCTCCGTGCCGTAATTACATACATGTTCAGGCCCCGAAAGCCAAAATGAACAAAAAACCCGGCACTCGAGGTGCCATTACAAACGGAACTCCGGTCCCCCCCCCCCGCAGGTACGAACAACCCCACTCGATAGGGGCGGGCCTGCGGGGCGGCAGAAGAACTCTCAACCCCCGAGGACGAGAGGCAGCCATTCAGGCCAGGAGACGGAGACCCAGGGCTACTGACGGAGTTGGCAATCTCATCGGTAGAGAAGCCACCTCCGTCCGCCGACACCTCGGAACGCGCCGGCAGGTCTTCGCCCATGCCGGGGCCGTCCAGGGCGTGGGCACTGCCCTCGTGGTGCGTGGCGCAATCGTCGTCCGGACGGAGGACGCGGCGTGGCGCCCTGGCTGTGTGACGACGACCCGCCTCTTCCGGCATGGCTGGAGGAAGTCTCCGTGAAGTTGGAGGATGTCGTTCTCCCCCAAACGCACGGGGAAGAAGAGGGCAACCGACCCACACGGAGGCAGCCCCCTGACTCGCCTCGTCCTCCCTCTTGGCCTGGTGATGAAAGTCCTTGAGGCCGAGGAAGGGGCAGAGGCCGCAGCCCGGCTCGCTTTCCCCCACCGTCGAGCCGGAGGTCGCCCTCTTGGGTGACCGCCGGTGGAGGGGTGCAGCCGGGCTGCATGATGAAAATCCTTGAAGCCGAACGATGGCCGAAAGGTACCCACTCCCATGGAGTAGTGTCCTCCGACGATGAGGCACGGAGACGGCGGTTTCCCCCATCCGGGGGCTTGAAAGGTGGAAAGACACGATGCATAAGGGAGGAAGAAGACATGGTCGCCTTACGAAAGGGGTCGCCCTCCTTTTAAAGGCAACTCTCCCTGCTTGCGCCCCCAACCGTCACGGGCTGAGTCTTCTCCAACACGCCTCCAAAGCCCTCCCCTGCGACGCGGGGGCTGGGACCCACCTGTCATGCAGACCGGCTCTGAGCAGAAGAAGCCGAACCGCCGCGCCCGACGCGCGCAACCACCCAGCGGTTACAAGCGACCCTCCACTTTTGCCCAGACCAACGGGCGAAAGGGGCGGGCAGCCATGCGGGCGGCATGCAACCGCGCCAAGTGGACGCGCCTCTCCGACTACTGACAGGCCAGCACGGAGGCTCAAGCCCACGCGTCGCGCGACCGGCGCGCCGGATGCTGCATGCAAGCCACTGTACCGCTTGCGCCACCGCCGCACCTCCTCGATTGCGAAACCAATACCGCGACCCAAGGCGACCCAGCGCGCGACCCAGCAGCGCCAGCCTGGCGCAGCGGTCAAACGTGGTCAAAAGTGGGCCGGCAGTAATGACGGTGGCAGGCGCGCGAGAGCAGCGGTCACGCCATCAGCCCAGCTCACGTCCCGTCCGGGGGCAGCAAGGGAACCCCTTCTCACGGTGTGAAGACGACACGCCCGTGACCCGTTCCTCGAACGGCTCGCGTACGCGCAACGGCAGCCTCGCCAACTACTCGCCCCGGCGCATTAACTCCGCGGCAGGACAGGCGGCGCTTCTGACAGAAGCAGCTGGCGACGTTTCGCCTTCGCCAAAACGACCACACCAAAAGAGGTACGCCCCGTCGTTCAATTTCGTATCCTTTTTCCCTTTTCCTTCTTTCTCTATCTCTTGCAACAGGGACCGGGAAAAGGGATACCCCCAAAGGGATCCTTCCCCGTGAATGAACTAGGCTCTGAGCCTCCTTACTGATCAGGGGTTCGAAGGCTGGCCCTCCGAAGGGTTCAACGGCCGCCTCAGATCGCGTGGGCCCGACACCCACTACTGGTCAGAGGTTCGAAGGTCGGCCCCCCGAAAGGTTCCACGACCGCCTCAGGCTACTCGGGCTCCGCGCCCATTACTGATCAGGGGTTCGAAGGCTGGCCCCCCGAAGGGTTCACAGTCGCCTCAGACACCGAGCGAGGGATGACCAGGGGTACGTTCGATACATAACCAAGGCTCGGGCTGCGCTCCCGAGGTACCCTAGGACATTTCCGAGACCAGCGGGAACGACTCTGTAACGGAATCCCATCGGAGGGAGGCAACGAGCCCTCGGACCCCGTCGCCAGGGGACCGGGTCCGGCAGATCACCCGCAGGTACTTTTGGGCGTGCCTCCGGGCCCCTAGCCGACCCCCAACGAACGGGGCACGGACGTCCACTCAGATTACCCGATTGCAGCTCACCGGAGACACCATGTTCGGTGCCCATCGAGGGTAACATGGCGCTCTCCCCCCCTCCTCCTTGCGGAAAGGCAACGTAGGGGCGTATGTAAAAAAGCCGAGTCTGTCCCTGATCGTCCTCTTGCCCTGTGCGGAGGCTCGGGGGCTGCTCTCGCAAACCCGGCTCCAGCCAAACCGTTGACAGCGTCAACATACCAGCCCGAGAACTTGGGCCCCGACAGTGCACCCGGGCTACGGCCTGTTCGCATGAGGGAACCGCCAGACCAGCCGAAGCATTACGCAAGGCATTAAGACCTCGAAGGAGTGAAACCACTCCTCCGAGGCCTCGGGGGCTACACCCGGCGGGTGCGCTCGCGCGCACCCACCGGAACAAAGTGCAACCGAGAAAGGCTGGTCCCCTTGCAAAAAAGTGCGACGAAAGCCTCCAAGCGAGTGTTAACACTCCCTTCGAGGCTCGGGGGCTACTGTCGGGGACCATAATTAGGGGTACCCTCAAGACGCCTAATTCTCAGCTGGTAACCCCCATCAGCATAAAGCTGCAGAGGCCTGATGGGTTTGATTAAGTCAGGGATCAGTCCATACGAGCGACTCGATCACGCCACGCCCGAGCCTAGCCTCGGGCAAGGGCAGCCGACCCCGAGGTGTTTCCGTCTCGCCCGAGGCCCCCTTTTTACGGCAGACGCATCTCCGGCTCGCCCGAGGCCTTGCCTTCGATAAGAAGCAACCCTGACTAAATCACCGCGCCGACCGACCAAGTCACTGGGGCATTTAACGCAAAGGGTAAGACCGACGGGCGGCCAGGCTCGGCCAAAAGCGTCATAGGAAGCTCCGCCCGACCCAGGGCTCGGACTCGGGCTAAGGCCCCGGAAGACGGCGAACTCCGCTCCGCCCGACCCAGGGCTCGGACTCGGGCTAAGGCCCCGGAAGACGGCGAACTCCGCTCCGCCCGACCCAGGGCTCGGACTCGGGCTAAGGCCCCGGAAGACGGCGAACTCCGCTCCGCCCAACCCAGGGCTCGGACTCGGGCTAAAGCCCCGGAAGACGACGAACCCCGCTTCGCCCGACCTAGGGCTCGGACTCTGCCCTGGCCTCTGCCGAGCGACCTCCGCCTCGCCCGACCCGGAAGCTCAGGTTCGGCCTCGGCCATGCAGGACAGACTCGACCTCGGCTTCGGAGGAGCCTCCACGTCGCCCGACCTAGGGCACGAGTCCGCCACGTCGACAGGAAGCGCCATCATCACCCTACCCCGAGCCGACTCGGGCCGCAGAAAACAGGACCGACGTCCCATCTGGCTGGCTCCGCCAGATAGGCAATGATGGCGCCCCACTGGATCCATGACGACGGCGGCTCTCAGCTCCCTTACGGAAGCAGGGGGACGTCAGCAAGGGCCCAACCACTCCGACAGCTGTCCCTCCGCCAGGCTCCATTGCTTCTCCGACAGCCACGACGCCACACTAGCTGGGTGCCAAGATCTCTCCGGCTGCCACCTTGGCATGTACTTAGGGCACTAGCTCTCCCTCGCTAGACACGTAGCACCTTGCTACACCCCCATTTGTACACCTGGATCCTCTCCTTACGCCTATAAAAGGAAGGACCAGGGCCTTCTTAGAGAAGGTTGGCCTCGCGGGAACGAGGGCAGGGGCAGGCGCTCTCTTGGGGCCGCTCGCTCCCCTCACCCGCGCGGACGCTTGTAACCCCCTACTGCAAGCGCACCCGACCTGGGCGCGGGACGAACACGAAGGCCGCGGGAATCTCCAGCTTCCTCACGACCCGGCTCCGGCCACCTCGCTCTCTCCCCCCTTCGCGCTCGCCCACGCGCTCGACCCATCTGGGCTGGGGCACGCGGCACACTCACTCGTCGGCCTAGGGACCCCCCCGGTCTCGAAACGCCGACAAGAAGCTAGCTCTTCCGTGAATCATGGGAACTATGACGATGTTGAGGTTATAGAGGAGCCTAACGAAGATGATGTCATATCTGGTTTGCTTAGAGATTTAGTTGCTGGTTTAAATGATAAAGGTGATTTTGAGGACAATAGTTCCATTATTGGGTGTTGTGATGAGCTAGTGGCCATTGAAAAATTGGTAGCAGAAAACATAAAAGAGTTGTATCCTAATTGCAATAAATATACACAACTCCGTTTCCTAGTTAGATTGCTTCACATCAAACTCCCTAGAGGTTGGACTAATAGATCTATGAACTTGCTACTAGATCTACTTAATGATGCACTCCCTAAGGGTTCAACATTACCTAGTAGCTTTTATGAAGCTAAGAAATTGGTGAAATATGTAGGAATTGGATACAATAGTATTCATTCATGTGAAAATGATTGCATTCTTTATTCGAAGGATAATGCAAAATTGAATTCATGTCCAAATTGTAAGGTTTTACATTGGAAATCAATAAGGAAGAGTCTAGATGGGAAACATATATGCAAGGTTCCTAGAAAGGTTCTCCGCTACATTCCAATAACAAAAATGCTCCAAAGGCCATTCATGACCCCTAAAGTAGCAGGTCTAGCAAGATGGCATGATGAACACCGGATAAAAGATGGTTTGCTAAGGCATCCTGCAGATTCACCTTTATGGCGAGACGTTGATAGAAAACATCCAGAGTTTGCAGCAGATAGCCAAAATATTCGTATAGCATTTGCAACTGATGGCTTTAATCCATTTAGGAGCATGAATGTTAGCTATAATGTTTGGCTTGGCATTTGTATTCCATATAATTTCCCCCCCTTCAATGTGCATGAAGCAATCAAATTTCATCATTTCTTTGCTGATTCCTGGCCGAAATAGTCCTGGTAGTGACATGGATGTCTATTACCAGCCACTTGTAGACGATTTATTAGATACGTTTGTTAATGGAGTTAGAACCTATGATGCTTCAAAGGGTGAGTTTTTTCCAGCTACAAGTTGCAGTAATATGGACTATTACAGATTTCCCTGGCCTAGGATATGCATCTGGATCTATCACATCAGGTGAAGCAGCATGCCCTGGTTGCCATTACTACACAATTTCACTTAGACTTGGAAATGGTAGCAAGACTTGCTATATGGACCATCGCAGATTTTTGGATGAAAACCACCCATTTAGATTTGATGTTGCCAAATTTGGTTGTACTGAGTTTAGGGCAGCACCTACTCCACTATCTGGAGAGAAAATATTAGAGTGCACTAAACATCTTAATCCAATTTTTGATAAGGGCCCATTTGGGAAGAAACCAACAAGCAAGAGACTCAAGAAAGGGGAACCGTTAGTCATTTTCAAAAGGAGATCTATTTGGTTCGTGCTACCATATTGGAAAGATTTAATGTTGCGATGTAATTTTGACTTCATGCACATAGGAAAGAATGTGAGCGAAAGCTTAGTTAATACATTCATGGGCACCGATGGGAAATCAAAGGATAACTTGAATTCTTGGTTGGACCTTCAAGCTTTAGGTATTAGAAGAGATCTTCATCCTATTAAAGCTGAAGACCAATTTTATTTACCACCTGCACGTTACTTAATGAGTCCTGGTGAGAGGAAATTATTTTCTCAAGTACTTAAAGGCGTGAAGTTTCCTAAGGGTTATGCATTTGATATACATCATAATGTACATGTTAATGAGAGAAAGAAAATTGGGTTTAAGAGTCATGAGAGCATATTATTCTACAACACTTGTTGCCGCTTGCATTGAGGAAAATATTACCAGAAATAATTAGTGCTGGAGTGATTCGTATAAGTAATTTTTTCAAGAAACTTTCATCACCTGTCATTCGAATAAGCGATATGGAAAAGCTTGAGGCTAATATAGCTGAAACCCTGAGCTTTCTTGAGACCGTTTTCGAGCCTTCATTTTTTGATATCATGGTACACTTAATGGCACATCTTCCTACCCAAGCAAGGATAGTTGGTCCCGTCCATTTTCGTAGCATGTGGCCCATAGAGAGGTAATTTTTTGATATCATGGTACACTTTATTCATATTGCAGTTTAGTGAAAAATTACTTACATAATATTTTTGTAACATTTTCAACATGCCTATTACTTATGTGAATAGGTATCTAATGAGATTGAAAGGTTTTGTTCATACAAAGAGTCACTGTGAGGGATCAATTATGGAATGGTCTATGTTTACTAAGTGTCTTACATTTTGTGCTCGCTATTTACATGGTGAGACTCAATTGAACCATCAAGTTAGATATGACGAAGATTGTACTGCAAATCCTTTCTTCCATACCATTGGCCAAGGATTGGCTGGGAAGTGTTTAGTTAATTTAGACCATAAAACATGGCTACAAGCTCATAGATATGTTTTGTTCAACTATGACAGTATAACCCCTTACTTGGAGTAAGTTATCTATATCTCTTGTCATCACATGATCTCTTTTCTTTGTATGCTAAAGTGATAAGATGACCTTTGCAGCAAGAATGCTCACTATTTGTCCTCAATTGGTCATCGAAATAAAAGAGATATCAACCGCTTGCAACATGAATCCTTTCATGAGTGGTTTAGGTTGCATGTAAGTATAAGGATAATTCTTACTAAATGTCTTTTGAGATTATTTCGCACACACATTAATAGTGGCATTTCAATCCCACAGGTGGAGGAAATGTGTGGGAAGCACAAGATGAGATTAAAATTTTAGCTACATCACCAATGACGGTTGCAAATAAGTATAGTAGCTATAACATGAATGGGTTCAACTTTCACACAACATCATATGATGAGGGTACACCTATTCAAAATAGTGGGGTTGTTGTGGATGCGGAGTCAACAGTCTTTGACAAGGGCAGCAATGATAACATTATAATAGGAAAGAAAACCTATTTTGGTATTATCAAGGAAATTATTGAACTAAACTATCACCATAAAGGAAATGTGGTGCTCTTCAAATGTGATTGGGTTGACAACCGTGTGCAAGACAAATGAGTCAGAATTGATCAGTTAGGCATCACAACTGTGAACTTTAAGCATTTATTCAATACATGTGATAAATTATCTGACGAGCCTTTCATTTTAGCATCATAAGCAGTTCAAGTGTACTATGTTCCAGATCCAATTGATATTGAGTGGACTGTTGTTGTTCACTCTAAACCAAGAGATGTGTTTGAATTGGATAATTTGGATAATGAGCATATCAATTTTGATAATGGTGTATTTGTGCCTTTATTTGATCTGAGTGCAAATGTAACTGTTGATATTGTTAATGGTATTGTCCCCACTACTAGAAGAGATATAGATGGTTACTTTGTTGATCCAAAAAAATCTAAAAAAATCTACAAAGTAAGTATTATCTATGCACATGGGTAGCTGCATTATTTTGCTAGTAGTTCCTTGACACTGTTTTTGTTGTACTCTTTCTTCTTTGTTTTAGGAAAGATGGCAAGCGGAAGAAGGGATAAGGATGCCTCCCTTAACGAGTACGAGGAACAACGACATGCAACCATCACAGAAAACAAAAGGCGATTGGAAGCCATATTATTGTAAGTTCATTCCTCGAAGAAGAATTGTAGGCTCTAATTCTTGTTGCATATAGTATTGTAACTATTCATCTATTTTTAGAATAAATTGAAAGCCATAGTTGAAGCCCATCCAAAGTTGAAGCAAAGAACAATTCAAGAGGGCGATGCATTTGTTGTTGCTTGTGGAGAAAAGGAGCCAAGAGGACGTGTTCGTGCTTTGGGTTTAGGACCAACTTCCCAAGATGTTGGTACCCCAGGGTTGAAGTGTTACACACCCACAAGACTGCAGATGGAAGTTTTGGTCCGTAAAAAAGGCTGGATGTGAGAAAGTAGCTCTTCAACAACGCATAACTGAATTGGAGCAGCAAATGCAAGAGGAAAAGGATGGCAAGGGAATTGCAAGATGTGGAACTCATTTCACATAATGGTTCAAATTCATGACATAATGGGGTAAAGTATTTCAACAACCTAGTTACATTCTAATGGAGTTCAGTTCAATGCTAGTGAAATATATTTGCACCCTATGCAAATTTATTCTTTATGTATTCTCTCTCTTGTATGTTTGTAGAGCCGAAGGTATGAAGAGCATGATGTGGAGGCGCATCATGACGCTCAATTTGTAGAAGATGAAGATTGTGCAGAAAATCACATCAATCATCACTGTGATGATGGTGAGCAACATCATCAAAACAGTCATGTTGGTGCAACCCCGACAGTGCAACGCCATCAAAGCAGTCCTGTTGGTGTAGCTCCGACAGTGCAACACCATCAAAGCAATCATGTTAGGGCAGCCCCAACAATTCAACGCCAACAAAATAGTCCTATTGGTGCAGTCCCACCAAAGCAGCCTCGATGGTGCATCACTACGAGTTTAGCCCACCCAGTCCCACCAAGGAATGAGCCCCCCTCTCACATTCAACATGATGAACTTGTATTAGTCTCATCCTTCATGTTTTTATTTATGATTTAATTTGGTTCCATAGATTGATTCAATTCTAATAAATTTATTCTTTGCCTCAGGTTGGAAAGTGTTGTTCACTTGTTCTCAAATGCTATAGATCAAGGACAAGGCAACACGATTGTTAATAATTAAAGACCTTCGTCCTTCGAAGCATTATTTCCTCTCGAATATAATGATCTTCAGACGAAGGTCATGAAGAATACACCTTCATCATTTTATCATATAGATGTAAATACAAATAGAAAAGCAAAGGAACATAAAAGAATAGAAATAACGATTGGCATATATCAGTAATTCATTATTATCTTCATTAAACACGAATAATCATTAACAATATTCATATTACACTGGTACTTTTGTCTTGACAGAAGGTAGAATAACATGATGACGCGAAAGCGATTACAATCCAGCGTGAACAGTACGGTGTTACTGTTCATCTATTTATAGGCTCGGGACGTAGCCTGAATAAAATTACATCTATGCCCCTAACATTTACTCCTAATTATAATGCGAGTTAACAAGGACGAAGTATTCTTTTCTTCCTTAGGTCGGTTCCGTCCCTCATGCTTGATATCAGACCAAGCCGAAGCTCCTTTAGCCATAGCTTTGACATTCGTCCATGTCACCTTCAGGTTGCATCATCATATTTCACATGCCTTTATCATGAGAGAACCTTCATCCCGAAGCTGAAGCCTCTTGTAACAGTCTATGTCAAACTGAAGACATATGGTTAGTCATGTTTTTGAGGACCTTCAGAAGATAAATGCCCCCAACAGAAAGGATGTAATATTATATGCCATTATTGGACCTGAGCAACCTGTGGCTAAGGGAACAATTGTTTCAACTAATCCTAACACTTTGCTGGGAGGTGTGCCTCTTGGGAAAGAATATTGTGAAGTTATTGTGAACATTGTATTGAAAAGGGATGCCATTTCGCCTTGTCCTTATGGTTATGTAGAGACGATGACTGATGCTCATCAAATGCCAGTTGCTTGGCTTTGTAAGAGGGTAATGAACTACTTGTAACACCCCACTGATCCCACATAATGGATGATACCAAAAAAAAACCTTTCTACAAAACTTATGCAACACATAGAGAAAGAAAGTATTGCAAAATCCGGCAGCACCTCCCTTGAAAGTAGCATAACAAGGGAAGCATATAGTTTATACAGGATATAAAAGAAAGATAATTGCCATAGTATAATCAAAATGCAACTGTAGAAAAGAACATTCAGGACCAGACAAAAAATAGACATCTCAGCCCACCAAACAAAACAGTTCAACTACCATGAAAGATTAGAATGTAATAATTCCCTAGACTTGACCCTTCCTGTTTAACATCATTAATAAACAGTTATTCCTTTATTTAAAAGTGTGGTGGCCGTGCTGCTACATCCCTTCTTTCCCAAAGCAAAGATCAGGTGCCTGCATCAGACAATGCAAGAGTGAGATGACACATCTCAGCAAGTAAAAAAAACAAACAACAGTTGGACAATGCAAGCCAACCGTGCATAAGCAACCACATGGTTCCCAACTTCTTCCTTAAATATTAATTTGCAGCAAGTAAGCAAGTAATCAATTACTCAATGCCAAGATGAATTACAAAGTAAAGATCCACCTTATCCACATCACCAAAATAGGTTCCACACTTCACCCATGAATGCACATGGCTACAGATGCAACATGACTTCTGCCTTCATACCTCTAAGGATATTAAGCTGCATCATACCCCTTCTCGGGAAACATATGATGCTCATTGTACCGGTACGGTCGGACCATAAGATCGCGACGAAAACTTCAATGCAATGGATGATGAATGCATTATGCATGTCAACAACATGAGTTCTTCCCAAATAAAATGTGCTAGACATATACTTCCACCCATTCCACATCAATAACCACATGGGTAACATGATCAAACCACACCCTCCACATGTATAATCCATAAAGCATGAATAATTTCAAACGAAGGTACCCAATTAGAAATATGGGTACGAACACAAATAGCACAAACATAATCAAGTATGAGACTCTTCAATCAAAAGACGAAATAACCATCACTGTTTTACTTGCCTTTACCGAAGTTCGGGCAAAATCCCTAAGAACGATCCGGAAGTCCACCACCTGTTTTTGACACCCAACTTAGTGCACCAAATTTTCATGAAATAAAACTCAAAGACAACACCGCACCTACGCGCAATCTCAAACCCCGCCGCGGTAACAATTCTCCCCTCACTAACCAAACTGCAGCGGCGCTGCTTAACAATTCCATAACTTAAAATTTAGGACAGCAGTGATGATAAACAAAAACTTCAGAGACAACTACATAAAATTCCCCACAAGTTTTGCATACAACTCATGATTGAATTCTAACATCTACTTACCTCTAAACGGTCCTCAAAATAAACCCTGCAATCTGTTTTTTTTTTCTGATTTGAGCAGCGACATACGCGGATTCAAACAGCGATAACTTTTAAAATATAATTCCGATTTGAGCGCATAAGTACTTGTTGGAAAGATAAGAAAAAGCCCTACATGATTCTCATACTGATTAACACTAATTAATCCCGAAACATCCCCAGAAACTGCTAACACTGCTGCTGTTCATCACTCTGAAAAATCTGTTTTCTGGACAGCCACATACCCGGATTCAAACGATGATAACTTTTAATTTATAACTCCAAATTGAGCGCATAAATACTCGTTGGAAAGATAAAACAAAGTTCTACAAGATTCTCATACTGATTAACACTAATTGCTCCCGAAAAATCCCCAGAAACTGCTAACACTGCTGCTGTTCATCACTCTGAAAAAATCTGTTTTCTGGACAGCCACATACCCGGATTCAAACGATGATAACTTTTAATTTATAACTCCAAATTGAGCGCATAAATACTCGTTGGAAAGATAAAACAAAGTTCTACAAGATTCCCAAATTGATCCCCATTAAATCTTCACGAAAAAAACTAAAAACTGCTGGAACTACCGCTGTTCATCCACCACGCAAAATTCTGGACAGCCCCCCTCTATCTAATCGCAAACGCAACTTCTAATCAATTGAATCGCAGCGCAAATGAACAAGGGATGAACACAAAAGAAAAATCACCTTGGGTTCTCCCCTTTTCCTTCCTCCCTTCTTCCTTCCACCAAAACGATTAGAGATTCGCACCAAAAGACGATGATCCGAGCGGCACGGAGTAGCACCTAGGGAGGAGGGGATTGGGGGGGGGGTGGCTAGGGTTTTGGTGGCTGCAACAATGGAGGGAGGAGGAGGTGGGCAGGGGGGGGGGCGGCGGCCAAGGGGGAAAGGAGGAGTGGGGGGGGGGGGGGCGGCTGCACATGGGGGGGTAATTAAGTGGGTGGCGGCTAGGGTTTGGGAGGCCTAATGGGCCGAAACACCAATTGCGGCCCAACTAACCCCCGCGACAGCTCTCGACCGCAACGCAACGTCAAACCAAATAAATTCTACTGCCCTAGTTGCGAATGTTGTTCACAAAATTCTAAATCCCCAAAACAACAACTGGATGAGGGAAAAAAAAACAAAAAGAACAACCCCCAACTTCTCTTCTTTGCAAACCGGGTATCACATTCTACCCCTCTTAAAAAGAATTCGACCTCGAATTCTGACGCTTCTATCGGAATGACACAAGAAAAGATTAGCGAATCAACCACACTTACCCACAACGAAAAGTTCCGGGTACTTCTGCCGCATCAACTCCTCAAGTTCCCACGTAGCCTCGCGCTCTGACTGATTAGACCATAAGACCTTGACATACTTAATTGATCTCTTCCTCAACACACGCTCCGAGAATTCCAATATACGCACCGGACGGCACTCCAGAGTCAGATCCTGCTGCACCGCAATTGGTTCCATCTCAATCTGATGGTCCGGATCCCGCAAGAACTTCCTCAACATAGAGACATGAAAAACCGGGTGTACCCCTGCCATGGAATCCGGCAGCAGCAAGCGATAAGCCAGGCTGCCCACTCGGGCCAAGATAGTGAACGGTCCAATGTATCTTGGGCTGAGCTTCCCAGAGACACCGAACTGAACAACTCCCTTAGTGGGTGATACCCTGAGAAGGACTTGGTCACCCACAGCAAATTCCAGATCCCGCCTCCTCACATCAGCATAACTCTTCTGACGACTCTGAGCTGCCAAAATATTCTGACGAATTTCCCGAACCTTTTCAGAAGTTTGCTGAACCCAATCAGGACCAACCAGGGATCTCTCTCCCAAAGTCTCCCAGCACAGAGGAGAGATACACCGCCTGCCATACAAAACCTCAAATGGTGCCATCTTGATGCTGGCTTGGTAGCTGTTGTTATACGCAAACTCTGCCAGAGCAAGATGGTCCTCCCAGCTACCCTTCCATGACAGAACACAAGCACGCAACATATCCTCCAAGGTTTGGATTGTTCGCTCTGACTGACCATCCGTCTGAGGGTGAAAAGCGACACTAAGCGAAAGCTTGGTGCCCAATGCACTGTGGAGACTCTCCCAGAATTTGGATACAAATTTGGAGTCTCGATCAGAAACAATAGACTTAGGTACCCCGTGAAGCCTGACTACTTCCTTCATATACAAGGGAACCAAATCTGAAGCTGAATTCGTGGTCTTCATGGGAATAAAATGCGCAGACTTAGTCAAGCGATCCACTACCACCCAAATAGCATCCCTGCCACGAGGGGAACGAGGTAGACCCACCACAAAATCCATGGTGATATGCTCCCATTTCCACTCTGGAATTTCCAATGGCTTCAGCAAACCTGCAGGCCGCTTATGTTCGGCCTTCACGCGCTGACATACTTCACAGGCGGCCACATACTTAGAAATGTCAACCTTCATCCGCTTCCACCAGAAGTTTTGCTTCAAATCTCGGTACATTTTGGTTTCGCCAGGATGGACGGTGTAAGGCGTTTTATGAGCTTCTCGCAGGATATCCAGCTTCACCTCTGATTTCTGAGGCACACAAAGACGGCCCCTGAAACGAACCAAATCATTCTCATCAATGGTGAACTCCCGCGGTTTACCATCACCAACCCTCCTTCGGGCTTCCTGCAAAAGACGATCCTGCTGCTGAGCCGCACACACTCTCTCCATAAGAGAGGATTGAATAAGCATCTGAGTCTCCTCGCTAGCGGTGCCGACATAACACAAAGCGATCCCCAAACGGTCCAGATCAGCGATCAACGGCAAGGCCACCATTGGAACCCCGGACCTGCTAAGGGCATCCGCCACCACATTAGCCTTCCCCGGGTGATAATGAATGGACAAATCATAATCTTTAATCAATTCCAGCCACCGACGCTGCCTCAAATTCAGCTCCTTCTGAGTAAAAATATACTTGAGACTTTTGTGATCAGTGAAAATGTCACAAGCCTCGCCATAAAGGTAATGCCTCCACGACTTTAGAGCAAAAACCACCGCAGCCAATTCCAGATCATGAGTTGGATAATTTCCCTCATGCTTCCTCAACTGCCTTGAGCCATAAGCAATCACCCTGCCTTCCTGCATCAGCACACAGCCAAGACCAATACGCGAAGCATCCGTATAAACTGTGAAACGCTTACCGCTCTCAGGCAAAGCTAGGATAGGGGCGTCCACCAACTTGCTCTTCAATGACTGATAACTGATCTCACAATCGCTGGACCAGACGAAGGGAACACCCTTCCCCAAGAGCCTAGTCAAAGGCTTAGCAATGCTGGAAAAATTTGGTACGAAACGCCGATAATACCCAGCAAGCCCCAAGAAACTTCGGATTTCAGAGACACTAGAAGGTCTCTTCCACTCCACTACAGCCGCAACATTCTTGGGGTCAACCGCAATACCCTGCTGATTAATCACGTGCCCCAGGAAAGCCACTTCAGATAGCCAAAAGGCACACTTCTTCAACTTGCCATAGAATTGATTCTTCCTTAGGGCACCCAGAACGAGACGGAGATGCTGATCATGCTCGGCCTCGGTCTTTGAATAAATCAAAATATCATCTAGGAATACGACCACAAAATCGTCCAAGAATTCATGCAGCATCCTATTCATTGCTTCCATAAACGCAGCAGGGGCATTAGTTAAGCCAAAGGACATGACTATGAACTCATAATGCCCATACCTGGTGCAGAAGGCAGTCTTCTCAATATCCTCCTCACGAATCCTCAATTGATGATAACCAGAGTTCAAATCAATTTTGGAGAACACCTGGGCACCCCTCAACTGCTCAAAGAGGACCTCAATTCGGGGAAGCGGATATTTATTCTTGATTGTCACTTGATTCAAAGCGCGATAATCCACACACAGCCGCTTGCTTTTATCCTTCTTCTCAACAAACAATACTGGGGAAGCCCATGGAGACCTGCTAGGCCTAATGAAGCCCTTAGCCAGCAGATCATCCAATTGCCGCTTTAATTCAATCTGCTCCTTTGGAGCCATTCGATACGGGGCCTTATGAATAGGCTACGTACCCGGGATCAGCTTAATCTCAAAAGCTGCATCGCGCTCCGGAGGAATGCCTGGAAGCTCTGCTGGAAACACGTCAGCAAAGTCACACACCACCCGGATGTCCTGCACCCGCAAGGCAGCCTCGCCCTCCACCACCATAGAGAAAAAGATCCCCGACTTCCTTGACCAGCGATCAGGAAGCAATTGCGCCAACAAGGATAATGTGAACTTCGGAGAACTTCCCAAGAATACCACCTCCTTACCCGACGGCGCCTGCAATAACACTGTCTTCCAGAAGCAGGATATAACCGCGCAATACTGGGATAACCAATCCATACCCAAGATAACATCGAATGCCCCCAAGGAAATCACCACCAGATTAGCCGAAAAAAACCTCATCAGCAAGAATGACGGAACACCCCTGACAAACTGAACAGCTACTAATGGGGCCATTAGCAGAACTGACCAAAATTGGGTGACCCAACCTCTGCACCGAAAGACCAGCCCGCAACACAAAATCCTCCGAAACAAACGAATAGCTAGCGCCAGAATCAAAAAGAGCATGGGCTGCAAATGAATCAACTGAAATCGTACCTGTCACCACGTCTCCTTGCTCCCTGCCATCCGTAGCGGGTAGCACATAAGCTCCAGGAATACCCGCAGAAGAGGAAGCTCCCGGAGTGAAATTAACAGAAGAACCCCACTGAGCCACCGGAGGAGGCTGGCGCGGAGCTCCAAACTGAGATAGCACAGGGGTAGACGGCGCGGGAGTAGGCACAACCTGATACTGCGGAAAACCTTGCATCGGCACGAACTGAGAAGCCCCGGGCACAAAAAGCTGCTGTGCAGGAAGAGGAACTGAAAACTGCTGCTCAGCACTTGACATCATATTGATAGTGCCCTGAGAAGAGGAGGAAGCTATCGGCTCCCATCTGAGCTTCCCATTGGGATTCCTCCTACACACCACATCCTTGTGGTCCTGACTGCAGATAGAACACCTGCCACTCCACTGACACTCTGCACGGCGATGCGCATCTCCACAGCGGAAACACACCAGCCCCAACCCGGGCTTAGGAACGGCCCGAAACCTCTGAGTACTTCCTCCTGAAGTACCTGAGTCAGAAGATTTGCCACGGTAAGGATGGTGGCGCTGATGCTGAGACTTGCCCCTCTTGTGAGCTGGACCTCCAGTGTTGCCCCTCCTCGTGTCCTGGCTACGAGGTTGATCAACACCGGAAGACTTCTACGACTCCATGGTGTACTGGTGTTGCATCTCCACACCCAGCGCCTGCTCCACTGTGGTACGGAAGTCCACCAACGGAAAGGCCCCCAGAGCATGCCTGATAGAAGGCTTCAAACCCTGACGGAATTGGCTCGCCTTCTCCATCTCATTATAAGCCACATGAGGGACAAAGCGGACCATTTTGTTGAAGCCCACCTCATACTCTGTGACAGACTTCTTCTCCTGCTTGTAGGACTGCAAGTCAATCTTCATCTTCTCCAGAAAGGTGACTGGGTAGAATCTCCTTTCGAACTGCCTGATGAAAAGATCCCATGATAGGACTCCTGGTGAGGAGGAGTGCGCTGCCTGCACGCCTCTCCACCAAATCTGCGCCTCACCCTTCAGCAGCTGAGTGCCAAAGCGAACCCGATCTTCATAAGCAATCTCGAAGACATTCATCTTATCCTCCACATAAGTCAGCCAATCTGCCGCCTCGACCGGAGTACCACTGCCATCAAAAGAATCCAACTTCATGCCCATCCACTGCATCAGAGAAAGACCACTGACAGGAAGAGGCACCCCGGCCCCGCCACCAGGAACAGCACCCGCAGGGACAGCGCCCCCGGGCACTTCTCCACCTCCAGCTCCCTGAGCAGCACCTGCAGGGGCGACAGGAATGGCTTGCCTCAGAAGGGCCAACTCCTGCTGCATGGCCTGCATCGCGGCTAACATTGCCGCCGGACTCATCGAGTCCCCACTAGGAGCTTGCGGACTACCCCGAGCTCTACGAGGCGGCATAGCTGTATCCACAGGGATGAGAATAATAAGTATATGAGATAAGCATAGCATCTCTCTAGATAATGTCAAAACTAGCACAGAGAATAACATAATCATATCAATAGCAAGACCGAAAACCCATCCTACATGTGCAGTGTGTCAATTTATTACTACTCCACTTGCTAGGACCTACAGCCTATCCTTTGATACCAACTGTAACACCCCACTGATCCCACACAATGGATGATACCAAAAAAAAACCTTTCTACAAAACTTATGCAACACATAGAGAAAGAAAGTATTGCAAAATCCGGCAGCACCTCCCTTGAAAGTAGCATAACAAGGGAAGCATATAGTTTATACAGGATATAAAAGAAAGATAATTGCCATAGTATAATCAAAATGCAACTGTAGAAAAGAACATTCAGGACCAGACAAAAAATAGACATCTCAGCCCACCAAACAAAACAGTTCAACTACCATGAAAGATTAGAATGTAATAATTCCCTAGACTTGACCCTTCCTGTTTAACATCATTAATAAACAGTTATTCCTTTATTTAAAAGTGTGGTGGCCGTGCTGCTACATCCCTTCTTTCCCAAAGCAAAGATCAGGTGCCTGCATCAGACAATGCAAGAGTGAGATGACACATCTCAGCAAGTAAAAAAAACAAACAACAGTTGGACAATGCAAGCCAACCGTGCATAAGCAACCACATGGTTCCCAACTTCTTCCTTAAATATTAATTTGCAGCAAGTAAGCAAGTAATCAATTACTCAATGCCAAGATGAATTACAAAGTAAAGATCCACCTTATCCACATCACCAAAATAGGTTCCACACTTCACCCATGAATGCACATGGCTACAGATGCAACATGACTTCTGCCTTCATACCTCTAAGGATATGAAGCTGCATCATACCCCTTCTCGGGAAACATATGATGCTCATTGTACCGGTACGGTCGGACCATAAGATCGCGACGAAAACTTCAATGCAATGGATGATGAATGCATTATGCATGTCAACAACATGAGTTCTTCCCAAATAAAATGTGCTAGACATATACTTCCACCCATTCCACATCAATAACCACATGGGTAACATGATCAAACCACACCCTCCACATGTATAATCCATAAAGCATGAATAATTTCAAACGAAGGTACCCAATTAGAAATATGGGTACGAACACAAATAGCACAAACATAATCAAGTATGAGACTCTTCAATCAAAAGACGAAATAACCATCACTGTTTTACTTGCCTTTACCGAAGTTCGGGCAAAATCCCTAAGAACGATCCGGAAGTCCACCACCTGTTTTTGACACCCAACTTAGTGCACCAAATTTTCATGAAATAAAACTCAAAGACAACACCGCACCTACGCGCAATCTCAAACCCCGCCGCGGTAACAATTCTCCCCTCACTAACCAAACTGCAGCGGCGCTGCTTAACAATTCCATAACTTAAAATTTAGGACAGCAGTGATGATAAACAAAAACTTCAGAGACAACTACATAAAATTCCCCACAAGTTTTGCATACAACTCATGATTGAATTCTAACATCTACTTACCTCTAAACGGTCCTCAAAATAAACCCTGCAATCTGTTTTTTTTTTTCTGATTTGAGCAGCGACATACGCGGATTCAAACAGCGATAACTTTTAAAATATAATTCCGATTTGAGCGCATAAGTACTTGTTGGAAAGATAAGAAAAAGCCCTACATGATTCTCATACTGATTAACACTAATTAATCCCGAAACATCCCCAGAAACTGCTAACACTGCTGCTGTTCATCACTCTGAAAAATCTGTTTTCTGGACAGCCACATACCCGGATTCAAACGATGATAACTTTTAATTTATAACTCCAAATTGAGCGCATAAATACTCGTTGGAAAGATAAAACAAAGTTCTACAAGATTCTCATACTGATTAACACTAATTGCTCCCGAAAAATCCCCAGAAACTGCTAACACTGCTGCTGTTCATCACTCTGAAAAAATCTGTTTTCTGGACAGCCACATACCCGGATTCAAACGATGATAACTTTTAATTTATAACTCCAAATTGAGCGCATAAATACTCGTTGGAAAGATAAAACAAAGTTCTACAAGATTCCCAAATTGATCCCCATTAAATCTTCACGAAAAAAACTAAAAACTGCTGGAACTACCGCTGTTCATCCACCACGCAAAATTCTGGACAGCCCCCCTCTATCTAATCGCAAACGCAACTTCTAATCAATTGAATCGCAGCGCAAATGAACAAGGGATGAACACAAAAGAAAAATCACCTTGGGTTCTCCCCTTTTCCTTCCTCCCTTCTTCCTTCCACCAAAACGATTAGAGATTCGCACCAAAAGACGATGATCCGAGCGGCACGGAGTAGCACCTAGGGAGGAGGGGATTGGGGGGGGGGGTGGCTAGGGTTTTGGTGGCTGCAACAATGGAGGGAGGAGGAGGTGGGCAGGGGGGGGCGGCGGCCAAGGGGGAAAGGAGGAGTGGGGGGGGGCGGCTGCACATGGGGGGGTAATTAAGTGGGTGGCGGCTAGGGTTTGGGAGGCCTAATGGGCCGAAACACCAATTGCGGCCCAACTAACCCCCGCGACAGCTCTCGACCGCAACGCAACGTCAAACCAAATAAATTCTACTGCCCTAGTTGCGAATGTTGTTCACAAAATTCTAAATCCCCAAAACAACAACTGGATGAGGGAAAAAAAACAAAAAGAACAACCCCCAACTTCTCTTCTTTGCAAACCGGGTATCACACTACTCTAGTACTTTGCTTCTTCTTTTGCATATGTGATGAGTGACTTAACAATCTAAAATTGTATTCATGATAGATGAAGATTAGCAAGGCATCAGGATCACCCCAATGTATTGGAGGTATGCTCAAACTTGCTTTACCTATTACATGAGACTTCATTCCAAGTATTGGATTTTTAGTCAAAATCATAGCACATAGGCAATTAGGCATGAAGATCTACAGAACAAACCACATGTGCACTGTGACTCACTTGTATATATAGTGCATGTATGTTTTCAGCTCTAGCCACAATGTTTAGTGCTTCTATTTGTTGTTTCTTTCTCTTTTTCTCTACAAGCCACATGTACACTATGCAGGCACCAACATGTGTACACTGTGCAGTCACCTATATTCATGGAAGCAAGTAGCAGCAACAGCTCCTGCTGAAGCAGGCAGCAGTCACCTGTAGGGGAGAACTGAAGCATACATGCTTAAGCATCTATTGCTGAAATTGGAAAATAGCTTCCTACCAGAGACTCTTCTCCCCTCTTCTTTCTTCTATGGTGACATTAGGATGGAAAAAGTTTCTATTTGGTCTGTCAAAGAAACATGCATGCATGCATCTATTGAAAAATGTCATGACAATGCACATAACCTTCAGTCATATTCTCCCACTTTGTGTGTGTTTCAAGAAATAATTGCTATCGTGAAATAATGGAAAATGAATATCCTAGGCTTTAGCTTTTTGGTAGTAGCGCCTACTGTGGAGGACAGATATCCCCCGGGTCCACTAGAAGGCAAGAAGGCTTCGCGAAGGGCCCTAGGCCCATTATTTCGCAAGGCCATCCCTTCATGGGCCAGGGGAAGAACTTTCGACAGATTGGATCAACACGAGATCAGATCAACTCAAACACATGCGGTTCGCTGAGTTCAAGCGCTATCCACAGTAGTGATCCGATTCTCCCGCACAACACCCTCAGACGTTGGAACTAATCGATGATAAGTCGGCAGGATCATAGGAAGATAAGTTTAGTCGGTTCACTATTGCTTAGGTGCACGTTGTTATCACATCCACATGTATCGCCCCACGGTCGAGTATATAAGGCCTAGGGGGCACCCCATCAAAATTATCTTCATCTCATTCATTAGCCATCCACCTAGCTCTGTAGCATCCCTCATGCTAAAGAATTCCTCTGTAATCCACCCCATAAAAGATCCATACCGGGACGTAGGGTGTTACGCGCCTCAAAGCGGCCTGAACCTATGCAAAATTGTCTACTGTCTCTCGTGCATCTAGCACAAACCATTGAGCTACAGTCGGTTACACCGTCCTACTCCAAAAAGCACCTCGAGGGGTAACCCCATGTGCGTGGTCGGACCCAAAACACCGACAGTTGGCGTGCCAGGTAGGGGGTGTGTCACTGATCTAAGCTAGCTCAATGGCCGTCACCTTCCAACACAAGATCATCCTCCGCCCTGGATCCGTATTCCGCTTCGGAACCATTTCATCCGTGGCAGACGGGGAGGGAACTCTACATCGCATTGCGGACCCACCGAAAAGAAAACCTTCCTCGACAATCTCCGGAAAAGTCGGAGCAAAGCAGGAAAAAGCGCAACCTCCAACGCTCCGAGCGAAGACCACCTCTTGCAAGCCAGGAACGGAGGATCATTCTGCTCGAAGAACTCCGCTGTCCACCTCATCTACAGAAAAATGGATGCGGATCACAAGGAAAAAGGAAATAAATGAGGTGAAGGCTCGTCGAGCCGCTCTTCTAGTACCTCCGCCCTCAAAGGAGAACAGAGAGAAGCTTGTCGCTACGACAGTTCCATTCTACCCCGACATCCTCTTCATCGGGGAAGAGTGGAATCGACTCCCGTCTCCGATGATGAACCAACCGCGCCGGGAGAAGAACCTCTTCAGCGGGAATCTCGCCGACGAAGGAACCGACGCCGAAATATTCGGCGACAACACGAAGCCAGAGAGCGGGACCCGGTGCAGCCTGTATCACGAGACGAGATCTCGGAGATGGGAGAAACCCCGGAAGAACGAGTCTTCAGGGAAAGAAGGAATTCCCGACGACGCGATCGACGGCAAGCTCAAGAGCAAGCCGAGCAAGAGCGAGGCAATGTCGAGAGAATCCTCTCCTCGGACGAAACTTGAACCCTAACTTTGCCCCGAGCCATGAACACACCAAGCGAGGTCGGTGGAGTGTAAGCTCGGATAGCCGATGGCCTCCCCGGACTCCAGACGCCTAGGGCTATCGGTGGCTACTCACTCGGGCCACTAATCATCTTCTACCTCTTGCTCACCCTCCGAGCGACCTACGACTCGGCGGGACGCGCGGAGCTCCATCAATGCTTCACGCGAACTGAGAGCACCTAGAGGGGGGTGAATAGGTGATCCTGTAAAATTCAACACTAAATAGCCACAAAACTTGGTTAAGTGTTAGTAAGGTTGAGTAGCGAGCTCTTGCGAACACACAAGTAATCACAGAAAAGCAATCACAAGAGACACAATGTTTATCCCGTGGTTCGGCCAAGTATAACACTTGCCTACCTCCACGTTGTGGCGTCCCAATGGACGAGGGTTGCACTCAACCCATTTTCAAGTGATCCAATGATCAACTTGAATACCACAGCTTTTCTTTGCTTATCTCTTTTCTCGTTTGCGAGGAATCTCCACAAGTTGGAGTCTCTCGCCCTTACAACAAATATCAAAGTGAAAGCACAAGAGTAAGGGTGGGAAGCAACACACACAAATCCGCAGCAATACACACACACACAAGCCAAGACTTGAGCTCAAATGAAGCACAACGAGTTCACCACTAGAACGGAGCTCAAATCACTAACACAGTTGATCAAGTGCGCGGAGACAGAGTGTGGAAGACTTAGAATGCTTAAATTATACTTGGGTGACTCCTCCATGCGCCTAGGGGTCCCTTTTATAGCCCCAAGGCAGCTAGGAGCCGTTGGAGGCAATCTTGGAAGGCTAATCTTGCCTTCTATCGGGTGGCGCACCGGACAGTCCGGTGCGCCACCGGACAGTCACTGTAGCTGTCCGGTGCGCAATCTCCTTCCTTTTCTGGCGCATCCGACCATTGCAAATTTGTGGCAGTTGGCGCACCGGACACTGTCCGGTGCACACCGGACAGTCTGGTGCCCCCTGCTGACCGTTGGCGCGCCCACACGTCGCGCGAAGATTGCGCGGCCGATCGTTGGCGCAGTCGACCGTTGGCTCACTGGACAGTCTGGTGAACCACCGAACAGTCCGGTGAATTTTATCCATACGCCGTTGAACTTTTCCCGAGAGCGACGACTTCGCCGCGGATGACTCACCGGACAGTCCAGTGCACCACCGGACAGTCCGGTGAATTATATCTGTACGCCGCCGTCGAGTCCCGAGAGCGGCCTGTTCACCGGAGACTGGCCTGGCGCACCAGAAACTGTCCGGTGCACCACCGGACAGTCCGGTGCACCCAGACCGAGCAGGTTTCCAATTGCTTTTCTCTTGTTTCTAGCACTTAGACACAATACATTAGTACCCAAATCAATGTACTAAGTCTAGAAACGTACTTTTGTTATATGATTTGCACTTCTTCAATCTTTGGCACAAACTAACACTTAGAGAATATGTGTTGGGCACTTAATCACCAAAGCACTTTAGAAATGGCCCAAGGGCACATTTCCCTTTCAATCTCAGCCTTTTTGGTGATTTATGCCAACACATCAAAAAGCAACCAAAATAAGTGCAACAACAATGCAATTGAGAACAAGAATTGTTTTTGATTCAAATTTGGCATATTTGGATCATTCTTTGCCACCATTTGGTTTGTTTTTGTAAATGAAATTCCATTTCCTATCTCTATGTCAAACACACTTGTTTAGGCATAAAGGGAGATATTCCAAGAGTGAAATTGATCAAAGATCCAAAAACTCCCCCTTTTTCCCATAAGTATAAATTCTCCCCACAAGAGGCCAAATTTTGAGACCAAATTTTGACAATAAGAGTATTTTGACAAATCAAAAGTTCTAACTCTACTATTTTCAAAATTCTCACGTGGTAGCTGATGAAAGGGCAATAGGGTCAAACCTTTTCCAATAAGAATTTTGGTGGTTGAATTGTCCAACACAAATTATTGGACTAACTAGTTTGCTCTAGAAAATATGTTCTACAGGTGCCAAAGGCTCACAACAAACCAATACAAGTCAAAAGAAAGGGTTCAAACAAAGAGAGCAAAGTTAAACTGAAGGCGGCCCTGGTCTAGCGCACCGGACTGTCCGGTGTGCCACCGGACACTGTCCGGTGCACCAGGGAATCCAACTCCAAACTTGCCAGTCTCGGGAATTCTGAAGGCCGCTCCGCTATAATACACCGGACTGTCCGGTGCAACACCGGACTGTCCGGTGTGTCAGCGGAGCAACGGCGACTTCGCGCCAACGGTCATCTGCAAAACGCATTCAATGCGCTACAGTGCACGCCAGTGTCAGAGCAGCGCCAAAAGGCGCACCGGACTGTGCACAGTGACTGTCCGATGCAACACCGGACTATCCGGTGACCCAGAAGACAGAAGCTCCAACGGTCGAACCCTAACAGTCGGGTGACGTGGCTGGCGCACCGGACAGTCTCCGGTGGCGCACCGGACAGTCTCCGGTGGCGCACCGGACTGTCCGGTGCGCCATGCGACAGACAGCCTCCCAACGGCCACTTTTGGTGGTTGGGGATATAAATACCCCCAACCACCCCACCATTCATTGCATCCAAGTTTGCTGACTTTCTACACCTTACAAGAGCTATAGCATTCAATACAAGACACATCAAAGAAATCAAATCCTCTCCCAAGCCCAAAGATCACTCCCAATCAAATAGTGGCTAGTGAGAGAGTGACTTGTGTTCATTTGAGCTCTTGCGCTTGGATTGCTTCTTTTCTTTCTCGTTTTTTCTTGTGATCAACTCAATTGTAACCGAGGCAAGAGACACCAATTGCGTGGTGGTCCTTGCGGGGACTTTGTGTCCCGTTTGATTGAGAAGAAGAAGCTCACTCGGTCTAAGTGACCGTTTGAGAGAGGGAAAGGGTTGAAAGAGACCCGGTCTTTGTGACTGAAAGTCGCCTAGAGGGGGGTGAATAGGGCGAAACTGAAATTTACAAAGTTAATCACAACTACAAGCCGAGTTAGCGTTAGAAATAATAATGAGTTCGAGAGAGAGGGCGCAAAACAAATCGTGAGCAAATAAGGAGTGAGACACGATGATTTGTTTTACCGAGGTTCGGTTTTCGCAAACCTACTCCCCGTTGAGGAGGCCACAAAGGCCGGGTCTATTTCAACCCTTTCCCTCTCTCAAACGGTCCCTCGGACCGAGTGAGCTTCTCTTCTCAAATCAACTAGGAACAAAACTTCCCCGCAAGGACCACCACACAATTGGTGTTTCTTGCCTCGGTTACAATTGAGTTTTGATCACAAGAACAAATGAGAAAGAAAAGAAGCAATCCAAGCGCAAGAGCTCAAATGAACACAACAAATCTCTCTCACTAGTCACTAAGGCTTTATGTGGAATTGGAGAGGATTTGATCACTTTGGTGTGTCTAGAATTGAATGCTAGAGCTCTTGTAAGGTGTAGAAGTGTGAAAACTTGGATAACTTGAATGGGGGGTGGTTGGGGGTATTTATAACCCCAACCACCAAACTAGCCGTTTGGTGAAGGCTGCTGTCGACGGGCGCACCGGACAGTCCGGTGCGCCATCGGACACTGTCCGGTGCGCCAGCCACGTCACCCGGGCGTTAGGGTTCGACCGTTGGAGCTCTGACGCGTGGGCCCGCCTGGCTGTCCGGTGGTGCACCGGACATGCCCTGTAGGCTGTCCGGTGTGCCACCCGCGCGTGCTCTGCTCCTCTGTGCGCGCTGGCGCGCATTTAATGTTGTAGCAGGTGACCGTTGGCGCAGACTAGTCATTGCTCCGCCGTTACACCGGACATGTCCGGTGAATTATAGCGGAGCGGATTCCCGAAGCTGGCGAGTTCAGAGTCGCTTCTCCTTGGAGCACCGGACACTGTCCGGTGTACACCGGACAGTCCGGTGAATTATAGCGCGGCGCCTCTAAGTTTTCCCGAAGGTGCAAAGTTTAGCTTGGAGTCCCCTGGTGCACCGAACACTGTCCGGTGGTGCACCGGACAGTCCGGTGCGCCAGACCAGGGTGCCTTCGGTTGTCCCTTTGCTCTTTTGTTTGAACCCTTTTTCTTGGTCTTTTTATTGGCTTATTGTGAACCTTTGACACCTGTAGAACTTATAAACTAGAGCAAACTAGTTAGTCCAATTATTTGTGTTGGGCAATTCAACCACCAAAATTAGTTTAGGAAATAGGTGAAAGCCTAATTCCCTTTCAATCTCTAAGTTTGACATTGTCTCCCTTTTGGAAGCCAATGCCATCCTTGATGCCAGGGCGTCTCCCACTATAGAGCATACTTCTAGCAAATTTAATCTTTTCATTCTCTAAGTTATGCTCGGCAATTTTAGCATCTAATTTTGCTATATGATCATTTTGTTGTTTAATTAAGACCATATGATCATGAATAGCATCAATATCAACATCTCTACATCTAGCACAAATAGTCACATGCTCAACGGTAGATGTAGAGGGTTTGCAAGATTTTAATTCTACAACCTTAGCATGTAATATATCATTTTCACTTCTAAGGTTAGAAATAGTAACATTGCAAACATCAAAATCTTTAGCCTTAGCAATCAATTTTTCATTTTCACATCTAAGGCTATCAAGAGAAATATTCAATTCATCAATCTTAGCAAGCAAATCAACATTATCATCTCTAAGATTGGGAACTGAAACATTACAAACATGTGAATCAACCTTAGCATTTAATTTTGCATTTTCATTTCTAAGGTTGGCAATAGTATCATGGCATGTGCTTAGCTCACTAGATAATTTTTCATATTTTTCTACTTCTAGAGCATAAGCATTTTTAACCTTAACATGTTTTTTGTTTTCCTTGATTAGGAAGTCCTCTTGGGAGTCCAAGAGATCATCCTTTTCATGGATGGAACTAATTAATTCATTTAATTTTTCCTTTTGTTGCATGTTTAGGTTGGCAAAAAGGGTACGCAAATTATCTTCCTCATCATTAGCATTATCATCACTAGAGGATTCATATTTAGTGGAGGATTTGGATTTAACCTTCTTCCTTTTGTCGTCCTTGGCCATGAGGCATTTGTGGCCGACGTTGGGGAAGAGAAGACCCTTGGTGACGGCGATGTTTGCGGCGTCCTCGTCGGAGGAGGAGTCAGTGGAGCTCTCATCGGAGTCCCATTCCCGGCAAACATGGGCATCGCCGCCCTTCTTCTTGTGATATCTCTTCTTCTCCTTTCTTCTCCCCTTCTTGTCGTCGCCCCTGTCACTGTCACTAGAAATAGGACATTTTGCTATAAAGTGACCGGGCTTACCACACTTGTAGCAAACCTTTTTGGAACGGGACTTGTAATCCTTCCCCTTCCGTTGCTTGAGGATTTGGCGAAAGCTTTTGATGATTAAAGCCATCTCCTCATTGTCGAGTGTTGGAACTTGCTCTCAGTTGCAAGGGGATCCAACAAGGGTGAACAGTGATGACAACAGGGCACTCGCGCTAGATGGCAAAAGCTCTGTTAATCTGGCCTCTCACGGGCACTGTGCAGGGGTATTTATAGGTATCTGAGTGCGCAGCACCTCAAGCCAAGGACGCATGTGCCCTCAGCTACCTAGGTTATCCCTAGAATATTCCCATAAAGCGGGGTTACAGACCGTAATTACAGGAATGCTTCTACAAATTAGGCCCGTAACGCACGGCGGCCACGCGGGGCCCGTTACAATGGGCCGGATTGCACGTGGGCCTCCGAGCTGAACGAGGCCGCACCGTGGGATGCCCTTCGCCGCCAGTCTTCGTCTGGTGCGGAAGAAGCGAAGGGTGTCCCCGCCTGTTTTGTTTCTGTTAGCTCAGCTGCTGCAGCGAAGGCTTCGAGCGAAGGGTGGCGCCTTTGCCTTCGCCCCAACATTTGCCCTCCGAGGGACCAGTTCGACAAAGTCACCTGGTGCCGAAGACGTCGTTAGATGGCGGAGACGCTGCCCTCGCTCGAAGTGGTTCCGCGGGGGTTTTTGATATGACCGTTGATTGATGGCGTACTGTTGGATTGCGGGTTTCCCGAAGCGCCGCACCCTGTTGGATTGCGGGTTTCCCGAAGAGCCGCGCCCTGTCTATAAAAGGGGGCGAGGGTCGGCGCTTTTTGAACTTCACCTTCCGCGCTCCGCGAAAACCCTAGCCGCCCTTTCCGCCGTCTTGCTGCTCGTCTGCCCGCCGTGCGCTTGTTCGCCGGAGATCTGGCTCGAGTGAAGCAGACCGCCCGCCGCCGCTGATGGTACGTAGCGATGCCGTCCTCGTCTTCTTCCGCTGCCGCTACACCGCCGGCCGTTCCCTCGCCGCCGGCCGCCGCCTCGTCTGAGGAGACGCTGAGTAGTTTAATGGCGGAGAAGTTGCGCGCCGGCGATTCTGTTGATTTTGGCGTATCGCGGATGTCGTCGGCCCGCGTGCAAGATATGCAGCGGTTGGGTTACTTCGGCGGCGGAGTTGGTCGAGTCCCGGGGACGGAGGAAGTCCCCGAGCCAGAGGGCGAGTTGGTCGTTTTCGAGGCGTTCTTCGCCGCCGGACTCCGCTTGCCTGCGCACCGATTTGTTGGCGAAGTCCTGCGCAGGTTCAACGTTCAAATACATCAGCTGACGCCGAATGCCATAGTGGCTCTGTCGAAGTATGTCTGGGCGACGACTTCATACGGCGGACAGCCATCAGTGGAAGTTTTTGCGAAGTATTATTGTTTGCATTGGCAGAAGAGGATGATTGGAGGCGAAGTTGCTCAGTTTGGATCCTGCACATTCACGTCGAAGACCGGCAAAACCACGATGCAGGTAGTCGAGTTGGTTCCTTGCGCCCGCAACAAGTGGGGCAACTGGAATGAATTTTGGTTTTACGTCGCTGAGGGTACCGTCGAAGGCCATGAGGGACTCCCCGTGTCCGCGATGTGTTCTCATTTTTACTCAGCGTACCCGCCCTTTGAAGTGGCGGAGGGGGATGAGGACGAAGGGGCTCTTCGGTGCGCCGCCGGCCTGAGCAGTGGGCGCGACTTGGTTGAAGAATTTGTGGCGTACGGGGTGTGGCCATTGGCGCATGGCTGGGCGTTGGGCGAAGTATGCCCTCGCCAGATGCCTTTTCATGGTGGAAGGGTGGTGCGGAGTCCCGCCTTCGCCCTGAATCTGCAAAACCGCGATCCGGCCGCCATTGTGCCTGAGGCGGAGGATGGGGCGGTGCGACTTGTTGGACGCTACGTGCCGAGGACAGAGGGCCAGCGCAGCTGGGATATCCGCGGGTCGAATGACCGCTTGAACAGGGTTTTTGAATTAAATCAATTGCCATATGACGGCTACCCTGGTCAAGACGATGTGGACCGCCGTGGGAAGAAACCGGTGGTGGAGACCGGAGACGACCCTGCGCCGGCGGCCGCCCCATCCTCTAAAAAGAGAAAATTAGGTACTGCTAAGGGAGGACTTGGGGTTTCTGATCGTTTTGCTAGAGAGTTGATGAGGACGTGCGCGGCCCCGGGGGAAAGGATGTCTTCGCCCGAGCTCCGGGAGTCTTCGGCTCGGATGCTGAGGGTTACCGGGGGTTGCTGGCCTAGGAATGTTCCTGTCCCCCGCGCGGCTGGCGAGGACTTTTTTACATCTCGCATGGTTCGTGAATGGAGGGTATTTCCTTACGGGCGGAATATTGCTGCTGTTGTGTCAGCAGTGATGGACAAGGATCGCCAGGGAGCTGCACAGAAGCGCTAGGCGGCTGTCAGGCTCGTTGAAGCCAGGCCGAAGAGGCAGCGGGGGGCTGCGAAGGCTGCGGCCTCCGGCGGAGGCCGGCCACCGCTGGCGGCGAAGTCGGGCGTCCCTGCATCTAGCGAGGCGCCGGAGGCAACGGCAGGCGCCGGAGGCTCGAAGTCGGCGAAGGCGGTGCCGCCGTCCAGCGGAGTGGCGGAGGTCGCGAAGGCGGCCCGAGCGTTGCCGTTGGCGGGCAAACGTGTCGCCGACTTCGTCACCGATATTAGTGTGGACGACTATCTCGGTGGTAAGTCGTTGGCTTTTGGCTTTATTTATTTATTATTATTTTTAATCGGTTCGTTGGTACGTTGCAGGGTTGGGCGAAGGCCAACTTGCTATGGTTGCGCCTTGCGCGGCGACCACGACGGCTGCCGCAGTGCCGAAGGCGAAGGGCGGGGCTCTTAGCGCCGGAGGCGAGGCGTCGGCCCTCGCGGTTGTCATGTATGAGGCGGGCGCTGCGTCCCGCCGGCTGACGGAGGTGACGGAGGCGCTACGTCAGGTCCGCTGAGTTGGACTTCGTCCCCCCCTTTTTTTGGCTTGCTGGGGCCGCGGTCTTACGATTGCTCTGCAGGTGCCTGACTTCGCCAGCCGCACTGCGTCGGGGCCCCTCACGGCAGCTGTGGCTGCCGAAGTCGAAAGACTTCGGACACAACATGCTGACGCCGTCTGCGAAAAATCGGCCGCCGACAGCAAGTGTCGCAAGCTGGCGGACAAGGTGGCCACACTGGAGGACGAGAAGGCCGCCCTCCGGCGCCAGCTGGCGGGGGAAAGGAGGGAGACCAACGAGGCCCTTGTCAAGGCGCAGGCTGCGCAGGCGGAGGCCAACCTGGCACAGGCGGAGGGCAATCTTGCCAGGGAGCGCGCCGAGCAGCTGCAGGAGCGGCTCACCGCCCTGGAGAGCCGCGTGAAGGGGGCCGAGGCCGCGGCACGAGCGGAGGCAGAGCGGACGCGCCAACTGCTTGTAGATACATACCGTGGCCTGGGCGCGGGGACCGGTGAATTCGAAGTGCCGGACCGAGAGCCCGGACTTCGGTGCCTGGAGTGGGTGCAGGAGGAGTTGCAGGCGCTCCCCACTGTCGTGGAGGGGTTTATGGCGTATGCCTCCCTGGTCACCTCCGAGGGGGCGATGAACGCGCTCTCCCGCGAAGGGTGCCGGCACTTCGAGGTCTTCGACCAAGTCGAAGAAGATTTTGAGCAAGATATCTTCAAGGTTGAGGACCCCGTAGTGAAGGAATCCGCCGGAGCTATCTTCGACCGGCTGTGGGGTCCACACGGTCGCGAGGTGGTCAGGGAGCGCGCCGAGACGGCGAGGGCTCAGGTAACGTTTTCGCTTGTTTGGTATTTGTTGGACGTGGGCTGTGTGTGTGTTTGATGAATTTTGTGTGTTTTGGCTTAGGCGGCGCGTGGCGAGAGGGTCGACGACTTCGGGGCGCTGAACAACATGCTGACTGACCCGGAGTCGACCCCGGCGGAGGCCGTGTCTGGGGTCGCCCTGGAGCCGACCCCGGACGCTGCGGGGGCCGCGTCAGGTGCCCCCGCATCCGCTGCGGCCGGCGAAGACCTGCCCCCAGAGGTCGCCGAAGGCGCGCCTGATGCTTCTGCAGCTGCTGCGCCGAGTGCTGAGGATCCCGCAGCGGTAGCGACGGAGATAACAGCAGAAGCAACGGCGGAGCCAACGGCGGAGGCTCCCGCAACGTCAGGGCCGTCGCAGGTGGCGTAGTGGGTGTAGAGGGTTGGGGAAATTTGTACATGTTACTGAATTTTGGTTGCTGCGCAGGTTCAAGATTTTGGGCCTGCACACACAACCGCTACTACTAAATTTTTGGCGGCTTCGACCGCGGAAGATGGTAATGAATGTGGTGGGTCTGCATCTGAGTTTTTTGATTGTGCTGACTCTGGGAGCTCGATTGAGTGGACTGAGGAGTCGTCGGAGGACTTGGACTACTTCGCGGCCTTGGATGTGGCTGCGGCGGAGGCTTCGCCGCACGCCGCGGACGCAGGAGATGTGCCAGGTCCTAGCACCGGGCGACGACGACGAAGGGCAGTTGCGAAACGTAGAGTTAGTGAGGCGGAGGGGGCTCGGCTTCGTGTGAGTGGGGCTGGCCGGCAGGAACTGTTGTCTTTGCCGGCCGCCGAGAATACAGGTGAAGGGGAACTGCGAAGTCTTTTTGCGGGTGAGGAGCTTAGGATAATGTTATTTAATTATAGGGAGATGGGAATTATTCCTAAGGTTGAGCCGATGTAGAGTGTGGTGCCCTCGCTTGTATATGTAGAGGCTTGTATGATGAAATTGTGTGCCCTCGCTTGCATATGTGTGCGAAGGCGTTGTGTACTTTGTCTGGTTTGTTTTGTTGTGCTGTGTTGGTGTGATTAAAGTTGGTCTTGGCGTGGACGGTTTGATGTTGTCGTTTCTGCCTTAGTTGTGCTAGTCCGGTTGCACCCTTAGGTGTCTTCTGCACGGACAGTCTTCGCGATAGACTTCGATTTTTTCGCACTTGTTGTGCTAATCCGGCTGCACCCTTAGGCGACTTCTGCGCGGATAGTCTTCGCGATAGACTTCGATTTTTTCGCACTTGTTGTGCTAATCCGGCTGCACCCTTAGGCGACTTCTGCGCGGATAGTTTTTGCGATAGACTTCGATTTTTTCGCACTTGTTGTGCTAATCCGGCTGCACCCTTGGGCGACTTCTGCGCGGATAGTCTTCGCGATAGACTTCGATTTTTTCGCACTTGTTGTGCTAATCCGGCTGCACCCTTAGGCGACTTCTGCGCGGATAGTCTTTGCGATAGACTTCGATTTTTTCGCACTTGTTGTGCTAATCCGGCTGCACCCTTGGGCGACTTCTGCACGGATAGTCTTCGCGGTAGACTTCGGTTTTTTCGCACTTGTTGTGCTAATCCGGCTGCACCCTTGGGCGACTTCTGCGCGAATTTGTCGCACGCGAGGGTGGCTAGCGCTTAGCCTCGCGGTGACCTCGTGTTGGTCGAATGTCGAAGACCGTCGTCGCGGTCTTTTTCGACGCATGTCTTTGTGGGGGATTTTTCACGCATATATTACATGGCTCCGCCTCATTAAAAACCTCACCCCCCGGGAGGAAAAGAGTGTGGGCCGGTACAAGATTGTTTTTGCGAATTACAAGGGTGAAGACAGCCCTGAGGAATCAAACAAAAAATTTGCGGAGGTTGTCGATGTTCCAGGAGTGCTCCAGGTCCTCGCCGTTTGGCGTTGTGAGCCTGTAAGCGTTGGGGGAAGCTTTTGTCTTGACTATGAAGGGGCCCTCCCACCTGGGCTCCAGCTTGCCCTTGGACTCCGTCCGAGCTGTTCGAACGAGTACGAGGTCCCCCTCGCTGAACTCCCTCGGGATGACTGAGTGGTCGCGCCATGCTTTGGTCTGGGCTTGGTATTTGTTCAGGGCCTGTAGGGCGAAGACTCGGTCTCCGTCGATGAGATCCTTTGAAGTTGGCTCGTCCACATCAGGGACGGCTGACGGAACTATTCGCGGGGACCCGTGCTTTATTTCTTGCGGGGTCATGGCCTCCGATCCGTATAAAAGGCAGAAGGGAGTAAACCCGGTCGCCCTGCACTCAGTCGTGTTTAGTGCCCAGACTGCCTCAGGTAACAAATCGGGCCATCTGCCCTTTTTTCATCAAGGAGCATTTTCTTGATAGCTGTGAAGATTTTCCCGTTGGCGCGCTCCACGACCCCATTGGACTGCGGATGATAGACTGAGGCGAAGGCAAGCTTGGTGCCAATGGAGAAACAAAAATCCTTGAAGTCTTGGTTGTCAAACTGCTTGCCGTTGTCGACTGTTAGTTCGGACGGTACTCCGAAGCGGCAAACGATGTTCTGCCAGAAGAATTTTTGGGCAGTCTTTGATGTTATTGTAGAAATAGCCCGCGCCTCGATCCATTTGGTGAAGTACTCGACCGCGACGAAGGCGAACTTAAGGTTCCCCTGAGCGGTGGGCAGGGGTCCGACAATGTCGAGACCCCAGCGCTGGAGAGGCCATGTATGGGCGATCAGCTTTGTATACTGCGAGGGGCCGCCTAACCGAGGAGAAAACTTCTGGCAGGCTTCGCAGGACCGTGTGACCTGATTTGCGGCGCAGATCATTGCAGGCCAGTAAAAGCCCTGGCGGATCACCTTAGCAGCTAGGGCCCTCGGCCCTGCGTGTGAGCCGCACGTGCCACTGTGGACTTCACGTAGAATCTGCATGCCTTCGGCTTCGGTGACGCACTTAAGCATTGGCTGACTGACCCCTTTTTTGTAGAGTTGGCCTTCAATCAGTGCGAAGTCTCGGCTTTGATGTCTGAGACGCTTGGCCTCACTGATGTCGGCTGGATGATAATATCCCTGCAGGAAGCCCGCTAGTCTTCGGTCATGATAAGGTTGACTGTGCGGTGGCCCTCGCTGTCATTGGTTATTTGGAGCCCTTCAGGGCTCCGGACTGCTGGCGTGCCGATGACATGAAAGAACACGTCGGAGGGCAGAGTTTCGCCCCTGGCGGCGGCCTTGGCCAATGCGTCGGCCTCCTCATTCTTGGCCCGATCCACATGCTGCAAGGTGAACCCCTTGAACTGCCTCTCGAGACTTCGGATGGCCGCGAGGTACTGCATGAGCGCGGGGTCCTTGGCTGCATAGTCTTTCTCGACTTGGCCGGCAACTACCTTGGAGTCTGTTTTGATGATGCAGGTGGTGACTCCGAGGGCCCTTAGCTTGCGGAGGCCGAGGATGACTGCTTCGTATTCTGCTATATTATTTGTGCATCTGTCGGATTCCAGATTGAAGCTGAGTCGTGCTGCATATCTATGTTTGACCCCGACTGGTGAGGTGATGACTGCAGCGACGCCTGCCCCCGCGTGGCACCATGCGCCGTCGCAATGGATCGTCCAAGTCTTCTTTGCGGACGGATCTGGCTGTGTTGTTGGCCCAGTCCAGTCGACGATGAAGTCTGCCAGGACTTGAGACTTGATAGCTGTCCTGGGCTCGAAGCAGATGTGGTAGCCGGAGAGTTCGGCCGCCCACTTGGCAATCCTCACCGACGCCTCCGGGTTTCTGAATAATTCGCCGAGCCCCCTATTTGAGGTGACTCGGACCTTGAATGCTTCGAAGTAATGGCGCAGTTTGCGCGACGACATGACGACTGCGTAGGCGATCTTCTGCAGCTCTGTCATGTTGCACTTGGACGGTGTCAGCACTTCGGAGACATAATACACGGGGCACTGCCGGACCACGCCCTCGACAGTCTGCTCCTGCACTAGTGCCGCGCTGACCGCATGTGGCGAAGCCGCGATGTAGAGCAGCAGGGGGAGCGAGGGGTCGGGGCTGGTAAGGACGGCCAACTCTGTTAGGTACTGTTTTAATGAGGCGAAGGCCGCCGCCTGCTCTGGTCCCCAGGCGAAGTCTTTTGCACCACGGAGTGTCTTGAGGAAGGGGAGACTTCGCTCAGCGGACCTGGAGATGAATCTGTTGAGAGCGGCCAATCTGCCTGTCAGGCGCTGGACGTCCCTGACGGACTGCGGAGGCGTCATGTCCAAGATGGCCTGAATTTTGGTTGGGTTGGCCTCGATGCCGCGCTGTGATACCAGGTAGCCCAATATTTTGCCTTGGCGAACGCCGAAGACGCACTTTTCCGGGTTTAGGCGGAGTTGTGCGTCTCGCATGTTCGCGAATGTTTCGGCGAGGTCGGCGAGGTGGTCCTCCTTGCTCTTGCTGGCGACGACAATGTCGTCTACATATGTGAATATGTTTCTGCCAACCTGCCCTTCGAGCACTATTTTGGTAAGCCTGGAGAAGGTGGACCCGACGTTCTTGAGTCCCTCCGGCATTCTGATGAAGCAATATGTGTCGAAGGGTGTTATAAAGCTGGTGCTAGCCTTGTCTTCTTCTTTCATGTATATCTGGTGGTAACCGGAGAAGCAATCGAGGAGGGACATGACCTCGCATCCGGCCGCGCTATCGACTATTTTGTCGATCCGCGGCAACGGGAAATTGTCCTTTGGGCAGGCTTTATTGAGACTGGTGAAGTCGATGCACATTCGCCACTTCCCGCTCTTTTTCTGCACCATCACGACATTGGAGAGCCATGTGGGGTAAGCCACCGGCTCGATGAATTTGGCCTCCAGGAGGCGGTGCACCTCTGCCTTGGCGGCCTCCGTCTTTTCGTCGGACATCTTGCGAAGCCGCTGCTTTTTCGGCCGTACCGAAGGGTCGATTCCCAGACTGTGCTCAATTATTGAACGGCTGACCCCGACCAGATCAAGGGCCGACCAGGCGAAGACATCTTTGTTCTTAGACAGGCAGCAGAGGAGCTGTTGGTGACTTGTTCTCAAATGCTTCGGATTAAGAGCAAGGCAACATAAAAAGTGTTAAATGATAAGGTCCTTCGTCCTTTTGAAACATTATTTCCCTTCGGGATATAACGTACTCCGGACGAAGGTCATAAGCAATATGTCTTCGTAAGCACGATAAGTTAAAACGAAGAACTCATGCATAACATAAAAAGTAATGTAAACATTTAAATTTTATCACAATGTCATTTCTATTTTATTATTATGTAACCATAGAAATGACTTTAAATTACAAATGTACCTTCGGATTGCAGGAAGGCAAAAGTACAAGGATGACGCAAAAGCAAATGCCAAGTCAGCGTGAACAGTACGGGAGTACTGTTCATCTATTTATAGGCGTGAGACACAGCCCATGTAAAATTACATTCATGTCCATTACATCTGCTAATGACTTATGGAAATCTATCAAGGCCTAAGTAGTCTTTTCATCTTTAAGTCGGTTCCCCTTTCTGCTATCGCGACGAAGCTTTCCTGCGCACAGCTTCGGCTGTGCACCATCCTTCGTAGAGCTTGGTAATCAGCCCGTCCTCTATTTCAATCCCCCTTCGTCTGGTTCAGGCTTCGTCCTGGTCGTACTTCATGTTCATAATTCTGAGTCCGAAGGTACCTGTTCATATAATCCACTTGGAAAACATTGTCAAATCATGTTTTTGAGGACCTTCGGAGGACGAAGGCCCCCAACAGTAGCCCCTCGCAATATTAATTTGTTAGTGACAAATTCAGATTGCGATATGGACGAAGGCCTTAAGCCGAAGGTCCGAAAAAACACCTTCCCTTTGCTAGAATAGCAACATTCACTGACAAGCGGGGTCTTTCAATTTTCAACGCACTGGGCGTATAAATAAGATCATACCGCAAACTCATTTTGGTACTCTCAGTTGCCATCTGCTTCCGCCCACTAAATTTTTAGCTCTTGCGCACTAAGATCTGCTGATTTTTTTTGGTTTTGAAGCTTCGGCCTTGAAAACAGTTTTTTAGTGTTTCCGAAGATGTCTGAAGATAAGAAGGTCCCTGCTGAGATGAAGCTGAGTCTCGACGAAGAGAAGAACTTGGGGTTCCTTATAGCGATGGCGGAGACCAATACGGAAAAAATCACCAAGGAGATTCTGGAAGGTTTGTCTGAAGATACAGGTGACAGCGACAGTTATGATGTAGAAAGTGGTGGGGAAGAGTCCGAAGATCGACCATGGCGGCCAAGTCACACGGTTTTCGGGAAAACCACTATTAAGCAGAGTCATATCGACAATATGAGAGGGAGATATTTTCGAGATATATCTATTGTGAGGGCTGATGCTGGAGAAAAAACTTCTCCCACTCCCGAAGAAGATGAAGTTGTAATCTTCCGAAGCTTTCTCAAGGCTGGGCTTCGATTCCCCCTAAGCAGCTTTGTTGTTGAAGTCCTGAAGACATTTCAGGTCTACCTTCATCAAATTACTCCCGAAGCTATCATAAGAATGGGGATGTTTGTCTGGGCTGTGAAAAGCCAAGGTTTAGAACCAAATGCTAAAAGCTTTTGCAACATTCATGAGTTGTTATATGAGACGAAGCCCTGGGGAAAAGAACAATATCACAACAATTTTGGGTGTTACAGCTTTGGTGCCCGCTCCGGGTCAAGCCGCCCTGTGCCAACCTTTCGGAAGAGGTGGCCCGGAGCCTGGATGACGGAGTGGTTCTATGTAAAGAATGACTTAACAGCGCAGGAAGATGTTAAGAGTATTATTATGCGCCCCATCTGGCAACGCTTCGGACTTCGAAGGCCGAAGGTTGAAATGGATGAAGCAGCCGAGGAATGCCAAAGAGCCTTCGGCGTAGTCTGCTCTTTTATTGGGACAAGGGACTTGGTCCAAGAGCATATTGCCTTCAGGGTGTGGCCACTTGCAGGAAAGTGGGAAATGCCGAAGGAGACCATCAAAGAGTCCGACGAAGGCGGACTGGTTAGACTGAAATACACATTCAAATACGGGGATAAGTTTGTTGAACCTGATGACGACTGGTTGAAAAGCATTGAAACATTAAGCGACGAACTGCTTGGGGCATATTCGAAGGCCGAGAACACTGCGTTATCAGCAGCCTTCGGGGGCCGAAAGAAGAAAAGGCTCAACCGGGTATTTGACGCAGTCGGGTTTGTCTACCCTGACTATCACTATCCGGTATTGGGCCGCAAAAGAAAAAATACTTCTCCTGCGACAGAAGCAGGTACGAGTGCCACTAGTGAGCCAGCGCCGCAAAGGAAAAAGATGAAGGTGCTCACCCACCGGGCGCGTTTTATTGAGCCGGCCACAGTGCCTGAGTTTATTGGTGAAGTCTCTTTGGCCACTGAAACTTCAGAACCAACTCCAGTGCCGAAGATAGAAGATAAAACTGAAGCGCCTTCGGCAGAGAAGGCAGAAAAACCGAGAATTGAAGGACAAAAAATATTGGAAATCTTAAGTCCTTCAGCTAATATTGAAACAATAAAAAATCAAAAGGGCCCATCGGTGACCCCAAAAAGAAAAAGAATGGTGAACGTGCTAGATGTCTTGGAGACAATTAAGTCTTCAAGCACAACTCCAAAGAAGACTGTTGAACTTGCTGGAGCGTCTACTGAAGCTTCGAAGCAACAACTTGAAGCTGAAGCTGGGCCTTCAGAGCCCACCAAGGAACAATCTTTGGAAACTGAACAAATAAAAATATCAGAACCAGTTTTGGTTGAAGAACTTGACACTGCCGTCCCCGAAGCCCCTTCCAACATATACGATTACATCGTGCGACATGCTTCGGGGAAGAAATTATCTGAAGAAGAGACTTTTGAAGCCAATCACTATGCCAGAGAGTTAAAATATCCGAAGGGGGCAGTAGTGTTCAATGGGACAAATGAAGATGACTTCCTATACTGCCTCCCTGATAACAAAGAATTATCTGTCTGCCGGGAGATGGCTAGAAGTATGGGATTCCCGAAGCTCGAAGCTGGATTAAGTGCTATGACGAAGGAGGATCTCGCGGACAGTCTTGCGTACAATAGCCTAAAGGTATGGGAATTGGGTGCTTGAATTTTTTTTTTAATTCGTAACTCATTCTTTTGTTTTTCTTATAGTAACTTTTTTTTTCATATAGGGTTTAATCCTGAGCAACGCATTAAGAGCACAAAAGAGTGCGGAAGATGAGAGCTATGAAATTGCGTTCAACAACCTGCGGTCAGAAGTTATTAAACTGAGAAACGAAGCTTTAGAAAAGGATAAAATTCTACTTACATTGGTAGACAAAGTAAAAAAGGATGAAGCTGCCTCGAAGGTCCAGGCCGAAGCCCAAAAACGTGAGATTAAAGATCTTCAAAAACAGCTAGCTAGAGCTAAAGAGGAACGTGTGCTTGAAGAAACAAAACGAGAACTCAGTGATCAGTTGGTCAATCATTTAGAGTTAAGTGTTAAGGAGCTTCGTGCATCCCAGAGGAAATGCTATGTTAAATCTATAGAATGCGTCAAAAAGATAAAATCCAGCTTCGCCAGCGTTGGCGCATTTTCTAGTGAAGAGAATTTCTCAAGAGGCAATCCCGAAGGTCCAATGGAATGGATTAGCCACGAAGCAGAGACCTTCGAGGAAATCCTGAGTAGCCGCGGTGACATCTGCGCTTTTTCAGGTGCTAGAGGAATTGCCACTGTTTTGGAGAAGAAAGGTTGCGAACATGTAAAATCCTTAGCTCAGTCCGAAGCTGCCTTGTCTTCTGAAGACATCAAAGACCCCTCGGCCGAAGCAAGCATGATTGGCGGAAAATTCTTTACTGATATCTGGGACAATGGCGGCCGAGAAATGGCACAAGAAATTATTCAAAAAAGTGAAAAAGGCATCCATGATGCTAGGAAAGTGACAGAAGTTGCCGAAAAAAGTATAGAGCCCGAAGGGCGAATAGGTATTAATTAGTCGTTCTTATTATGTTGTAATTTTCAATTTCAGACTTTGTTCGCGGTCTGTGATAGTAATGTAGACATATTCTCTTCCCTCAGAACCTGCTGGATCGTCTGCAGACCCTCACACGAAAGGGGATGACGAAATTAAACAAATGGCCGAAGCTATCATGGATAAAGTTGTTGATCAACTTCTAAATGAGGTTGCCGAAGTAGTACTAAGAGAAGACTAGATGTTATTAGGAAAAACATTTGAAATGTGATCTATGTAATATTTTGTACATTTGATTGTAATATACAAACTTCTTTTCATTATTCAATTCTTTACGATGCATGAAATTCTACATACATACCATTTTTGAGCCTTCGGCGAAAAAACACCTTCCCTTCTTTTCATGCTTCGTAAAGAAGGCATTCTCCTTGAATACTATTCTGATGAATCACGTCCGTGCTTCGTGAAAATATTCTCCGAAGCTGTACAATTTCGATATTACTCTGATGAAGCTCATTCATGCTTCGTTAAAACATTCTCCGAAGCTGTATTCCGAAGATCAACATTGTATTCCTTCATGACTGCACAATTTTCACTTTCTCAAAGCGTCCTTTCGAAGATTGATACTGTGTCCCCTTCTTTTGCCATATGCAACATGATGCATGATGCTTATGCTATGCAAAATGATGTGATGATGCTATGTTATGTGGATGACATTTGTTCCGAAGATACACACATATTCTCACAAAATATCTTTATATCAGTGCTGACTTTTCGCTGTAAGCTCTGCATTCCCTTAGGAACGTCTTTGGAGCTTCTTCGCCTTTTACTTAGGCGGTATCAGCGTTGACTTTTCGCTGTAAGCTCTGCATTCCCTTAGGAACGTCTTTGGAGCTTCTTCGCCTTTTACTTAGGCGGTATCAGCGTTGACTTTTTGTTGTATGCTCTGCATTCCCTTAGGAACGACTTTGGAGCAGAAAACTTACACTGCGCTCCCTTTGGAACGGCTTTTTGTGTCTTCAGCAACTTACTCTGTGTTCCTTAGAACGACTTTTTTGTTGCTACGAAGGACTTTTTATAATTTGAAGGTCCTCCTTGTTATTGCAAATTTTTAAGTTTCAGCAACTTAAACCTATGAAGAGAATAGGTTTTCCTCATGACCAACCACGAAGCTATTACATGAAAACTGAAATGTTCTTTATTACACAGAAAATATAACTAAATGAAAAAGACTGCTATCAAGGTAGGATATTTGTCAATAAATGTGCTTCGACTCTGGCACAGTGCTATTGACTGTGCGAGCTTCAGATTGTTCTCTGAGATCCCTTTGGTGTGGAACATATTGGCTCCCTTCGGGCTGTTGGCCTTGTTGCAGCGGTGGTGGAGGCGGGGGCTGTTGCCATGAAGCTTGAGGTTGACTGGCCGAAGCTACAGAAACTGCAGGGTGGTTGCCCACGTATTCTGGGATGTAAGGCTGATGATACGAAGTAGTATGCATGACCTGCTTCGGCTGGCCCTGTTGCGCTGCAGCTTCTGCTAGCTCCTTTTGCTTCTGGATGGTAACATGGCACATCCTGGTGGTATGGCCCTTGTTTTCACCACAGAATAAGCAAAACACCCTCCTTGGTTGATCTCCAAATCTTCCGCCGAAGCCCCTGGCGCCTCTGCCTCTTGGAGCTGGTGGCCGAAAGAAACTTTGCTGTTGCCCCGAAGCTTGTGAGGAGCACTGCGGCCTGTTCTGCTGACTCCCCTTATCATCATTTTGAGTAGAGTTGTGGATGGACCTGACATGCCTCGGATAGAATCTTCCTCCGAAGCCCCTGGTCATTTCAGAAAATCTGAAAGCCTCCTCCCTTCTTTGGCGAAAATCATTGTCGGCACGAATGTACTCGTCCATCTTCTGGAGCAACTTCTCCAAAGTCTGAGGAGGCTTCCTAGCAAAGTATTGAGCTGAAGGTCCAGGACGAAGCCCCTTGATCATGGCTTCGATGACAATTTCGTTGGGCACCGTTGGTGCCTGCGCCCTCAAACGCAAGAACCTTCTGACATACGCCTGAAGGTATTCTTCATGATCCTGAGTACACTGGAACAAGGCTTGAGCAGTGACCGACTTCGTCTGAAACCCTTGAAAGCTGGTTAACAACATATCCTTCAGCTTCTGCCATGAAGTAATCGTTCCTGGTCGAAGGGAGGAATACCAGGTCTGAGCAACACTCCTGACAGCCATAACAAAAGACTTTGCCATGACTGCAGCATTGCCACCATACGAAGACACTGTTGCTTCGTAGCTCATCAAAAACTGCTTCGGGTCTGAATGACCATCGAACATGGGAAGCTGGGGTGGCTTGTAGGATGGAGGCCAAGGTGTAGCCTGCAGCTCAGCAGACAGGGGAGAAGCATCATCGAAAACAAAATTTCCATGATGGAAATTGTCATACTAGTCATCTTCGTTGAAGAAGCCCTCCTGATGAAGGTCTTTTTGTTGAGGCCTTCTGTTCTGCTCATCGTGAGTAAGATGGCGAACTTCTTCAGAAGCTTCATCGATCTGCCTCTGCAGCTCAGCTAGCCTGGCCATCTTTTCCTTCTTCCTCTGCACCTGTTGATGAAGCAGCTCCATATCCCTGATTTCTTGGTCTAGGTCGTCCTCCTGAAGCGTCGGGCTGACGGCCTTCCTCTTCTGGTTTCGGGCCTCTCGAAGAGAGACAGTCTCCTGGTTGGGGTCCAGCGGTTGCAGTGCTGCAGCCCCAGTCGCTGAAGCTTTCTTCGGCGCCATAGCGAGGGTCTATGGCTTCCGAAGGTGTTCAAAAAACTCAAAGTGGAAGTGAGTTCACCGGAGGTGGGCGCCAATGTTGGTGACTTGTTCTCAAATGCTTCGGATTAAGAGCAAGGCAACATAAAAAGTGTTAAATGATAAGGTCCTTCGTCCTTTTGAAACATTATTTCCCTTCGGGATATAACGTACTCCGGACGAAGGTCATAAGCAATATGTCTTCGTAAGCACGATAAGTTAAAACGAAGAACTCATGCATAACATAAAAAGTAATGTAAACATTTAAATTTTATCACAATGTCATTTCTATTTTATTATTATGTAACCATAGAAATGACTTTAAATTACAAATGTACCTTCGGATTGCAGGAAGGCAAAAGTACAAGGATGACGCAAAAGCAAATGCCAAGTCAGCGTGAACAGTACGGGAGTACTGTTCATCTATTTATAGGCGTGAGACACAGCCCATGTAAAATTACATTCATGTCCATTACATCTGCTAATGACTTATGGAAATCTATCAAGGCCTAAGTAGTCTTTTCATCTTTAAGTCGGTTCCCCTTTCTGCTATCGCGACGAAGCTTTCCTGCGCACAGCTTCGGCTGTGCACCATCCTTCGTAGAGCTTGGTAATCAGCCCGTCCTCTATTTCAATCCCCCTTCGTCTGGTTCAGGTTTCGTCCTGGCCGTACTTCATGTTCATAATTCTGAGTCCGAAGGTACCTGTTCATATAATCCACTTGGAAAACATTGTCAAATCATGTTTTTGAGGACCTTCGGAGGACGAAGGCCCCCAACAGGAGCTTTTCTTCTTCATGCGAAGTAAGGTCTTCGCTGATAATGACTGTCTGCCTGGGCGTGGCCTGGTCGAGGGGGACAGTCTTGGTCCCGTCGTGGCTCTGCAGCTGCGCCTTGTCGTGTTGCTTATTGGTTGGGCTGGCAGGCGCGGGGACCTCGCGTTGGGCCGTGAGGCAGTGCACGTTTCTTTGACCGGGCACGAAGTCCCGCTCTATGTTACGCGCAGTCTGTTGATTGCCGAAGACTGTGATGACGCCTAACGGACCTGGTATCTTCATACATAGGTACAGTCCGTGAATGGCTGCTTCGAACTTATTGATGGAGCCCCGACCCATGATGGCGTTGTAAGGATATACCATGTCCACAATGTCAAAGGTTATTTGCTCGCTTCGGGCATTGGGTGCTACACCGAAGGAGAGAGGCAGCTCTATTTTGCCGACGGGGAAGGTGCCCTTGCCGCCGAAGCCATACAACGGGTTGTCCGAAGGCTTAAGCAGGCTGTGGCTTATGCCCATGCGATCGAAGGCGTGGAAGAAGATGATGTCCGCCTGACTGCCATTGTCAACAAGGACCTTGTGCAGGTCCCAGCCTGCTACGCTGCAATTGATAACCATGGCGTCGCAGTGGGGGGCGCTGCGCAAGTCGACGTCCCGTGCGTCGAAGGTTAGCGGTATGTGGGACCACTTTGTCTGCACGACTGGGCCCGTGACGGCGACATGGTTGATGCTGCGGTTGTGGTCCCGCTTCTGCCGCTTGGTGTCGAAGTCGGTGCTGGACCCCCCAGTTATCATGTGGATGACTCCGCGATATGGTTGATCGGCGAAGTCTTCCTGCTTTGGGGCATGGGGGATGTTTTGATGTTGCTGGTGTGGTGGTGGGGGTGGAGGAGGTACGATTTGTACTTCCTGATGGTGTTGGTAAGCGTGGTGCGGTGGATGCGGGGCGGGAGCGTGGATATATGGTGGAGGGGGTTGCTGGTAATTGTGCGCGACAATTCTGGGGTTGTCGGCTGGCTGCGCCCGTGCCATTCTGTCTCTGGTAGCCTTCGTTTCGGGGCAGTCTTTGGTTTGGTGGGCGCAATCTTCGCCATGGAAGAGGCAGTAGAATCGGCGCGGCGGCTGCGCACGCCCTCGGCCCCTGCCACGAGTGCCGTTTCTGCGGCCCTGGGGGGGATATTCCTGGCGACGAGGGGGTCGGCAGTGGGGTGCTGATTGGCGATGTTGTGCACTTGCTGCTGATTGCGGCCGTCTCGACCGGAGTCTGGCTGCGGAGTCCTTGTCCACGTGCGGCTGGACTGTGGAGCATCTTTTGGCTTCCTTTGGGACTCAATCTTGCGCTGGTGGAGCTCTTCGGATCTGGCGTACTTTTCAAACAGCTGATATAATTCTTGGAGGTTCTTTGGCGGGTCTCTGATGCAGTGGCTGTAAAGGACGCCGGCGCGAAGGCCACTGATAGCATAGTGGATGGCAATCTGGTCATCGACTGAGGGCAGCTGTGACTTGAGTGTTAGAAATTTGCGGTAGTACTCCCTCAGGGTCTCCTTTTCTAGCTGCTTGCAGAGCGAAAGTTCGGCCAGGGCGTCGGTATCTGGGCGGTACCCTTGGAAGTTGAGCAGTAACTTGTCCCGGAGACTTCTCCAGGAATCAATGGACAGCGGAGGCAACCTGGTGAACCAGGTGAGTGCAGGGCCCTCGAGGGCGATGATGAAAGACTTCGCCATTGTGGCGTCGTCCCCCCCGGACGATGCAACGACGACCTGATAACTCATTATGTATTGAGCCGGGTCGGTGCTGCCGTTGTACTTGGGATAGGTCCCTGCCCGGAAGTTAGCCGGCCACGGCGTCACTTGCAGGTGTGGCGCTAGGGGACTTCGCTCATCGAGATAGTTGACCCCTTGGAATGGCGCGGCGTGCGGGAAGGTGTGGTCGCGTTGGGGGAAACGCGGGTCCTCCGGTTGCGCGCGGTGTTGCAGGGGTGGCCCATGGTGCAGGCCAGGGAGGCCTTCGCGCGTGTCTTCGAGTTGTGCGCGCTGCTGGAGGGGCGACTCGTGCTGCAGGCCGAGGTGGCCTTCGCGCTGCATCAGCGCAATCTCCCGCTCGAGTTCCTGGGCCTTGTGCTCCTCGTCGCGTATCATTTGCCGCACTTTGGCTAGTGCGAACACACGCTGGCGCTTGGCCTCTAGTATCTCCTTCTGCCTCTGGAGATTGCGGTTCTTGAGGCGCAGGGCGCGCAGCTGTAGCTATTCTTCTACTGAGACGCCGAGGATTTCACCGTCCTCGGCGAGGTCCGCGCCCTCCGGTAGTGCGAAGCCTGAGGATGGCTGCGGTTGTCCCTCCGGGTCGCAGGTGCGGAGGGTGTCGTCTTCGCATGCGCGAGGGACACCGTCTTCAGTGGCCTCTTGGTGGGTGGATTGGGTGAGGGCGAGGGCCTTGCCCTTTCTTGCGGCGAGCAGTGCTGCCTTCGCAGCCTCGTCAGCCTTCGGGTTAGCTCTCTTGGGTGCCATCGTGGGTGGTTTTCTCGTAGCACGAACGGTGGGCGCCAAATGTTGGAACTTGCTCTCAGTTGCAAGGGGATCCAACAAGGGTGAACAGTGATGACAACAGGGCACTCGCGCTAGATGGCAAAAGCTCTATTAATCTGGCCTCTCACGGGCACTGTGCAGGGGTATTTATAGGTATCTGAGTGCGCAGCACCTCAAGCCAAGGACGCATGTGCCCTCAGCTACCTAGGTTATCCCTAGAATATTCCCATAAAGCGGGGTTACAGACCGTAATTACAGGAATGCTTCTACAAATTAGGCCCATAACGCACGGCGGCCACGCGGGGCCCGTTACAATGGGCCGGATTGCACGTGGGCCTCCGAGCTGAACGAGGCCGCACCGTGGGATGCCCTTCGCCGCCAGTCTTCGTCTGGTGCGGAAGAAGCGAAGGGTGTCCCCGCCTGTTTTGTTTCTGTTAGCTCAGCTGCTGTAGCGAAGGCTTCGAGCGAAGGGTGGCGCCTTTGCCTTCGCCCCAACATCGAGCTTGGAGGCATCAATGGGTTGTCTACTTGATGTAGACTCTTCCTTCTTTTCCTCCGTCGCCTTGAATGCAACCGGTTGTGCTTCGGGCGCGGAGGGACCATCTAGCTCGTTGATCTTCTTTGAGCCTTTGATCATCAACTCAAAGCTCACAAAATTACCTATAACTTCCTCGGGGGTCATTTGTGTATATCTAGGATTACCACAAATTAATTGAACTTGAGTAGGGTTAAGGAAAACAAGTGATCTAAGAATAACCTTAACCACTTCGTGGTCATCCCATTTTTTGCTCCCGAGGTTGCGCACTTGATTCACCAAGGTTTTGAGCCGGTTGTACATGTCTTGTGGCTCCTCCCCTTGGCGAAGACGGAAGCGACCGAGCTCCCCCTCGATCGTTTCCCTCTTGGTGATCTTGGTCACCTCATCTCCTTCGTGCGCGGTTTTTAGCACGTCCCAAATCTCCTTGGCGCTCTTCAACCCTTGCACCTTGTTATACTCCTCTCGACTTAGAGATGTAAGGAGTATAGTGGTGGCTTGGGAGTTGAAGTGCTCGATTTGGGCCACTTCGTCCTCATCATAATCTTCATCCCCTACGGATGGTACCTGTACACCAAACTCAACAACATCCCATATACTTTTGTGGAGTGAGGTTAGGTGATATCTCACCATATCACTCCACCTAGCATAATCTTCATCATCAAACGTTGGTGGTTTGCCTAATGGGACAGAAAGTAAAGGTGTATGTTTAGGAATGCGAGGGTAGCGTAGGGGGATCTTACTAAACTTCTTGCGCTCATGGCACTTAGAAGTGACGGACGGCGCGTCGGAGCCGAAGGTCGATGGTGATGAAGAGTCGGTCTCGTAGTAGACCACTTTCCTCATCCTCTTGTGCTTGTCACCTCTCCGATGTGACTTGTGGGAAGAGGATTTCTTCCCCTTTCGTTTGTTGGAGGAGTCTTTCTTCTCCTTCCTCTTGTTGCGGGACTCTTCCGATGAAGTCTCCCCGTGGCTTGTAGTGGGCTTGTCGCTGGTCTCCATCTCCCTCTTGGTGTGATCTCCCGACATCACTTCGAGCGGTTAGGCTCTAATGAAGCACCGAGCTCCGATACCAATTGAAAGTCGCCTAGAGGGGGGGTGAATAGGGCGAAACTTAAATTTACAAAGTTAATCACAACTACAAGCCAGGTTAGCGTTAGAAATAATAATGAGTCCGAGAGAGAGGGCGCAAAACAAATCGTGAGCAAATAAGGAGTGAGACACGATGATTTGTTTTACCGAGGTTCGGTTTTCGCAAACCTACTCCCCATTGAGGAGGCCACAAAGGCTGGGTCTATTTCAACCCTTTCCCTCTCTCAAACGGTCCCTCGGACCGAGTGAGCTTCTCTTCTCAAATCAACCGGGAACAAAACTTCCCCGCAAGGACCACCACACATTTGGTGTCTCTTGCCTCGGTTACAATTGAGTTTTGATCACAAGAACAAATGAGAAAGAAAAGAAGCAATCCAAGCGCAAGAGCTCAAATGAACACAACAAATCTCTCTCACTAGTCACTAAGGCTTTGTGTGGAATTGGAGAGGATTTGATCACTTTGGTGTGTCTAGAATTGAATGCTAGAGCTCTTGTAAGGTGTAGAAGTGTGAAAACTTGGATAACTTGAATGGGGGGTGGTTGGGGGTATGTAATACCCAAAATTGTATTAAAAGATGATATAGTGAATTCCTTATCTTATGTGCCATATTTGCATCATAAAAAGAGCATACATGAAAGTTGGAGGTAAATTAAAACAAATGATAAAAAGAATATGCATCATGTTGGAGTTTTATATGTTTGCACATTAAATAAAATAATAAGGGTAATAACAAAAAGATAATAATTCTAAAGGTTGGATCAAACCCTAAATGGAAATTAGAGTTTGGAAATAAGAAAAAGAGAAGGGATATAAAAATAATATAAATATATTTCAAAAAATTGGCATTCTAAATTTCACAACATGATTGGAGAATAAACTTGCACAAGGTTTGAAACTAAATTCGAATTCAAATTGATTTTTAAAAGAAAGAAAAGAAAATGGGAGATGAAAAGAAAAGGAAAAAGAAAAATCCCACTGTTGGGCCCAACCCCAATTCGGCCCACCTGGGGATGACACTGCGCGCCAGCCCACCTCTTCTCCCACGCGATCGATCACTTACATGTGGGTCCCCCTGGTCGGATCCCACCCGCGCGCGCCTGCTTTCCTTTCTGCTCCGCCGTTCCACTTACGTGTGGGCCCCCCCTCTGTCAGCCTCTATCTCATGTTATCAATCGCGCGGCTCTGTTACCGTTTCACGCGTTGGGCGTGTTGGTCACTGAAACGTGGGACCCGCATGACAGCTTCGTCCCCGTCAACAGACTTCCGCGCATGTCGCGCTCGCGCCATCGATCTCGGCGGTCGTTCCCTGCCACCGGCGCGAAGATTCCGGGCGCCGTACCGATTCTTGCGGACCTACCTCGCCGCCGCGGCAATATAATACGCCCCCACGCTCGGTTCCTTCCGCCCGAATGCTGTGCCGTCGCCTGCTTCTGTGCGCGCCAAGAGGGAGGAAGATCCGCCGCGGACGAATCGCGTATACAGCCTCAATGGGGTCTCGGCATTGGGTCTGGGAGCTTCAACTCACCACCTGGAAGGTGCTCGTGGCCTCGCCGGACCCGATTGGCATGTGCTGCACTGGGAATTTCTCGTCGTAGTCCACTGTTGCCGTGAGTTCGCCTCACGCCGTGGCCGGCCTCAACCGCGTCACGATTGTCGGTAAGAATTGCCCCACCCGGTTCGTCGTGATCTTCTATACGCTCGGCACTAGACGGGGTGGTGTATCGGGCATCTGGCACCGACTTGGTTGCACGCCGGTGGTGTCCGCCGAGGGAGGCTGGCGGCGCCGCCGTCGGGATGGGTAGAGGGAAGATGAAGACCTCCGGACCGTTGGATTTAGATGGGCGGTCCGGATTAGATGTGACAATATCCCTTCGTCTAGACGCCGTGCACCATCCGATCTTCTGGCAACGCACGAGATCGGATCTGGGCTTCATTAAATCTGTGCCATCGATTTCAAATCGTGTGGCTGTTGATCCGTACCGGTTCGGGGACTAATCTGGTGCGTTGGATCTTGATCGGGCGGCCCGTATTACGCTTTGGTTCACTTAAAGCCCAGATCTAATCTGAACCGCAGGCTTCAGATCCAACGGCCGATATTATCCCATACCCCTTCGCCGTAGCAATCTTCATAAAGAGCCCCTCGGTTTTACTTAAATAAACCCGCCGTCCTAAGCGACTGTGCTCTGAGTCTTAGAAGATTTTACCCAGAGCCCCCTGCGGTTTTCTGTTATCGAGGCCCAGTCCAGAACTCGTTTAAATTGAATAAATAAAATAGAAAATAGATTTTTAATATGAAAATAATTGCTAGAACTTAGATAATTCATAGAAAATTCATTTTAGCTCCAAATGGAACCATTCCAGTTTCTAAAATTTTGTAATAATATTCTTCATCATTTAGTGTCTCTGTTTTGACATGAACTCTATTAGAAAATTTATTTATCATTTAATCATATTTTAATCACATTAAACCTTTGAAAATTCATAACTTAAAATCTACAACTCCAAAATTAATAATTCTTTTTCCTGTGATCTTATTTTAATAAGTAGATTATTAATATGTATTTTGGCATACATGTTTGGTGTAATGTTAATCTTGCCTATACACTGTTTGTTTGTATTGCTACGACTAGTGCGAGGTCACGAGTCATCTGAAGATCATCCTGGTACCTGGATTCTCAAGGCCCAGGCAAGTTGTGCCCTTGATCACTTCTCTTTACCCAGCCATGTTCTGATTAATCATAATGATCTGCATAGGTTAATTTTGATGGGACCCAATAGGTTACCCTAGTTTGTCTATCTTTATACCTTGTTTACCACTGAACTTCCTGGGTAGTACTTGCTAGTGCTATATGTGGTTTTGGGTATGAAGATTACATTATTCATGATCACACTTTTATTATCTGTTTATTATTATTGTTCATGTTAAGATCATTATGTTAATTGGAACATGGAGAACCACCCGGGAAAACAGTGCTACCACAAGGGTGGTATGGGACGCCCTTGGCTGATTAATTAGGGAAGCTAGTGGAAGACTACCTTACCCGAAAGGGGCAAGGGCAGTAGGGGAGAGGTCAGTGTAGGGAGGCCCTCGGGAGGATTTTGCTGCGATGGCGGTCCTGCAAGGGATTCCTGCACTGGATCTTCCTATAAACTGTAGCGGGTTTTCGGAAGCTAGTGGAACTTTGTAAAGGCCTCGTAGTGTTACCCTGCCTCGCTTCCTTGGTAGAGGTGTATGGGATTCATGACCCCTTGGCAGATGGGTAACACGGCTTGTGGGTAAAGATGCGCAACCTCTGCAGAGTGTAAAACTGGTATACTAGCCGTGCTCACGGTCATGAGCAGCTCGGACACTCACATGATTAATTTATGGAACTAAATTCAATTTGTCATATGCATTGCATTGCAGGTGAGGTGTTACTTTTGTTCTACTACTTAATTGGGTTGGTATTTACTTATACTTAGTAATTGCTAATAAAATTTTGACCAACTTTAAAAGCAATGCTCAGCTCTAACCATCTTCTTTGGTAAGCCTTACACTTCACGTGAGCTCCCACCTTTGGCGAGTTCATGCACATTATTCCCCACAACTTGTTGAGCGATGAATGTATGTGAGCTCACTCTTGCTGTCTCACATACACCACAGGTCAAGACCAGGTACTGCAGGATGATGCTCATGGAGGATGCTGTGATGAGTTCGTGAGAGGTCTAGGTCGTCGTCTCCCAGTCAACTTTGGGTTGCTGGACCGTTGTCTCCTTATAATGTAATTATCTATTTTGTATTAGAACTCCTGTTATATATAAAGCTGTGACATTCGATCCTGTGCCACTATTCATCATATGTGTGAGACTTGGTCCCAGCACACCTGGTGATTATGTTTACGCCCGGGTTTTGGACCCCTAAAATCCGGGTGTTACAGAAGTGGTATCAGAGGAATGTTGACTGTAGGACGAAACCTAGATAGAACTGGACAACCAATACCTACTTACCTTTGCCACTCTGATTCTTCTCTAAACTTATCTTAATCTTTTCTCATCTATTTCCGCTTACTCTGATTATCCTTACCTTTTCTTTTTCTAAAGACAGATGTGGATTTCACACTTTGAAATCCTGTGCCTAAAGTGACCTATGGGAATAGGAGACCTACTCTTAGGAACAAAAACAAAACTATTTTTTTATATAGATATCTATGCACATAAATGTTTGTTCTTATGATACTTGTCTGATTTGGATCTTTGATTGAGTGTGATGAGTTGTGGAGTAATGTCCACAATTGCATCTGCATATACACATAGGTATAAAAAATATATTTATAAAATAACTAGACAACCTAGATTATCCCCATTAGAACATATCTAGCTTAAGAGATTTATCTTATCCTAAAAGATCTCATTCTAACCAATTCATCTTATCTTAAAAGGATTCTCCCTTATCTTAATAGAACCATCTCATCTTAAAAGATACTCATCTTATCTTGAAAAGATTTTATCCTTACCCTAATAAATCTAACTGACCTCACAAGATTCTACCTTATCCTCATGGATTCATCTTACCCTAATTAGCATATTTATCCTAGTCTAAAATATCAACCAAGATCTAATCCAAAGTAATTAGATATTGTCTAGACTAACCTGGTGATACCAATCTAGATCTCATCTAATCTAATAGGATCCAATCTAAAGTGAGTCATTTAATAGATTAGTTAGTACTAGTGAAATGGATTAGACCTCACTCCTATAAAAATGATTTAATCTAAATTGATGCCCTAGATTAACTTGACCATATACATATGCAACTACCTTACCCATCCGATAGTTGCATAATCCCTCTGTGATAACCTAATAGAGCTTCTGACCTACCTACACCGTATACCCCATCCTATCTCAAAAGATTCTAACATATCCTAACAAGATATATCTTACCCTGATAAATCTATCTAACTTAAACTAGTCTAATCTAGATCATACCTAATTTAATATGGTCTAATCTAGTGTGAGTTACTTAATGCTGGTAGAAAGGATAAGGCCATACTCCTAAATCACTTAAGCCTAATTTGGAGACTTATATCAACTTGGCCATACACAACAACTCGATCTATTTAACAAGTTACATAACTTACCCAATCAATAGAGTCTTAAAGGATTGCATAATCTATCAACCACCACCTGACATCAAACCAGATTTTGACCTATATCATGTAGTCTATCTTACCACATATATCTTAACCACATGTCCTTAACTCGGATGGCAACTCCAAGAAGAAAGGCCAAAGGAGACCAACCACGTCAAAGAAGAATAAGCACCAACTCAAGTCTTCAAGGATCAAGTGAGATCACCAGATGAGTCAAAAGCCACAAATCTTGGATGGAGTCTTTCCTTACCCTACACTTTCTTACCTAAACCCATCTATGCTTTAAAGACATCTTCTATCCTACATAATTATGTGGACATACATATATATACCCATGCTCTCCTAATCACTTACTAATGAAAAGAAAGAGAGACTCTTGATTTTGAACTAATTAGAAACTAAAAGCTAAATTGCAAACCACTTTTCCTATATCCTCTTTCTTACCAATCTCGAGGACGAGATTATTTTTAAGGGGGGTAGGATTTGTAATACCCAAAATTGTATTAAAAGATGATATAGTGAATTCCTTATCTTATGTGCCATATTTGCATCATAAAAAGAGCATACATGAAAGTTGGAGGTAAATTAAAACAAATGATAAAAAGAATATGCATCATGTTGGAGTTTTATATGTTTGCACATTAAATAAAATAATAAGGGTAATAACAAAAAGATAATAATTCTAAAGGTTGGATCAAACCCTAAATGGAAATTAGAGTTTGGAAATAAGAAAAAGAGAAGGGATATAAAAATAATATAAATATATTTCAAAAAATTGGCATTCTAAATTTCACAACATGATTGGAGAATAAACTTGCACAAGGTTTGAAACTAAATTCGAATTCAAATTGATTTTTAAAAGAAAGAAAAGAAAATGGGAGATGAAAAGAAAAGGAAAAAGAAAAATCCCACTGTTGGGCCCAACCCCAATTCGGCCCACCTGGGGATGACACTGCGCGCCAGCCCACCTCTTCTCCCACGCGATCGATCACTTACATGTGGGTCCCCCTGGTCGGATCCCACCTGCGCGCGCCTGCTTTCCTTTCTGCTCCGCCGTTCCACTTACGTGTGGGCCCCCCCTCTGTCAGCCTCTATCTCATGTTATCAATCGCGCGGCTCTGTTACCGTTTCACGCGTTGGGCGTGTTGGTCACTGAAACGTGGGACCCGCATGACAGCTTCGTCCCCGTCAACAGACTTCCGCGCATGTCGCGCTCGCGCCATCGATCTCGGTGGTCGTTCCCTGCCACCGGCGCGAAGATTCCGGGCGCCGTACCGATTCTTGCGGACCTACCTCGCCGCCGCGGCAATATAATACGCCCCCACGCTCGGTTCCTTCCGCCCGAATGTTGTGCCGTCGCCTGCTTCTGTGCGCGCCAAGAGGGAGGAAGATCCGCCGCGGACGAATCGCGTATACAGCCTCAATGGGGTCTCGGCATTGGGTCTGGGAGCTTCAACTCACCACCTGGAAGGTGCTCGTGGCCTCGCTGGACCCGATTGGCATGTGCTGCACTGGGAATTTCTCGTCGTAGTCCACTGTTGCCGTGAGTTCGCCTCATGCCGTGGCCGGCCTCAACCGCGTCACGATTGTCGGTAAGAATTGCCCCACCCGGTTCGTCGTGATCTTCTATACGCTCGGCACTAGACGGGGTGGTGTATCGGGCATCTGGCACCGACTTGGTTGCACGCCGGTGGTGTCCGCCGAGGGAGGCTGGCGGCGCCGCCGTCGGGATGGGTAGAGGGAAGATGAAGACCTCCGGACCGTTGGATTTAGATGGGCGGTCCGGATTAGATGTGACAATATCCCTTCGTCTAGACGCCGTGCACCGTCCGATCTTCTGGCAACGCACGAGATCGGATCTGGGCTTCATTAAATCTGTGCCATCGATTTCAAATCGTGTGGCTGTTGATCCGTACCGGTTCGGGGACTAATCTGGTGCGTTGGATCTTGATCGGGCGGCCCGTATTACGCTTTGGTTCACTTAAAGCCCAGATCTAATCTGAACCGCAGGCTTCAGATCCAACGGCCGATATTATCCCATACCCCTTCGCCGTAGCAATCTTCATAAAGAGCCCCTCGGTTTTACTTAAATAAACCCGCCGTCCTAAGCGACTGTGCTCTGAGTCTTAGAAGATTTTACCCAGAGCCCCCTGCGGTTTTCTGTTATTGAGGCCCAGTCCAGAACTCGTTTAAATTGAATAAATAAAATAGAAAATAGATTTTTAATATGAAAATAATTGCTAGAACTTAGATAATTCATAGAAAATTCATTTTAGCTCCAAATGGAACCATTCCAGTTTCTAAAATTTTGTAATAATATTCTTCATCATTTAGTGTCTCTGTTTTGACATGAACTCTATTAGAAAATTTATTTATCATTTAATCATATTTTAATCACATTAAACCTTTGAAAATTCATAACTTAAAATCTACAACTCCAAAATTAATAATTCTTTTTCCTGTGATCTTATTTTAATAAGTAGATTATTAATATGTATTTTGGCATACATGTTTGGTGTAATGTTAATCTTGCCTATACACTGTTTGTTTGTATTGCTACGACTAGTGCGAGGTCACGAGTCATCTGAAGATCATCCTGGTACCTGGATTCTCAAGGCCCAGGCAAGTTGTGCCCTTGATCACTTCTCTTTACCCAGCCATGTTCTGATTAATCATAATGATCTGCATAGGTTAATTTTGATGGGACCCAATAGGTTACCCTAGTTTGTCTATCTTTATACCTTGTTTACCACTGAACTTCCTGGGTAGTACTTGCTAGTGCTATATGTGGTTTTGGGTATGAAGATTACATTATTCATGATCACACTTTTATTATCTGTTTATTATTATTGTTCATGTTAAGATCATTATGTTAATTGGAACATGGAGAACCACCCGGGAAAACAGTGCTACCACAAGGGTGGTATGGGACGCCCTTGGCTGATTAATTAGGGAAGCTAGTGGAAGACTACCTTACCCGAAAGGGGCAAGGGCAGTAGGGGAGAGGTCAGTGTAGGGAGGCCCTCGGGAGGATTTTGCTGCGATGGCGGTCCTGCAAGGGATTCCTGCACTGGATCTTCCTATAAACTGTAGCGGGTTTTCGGAAGCTAGTGGAACTTTGTAAAGGCCTCGTAGTGTTACCCTGCCTCGCTTCCTTGGTAGAGGTGTATGGGATTCATGACCCCTTGGCAGATGGGTAACACGGCTTGTGGGTAAAGATGCGCAACCTCTGCAGAGTGTAAAACTGGTATACTAGCCGTGCTCACGGTCATGAGCAGCTCGGACACTCACATGATTAATTTATGGAACTAAATTCAATTTGTCATATGCATTGCATTGCAGGTGAGGTGTTACTTTTGTTCTACTACTTAATTGGGTTGGTATTTACTTATACTTAGTAATTGCTAATAAAATTTTGACCAACTTTAAAAGCAATGCTCAGCTCTAACCATCTTCTTTGGTAAGCCTTACACTTCACGTGAGCTCCCACCTTTGGCGAGTTCATGCACATTATTCCCCACAACTTGTTGAGCGATGAACGTATGTGAGCTCACTCTTGCTGTCTCACATACACCACAGGTCAAGACCAGGTACTGCAGGATGATGCTCATGGAGGATGCTGTGATGAGTTCGTGAGAGGTCTAGGTCGTCGTCTCCCAGTCAACTTTGGGTTGCTGGACCGTTGTCTCCTTATAATGTAATTATCTATTTTGTATTAGAACTCCGGTTATATATAAAGCTGTGACATTCGATCCTGTGCCACTATTCATCATATGTGTGAGACTTGGTCCCAGCACACCTGGTGATTATGTTTACGCCCGGGTTTTGGACCCCTAAAATCCGGGTGTTACAGGGTATTTATAACCCCAACCACCAAACTAGCCGTTTGGTGAAGGCTGCTGTCGACGGGCGCACCGGACAGTCCGGTGCGCCACCGGACACTGTCCGAGGCGCACCGGACTGTCCGGTGCGCCAGCCACGTCACCCGGCCATTAGGGTTCGACCGTTGGAGCTCTGACGCGTGGGCCCGCCTAGCTGTCCGGTGGTGCACCGGACATGCCCTGTAGGCTGTCCGGTATGCCACCCGCGCGTGCTCTGCTCCTCTGTGCGCGCTGGCGCACATTTAATGCTGTAGCAGGTGACCGTTGGCGCAGACTAGCCGTTGCTCTGCCGTTACACCAGACAGTCCGGTGTGCACCGGACATGTCCGGTGAATTATAGCGGAGCGGATTCCTGAAGCTGGCGAGTTCAGAGTCGCTTCTCCTTGGAGCACCGGACACTGTCCGGTGTACACCGGACAGTCCGGTGAATTATAGCGCGGCGCCTCTGAGTTTTCCTGAAGGTGTGAAGTTTAGCTTGGAGTCCCCTGGTGCACCGGACACTGTCCGGTGCGCCAGACCAGGGTGCCTTCGGTTGTCCCTTTGCTCTTTTGTTTGAACCCTTTTTCTTGGTCTTTTTATTGGCTTATTGTGAACCTTTGGCACCTGTAGAACTTATAAACTAGAGCAAACTAGTTAGTCCAATTATTTGTGTTGGGCAATTCAACCACCAAAATCAGTTTAGGAAATAGGTGAAAGCCTAATTCCCTTTCAGTGACCACCTCAACGGGGAGTAGGTTTGAAAGAACCGAACCTCGGTAAAACAAATCACCGTGTCACACTCTTTATTTGCTTGTGATTTGTTTTCGCCCTCTCTCTCGGACTCGATTTTAATTCTAACGCTAACCCCGACTTGTAGTTGTGCTTAAACTTTGAAAATTTCAGATTCGCCCTATTCACCCCCCTCTAGGTGACTTTCAATTGGTATCAGAGCCCGATGCTTCATTAGAGCCTAACCGCTCGAAGTGGTGTCGGGAGATCACGCCAAGAAGGACATGGTGACCGGCGACAAGCCCGCTACAAGCCACGGGAAGGCTCCATCGGGAGAGTCCCGCAACAAGGGGAAGGAAAAGGAATCCCCTTCACACAAGTCGCATTGGAGTGACAAAAAGAAGAAGAAGATGAGGAAGGTGGTCTACTACGAGACCGACTCTTCATCGCCATCGACCTCCGGCTCCGACGCGTCGTCCGTAACTTCTAAGCGCCATGAGCGCAAGAAGTTTAGTAAGATTCCCCTACACTACCCTCGCATCTCTAAACGTACTCCATTACTTTCCGTTCCATTAGGCAAACCACCGGTTTTTAACGGTGAAGATTATAACATGTGGAGTGACAAAATGAGGCATCATCTAACCTCACTCCACACTAGTATTTGGAACGTTGTTGAGTTTGGTGTACAGGTACCATCCGTAGGGGATGAAGACTATGATTCAGACGAAGTTGCCCAAATCTGGCACTTCAACTCCCAAGCCACCACTATACTCCTCGCCTCTCTAAGTCGATAGGAGTATAACAAGGTGCAAGGGTTGAAGAGCGCCAAAGAGATTTGGGATGTACTCAAAACGGCGCACGAAGGAGATGAGGTGACCAAGATCACCAAAAGAGAGACGATCAAGGGGGAGCTCGGTCGATTCATGCTTCACCAAGGGGAGGAGCCACAAGCGATGTACAACCGGCTCAAGACCTTGGTGAACCAAGTGCGCAACCTCGGGAGCACCAAATGGGATGACCATGAGATGGTCAAGGTTATTCTAAGATCCCTAGTCTTTGTTAATCCTACTCAAGTACAATTGATTCGTGGTGATCCTAGATACAAAATAATGTCTCCCGAGGAAGTGATAGGTAAATTTGTGAGCTTTGAGCTAATGATCAAAGGCTCCAAAAAGATCATCGAGCAAGGCGCATCCTTCTCCGTACCCGAAGCACAACCCGTTGCATTCAAAGCAACGGAGGAGAAGAAAGAAGATTCTACTCCAAGTAGAATCCCCATTGACGCCTCCAAGCTCGACAATGAGGAGATGGCGCGTATTATCAAAAGCTTCCGTCAAATCCTCAAACAAAAGAAGGGGAAGGATTACAAGCCCCGTTCCAAGAAAGTGTGCTACAAGTGTGGTAAGCCCGGTCATTTTATTGCAAAATATCCATTATCTAGTGATAGTGACAGGGGCGACGACAAGAAGGGAAAGAGGAGAGAAAAGAAGAGGTACTACAAGAAGAAGGGCGGCGATGCCCATGTTTGCCAGGAGTGGGACTCCGACGAGAGCTCCACCGACTCCTCCTCCGACGAGGACGCCGCCAACATCGCCGTTAACAAAGGGCTCCTCTTCCCCAACGTCGGCCACAAATGCCTCATGGCAAAGGACGGCAAAAAGAAGAAGGTGAAATCCAAATCCTCCACTAAGTATGCAACACCTAGCGATGAGGCTAATTCTAGTGATGATGAGGATGATTTATTTACTCTCTTTGCATACTTGAACATGCAACAAAAGGAAAATTAAATGAATTGATTAGCACTATTCATGATAAGGATGAACTCTTGGATATCCAAGAGGACTTCCTAATTAAAGAGAACAAAAAGCATGTTAAAGTTAAAAATGCTTATGCTCTAGAAGTAGAAAAATGTGAAAAAATAACTAATGAGCTAACATTATTTCCAACCTTAGAAATGAGAATGCCAATTTAATTGCTAAGGTTGATTCTAATGTTTGTAATGATTCAATTTCCAATCTTAGAAATGATAATGCTAGTTTACTTGCTAAGATTGAAAAATTGAATGCTTCTCTTTCTAGCCTTAAAATTGAAAATGAAAAATTAATTGTTATGGCTAAAGAACTAGATGTTTGCAATGCTTCCATTTCCAATCTTAGAGATGAGAATGATATTTCGCATGCTAAGATTATTGAATTTAATACTTGCAAACCCTCTACATCTTCCGTTGAGCATGTTACTATTTGCACTAGATGTAGAGATATTAATGTTGATGCTATTCATGATCATCTAGCCTTAATTAAACAACAAAATGATCACATAGCTCAACTTAATGCCAAAATTAATGAGCATGACTTAGAAAATGAGAAATTTAAATTTGCTAGAAGCATGCTCTATAGTGGGAGACGCCCTAGCATTAAGGATGGCATTGGCTTCCAACAGGGAGACAATGTCAAGCTTAATGCCCCACCTAAAAGATTGTCCAATTTTGTTAAGGGCAAGGCTCCCATGGTTCAGGATAACGAGGGTTACATTTTATACCCTGCCGGTTATCCCGAACACAAAATTAGGAGAATTCATTCTAGGAAGTCTCACTCTGGCCCTAATCATGCTTTTATGTATAAGAGTGAGGCATCTAGTTCTAGACAATCAACCCATGCTAAATTGCCTAAGAAGAAAACTCCTAAGGCATCAAATGATTATAATGTTTCATTTAGAACTTTTGATGCTTCTTATGTGCTAACTAACAAAACAAGCAAGGTTGTTGCCAAATATGTTGGGGGCAAACACAAGGGATCAAAGACTTGTGTTTGGGTACCCAAAGTTCTTGTATCTAATGTCAAAGGACCCAAAACTGTTTGGGTACCCAAAATCAAGAACTAAATTTGTTTTGTAGGTTTATGCATCCGGGGGCTCAAGTTGGATCATCGACAGCGGGTGCACAAACCATATGACTGGGGAGAAAAAGATGTTCTCCTCCTATGAGAAAAACCAAGATCCCCAACGAGCCATCACATTCGGGGATGGAAATCAAGGTTTGGTCAAAGGATTGGGTAAAATTGCTATATCACCTGACCATTCTATTTCCAATGTTTTTCTTGTAGATTCTTTAGATTACAACTTGCTTTCCGTATCTCAATTATGTAAAATGGGCTACAACTGTCTCTTTACGGATACAGGTGTTACTGTCTTTAAAAGAAGTGATGATTCAGTAGCTTTTAAGGGAGTATTAGAGGGTCAGCTATACTTAGTTGATTTCAATAGAGCTGAACTCGATACTTGCTTAATCGCTAAGACTAACATGGGTTGGCTCTGGCATCGCCGACTAGCCCATGTTGGGATGAAGAATCTTCACAAGCTTCTAAAGGGAGAGCACATTTTGGGACTAACAAATGTGCATTTTGAGAAAGACAGGATTTGTAGCGCATGCCAAGCAAGGAAGCAAGTTGGTGTTCATCATCCACACAAGAACATCATGACGACTGACAGGCCACTCGAGCTCCTTCACATGGACCTATTCGGCCCGATCGCTTACATAAGCATCGGCGGGAGTAAGTACTGTCTAGTTATTGTGGATGACTATTCTCGCTTCACTTGGGTATTCTTTTTACAGGAAAAATCTCAAACCCAAGAGACCTTAAAGGGATTCTTGAGAGGGGCTCAAAATGAGTTCGGCTTGAGGATCAAGAAAATTAGAAGCGATAATGGGATGGAGTTCAAGAATTCACAAATTGAAGGTTTTCTTGAGGAGGAAGGGATCAAGCATGAGTTCTCTTCTCCCTACACGCCACAACAAATGGTGTAGTGGAGAGGAAGAATAGAACTCTATTGGACATGGCAAGAACCATGCTTGATGAGTACAAGAATTCGGATCGGTTTTGGACTGAGGCGGTCAACACCGCTTGCTACGCCATCGACCGGTTGTATCTACACCGAATCCTCAAGAAGACATCCTACGAACTCCTCACCGGTAAAAAGCCCAATGTTTCATATTTTAGAGTCTTTGGTAGCAAATGTTTTATTCCTGTTAAAAGAGGTAGAAAATCCAAATTTGCTCTTAAGGCTGTAGAAGGCTTTTTACTAGGATATGATTCAAACACAAGGGCATATAGAGTCTTTAACAAGTCCACTGGACTAGTTGAAGTTTCTTGTGACATTGTGTTTGATGAGACTAACGGCTCCCAAGTGGAGCAAGTTGATCTTGATGAATTAGATGATGAAGAGGCTCCATGCGTCACGCTAAGGAACATGTCCATTAGGGATGTGTGTCCTAAGGAATCCGAAGAGCCCATTCAAGCACAAGATCAACCATCCTCCTCTATGCAAGCATCTCCACCAACTCAAGATGAGGATGAGGCTCAAGATGATGAAGAAGAAGATCAAGAAGATGAGCCACCTCAAGAAGACGACAATGATCAAGGGGGAGATGCAAATGATCAAGATAAGGAGGACGAGCAAGTTCCAAGGCCGCCACACCCAAGAGTCCACCAAGCAATCCAACGAGATCACCCCGTGAACACCATCCTTGGCGACATTCATAAGGGGGTAACTACTCGATCTCGTGTTGCTAATTTTTGTGAACATCACTCGTTTGTTTCCTCTATTGAGCCACACAGGGTAGAGGAAGCACTTCAAGATTCGGATTGGGTGATGGCGATGCAAGAGGAGCTCAACAATTTCAAAAGAAATGAGGTATGGCATTTAGTTCCACGTCCTAACCAAAATGTTGTAGGAACCAAGTGGTTCTTCCGCAACAAACAAGACGAGCATGGTGTGGTGACAAGGAACAAGGCAAGACTTGTGGCCAAAGGGTATTCACAAGTCGAAGGTTTGGATTTCGGTGAAACCTATGCACCCGTAGCTAGGCTTGAGTCAATTCGAATATTACTTGCCTATGCTACTCACCATGACTTTAAGCTCTACCAAATGGACGTGAAGAGTACCTTCCTCAACGGACCTATCAAAGAAGAGGTCTATGTTGAGCAACCTTCCGGCTTTGAAGATAGTGAGTATCCTAACCATGTTTACAAACTCTCTAAGGCGCTTTATGGGCTCAAGCAAGCCCCAAGAGCATGGTATGAATGCCTAAGAGATTTTCTTATCACTAATGGCTTCAAAGTTGGAAAGGCTGATCCTACTTTATTCACTAAAACTATTGAAAATGATTTGTTTGTATGCCAAATTTATGTTGATGATATTATATTTGGGTCTACTAACAAATCTATTTGTGAAGAATTTAGTAGGATCATGATTAAAAATTTTGAGATGTCTATGATGGGGGAGTTGAAGTATTTCTTAGGATTTCAAGTCAAGCAACTCCAAAAGGGCACCTTCATTAGCCAAACGAAGTATATTCAAGATATTCTCACCAAGTTTGGAATGAAGGATGCCAAGCCCATCAAGACACCCATGGGAACCAATGGGCATCTCGACCTCGACACGGGAGGTAAATCCGTAGATCAAAAGGTATACCGGTCGATGATAGGTTCTTTACTCTATCTATGTGCATCTCGACCGGACATTATGCTTTCTGTATGCATGTGTGCAAGGTTCCAAGCCGACCCTAAGGAAGTTCACCTTAGGGCCGTGAAGCGAATCTTGAGATATTTAGTTCAAACACCTAAGTTTGGTCTTTGGTACCCCAAGGGATCCTCATTTGATTTATTAGGATATTTCGATGCCGGTACTCCGCTTTGTTCTCCACTTTGGTATAATCTTCACTCATATTTTTGTGTATGCCAAAGAGGGATAAAGTTTGGAAAAGGGCTTATATCTCACTCACAAGTATCCGTTTTTGGCGATTCATGCCAAAGGGGGAGAAAGTATGAGCCCAAAGCAAAAGGACCGCACCACCACCAAATTTAAAAATGAAGTTTTCAATTTGATATCTTATTATGTTCAAAAGGGAAAAGGTAGTATCTTCAAAAATTGCAAAACCCTCTTGAACACTAAGAGGAGAATTTTATTTAGGGGGGAGTTTTGTTTTAGTCAAAGGAAAAGCATTTGAGACAGGGGGAAAAAATTTCAAATCTTAAAAATGCTTTCTTCAATCTTATTCATGTACCTTTGACTATTCGCAAAAGGTTTTTGAAATGATTTTTACAAAGAACTTGCAAAAACAAAACCCGTGGTGCAAATGTGGTCCAAAATTTTAATAAAGAAGAAAACCATCCAAGCACAGCTATTGAGATAAGTATATTGGTTTCAACTCTAAGCAACCTTTGCACTTACATTATGAAACTAGTTCAATTCTGCACTTTTATATTTGCTTTGGTTTGTGTTGGCATCAATCACCAAAAAGGGGGAGATTGAAAGGGAAATAGGGTCAAACCTTTTCCAATAAGAATTTTGGTGGTTGAATTGCCCAACACAAATTATTAGACTAACTAGTTTGCTCTAGAAAAATATGTTCTACAGGTGCCAAAGGCTCACAACAAACCAATACAAGTCAAAAGAAAGGGTTCAAACAAAGGGAGCAAAGTTAAACCGAAGGCAGCCCTGGTCTGGCGCACCGGACTGTCTGGTGTGCCACCGGACAGTGTCCGGTGCACCAGGGAATCCAACTCCAAACTTGCCAGTCTCGGGAATTCTGGAGGCCGCTCCGCTATAATTCATCGGACTGTCCGGTGCAACATCAGACTGTCCGGTGTGCCAGCGGAGCAACGACTACTTCGCGCCAACGGTCGTCTGCAAAACGCATTCAATGCGCTACAGTGCGCGCCAGTGTCACAGCAGCGCCAGAAGGCGCACCAGACAGTGCACAGTGACTGTCCGGTGCAACACCGGACTGTTCGGTGACCCAGAAGACAGAAGCTCCAACGGTCGAACCCTAACGGTCGGGTGACGTGGCTGGCGCACCGGACAATGTCCGGTGGCGCACCGGATTGTCCGGTGCGCCATGCGACAGACAGCCTCCCACCCCACCATTCATTGCATCCAAGTTTGCTGACTTCCTACACCTTACAAGAGCTATAGAATTAAATACAAGACACATCAAAGAAATCAAATCCTCTCTCAAGCCCAAAGATCACTCCCAATCAAATAGTGGCTAGTGAGAGAGTAACTTGTGTTCATTTGAGCTCTTGCGCTTGGATTGCTTCTTTTCTTTCTCGTTTTTTCTTGTGATCAACTCAATTGTAACCGAGGCAAGAGACACCAATTGTGTGGTGGTCCTTGCGGGGACTTTGTGTCCCGTTTGATTGAGAAGAAGAAGCTCACTCGGTCTAAGTGACCGTTTGAGAGAGGGAAAGGGTTGAAAGAGACCCGGTCTTTGTGACCACCTCAACGGGGAGTAGGTTTGAAAGAACCGAACCTCGGTAAAACAAATCACCGTGTCACACTCTTTATTTGCTTGTGATTTGTTTTCGCCCTCTCTCTCGGACTCGATTTTAATTCTAACGCTAACCCCGGCTTGTAGTTGTGCTTAAACTTTGAAAATTTCAGATTCGCCCTATTCACCCCCCTCTAGGCGACTTTCAGCTGATCCATTTGCTTTGGCCTTAATTTCTCCCCCTTTGGCATTAAGCACCAAAACAGGATCATTCTTGGCCCTTTAACCCCATTGCCTCACCAAAATTGTCAATTACGAGCAAAAAGGCAATAAGAGCATAGATGCGAACTTGGAGTTAATACCGGAGTGCAGTGGAAGTCTTTGCATGGTCCAAGTTCACCTTTCCCTTTCAATTCACTTTTGACACTAAAACAAGTAAACTCAAAACACAAGGTTAGTATCAAAGGGTCAAGTTGTAGCATGCCTCCCCCTAAATAAGTGCATCACTTGCAAATGGACTTGTAAGGTTCGGGGATCATATGTACAACTTGAGCACCACAAATGAACAAAATAGATTGAAAATGCATAAATGAACATGATCAAAGGCATAAAACACATGTATGCTATAGATCAATCCAAGTTACGCGAATCTAAGACATTTAGCTCACTACGCAACCTGCAAAACCTTTTCTCATCTAAAGGCTTGGTGAAGATATCGGCTAGCTGGTTTTCAGTGTTAATATGGTACACCTCGATATCCCCCTTTTGATGGTGGTCTCTCAGGAAGTGATGCCGGATGTCTATGTGCTTAGTGCGGCTGTGTTCAACAGGATTATCCGCCATGCGGATTGCACTCTCATTGTCACATAGGAGTGGAACTTTGCTCAGATTGTAGCCAAAGTCCTAGAGGGTTTGCCTCATCCAAAGTAGTTGCACGCAACACTGTCCTGCGGCAACATACTCGGCCTCAGCGGTGGATAGGGCAACGGAAGTTTGTTTCTTTGAACTCCAAGACACCAGGGACCTTCCTAGAAATTGGCACGTCCCTAATGTACTCTTCCTATCAACCTTGCACTAGGCATAATCGGAGTCTGAATATCCAATCAAGTCAAAGGTAGACCCCTTTGGATATTAGATCCCAAAGCAAGGCGTAGCAACTAAATATCTAAGAATCCGCTTAACGGCCACAAGGTGACATTCCCTTGGATCGGATTGATATCTAGCACACATGCATACGCTAAGCATAATATCCGGTCTACTAGCACATAAATAAAGTAATGACCCTATCATAGACCGGTATGCCTTTTGATCAACGGACTTACCTCCTTTGTTGAGGTCGACATGTCCGTCGGTTCCCATTGGTGTCTTCGCGGGCTTAGCATCCTTCATCCCGAACCGCTTGAGCAGGTCTTGCGTGTACTTCGTTTGGGAGATGAAGGTGCCATCCTTGAGTTGCTTCACTTGGAACCCAAGGAAGTAGTTCAACTCGCCCATCATCGACATCTCAAATTTCTGTGTCATCACCCTGCTAAACTCCTCACAAGACTTTTGGTTAGTAGAACCAAATATTATGTCATCGACATAAATTTGGCACACAAATAGGTCACCATCACAAGTCTTAGTGAAAAGAGTTGGATCGGCTTTCCCAACCTTGAAAGCATTAGCAATTAGGAAATCTCTAAGGCATTCATACCATGCTCTTGGGGCTTGCTTAAGTCCATAGAGCGCCTTAGAGAGCTTACACACATGGTCGGGGTATCGTTCATCCTCAAAGCCAGGGGGTTGCTCCACGTACACCTCCTCCTTGATTGGCCCGTTGAGGAAAGCGCTCTTCACATCCATTTGGAACAACTTGAAAGAGTGGTGAGCGACATAGGCTAATAGAATGCGAATAGACTCTAACCTAGCCACAGGAGCAAAAGTCTCCTTGAAATCCAAACCTGCGACTTGGGCATAACCTTTTGCCACAAGTCGAGCCTTGTTTCGCGTCACCACCCCGTGCTCGTCTTGCTTGTTGCGGAACACCCACTTGGTTCCCACAACGTTTTGCTTGGGACGTGGCACCAGGCTCCAAACTTCATTCCTTTTGAAGTTGTTGAGCTCTTCCTGCATGGCCAACACCCAGTCTGGATCTTGCAAGACCTCTTCTATCCTAAAAGGCTCAATAGAAGAGACAAACGAGTAATGCTCACAAAAGTTAGCTAGTCTTGAGCGAGTAGTTAATCCCTTGCTTATATCACCCAAAATCTGGTCGACGGGATGATTCCTTTGAATCGTCGCTCGAACTTGAGTTGGAGGGGCCTGTGGTGCTTCTTCCTCCATAACTTGGTCTTCTTGTGCTCCCCCTTGATCACACGCCTCCTCTTGAGGAACCTGTTCATCATCTTGAGTTGGGGGATGCACCATTGTTGAGGAAGAAGGTTGATCTTGTTCTTGGTGTTCTTGTGGTCGCACATCTCCAATCGCCATGGTGCGAATTGCGGCCGATGGAACGTCATCTTCATCTACATCATAAAGATCAACTTGCTCTCTTGGAGAGCTATTAGTTTCATCAAATACAACGTTGCTAGAGACTTCAATCAAACCCGATGATTTGTTGAAGACTATACGCCTTTGTATTTGAGTCATAACCTAGCAAAAACCCTTCTACAGCTTTGGGAGCAAATTTGGAATTTCTACCTTTCTTTACTAGAATATAACATTTACTCCCAAATACACGAAAGTATGAAACGTTGGGTTTGTTACCGGTTAGAAGTTCATACGAGGTCTTCTTGAGGAGGCGATGAAGATAGACCCGATTTATGGCGTGGCAAGCTGTGTTCACAGCTTCCGACCAAAACCGCTCGGGCGTCTTGAATTCTCCAAGCATCGTCCTCGCCATGTCGATAAGTGTCCTGTTCTTCCTCTCTACCACACCGTTTTGTTGTGGTGTGTAGGGAGCGGAGAACTCGTGCTTGATTCCTTCCTCCTCATGGTACTCCTTCACTTATAAGTTCTTGAACTCGGACCCATTGTCGCTTCTTATCTTTTTCACCTTGAGCTCAAATTTGTTTTAAGCTCTCCTTAGAAAGCGCTTTAGGGTCCCTTGGGTTTCTGATTTATCCTGCAAAAGGAATACCCAAGTGAAGCAGAAAAAATCATCAACAATAACAAGACCATACTTACTTCCCCCGATGCTGAGGTAGGCGACGGGTCCAAAGAGGTCCATATGAAGTAGCTCCAGAGATCTTGATGTGGTCATTACATTCTTGCTGTGATGAGTACTTCCCACCTGTTTGCCTGCTTGACAAGCTGCATAAGGTCTATCTTTTTCAAAAAATACATTGGTTAGACCTAACACATGTTCTCCCTTTAGAAGTTTATGAAGGTTCTTCATCCCAACATGTGCTAGACGGTGATGCCACAGCCAGCCCATGCTAGTCTTAGCAATTAAGCATGCATCTAGATCAGCCTCCTCTTTCGAAAAATCAACTAAGTAGAGTTTGTCGTCTAGTACACCCTTAAAAGCTAATGAACCATCACTCCTTCTAAAGACAGACACATCTACATTGGTAAATAGACAATTATAACCCATATTACATAGTTGACTAACAGACAATAAGTTGTATCCGAGCGATTCAACTAAGAACACATTTGAAATAGAATGCTCGGATGAAATGGCTATCTTTCCTAGTCCTTTAACCTTGCCTTGGTTCCCATCTCCAAAGATGATCGAATCTTGGGAATCTTTGTTCTTGACGTAGGAGGTGAACATCTTCTTCTCCCTCGTCATATGATTTGTGCATCCGCTGTCGATAATCCAGCTTGAGCCCCCGGATGCGTAAACCTGCAAGGCAAATTAGGCTTGGGTTTTAGGTACCCAACTCTTGTTGGGTCCTACAAGGTTAGTTATAATAGCCTTTGGGACGCAAATGCAAGTCTTGTCTCCCTTGCATTTGGACCCCAACTTTCTAGCAACCACTTTTTCATTTTTACATGAAAGTACAAACGCAGTGTTGCAAGCATGAAAGATAGTGGTAGGTTTATTACACACTTTCCTAGGAGCATGAGACACAAAATTTCTCCTAGGCCTACCATTAAAATTAGAACTTGAAGCAATCATGGCATGTGAGTCAAAAGCATTATAACTCCTATTATAATGAGAATTTCTAGAAAATCTTCTATCATTGTACATGAAAGCATGATTCTTTTGACTACTACTAGCCATAGGGGCCTTCCCTTTCTCCTTGTTGGAAATGGGAGCCCTTTGACTTGTTAAGTTCTTGGCTTCCTTTCGAAAGCCAAGTCCATCCTTAATTGAGGGATGTCTACCGACGGTGTAGGCATTCCTAGCAAATTTTAACTTATCAAAGTCATTTTTGCAAGTCTTAAGTTGGGCATTAAGACTTGCCACTTCACCATTTAATTTTATAATAGAAGTAAGGTGTTCAACACATGCATCAACATCAAAATCCTTACACCTATTACAAATGACAACATGCTCTACATATGAACTAGACTTATTTGCTTCTTCTAACTTAGCATTTAAATCATTATTAACGCTCTTTAAATTAGACACAGTTTCATGACAAGCAGATAATTCAGAAGACGACATTTCATTCCTTTTAATCTCTAAAGCAAGAGATTTTTGTACACTAACAAACTTATCATGCTCTTCATACAAAGTATCCTCTTGCTTTTCTAAGAGTATATTCTTTTCATTTAAAGCATCAATCAATTCATTGATTTTATCTACTTTGGTTCTATCTAAACCTTTGAATAAGCTTGTGTAATCGACTTCATCATCACTAGAGTCATCATCACTTGAAGTAGTATACTTAGGGGTATCTCGAGCGCTTACCTTTTTCTCCTTTGCCATGAGGCAAGTATGGCGCTCGTTGGGGAAGAGAGACGACTTGTTGAAGGTCGAGGCGGTGAGTCCTTCGTCGTCGGAGTCGGAAGAAGAGCAATCCGAATCCCATTCTTTGCCAAGGTGCGCCCCGCCCTTCGCCTTCTTGTAGGCCTTCTTCTTTTCCCTCTTCCCACTCTTTTCTTGTTCCTGGTCATTAGCATTATCAGGACAATTTGCTATAAAATGACCAGTCTTACCACATTTAAAACAAGAGCGCTTTCCCTTTGCTTTGCTCTTGTTGGGATGCTCCTTGCGTCCTTTTAGCGCGGTCTTGAAGCGCTTGATGATGAGGGTCATCTCATCTTCGTTTAACCCGGCAGCCTCAACTTGTGCCACCTTGCTAGGTAGCGCCTCCCTGCTGCTGCTTGTTGCCTTGAGTGCAACAGGCTAAGGCTCATAGATGGGTATTAGGCCATTCAATGCATCATCATGCCTCGACTTGTGCCACCTTGCTAGGTAGCGCCTCCCTGCTGCTGCTTGTTGCCTTGAGTGCAACGGGCTGAGGCTCATAGATGGGCATTGGGCCATTCAATGCATCATCAACATATCTTGCTTCCTTGACCATCATTCGCCCGCTCACAAACTTTTCGAGTATCTCCTCGGGCGTCATCTTTATGTACCTAGGATTTTCACGGATGAGGTTCACAAGATGAGGGTCAATAACAGTGAAAGACCTGAGCATAAGTCAGACGATGTCGTGGTCCGTCCATCTCGTGCTTCCATAGCTCCTGATTTTGTTGACCAGGGTCTTGAGCCTGTTGTACGTTTGCGTTGGCTCCTCTCCCCTGATCATGGCAAACCTTCCTAGCTCACCTTCCACAAACTCCATTTTGGTGATCATGGTGGCGTCGTTCCCCTCATGCGATATCTCGAGGGTGTCCCATATTTGCTTGGCGTTGTCTAAGCCGCTCACCTTGTCATATTCATCCCTACACAATGATACTAACAAAACAGTGGTAGCTTGTGCATTCTTATGAATTTGTTCGTTAATGAATACAGGGTTATCCGTACTATCAAATTGCATTCCATTTTCAACTATCTCCCATATACTAGGATGGAGAGAAAATAAGTGACTACGCATTTTGTGACTCCAAAAAGCGTAGTCCTCTCCATCAAAGTGTGGAGGTTTACCAAGAGGAATAGAAAGCAAATGAGCATTGGAATTATACGGAATACGAGAATAATCAAATGAAAAAATTGAATTAACTGGTTTCCTTTTCTTGTCGTCGTCGTCTCTTGGGGAAGAAGAAGACTCGTCGCTGTCGTAGTAGACGATCTTCTTGATGTGCCTCTTCTTCTTCCCATCCTTCTTCTTATGACTCGAGCCAGAGTCAGTGGGCTTGTCGTCCCTTGGTTCGTTGAAGATGGACTCCTTCTCCTTATCATTGACCACCATCCCCTTTCCCTTAGGATCCATCTCTTCGGGCGATTAGTCCCTTTCGTGAAGAGAACAACTCTGATACCAATTGAGAGCACCTAGAGGGGGGTGAATAGGTGATCCTATAAAATTCAACACTAAATAGCCACAAAACTTGGTTAAGTGTTAGTAAGGCTGAGTAGCGAGCTCTTGCGAACACACAAGTAATCACAGAAAAGCAATCACAAGAGACACAATGTTTATCCCGTGGTTCGGCCAAGTATAACACTTGCCTACCTCCACGTTGTAGCGTCCCAATGGACGAGGGTTGCACTCAACCCCTTTCAAGTGATCCAATGATCAACTTGAATACCATGGCTTTTCTTTGCTTATCTCTTTTCCCGTTTGCGAGGAATCTCCACAAGTTGGAGTCTCTCGCCCTTACAACAAATATCAAAGTGAAAGCACAAGAGTAAGGGTGGGAAGCAACACACACAAATCCGCAGCAATACGCACACACAAAAGCCAAGACTTGAGCTCAAATGAAGCACAACGAGTTCACCACTAGAACGGAGCTCAAATCACTAACACAGTTGATCAAGTGCGCGGAGACGGAGTGTGGAAGACTTAGAATGCTTAAAGTATACTTGGGTGACTCCTCCATGCGCCTAGGGTCCCTTTTATAGCCCCAAGGCAGCTAGGAGCCGTTGGAGGCAATCTTGGAAGGCTAATCTTGCCTTCTGTCGGGTGGCACACCGGACCAGTCTGGTGCGCCACTGGACAGTCACTGTAGCTGTCCGGTGCGCGATCTCCTTCCTTTTCTGGCGCATCCGACCGTTGCAGATTTGTAGCAGTTGGCGCACCGGACACTGTCCGATGCACACCGGACAGTCCGGTGCCTCTGCCGACCATTGGCGCGCCCACGCGTCGCGCGAAGAGTGCGCGGCCGACCGTTGGCGCAGTCGACCGTTGGCTCACTGGACAGTCCGGTGAACCACTAGACAGTTCGGTGAGTTTTATTCGTACGCCGTTGAACTTTTCCCTAGAGCGACGACTTCATCGCGGACGACTCACCGGACAGTCCGGTGCACCACCAGACAGTCTAGTGAATTATAGCCGTATGCCACCGTCGAGTCCCGAGAGCGGCCTGTTCACCGGAGACTGGCCTGGCGCACCGGACACTGTCCGGTGCACCCAGACCGAGCAGGAGCCAACTCTTTTCCAATTGCTTTTCTCCTATTTCTAACACTTAGACACAATACATTAGTACCCAAATCAATGTACTAAGTCTAGAAACATACCTTTGTTATATGATTTGCACTTCTTCAATCTTTGGCACAAATTAACACTTAGAGAATAGGTGTTGGGCACTTAATCACCAAAACACTTTAGAAATGGCCCAAGGGCACATTTCCCTTTCACGAACGATGACATGAGAATGAGATCCGGCGTCGAGAGGAGTATGACCGGGATCACGGCATCCCTGCGCGAAGTCAAGCCACCAGGGTTGAGTCGGCAACAGCCTCAACTGGCGGCACCGCCCGGGGACGGTCGAGGCAGCACGTCGACAACTCTCCTCCCCTGGACCAACATCACCATCGTCGACAAGAGGACACGTGTGGAGTATCAGCGCTCACCCCTCGTCTTAGGGCCATTCAGTGGCCCCCTAACTTCAAAGTCTCCAACGTCAACAAGTACGAACCTAAGCAGGACCCAGGAGGCTGGTTGGCTATCTACACCACCGCTGCCTGAGCCGCTGGGGCGACTGAAGATGTGATGACCGCGTACTTCCCCATCGTCCTCGGGCAGGATGCGCTACAATGGATTCGACACCTACCCCGACACTGCATCGATGACTGGAGCGACTTCAGTCGACGCTTTATCGCCAACTTTCAATCTCTCTTCGACAAACCGGCGCAACCATGGGACCTCAAATCCATCAGGCGGCGAGGAGATGAGACTCTCCGGTCGTACCTCAAAAGATTTCAGACCATGAGAAATCGTATTCCCGAGGTTGCGGAGGCGGCGGTGATAGAGGACTTCTATCGAGGATCCAATGACTCGGCCTTCGTCTGAGCCATACTTCAAAAGGCGCCGACTACCTCCGAACAGCTGTTCAGGGAGGCGGACCTCTACATCACTACCGACGAACGAGCTCAGGACCTCATCGGGGGAATGAAGCCTGCACCACCGGCACCACGGTGCGACACAAACCAGCAACCCGACAAACGTTGGGAGAAGATGCCTCGCAACGAAGTCCACGCCGCTAGACCACCCGTCTCCCGCGCCCGAGGGGCACCCCGCGGAGGCGAGCGAATGTTGGACGACATCCTCGATGCCCAATGTCCGTACCATAAGGACATGTGCCACACCCTCCGGAATTGCAGAGATTTCAAGCATTCCGTCAGGAACGGCCGACTCTTCCAGCCTCTACCACCTCCCCCGCCACGAGGAGGACCCGGAGAACCTCGACGACCTCAACAGCGAGAAGGGGGAGGAGGTGGAGTATTCCCCCATGTCAACGGAGAAGTCAACGTCATCTTCGGCGGATACGGATCTCAAGAGAGCAAGAGGCAACAGAAGCTCAATGACCGTCAGATACTGGTAGCGACCACTGGTCCTCCCACCCCGTATTGATGGTCCGAACATCCAATCACCTTCACTCGGGTGGATCAGTGGCTCAACTTTGACCATCCGGGCAAATACCCACTCCTCGTTGATCCGGTGATCTGAGAGAGTAGGGTAAAAAAGGTGTTAGTGGACGGGGGAAGCAGCATCAATGTCACTTTCCCCTGAACACTTCAAGGCTTGGGAGTTGCACTCAGAGAGCTCCAAGAGTCAGACACTCCTTTCTTCGGCATCATGCCGACTGAAGGAGAGTATCCACTCGGACACATCTACATGCCAGTCACCTTCGGTACTCTGGACAACTACAGAACCGAGTACCTGAGGTTCGAAGTGGCGAGCTTCGACTGTGGATACAACGCCATCATCGGCAGGCCAGGGTTGGATAAAATTCATGGCCATCCCGCATTATACATACATGATATTGAAGATGTCGGGACCACAAGGAATCATCACTGTGCGCGCTGACTTCCAAGGCGCCGCGGAATGTTTCCAAGTGGCCATTCAGGTGGCCCTCACCACCAAACCATCGACGACTTCTTCTGCGCAGGCGAACTCAAAGCCTGAGGAGGACCTTTCAGTACCTGCGAATGAAGCTTAAGCCGTGACCTCTATGCGGCCGACTGAGGAAACCAAGAGAATCAACCTCGGGTTCGCTGACAAACGCAAGACTGCCATCATTAGCTCCAGCCTGGATGACAAATAGGAAAGCACGCTCATTTAGTTCCTGCAAGATAACCGAGACGTATTCGCATGGCAACCTGCGGATATGCCGAGAGTCCCAAGAGAGCTGGTGATAACCCAGGCGAGGCCGATCCGACAAAAGTTGCGTCGTTTCACACCCGACAAAAGAGAAGCCATCCACGCTGAGCTAGCTCGCCTAGTCACAACAGGATTCATTAGAGAAGTACTACATCCTGAGTGGTTAGCAAACCCTGTTCTTGTACTAAAAAAGAATAAAGTAGATTGGCGCATGTGCATCGACTATACAGATCTCAACAAACACTGTCCGAAGGATCCCTTTGGGCTTCCTAGAATAGACCAGGTGGTAGACTCGACAGCCGGGTGTTCTATGTTGTCCTTCTTGGATTGCTACTCCGGGTATCACCAAATCAGCCTGGCAAAATAAGATGAAGAAAAAACTGCATTTATCACCCCGTTTGGAGCTTTCTGCTATACCTCCATGTCGTTCGGCCTCAAAAACGCAGGAGCAACTTACCAAAGAGCTATTCAAGCATGTTTAGCCGATCACTGGGGCAAGCGAGTGGAAGCTTATGTTGATGATGTGGTGATCAAAACAAAAAACTCAGAAAACTTCATTGAAGATTTGCGGCTGGTTTTTAACAGTCTCAGGCGGTATCGATGGAAGCTCAATCTAGAAAAATGTGTCTTTGGAGTGCCAGCTGGGAAGCTGCTAGGATTCATTGTTAGCTACCGAGGAATTGAAGCCAACCCAGAGAAAATCGAAGCTATCATGAGAATGGAAGCGCCACGATCGCAGAAAAAAGTACAGAGGCTTACCATTCTAGAAATTGCTCAAGAAGGTGGACAAGTTCCAGTGGACCACAGAAGCACATGAAGCTCTTGATGCACTAAAAAGGTTCTTGACCACGCCACCAGTACTAAAACCGCCACGCCGAGCTACGCCAAATCAGTCGACCGAAGATCTGCTATTATACATCTCTTGCACGACTCACGTGGTGAGCACCGCGTTAGTAGTCGAGCGAGCAGAGGAAGGGCACACATATCCAGTACAACACCCAGTTTATTTCATCAGTGAAGTTCTGGGACCATCAAAGAAGAAATATCCCTAAGTTCAAAAACTATTGTACGCAGTACTTCTAACTGCACGCAAGCTCCGTCACTACTTTGACGACCACAAAGTCATAGTAGTCACTGGATTTCCAATAGGGGATATTCTCCACAACAAAAAAGCCATTGGAAGAATAACCAAGTGGGCCTGCGAGCTGGGGGCTCACGACATTATGTTTTGGTCTCGCATTGCAATAAAAACTCATGCACTAGTTGACTTCGTATCGGAATGGACCGAGCAACAAGTACCCGATAACCCGGAGACTGCAGAAGTATGGCGGATGTGTTTTGATGGCTCGCTGAAATTGCAAGGAGCAGGCACAGGAATCCTCTTCATTGCTCCTAGAGGTGATCAACTCAAGTATGCTTTCCAATTATTATTCCCAACATCCAATAATGCAACAGAATATGAAGCTTTGATCCACGGATTGAACATTGCTATATCACTGGGCATTAAAAGATTGATGGTATACGGAGATTCACTAGTGGTCATAAGTCAGATAAATAAAGAATGGAATTGCTCGAATGACTCCATGGGCAAGTATTGCACAGCCGTCCGAAAACTGGAAGACATATTTGAAGGGCTGGAGTTCCATCACGTGGAAAGAGAACGCAACGCTACGACAGATGCATTGTCAAAGCTAGGATCCAGTCGGACTCAGGTTCCACCCGGAGTTTTCGTCCAAGAGGTACCACACCCGAGTATTTCCTCAGATCGGGCAGAAGAGTGCAATGTTTTAGGCCAGCCACAGTCAGACTCTAATGACTGGAGGGAACCTATCATCAAGTATATAAAGAATGAAGAGGAGCCAGATGATAAAGCTACAGCGGAGCTCGTCGCAAGACAGTCAGCACACTACACCCTCATTGGGGATACACTGTATAGAAGAGGTGCATCGGGAGTCCTCATGAAGTGCATTCTTTTGGCTACTGGGAAACAACTACTAGATGAGGTCGATGCCAGATAGTGTGGAATACATGCAGTACCCAGAACACTGGTTGGAAAGGTCTTCAGATCTGGTTTCTACTGGCCGATCGCAAAGCACGATGCAACCGAGTTAGTCCAGAGGTGTGACGCCTGCCAATACTTATCAAAGCAGCAGCATTTACCAGCACAGCAACTACAGACCATACCCGTAACATGGCCATTTGAGTGTTAGGGACTGTACATGATTGGACCCTTCAAGAAAGCTCAGGGAGGATACACTCACGTGTTGGTTGCCATTGACAAATTCACTAAATGGATAGAGTACAAACCCATCGCTTCTCTAACTTCGGCTAAAGCAGTGGAATTCATACAAGATATAATATTCAGGTTCGGGATACCGAATAACATTATAACGGACTTGGGATCCAATTTCACCAGCTCGGAATTCTTTGATTTCTGCGAACAAAAAAGCATCCAGATCAAATATGCATCAGTAGCACACCCAAGAGCCAACAGTCAGGTAGAGAGGGCTAATGGAATGATATTGGAAGCACTCAGGAAGAAAGTCTTCAGCAAGAATGAACAGTTCACAGGAAAATGGATCAGAGAGTTGTCGTATGTGGTTTGGAGCCTAAGAACTCAACCTAGCAGAGCCTTGCATGGGAACACGCCTTTCTTCATGGTCTATGGTTCGAAAGCAGTGCTACCTATCGACCTTAGGTTTGGAGCACCAAGATTGGTCTTCAAAAACATAGCCGAGGCAGAGGCTACTAGGTTGGAGGATATTGATGTACTGGAAGAAGAGAGATTGAATATAGTAATTTAGTCAGCCAGGTACCAGCAAACCCTAAGGAGCTATCATGATAAGGCGATTCGACATCGATCTTTCATAGTGGGAGACTTGGTCCTTCGTCGAATTCTAACAGGGGAGAAGGACGTCACAAATTGTCACCATTATGGGAAGGGCCATTTGTAGTAGCAGAAGTTACCCGACCAGGATCATACCGGCTTACTCAAATGGACGACACGGAAATAGGGAATTCATGGAATATAGAGCACCTCAGGAAGTTTTACCCCTAGCTAGATTTCAAAAGCTATCGGGGCAGCATTGTATTCTGTAATCAGAAAATACATCATCAATAAAAAGTCTTCATTCTCAAAGGCACTCGAACTACTTACTATCAATCTGCATGCCCACTTAACTTAGGGTGACCACTATACCCTACTAATGGAGCAATCGGCTTAAGTCGGCAGGGACTTAAGACGGTGCAACATGCTCACGCTTACTTAACTTAGGGTGACCACTATACCCTACTAACGGAGCAATCGGTTTAAGTCGGCAAGGACTTAATACGGTGCAATATGCTCACGCTTACTTAACTTATGGTGACCACTATACCCTACTAACGGAGCAATTGGCTTAAGTTAGCAATGACTTAAGGCGGTGCAACATGCTGATGTCCACTTGACTTAGCATAAACATGCTTACAATCACTCATCTTAGGGCAATCTCTATACCTCACAAAAAAAACTTTGAAACCAGCACACTACATTTATTTCTACAATCGTGACAACTATTGAATTCAAACAACAGAAAAACAAAAATAGCATCCAGTACCAAGAACATGTTCTAAACAAAGTATTCAGGCACATTGATCACATATACATCATGAATGTATTCAGTATCTCTACTTGGTAATATCTTTCTCAGGAGCAACCGATGAAGAAGGGCGACTCGAGGAGTCAGGAGCAGCCTTGACATCGGCAACTATATCATCAGGAACAACCACGCCCAGCCTCCTCATCAAGATCCGCCTCGCACGAATGGCTTTGTCCATGGCCTTTCACGTTGGGCCTTTAGAATGACAGAGTTATCTTCTACAACTTTGGTGGCCAGTCGAGCGGCCTCTAGCTCCTGGGCGACTGACTTCTTGGAGGCACGCAGATCCTTGATGATGGAATCTTTGCTCGACACCAATTGCCTAAGACACAGGACCTCATCCTGAGAAGCTTGCAGCTCATGACGGTGGTGATCCAAATCTGCCATGGTAAAACGATGGCTCCTTTCCATGATAGTCAGAGAATTGTTGGCATCACGATACAACCTATCAAGATTATCGCGAGAAGCCGCAAGTACACGTTTTTCTTCCTACAGACAAGAATCAGCTTTTAAACATCCAGTAAGCAGAAAAAACATAGCAGAGAAAGTCAAGCAAGCTTACCTCGTTAGCCGCCCTTTTAGAGTCAAGTTGAGCACTAAGAGAGGAATTCAATGAATGGGCGTCATCTAAGGAGGCAGAAACCCGAGCCAGATCGATATGACCTTGGGAACACTTCTCTTCGAGTTCAGAGCACCGCCGGGCCATATCTAATGACAAACGGTTGAAGAAGGGCACATAGTTTAAAACAGACTAATCAAGTAGCCAAGGAAGAAGCAAAGACACTAACCAGCATTTGCCATTTTCAAATCAGATATCTGTTTCTGAAGCAGCAACGGATTCCACTGCGTCAGGGACAGAGCTCCTTCTGGGACAGAGGCACCTTGTGATCTCAATTGACCAGCCATCCCGTCAACCAAAGCCTGATATTACAAACAAATGAGTACAAAGACAGTAATTTACCAGAAGTATCGCTAGAACAGGAAAAAGCCAAGTTACCTGAAGATTAGAGAAGAACGACGGAAATCCCAAGTCACGAGAAGCTAGATGATGGCTCGATAAAGGAACATCACCAGGGATCAATTCGACGCCACTAACAGGCATCAGAGCTTCAGCATCCAGTGCGCCGACCTCTAAGGCGACTCCTTCACTTGAAGCATGCACTGCTAGTACACCTCCAGAATGTGGTGGAGAGGATCCGACGTGGACATCCATGGAGGTATGAGAAGAGGAGCCCGCTCGGACACCCTCGGGGGTTGGGTTGCAGCCCGTACTGCCCATCGGAGCCGGATCACCACCGGCAACACCGTCCTACTCCAAAAAGCACCTCGAGGGGTAACCCCAGGTGCGCGGTTGGGCCCAAAACACCAACACTTACTATGGCCTGTATTATTAGGCAAGTTTTGGTAGCCTGGAGTTTATTAGAGCAACTTATTCGAATGTGATCTTTGGATTGCAGGTGGATGGCACTAGAGGCAAATTGCAGGTTGGACAAACAAGAGACTGACAGAGCATTTTATAGACAGTCCTGATTTGTAGCTAAACATGTCATGGCATGGCATGCTATATGTAGGATTTTTTGTTTGAGACTCAGAGATGAATCATTTTGTAGATTGAGTCCTGATTTTGGTTAGTTAAACATGTAACGGCTGCTATCATGAATCCTATTTTGTTGTAGCTAAACATGTAATGGCTGCAATCATGAATTCTATTTTTTGTTGTAGCTAAACATGTATTGGCTGTTATAATATAACGATTGTTATGTTGATATGTTCAAAGAAAACTATGTTAATCTGCCAATTGTGTTTGATGCTTATGCAGAATAATATATTTATCGTCTATTCATATTTAGATATATAAATATACATATATTAAATTAGTTTATATGTTCTGCAACTTACTGACAGTCGATAAAAGAACTTTTAGCGTTTAATCATTAGTCGGCGCAAATCCTAACGAACCGTGTATCACTGTATCTAAGTCAGTCGACATATGTTTTATTAGTGCTAGATGATCAGTCGACAAAAGTTGTTTGTCGCTATAGATTTATCCCGACGGCATTTATAACGTCGGATATGTGCAGTCGTCATATGTTTTTAGCGACGGATAGTAAGACGCTGAAAGGGCTTTTAGCGACTGATAGTAAGCCGCATATTTTGGGTTGTGGTGTAGTGTATTTCAATTTAAGGTACTTATTCGAGGCACTAGTGGAGATGCTTATACAACCAAACATGCTCTAAGACTTTTACATCTCTCATTTTAAATAGTGGCCTAACCCTAAGCAAGTATGCGCGTAAATATATGGAGCAATTTTTAGTACCTTCAGTATATAACTAAATAGACCCTAAGACTTTTAACTCTCTCATTTTAAACTTCAATAGATGCAATAGACCAGAATTTGTTTGATTTGGAATTAGGCTGAGTTGGAAATATATGCAATAGACCAGAATTTGTTTAATTGGTTTCGTGTCTTTGTTTTGGCAAGTCCAGTACATATTTTGATTGGTGGACTGGACGAGAAAAAAGTAAAAAGTTTTAAAAAAATTATATAACAAGTGAGATCTAATTTTATTCATAAAAAAAATCAAGAACATAAAAGTTAAATAGATTTCTTAATTGGATACATTGATCAAGAGATATAACAAGAAAACTAATTAAAACTAGGTCTTGTTTTTGTGTCTAGCCTGGCTAAGTCCGTATAGCCAAAATGGTCGTTACTCCTCATTATAACTCTAGAGCACTGTTTGCATCAGGTCAGTCTGGCTAAACGAAAGATGTAGACAACCAAACAATAAATAGAGGACTGAGTTGGGCCTGGCCGGGAATCCATGCAAGCAACCGATCACGCCCGTAAGATCATCTCCAACAACTCCTAAAAATACATCTCCCGATAGTCCATAATTAGACGTCCTTAAATGTCTTTGGGATTTAAAAAAGATTGTTCTCCAGCAGCCCCCTTCATTTTTTTTTCCAAAAAAACCGTTAAACCTGTTGATGGCTCCCCTCCATGACTTCGGTGTCGCCCACCTCCACCTGTGCAAGAGCGTGACGCTGTCACCAGCACCTGTGGCCGCGGCCGTGGCAGCGCCCACGCCCATGTCCATGCGCCCGCTGCCCCGGTGCAAGCTCAGGAACTCGATGGCCGCGATGAAGGCAAGGAGGCAGGCCACGCTGTTCCTCATCCAGGGCATTCGGGGCGACGTGTCTATCGCGGTGGCCCACACTCCTTTCCTCCGCGCCAAAAGTAGTATCGTAGTCCCGCCGCAAGGCATGGCAACGACGTCGTGGTCGTGGAGGCCGCACTCGGCGTCGTCGTGTGCGTAGACATGGAGGAAGCAACGATCGTCGCTGCCTCTGCCATAACATGAGTCGTCGTCGCGCTCGTTGATGTTGGGCTAGTGCCTGCAGTGCGGGTCGGGTGGGCTGGTGGATGAGGACGAGCAGATGGTTGCTAGCGAGAGGCAGAAGGAGTGAGCTTGGGACACGGATTGGAAGGAGAAAGTGGCTGCGAAGATTTACGTAGTGGAGAAATTCCTTTTCGCGTGCGACTGGATAAGGGTGGTTGATAAAGGATTGTTTTTTCATTTTCCCTAAATTAATATTTGGAATTATGATTTATTAGGATATATTGAAGATGCTCTAAGCGCATGGGAAGACCGAAGACTTCTCCCTTTTCTAGTCGTCTCTCTCCTTCCACCATTTTCACATGTATAAATTATTGTTCAGACGAAATTGAAAAACGGGAAAGTCAAAAACATGTTGCAGTCAGTAAATCTCGGTATATTAAAAAAACAAATTAATCTAGACAAAATAACTCAGATTGAAAAATAGTAACTTAAATCGGAAAACTCACAGTACATGAGTCCTAACCACACACAAATGTTCATTTATTCCACAAACAAGTCTCATCACATAAATGCATTATATATAGTCTAATCCACACATAATTGAGGAGACATGTTCGTTCATAAGTTTTAACCATACAATATATAAGTCTTAAACACATGATTGTTTATTCACATCCACATCCAAGTCTCAACCACACAAATATACAATACATAGTCCTAACCACACACAATTGATCATACATGTTTACTCAAAAGTTTTAACCATACAATACATAAGTCTCAAACACATGATACATATGTTAAATTACATAATGTTTAAAACGATAAGTGTTTCAATGTAAAATGTTTAAATTACATGATGCTTAAATACAATATGTTATAAGATGTTTGGCTTAAGAAATGACTACTATCGATAAGTAATTAGATGATTATACTAACATTAAATATTTACTTATGAACAACAAGATAACTTTCCCAAATATAATAAATTTCTAGATTTGTTCAAACATGGAAAATATGATAAATTACCGTTTTCCCTGAAAAATATGAAAACGATCGGTATAGACATAACGTACTGTTTCGGAACCTATTATCATGTTTCCCTACCGTTCTGATAAATCTAAAAATGGGCGAAAAAATATCTAGTAGACGTATTAGAAAATTAACGGATTTTTTTTTTACCGTTTTCATCCTTACTCTCCTAAGCCTCTGCCCATCGATATTAGACCATGTCCAGCCGTTTACCCATATAGGCACCCGAAACACTGTTTGCACTATAGACTGCACAGTTCGTAGAGTAGAGTTTAGATATGAGTATCAGGAGTATGGGGATGGGTAGACCTAGGCATTCGGTTCTTCGGTTATGTTCAGTTCAGTTCCTCGGATTTTTCAGAAAATTCGGTTCCCATAAAACTTGAACTGAAATATGTATCCAGTACATGCGAAACCAAAAAATTTGGGTTCGTTTTTTATTGGGTTTCGATTCCTAACCTAATAGACCAAAGTTTTTAAAAAATAACAAACCAACACAATTTTAGAGTTTAGCAAAAATGCGTAGATGATGGGATGGAGGATTGTGCTTGGAGATGGATTGATTTGGAAGGGTTGCGTGTTTATATACTTAGATATTGTTTGGGACACCTCCCGCTCTAAAAAATTTGGTGTAGTTGACGTAGCAGATCATTAGATGCTTCATAAAATCATGAAGTTAGAGTTGTAAATCTTTAGAAGAATTATATAATCTATTTTATTTATTATTTAGATTAAAAATATTTTTAAAACTATTTAAATTGATATTTTAAACTTGTCGGCGTTTCGAGACCGGGGGTCCCCGAGCCGACGAGTGAAGTGTCGCCGCGTGCCCTAGCCCAGATGGGTCGACGCGAGGCCGAGCGCGAAGGGGGGAAAGCGAGGAGGCAGGAGATGGATCGTGAGAGAGGTGGAAATCCCGCGGCCTTCGTGTTCGTCCCGCGCCCAGGTCGGGTGCGCTTGCAGTAGGGGGTTACAAGCGTTCACACGGGGGAAGGAGCGAGCGGCCTCACGCGAGCGCCCGTCCCGTCCTCGTCCCCGCGCGGCCGACCCTCTCTAAGAGGGCCCTGGTCCTTCCTTTTATAGGCATAAGGAGAGGATCCAGATGTACAATGGGGGGTGTAGCAGAGTGCTACGTGTCTAGCGGAGGAGAGCTAGTGCCCTAAGTACACGCCATCGTGGCGGCCGGAGAGATTTTGGCGCCCGGTTCGTGTGATGTCGTGGCCGTCGGAGGAGCGCCGGAGCCTGGTGGAGGGACAACTGTCGGGGCCGTCGAGTCTTTGCTGACGTCCTCTTGCTTCCGTAAGGAGGCCGAGAGTCGCCATCGTCAGGGAGCGTGCGGGACGCCATCATCGCCTATCTGGCGGGGCGAGCCAGATGGGACGCCGGTCTTGTTCCCCGTAGCCTGAGTCAGCTTGGAGTAGGGTAATGATGGCGCCTCCTGTTGATGTGGCCGGTCCGCGCCCTGGGTTGGGCGATGTGGAGGCTCCTCCGAGGTCGAGGTCGAGTCCGTCTTCCGTGGTCGAGGCTGAGTCCGAGCCCCCGGGTCGGGCGAGGCGGAGTTCGCCGTCTTCCGGGGCTGAGCCCGAGTCCGAGCCCTGGGTCGGGTGGAACGGAGTTCGCCGTCTTCCGGGGCTTAGCCCGAGTCCGAGCCCTGGGTCGGGCGGAGCGGAGTTCGCCGTCTTCCGGGGCTTAGCCCGAGTCCGAGCCCTGGGTCGGGCGGAGCGGAGTTCGCCGTCTTCCGGGGCTTAGCCCGAGTCCGAGCCCTGGGTCGGGCGGAGCGGAGTTCGTCGTCTTCCAGGGCTTAGCCCGAGTCCGAGCCCTGGGTCGGGCGGAGCTTCCTATGGCGTGCGGCCGGGCCTGACTGCCTGTCAGCCTCACTCTGTCAAGTGGCACCGCAGTCGGAGTGGCGCAGGCGGCGCTGTCTTTCTATCAGACTGGTTAGTGGAGCGGCGAAGTGACGGCGGTCGTGAAAGTTCCCTTTGACCCGGGAACAGGATCTGGATGTCGCCTAGAGGGGGTGAATAGGCGAATAAAACTTATCACTTTAAAACTTAAAATCTTACTCTACTTGAAGACTTAGTACGCAGTGGAGTGAGAAGACTCTTCGAGTAGGTTGCAGCGAAGTAGAAGATCCTGTCTCAAAATGTCCTGCACTTCAAATAAAGCTTATACCACAGATAAGTATTGAAGTGCAGATATAAAGACGAGTAAGGCAGAGAGTCAGGATACAATACAGAACAGAGCACACAGACGCAAGGGTTTATCCCGAGGTTCGGCCAAGCCTGAAATGCTTGCCTAGTCCTCGTTGGAGTTAGCCACACCTGGGCTTGGAGTCTATTTCAACTCCTTCCTCCGTTTGCTCAGATCTGTCAGTATGACAGATAGAGCCTTTCACTATTGAGTGGAGTTACAACAGAACCGCGGCTGCTTACAGACTTCTTGGCAGCACCCCGGCAGAGTAACGATACGCTCAAGACCTTGCTCTAGCTCTTAGCAGCACTACTCCTCTCTCTAAGGCTTATAGTTGTGCCTTCTACACAAACTATAGAGTTACACACAAGAGGGAGAGTGAGAATTGATTCCAGTGGAGTCTACACTTGTTGGCTGCACTTGTGTATTGCTTGAGGCGCCTAGGGGTCCCTTTTATAGGCACAAGGGGCCTAGGAACCGTTGGAAGCAATCCAGGAAGGCAAATCTTGCCTTCTGTCGGGTGGCGCACCGGACAGTCCGGTGCCCGATTTCTTTCCTTCTACGGCGAAGCCGACCGTTGGCAGTCTTGGAGCCGTTGGCGCACCGGACATGTCCGGTGCACACCGGATAGTCCGGTGCCTCCATCTAGCCGTTGGCTCGGCCACGTGTCCCGCGCAGATCGCGCGGCCGACCGTTGGCCCGGCCGACCGTTGGCTCACCGGACAGTCTGGTGCACACCGGACAGTCCGGTGAATTATAGCCGTACGTCGCCAGTGAATTCCCGAGAGCGGACAGTTCGCTAGAGTTCATCCTGGCGCACCAGACACTGTCCGGTGCGCCACCGGACACTATCCGGTGCACCACCGGACAGTCCGGTGTGCCAGACTGAACTAAGTCTTGGCTGTACACAGCCAAGCCTTTCACACCTCTTTCCTTTTCTTCTTCTTTCTGTTTCTATCACTTAGACAAGTATATTAGTCCACAAAACCGATGTACTAAGTCTAGAAACATACCTTCTCTTAATTATTACATCTATAACATTTCACATGCTTGAGCTTTGATGTTGGACTCATCAAGTCGGCTTGACTTGATCTAGATTGACATTTCTTGGCTCCAACATCCTGCAAAGGTCACATAGAACATCTCCAAACATAGGAACAACCCAAACTAAAGATTAAGGTGAACTTAGCTCTTTTGGGCTGCTTCCAGTTCTGGTTTTGACACTTGTTCTCCTTCTAGTGACCTTGATCTCCTTCTTAGAGCTTGATCTTGAGCCTTATGACTTACACCACATAACTGTAGTTGTTACCTCATTGGTTGTAAGTCACGTTCTTATGTAGTGATCCTTGATGTGCCGTAGCTGTTCTCAACTCGATCACCCTTGACTTTGCAAGCCTTCTTCTTCACCCTTGGCTTTGGGTTCCTCAGCCTCCTTGACCTTCTCCCGTGCACTTGGTACCTCGAAGCTTTTCATGCCTCCGTCCTTGGCTTGATCAGTTGTCTCCGAGCTACACACCCGAGTCTCACTTATGCAATGTCCATTTTACTTGTGATGTCCATTATGTATCCATAATCCAGTTCTTGGACCATCACATTTGTTCACTTGTGTTGAACCCTGTAAGCTTTACCTTAAGCACCTGTTCAACACTTAGTACACTTGTTAGTCCTTTAATTGAGTTGTCATCCAAACATCAAAACTCACAAGAGAGCTTTCAATCTCCCCCTTTTTGGTGATTGATGGCAACACAATTAAAGCTTACATAAGAATAAGATTTGAAGCACAAATTTTGAATTAGAATGCTCCCCCTAAATATGTGCTTACTTCAAGAACCTAATTTTGGCCTCAGACGCCAATTTGCACATACTTAGGCAATTCGAAACATTTCTACACCTTAGCACTTTTTAGGATGCAATGTGTCAAGATTCAAACCATGATGCTATAACACACAAATGTGCATAATCAGAGTTAAACACCATTCAAATTAGTGGATATATCATAGGAATATCAACATACCACTATTCACCAATTCAAACTAATACCAATTTAAACTAAGACACTAATTTAAAGACAATCTTAAAGCACCATTAACCACATGACTATTTATTACACTATAGAAGCCAAATAATTCATCGCAGCGGAAATTACACTATAGAAGCCAAATAATTCATCGCAGCGGAAACACTAGTCCATGTGAGCAACACTGCAAGAAACATATGAATATCACACTTGGCAAAACTCAAACTAACACATCACCCATTAGGATAAGCTTTCCTCTCAGGTTGAGATAAGCTTTAATACACAAATTCTCCCCCTTTGACATCAAACACCAAAAACCATACTCAAGCAAGAACATATGCTGATGTCAAGGGACAGCAGGGTGTTAAGGAGGAAAAACGACTATCAAAACTCCCCCTTACTTATTGAACATATGCCCTATCAACATTTAGGTAAGATACATATATGCAAAAAGATTAATACTTCCTTTTGTACCTTTACCATGATGTAGTGTACTTCCCATCTTGAAAGTAGTTAATCTCTCGAGAGCTTCTCCACACTTGTGCCTGATTCTTTCTCCTAACTTTTTCTTGTTGCTAAGACACCAAACTTAGAACAAGTTATAGTATTGGGCACAAGAAGAAACTTCTATTCTCATGATTATCAAAAGATGTCAATTGAAGCGAACTATTACGGCTACCAATTGAAAGATACCAATTGCAAAGTTCATTTATTATCATGGCTCCATGATATTTAAGAATAAGCATCTATTATCACCAGATATTATAGAGCATGAGCAATCTAAAAATATACACTTACTCACAACTTGAGATACCAATTTCTTGACTTACAGAGGTACCCAAGTCCTGATTGCTCCATTTCTTGCTTATCTTCTCTTTTCCACCTAGAGATTATACAAGATTGCTCAAGAAACAGTTAGTCTCAAAAGACACAAGTTATGTGTGCTCCCCCTCAAGTTGTGCATCAAGTATTTGAATGACTTGCACTTTGCACATTCTAGCTTCCTTAGAACTAGAGGGGATCACAACATACCTTGGTCAAGGCATACTCTACCACTTTCATCACCCAAAGATGCCAATTTGAATATCAAATGAAACGCCACTTAACACCAATCGAAGGCTAAATGAAAGGTTGACTAAATACAACAATGCACGCCTCAGTGGCACCTAAGCCAATTGAATACTCACAGGAAGTCTAACATTTACGCAACTTGTACATGCTTCATATTTAACTATCATTGCATATACCAATTGAAGATCAACACAATCATGTATATAAAGCGAAATATCTAAGCATGTCATAATTAAGAAGGTTTCTTAGGTGCACAAAAGAAACAACATTTTAAAGGCATAAATTACCTAAGCCAAGATATTACCAATTGAAAGACAAGAACATAGCTATGATCACAATGAATGGAATTTCAAGAATATTTAATGAAATTGCATAGCTCCATTTTCCATACCTTTGCCTTTATGAGAGCATTTGTTGTTACCAATTCAGGGCTCCTTTTGCTCATGCACCTCATAGCTCAAAAGGGTACGACATGGATTTGAAATTCACATAGTACCAAACCAGGGTAATCATGTGAATATGGACTAAACAAAATATCATAATTGCACATAGCGTGACTTATAAAAAGTTATAGATTTATCCATATACACCAAGAGAGTTAATCGTTGTGGATATAACAAATGAAATAGCTACCAATGAATGATTCAAAAGATATATCCTATATAGCACCAGTCATGATTAAGCAAACATCATTATGATTCATTTAACACAGGCAATCATAAAGCATAACTACTCCAAAGACAGGTAGCTCAACAAGCCAACTTAAGAGCAATACTAAATTGCAATTATGTACTTAAAATACACGGGGTACCGTCCTTTGGAGAGCTAGTTGTAGATTCTCATCAAAGTCCTTTTACTTGATTCACCAATAATGATTAAGGACCTATACACCTTATTTTACTTGAGATGAACATGGGATTAGTGTCTCACAATAATTCAACCTTGGGACAATAAACACCAAAACAATTAATAGCTTAAGCATAGAGTTTTAGATAACCGTCTTAAGCTCTCCCATGGTCTCCAGTCCATCTCAAGGCACCTGCATGGTCTAGTTAGCACAGTTTGGTACCCATCTCGGGATGGGTACATAATGATCATGTAAATGTGCCTTTGGTACCCAAATTGCCTTTGTGCTAGTTCTAGGTGATCTCGTTATAGATCTAGCACAAGTGTATGATTTGGGTCTCCTATGCGAATAAGATTGACACAAATTCACTTGTTTAGGAATCTTACCTTTGTAACATACCTTGGATAGATGACCCTGCTCACCACACTTGTAGCAGAAACGTCGCTCAACTTGACGTGACGCTTGCTGTGTGTCATTTTCCTTGGTGAGGGTCACTTTGGAGGATGCACATCCTTGATTCTTCATGACCGGACATGAAGTGATCGTGTGGTCCTGATTGTTGCATCCAAAATAACTCCTTGTCCCTTCATTCTTGTCTTTGTACGGACAAGACGCGATGAGGTGGCCTAACTTCTTGCACTTGAAGCACCTCCTTTTTTCTTTTCCCTTTTTGTACTTGAATGACATGGAGAGATGATCAGTGCAAACAACATGATTAATTGAATTTTTACCTTTTTCCTTGTTCATGTTGATTTCTTTATTTATTGCTTTGGGAACATCCTTCTCATGGAGTTTGACCCTTGCTGCGGTTTCTCCTTCCTCAAGCTTCTTCACCACGTGTTCGTAGATATCTTGCAGAAATCGAGCAAGGCATCTTCTCCTTAATTGTCTTTGTTTCTTGTTCCCAAGCAATTTCCTTTTTGATCCTGCAACTTGTTTCTCAAACAAAGATTGGCCTTTCTTGGGGCGGTGGAGGTCAACACATGATAATATTTTGACCAATTGATTACTAGTACAAGAATGAGGTTCATATGAGTTTAAACTAGTAATTACTACCTCATGAGCAATATCGAGCGTGATATGATCATCAACTAGTTTACTATGAGAGTATGACAACGTATCATACTTTTCACTAAGAGCAAGCTTTTCTAAATTCATTGTTTCTACTTGACTTCTAAGCATAGAATTTTCAGTTTTAAGTTGAGCAACATTAGATAGAGCGTCATCATTATTACTTTGCTCAATTAACATTGAATCATACCGGACCAAGACATCATGAGAGCACCTTAGCTCCTCATGTTCTTTGGTCATCTTCTCCAGGCTGTTGTTTGTTTTGATGAGAGTCTCCTCTAGCCTGAGAAGCGTCTCGCCTTGTTCCTTGTTCCTTCTCAACAACTTAACCAAGAGAGCTTCGTCCGCTTTGTTGAGATGGTTGTAGAAACGGCGAATCTCCTCTTCTTCCACATCATCGGTCTCATTTTCCCTGTCATTAATGTTAGTGGAAGCAATATAGGAAAATGTACCTTGTGATGATGAAGATTCATCCTTGCTATCATCCTCATATTCCTCCTCATCATGGCCACCGTCATTTTTAGCAATAAAACATTTATCACTAGTGGAGAACAAACCTGTCGACAAGGTGGATTCATCGTTTGGGTGCCATCGTTCCTGTTCTTCTCCCTCTGAATGGTTAGTAACACAAGTAATATAGGGAGTAGGAGCATCACAGTTTGCCACAGAATATTTTTCTTTAATTCTATTCCATAAATCATGAGCATCAACAAATAGATCACTATCACTGCTCATGATGGCAAAATAAGCACTTCTAGAAAGAGAGTCAACTAAGATGTTGCAAGCATGGTGATTGAGAGATAAACATCTTAGTTCTTCATTAGAAGGATTTTTACTAAAATCAGAGGGAAAAATACTTCTACTAAAGATCTGTCTCAAATCAGGATCAATATTCATGAAAGCTTTGTAAATGGATACAGACCAAGATTTGTAATTAGAACCATCGCCTAAAAGAAGTTCTACAGTTACCTCTTGTGACGACATCGTTATCTCCGGACGGCTAAGCCCACACTGGAGAGGCCTAGCTCCGATACCAATTGAAAGTTCCCTTTGACCCGGGAACAGGATCTGGATGTCGCCTAGAGGGGGGGTGAATAGGCGAATAAAACTTATCACTTTAAAACTTAAAATCTTACTCTACTTGAAGACTTAGTACGCAGTGGAGTGAGAAGACTCTTCGAGTAGGTTGCAGCGAAGTAGAAGATCTTGTCTCAAAATGTCCTGCACTTCAAATAAAGCTTATACCACAGATAAGTATTGAAGTGCAGATATAAAGACAAGTAAGGCAGAGAGTCAGGATACAATACAGAACAGAGCACACAGACGCAAGGGTTTATCCCGAGGTTCGGCCAAGCCTGAAATGCTTGCCTAGTCCTCGTTGGAGTTAGCCACACCTGGGCTTGGAGTCTATTTCAACTCCTTCCTCCGTTTGCTTAGATCTGTCAGTATGACAGATAGAGCCTTTCACTATTGAGTGGAGTTACAACAGAACCGCGGCTGCTTACAGACTTCTTGGCAGCACCCCGGCAGAGTAACGATACGCTCAAGACCTTGCTCTAGCTCTTAGCAGCACTACTCCTCTCTCTAAGGCTTATAGTTGTGCCTTCTACACAAACTATAGAGTTACACACAAGAGGGAGAGTGAGAATTGATTCCAGTGGAGTCTACACTTGTTGGCTGCACTTGTGTATTGCTTGAGGCGCCTAGGGGTCCCTTTTATAGGCACAAGGGGCCTAGGAACCGTTGGAAGCAATCCAGGAAGGCAAATCTTGCCTTCTGTCGGGTGGCGCACCGGACAGTCCGGTGCACACCGGACAGTCCGGTGCACACCGGACACTATCCGGTGCCCGATTTCTTTCCTTCTATGGCGAAGCCGACCGTTGGCAGTCTTGGAGCCGTTGGCGCACCGGACATGTCCGGTGCACACCGGACAGTCCGGTGCCTCCATCTAGCCGTTGGCTCGGCCACGTGTCCCGCACAGATCGCGCGGCCGACCGTTGGCCCGACCGATCGTTGGCTCACCGGACAGTCCGGTGCACACCGGACAGTCCGGTGAATTATAGCCGTACGTCGCCAGTGAATTCCCGAGAGCGGACAGTTCGCCAGAGTTCATCCTGGCGCACCGGACACTGTCCGGTGCACCACCGGACAGTCCGGTGTGCCAGACTGAACTAAGTCTTGGCTGTACACAGCCAAGCCTTTCGCACCTCTTTCCTTTTCTTCTTCTTTCTGTTCCTATCACTTAGACAAGTATATTAGTCCACAAAACCGATGTACTAAGTCTAGAAACATACCTTCTCTTAATTATTACATCTATAACATTTCACATGCTTGAGCTTTGATGTTGGACTCATCAAGTCGGCTTGACTTGATCTAGATTGACATTTCTTGGCTCCAACATCCTGCAAAGGTCACATAGAACATCTCCAAACATAGGAACAACCCAAACTAAAGATTAAGGTGAACTTAGCTCTTTTGGGCTGCTTCCAGTTCTGGTTTTGACACTTGTTCTCCTTCTAGTGACCTTGATCTCCTTCTTAGAGCTTGATCTTGAGCCTTATGACTTACACCACATAACTGTAGCTGTTACCTCATTGGCTGTAAGTCACGTTCTTATGTAGTGATCCTTGATGTGTCGTAGCTATTCTCAACTCGATCACCCTTGACTTTGCAAGCCTTCTTCTTCACCCTTGGCTTTGGGTTCCTCAGCCTCCTTGACCTTCTCCCGTGCACTTGGTACCTCGAAGCTTTTCTTGCCTCCGTCCTTGGCTTGATCAGTTGTCTCCGAGCTACGCACCCGAGTCTCACTTATGCAATGTCCATTTTACTTGTGATGTCCATTATGTATCCATAATCCAGTTCTTGGACCATCACATTTGTTCACTTGTGTTGAACCCTGTAGGCTTTACCTTAAGCACCTGTTCAACACTTAGTACACTTGTTAGTCCTTTAATTGAGTTGTCATCCAAACATCAAAACTCACAAGAGAGCTTTCAGGTCGCTTCGGCTCTGTCAGCTGAGGGGCGCGTGTCAGGATAAAGGTGTCAGGTCACCTTTGCATTGAATGTTCCTGCGATTTGGTCGGGGTTGCTTCTTGGCGAAGACAGGGCCTTGGGCGAGCTGGGAACGCATTCGCCGCTGGAAGGGGGGCCTCAGGCGAGGCAGAGATCCTTCGGGGTTGGCTGCCCTTGTCCGAGGCTAGGCTCGGGCGAGGCGTGATCGAGTCCTTCGAATGGACTGATCCCTGACTTGATCGCACCCATCAGGCCTTTGCAGCTTTATGCTGATGGGGGGTTACCAGCTGAGAATTAGGAGCCTTGAGGGTACCCCTAATTATGGTCCCCGACAGTAGCCCCCGAGCCTCGAAGGGAGTGTTAGCACTCGCTTGGAGGCTTTCGTCGCACTTTTTTGCAAGGGGACCAGCCTTTCTCGGTTGCGTTTTTTGTTCCGGTGGGTGCGCGCGAGCGCACCCGCCGGGTGTAGCCCCCAAGGCCTCGGAGGAGTGGTTTGACTCCTCCGAGGTCTTAACGCCTCGCGCAATGCTTTGGCTGGTCTGGTCGTTCCCTCGTGCGAGCTGGCCGTAGCCCGGGTGTACGGTCGGGTCTCAAGTTCTCGGGCTGGTATGTTGACGCTATCAACAGTCTGGCCGGAGCCGGGTTTGCGAGAGCAGCCCCCGAGCCTCTGCACAGGGCGAGAGGGCGATCAGGGACAGACTCGACTTCTTTATATACGCCCCTGCGTCGCCTTTCCGCAAGGAGGAGGGGGGGAGAGCGCCATGTTGCCCTCGGTGGGCGCCGAACATGGTGTCTCTGGTGAGCTGCAAGCGGGTGATCCGAGCGGACGCCCGTGCCCCTTTCGTTAGGGGTCGGCTAGGGGCCCAAAGGCGCGCCCAAAAGTACCTGCGGTTGATCTGCCAGACCCGGTCCCCTGGTGACGGGGTCCGAGGGCTCGATGCCTCCCTCCGATGGGATTCTGTTACAAGATCGTTCCCGCTGGTCTCGGAAATGTCCTAGGGTACCTCGGGAGCGTAGCCCGAGCCTTGGTTATGTATCGAACGTACCCATGGTCATCCCTCGCTCTGTGTCTGAGGCGGCTGTGAACCCTTCGGGGGCCAGCCTTCGAACCCCTGATCAGTAGTGGGCGCGGAGCCCAAGTAGCCTGAGGCGGCCGTTGAACCCTTCCGAGGGGTCGGCCTTTGAACCTCTGACCAGTAGGGAGGCTCGGAGCCTGGTTCCTTCACAGGGAAGGATCCTTTCCGGGGTATCCCCCTTCCCCGGTCCCTGCTGCAAGAGAGAGAAAGAGGAAAAAAGGAAAAGGATACGAAATCGAATGACGTGGTGTACCTTTTTTGACACGGTTATTGTGGCGAAGGCGAAGCGTCGCTCGCTTCTCCTGCCAAAGGCGCCGCCTGTCCCGCCGCGGAGTTAATGCGATGGGGCGAGTGGTTCGCGGGGCAGCCGTTGCGCGTGCGCGAGCCGTTCGAGGAACGGAACACGGGCGTGTTGTCTTCATGCCGTGAGAGAGGGTTCTCTCGCTGCCCCCGGATGGGACGTAAGCTTGGCTGACGATGTGACCGCTGCTTCTGCCTGCCTGCCACCGCCATCACTGCCGGCCCAATTTTGACCGCATTTGACCGTCGCGCTTGGCTGGCATTGCAGGGTCGTGCAGTGGGTCGCCTCGAGTCGCGGTATTGGTTCCGCAGTCGAGGAGGCGTGGTAGTGGCGTGAGTGGCGGTGCAGTTACTCACACGTAGCAACCGGCGCACCAGTTGCATGACGCGTGGGCCTGGTCCTCCAAGCTGGGCGCGTTGGAAGTCGGAGAGGTGCGCCCACTTGGCGCGGTTGCATGCCGTCTGCATGGCTGCCCGCCCTTTCGCCCGCTGGTCTGGGCAAAAGTGGAGAGCCACTTGTAACTGCTGGGTGGTTGTACGCACCACGCGCGGCGGTTTGGCTTCTTCTGCCCTAGGCCGATTTGTATGACGTGTGGGACCCAGCCCCCGCGCCGTGGGGAAGGACCTTGGAGCGTGTTGGAGAAGACTCAACCCACGACGGCTGGGGACGCAAGTAGGGGGAGTCGCCTTTAAAAGGAGGGTGACCCTCTTGGAAGGCGACCATGTCTTCGCGCTCCCTTATGCATCGTGTCTTTCCACCTTCCAAGCCCCCGGATGGGGGACATCCGCCGTCTTTCTGCTTCGTCGTTGGAGGAACGCAACTCTGCGGGAGTTGGTACCTTTCAGCCGTCGTTCAATTTCAAGGATTTTCATCATGCAGCCCGGCTGCACCCCCTCGCCGGCGGTCACCCAAGACGGTGATTACCAGCCTCTGGGTGGGGAGGAGCAAGCCGGGCTGCGATCTTGGCTCCGCCCTCAGCAACAAGGATGTTCATCATCCTTGCAGGGGCGGAGAGCGAGGCGAGCCGGGGCTCTACCTCCTGCGCGGGTTGGCTGGCCACCTCCTCTTCCAGCTTCTGGTGGTGGAAACCATCCTCCAGCTCTGCGGAGGAGGCGTCCTCCAGCCATGCCGGGGAAGGCGAAGTGTTGCTGTCTAGCTAGGATGCAACATTCCGTCCTTCTCCTCGCTTTCGCGGCGAGGACGAGAGTGAGGACCTGCCGGTGCGCCTTACAGGCCGTCGGCGTTGGTGGAGAGGCGGACGCCGCCGTCCGTGCTGATGTGGTGGCAGCCGGAGGAAGCTCCCCCTCCATTGAGGCTGTCGGCGCCACCCACGGGCCGACCCCCGGCTCTTTGGCTTTGATGTCTGTTTCGCGTCCCTTGAGTGGGGACGCGAACGAAAGCCTTCCGGTGGCCACGCCCGTACTGGGATCATGGCTGCTGCTGTGGGGTCGGAACCAGAGTTCCGTTTGTAATGGCACCTTGAGTGCCGGTGTTTTTGTTCATTGTGGCTGTCAAGGGCTGAACATGTACGTAATTTCGGCACGGAGCCGTGCTTTTTCCTCATTTTCGAGCACTAAGACTCGCCTGTTGGTTGTCTGAACCGCTTCACCAAGCGCGAGTCGCCTCGTGTAAAGGTGACGAGTGAGGTATCCGTATCCCGGAGGCGTAGGAGTCCTTCGGCTCGGCCAGCCTTGTTGTCCGAGGCTTCCCTTGCTTAGTTAGAGGAAAGCCCTCGGCCGCTCTTCGATGAGCCGAGGCCAGGGGTAGCGGTGCCAACGCAAACAGAGGCGGAGTTCGCTCGAAAAGAAGACCAGGTCGGCCGGAGCCTGGCCGGGTCGTCCGTTAGCGGGACCAACACCGGAATCGACCTGCCGAGGCCTCGGGCCGGGCTGATGTCCTTGGGGGACAGCTAGCCGAGGCCTCGGGGTGACCGGCCGAGCCGCCTGCTCGGGCCGGATTCTTGGAGAAGACCCTGGCGGCGATGGCCCGGGCTTGGTGATGACGTTGTCCTTCAGAGCGGAGACCCTTGGACCGCGTCGCCGTCCGAGGCTAGGTCAGACCTCGCCAAAGGTGTTGTCGATGCCGAGGGTGCTGCCGCTCCCTTTAGCCGCCAAGATCCGAGCCTGCAGGATCGGATTATCTTGTAGCGCGTGTTTTCCGCGGCCGCCGAGGCCGAAACACACCCTCTCCGTATTGTAAAGTCGTGTCTCCTTTCCTCTTGTTTCGAGTATCTGGACTTTTTTGTTGGCAACAGAACTGTTTGTGCGAGCGAAAGTTGCTTCTCACGGAAGGTGATGAGTGAGATATCCGTATCCCGGAGGCGTAGGAGTCCCTCGGCTCAGTCGGCCTTGCCGCTTACGCGCACTCTTACCCGTCCATGGGGTTCTGTCACCGACGCAGTCGAGAAGGCTCGAAGAATCGCTCCGGCGGAAGAGCTTCCGAACATGAAGACTTGTTCGGTCCGCGGAATCACTTATCCGAACGTGAGTTACTTATGGCAGAAGGTGATGAGTGAGGTATCCGTATCCCGGAGGCGTAGGAGTCCCTCGGCTCGGTCATCCTTGGCTGCTTACATGTACTCCGTCGTTTTCAGGATCCACTTTCGAAGTAGTCGAAAAGCACGAAAGACATTCCGGCGAAAAAGATCTTTTTTTGAGAAAAATTTCGACGCAGAGGGGGTTCCCCCCTTTTAGCCCCCGAGGGAGGGTCGGGCTTTGTCGAGGCAAGGCTGACCCTTCCTTGATGACTAAACTTTGCGTGGGAGCGAGGTATATGAACAACTTGAAAACATCTTAAGGGTAGAAGCGACGTAGCTGTTGGATGTTCCAAGCGTTGCTGTAGACCTCGCCTTGACTGTTGGCCAGCTTGTAGGTTCCGGGCTTTAGAACTTTGGCGATGACGAACGGCCCCTCCCAGGGGGGCGTGAGCTTGTGTCGACTTCGGGCGTCTTGTCGCAGCCGAAGCACCAGGTCGCCCACCTGGAGGTCTCGAGACCGGACCCCTCGGGCGTGGTAGCGTCGCATGGACTGCTGGTACCGCGCCGAGTGTAGTAAGGCCTTGTCCCGAGCCTCTTCCAGCTGGTCCAGTGAGTCTTCTCGACTAGCTTGGTTGCTTTGGTCGTCATAGGCCCTCGTCCTCGGGGAATCGTATTCCAGGTCTGTGGGCAAGACGGCCTCAGCCCCATAGACTAGAAAGAACGGCGTGAAGCCCGTGGCTCGGCTCGGTGTCGTTCTCAGGCTCCAGACCACCGAGGGGAGTTCCTTCATCCATCGCTTGCCGAACTTGTTGAGGTCGTTGTAGATCCGAGGCTTGAGCCCTTGCAGAATCATGCCATTGGCACGCTCCACTTGCCCATTCGTCATGGGATGAGCTACGGCGGCCCAGTCTACCCGGATGTGGTGATCCTCGCAGAAGTCCAGGAACTTTCTGCCGGTGAACTGGGTGCCGTTATCGGTGATGATGGAGTTCGGGACCCCGAAACGATGGATGATGTTGGTGAAGAACGCCACCGCCTGCTCGGACCTGATGCTGTTCAGGGGTCGGACCTCGATCCACTTGGAAAATTTGTCGATGGCGACCAACAGGTGCGTGTAGCCCCCGGGTGCCTTCTGCAAGGGGCCGACGAGGTCCAAACCCCACATAGCAAAAGGCCATGTGATGGGTATCGTTTGCAGAGCCTGAGCGGGCAGGTGGGTCTGCCTTGCGTAGAACTGACACCCTTCGCAGGCGCGGACAATTCTAGTGGCGTCGGCTACCGCCGTTGGCCAGTAGAAACCTTGTCGGAAAGCATTTCCGACAAGGGCTCGAGGTGCTGCGTGGTGGCCGCAAGCACCCGAGTGTATTTCTTGGAGGAGTTCCTGACCTTCGGTGGTGGAGATGCATCGCTGGAGGATGCCTGAAGGGCTGCGGTGGTAGAGCTCCTTCCCTTCTCCCAGCAAGACGAACGACTTGGCGCGCCGCGCCAACCGCCGAGCTTCGGCTCGGTCAAGGGGTAGCTCTCCTTGGTGGAGATATTGCAGGTACGGGGTCTGCCAGCTTTGATTAGGCGTGACCCCGCTTCGCTCCTCCTCGACGCGCAGCGTCTCGCCCTCGGGGGCCGAGGGTACCTCGGGCCGAACCGAGGGTGCCTCGGGCGGAGCCGAAGTTGCCTCGGACTGAGCCGAGGGTGCCTCGGAAGGTGCCGAGGGTACCTCGGGCTGGGCCGAGGGTGCCTCGGGCTCGGGCGCGTCGTCGATCTTGACGGAGGGTTGATGCAGATCTCGAGAGAAGACGTCCGGGGGAACCGTCGTTCGCCCCGAGGCTATTTTTGCCAGCTCGTCCGCAGTCTCGTTGTAGCGCCGAGCGATGTGGTTGAGCTCAAGCCCGTAGAACTTGTCTTCCAGGCGCCGAACCTCATCGCAGTAGGCCTCCATCTTTGGGTCGTGGCAGTGGGAGTTCTTCATGACTTGGTCGATGACGAGCTGCGAGTCACCGCGAGCGTCGAGGCGTCGGACCCCTAGCTCGACGGCAATCCGCAACCCGTTGACCAGGGCTTCGTACTCAGCTACATTGTTGGACGCCGGGAAGTGGAGGCGTAACACGTAGCGTAGGTGCTTCCCGAGGGGCGAGATGAAGAGTAGGCCCGCGCCGGCTCCTGTCTTCATCAGCGACCCATCGAAAAACATGGTCCAGAGCTCCGGTTGGATCGGGGCTGTTGGTAGCTGGGTGTCGACCCATTCAGCCATGAAGTCCGCCAAGACCTGGGATTTAATGGCCTTCCGAGGGGCGAACGAGATTGTTTCGCCCATGATTTCCACCGCCCACTTTGCAATCCTACCCGAAGCCTCTCGGCATTGGATGATCTCCCCCAGGGGGAAGGATGACACCACAGTCACCGGATGAGACTCGAAGTAGTGTCGCAACTTCCGTCGTGTCAGGATCACCGCATACAGCAGCTTCTGAACTTGTGGGTAGCGGATTTTGGTTTCGGACAGTACCTCGCTGACGAAGTAGACTGGCCTCTGAACGGGCAATGCATGCCCCTCTTCTTGTCTCTCGACCACAATCGCGGCGCTAACCACCTGAGTGGTCGCGGCGACGTAGACCAAGAGGGCTTCTCCGGCAGCTGGGGGCACCAAGATAGGTGCCTTCGTGAGGAGCGCCTTCAGGTTCCCGAGGGCTTCCTCGGCCTTAGGGGTCCAAGTGAAGCGCTCGGCCTTCTTTAAGAGGCGGTACAGGGGTAGACCTCTTTCGCCGAGGCGTGAGATGAAGCGGCTCAGAGCCGCGAGACATCCCGTGACCCTCTGTACGCCTTTCAAGTCCTGGATGAGCCCCATGCTGGTGATGGCTGCGATCTTCTCCGGGATGGCTTCGATACCTCGCTCGGAGACGATGAACCCCAAGAGCATGCCTTGGGGCACCCCGAAGACACACTTTTCGGGATTGAGCTTGACACCTTTCGCCTTGAGACACCGGAATGTCACTTCAAGGTAGGAAAGGAGGTCGGAGGCTTTCCTCGTCTTGACTACTGTCGGGGACCATAATTAGGGGTACCCTCAAGACTCCTAAATTCTCAGCTGGTAACCCCCATCAGCATAAAGCTGCAAAGGCCTGATGGGTGCGATTAAGTCAGGGATCAGTCCATTCGAGCGACTCGATCGTGCCTCGCCCGAGCCTAGCCTCGGACAAGGGCAGCCGACCCCGGAGGATTTCCGTCTCGCCCGAGGCCCCCCTCCAACGGCGGACACATCTCTGGCTCGCCCGAGGCCCTGCCTTCTGAAAGGGAAATGTGCCCTTGGGCCATTTCTAAGTATTTTGGTGATTGAGTGCCAACACATGTGCTTAATTGTGAATTTATGTACATGGATGAACAAGGTGCAAATCATGAAGTAAAGGTATGTTTCTAAGCCTTAGTACATTGGTTTTGTGGACTAACATATTTGTCTAAATGTTAGAAACAGAAAGAAGAAAAAGAGAAAAGGGGAGAGAATGACTTGGCTGTGTGCAGCCAAGTCCCAGCTCGGTCTGGAGCACCGGACTGTCCGGTGTGCACCGAACAGTGTCCGGTGCGCCAGACTGACTTGACTCGAACTGGCCGCTCTCGGGATTTTGGCCGGCGGCGTACGGCTAAAATTCACCGGACTGTCCGGTGTGCACCGGACTGTCCGGTGAGCCAACGGTCGGCCAGGGCCAACGGTCGGCCGCGCAATCCGCGCGGGACACGTGGCCGAGCCAACGGTCGGAAGACGGCACCGGACTGTCCGGTGTGCACCGGACTGTCCGGTGCGCCAACGGCTCGCAGATCTACGGCAGCCTTCCAACGGTCGGAAGCGCCAGAAAAGGAAACAAATCGGGCACCGGACACTGTCCGGTGTGCACCGGACTGTCCGGTGCCCCCGACGACAGAAGGCAAGGATGGCCTTCCGGATTTGCTCTCAACGGCTCCTAGCTGCCTTGGGGCTATAAAAGGAGCCCCTAGGCGCATGGAGGAGACACAACAAGCAACTCTTGAGCATTCTTGATCATCCACACAAGTTCTTTGCGCATTCGTTTGTGATTCTAAGTGATTCGAGCTCTGTTCTAGTGTGAACTCTGAGATAGTCATTCGAGCTCGAGTCTTGGCCGTGTGTGTGCGCTTTTGTTGTGGATTTGTGTGTGTTGCTTCCCTCCCTTACTCTGTGCTTTCTTTGTGATCATATATTTGTAAGGGCAAGAGACTCCAATTTGTGGAGATTCCTTGCAAACGGGATAGTGAAAGGAAAAGCAAAACACCGTGGTATTCAAGTGGGTCTTTGGACCGCTTGAGAGGGGTTGATTGCAACCCTCGTCCGTTGGGACGCCACAACGTGGAAGTAGGCAAGCATTGGCTTGGCCGAACCACGGGATAAACCACCGTGTCACCTCTGTCTTGATTCTTGTGGTATTGTGTTTTGTTGAGACTTCACCTTAGCCACTTGGCATAAATCGTGCTAACGCTTAACAAGTTTTTGTGGCTTAAGTTTGAAGTTTTTACAGGATCACCTATTCACCCCCCCCCCTCTAGGTGCTCTCAATTGGTATCAGAGCCGTTCTATTCACAAAGGGACTAACCGCCCGAATAGATGGATCCTAAGGGGAAGGGTATAGTGATCAACGACAAAGAAAAGGAGACCTTCGTCAACGAGCCGAAGGACGACAAGCCTACCGACTCCGGCTCGGGCCATAGACGAAAGGAAGGGAAGAAGAAGAAGACGAGGCGTATCAAGGAGATCATCTACTACGACGATAGTGATGAATCCACTTCTTCCCAAAAGGACGAGGACCACAACGACTACGAGAGGAGAAAACCGGTCAATTCGAACTTCTCTTTTGATTACTCTCGTATTCCGCAAAGTTCACATTCTCAATTGCTCTCCATTCCACTCGGCAAGCCCCCACACTTTGATGGAGAGGACTACGGATTTTGGAGCCACAAAATGCGTAGTCACCTATTCTCTCTCCATCCTAGTATATGGGAGATTGTAGAGAGTGGAATGCACTTTGATAGTTCGGATAGTCCCACGTTTATTAATGAACAAATTCATAAGAATGCACAAGCTACTACTGTTCTTCTAGCTTCCTTGTGCAGGGATGAATATCATAAAGTGAGCGGCTTGGATAACGCCAAGCAAATCTGGGACACCCTCAAGATTTCTCATGAGGGGAACGACGTCACCTTGCTCACCAAGATGGAGTTGGTGGAGGGAGAGCTTGGACGTTTCGCCATGATAAGGGGCGAGGAGCCGACGCAAACATACAACCGGCTCAAGACCCTCATCAACAAGATAAGGAGCTACGGGAGCACGCGATGGACGGACCACGACGTCGTCCGCCTAATGCTCAGGTCCTTTACCGTACTTGATCCTCATCTCGTGAACAATATTCGTGAGAATCCCAGGTACACGATGATGACGCCCGAGGAAGTACTTGGAAAATTCGTGAGCGGGAGGATGATGATCAAGGAGGCGAGATACGTCGACGACGCGTTGAACGGACCACTCCACGAGCCTCAACCCCTTGCTCTCAAGGCAACACGAAGCAAGGAGGCGCTACCTAGCAAGGTGGCACAGATTGAGGCGGCTGGCCTTAATGATGAAGAGATGGCTCTCATCATTAAAAGATTCAAGACGGTGCTTAAAGGTCACAAGGGACAACCAAGCAAGACCAAAGCCAAGGGGAAGCGCTCATGCTTCAAATGCGGTAAGCTTGGTCATTTCATTGCTAACTGTCCCGATAATGAAAGTGACCAGGAAAAGGGGAACAAAAGAGAGAAGAAGAAGCAATACAAGAAGGCAAAGGGCGAGGCGCATCTAGGAAAGGAGTGGGACTCGGATTGCTCCTCCTCCGACTCCGACAACGAAGGACTCGTCGCCACTGCCTTCAACAAATCGGCTCTCTTCCCCAACGAGCGTCTCACTTGTCTTATGGCAAGAGAGAAGAAGGTAAGTACTAAAGACTCCACTTATGCTTCTTCTAGTGATAGTGAGTCTAGTGATGATGACATAGATTATTCTTGCTTGTTCAAGGGCTTAGATAGATCCAAGATAGATAAAATCAATGAATTGATTGATGCATTGAATGAAAAGGATAGGCTTTTAGAAAAGCAAGAAGATTTATTGTATGATGAACATGATAAATTTGTAGAGGCACAAAAATCATATGCTTTAGAAGTGAAAAGAAATGAAATGCTTTCTAGTGAAATATCTTCCTGTCATGAAACCATTTCTACCTTAAGAAGTGTTAATATTGATTTAAGTGCTAAACTAGAAATAGCTAGTAAATCAAATTCTTGTGTTGAACATGTTGAAATTTGTACTAGGTGTAAGGATTTTGATGTTAATGCTTGTAGTGAACACCTAGTTCTAATTTCCAAATTAAATGATGAAGTGGCTAGTCTAAATGCCCAACTTAAGACTAGCAAGAATGAAGTTGATAAAATAAAATTTGCAAGGGATGCCTACACGGTTGGTAGACACCCCTCAATTAAGGATGGGCTTGGCTTCAAGAGGGAAGCCAAGAACTTAACAAGCCATAAGGCTCCCGTCTTCGTCAAGGAGAAAGGGAAGGCCCCTATGGCTAATAGTGCTAAAAAGAACCATGCTTTCTTATACCATGATAGGAGACATGCTTATAATCATTTTGATTCACATGTTTATGATTCCCATGCCATGATTGCTTCTAGTTCGTCTTATAAGCATGATAGAGATATGTGTAGGAAAAATGTTGTACATATGCCTAGGAGAGATATTGCTCATGTACCTAGAAAGAATGTTATTCATGCTCCTAGGAAAGTAGTGAATGAACCTTCTACCATTTATTATGCTTGTAATGCTCCCTTTGCTATTTGTAGAAAGGGTAAGAAGGTAGTTGCTAAGAAATTAGGGGCTAGATGCAAGGGAGATAAATCTTGCATTTGGGTCCCTAAAGATATTTGTGCTAACCTTGCAGGACCCAACATGAGTTGGGTACCTAAGACCCAAGCCTAAATTTGCCTTGCAGGTTTATGCATCCGGGGGTTCAAGCTGGATTATCGACAGCGGATGCACAAACCATATGACGGGGGAGAAGAAGATGTTCACCTCCTACGTCAAGAATAAGGATTCCCAAGATTCAATTATATTCGGTGATGGGAATCAAGGCAAGGTAAAAGGGTTAGGTAAAATTGCAATTTCTAATGAGCATTCTATATCAAATGTATTCCTAGTGGAAAGTCTTGGATATAATTTGCTATCTGTTAGTCAATTATGTCAAATGGGATATAATTGTTTATTTACAAATGTAGATGTGTCTGTCTTTAGAAGATGTGATGGTTCACTAGCTTTTAAGGGTGTACTAGACGGCAAGCTTTACTTAGTTGATTTTGCAAAAGAAGAGGCCGGTCTAGATGCATGCTTAATAGCTAAGACTTGCATGGGCTGGCTGTGGCATCGCCGCTTAGCACATGTGGGGATGAAGAATCTCCACAAGCTTCTAAAGGGAGAACACGTGATAGGTCTAACAAATGTTTATTTCGAAAAAGATAGACCTTGTGCAGCTTGTCAAGCAGGTAAACAAGTGGGAGGAGCACATCACAGCAAGAATGTGATGACCACGTCAAGACCTCTGGAGTTGCTGCATATGGACCTCTTCGGACCCGTCGCCTATCTAAGTATAGGAGGAAGTAAGTATGGTTTAGTTATTGTTGATGACTTTTCCCGCTTCACTTGGGTGTTCTTTTTGCAGGATAAGTCTGAAACCCAAGGGACCATCAAGCGCTTCCTTAGGAGAGCTCAAAATGAGTTTGAGCTCAAGGTGAAGAAGATTAGGAGCGACAACGGGTCCGAGTTCAAGAACCTTCAAGTGGAGGAGTTTCTTGAGGAGGAAGGGATCAAGCACGAGTTCTCCGCTCCCTACACACCACAGCAAAATGGTGTGGTAGAGAGGAAGAACAGGACGCTAATCGATATGGCGAGGACGATGCTTGGAGAGTTCAAGACCCCCGAGTGCTTTTGGTCGGAAGCCGTGAACACGGCTTGCCACGCCATCAACAGGGTCTATCTTCACCGCCTCCTCAAGAAGACGTCATATGAGCTACTAACCGGTAACAAACCCAATGTATCGTACTTTCGTGTATTTGGGAGCAAATGCTACATTCTAGTGAAGAAAGGTAGAAATTCTAAGTTTGCTCCCAAAGCTGTAGAAGGGTTTTTATTAGGTTATGATTCAAATACAAAGGCGTATAGAGTCTTCAACAAATCATCGGGTTTGGTTGAAGTCTCTAGCGACGTTGTATTTGATGAGACTAATGGCTCTCCAAGAGAGCAAGTTGTTGATTGTGATGATGTAGATGAAGAAGATGTTCCGACGGCTGCTATACGAACCATGGCGATTGGAGACGTTCGGCCACAGGAACAAGATGAACGAGATCAACCTTCTTCCTCATCGACGGTGCAACCCCCAACTCAAGACGATGAACAGGTTCATCAAAAGGAGGCGTGTGATCAAGGGGGAGCACAAGACGATCATGTGATGGAGAAAGAAGCGCAACCGGCACCTCCAACCCAAGTTCGAGCGATGATTCAAAGGGATCATCCCGTCGACCAAATTCTGGGTGACATTAGCAAGGGAGTAACTACTCGGTCTCGATTAGTTAATTTTTGTGAACATTACTCCTTTGTCTCCTCTATTGAGCCTTTCAGGGTAGAGGAGGCCTTGCTAGATCCGGATTGGGTGTTGGCCATGCAGGAGGAACTCAACAACTTCAAGCGCAATGAAGTTTGGACGCTGGTGCCTCGTCCCAAGCAAAATGTTGTGGGAACCAAGTGGGTGTTCCGCAACAAACAGGACGAGCACGGAGTTGTGACAAGGAACAAGGCTCGACTTGTGGCAAAAGGTTATGCCCAAGTCGCAGGTTTGGACTTTGAGGAGACTTTTGCTCCTGTGGCTAGGCTAGAATCCATTCGCATCTTGCTAGCATATGCCGCTCACCATTCTTTCAGGTTGTACCAAATGGATGTGAAGAGCGCGTTCCTCAACGGGCCAATAAAGGAGGAAGTGTACGTGGAGCAACCCCCTGGCTTCGAGGATGAGCGGTACCCCGACCACGTGTGTAAGCTCTCTAAGGCGCTCTATGGACTTAAACAAGCCCCAAGAGCATGGTATGAATGCCTTAGAGATTTCTTACTTGCTAATGCTTTCAAGGTTGGGAAAGCCGATCCAACTCTTTTCACTAAGACTTGTAATGGTGATTTGTTTGTGTGCCAAATTTATGTCGATGACATAATATTTGGTTCTACTAATCAAAAGTCTTGTGAAGAGTTTAGCAGGGTGATGACGCAGAAATTCGAGATGTCGATGATGGGCGAGTTGAACTACTTCCTTGGGTTCCAAGTGAAGCAACTCAAGGACGGCACCTTCATCTCCCAAACGAAGTACACGCAAGATCTGCTGAAGCGGTTTGGGATGAAGGACGCCAAGCCCGCAAAGACTCCGATGGGAACCGACGGACACACCGACCTCAACAAAGGAGGTAAGTCCGTTGATCAAAAAGCATACCGGTCAATGATAGGATCTCTACTTTATTTATGTGCTAGTAGACCGGATATTATGCTTAGCGTATGCATGTGTGCTAGATTTCAATCCGATCCTAAGGAGTGTCACTTGGTGGCGGTGAAGCGAATTCTTAGATATTTAGTCGCTACGCCTTGCTTCGGGATCTGGTATCCAAAGGGGTCTAACTTTGACTTGATTGGGTACTCAGATTCCGACTATGCTGGATGTAAGGTCGATAGGAAGAGTACATCGGGGACGTGCCAATTCTTAGGAAGGTCCCTGGTGTCATGGAACTCTAAGAAACAAACATCCGTTGCCCTATCCACCGCTGAAGCCGAGTACGTTGCCGCAGGTCAGTGTTGCGCGCAACTACTTTGGATGAGGCAAACCCTCAGGGACTTTGGCTACAATCTGAGCAAAGTCCCACTCCTATGTGATAATGAGAGTGCTATCCGAATAGCGGAAAATCCTGTTGAGCACAGCCGCACAAAGCACATCGACATCCGGCATCACTTTTTGAGAGACCACCAGCAAAAGGGAGATATCGAAGTGTTTTATGTTAGCACCGAGAACCAGCTAGCCGATATCTTTACCAAGCCTTTAGATGAGAAGACCTTTTGCAGGCTGCGTAGTGAGCTAAATGTCTTAGATTCGCGGAACTTGGATTGAAATATAGCATACATGTATTCATGCCTTTGATCATGTTCATTCTGCATTTTGTTGCTTATTATGGTGCTCAAGTTGTACAAACACTCCCTGGACCTCACAAGTCCGTTGCAATGTGATGCACATGTTTAGGGGGAGATGTGTTACAACTTGACCCTTTGAGACTAACCATATGTTTGAGTTTGCTTGTGTTAGTCACAAAGGAGAATTGAAAGGGAAAAGGTGGACTTGGACCATGAAAGACTTCCACTGCACTCCGATGAGGGGTAACTTATTCCAAGTCCATCTCATGAACTCTTATTGCCATTTGCTCTTAATTGAAGATTTTGGTGAGGCAATGGGGTTAAAGGGCCACAATTGATCCCGTTTTGGTGCTTGATGCCAAAGGGGGAGAAAATAAAGGCCAAAGCAATAAATGGATCAGCTACCACTTGAGAGATTTTGAAAATAGTAGAATAGAGTTTTTGATTTGTCAAAATTCTTAAGTTGTCTCTCTTGTCAAAAGTTGGCTTCTTGTGGGGAGAAGTATTGATTATGGGAAAAAGGGGGAGTTTTTGAAATCCTTGATCAATCTCTTTTTTGAATGACTCTCTTTATGCTTAAACATGTGTGTTTAACTTAGAGATAGAGATTTGTGTTTGATTTGCAAAAACAAACCAAGTGGTGGCAAAGGATGATCCATATATGCCAAAATTGATTCAAAATAAATTTAAGTGTTATTTGAATTGAGTTTGCACTTGTTCTAGTGGCTTTATGTTGTGTTGGCATAAATCACCAAAAAGGGGGAGATTGAAAGGGAAATGTGCCCTTGGGCCATTTCTAAGTATTTTGGTGATTGAGTGCCAACACATGTGCTTAATTGTGAATTTATGTACATGGATGAACAAGGTGCAAATCATGAAGTAAAGGTATGTTTCTAAGCCTTAGTACATTGGTTTTGTGGACTAACATATTTGTCTAAATGTTAGAAACAGAAAGAAGAAAAAGAGAAAAGGGGAGAGAATGACTTGGCTGTGTGCAGCCAAGTCCCAGCTCGGTCTGGAGCACCGGACTGTCCGGTGTGCACCGAACAGTGTCCGGTGCGCCAGACTGACTTGACTCGAACTGGCCGCTCTCGGGATTTTGGCCGGCGGCGTACGGCTAAAATTCACCGGACTGTCCGGTGTGCACCGGACTGTCCGGTGAGCCAACGGTCGGCCAGGGCCAACGGTCGGCCGCGCAATCCGCGCGGGACACGTGGCCGAGCCAACGGTCGGAAGACAGCACCGGACTGTCCGGTGTGCACCGGACTGTCCGGTGCGCCAACGGCTCGCAGATCTACGGCAGTCTTCCAACGGTCGGAAGCGCCAGAAAAGGAAACAAATCGGGCACCGGACACTGTCCGGTGTGCACCGGACTGTCCGGTGCCCCCGACGACAGAAGGCAAGGATGGCCTTCCGGATTTGCTCTCAACGGCTCCTAGCTGCCTTGGGGCTATAAAAGGAGCCCCTAGGCGCATGGAGGAGACACAACAAGCAACTCTTGAGCATTCTTGATCATCCACACAAGTTCTTTGCGCATTCGTTTGTGATTCTAAGTGATTCGAGCTCTGTTCTAGTGTGAACTCTGAGATAGTCATTCGAGCTCGAGTCTTGGCCGTGTGTGTGCGCTTTTGTTGTGGATTTGTGTGTGTTGCTTCCCTCCCTTACTCTGTGCTTTCTTTGTGATCATATATTTGTAAGGGCAAGAGACTCCAATTTGTGGAGATTCCTTGCAAACGGGATAGTGAAAGGAAAAGCAAAACACCGTGGTATTCAAGTGGGTCTTTGGACCGCTTGAGAGGGGTTGATTGCAACCCTCGTCCGTTGGGACGCCACAACGTGGAAGTAGGCAAGCATTGGCTTGGCCGAACCACGGGATAAACCACCGTGTCACCTCTGTCTTGATTCTTGTGGTATTGTGTTTTGTTGAGACTTCACCTTAGCCACTTGGCATAAATCGTGCTAACGCTTAACAAGTTTTTGTGGCTTAAGTTTGAAGTTTTTACAGGATCACCTATTCACCCCCCCCCCCCCTCTAGGTGCTCTCACCTTCGCTAAGAAGCAACCCTGACCAAATCGCCGCACCGACCGACCAAGTCGCAGGAGCATTTAACGCAAAGGTGACCTGACACATTTATCCTGACACGCGCCCCCCGGTAGAGCCGAAGTGACCGCCGTCACTTCACCGCTCCACTGACCGGCCTGACAGAAGGACAGCGCCGCCTGCGCCACTCCGACTGCAGTGCCACTTGATAGAGTGAGACTGACAGGCAGTCAGGCCCTGCCAAAGGCACCATAGGAAGCTTCGCCCGACCCAGGGCTCGGACTCGGGCTAAGTCCCGGAAGACGGCGAACTCCGCTCCGCCCGACCCAGGGCTTGGACTCGGGCTAAGTCTCGGAAGACGGCGAACTCCGCTCCGCCCGACCCAGGGCTCGGACTCGGGCTAAGTCCCGGAAGACGGCGAACTCCGCTCCGCCCGACCCAGGGCTCGGACTCGGGCTAAGTCCCGGAAGACGGCGAACTCCGCTCCGCCCGACCCAGGGCTCGGACTCGGGCTAAGTCCTGGAAGACGACGAACTCCGCTTCGCCCGACCCCAGGGCTCGGACTCGGGCTCAGCCCCAGAAGACGACGAACTCCGCTTCGCCCGACCCCAGGGCTCGGACTCCGCCCTGGCCTCTGCCGAACGACCTCCGCCTTGCCCGACCCAGGGGCTCGGACTCGGCCTCGGCCATGGAAGACAGACTCGACCTCGGCTTCGGAGGAGCCTCCACGTCGCCCAACCTAGGGCGCAGGCCAGCCACGTCAACAGGAAGCGCCATCATCACCCTACCCCGAGCTGACTCGGGCCGCAGAGAACAAGACCGGTGTCCCATCTGGCTAGCTCCGCCAGATAGGCAATGATGGCGCCCCGCATGCTCTGTGACGACGGCGGCTCTCAGCTCTCTTACGGAAGCAGGAGGACGTCAGCAAGGACTCAACCGCTCCGACAGCTGTCCCTTCCCCAGGCTCCGTCGCTCCTCCGACGGCCACGACTTCACACCAGCTGGGTGCCAAAATCTCTCCGGTTGCCACATCGGCATGTACTTAGGGCGCTAGCTCTCCCCCGCTAGATACGTAGCACTCTGCTACACCCCCATTGTACACCTGGATCCTCTCCTTACACCTATAAAAGGAAGGACTAGGGCCCTCTTAGAGAAGGTTGGCCGCGCGGGGACGAGGACGGGACAGGCGCTCTCTTGGGGCCGCTCGCTTCCCTCTCCCGCGTGGACGCTTGTAACCCCCTACTGCAAGCGCACCCGACCTGGGCGCGGGACGAACACGAAGGCCACGGGATTCCCACCTCTCTCGCACCGGTCTCCGGCTGCCTCGCTCCTTTCCCCCCTTCGCGCTTGCCCACGCGCTCGACCCATTTGGGCTGGGGCACGCGACGACACTCACTCGTCGGCCCGAGGGACCCCCCGGTCTCGAAACGCCGACAGTTGGCGCGCCAGGTAGGGGCCTGCTGCATGTTGACGAACAGCTTCCCGTCAAGCTCCAGATGGGCAGTCTCCAGCAACCTCTCCGACCCGGGACGGTGCTCCGTTTCGGGAGTCTTGGGTTCATGTCCTTCGACGGCAGCTACGACATGATACTCCTTCCACCGTCGCGCGACAACGACAATGGCGGCCGATAGCCCGCCCGCCGGCGGCGGAATCGACGACGTCTTCCCCGCGTGGTGGAAGAACAACATACGAGCTCGCCCCGTCCTCTCCCCCGCCAACGGAGGAGGAGGCGGGGCAACCAAGGCCAAGCAGGAGGCCGCGCCTCGTCGGCTGTCGAGCGAGTCGACGTCCCTAGCGCCCCAACGGGGGGCGCGTCGGGCGTCGACCTCGCGTTTGAGACGAAGGCGAGCGCCGTCTCCCCGCGACACGCCAATCCCGAGCAAGCGAACGACGCCAGCACGCTCGCGGAAGGCTTCCTGGGCGTCTCCCTCGTACCTGAGATGACGGTGCAGTCAGTCCCCGACGTGACTTCATCGTCGTTCGTTGACCAAAAGGTACCGACTGATTCCCATCCTACGTCATTTGGATTCAGCCTCAACCCGCCTAGCGACCTTGCTTTGGCGGGCACTCTCGTAGAGGCGAGTTCAAACCCTCCGGGGTTTCGCATGCGGTCACCTTGGGACCGGCTGACGGACGTCTCGACCTATGGGCCCTCCGGGTCCGAGGAAGACGACGACCCCAGCATCTGTTGGGATTTCTCTAGACTTGGCAACCCTAGTGCCATGTGGGACTTCATGACCACATGTGACTATTGCCTCTCCGACTGTTCCGACGGTAGCCGCAGCCTCGACGACGAGGACTGCGGCCCAAGCCGCGAATGTTTCCACGTCGATCTAGGGGGTCCCTCCGAAGGCAATCATCTCGGCATGCCGGAGGACGGTGATCTCCCTAGGCCGGTGCCTCGCGCTGACATCCCGCGGGAGCTAGCTGTGGTCCCCGTTCCGGCGGGGGGTCACGACCCACAACTCGAGCAAATCCGTGGGGTGCAGGCCAGGCTCGACGAGGGAGCAGGAGCGCTTGAGCCAATCCGCCGGGACGCCGGGCAGGCATGGGCGGGCCAACCTCCGGCCGGGGAAATGCGTCATCTGCCCCAGGGCTTCCAGCACCGCATCGCCGACGATGTCAGGGTCAGGCCGACACCCGCATCCAGTGGGGTCGGCCAGAACCTGGCTGCAGCAGCAATGCTCCTCCGCACGATGCCGGAGCCATCAACCACCGAGGGGCGGCGAATCCAGGGAGAGCTCAAGGATCTCCTGGAAGACGCCGCGGTCCGGCGGGCCGAGAGCTCCGCCTCCCGGAGGCAGGGGTACCCCTCAGAACATCGCGCCGCGACTTCCTGATTCATGCGGGAAGCCTCGGTCTGCACCGGGCGCACGCGCAACACAGCGCCTGCGGCCCCGGGTCGCCTCGGCAACGAGCACCATCACCGCGATCGCCGGGCCCACCTCGACGAGAGGGTGCGCCGAGGCTACCACCCCAGGCGTGGGGGACGCTACGACAGCGGGGAGGATCGGAGTCCCTCGCCCGAACCACCCGGTCCGCAGGCCTTCAGCCGGGCCATACGACGGGCGCCGTTCCCGACCCGGTTCCGACCCCCGACTACTATCACAAAGTACTCGGGGGAGACGAGACCAGAACTGTGGCTCGCGGACTACCGTCTGGCCTGCCAACTGCGTGGAACGGACGATGACAACCTCATCATCCGCAACCTCCCCCTGTTCCTCTCCGACACCGCTCGCGCCTGGTTGGAGCACCTGCCTCCGGGGTAGATCTCTGACTGGGACGACCTAGTCCAAGCTTTCGCCGGCAATTTCCAGGGCACGTACGTGCGCCCCGGGAATTCCTGGGACCTCCGAAGCTGCCGACAGCAGCCGGGAGAGTCTCTCCGAGACTACATCCGGCGATTTTCGAAGCAGCGCACCGAGCTGCCCAACATCACCGACTCGGATGTCATCGGCGCGTTCCTCGCCGGCACCACCTGCCGCGACCTGGTTAGCAAACTGGGTCGCAAGACCCCCACCAGGGCGAGCGAGCTGATGGACATCGCCACCAAGTTCGCCTCTGGCCAGGAGGCGGTCGAGGCTATCTTCCGGAAGGACAAGCAGCCCCAGGGCCGCCCATCGGAAGATGCCCCCGAGGCGTCAGCTCAGCGCGGCGCCAATAAGAAGGGCAAGAAGAAGTCGCAAGCAAAACGCGACGCCGCCGACGTGGACCTTGTCGCCGCCGCCGAGTACAAGAACCCTCGAAAACCCCCCGGAGGTCCCAACCTCTTCGACAAGATGCTCAAGGAGTCGTGCCCCTATCACCAGGGGCCCGTCAAGCACACCCTTGAGGAGTGCGTCATGCTTCGGTGCCACTTCCACAGGGCCGGGCCACCCGCGGAGGGTGGCAGGGCCCGCGACGACGACAAGAAGGAAGATCACCAGGCAGGAGAATTCCCCGAGGTCCACGACTGCTTCATGATCTACGGTGGGCAAGCGGCGAACGCCTCGGTTCGGCACCGCAAGCAAGAGCGCCGGGAGGTCTGTTCGGTGAAGGTGGCGGCGCCAGTCTACCTAGACTGGTCCGACAAGCCCATCACCTTCGACCAAGCCGACCACCCCGACCATGTGCCGAGCCCGGGGAAATACCCGCTCGTCGTCGACCCCGTCATCGGCGACGTCAGGCTCACCAAGGTCCTCATGGACGGAGGCAGCAGCCTCAACATCATCTACGCCGAGACCCTCGGGCTTCTGCGTATCGATCTATCCTCGGTCCGGGCGGGCGCTGCGCCTTTCCATGGGATCATCCCTGGGAAGCGCGTCTAGCCCCTCGGACAACTCGATCTTCCCATCTGCTTTGGAACACCCTCCAACTTCCGAAGGGAGACCCTGACGTTCGAGGTGGTCGGGTTCCGAGGAACCTACCACGCGGTATTGGGGAGGCCCTGCTACGCGAAGTTCATGGCCGTCCCCAACTACACCTACCTCAAGCTCAAGATGCCGGGCCCCAACGGGGTCATCACCGTCGGCCCCACGTACAAACACGCGTTCGAATGCGACGTGGAGTGCGTGGAGTACGCCGAGGCCCTCGCCGAGTCCAAGGCCCTCATCGCCGACCTGGAGAGCCTCTCTAAGGAGGTGCCTGACATGAAGTGTCATGCTGGCAACTTCGAGCCAGCGGAGACGGTTAAGTCCGTCCCCCTCGACCCCAGCAGCGACGCCTCCAAGCAAGTCCGGATCGGCACCAGGCTCGATCCCAAATAGGAAGCAGTGCTCGTCGACTTTCTCCGCGCGAACGCCGACGTCTTCGCGTGGAGTCCCTCGGACATGCCCGGCATACCGAGGGATGTCGCCGAGCATTCGCTGGACATCCGGGCCGGAGCCCGACCCGTCAAGCAGCCTCTGCGCCGATTCGACGAGGAGAAGCGCACTGCCATAGGCGAGGAGATCCACAAGCTAATGGCGGCAGGGTTCATCAAAGAGGTATTCCATCCCGAATGGCTTGCCAACCCTGTGCTTGTGAGAAAGAAAGGGGGGAAATGGCGGATGTGTGTAGACTACACTGGTCTGAACAAAGCATGTCCGAAGGTTCCCTACCCTCTGCCTCGCATCGATCAGATCGTGGATTCCACTGCTGGGTGCGAAACCCTGTCTTTCCTCGACGCCTACTCAGGGTATCACCAAATCAGGATGAAAGAGTCTGACCAGCTTGCGACTTCTTTCATCACACCCTTCGGCATGTACTGCTATGTCACCATGCCGTTCGGCTTGAGGAATGCGGGCGCGACGTACCAGCGGTGCATGAACCATGTGTTCAGCGAGCACATTGGCCACACGGTCGAGGCCTACGTCGATGACATCGTAGTTGTCGGTGTTTCGAGACCGGGGGGTCCCTCGGGCCGACGAGTGAGTGTCGCCGCGTGCCCCAGCCCAGATGGGTCGAGCGCGTGGGCGAGCGCGAAGGGGGGAAAGGAGCGAGGCGGCCGGAGACCGGCGCGAGAGAGGTGGGAATCCCGCGGCCTTCGTGTTCGTCCCGCGCCCAAGTCGGGTGCGCTTGCAGTAGGGGGTTACAAGCGTCCACGCGGGAGAGGGAAGTGAGCGGCCCCAAGAGAGCGCCTGTCCCGTCCTCATCCCCGCGCGGCCAACCTTCTCTAAGAGGGCCCTGGTCCTTCCTTTTATAGGTGTAAGGAGAGGATCCAGGTGTACAATGGGGGTGTAGCAGAGTGCTACGTATCTAGCGGGGGAGAGCTAGCGCCCTAAGTACATGCCGATGTGGCAGCTGGAGAGATTTTGGCACCCAGCTGGTGTGAAGTCGTGGCCGTCGGAGGAGCGACGGAGCCTGGCGGAGGGACAGCTGTCGGAGCGGTTGAGTCCTTGCTGACGTCCTCCTGCTTCCGTAAGAGAGCTGAGAGCCGCCGTCGTCACAGAGCATGCGGGGCGCCATCATTGCCTATCTGGCGGAGCTAGCCAGATGGGACACCGGTCTTGTTCTCTGCGGCCCAAGTCAGCTCGGGGTAGGGTGATGATGGCGCTTCCTGTTGACGTGGCTGGCCTGCGCCCTAGGTTGGGCGACGTGGAGGCTCCTCCGAAGCCGAGGTCGAGTCTGTCTTCCATGGCCGAGGCCAAGTCCGAGCCCCTGGGTCGGGCGAGGCGGAGGTCGTTCGGCAGAGGCCAGGGCGGAGTCCGAGCCCTGGGGTCGGGCGAAGCGGAGTTCGTCGTCTTCTGGGGCTGAGCCCGAGTCTGAGCCCTAGGGTCGGGCGAAGCGGAGTTCGTCGTCTTCCGGGACTTAGCCTGAGTCCGAGCCCTGGGTCGGGCGGAGCGGAGTTCGCCGTCTTCCGGGACTTAGCCCGAGTCCGAGCCCTGGGTCGGGCGGAGCGGAGTTCGCCGTCTTCCGGGACTTAGCCCGAGTCCGAGCCCTGGGTCGGGCGGAGCTTCCTATGGTGCCTTTGGCAGGGCCTGACTGCCTGTCAGTCTCACTCTGTCAAGTGGCACTGCAGTCGGAGTGGCGCAGGCGGTGCTGTCCTTCTGTCAGGCCGGTTAGTGGAGCGGTGAAGTGACGGCGGTCACTTCGGCTCTGCCGGGGGGCGCGTGTCAGGATAAAGGTGTCAGGTCACCTTTGCGTTAAATGCTCCTGCGACTTGGTCGGTCGGTGCGGCGATTTGGTCAGGGTTGCTTCTTAGCGAAGGCAGGGCCTCGGGCGAGCCGGAGATGTGTCCGTCGTTGGAGGGGGGCCTCGGGCGAGACAGAAATCCTCCGGGGTCGGCTGCCCTTGTCTGAGGCTAGGCTCGGGCGAGGCACGATCGAGTCACTCGAATGGACTGATCCCTGACTTAATTGCACCCATCAGGCCTTTGCAGCTTTATGCTAATGGGGGTTACCAGCTGAGAATTTAGGAGTCTTGAGGGTACCCCTAATTATGGTCCCCGACAGTAGCCCCCGAGCCTCGAAGGGAGTGTTAGCACTCGCTTGGAGGCTTTAGTCGCACTTTTTTGCAAGGGGACTAGCCTTTCTCGGTTGCATTTTGTTCCAGTGGGTGCGCGCGAGCGCACCCACCGGGTGTAGCCCCCGAGGCCTTGGAGGAGTGGTTTCACTCCTTCGAGGTCTTAATGCCTTGCGTAATGCTTCGGCTGGTCTAGTTGTTCCCTCATGCGAACTGGCCGTAGCCCGGGTGTACGGTCGGGGCCCAAGTTCTCAGGCTGGTATGTTGACGCTGTCAACGGTTCGGCCGGAGCCGGGTTTGCGAGAGCAGCCCCCGAGCCTCCGCACAGGGCGAGAGGGCGATCAGGGACAGACTCGGCTTTTTTACATACGCCCCTGCGTCGCCTTTCCGCAAGGAGGAGGGGGGAAAGCGCCATGTTACCCTCGATGGGCGCCGAACATGGTGTCTCCGGTGAGCTGCAAGCGGGTAATCCGAGTGGACGTCCGTGCCCCGTTCGTTAGGGGTCGGCTAGGGGCCCAGAGGCACGCCCAAAAGTACCTGCGGGTGATCTGCTGGACCCGGTCCCCTGGCGACGGGGTCCGAGGGCTCGATGCCTCCCTCTGATGGGATTCCGTTACAAGATCGCTCCCGCTGGTCTCGGAAATGTCCTAGGGTACCTCGGGAGCGCAGCCCGAGCCTTGGTTATGTATCGAACGTACCCCTGGTCATCCCTCGCTCGGCGTCTGAGGCGACTGTGAACCCTTCGGGGGCCAGCCTTCGAACCCCTTATCAGTAATGGGCGCGGAGCCCGAGTAGCCTGAGGCGGCCGTGGAACCCTTCGGGGGGCCGACCTTCGAACCTCTGACCAGTAGTGGGTGTAGGGCCCACGTGATCTGAGGCGGCTGTCGAACCCTTTGGGGGGCCAGCCTTCGAACCTCTGATCAGTAGGGAGGCTCGGAGCCTGGTTCCTTCACGGGGAAGGATCCTTTTCGGGGTATCCCCCTTTCCCGGTCCCTGCTGCAAGAGATAGAGAAAGAGGAAAAAAGGAAAAGGATACGAAATCGAACGACGCGGCGTACCTTTTTTGTCGCAGTTATTACGGCGAAGGCGAAGCGTCGCCCACTGCTCCCGCCAGAAGCGCCGCCTGTCCTGCCGCGGAGTTAATGCGACGGGGCGAGCGGTTGGATGTTCCAAGCGTTGCCGTAGACCTCGCCTTGACTGTTGGCCAGCTTGTACGTTCCGGGCTTCAGAACTTTGGCGATGACGAATGGCCCCTCCCAGGGGGGCGTGAGCTTGTGCCTCCCTCGGGCGTCTTGCCGCAGCCGAAGCACCAGGTCGCCCACCTGGAGGTCTCGGGGCCGGACCCCTCGGGCGTGGTAGCGTCGCAGGGACTGCTGGTACCGCGCCGAGTGTAGCAAGGCCTTGTCCCGAGCCTCTTCCAGCTGGTCCAGCGAGTCTTCTCGGCTAGCTTGGTTGCTTTGATCACTGTAGCCCCTCGTCCTCGGGGAGCCGTATTCCAGGTCAGTGGGCAAGACGGCCTCGGCCCCGTAGACCAGGAAGAACGGCGTGAAACCCGTGGCCCGGCTCGGCGTTGTCCTCAGGCTCGAGACCACCGAGGGGAGTTCCTTCATCCATCGCTTGCCGAACTTGTTGAGGTCGTTGTAAATCCGAGGCTTGAGCCCTTGTAGAATCATGCCGTTGGCACGCTCTACTTGCCCATTCGACATGGGATGAGCTACGGCGGCCCAGTCCACCCGGATGTGGTGATCCTCGCAGAAGTCCAAGAATTTTCTGCCGGTGAACTGGGTACCGTTGTCGGTGATGATGGAGTTCGGGACCCCGAAGCGATGGATGATGTTGGTGAAGAACGTCACCGCCTGCTCGGACCTGATGCAGTTCAGAGGTCGGACCTCGACCCACTTGGAGAATTTGTCGATGGCGACCAGCAGGTGCGTGTAGCCCCCGGGCGCCTTCTGCAAGGGGCCGACGAGGTCCAGCCCCCACACAGCAAAGGGCCAGGTGATGGGTATCGTCTGTAGAGCCTGAGCGGGCAGGTGGGTTTGCTTCGCATAGAATTGACACCCTTCGCAGGTGCGGACAATTCTAGTGGCGTCAGCCACCGCCGTTGGCCAGTAGAAGCCTTGCCGGAAAGCATTCCCGACAAGGGCTCGAGGCGCTGCGTGATGGCCGCAAGCCCCCGAGTGTATCTCTTGCAGGAGTTCCTGACCTTCGGCGACGGAGATGCATCGCTGGAGGATGCCCAAGGGGCTGTGGTGTAGAGCTCCTTCTCATCGCCCAGCAAGACGAACGACTTGGCGCGTCGCGCTACCCGCCGGGCCTCGGCTCGGTCGAGGGGTAGCTCTCCTTGGCGGAGATATTGCAGGTACGGGGTCTGCCAATCTCGATCAGGCGTGGCCCCGCTCCGCTCCTCCTCGATGCGCAGTGCCTCACCCTCGGAGGCCGAGGGTACCTCGGGTTGAACCGAGGCCGCCTCGGGCCGAGCTGAGGGTGCCTCGGGCTATGCCGAGGGCACCTCGGGCTGGACCGAGGGCGCCTCAGGCTCGGGCGAGTCGTCGATCTTGACGGAGGGTTGATGCAGATCCCAGGAGAAGACGTCCGGGGGAACCGTTGTTCGCCCCGAGGCTATTTTTGCCAGCTCGTCCGCAGTCTCGTTGTAGCGCCGAGCGATGTGGTTAAGCTCGAGCCCGTAGAACTTGTCTTGCAGGCGCCGAACCTCATCGCAGTAGGCCTCCATCTTCGGGTCGCGGCAGTGGGAGTTCTTCATGACTTGGTCGATGACGAGCTGCGAGTCACCGCGAGCGTCGAGGCGCCTGACCCCTAGCTCGATGGCGATCCGCAACCCGTTGACCAGAGCCTCGTACTCAGCCACATTGTTGGACGCCGGGAAGTGGAGGCGTTGCACATAGCGTAGGTGTTTCCCGAGGGGCGAGATGAAGAGTAGGCCCGCGCCGGCTCCCGTCTTCATCAGCGACCCGTCGAAAAACATGGTCCAGAGCTCCGGTTGGATCGGAGCCGTCGGTAGCTGGGTGTCGACCCATTCGGCTACGAAGTCTGCCAAGACCTGGGACTTGATGGCCTTCCGAGGGGCGAACGAGATTGTCTCGCCCATGATTTCCACCGCCCACTTTGCAATCCTGCCCGAGGCCTCTCGGCACTGGATGATCTCCCCCAGGGGGAAGGATGACACCATAGTTACCGGATGAGACTCAAAGTAGTGTCACAACTTCCGCCGCGTCAGGATCACTGCATACAGCAGCTTCTAAACTTGTGGGTAGCGGATCTTGGTTTCGGACAGTACCTCGCTGACGAAGTAAACTGGCCTCTGAACGGGCAATGCATGCCCCTCTTCTTGCCTCTCGACCACAATCGCGGCGCTAACCACCTGAGTGGTCGCGGCGACGTAGACCAAGAGGGGTTCTCCGTCAGCTGGAGGCACCAAGATAGGCGCCTTTGTGAGGAGCGCGTTCAGGTTCCCGAGAGCTTCCTCGGCCTCAGGGGTCCAAGTGAAGCGCTCGGCCTTCCTTAAGAGGCGGTACAGAGGCAGGCCTCTTTCGCCGAGGCGTGAGATGAAGCGGCTCAGAGCCGCGAGACATCCCATGACCCTCTGTACGCCCTTTAAGTCCTTGATGGGACCCATGCTGGTGATGGCTGCGATCTTCTCCGGGTTGGCTTCGATGCCCCGCTCGGAGACGATGAACCCCAAAAGCATGCCCCGGGGCACCCCGAAGACACACTTCTCGGGATTGAGCTTGACGCCTTTTGCCTTGAGACATCGGAATGTCACTTCAAGGTCGGAGAGGAGGTCAGAAACTTTCCTCGTCTTGACTATGATGTCATCAACGTAGGCCTCGACCGTGCGACCGATGTGTTCGCCGAACACATGGTTCATGCACCGCTGGTACGTCGCGCCCGCATTCCTCAAACCGAACGGCATGGTGACATAGCAGTACATGCCGACGGGCGTGATGAAAGAAGTCGCGAGCTGGTCGGACTCTTTCATCCTGATTTGGTGGTACCCCGAGTAGGCGTCGAGGAAAGACAGGGTTTCGCACCCAGCAGTGGAATCCACGATTTGATCGATGCGAGGCAGAGGGTAGGGAACCTTCGGACATGCTTTGTTGAGACCAGTGTAGTCTACACACATCCACCATTTCCCCCTTTTCTTTCTCACAAGCACAGGGTTGGCAAGCCATTCGGGATGGAATACCTCTTTGATGAACCCGGCTGCCATTAGCTTGTGGATCTCCTCGCCTATCGCTCTGCGCTTCTCCTCGTCGAATCGGCGCAGAGGCTGCTTGACGGGTCGGGCTCCGGCCCGAATATCCAGCGAGTGCTCGGCGACATCCCTCGGTATGCCGGGCATGTCTGAGGGACTCCACGCGAAGACGTCGGCGTTCGCGCGGAGAAAGTCGACGAGCACTGTTTCCTATTTGGGGTCGAGCCCGGAACCGATCCGGATCTGCTTGGAGGCGTCACCACTGGGGTCGAGGGGGACGGCCTTAACCGTCTACACTGGCTCGAAGTTGCCGGCATGACGCTTCACGTCTAGCACCTCTTTGGAGAGGCTTTCCAGGTCGGCGATGAGGGCCTCGGACTCGGCGAGGGCCTCGGCGTACTCCACGCACTCCACGTTGCATTCGAACGCGTGTTTGTACGTGGGGCCGACGGCGATGACCCCGTTGGGGCCCGACATCTTGAGCTTCAGGTAGGTGTAGTTGGGGACGGCCATGAATTCGCGTAGCATGGCCTCCCCAGTAACGCGTGGTAGGTTCCTCGGAACTCGACCACCTCGAACGTCAGAGTCTCCCTTCGGAAGTTGGAGGGCGTTCCGAAGCAGACGGGAAGGTCGAGTCGTCCGAGGGGCTGGATGCGCTTCTCGGGAATGATCCCGTGGAAGGGCGCAGCACCTGCTCGGACGGAGGACAGATCGACGCGCAGGAGCCTGAGGGTCTCGGCGTAGATAATGTTGAGGTTGCTGCCCCCATCCATAAGGACCTTGGTGAGCCTGACGTCGCCGATGACGGGGTCGACGACGAGCGGGTATTTCCCCGGGCTTGGCACGTGTTCGGGGTGGTCGTCTTGGTCGAAGGTGATGGGCTTGTCGGACCAGTCCAGATAGACCGGCGCCGCCACTGTGACCGAGCAGACCTCCCGGCGCTCTTGCTTGCGGTGCCGTGCGGAGGCATTCGCCGCATGCCCACCGTAGATCATGAAGCAGTCGCGGACCTCGGGGAACTCTCCTGCTTGGTGATCTTCCTTCTTGTCGTCGTCGCGGGCCCTGCCACCCTCCGCGGGTGGCCCAGCCCTGTGGAAGTGGCGCCGAAGCATGACGCACTCCTCAAGGGTGTGCTTGACGGGCCCCTGATGATAGGGGCACAGCTCCTTGAGCATCTTGTCGAAGAGGTTGGCACCTCTGGGGGCTTCCGAGGGTTCTTGTACTCGGCGGCGGCGACAAGGTCCGCGTCGGCGGCGTCGCGTTTCGCTTGCGACTTCTTCTTGCCTTTATTCTTGGCGCCGCGTGGAGTAAACGCCTCGGAAGCATCTTCTGATGGGCGGCCCTGGGGCTGCTTGTCCTTTCGGAAGATAGCCTCGATCGCCTCCTGGCCAGAGGCGAACTTGGTGGCGATGTCCATCAGCTCGCTCGCCCTGGTGGGGGTCTTGCGACCCAACTTGCTCACCAGGTCGCGGCAGGTGGTGCCGGCAAGGAACGCGCCGATGACATCCGAGTCGGTGATGTTGGGCAGCTCGGTGCGCTGCTTCGAGAATCGCCGGATGTAGTCCCAGAGAGACTCTCCCGGCTGCTGCCGGCAGCTTCGGAGGTCCTAGGAATTCCCGGGGCGCACATACGTGCCCTGGAAATTGCCGGTGAAGGCTTGGACCAGGTCATCCCAGTTGGAGATCTGCCTCGGAGGCAGGTGCTCCAACCAGGCGCGAGCGGTGTCGGAGAGGAACAGGGGGAGGTTGCGGATGATGAGGTTGTCGTCGTCCGTTCCACCCAGCTGGCAGGCCAGGCGGTAGTCCGCGAGCCATAGTTCCGATCTCGTTTCCCCCGAGTACTTTGTGATAGTAGTCGGGGGTCGGAACCGGGTCGGGAACGGTGCCCGCCGGATGGCCCGACTGAAGGCCTGCAGACCGGGTGGTTCGGGCGAGGGACTCCGATCCTCCCTGCTGTCGTAGCGTCCCCCACGCCTGGGGTGATACCCTCGGCGCACCCTCTCGCCGAGGTGGGCCCGACGGTTGCGATGATGGTGCTCGTTGCCGAGGTGGCCCAGGGCCGCAGGCGCGGTGTTGCGCGTGCGCCCGGTGTAGACCGAGGCTTCCCGCATGAATCGGGAAGTCGTGGCATGAGGTTCCGAGGGGTATCCTTGCCTTCGGGAGGCAGAGCTCTCGGCCCATCGGACCGCAGCGCCTTCCAGGAGATTCTTGAGCTCTCCCTGGATTCGCCGACCCTCGGTGGTTGATGGCTCCGGCATCGCGCGGAGAGGCATCGCTGCTGCAGCCAGGTTCTGACCGACCCCACTGGATGCGGGTGGCGGCCTGACCCTGACGTCGTTGGCGACGCGGAGCTGGAGACCCTGGGGCAGGTGACGTATTTCTCCGGCCGGGGGTTGGCCCGCCCATGCCTGCCCGACGTCCCGGCGGATCGGCTCAAGCGCTCCTGCTCCCTCGTCGAGCCTGGCCTGCGCCCCGCGGACTTGCTCGAGCTGTGGGTCGTGACCCCCCGCCGGAACGGGGACCACAGCTAGCTCCCGCGGGATGTCAGCGCGAGGCACCGACCTAGGGAGATCACCGTCCTCCGGCATGCCGAGATGATTGCCTTCGGAGGGACCCCCTAGATCGACGTGGAAACATTCGCGGCTTGGGCCGCAGTCCTCGTCGTCGAGGCTGCAGCTACCGTCGGAACAGTCGGAGAGGCAATAGTCACATGCGGTCATGAAGTCCCACATGGCACTAGGGTTGCCAAGTCTAGAGAAATCCCAACAGATGCTGGGGTCGTCGTCTTCCTCGGACCCGGAGGGCCCATAGGTCGAGACGTCCGTCAGCCGGTCCCAAGGTGACCGCATGCGAAACCCCGGAGGGTTTGAACTCGCCTCTACGAGAGTGCCCGCCAAAGCAAGGTCGCTAGGCGGGTTGAGGCTGAATCCAAATGACGTAGGATGGGAATCAGTCGGTACCTTTTGGTCGACGAACGGCGATGAAGTCACGTCGGGGACTGACTGCACCGTCATCTCAGGTACGAGGGAGACGCCCAGGAAGCCTTCCGCGAGCGTGCTGGCGTCGTCCGCTTGCTCGAGATTGGCGTGTCGCGGGGAGACGGCGCTCGCCTTCGTCTCAAACGCGAGGTCGACGCCCGACGCGCCCCCCGTTGGGGCGCTAGGGACGTCGACTCGCTCGACAGCCAACAAGGCGCGGCCTCCTGCTTGGCCTTGGTTGCCCCGCCTCCTCCTCCGTTGGCGGGGGAGAGGACGGGGCGAGCTCGAATGTTGTTCTTCCACCACGCGGGGAAGACGTCGTCGATTCCGCCGCCGGCGGGCGGGCTATCGGCCGCCATTGTCGTTGTCGCGCGGCGGTGGAAGGAGTATCATGTCGTGACCCCCCGCCAGAACGGGGACCACAGCTAGCTCCCATGGGATGTCAACGCGAGGTACCGGCCTAGGGAGATCACCGTCCTCCGGCATGCCGAGATGGTTGCCTTCGGAGGGACCCCCTAGATCGACGTGGAAACATTCGTGGCTCGGGCCGCAGTCCTCGTCGCCGAGGCTACGGCTACCGTCGGAACAGTCGGACAGGCAGTAGTCGCATGCGGTCATGAGGTCTCGCATGGCGCCGGGGTTGCCAAGTCCGGAGAAATCCCAATGGAAACTGGGCTCGTCGTCTTCCTCGGACCCAGAGGGCCCGTAGGTCGAGACGTCCGTCAGCCGGTCCCAAGGTGACCGCATTCGAAACCCCAGAGGGTTCGGATTCGCCTCTACGAGAGCGTCCGCCAAAGCGGAGCTGCTAGGCGGGTCGAGGCTAAACCTGAAAGGCGTAGGATGGGAATCGGTCGGTACCTCTTGGTCGACGGGCGGTGATGAGGTCACGTCGGGGGCTGACTGCACCGTCGTCTCAGGTACGAGGGCGACATCCAGCAAGCCTTTCGCGAGCGCGCTAGCGTCGTCCGTTTGCTCGGGGTTGACGTGTCGCGGGGAGACAGCGCTCGTCTTCATCGCAGGCGCGAGGCCAACGCCCGGCGCATCCCCCGTTGGAGTGCTAGCGTTGTCGTCTCGCTTGACGGCCGACGAGGCGCCGCCTCCTGCTTGGCCTTGGTTGCCCCGCCTCCTCCTCCTCCGTCGACGGGGAAGAGGACGGGGCGAGCTCGAGGGTTGTTCTTCCACCACGCGGGGAAGACGTCGTCGATCCCGCCGCCGGCGGGCGGACTGTCGGCCGCCATTGTCGCTGTCGCCCGGCAGTGGAAAGAGTATCATGTCGTAGCTGCCGTCGAGGGACATGAACTCAAGGCTCCCGAGACGGAGCACCGTCCCGGGCCGGAGAGGTTGCTGGAGACTACCCATCTGGAGCTTGACGGAAAGTTGTTCGTCAACACGCAGCAGGCCCCTACCTGGCGCGCCAACTGTCGGCGTTTCGAGACCGGGGGGTCCCCGAGCCGACAAGTGAAGTGTCGCCGCGTGCCCCAGCCTAGATGGGTCGATGCGAGGCCGAGCGCGAAGGGGGGAAAGCGAGGAGGCAGGAGATGGGTCGTGAGAGAGGTGGAAATCCCGCGGCCTTCGTGTTCGTCCCGCGCCCAGGTCGGGTGCGCTTGCAGTAGGGGGTTACAAGCGTCCACACGGGGGAAGGAGCGAGCGGCCTCACGCGAGCGCCCGTCCCGTCCTCGTCCCCGCGCGACCGACCCTCTCTAAGAGGGCCCTGGTCCTTCCTTTTATAGGCATAAGGAGAGGATCCAGATGTACAATGGGGGGGTGTAGCAGAGTGCTACGTGTCTAGCGGAGGAGAGCTAGTGCCCTAAGTACACGCCATCGTGGCGGCCGGAGAGATTTTGGCGCCCGGTTCGTGTGATGTCGTGGCCGTCGGAGGAGCGCCGAAGCCTGGTGGAGGGACAACTGTCGGGGCCGTCGAGTCTTTGCTGACGTCCTCTTGCTTTCGTAAGGAGGCCGAGAGTCGCCATCGTCAGGGAGCGTGCGGGACGCCATCATCGCCTATCTGGCGGGGCGAGCCAGTTGGGACGCCGGTCTTGTTCCCCGTAGCCTGAGTCAGCTTGGAGTAGGGTAATGATGACGCCTCCTGTTGATGTGGCCGGTCCGCGCCCTGGGTTGGGCGATGTGGAGGCTCCTCCGAGGTCGAGGTCGAGTCCGTCTTCTGTGGCCGAGGCTGAGTCCGAGCCTCCGGGTCGGGCGAGGCGGAGTTCGTCGTCTTCTGGGGCTGAGCCCAAGTCCGAGCCCTGGGTCGGGCGGAGCGGAGTTCGCCGTCTTCCGGGGCTGAGCCCAAGTCCGAGCCCTGGGTCGGGCGGAGCGGAGTTCGCCGTCTTCCGGGGCTTAGCCCGAGTCCGAGCCCTGGGTCGGGCGGAACGGAGTTCGCCGTCTTCCGGGGCTTAGCCCGAGTCCGAGCCCTGGGTCGGGCGGAGCGGAGTTCGCCGTCTTCTGGGGCTTAGCCCGAGTCCGAGCCCTGGGTCGGGCGGAGCGGAGTTCACCGTCTTCCGGGGCTTAGCCCGAGTCCGAGCCCTGGGTCGGGCGGAGCTTCCTATGGCGTGCGGCCGGGCCTGACTGCCTGTCAGCCTCACTCTGTCAAGTGGCACCGCAGTCGGAGTGGCGCAGGCGGCGCTGTCTTTCTATCAGACTGGTTAGTGGAGCGGCGAAGTGACGACGGTCGCTTCGGCTCTGTCAGCTGAGGGGCGCGCGTGAGGATAAAGGTGTCAGGTCACATTTGCATTGAATGTTCCTGCGATTTGGTCGGGGTTGCTTCTTGGCGAAGACAGGGCCTCGGGCGAGCCGGGAACGCATTCGCCGCTGAAAGGGGGGCCTCAGGCGAGGTGGAGATCCTTCGGGGTCGGCTGCCCTTGTCCGAGGCTAGGCTCGGGCGAGGCGTGATCGAGTCCTTCGAATGGACTGATCCCTGACTTGATCGCACCCATCAGGCCTTTGCAGCTTTATACTGATGAGGGTTACCAGCTGAGAATTAGGAGCCTTGAGGGTATCCCTAATTATGGTCCCCGACAAAACTACAACTCTACGCTGAAGCCGGAACCTAGAGCCACCCTAGACACTCTATGTAGATTTGGGAAGGCTATATTGATATAAATACCCAAAATTATATTGGTTTATTGTGCTTCTATTCATTTCGATTTTTTTGGTTATTTCGGTTTTCTGAGGTCTAAATCAAAATTACCTCGGTTCTTTCGTAAAACTTAGAATCGAAATTTCTAATAGTTAATTTGATTTCGGTTCCGATTAATTTGATTCGGTTGTTCGGTTTCGATTTATTTTGTTGAGACCTAGATATGGGTAACCTCCTGCTTATACCCTTGCTCTCCTCAGCCTCGGCCCACCGATCCACGCCCGCACGCACACGACCCGCAGACCGCACCCTGTCGGCGAGCTCGCTCCCGTTTCCGTCCGCTGCTCTCCGTTCGACGCCGCCGTCTTCCGCGCAGCTAGTGTCTACACTCCCGGCGACGATGGCGGAGGACCTGGTTTTGGACACGGCGATCCGAGACTGGGTCCTGATCCCGCTCTCCGTGGTTATGGTCCTCATCGGCGTGCTCCGCTACTTTGTCTCCAAGCTCATGCGCTCCCCGGCGACCTCTCCGTCTCCCGACCCCAAGCTCGTTAAGGAAGGGTAGGAAACTTCTCTTCATCCCTACCCCAATTCCCTCCCGATCACGATCTGTTCCCCGGTTTGCTCGGAGGGTTCGCTGGATCTGAGCGATCTAGATCCAGGAACCTCTTCTGGGGCTTATTTTATAGTCAAATTTGCATCTGCGAGTTTATTGGAGGCCGTGAGTTTAAGCTTCTGGCGCTCAGCTGTTGATTTACTAGCTGACATGATGTTTCTTTGCCGATCTGCAGGCAGGTGGTCATCAGGGCGAGGAACCTGAGGACCAACGCACAGTTCATCCCGGCCAAGGCTTTCAAGGCACGCAAGGTTTATTACACCAACGAGGTAATTCACCAAGTCCAGTTAAGAAAGGATCAAGGAAACGGTTAAGCTTACCATGTGCAGTAACATGAATGCCACGATGAGTGTGATGATGCTTAGTTATTATGATTTGAAACACTGAATGGACTATTCCACATGACTTCTCCAGTGTATATCGTGTTTACGGTATCTAGTGACTGTAGGAAAATGGATTACTTCATGTTCCAAAGGAAGAGGCGCAGAAGGCTCAGGCAGCCATGTTTTCTGATCCAAACATGGCCATGGACATGATGAAGAAGAACCTATCCATGATAGTTCCTCAGGTTCTGTGTTCCGTAAACTGATTTACTTGTGGTGCACTATAGTTGGCTAATCGTGTGGCATTCTACCGTATGTTATATTAACATCCTGTCTTGTGTTTTTGCAGACACTTACATTTGCATGGGTGAACTTTTTCTTTTCAGGTTTCGTTGCAGGTATGTTCATATTTGCTTAATATGTATATGATTTGAGATACCTGATCTTCTCACATGTCAGATACACAGTTTAATTCTCATATTAATTTCATGCTGTTGTAAGATCATCTCTGTTAGTTCCAGAAGCTCAATTCTGCCTTTCAAGTCTTTGCAAAGTTATTTTGTATAAACACATCTCAACTTATCTTATGGTATCATTAATAGATGATGGAAATGCTTTTTAATACATTTTGGTATGACAATTTTCGGAAGAAACCTGATACCGAAACTATGCGCTGAAGTCGACATTTCTTTTCACTTTTAAAATTGAAAATTGTAGGGTAAAATGCTATTTTATGGTCACATTAAGCATTTTCAACTTCTGGTTTGTGATCCCAATAAAAATAGAGATGCATTCTTTAAGAATTGGCAGATTTCATGTAATAGAGCAGACATATACCCACACATATTATTTGCTTCTGCTGTTTTTGTTATCACGTGTTATATATCCTATCGTATGTAGTTGAAGCATGCTCACATATATGCAAATATCTTTTCAGCAAAAATCCCCTTTCCATTGACTCAGAGATTCAGGGGAATGCTGCAAAATGGGATCGACCTGAGCACTGTTGATGTCAGCTATGTTAGTAGCCGGTCATGGTATGTATAAAATATTTATCTTTATGTCAATGAATTACCTTGATGGTATAGCGACTAGGATCTCTAAATCTCTAATGTCTGCTGTTACCGATAGGTATTTCCTCAATTTATTCGGCTTGAGGGGTCTTTTCAGTCTGATCCTTGGTGAAGAAAACGGTACTGATGCTCACCTTGACATGTCTCTGCAAAACTTGTCAGTAGCATTTATTGACCATTTTGCATTGCCTGGGAGTTTGATTATCTTTGCCTGTATGTGCAGCAACTGATGATGCCCAGAAGATGATGCAAATGGGTGGTGGATTTGGATTTAACCCAACAATGGTAAGATGCTCTATGTTCTTTATGCAATTCTTGGTGCTTGTTCTTGATTGATACATGATGATGCATTGTACACCACACGACACTCACTTTTGCATTCAACGAAAACAAAAAAGCTCTGCTTAGCGTTTAGTCCTTCACTTCTTTATTTGCCAGTCCAGTGTTTAATTCAGCATTCTTAAAAATTAGATTAATTCATCTTACATAGAAGTTTGTGGTTAGAGGGAGCATTTGTGAATGAATGTTGACTTACATGTATCATAAGTTATTATGGTATGCAGTTACAGTAAATCAGCAAGCTCATAAGAATGTTGTTCCAAGGATCCTAATGTACAGTGGAAATTGTAGCTGATTTCCTCTTGCTCTGGTGTCAGACATCTAATTCTGCAAAAACTTAATGGCTCCTATGCTCAGCTTTTGGAATCTTGAGATATCTATGTTATGAACTCAGAAGTTTTCGCTGCCGTTTTTTTATTTTTCACTTAGTTTTGATGGTGTCTTGCTGCCATAGTTATCCAGAGCAGTTTTCTTGGTGTGTACGGTTACTGGATTTGTTTGTTTATTTTACATGTCTGTATTTGTGTCAGTAATTTTTTGAACTTGTGCCTTGACAAGATTTGAGAACTTTCCTTTTTTCGATTGGCAATATCCAGAGTTTGGGAGCAGAGAAAGACAGCCTGGATATCATGCAGCATGACTGGGCTCTACCTAAGATGGAGCGGCACGCAGAAGATGTGTTGAAACAGTTGCTGAAGAAATGACTCGAACGGTTGGGCTTCTGGGAAGCAACACTCGCGTCGCGTCTTCCAGTTTTTGTTGAAGCCAGTTTGGACCAGGAATTTTACCATTTATAAATGTATTATTTATAACTAGCTACTATAAACACCCTTACAAGGTGGAGACCCGGTGTTGTGATACTTAATATAAGTAGAAAAGCCGTAATTCTGTTACTTTATTCTCCTGATATTTATGAGCATCGTTTAAGCACTCGTGTGGTGATTTCTTTCTCCTGCTGATGAAATCTACCAGGTTTTTTGACACGATCTTAAATGTTGTACTATCTGTAACCTTATCGATCGCCAAGATAAGACATCATCTTATCGGGAAAGAGGAACGCCCTTTGTTCAAAAGATGGCCAACATAATGACCGACTGTTCTTAGAGCTGCTGCTGTAGGTCTCGACGGCGGCAGCTGCCTGATCACATGACCGGGTAGCTCGGGAGCATAGCGATGCCGCAGAGGCCAGACGCGACGCTGGCTTCGCGTTGCATGAGGATGTAGCCGGCGTCGCCCCACTCGGGCCCCCACGAGTTCTTGACGATCCAGTACTTCTGGCCGGGCACGCCGCTACCGTCGCCGTCCGTGTCCCCCTGGGTCTCGCCGTACCCGACCACCGTGACGCCGTGGTTCAGCTCGGCGGTGCAGGGCCCCGTGAAGACGCCGCCGCCGTAGAGCTGCCACACGAAGCTGCCGGCGTCCACGGCCACGGACACCGGCTGCGCCGCGGCGGCCCGCAGGAGGTCCGGCTCGCTGCTGGGCGTCACGTTCATGTACCCGGAGATGCTCACCGCGCTCTCCTTCAGCTTCGGCGTCTGGCAGGCGCCGTTCAGCCCTGCACCGCGAACGCAACGGACGTGGAGAGCTAGCTAGAAATGCAAATCTTTGATCTCTTGGCACGTTTCCCGTGTACCTTGGTACGGGTAGTTCCGTTCGGTGGTGAGGCCGCGGTTCTTCATGACGAACTCGAAGGCCCAGCTCATGTACCCGCCGGCGCAGCCGATGGCCTTGGTGTCGCAGTCCACCAGCTCCTGCTCCGACAGGGACACCAGCTTCCCGTTCTTGATCTGGTTGATGCCCTCGATGGCCGCAACGGCGGAGAACGCCCAGCAAGAGCCTGCATGCAGGACGCGCGCGCAAAGTCTCATCAAACCAGGCGAGGCGTCATTCTCCGGATCATCCATCGTTCGCTGACGACGCTATATATATATATATATATATATATATATATATATATATATATATATATATATATATATATATATATATATATATATATATATATATATATATATATATATATATATCACTCACCACAGTCCCCCTGGCTCTTCACCGGCGCGACAGCTCCCTTCTCTCGCCAGTCCACGCTTTTCGGTAGATCAGAATAACCCTGACGACCCACCAGTCCACTTCCAATCTATAATAACCAGCACGAACATCATGAAAAAGCTAGTTAACATGGGATGGCTGAGAAACTTGCGTGGATTGCTGCAATTACTGAGTACTGACAATGCAAGCTAGCTCAGATGGTTTCAGAGAAAGAGAATACAGAGACAGACACAAGCCACGGTGCTCGGCGCTGTGGAGTGCCCGGCTCCGCCTCCGCTGCGAGGCCGTCCGAAGCCCAGCATCTTGGCCCTGAACTCCTCGTTCGTCAGGTCGGCGAACTTGTTGTCGGCCAGCCTGTACCCGTTGCCCATGGAGTTGAAGGTCTCGACCAGCTCGACGTTCCTCCGGTACACCTCGAGCCGCCTCTGCTTCTCTCCCGCGTCAGCGTACAGCCGGCCGTGCCTGCCCATCCACTGCTCGAACCTCTCGAGCATCGGGTCGGCACGCGCTACTAGGGCCGCGCCGCATATCCAGACGACAGCCAGCAGCAGCGCGAGAAGCCGGGGAGACCTCGCCATTGCTGGGCCTCTGGGCTATGGGGAGTGGGGACTGGGGAGGACGACGATCGGCAACGGTGCATGCACGGAGGCGCGATGATTGTTGGAATGTGGAAGTACTTGTAGTCGTCCGCCCCGACGTTGCTTGCGACAGCCTGGGGGACATTGCGAGAAGGTCGTTATGGACTGTCGTCATGCCGCGAGCGTGAATTGGGGATGATCTCTCTTGCTGATTTGCACAAGCTAGCTTGCACCGTTGCATGTGAACTGCGCTGGAAAGAACAACGCTGCGCCTGCACGGGGCTTTCGTTTCTGACGGCAACCTGTCTTGGCTCTTCCGTTGCTTTTCGACCTTCACCTTGTTCCGTGAAGACATGCTTGCCTTCAATGGAAAGAACACTGCGCCTTGCCATACATGGAAAGGTAAGCTAGTTGCCCTAGAGTGTAAATCATCCAGCATGCAGCATGCAGGAAACAATGTGGAAATTAGGAGCAAAACATTAGATATATACACCACCCATAACTTCTACATCATCCTACACCAGATTGACTATATGAAGATTAAAGAACAACCAAGCAATTTCTTCTTCTTCTGAAAAACAAACCGATCGAGCAGTTATTGGAAGCTGAAAAAAAATTACAGAAACGGGGCTGTGCTGAAACTGCAGTATATATACACTGAAGTAACTGTGCAAATGACAGAGTGTATCGAATTACTTTCAAGGACTTGCAAGAACACTGAGTATTCCATCTCAAACAACATTTTAATGCTCTTGAAGCTGTCAAGATGCTACATGTACTCGAAATGACGCTGTAAGTATCACTGCTTTATCTACGACACTGTAGAGTGCGCACAACAAGAGCAACTGCAGTGCGCTAATGGCCAAGCCATGTGGAAGGCACCGGCTGAAACCTAGACTTAGCAGTCGATAGAACATCATGGTACTCAGCCCCGCTGAAACAGTCGCGGAAGTCGGTGAACAGCTTGTCAAACACCCTCCATAGTACCTTATATGATCTGGAGTATGGAAACGGAAGGAAAAACTGCACAACAAAGAAGTACATGAGTGGTCTGCTATGGATACTAGCATATCCAAAAGTAAACCTTAAGTTGTCTATGGTACGCCTTATCATACTATTATGTCAGCACTAAAACATGAACATCAGCATGCACAAGAGTAGCACTTCTAGGGAATTCTATGCTTGTGTGCATTGTAACTCAATGGAAAGTGTGGGTATTGTTTTTTTGTGTGGGTTAAAGAAAATGCAAACAAAGCTATCTTACTTCTCCTTCTTGTGCCACACGTTTTAACAGTAAGAAAGTTTGCTGGTTTTCTTCCAAGCTGTCAATGACTGCAAGCCATATTTTTGAAGCAAGATCATGAGCCTTTTCTCCTGTATTGCCGCAAGCAATGAATTGGTCTGTACAGAGGAGAAGAGACATGTTAGTTCAGAGTTAGCATAAGCATGAGCAATCCTCTGAGAGGACTATCTTAACTATTAAGTACACAGAAGCAGCTACGGCCAATAGGAGAACTCAATGACCCTATATGACAGGGGAAGGGACATGAATGTTCAGTGATGTTCTCATGACCCTACAACACCTGCAGTTGCTAACGAGATGTGGGAACACTTCATTTTCCAAAGAATACATCCAGCATACCTTTGGCTAGAGCAGATAAATACTGCCTTAAAAGCATATTGCAGTATGCTTATACATTAACTCTTATTATGGTGCCAGACCTATTCTATCAAAATATTCCACTAGTTGACATGATATTGCATGATACTATCTTTGGGGCGTGCCTTTGACCACTATCATCATTAAACTGGAAACACACTGTCACTGAAAATACCAAGAAAGAAAAGAAACGATGAACTTCACTCTTGTGCAAGTTGGAACATAAAACCTCACCAATGATGGTGCCATGAAGTATGCTGGAAGGAGGCATGGCAGGACACTCAAGCTGTTCTTTTAAGTAGAGATAAGTGTGACCAACAAGCTCATCAATCTCCCCACCAGATGGTACTAAGTTCTCACTGACATACAGTGCTTGAAATCTCCTAAAAGAACCCAAGAAACAACTTTCATGTGATGTTCAAGACACTAGAGCTAGATAATATCTTAAGAGAACGGCCTACAGTTCTGAATTCTGATCTAGTGAGCATGTATTGCACAAGCCACTTCTTTGTTTTCTTTTACTTTTTTCTGAACAGGAGAATATGTCAGTTTATTGTGATTACTCCACTTCAAATTGAAGGATCATTAATTCAGGAACTCGTGGAAACTAGAGAGCAGCATTTGGCAGTAGTTTGACTGTTTTCAACACCAAAATTTAGGAGAGGACACAGCAATATTATGTTACCGAACTCACCTCCTAGCAGAACCTCTAGGAATTGGCCCAGGCCAGCGTTTCCGGAGACCAGCAGATGGCCAGTTCCTTGCAATAGCAGTTTGCCACAAGCATTCTCCTTGAAATATGCTTGCCCAATGCTTGTTGACACATGCTAATTGCACCCACTCATAGACCGGTAAACGAATGAATATTTCTATAATAAGATGTTCTGGGAGCCTCCCAATCGGTCCATCACTTCTGTCTGCCATAAGGCTGTCAAACATAAAAATAAGTTTAAGCATGCATGCCTTCATGCCTAGTACAACATCAAGATAAATCATTAAAACTCGCTTGTCAGCATAATACACTGAATGCCAGGCGCCAAAGACATAAATGTACAACTATGGAACAAGATGCATCAGATAATAAACAAAATTTAATCATCAGTGGACAAAATAGCAGATAATGCCTTTTGTATGCCCTTCCCTTAGCAAAAGGGACCCAATGAATTTGCCCAGCATGCTAAAAATGCTCCTACAAACAGAAATGCAGTGTACACATTTGTGTGGGAGACAGTGATTGCGATTTGCAAACTCTCTTATCTCATATTAGTAACATAAAGCAAAGTGAATCTGTAAAAAAAAAAAGTTCAAATGGGCCACAGTATTAGCCGAATCTATGCCCAAGGAGCTAAGAAGCAGTGCCCTCTGAAACTAAAGAACATAATTTAACGCCCTGTCTTCCTACAACTACAGTCAGGCTAGACACAATAGGTAGTTGTGCTTGTGCTGGTGGCACTACACTACAGTCTACAAACAGTACCACACGGATCAACAAAATGAGCATACCATAACAATCTCATGTCAATCACTCGATCTGAAAAGGTTATGACTGATCAAAATTAGAGGAATCAAATTCCAGTTGTGGGCAGGCTTCCGATTACATCCACACCAAGAAATAAGAGACCCCGTATAAGTACAACGACTACCCAAGATCTTGGTCATCATCCATCGGTCCAATAAGGCTAAACAAAAGCTTACCAAGATTGACCACTATGAGAAACCGGAAGAGCATCACCTAAGCGTACACATACCAAGTGCGCCGACCGAGCAGAGCCGACTAGCCAAGTGACCAACAAACAAGACCTACAAAGAAACTTCAAACTAGGCACCGCAAAGTTCCACACAAGTCACTGCGAAATCCGATCAGGACTCTCACTTCAGGTTGAGTCCGGGACGAGCGGGAGCATGTCTATGGGGATCAAACAACCAACCACACTTCATCCAGATAGCTGAAATAAAACCAGACACTACCACAGCCTGCAAGAACCAAGAGAGTACCTGGAGGAAGAAGCGGCTCCCTCGACCCACGGACCGGTCTGCGGAAGAGACGGCGCCGGCAACGAACGGGCAGACGAGCGCAGGCCGCCCGAGTCGGGTGGGTGGAGGTGAAAATGAGGAGGGGTGCAGACAGGAACTGATTCGTCTGCCGTAACGTCCGGTTGCTGGCGGCTGGGGCCAGACCACGGCCGGGTCCATACGTCAGCCGCAGTCGGCCGGCAACGTTACGGCAAAGGATCCTGCCGGGTGCAGCGGCTCCGCTTTCCGGTGTCGTCTTGTCTTCTCTTCTACCATACCATCCTTCCTGGCCTGGGGGCGCGTACCGTGTCACCGGGCTAGCGTAGGTTCACCGGCCCAATGTGTTGGGCTTTAGCGCATCTGTAGGCCCATCTGTGGAGTGGGCTTTACGGCCAGCATCAATTCGTCGCATGGCCCCATCTCCCGCAACATTGCTAGTTTTTCGGCACAACACCACGGTCATTTCCTTCAAAAAGCCAGCCCGGCCGGCACGGGGCACGGCCACAGCGACCACGTGACACCTCTCACTGTCTCACCTCGTCGTCCTCGTTCCTTCCGCGGCCAGCCAGGCAGTCAGGCCGAGGCAGCCGTGCCCACGTGCACGAAGCAGCGGGCCGTGACGTGGCTTGGGGCGAGCAGGTGACCGGCGACTCGGCGAGTAGAACTAGAAGTAGGCTAGCAACCTGCACGCCTACCCGTCCCACGCACCTCCCGACTTCTCCGGTTCTCCCTTCTTCATAGCAGCCCCCCACGCATCTCGGCGCCGAGGCGAGCGAGGACCTCGTGGTTCGTGCCCTGCTCACCTCGTGAGGATGTGGATCGCGAGGCGGCTCTTCCTCGCGGCGGCGGCGCTGCTGATGGCTGTGCTTCTGCTCGTCGCGGGGCCGGTGGCGGCGCAGGACGCGGCGGTGGAGGGCGTGGCCCCGCCTGCGGAGGAGATCGCGGCGAACGCGAGGGCCAAGGAGGTGGCGGTTCTGGCCGCCGAGCTAGTGCAGCTCAGGGCGAAGATCTCCGCGTTAGGTGCGTGCACGCTTACCTTACCCGATTCCGGCTCCGCTTCGTCTTGTTCTGCTGCGTCGTCGGTGGGGTTTAGCTGACTCGCTAGGGTTTAGCTGGAAATTCCATATTATGGTGACGGAACGGGGAAATGCGATATAGGGTGAGGTGGGTGTGGGGAGAGATTTGGTGAGTACCCGATGCTTTGGCTGATGTTTCACTGGATGTACTTTTCAGCCTGATGCAATTTCAAATGGTTTGACTGAGAAATGTTTATGTTCAAACCATACAATTGACAGCAAAAGTGGGTGTGGGGAGAGATTTGGTGAGTACCCGATGCTTTGGCTGATGTTTCACTGGATGTACGTTTCAGCCTGAGGCAATTTCCAATGGTTTGACAAAGGCAAGGTTTAACTAAGAAATGTTTATATTCAAACCATACAATTGAGAGCAAAAGCCTTCTGATTGTGCCCATATTCTCCTTGCAAGTTAGAGCACATTGTGCTCATACCAATCTACCCTGTTTTGTAAGCTGCAATTTCAGCTTTACTCCTGAGAGAGAAGCAATTTGGCAAAATTCACCTGTGTAGCTGCGTGCAACTCTGTACCAACTACCAACTTCTAATCATGACAAAATGCTTCGTCATTTTATTCTTCAAATTTTGAATAGTGAGAAACTGGCATTATTGTTTTCATTCTGCAGAGTCTCGCATTGCAGAGCAGAACCTGGAGTTCAAGACCAAGAATGATGCAATCGAAACACTGAATATGATTGTCAAGGAAAAGTCACAGAAGATTGCTACTATGCAGAATGAAGTAACTTCCCTCGAGGTTTAATAACAATAAATTCACTACCGTAGCATTGTTTCATACCTTATTGAAGCAATATTCATTACACGCTGGCTATACAGGCCAAAGGGTCTTTAGCTGCAGAGGAGCAGGCAAGCAAGGCCAATGCACTGGCTATTGAGCTCGAGAAGCAGGTAGTGGGCTGGCAGAATTCCATGAACTATTAGTGTGAGAGAATACTGTGGTTCCTGATCTAATATCTTTCAGACCGAGAAGCTCAAGAAGGATATTGCAGAACAAAAAATAAAAAAAGCAGCTCTGGAGGCTAGGGCTGGAAATGCTGATAAGAAGGTGCACGAGTTAAATATGAAGCTGGAGAAGGTAAGTGTGCAACTGTGGCTGCGGAGTTATCTTCTTTGCTACTACATTGGACTGCTATTTCTCTCTACTTCAAAGATTTACAAATACTTTTCATTGATTAGAGGCCATGGTGAATTTTCTGTAGTTAAACAGTGAGCATGCTTTCTGTGTTGCGCGTAGTTGCTTACTGCTATTTCCTTTACTTTTGTGATTCCAGTACTGGTAGTGGTAGGTTTTCAAAAGTTTCCGATTTTTCTTCTTTGTCCATGTTAATTGTAAATGAATATGTAACTATACTACACATGAGTGATGAGCAATGAAAATTTATGGTTGAATTCTGCTAACACTATTTGGTGATTGTAGTCACTGATAAAAGAATTTTCAATAGTTGTAAGAGTTCCATAGAATTAAAAATGATACCAACCTTGGAGGAACTAGATGCCTTTATATTGAGAAAATGGGCACCCAAATTTGTCTCGACGAGGACTTCAACCTAGTGGTCTCGGCATACATCCACATCCTCAACCTACCGAGCTAGGCTCCCCTTTCCTAGAGGGTAGAGTTCCATGGAATGACAGCATGACACATGTTAGCATTTTCTTATTTATCTCAAGTATAAATGTGGCTCATGTCTTGTTGAGTTGCAATCAAGCTGTAAAGTAAAAAAAAAGATTGAGGTTAATTTCCCGTTGAGAGAAAGGTAGGTTGTCAGATGCGGTGCACTTTCTTTCTTTCTTGTCACCTGTTTCAGTTTCTGTGTAAGTAGGGTTAGGCACCTCAAAAAAGAAAAGAAAATTTCTTTTAGTCCATTCTTTTATTCAGTGTGCAGTGTCCTTACTTCTATACTTTTCTTAATAGCTCCAGAGGACAAGCAGTGATCAAAAGCGCAGGATTCAGAAGACTGAACAAGCTCTTAAATCTGCTGAGGTATGAGAATGTGTGACTACTGTGATGTTTTGTTCTGATGCAGTGTGTTTGCATTCTATTCAACCTTTGTTTCTTATGTCTCTAGGAGGAGCTGATGAAGGCGCAGTTGGAAACAACAACAAAAGTAAAACAGCTTAGAGAGGTAAATATATATTTAACTCTCTGATATCCTATCAAGGTTTGTCAGGTTGTTATAAATTCATTTCAAGTTTTAGTAAAACTATCTGCTTCACAACTTGGTGCAGTATATCAATGATTTTCAATAACACAATTGGAATGCAACTTTGTCAACTCAGCTGCTCTAATTGTGAATCTGTGATGGAGTTGCATAGGATAGTAAATTCATGTTCTGATTGATGTAAGTTCATTGTAAAAGTTTAGTAAATATATCTGCTTCACATCTTGGCGATGTGTTCCAGTGACCTTTCTGACAACACAATTTGGCGGAACTTAACTTTTCAGCTGAACTGCTCTAATTGTGAGGACTCAGGAAGCTGTAAAAAAATACAAACTCACTTTTTGCTAAACCCTAGCATATTCCAGTTCTTGGGCATGCAGTTGCTATCAGGGAACTTGTTCAGCGAGAACTTCCAAGCTGACATGGTTGCCATGAGCAGTTGAGCATGATAACATTACATGATAATTACAAACGTCCAACACTACCCTTTTTTATGAGTACTGCATGCATATTGTACTGAATATTTTTCTTTCGTAGGTTCATGGAGCCTGGTTGCCACCATGGTTAGCGACACATGCAACCCGCTCTATGGTACAAGTGGACCTAAAGACTATTCCTCCTCTTTGGTTGGTTGTTTTCTCTCATCACATTCATCGTGTAACTATGCAGGAGGTGATGTCAAATCATTGGAATGAACATGGGAAACCTGCCTTTGACAGCTTCTTGCAGAAGGTGCCATGTGCCTTCTTTGTAATTCTTTTTATCTATGGATGAAAAATCTTATTTAAAGTGACACTATCTATCCACTTGAGATTTATACCCTGGGAACTGAATGACTGCAGGCATCTGAAAAAACAGTGCAGACAAAGAAATGGGCTGAGCCTCATCTGGAAACTGCTAAGACAGTAATATTCTTACTTCTTACATATCCCTGAATGTGTAGTTACTGAAATATGATGTAGCAGGTGTTTTTGAAGCATTAAATATGAATCATATCTTCATGCATTTGTAGCCAATTCCTGACATGTATCATGTCTGTGAATCTGTAATTGAAGAAATCTGTTTAGTTGAATAAAGAGTATTTGAAATGTTAAAACTACAACATAGCATGGTATCATGCCATATATTGCCTTAATATTTCTAACTTATGTTATCCTGATTCATGTTCCACTAAAAATGGCATTTCCCTTCTTGAAGAAATGGATGCCTGTTGCTAAAGAAAAATGGGTTACCTTGAAGAAAAATGCAAAGCCCTATGTCCAAATGGTCTCAGAGAAATCATTGGAGGCTTATCAAACATCAAGTGACTTTGTCAGGCCTCATCTTGTAAATGCACATCAAGTTGTTGATCCCTATTTCCAGGTGCATCTCCAGCATTGAAGATTTTACGGTTCCGCGCCCTGTAAAATCATCAACATATAATTTTTGGTCCTATGTTTTCCAGGAAGCCAAGAAATTATCCAAGCCATATGTTGATCAAATTGCTACAGCTACTAAACCACATGTCGAGAAAGTTAGAACTGCTCTCAAGCCTTATACTGAAAGAGCACGACATGTATATGGACAGTTTCTTGAGACAGCTACTACATATCATCAGCAGGTAATTGTTGTTTTCTTTTTCCATCTACCTTAGTCAAGATTTTTGGTCCCTGTTAATATTCAGTGGATATCTATATTTTTGTGCTTGTAGTTATTAACTTCTTATTTGCATATGCTTAATTCTTCCAAATTCTGAAAACCATTGCTGGATTTCTAGGGCAGTTTTTAGTTGAGCTTAGTTCTTATGTTCTTGTACATTCATTAATCAGTGTTTCAGTATTTCATGTAGCCTCTGTTGAAAACCCTTAACACTGAGGCCAAGTGTTTTTTTTCCTTTTCGTATGTGTCAGACTATTGGTTATTAACTGGTTGCTAAGGTCTTTGTTTGCTTTCTTTTGTGTTAGTAAACATATCAAAACTATTGCTAAATTACAATATATTTTCCCACTAGTATGATGGATTAGAAGGATAAGGCATGGTATGGTGATGATAGTCTTTCTACTGAGCGAAAAATCCTAGGTTCCACGCAGCCTCTCTGCAAAAATGCACTCGGTTATTTCATTATTTGTTACTCAGACCCTGCTCATGTGGGAGTCGTTAGCACTGGGGGTGTCCTTTAGTACGATGGATGGAAGTTCGATAAATTTAATGAGATTTCTTTCTTTTATCCTAAATATTTTGCATTTAGTACTACCATAATCAAATGTCCAGATAAAAAATCTCAGCCATTTTCTTTTCCAGGCTCAGGCAACTATCTCGGATTACCTTCACCGGCATGAGTTTACAAAACAGTTTGTAACTAAAGAGTTGGTGTGGTATCTGGTAGGCACCAACTAACCATCAGCTAAAAAATCTTTTTTATCTATTTATCTTCTTGTTTTGAACATACAAACAGGCTTAAGGATTGTCTCTCTTGACAGGCTTCTGCTTTATTGGTTACACCCTTCTTTGTTTTGTACACACTCCTAACTGAAACATTCTGGTTTGTGCTTCATTTTCGGTGTCCAGCTAGTTTTAGATGCTTGTTACAAATTGACTTTGTTCGTCACCTAATCTGAATATTTTCATTTGCTTGAAGTATCAAGGAGGAGAAGAAGAAAACACCTCGGAGCAGTAATGCCAACCATGGTCATCGGAGACATAAACGCCGGCATGCTGACAAGTAAAACATTGATCAACCATGGTCATTACTTTTTTAGGTACGACCATTATTTTTCCTGTACTACAGATCCATATTCTTTTCTGGTCTGAAAACAAAAATATATATACTGTTCTGTAAGATAGTGTTTGGTTTTCCAGGGCATTTTGAGGTTTTGACTTAGTATTTGATTTTGCACCGTGCAGATCTTGGAAGCTTGACCATTTACCTTTCACTTATGGGTCCATTGTCTGGTATAGACACTATCATCCGTCATCGCCGGACCTTGTTGTGTATCCACGAACTAGAATACACACAAGAAATGTGTTTCTGCACCCATCGTGTTGGGAGAGTTGTGTTTTTCATCAGAGTAGGGACCGCGAGCTTAAATCTGTGGGTGTCATTTCATAGGTTATTTGTTGTAGCATTGTGCTTGAGCTTGTGTAATTCATGATTATTTTGTCTCGCGTTTGTGGATCACTTCAGCTGTAGCTTCCACTCGGTGTAAAAGTTTTATCTTCCACAAGTAACCTTGGTTTTAGAAACAGGAGACATGGAAAAGGAGGTCTAGACTCTGTTCCATCGTAACTGTGCTGCGTAAAGCCGCTTGTTTGGTTATTTTCAATCCAATCTACGGATTGGAGTTCAATCTATACGGATTGGAGGAGATTGATACAGATTTAGAGAGATATTGACTTAATAGAGATTGAAACCTCTCAATTTCAATCCATATGGATTGGGTAGAATCGAATAAGCTCTCAAGGGGAAATCCAAATGCTTGTTTCTCAAAGGGAAATCTAAATGCTTGTTTGGTTATTTTCAATCCAATCCGTGGATTGGAGTTCAATCTATACGGATTGGAGGAGATTGATATAGATTGAGAGAGATATTGATTTAATAGAGATTAAAACCTCTTAATTCCCTTCAATCTATATGGATTGGGGTAGAATCGAATAAGCCCTCGAGGGGAAATCTAAATGCTTGTTTGGTTATTTTCAATCCAATCCGCGGATTGGAGTTCAATCTATACGGATTGGAGGAGATTGATAGAGATATTGACTTAATAGATATTGAAACCTCTCAATTCCCTTAAATCTATATAGATTGGGGTAGAATCGAATAAGCGGAAATCCAAATCGAAGCAATCGGCATGTCCCGGGCGCTTGTCGAAGAGAAAATTTTGGCACCATTCGTCCATCACGTAACCACATATAGCTCAAAATTCAAAGGTCTGGTTGGAAGAAAACATGCACGTTTATCAGAAACTATCACACGGACCAGTACACCCCAGACTCTTATCTAGATTCCTGTATGAGCTCACTACCAGCTACCAGGCCTGTTTTTGTTGCACATGACATGCATGCTGTCAACCTATGATGCTCCGATCTCTACAAGCCAAGAGCCCAACAAAAAACTGAAAAAAAAGAGAGGATAATTTCCAGCTACGGCCTTGTTCGGTTATTCACAATACACATGGATTGGATAGGATTGGAAAAAATTCTTAAGAAGTTTGACTTGTTTGGGATTCAAACCCATCCAATCCCACTCAATCCACATGGATTGAGAGCTAACCGAACAAGCCCTACTGATACAAACAACGGACTAAATTGACACATCAAATCCTACCGACCTACATGATCTATAGTTCCATACACCAACATTACGTCGTTGTTACGTTTGTCGGCTGCATGCCATTGCCAAGCTACGCCACTACTCCGATCCACAGCTACTAGCTAGACCTGGTACCCGCCGGCAGGCCAGTACCTCTCCACCAGCTGCTCCACGTCCAAGCCCTGGTACCGGGCCCCGGTCGCCGCGTCCGCGCCGAACCCTCCTCCGTCCGCGCCAGGCACGATCACGCAGCCGCCTAGCCCCGCTGCCGCCGCCGTCGTCATCTGCTTCTGCTGGTGATGTTCGCCTGCCATCACCTGATGATATTGCCTACCGGTGCTGGCACAGCTCGGCTCCGTCTGGCCGCTCATCATCGCCATCGACATCGCGTGGAGTGCTGGCGGCGACGACGGCATGGCCGGCGTGGCGCCGAGGTTGAGGTTGAGGCGGCCGCCGCCAGAGAGCGTGAACGGTGGCGCAGCCACGGCGGGGTTCATGTACGGCGCCGCCGCCGACGTCCCGGGGTGCGGCTGGATGTGCGGGTGCAGCCCCGGCGTGCCGCGGGCGAAGCGCGCGAGCTCGGCCAGGTCCGCAAGGGCGATGTACGGGTGGTGGTGGCGCGCGACGAAGGGGTCATGCTGGAGCAGCGTGGGCAGGAGGGGTGGGAACATGTCCAGCGCGTACGGGTGGTGGTGCGACGACCGCGCGTGCGCGTGCGCGTTGTTGGACGGGTACTTCTTGGCGCCGGCGGCGCTCTTGGCGAACACCCGGCACACCACCCACTCATCCTGCGTGCCAGTGCCATACAAATGACCAAAAAAAAACATCTTCATGAATTTGTCTATCCATTCTAGCTAGGACCATGATTAATTCCGCTGATGAACATTAAGCAATTTCGTGAAATATGTATGTATATATGTACTGTAAGCACGTGCGTGCGTGCGTGCGTACCTTGTTAGATTTGGGGAGTGATTTGGAGTGCAGGCGATACTCATGCATGACCCAGTTCGTCTTCTCACCCCGAGGAGCTCTTCCTTTGTAGAACACCAGGGTCTTCTTCATCCCTACTAGCTCCGGCGTGGTGGCTGCTGCAGGTAGCTGATGACCGGCGGTGTAGATCTCCTTGTCTTTCCCCGTTGTCTTCCAGTAACCAGCGTTAGTGGCGCGGTTCGTTCGCACACCTGTTGGGTACTTCCGGTCCCTTAGGCTGAAGAAATACCACTCTTTTTCTCCGAGCTTCGCCTTCTCTGGCATGCATATATATGTAATCGATCACTTATATATATACTGGAAATTATAAGAAATTGTTACGTTCTGACACTCCCGCATGCATGTTTCCAAATAAGGAGAGAAGAGAGGAGAAAAGATTACTACATATGCATGTACATGTGCGTGTATATACACATGAACAGTTAATTAACAGTTGGTTTCTCTCCGATGATGATTACCCGGGAGATCCCACGGCTCGCACTTGTTGAGGTCGACCTCGGCGATGGCCCTCGCCGTGAAGCTGCCGTCGGCGATCTTCCGCCGCAGGTAGTACGTGATGAGCTCCTCGTCAGTCGGGTGGAACCTGAAGCCCGGCGGCAAGCTCTCCTCGTCCTTCTTGTTCGACTCTCCCCCACCCCCTGCTGCTGCTGCTGATCCTTCCATACTGCTCAGATCAATCGACAGCGTACCGATGATGCTAGCTGTACAAGATCGGACGGAAAGCGGCGGAGAACCCTAAACCCTAGCTAGCCCTGGTGGTTTCTTGCTGCGCGCTACGCTACTGCTTGAAGAATGAAGACGGCGCAGCAGGCAACTGTAACGGATTCAAGAACGAAATGATTTGACAAAAAGGCAGCTAGCTCTAGGCGACGACGACAGGAGGAGGAAGAAGCAAGAATACGCTGCACACACGCGCTCCCTCGATCGGTTGCCCTCTCTCTGAAGTATTTGGGGTGCGTTTTTTTTTTCCACGCAACGCAAGCGGGCAGAGATATAGGGGGGCCGGGCTGGCGAGACGCCTTGGAGAAGCTTTCACCTAACCAGGGGTCGTGAGCTACAAGCCGGCGCGGGCGGGTGTGTGCGTCGTCGTCGTCGTCGCGCGCGTCTGGTTCCACGCGCGCTCTCGCCGCTGTATCTTTCAAACTCGCCGGGTCATGCATGCGTCTTCGATCCATCGCAACAGTGTGCTTGTTGTGCCCAGGGATATGACCGTACGTGCTAGCGGTACCAGCCAGTAGTGTGCAGTACGCCAGGGCCTTCCGCCATGGCCGCGCGCGGCATTTCCGTGTTTGCTAGCTAGTAAACTTGATTAATTATGAGACATACAGTATAATTATTGGTTATTAATATACTGTTTCATAGCATCGATTGAGCTGTACCCATGCAGCTCAATTGGTTCTAGAAAAAAGAAATCTATTGGCAAAACAAGCTACAGAAATGTCATAAAAGGAGATACATACGCAAGCAGTCTATCCCTATTCCGAACCGAACAAATGTCATAAAGGACGGAATTTTTGAAACGCCCGCGGACGGGGTGGGTGGACGCGGCAACGAAGACGAAGCAGGGCAGGGAGAGCACAGCAAGCTAGAACGGGAAGCAACGCACAGGACACGTGCGGGTGGGCCCGGGCGCCAGGTACGGCCATGTCGGCAGTGGCCCACGCTCCCCTTGACCCGGCTGGACGACGGACGGAGAGCGGCAGGGCCGCCGGGCCTGGGTTCCCTCTCGCCCCAACCAACGCGTAGAAAATAAAATAAAATAAAAAAGAAACAATTGCAGCAGCAAACTGTTGACAATGCAAGCAGCAAGGCTACGTACTCTAGGATTATCTGTTCCGGTCTGTAGCTATTCTGTGGTGTCTTTTTTTCCTTTGGTCTTCCTTAATCATTGGCACAGAAAATATAAATGCTCAGCCCCAGTTTGAACGACTACTACTGAAATGTTGGAAGCAGCAGAGCATACCGAACTGGGTCATCGATCTTGTCCACTTGTGCAAGCCAGAAAGACACTAGTGCTACTGCTACCTTGCACTGTGGCGGTCCAGTCCAGCCCTGATCCAGGGTCCTGCGAGAATATCAAGACAGTGACAGCAATCCAAGCAGGTTCTAATAGCCTGAATCTCGGTCATCACTCACGTGCCACAGCAGTACAGCACCTCAAATTATTCCCTTAAGAACAGTTCTTCTTTAATATATATACATATCCTTGCCTAGATCTAGGGCTCTTGTTCATCATGTTGACCGCCCAAAATCGCAGCTCTCTCTCTCTCTCTGACCAGCTCTATCACACACTTACGTTCGTCGACCAAACAAGGGGGGGGGGGTTTGTGTCATGCTTGGGCCCTCTCGTTTTCTTCGCACCGATTTGTCTGGGGGTGCAGACGCCGATAGTTGAGTGAAGCTGAATACTTGTGCATTGACTAAACCTCCCCTCCTCTGAAAGTTACTGGTTTTTTTGTTGTGCGTCAAGTTTCTGAATCTCTCGGCTCAAGCGGTCGGATCATGGAATGGCCGAAGAAGTGACCCCCCTTTCCCTTGATGAACCATGTGTGGCTCTCATGCACATCATCAAAACCACTGCTGATACACTGTTCGCTGCGTAGCATCTGAAAGTGGCCGCATGAAAAGGAAAGTTCAGGAATCGATAGTTCGAAAGCAGGCATTGTGTCTGCTGATGTTGTTGCAGTGAGAGTGAAGTGTGATTGACAAGAATAGGTACAATGCAAGTTTTCTTGCGGGCCAAAAGTCCCTCTTGGTTTTCTTTCCGGGTTTGATCATTCCCATAAGTTTAGGGTTGGTTTCTTGTGGGTCCAGTTTCCTCGCCCTCTCTTTTGGCATCTCCTGGTTTGCGGCTTCACTGTCATTGAAGATAAGATATCACAACATGGTCTAGTTTGTGTGCGCTCCCGGGACTACGCTGCTGGCTGCTATGAACCATGAGAATGTACTTGACTCTTGGGGGGAAAAAACTACAAAAGGTCATTTTTTTATATGGACGGATTCTTTTTTTTTTCACCATTTGAGCTGCGTAACATTAGCCGTGTTTGTTTCAGATTTTTTCTAGATTCTAGCCACAAGAAGCTACTATAGACTATCAAACGTTTTAACTTTTTAGCGTGTTTCTATGAAAATTGTTTTGGTAAAAACATTTTAAAATAAACGCAAACACATAATCTGGCATGTACGAATCGAGGTTGTGAATTCCTCCGACATTGCATCCTCCCTGATGTCACGACCCATGATTGTGGTAGTCCAGTGTTAAGGGGTCGAGCTTAGGTCGGCCAACTTGCCATAATCAGGGCCGGCCCTGAGTGGGTGCGGAGGGTGCGGCCGCACCGGGCCCTCCCAAAACAGAGGGCCCCTCTAGCCACTGAACGTTAGCACTTTTTTCCCGCTAAGCATATCTACCCTAAACATAAATACGCAAAAGCGATGCGCTATCGATCAGTTTCATTTAGATTGTTAAACAATATCTCAATTACTTATCTAATATTCACTTCGTTCCAAAATAGTATTTGTTTTAACTCTTGATTTTTATGCCTATATGCAACTAGATGAGGAATCCACTAGAGAAACAAAATACATTCTATTTTGATACAAAGGGGTATTATTTACTATACACATGATGGTTGCATCGACGAAGAGAAGATTTTTTAAATTGAAATATTTTTTGAACTATTTAAGGTCAACAATGACTTAAGAGAGGTTAAATGGTTTGACGATTATATGTATCTAAAAGAAGTTGTTGGATGGATTGATCTTAATGTATAAGCGATGATTTGTATCACAAAATGTTAGAAGATGTTTTTAATGACATCGGATAACAAGTATGTGTTTTTAGCTATATTTTATATTTGTCATTTTATAAACTTAAAAATAGTGTATAATAATTTGTATACGTTAAATATTATAAATATTGTATGTGGATGAGACCTGCATTTTGGATTTCGCCTCGGGTCCCTAAAAAGTCAGGAACGACCCTGACCACAATCACCCCAAACTGGTGCAACATCGTTTTGGAGGAATTGATCGACCTTATTATCACCGGAGAAATCTTTTTGTCCCGTTAGTCCAAAATGGATTTTGGAGCACAACATTGTCAAACTCAGAATAACGCTAGATTTTTTTTCTGACTCATATATTCTAATCTTTACCTTTTTGTTTTCTAATTAAATTGTAAGTTATGTTTTAGCCTAGTTTCAAGTTAAATCTATTTAATTTTAACTAAGTTTTATGAAAATACACAAAATCTATAGGACCAAACTATATACATTAGATAGGTCCTGAAATATATTTTGATTTTATAGACTTTAATATATTTTTCTACGAGTTTAGTTATTTTTTAAAAAAGATACTTAAATAATGAAACTAAAATGACCCACACTTTAGAGTAGAGGCAATAATTTTTTAGCTTTATCTTAAGTCAAACCGGTTTAACTTGAAATAATTTACTACAAAATATATAAATATTTAAATAAATGTTCTACTACTTTAAGAGAGAACTTACCATATGATTGGTTGGATGGACGAGCTTGGTCTGTTCGAAACGAGATGCCTCATACGTATGTGCGCATGCAGCTATGGGAGATGCTTACAGTTGCTATGGGAGATGCTTACAGTTTTGGTATCGCGTACACATACAACTAAACAGGGGCTACCGTTTGGTCAATACACTAGATAAGCTTACACGGGAAACCAATCAAACAATTAGTGAATACTAAGGGCTTGTTCGTTTTGGTGATAATCCACATGTATTGGGTGGGATTGATGGCTTGTTCGTTTTGATGCTAAACCATGTGGATTGGGTCGGATTGAGTTGTTTTAAATCTATAACAAGTCAAAATACATCCCAATCCCACCCAATCCACTCCAATCCACATGTAATTAAAATAACCGAACAAAGCCTGAGTCGGTTTAAATCCATAACAAGTCAAAATCCATCTCAATTTCATCCAATACACTCCAATACACATGTAATATCAATAACCGAACAAGCCCTAGTGTGTTGCCCGAGATGTTTGTCTACTTTCTATATAAATTCGGTTTAAGTTAAATATCTTAACTTTGGAGAAAGTTGAGGTGAACTAAGATTTGGAACAAATAGAGCAATTTTCTGTGTTTGCTTATTGATGTTCAGATTTCAGAAATTGAATTTGACATAAAATTGCCATGGATGGCCGCGGGCCCACGTCACGGCCTCACGGGAGGGCCGCAACCGAACCTCACACTCCGACCGAACCAATTCGCATCCGCACGGACGGAACGTCCGAACCCCACCGCCGCACCGCGCGCGTCCATCCCCCAATGCCCCCGGCAGCGGCAGTTCGTCGGGCTCCCTCGCCGGACGCGGCGGGCGGAGAGAGGCTAGCCGCGGAGCAAGCCTCTGGCCCGTGAGAAACATGTCTCCACAGGAGGCACGGCAACGCGCCCTTGTAGATTGCAACGGCGGAGAGGTGCGCGGTCTCCGCTGCCGGCCTGCCACTGCTGTCGGTGGTGGTCACATTGCAATTCGCTGTAGAAAGGGTAGCACTTTGTGATTTTGTTAGGGCTCATTATAAGCTATCTCTGCATCGTTTGAGTACTTGTAGACCAGAGAGGGTAGGATTTATGTAAGTTGCAATTCTCTATGGCTTAGTGTAGGATTTACCTTTTTCCAAATGCACTGTTTACTTAGTGACACCCAATTTTCACAAGCCTCACAGGTCAAAAAATTGTGCAGAAATGTTAGTTTGGTTGAAAAAGTTCTTTTGAATATCATCCTGTCTGTCATCACTAACAAATTGTCGTTAGCAGAAATCCGCATCTGGCAAACCAACCCTTTGACATTAGTAAGATTGGTTTCAATGAATGACCCATTACTTGTGAGGCACTTCAGTGGCAGAAAGTACATGGAAGCTTTATACCGCCATCAATCTTTCCGCAGCCAAATTTTACAATCCTCCACACGTATGGACATGTTCCTTTGAAACTGCACACCTAAAAGGGAGCCAGGATGTTACATTTTAGTTGACTGCTGTGCACGATAGGAATGTCTGAAACCTGTTCAAACCGAGTCATCGCAAAAACCTCGATAGGATTGGAATGGTGTGGATGGATACAATTTTCTCATTATTTCGTAGTAGGTTTCAAAAAGGATTCTGATAGTAGTTGCAATAACCATGTTAATCTTCAGATCATTGAGAATCTATTTAGTATTTTGAGTATTTTATCGAGCCATTTAATATTTTTACTATGCAGGAGGTTATTGTGCTGTTCCATTTGGCTGAATGTGGAAGTTAATGGTGGTTGAGTGCAAGAAAAGAAATATAACTAACACTGTAAAGATCGAGGAATATAGAAACAGAGCTAATTGGCACTAGTGATGAAAACAGTCTCATGACTTGTGAAAGGTAGCTTCTACCTCCCTCATCTATTATATGGTTTTCTAGGAGACTGCTAACAGAAGGCAAGCTTCAAAGATCATGTTCACATTGCCTTATCCCATCTTAATCAGTGCTGTCCTTGTAGAATTACGTGAGGAACGTGGACATTGAGCTATATTATAGTTGGAAGCTTCATGTTTAATCCTTTTACTTAATCCAACATGATGCTATCTTGTAGAAGGAAATTCTGATTTGTGGATGTCAAATGATCGCAAGAATTTCTTGTGGCTAGCGCCATTGTATGTCCCAGGTTCAGGGTGCTTTTGTGTTTTGTGCGACAGTTTTGGGTTCTAGTTGGTGTTTCTTGGTGTCTAAACATGGGGCTGTTGTAACATTTAAACTTTATTCCTTATTGAATAAATAGGCAGAGCTCGTGACCTCCTGCCATCTGTTTCAAAAAGAAAAAAGAAGCGCAGGCCTGGTGCAATGGCGAGAGCTATCTCACTGAATCACTATTCACTAGGTTTCTTCAAAGTAGTCTCTCCGCATTTGTGGGGGAAGGCTTGCCTCGGCTTATATCTCTCCTGGACCCCACTCATGTGGGCCTCCAGCAGTGAGTCTGCCTGCCTTGCCTTAAATCTGGGACAGATAGAGTTGTAGGTTGCAATTTCTTTTTTAGTATAGCACTAGATTGTAGTTTGAATGGTGTTCTTTCACAATGCCGATTTCATAGTACATTGAGCTATTCTAGTTACCCAAATAGTTGTATTTTGTTCAAAGATGAGCAAAAAAGGTGCTCATATGTAGCTTCTCAGCATAGGATTCTGCAGTTTGACATTTTGAACACTGACTACAAATTTTTATGCAATGGCATTTTTTATGTCTCAATGAATTCAGCAGTTATGATCCAAACCTTTTGGGTATCTGCTTAAAGCATCTGTGGCAAGCCAGCAAGCAGCAGTGGTGCAGAATTTACTGAACCAATTAGAGATATAACATTATTTTGGACAAAATGTTATGAAGTTTAATTTGTGTTACTGGAATGACAAAAGTAAATTGCGCACATTGAATGAGTTGAAACCTTGTTACAATAAATGGTTGAATTTTCAGAATATTTTCGTTTGAGTTGCTTCATCTATTCTGGATGTGTTTGTTTTGTCACTAGGAAAAGCATTGGTATAATACTCTAGCAAAAATAAGGAAGATTCAGTTAGGCTGCATATTGTGATATCGATATTAACTTTATGTTGTACATAGTATTAGTTATTTAGTTCTAATCTATTGCTTGTCTTAAACACTAGTGACAGCTGTCAGTTCTTTTTAAAGCTTCCATTTGATGTCCTAATAATTGATCAGCCAACTAAATGACTTTCTATCTACAGCTTGATGGTCACTGCTTGCTGACTGGTGAGCAGCAATAGGGCTTGTCTAGAAAGTGAGGTACAGACATAAGGCAACCTTGCATTCCTGAATCCTGATCAGGTAATATATCAGTCTTTTGCTTCCACTAGTGAAATTAGTTTGTATCATGTACGATTGATTTATGCTAATGTCAAAAGCTCCCGATAACAATTTAATGTCAACGTTTTTTTAACTAAATGTATTTTTTTACGATGAGTTCGTAAAATTAAGATGAATAGGGTCCTTGCTCGCGGGCAGAACTTATTCATATCTGTTTCGTGTAGCCACATCTTAAACGAAGGAAATTCTGATATTAATTAAGCTCCAAAAGAACAAGTCAATGTGCTTGGATTTCGGAATCATCTTGCCAGCTTATGACAATAGAATAGTTGCAATTCGATAATTCACCAATATCTTGGATTGATGCCATCTTGAATAGTTACACTATGGTACCTTTGCTGGACACATTTTTCAGTGGTTTTATAATTTAAACTATTCAATCTCATGCCTTGATTTTTTTTGCTGGAAAAGATGAAATATCATTGCAATTTTGCCTGTAGGAGCAGTTTGTATTTAATGCCTGTCATGGTTCAAGCACATTTTCTAATTTATGTGGTTATTTTTAAGGAACATGTGTTAATTAAAAATATTCTTGAAGTAAAACAATGTGAACTGTCAACCAAGGGATTAAATGTAGCTACTCAGATAGTCAGAAAAAAAAAACACAGAAGCCTAAGACCTAGCCTTGTGGTGGAGACACAACAAATAACTATCTGTTTCTGGAAGTTTTAACAAACCTGTAAAAATATCAGAAAAAATGAATATTCAGATTGTTGACACTTCAAAATTGTAAGTGATTTTCACTGTTTCATTATCATTTTCTTACCTGTTCAAATTGGACCAAAATTTACATATGTAAAAAAGAAATGAGATTATCTTCTGGATTTAAACATATGAAGGTGTTCCCCATCCATCTGGACGCACATCAGTGGAAAGTATGGTTAGTTTCTTCTGCACTTTAAACTTTCGTACTTTGTGCCAGTAGACACACTATACCTGTGAATGGTTCAAAGGCAATCCAACCATTTTTTCTCAAGGTAACCATGTGCACAGAAAAGTGTAATGACTCATCTATTCTTGAATCGACAAGTATTTTTGGGAAGTTGCCCCCTGATCTGCAGCAATAAGGTTTAGATAAGTTATAATATTTAGTGAAAGATCTTTCTGCAAAATAAAAAAAGTTTACTTGTGAAGTACTTCATAATATGAAATTGTGCAGTGTCATGTTTTTGTTCACATGATTATTAAACTGGATGCTAAAGACATCGCTTGAGTAAACCGCAGAGTAGGAACGGGCCTTAGTTGTGCTCTTTGAAGTTAAATAGATCAATACTGCGCCCATTGATACGTGAGGGAGATTGACCCGTAACTACTCTTGGTGACTGATTGATGGAAACACGTCAATTTGGGTTGCTGATAAATCTGTAATGTCATTCAACGTCAGTGTCCAAACAACGACTAAATCAATTAATCTATTCACATCAAAGTTGTTTGTAAGAAACTTAGGCACACAATCGCTTGTTGTTGACATCCTTACTCCGTGGCCAAGATTTGTTAGCTAAGCATTCATATATTATTCATAGCAGAACTAACTGGCCTATAAAATTACACATTTCACATTGGCCATCCACTTGGAAAATTGCAGTATGAGTAGCTAGAAGCTATATTTCTTCTAGATGAATTCACTCCACACTAGTACAGACCTTCCATGATTAAGAAAGATGGGTGAGAAGTTTGTTTTCTCCTCGTCACTACAAAGGAATGCATGTTTCTTTTATGTAATACTGTTACTTTTATGCTATCTTGTTTGATCCACATGCCATGATTTTGTTCCCGCTGCACTTTTCTTGGTTAGGCCGTCTGCAGCAGTCTACCCAAAAGCACTGTTTTGCACTGTTCACAGAGTGGAGTTTGAATATGGGTATGGGGATGGGTAAGCTGCTGGAGATAGCCTTAGAAGCTGCACTTGCAACAAAAACAACATTTCACAGTCAACAAGTAGCATTGTTAGTTACTATAAATGTTAATATCAGTTACTGGTGAAATATATGCCCTAAGTAATACTTGTAGCCTTGTAGGTATAATGCAGCTCAGCGCTGTTGGGAGGGGGGAGAGGTCAATCATTTCTCTTGTTCAATGCTACACTCACTGTTGTGTAGCAATTGAAGCATTCTGGAACTATGGAAGCTAGTGTCTTAGACAGTTGACGTGGAAACTGGGTGAGGCGAAATTGTCGCTTCAGAATATCATATAATTGAATCTTCTGCTCTGGGTGTAGTTTCCAAGTGTTCTATATATAAACCCCTTCAAACAGGAAGAAAGAAGAAACTGAAAGACTATAGTTTATATATATTTTATCTTCCTGAATTAGAATTGTACCTATAAACTGAAAGATGTTTCTTCATCACCTTCTGTTAAGAAATTTTCAGTTCTCACAATCGGTACAATTGGCTAAAATTTTATAATAGAAGCACAGCTGCCTTTGTAAATATCCAAATTGTTTGTCCTGCCTAGGATCTAATTGGTGGTGGTGTTATATTTTTTGTTTGGCCCTGGTCTGGTTTCTTTGGACTTCACCTCACTCGGTCTGCAAATATCGATTTATACTGTGGCCTTTGCATGCATACAACATGCATACTATGCACAGTTTTTTCATAATGTGTTTATCGATTACAGCCTCTTTCTGACTTGATGGACCTTCTGTGCCGTCTAGACAATTGTAGTTCACCGCTACGGTTATCTGGGGAAGTTAGATGAACCAACACCTCAAGTTTTGCTTTGCAAAGCATCCTCTTGAATCTCTCGATTGCTGGGGAAATATTGTTCTGACTTTTTTTTTCTAGGCAAACTTATGTGATGAGAAGTTGGTTTTGCTGAAGAATTATACTTTTAATGAATTCGGATGACTCAAATCCATATTTCTCTTCTGACAAGTATCACTCGAGTGTGTAGGTTTTTCCGGGATGCAGACAGATCATGAGAGATTAGACTGTCTTCGAAGCCAATGCTCCGTGGAGTTTCTAGTTTATCAACAGATTTCCTCTTAGTTGTTGATCGCAGCAAGAAACGGTTGTCCTTGCCAGCTTGTCATTTCGCTTTTAGGTGTTCGTAGGTAAGAAAAACATGCGACAGAACCAGGCATCGTTGACACTTGTTAGACAGCAACGATGATGACATCGCCATTATCTAGAGAACGACGTCAATGCGGACAAGAAAGCTAATTGTTTTTTGTTCAATAGTTTTTTCATCTCGTATTCTTGGACAAAGGTTAACCTGTATTTGTGCTTCTGTCTTTCAGGCAGGAAAAGCATGTATCTGACTCGATCCGATGTTTCTCACGGGCACCATGGGAATTGCTGTTGCCCTCTTTTTAAACTCATCTAGAGGATATTGCCCACGCCAATATCAGTATGCTCTCTCTCTCCATCTCCATGCTTCACCTCCGGCATTGATGCAGCCAGTTGTATCAATTCTGCAAAAGAAAAGTTCCTATCTGGTAAACTGCTGATGAACTAGGAGCCTAGGACGACATGAATTTTTTGTTTCGCTTCAGTGCTTGGTCAGCGAACCCGTCCACCACCCTCAAGCTGCTGCTTCTGGTTGCCGATTTTCATGTTTGGTTAAGCTTTTTTTTTTCTAACATACTTTTCTAAGAATCTTTTTTCTGACAAGCTTTTCTAAGAATCTAAATCTGGATTTTCGAAGAAGCTGGCTCATGCTGGTTCTAAAATCTGGGTGTTTGGTAAACTTGATTTTCTGTTTTCGGATTCTCTGGGCGAAACGTTTAGATTGCTCTCTGCTGAGTACCGATCACCAAACTGTTTCCGTGCTCCACACCCTTACCGTGAGACATTGGCAATTTTATTGACAAGTGTGCAAGGACATACATTTAAATACACAATTATCACAAATCCACTCACGTTATACGATATAACACGACCAAGTGCATAACAAGGTTATCAAATACAAGTGGTAGTTCACGCCACTAATGCTGTAGCAATCAAATCTCAAAACACACTCATGTCTAACTTATTTGTTGGTCCACTATTGCTTTCTGTTATCTCCACATCATTTTTATTCGCGCTGGATACAAAATTTCCGAAGTCCCGATTGTGTGTGGCACTATCCCTAATAAACTTATACAACACCATATATGCTATAATTATTTTTTTATTGCTTCCGTAATGAAAAAGAAGGGAGACTAAGCAAGATCCGCCACATCATCTTAAAGACAGTGAATGATCGCTTGATGACATTTTTTAGCAACGAGTGTGTATAGTTAAACACCTCTTTTGCACCAATCGGTCGTGTTGCCATTATGTTATGTGATACTTTTGTTCCTTGTATGGTGCGAGTTACCCATTTATGTTGGTGTAGGAAACGGGTGACGCCTAAGAGGGGGGGTGAATTAGGACTTCTAAAACTTTTACTAAACTAGGCCACAATTAAATCCCTAGAGCAAAACCTATGCAAATAATCAAAACTAGAATGTGCAAACTAGGTTTTGACTAAGTGTTGCTATCTCTACCGTAAAGGCTAAGTTTCAATCTACACTAAATAAGTATGACTACAAGGTTGAAACTTAAATGCTTAATATAAATGCGGAATGTAAAGAGCTAAGTAGAGAAGCAAACTCTCGTGGATGACGCCGGTATTTTTACCGAGGTATCCGGAACCACGCAAGGTCCCGACTAATCCTCGTTGGTGCCCCTACGCAAAGGGAAGCCCACGCGAGGGCCAAGCACCACGGTCGAGTAACTCCGTAGAGAGCCGCGGGCCTTCTCCACGCGCAAGTGGTGCTTCGCTTCCGGCTCCTCTCGGACGCTCCCCGCCGTCTCCACTATCGAGCTTCCGGCCGAAACGCCGCGAGCCTCGTTCCCTCTGGTACACGGTGGCGGCCGTGACACAAACGCGGTTGTCACGGTCTCGCAAGACTCTCGCCCCACTCGGTACAATTACAACGACTCACGCAAGAGCCGAGGGGTTGTGTGGTTTTACAAAACTCACTCAACTAACTAGGATTCACCTAGAGCAAGCGCTAAAGCGGTCTAACTAACCTAAGCACTTCGCAAAGCACCTACGCTAATCACCGAGTGATTCTATTAAGCACTTGGGTGTTTGAGCTCTTGGAAATATGCACTATGTGCCTTGGTATGTTGCTTGGGCTCTCACACTTGAGAATGGCCGGTTGAGGTGGTATTTATAGCCTCCAAGCCCTCAACTAGCCGTTGGACAGAAAGCAGCAGCTTTCTGTCGACGGGTGCACCGGACAGTCCGGTGCACACCGGACACTGCACAGTAGATGTCCGGTGCACGCCACGTCAGCCGACCGTTGCGCGCCTGTAGCAGTCGACCGTTGGATCCGACCGTTGCCTTCTGCCCGTTGGCACACCGGACAGTCCGGTGCTACAGCCAGAGAGCGCCTTTCCGTGGCCTCTCTGCGCAGACTGTCCAGTGCCTCACCGGACAGTCCGGTGCACACCGGACACCGATGTCCGGTGCGCCACCAGGCGCTGGCTGACAGCCCTTCTCTTTGGATTTCTTCGCTGATTTCTTCGGGCTTCTTTGTTCTTGAGTCTTGGACTCCTATGCATCTTTTTATGTCTTCTTTTGAGGTGTTGCATCCTCATTGCCTTGGTCCAATTCTCTTCGCATCCTGTGAACTACAAACACAAACACTAGAAGACTTATTAGTTCACGGATTGTGTTGTTCATCAAACACCAAAACTCAATTAGCCAAAAGGCCCGGGGTACATTTTCCTTACAATCTCCCCCTTTTTGGTGATTGATGACAACACAACCAAAGCAAGCAAATAATACAAGTATTTGAGTGAAAATATGCAATCTACTTGCTAAGATGCATGATTGTCCCCACAATGTGATATTATGGACTTAAGCCTCCCCCTAACTCCATAATTCACTTACTTCCTATTTTTGGACCAAATAACCAAAACCACTTGAAAAGCCATTTGTAGATATAAAATTTTAAATTGGTGGTGTTTGGTGTTTGATATAGTTTTCATTGCTTTGGTCCCTAAACTTCTCCCCTTTGGCATCAACCACCGAAAAGGAAGACATTAAAAGCATGTAGGAAGTAAATAAAAGCTTGCCCTCAACAAGAATTGTATCAAATGATATCACTAGAAGGATATTAAATTAAACCATGAATGATACCACATGTAGGAATCCTCAAAAGATTACTCCCCCTAAATGAGTTGTCTCTTTTAGAAAGAGTTTTTCTCCCCCTTTAGAGATGAAGAAATACTCCTCCTGACAGAGATCCTCTACTTAGGAAAAAACATGTGAAAATTAGAGGTGCAAGACATGATTTGAAAAGACTAACTTCCCTTATGCATAGGTAACAGAATATGAGTTAACTACTTATGCATTTTTGCAACATGGAAGCATATGATATGAAATATAGTCTAATCAAATATTGGAGAAGACATGTAAATGATACTGAATGTAGTCTCAAAAGATACCAATTGAAGATCAATGGCGGGCTTGAGAGACATGAGAGTTCTTGGAGATTTTGCAGTGGAAGATTGTTGTCTTTCTTCGGGGACTTTATTTTCCTTACAATGAGACTATCACATGAAATAGACTTGAAAAGGTGTTAGTCTCAAAGTGTTAGATTATAGAGTAACCTCCCCCTAAAGGTGTGCATACAAGTTTTGAATACTTGTAGGAGACACTTTGATTTGATATCAAGAGGGGCAAATTATCCATAATCCAAGCTTTGGCACATATAAGTTAAATGATACAACTTGTAGGAATCAAAGTTTTCAATTGATGCATCATTTACTATGGAGTAATATAAAAGCTATGTGCCGTGCTTAAATAAACATTTTAAGCCATGTAGGTTTGCTTAAGTATGTGAATTAAAAACAAGCAATCCTACCATATGATTTACCTAGTAAGCATGATTTTAAACAAAAGTACATAACAAATGTAATACTAGGCAAGAAAGGTAAACTAGATAAAAGATAAATAGATACGCATATCTAAAGACGAAGAATACAATAAAGCTAGTGTTGGGGGCCTTCGTCCTCCGAAGGTCCTCAAAAACATGATTTGACAATGTTTTCCAAGTGGATTATATGAACAGGTATTTTCGGATACGAAATTACGGATATGGAGCACGATCAGGACGAAGCCTGAACCAGACGAAAGACGAGGGCAGCCGAAGCTATGCGCAGGGAAGCTTCGGCGCGATGGCATAAGGGGGAACCGACTTAAAGATGAAAAGACTTCGGGGGCCTCGGCAGATTTTCATAAACCGTTAACAAATGTAATGGACATGGATGTAATTTTACGCGGGCTGAATCCCGCGTCTATAAATAGATGAACAGTACTCCCGTACTGTTCACGCTGACTTGGCATTGGCATTTGCGTCACGCTTGTACTTTTTACCTTCTCTCAGGACCGAAGGTACATTTGTAATTTGTAATCATTTCTATTTCTTTGTGTTAATAAAATAGAAATGATTCTATGATCTACATTCCATGTTTTATATGAGTCCTTCGTTATTACTTGTTGAATTTACGAAGGTATGTCTCTTGTGACCTTCGTCCGGAACTCATTATTCCCGAAGGGGAATAATGTTCGATAGGACGAAGGGCCTTAACGTTTAACACTTTTTATGTTGCCTTGTTCTTAATCCGAAGCATTTAAGAGCAAGTCCCCAACATTGGCGCCCACCTCCGGTGAACTCACTTCCACTTCGAGCTTTTTTGAACACCTTCGGAAGCTATGGCGCCGAAGAAAGCTTCAGCGACTGGGGCTTCAGCACTGCAACCGCTGGACCACAACCAGGAGACCGTCTCTCTTCGGGAGGCCCGAAGCCAGAAGAGAAAGGCTGTCAGCCCGACACTTCAGGAAGAAGAGCTAGACCAAGAAATCAGGGATATGGAGATGCTACACCAACAAGTACAAAGGAAGAAGGAGAAGATGGCCCGCCTAGCTGAGTTGCAAAGGCAGATAGACGAAGCCTCTGAGGAAGTCCGCCATCTTACTCACGATGAGCAGAACAGAAGGCCTCATCAGAAAGACCTTCATCAGGAGGGCTTCGTCAACGAAGATGACTGGTATGATAATTTCCATCAGGGAAATTTTGTTTTCGATGATGCTTCTCCTCTGTCTGCTGAGCTGCAGGCTACACCTTGGCCTCCATCCTATAAGCCACCCCAGCTTCCCATGTTTGATGGTCACTCCGACCCGAAGCAATTCTTGATGAGCTACGAAGCAACGGTGTCTTCGTACGGGGGCAATGCTGCAGTCATGGCGAAGTCTTTCGTCATGGCCGTCAGGAATGTTGTTCAGACCTGGTATTCCTCCCTTCGGCCAGGAACAATAACTTCATGGCAGAAGCTGAAGGATATGTTACTGACCAGCTTTCAAGGATTTCAGACGAAGCCGGTCACAGCTCAAGCCCTGTTTCAGTGTATTCAGGATCACGAAGAGTACCTTCAGGCGTATGTCCGAAGGTTTTTACGATTGAGGGCGCAGGCACCAACGGTACCCAATGAGATTGTTATCGAAGCCATGATTAAGGGGCTTCGTCCTGGGCCTGCAGCTCAATACTTTGCTAGAAAGCCTCCTCAGACCTTGGAGAAACTGCTCCAAAAGATGGATGAGTACATTCGTGCTGACAATGACTTTCGTCAAAGAAGGGAGGAGGCCTTCAGATTTTCTGAAATGACCAGGGGCTTCGGAGGAAGATACTACCCGAGACATGTCCGTTCCATCCACAACACTCAGAATGATGATAAGGGGAGTCAGAACAGACCGCAATGCTCCTCACAGGCTTCGGGGCAACAACAAACTTCCTTCCGGCCACCAGCTCCAAGAGGCAGAGGCGCCAGGGGCTTCGGCGGAAGATTCGGAGATCAGCCAAGGAGATTGTTTTGCTTGTTCTGTGGAGAAGGCAAGGGCCATACCACTAGGTCGTGCCATATTACAATCCAGAAGCAAAAGGAAATTGCCGAAGCTGCATCTCAACAAGCTCAGCCGAAGCAGGTCATGCATACTGCTTCGTATCATCCGCCTTATATCCCACAATACATAGACAACCACCCTGCAGCTTCTGTAGCTTCGGCAAGTCAACCTCAAGCTTCCTGGCAACAGCTTCCGCCCCCACCTCCATTGCAGCAAGGTCAACAGCCAGAAGGGAGTCAATACGCTCCACATCAGAGGGACTTCAGAGAGCAGTCCGAAGCTCGCACAGTCAATAGCACTGTGCCAGAGTCGAAGCACATTTATTAACACATATCCTACCTTTGATAGCAGTCTTTCCTATTCAGTTTTATTTTCTGTGAAGCAAAAAACATTGATAGTTTTCATGTAATAATTTCGTTGTTTTCCACGAGGAAGATCTATTTGCTCCACAAGCTTAAGTTGCTGAAGCTTAAAATTTTTCCGTTACCAAGGAGGACCTTCGAATTAAAAATCCTTCGGAGTAACAGAAAGTCGTTCTAAGGAACGCAGAGTAAGTTTGTGAAGTCACAAAAAGCCGTTCCAAAGGGAGCGCAGTGTAAGTTTTCTGCTCAGAAGTCGTTCCTAAAGGAATGCAGAGCCTACAGCGAAAAGTCAACGCTGATACCGCCTAAGTAAAAGGCGAAGAAGCTCCTAAGGGAGGCTTACAGCGAAAAGTCAACGCTGATACCGCCTAAGTAAAAGGCGAAGAAGCTCCTAAGGGAGGCTTACAGCGAAAAGTCAACGCTGATACCGTCTAAGTAAAAGATGAAGAAGCTCCAAAGACGTTCCTAAGGGAATGCAGAGCTTACGAATATATTTTATGTGTATCTTCGGAACAAATGTCACATGCATAACATAACATCATCACATCATTTTGCATAGCATAAGCATCATACATCATATTGCATTTGGCAAGAGAAGGGGATACTCTCAACCTTCGAAAGGATGCTTTGAGAAAGTGACTTCGAAATTGTATAAGCTTCGGAATACAGCTTCGGAGAATATTTTTACGAAACATGGGCAGGCTTTATCAGATCAATACCGAAGTTGTATAGCTTCGGAGTATAGCTTCGGAGAATGTTTCCACGAAACATGGATGGAATTCATCAGAACAATTTTAACGAAGAATGTCTTCTTCACGAAGCATGAAAAGAAGGGAAGGTGTTTTTTCGCCGAAGGCTCAAAAATGGTATGTATTTAAAGTTTCATGCATCGTAAAGAATTCAATAATGAAAAGAGACTTGTATATTACATTCAAATGTACAAAGTGTTACATAGATTACGCTTTAAACGTTTTTTTCCAAATAGTATCTAATCTTCTCTCAATACTGCTTCGGCGGCCTCATTTAGAAGTTGGTCAACAACCTTGTTCAAGATAGTTTCGGCCATTTGTTTAATTTCTTCATCCCCTTTTGTGTGGGGGTCGGCAGTCGATCCAGCAATTTCTGAGGGAAGAAAACATTTCTTCATTACCTTTACAAACCTTGAGCAAAGTTTGACATAAAAATTACAACACAATAAAAGCGACTAATTGGTACCTAATTGTCTTTCGGGCTCCGTACTCCTTTCGGCAGCCTCTGCTACTTTTCTAGCATCATGAATGCCTTTTTCGCTTCTTTGGATGATCTCTTGCGCCATTCCTCGACCGCCGTCGTTCCAGATATCAGTAAAAAATTTGCCACCAACCACGCTTGCTTCGGCCGAGGGGTCCTTGATATCTTCGGAAGATAAGGTAGCTTCGGACTGAGCTAAAAATTTTACATGCCCGCAACCTTTCTTCTCTAAGACAGAAGCAAGTCCTCTGGCGCCCGAAAAAGCGCATATGTCGCCACGACTGTTCAGAATCTCTTCGAAGGCCTCTGCTTCGTGGCTAATCCATTCCAGCGGATCTTCGGGATTGCCTCGAGAAAAATTCTCTTCGCTGGAAAAGGCACCGACGCTAGCAAAGCTGTTTTTAATTTTATTCACGCATTCTATAGATTTAACATAACATTTCCCCTGAAATGTGCGAAGCTCCTTAACTCTTGATTCCAATTTGCTGACCATAAAATCACTAAGTTCTCGTTTCGTTTCCTCAAGCGCGCGCTCCTCTTTAGCTCTAGCCAGTTGTTTCCGAAGATCTTTAATCTCGCGTTTTTGAGCTTCGGTTTGGGCCTTTGAAGCAGCTTCGTCTTTTTTCACTTTATCTATCAATGTAAGCAGAATTTTATCTTTTTCCAAAGCTTCGTTTCTCAGCTTGATAACTTCGGAGCGTAAATTATTAAACGCAATTTCATAACTTTCATCTTCGGCGCTCTTTTGCGCTCTTAGTGCATTGCTTAGAATCAGGCCCTATACGAAAAAGAATTCATATAAGAAAAAAGGAATGATTTGCGTAAAAAAATAATAAGGGGGTTTTTCAAGCGCTTAATTCCCGTACCTTCAGGCTGTTGTACGCAAGACTGTCTGCGAGATCTTCTTTCGTCATGGCGCTTAATCCAGATTCAAGCTTCGGGAAACCAATACTCCTGGCCATCTCTCGGCAGACAGATAGCTCTTTGTTGTCAGGCAGGCAGTACAAGAAATCATCTTCATTTGTTCCATTGAATATTACTGCCCCCTTTGGATATTTTAGCTCCTTTGCATAATGGTTAGCTTCATGAGTTTCTTCTTCAGATAGTTTTTTCCCCGAAGCATGTCGTATGATGTAATCACACATGCTGGCAGGCGCTTCGGGGATGGCAGTGTCAGTTTCTTCAACTAAAATTGGTTCTGGTATTTTTATTGCTTCGGCTTCCAAAGTTTGCTCCATGAAGGGCTCTGAAGGCCCAGCCTTAGCTTCAGCTTGTTGCCTCGGAGCTTCAGAAGAAGCTTCAGCAATGTCAGCACTCTTTTTTGGAGTTGTGCTTGAAGACTTAATTGTCTCCAAGACATCTAGTACATTTACCATTCTCTTCCTTTTTGGGGTCACCATTGGACCCTTTTGGATTTTTGCTGCTTCGACATTTGCTACAGGACTAAAAATTTCTGACGTTTTTTTCCTTAGTCGGATTTTTCGCTTCTTCCATTTTTTCTGTGAATGGCGCTTCGGCCATCTCTGCAAATTCTGGCAGTAAGGTTGGCTGTTCAGCTTCGGCGGCCGAAGAAGTTTCTCCGGTGAACTCAGGCACCGAAGCTGGTTCAATATGGCGTGGTCGGTGTGTGAGGACCTTCAACCTTTTTCCTTTCGGTCCTGGCTCGCTAGGAGCAGTTGCAGCTTCTTCTTTTTCAGAGGTCATGTTTTTCCTTTTTTGCCTTCGGATGGGATAACGATAATCAGGGTAGAAGAACCCGACTGCATCAAACACTCGGTTGAGTCTCTTCTTTTTTCGGCCTCCGAAGGCTGCTGATAGTGCAGTATTTTCAGCCTTCGAATATGCCCCAAGTAATTCATCACTTAATGTTTCAATGCTTTTCAGCCAGTCATTATCAGGTTCAACAAATTTATCTGCATATTTGAATGTGTACTTTAATCTGACTAGTCCGCCTTCGTCAGACTCTTTGATGGTTTCCTTCGGCATTTCCCACTTCTCTGCAAGTGGCCATACCCTGAAGGCAATGTGTTCTTGGACCAGGTCCCTTGTCCCAATAAACGAGCAGACTACCCCGAAGGCTCTTTGGCATTCTTCGGCGGCTTCGTCCATTTCGACCTTCGGCCTTCGCAGACCGAAGCGTTGCCAGATTGGGTGCATAATGATACTCTTCACATTCTCTTGAGCTGTTAGATCATTCTTTACATAAAACCATTCAGTCATCCAGGCTCCGGGCCACCTCTTCCGAAAGGTCGGCACAGGGCAGCTTGACCCGGAGCGGGCGCCGAAGCTGTAGCACCCGAAGTTGTTGTGGTATTGCTCCTTTCCCCAGGGTTTCGTCTCGTATAATAACTCATGAATGTTGCAGAAGCTTTTAGCGTTCGGTTCCAAACCTTGGCTCCTCGCAGCCCAGGCAAACACTCCCATTCTTATGATGGCTTCGGGAGTGATTTGATGCAGATAGACTTGAAATGTCTTTAGTACCTCAACAACAAAGTTGCTCAGGGGGAATCGAAGCCCAGCTTTGAGGAAGCTTCGGAAAATCACAACTTCATCTTCTTCGGGGGTGGGAGAAGTTTTTTCCCCGGCATCAGCTCTCACAATAGATATGTCTCGGAAGTATCGCCCCCTCATATTATCAATGTGACTCTGCTTGATGGTCGTTTTCCCAAAAACTGTGTGGCTTGGTCGCCACGGTCGATCTTCGGCCTCTTCCCCACCACTTTCCACATCATAGCTGTCGCTGTCATCAGTATCTTCGGACAAACCTTCGAGAATCTCCTTCGTGATTTTCTCTGTATTGGTCTCTGCCATCGCTATCAGGAACCCCAGATTCTTCTCCTCCTCGAGACTCAGCTTCGTCTCAGCAGGGATCTTCAGCTTCGTCTCAGCAGCGATCTTCTTGCCTTCAGACATCTTCGGAAACGCTAAAAAATTGCTCCCGAGGCCGAAGCTTCGAAATCAAAAAGACCAGCAAATCTTAATGAACAAGAGCTAAAAATTTTAGTGGGCCGAAGCAAAAGGCAAGTGTGCGTACCAAATGAGTTCGCGATGTCATCTTATTTATACGCCTAGGGCGTTGAAAATTAAAAGGCCCCGCTTGTCAGTGAATGTTGCTATTCTAGCAAAGGGAAGGTGTTTTTTCGGACCTTCGGCTCAAGGCCTTCGTCCATATCGCAATCTGAATTTATTATTTACAAATTAATATTGCGAGGGGCTACTGTTGGGGGCCTTCGTCCTCCGAAGGTCCTCAAAAACATGATTTGACAATGTTTTCCAAGTGGATTATATGAACAGGTATTTTCGGATACGAAATTACGGATATGGAGCACGATCAGGACGAAGCCTGAACCAGACGAAAGACGAGGGCAGCCGAAGCTATGCGCAGGGAAGCTTCGGCGCGATGGCATAAGGGGGAACCGACTTAAAGATGAAAAGACTTCGGGGGCCTCGGCAGATTTTCATAAACCGTTAACAAATGTAATGGACATGGATGTAATTTTACGCGGGCTGAATCCCGCGTCTATAAATAGATGAACAGTACTCCCGTACTGTTCACGCTGACTTGGCATTGGCATTTGCGTCACGCTTGTACTTTTTACCTTCTCTCAGGACCGAAGGTACATTTGTAATTTGTAATCATTTCTATTTCTTTGTGTTAATAAAATAGAAATGATTCTATGATCTACATTCCATGTTTTATATGAGTCCTTCGTTATTACTTGTTGAATTTACGAAGGTATGTCTCTTGTGACCTTCGTCCGGAACTCATTATTCCCGAAGGGGAATAATGTTCGATAGGACGAAGGGCCTTAACGTTTAACACTTTTTATGTTGCCTTGTTCTTAATCCGAAGCATTTAAGAGCAAGTCCCCAACAGCTAGTTACCTTAGTCATGGATGGGAAATTTGGGTCCAAAATTTTCACTAACCCACTTGGCAATAAACTTGATCCAATATGATGTACCCCATGATATACATCCCAATTTTGCCAAGTCTCCAAATTTCCCGTGGACCTTCGGTCCACTCACTTCCCTTTCGGGATCCAAACCTTCTTGGTGCTTTTCATGGTTGAAATTATCTCTTTTGGCACCCAGATGCGTTTGGCCCCTTTTCCTTTGTTGGCTTGCTTGTTGGCCTTGATTGCTATCACCTTTCCGTTCTTTTTCTTCTTGATCAAATATGGTGTAGCATCCTTTTTGTTCACCTTTTTGATGTAGGTGTTGGAGATTTTGCTTGATGGCTTTTGCTTGAGCTTTTGCCTTTGTTTATCCCCGGTCATCGCCTTGCATTGGAAAGACTTGTGGCCTTCCTTGTGGCATAGCCTACAAATCACAGTTTCTCCCTCTACAGGCTTGTTCACTCCCGCAGTGGTGTTATCCTGTGGAGGTCGGATTTGTTTGGCTTTGCCTTTCTTGTCATACAAAGCCTTGCCAAGGCGAGCCACTTCTTGCTTTAATTGTTCATTTTCCTTTGCAACCTCATCCGTACATGTCTCTACAACAATATTCTCAACAACGACTTGGTTGCAGGGGTTAGAATCATCAATTAAATCAAAGCAGGAAGTAGAAGCATCTTTCTTAATTATTTCAGGTATTTCAACTAAAGATGCTGCTGGGGTGCTACCAATGTTTTCTAGCTTAGTAGTTAGCTCATTGTTGTGTATGCTAAGAATTTCCATTTTCTCTAGCAAATTTTCAATAGCTTCTTGGGAGCTAGCTAACTTAGCCTTAAGTTTTTCATTCTTTTTAATAAGGCTATCATCGGTAGCAGTGGATGGAGCACTAGATTCTAATAGCTCAATTTTAGTTGATAGCTGACTATTTAAGTTTGCAAAAGTTTCAAATTTTTCTAGCAAACCTTTGTAATCATTTTGAGAGCTAACCAACTTATTTTTCAAAGTTTTAAGTTGAGCTTTTTGCTTAGTGCAAACATCCTGGAAAAATTTTACGGCTTCCGCAAGCTCTTCTAGAGAGGCCTTTCCCTCGCCTTCATCATCACTACTACTTTCATCACTAGAGGATGGAATGCTTTTGTTACCTCTTGCCATAAGACATTTGTGTGATGACCGTGATGATCGTGACGAGGACCGGTGGCTGCGCGTCCTTGGAGGTTCATCTTCACTTGAAGAATCATCCCAAGTTCTAACACTTGTGAGCGCCTTGCCTTTGCTCCTCTCCTTTTTGGGTTTGGCCATATTTGGACAGTTGTCCCTGAAGTGGCCCTTCTCCCCACATGCGAAGCATCCTCTCTTCCTTTGCTTTTTCCTGTCAATGTTAAAGAGAAGATCCTCGACCTGCAGGGGCACACCCATTAGATTAATCTTGCGGATCATCCTCATTACCTTTCCGACGTGTCGGATTGTTTCTTCGTCCTCGGAGGATGATGTGCATGGTTGATTATCTTCATCATCATCACTTTCTTCTTCTTCCTCTTCTTCACTTGAGGAACTTGGAGTGGGAGCCTTCTTTTTGCCCTTCCTTTCATCACATGCAAAAGCATATGGCCTTGAGGAAGTTGGCTCCTCTCCCCGACTCATTTTTCGCGACATCTCAAAGGCCGCGATTTTCCCAATCACAATGGTCGGGGTCATGTTGCTCAAATCCTCCATGTTGTGAAGGATGGTGATGATGCTCCCATATCTTTGTTGTGGTAGCAGGGAGATAATCTTCCTCACAATGTCCGCATCACCTAGCTTATTAATGCCAATAGAATTGAGCTCATTGATAATTAGATTCAAACGAGAATACATGTCTCTAACAAGCTCATCATCTTTCATAGCAAAAGAATTATACTCATTTAAGACTAGGCAATGTTTTTGCTCACGGACATTGGATGTGCCGTCATGGAGCTCATGCAATTTTAGCCAAATCTCATTAGCAGTTTTCAGGGTAAATACTTGATTGAAAATATCCATGCTAAGAGATTCATACAAGCAATTTTTGGCTCTAGCATTTAAATGGATTTCTTTTTCCTCACTCGTGGTGGGTTTCTCGGGATTCTTGAGAGGTTTTATCCCGTCACGAGTGACTCTCCAAACACCTAGATCAACGGCCTCTAGGTAACAAGCCATTCTAGCACTATAATATGGGAAGTTAGTGCCGTCAAAGTGTGGTGGCCTATGGGTATCCATCCCTTCCTCTAAAAAGCGTCGGCTCTTTTAGCGGTGAAGCTAAAGCGTTTCAAATGAGCCAAACCGGCCTCTGATACCACTTGTAGGAAACGGGTGACGCCTAAGAGGGGGGGGGGTGAATTAGGACTTCTAAAACTTTTACTAAACTAGGCCACAATTAAATCCCTAGAGCAAAACCTATGCAAATAATCAAAACTAGAATGTGCAAACTAGGTTTTGACTAAGTGTTGCTATCTCTACCGCAAAGGCTAAGTTTCAATCTACACTAAATAAGTATGACTACAAGGTTGAAACTTAAATGCTTAATATAAATGCGGAATGTAAAGAGCTAAGTAGAGAAGCAAACTCTCGTGGATGACGCCGGTATTTTTACCGAGGTATCCGGAACCACGCAAGGTCCCGACTAATCCTCGTTGGTGCCCCTACGCAAAGGGAAGCCCACGCGAGGGCCAAGCACCACGGTCGAGTAACTCCGTAGAGAGCCGCGGGCCTTCTCCACGCGCAAGTGGTGCTCCGCTTCCGGCTCCTCTCGGACGCTCCCCGCCGTCTCCACTATCGAGCTTCCGGCCGAAACGCCGCGGGCCTCGTTCCCTCCGGTACACGGTGGCGGCCGTGACACAAACGCGGTTGTCACGGTCTCGCAAGACTCTCGCCCCACTCGGTACAATTACAACGACTCACGCAAGAGCCGAGGGGTTGTGTGGTTTTACAAAACTCACTCAACTAACTAGGATTCACCTAGAGCAAGCGCTAAAGCGGTCTAACTAACCTAAGCACTTCGCAAAGCACCTACGCTAATCACCGAGTGATTCTATTAAGCACTTGGGTGTTTGAGCTCTTGGAAATATGCACTATGTGCCTTGGTATGTTGCTTGGGCTCTCACACTTGAGAATGGCCGGTTGGGGTGGTATTTATAGCCTCCAAGCCCTCAACTAGCCGTTGGACAGAAAGCAGCAGCTTTCTGTCGACGGGTGCACCGGACAGTACGGTGCACACCGGACACTGCACAGTAGATGTCCGGTGCACGCCACGTCAGCCGACCGTTGCGCGCCTGTAGCAGTCGACCGTTGGATCCGACCGTTGCCTTCTGCCCGTTGGCACACCGGACAGTCCGATGCACACCGGACAGTCCGGTGCTACAGCCAGAGAGCGCCTTTCCGTGGCCTCTCTGCGCAGACTGTCCAGTGCCTCACCGGACAGTCCGGTGCACACCGGACACCGATGTCCGGTGCGCCACCAGGCGCTGGCTGACAGCCCTTCTCTTTGGATTTCTTCGCTGATTTCTTCGGGCTTCTTTGTTCTTGAGTCTTGGACTCCTATGCATTTTTTTATGTCTTCTTTTGAGGTGTTGCATCCTCATTGCCTTGGTCCAATTCTCTTCGCATCCTGTGAACTACAAACACAAACACTAGAAGACTTATTAGTTCACGGATTGTGTTGTTCATCAAACACCAAAACTCAATTAGCCAAAAGGCCCGGGGTACATTTTCCTTACAGTTGGGTTAGCCGAAATCGTCAAGGTTGTGATGAACCGTTAATAATTGTAAAACATTAAAATTGTTCTGTTTCAATGTAATACTTCCGGTGGATGTGAAAACATGTTGTCGTATATCATTAGTGTCTTGTAGTACATGAGTATCATGTACGGACCCTGGCCAACTAGTTGTGAAGCATCTAGGCCTCTGAGTAGAGCTTTAGTAATTAATTAGAAACATGTGTGGACTAACGATTTTTTAGAGAAAATAAGGATGCAGGTTGGTCCATTAACATGTGAGCTATATAAAGTCTTGGTAGACTTTAGCATGAATTGATGGATAGCTAAAGGCAAAGATACACGGTAGGTTTTTACTTTTGTCGGTCAAAGAAGTGTTTAGAGTAGACCATTGAATAGATTAGTAGGCTAGATAGTCGTACTATCAAGAGAAGTCAATGATATTTATTGGATGAGATTCTTATTGCCTCATAGATCATGTAGTTGATGTATGTACATGAGGGCTAATATCGCTTCCGGTTACGAAAGAAAATCTTTTCAAAAACGAATTTTGAAAATGACTAGAATTATGTATTGCGGGCTGTTTAGGCCAAGAGGTCGGACTGTCCGCAGAGCTAACAGAAACTTGAGCATAAATGTTGCGTTTCTGTGTTGTTCGAAGTGTTTGTACTACGGACCGTATGGGACAAGTGGCCAGACTGTCCGACAATATTGGCTAGAAACTTGATTTGGGTGCTGTTTGGTTCCCAAAATATAACGTAAATGGTAACGGTAATGGTTTGCATTCGATTACCCGCGGTAACAAGTTTGAATAGGCTAATATCAATTTCTAGTGTGATATCCGATTATGGTTAGACTTAAACAAACATGATCAATCCTGGTGCGCTGTGAGGATCGTCCGGTCGAGGGGTATGGACAGTCTGCAGTTGACCTTGATAAATCCGCGCAGGCGACTTGAAAGTTAGTCGAGATGCTCTACCTAGTAGCACTAACATTTTTTTTTTTGCAGAGCAAGCATAATAAGTTTGCTAGATCCTGTATGATCTATTTTTATGTGTTGTGTCCAACCAGACTCATGCAGATGCTTTGCTTGTGGGATTCCTTGCTTGCAGTTCTAAGTTCTTGCTGTTCTAGCCATGTTTGCCTCCTGACGTATCTTCAGGTAGATTCATAGTTTACAGGCTGGCTATGCACAAAAATTTAATTGAAGGTTTGTTACATGTGAAGTTACCACGCTTTAAAGAACAGCTGAATTTCCTGGATGCGATAATTACAACGTAGCGCAAGTGAACTGCTGCTCCCCAGATCGAAGCCGAGTCTAAAAAAGGCGGGAGCATAAAATGTAGGCGAGTCAATCGCGTGTGGCCTTCAAGTATTTCGTGTTGTAACAAACATTCAATCGGCATCCAAACAACGGCAGGAAGTCTGCAGACTGCAAGTAACAGGTAGGATTGACGCTGCAATGCTCTGACATATATGATCCTAATACAGTCCAGCTCAAGATCATGTTCCTGCATCCAATTTACAGGAATGTTTATCTGTGCGACAGACAGTACTGAAAATTGCATCCTGTCCAAGTTGGGACAAGAGTTGAGCTCTCAGTAATGTTCACGCTGATTTTGTTCAGATCAGCAGAACAAAGTATATCTGGCCAGGAATTAAGGCATATACATAATCGCAAGCTTTACCCGCATGGGCCAAACAACTCACGTTAACATCGTCAGCTTACCGCATCCCAAAAGGTATTTCTTCTTCCCCAGGCCACCGCATCCACGCGACATGCTAAACCAAGCTCACCAAGAAAAGCCACTGTCTTGGTAGCACCTGGCTTGCTTCCCTCGCCACCAGTCGCGTGCCTCGAGCTTTAAATCTCTCAAGGATGCCCCCAATGCATTCCCCTTTCTCCCTCGGATTCACATCGGTCGTTGGCAGATTTGCCACACCCAAATCAGTAGCATGGGAGAACCGAGAGCTCGCCGGCTGTGCCTGCTTGCTCTGGTGCTCGTGCAGTGGCACCACGTCTCGGTGGCCATGACGTTCACTATCTCCAACTACTGCCCCCACCCGATATGGCCGGGGACGCTCGCCGGGGCCGGCACGTCGCAGCTTTCCACGACGGGGTTCAAGCTGGAGCCTGGGCAGACGGCCCAGCTCGCGGCGCCGGCGGGGTGGTCGGGGCGGATATGGGCGCGGACAGGGTGCGTGTTCGACGCGGAAGGCGCGGGCGTGTGCCAGACGGGCGACTGCGGCGGGCGGGTGGAGTGCCGCGGGTCCGGCGCCACGCCGCCGGCCACGCTGTTCGAGGTCACCCTGGGGCAGGGCGGCGGCCAGCTGGACTTCTACGACGTGAGCCTCGTCGACGGCTACAACCTCCCGGTCGTCGCGATCCCGCGGGCGCGCCAGGGCGCGTGCAACGCCACCGGATGCATGGCCGACCTGAACCGCTGTGAGTGCAGTGCCGCTAGCTGTCGGGTCGGGTCCCTACTCTACTCCGAAGACAGCCTTTACCGGCCGACTGACCGTACGTGGCTTTCGTTTCGGCAGCGTGCCCGAGGGAGCTGCAGGTGGACTGCGGCGGCGGCGCCATCGCTTGCCGGAGCGCGTGCGAGGCGTTCGGGCAGGACAGGTACTGCTGCAGCGGCGCGTACGGGACGCCGGACGCGTGCCACCCGACGGTGTACTCGTCCATCTTCAAGTCGGCGTGCCCGCGTGCGTACAGCTACGCCTACGACGACAGCACCAGCACCTTCACCTGCAAGGCCTTGGACTACACCATCGCCTTCTGCCTCCCGACCTCCGGGTAAAACTTATTTATTATATAAACCGACTTGTTACAACGTACGACGGGTCGACAGCACGTCATCACGCATGTATTTGCTTGCTTGTTCTCATCACTTGTCCCTGCAGGATAAAGAAGTCGGATGCGATGTTTCTCGGAGCTCAGATGGATGGCCAGAGCACCGGCGATGGCAGTGCCCGTGCGCCGCCGACTTACAGCAACAATGGCGGTTACAAACCGCCGATCTACAACTACGGCGGCGGAGCGGCGACGACAACCTCGTCCGCGAGCAACAAGAGATGCATGCAGCCGTGGCTCTTGCTAGTGCTCGTCTCCTTTTCTCTGAAGGCGCTCGGCTGATCTTGTTCATGCAATGCCTTCTCGAAGAGTTTGACGAAGAAATTAATGGAAGATCGATCTGATGACTGGTGAACATGCATGTTAGCAGTTATGGCTTCTGGATCGACGAAAAGACCGCCCGATCGAGAGGCTGAACAGGGCCTTTTCTGGCATTTAGCTCTGTGCCATTCGAGCTGAAACTATTAGCTGTGTTAGCTAGCCGGGAGAGAAACCGGCTGGCTAATAGCTAAGTATCGGTTGGGTGGTACTTGGTAGATAAGACATTAGCTGATGATCTAAACAACAACTGATTTTTAGCGGCTAACTGCTAGATGCTAGTGAACAAAGAGAAAAATGTTGTATAGATTCAAACGAGTTTGTAAATCATTGGTTCATTTTAATTGCAGACAGATTGAGATAAACACACGCAGAATGTTTCCTTCCGTTTTCGCAGAAGATGACTCTGTCAGTTTTCACTGTTTCCGTACGTACTATGCAGTCTTGGCACACCTATGTGGGCTGTGTCAAACTCGGTAACTCTGTACGGGCTCCCAAGCCCACCAAAGTGGGGGCGGGCTGCAGATGTTTTCACCAAATTGCTAAGATACACAGCCAGGGAAAAAAAATACTCGAAACGTTCATAAATATAACACCGTTCATAAATATAACACAGTTGATTTAAAAAAAACTTTGATCACTCGTATTATTCAAAATATAATGAATTATCATTTATTCTTTAAATTTGTTTTATCATTTAAGGTAGTTTGTACTTAACTTAAAATTGTACATTTTTGAATAAATATTTTGAATTAGACGAGTGATCAAAGTTTTTAAAAAAGTTAACGGTGTCATATATTTATGAACGGATGTAGTACTTACTACTTGGTGTTACTTCCAATCTATAGGGTGGGAGAGGGAATCATTAGGTTACTGTATGTCGATGGTACACTAATTTTTCTAAATAATGACATAAACCTAGCTAGGAACTTAAACTAGTTACTTATGTACTTTGAGGAGAGCTGTCTGGGACCAAGATCAATTATAATAGAAGTGACCTATTAACTATTTGTGAGGAGGAGGATGCCGATTTTATGACAAAGACTTTTTTTGTTGTAAAATAACTAAGTTTCCTTTGAAATATTTTGGAGCTCCTCTACACTTCTCCAAACTTAGAAAACAAGACCTGTAGCCTGTGATTGACAAAATAACCAAAAGGGTAGTTGCAGTCTCGAGAGGTAGGCTCTAGGCATATGGACTATGGAGGCAAATTGACCCTTTGAAGTCTTGCCTAGCAATCGCTCCCGATTTCCCATCCAAGAGATGTGGGTTTTCATGAGTAAAACTTTAATTCAGGACCTGTTTAGTATAGTTCCAGCGCTAGAAGATCCAGGTCAGATTTGTTAAGAAGTTTGTAGATTAAATTAAAGTAGTTTAAATAGTAATATCTAGACCAAATTTAAAATAAAATAGACGATCTAAATTCTCTCTATGTATGTTAAATTTAGCTTCATGATCCCTTGAAGCTACAAATTCCCAGCTCCAAGAGATCCATTTTTTAAAGATTGGTGTTCTTGCCCCTTTGAAAGCTAATTGCTATTGGGCCCTTGTTTTTTTTTTCAACTTTGTGATTTAGCTATTGATTCCTAGGCTCTGTTAGCTGAAGATTGAAAAAACAAATTAAGGAAAAAAATAAATAAGGACAATACTTACTCATGGTCTTATCCTAACCCTCGTATCTTATGCTGATTGTTGACTAATCATGCACAACTTGTTAAACTTTTCTTATATTCTGAATATTTGTAAATTTTGTTGATTTTTTAAAAATATTGTTCGTTTTTTGATGCCTAAACAGAGGTGGAAATAGTAGAATACTAAAATGCGTAGGGGCAAATTCACGTGATAAAACCAATCATTTTTAGTTAAGTGGCACTATTAACTCCTCTATGTAAAACATGGGTCAACTCTAAAAAACAGTGGCAAAATCATAAATTTAAAATAAATGTGGGTGAAATCATAATTAAGATTCAAAACAGGGTAGAAACATTGAGCCGTTTCTTTTGGAGGCTATGCCAAATGGAGCTTTATTATGTAAAACTTATTTTTTTCAAAAGAACTTGCACGTCACCATGAAATTCAACTGGTACAGATTATATCCTACGATTTATAGATTAGATTAAGGTGGTCTAAATATATCTAATCTAAACTATAAGTAGAAGCATCTAAATATTCTTAACATATCTCCGATTTTAGCTCCAATATTTGTTGGGGATACAAACCTCCAACTAAAAACATGTTTCTAAGTTGAAGCTATACAAAATTGTCCTTACTCTCTTAGGCTTAGATTTTGCTACATGAATGTGCTCGTCACAAGGAAATTCAACATTGACAATGTATATACACAATCTAGTAGACGTTTATTTGCAAATCATTGTACAAGCTTTAGGAAAAATGCGGGCATCATATGTTAAATTGAAAACTTAAACTCAAGTGAAAATGTGAGGATATAACAAACTCAACTAGTTCGCCACTCTAGTAGATTTTAGTGCAAAAAATAAATTTATTATTTCACACTCACGAGTTTCCTTAGAAGTTATAAATGGTTTTGAATTGGTGCAAGGGTACGATCATACAATGAATTTGATTTAACCATTGCTAACTCTAGTTTGTATGTCGTTTTAATAGAACATTTTAACCTGTTATTTCTCGTAGAATTATTTAACGATCATCATGTATTTCAATATATTATAGAATTGAACTCTGTATATCATTTGGTGCATCTTGAAATCCAACTCCTTGCAACCATTAGATGCATGTTGTTCTAACTCATATAAGCATGGATGGTGAGTATGGATCACATATGAGGAATAACTGAGCGTATTATGGAAAGTGAGAAAAGATAGTCACAAGATCCCCGTTCTCTTTAATATTAGAGATAAATCGCTTGACTTTTTAATAATCTCGTTCCATGGAAACTTAGGGTGTGAAATATAGACCAACTCACTGAGATGAAGAATTAGCTACCAAGAATGTAAAAAGTGACCAATATAATGTTTCAAATCGGTCTAAGTATGTTAATAGACATCAACATTAGAAGCAAAATTATTTCCATAAAACCTAAAGTAGTATGTGTAATATGGATAATGTTCATATCTATTAGAAATTCCTACCATTAGATCTTCCTCTATTCTAAATCCCTACCGTTAGATCTTGATCATGTGACCCCTTTCCCCTTTATATATGTTATCCTCTTCTTTCTTCCTCCTTAAACCTAACCTCGTTGCGGCGGCGGCGGCCGCCTACCCTACAAGCCACTTGACCTATACCTCTATACAATCTCTCCTTGTCGTCGTATTGCCTTGTTTGTGTCACCTACCACCCCGCGCTTCATTTTGCTCTCATTATCGACGACTACATTTTTACTGTTTGCAATCAAGATGGTCAGATATGGCTAGTTATACATTTGCGACCATGGAGCATCATCGTAGATGTGGAACATTCAATCGTCCGCCCGTGCACGGAATTGTGGCTCACGAGGTAAGAATCTCGGGTGTTGGTACCTGAGTTTTGCTATATGTATATATAAATCTCCCCTTTTATTTTGTCAGGGATTTTGATGAGTTGTTTGTGTTTCTTTCATTCATCTTATCAAGCAATATTTGACTATTTGTTATGGCATCTTTGCCTCTACCATGCTAATATGCTATTATCTTTATTTATGTTGGCTTATTACTAGGATCTGCTAGCACTTTGTGTAATTTGTGGTTCTACTTCTAACACTACCTAATTGATGGTCTTTCACTCCTCATTGTTGGTGACAGTGAGAAAACCCCAACAATGAAATTGAGATCAATTTAGAGAAAGGTGTAGAGAGGAAGACCCATTCTCGTGGTCTGATTATCGAAACCGTTCTAATCATCCCTGTAAAATGGAAAAATATTATGTTATAGGTGCTATTTTTGTGTATACATGATATTGCATAGTTTCACATTAAGGTTCCACACCACCATCATGGTGTCGACAGTACTGTGCCGTGTCTGCCGTCCACGTTCTATCGGACGGTGCGAACCGTGTGCTCCGCCACGGCAGTTGTTGTAACTAACTACGGCGGTCAGCGAAAAGCGAACATTGGTACCACTACCAGTTGCAGTAGGGTTTTAGCTTAACCGTCCAATCCCCATGGAAGTCGTCTCCACCCCGGCCGGCGCCGGCGCCGGCGCCGCCGCTTCCTCGTCATCTTCCTCCTCCTCCTCTACCCCTTCCCCCTCCACCAGGCGCCCTACCACCACGCTCCGCTTGCTCTGCCCCTCCAGCCGCGTCGCCACACTCCGCCCCTCACGGGACCTCCACGTCGACCAGCCCCCCGTGGGGGATGAGGCCGTGCTCGTCATCTCCGGGCCGGACACCCCCGCCGCGGCGGTCAGGGCATGGGAGCACGTGGTAGGCCACAGAGTCGAGGGGGACGAGGCGATGGGAGGGGAAGAGGAGGAGAGGGAGGTGACGGGCGCCGTGGGCTGCCGGATGCTGGCCGCCGGTTGGCAGGTGGGATGCGTCCTGGGGAAGGGCGGGAAGACGGTAGAGCGGATGAGGCAGGAGAGTGGCGCCCAGATCAGGGTGTTCCGGAATAGGGAGCAGCTGCCCCCATGCGCGCCGCCGGGGGATGAGCTTATCCATGTACGTCTGCCCTTCTTGATTTAACAAAGATGCTTCAATTTTACTTGGGTGGAAATTAGACCACCTTTCCTCATCGCTTAATGGTGAGCTGGAAACTTGGAATGCCCTGGCTAGTAAATGCTTGTGATATTGGTGAAAATATTGATGCTTCCAGCTGCCTTGCGATTTGTGAATCAGAAAATGATCTCAAGTAATGCGTTGTGATGGACTGATTGGATAGAATTGTGAGAAGACAAGACTTCAAGAGCATGGTGCTTTGTATAGCATATAACAGAATATGTTCAGCACTGTCCTAGTAATATGCTCCTATGCCTATCAAAACATATGAGTAGGTTAGGTTGAAATCAGCTAACTCGTGTAATATTTCCTGTTTTGTACTTAGGTCTGAGAAAATTCAATAGATGGGCAATTCATAGTTCAAGCTTTTCATTCTAGGGGTTATTTAATCTTTCACTTGGCTATTTAACCTTCAAAGTTCAGGTCTTTCTGACATGATAACCTTTTCTTGTTAGATAAGTGGGAGCTTTTCTCAAGTACGGAAAGCACTGTTAGCAGTTTCAACCTGCCTCCAAGATAATCCTAGGCCAGACACACATAATATTCCGATTGGAAGACCATTTGGGCTTCCAGGTAGTGGTACTGGATGTCCCCCTGGCATGGATCCTCATTCTCAAAGAAGTTATTTACCACCACACATACCTGATTACCACACAAGGAATTATCCAAGTAATGCTGGCCCCCCTGGTCCTAGATTCTTTTTTGAACAAGAGATAGTGTTCAGGATGATAATTCTGAATGAGATGGTGGGAAGCATAATTGGAAAAGGTGGTTCCACTATTCGGGCATTGCAAAGTGAAACTGGTGCTTGTATAAAGATCTTAGAGCCAGTTGCTGATTCAGATGAGCGTGTTGTTGCGATAACTGCACGTGAGGTATGTATATGGGGCATGGGCCAAAAAAGGTTTCAATCCTGTTTCAGTGTTTTGTCTGAAGTGGTCACAAATCATTGATTTTCTTATGAGGAACTGAACAAGAATTTTTTTTGGTAATTTGATGTATGTGTCTGTTCCTCTTCGAGAACTGGCATGCTATCCCAAATGCCTGGTAGTTCAATCACTATATCCTGCCAATTTATAACAGGGATTTGGGATTAAATTTCCTAAGAAATATATTTCCTGCTGCCACCTGTAATATTGGTTGATGGATGTGTATCTCTTGGTGCAGAATTCTGACATGCTGCATTCTCCAGCGCAAGATGCAGTTGTTCGGGTGTACTCTAGGATCTCAGAGGCATCTATTGATAGAAGTTCTCATACACCTGCAAGGCTTCTCGTTCCATCACAACATATTGGTTGCCTGCTAGGAAAAGGTGGATCCATTATTTCAGAGATGAGAAAGATTACAGGAGCTAACATTCGAATTTTCGGGAATGAACAAATTCCAAGATGCGCACAGCGAAATGATGAGATGGTTCAGGTATACTACAGCTGTAATAAACACCTATTTTTTGTTTTAAATCCTCAAAAACAATGATGTACGCTATGCATAGTATGCTACAGTTGTACATAAGTCTGCATGACCGTTTGAACTTTGAAGGCTTCACTAATATGCATGGTAGCTACTTTCTGCATCAGGCTGGAGAGTGCTTTTCTTTAATCTAATTCTGTAGTGTAAATGCAAAGTTGGAAAACTAAAAACACTTGATGGAAAATGCCAATAAACTCTGATGTGATTTTAACTGCACTAAATAGTTTGTCTGTTCTGCTCCGTTATCCTTCAAGCCACTTATGGTTTATACTTGAGGTGATGATCATTTAATAGCAATGAATTTTACAGCTAATAATTTAAGGTGTCCAGTTATTGAATATCTAGAATATTTTTTCTATGGAAAAGTGATGGGTGGTTCAAAATGAATAGCGTGAATCCTTTAAGAAGAATTGACTTCCTTTTACTTTGTTGCATGTTTTGTTATTCTTTTGTACTATTTTTTTCTGATCTTTGTTATGCTGTAGTGATCCTTCAATCTGTTCCTTATTCATAGTAGTGTTTGATCAGATAATGAACAAGTAAAGATCTAGCGATCTAGAAGGGAAACATATTATTCACCTTTGGAGTACCTCTTTCTCAGGTCACTGGTAGCTTCCAATCCATTCAGGATGCATTACTTCATATTACTGGAAGGATTAGGGATGTCATCCTTCCCAAGCCACACCCCAGTGGAGGCATGCCTCCATATCCTCCTGTTGGAAACATCCCAGTTCACCAATCAAGACAAGAACCACCTCCTCCACACCTACATCCCAGTGGGGGTATGCCACCATACCCTATGCATCCTTTCAGACCTGATGCTCCTATGGGCCACTTTGAAATGGGTGATCATCGGCCACCTCCTGTACATTCGATGGAATATATGGGTGCTGATAGAATGCCATACTTGTATGGTGTTGAACAAGGAGGTCCTCGCCCTTTTCTAGAACAGCCTTCGCCAAGAACTTGTCCTCCTGAGGTAAGCTGCATGCATTTATTTTTGGACAAATTAATAAGGTGGGGTATTACAGGGGACTGATGTTTACCACTTCTTTTTAGCTTTATGTTCACAAATGTATTCTTTATGAGTTTTTTACATGTGCAGCCTAATATGGAACGGCTATTTTCAGAGTTTATAGAATCCTGTACTTGGCTGTTACCATTCCCACATAGCATTTCATTCCGATTTAGGGGCTGTAGTGGTTGAATTACTTAGAATTAAGTCCATTTTCATGGACAGGCACCAAGGACAAACAGTGAAGCTCCCAGAAACATGTCTGATGCAGTGCCAGCTACAGATTTCAGAAAGGGGCCAGTGGCAATGTAAGCTAACTGCCAAGTGTTCTTTTTAAGTTTGACGTTTCTCTTTTGAATTATAGTTCCTATGAACTTTCTTCTAAAAAAATAGGGTTTCTATCTATCCTAAAGACTTCGAAATGTTTGTATTTCAACCTAAGTGGAAGAAGGCGTGAAGAAATAAAGAAACGTGTAGCTGTGTCATCCTGACCCCCAAAAGGAAAGGATAACTGAATGTAAATTGTCTTATAAAATCGGTTTTGACTGTTTGTCTGTTTTACCTGACCAGTGAAAACCAAGTGGCTACACCAACAGGCACAACTGAAGTTATCATTCCTTGCAATTATATAGGCTTTGTCTGTGGAAGTGAAATTGAAGAAATAGAGAAGGTACATAATCCTTTCCTTTATTTATCTAACATCCAGTTCATCTATGCTCGTCTCTTGTTGCCTTGTGCTCATCAAGGCAACAAGGATATGCACACAGCCTTTAACTTGTATCATCGAGTTAAAGACCCTGTCACCCTGCCAGTTCATCCTTTCACTAGAATGTAGTCCATGCAATACCAACACTTAGTCATATCTATCTGCAGGATCATACTACTTCAATTGTTTACACTTCTGCAATCACATTGTAAATTTCTAGTTCTTTCTGGAGTATCCAAAATCCTAAAGCTCTTTGGTAATGTTTATCTTCCAGATGTCAGGTGCTTCAATTACAGTTCATGATCCTAAAGCTGGCGACGCAAACTCAAAAGTTGTTATATGCGGGGATCCCGAAGAAACAAAGAAGGCACAGAGCCTGATTCATGCCTTCATATTCTGTGGTCTGTATCAAACATAATTGATGACTTGATCACTGTGCAGTACCATCGTCGTTTATGTTCTTGAATCTAGAGTAGTTCCCATGGGCAGATTTCAGCCCTTGATTGGATGTACATGTACCATCGCTACCGGGGTGGATGTAGGTAGGGCTGATGCATGCCTTGTACAAACAACGCCGATGTACATTTCTGTAGTCCTGTGTTTTAGTTTGGGGGAATGACACCATGGAATGTGATGGGTTGGCTGCACGGACCTCTGTGGAATGTTTAACCCCATGCCATTATTGGTTTTCATGATTTCATCTCTTGTTTGGGAGGCAGCCCTGTGTGATTGAGATTCGTAATTTCCAGGCATGCTATCTGTGGACTGTGTTCACAGTTCTTGTTGCTTTGTGCTAGCACAACTCTTACACCATCCTACCGGCAAATCCGACTAGAGGCGGTATCCTGCTAGGGCTAGTCCTCAATGAGGATTATTCGACCTCTCCGATGTTCATCTTGTCATCAATACCATGACTATGACTATGGGGTGTTTGGTTCCTACCTTCTAAACTTTTTAGTGACTAAAGTTTAGTTACTTTTAGTCACTAAAATACCAAACAAGAGTGACTAAAATAGGTCTTTTAAATAGGATTTCTAAGGACTAAAGTTTAGTACTAAAGTTTAGGAGGGTGACTAAGGGCCTGTTTGGTTCCTTTAGTCTAGAGACTAAAGTTTAGTTAGTAGACTAAAGTTCAGTCCCTACCCTATTTGGTTCTAGGGACTAAGTTTTCAGAACACATTAAATGAATTTTAAGAGGATCAAAATAACTCTTAGCATCCTCCCACCATTAATTCAACTTAAACAAAGAAGGGGCAAAAGTGGAATTAATATGATATAATCCCTTTTAAGCCACCATTTAAGAGTCTAGAGACTTAAACAATTTAGTCTCTATTTTAATAAACCGTTTGCCAATTTAGAGACTAAATGAGACTAAATTTGAGGGAATAATCTTTAGCCCCTCATACCAAATGGAGCCTAAATGAACCAAACACCCCTTTAACTATGCGGGCGGATGGGATTAAATGGCAAATGACAGTAGCCCATTGGCCACAAGGGGAGGCTGCAAAATTTCAATTCCTCCCAAAACTAAAAAGCATCTCTCCACCGGATCCCACCAGATGGCTCGTCCTAGGGGAATTCAAACTCATACACCAGATGTCAAACTCCCACCTCAAACTCGCACATCTTATTTCTAATTTTCTAGATCTTGCGATCAAATTTATTTTATGATTTTTTAGCAAATCTCTAGAATATTTATTCAACTTCAGACTTCTTTTGAAGGAGAAACACTCAAATATATCTTGAATAATCATCTATAATAATGAAATAATAGAGGTTGCCTCTTGTATTAGCACATGATGTTAGATCAAACAAGTCCATGTGTAGAAGCTCTAGTGGTCTTAATATCACCATCAAAGCTTTAGTAGGATGTGTATTTGCAACTTTTTGTCGACTCCACGTGTACTACAATGCTTATCATTTTGAACCATAATATCTCTCAATACTCTAACCATCCCTTTCTTCAACAATTTTTTGAGTGTCCCCATTCCAACATGAGCAAGTCGTTTATGCCATAACCACCCAAATGATGTTTTGGTGAATACATGTCTTAGAGTTTGTCATCTTCCAAGCTGAAGTCCACTAAATATAGATTGTTGTATCTAAATCTCTTGAATATGTTTTGATTAACATCCTTCTTACATACAACACCCACTCCATAGATAGGCATTAGAAACCAAAATTACACAATTGACCAATAGATAGCAAATTAAAACTTAGTGATGCAACCAAGATAACATTGTAAATTGAGTGATCATTTGAGATTCCCACTTTGCCCATTTTCTATTCAATTATCTCTAGATCATCTACATCCACTATTGATTACCCAATGACTCACATTGGTCTTGTAGTTCATTTATATGCAAGGAACATCAAGCTTGATGTTTAAGCTCTCAAACTTAATGGGGCCTACAACTTTCTCAACTAATGATTTTGCACCTCAAATCTTTTTAGGTCCATTTTTGCTTGGTGGTCCTAAGAACATGATCTTGACCATGCACTAGTATCTTTTCTAATCAAATAATGTACACTGAAGTAAAATGATCTTGAGTGCATGGAAATGGAGTTGGTGGTGTAGTATTGCAATTGTGGGGAAAGTGTCCTTTTTCCACACTCAAAGCATTTATTTGGCTTCCTTTGTGGTTGTGCCTTCTCTCTCTAAAGACTTGATAGCTAATACCACTCCTACCCAATTTTATAACCGTGTTTTTGAGCAATTCACTTTGGAGGTTTACTAGCCGGTAGCAAACAATATAAACCCAAGGAAGCTTGGGCCGATCTGTTTATGCAAATATTCAAAAGCTATTGTGTCCTCCAGGATGTTCCTCATAATGATGTTGATGTTCAGTTTTTTTCCTCTTGACCTGTAGAACTACCATATTATTGTTACTTTTAATTTTTTATATCTCCTTTAACTTTTATTGGAGTGGTTTAGCATGGGCATGTTTATTTTAGTTTTTTCTGACGAGTTTTTCTGAGAATTTAACTATGGGAAGAATATGAGTCCCATGGGAATTATGTGTGGAGGAAGATGAAAGGTCCATAGTGTAGGAGGAATGACCCTGGACTCTGGGACCCACCGGTCAATGGGCGTGTTAAGGAAAGAGCCCTTGATCGCTGGGGCCCGTTAGTCAGCCCGAAGAAGTAGGTGCGCTAGCCTTGGAAGGACCCGCTCCCGGTCAAACCCGTGTCACCAAGCCCGGGGCCGGGCATGGCGGAGCCTGACAAGGGAGAACAGGTCTATCGGAAGAGAACCACTTGAGTGGATCCCGCACCCAGTCCGGGACTGACCCGCCATAAATGATTGGCCGCATTAACCACGTCTGGCACCAAGCCACAGCATTGGTGTCGGTCTGCTTTCCATTCATGACCTACAGACCCCTCAGACCGCATAGCACTCATGACCTACGAACCCAAGGACAACAACACATTGATGGCCCACGCGCCCCTCAGCCCGCGGCACACTTATGGCCTCGGACTAGGCCTGAGTGCGCAGACCTCCCGTAGGGTACTACACAACGGGCTGCACCGAGCCCCAGGCTACGGAAGCCAAGGGTCGGTGTAGCCAGAATGATGGCGTTGAAAGTCGCCTATAGGGCTAGAAAATAAGCTCAAGGCTCGCGAGCCGGCTCGGCTCGGAGCGGTTCGCGAGCCTCAAGCGAGCTGAGCCGAGCCCACCTTTTGGGCTCGTTCCCATGGCGAGCCGAGCCAAGCCGGCTTGTTCCGGCTCACGAGCCGGCTCGCGAGCTGTGTCAAATTACTTAATATGTAGAATAATGATGGATATTTGCTAATTTTATAGATTGTTAGTTTGTTTCTTAGCGTTTCATGATAGATATATGACAATTAATAATTTAGATTACTCATAATAATTAATTATATCTATATATTTCATATTTATATACTAATAATTTTCTATATAATGCAATTATATAATATCAGGGTGTGGCTCGCGAGCCGCCTTCGAGCCGAGCCGAGCTTGTTTCCCCAGCTCGTGAAATGGACGAGCCGAGCCGAGCCAAGCTCGGTCAGCCACCGAGCTGCACTGAGCCGAGCTCGGCTCGGCTCGTTTCCAGCCCTAGTCGCCTAGAGGGGGGTGAATAGGCGGAAACTAAAATTTACAAACTTAAAGCATAGCTACAAGCCGGGGTTAGCGTTAGAATAAAATCCGAATCCGAGAGAGAGGGTGAAAAACAAATCAAAGGCAAATGAAGCAGATGACATGGTGATTTGTTTTATCGAGGTTCAGTTCTTGCAAACCTACTCCCCGTTGAGGTGGTCACAAAGACCGGGTCTCTTTCAACCCTTTCCCTCTTTCAAACGGTCACCTAGACCGAGTGAGCTTTTCTCCTTAATCAAACCGGGTCACTTACACCCCTACAAGGACCACCACAACTTGGTGTCTCTTGCTTTGATTACAAGTGTCTTGAGAACAAGAAAGAGGAGGAAGAAAAGCGATCCAAGCGACAAGAACTCAAATGAACACGAAAATCTCTCTCTCTCTCTCACAAGTCACTAAGTGTTTGGAGTGGTTTTGGACTTTGGAGAGGATTTGATCTCTTGTTTGTATCTTGGAGTGAAGTCTAGAGCTCTTGTATTGAATGCAATATACTGGAAACTTGGATACCTTAAATAGTGGTGGTTGGGGGTATTTATAGCCCCAACCACCAAAACAGCCGTTGAGGAGGGCTGCTGTTGATGGGCGCACCGGATAGTCTGGTGTGCCACCGGACACTGTCCGGTGAGCCAGCCACGTCACCCAACCATTAGGGTTTTGACGGTTTCGACCGTTGGAGCTCTGACATCTTGGTGCACCAGATAGTTCGGTGCCGCACCAGACAGGTACTGTTTATTGTCCGGTGCGCCTTCTGGCGCTGCTCTGACTCTGCGCGAACTATCTGTGCACTGCTCACGCTGACTGTCGGTGTTTTGGATCCGACCGCACACCCGGGGTTGCCCCTCAAGGTGTTTTTAGGAGTAGGATGGTGTCGACGACTGTAGCAAAATGGTTCGTGCCAATTGCACGTGGGACAGTGGACAATGTTTACAGGTTCGGGCCGCTTAGAGATGCGTAACACCCTACGTCCTGTGAGTATGCTGGGTGAATGAGGTTACAAGAGAGCTCTCTGAATCGAGAACGCCGAGAGTTGAAGTGGGTGGCTAAGTAGTAGGATCGATCGTTCTGAAGGGGTGCCCCCTAGGCCTTATATATTCGACCGTGGAGCAATACATGTGGATATGATAACAACGTGCGCCTAAAAGATAGTGAACTGCTCGAGTCTATCTCCCTATGTTTCTGCCGACCTATCCCCGCGTGGCTCCGTTGCATGAGAGCTCCAGCGCGGGAAAGTCGGATCTCTGTTGCGATCGCTCGCTCGACTTGTGGACCGTCCAGGTTTACACCGACCCAGCCTCGTGTCAACCTGCTCTGCTGATTATTCTTCCCCAGGCCTACGAAAGGATGGCCTCACGATTTATCGGGCCCTTGGGCCTTTCGTGAGGTCTTTTACTCTTTTAGTGGACCCGGGGGATATCTGTCCCCCACAAGCCCCCGATCTTTGGGTTAATTTAGAAGTAATCAGCCCAAAGATCCCAGGTCCAGCTTGCAGGTGATTTGAAGAGAACGACTTCTTACTGTTTCCCCCTGCTTTTGATCCTTCTCAAACCGAAGCTTTATTTCGTACCCGTGCCTTAGAGGTCGGCATTTCGCTTTGCAGGACCCTGAACTTCATTGGGTGCACCAGAGGTGCACCCAATGGGTGTAGCCCCCGAGCTTCGAGTAGATTTTTAGAAAATAATCTACTCAAAGGTCTTCACCAAAAATTACTCCCATTTTTACTCCTGCATTTCGGTTGAGTGCTAAATTTGTCTTTAATATTGTCCCATGCGTTAGGAGTCGGCACTATCTTGGCTTGGAATGATGATTCATGGGGTGCACCGAAGGTGCACCCAATGGGTGTAGCCCCCGAGCTTCAAGTGGATTTTTGAGGATAATCCACTCGAAGGTCTTCCTTTTGTGTCCTTTTGCTGAAGATTATCCTTTCTGCTTGTAAAAAATCGGCATGATGTCATCCGCACTATGTCATCAATATTATGCTTCAGAGGTCAGCATGTATTTTGTCTTTTGCAGCCGAGTTCGCAATCCATCCATATCTTGCTAGGTAGTGTAATTTATTTGCTCTGTGACTGATTGGACATTTGATGGACGTTCTCTGTCTAGTCTTCAAGTCGCTTCTGTCGACCATATTTTGTACTTCACTGGCTATATTTGGCTTTCCTCTAATCCTCACCGATATCTCATTTTTGTCTTGAGGTATTCACTGCGTGCCCTGCACAGATGTGACCATTTTGAAATATATACTGATAATTCCTGGGCGTCCCCCCCAATGGGTGTGGGCAAGGGACGGTTTGGTACGCTGAGTGTTTTAGCCGGCTGCTTCTGAGTAGTAATGTGATGTGACGGCGGGTGTAATCATATCCTCCGCGCTATTGACTGGAGTCCCAATGGGTGTTGTGTTGCGTGAAACGGCGTCAGCCGCCTGACGTGTCTTCAGACGGGTTGAAGTGCTTATTGAATGCTTTGCGACTGTTCAGCGACCGCGGTTGGAGGTGAGCGGTTGCCTTCTCCTTCTATAAATAACGCCGTTGTCTCTCTGGCTTTTTCACATCTCTTCGCTGTTCTTCTGCTGCTTCCCTCTCTTCTCTCCCTTCTGCTTCCACCATGGGCAAGAACAACAAGCGCAAGCGTGAGTCAACTCCTCCATCGGAGGAGTTTGGTGACTCGGAGTACTCAGAGGAGGAGTTCTCCTCTAGGTCTGAGGGGTCTCTGGCTCCCGTCCCCCTGCGTGAGTCGTCTGACGACTCAGACGACTCCCAGGGGCTCGCGGCGGAGGTCTGGTCGTACATCCGGGCCGTCGAGCGCTTCGGGCTCGAGGGCTCGGATGGGTCGTAGTACTCCTCGGATGAGGAGGACTCGGACGGCGGCGGCGAGGACGAGGATGACGACGACGACGACGACGACGACAATGGCGGCGACGACGGTGACGGCAGCGGCAACGGCAGGGGCAGCAGCGGCGGCAGCAAGGGCGGTGACGGCAGCGGCAGCAGGGGCAGCAACCGGGGCGGCAGCAGCAGGGGCAGCACCAGAGGCGGCAGCGGCGGCGGCAGCAACAGAGCCAGTGGCTAGATGCCACTGGTTTTTTAGATATTAGTATAGTATAGTTAGAATAATGTAGTAGTAATGTAGAATAGTATAGCGTAGTGTAGTAGTAGTAGTAGTAATGTAATGTAGTAGTAATAGGGAAGTATCAACTCGTAAAGAGTTGATTTGTAAGTGCGCTATCTTCCCTTCTAATGAAAGAATGATGTTGGCTTCTCCTTTATGACTTGTCTTGCTCGTTTGTGAAACTGATTCCTTTGAGACAGTAAATGAATAACTCGGGCATCAAACTGATGCTTTTAGGAGTAGCCGCCGAGTATCTTTGTAGATGGTGTCGGCGCTTTTTAGAGTAACTGCTGAGTGATCGAACACAATATCGGAGTTTTAGAGATAACTGCCGAGCGATTGAATACAATACCAGCTTTTTAGAGGCAACGCCGAGTGACTGGAGGGTGATGTCGGCGTTTTAGAGGCAACGCCGAGCGACTGATCACTATATCAGCGTTTTAGAGGCAACGCCGAGTGATTGAATACGATAGCAGTGTTTTAGAGGTAACGCCGAGTGACTGGATACGATAGCAGCGTTTTAGAGGTAACGCCGAGTGACTGGAGGGTGATGTCGGCGTTTTAGAGGGAACGTCGAGCGACTGATCACTATATCAGCGTTTTAGAGGCAACGCCGAGTGATTGAATACGATAGCAGCGTTTTAGAGGTAACGCCGAGTGACTGGAGGGCGACGTCGGCGTTTTAGAGGTAATGCCGAGCGGCTGAACACGAAATCGGCGTTTTGGAGGTAGCGCCGACTGATAGCAGGCCGCACGAGCCACTTAGGGGATGATGACCGAGTGATGAGGTGGCGCACCAGTGTTCTGGAGATAACCGCCGGGTGACCATGTGGCATGCTAGGGTTTTGGAAATAACCGCCGGGTGATGACTGGGCACTTTTTGAAACGGTATCTGGCTCGAGAATATCCCATAAGTGCTGCGCTTTTAGCCGCCTTTGCTTTCCGTGCCCTAGTTCTTGCTTTCCCGCTTCCGAATCCTCTCTGCCATTCGCCTCCCACCCTGCTCGCTGGTAGAATCGAGATGGCACCCAAGAGGAAGACCTCGAGCTCGTCTGCTGCGGTGATTCCTCCAATCGACCCCAACAGCCAGTTGCCTTTCGCAGGTAATCACATGTCCGTCATTTCTGAAACTGAACTTCTCCACCTCGTATCCATCGGGGTTCTTCCTCCGCGAGAACTCTGTTCTTGGCGGATTTGCCATGGGTTTACTGTTCCGACGGAGGATACCCATGAGTCCGTTGTTTACGCCCCTTTCCTTCTCCGCGGCCTTGGCCTTCCCATCTCTCCCTTTTTCCGTGGCCTCCTTGATTTCTACCATATTAACTTGACCCATTTGAATCCCAATTCAATTCTGCAAATCTCCATTTTCGTCCATTTATGCGAGGCCTTTCTTGGCGTGCTGCCGCATTTCGGTCTGTGGAAATACTTGTATCATTGTCGCCCTGGGATGGCCGGGGGACAACACCAGTTGGTCGGGGGTGCCAGCTTGGAGATGCGCCGCGGGAGGAAAACTGAATATCTCGAGATCCCTCTCAAGGACAGTATTAAGGGATGGCGCCTGGAATGGTTTATAGTTGAGAATTATGGGAATTCTCTCCCCTCCCGGTCGGGAAGACAGCCGGACGTTCGCACCCCAAGCTGGACCGAGTCTCCCACAGATCAGGAAGTAGCTGAGGCAGGTGTGTTGCTAGCTGAAGTTGGACTGCTGAAAGAGAGGGGTCTGACTGCTGAAGTTGTGGTTACTGATTTTGTTTTCAAGAATATTCAGCCATTGAAAGACAGGGCCTACCCAGCTTATCTGTATCGAGGGCTAGCCGACTCAACTCGGGTTACTAACAGAAGAATTCCTTCTGCAGACTTGGTGAGTCGACTAGAGATGATCCTTAGGGGTAAAGTGTCAAATGTTGGTGCTCCAGTGGCATACTCGGCCTGGAACTTGCCTCCTCCCAAAGCCTTCACTTTTTTTGTGTCGAATCCTCCTGCTACTGACGGCAGTTTGGGTCTTAGAGTGCGGCCCTCTGCTGAAGAAGTTAGTGCCTTGGTTGCCACACTCGGGGGAATTCCTGATGATGAACGGCAGGTTTATTTCGAGGTGCCCCTGAACCCTAGTGATGCGGAGATAGGTGCCATGCTTGATTTGCTGGCTGAGGACTCTTCTGACGCTGCTCCTGCTGGGGCATTAGTGGTGGCGCCCCTCTCAGAGGCTTGTGTGACCTTAAATACTCAGAAACCTGCTGGTACTCGCCCGAGGCGCCCTTGCCGAGCCAATCCATCCGATCCTTCTGCTGATGAACAGAAAAAGAAAAGGAGACGCCTTCGGCAGGTACCCAGTTTGGGTCGGGACGTTGGTACTTCGGTTCCTGATGCTGAAGAAGTGCTTGCGACTGAATTTACTGACGCTGATCCCAATGGGTGTCTCGAATCAGTTGCTGATCCCAATGGGGGTGCTGCCTGTGTTGCTAATGTGGATGATGAGGAGGGAGAAAATGAAGTTCCTTTGACTCGGAAAAACAGTCGGCAATTCATTGCTAGCGGTGGAAGTAGTGGAGTTCCCTCTCCTGCTTTGTCTGCTCTCATTGGTCTGCAAGAACTGTCCCTGGCCAATTTTGATCAGACTCTCGAGGATATGGTTTTGGAGGACTTGTTATCGGAGCCAGTGGATGATGGTGCAATGGAGGCTTGCGCTGACGTGCTTGATGCTGGGTTGAGGTCATCCCGTGCCTCGTCGACCTTAGAGCGCGATCTCGAGGGTCGGGAGACTGACTTGGATCGTCCTGGTCCTATGGAAGTAACTGAGGGCCCGTCAACCTTAGAGGTGGTTACTGCAGAGAGCTTGGACCTCAAGAATGGTGCTGACACATGCCCAGCCCCCAAGGATGTCACCAGGGATGACTTGGCTCGGGTGAAGAGTGTAAGCCACTGCCCAGCCCCTGAGGGTGCTGCCGGGGATGATCCGGCTCAAGTGGGCAGTGCAAACTATGACCCAGCCCCCGAGGGTGCCCGAGCAGGGTCTCCTTCCTGTACTTCCATGGACGTTCATGCGGGATCTCCTCCACACTCTGGCTGTATGGTGGTAGCCCAAACCGTGGACCAGGGAGTCGCTTTAGAGGGCAGCGTCCCCGCTGATCAAGTGTTTGGCTCTGTTGAAGGCACCGAGCTGATTCCTACTGGTTCGTTGCAAGCTGCTTCGGGTGGTGGCCTCACGCCTGATTATCAACTGATCTCTCCTGATTTGGGGATCCCTTCGTTCTTTTCCAACCTCCAGGTACTGTGATGTATTTTAGCTTGGTTTTCACATTGTGTGAACTGCCGTCATTACACTCATCTGTTTTCCTCATCAGGCTTTGGTGGATGGGATGGCTAGCCAGCTGAGGCTACAGGGTGCTTCTATCCCAGAAGTAGCTTCGTCACTTACATGTTGGAATCCAGTGTCGCTTCAACATCGTATCTCTGAATTGGAGGCAACCAACACTGGTTAGTGCCCTTTTGCTTTTCTTTGCCTTCACTGTAAACTGCTCTATATTTTGACCACTATTTTGTTTGATTATCTTTTGCTAGGCATGACTCAGCAGATTTCCACTCTTGAAGAAAAACATTCCCGGGATCAGGCTGAATTGGCCCAGCGATGCTCTGACTTAGAGGAAAAGTACTCTCAGAGTCAGGTTGAGTTGGGTCAGGTCTCCGCTGCTTTAGATGACGCCAATGCACTGAGTTCTTCTCTTCATGCTCAGCTCGACTCTGAAAAGGTGATTTATGAAACTGCGCTTTGCCTTGTTGTGCTGCCATTACTTGCTTGGTGTTTGAGGGGGTTGACTTTTGTTTGCAGGAAGAAAAACGCATCCTTGCTGCTTCTAGAGACAATCTTGAAAGGTTGTATCGTGATTCTAGCAACTCGCTGACTATCTTGGAGAGAAGTCATCGCTTCACCATGGAAGAATTAGACCTCCAACGTTGTAAACTGCAGGAATCCGTGGATGAGGTAACCCGGCTCAAGCAGTTGATATCAGCAAAGGATGCTACTATCAAAGAACTCCGAGCTTCCAAAAAATCCATTGTCCAGGAGTTAGAAACTGCTCGACTGGCTGCTAAAGTTGCCGAAGAAACTTCTGTTACTCTCAAAGCTCAGCGCGACAGAGCCATGGACAAGGCTATTCGGGCGGGACGGATCTTGATGAGGAGACCCGGCGTGGTTGTTCCCGAAGACATAAGGGCTGATGTGAATGCTGCCCCTGATTCCTCGAGTCGCCCTTCTTCGTCGGTTGCTCCTGAAAAAGACATTGCGAAATAGAGAAACATTTTGCGTGCTTTGAGCGCGCGGTTAGCATGATTGAGTATTTGTTAGAGGATATCGGTTCAGCATTCGAATGATATAATTACTCTCTTATTGTCTCAAAATTCATCAGTTCATAGGTTTGCAGTGGTGAAATGACGGGCGATGATTATAAAATTTGTTTGCGGGATATAGAAGTCATCCCTGTACGGGTAATCATAATTACGTCAGATCGCCTTAAGTCGCTGCTGGCTTAAGTCGTTTATTTTTGTTAGTAGGGTGTAGTGGTCACCCTGAATTGCATAGGCATGAGCATGTTGCACCGGCTTAAGTCGCCACTGACTTTAGCCGACTGCTCCATTAGTAGGGCATAGTGGTCACCCCGAGTTAAGTAAGCGTGAGCATGTTGCACCGCCTTAAGTTGTTGCCAACTTAAGCCGATTGCTCCGTTGGCAGGGCATAGTGGTCGCCCCAAGTTAAGTAAGCGTGAGCATGTTGCACCGTCTTAAGTCGTTGCCGACTTAAGCCGATTGCTCCGTTGGCAGGGCATAGTGGTCGCCCCAAGTTAAGTATGCGTGAGCATGTTGCACCGCCTTAAGTCGTTGCCGACTTAAGCCGATTGCTCCGTTGGCAGGGCATAGTGGTCGCCCCGAGTTAAGTAAGCGTGAGCATGTTGCACCGCCTTAAGTCATTGCCGACTTAAGCCGATTGCTCCGTTGGCAGGGCATAGTGGTCGCCCCAAGTTAAGTAAGCGTGAGCATGTTGCACCGCCTTAAGTCATTGCCGACTTAAGCCGATTGCTCCGTTGGCAGGGCATAGTGGTCGCCCCAAGTTAAGTAAGCGTGAGCATGTTGCACCGCCTTAAGTCATTGCCGACTTAAGCCGATTGCTCCGTTGGCAGGGCATAGTGGTCGCCCTAAGTTAAGTAAGCATGAGCATGTTGCACCGCCTTAAGTCATTGCCGACTTAAGCCGATTGCTCCGTTGGCAGGGCATAGTGGTCGCCCCAAGATAAGTAAGCGTGAGCATGTTGCACCGCCTTAAGTCATTGCCGACTTAAGCCGATTGCTCCGTTGGCAGGGCATAGTGGTCGCCCCAAGTTAAGTAAGCATGAGCATGTCAACCGTGAACAAACTGAGTATATTTAAAGCCTTTCTTTATTGATGACACTTTTCCATTTTATAGAGTACATCGTCATCCGATAGCTTTCGAAATGCAGCTAGGGATAAAACTTCCTGAGGTGTTCTATGTTCCAGGAATTCCCGACTTCTGTGCCATCCATCTGAGTGAGACAATAGGATCCTGGCCAAGTGACTTCTGCTACCATGAAGGGTCCTTCCCATAAGGGCGACAACTTGTGCCGTCCTTCCCCCGTTAGAATTCGGCGGAGGACGAGATCTCCTACTGTGAAGGATCGTTGCCGCACGGCTTTGTCGTGATAGCGCCTTAGAGTCTGCTGATACCGTGCTGATTGGATTACCGCATTTAGCCGTTCTTCTTCAAGTACATCAATGTCCTCCAGCCTGGTGGCTTCAACTTCTGCTATGTTTTCGAAGATCAACCTTGGCGCCCCGAACTTGAGATCGGCGGGTAGCACTGCCTCTGACCCATAGACCATGAAGAAAGGAGTGTTTCCATGCAAAGCTCGGCTGGGTTGGGTTCTTAGGCTCCAAACGACATAGGGCAATTCCCTTATCCACTTTCCTGCGAACTTTTCATTCTTGTCGAAGACCTTTTTCCTGAGTGCCTCCAGTATCATCCCGTTGGCTCGCTCAACTTGCCCGTTGGCCCTTGGATGTGCTACAGACGCATACTTGATCTGAATGCTCTTTTGCTCGCAGAAGTCGAAGAACTCTGAACTTGTGAAGTTGGATCCTAAGTCAGTTATGATGCTGTTTGGTATCCCGAATCTGAATATTATGTCTTGTATGAATTCCACGGCCTTAGCAGAGGTTAAAGATGCGATGGGCTTGAATTCTATCCATTTAGTGAATTTGTCGATTGCTACTAATACATGAGTGTATCCCCCTTGAGCTTTTTTGAAAGGTCCAATCATATCCAGTCCCCAGCATGCGAAAGGCCAAGTTACTGGTATGGTCTGCAGTTGCTGTGCTGGCAGATGTTGTTGTTTTGACAAGTATTGGCAAGCTTCGCACCTCTGAACTAACTCGGCTGCATCATTCTTTGCTGTTGGCCAATAGAATCCTGACCTGAAGACCTTCCCGACTAGTGTTATGGAGGCTGCATGTATTCCACATTGCCCAGCATGGACCTCCTCCAGAAGTTGCTTCCCAGTGGTCGAAAGAATGCACTTCATGAGGACGCCTGATGCACCCCTTCTGTACAAGGTCTCCCCAATGAGTGTATAGTGAGCCGACTGCCTGGCAATGCGCTCTGCCGAGTTCTTGTCGTCTGGTTCTTCCTCATTTTTTATATACTTAATGATCGACCTTCTCCAGTCATCAGAGTCTGATTCGGGTTGATCTATAATGTTGCATTCTTCTGTTTGATCCATTGAGATACTCGGCTGTAGTATTTCTTGCACAAAGACTCCGGGTGGGACCTGAGTTCGACTGGATCCTAACTTGGATAGTACATCAGCTGCTGTGTTCCGATCTCTTTCTACATGATGAAATTCCAGACCCTCAAATTTGTCTTCCAACTTTCGGACGGCAGTACAGTATTTTCCCATTGAATCGTTTGAACAATCCCACTCTTTGTTTATCTGGCTAATGACTACCAGAGAGTCTTCGTATACCATCAATCTCTTGATGCCCAATGATATGGCGATGTTCAATCCATGGATCAAAGCTTCATACTCGGCTGCATTGTTAGAGGCTGGAAACAGCAACTAGAGGGCATATTTGAGGTGCTCGCCTCTAGGCGCGGTGAAGAGAATTCCTGCTCCTGCTCCCTGCAGCTTCAGTGAGCCATCAAAATACATCTTCCATACTTCTGCCGTTTCTGGGTTCTCTGGTATTTGTTGTTCAGTCCATTCTGAAACGAAGTCAACCAATGCTTGAGATTTTATGGCAGTACGAGGTCGGAATTCGATGTCATGAGACCCCAGTTCACAGGCCCACTTAGCTATTCGGCCAATTGCTTCCTTGTTGCGAAGAATATCCCCTATCGGAAAGCCGGTGACTACTATGACTTTGTGATCATCAAAGTAGTGACGCAGCTTGCGGGCAGTCAGAAGTACTGCATATAATAGCTTCTGCACTTGAGGATATTTTTTCTTCGATGGACCCAGAACTTCGCTGATGAAATAAACAGGATGTTGCACGGGGTAGGCATGTCCTTCTTCTGCTCGCTCGACTACCAACGCGGTGCTTACCACGTGAGTCGTGCAAGAGATATATAGCAACAGATCTTTAGCCGGTTGGGTTGACGTGGCTCGTTGTGGTGGTTTCAGTACTGGTGGTGTTGTCAAGAATTTCTTCAGTGCATCTAGAGCTTCCTGTGCCTCTGAAGTCCACTGAAACTTATCCACCTTTTTGAGTAGCTTGTAAAACGGTAGACCTTTCTCCCCCAGCCTGGATATAAATCTGCTCAGAGCTGCCATACATCTAGTAAGTCGCTGAACCTTCTTTTGTGATCGAGGTGCTTCCATCTTCATGATGGCTTCAATCTTATCTGGATTAGCCTCAATTCCCCGGTTGCTGACAATAAACCCGAGTAACTTTCCTGCCGGTACCCCGAAAACACATTTCTCGGGATTAAGCTTCCATCTATACCGCCTCAGACTGCTGAAAACCAGTTGTAAGTCTTCGATGAAGTTTTCTGAGTTCTCTGTTTTGATAACCACATCATCCACGTAGGCCTCCACACGCTTGCCCCAGTGATCGGCTAAGCATGTTTGAATGGCTCTCTGGTAGGTTGCTCCAGCGTTTTTGAGGCCAAACGGCATGGAGGTATAACAGAAAGCACCAAATGGTGTAATGAATGCTGTTTTTTCTTCATCTTCCTTTGCCAAACTAATCTGGTGGTATCCGGAATAGCAATCCAGGAAAGACAGCACAGAACACCCAGCGGTGGAGTCCACCACCTGATCTATCCTCGGGAGCCCGAAGGGATCCTTCGGACAGTGTTTGTTGAGATCAGTATAATCAACACACATGCGCCAATCCACTTTATTCTTTTTGAGTACAAGAACAGGGTTGGCTAACCACTCGGGATGTAACACTTCTCTAATGAACCCGGCCGTGACCAAGCGGGCCAGCTCAGCACGAATGGCCTCTCTCTTGTCGGGCGTGAAACGTCGTAGCTTTTGCCGAATCGGCCTTGCCTGGGGGTAGACCTTCAGTTTGTGCTCGGCCAGTTCTCTTGGGACTCTCGGCATATCCGTAGGTTGCCATGTGAATACGTCTCGGTTATCTTGCAGAAACTGGACGAGCGCGCTTTCCTATTTGTCGTCCAAGCTGGAGCTGATGATGGCAGTCTTGCGTTCATCAGCGAACCCCAGGTTGATCCTCTTGGTTTCTTCAACCGGCCGCATAGAAGTCACGGTCTGAGCTTCGTTCGCCGGTACTGCGAGGTCCTCTTCAGGCTTAGAGTTCGCCAGTGTCGAAGAAACCGCCGACGGCTTGGTGGTGAGGGCTGCTTGGATGGCCACTCGGAAACACTCTGCAGCGCCTTGGAAGTCGGCGCGCACAGTTATGATTCCTTGTGGCCCTGGCATCTTCAGTATCATGTACGTGTAATGAGGGATGGCCATGAATTTGGCCAGTCCCGGCCTCCCGATGATGGCATTGTACCCGCAGTCGAAGTTCGCCACTTCGAACCTCAGGAACTCGGTTCTATAGTTCTCCGGAGTTCCGAAGGTGACTGGCATGTAGATGTGGCCCAGCGGGTATTCCCCTTCCGTCGGCACGATGCCGAAGAAAGGGGTGTCTGACTCGTGGAGCTCTTTGAGGTGAACTCCCAGGCCTTGGAGTGTCCGGGGGAAGGTGACGTTGATGCTGCTCCCCCCGTCCACTAACACCTTCTTCACCCGGCTCTCTCGGATCACCGGATCGACGAGAAGCGGGTATTTGCCCGGGTGGTCGAAGTTGAGCCATTGATCCGCCCGAGTGAAAGTGATCGGGTGCTCCGACCACCGGTATGGGGCGGGAGGGCCGGTGGTCGCCACCAGTATCTGGCGATCGTTGAGCTTTTGCTGTCTTTTGTTCTCCTGCGATCCGTGTCTGCCGAAGATGACGTTGACCTCCCTGTCAACGCGTGGGAAGGCTCCTCCTCCTCCTCCCTCCTCCTGCTGATGGAGTTGTCGTGGTTCATCTGGTCCTCCCCTCGGCGGAGGAGGAGGTAGAGGTTGGAAGGGTCGGCCGTGTCCGACGGAATGCTTGAAGTCCCGGCAGTTACGAAGAGTGTGGCACATGTCCTTGTGGTACGGGCACTGGGCGTCGAGGATGTCGTCCAGCGTGCGTTCGCCTCCGCGAGGTCCTCCTCGGGCGCGAGAGGCAGGTGGTCCGGCGGCGTGTACTTCTTCGCGAGGCCTCTTCTCCCATCGTTTCTCGAGTTGCTGGTTCGCGTCGCGTCGTGGTGCTGCCGGTGCGGGCTTTGCTCCTCCGATGAGGTCCTGGGCCCGCTTGTCGGCGGTGATGTAGAGGTCGGCTTCCCGGAACAGCTCCTCGGAGGTAGTCGGCGCCTTCTGTAGTATGGCTCGGACGAAAGCCGAGTCATTGGATCCTCTGTAGAAGTCCTCGATCACGGCCGCCTCCGTGACCTCGGGGATACGATTTCTCATGGTCTGAAACCTTTTGAGGTACGACCGGAGAGTCTCGTCCCCCCGACGCTTGATGGATTTGAGGTCCCACGGTTGCGCCGGCTTGTCAGAGAGGGACTGGAAGTTGGCGGTGAAGCGTCGACTGAAGTCGCCCCAGTCGTCGATGCAGTGTCAGGGTAGATGTCGTAGCCATTGCAGCGCGTCTTGCCCAAGGACAATGGGTAAGTACGCGGTCATCACGTCTTCGGATGCCCCGGCAGCTCGAGCAGCGGTGGTGTAGACGGCTAGCCAACCCCCTGGATCTTGCTTAGGTTCATATTTATCGACATTGGATACCTTGAAGTTTGGGGGCCATTGAATGGCCCTAAGGCGTGGAGTGAGGGCTGACACTCCGCATGTGTCCTCCTGTCGTCGGTGATGATGTCTGTCCCGGGGAGGAGAGTAGTTATCGTGGTTCCTCGACCGTCCCCGGGCAGTTCCACCAGTCGAGGTCGTTGTTGATTCGGTTCCGGTGGCTTGGCTCCGAGCGGGGATGCCATGATCCCTGTCGTATTCCTCCCGGCGGCGTATCTCATTCTCATGCCGTCGTTCGCGCGAAGCGTTGATAGAACTCCGCGCGTCCCGGCGACTGTTGATGGCGTGCCGCAAATCGTCCGGCGGGTGAGCGAGAGGTAGAAGATGGTTGGCCGCCTGGGTGAGCAGGCGTCGATAGCCCTCGGCGTCTGGAGTCCAAGGGAGTCCGTCAGCTATCCGAGCTAGCACTCCTCCGACTTCACTCGGCGTATTCATGGCTCGGGCGAAGTCGGGGTTCAGGTTGCGGCCGAGTAGTGGATTTTCTCGGCGTTGCCTTGCGTTTTCTCGGCTTGTTCCTGAGCTCGTCGACGGTCACGTCGTCGGGAGTTCCTTCGTTCCCTGAAGACGCGTTCTTCCGGAGTCTCTCCTATCTCCGAGACCTCGTCTCGCGAGACAGGCTGCTCCGGATCCCGTTCTCCGGCCGCGTGATGTCGTCGAATGTTCCTGCGCCGGTTCCTCCGCCGGCGGGATTCTCGTTGAGGCGGTTCTTCTCCGGGTGCGGTCGGCTCGTCGTCGGAGACGGTAGGCGACTCCACTCTCCCGATGAAGAGGACGTCGGGGTAGAATGGTACTGTCGTCGCAGCGACTTTCTTTCCGTTCTCCTTTGAGGGCGGAGGAACGGAAAGAACGACTTGCTTTCCCTTGGTCTCCTTCTTCCTCGCGATCTGTGTCCATTCTTTTGTCGGGGAAGTTGACAGTGGAGTTCTCCGGGTCAGCGGGCCCTCGGTTCCCGATTTTCCGGAGACGATCTTTTTCCGGAGAGCTGGAGGTTGCGCTTCTCCGGCATTTTCGGAGTTTGTTGGAGGAGACTTCTTTTCCGGCGGATCCGCAATGCAGTGTAGAGTTCCCTCTTCATCCACTATGGATGAGATTGTTCCGAAGCAGAATACGGATCCGGGACGCAGGGTGATCTTGCTGTAGAAGGTGACGGCCATTGAGCTAGCTTGGATCGTCGACACACCCCCTACCTGGCGCGCCAGCTGTCGGTGTTTTGGATCCGACCGCACACCCGGGGTTGCCCCTCAAGGTGTTTTTAGGAGTAGGATGGTGTCGACGACTGTAGCAAAATGGTTCGTGCCAATTGCACGTGGGACAGTGGACAATGTTTACAGGTTCGGGCCGCTTAGAGATCGTAACACCCTACGTCCTCTGAGTATGCTGGGTGAATGAGGTTACAAGAGAGCTCTCTGAATCGAGAACGCCGAGAGTTGAAGTGGGTGGCTAAGTAGTAGGATCGATCGTTCTGAAGGGGTGCCCCCTAGGCCTTATATATTCGACCGTGGAGCAATACATGTGGATATGATAACAACGTGCGCCTAAAAGATAGTGAACTGCTCGAGTCTATCTCCCTATGTTTCTGCCGACCTATCCCCACGTGGCTCCGTTGCATGAGAGCTCCAGCGCGGGAAAGTCGGATCTCTGTTGCGATCGCTCGCTCGACTTGTGGACCGTCCAGGTTTACACCGACCCGGCCTCGTGTCAACCTGCTCTGCTGATTATTCTTCCCCAGGCCCACGAAAGGATGGCCTCACGATTTATCGGGCCCTTGGGCCTTTCGTGAGGTCTTTTACTCTTTTAGTGGACCCGGGGGATATCTGTCCCCCACACTGACTATTCACTTTTGCAAACGACCGTTGGCGCAGTAGCCATTGCTCCGCTTGGTGCACCGGACAGTCCGGTGAATTTTAGCGGTGTGACTCTCCAGAAACCCGAAGGTAAAGAGTTTGAAGTCAATCTCCCTGGTGCACCTGACACTGTCCGGTGGTGCACCGGACACTGTCCAGTGGCACACCGGACAGTCCGGTGCGCCCGACCAGGGTTCTCTTCGGTTTCTTTTGCTCCTTTCTTTTGAACTCTAACTTGTTCTTTTTATTGGTTTGTGTTGAACCTTTGGCACCTGTAGAATATATAATCTAGAGCAAACTAGTTAGTCCAATTGTTTGTGTTGGGCAATTCAACCACCAAAATTATTTAGGAAAAGGTTTGACCCTATTTCCCTTTCAATCTCCCCCTTTTTGGTGATTGATGCCAACACAAACCAAAGCAAATGTATAAGTGCAGAAATTAAACTAGTTTGCATAAGGTAAGTGCAAAGATTGCTTGGAATTAAACCAATTTATATTTTCACTAGATATGCATGGATTGCTTTCTTTCTTTTAACATTTTGGACCACATTTGCACCATTTGTTTTGTTTTTGCAAATTCTTTTGGAAAATCTTTTCAAAATCTTTTTACAAATAGTCAAAGGTACATGAATGAGATTTCGAGAAGCATTTTTAAGATTTGAAATTTTCTCCCCCTGTTTCAAATGCTTTTCCTTTGACTAAAACAAAACTCCCCCTAAATGAAATTCTCCTCTTAGTTGTCAAGAGGGTTTTGAGATATATATTAATTTGAAATATAGATACCAATTGAGATACTTCTCATTAGAGGAATAGCAATTTGAAAGATACTAATTTAAAACTTTATTTCGAAAATTTTGAAATTGGTGGTGGTGCGGTCCTTTTGCTTTGGGCTTGTTGGGAACTTGTTCTCAAATGCTATGAATTAAGAACAAGGCAACACAGAGAACGTTAAACATTAAAGTCCTTCGTCCTTTGGAACATTATTTCCCTTGGGATATAATGATTCTTGGACGAAGGTTATGAAGGACATACCTTCGTAAGTCATAATATATAATACTGAAGAAAGAATCACGTAAAAAACAAAAGATAATATGAACAGCCATATCTTTTTATTAACTCATTTATATTTTATTACTATGGAAAAATAGAAATGATATTAAGTTACAAGTGTACCTTCGGCTTGAATGAAGGTAAAGATACAAGCGTGACACAAAAGCAAATGCCAAGTCAGCGTGAACAGTACGGGAGCACTGTTCATCTATTTATAGGCACGGGACGCAGCCCATGTAAAATTACACCCATGCCCTTTACATTTGCTAATAACTCTATAGTAACCCGTCGAGGTCTAAATAGCCTTTTCATCTTTAAGTCGGTTTCCTTTCCTGCTATCATGCCGAAGCTCTTCTGCGCATAGCTTCGGCTCCGCGCCATCCTTCGTATTCCTTTTGTGCTTCTTCACACTGTGGTTTTAACTCAAGTCCGAAGATACCTGTTCATGCATCATACTCCAGAAACTTTGTTAAATTATGTTTTTGAGGACCTTCGGAAGCCGAAGGCCCCCAACAGTAGCCCCTCGCAATATTAATTTGTTAGAATGATAAATTCAGATTGCGATATGGACGAAGGCCCTAAGCCGAAGGTCCGAAAAAACACCTTCCTTTTGCTAGAATAGCAACAGTCACTGACAAGCGGGGCCTTCCAATTTTCAACGCATTAGGCGTATAAATAATAGCGCACCACGAGCTCATTTGGCACGCTTTCTTGCCATCTGCTCTTGCTTACTCAATTTTTAGCTCTTGCGCACCAACATTTGCTTGAATTTTTAAAATTTTTTAAGGCTTCGGCTTTGAGAGCACTTTTTCAGCATTTCCGAAGATGTCTGAAGATAAAAAAGCTGTTGCTGAAACGAAGCTGAGCCTTTCTGAGGAGAAGAATCTTGGCTTTCTTGAATCAATAGCAAAGACAAATATAGAGAAGATTACAAGGGAGATTTTGGAAGGTTTATCTGAAGACACTGGTGATAGTGACAGTTATGATGTGGAAAGTGGCGGGGAAGACTCCGAAGATCGACCCTGGCGGCCAAGCCATACAGTTTTCGGAAAATCAACTATTAAACAGAGTCATCTCGACAATATGAGGGGAAGATACTTTCGAGATGTGTCTATCGTGAGGGCTGATAACGGAGACAAGACTTCTCCTGCTCCCGAAGAGAACGAACTCGTGATCTTCCGAAGCTTCTTCAAGGTTGGGCTTCGGTTCCCCCTAAGCAGTTTTGTGGTAGAAGTTCTGAAGATATATCAGGTTTACCTTCATCAAATTACGCCTGAAGCAATCATAAAAATGGGGATCTTCGTATGGGCTGTGAGGAGTCAGGGCTTGGAGCCAAATGCAAAAAGTTTCTACAGTATGCATGAACTATTATATGAGACAAAACCCTGGGGGTAAAGAGCAGTATCATAACAATTTTGGTTGCTATAGCTTCGTTGCTCGCTCTGGGTCAAGCTGCCCCGTGCCAACTTTTCAGAAAAGATGGCCCAGAGACTGGATGAAAGAATGGTTCTATGTAAAAAATGATTTAAAGGCACGAGAGGATATTAAAGGGATCATCATGCGCCCTATCTGGCAACGCTTCGGCCTCCGGAAACCGAAGGTAGAAATTGACGAAGCGGCCGTAGAATGTCGCAAGGCCTTCGGCTTAGTCTGTTCTTTCATCGGGACAAGAGACTTGTTTCAAGAGCACGTGGCCTACAGGATATGGCCATTGGTAGCCAACTGGGAGATGCCAAAAGAAACCATCAGCAATCCCCACGAAGGTGGTTTGGTTCGACTAAAATATACCTTCAGATTTAGAGACCAGTTTATCGAGCCAGACGACGACTGGCTGAAAAGCGTCGAAGCTACAAGTGATGATCTACTTGGGCCGTACTCCAAAGCGAAGGATAATGCGTTATCTGCGGCCTTTGGGAGCCGAAAGAAGAAGAGGCTAAATAGAGTTTTTGATGCCATCGGATTTATGTATCCTGACTACCGCTACCCGCGCCGAAGAGGAAGAAGGTGAAAGTCCTTACTCACCGACCGCGCTTCATCGAACCGGCCATAGTGCCCGAATTTGGCGGTGAAACATCTTCGGCGACCGAAGCCAAAGAACCTGCGATTACACAGAAAACTGAAGAGCCGGCTGCAATGCCGAAGGCGTCATCAGCCAAATCAGATGAGCCAAAGGCCACTAATATTAAAGAGATAGAGGTCGAGAAAACAAAGTCATTAGAAGTTACAAGCCCTTCGGCAGAGGTGACAATGCCGAAGGCACAAAAGGATCTTATAACAACTCCCAAGAGGAAGAGGATGGTGAACGTACTAGATGTGCTGGAAACAATAAAAACTTCAAGCTCTACTCCAAAGAAGACTGTCGAAGCTTCGAAAACACAAATTGAGGCAAAACTATCCGAAGCCGAAGCTGCCAAGAGCCAAGCCAAGACCGAAGCTGGGCCCTCAGAGCCCGCCAAGGAGAAATCCTTGGAAATTGGAGAAGAAGAAATGGAAAAAGAGGATGCAGAAGAAATTCTGTCTGAAAAAACTACCATTCCTATTCCCGCAGCATCTTCCGAAGCTCTCGATTATATTGTACGACGTGCTTCGGGAAAGAGGTTATCTATAGAAGAGAAGCGAGAAGCCCAATGTTATGCCCAGAGACTAAAATATCCGAAAGGGGCGTTGATATTCAACGGCAGCGGAGAAGAAGACTTCTTGTATTGTCTCCCGGACAACAAAGAGATTTCTGTCTGCCGGGAGATGAGCAGGAGCTTCGGATTCCCGACATTAGAAGAGGGGCTCTCGGTGCTATCAAAAGATGAATTAGCTGACAGCTTAGCATACAATAGTTTAAAGGTGAGAGAATGAGATTTTTGTACTTGAAAACAAAATTTTTTATTTGCTTATACTTAATACCGCATTTTTTGCAGGGCCTTATTCTTAGCAACGCCCTCAGGGCGCAAAAAAGTGCTGAAGACGAAGGATGTACTATAGCTTTGAACAACCTTCGTTCCGAAGTAATTGAACTAAGGAACGAAGGTATTGAAAAAGATAAAATATTAAACTCATTATTGAATAAAATAAAAGAAGACGAAGCTACTTCGAAAGCCCAAGCTGAAGCTCAGAAATACGAAATTGAGGATCTTCGGAAACAGCTGGCTGAAGCAAAATTAAAATGTGCTATCGCCGAAGCTGACCGAGACGCCAGTGACTACTGGAAAAACTATTGGGAGAAAACGGTTGTAGAACTTCGCTCTTCGAAAGAAAAATGTTATGAAAAATCCATAGAATGTGTGGAAAAAATAAAAACTAGCTTCGCCAATGTTGGCGCATTCTCCAGCGAGGATAACTTCGTAAGAGGCGATCCTGAGGGCCCAATGGACTGGATCAGTAATGAGGCCGAAGCTTTTGAGGAAATTTTGAGCGGTCGCGGGGATATCTGCGCCTTCTCAGGTGCCAGAGGAATTGCGGCTATTTTAGAGAAGTCAGGTTGCGGGCATGTAAAAGCTTTGGCCCAAGCCGAAGCTACTTTATCTATTGATGATACAAAGGACCCCTCAGCTGAAGCAAACGTAGTTGGCGGAAAATTCTTTACTGACATCTGGGAGAATGGCGGCTGAGGAATGGCCCACGAGATAATAAAAAAGAGCGAAAAAGATTCTCACGTTGCAAGAGAAGCAGCAGAGGCAGCCGAAAAGGCTGCAGAACTTGAAAGGCAGATAGGTATTACCTAATTGCTTTTAACTTTATGTTTTATTTTTGCGACTTCGAACTTATTTATGTTTTATCTCGCAGCCGCACTATCTCCTCCCCTAGAGCCCGTCGAGTCATTGGCCGACTCCGAAGCAAAGAAAGAAGATGATACTAAAGTGGCCGAAGCTATTATGGATGAAGCTGTTACTCAACTACTAAACGAAGCCGCGGAAGCAGTTTTAAAAGAAGAATAGCTGTTATTGTGAAAACATTCGGAATGTAATATTTGCTGAACAAAGTGTGTAACATCCTGTTGTCTTGAATGTAATATATAAGCTATTTGTGACTCAATTCTTTACGATGCATGAAACTTTACGTACATACCATTTTTGAGCCTTCAGCGAAAAAACACCTTCCCTTCTTTTCATGCTTCGTGAAGAATATCCATATTCCATAAAAACATTAAGCTTCATGAGCAATAGATCTCCTTCCACATTAGAGCTGATGAAGCTGTACTTCTTCAAATCATTTTGTGCCTTGGCACAACTTCTTCGAAGCAATTTCCGAAGATCTATATTGTATCCCCTTCTTGTGCCATTGATGCAATATGATGTATGATGTTATGCTATGCGAATGATGTGATGATGTTATGCTATGCAAAATGATATTCGTGCCGAAGATACACACACATTCCCTCAGTGGAATACACAATCACTTTGCCGTTTATTTTTCGGCTTCACCGCTTATTTTTCGGTGTATCAGCATTGACTTTTCGATGTAAGTTCTGCATCCCCTTAGGAACGTCTTTTGAACTTCTTCGCCTTCTATTTCGGCGGTACTCACGTTGACTTTTCGCGCTTCGCCTTATATTTCGGCGGAATCAGCGTTTATTTTTTGCTGTAAGCTCTGGATTCCCTTTGGAACGATTTTGAGCCGAAAACTTACGCTGCGCTCTCTTAGGAACGACTTTTTGTAGCTTCAGCAAGCTTACGCTGCATTCCGTAGAACGACTTTTTGTAGCTTCAGAGATATTTTTTTGTAGCCACAAGTTCTCTTAGGAACGAATTTTCATGCTTCGGCAACTTTTGGACTCCGTAAGTCTGTAGAGAAGATATATTTTCATTATGACAAAAACGAAGCTATTACAAGAAATTGAAAATGACAAGAAAAACCTAGGCTTTCAATGATTGTTCGTTATTAAAAAGAAAATGATGACGAAAGCAAAAACTACTTTAGAGGTAGGATATCTCCTAGTAGATGTGCTTCGATTCTAGTACAGTACTGTTGACTGTGCGAGCTTCGGACTCCTCCCTGAAGTCCCGCTGTTGGTGATTATGCTGGCTCCCTTCTGGCTGCTGGCCTTGGGAATATGCGGGTTGTATTGGTGGTGGAGGTGGAGGCTGTTGCCAAGATGCTTGTGGTTGGCTAGCCGAAGCAACAAAAGCTGCAGAATGGTTACCCACATACTTTGGTATGTATGGTGAGTGATACGAAGCAGTGTGCATGACCTGCTTCGGCTGGTTCTATTGGGCCGCTGCTTCTGCTATCTCCTTCTGTTTTTGAATGGTGACATGGCACATTCTTGTAGTATGGCCCTTGTCCTCACCGCAGAATAGGCAATAAATTTTCCTGGGCTGATCCCCAAATCTCCCTCTGAAGCCCCTGGCACCTCTGCCCCTTGGAGCTAGCGACCGAGGGTAACTTTGTTGCTGCCCCGAAGCCTGCGAGGAATATTGTGGCCTCTGTTGCTGACTTCCTCTGTCGTCATTCTGAGTAGAGTGGATTGATCTGACGTGCCTTGGGTGGATTCTCCCTCCGAAGCCCCTGGTCATTTCGGAGAACCTGTAAGCTTCCTCCCTTCTCTGACGAAAGTCATTATCAGCGCGGATGTATTCATCCATTTTCTGAAGCAGTTTCTCCAGGGTCTGAGGAAGCTTCCTGGCAAAGTATTGGGCCGTAGGTCCTGGCCGAAGCCCCTTTGTTGGGGGCTTGTTCTCAAATGCTAAGAGTTAAGAACAAGGCAACATAAAAAATATTAAGTGTTAAAGTCCTTCGTCCTTCGGAACATTATGTCCCTTCGGGAGATAATGTATTTCGGACGAAGGTCATAAGAGACATACCTTCGTAAACAAATAATGACGAAGGATTCATATAGGGCATGAAATATAATATAAACACCATCATAGAATCATTTCTATTTTATTAACATGGAAAAATAGAAATGATTTCAAATTACAAATGTACCTTCGGTCCTGAGAGAAGGTAAAAGGTACAAGCGTGACGCAAAAGTAGATGCCAAGTCAGCGTGAACAGTACGGGAGTACTGTTCATCTATTTATAGACGCGGGACGCAGCCCACGTAAAATTACATCCATGTCCATTACATTTGTTAGTGACTTATGGAAATCTGTCAAGGCCCACATAGTCTTTTCATCTTTAAGTCGGTTCCCCCTTCCGCTATCGCGACGAAGCTTCCCTGCACACAGCTTCGGCTGTGCACCGTCCTTCGTAGAACTTGGTAATCAGCTCGTCCTTCGTCTGGTTCAGGCTTCGTCCTGACCGTGCTTTATGTTCATAATTCTGAGTCCGAAGATACCTGTTCACATAATCCACTTGGAAAACATTGTCAAATCATGTTTTTGAGGACCTTCGGAGGACGAAGGCCCCCAACAGTAGCCCCTCGCAATATTAATTTGTTAATAATAAATTCAGATTGCGATATGGACGAAGGCCTTGAGCCGAAGGTCCGAAAAAACACCTTCCCTTTGCTAGAATAGCAACATTCACTGACAAGCGGGGTCTTTCAATTTTCAACGCCCTGGGCGTATAAATAAGATCACACCGCCAACTCATTTGGTATGCACACTTGCCATCTGCTTCGGTCCACTAAATTTTTAGCTCTTGTGCATTAGATTGGTGACCTTTTTGATTTCGAAGCTTCGGCCCTGAAAACAGTTTTTTAGCGTTTCCGAAGATGTCTGAAGGTAAGAAGATCCCTGCTGAGACGAAGCTGAGTCTCGAGGAAGAGAAGAATTTGGGGTTCCTCATAGCGATGGCAGAGACCAATACGGAGAAAATCACGAAGGAGATTCTTGAAGGTTTGTCCGAAGATACTGGTGACAGCGACAGCTATGATGTAGAAAGTGGTGGGGAAGAGGCCGAAGATCGGCCATGGCGGCCAAGTCACACGGTTTTCGGGAAAACCACTATCAAGCAGAGTCATATTGATAATATGAGGGGGCGGTATTTTCGAGATATATCTATTGTGAGGGCTGACGCTGGAGAGAAGACTTCTCCCACCCCAGAAGAAGATGAAGTCGTAATCTTCCGAAGCTTTCTCAAGGCTGGGCTTCGATTCCCCGTAGGCAACTTTGTTGTTGAAGTTCTGAAGACATTTCAAGTCTACCTTCATCAAATTACCCCCGAAGCCATCATAAGAATGGGTGTGTTTGTCTGGGCTGTGAGGAGCCAAGGTTTGGAACCAAACGCTAAAAGCTTCTGCAACATTCATGAGTTACTATATGAGACGAAGCCCTGGGGAAAAGAACAATATCACAACAATTTTGGGTGTTATAGCTTCGGTGCCCGCTCCGGGTCAAGCTGCCCTGTGCCGACCTTTCGGAAGAGATGGCCCGGAGCCTGGATGACAGAGTGGTTCTATGTGAAGAATGACTTAACAGCGCAAGAAAATGTCAAGAGTATAATTATGCGCCCCATCTGGCAACGCTTCGGACTTCGAAGGCCGAAGGTTGAAATGGATGAAGCAGCCGAAGAATGCCAAAGAGCCTTCGGCATAATCTGCTCTTTCATTGGGACAAGGGACTTAGTCCAAGAGCACATTGCCTTCAGGGTATGGCCACTTGCAGAAAAGTGGGAAATGCCGAAGGAGACCATTAAAGAGTCCGACGAAGGCGGACTAGTCAGACTAAAATACACATTCAAATATGGGGATAAATTTGTTGAACCTGATGACGATTGGTTGAAAAGCATTGAAACATTAAGTGACGAACTTCTTGGGGCATATTCGAAGGCCGAGAACACTGCGTTATCAGCAGCCTTCGGAGGCCGAAAGAAGAAAAGGCTCAACCGTGTATTTGACGCAGTCGGGTTTATCTACCCTGACTATCACTATCCGGTATTGGGTCGCAAAAGGAAAAATACTTCTCCTGCGACAGAAGCTACCACAAGTGCCACTAGTGAGCCAGCGCCTCAAAGGAAAAAGATGAAGGTGCTCACCCATCGAACTCGCTTTATTGAGCCGGCCACAGTGCCAGAATTTATTGGTGAAGTTTCTTTGGCCTCTGAAGCTACAGAACCAGCTCCAGTGCCGAAGATAGAAGAAAAAACTGAAGCACCTTCAGCCGAAAAAGCAGAAAAACCGAAGACTAAAGGGCCAAAAACATCAGAAATTTTAAGTCCTTCAGCAAATGTCGAAACAACAAAAAATCAAAAGGGCCCATTGGTGACCCCAAGAAGAAAACGGATGGTGAACGTACTGGATGTCTTGGAGACAATTAAGTCTTCAAGCACAACCGCAAAGGAGTCTGCTGAACTCGCTGAAGCATCTACTGAAGCTTCGAAACAACAAGCTGAAGCTGAAGCTGGGCCTTCAGAGCCCACCAAGGAACAACCCGAGAAAATATCAGAACCAGCCTTGGTTGAAGAAATTGACACGGCCACCCCCGAAGCTCCCTCCAGCATATGCGATTACATCGTGCGACATGCTTCGGGGAAGAAACTGTCTGAAGAAGAGACCTATGAAGCGAATCACTATGCTAGGGAGTTAAAGTATCCGAAGGGGGCAGTAGTATTCAATGGGACAAATGAAGATGACTTCCTATACTGCCTCCCTGATAACAAAGAATTATCTGTCTGCCGGGAGATGGCCAGGAGTATGGGTTTCCCAAAACTCGAAGCTGGATTATGCGCCATGACGAAAGAGGATCTCGCAGACAGTCTTGCGTACAATAGCCTAAAGGTATGGAAATTAAGCGTTTGAAAAAACTTATTTACTACGTAATTCATTCCTTTATTCTTATATGGATTCTTTTTCGTATAGGGCTTGATTCTAAGCAACGCATTAAGAGCCCAAAAAAGCGCCGAAGATGAAAGCTACGACATTGCGTTTAACAATTTACGCTCCGAAGTTATCAAACTGAGAAACGAAGCTCTGGAAAAGGATAAGATTCTGCTTACACTGGTAGATAAAGTAAAGAAAGACGAAGCTGCTTCAAAAACCCAGGCCGAAGCCCAAAAACGTGAAATTAAAGATCTTCAGAAACAGCTGGCCAGAGCTAAAGAGGAACGTGTGCTGGAGGAAACAAAACGAGAACTCAGTGATCATATGGTCAATAATTTGGAGTTAAGTGTTAAAGAGCTTCGTGCATCTCAGAGGAAATGTTATGTTAAATCTGTAGAATGCGTGAAAAAGATAAAATCCAGCTTCGCCAGCGTTGGCGCCTTTTCTAGTGAAGAGGACTTTTCAAGAGGCAATCCCGAAGGTCCACTAGACTGGATTAGTCACGAAGCAGAAGCCTTCGAGGAAATCCTGAGCAGCCGCGGTGACATCTGCGCTTTTTCAGGCGCCAGGGGAATTGCTGCTATTTTGGAGAAAAAAGGTTGTGAACATATAAAATCCTTAGCTCAATCCGAAGCTGCCCTATCCTCGGAAGATATCAAAGATCCCTCGACCGAAGCCAGCATGGTTGGCGGTAAATTCTTCACTGATATTTGGGACAACGGCGGCCGAGAAATGGCGCAAGAAATAATTCAAAGAAGCGAAAAAGGCATCCATGATGCTAGGAAAGTGGCAGAAGCTGCCGAAAGAAGTACAGAGCCCGAAAGGCAATTAGGTATTAATTAGTCGTTCTTATTGTGTTGTAATTTTTATTTCAAACTTTGCTCGTGATTTGTAATAGTAATGAAGAAATGTTTTCTTCCCTCAGAAGCTGCTGGATCGACTGCCGACCCCCACACAAAAGGGGATGACGAAATTAAACAAATGGCCGAAGCTATCATGGATAAAGTTGTTGATCAACTTCTAAATGAAGCCGCCGAAGCAGTATTAAGAGAAGACTAGATGCTATTTAGGAAAAACATTTAAAGTGTGATCTATGTAACATTTTGTACATTTGAATGTAATATACAAGTCTCTTTTCATTATTCAATTCTTTACGATGCATGAAACTCTACATACATACCATTTTTGAGCCTTCGGCGAAAAAACACCTTCCCTTCTTTTCATGCTTCGTGAAGAAGACATTCTCCGTTAAAATTATTCTGATGAAACACGTTCATGCTTCATGAAAACATTCTCCGAAGCTATACAATTTCGATATTGCTCTGATGAAGCTCGCCCATGCTTCGTAAAAATATTCTCCGAAGCTGTATTCCGAAGATTATCATTGTATTCCCTCGTGACTTTACACAATTTTCACTTTCTCAAAGCGTCCTCTCGAAGGTTGATACTGTGTCCCCTTCTTTTGCCAAATGCAACATGATGTATGATGCTTATGTTATGCAAAATGATGTGATGATGTTATGTTATGCAAATGACATTTGTTCCGAAGATACACATAAAATATATTCGTAAGCTCTGCATTCCCTTAGGAACGTCTTTGGAGCTTCTTCGCCTTTTACTTAGACGGTATAAGCTCTGCATTCCCTTAGGAACGTCTTTGGAGCTTCTTCGTCTTTTACTTAGACGGTATAAGCTCTGCATTCCCTTAGGAACGTCTTTGGAGCTTCTTCGCCTTTTACTTAGGCGGTATCAGCGTTGACTTTTCGCTGTATGCTCTGCATTCCCTTAGGAACGTCTTTGGAGCAAAAAACTTACACTGCGCTCCCTTTGGAACGGCTTTTTGTAACTTCGGCAACTTACTCTGCGTTCCTTAGAACGACTTTTGGTTGCGTTGAAGGATCTTTAATAATCCGAAGGTCCTCCTTGCTACCGCAAATTTTTAAGCTTCGGCAATTTAAGCCTGTAGATAAGATAGATTTTTCTGATAACCAACCACGAAACTATTATATGAAAACTGAAGTGTTCTTTATTACACAGAAAACAGAACTTAAACGGAAAAAACTGCTATCAAAGTAGGATATTTGTCAATAAATGTGCTTCGACTCTGGCACAGTACTATTGACTGTACGAGCTTCAGATTGCTCTCTGAGATCCCTTTGGTGCGGAACATATTGGCTCCCTTCTGGCTGTTGGCCTTGTTGCAGCGGAGGTGGAGGCGGGGGCTACTGCCATGAAGCTTGAGGCTGACTTGCCGAAGCTACGGAAACTGCAGGGTGGTTGCCCACGTACTCCGGGATGTAAGGCTGATGGTACGAAGCAGTATGCATGACCTGCTTCGGCTGTCCCTGTTGCGCTGCAGCTTCTGCTAGCTCCTTTTGTTTCTGGATGGTGACATGGCACATCCTGGTGGTATGGCCCTTGTTCTCACCGCAGAATAAGCAAAATGTCCTCCTTGGTTGATCTCCAAATCTCCCGCCGAAGCCCCTGGCGCCTCTGCCTCTTGGAGCTGGTGGCCGAAAGAAAGTTTGCTGTTGCCCCGAAGCCTGTGAGGAGCACTGCGGCCTGTTCTGCTGACTCCCCTTATCATCATTTTGAGTGTTGTGGATGGACCTGACATGCCTCGGATAGAATCGTCCCCCGAAGCCCCTGGTCATCTCAGAAAATCTGAAGGCCTCCTCCCTTCTTTGGCGAAAGTCGTTATCTGCACGAATGTACTCGTCCATCTTTTGGAGTAGCTTCTCCAGAGTCTGAGGAGGCTTCCTAGCAAAGTATTGGGCTGCAGGTCCAGGACGAAGCCCCTTGATCATGGCTTCGATAACAATTTCATTGGGCACCGCTGGTGCCTGTGCCCTCAAACGCAAGAACCTTCTCACATACGCCTGAAGGTATTCTTCATGATCCTGAGTGCACTGAAACAAGGCTTGAGCAGTAACCGGCTTCGTCTGAAATCCTTGAAAGCTGGTTAACAACATATCCTTCAGCTTCTGCCATGAGGTGATCATTCCTGGTCGAAGGGAGGAATACCAGGTCTGAGCAACATTCCTGACGGCCATAACGAAAGACTTCGCCATGACTGCAGCATTGCCCCCATACGAAGACACTGTTGCTTCGTAGCTCATTAAGAACTGCTTCGGGTCTGAGTGGCCGTCGAACATGGGAAGCTGGGGTGGCTTATAGGATGGAGGCCAAGGTGTAGCCTGCAGCTCAGCGGACAAAGGAGAAGCATCATCGAAAACAAAATTTCCCTGATGGAAATTGTCATACCAGTCATCTTCGTTGACGAAGCCCTCCTGATGAAGGTCTTTCTGCTGAGGCCTTCTGTTTTGCTCATCGTGAGTAAGATGGCGAACTTCCTCAGAGGCTTCGTCTATCTGCCGTTGCAACTCAGCTAGCCGGGCCATCTTCTCCTTCTTCCTCTGCACCTGTTGATGTAGCATCTCCATGTCCCTGATTTCTTGGTCTAGCTCTTCCTCCTGAAGCGTTGGGCTGACGGCCTTTCTCTTCTGGCTTCGGGCCTCCCGAAGAGAGACGGTCTCCTGGTTGTGGTCCAGCGGTTGCAGTGCTGCAGCCCCAGCCGCTGAAGCTTTCTTCGGTGCCATAGCGAAGGTCTACAGCTTCCGAAGGTGTTCAAAAAAACTCGAAGTGGAAGTGAGTTCACCGGAGGTGGGCGCCAATGTTGGGGGCTTGTTCTCAAATGCTAAGAGTTAAGAACAAGGCAACATAAAAAATATTAAGTGTTAAAGTCCTTCGTCCTTCGGAACATTATGTCCCTTCGGGAGATAATGTATTTCGGACGAAGGTCATAAGAGACATACCTTCGTAAACAAATAATGACGAAGGATTCATATAGGGCATGAAATATAATATAAACACCATCATAGAATCATTTCTATTTTATTAACATGGAAAAATAGAAATGATTTCAAATTACAAATGTACCTTCGGTCCTGAGAGAAGGTAAAAGGTACAAGCGTGACGCAAAAGTAGATGCCAAGTCAGCGTGAACAGTACGGGAGTACTGTTCATCTAGTTATAGACGCGGGACGCAGCCCACGTAAAATTACATCCATGTCCATTACATTTGTTAGTGACTTATGGAAATCTGTCGAGGCCCACGTAGTCTTTTCATCTTTAAGTCGGTTCCCCCTTCCGCTATCGCGACGAAGCTTCCCTGCACACAGCTTCGGCTGTGCACCGTCCTTCGTAGAACTTGGTAATCAGCTCGTCCTTCGTCTGGTTCAGGCTTCGTCCTGACCGTGCTTTATGTTCATAATTCTGAGTCCGAAGATACCTGTTCACATAATCCACTTGGAAAACATTGTCAAATCATGTTTTTGAGGACCTTCGGAGGACGAAGGCCCCCAACACCCTTAATCATGGCCTCAATGACGATTTCATTGGGCACTGTTGGCGCTTGTGCCCTCAGACGCAAGAACCTTCGGACGTACGCCTGAAGGTATTCTTCGTGATCTTGTATGCACTGGAACAAAGCTTGAGCGGTGACTGGCTTCGTCTGAAACCCTTGGAAACTGGTGATCAACATGTCCTTCAGCTTCTGCCATGATGTGATTGTTCCTGGCCGAAGAGAGGAGTACCAAGTTTGTGCAACATTCTTGACTGCCATGACGAAAGACTTCGCCATGACTGCAGTATTGCCACCATACGAAGATATGGTTGCTTCATAGCTCATCAGAAACTGCTTCGGGTCTGAGTGTCCGTCATACATGGGGAGCTGGGGTGGCTTGTAAGACGGGGGCCAAGGTGTAGCCTGCAGTTCCACTGACAGAGGAGAAGCATCATCAAAAGCAAAATTTCCATGATGGAAATTCTCATACCAGTCATCCTCATTGAAGAAGCCCTCTTGGTGAAGCTCTCTGTGCTGGGGCCTTCGATTTTGCTCATCTTGAGCAAGATGACGAACTTCTTCTGTGGCTTCGTCAATCTGCCTTTGTAGGTCAGCTAGCCGAGCCATCTTTTCCTTCTTCCTTTGCACTTGCTGATGGAGCATTTCCATATTCCTGATCTCTTGGTCCAACTCGTCCTCCCGGGGCATTGGACTGGTGGCCTTCCTCTTCTGGCTTCGGACCTCTCGAAGAGAAAAGGTCTCCTAGTTCGGGTCCAGCGACTGCAGAGCGGCAGCCCCTGTCGCTGAAGCTTTCTTTGGCGGCATGACGAAGGTCGATGCTTGCCGAAGGTGGTCGAAAAGGGTTCACCGGAGGTGGGCGCCAATGTTGGCAACTTGTTCTCAAATGCTATGAATTAAGAACAAGGCAACACAGAGAACGTTAAACGTTAAAGTCCTTCGTCCTTTGGAACATTATTTCCCTTGGGATATAATGATTCTCGGACGAAGGTTATGAAGGACATACCTTCGTAAGTCATAATATATAATACTGAAGAAAGAATCACGTAAAAAACAAAAGATAATATGAACAACCATATCTTTTTATTAACTCATTTCTATTTTATTACTATGGAAAAATAGAAATGATATTAAGTTACAAGTGTACCTTCGGCTTGAATGAAGGTAAAGATACAAGCGTGACACAAAAGCAAATGCCAAGTCAGTGTGAACAGTACGGGAGCACTGTTCATCTATTTATAGGCACGGGACGCAGCCCATGTAAAATTACACCCATGCCCTTTACATTTGCTAATAACTCTATAGTAACCCGTCGAGGTCTAAATAGCCTTTTCATCTTTAAGTCGGTTTCTGAAAGGGAATTAGGCTTACACCTATTTCCTAATTGATTTTGGTGGTTGAATTGCCCAACACAAATAATTGGACTAACTAGTTTGCTCTAGTCTATAAGTTCTACAGGTGCCAAAGGTTCACAAAAAGTCAATAAAAAGACCAAGAATGGGTTCAAACAAGAGAGCAAGGGACAACCGAAGGCTGCCCTAGTCTGGCGCACCGGACTATCCGGTGCACCAGGGGACTCCAAGCTGAACTCTTCACCTTCGGGAAATCTCAGGGCGCTTCGCTATAATTCACCGGACTGTCCGGTGCACCACCGGACAGTGTCCGGTGCTCCAGGGGAGAGCGACTCTGAACTCGCCAGCTTCGGGAATCCGCTCCGCTAAAATTCACCGGACTGTCCGGTGTAACACTGGACTGTCTGGTAAGCCAGCAGAGCAATGACTACTTCGCGCGCAACGGTCGACTGCAACGCATTAAATGCGCGCCAGCACGCACAGAGGAGCAGAGCACGCGCGAGTGGTACACCGGACAGCCTACAGGGTTGTCCGGTGCGCCACCGGACAGCCAGGCGGGCCCACAAGACAGAGCTCCAACGGTCGGAACCCAATGGCCAGGTGACGTGGCTGGTGCACCGGACAGTGTCCAGTGGCGCACCGGACTGTCCGGTGCGCCATGCGACAGACAGTCTCCCAACGGCCACTTTTGGTGGTTGGGGTTATAAATACCCCCAACCACCCCACATTCAAGGCATCCAAGTTTTCCACCTTCCAACTACTTACAAGAGCTCTAGCATTCAATTCTAGACACACCAAAGAGATCAAATCCTCTCCCAATTCCACTCAAAGCTTTAGTGATTAGAGAGAGTGATTGTTGTGTGAGCTCTTGCGCTTGGATTGCTTCTTTTTCTCATTCTTTCTTGCGATCATCTCAATTGTAATCAAGGCAAGAGACACCAATTGTGTGGTGGTCCTTGCGAGGAAGTTTGGTTCCCGTTTGATTGAGAAGAGAAGCTCACTCGATCCGAGGGACCGTTTGAGAGAGGGAAAGGGTTGAAAGAGACCCGGTCTTTGTGACCACCTCAACAGGGAGTAGGTTTGAGAGAACCGAACCTCGGTAAAACAAATCCTTGTGTCTCACTTCTTTATTCGCTTGCGATTTGTTTTTATGCCCTCTCTCGGACTCGCATTATATTTCTAACGCTAACCCGGCTTGTAGTTGTGATTAACTTTGTAAATTTCAGTTTCGCCCTATTCACCCCCCTCTAGTCGACTTTCAATTGGTATCAGAGCCCGGTGCTTCATTAGAGCCTAACTGCTCGAAGTGATGTCGGGAGATCACGCCAAGAAGGAGATGGAGACCGGTGACAAGCCCACTACAAGCCACGGGAAGGCTTCATCGGAAGAGTCCCGCAACAAAGGGAAGAAGAAATCCTCTTCCCACAAGTCGCATCGGAGTGGCGACAAGAAAAAGAAGATGAGGATGGTGGTCTACTACGAGACCGACTCTTCATCACCTTCCACCTCCGACTCCGACGCACCGTCCATTACTTCTAAGCGCCATGAGCGCAAGAAGTATAGTAAGATCCCCCTACGCTACCCCCGTATTTCAAAGCGTACTCCCTTACTCTCTGTTCCATTAGGCAAACCACCGTTTTTTGACGGTGAAGATTATAATATGTGGAGTGACAAAATGAGGCATCATCTAACCTCACTCCACACAAGCATTTGGAATGTTGTTGAGTTTGGTGTACAGGTACCATCCATAGGGGATGAAGACTACGACTCGGACGAAGTGGCCCAAATCCACCACTTTAACTCCCAAGCCACCACTATACTCCTCGCCTCTCTAAGTCGAGAGGAGTATAATAAGGTGCAAGGGTTAAAGAGTGCGAAGGAAATTTGGGACGTACTCAAGACCGCGCACGAAGGAGACGAGGTGACCAAAATCACCAAGCGGGAGACGATCGAGGGGGAGCTCGGTCGATTCCGACTCAACCAAGGCGAGGACCCTCAAGCCATGTACAACCGCTTGAAGACCTTGGTGAACCAAGTGTGCAACCTCGGGAGCATCAAATGGGATGACCATGAGATGGTCAAGGTTATTCTAAGATCCCTCGTTTTTCTTAACCCTACGCAAGTTCAATTAATTCGAGGAAATCCTAGATATACACAAATGACCCCCGAGGAAGTAATAGGTAACTTTGTGAGCTTTGAGTTGATGATCAAAGGCTCAAAGAAAATTATCGAGCTAGATGGCCCCTCCACGTCCGAAGCACAACCGGTCGCATTCAAGGCAACAGAGGAGAAAAAGGAGGAGTCTACATCAAGTAGACAACCAATCGACGCCTCTAAGCTCGACAATGAGGAGATGGCGCTCATCATCAAGAGCTTCCGCCAAATCCTCAAGCAAAGGAGGGGGAAGGATTACAAGCCCCGCTCCAAGAAGGTTTGCTACAAGTGTGGTAAGCCCGGTCACTTTATAGCTAAATGTCCATTATCAAGTGACAGTGACAGGGGCGACGACAAGAAGGGGAGAAGAAAGGAGAAGAAGAGGTACTACAAGAAGAAGGGCGGCGGTGCCCATGTTTGCCGGGAGTGGGACTCTGACGAGAGCTCCACCGACTCCTCCTCCGACGAGGACGCCGCCAACATCGCCGTCACCAAGGGACTCCTCTTCCCCAACGTCGGCCACAAGTGCCTCATGGCAAAGGACGGCAAAAAGAAGAAGGTTAAATCCAAATCCTCCACTAAATATGAGTCCTCTAGTGATGATAATGCTAGTGATGAGGTGGATAATTTGCGTATCCTTTTTGCCAACCTAAACATGCAACAAAAAGAAAAATTAAATGAATTAATTAGTGCCATCCATGAAAAGGATGAACTCTTGGACACCCAAGAGGACTTCCTAATCAAGGAAAACAAAAAGCATGTTAAGGTTAAAAATGCTTACGCTCTAGAAGTTGAAAAATGTGAAAAATTGTCTAGTGAGCTAAGCACTTGCCATGACACTATTGCCAACCTTAGAAATAAAAATGCTAAACTTATTGCTAAGGTTGATTCTAATGTTTGTAATGTTTCAATTCCCAATCTTAGAGATGATAATGTTGATTTACTTGCTAAGATTGAAGAATTGAATGATTCTCTTGCTAGCCTTAGAAATGAAAATGAAAAATTGACTGCTAAGGCCAAAGATTTTGTTGTTAATATTTCCGATCTTAGAAGTGAAAATGATTAAATGATATATTACATGCTAAGATTGTTGAACTAAAAACTTGCAAACCCTCTACATCTACCGTTGAGCATGTTTCTATTTGCACTAGATGTAGAGATGTTGACCTTGATGCTATTCATGATCATATGGCTTTAATTAAACAACAAAATGATCATATAGCAAAATTAGATGCTAAAATTGCCGAGCATGAACTTGAAGATGAAAAATTTAAATTTGCTCGTAGTATGCTTTATAGTGGGTGACGCCCTGGCATCAAGGATGGCATTGGCTTCCAAAAGGGAGACAATGTCAAACTTAATGCTCCTCCTAAGAAATTGTCTAACTTTGTTAAGGGCAAGGCTCCCATGCCTCAGGATAACGAGGGTTACATTTTATACCCTGCCGGTTATCCCGAGCACAAAATTAGAAGAATTCACTCTAGGAAGTCTCACTCTGGCCCAAATCATGCTTTTATATATAAGGGTGAGACATCTAGCTCTAGGCAATCAACCCGTGCTAAATTGCCTAAGAAGAAAGCTCCTATTGCATCAAATGATTACAATGTTTCATTTAAAAATTTTGATCCATCTTATGTTTTGAATAACAAATCTGGCAAAGTTGTTGCCAAGTATGCTGGGGGCAAACACAAGGGAGCAAAGACTTGTGTTTGGGTACCCAAAGTTCTTGTCTCTAATGTTAAAGGACCCAAAACTGTTTGGGTACCAAAATTCAAGAACTAAACTTGTTTTGTAGGTTTATGCATCCGGGGCTCAAGTTGGATCATTAATAGCGGGTGCACAAACCACATGACAGGGGAGAAGAAGATGTTCTCCTCTTATGAGAAAAACCAAGATCCCCAACGAGCTATCACATTCGGGGATGGAAACCAAGGTTTGGTCAAAGGTTTGGGTAAAATAGCTATATCTCCTGACCATTCCATTTCCAATGTTTTTCTTGTTGATTCATTAGATTACAATTTGCTTTCCATATCTCAATTATGCAAAATGGGCTACAACTGTCTATTTACTGATGTAGGTGTCACTGTCTTTAGAAGAAGTGATGATTTAATAGCATTTAAGGGAGTGTTAGAGGGTCAGCTATACTTAGTTGATTTCAATAGAGCTGAACTCGACACTTGCTTAATTGCTAAGACTAACATGGGCTGGCTCTGGCATCGCCGACTAGCACATGTTGGAATGAAGAATCTTCACAAACTTCTAAAAGGTGAACACATTTTAGGACTAACCAATGTTCATTTTGAGAAAGACAGGATTTGTAGCGCATGCCAAGCCGGGAAGCAAGTTGGTGCCCATCATCCACATAAGAACATCTTGACGACCAACAGGCCACTCGAGCTCCTCCATATGGACCTATTCGGCCGATCGCTTACATAAGCATCGGCGGGAGTAAGTACTGTCTTGTTATTGTGGATGACTATTCTCGCTTCACTTGGGTATTCTTTTTGCAGGAAAAATCTCAAACCCAAGAGACCTTAAAGGGATTCTTGAGACGGGCTCAAAATGAGTTCGGCTTAAGGATCAAGAAAATTAGAAGCGATAATGGGACGGAGTTCAAGAATTCTCAAATTGAAGGCTTCCTTGAGGAGGAGGGCATCAAGCATGAGTTCTCTTCTCCCTACACGCCACAACAAAATGGTGTAGTGGAGAGGAAGAATAGAACTCTACTGGACATGGCAAGAACCATGCTTGATGAGTACAAGACTTCGGATCGGTTTTGGGCCGAGGCGGTCAACACCGCCTGCTACGCCATCAACCGGTTGTATCTACACCGAATCCTCAAGAAGACAACATATGAACTCCTAACCGGTAAAAAGCCCAATATTTCATATTATAGAGTCTTTGGTAGCAAATGCTTTATTCTTGTTAAAAGAGGTAGTGTCGGCGTTTCGACCCGGGGGGTCCCTGGACCGACGAGTAAATTGTCGCCGCGTGTCCCAGCCCAAATGGGTCGGCGCGAGGCGGAGCACAGAGGGGGGTAGAAGAGAGGGAGAAAAGGGGAAAACCCGTGGCCTCCGTGTTGCCCTGCGCCCAGGTCGGGTGCGCTTGCAGTAGGGGGTTACAAGCGTCCGCGCGGGGGGGGGAGAGCGAGGGACTCTACGCGTCGCCCCGTCCTCCCGCGTGGCCAACCTTCCCGTAAGAGAGCCCTGGACCTTCCTTTTATAGGCGTAAGGAGAGGGTCCAGGTGTACAATGGGGGGTGTAGCAGTGTGCTATCGTGTCTAGCAGAGAGGAGCTAGTGCCCTAAGTACATGCCGTCGTGGCAGCCAGAGAGGTTTTGGCACCCTGTTCATGTGATGTCGTGGCCGTCGGAGGAGCGTTGGAGCCTTGCGGAAGGACAGCTGTTGGGGCTGTCGAGTCCTTGCTGACGTCTCTTTGCTTCCGTAAGGGGCTGAGAGCCGCCGTCGTCATGGAGCACGCGGGGCGCCATCATTATCTGTTTTCCGGGGCGAGCCAGATGGGACGCCGGTCCTATTACCCGTAGGCTGAGCTAGCTAGGGGTAGGGTAATGATGGCCCCCCCTTGACGTGGTCGGTCCGAGCCCTGGGTCGGGCGAGGCGGAGGCTCCTCCGAGGTCGAGGTCGAGTCGGTCTTCCGAGGTCGAGGTCGTGTCCGAGCCCTGGGTCGGGCGAGGCGGAGTTCGTCGTCTTCTGGGGCCGAGCCCAAGTCCGAGTCCTAGGTCGGGCGAGGCAGAGTTCGTCGTCTTCCGGGGCTGAGCCCGAGTCCGAGCCCTGGGGTCGTGCGAGGCGGAGTTTGTCGTCTTCCGGAGCCGAGCCCGAGTCCGAGCCCTGGGGTCGGGCGAGGCGGAGTTCGTCGTCTTCCGGGGCCGAGCCCGAGTCCAAGCCCTGGGGTCGGGCGAGGCGGAGTTTCCTATGGCGCCCGAGGCCGGACTTGGCTGCTGTCAGCCTCACTCTGTCGAGTGGCACAACAGTCGGAGCGACGCAGGTGGCGCTGTCTTCTTGTCATGCCGGTCAATGGAGCGGCGAAGTGACTGCGGTCACTTTTGGCTCTGTCGACTGAAGGGCACATGATAGGATAAGATGTCAGGCCATCCTTGCATTAAATGCTCCCGCGATTCGGTCGGTTGGTGTGGCGATCTGGCCAAGGTTGCTTCTTGGCGAAGACTGGGCCTCGGGCGAGCCGAAGGTGTGTACGTCGCTTGAGGGGGTCCTCGGGCGAGACGTGAATCTTCCAGGGTCGGCTGCCCTTGTCTGAGGCTGGGCTCGGGCGAGGCGAGGTCGTGTCCCTTGAGTGGACCGAGCCTTGGCTTAATCGCACCCATCAGGCCTTTGCAGCTTAGTGCTGATGGGGGTTACCAGCTGAGATTAGGATTTTTGGGGGTACCCCTAATTATGGTCCCCGACAGTAGCCCCCGAGCCTCGAAGGGAGTGTTGATACTCGCTTGGAGGCTTTTGTCGCACTTTTTTGCAAGGGGACCGACCTTCCTCGGTTGCCTTTTGTTCTGGTGGGTGCGCGCGAGCGCACCCGCCGGGTGTAGCTCCCGAGGCCTCGGAGGAGTAGTTTGACTCCTTCGAGGTCTTAGTACGTTTCGTAATGTTTTGGTCGGTCTAGCTGCTCCCTCATGCGAACTGGCCGTAGCCCGGGTGAACAGTCGAGTCCCAAGTTCTCGGGCTGGTATGTTGACGCTGTCAATGGTTTGGCCGGAGCCGGGTTTGTGAGAGCAGCCCCCCAGCCTCCGCACAGAGCGAGAGGACGGTCAGGGACAGACTCGGCTTTTTACATACGCCCATGCGTCGCCTTTCCACAAGGAGGAGGGGGGGAAAGCGCCATGTTGCCCTCGGAGGGCGCCGAACATGGTGTCTCCAGTGAGTTGCTAACGGGTAATCCGAGTGGACGCCCGTGCCCCATTTGTTAGGGGTCGGCTAGTGGCCCGGAGGCGCGCTCCAAAAGTACCTACGGGTGACTTGCCGGACCCGGTCCCCTTTTGACGGGGTCCGAGGGCTCGATGCCTCCCTCTGGTGGGATTCCATTACAAAATCGTTCCCGTTGGTCTCGGAAATGTTCTAGGGTACCTCGGGAGCACAGCCCGAGCCTCGGTTATGTATCGAACGTACCCAGGGTCACCCCTCGCTCTGCGTCTGAGGCGGCTGTCAAACCCTTCGAGGGCCAGCCTTCGAACCCCTGATCAGTAGTGGGCGCGGAGCCCGAGTGGCCTGAGGCGGCCGTTGAACCCTTTCGAGGGGCCGGCCTTCGAACCTCTGACCAGTAGTGGGCGCGGAGCCCGAGCGCTCTGAGGCGGCTGTTGAACCCTTCCAAGGGGCCAGCTATTGAACCTCTGATCAGTAGGGGGGCTCGGGGCCCGCTTCCTTCGCGGAGAAGGATCCCTTTCGGAGTATCCCCTTTTCCGACCCCTGAGGCAAGAGAGAGAAAGAGGAAGTGAAAAGGATACGAAATCGAATGATGTGGCGCACCTTTTTTGACGCGGTCATTATGGCGGAGGTGAAGCGTCGCCTGCTTCGCCTGCTAAAGGTGCCGCCTGCCCTACCGTAGAGTTAATGCGGCGGGACGAGTGGTTCACGGGGCGGCCGTTGCGCGTGCGCGAGCCGTTCGAGGAACGGAACGCGGACGCGTCGTCTTCCGCCGTGAAGGTCCTTTCGCTATCCCAGAAGGGGACGTGAGCTTGCTGACGACTCGACTACCGCTTCCACCCGCCTGCCACCGCCATTACTGCCGGCCCATTTCTGGCCATATTGACCGTCGCGCCCTCTCCCGCGGCTGATCGGCCCGTGACCGATGTGCTCGGTTGGCAATGTCGGGTCATGCGCAGGGTCGCCTCGAGTCGCGGTACTGGTTCCGCAGTCGAGAAGGCGTGGTACTGGCGCGAGTGGCGGTGCAACTTCTTGCACGTAGTAACCGGCGCGCCGGTTACATGACGTGTGGGCCTGGGCCTCCACGCTGGATGCGTCGAAGTCGAAAGGTTGCGTCCCCCTGGGTGCGGTTGCACGCCGCCTGCATGGCGGCCCGCCCTTTCACCCGCTGGCCTGGGCGAAAGTGGAGGAGTGCTTGTAACCGCTGAGCGGTTGCGTGCACAGTGGGCGGTGGCTTGGCCCTGTCTGCCCTGCGCCAGCTTGCATGACGCGCGGGGCCCAGCCCCCGTGTCGTAGGGGGAGGACCTTGGAGCGTGTTGGAGACGACTCAGCCCGCGACGGCTGAGGACGCAAGTGGAGAGAGTTGCCTTTAAAAGGAGGGTGACCCCCTCGAAAGGCAACCATGTCTTCGCGCTCTCCTCATGCGTTGTGTCTTTCCACCTTTTGAGCCCCCAGACGGGTGGTGCCCGTGGTTCGTCCGCCTCGTCGTCGTTGGGGGAATGCTACTTTGCGGAAATTGGTACCTTTCAGCCATCGTTCGGCTTCAAGGATTTTCGTCAGGCAGCCCGGCCGCCTTCCCCCACCAATGGGCAATTTGGTGGAGAGAAGCGAGCCGGGCTGCGGCCTCCGCCCCGCCCTTAGCTTCAAGGATTTTCGTCATCCGGGCTGAGGCGGAGGAGCGCACCGAGTGGGGGGTTCCCCCGCATGGGTCGGTAACCCTTTTCTTCCCTCGGCATTTGGGGGGGAAAGGCTTCCTCCAGCCCCGCGGAGGCTTCCTTCAGCCATGCCGGGGAAGGCGAACTGCTGCTGCCCAGCCAGGGTGCAGCATTCCGTCCTCTGTCCGGGCGATGGTCGCGCCGCATACGGGCCGGCCATGTCCAGGTCTTCCTTGCGCCGACAGTCACGCCAGAGGGTTGCCCAGCACGTCGTGCGCTGCGAGGGCGGTGCTCATGTTCTGGGGTGGCCTCGGCGAGGGCGAGAGCGAGGACCTGCCGGTGCGCTTTGGGGCGGCTGGCGCCCGCTGTTGCGGTGTTGAGGTGGCAGCAGCCGGATAAGGTTTCTCTACCGACGAGATTGCCGACTCCGCCTGCACTCCTGGACCTCCATCCCCCTGGCTTGAATGGCTGGTTCTCATCCTTTGTGGGCGAGAGCCTTTCTGCCGCAGCGTCTGCCCGGAAGCCGTTGCTGCAGCTGTCTTGCCGCCCGGGATGGAGGTCGTTGCCGCTGCGGGGGTGGAACCTGAGTTCCATTTGTAATGGCACCTTGAGTGCTGGCGTATGTTCATTGTGGCTGTCGGGGCCTGAACATGTATGTATCTTTTGGCGTGAAGCCGTGTTTTTTCCTCATTCCGAGCACTAGGACTCGCCTGTCAGCTAACCGAACCGCTTCACCAAGTGTGAGTTGCCTCGTGCGAAGGCGATGAGTGAGGTATCCGTATCCCGGAGGCGTAGGAGTCCCTCGGCTCAGTCGGCCTTGCCGCCCGAGGCTTCTCTTGCTTAGTTAAAGGAAACCCTCGGCCGCTCTTCGATGAGCCGGAGCCAGAGGCAACGGTATCAGCGTGGACAGAGGTAGAGTTGGCTCGGAAAGAAGACTTCGTCCGCCGGAGCCTGACCGGGCCGTCCACTGGTGGGACCGGTGCTGGGGTCGAGTTGCCGAGGCCATGGGCTGGGCTGATGTCCTTGGGGGACAGCTGGCTGAGGCTTCGGGGCGACCGGCTGAGCTGTCTGCTCGAGCCAGACTCCTGGAGGAGACCCTGGCGGCGATGGCCCGGGCGTGGTGCTGACGTCGTCCTTCGGAGCGGAGATCCTCCGACTGTGTCGCCATTCGAGGCTCGGTCGGACTTCGCCGAAGGTGGTGTTGACGTTGAGGGTGCTACTGCTCCCCCTCCATCGAGGTCCGAACCTGCAGGATCGGTTTACCTTGTAGTATGCGTATGTTTTCTGCGGCCGCCGAGGCCCAAACATACTGTCATTATGTTGTAAAGCTGCGTTCCTTTTTCCCTTTGTTTCGAGTATCAAGACTTATTCGTCGGTAACAGAATTGTTTGTTCGAGCGAGAGTTACTTTTCACGGAAGGTGATGAGTGAGGTATCCGTATCCTGGAGGCGTAGGAGTCCCTCGGCTCGATCGGCCTTGCCGCTTACGTGTACTCTTACTCGTCTGTAGGATTCTGCTAACGATGTAGTCGAGAAGACCCGAAAAAACCGTTTCGGCAGAAAGGTCTCGAGCATTAAGACTTGTTCGATCGGCGGAACCGCTTATCCGAGCGTGAGTTACTTATCACAGAAGGTGATGAGTGAGGTATCCGTATCCCGGAGGCGTAGGAGTCGCTCGGCTCGGTCGGCCTTGGCTGCTTACGTGTACTCTGTCGTTTTCAGGACCCCACTTTTGAAGTAGTCAAAAAGCACGAAAGACGTTCTGGCAGAAAGACTTTTTCCAAGGAAAATTTTGACGCAGAGGGGGTTCCCCCCTTCTAGCCCCCGAGGGAGGGTCGGGCTTTGCCGAGGCAAGGCCGACCCTTCCTTGATGGTTAGACTTTGAACGTGAACGAGGTGTACAAACGACTAGAAAGCATCTTAAGGGTAGAAGCGATGTAGCTGTCGGATGTTCCAAGCGTTGCTGTAGACCTCGCCTTGGCTGTTGGCCAGCTTGTATGTCCCGGGCTTCAGAACCTTGGCAATGACGAACGGCCCTTCCCAGGGAGGCGTGAGCTTGTGCCGCCCTCGGGTGTCTTGTCGCAGCCGAAGCACCAGGTCGCCTGCTTGGAGGTCTCGGGACCGAACCCCCCGGGCGTGGTAGCATCGCAGGGACTGCTGGTACCGTGCCGAGTGTAGTAAGGCCATGTCCCGAGCCTCTTCGAGCTGGTCCAGTGAGTCTTCTCGGTCGGTCTGGTTTCTTCAGTCGTCGTACGCCCTCGTCCTCGGGGAACCGTATTCTAAGTCCGTGGGCAAGACGACCTCGGCCCCATAGACTAGAAAGAATGGTGTGAAGCCCGTGGCTCGGCTCGGCGTTGTCCTCAGACTCCAAACCACCGAGGGGAGTTCCTTCATCCATCGCCTGCCGAACTTGTGGAGGTCGTTGTAGATCCTCGGCTTGAGTCCTTGCAGAATCATGCCGTTGGCACGTTCCACCTGCCCATTCGTCATGGGGTGAGCCACGGCGGCCCAGTCTACCCGGATGTGGTGATCCTCGCAGAAGTCCAGGAACTTTCTGCCGGTGAACTGGGTGCCGTTGTCGGTGATGATGGAGTTCGGGACCCCAAAGTGATGGATGATGTTGGTGAAGAATGCCACCGCCTGTTCGGACTTGATGCTATTCAGGGGTCGGACCTCGATCCACTTGGAGAATTTGTCGATGGCGACCAACAGGTGCGTGTAGCCCCCGGGTGCCTTCTGCAAGGGACCGATGAGGTCCAGTCCCCACACAGCAAACGGCCAGGTGATGGGTATTGTCTGCAGAGCCTAAGCGGGTAGGTGGGTCTGCCTTGTGTAGAATTGACACCCTTGGCAGGCGCGGACAATCCTAGTGGCGTCGGCCACCGCGGTCGGCCAGTAGAAACCTTGTCGGAAGGCGTTTCCAACAAGGGCTCGGGGCGCTGCGTGATGACCGCAAGCCCCCGGGTGTATTTCTCGTAAGAGCTCCTGGCCTTCGACGATGGATATGCACCGCTGGAGGATGCTGGATGGGCTGTGGTGGTAGAGCTCCTTTCCGTCACCCAGTAAGACGAACGACTTGGCGTGCCATGCCAGTCACCGAGCCTCGGCTCGGTCGAGGGGCAACTCTCCTTGGTGGAGATATTACAGGTATAGGGTCTGCCAGTTTCGATTAGGCTAGACCCCACTCCGCCCTTCCTCGACGCGCAGTGCCTCACCCTCGGGGGCCGAGGGTGCCTCGGGCCGAGCCGAGGGCGCCTCGGGCTGTGCCGAGGGTGCCTCGGGCTGGGCCGAGGCCTTCTCGGGCTCGGGCGTGTCGTCGGTCTTGACTGAGGGTTGATGTAGGTCTCGGGAGAAGACGTCCGGGGGAACCGTTGTCCGCCCCGAGGCTATCTTAGCCAGCTCGTCCGCAGTCTCGTTGTATCGTCGGGCAATGTGGTTGAGCTCATGCCCGTAGAACTTGTCCTCCAGGCGCCGAACCTCATCACAGTAGGCTTCCATCTTCGGGTCGTGGCAGTGGGAGTTCTTCATAACTTGGTCGATGACGAGCTGCGAGTCGCCGCGAGCGCCGAGGCGTCGGACCCCTAGCTCAATGGCGATGCGCAACCCGTTGACCAGAGCTTCATACTCAGCCACGTTGTTGGACGCCGGGAAATGGAGGCGCAGTACGTAGCGTAGGTGTTTCCCGAGGGGCGAGATGAAGAGCAGGCCCGCGTCTGCCCCTGTTTTCATCAGCGACCCATCGAAAAACATGGTCCAGAGTTCCGGCTGGATCGGAGCCGCCGGGAGCTGGGTGTCGGCCCATTCAGCCACAAAGTCTGCCAAGACTTGGGACTTGATGGCCTTCCGAGGGGCGAACGAGATCGTCTCGCCCATGATTTCCACCGCCCACTTTGCAATCCTACCCGAGGCCTCTCGGCACTGGATGATCTCCCCCAGGGGGAAGGATGACACCACAGTCACCGGATGAGACTCGAAGTAGTGTCGCAACTTCCGCTGCGTCAGGATCACCGCGTACAGCAGCTTCTGAATTTGCGGTTAGCGGATCTTGGTCTCGGATAGTACCTCACTGATGAAGTAAACCGGCCTCTGGACGGGCAATGCATGCCCTTCTTCTTGTCTCTCAACCACGATCGTGGCGCTGACCACCTGAGTGGTAGCGGCGACATAGATCAAGAGGGCTTCTCCGGCGGCGGGGGGCACCAAGATGGGCGCGTTCGTAAGGAGTGCCTTCAGGTTCCCGATGGCTTCCTCGGCCTCGGAGGTCCAAGTGAAGCACTCGGTCTTTCTTAAGAGGCGGTATAGAGGTAGGCCTCTTTCGCCGAGGCGCGAGATGAAACGGCTCAGAGCCGCAAGGCATCCCATGACCCTCTGTACGCCTTTCAAGTCCTTGATGGGCCCCATGTTGGTGATGGCCGCGATTTTCTCTGGGTTAGCCTCGATGCCCCGCTCGGAGACGATGAACCCCAAGAGCATGCCTCAGGGGACTCCGAAGACACACTTCTCGGGATTGAGTTTTACGCCCTTTGCCTTGAGACACTGGAATGTCGTTTCAAGGTTGGAAAGGAGGTCGGAGGCTTTCCTCGTCTTGACTACGATGTCATCGACATAAGCCTCGACCATTCGACCAATGTGTTCGCCGAACACGTGGTTCCTGCACCTTTGGTATGTCGCACCCGCATTCCTCAAACCAAATGGCATAGTAACATAGCAGTACATGCCAAAAGGTGTGATGAAAGAAGTCGCGAGCTGGTCGGACTCTTTCATCCTGATTTGGTGATACCCTGAGTAGGCATCGAGGAAAGACAGGGTTTCGCATCCCGCAGTGGAATCCACGATTTGATCGATGTGAGGCAGAGGATAGGGAACTTTTGGGCATGCTTTGTTTAGACCAGTGTAGTCTACACATATCCGCCATTTCCCTCCTTTCTTTCTCACAAGCACGGGGTTGGCAAGCCATTCGGGATGGAATACCTCTTTGATGAACCCTGCGGCCATCAGCTTGTGGATCTCCTCGTCTATGGCTCTGCGCTTTTCTTCGTCGAATCGGCACAGAGGTTGCTTCATGGGTCGGGCTCCAGCTCGGATATCCAGCGAGTGCTCGGCGACATCCCTCGGTATGCTAGGCATGTCCGAGGGACTCCACGCGAAAACTTCCGCGTTTGCGCGGAGAAAGTCAACGAGCACTGCTTCCTATTTGGGGTCGAGCTCGGAGTCGATCCGGATCTGCTTGGAGGCATCGTTGCTAGGGTCGAGAGGGATAGACTTAACCGTCTCTGCTGGCTCAAAGTTGCCAGCATGGCGCTTCACGTCTGGCGCCTCCTTGGGGAGGCTCTCCAGGTCGGCGATGAGGGCCTCGGATTCGGCGAGGGCCTCGGCGTACTCCACACACTCTACGTCGCATTCGTACGCGTGTCGGTACGTGGGGCTGACGGTGATGACCCTGTTGGGGCCCGGCATCTTGAGCTTGAGGTAGGTGTAGTTAGGGACGGCCATGAACTTGGCGTAGCATGGCCTCCCCAGTACCGCGTGGTAGGTTCCTCGGAACCCGACCACTTCGAACGTGAGGGTTTCCCTTCTGAAGTTGGAGGGAGTCCCAAAGCAGACAGGCAGATCGAGTCGTCCGAGGGGTTGGACGCGTTTCCCGGGGATGATCCCGTGAAAAGGTGCCGCACCGGCCCGGACCGAGGACAGATCGATCTGCAGGAGCTCGAGGGTCTCGGCGTAGATGATGTTGAGGCTGCTGCCTCCGTCCATGAGGACCTTGGTGAGCCTGATGTTACCGATGACGGGGTCGACAACGAGCGGATATTTCCCCGGGCTCGGCACGCGGTCGGGGTGATCGCCCTAGTCGAAGGTGATGGGCTTGTCGGACCAGTCTAGGTAGACTGGCGCCACCACCTTCACCAAGCAGACCTCCTGACGCTCTTGCTTGTGGTGCCGAGCCGAGGCGTTCGCCACTGGCCCACCGTAGATCATGAAGCAGTCGCGGACCTCGGTGAACTCCTCTGCCTAGTGATCCTCCTTCTTGTCGTCGTGGGGGGCCCTGCCACCCTCCGCAGGTGGCCCGGCCCTGTGAAAGTGACGCCGAAGCATGGCGCATTCCTCAAGGGTGTGCTTGACGGGTCCCTGATGATAGGGGCACGGCTCCTTGAGCATCTTGTTGAATAGATTGGCGCCTCTGGGAGGTTTTCGAGGGTTCTTGCACTCAGCGGCGGCGACAAGGTCCGCGTCGGCGGCGTCGCGTTTCGCTTGCGACTTCTTCTTGCCTTTCTTCTTGGTGCCACGCTGAGCGGACGCCTCGGGAACATCTTCCGGCTGGCGGCCCTGGGGCTGCTTGTCCTTCCGGAAGATGGCCTCAACCACCTCCAGGCCAGAAGCGAACTTGGTGGCGATGTCCATCAGCTCGCTCGCCCTGGTGGGGGTCTTGCGACCCAGCTTGCTCACCAGGTCGCGGCAGGTGGTGCCTGCGAGGAACGCGCCGATGACATCCGAGTCGGTGACGTTAGGCAGCTCAGTGCGTTGCTTTGAGAATCGCCGGATGTAGTCCCGAAGAGACTCTCCCGGCTGCTGGCGGCAGCTTCGGAGTTCCTAGGGCGCACATACGTGCCCTAGATATTACCAGCAAAGGCTTGGACCAGGTCATCCCAGTTGGAGATCTGCCCCAGAGGCAAGTGCTCCAGCCAGGCCCGAGCGGAGTCGGAGAGGAACAGGGGGAGGTTGCGGATGACGAGGTTGTCATCGTCCGTTCCACCCAGTTGGCAGGCCAGCCGGTAGTCCGCGAGCCACAGTTCCGGCCTTGTCTCCCCCGAGTACTTTGTGATGGTAGTCGGGGTTCGGAACCGGGTCGGGAACGACGCCCATCGTATGGCTCGGCTGAAAGCCTGCGGTTCGGGCGGTTCGGGCGAGGGGCTCCGATCCTCCCCGCTGTCGTAGCATCCCCCACGCCTGGGGTGGTAGCCTCGGCACACCCTCTCGTCGAGGCAGGCTCGATGGTTGCGGTGGTGGTGCTCGTTGCCGAGGCGTCCCGGGGCTGCAGGCGCTGTGTTGCGCGTGCGCCCGGTGTGGACCGAGGCTTCCCGCATGAATTGGGAAGTCACGGCGCGGTGCTCCGAGGGGTATCCCTGCCTTCGGGAGGCAGAGCTCTCGGCCCGTCGGACCGCGGCATCCTCCAGGAGATTCTTGAGCTCTCCCCGGATCCGCCGCCCTTCGGTGGTTGATGGTTCCGGCATCGCGCGGAGAAGTATCGCTGCTGCAGCCAGGTTCTGGCCGACCCCACTGGAAGCCGATGGCGGCCTTGCCCTGACATCGTCGGCGATGCGGAGCTGGACGCCCCGGGGTATATGACGCGCTTCTCCGGCTGGAGCTTGGTCTACCCATTCCTGCCCGATGTTCCGGCGGAGCGGCTCAAGTGTTCCTGCCCCCTCGTCGAGCCTGGCCTGTATCTCGCGGATTTGCTCGAGCTGTGCGTCCTGACCCCCCGCAGGGACTGGGACCACAGCTAGCTCCCGAAGGATGTCAACACGAGGCGCAGGCCTAGGGGGATCACCGTTTTCCGGTATACCAAGATGGTTGCCCTCGTCGGGACCCCCTAGATCGACGTGGAAACATTCACGACTTGGGCCGCTGTCTCTGTCGCCGAAGCTGTGGCTACCGTCGGAACAATTGGAAAGGCAGTAGTCGCATGCGGTCATGAAGTCTCGCATGGCACTGGGGTTACCGAGCCTGGAGAAATCCCAACCAAAGTCGGGCTCGTCATTTTCCTCGGAACCCTAGGGTCCATAGGTCGAGACGGCCGTCAGCCGGTCCCAGGGTGACCGCATATGATACCCCGAAGGGCTGGTGCATGCCTCTATGAAGGCTTCTGTAACACCTCAGGTGTTACTATGGCTAGAGCACACCTTAACACTCAGGACTGTGATCACATGTGGTAAAGGCTTAGGGAATCACATAAGAACTTGGAGATCATGTGTTAATCAAAGTTTGTTAATGACCTAAGAAGCATTACTCAAATCTTTGTACCTTTACTACCTTGGAAGGGAGAGGGGGGAAGAACCCTAGACTAGACCTCTCTTAAACCCTATCTTCCAAAACCCTTGTTAAAAGGGGAAAGAGAGTGAGCAAATGTGCAAAGCATGGGTAAATTTTAACCAAACCTTAAGTAACCTTATAACCAGCAATTAGGGGAGGGAAATATTGCAAAAAGACCCCTGGAGAAACCCCAAATCCAATCTCCAAGTGGAGAGAGAGCTAGAGCTCTCTATTTCTCTCTAAGTTAAAAACTACACCTACACTAAAGATCAGTCGTGTTCACCTCGAAGCTGGCACCAAATCCACCTGTGTTCTATACCAAAAATGTGGCATACCACCTAGGGCACCCACTGGAAAAAGCTGAGCTCGAGACTTAGACGTTTGACATGCCTTGGCATGGTTTTTGTCGCGAGGTGGGCAGTGTGACACACCCGATTTGGCGACCGGAGATCTCCCTCCCTAGGCCGTATCTGCCATGGTGTCTCACAAGTAAGTGATAGCCTTAGGTGCCAGGAGTAGACCCACGCCGGATTTATGCCAAGATTCGCACGTTTGCGACTTGGGTGAGCTGTGGAACAAGGGCAGAAGAAAACTTACACGTGTTCGACGCGCTCTGCCGCACCAGAGCACGCCCGTGCCCGACCCTGCGCCGCGCCGAGCCACGCCCGTGTCCCCTGTGTGCGCCCGCGCCTATAAAACCCACTGAGGCATCGAACACACTCCTCCGCGCACCCTCAAGCCTCACTGGAGCTTAGCTCGCCGCCGTTTGCCCGTGCGCGACGTGTTCGCGGCCACCCGACCCACTGCCGCCGTAGACCGGCCAGTCCAGCTTTTCCCAGCCCCGTCCAACCCTCGGAGAAGACTAAGTACACCTCCGTGAAGCTCCCCGAGCGAGGAATCGAAGCCTGCTTCGCCGGAGAGACCAGTCCACGGTCGCCGGAGCTCACACCCTCGCTGGAGTACGTGGACCGGGTAATCCGCTCAATCATTTTCCAATTCCTGGTGCACACAGTCACTACGTGACCCCATGAAGCTCACCTTGCCCTCGGATTGAACCAGCTCGCCGTGGTTTGGCCGGTACACTCGCCGCCGACGAGAACACCCGCTTGCGCACGTGGACCGAGCGATTCCGGCCATCCCCGCCGTCGAGCCGCACCTCACCGTGACCGCCAGAGCCTCCCCGAGCCAACCCTGCCCTTCGCTGGACCTATCTCGTCGCCGGTAAGCCGCGCCACCCTTTTCTTTCCCGCGGGTACTGTTTACATTGAGGGAAGGACTGCGGGTGAGAGGAAGAAAAGGGCAGGGGGCTTTTTGAACTGTCAGCGACTCAGGGGAATAGTGGCTCAGGGGTAGATTTGAGTGGGTTGATTCAGTTTAAACCCAGGGACCTCGGTGTAAATTGCTTTTCCAGGAAACTCTTATTTAAATCTGTTTTTAAATTGAACAGAGACTTTAAAAATTCATAACTTCTGTTTAGTTCATCCAAATTTGGTCAAACCAATTTTGTCAGACCCTAAATAATGTAGCCTACTTAAGAAAAATATAAAACCCCCTATGTACTATAGAAAACTTTAAAGCTCTGATTTAATTATAGTTTTGGCCAAAAGCTCAATAATAGAAAGAAAAATAGTTATATTATTTGACTAGGGTTAGGAAAAATTGGAGAAGTTTGTATCTACCTACTAACCTGTTTAAAAATGTTAAACCTCTCTGTCCACTCCATTAAGTTAGTTTTTACTACTTATTTTACAATATACTTAAGGTTAAGAAAAATAGAAAATATAATTTAAATAATGAAACAGAGGGCACCTCTATTTTTATTAGGGTACTTATTCAATGAAGTTCACTGGAAAAATCTATCATACCCTGGTTTAGTATAAAATAAGTAGGATCCCTTTTATTTTTAGAAAACAAGGGAAACTTAGAAAAACCCTACAAAAAAACCCTAAGGCAAAGACACCCCAAACCTTGGGATAACTAATGTTTGATTATTATGAACAGAGGAAAAATACAAAATCTGTTGTTTGATATTTTTCAAATGACAAGTTAGTTATAAGCACCTTTTTGGCATAAAACTTTAGAAAATCACCACCAAATAATCACCAATTAACTTTCTGTGAATTTTGGCACAGAGGTTTAGTATTACTGTTAGATTCCAACAAAAATAACTCTTAGGAAGGAACTTAACTCTAATGGGGAGATATAGTGTAAAGTGGCCCATTTTACACCACTCTTGTTATTTTTGTCTAAAACATAGCCTTTATATTTTAAGCCTCAAATTCTTAAAACAAGCTAGAATAGCAAATGGCAACCCACTGTAATTTTTACAGAATTTTTGGAAATTATTAACCCACTGTCGTAGTTCAAACTTACACTAGAAACCATAAGTAGAAATTAAAGAAAGGAAAATAAATACTGGTAATTAGTGTCATCCTAAAACCCTTGTGACATTGCCCACTAAAATGTGTAAGGACAATGCAAATCCACTATGTTATCCTCAACAAAAACCCCAAACCTAAAAGTGATAAGCACAACCCTCTAAAATCCCCGCATGACCAAGAAACCCTAAGTTACTCCTTAACTTAGTTTTCTTCTTAGCATAATGTTATTAAATCCTGCATCATCATGACATTCATGTTCATTGCATTCGATAGACTGTAACCTTGCTGACGGAGAGTACGTCCTCGTGCCGGAGCAAGGAGCTGCTCAGGAGGTAGCCCCGGATCCAGCACCCGAGTCTGCACCAGAGGATCTGCCTGCCACAGCCTTGGAAGGCAAGCCCCGGTTTTATGCATAACCGTTTATTTATGCTATTTTACTACACTTATTGTTTGTAGGCTTGTACTGTGCACTTAAGTGTAGGAGTTGACTGAAACCCTAGTTGCATGAACTCAAGATTCCTTTTGAGATGGATACTAGTATGCTAGGTCGAGTAGCTGCTTTATTTAATTAGGATCTCGGTAGAAGACGAGTGATTTTTCTAGCACTCGCGCGAGATCAGGCATTGGTTGTATCCATTTTTATATCATAATGATATTGGTATGTGGACAACAATCCATGGGGATTGGTTGTCTACGGGATAAAAATGGGAATAAGGATTAACGTGCGGATACCTCTGTCAAGCGTTTGAACTTACTAAACATATGCCGAGAAATATGGTAAATCGGTAAGCCTAGTACCTGATTGAACCTGGCAGCAGTTTGCCCTCCTCACGCGACCTGAGACGTGGTCTCCCATTCCGGTTATGGTGGGTACAAGTGCGGTCACTGCACGACGGCAGTCGGGGTCAGTGGGGCATTGTATGCCAAGGCGGTGAGCCCCTCTCTACTGACGGGAAATCGATGGGGACGGTTGATGTGTGTGGGGACGGAGTGCCTCGCCACGTCGTGTGTTTAGGTTTACCTTGCAAGGATAAAAACTCGATTCGAATCGTCTGCTTCTCGCAGCTAATGAGACTGCTTGATCCATTGTACTGCATTGAGTAACAAGTGGAAATATGATGAGTTGATATAAGATGTTGATTGCTAATAATGTTTGCTACTATGTATGAGTAGATATTACACATTTAGCCTTAAGAGAGTCACACTTAAATTTGACAAAGTTAAAACTTGATTTAGAAACTCAGCTAGTGCTTTTGGCAAACCAAACCCCACAGCCAAACAGCTACATGTCTAGAGGTAGAGGAGTAGACTCCTCACACCGGGTAAGTCTAGCTGAGTATTAGTATACTCAGCCTTGCTTGTGGCATAATTTTACAGGTTCTTTGGAGGACATGGTTGCTGGAGTGACTTGGCCGTCCACCTTACCACCGGGTTGGACTGTTGAGTGGGACCCCTGAAAGGGAAATGTGCCCTTGGGCCATTTCTAAGTAGTTTGGTGATTGAGTGCCAACACAAAGTGCTTAAATGTGAATTTATGTCCATGGATGAACAAAGTGCAAATCATGAAGTAAAGGTATGTTTCTAAGCCTTAGTACATTGGTTTTGTGTACTAATATACTTGTCTAAGTGTTAGAAACAGAAAGAAGAAGAAAAGAAGAAAGGTGCAAAAGACTTGGCTGTGTACAGCCAAAACTCAGCTCGGTCTGGCACACCGGACTGTCCGGTGTGCACCGGACAGTGTCCGGTGCGCCAGGCTGACTCGGCGCGAAGTGGCCGCTCTCGGGAATTCGCCGACGGCGTACGGCTAAAATTCACCGGACTGTCCGGTGTGCACCGGACTGTCCGGTGAGCCAACGGTCGGCCGGGCCAACGGTCGGCCGCGCAATCTGCGCGGGACACGTGGCCGAGCCAACGGCTAGAAGACGGCACCGGACTGTCCGGTGTGCACCGGACATGTCCGGTGCGCCAACGGCTCCCAGATCCGCAACAGTCTACAACGGTCGGCAGTGCTGTTTAAGGAAAGAAATCGGGCACCGGACAATGTCCGGTGTGCACCGGACTGTCCGGTGCCCCCGACGACAGAAGGCAAGATTGGCCTTCCAGATTTGCTCTCAACGGCTCCTAGCTGCCTTGGGGCTATAAAAGGGACCCCTAGGCGCATGGAGGAGCACACCAAGCAACCTTAGAGCATTCTTGATCATCCACACTCATTCTTTGCGCATTCGTTTGTGATTCTAAGTGATTCGAGCTCTGTTCTAGTGAGAACTCTGAGATAGTCATTCGAGCTCGATTCTTGGCCGTGTGTGTGCGCATTTCGCTGTGGATTTGTGTGTGTTGCTTCCCTCCCTTACTCTGTGCTTCTTTGTGATCATATACTTGTAAGGGCAAGAGACTCCAATTTGTGGAGATTCCTTGCAAACGGGATATTTAAAGGCAAAGCAAAACACCGTGGTATTCAAGTTGGTCTTTGGACCGCTTGAGAGGGGTTGATTGCAACCCTCGTCCGTTGGGACGCCACAACGTGGAGTAGGCAAGCGTTGGTCTTGGCCGAACCACGGGATAAACCACTGTGTCATCTCTGTGTTTGATCTCTTGTGGTATTGTGTTTTGTTGAGACTCCTCTCTAGCCACTTGGCGATTATTGTGCTAACGCTTAACAAGTTTTTGTGGCTATAAGTTTAAGTTTTCACAGGATCACCTATTCACCCCCCCTCTAGGTGCTCTCAATTGGTATCGGAGCCGTTCTCTTCGCAAAGGGACTAACCGCCCGAAGAGATGGATCCTAAGGGGAAGGGTATCGTGATCAACGACAAAGAGAAGGAATCCTTCGTCAACGAGCCGAAGGACGACAAGCCTACCGACTCCGGCTCGGGTCATAGACGGAAGGAAGGGAAGAAGAAGAAGACAAGGCGCATCAAGGAGATCATCTACTACGACGATAGTGATGAGTCTACTTCTTCCCAAAAGGACGACGACAACGACTACAAAAAGACGGTCAATTCGAACTTTTCATTTGATTATTCTCGTATTCAACATAGTTCGAATCCGCATTTGCTTTCCATTCCTCTTGGCAAACCTCCACACTTCGATGGGGAGGACTACGGATTTTGGAGTCACAAAATGCGTAGTCACTTATTCTCTCTCCATCCAAGCATTTGGGAGATTGTAGAGAATGGAATGAAGTTTGATAGCTCGGATAACTCTATGCTCATAAATGAACAAATCCATAGAAATGCACAAGCTACTACTATTCTCTTAGCGTCCTTGTGCAGGGAAGAGTACAACAAGGTGAGCGGCTTGGACAATGCCAAGCAAATATGGGACACCCTCAAGATCTCTCACGAGGGGAATGACATCACCATGCTCACCAAAATGGAGTTGGTGGAGGGCGAGCTTGGACGATTCGCCATGATAAGGGGAGAAGAGCCAACCCAAACGTACAACCGGCTCAAGACCCTTATCAACAAAATAAGGAGCTACGGAAGCACGCGATGGATGGACCACGATGTCGTCCGCCTAATGCTAAGGTCCTTTACCGTTCTTGATCCTCATCTCGTGAACAATATTCGTGAGAATCCCAGGTACACGATGATGACGCCCGAGGAGGTACTTGGAAAATTTGTAAGCAGGCGGATGATGATCAAGGAGGCAAGATACGTCGACGACGCGTTGAACGGTCCACTCCACGAGCCTCAACCCATTGCTCTAAAGGCAACGAGGAGCAAGGAGTCGCTACCTAGCAAGGTGGCGCAAGTTGAGGCGGCCGGGCTCAATGATGAAGAGATGGCTCTCATCATCAAGAGATTCAAGACGGCGCTAAATGGTCGCAAGGGGCAGCCAAGCAAGACCAAGACAAAGGGGAAGCGCTCATGCTTCAAATGTGGTAAGGTTGGTCATTTTATTGCTAACTGTCCCAAAAATGATTGTGACCAGGAGCAAGGGAAAAATGGGAAGAGAGAAAACAAAAAGGTTTACAAGAAGGCCAAAGGCGAAGCACACCTTGGAAAGGAGTGGGATTTGGATTGCTCTTCGTCCGACTCCGACGACGAAGGACTCGCCGCCACTGCCTTCAACAAATCGGCTCTCTTCCCCAACGAGCATCACACTTGCCTCATGGCAAGGGAAAAGAAGGTAATCACTCGTAATGCTAATACTTATGATTCTTCTAGTGATGATGAATCTAGTGATGAAGAAATAGATTACTCTAGTTTATTCAAAGGATTGGATAGAACTAAAATAGCTAAGATTAATGAATTGATTGATGCCTTGAATGAAAAGGATAGAATCTTAGAAAAACAAGAAGACCTTTTATATGAAGAGCATGATAAATTTGTTACTGCACAAAATTCACTTGCTCTAGAAGTTAAAAGAAATGGAATGCTATCTTGTGAACTTTCTACTTGTAATGAAACCATTTCTTCTTTAAAAGGTGAAATTAATGATTTAAATGCTAAACTAGAGGTAGCAAATAAATCTAACTCTTGTGTTGAACATGTTTGCACTAGGTGTAAAGATTTTGACATTAGTGCTTGTAGTGAACACTTAGTTTCAATTTCAAAACTAAATGATGAAGTGGCTAGTCTTAATGCCCAACTTAAGACTAGCAAGAGTGAAGTTGATAAAATAAAATTTGCAAGGGATGCCTACACGATTGGTAGACACCCCTCAATTAAGGATGGTCTTGGCTTCAAGAGAGAGACCAAGAACTTAACAAGCCATAAGGCTCCCATTCCCGCCAAGGAGAAAGGGAAGGCCCCTATGGCTAGTAGCGCTAAAAAGAACCATGCTTTTATGTATAATGATAGGAGACATGCTAGAAATGCTTATAATGATTTTGATTCACATGTTTATGATTCTCATGCCATGTTTGCTTCTAGTTCTTCCTATAAGTATGATAGAGATATGTGTAGGAGAAATGTTGTGCATATGCCTAGGAGAAATTTTGCTCATGTTCCTAGAAAAGTTGTGAACAAACCTTCTACCATTTATTATGCTTGCAATGCTCCCTTTGCTATTTGTAGAAAGGGTAAGAAGGTAATTGCTAGGAAGTTAGGGGCAAGATGCAAGGGAGATAAAACTTGCATTTGGGTCCCTAAGGATATATGTGCTAACCTTGTAGGACCCAACATGAGTTGGGTACCTAAGACCCAAGCCTAAATTTGCCTTGCAGGTTTATGCATCCGGGGGTTCAAGCTGGATTATCGACAGCGGATGCACAAACCATATGACGGGGGAGAAGAAGATGTTCACCTCCTACGTCAAAAATAAGGATTCCCAAGATTCAATTATATTCGGTGATGGGAATCAAGGCAAGGTAAAAGGGTTAGGTAAAATTGCAATTTCTAATGAACACTCAATCTCCAATGTGTTTTTAGTTGAGTCTCTTGGTTACAATTTGCTATCTGTTAGTCAACTATGCAATATGGGATATAATTGTCTTTTTACAAATGTAGATGTGTCTATCTTTAGAAGATGTGATGGTTCACTAGCTTTTAAGGGTGTACTAGACGGCAAGCTTTACTTAGTTGATTTTGCAAAAGAAGAGGCCGGTCTAGATGCATGCTTAATGGCTAAGACTTGCATGGGCTGGCTGTGGCATCGCCGCTTAGCACATGTGGGGATGAAGAACCTCCACAAGCTTCTAAAGGGAGAACACGTGATAGGATTGACTAACATACAATTCGAAAAAGATAGACCTTGTGCAGCTTGTCAGGCAGGTAAACAGGTGGGAGGAGCACATCACAGCAAGAATGTGATGACCACATCAAGACCTCTGGAGCTGCTACATATGGACCTCTTCGGACCCGTCGCCTATCTAAGCATAGGAGGAAGTAAGTATGGTTTAGTTATTGTTGATGACTTTTCCCGCTTCACTTGGGTGTTCTTTTTGCAGGATAAATCTGAAACCCAAGGGACCCTCAAGCGCTTCCTCAGGAGAGCTCAAAATGAGTTTGAGCTCAAGGTGAAGAAGATAAGGAGCGACAACGGGTCCGAATTCAAGAACCTTCAAGTGGAGGAGTTTCTTGAGGAGGAAGGGATCAAGCACGAGTTCTCCGCTCCCTACACACCTCAGCAAAATGGTGTGGTAGAGAGGAAGAACAGGACGCTCATAGATATGGCAAGGACTATGCTTGGAGAATTCAAGACCCCCGAGTGCTTTTGGTCGGAAGCCGTGAACACGGCTTGCCACGCCATCAACAGGGTCTATCTTCATCGCCTCCTCAAGAAGACGTCGTATGAGCTACTAATCGGTAACAAACCCAATGTATCTTACTTTCGTGTATTTGGGAGCAAATGTTATATTCTTGTGAAGAAAGGTAGAACTTCTAAATTTGCTCCCAAAGCCGTAGAAGGGTTTTTGTTAGGTTATGATTCAAATACAAAGGCGTATAGGGTCTTCAACAAATCATCGGGTTTGGTTGAAGTCTCTAGCGACGTTGTATTTGATGAGACTAATGGCTCTCCAAGAGAGCAAGTTGTTGATTGTGATGATGTAGATGAAGAAGATGTTCCGACGGCCGCTATACGAACCATGGCGATTGGAGAAGTGCGGCCACAGGAACAAGATGAACGAGATCAACCTTCTTCCTCAACAACGGTGCATCCCCCAACTCAAGACGATGAACAGGTTCATCAAAAGGAGGCGTGTGATCAAGGGGGAGCACAAGATGATCACGTGATGGAGGAAGAAGCGCAACCGGCACCTCCAACCCAAGTTCGAGCGGTGATTCAAAGGGATCATCCCGTCGACCAAATTTTGGGTGACATTAGCAAGGGAGTAACTACTCGATCTCGATTAGTTAATTTTTGTGAGCATTACTCCTTTGTCTCTTCTATTGAGCCTTTCAGGGTAGAGGAGGCCTTGCTAGATCCGGATTGGGTATTGGCCATGCAGGAGGAACTCAATAACTTCAAGCGCAATGAAGTTTGGACACTGGTGCCTCGTCCCAAGCAAAACGTTGTGGGAACCAAGTGGGTGTTCCGCAACAAACAGGATGAGCACGGAGAGGTGACAAGGAACAAGGCTCGACTTGTGGCAAAAGGTTATGCCCAAGTCGCAGGTTTGGACTTTGAGGAGACTTTTGCTCCTGTGGCTAGGCTAGAATCAATTCGTATCTTGCTAGCATATGCCGCTCACCATTCTTTCAGGTTGTACCAAATGGATGTGAAGAGCGCTTTCCTCAACGGGCCGATCAAAGAGGAGGTGTACGTGGAGCAGCCCCCTGGCTTCGAGGATGAACGGTACCCCGACCACGTGTGTAAGCTCTCTAAGGCGCTCTATGGACTTAAGCAAGCCCCAAGAGCATGGTATGAATTCCTTAGAGACTTTTTAATTGCTAATGCTTTCAAGGTTGGGAAATCCGATCCAACTCTTTTTACTAAGACTTGCAATGGTGATCTTTTTGTGTGCCAAATTTATGTCGACGACATAATATTTGGTTCTACTAATCAAAAGTCTTGTGAAGAGTTTAGCAGGGTGATGACACAGAAATTCGAGATGTCGATGATGGGCGAGTTGAACTACTTCCTTGGGTTCCAAGTGAAGCAACTCAAGGACGGCACCTTCATCTCCCAAACAAAGTACACGCAAGACTTGCTGAAGCGGTTTGGGATGAAGGACGCCAAGCCCGCAAAGACGCCGATGGGAACCGACGGACACACCGACCTCAACAAAGGAGGTAAGTCCGTTGATCAAAAAGCATACTGGTCCATGATAGGTTCCTTGCTTTATTTATGTGCTAGTAGACCGGATATTATGCTTAGCGTATGCATGTGTGCTAGATTTCAATCCGATCCGAAGGAGTGTCACTTAGTGGCGGTGAAGCGAATTCTTCGATATTTAGTCGCTACGCCTTGCTTCGGGATCTGGTATCCAAAGGGGTCTAACTTTGACTTGATTGGGTACTCAGATTCCGACTATGCTGGATGTAAGGTCGATAGGAAGAGTACATCGGGGACGTGCCAATTCTTAGGAAGGTCCCTGGTGTCATGGAACTCTAAGAAACAAACCTCCGTTGCCCTATCCACCGCTGAGGCTGAGTATGTTGCCGCAGGACAGTGTTGCGCGCAACTACTTTGGATGAGGCAAACCCTCAGGGACTTTGGCTACAATCTGAGCAAAGTCCCACTCCTATGTGACAATGAGAGTGCTATCCGAATAGCGGAAAATCCTGTTGAACACAGCCGCACAAAGCACATTGACATCCGGCATCACTTTTTGAGAGACCACCAGCAAAAGGGAGATATCGAAGTGTTTCATGTTAGCACCGAGAACCAGCTAGCCGATATCTTTACCAAACCTTTAGATGAAAAGACCTTTTGCAGGTTGCGTAGTGAGCTCAATATCTTAGATTCGCGGAACTTGGATTGAAATGTAGCATACATGTGTTTATGCCTTTGATCATGTTCATTCTGCATTTTGTTGTTTATTGTGGTGCTCAAGTTGTACAAACACTCCCTGGACCTCACAAGTCTGTTGCAAAGTGATGCACAGTTTTAGGGGGAGATGTGTTACAACTTGACCCTTTGAGACTAACCATGTGCTTGAGTTTGCTTGTTTTAGTCTCAAAGGAGAATTGAAAGGGAAAAGGTGGACTTGGACCATGAAAGACTTCCACTGCACTCCGATGAGAGGGTAACCTATTCCAAGTTCATCTAATGAACTCTTATTGCAATTTGCTCTTAATTGAAGATTTTTGTGAGGCAATGGGGTTAAAGGGCCAAGATTAATCCCGTTTTGGTGTTTGATGCCAAAGGGGGAGAAAATAAAGGCCAAAGCGATAAATGGATCAGCTACCACTTGAGAGATTTTGAAAATAGTAAAATAGAGCTTTTGGTTTGTCAAAACTCTTTTGTTGTCTCTCTTATCAAAAGTTGGCTTCTTGTGGGGAGAAGTATTGATTATGGGAAAAAGGGGGAGTTTTTGAAATCTTTGATCAATCTCTTTTGGAATGACTCTCTTTATGTCTCTACAAGTGGTTTTGACTTAGAGATAGGAATTTGAGTTTGATTTGCAAAAACAAACCAAGTGGTGGCAAAGGATGATCCATATATGCCAAAATTGAATCAAAATAAATTTGAGTTTTATTTGAAGTGAGTTTGCACTTGTTCTAGTTGCTTTATGTTGTGTTGGCATAAATCACCAAAAAGGGGGAGATTGAAAGGGAAATGTGCCCTTGGGCCATTTCTAAGTAGTTTGGTGATTGAGTGCCAACACAAAGTGCTTAAATGTGAATTTATGTCCATGGATGAACAAAGTGCAAATCATGAAGTAAAGGTATGTTTCTAAGCCTTAGTACATTGGTTTTGTGTACTAATATACTTGTCTAAGTGTTAGAAACAGAAAGAAGAAGAAAAGAAGAAAGGTGCAAAAGACTTGGCTGTGTACAGCCAAAACTCAGCTCGGTCTGGCACACCGGACTGTCCGGTGTGCACCGGACAGTGTCCGGTGCGCCAGGCTGACTCGGCGCGAAGTGGCCGCTCTCGGGAATTCGCCGACGGCGTACGACTAAAATTCACCGGACTGTCCGGTGTGCACCGGACTGTCCGGTGAGCCAACGGTCGGCCGGGCCAACGGTCGGCCGCGCAATCTGCGCGGGACACGTGGCCGAGCCAACGGCTAGAAGACGGCACCGGACTGTCCGGTGTGCACCGGACATGTCCGGTGCGCCAACGGCTCCCAGATCCGCAACAGTCTACAACGGTCGGCAGTGCTGTTTAAGGAAAGAAATCGGGCACCGGACAGTGTCCGGTGTGCACTGGACTGTCCGGTGCCCTCGACGACAGAAGGCAAGATTGGCCTTCCAGATTTGCTCTCAACGGCTCCTAGCTGCCTTGGGGCTATAAAAGGGACCCCTAGGCGCATGGAGGAGCACACCAAGCAACCTTAGAGCATTCTTGATCATCCACACTCATTCTTTGCGCATTCGTTTGTGATTCTAAGTGATTCGAGCTCTGTTCTAGTGAGAACTCTGAGTTAGTCATTCGAGCTCGATTCTTGGCCGTGTGTGTGCGCATTTCGCTGTGGATTTGTGTGTGTTGCTTCCCTCCCTTACTCTGTGCTTCTTTGTGATCATATACTTGTAAGGGCAAGAGACTCCAATTTGTGGAGATTCCTTGCAAACGGGATATTGAAAGGCAAAGCAAAACACCGTGGTATTCAAGTTGGTCTTTGGACCGCTTGAGAGGGGTTGATTGCAACCCTCGTCCGTTGGGACGCCACAACGTGGAGTAGGCAAGCGTTGGTCTTGGCCGAACCACGGGATAAACCACTGTGTCATCTCTGTGTTTGATCTCTTGTGGTATTGTGTTTTGTTGAGACTCCTCTCTAGCCACTTGGCGATTATTGTGCTAACGCTTAACAAGTTTTTGTGGCTATAAGTTTAAGTTTTCACAGGATCACCTATTCACCCCCCCCTCTAGGTGCTCTCAACCCCGCCTCGGCTGAGGAGGAGCATGAGGAGTGATGGGACAGGCTTCCCCATCTCTCTGTTTATTTACCGTTAGTTTATTTCTGCTGCACTTCGAACAATGATGGTCACTTTTGCAAAACTCCGATGGTGATGATGTAATAATTTTAACACTCTTGCCTACATGGTTTTATGCTTTATTGTATTTGCTCTGTGACTCACCATCGAGTGAGATTGTGGTACTTGATCCTGTCAGTGGCCGAGTCGGACTAGATCCGAGGGATTGACGGGTTATTCCCATTTAAGTGTGGTCTAGCCTCTAAGGTAGGGCTTAGGCGCTTAAGTTGGAATAATTCGGGCAGTTCCGCCACAGCTTCCACCAAAGCGGGGTCGCTTGGTGGGTCGAGGCCGAATCCAAAAGGCATGAGACGGGAGTCGGTCGGTACCTCTTGGTCGACAGGTGGTGACGTTGTCACGTCAGGGGCGGACTGCACCGTCGTCTCAGGTACGAGGGTGACGCCCAGCAAGTCCTTCGCGAGCGTGCTGGCGTCGTCCGTTCGCTTGGAGTTGGCGTGTTGCGGGGAAACAGCGCTCGTCTTCGTCTCAGATGCGAGGTCGACGCCCGACGTGTCCCCCGTTGGGGCGCCGGCGCCGTCGGCTCGCTCGACAGTCGATGAGGTGCCGCCTCCTGCTTGGCCATGGTTGCCCCACCTCCTCCTCCTCCGGCGGGGGAGGTGACGGGACAAACTCGGACGCCGTTCTTCCGCCTCGTGGGGAAGACGTCGTCGATTCCGCCATCGACGGGCGGGTTGTCGGCCGCCATTGTCGCTGTCGCGCGGCAGAGGAAGGAGTATCATGTCGTAGCTGCCGTCGAGGGACATGAACTCAAGACTCTCGAAACAGAGCACTGTCACGGGTTGGAAAGGTTGCTGGAGACTACCCATCTGGAGCTTGACGGGGAGCTATTCGTCAACACGCAGCAGGCCCCTACCTGGCACGCCAACTGTCGGCGTTTCGACCCTGGGGGGTCCCTGGACCGACGAGTAAATTGTCGCCGCGTGTCCCAGCCCAGATGGGTCGGCGCGAGGTGGAGCACGGAGGGGGGTAGAAGAGAGGGAGAAAAGGGGAAAACCCGCGGCCTCCATGTTGCCCTGCGCCCAGGTCGGGTGCGCTTGCAGTAGAGGGTTACAAGCGTCCGCGCGGGGGGGAGAGCGAGGGACTCTACGCGTCGCCCCGTCCTCCTGCGCGGCCAACCTTCCCGTAAGAGAGCCCTGGACCTTCCTTTTATAGGCGTAAGGAGAGGGTCCAGGTGTACAATGGGGGGTGTAGCAGTGCGCTATCGTGTCTAGCAGAGAGGAGCTAGTGCCCTAAGTACATGCCGTCGTGGCAGCCAGAGAGGTTTTGGCACCCTGTTCATGTGATGTCGTGGCCGTCGGTGGAGCGTTGGAGCCTTGCGGAAGGACAGCTGTTGGGGCTGTCGAGTCCTTGCTGACGTCTCTTTGCTTCCGTAAGGGGCTGAGAGCCGCCGTCGTCATGGAGCACGCGGGGCGCCATCATTATCTGTTTTCCGGGGCGAGCCAGATGGGACGCCGGTCCTGTTACCCGTAGCCTGAGCTAGCTAGGGGTAGGGTAATGATGCCCCCCCTTGATGTGGTCGATCCGAGCCCTGGGTCGGGCGAGGCGGAGGCTCCTCCGAGGTCGGGGTCGAGTCGGTCTTCCGAGGTCGAGGTCGTGTCCGAGCCCCGGGTCGGGCGAGGCGGAGTTCGTCGTCTTCTGGGGCCGAGCCCGAGTCCAAGTCCTGGGGTCGGGTGAGGCGGAGTTCGTCGTCTTCCGGGGCCGAGCCTGAGTCCAAGCCCTGGGGTCGGGCGAGGCGGAGTTCATCGTCTTCCGGAGCCGAGCCCGATGTAACACCCGGTTTTAAAGAAACAAAGCCGGGTGCATCTCATACATGCGCCAAGAAGACAACATATATAATAACAGAGTGTATAGAGATAAATGTCATAAAACATCAGAGTATTTATTACATAGCGGAAGACTTATTACAAAGTAAAAGAATAAATGTAAAACGAACTAAGGATCGATGGCGCCAATGTCGACTGAGAAACGCCACCTAGATCAGATCGAACTCCTCAGTGTTAGGCGGCTCCTCCTGAACCACCTGCTCTTCTCCTGTGGGGGGGGGGTGTGAGACAGCAAGAGTGAGCTCACATACGTTCATAGCTCAACAAGTCGTGGGGAATAATGTGGCATGAACTCACCAAAGGTGGGAATTCATGAAGTGTAAGGCTGATCAATGAAATAAGGGCTGAAGCTGAGCATTGCTTTTATAAGTTGGTCAAAATTTTATTAGCAGTTACTAAGTGTAAGTGATTACCAAACCATAGTAATAGTAAGTAAAAGTAATAACAAAATAATCCCAAATGCAATGAAATGACAGGTTAAGTTTAAGTTCCATAATTTAATCATGTGAGTGTCCGAGCCGCTCATGACCGTGAGCACGGCTAGTATACCAGTTTTACACTCTGCAGAGGTTGCGCATCTTTACCCACAAGTCGTGTTACCCATCTGCCACAGAGTTGATCAGACTCCATACACCTCTACCTAGGAAGCGAGGCAGGGTACCACTACGAGGCCTTTACAAAGTTCCACTAGCTTCAGACTACCCGCTACAGTTTATAGGAAGATCCAGTACAGGGTTCCTGGCTGACCGCCATCGCAGCAAAATCAACCAGGGACCTCCCTGCACTGACCTCTCCCCTACTGCCCTTGCCCCTTTCGGGTAAGGTAGCCCTCCCCTAGCTTTCCTAGTTAATCAGCCAAGGGCGTCCCATTAAACCCTTGTGGTAGCACTGTTTTCCCGGGTGGTTCTCCATGTTCCCATTAACATAATGATCTTAACATGAACATTGAAGAATAAAACAGATAACAATAAATAGTATAACAATGAGTGATGAATATCTCTATACCCAAATCCACATAAATCAATAGCATGTACTACCCAAAACTTTAGTAATAAAACCAGTGGTGAAGCAAGGTATAAAGATAGTCAAATCTAGGGTAACCTATTGGGTCCCATCAAAATTAACCTATGCAGATCATTATGATTAATAAGAACATGAATAGGTAAAAGAAGTGATCAAGGGCACAACTTGCCTTCCACGAGCTCCTGCTCAGCTATCTCAACTTGTTGAAGCTCAGGTTCCACAGTAGGTTGCTCGTCTACTCGCATCAATACAATACATACATGGCATAGCATAAATTAACATCACATCAAATATGCAAATAGAATATACAGTAATAAACTAGACATTAAAATAAGATCACAGGAACTGGAATCATTAAATTTGGACTTATAGATTTTAAGATATGGATTTTCTAAGGTTTTATGCATTTAATACAAGATTAAGTGAAAGAATAATTTTAATGTGTTTGTCATGCTAGAACAGAGGCACAAATAGATAGACAATAATATTATGAAAATTTAGAAACTGGAATGGACCAATTTGGAGTTCATATGAATTTTCTACAAATTAAACAAGTTCTATGATTTATTTTCACACTAAAAATCCTTTTTCTAATAAGTTTTCTCTGATTTTATAATTCTCTGGCCTAGACGTCAAAATCTGTAAAGCGCAGGGGCTAGCTCGCAAGTTTGCCCGAGACTCAGAATAACCCCAAGGTGGACGGCGGGTTGATTTCCGCAAAGTCCAGGGACTCTTATGCAAAACGACCCGGCCGAAGGGGTATCGGCCGATCGTGGCCGTCGGATCGGCAACGAAGCGCCCGGATTAGATCGCGCAGCTTATAACGTATATTTCATTTCGGCCGTTAGATCTAACATCCACGGATGAGAGCGATCCCGACCCGATACAACCCTCATCGTCCGATCCCGATCGGACGGTCCTAGTTCAATACGACAAAACGCTACGCGCCGATTGATCTCCGCCGTCCAAGAAAAGATCAACGACCCAAACTTTGTCTTCCTCCACCGATCACACACGGCGGCGCTCTGCCCCTACGGCGGAGCCATTGCCGCCAACGGTGACCGTGCGCCACCGACACCCCAAATTCCGATTGAGCAGAGCAACACGTACGGCAGATGATGGCGAATATGGGTAACCGAGACTCACCGGTGATGGCGTGCCCAAGGGGGTCGGTCGACGGTAGAGTGCGGTCCCGCGGTGGTCCTTCAACTACGGCGAAGAATTCACCGGAGTTTCCTGCCTCCGCTGACGCAATTTCACCGCCGCAGCAGCCCACGCACCACAGTGATCCGTCCAGGCCCCTCACGAGTCCCGGAGCGGCGGTGTAGAGATGAGTCCTCGGCAGCGACGGCGAATCGGAGTTGCGGCGCCGCCAGGGAACAGCGGTGAAGCACGGGTCGGTGCTAGGCGATGGATTAGAGGAGGAGGTGCGGCGCGGAGTAATTGAGGAGGAGGCGGGGCCGATTGGGGTTTTAATCCCCACGATTGGTGTCGGTCAACGGTGAAATTCGCGGGGGAGGATCCGAGCAAGTCCGCACGAGCTGCGCCCTGATCGGGAGGTGGTTGACGACACAGGTGGGCCCCACCGGTCATAGATAGCGGGACGAAAGCGAGCGCAAGCGGCCCGCGACTGGCAGATGGGTCCCACGCGCAAGTGAGTGCGGCGGAGGCCACACTGGGCTGGCGTGAGTGAGTCTGGTGGGCCGAGTGCCTCGGTTTGGGCCCAACTCGAGTTTTCTCTTTTATTTCTCTTTTTCTTTTCTGTTTTGTTTTACTCTTTTTATTTTTCAAATTTCAAATTTGAATATGGATCTTGTTATGAATTTCACCATTAGCCAAATGTTCAACTTCATTTATCCGGTGTAAGATTAGTATTTGTTTTCATATATTTATTTTTATCCACAACATATTTTATTCCTCCTCCTTTCCAATTTCTAGAATTTTTTTTTACCTCTTAAGTTCCACTTTGGCCTTTAGTATATCTCTTTTCACATTATTATATTTATTTATACTGTCACAAAGTGCACATAAGAGTGAAAAACCAGCATGATGCAAAATTTTGTGGTATGTCTTTTTATTAATTACTTGTTTTTAAATGTGGTGTTCACAAGCTCCATTAAGTAGAGACTAAATATTCAAGGGAATAACTTCTTATCATATGATGTACATAATTGGGTGTTACAAATCCTACCCCCCTTAAAAATAATCTCGTCCTCGAGATTTAGGAAGATCTAGGGAAAAGGTGGGGAAAATCTATGCGAAGCTCTTCTTCTCTCTCCCACGTTGCCTCATCTTCACCGTGGTGACTCCATTGCACTTTGCACATCTTTATCACCTTGTTTCTTGTAACTCGAGTCAAAGTGTCCAGAATCTTGATAGGGTACTCAGCATAAGTCAAATCCTCTTGAACACTAAGGTCTTCCAGTGGTAGCTGCTCCTCAGGTACCCTGAGGCACTTCTTCAGCTGAGACACATGAAACACATCATGTACATCTGACAGATGATCGGGTAACTCCAGTTGATATGCAACTTCACCCACTCGCTTTAAGATTAAGAAGGGTCCAATGAAGCGAGGGGATAACTTTCCTTTAACTTTAAATCTCCTCATACCACGAAGTGGTGACACCTTCAAGTAGACATGATCACCCTCCTTAAACTCCAGGAGTCTCCTTCTATTATCAGCATAGCTCTTTTGCCTTGATTGTGCAATTCTCAAATTTTCTCTTATCATTCGAACTTGCTCTTCTGCCTCTTGAATCAACTCAGGCCCGAAGAACTGTCTTTCTCCAGTCTGATCCCAATATAGTGGAGTCCTGCATTTCCTGCCATACAAAGCCTCAAATGGTGACATCTTCAAACTGGCCTGATAGCTATTATTATAAGAAAACTCAGCATATGGTAAACTCTTCTCCCAACTGCCACCATGTTTAAGAGCACAAGCTCTTAACATATCCTCCAGCACTTGATTAGTCCTCTCTGTCTGTCCATCAGTCTGGGGATGGTAGGCTGAACTGAAATTCAACTTTGTATCTAAACTCTCATGCAACTTCTTCCAAAACCGAGAAGTAAACTGTGATCCTCGATCAGACACGATCTTCTTAGGCACTCCATGTAGACAAACTATCCGAGTCATATACAATTCTGCTAGCTTGGCTCCCGTGTAATTAGTCCTCACAGGTATAAAATGAGCCACCTTTGTCAATCTGTCCACAATTACCCAAATAGAGTCATATCCTGCTGGAGTGCGGGGTAGTCCAACAATAAAATCCATACCAATTTCTTCCCATTTCCACTCGGGTATCTTCAATGGGTGCAATAGTCCAGCGGGTCTTTGATGTTCGGCCTTGACTCTTTGACACACATCACACTTAGCCACATGAGCAGCCACATCTCTTTTCAGTCCATACCACCAATACTTTCGCTTCAAATCTTGATACATCTTAGTGCTTCCAGGGTGGATTGAATAATCAGAATCATGAGCTTCTTTCAATATAGCCTCACGGAGGCTATCAATCTCTGGAACACATATCCGATCTTTGAACCATATGGTACCTTGCTCATCCTCTGTGAATTCCGGAACTCGACCATCCGTGATCAGATCTTTAATCTCTTGAATCTTAGCATCACCAATCTGACCTTTACGAATCTCTTGCTCCAAAGTAGGTTCCAACTCAATGGTAACTCCTTCAGTATGAGTAACAATTCCCAAATTGAGTATCTCAAAATCTTTTGCTAAATCATCAGGTAGCTGGACAACGAAAGCGGAGTGAACATGCTCTTTCCGACTCAAGGCATCTGCAACCAAATTCGCCTTGCCCGGGTGATAGTGAATCTCCAAGTCATAATCCTTGATGAGCTCCAACCAACGACGTTGCCTAAGGTTGAGATCCTTCTGAGTGAATATATACTTCAAACTCTTATGATCCGTGTATACTTGGCACTTAGTTCCCATGATGTAGTGTCTCCAAATCTTCAGTGCATGCACAACTGCTGCCAGTTCCAAGTCATGGGTGGGGTAGTTCAGTTCATGCTTCCGCAACTGACGAGATGCATAGGCAATCACATGTCCATCTTGCATGAGCACACATCCAAGTCCTTGGCCACATGCATCACAATAAATGTCAAATCCCTTCTGCAGATCTGGCATAATCAATACTGGAGGTGACATCAATCTTTCCTTCAATTGATCAAAGCTCTCTTGACATTTCTCATCCCACTTAAATTCTTTTCCTTTCTCCAAAAGCGATGTCATAGGCTTGGCAATCTTAGAAAACCCTTCAATAAATCTCCGATAATATCCTGCGAGTCCCAAGAAACTCCGAATCTCCGTAACTGTAGTGGGCACTCTCCATTCCATAATCTCCTTCACCTTAGCAGGATCTACTGCTATTCCTCCATTAGAAATAATATGACCAAGGAATGGCACCTTGTCAATCCAAAACTCGCACTTACTGAACTTAGCGTAGAGTTGATTATCTCGTAACTTCTGTAGCACCAACCTTAGATGTTGTTCATGATCGCTTTCATTCTTAGAATAGATAAGAATATCGTCGATGAATACCACGACGAATCTGTCCAAATACTCCATAAACACCTTATTCATCAAATTCATGAAGTAAGCTGGTGCATTGGTTAGTCCAAATGACATAACAGTAAACTCATATAATCCATAGCGAGTCGAGAAAGCCGTCTTGGGAATATCCGATGGTCTAATCCTCATCTGATGGTAACCGGATCGGAGATCAATCTTCGAGAATACTCTAGCACCTCGCATCTGATCAAATAAATCCTCAATACGGGGCAACGGATACTTGTTCTTCACCGTAACATCATTAAGAGATCTATAATCCACACACATCCGTTGCGATCCATCCTTCTTCTGCACAAATAACACTGGTGCTCCCCACGGCGAGGAACTCGGACGAATGTAACCAGCCTCTTGTAACTCCGTCAACTGCTTCTTTAGTTCCTTCAACTCCTCTACGGACATTCTATATGGCCGTTTAGAAATAGGGGCGGTTCCAGGTAAGAGATCAATAACAAACTCAACTTCTCTATCAGGTGGCATCCCTGGTAACTCCTCTGGAAAGACATCCGGAAAATCTCTAACCACCCGGATGTTGTCACCAACAAACTCCTCAGGTATAAAGAACATTGCACGCATAGATGAGGAGGTTACTGCAATGTTAACTTGAAACCTTTCTCCTTTAGTAGTAGTGAGTTCTACGGTACCTCTACCACATGCTATAACGGCCTTTGCCTTTCTTAGCCATGACATACCAAGGATCAGATCTATACTGCTTGACTCTAATATTATAGCAGTAGCTCCAAATTCTCTACCCATAATGGTTAATGTCAATCTACGTGTCATTTGATTCGCCTCAACAGGCCCTTTAGGTGTAATTACTATCAGGGGTTTTCTCATATTTAGCAGTGGTATTTCATTTGTGTTGGCATATCTAGCAGACATGAATGAATGTGTAGCACCAGAATCAAATAATATGGTTGCAGGAATTGCATTAACATAAAACATACCAATTACGAGGTCACCACCATCAGGAGTATCATCAACGCTGACTTGATTAACCCTGGCTATAGAATATCCCTTGCCAGGGGTCTGTTGCTTGTTCTGAGCTGGAGTAGTAGCACTCCTCTGTGGGCAGACATTTGCATAATGACCAATCTTCCCACACTTGAAACATTGAGTGCCCGGACTCTGTCCTGCAAACTTCGTCGGGGTGCCCGTGGGAGTAGCCTGTCGAGGAGGTGGAGTCCTCAGTGGTGATTGCTGAACTGGGCGTGGTCCTCCTGGTCGAGTCGGTGTACCCTGTGGTGAACTGTAGCGAGGACAAACACTGCTGCTACCCTGTCCTTGTGAGATAGCCTTCCTCTTCAAATCACCCAGTTGAACACGCTTGTGTTCAATAGCAAGAGCCTTATCCAATAGCCTCTGAAATGATGGAAAAGTGTGTGCCACTAGAGCATACTGCAGCGGTCCATTAAGTCCTTCAATAAAATGCTCCTGCTTTCTTTCATCCTCAGCAACTTCCTCTGGAGCATACCTCGACAACTGAATGAATTTATCCCTGTACTCGCTGACCGACATATTGCCTTGCTTCAATGACAGAAACTCCTTCTTCTTGATCTTGATCATACCAGCTGGAATATGGTAGTTCCTGAATTGTGTACTGAACTCTGCCCAAGTAATAGTGTCAGCAGCATCATGGGCAGCAGTATAAGAATCCCACCAGTCAGCAGCAGGACCTGTCAGACGTCCAGAAGCATACAAAACCTTCTCCCGGTCAGTGCATTGTGCAATGTTGAGCATCTTCTCAATTGACTTCAACCAACCGTCTGCATCAAGTGGATCTGGCGAGCTGGCGAAGATTGGTGGCTTGTGGCTCATAAACTCCCGGTGCTTATCACGAGGTGGAACTGGTGGTGGTGGTGGAGGCAATGGTACTTGTTGCTGCTGTTGCTGTTGTTGAAGTTGCTGTTGCAGCTGCTGTTGTTGCGCCCTCCTTTCTTGGCGTATCTCATCTCTCTCCTGGCGCAACTCCTGTCGTATATCCTCTCTTTCCTGACGCATCTCTTGGCGTTCTTGCTGCATCTGAGCACGCATGTCAGCCATAGTGTCCGCCATTTGCTGCATCACCGCCATCTGAGCAGCAACCAGTGGGTCAACTCCGCCTGGTGGAGGATTGGGAGGATTCATCCCAGCAGGTTGTGACTGAGGTTGTCTTCGAGTGTGTTGGTTAGGAGGCAAGTCAATTCCACCACCCCGCCTGGTATTGACCATCTGAGTTAGATACATATGGTAAGAAGATAATAGACAAGGCAGTAATTACAATCATGTTACTTTGGGGGATTTATCAGCTAAGCAGATTAATATTTCACCTACTATAGCTAATTCAATACCTTATGTTGGTACATGCTAAGATGTCCATCTATAATAATTCAATCAATCAAAGAAGCAAATCAGACATTTAGCATCAGTACAACCAACCAACATTTTTAATAGAGAAAATAGTTTTAATTTTGTCTTAGGCTTCCTATCTCTTAAAATTGTCATAGGGGTAGGGATTCCAAGGTTTGAAATCCATCTTGTCTCAGGGTAGAAAAGGTAAGAATGATCAGAGTAGAACAGTAGAAGATGAGACAGGTTCAAGATAAGTAAGTATGGAATGAATCAGAGTAAGGTGAGTGTAGAATGAATCAGAGTAAGATAAGTAGGTAAGGGTTGTCCATTTCTATCTAGGTTTCGTCCTACAGTCAACATTTCCTCTGATACCACTTCTGTAACACCCGGTTTTAAAGAAACAAAGCCGGGTGCATCTCATACATGCGCCAAGAAGACAACATATATAATAACAGAGTGTATAGAGATAAATGTCATAAAACATCAGAGTATTTATTACATAGCGGAAGACTTATTACAAAGTAAAAGAATAAATGTAAAACGAACTAAGGATCGATGGCGCCAATGTCGACTGAGAAACGCCACCTAGATCAGATCGAACTCCTCAGTGTTAGGCGGCTCCTCCTGAACCACCTGCTCTTCTCCTGTGGGGGGGGGTGTGAGACAGCAAGAGTGAGCTCACATACGTTCATAGCTCAACAAGTCGTGGGGAATAATGTGGCATGAACTCACCAAAGGTGGGAATTCATGAAGTGTAAGGCTGATCAATGAAATAAGGGCTGAAGCTGAGCATTGCTTTTATAAGTTGGTCAAAATTTTATTAGCAGTTACTAAGTGTAAGTGATTACCAAACCATAGTAATAGTAAGTAAAAGTAATAACAAAATAATCCCAAATGCAATGAAATGACAGGTTAAGTTTAAGTTCCATAATTTAATCATGTGAGTGTCCGAGCCGCTCATGACCGTGAGCACGGCTAGTATACCAGTTTTACACTCTGCAGAGGTTGCGCATCTTTACCCACAAGTCGTGTTACCCATCTGCCACAGAGTTGATCAGACTCCATACACCTCTACCTAGGAAGCGAGGCAGGGTACCACTACGAGGCCTTTACAAAGTTCCACTAGCTTCAGACTACCCGCTACAGTTTATAGGAAGATCCAGTACAGGGTTCCTGGCTGACCGCCATCGCAGCAAAATCAACCAGGGACCTCCCTGCACTGACCTCTCCCCTACTGCCCTTGCCCCTTTCGGGTAAGGTAGCCCTCCCCTAGCTTTCCTAGTTAATCAGCCAAGGGCGTCCCATTAAACCCTTGTGGTAGCACTGTTTTCCCGGGTGGTTCTCCATGTTCCCATTAACATAATGATCTTAACATGAACATTGAAGAATAAAACAGATAACAATAAATAGTATAACAATGAGTGATGAATATCTCTATACCCAAATCCACATAAATCAATAGCATGTACTACCCAAAACTTTAGTAATAAAACCAGTGGTGAAGCAAGGTATAAAGATAGTCAAATCTAGGGTAACCTATTGGGTCCCATCAAAATTAACCTATGCAGATCATTATGATTAATAAGAACATGAATAGGTAAAAGAAGTGATCAAGGGCACAACTTGCCTTCCACGAGCTCCTGCTCAGCTATCTCAACTTGTTGAAGCTCAGGTTCCACAGTAGGTTGCTCGTCTACTCGCATCAATACAATACATACATGGCATAGCATAAATTAACATCACATCAAACATGCAAATAGAATATACAATAATAAACTAGACATTAAAATAAGATCACAGGAACTGGAATCATTAAATTTGGACTTATAGATTTTAAGATATGGATTTTCTAAGGTTTTATGCATTTAATACAAGATTAAGTGAAAGAATAATTTTAATGTGTTTGTCATGCTAGAACAGAGGCACAAATAGATAGACAATAATATTATGAAAATTTAGAAACTGGAATGGACCAATTTGGAGTTCATATGAATTTTCTACAAATTAAACAAGTTCTATGATTTATTTTCACACTAAAAATCCTTTTTCTAATAAGTTTTCTCTGATTTTATAATTCTCTGGCCTAGACGTCAAAATCTGTAAAGCGCAGGGGCTAGCTCGCAAGTTTGCCCGAGACTCAGAATAACCCCAAGGTGGACGGCGGGTTGATTTCCGCAAAGTCCAGGGACTCTTATGCAAAACGACCCGGCCAAAGGGGTATCGGCCGATCGTGGCCGTCGGATCGGCAACGAAGCGCCCGGATTAGATCGCGCAGCTTATAACATATATTTCATTTCGGCCGTTAGATCTAACATCCATGGATGAGAGCGATCCCGACCCGATACAACCCTCATCGTCCGATCCCGATCGGACGGTCCTAGTTCAATACGACAAAACGCTACGCGCCGATTGATCTCCGCCGTCCAAGAAAAGATCAACGACCCAAACTTTGTCTTCCTCCACCGATCACACACGGCGGCGCTCTGCCCCTACGGCGGAGCCATTGCCGCCAACGGTGACCGTGCGCCACCGACACCCCAAATTCCGATTGAGCAGAGCAACACGTACGGCAGATGATGGCGAATATGGGTAACCGAGACTCACCGGTGATGGCGTGCCCAAGGGGGGCGGTCGACGGTAGAGTGCGGTCCCGCGGTGGTCCTTCAACTACGGCGAAGAATTCACCGGAGTTTCCTGCCTCCGCTGACGCAATTTCACCGCCGCAGCAGCCCACGCACCACGGTGATCCGTCCAGGCCCCTCACGAGTCCCGGAGCGGCGGTGTAGAGATGAGTCCTCGGCAGCGACGGCGAATCGGAGTTGCGGCGCCGCCAGGGAACAGCGGTGAAGCACGGGTCGGTGCTAGGCGATGGATTAGAGGAGGAGGTGCGGCGCGGAGTAATTGAGGAGGAGGCGGGGCCGATTGGGGTTTTAATCCCCACGATTGGTGTCGGTCAACGGCGAAATTCGCGGGGGAGGATCCGAGCAAGTCCGCACGAGCTGCGCCCTGATCGGGAGGTGGTTGACGACACAGGTGGGCCCCACCGGTCATAGATAGCGGGACGAAAGCGAGCGCAAGCGGCCCGCGACTGGCAGATGGGTCCCACGCGCAAGTGAGTGCGGCGGAGGCCACACTGGGCTGGCGTGAGTGAGTCTGGTGGGCCGAGTGCCTCGGTTTGGGCCCAACTCGAGTTTTCTCTTTTATTTCTCTTTTTCTTTTCTGTTTTGTTTTACTCTTTTTATTTTTCAAATTTCAAATTTGAATATGGATCTTGTTATGAATTTCACCATTGGCCAAATGTTCAACTTCATTTATCCGGTGTAAGATTAGTATTTGTTTTCATATATTTATTTTTATCCACAACATATTTTATTCCTCCTCCTTTCCAATTTCTAGAATTTCTTTTTTTACCTCTTAAGTTCCACTTTGGCCTTTAGTATATCTCTTTTCACATTATTATATTTATTTATACTGTCACAAAGTGCACATAAGAGTGAAAAACCAGCATGATGCAAAATTTTGTGGTATGTCTTTTTATTAATTACTTGTTTTTAAATGTGGTGTTCACAAGCTCCATTAAGTAGAGACTAAATATTCAAGGGAATAACTTCTTATCATATGATGTACATAATTGGGTGTTACACCCGAGTCCGAGCCCTGGGGTCGGGCGAGGCGGAGTTTGTCGTCTTCCGGGGCAGAGCCCGAGTCCGAGCCCTGGGGTCGGGCGAGGCGGAAATCGTCGTCTTCCGGGGCCGAGCCTGAGTCCGAGCCCTGGGGTCGGGCGAGGCGGAGTTTCTTATGGCGCCCGAGGCCGGACTTGGCTGCTGTCAGCCTCACTCTGTCGAGTGGCACAGCAGTCGGAGCGACGCAGGCGGCGCTGTCTTCTTGTCAGGCCGGTCAGTGGAGCGGCAAAGTGACTGCGGTCACTTTCGGCTCTGTCGACTGAAGGGCGCATGACAGGATAAGATGTCAGGCCATCCTTGCATTAAATGCTCCTGCGATTCGGTCGGTTGGTGTGGCGATCTGGCCAAGGTTGCTTCTTGGCGAAGACTGGGCCTCGGGCGAGCCGAAGGTGTGTATGTCGCTTGAGGGGGTCCTCGGGCGAGACGTGAATCTTCCGGGGTCGGCTGCCCTTGCCCGAGGCTGGGCTCGGGCGAGGCGAGGTCGTGTCCCTTGAGTGGACCGAGCCTTGGCTTAATCGCACCCATCAGGCCTTTGCAGCTTAGTGCTGATGGGGGTTACCAGCTGAGATTAGGAGTCTTGGGGGTACCCCTAATTATGGTCCCCGACAGGTAGAAAATCTAAATTTGCTCCTAAGACTGTAGAAGGCTTTTTACTAGGATATGATTCAAACACAAGGGCATATAGAGTCTTTAACAAGTCCTCGGGACTAGTTGAAGTTTCTTGTGACGTTGTGTTTGATGAAACTAACGACTCTCAAGTAGAGCAAGTTGATCTTGATGAATTAGATGAAGAGGCTCCATGCATCGCACTAAGGAACATGTCCATTGGGGATGTGTGCCCTAAGGAATCCGAAGAGCCCATTCAAGCACAAGATCAACCATCCTCCTCCACGCAAGCATCTCCAACAACTCAAAATGAGGATGAGGCTCAAGTTGATGAAGAAGAAGATCAAAAAGATGAGCCACCTCAAGATGACGGCAATGATCAAGGGGGAGATGCAAATGATCAAGACAAGGAGGATGAAGAACCAAGACCGCCACACCCAAGAATCCACCAAGCAATCCAACGAGATCACCCCGTCGACACCATCCTCGGCGACATTCATAAGGGGGTAACCACTAGATCTCGTGTTGCACATTTTTGTGAGCATTACTCTTTTGTTTCCTCTATTGAGCCACACAGGGTAGAGGAAGCACTTCAAGATTCGGATTGGGTGGTGGCAATGCAAGAGGAGCTCAACAACTTCACTAGGAATGAGGTATGACATTTAGTTCCACGTCCTAATCAAAATGTTGTAGGAACCAAATGGGTCTTCCGCAACAAGCAAGATGAGCATGGTGTGGTGACAAGGAACAAAGCTCGACTTGTGGCCAAGGGATACTCCCAAGTCGAAGGTTTGGATTTTGGTGAAACCTATGCACCCGTAGCTAGGCTTGAGTCAATTCATATATTATTAGCCTATGCTACTTACCATGGTTTCAAGCTTTACCAAATGGACGTGAAGAGTGTCTTCCTCAATGGACCAATCAAGGAAGAGGTCTATGTTGAGCAACCTCCCGGCTTTGAAGACAGTGAGTACCCTAACCATGTCTATAGGCTCTCTAAGGCGCTTTATGGGCTCAAGCAAGCCCCAAGAGCATGGTATGAATGCCTAAGAGATTTCCTTATTGCTAATGGCTTCAAAGTCGGAAAGGACGATCCTACTCTATTCACTAAAACTCTTAACAATGATTTGTTTGTATGCCAAATTTATGTTGAAGATATTATATTTGGGTCTACTAACGAATCTACATGTGAAGAATTTAGTAGGATCATGACACAGAAATTCGAGATGTCAATGATGGGGGAGTTGAAGTATTTCTTAGGATTTCAAGTAAAGCAACTCCAAGAGGGCACCTTCATTAGCCAAACAAAGTATACTCAAGACATTCTAAACAAGTTCGGGATGAAGGATGCCAAGCCCATCAAGACACCCATAGGAACCAATGGGCATCTCAACCTCGACACGGAAGGTAAATCCGTAGATCAAAAGGTATACCGGTCGATGATAGGTTCTTTACTCTATTTATGTGCTTCACGACTGGATATTATGCTTTCCGTTTGCATGTGTGCAAGATTCCAAGCCGACCCTAAGGAAGCTCACCTTACGGCCGTAAAACGAATCTTGAGATATTTGACTTATACTCCTAAGTTTGAGCTTTGGTATCCTAGGGGATCCACATTTGATTTAATTGGTTATTCGGATGCCGATTGGGCAGGGTGTAAAATTAATAGAAAGAGCACATCGGGGACTTGCCAGTTCTTGGGAAGATCCTTGGTGTCTCGGGCTTCAAAGAAGCAAAATTCCGTAGCTCTTTCTACCGTCGAAGCCGAGTACATTGCCGCAGGCCATTGTTGCGCGCAACTACTTTGGATGAGGCAAACCCTTAGGGACTATGGTTACAAAATAACCAAAGTTCCTCTTCTATGTGATAATGAGAGTGCAATCCGCATGGCGGATAATCCCGTTGAGCATAGCCGCACTAAACACATAGCCATTCGGTATCACTTCTTAAGGGATCACCAACAAAAGGGAGATATCGAGATTGCATACATTAATACTAAAGATCAATTAGTCGATATCTTTACCAAGCCATTAGATGAACAAACATTTACAGACTTAGGCATGAGCTAAATATTCTTGATTCCAGGAATTTTTATTGATGTCTTGCATACATAGCTCATATGTATACCTTTGATCATCTCTTTCATGTGCTATGACTAATGTGTTCTCTCAAGTCTATTGCATGCTAAGTCATAGATTGAAAGGGAAAAGGAGTCTTCGGCAAAGACAAAGGCTTCCACTCCACTCCATCACTCATCCTTCGCTGTTGCTCCGAGCATCTCTCCGTCTTTTGGTATAATCTTCACTCATATTATTTGTTTACCAAAGGGGGAGAAATTAGTTCATAAAAGGGCTTATATTTCACTCAAACATCCGTTTTTTGGCAATTCATGCCAAAGGGGGAGAGAGTATTAAGCCCAAAGCAAAAGGACCGCACCACCACCAAATTTTAAAACTTATGATTTTCAAATTGGTATCTCGTTGTGTTCAAAAGGGGGAGAAAGTAGTATTTTCAAAATTGATGTCTTAAAACCCTCTTGAACACTAAGAGGAAGTTTTTATTGAGGGGGAGTTTTGTTTAGTCAAAGGAAAAACATTTGAAACAGGGGAGAAATTTTCAAATCTTATAAATGCTTCTCAAAAATCTTATTCATTTACCTTTGACTAGTTGCAAAATGTCTTTGAAAAGATTTTACAAAAGAATTTGCAAAAACAAAACATGTGGTGCAAGCGTGGTCCTAAATATTAAAATTATAAAGAAACAATCCATGCATATCTTATGAATTTCTATTGGCTCAATTCTAAGTAACCTTTGCACTTACAAATATGCAAACTAGTTCAATTATGCACTTCTATACTTGCTTTGGTTTGTGTTGGCATCAATCACCAAAAATGGGGAGATTGAAAGGGAATTAGGCTTACACCTATTTCCTAATTGATTTTGGTGGTTGAATTGCCCAACACAAATAATTGGACTAACTAGTTTGCTCTAGTCTATAAGTTCTACAGGTGCCAAAGGTTCACAAAAACTCAATAAAAAGACCAAGAATAGGTTCAAACAAGAGAGCAAGGGACAACCGAAGGCTGCCCTGGTCTGGCGCACCGGACTGTCCGGTGTGCCACCGGACAGTGTCCGGTGCTCCAGGGGAGAGCGACTCTGAACTCGCCAGCTTCGGGAATCCGCTCTGCTAAAATTCACCGGACTGTCCGGTGTAACACCGGACTGTCCGGTGAGCCAGCAGAGCAACGGCTACTTCGCGTGCAATGGTCGACTGCAACGCATTAAATGCGCGCCAGCGCGCGCAGAGGAGCAGAGCACACGCGGGTGGTACACCGGACAGCCTACAGGGCCTGTCCGGTGCGCCACCGGACAGCCAGGCGGGCCCACAAGACAGAGCTCCAACGGTCGGAACCCAACGGCCAGGTGACGTGGCTGGCGCACCGGACTGTCCGGTGCGCCATGCGACAGATAGTCTCCCAACGGCCACTTTTGGTGGTTGGGGTTATAAATACCCCCAACCACCCCACATTCAAGGCATCCAAGTTTTCCACCTTCCAACTACTTACAAGAGCTCTAGCATTCAATTCTAGACACACCAAAGAGATCAAATCCTCTCCCAATTCCACTCAAAGCTTTAGTGATTAGAGAGAGTGATTGTTGTGTGAGCTCTTGCGCTTGGATTGCTTCTTTTTCTCATTCTTTCTTGCTATAATCTCAATTGTAATCAAGGCAAGAGACACCAATTGTGTGGTGGTCCTTGCGGGGAAGTTTGGTTCCTGTTTGATTGAGAAGAGAAGCTCACTCGGTCCGAGGGACCGTTTGAGAGAGGGAAAGGGTTGAAAGAGACCCAGTCTTTGTGACCACCTCAACGGGGAGTAGGTTTGAGAGAACCGAACCTTGGTAAAACAAATCCTTGTGTCTCACTTCTTTATTCGCTTGCGATTTGTTTTTACGCCCTCTCTCGGACTCGCATTATATTTCTAATGCTAACCCGGCTTGTAGTTGTGATTAACTTTGTAAATTTCAGTTTCGCCCTATTCACCCCCCTCTAGGCGACTTTCAGTTTCCTTTCCTGCTATCATGCCGAAGCTCTTCTGCGCACAGCTTCAGCTCCGCGCCATCCTTCGTATTCCTTTTGTGCTTCTTCACACTGTGGTTTTAACTCAAGTCCGAAGATACCTGTTCATGCATCATACTCCAGAAACTTTGTTAAATTATGTTTTTGAGGACCTTCGGAAGCCGAAGGCCCCCAACATACTCTTCTCCCCCTTTGGCATTAATCGCCAAAAACGGAGACTTTGTGAGCCCTCATAAAATCTCTCCCCCTTTGGCAAACAATGTATGAGTGAAATATTATACCAAATTGGAGAGTTGATGGAATACCGACAAAGAGTAAATAACACCGATGGAGTTGAGTGGAAGCGTCATCTTTGCCGAATACTCCATTTCCCTTTCAATTCTATGACTAAGCATAAGAATACACTTGAAAGCACATGAGTCATAGACGTAGAAGAGATATGATCAAAGGTATATAAATGAGCTATGTGTGCAAAGTGTCAATCAAAGTTCCGAGAATCAAGAATGTTTAGCTCATTCCTAAGTTTGGTAAAGGATTTCTCATCTAACGTTTGATAAAGATATTGGCTAGTTGTTCTTTGGTGTTTATATAAGCAATCTCGATATCCCCCTTTGTTGGTGATCTCTCAAAAAGTGATGTCGAATGTCTATGTGCTTAGTGCGGCTGTGATCAACGGGATTATCCGCTATGCGGATTGCACTCTCATTATCACATAGGAGAGGGACTTTGCTCAATTTGTAGCCATAGTCCATGAGGGTTTGCCTCATCCAAAGTAATTGCGCACAACAATGGCCTGCGGCAATATACTCGGCTTCGGCGGTAGAAAGAGCTACTGAATTTTGTTTCTTTGAAGCCCAAGACACCAGGGATCTCCCCAGAAACTGACAAGTCTCTGATGTGCTCTTCTTATCAATTTTACACCCTGCCCAATCAACATCTGAATATCCTATTAAATCAAAAGTGGATCCCTTGGGGAACCAAAGCCCAAACTTAGGAGTATAAACTAAATATCTCATGATTCTTTTCACGGCCCTAAGGTGAAATTCCTTAGAATCGGCTTGGAACCTTGCAAACATGCATACGGAAAGCATAATATCCGGTCGAGATGCACATAAATAGAGTAAAGATCCTATCATCGACCGGTATACCTTTTGATCTACGGATTTACCTCCCGTGTCGAGGTCGAGATGCCCATTAGTTCCCATGGGTGTCTTGATGGGCTTGGAATCCTTCATTCCAAACTTGTTAAGAATGTCTTGTGTATACTTTGTTTGGCTGATGAAGGTGCCCTCTTGGAGTTGCTTGACTTGAAACCCTAGGAAATAGTTCAACTCCCCCATCATAGACATCTCGAATTTTTGAACCATGATCCTACTAAACTCTTCACAAGTAGATTTGTTAGTAGACCCAAATATGATATCATCAACATAAATTTAGCATACAAACAAATCTTTTGCAATAGTTTTAGTAAAGAGTGTAGGATCGTCTTTTCCAACTTTGAAGCCATTAGTGATAAGAAAATCTTGAAGGCATTCATACCATGCTCTTGGGGCTTGCTTGAGCCCATAAAGCGCCTTTGAGAGTCTATACACATGGTTAGGATACTCACTATCTTCAAAGTCGGGAGGTTGCTCAACATAAACCTCTTCCTTGATTGGTTTATTGAGGAATGCACTTTTCATGTCCATTTGATAAAGCTTAAAGCCATGGTAAGTAGCATAGGCAAGTAATATGCGAATGGATTCAAGCCTAGCTACGGGTGCATAGGTTTCACCGAAATCCAAACCTTCGACTTGTGAGTAACCCTTGGCCACAAGTCGGGCTTTGTTCCTTGTCACCACACCATACTCATCTTCCTTGTTGCAGAATACCCACTTGGTACCTACAACATTTTGATTAGGACGTGGAACTAAATTCCATACCTCATTCCTCGTGAAGTTGTTGAGCTCCTCTTGCATTGCCAACACCCAATCCGAATCTCTTAATGCATCCTCTATCCTGTAGGGCTCAATAGAGGAAACAAAGGAATAATGTTCACAAAAATGAGCGACTCGAGATCGAGTTGTTACCCCCTTATGAATATCGCCGAGGATGGAGTTCACGGGGTGATCTCTTCGAATCGCTTGATGGACTCTTGGGTGTGGTGGTCTTTGACCCTGTACTTCTTGTTCATCTTCCTTGTCATTATCTTCATCATCTCCCCCTTGATCATTGACCTCGTCTTGAGGTGGCTCATCCTCTTGATCCTCTTCTTCATTATCTTGAGTCGATTCCTCATCTTGGGTTGGTGGAGATGCTTGATTAGAAGATGATGGTTGATCTTGTGCTTGTGGAGGCTCTTTGGATTCCTTAGGACACACATCCCCAATGGACATGTTCCTTAGCGCAACGCACGAAGCCTCTTCATCATCTAGCTCATCAAGATCAACTTGCTCTACTTGAGAGCCATTAGTCTCATCAAACACAATGTCACAAGAAACTTCAACTAGTCCAGTGGACTTGTTAAAGACTCTATATGCCATTGTGTTTGAATCATATCCTAGTAAAAAGCCTTCTACAGCCTTAGGAGCAAATTTAGATTTTCTACCTCTTTTAATAAGAATAAAACATTTGTTGGGGACTTGTTCTCAAATGCTATGAATTAAGAACAAGGCAACACAGAAAAGTTAATGGTTAATGTCCTTCGTCCTTCGAAGCGTTATTTCCCTTAGGATATAACGATTTCGGACGAAGGTTATGAAGGACATACCTTCATCATCATAATTTATATTGATAAAAGAAAAAGCACATGAAACATGAAAGAATACATGAATAATCATATAGCATTATTAAGTGTCATCATTATATGATTATGGAAGAATAAGAACAATATTGAATTACATTTGTACCTTCGATTTGACGGAAGGCAAAAATACAAGCGTGACGCACGAGCAAATACAAATCAGCGTGAACAGTACGGGGGTACTGTTCATCTATTTATAGACACAGGACACAACCTGTGAAGAATTACAATTATGCCCCTCATAAAAGTTTACAACATTGACTCAGACCTTTATGGATTAAAAGGTCATTCTATCTCTAAGTCGGTTTGTAATACCGAAGCTTCATGAAGAGGAACCTTCGGTCATCTCCTGGGGACAGCTTCAGTCGAAGCTGCTTCTTCCTTCAAGACCTTCGGCGCAACGAAGCATGGCCCCAACAGTAGCCCCTTTCGCGGCGCTAGATCGTTTTTCGTAACGAGCTTGATCCGTGAAAAAAGCCTCTTAAGCTTCGGGAAGCCGAAGGTCCAAAAAACACCTTCCCTGAGCTCGTTGTCGAGAAACGATTCAGTTTCCGAGCGCGTGTCAGGCCCACCTTGTAGAGTTACTGTTTGGTCTCTGCGGTCCACCGCACAGCGAGTGCTAGTGACTGCCCGCCTGGTGTAAAAATCCTGGCGTTTCGCCTTCTTACCTGCAGCACTATATAAGCAGACGGGTAGGTGTGAAGTTACCACAGCATTCATTGCTATTTGCACTGTTTTGCTGCCAAAATTTTTAACCATAGCCGAAGCTTGACTCTCGGAATCGAACGAAGGTCCAACTCGAAGTCTGCTTCGTCAGAAGGAAAGGCTTCGGGAGAAAATAGTATTCAATTTCCACAAACTCAGAATTAAATGGCCAGAGTGCGATCTACTGCCAGGGTTGAGCGTGAAGGAGACGAAGCTGAAGGTTCGGAGACTGTTCCCATCTCCGAAGCAATGCAATGATCCGGACTGGTAACTTCGGAGGAAATCCCCACTGTTGAAGCAGAACAAGCAACTGCCGAAGCAGAAGATGAGAACATTGAAGAAACTGATCCCGAAGATGATTATCGCATTGCCATGCCAAGTAAGCCCAGCCACTTGGACTTCGGAAAGTCGACCGTTTCGAAGGCTGATCTCTCCAAGATGGTAAAGTCAGGTTATTTCAGTGAAAGTCAGAAGAAGCTACTTCGCTTCGGGGGAGAAGAAACTACCCCGAAGCCAGAGAAGAATGAAATAGTCATTTTCAAGAGCTTTCTAAAAGCTGGGTTGAGATTCCCCCTTCATGGGATTATTGCAGATGTATTGAAGAAGTTTGGTATCTACTTTCATCAGTTGACTCCTAACGCTATTGTTAGGCTTAGTGTTTATATCTGGGCCCTCCGAAGCCAGGCGGTGGAGCCGTTTGCCGACAGCTTTTGTCGAGTTCATGAGCTGCATTACCAGACGAAGGCTAGAAAAGATGGATTACATGATAACTTTGGTTGCTACAATTTTGCCTATCGGAAAACCACAAAGTTTCCTGTTATTAGCTACCGAAGCAAATGGTCGGCAGGCTGGAAGTCAGAGTGGTTTTATGTGAAAGTTGACGAAGACAAAGAGAAGTTGGTACAAAGCCCACTTGAATTGATCTTCGGAGAAACAAGACCGCGATGCCACATGACATTAGAAGGTCCCACCTGGGCTGCACTGGGTGAGTTTAGAATTATTTCAGAGCATATCAGTACTAGGGACCTGGTTCAAGAGTTCTTGGCCTTCAGGGTTTTCCCTACTTTAAAAGAATGGAAAATGCCGAAGCTGGAAGGGGAGAAGAAAGAAGGGGAACTTGTCCGGCTTCCTTACCATTTCAAGTTCAAGAAATACTTTAAAAAACCTTGCCAAGAGTGGCTGGACACAGTTGAAGTAATGTGCAATGAAATACTTGGTAATTACTCCAAAAAAGAAGATCAGCTAATGACTGCGGCCTTCGGCATCCGTCCGAAGCGAAGACTAAACCGAGTGTTTGATGCCCTGGGTTTTGAGTACCCTGACTATGAACAGCTAAATAAGGGTGCTGAAGGCCAAAAAAGGAAAAGGGTGGCCAAAACTTTGAACAAAGATGAGGAAGAACCACCAAAAAAGAAGAATATTCCAAAGAAGAGAAGAATATCATCTCCGAAGCGAAAACTATCCGATGAAGAGAGGACTCCTGCATCGCCCTCTACCACCGACGTGGAGGAAATCTTAAAGGTAATGACTGAACCCCTGCCCGCGAAGCTAAGTCCATTAGGGCCTCAACTGACGAAGCTTTTTCGAAAGGTGGAGGAGCCCGAAAAAACGAAGAAGATAACCAAAACAAAGAGACAAAGAATTATTGCAGTGACCGAAGTCATTGACAAGACGCCACCGAGGGCTTCAACTCGGAAAGCGCCAGCGGTTGAGGGCACAACAAATGTCGAAGTTGCACCTTCGGAGGTCGCGGCTACCGAAGCCGCTTCGGCCGAAGATTTGAACTTGGAAACTACAATTGAAGACATCGACAAAATACTGCTAGACATGGCCGCAGAAGAAGCTACCACTGCTGCCGAAGAAACCATGGCCACAGTGCCTGGGAAGGGAAAGGAAATAGCCGAAGATACTTCGGAGGACGAAGCCTTCATATTTCAGAATTTAGTTGGGCAAGAACTGTCGAAGGCCGAAATAGAAGAGCTTAAAGAATATGCCAAATCTTGCGGATATAAGCCAGGAGCTCTTCTTTTCGGAGGTATTGACGATGAGAAATTGGACTGCATCCGGGATCAAACTGGAGCTAAGGTCATCGGTACTCTATCAAAGAGTATCGGTTTTCTGAAGCTAGAAGCGGATATCAGCCGCTACCGACGACAACATATCGTTGGTAGCTTATTTTATTCCAATTTCAAGGTAAACAACTTTTCTCTGACTTTTATTGTCTTTAATAATGAAAATGTTTCTAATCGAAGGTTGTTTATGTGCAGAGCATGCTACTGAGCAAAGCTTTGAAAATGCAGCAAGATTTAGAGGATAAGAAACACGAAGTTATAATTGAAAATTTAGAGAGCAAAATAAAAGAGCAATCAGCCAGTATTGAAAAGAAAGACTTCGAACTCCAAACAACTGAAGGCTTATTGGCAGAAACTGAAGCTAAAGTAGCAGAATTGAATACGAAGCTTCTCTGCCAATCAAAACAATTTGAACAAGAGAAGCAAGAGCTTAATTCAAAATTTGAGGCCGAAGTCCAAAAAAACTCAGATTTGAACAAATCATTGACAAGCCTTCAAGACAAATGTTTGGAATTTAGTAACAACTGTATTCAACAATTAAAAAAGATCTTTTATTCAGTTGGAGCCAGCAGTGGAAAGTTCACCCCTTCAGCTGAAAATTTGCCAAGAACCTTCGAACATATTGAAGCTGAAATTGATGAGCTTGACGAAGTTATAGCCGGGCACGGTGACTTCTGTGCCTGGGTAGCTTCTCGGGGCACTGCTGCAGCATTTCTGAAGGCTGGCTGTGATCATGGAAAAATCGTCAACAGGCCCAATTTCACACTATCTCCATCAATTCTAGACGATATTCCTGACCTCGCCCGAAGCATTTCAAACAGATTTATAAAAATGATATGGACAAAAGGCGGGCGAGAAAAGGCTGGAGATGAAGCTCGAAGTCATCTTGAACCAGTAAGAAATCATACCTTGTGCTTACCTTCTCCTTCAAACTTGATTTTTACTCACAATACCTTGATTCATGTAGGATGACGAAGCTGAAAGTGATGCTTAAAAAATATGCCGCCGAAGCTGAAGCCCGGTGAAGATCAGTAGGAGTACACTGTAGAAAAAACTCAAGAGGCTTTTGTAATAACTTTTGTAAATACAGCTAAACTGTTCTTAATGAACTTTGTTCATACCTTGTAATATATTCTTACCCTTCCATTGAGGCGCTTTGATGTGGACGAAATTAGTATTTTGAGCCAAAGGCGAAAAAACACCTTCCCTTCTTTTCGTACACAACGAAGCATAAAAGACCGCTTCTTCTTTTTGCCGAAACCTTTCTTTTTTACACGAAGAAGCTCTTCTCTTATGCCGAAACAACCACTTATGACATGATGATGATTATGCTATATATGCCTGAATGTTTATGAATGCAAATGCTATGATGTAATGTGATGTGCGAATGAATGTCCAAACACATATTCGAAGCCATACCCTTAGCCATTATTTCCTTAGAAACAATCACACATCAGCTCTGCATTCCCTTAGGAACGACTTTGGAGCTTCTTCGCCTTTTACTTTCGGCGGAATCAGCGTTGACTTTTCGCTGTAAGCTCTGCATTCCCTTAGGAACGACTTTGGAGCTTCTTCGCCTTTTACTTTCGGCGGAATCAGCGTTGACTTTTCGCTGTAAGCTCTGCATTCCCATAGGAACGACTTTGGAGCTTCTTCGCCTTTTCAGTTTTTGGCACTCGATGGTGCGTTCTCAGCTTTTACATTTACATTCCTTGGGGATTTTACTCTTATAGAACTAAAAAAGGAAATTACATATGATGGCCCCATTAAAAACCTTTCTCCCCCTTTAGAAAGGAAAAGGGTGCCATGAAAAAGAAAAGAAAAAACATAAAAAGTTACATCAAGTTATACATAATATCGCCGAAGCTCATCCGCGTTCCAAGATCTTGGAATGTCGTTGCCGTCCATGTCCTTCAATCTGTATGAACCAGGTCTTGACGAAGATGCTACTAAGAAAGGTCCCTCCCATTTCAACTGTAACTTGCCCACTGTGTCTGGGTTGGCCACTCTCCGAAGCACCAAGTGTCCCGGCTCAATATTCTTTAGCCGAACTTTTCTATCTCGCCATTTGACTGTTTCGGCCTGGTATTTATTGATATTCTCCACAGCTTGAAGCCTGATCCCTTCTAAAGCATCTTTTTCCACAAAACAAGCATCTTCAGGGCCTGATTCTGTCGAAGCTACTACTCTTATTGATCCAGTTTTAGCTTCTTCCGGAGTTATTGCTTCGTCACCGAATAATAACTTGAATGGAGTAAAGCCTGTAGACCTTGATGTTGTTGTATTGTGGCTCCACACCACTTTGGTTAACTGATCTGGCCACTTTCCCCTGGGTTGATTGAAGATTAACTTCATTATTCCTGTCATTATAATGCCGTTGGCTCTTTCAACGAGCCCATTTGACTCCGGATGCCTGACTGATGCAAAATGGATCTTCGTACCAATTTGATCACAAAAATTTCTAAAAGCTTCGGAGTCGAACTGTGTTCCATTATCTACAGTGATGGCCTTCGGTACCTCGAAACGACAAACAATATTCTGCCAGAAAAACTTTTGGACAGTGGCCGAAGTTATTGTGGCTAATGGCTTTGCCTCAATCCATTTAGAAAAATACTCCACAGCCACTATAACATATCTTAAATTCCCTTGAGCCGGTGGTAATGGACCTAACAAGTCAAGGCCCCACCTTTGCAATGGCCAGATGGGTTGTATGAGCTGTGTTAAAGACGAAGGTTGTTTTTGATCTCTTGCACATTTCTGACAACCTTCGCACTTTTGAACCAATTCCGCTGCATCCGAAGCTGCCTTCGGCCAATAAAACCCTTGACGGAAAACTTTTCCAAGTAACGGCCTAGATCCAATGTGAGATCCACACAGGCCTGCGTGTATTTCTTTCATCAACTCTATACCTTCGGTTCAAGATAAACACTTGAGCAGCAGAGCGCAAACTCCATGCTTGTACAACTCCCCTTCTATCATGACATATGGACGAGCTCTTGCCTCTATCCTGCTGTTATAAGCTTCGTCATCTGAAAGGAACTTACCCTGAAGGTAAGAGATGATCTCAGTTCTCCAATCTTCGCTATAAACAGGAGATATGTTGAGGACTGCTCTTTCAAGGAGCTCCACTGAAGGTGCCTTTATTGTTTCGAAGAACACATCCGAAGGTAACGGCAGCCCCTGTGCTGCTGACTTAGCTAGCAAATCAGCATGCTCATTTTGTCCTCGAGGGATATTTTTGACAGAAAATCCTTCGAAGGAAGCTTCGATTCTTCGGACCGTGTCTAGATATTTTTCAAGCTTCGGATCTTTAGCCTTGCAACTTTTGTCGATATGACCCGAAACAACCTGGGAGTCAGTTTTAAGAATCGCCCTTATGATTCCCATTGCCTTTAATTTCCGAAGGCCCAGGAGTAGGGCTTCGTACTCAGTAATATTGTTTGTACAGCTGAAATCAAGTCTTGCCGCATAACAAGTTTTAACCTTGGATGGTGAGACCAACACAGCGGCTGCTCCTGCTCCGAAGGTTCCCCAAGACCCATCGCAAAACACTGTCCACACTTCGGCATCTTTATTTGTTTCTTCATCCTGAGCCCCTAGCGTCCAATCGGCAATGAAATCTGCCAACGCTTGGGACTGGATCGAGGATCTATGCACATAATCAATGCAAAATTCATTGAGCTCTGCAGCCCATTTTCCAATCCGTCCAGTAGCTTCTCTATTTCTCATAATATCCTTCAACGGCTGCGAAGAAGGAACAACAATATTGTATGCTTGAAAATAATGCCGAAGCTTCCTGGATGCCATCAAAACGGCATATAATACCTTCTCCAGTTCTGTATAGTTTTTCTTTGATACACTAAGGACTTCAGATACAAAATACACTGGAACCTGCTTCTTGACTTGGCCATCAAGCTTCTCCTGGACAAGTGCTGCACTTACTGCTGAGTGCGAAGCTGCCACATATAACAACAAAGGAACCCCTGGCGTTGGTGGAGTTAATGTTGTTAAATCTATCAAATATTGCTTCAGCTCTTCAAAGGCTTTTTGTTGACTTGGTCCCCATTGGAAGACTTCAGCTGACTTCAGCACTTCGAAGAATGGTAAATTTCTTTCTGCTGATCTGGATATGAATCTATTGAGAGATGCCAACCTCCCTGTCAATCGTTGGGCCCCCTTTCTTGTAGTTGGTGGCTCCATTCGAAGTATAGCTTCAATTTTACTTGGATTAGCTTCAATTCCCTTTGTTGAAACCAAGCATCCAAGAAATTTCCCCTTCTTTACTCCGAAGACACATTTTTCTGGATTCAGCTTTAAGCCAGCTTGTCTGAAACTGGCGAAGGTCTCCTGCAAATCAGCAATATGATTATCCTGTTTTGTGCTTTTTACAATGATGTCATCAACATAAGTTAGCACATTTCTGCCTATCTGAGACTGGAGGACCGTCGCAGTCATTCTGCTGAAACTTCCTCCAGCGTTTTTGAGCCCCTCAGGCATCCGAAGATAGCAATATGTGCCACTTGGGGTTATGAAGCTAGTCTTCGGCTCATCTTCCTTCTTCATCCAGATTTGGTGATAGCCTGAGTAACAATCTAGCAGACTCATGAGCTCTGAAGAAGCTGCTGCATCAACTAAAGAGTCTATCCTTGGCAATGGGAATTCGTCCTTCGGACAAGCCTTGTTGAGATCTGTGAAATCGATACACATTCTCCACTTGCCATTGGCCTTCTTTACCATAACAGTGTTAGCTAGCCATTCTGGATACTTTACTTCTCTGATAACTCCTACACTGAGGAGTCTTTTTACTTCATTGCGAGCACCTTCGGCCTTATCATCAGACATTTTCCGAAGCCTCTGCTTTCGGGGTCTGAAGGATGGGTCAACATTGAGCGAGTGTTCAATAACATCCCGATTTACTCCGCAGAGGTCATTAGCTGACCATGCAAAAACATCTTTGTTGTTGAACAAAAACCTTATCAAGGTTTTCTCCTGCTCTTCGGATAACTGAGAGCCCAACAGCACCTTCTGCTCTGCTATGTCCTCACATAAGAGCATAGGCTTCGGCTGATCTGCTGAAGCTGCTTTCTCCCTTCTGAATTTGTACTGTTCACAAGCTTCAGCTCCATCTATGTTATGGATTGCTTTGGAGTCAGTCCAGCTTCCTTCGGCCCTTCTAGCAGCTTCCTGACTTCCATGAATAGCAATAGGCCCTTGGTCCGAAGGTATCTTCATGCAGAGGTAAGCTGGGTGGAGAATTGCTTCGAAGGCATTGAGAGTACCGCGACCAATGATAGCATTGTAAGGATACTCCATGTCAACAATATCAAACACAATTTGCTCAGTCCTTGTGTTGTTAACAAATCCGAAGGTTACTGGCATGGTAATCTTCCCAAGTGCTACAATCTGCCGTCCTCCGAAGCCACAAAGAGGGTGCGTAGCATCATGGATCTTGTCTTCGGGCTCTTGCATTTGTCTGAAGGCCTTAGCAAATAAGATATCAGCTGCACTGCCTGTATCAACTAAGACATTGTGGACCAGAAATCCTTTGATCACACAAGAGATAACCATAGCATCGTTGTGTGGATAATCCTTGAGTTGAAGGTCCTCTTGGGAGAAGGTAATAGGAATGTGAGACCTTCTCGACTTGATGAAGGGCCCTTGCACCCCAACATGCTGTACCCTTCTCTGCGCTTCCTTCTTCTGCTTCTTGTTAGCTGGCTCTGAACATGAACCGCCTATTATCGGGAACAGCAGCTTCGGAGCCGAAGCAGCTCCAACTTGATCGTTGAACGAAGCCATCAGCTCAAAAAAGTGGAAGTGAGTTCACCGGAGGTGGGCGCCAATGTTGGGGACTTGTTCTCAAATGCTATGAATTAAGAACAAGGCAACACAGAAAAGTTAATGGTTAATGTCCTTCGTCCTTCGAAGCGTTATTTCCCTTAGGATATAACGATTTCGGACGAAGGTTATGAAGGACATACCTTCATCATCATAATTTATATTGATAAAAGAAAAAGCACATGAAACATGAAAGAATACATGAATAATCATATAGCATTATTAAGTGTCATCATTATATGATTATGGAAGAATAAGAACAATATTGAATTACATTTGTACCTTCGATTTGACGGAAGGCAAAAATACAAGCGTGACGCACGAGCAAATACAAATCAGCGTGAACAGTACGGGGGTACTGTTCATCTATTTATAGACACAGGACACAGCCTGTGAAGAATTACAATTATGCCCCTCATAAAAGTTTACAACATTGACTCAGACCTTTATGGATTAAAAGGTCATTCTATCTCTAAGTCGGTTTGTAATACCGAAGCTTCATGAAGAGGAACCTTCGGTCATCTCCTGGGGACAGCTTCAGCCGAAGCTGCTTCTTCCTTCAAGACCTTCGGCGCAACGAAGCATGGCCCCAACAACATTTGCTACCAAAGACTCTAAAATATGAAACATTGGGCTTTTTACCGGTTAGGAGTTCATATGATGTCTTCTTAAGGATTCGGTGAAGGTAGAGCCGGTTGATGGAGTAGCAGACAACATTAATCGCCTCGGCCCAAAACCGGTCCGGAGTCTTGTACTCATCAAGCATGGTCCTTGCCATGTCCAATAGAGTTCTATTCTTCCTCTCCACTACACCATTTTGTTGAGGTGTGTAGGGAGAAGAGAACTCATGCTTGATGCCCTCCTCCTCAAGGAAGCCTTCAATTTGAGAGTTCTTGAACTCCGTCCCGTTGTCGCTTCTTATTTTCTTGGTCCTTAATCCGAACTCATTTTGAGCCCGTCTCAAGAATCCCTTTAAGGTCTCTTGGGTTTGTGATTTTTCTTGCAAAAAGAACACCCAAGTGAAGCGAGAATAATCATCCACAATTACTAGACAGTACTTACTCCCGCCGATGCTTATGTAAGCTATCGGGCCAAATAGATCCATCTGGAGTAGCTTCAGTGGCCTGTCCGTTGTCATGATGTTCTTGTGTGGATGGTGGGCACCAACTTGCTTCCCTGCTTGACATGCGCTACAAATCCTGTCTTTCTCAAAATGAACATTTGTTAGTCCCAAAATGTGTTCTCCCTTTAGAAGCTTGTGAAGATTCTTCATCCCAACATGGGCTAGTCGGCGATGCAGAGCCAACCCATATTAGTCTTAGCAATCAAGCAAGTGTCGAGTTCAGCTCTTTTGAAATCAACTAAGTATAGCTGACCCTCTAACACCCCTTTAAATGCTACTGAATTGTCACTTCTTCTAAAGACAGTAACACTTGTATCCGTAAAAAGATAGTTGTAGCCCATATTGCATAATTGAGAAAAAGAAAGCAAATTGTAATCTAAAGAATCTACAAGAAAAACATTGGAAATGGAATGGTCAGGTGATATAGCAATTTACCAAGTACTTTGACCAAACCTTGATTTCCATCCCCGAATGTGATAGCTCTTTGGGGATCTTGGTTTTTCTCATAGGAGGAGAACATCCTTTTCTCCCTTGTCATGTGGTTTGTGCATCCATTATTAATGATCCAACTTGAGCCCCCAGATGAATAAACCTGCAAAACAATTTAGTCCTTATTCTTAGGTACCCAAACGGTCTTGGGTCCTTTCACATTAGAAACAAGTACCTTGGATACCCAAACACAAGTCTTGGAGCCCTTGTGTTTGCCCCCAACATATTTGGCAACTATTTTGCCTGATTTGTTAGTCAGCACATAAGATGCATCAAAGGTCTTAAATGAAATGCTAGGTGTATTTGATGCAATAGGAGATTTCTTTTTAGGCAATTTAGCATGAGTGAATTGCCTAGAACTAGATGCCTTATTCTTATACATAAAAGCATGATTAGAGCCAGAATGAGACTTCCTAGAATGAATTCTCCTAATCTTGTGTTCGGGATAACCAGCAGGATATAAAATATAGCCCTCGTTATCCTGAACCATGGGAGCCTTGCCCTTAACAAAGTTAGACAATTTTTAGGGGCATTAAGTTTGACATTGCCTCCCTGTTGAAAGCCAATGCCATCCTTAATGCCAGGGTGTCTCCCATTATAGAGCATGCTTCTAGCAAATTTAAAATTTTCATTTTCTATCTCATGCTCATTAATTTTAGCACTAAGTTGAGCTGTGTGATCATTTTGTTGTTTAATTAAAGCATGGTAATCATGAATAGCATCAACATTAATATCTCTACATCTAGTACACATAGAAACATGATCGAAAGTAGATGTAGAGGGTTTGCAAGCATTTAATTCATCAATCTTAGCATGTAAAATAGCATTATCATCTCTGAGATTGGAAATAGAAGCATTGCAAACATTTATATCTTTAGCCTTTGAAATTAAACTAGCATTTTCAATTTTAAGGCTAGAAATTGATTCATTCAATTTATCAATCTTAGCAATCAAACTAGCATTGTCATTTTTAAGATTGACAAAAGAATCATTACAACCATTTAACTCCTCAACCTTAGCAAGTAATTTACCATTCTCAGTTCTAAGGTTGGAGATAGTGTCATGGCAAATGCTAAGCTCACTAGTTAATTTTTCACATTTCTCTATTTCCTAAGCATAAGCATTTTTCACTTTAACATGCTTCTTGTTTTCCTTAATAAGGAATTCCTCTTGGCTATCCAAGAGTTCATCCTTCTCATGAATGACATCTATCAATTCATTCAATTTTTCTTTTTGTTGCATGTTTAAGTTGGCAAAAAGAGTAAGTAAATCATCTTCATCATCACTAGAGCTACCCTCATCACTAGATGTTGTATATTTAGTGGAGGCTCTAGATTTTACCTTCTTCTTTTGCCGTCCTTTGCCATGAGGCACTTGTGGCCGATGTTGGGGAAGAGGAGGCCCTTGTTGACGGCGATGTCAGCGGCATCCTCGTCCGAGGAGGAGTCGATGGAGCTCTCGTCAGAGTCCCATTCCCGACACACATGGGCATCGCCGCCCTTCTTCTTGTAGTACCTCTTCTTCTCCTTCTTCTTCCCCCTCTTGTCGTCGCCCCTGTCACTATCACTAGATAATGGACATTTAGCAATGAAATGACCGGGCTTACCACATTTGTAGCACACCCTTTTGGAACAGGGCTTGTAATCCTTCTCCTTCCTTTGTTTGAGGATTTGACGGAAGCTCTTGATGATGAGCGTCATCTCCTCGTTGTCAAGCTTGGAGGGGTCGATGGGAATTCTACTTGGTGTAGAATCCTTCTTTTCTTCTTCTGTCGCCTTGAATGCGACGGGTTGCACCTCGGGTGTGGAGGTGCCGCCTTGCTCCAAGTTGATGATTTGTTTGGAGCCTTTGATCATCAATTCAAAGCTCACAAACTTTCCTATAACTTCCTCGGGAGACATTAACTTATATTGAGGATCACCACGAATTAATTGAACTTGAGTGGGATTACGAAAAACAAGTGATCTAAGAATAACCTTGACCATTTCATGGTCATCCCACTTGGTGCTCCCGAGGTTGCGCACTTGGTTGACCAAGGTCTTGAGCCGGTTGTACATTGCTTGTGGCTCCTCTCCTTGGTTGAGGACGACCCAACCGAGCTCCCCCTCGATCGTCTCCCGCTTGGTGATCTTTTTCACCTCATCTCCTTCGTGCGAGGTCTTTAGCATGTCCCAAATCTCCTTGGCACTTTTCAACCCCTGCACCTTATTATACTCCTCTTGACATAGAGAGGCGAGGAGTATAATAGTTGCTTGGGAATCAAAGTGCTTGATTTGGGCGACCTCGTCCGAATCATAGCCTTCATCCCCCACGGATGGTACTTGTGCTCCAAAATCAACAATGTCCCATATGCTAGCGTGGAGTGAGGTTAGATGATGCCTCATTTTATCACTCCACATACAATAATCTTCACCATAAAAATGGGTGGTTTGCCTAATGGGACGGAAAGTAAAGGAGTGCTTTTGGAAATACGAGGGCAGCGTAGGGGAATATTACTAAACTTCTTGCGCTCATGGTGCTTAGAAATGACGGACAACGCGTCGGAGTCGGATGTAGAAGGCGATGAAGAATCGGTCTCGTAGTAGACCACCTTCTTCATTTTCATTTTCTTTTCACCGCTCTGATGCGACTTGACGTGTGAAGGGGATCCCTTCTTCATCTTGTTGCCGGACTCCCCCGATGGAGCCTTCCCATGGCTTGTAGACTTGTCACCGCCGGTCACGATCTCCTTCTTGGTGTGATCCCCCGACATCACTTTAAGTGGTTAAACTCTAATGAAGTACCGAGCTCTAATACCAATTGAAAGTCGCCTAGAGGGGGTGAATAGGCGAAAACTGAAATTTGCAAACTTAAAGCACAGCTACAAGCCGGGGCTAGCGTTAGAATAAAATCCAAGTCCGAGAGAGAGGGTGAAAAACAAATCAAAGGCAAATGAAGCGGATGACACTGTGATTTGTTTTACCGAGGTTCGGTTCTTGCAAACCTACTCCCCGTTGAGGTGGTCACAAAGACTGGGTCTCTTTCAACCCTTTCCCTCTCTCAAACGGTCACCTAGACCGAGTGAGCATTTCTCCTTAATCAAACCGGGTCACTTAGACCCCTACAAGGACCACCACAACTTAGTGTCTCTTGCTTTGATTACAAGTGTCTTGAGAACAAGAAAGAGGAGGAAGAAAAGCGATCCAAGCGACAAGAGCTCAAATGAACACGAAAATCTCTCTCACAAGTCATTAAATGTTTGGAGTGGTTTTGGACTTTGGAGAGGATTTGATCTCTTGTTTGTGTCTTGGAGTGAAGTCTAGAGCTCTTGTATTGAATGCAATATGCTGGAAACTTGGATACCTTGAATAGTTGTGGTTGGGGGTATTTATAGCCCCAACCACCAAAACAGCCGTTGGGGAGGGCTGCTGTCGATGGACGCACCGGACAGTCCGGTGTGCCACCGGACACTGTCCGGTGAGCCAACCACGTCACCCAACTGTTAGGGTTATGACGGTTTCGACCGTTGGAGCTCTGAATCTTGGTGCACCAAACAGTCCGGTGCCGCACTAGACAGGCACAGTTCACTGTCTGGTGCGCCTTCTGGCGCTGCTCTGACTCTGCGCGAACTGTCCGCACACTATTCATGCTCACTGTTCACTTTTGCCGACGACCGTTGGCGCAGTAGCCGTTGCTCCGCTTGGTGCACCGGACAGTCCGGTGAATTTTAGCGGAGTGACTCTCCAGAAACCCGAAGGTGAAGAGTTTGAAGTCGATCTCCCTGGTGCACCGGACACAGTCCGGTGCGCCCGACCAGGGTTCTTTTCGTTTTCTTTTGCTCCTTTCTTTTGAACCCTAACTTGTTCTTTTTATTGGTTTGTGTTGAACCTTTGGCACCTGTAGAATATATAATTTAGAGCAAACTAGTTAGTCTAATTGTTTGTGTTGGGCAATTCAACCACCAAAATTATTTAGGAAAATGTTTGACCCTATTTCCCTTTCAGGCGTCTAGTACCATCGCTGTCCCGTGTCATCCACTATGACAAATACGCGATAACCAGACAGCCCTGGGCCCTACGGGTACGCGTGGACTCACCTGAGGTAAAATACTGGTTTTACTCCTGCCTTACGGCTCCTTCGTAGAGAAGCCACCACTAGACAATCCCTCTCTCGACCTATAAAAGGGAGAGGATCGCCTCAGGCAGGGGGTCGAGGAACAAAAGGACAGACTGAGGGACAACTGGACGCCTTCAGACGAAGACGAGCCCACAAGGATGAACAGGAGGAGGAGCGCCGATGAGGACCAAGAGGCCGGAGCCCTGTCAATCCAAGACTTAGCTAGGACTCCACCTCTCAGCTTCTAAGCTCCACTTCCACCCCGATAAGAGATCTGAGCCTCTCTTCTCTCTTTTGACTGCTTGTAACTCTTACTACGAGTTTGATCATCAATGATGTCGATAGTGCAAGCCACTGATGACTGGATGTAGGGACGTTCTGTCCGAACCAGCATAAATCTTGTGCCCTCCGGAGCCCGGAACGCGCTCAATAAATGTACTTGTCAGAGCGAGATACGAAACACCGACAACTGGCTTTAGAATCTAGAAAGTGACAAATTCCTACTTCACGACGACTTGGTCGATTCTATATTCACGTTGATTTTTTATGGTTTTCACCAAAATGATTCTTATAAAAGTGGACTGAAAAGTTAGATGTTTAGTGGTTCGCAGAAAAAAGATGAAACAAACACCATCCATGTCGCGCGCATGAAAATGGACTATGGCAAATCTTTGCTGTCTATTAGAAATACTTGATACATATTGTTTATTATGGGAATTTGATACATATTATTTCAATAGATTTTATTTTTTTCTAGAAAATCTTGTAGGAACCTTATTTGGTATATTTCTTGCAAATGATGCTCAGATTGTTTTTGAAGCCATTCGCTGCAGCTGCTGCAGCAGCTACGGCTGCTGTTTCTACGGTAACCATGTGAAGATAGATTTGCAGCCACTGCTGTAGCCGCTGCAAAAAAAAAAAAAAGCATCCTAACAGCTTAATCTTACTTAGGGTCCGTTCGGCAAACCTACATCAAAGACAGGACAGGAAGCCAGCCAGCCTAGGATCGAGTGGAACACTCATTCTTGGCCAGGAATTGATCCACGTGACAGGACAGATTTATTCTAGGTGGAGAAGTGAGAATGGGGAGTCAAAATCAGATGGATTTGTTCTCGATCCGGGTCAAAACGAACAATTAGGTCGGATTTTAATCCAGATCAATTTGTTCAACCTGAAAGGAGGCTGGAAACATGCCAATCCGGTCGATACGAACGCGCCCTTATTGTCTCCCCATTGGCAGCTTTCTTTGGGTGCTTGCATTAGCAACCGAACCACCACAGACAACCTAGTGAAGAGGCATCCCGTCGGTCGAAGGCATGGCATAATGGCATAACTGATAACATCCTTGATAGTGCGGAGTTGTGCAAAAGCAGCATGATAGTATACTTTCTTCCGGAGCGAAACAAAAAGGCCTCCAGCTAAGTTGATTAGATGATCTAAACAACACTCCTTAGGTTCTGAATTTGACTCTCCGTGAGGACTTCTTTAGATGAGAAAGATTTAGTTATGTGGTCTAAATAGCAATTCTCAGATTCTAGGTTCGACTAACATGTCTAAATAGCACTCCTTAGGTTCTAGTTCCCGTGATGACTTCTTTAAATGAGTTAGTTAGGTCTAAATAGCAATAGGTTCTGAATTTGACTCTCCGTGAGGACTTCTTTAGATGAGAAAGATTTAGTTATGTGGTCTAAATAGCAATTCTCAGATTCTAGGTTCGACTAACATGTCTAAATAGCACTCCTTAGGTTCTAGTTCCCGTGATGACTTCTTTAAATGAGTTAGTTAGGTCTAAATAGCAATTCTTAGATTCTATGTTCGACTAACATTACGTGGAGAAACCTTTTTATCCAGGTCTCTAGTCCCTACATATATGTGTAGACGCATCTAAAGAGAGAAATAAGAGAGACCCAGCTGATGGTGCGCGCCAACATGAACGTGCAGTATATGCTCCTTGCTGCTGTTCCAGAGTTTAATATCCAAACAAGTAACCAACACACAGTCGTATGCTTAATATTCCTCATAACAAAACATTAGCTAGTGTACAACATCATTCATGTCCACGAGAGGTACTTGTATATGCACCCGCGGCTCACTTCAGCTGATCTTATTAACGGCCGTACAAAAGGATGCTTAGCAGTAGCACGCGTAGGCAAGGTGGTTCTTGTTGGAGATGTAGGTGGAGATGAAGTCTGAAGCGTGTGTCGAGGTGCTGGACTGGGAAGGCACAACGATCTGGGTGCGTCCGGACGCGATCCTCTTACCCGTGACATGCCCGTAGAACAGGCCAGCGACGGCAGGGACGAACACGTCGCTCTGCGAACAGATCTCAAGGTCCAGAGCCCTTGCTAGGTCTGCATTGCTGGATTTCAGGAATTCAGCTTTGTTCTCGGCTGGCATAATGTCACCCTGCAGAAACACAAAGGCATACTACTTATTTTACCTAAAAAGCATGATTGCGTACATGAAGTCCGAAAAAAGGCAATGCACAAACGGGGTGTATGTATCCCGTGAGCAAGCTCTATGCTTGTTTTCCTATGCAATAGTATTGACAGCCTTTTTTTTATAAAAGACTACCTTATATGTCAGTAAGTTAGCATGTAAGACAGAATAGTATGGCAGCTTTTATACCATGGCAAGGCAACTAGGGATCATCTTTCAATTTTTACCATTTAGGAATAAAACTTTGGACAAAACAGAATATAATTGACACTCATTGGACGCGGGTAGTAACTTCCTTACCTTATACCAAGTGTTTGGGAATTCTTCCTTCAGAACATCCAGGCCTTTGTGCCACGACGTCTCCGTCAAGTAGATGGTTGTGTTAGCAGAGAAGCCAACACTCCTCAGGAAAGCCAGGACCTCATCAGGGCTATAGCAGCCTTTTCTTCGAGCGCCGCGGGTTGTCTTGCAACTCTTCTTCTCCAGCAAGTCGGTCCGCAAATCGATCGCCAAGACCTTCCCATCTGACTTCTTGCTTAATTCTTGAAGCCTATCCAGCATTTTTCTGGCCACCTCAGAATATTCGTGCTTCAGCTCGAGGCCACCGAACATCGCAAGGCAAGCAGTTGCGTCCATGTCCTTGTTGTTCGTCTCCTTTGGCCTTAAACTTACGGAAGAGAAAATGACCGCTAGTCTTAAGTACTTGCTTTTTTGGAAGATGGGCTGGATGGTGCCTGTGATGAAGCTTTCAGTCACACGGTTCGGTACTCTGATGACTGCTGGCTTCTTAGCACTCACTTCATCAGGTATATCCTCTATTACTTCGACAACACCATCCAGGCTCCTCACGAACTTATCCACATTGTACATGTCTTGGAATTTTCTGTGAACAAAACTTGTGTCATTACTGAGATGGACAAGAACTGCGACATTTATGAAAACGATTTTGAATTCCAAGAAGTTAAAGGCTGATACTGTATGGACAAGGATTTGCATCATTTATGTATCTGCAACAGGGTTCAGCTTAAGGGTACTGAAAATTGTCTTCTTGTCAAAGAAGCATACCGCTTATTTCCTAATTCATTTCCTCTGATGTCTGGGAGTACAAGTGTTGCACCTAGATACCTTGCAATAACCACAGCATCTGTGATCTGCAGAAAAAAAAGGGAAATGGTGTTCCCAGTATTCAGTGAAATAGAACATGCAGATGTGTACTAGCTTGCTTTTTTGCTTACACAATCAATTATGCCAAAAAGTTCAGAGTTAGAGGCTCACCTGAGAGATGTGATACTCAGGGCCCATAGTCAAGGAGAATGTAACAAAACCATTAGACGGCTGATTTTCTGCAGTAATCAGCAGTACATTGTTCAGGTAAAGGTTCAGATCTGAAGAATTCGTAAAGTTTAAAAAAGTGGAGTTACATACTTGGACTTGGTTTGGTCCAGCAAGGTTTAACTTCCTCGATAGCATCCATCAGGTCCTCCACTCCAGCCGCATCGACGATGTTCATCTCAGCATTGTTGTCAAGCTTCATCGTGTTCGACACCGCACCTGTTGCCTCCAAGCCCAGCTCCTGCAAACATGGATTTTGGTTATGGCATGGCTGAATCGGTTGAAAAAATAATACTTTGGAGCAATCCGGATCCTTCCCAAGACTGCTTAATGATTCAGTGGTTTAACATATAGGATGCAGCCGGTTAGTTCATGATATTAGTTTGTTCTTCTGATGGAGACCGAGGAAGCTACCGCAAATTTTAAGACGTACTTGATGATAGTGACTGTTTGTAATAAAGAAATTTAAGAGCAGTGAGCCAGTGACTGGCCGACTGCCCCTTTGCTTTATGATATCCTCCAGTTGGTGTTTTGTTCTCAAGGATGGGGCCCACCACCAGGCCTTTTTTACTGTGGATGCTCATAAAAGTGTATAGTTTACAGATTCCGAACTTCTGATTCCTTTGACCATTTACCAAATATATAACGTTGGGGCAACGTGCTTATGGACTGGAATCGAATAATGCAAACCCTAGCTAAGCCCCAAAAATCACGGCCACACAACAGTGCCAGATCCGCCTCCAGCATTGGTTCCCCCAAACCGCTTGAGATTTGGCGACAGCTGAACTGAAATGGAAACGCTAATCTCATACTACACTCTGCGCAGACCAGGCAGGATGAAAACACAGATCAACAACGGAATCAATCGCCCCATCTGTGTGAGTGTGACTGTCCCCTCGCCCAAACAACACGGATGTCTCTCGAAACGAACGACTGATCCTCGGAGCACACAGATTTGCTACACGCCACCAAATCAAGAACCAACAGGCGGCCACCAGACCCAGGAAAGGAAAGCGGGAGCGGGGAAAGGGAAGGGGCGCAAATAAACCTCGGTGACGGGAGAGAAGTGGTCGTGCTTGATCATGTTGCCGAGCATGACGAACATGGAGAGGGTGAGGAAGCCCGCCACCACCTGCCGCGGGTCGACCGCCATTGGTTCGGCCCTGCCAAGCTGACTGCCGACGCGAGAAAGAAGACTGCAGACGCAGAGTGTGGGGGGCGGATACAGGCTAAGGGGGGAGGGGCTGCGCTGGGGAAGATGAGACAGACGAAGCGGGGCGACCACCGACAGGAACTCTCCACAGTCCACGGGGACAGGGAGTGCACGACTGTGACAGTGCGAGGCAAGCACGCTCCGCACGCGGGGGCGCCGGTTCGGCGCTACTTTGGGGATCTTGTACCCGCGGCCGCCCGCTGGCTACCGTCCCTGTTTATTTCAATTTGTTTTTAAATCTGGTCGTGGTTACGTGGGCGTGTTTGGTAGAGCTTCGGTCAACTTTGAGAGCTAATTCGATAGTTGAGTGATTTTGAGTGATTATCTACCGAAAATGAATCTATTTGATGAAAACTGTTTGATAAATAGGCTCTAAAATAGGCTTTAAAGTGATTCCTAGGGTGTTAAAAAGGAGGGGCAGGTTGTGAGCGGTGGGAAACAGGTTATTTTAGCTCTTATTTTCTAGTACAAAATAGAGAATAGATTCAATCCACTCACACTATGGAGCAGTTTAGATTTTTACAGTTTAGCTTGGCAGGAGTGATTCTCGCAGGCAATAGAGCACTCTCCCAAACACACCCTAAGTATTATATTAATTACGTACGAAGGTAGATGAAACCATCTATAGGGTTTAAGATTTAGAAAGTGATAGATTTTTATTATCACACATGACTCGATCGATTATGTGTTCTTATTAATTTTAGAACGTTTTCACGTAAACGAGATTTATAGAAGCTCACTGCAAAGTTAAACATTTAACGGTCTACAACACCTTATATTAGCTAAAATTAGCAAAAAAAAAAAAGAAACTGAAACAAAAGGGCATTTGTGTGGCGGACTGGCGCCGGGTATCCCGGCGTCCGGATCGGCGTCACGACGTGAGAACGGCGGGGGTGGCCGACTGGCCGGGCCCGGGTTGGGTTAAGAGGATTTTGTTATTCTGAAATCGGCGGCAGTCATCCAGACACGTCACATGGCTGTGGCATCCATATACGAAAATATCTAATTATGATATTCGTATAAGTTAAAGTAGTTTAGATTTAGTTAAATTTATAGTGAATAGGTTAACATTTGGATTTCCGACTAGATTTATGGTGAAAAAAATATTTTTTTTATGGAGGCTCAAGTGCCCCAAATAAAATGACGCATTTCCTGCGGAGGTTTGTTTTCACAGAATTTGAGCTCCGTCCTAAATACAGAGGAGGAGGAAATGATCTTGAGCTATCTGGATTTGGTGGGCAGAAAGGAATAGCACAAGGCCAGCAGGTTACTGAATCTGCAGCTCAGGGGTATGTGATCAGGGATGGTGATGGCGTGCTCTATGTCATCTTGTGCATCCATCCAATTTGAAGCTTCATCCTAGAAACGGACGCTCTCTTGATGAAACGAGCGCACTCCTCACAAGGCTTAGCGTACGTATGGCAATTGTTTTGGTTTTTTTTTCTTTTTTACTCGTACAAAATGTATACAGAGTTGTTCATGATGGGTTGCCAACTCATCTTGGATACGAGTGTGTAAAAGGATCTGAGTTCTCGTTGATCTCACTTGCGGAATACATTAGTGTAACTGTTCCTGATGATCTATCAGCACATACACAGACACAGTGGAGTAGTTCTGAGTCGTGAGCGGTCACAGCCCTGACGATAGGCCGGTTTAGCTTTTTTCTGACCAGCTTTTCTGAAAATCTGGCTGTGAGGAGAATCTGGCTGTGAGGAGAATCTGGCTGTAGGGAGAATCTGGGTATTATTACGATTACGTGTGGAGTAAGATAAAGTTGTTAATAGGGTTCAGGATCTAGAAAGTGACGGATTCATACTATTACAACGACTCAACCGATTATGTGTTTATGTTGATTTTGTATGGTTTTTGCCTCAACGAATTTTATAGAAGCTGGCTATAAAGCTGAGCGTTTGGCAGTCCGCAGCAGCTTTTGGTGACCAGAAGCTGCCAGAAACCGAGACAAACAGGCCCGATGACTACTTCCGCAAGCAGGTCCCCAATAGATTTTTTTTCTTTTAGGCGACAAGCAAGAGGACAAGAAGAATTGCGAAGGTGGCAAGCTCAGCTCTGTTTACTTGTCGCTACATTTCGACAATAGTGTTCCGAAGTCGTACCTTATGACGTTTTGTTTGTCTTTTAGGGCAATGCCATCTATCTTTCTTAAATCATGGTTAGAAACATATAATTTCTATATACAAATATTATCTGCCTACCACATCTCTTCATTTTTTTATGTAGACATGGTTTTCTACCAAGAAACTATTCTCGTCCTTATTTATACACTAGTTTGGGCTCTATCATTTCAAATAGCCATGTTAATCTTGCCCTGAACCATTATTTAACCTTGATGAAGTTTTATAAAAAATGTATATTAGCATCTACAAGTCTAAATAAATATAGTGTTGGGGGCCTTCGTCTTACGAAGGTCCTCAAAAACATGATTTAACAATGTTTCTGGAGTTGAAATACATGAACAGGTACATTCGGATTCGAAATAGAACCACAACGAGAGAAGCATGGACAATACGAAGAATGATGCAGCGCCGAAGCTACGCGCAAGAGAGCTTCGGTATGACAGCAGGAAAGGCTGTTAGGGGTATGCTTCGTCGCCGAAGATCCTGTAAGAAGGAAACACATTCGGTAGATCCTTTTAAAAAGCAGTGCCGAAGCTACCATTTATAAAGCTTCGGCATAGTCACATGTCCCAAGACGAAGGAGTGAACTGACTTAAAGATGAAATAACCAATCGACCCGTGTTAGCTTGTATTATGATTGTAAGCATTTGTAAAGGGCATGAATGTAATTTCTCACAGGCTGTGCCCTGTGCCTATAAATAGATGAACAGTACCCCTGTACTGTTCATGCTGACTTGGCATTTGCTTTTTGCATCACACTTGTACCTTTACTGTCTGTCAAGTCAAAGGTATCAAATGTAATTCAATATTGTTTTTATTTTCTCATGATAACATAATGGAGATGAATTTACAATGCTATATAATTGTTCATTTTATCTTTTGTATCTTACACGCTTCTTCTATTTATTATCCTACCTTCGATATTCGAGGGTATATTCTTCATGGCCTTCGTCTGAAGATCATTATATCCTAAGGGAAATAATGTTTCGAAGGGCGAGGGGTATTAATATTTAACATTTTATGTTGTCTTGTTCTTGATTCATAGCATTTGAAAACAAGTAACCAACATTGGCGCCCACCTCCGGTGAACCCTTTTTCGACCACCTTCAGCAAGCACTGACCCTCGTCATGCCACCGAAGAAAGCTCCAGCGATAGGGGCTGCTGCGTTACAGCTACTAGACCCAAATCAGGAGAACCTTTCTCTCCGAGAGGCCCGAAGCCAGAAGAGGAAGGCCACCAGCCCAACACTTCAGGAGGAAGAGTTGGACCAAGAAATCAGAAATATGGAGATACTTCATCAGCAAGTACAAAGGAAGAAGCAGAAGATGGCCCGACTAGTTGATCTTCAAAGGCAAATTAACGAAGCCACTGAAGAAGTACGCCATCTTGCTCAGGACGAACAAGAACGAAGGCCCCAACATAGGGAGCTTCATCAAGAAGGCTTCTTCAACGAGGATGGATGGCATGATGATTTCCATCATGGAAGTTTTGCTTTTGATAATGCTTCTCCTCTGTCAGTAGAACTGCAGGCTACCCCATAGCCTCCATCATACAAACCACCCCAGCTCTCCATGTATGATGGGCACTCAGATCCGAAGCAGTTTATGATGAGCTACGAAGCAACCATATCTTCATATGGGGCCAATACCGCAGTCATGGCGAAATCTTTCGTCATGGCAGTCAAGAATGTTGCGCAAACCTGGTACTCCTCTCTTCGGCCAGGAACAATCACATAATGGCAGAAGCTGAAGGACATGCTGATCATCAGTTTCCAAGGGTTTCAGACGAAGCCGGTTACTGCTCAAGCTTTGTTCCAGTGCACACAAGATCACGAAGAATACCTCTAGGCGTATGTCCGAAGGTTCTTGCGCTTAAGGGCACAACCGCCAACTGTGCCCAATGAAATCGTCATTGAGGCCATGATCAAGGGGCTTCATCCAGGACCTGCTGCTCAGTATTTTGCTAGAAAGCCTCCATAGGCTCTGGAGAAACTGCTTCAAAAGATGGATGAATACATTCGGGCTGACAATGACTTTCGCCAAAGAAGAGAGGAAGCCTACAGATTCTCTGAGATGACTAGGGGCTTCAGAGGAAGAATCCACCCAAGACATGTCAGGTCAATTCACTCCACCCAGAGTGACGACAGAGGAAGTCAACAACAAAGACCACAGTATTCCTCGCACGCTTCAGGTCAGCAACAAAGCTCCTTCCGACCGCCAGCTCCAAGAGGCCGAGGCGCCAGGGGCTTCGGAGGAAGGTTTGGGGACTAGCCTAGAAAGATTTATTGCTTATTCTGCGGTGATGACAAGGGCCATACTACAAGGATGTGTCATGTCACCATTTAGAAACAAAAGGAAATAGCAGAAGCTGCACCTCAGCAGAACCAGCCAAAGCAAGTCATGCATACTGCTTCGTATCACTCACCCTACATACCAGAATATGTGGGTAACCATCCTGCAGCATCTGTCGCTTCGGCTAGTCAGCCACAGGCATCTTGGCCACATCTTCCACCTCCGCCACCACTACAGCCTGTGCATTCACGAGGCCAGCAGCCAGAAGGTAGCCAACAGACCCATAAGCAGCGAGATTTCAGGGAGGAGACCGAAGCTCACATAGTTAACAGTACTGTGCCAGAATCGAAGCATATCTATTGAGAGATATCCTACCCTCGAAACAGTTTTTACATGCATTGCCATTTTCTTTTTAATAAGGAACAATTGTTGAAAACCTCTTGACATTTTTAATTTCCTGTAATAGCTTCGTTCTTATCATAGCGAAATATATCTTCTCCATAGGCTCACGAAATTCAAAAAGTCGCTGAAGCACAAAAGTCGTTCCTAAGGGAACACAACGTAAGTTTGCCGAAGATATTAAAAGTCGTTCCTAAGGGAGCGTAGTGTAAGTTTTCTGCTCAAAAGTCGTTCCAAAGGGAATGCAGAGCCAAATACCGCCGAAATATAAGGCGAAGCGCGAAAAGTCAACGCGAATACCGCCGAAATAGAAGGCGAAGAAGTTCAAAAGACGTTCCTAAGGGAATGCAGAACTTACAGCGAAAAGTCAGCGCTGATACACCGAAAAGTAAGCGGTAAAGCCGAAAAATAAACGACAAAGAGATTGTGTATTCCACTATGAGGGTATGAGTGTGTCTTCGGCATAAATATCATCTTGCATAACATAACATCATCACATCATTTCGCATAACATAACATCATACATCATATTGCATCAATGGCACAAGAAGGGGATACAATATTGACCTTCGGAGAATGTTATGAAAAAATGAAGTTGTGCTAAGGCACAAAATAAGTTTGAAGAACTACAACTTCATCAGCTCTGAGATGGAGGAACAAATTTATTATTGACGAAGCATTAATGTTTTTGCGACGCTTGGAGGATTTTTTACGAAGCATAGAAGCTCTTCTTTACGAAGCATGAAAAGAAGGGAAGGTGTTTTTTCGCCAAAGGCTCAAAAATGGTATGTACATAAAAGTTTCATGCATCGCAAAGAAATCAATCGCAAAACCTTTCATATATTACATTCAAAACCTACGATCACCCAATATTACAAGCATATCCCAACAAATATTACATTAATATTCTAGTAATGTTTTTACAAATAGCTATCCTTCTTCCTTCAGGACTTCTTCTGCAGCTTCGGTTAATAATTTTGTGACAACTTCGTCCACAATAGCTTCAGCCATATTAATAATTTCTATTGACTTTTTTGTTTCTGGGTCCGCTATTGGGTCGAAGGGCTCTGGGGGAGGAGGTAGTTCAGCTGCAATAGAAGACATAAATTAGTTCGAAATCACAAAAATAAACAATAAAGTTAAAAGCCATTAAGTAATACCTATCCGTTTTCAAGTTCCGCAGCCTTTTCAGCTGCTTTTGTCGCTTCTCGAGCGTCATGAATATCTTTTTCACTCTTTTTCATTATTTCATGCGCCCTTCCTCGACCGCCATTTTCCCAAATATCAGTAAAAAATTTTCCACCTGTTAAGCTTGCTTCGGCCGAGGGATCCTTTGTGTCATCAATAGACAAAGCAGCTTCGGGCTAGACCAAAGTTTTAACATGATCACACCCTGCTTTTTCCAAAATAGCTGCAACTCCTCTCGCACTAGAGAACGCGCATACATCCCCGCGGTCGCTCAAAATTTCTTCAAAAGCTTCAGCTTCGCTGCTGATCCACTCAATTACGCCCTCAGGGTCGCCTCTTATGAAGTTGTCTTCGCTTGAATATGCGCCCACATTAGCGAAGCTAGTTTTTATCTTCTTGACGCATTCTATAGATTTTTCAAAATATCTTTCTTTCGACGAGCGAAGCTCTACAACTGTTTTTTTTAAAATAATTTTTCCAGTACTCACTGGCATCTCGGTCAGCTTCGGCAATAGCGCATTTCAATTTGGCTTCGGCCAGTTGTTTTTGAAGGTTTTCAATTTCATTCCTTTGGATTTCAGATTGAGCCTTGAAGTTAGCTTCATTCCCCTTTACTTGGTCCACCAATGTAAGTAGAATTTTGTCTTTTTTCAAAGCTTCGTTCCTCAGCTTGATAACCTCCGATCGAAGGTTGTTGAGAGCAATAGTGCAACTCTCGTCTTCAGCATTCTTTTGCGCCCTTAAAGCGTTGCTAAGTATTAAACCCTGTATGAAAAAATGAATAGGTTAATGTAAGAACAAAAGAATAATTCAAAAATTCATAAACTTCCAAATACACAATTTTTGTACCTTCAGACTGTTATATGCAAGGCTATCCGCAAGATCCTCCTTCGTCATGGTGCAGAGGCCAGCTTCAAGCTTCGGGAACCCCATACTTTTGGCCATCTCCCGGCAGACAGATAATTCCTTGTTCTCTGGGAGGCAGTACAAGAAGTCATCTTCATCTATGCCATTAAATACTAACGCCCCTTTCGGGTACTTCAGTTCTCGGGCATAGTGTTTAGCTTCAAAAATTTCTTCTTCAGACAATCTTTTTCCCGAAGCGTGTCGGACAATATAATCAAGGACTTCGGAAGACGTTTCGGGAGAAGGTGCGACAGGCTTTTCAAGCAAAATCTGTTTTATAGCTCCTTCTCCCGCTGCCTTTTCTCCAGTTTCCGAGAATTTCTCCTTGGCAGGCTCTGAGGGCCCAGCTTCGGCATCAGCCTGACTCATTGTAGCTTCGGCTTCGGTCACCTTTGCCTCGGTTTCAATCTGTGCCTTCGAAGCCTTGGCAATTTTCCCCGGAGTAGAGCTTGAAGCTTTTATTGTCTCCAGTACATCTAGTACACTAGCCATCCTTTTTCTCTTGGGGGTTGCCGCTAGACCTTTTTATGTCTTTGGCACCTCAACTCCTGCTGAAGGGCTTAAAATTTCCAATGTTTTCATCGCTTCGATTTTTTGTTCTTCAATTTTGACAGTCTTCGGCATTGCAACCGGCTCTTCAATCTTCTGCGTAAGAGCAGGTTCTTTGGCTTCAATAGCTGAAGAAGTCTCACCGCCGAATTCAGGCACTATGGCCGGTTCAATGTAGCGCGGTCGGTGAGTAAGGACCTTTAACTTTTTCCTCTTCGGTGCGGGCTCGCTTGAGGTAGCCGAAGCTGCAGCCTTCTCAGGAGTTGCACCCATTCTTTTCTGCCCCCGCGGCGGGTAGCGATAGTCAGGGTACACAAATCTAATAGCATTAAAAACTCTATTTAGCCTTTTCTTTTTTCGGCTCCCGAAGGCCGCAGATAGTGCATTATCTTCAGACTTGGAGTATGTTCCAAGTAGTTCATCACTAGTATTTTCAACGCACTTCAGCCAGTCATCGTCTGGCTCGATAAATTGGTCTCCAAACCTGAAGGTATATTTCAATCGAACCAAACCACCTTCACTAGGGTTAGTGATAGTTTCCTTTGGCATTTCCCAGCTGTCTATCAATGGCCATATTCTGAAGGCTATGTGCTCTTGAAGCAAGTCCCTTGTCCCAACAAAAGAGCATATTGTGCTGAAGTGAAAGTTCCCTTTGGCCCGGGAACAGGATCTGGATGTCGCCTAGAGGGGGGGGGGTGAATAGGCGAATAAAAATTATCACTTTAAGACTTAAATCTTACTCTACTCGAAGACAGGATCACAGTGGAGTGAAGAACCCTTCGAGTAGGTTGCAGTGGAATTGAAGTTCCTGTCTTAAGAATATCCTGCACCTCAAGGAAAGCTAGTACCACAAGTAAGCAGTGAAGTGCAGATATAAATGCGAGTAAGACAGAAAGTCAGAATACAATACGGAACAGAGCACACAGACGCAAGGATTTATCCCGAGGTTCGGCCAAGCCTGAAATGCTTGCCTAGTCCTTGTTGGAGTTAGCCACACCTGGGCTTGGAGTCTGTTTCAACTCCTTCCTCCGTTTGCTCAGATCTGTCAGTATGACAGATAGAGCCTTTCACTATATTGAGTTGGGTTACAACAAAACCGTGGCTGCTTACAAACTTCTTGACAGCACCCCGGCAGAGTAACGATACACTCAAGACCTTGCTCTTGCTCTTAGCAGCACTTCTCCTCTCTCTAAAGGCTTATAGCTTTGCCTTCTACACAAACTAGAGAGATACACACAAGAGGGAGAGTGAGAATTGATTCGAGTGATGTCTACACTTGTTGGCTGCTCTTCAATTATCGATTGAGGCGCCTAGAGGTCCCTTTTATAGGCACAAGAGGCCTAGGAGCCATTGAGAGCAATCCAGGAAGGCAAATCTTGCCTTCTGTCGGTTGGTGCACCGGAAAGTCCGGTGCACCACCGGACACTGTCCGGTGCCTGATTTCCTTCCATACATGGCGCCGTCGACCGTTGCAGTCTTGGAGCCGTTGGCGCACCGGACACTGTCCGGTGCACACCGGACAGTCCGGTGCTCCCATCTGACCGTTGGCTCGGCCACGCGTCACGCGCGGATTGCGCGGCCGACCGTTGGCTCACCAGACAGTCCGGTGCACCACCGGACAGTCCGGTGAATTATAGCCGTACGACGCCTGACTTCTCCCGAGAGCGGCTTGTTCACCGGAGTTCAGCCTGGCGCACCGGACACTGTCCGGTGCACCACCGGACAGTCCGGTGTGCCAGACTGAGCTGAAATTGACTGCTCATAGCCAACACCATTCCTTTTCTTTTCTTCTTCTTTTCTTTCTGTTTCCAGCACTTAGACAAACCATGTTAGTACACAAGAACAATGTACTAGGTCTGGAAACATACCTCGTGCCTATATTTGCGCTTTACCCAATTTTAGCATTTTGCACGCTTTGATATTAATGTGGAACTCCAAAACCTCAAGTCAGCTTGACTTGATCTAGATTGATGTGTCAGAGTTCCAACACCCTGCAAAGGTAATATAGAATGTATCCAAACATAGGAACAACCCAAACTAAAAATCAAGGTGAACTTAGCTCTTTTGGGCTGCTTCCAGTTCTGGTTTTGACACTGCTTCTTCTTCTAGTAACCTTGATCTCCTTCTTAGAGCTTGGTCTTGAGCCTTATGACTTACACCACATAACTAGATATGTTTCCTCATTGGTTGTAAGTCACGTCCTTATGTAGTGATCCTTGATGTGCCGTAGCTGTTCTCAACTCGATCACCCTTGACTTTGCAAGTCTTCTTCTTCACCCTTGGCTTTGGGTTCCTCAGCCTCTTTGACCTTCTCCCGTGCACTTGGTACCTCGAAGCTCTTCTTGCCTCCATCCTTGGCTTGATCAGTTGTCTTCGAGCTACGCACCCGAGTCTCACTTTATGCAATGTCCATCTTACTTGTGATGTCCATTATGTATCCATAATTCAGTTCTTGGACCATCACATTTGTTCACTTGTTGAACCCTGTTAGCTTTACCTTAAGCACCTGTTCAACACTTAGTACACTTGTTAGTCCTTTAATTGAGTTGTCATCCAAACACCAAAACTCACAAGAGAGCTTTCAATCTCCCCTTTTTGGTGATTGATGGCAACACAATTAAAGCTTACATAAGAATAAGATTTGAAGCACAAATTTTGAATGCTAAGTTTATAGAATGCTCCCCCTAAATATGTGCTTACATTAAAATCTAAGCTTCGGCCTTAAATGCCAAAATGCACATACTTAGGCTAAATCGAAGCATTGCTACACCTTAGCACCTGTGGGATGCATTGTGTCAAGGATCAAACCATGATGCTATAACACACAAATGCACATAATCAGAGTTAAACACCATTCAATTTAGTGGATATATCACAGGAATATCAACCTACCACTATTGACCATTAAGATACCAATTTAAACTAAGATACTAATTTAAAACAATCTTAAAGCACCATTAACCACATGCACCATTATCCACATGACTATCTATTTCAGAATGAACACAATAGATGCCAATTAATTCATAGCAGCGGACACACTAGTCCATATGATGCAACACATATAATACTGCAACAAGCATATGAATAATACACTAGCAAAGCTCAAACTAACACATCACCCCTTAGGATAAGCTTTCCTCTCAGGTTGAGATAAGCTTTAATGCACAAATTCTCCCTCTTTGACATCAAACACCAAAACCATATCCAAGCAAGAACATAGAATGATGTCAAGGGACAGCAGGGTATTGAGTAGGTAAACACACACTAACAATACTCCCCCTTATTCATTTAACAAATGCACCACAAGCATTTAGAGGAAAGTTAAGGTACATATACGCAAAAGTAATACTTCCTTTGTACCTTTGCCCGGATGTGGTGTACTTCCTCTCTTGAAAGTATTAGTCTCTTGGGAGCTTCTTGTGCCTGATCCTTTATCCTAACCTTTTCTTGTTGCTAAGACACCAAGCTTAGAGCAAGTTATAGTATTGTGGCACAAGATGAAGCTTCTATTCTAGTGATTACCAAAAGATGTCAATTGAAGCGAACTATCATGGCTACCAATTGAAAGATACCAATTGCAAGATCATTTATTATCATAGCTCCATGATACTTAAGGACAAGCATCTAGTATCACCAAATATTGTAGAGCATGAGCAATCTAAAAATATGCATTTACTTACGACTTAAGATACCAATTCCTTGACTTACAGAGGTACCCAAGTCCTGATTGCTCCATTTCTTGCTCATCTACTCTTTTCCACCTTGACATTACACAAGATCGCTCAAGAAACGATTAGTCTCAAAAGACGCAAGTTATGTGTGCTCCCCCTACACTTGTGCATCAAGTATTTGAATAACTTGCACTTTGCACATTCTAGCTTTCTCAGAACTAGAGGGGATCACAACATATCTTGGTCAAGGAATACTCTCATTTTCATCACAAAGAGATAACAATTGAATACCAAATTAAGGGTTGATTTAATACAACAATGCATGCCTCAAGAAGTATAACATTTACACGCAACCTAGACATGCTTCATACTTGACTATCATTGCACCACATATACCAATTGAAAAACAATACGATCATGTTTATAAAGCGCAATGTCTAAGCACATCATAATTAAGAAGGTTCTTTAGGTACACCAGAAGAAACAACATTTTAAAGTAAGGAGCACCTAGGCCAAGATACTACCAATTCAGAGGCAAGACCATAGCTGTGATTACAATTAATGGAACTTCAAGATATTCACTGAAATTGCATAGTTCCATTCTCCATACCTTTGCCTTTTCCTGAATTGCCATGAGAGCACCAGTTGTCACTAATTGAGGGCTCCTTTTGCTCATGCGCCTTAGCTCAAAAGGGTGCATTAGAGGCACAACATGGAGTTTGTATTCACACAATACCAGACTAGAGTAATCATGTGAACATAAACTAAACAATATGTCATATTTGCACACAGGTTAATCATTAAAACCATATAGCATAACTCACAACAGAATACAGGTTTATTCATGAACACAACAAGAGTTAATCATGGTGGATATATCTAATGAAAAACTACCCATTAAATGATTCAAGAGACATAACCTCTAAGGCACACAATCATGATTAAGCAAGCATGGTTACGATCTTAGTGATTATTAATCATTGATTGAAAGGTACTCAACACAGGTAATCAACAAAGCATAACTGCTCCAAGGACAGGTAGCACATCAATCAGACTTAAGAGCAGTACTGATTATCAACAAGGTACTTAAGATACAAGGGTACCATCCTATGGAGCGCAAGTTGCAGAATCTCATTAAGGTCCTCTGCTTGAATCACCAATAATGATTAAGGACCTATTCAACTTTTCACTTGAGATGAACATGGGATTAGTATCTCACAATAATTCAACCTTGGGTCAATGAATAAACACCAAAACAATTAACAACTTAAGCATAGAGTTTGAGAGAACCGTCTTAAGCTCTCCCATGGTCTCCAGTTCATCTCAAGGCACCTGCATGATCTAGTTAGCACAGTTTGGTACCCATCTCGGAATGGGTCCATATTGATCATCCAAAAAAGCCTTTGGTACCCAAATAGCATGTGTGCTAGTCCTAGGTGATCTCATGATTGATCTAGCACAAGAGTATGATTTGGGTCTCCTAAGCGTATAAGATTGAGACAAATTTACTTGCTTAGGAACCTCACCTTTATTACATACCTTGGATAGATGACCCTGCTCACCACACTTGTAGCAGAAGCGTCGCTCAACCTAACATGACGCTTGCTGTTTGTCATTTTCCTTGGTGAGAGTCATCTTGGAGAATGCACATGCTTGGTTCATCAATAGCGGACATGAAGTGATCATGTGGTCCTTGTTGTTGCATCCAAAACATCTCCTTATCCCTTCGTCCTTGTCTTTGTATGGACAAGATGCGATGAGGTGGCCTAATGCCTTGCACTTGAAGCATCTCCGTTTTCCTCTTCTCATGTTACTTTGAGATGACATAGAGACATGGTCAGTGCAAACAACATGATTAATTAAATCTTTACCTTTTTCCAAGCTCATGTTGATTTCTTCATCTTTAGGAACATTCTTCTTATGGAGCTTAACACTTGCTGCAGTTTTTCCTTTCTCAAGCTTCTTCACCCCGCGCCCGTGGATATCTTGAGAGAGTTGAGCAATGTGTCTTCTCCTTAGTTGTCTTTGCTTCTTGTTCCCACACAATTTCTTTTGTGACCCTGCAGCTTGATGCTTATTCAAAAATTGGCTTTCTTTTGAACAACAGTGGTTAGCACATGGTGATAAATTATCCAAATGCGTACTTGTGCAAGAATGAGGTTCACATGAGTTAAAACTAGTAATTACTACTTCATGAGCAATATCAAGCATGATATGGTCATCAACTAGTTTATTATGAGAATATGACAACATATCATAATCTTCACCTAGAGCAAGCTTTTCTAAATTTAGAATTTCTACTTGCCTCTCAAGCATGGCGTTTTCCATTTTAAGTTGAGCAACACAAGATAAAGCATCATCATTATTTCTTTGCTCAAATAAAATTGAATCATACCGTTGGACCAAATCATCATGAGAGCACTTTAGCTCCTCATGTTCTTTGGTCATCTTCTCTAGGCTGTTGTTTGTTTTGATGAGTGTCTCCTCTAGCCTGAGAAGCGTCTCGCCTTGTTCCTTATTCCTTCTCAACAACTTAACTAAGAGCGCTTTGTCTTCTTTGTTGAGATGGGTGCAAAGACGGCGAATCTCCTCTTCTTCCACATCGTCGGTCTCATTTTCCCTGTCATTACTATTAGTGGAAGCAAAACAGGAAAATGTACCTTGTGATGATGTAGACTCCTCATCTTCATATTCCTCCTCACCATTGCTTTTGTCTCCACCATAATTGTTAGCAATAAGACATTTATTACTAGTGGAAGACAAACCTGTTGATGAGGTGGATTCATCGTTTGGTTGCCATCGTTCTTGTTCTTCTCCCTTGGACACGTTAGTATTACCAGCAATAAAGGGAGCAGAGGAAGTGCATATGGACTTAAAAAATTTCAACTTAAGTTTAGTCCATAGATCATGAGCATCAACAAATAAGTCACTATCACTACTCATGATGGAAAAATAGGCACTTCTAGAAAGAGAATCAACTAAGATGTTGCAAGCATGGTGATTTAGAGATAGACATCTTAGTTCATCATTAGAAGGATTTTTACTAACATTAGAGGGAAAAATACTTCTACTAAAGACCTGTCTTAAATCAGGATCAACACTCATGAAAGCATTATAAATAGAGACAGACCAAGACTTGTAATTAGAGCCATCGCCTAAAAGAAGTTCTACAGTTACCTCTTGTGACGACATCGTCATCTCCGGACGGCTAAGCCCACACTGGAGAGACCTAGCTTTGATACCAATTGAAAGTTCCCTTTGGCCCGGGAACATGATCTGGATGTCGCCTAGAGGGGGCGGGGTGAATAGGCGAATAAAAATTATCACTTTAAGACTTAAATCTTACTCTACTCGAAGACAGGATCGCAGTGGAGTGAAGAACCCTTCGAGTAGGTTGCAGTGGAATTGAAGTTCCTGTCTTAAGAATATCCTGCACTTCAAGGAAAGCTAGTACCACAAGTAAGCAGTGAAGTGTAGATATAAAAGCGAGTAAGACAGAAAGTCAGAATACAATACGGAACAGAGCACACAGACGCAAGGATTTATCCCGAGGTTCGGCCAAGCCTGAAATGCTTGCCTAGTCCTCGTTGGAGTTAGCCACACCTGGGCTTGGAGTCTGTTTCAAATCCTTCCTCCGTTTGCTCAGTTCTGTTAGTATGACAGATAGAGCCTTTCACTATATTGAGTTGGGTTACAACAAAACCGTGGCTGCTTACAAACTTCTTGACAGCACCCTGGCAGAGTAACGATACACTCAAGACCTTGCTCTTGCTCTTAGCAGCACTTCTTCTCTCTCTAAAGGCTTATAGCTTTGCCTTCTACACAAACTAGAGAGATACACACAAGAGGGAGAGTGAGAATTGATTCGAGTGATGTCTACACTTGTTGGCTGCTCTTCAATTATCGATTGAGGCGCCTAGAGGTCCCTTTTACAGGCACAAGAGGCCTAGGAGCCATTGAGAGCAATCCAGGAAGGCAAATCTTGCCTTCTGTCGGTTGGTGCACCGGACAGTCCGATGCACCACCGGACACTGTCCGGTGCCTGATTTCCTTCCATACATGGCGCCGTCGACCGTTGCAGTCTTGGAGCCGTTGGCGCACCAGACACTGTCCGGTGCTCCCATCTGACCGTTGACTCGGCCACGCGTCACACGCGGATTGCGCGGCCGACCGTTGGCCCAGCCGACCGTTGACTCACCGGACAGTCCGGTGCACCACCGGACAGTCCGGTGAATTATAGTCGTACGACGCCTGACTTCTCCCGAGAGCGGCCTGTTCACCGGAGTTCAGCTTGGCGCACCGGACACTGTCCGGTGCACCACCGGACAGTCCGGTGTGCCAGACTGAGCTGAAATTGACTACTCATAGCCAACACCATTCCTTTTCTTTTCTTCTTCTTTTCTTTCTGTTTCCAGCACTTAGACAAACCATGTTAGTACACAAGAACAATGTATTAGGTCTGGAAACATACCTCGTGCCTATATTTGCGCTTTACCCAATTTTAGCATTTTGCACGCTTTGATATTAATGTGGAACTCCAAAACCTCAAGTCAGCTTGACTTGATCTAGATTGATGTGTCGGAGTTCCAACACCCTGCAAAGGTCATATAGAATGTATCCAAACATAGGAACAACCCAAACTAAAAATCAAGGTGAACTTAGCTCTTTTGGGCTGCTTCCAGTTCTGGTTTTGACACTGCTTCTTCTTCTAGTAACCTTGATCTCCTTCTTAGAGCTTGGTCTTGAGCCTTATGACTTACACCACATAACTAGATATGTTTCCTCATTGGTTGTAAGTCACGTCCTTATGTAGTGATCCTTGATGTGCCGTAGCTGTTCTCAACTCGATCACCCTTGACTTTGCAAGTCTTCTTCTTCACCCTTGGCTTTGGGTTCCTCAGCCTCTTTGACCTTCTTCCGTGCACTTGGTACCTCGAAGCTCTTCTTGCCTCCATCCTTGGCTTGATCAGTTGTCTTCGAGCTACGCACCCGAGTCTCACTTTATGCAATGTCCATCTTACTTGTGATGTCCATTATGTATCCATAATTCAGTTCTTGGACCATCACATTTGTTCACTTGTTGAACCCTGTTAGCTTTACCTTAAGCACCTGTTCAACACTTAGTACACTTGTTAGTCCTTTAATTGAGTTGTCATCCAAACACCAAAACTCACAAGAGAGCTTTCATGAAGGCCCTTTAGCAGGCTTCAGCTGCCTCGTCAATTTCAACCTTCGGCTTCCGGAGGCCGAAGCGGGACCAAATGGGGCGCATGATGATCTCTTTAATATCTTCTCTTACTTTTAAATCATTCTTTACATAGAACCATTCTTTCATCCATTCTCCGGGCCACCTCTTCCGGAAAGTTGGCACTGGGTAACTTGCGCCGGAGCGGGCAACAAAGCTGTAGCAGCCGAAATTGTTGTGATATTGTTCTTTACCCCAGGCCTTCGTCTCATACGAGAGCTCGTGCATACTACAGAAGCATCTTGCGCTTGGCTCCAGCCCTTGACTTTTTATAGCCCAGACGAAAATCCCCATCCTAATAATCGCTTCGGGAGTAATCTGATGAAGGTAGATCTGGTATGACTTCAAAACTTCAACCATAAATCTACTCAACGGGAACCGAAGTCCGGCTTTAAAGAAGCTTCGAAAAATTACAACTTCATTTTCTTCGGGAGCAGGAACGGCCCTGTCTACGTCAGCCCTCACAATAGAAATATCTCGAAAGTACCTTCCTCTCATATTATCAAGATGACTCTGTTTGATAGTTGATTTCCCGAAGACTGTGTGACTTGGTCGCCAAGGACGATCTTCCGAGTCTTCGCCTCCCCTCTCCATATCATAGTTGTCGCTGTCATCAGTATCTTCAGACAAGCCTTCTAATATCTCTTTAGTTATCTTCTCTGTGTTTGTTTTTGCAATTGACTCAATAAATCCAGCAGTCTTCTCCTCAAGGAGCTTCTCCTCCTCGCTCAGCTTTGTCTCAGCAGTAACCTTTTTGTCTTGAGACATCTCTTCTTCGGAAATAGTGAAAATGTGTCCTTAGAACCAAAGCTTATAGAATCTAAGAAACTAAGCAACTGTTAGTAAGCAAGAGCTAAAAATTGAGCAAAGCAAAGCAGGCGACAAGTAACGTATCAAATGTGCTCGGGGCGAGTTCTTATTTATACGCCCAGCGTGCTCCAAGTTGGAGGGCCCCATTTGCCATTGACTATTGCTATTCTAGCAAAGGGAAGGTGTTTTTTCGGACCTTCGGCTCAGGGCCTTCGTCCATATCGCAAACTGAATTTGTTATTCTAACAAATTAACCTTGCGAGGGGCTACTGTTGGGGGCCTTCGTCTTCCGAAGGTCCTCAAAAACATGATTTAATAATATTTCTGGAGTTGAAATACATGAACAGGTACCTTCGGATTCGAAACAAAACCACGGCGAGAGAAGCATGAACAATACGAAGAATGATGCAGCACCGAAGCTACGCGCAAGAGAGCTTCGGCAGGACAGCAGGAAAGGCTGTTAGGGGTATGCTTCGTCGCCGAAGATCCTGTAAGAAGAAAACACCTTCGGCAGATCCTCTCAAAAAGCAGTGCCGAAGCTATCATTTATAAAGCTTCGGCATAGTCACATGTCCCAAGACGAAGGAGTGAACCGACTTAAAGATGAAATGACCAATCGATCCGTGTTAGCTTGTATTATGGTTGTAAGCATTTGTAAAGGGCATGAATGTAATTTCTCACAGGCTGTGCCCTGTGCCTATAAATAGATGAACAGTACCCCTGTACTGTTCATGCTGACTTGTCATTTGCTTTTTGCATCACACTTGTACCTTTACTGTCTGTCAAGTCAAAGGTATCAAATGTAATTCAATATTGTTTTTATTTTCTCATGATAACATAATGGAGATGAATTTACAATGCTATATAATTGTTCATTTTATCTTTTGTATCTTACACGCTTCTTCTATTTATTATCCTACCTTCGATATTCGAGGGTATGTTCTTTATGGCCTTCGTCTGAAGATCATTATATCCTAAGGGAAATAATGTTTCGAAAGACGAGGGGTATTAATATTTAACATTTTATGTTGTCTTGTTCTTGATTCATAGTATTTGAGAACAAGTAATCAACATATAGCATCTAAATATATTTCATGAAGTCAATGTGACTACTTTGGTGTTATTTATCATCTACGTCTAAATTAAAGAAAAATGATTTAAGACAAAACACACACACAAATGAAGTTAGTAGCATTAAATCTCGGTCGCTATGTTTCTATCTGAGTGGCCGAGTCTAACGTTTTACTCCCTATGGTCTCAAGTAAATCAACTTGTAGTCTTAAGAATTATACACCTTCTCTTTGATATGATCTTGTGAAATCTTATTTGATGAAACATTATTTCAAATTAAAATTGGTTTTGTAAAGTGATTAATATGATATAGAATGTTGTGCATATGTGCTAATATATGGTTTTGATATTAATGTAACATACTCATAAGATTGATGTTGTATGGACTGATCTTGATTCAAGCTGTGGACTTGCGTTCATATTCATTGCATGGTTTTGTGAAAGTGTAGGTGGTGCTTGAATCAAAACATGGTCGATGTCGACTGAAACTAGGTTTTGGGATTAAGTTTATAGTGGAACTGATGTTTTATAGGTTGAAGATGTCGCGCAGAACATTTTTTATTAAACACCGACATATATGAAGATTAGTTGTGTTAAAACTAGCATGAAATAGTTTAAAGAAAAAACAAAAAAATCGATAAAAGGGAGAAAAAAGAGCCAGCTCCCAGCCAGCAGCTAGGTTGGCCACGGTGGCCCAGCCGACCAGCGCAGGCCGGGTGCCGGCCATGCGGCTGGTTAGACGGCCCACCAGGCAGCCCGCAGGTAGCACGGCCGGGGTGTCTGACTGTTGACTTATGCAAGGTTTATTTGGTTCGCTGCCTAATTTATTATACTTTATCTATATTTTGTTTAAAGTTAGTTATTTAATTTGAACGACTAACCTTAGATAAAGTATGACGCAATTAGCATCGAACCAAACAGCCCTATAGTCTAGCAGGTGTCAGCATCAGCTGGTGGGCGCGTGACCCAACGCATGGTGGGTCGTGCATAAAAGGATATTCCTAGTGCATAATATCAAACTCATTTAATACATGCTATATATGATAAAAAGTTGATGTGACATGTTATTAAAGAGGAAAGAGAATAAAACGGTATCTTGAGAGAGATACCACTTTGACACGAGATCATATACATTAAAATCTAAACCATCTAAGTGTCCACCATTCATACTTTCATACACATCTAGTATTTAATTTCTTTGTAAGGACTATGAAATGACACATGATACTATACATTGGGACAATTTTATCTTTTATGGTAACGTATGATGTGTTAACTTTGGATATTGCGATAGTTATGAATAGCCTAAGTGGGGCGTGGCCCAGTTGAAATAGACCGAAACATGAGAGACCGACCAGGTTGAATTGAGATTTCTCCTTTATTTATAGGATAGTTTGTTTCATTTTTTAGACAAGTTTTGAGCAAAATAGAGAGTAATATATTAGATTAACCTAGAGCTTTTGTGGATTTTGTGAGGAATCTTTGTTTTATGTTGGAACCTGCTCTTCAAGACAGGTAGATCCAACGGAAAGTGGGAAAGTGGGGAAAGAGTTTGTAATGCTAACACGGGGTGTCAAAACCACAATAATCTCTACTGCGCTTTAGCACAGTACGGAGGTATTTATAGGTACTCGAGGGGTTGTCTGTCCCTATCAAAGACATTTAGACCCTCGATTATCTAGTTTATCCCCAGAATATTCCCACGAGGGGAGGTTACAGCCAGTCATTACGGTATACATTATTACAGACGCGGCCCAACCCACACATGCTCACGCGGGGCCCTGCTTTGTGGGCCGACTTGTACATGGGCCTCTCCATGCACAAAGGAAGTGGGAGGCCCTGTGGTCTTCGTTGGGGGCCTTAATCTCGTCTCTCCGGAGCGAAGGGGGACCGAACAGGACTCCGTCTGGTCAGCGCCCTTGGTTTGTCCGGCGGGTCCTACAGATGCGGTCTTCGTCCGTGCGACGCGAAGTAGAATTCGTCGAGCGAAGGGTGGTGTCTTCGCCTTTGCCCCAACATTTGCCCTCCAAGGGACTAGTTCGACCAAGTCAGCTGGTGCCGAAGACTACGTGAAATGGTGAAGTCGCTGCCCTCGCTCGAAGTGGTCCCGCGAGGGTTTTTGAAGTGTGACCGTTGATGGACGTGTTACTGTTAGACTGCGGGTTTCCTGATGCATCGTGCCGCGCCTATAAAAAGCTAACCTCGGCCGAGACCGTTGCCTGCTTGCATTTACGCTGCAGAAACCCTAGCTTTTTGCAGTTGCTCGCCTGCCCTCCTTGCTCGTGCTGTGCCAGAAATCTGGCTCGTATCAAACAGACCACGCGTCATGCCGACGGTACGTCGCAATGTCTTCTTCCTCGTCTGCTGCGAGCGCATCGCTGGCCGTGCCGTCGTCCGAGGAGACCTTGAGTGACTTGGCGGTGGTTGAGTTGCATCCCGGCCACACTGTGGAGTTTGGTACCTCGAGGATTTTCTTAGGCCGCGTGCTGGAGATGCAGCGGCTTGGTTACTTTGGTAACGGTGTCGGGCGTGCCTTGGGTGCAGAGGAGGTCCTCGAGCCTGAGGGCTGTTGTATCGACAGAGATGGAGAAGGATCGCCAAGATGCGCCGCGGAAGCGCCGGGCGTACGCCAGGTTGGCAGACCCGAGGCGCAAGGCAAAGATGGCGCGACCCAGCGTGAAGCCTGCCGCCCCCGGCGCCAGCATGCCTCCACCTGCCACGCCCACAAATGAGCGAAGGCCTCCCTCGCCACCGTGCGCTGCTGAGGCAACGGTGGCGGGCACCGAAGTCTCCATGGAGCTTTCTGTGGACGATTACCTTGTGGGTGGGGTCGCTATGTTCGACGTCCACACGGGACTAGCTCCAGCTGGTGAGTTTTTTGCGAGGTCTGCATCTCTGACTTGACCATGGTGTAGGGGCGGAGTCCGGGCAACTAGCTATTGTCCCAGCGGCGGTGTCAGCTGGCCCGGTGGCCATGGCAACCATGGCGAGGGGTGATGTGGGGTCCTCGGAGGACCCGTGGTCCAAGTTCTGCATCGGCGACGAGATTGCCTCGGCCGCCGCTGTGAAGGGCGTGGCCGCCTCAGTTGCGCAGCAGCTGAAATATGTGAGTGTGACAAGTGTTTTGCAATTGTATCATTTTTGTAGCTATACTTTGACAGTCTTTGTGACAGCTGGCTGCCTTTGCCGAACGCATTGCTTTGGGGGCGCTGACCTTGGAGTTTTCTGCCAAGAGGCAGTGACTTGAGGGGAGGATCGAGCGCCTCCGGACGCAACATACGGAGGCGGTCAGAGACAAGTTGGCGGTAGAGAACAGGAGCCATAACCTGCTTAAGAAGCTGACGGCGGCGGAGGCGGAGAAAGAGGACCTCAGCCGTCGGCTTGCGGAGGAGGGGGAGGGCGCGGAAAAGGCCCGCGCGAAGGCCCAAGCTGCCTGCGCCGAGGCTAGCCTTGCCCTCAAGCGTGCCACCAATGCAGAGTCAGGGCTGAAGAGCTTGCATGGCTACATTGAGAAAACAGAGGCCTCCACCCGCGCTGGGGTCAAACAAGCGCACACGTTGCTCATGGACGCGTACCGCGAGCTCGGCGCGCGAACCGCCCCTTTTGACCAATCCGGCGAGGAGGTGGGCCTCCGCTTCCTCGGGTGGCTTCAGGAGGAGCTGGAGTCGCTCCCGTCCATCACGATTGGTCTCATGTCCTATGCCTCGCTCGTTACCTACGAGGGGCGGTGAATGCCTTGTCCCGTGAGGGATGTAGGCATTTCGAAGTCTTTGATTGGGTGACCGAGGACTTCGACCATGTAATCTTCCAGGTCGAAGACGAGGTGCTAAAGCGGTCCGCTGGGGCGCTTTACGATAGATGTGGGGCCCTTACTGCCGTGACACTGTCCAGGAGAGGGCCGACCGAGCATTAGCGCAGGTTTTTTTCTGAGAGTCTTTGATGTCTTTGTAGATGTTTAATGATGAAGAAGTCGGGGACTTCAGCGGCCTTAAAAGCTCGATTACCTGGACATAGGGGGCGGGGATGGGGGCTGAAGGGCAATCAGCGCCTCAAGCCAGCCCTGGCGAAGACCCTGCAACGACGACTGCTCCAGCTGGCGAAGTCTCTGCAGCGGCGGCTGCTCCTTCGCCGGTGGTGGGGTCGCGTTAGGATCATTGGGTTTAAGGTTTCTTTTTGTGATACTGAAGGTCAGTTGCTACGCAGGTTCTGATGTTCGAGCCTACGCAAGCAACCCCCACTGATGTTGATACTAGTTTTTTGGTGGCTGCGAATGCAATGCCCTTTAATGGAAATGCGTCTGGTTCTAAAACTAAGTCATGGTCATCGGACGGGGATGATTTTGGGAATCCGCTTTCGTAGATTGAGGAGTCTTCTGATGAAGACTTAGACTATTTTGCTGCGTTGGATTTGGCCGCAGCGGAGTCCTCGCCGCAACCTGAAGCGCACGAAGAGTCTGCTCCCCCGGTTAGGGCGATAGCCGAAGACCACCGCAGGCAAAAGGTGGTGTCGAAACAAAGTGTTGGTGGGATGTCACGAAGTGGGAGGCGTCACCGGATGGGTATGGAACGATCTCGTCTTCGATTAGATCGGGGTAGCAGCGCGATTTACTATCCTCGACGTTTGGGACGTGTATCGGGGAGGGGGACTTGCGGAATCTATTTGAGGGCGAAGAGTTGAAGGTGATGTTATTTAATTTCCGGGAGGCGGGTCTTATTTCGAAGGCTGAGCCGATGTAGCATGCTTGCTGGCCTTGTTCTCGTGTTGCAATAGTGAGTGAAAACGCTGCCCTCCCCCGTTTCACAATAGAGAGGGAGGGCAACAAAATGTGATTTGTATTATTGTGCGATGTGGCCGACGGACCCTTCATTTTGTGTATGTAAACTATGATGACATCGCGTGCTACGCTTACTGTATGATTGTCTCGATTTGTAATCGTGTTGGCGTGGCACTTAGGTGGGATGGGGACTTCGATTCCCGCGGGCGATGTCGAGCGCTTCTGGTGCGTGCCCGGCTGCGCCTTTAGGCGGCTTTTGTTCGGACATGTCTGATAGTAGAGACTTCACACTCTGTGGGTGTTGTTGCACGCTTATTGTGCATGCCCGGCTGCACCCTTAGGCGGCTTTTGCTCGGACGTGTATTATAGTAAAGACTTCGCACTCTGTGGGTGTTGTTGCACACATATTGTGCATGCCCGTCTACACCCATAGGCGGCTTTTGCTCGGACGTGTCTTATAGTAAAGACTTCGCACCCTTAGGGTGATGTCGCACACTTATTATGCATGCCCGGCTGCACCCTTAGGCAGCTTTTGCTCGGACGTGTCGCACGTGAGGGCAGTCTACGCTGCCTCTTGCGGTGACTATTTTGTGCGTCGAATGTTGAAGGTCGTCAATGCGGTCTTTTTCGACACCCATGACCATGATGCTGGCTGGATTGTTTGTGTAGGCCTGAACGATATTGTTTGAAGAATTACAAAGGTGCTTGGGCCTTAGATCTTAAATAAAGAATTTACGGAGGTTATCTATATTCCGTGAATGCTCTAAGTCTTCACCAGATGATGTGGTTAGCCTGTAAGCGTTTGGCGATGCTTTTGTCTTAACTATGTATGGCCCTTCCCACTTTGGCTCTAGCTTGCGACGAGACTCTATTCTGATGGTCCTTGTGAGTACTAAGTCCCCTTCGTTGAATTCTCTTGGGATGACATTTTTGTCACGCCATGCCTTAGTCTGAGCTTGATACTTGTTCAGGGCCTGCAAAGCGAGGACACGGTCTCCATCGATGAGATCTTTGGAGGTTGATTCGTCGATGTCAGGGATGGCTAACTGGTTTGTTCGGGGGATCCGTGCTTTAACTCTTGCGATGTTATTGCCTTAGATCCGTACATCACGCGGAAAGGTGTGAACCCGGTTGCTCGGCATTCTGTTGTGTTCAGCGCCCATATGACTTTAGGGTAGTTGGTCTGCCCATTTGCCCTTTTTGTCGTCAAGGAGCCTTTTCTTGATAGTGCTGAAGATCTTGCCGTTGGCGTGTTCGACGACACCGTTGGATTGTGGGTGGTAGATAGAGGCAAACACTGCCTTGGTGCCAATGGAACTGCAGAATTACCAGAAGTCCTGGTTGTCAAACTATTTGCCATTGTCGACTGTTAGCTCGGATGGGACTCTGAATCGGCAGACGATGTTTTGCCAAGAATTTCTGCGTGGTCTTCACTGCTATTGTGGCGACTGCTCTGCCCTCGATTCATTTGGTAAAATATTCAACGACGACGAAGGTGAATTTTAGGTTCCCTTGTGCCGTAGGCAGTGGCCCGACAATGTCGAGCCCCATCGCTGAAGTGGCCAGGTGTGGGCGATGAGCTTGGTAAATTGCGAAGGGGCGCCTGAGCGAGGAGAAAATTTCTGGCATGCTTCGCATGATCTGGTGACTCAGTTGGCCGTTGTCGGCGTTTCGACCACGGGGGGTCCCTGGACCGACGAGTAAATTGTCGCCGCGTGTCCCAGCCCAGATGGGTCGGCGCGAGGCGGAGCACGGAGGGGGTAGAAGAGAGGGAGAAAAGGGGAAAACCCGTGGCCTCCGTGTTGCCCTGCGCCTAGGTCGGGTGCGCTTGCAGTAGGGGGTTACAAGCGTCCGCGCGGGGGGAGAGCGAGGGACTCTGCGCGTCGCCCCGTCCTCCCGCGCGGCCAACCTTTTCGTAAGGGAGCCCTGGACCTTCCTTTTATAGGCGTAAGGAGAGGGTCCAGGTGTACAATGGGGGGTGTAGCAGTGCGCTATCGTGTCTAGCAGAGAGGAGCTAGTGCCCTAAGTACATGCCGTCGTGGCAGCCAGAGAGGTTTTGGCACCCTGTTCATGTGATGTGGTGGCCGTCGGAGGAGCGTTGGAGCCTTGCGGAAGGACAGCTGTCGGGGCTGTCGAGTCCTTGCTGACGTCTCTTTGCTTCCGTAAGGGGCTGAGAGCCGCCATCGTCATGGAGCACGCGGGGCACCATCATTATCTGTTTTCCGGGGCGAGCCAGATGGGACGCCGGTCCTGTTACCCGTAGCCTGAGCTAGCTAGGAATAGGGTAATGATGGCCCCCCCTGTGACGTGGTCGGTCCGAGCCCTGGGTCAGGCGAGGCGGAGGCTCCTCCGAGGTCGGGGTCGAGTCGGTCTTCCGAGGTCGAGGTCGTGTCCGAGCCCCGGGTCGGGCGAGGCGGAGTTCGTCGTCTTTCGGGGCCGAGCCCAAGTCCGAGCCCTGGGTCGGGTGAGGCGGAGTTCGTCGTCTTTCGGGGCCGAGCCCGAGTCCGAGTCCTGGGGTCGGGCGAGGCGGAGTTTGTCAACTTCCGGGGCCGAGCCCGAGTCCGAGCCCTGGGGTCGGGCGAAGCGGAGTTCGTCGTCTTCCGGGGCCGAGCCCGAGTCCGAGCCCTGGGGTCGGGCGAAGCGGAGTTCGTCGTCTTCCGGGGCCGAGCCCGAGTCCGAGCCCTGGGGTTGGGCGAAGCGGTGTTCGTCGTCTTCCGGGGCCGAGCCCGAGTCCGAGCCCTGGGGTCGGGCGAGGCGGAGTTTCCTATGGCGCCCTAGGCCGGACTTAGCTGCTGTCAGCCTCATTCTGTCGAGTGGCACAGCAGTCGGAGCGACACAGGCAGCGCTGTCTTCTTGTCAGGCCGGTCAGTGGAGCGGCGAAGTGACTGCGGTCACTTTCGGCTCTGTCGACTGAAGGGCGCATGACAGGATAAGATGTCAGGCCATCCTTGCATTAAATGCTCCTGCGATTCGGTCGGTTGGTGTGGTGATCTGGCCAAGGTTGCTTCTTGGCGAAGACTGGGCCTCGGGCGAGCCGAAGGTGTGTACGTCGCTTGAGGGGTCCTCGGGCGAGACGTGAATCTTCCCGGGTCGGCTGCCCTTGCCCGAGGCTGGGCTCGGGCGAGGCGAGGTCGTGTCCCTTGAGTGGACCGAGCCTTGGCTTAATCGCACCCATCAGGCCTTTGCAGCTTAGTGCTGATGGGGGTTACCAGCTGAGATTAGGAGTCTTGGGGGTACCCCTAATTATGGTCCCCGACAGTAGCCCCCGAGCCTCGAAGGGAGTGTTGATACTCGCTTGGAGGCTTTTGTCGCACTTTTTTGCAAGGGGACCGACCTTCCTCGGTTGCCTTTTGTTCCGGTGGGTGCGCACGAGCGCACCCGCCGGGTGTAGCCCCCGAGGCCTCGGAGGAGTAGTTTGACTCCTTCGAGGTCTTAGTACGTTTCGTAATGCTTCGGTCGGTCTAGCTGCTCCCTCATGCGAACTGGCCGTAGCCCGGGTGAACAGTCGAGTCCCAAGTTCTCGGGCTGGTATGTTGACACTATCCACGGTTTGGCCAGAGCCGGGTTTGCGAGAGCAGCCCCCGAGCCTCCGCACAGAGCGAGAGGACGGTCAGGGACAGACTCGGCTTTTTACATACGCCCCTGCGTCGCCTTTCCGCAAGGAGGAGGGGGGGGGAAGCGCCATGTTGCCCTCAGAGGGCGCCGAACATGGTGTCTCCAGTGAGTTGCTAACGGGTAATCTGAGTGGACGCCCGTGCCCCATTTGTTAGGGGTCGGCTAGTGGCTCGGAGGCGCGCTCCAAAAGTACCTACGGGTGACTTGCCGGACCCGGTCCCCTTTTGACGGGGTCCGAGGGCTCGATGCCTCCCTCTGGTGGGATTCTGTTACAAAATCGTTCCCGTTGGTCTCGGAAATGTCCTAGGGTACCTCGGGAGCGCGGCCCGAGCCTTGGTTATGTATCGAACGTACCCAGGGTCATCCCTCGCTCTGTGTCTGAGGCGGCTATCGAACCCTTCGGGGGCCAGCCTTCGAACCCCTGATCAGTAGTGGGCGCAGAGCTCGAGTGGCCTGAGGCGGCCGTTGAACCCTTTCGAGGGGCCGGCCTTCGAACCTCTGACCAGTAGTGGGCGCGGAGCCCGAGCGCTCTGAGGCGGCTGTTGAACCCTTCCGAGGGGCCAGCTTTTGAACCTCTGATCAGTAGGGGGGCTCGGGGCCCGCTTCCTTCACGGAGAAGGATCCCTTTCGGAGTATCCCCTTTTTTGACCCCTGAGGCAAGAGAGAGAAAGAGGAAGTGAAAAGGATACGAAATCGAATGACGTGGCGCACCTTTTTTGACGCGGTCATTATGGCGGAGGTGAAGCGTCGCCTGCTTCGCATGCCAAAGGTGCCGCCTGTCCTGCCGCAGAGTTAATGTGACGGGACGAGTGGTTCACGGGGCGGCCGTTGCGCGTGCGCGAGCCGTTCGAGGAACAGAACACGGACGTGTCGTCTTCCGCCGTGGGAGAAGGTCCTTTCGCTATCCCAGGAGGGGACGTGAGCTTGCTGACGACTCGACTGCCGCTTCCGCCCGCCTGCTACCGCCATTACTGTTGGCCCATTTCTGGCCATATCGACCGTCGCGCCCTCTCCCGCGGCTGACCGGCCTATGACTGATGTGCTCGGTTGGCACTGTCGGGTCATGCGCAGGGTCGCCTCGAGTCGCAGTACTGGTTCCGCAGTCGAGAAGGCGTGGTACTGGCGCGAGTGGCGGTGCAGTTTCTTGCACGTAGTAACTGGCGCGTCGGTTACATGACGTGTGGGCCTGGGCCTCCACGCTGGATGCGTCGAAGTCGAAAGGGTGCGTCCCCCTGGGTGCGGTTGCACGCCGCCTGCATGGCGGCCCGCCCTTTCACCTGCTGGCTTGGGCGAAAGTGGAGGAGTGCTTGTAACCGCTGGGCGGTTGCACGCACCGTGGGCGGCGGTTTGGCCTTGTCTGCCCTGCGCCAGCTTGCATGACGCGCGGGGCCCAGCCCCTGTGTCGTAGGGGGAGGACCTTGGAGCGTGTTGGAGACGACTCAGCCCGCGACGGCTGAGGACGCAAGTGGAGAGAGTTGCCTTTAAAAGGAGGGTGACCCCCTCGAAAGGCAACCATGTCTTCGCGCTCTCCTCATGCGTTGTGTCTTTCCACCTTTTGAGCCCCCAGATGGGGGGCGCCCGCGGTTCTTCCGCCTTGTCGTCGTTGGGGGGAATGCAACTTCGCAGAAGTTGGTACCTTTCAGCCATCGTTCGGCTTCAAGGATTTTCGTCAGGCAGCCCGGCTGCTTCCCCTCGCCGGTGATCACCCAAGACGGTGACCACCAGTTCCAGGGTGGGGAGAAGCAAGCCGGGCTGCGATCTTGGTCCCGCCCTCAGCTTCAAGGATCTTTGCCATCCTAGCTGGGGCGGAGGCCGGGCTGAGCCGGGGCTCTACCTCCTGCACGGGTCGGCCGGCCACCTCTTCTTCCAGCTTCTGGTGGTGGAAACCATCCTCCAGCTCTGAGGAGGAGCTGTCCTCCAGCCATGCCAGGGAAGGCAAAATGTTGCTGCCCAGCTAGGATGCAACATTCTGTCCTCTGTCCTTGCTTTCGTGGCGAGGACGGGAGTGAGGGCCTGCCGGTGCGCTTTGGAGCGGCCTGCGCTTGCTGGTGCGGCGTTGGTGGACAGGCGGACGTCGCTGTCGGTGTTGACGTGGTGGCAGCTAGAGAAAGCTTCTCCGCCGTCGGGGCCGTCAGCGCTGCCTACTGACCGACCTCCGGCTCTTTTGGCTTTAATGTCTGGTTCACGTCCCTTGAGTGGGGACACGAACGAGGGCCTTCCGGTGGCTGCGTCCGTCCTAGGACCATGGCTGCTGCTGCAGAGGTCGCTGGCGAGTCGCCCAGAGCCTGTCGCCCCGCAGGCTCTCCGGTGTGGAGGTTGTTCATACCCGCAGGGGCGGAACCGGAGTTCCGTTTGTAATGGCACCTTGAGTGCTGGCGTATGTTCATTGTGGCTGTCGGGGCCTGAACATGTATGTATCTTTTGGCGTGAAGCTGTGTTATTCCCTCATTCCGAGCACTAGGACTCGCCTGTCAGCTAACCGAACCGCTTCACCAAGTGTGAGTTGCCTCGTGCGAAGGCGATGAGTGAGGTATCCGTATCCCGAAGGTGTAGGAGTCCCTCGGCTCAGTTGGCCTTGCCGCCCGAGGCTTCTCTTGCTTAGTTAAAGGAAACCCTCGGCCGCTCTTCGATGAGCCGGAGCCGGAGGCAGCGGTATCAGCGTGGACAGAGGTAGAGTTGGCTCGGAAAGAAGGCTTCGTCGGCCGGAGCCTGACCGGGCCGTCCACTGGTGGGACCGGCGCTGGAGTCGAGTTGCCGAGGCCATGGGCCGGGCTGATGTCCTTGGGGGACAGTTGGTTGAGGCTTCGGGGTGACCGGCCGAGCCGTCTGCTCGAGCCGGACTCCTGGAGGAGACCCTGGCGGCGATGGCCCGAGCGTGGTGCTGACGTCGTCCTTCAGAGCAGAGATCCTCCGACTGTGTAGCCATTCGAGGCTCGGTCGGACTTCACCGAAGGTGGTGTTGACGTCGAGGGTGCTGCTGCTCCCCCTCCATCGAGGTCCGAACCTGCAGGATCAGTTTACCTTGTAGTATGCGTATGTTTTCTGCAGCCGCCGAGGCCCAAACATACTGTTGCTGTGTTGTAAAGCTGCGTCTTTTTTTCCTCTGTTTCGAGTATCAAGACTTGTTCGTCGGTAACAGAATTGTTTGTTCGAGCGAGAGTTACTTTTCACGGAAGGTGATGAGTGAGGTATCCGTATCCCGGAGGCGTAGGAGTCCCTCGGCTCGATCGGTCTTGCCGCTTACGTGTACTCTTACTCGTCTGTAGGATTCTGCTAACGATGCAGTCGAGAAGACCCGAAAAACCGTTTCGGCAGAAAGACCTCGAGCATTAAGACTTGTTCGATCGGCAGAATCGCTTATCCGAGCGTGAGTTACTTATCACAGAAGGTGATGAGTGAGGTATCCGTATCCCGGAGACGTAGGAGTCCCTCGGCTCGGTCGGCCTTGGCTGCTTACGTGTACTCCATCGTTTTCAGGACCCCATTTTTGAAGTAGTCAAAAAGCACGAAAGACGTTCTGGCAGAAAGACTTTTTCTAAGGAAAATTTTGACGCAGAGGGGGTTCCCCCCTTCTAGCCCCCGAGGGAGGGTCGGGCTTTGCCGAGGCAAGGCCGACCCTTCCTTGATGGTTAGACTTTGAACGTGAACGAGGTGTACGAACGACTGGAAAGCATCTTAAGGGTAGAAGCAACGTAGCTATCGGATGTTCCAAGCGTTGTTGTAGACCTCGCCTTGGCTGTTGGCCAGCTTGTACGTCCCGGGCTTCAGAACCTCGGCGATGACGAATGGCCCTTCCCAGGGAGGCGTGAGCTTGTGCCGCCCTCGGGCGTCTTGTCGCAGCCGAAGCACTAGGTCGCCTGCTTGGAGGTCTCGAGACCGAATCCCTCGGGCGTGGTAGCGTCGCAGGGACTGCTAGTACCGCGCCGAGTGTAGTAAGGCCATGTCCCGAGCCTCTTCGAGCTGATCCAGTGAGTCTTCTCGGTCGGTCTGGTTTCTTCGGTCATCGCATGCCCTCGTCCTCGGGGAACCGTATTCTAAGTCCGTGGGCAAAACGGCCTCGGCCCCATAGACTAGAAAGAAACGGTGTGAAGCCCGTGGCTCGGCTTGGCGTTGTCCTCAGACTCCAGACCACCGAGGGGAGTTCCTTCATCCATCGCCTGCCGAACTTGTGGAGATCGTTGTAGATCCTCGGCTTGAGTCCTTGCAGAATCATGCCGTTGGCACGTTCCACCTGCCCATTCGTCATGGGGTGAGCCACGGCGGCCCAGTCCACTCGGATGTGGTGATCCTCACAGAAGTCCAGGAACTTTCTGCCGGTGAACTAGGTGCCGTTGTCGGTGATGATGGAGTTCGGGACCCCAAAGCGATGGATGATGTTGGTGAAGAATGTCACCGCCTGTTTGGACCTGATGCTGTTCAGGGGTCGGACCTCGATCCACTTGGAGAATTTGTCGATGGCGACTAGTAGGTGCGTGTAGCCCCCGGGTGCCTTCTGCAAGGGACCGACGAGGTCCAGTCCCCACACAGCAAACGGCCAGGTGATGGGTATTGTTTGCAGAGCCTGAGCGGGTAGGTGGGTCTGCCTTACGTAGAATTGACACCCTTGGCAGGCGCGGACAATCCTAGTGGCGTCGGCCACCGTGGTCGGCCAGTAGAAACCTTGTCGGAAGGTGTTTCCAACAAGGGCTTGGGGCGCTGCGTGATGACCGCAAGCCCCCGAGTGTATTTCTCGTAAGAGCTCCTGGCCTTCGGCGATGGATATGCACCACTGGAGGATGCCGGATGGGCTGCGGTGGTAGAGCTCCTTTCCGTCACCCAGTAAGACGAACGACTTGGCGCGCCGCGCCAGTCGCCGAGCCTCGGCTCGGTCGGGGGGCAGCTCTCCTTGGTGGAGATATTGCAGGTACGGGGTCTGCCAGTTTCGATTAGGCTGGACCCCACTCCGCCCTTCCTCGACGCGCAGTGCCTCACCCTCGGGGGCCGAGGGTGCCTCGGGCTAAGCCGAGGGCGCCTCGGGCCGAGCCAAGGGTGCCTCGGGCTGGGCCGAGGCCTTCTCAGGCTCGGGCGTGTCGTCGGTCTTGACTGAGGGTTGATGTAGGTCTCGGGAGAAGACGTCCGGGGGAACCGTTGTCCGCCCCGAGGCTATCTTAGCCAGCTCGTCCGCAGTCTCGTTGTGTCGTCGGGCGATGTGGTTGAGCTTGAGCCCATAGAACTTGTCCTCCAGGCGCCGAACCTCATCGTAGTAGGCTTCCATCTTCGGGTCGCGGCAGTGGGAGTTCTTCATAACTTGGTCGATGACGAGCTGCGAGTCGCCGCGAGCGTCGAGGCGTCGGACCCCTAGCTCAATGGCGATGCACAACCCGTTGACCAGAGCTTCGTACTCAGCCATGTTGTTGGACGCTGGAAAATGGAGGCACAGTACGTAGCGTAGGTGTTTCCCGAGGGGCGAGATGAAGAGCAGGCCCGCGCCTGCCCCTGTTTTCATCAGCGACCCATCAAAAAACATGGTCCAGAGTTCCGGCTGGATCGGAGCCGCCGGGAGCTGGGTGTCAGCCCATTCAACCACAAAGTCTGCCAATACTTGGGACTTGATGGCCTTCCGAGGGGCGAACGAGATCGTCTTGCCCATGATTTCCACCGCCCACTTTGCAATCCTACCCGAGGCCTCTCGGCACTGGATGATCTCCCCCAGGGGGAAGGATGACACCACAGTCACCGGTATAGATGTCCAATAAGCACGAGGCCCGCGAGCCCGGCACGAAGCCCGCTGTTTGGGCCCGGTCCGAGCCCGGCACGGCCCGGTTATATGCGGGCCCGGGCCGGCCTGGCACGAATAAGCGGGCCGGGCTCGGACAGGAAATTAGGCACGGTGGGCTAGCCCGGCACGGCCCGTTTAGCTCTAAGCCCGTTAAGCCCGCTTTTTTTACACTAAAACGTGCTTTTCGGCCCGCATAGCCCGCTTTTCGGCCCGCTTTTTTCGTGCTAAACGGGCCGACCCGGCCCGTTTAGGCCCGTTGCGGGCCGAGCTCGGACAAGAAATTGAGCCCGCGTGCTTAGCCGGCCCGGCCCGGTTTTCTAATCGTGCCTGGCGGGCCGAGCCCAAAACGGGCCGAGCTTCACCGGGCCCGGGCCGGACCGGGCCGGGCGGCCCGTTTGGACATCTCTAGTCACCGGATGAGACTCGAAGTAGTGTCGCAACTTCCGCCGCGTCAGGATCACCGTGTACAGCAGCTTCTGAATTTGCGGGTAGCGGATCTTGGTCTCGGATAGTACCTCACTGATGAAGTAAACCGGCCTCTAGACGGGCAATGCATGCCCTTCTTCTTGTCTCTCAACCACGATCGCGGCGCTGACCACCTGAGTGGTAGCGGCGACATAGATCAAGAGGGCTTCTCCGGCGGCGGGGGGCGCCAAGATGGGCGCGTTCGTAAGGAGTGCCTTCAGGTTCCCGAGGGCTTCCTCGGCCTTGGAGGTCCAAGTGAAGCACTCGGTCTTTCTTAAGAGGCGGTACAGAGGTAGGCCTCTTTCGCCAAGGCACGAGATGAAACGGCTCAGAGCCACAAGGCATCCCATGACCCTCTGTATGCCTTTCAAGTCCTTGATGGGCCCCATGTTGGTGATGGCCGCGATTTTCTCCGAGTTGGCCTCGATGCCCCGCTCGGAGACGATGAACCCCAAGAGCATGCCTCGGGGGACTCCGAAGACACACTTCTCGGGATTGAGTTTTACGCCCTTTGCCTTGAGACACCGGAATGTCGTTTCAAGGTCGGAAAGGAGGTCGGAGGCTTTCCTCGTCTTGACTACGATGTCATCAACATAAGCCTCGACCGTTCGACCAATGTGTTCGCCGAACATGTGGTTCATGCACCTTTGGTACGTCGCACCCGCATTCCTCAAACCAAATGGCATAGTAACATAGCAGTACATGCCAAAAGGTGTGATGAAAGAAGTCGCGAGCTGGTCGGACTCTTTCATCCTGATTTGGTGATACCCTGAGTAGGCATTGAGGAAAGACAGGGTTTCGCATCCCGCAGTGGAATCCACGATTTGATCGATGCGAGGCAGAGGATAGGGAACTTTTGGGCATGCTTTGTTTAGACCAGTGTAGTCTACACACATCCGCCATTTCCCTCCTTTCTTTCTCACAAGCACGGGGTTGGCAAGCCATTCGGGATGGAATACCTCTTTGATGAACCCTGCGGCCATCAGCTTGTGGATCTCCTCGCCTATGGCTCTGCGCTTTTCTTCGTCGAATCGGCGCAGAGGTTGCTTCACGGGTCGGGCTCCAGCTCGGATATCCAGCGAGTGCTCGGCGACATCCCTCGGTATGCCAGGCATGTCCGAGGGACTCCACATGAAAACTTCGGCGTTTGCGCGGAGAAAGTCGATGAGCACTGCTTCCTATTTGGGGTCGAGCTCGGAGCCGATCCAGATCTGCTTGGAGGCGTCGTTGCTGGGGTCGAGAGGGACAGACTTAACCGTCTCCTCTGGCTCAAAGTTGCCAGCATGGCGCTTCACGTCTGGCGCCTCCTTGGGGAGGCTCTCCAGGTCGGCGATGAGGGCCTCGGATTCAGCGAGGGCCTCGGCGTACTCCACGCACTCTACATCGCATTCGTACGCGTGTTGGTACGTGGGGCCGACGGTGATGACCCCGTTGGGGCCCGACATCTTGAGCTTGAGGTAGGTGTAGTTGGGGACGACCATGAATTTGGCGTAGCATGGCCTCCCCAGTACCGCGTGGTAGGTTCCTCGGAACCCGACCACTTCAAACGTGAGGGTTTCCCTTCTGAAGTTGGAGGGAGTCCCGAAGCAGACAGGCAGATCGAGTCGTCCGAGGGGTTGGACGCGTTTCCCGGGGATGATCCCGTGAAAAGGCGCCGCACCGGCCTGGACCGAGGACAGATCGATCTGCAGGAGCTCGAGGGTCTTGGCGTAGATGATGTTGAGGCTGCTGCCTCCGTCCATGAGGACCTTAGTGAGCCTGACGTTGCCGATGACGGGGTTGACAACGAGCGGATATTTCCCCGGGCTCGACACGCGGTCGGGGTGATCGCCCTGGTCGAAGGTGATGGGCTTGTCGGACTAGTCTAGGTAGACCGGCGCCACCACCTTCACCGAGCAGACCTCCCGACGCTCTTGCTTGCGGTGCCGAGCCGAGGCGTTCGCCACTGGCCCACCGTAGATCATGAAGCAGTCGCGGACCTCGGGGAACTCCTCTGCCTGGTGATCCTCCTTCTTGTCGTCGTGGGGGGCCCTGCCACCCTCCGCAGGTGGCCCGGCCCTGTGAAAGTGACGCCGAAGCATGGCGCATTCCTCAAGGGTGTGCTTGACGGGTCCCTAATGATAGGGGCACGACTCCTTGAGCATCTTGTCGAATAGATTGGCGCCTCCAGGAGGTTTTCGAGGGTTCTTGTACTCAGCGGCGGCGACAAGGTCCACGTTGGCGGCGTCGCGTTTCGCTTGCGACTTCTTCTTGCCTTTCTTCTTGGTGTCGCGCTGAGCGGACGCCTCGGGAACATCTTCCGGCTGGCGGCCTTGGGGCTGCTTATCCTTCCGGAAGATGGCCTCAACCGCCTCGTGGCCAGAAGCGAACTTGGTGGCGATGTCCATCAGCTCGCTCACCCTGGTGGGGGTCTTGCGACCCAGCTTGCTCACCAGGTCGCGGCAGGTGGTGCCTGCGAGGAACGCGCCGATGACATCCGAGTCGGTGACGTTGGGCAGCTCGGTGCGCTGCTTTGAGAATCGCTGGATGTAGTCCCGGAGAGACTCTCCCGGCTGCTGGCGGAAGCTTCGAAGATCCCAGGAGTTCCTAGGGCGCACACACGTGCCCTGGAAATTATCGACGAAGGCTTGGACCAGGTCGTCCCAGTTGGAGATCAGCCCCGGAGGCAGATGCTCCAGCCAGGCCCGAGCGGAGTCGGAGAGGAACAGGGGGAGGTTGCGGATGACGAGGTTGTCATCGTCCGTTCCACCCAGTTGGCAAGCCAGCCGGTAGTCCGCGAGCCACAGTTTCGGCCTTGTCTCCCCCGAGTACTTTGTGATGGTAGTCGGGGTTCGGAACCGGGTCGGGAACGGCGCCCGTCGTATGGCTCGGTTGAAAGCCTGTGGACCGGGCGGTTCAGGCAAGGGGCTCCGATCCTCCCCGCTGTCGTAGCGTCCCCCACGCCTGGGGTGGTAGCCTCGGCGCACCCTCTCGTCGAGGCGGACTCGATGGTTGCGGTGGTGGTGCTCGTTGCCGAGGCGTCCTGGGGCTGCAGGCGCTGTGTTGCGCGTGCGCCCGGTGTGGACCGAGGCTTCCCGCACGAATCGGGAAGTCGCGGCGCGGTGCTCCGAGGGGTATCCCTGCCTTCGGGAGGCAGAGCTCTTGGCCCGTCGGACCGCGGCATCCTCTAGGAGATTCTTGAGCTCTCCCCGGATCCGCCGCCCTTCGGTGGTTGATGGTTCCGGCATCGCGCGGAGAAGTATCGCTGCTGCAGCTAGGTTCTGGCCGACCCCACTGGAAGCTGGTGGCGGCCTTGCCCTAACATCATCGGCGATGCGGAGCTGGACGCCCTGGGGTAGATGACGCGCTTCTCCGGCCAGAGCTTGGTCTACCCATTCCTGCCTGATGTTCCGGCGGAGCGGCTCAAGTGTTCCTGCCCCCTCGTCGAGCCTGGCCTGCATCTCGCGGATTTGCTCGAGCTGTGCGTCCTGACCCCCCGCAGGGACTGGGACCACAGCTAGCTCCTGAAGGATGTCAACGCGAGGCGCAGGCCTAGGGGGATCACCGTTTTCCGGTATACCAAGATGGTTGCCTTCGTCGGGACCCCCTAGATCTACGTGGAAACATTCACGACTTGGGCCGCTGTCTCCGTCGCCGAAGCTGTGGCTACCGTCGGAACAATCAGAAAGGCAGTAGTCGCATGTGGTCATGAAGTCCCGCATGGCGTTGGGGTTACCGAGCCCGGAGAAATCCCAACCAAAGTCGGGCTCATCATCTTCATCGGAACCCGAGGGTCCGTAGGTCGAGACGGCCGTCAGCCGGTCCCAGGGTGACCGCATATGATACCCCGGAGGGCTGGTGCATGCCTCTATGAAGGCTTCCACCAAAGCGGGGTCACTTGGTGGGTTGAGGCCGAATCCAAAAGGCATGAGACGGGAGTCAGTCGGTACCTTTTGGTCGACAGGTGGTGACGTTGTCACGTCAGGGGCAGACTGCACCGTCGTCTCAGGTACGAGGGTGACGCCCAGCAAGTCCTTCGTGAGCATGCTGGCGTCGTCCGTTCGCTTGGAGTTGGCGTGTTGCGGGGAAACAGCGCTCGTCTTCGTCTCAGACGCGAGGTCGACGCCCGACGTGTCCCCCGTCGGGGCGCCGGCGCCGTCGACTCGCTCGACAGCCGATGAGGTGCCGCTTCCTGCTTGGCCATGGTTGCCCCGCCTCCTCCTCCGGCGGGGGAGGTGACGGGACAAACTCGGACGCCGTTCTTCCGCCTCGTGGGGAAGACGTCGTCGATTCCGCCGCCGGCGGGCGGGTTGTTGGCCGCCATTGTCGCCGTCGCGCGGCGGAGGAAGGAGTATCATGTCGTAGCTGCCGTCGAGGGACATGAACTCAAGACTCCCAAAACGGAGCACCGTCCCGGGTTGGAAAGGTTGCTGGAGACTACCCATCTGGAGCTTGACGGGGTGCTGTTCGTCAACACGCAGCAGGCCCCTACCTGGCGTGCCAACTGTCGGCGTTTCGACCCTAGGGGGTCCCTGGACCGACGAGTAAATTGTCACCGCGTGTCCCAGCCCAGATGGGTCGGCGCGAGGCGGAGCACGGAGGGGGGTACAAGAGAGGGAGAAAAGGGGAAAACTCGCGGCCTCCGTGTTGCCCTGCGCCTAGGTCGGGTGCGCTTGCAGTAGGGGGTTACAAGCGTCCGCGCGGGGGGAGAGCGAGGGACTCTGCGCGTCGCACCGTCCTCCCGCGCGGCCAACCTTTTCGTAAGGGAGCCCTGGACCTTCCTTTTATAGGCGTAAGGAGAGGGTCCAGGTGTACAATGGGGGGTGTAGTAGTGCGCTATCGTGTCTAGCAGAGAGGAGCTAGTGCCCTAAGTACATGCCATCGTGGCAGCTAGAGAGGTTTTGGCACCCTGTTCATGTGATGTCGTGGCCGTCGGAGGAGCGTTGGAGCCTTGCGGAAGGACAGCTGTCGGGGCTGTCGAGTCCTTGCTGACGTCTCTTTGCTTCCGTAAGGGGCTGAGAGCCGCTGTCGTCATGGAGCACGCGGGGCGCCATCATTATCTGTTTTCTGGGGCGAGCCAGATGGGATGCCGGTCCTGTTACCCGTAGCCTGAGCTAGCTAGGGATAGGGTAATGATGGCCCCCCCATGTGACGTGGTCGGTCCGAGCCCTGGGTCGGGCGAGGCGGAGGCTCCTCCGAGGTCGGGGTCGAGTCGGTCTTCCAAGGTCGAGGTCGTGTCTGAGCCCTGGGTCGGGCGAGGCGGAGTTCGTCGTCTTTTGGGGCCGAGCCTGAGTCCGAGCCCTGGGTCGGGCGAGGCGGAGTTCGTCGTCTTCCGGGGCCGAGCCCGAGTCCGAGTCCTGGGGTCGGGCGAGGCAGAGTTCATCGTCTTCCGGGGCCGAGCCCGAGTCCGAGCCCTAGGGTCGGGCGAAGCGGAGTTCGTCGTCTTCCGGGGCCGAGCCCAAGTCCGAGCCCTGGGGTCAGGCGAAGCGGTGTTCGTCGTCTTCCGGGGCCGAGCCCGAGTCCAAGCCCTAGGGTCGGGCGAGGCGGAATTTTCTATGGCGCCCGAGGCCGGACTTGGCTGCTGTCAGCCTCACTCTATCGAGTGGCACAACAGTCGGAGCGACACAGGCGGCGCTGTCTTCTTGTCAGGCCGGTCAGTGGAGCGGCGAAGTGACTGCGGTCACTTTCGGCTCTGTCGACTGAAGGGCGCATGACAGGATAAGATGCCAGGCCATCCTTGCATTAAATGCTCCTGCGATTCGGTCGGTTGGTGTGGCGATCTGGCCAAGGTTGCTTCTTGGCGAAGACTGCGCCTCGAGAGAGCCAAAGGTGTGTACGTCGCTTGAGGGAGTCCTCGGGCGAGACGTGAATCTTCCGGGGTCGGCAGCCCTTGCCCGAGGCTGGGCTCGGACGAGGCGAGGTCAGGTCCCTTGAGTGGACCCATCAGGCCTTTGCAGCTTAGTGCTGATGGGGGTTACCAGCTGAGATTAGGAGTCTTGGGGTACCCCTAATTATGGTCCCCGACAGTCGTGCATATTATTGTGGGCCAATAGAATCCCTGACGAATCACCTTGGTTGCGAGGGCCCTGGGTCCTGAGTGTGACCCGCAGGTTCCGCCGTGACTTCGCGGAGGATCTTTAGGCCTTCGGTTTTAGTTATGCATTTCAGCATAGGCTGGCTGATGCCCTTTTTGTAAAGCTGACCCTCGATTATTATGAAGTCCCTACTCCTGTGTTTCAGCCTTTTGGCCTCATTGCGATCGGATGGATGGTAATGGCCCTAGAGGTATAGTGTTATTGGGGCCCGCCAGTCTTCTGCCATTTTGAGGTTGATGATCCGGTGGTCATCGGCGTCTTGCGTTATTTGCAAGCCTTCGGGATTACGCACAGCTGGTGTGCCGATGACATGGTAGAACACGTCGGAGGGCAGGGCCTCGCCTTTGGTTGCTGCTTTGGCCAATGCATCAGCTTCTTCATTTTTGTTTCGCTCAACGTGTTGTAGGGTGAAACCCTTGAACTGTTTTTCGAGGCCGCGGATAGCGGTGAGGTATTGCATCAGCACAGGCTCTTTTGCTGAGTACTCCTTTTCAATCTAACTGACGACGACCTTGGAATCTGTTTGTGAAAGTCGCCTAGAGGGGGGGTGAATAGGGCGAATCTGAAATTTACAAAGTTTAAGCACAACTACAAGCTGGGGTTAGCGTTAGAATTAAAATCAAGTCCAAGAGAGAGGGCAAAAACAAATCACAGGCAAATAAAGAGTGTGACACGGTGATTTGTTTTACCGAGGTTCGGTTTTTGCAAACCTACTCCCCGTTGAGGTGGTCATAAAGACCGGGTCTCTTTCAACCCTTTCCCTCTCTCAAACGGTCACTTAGACCGAGTGAGCTTCTCTTCTCAATCAAACGGGACACAAAGTCCCCGCAAGGACCACCACACAATTGGTGTCTCTTGCCTCAGTTACAATTGAGTTGATCACAAGAAAGAATGAGAAAGAAAAGAAGCAATCCAAGCGCAAGAGCTCAAATGAACACAAGTCACTCTCTCTAGTCACTAAATTGTTTGGAATGACTTTTGGACTTGGGAGAGGATTTGATCTCTTTGGTGTGTCTTGTACTGAATGCTATAGCTCTTGTAAGGTGTAGGAAGTGTGAAAACTTGGATGCAATGAATGGTGGGGTGGTTGGGGTATTTATAGCCCCACCCACCAAAAGTGGCCGTTGGGAGGCTGTCTGTCGAATGGCGCACCGGACAGTCCGGTGCGCCAGCCATGTCACCCGACCGTTAGGGTTCGACCATTGGAGCTTCTGTCTTCTGGGCCACCAGACAGTCCGGTGGTGCACCGGATAGTCACTGTACAGTGTCCGGTGCGTCTTCTGATGCTGCTCTGACTCTGGCGTGCACTGTAGCGCATTGAATGCGCTTGCAGACGACCGTTGGCGCGAAGTAGCCGTTGCTCCGCAGGCACACCGGACAGTCCGGTGTCCGCACCGGACACTGTCTGGTGCTACACCGGACAGTCCGGTGAATTATAGCGGAGTGGCTCCCAGAATTCCCGAGACTAGCAAGTTTGGAGTTGGATTCCCTAGTGCACCGGACACTGTCCGGTGGCCCACCCAACAGTCCGGTGCGCCAGACCAGGGCTGCCTTCAGGTTAACTTTGCTCCTTTTGTTTGAACTCTTTCTTTTGACTTGTATTGGTTTGTTGTGAACCTTTGGCACCTGTAGAACATATTTTCTAGAGCAAACTAGTTAGTCCAATAATTTGTGTTGGGCAATTCAACCACCAAAATTCTTATTGGAAAAGGTTTGACCCTATTTCCCTTTCAATCTCCCCCTTTTTGGTGATTGATGCCAACACAAACCAAAGCAAATATGAAAGTGCAGAATTGAACTAGTTTGCATAATGTAAGTGCAAAGGTTGCTTGGAGTTGAAACCAATATACTTATCTCAATAGATGTGCTTGGATGGTTTTCTTCTTTATTAAAATTTTGGACCACATTTGCACCACGACTTTTGTTTTTGCAAATCCTTTGTAAAGTTCTTTTCAAAAACATTTTGCAAATAGTCAAAGGTACATGAATAAGATTGAAGAAAGCATTTTTAGGATTTGAAATTTTCTCCCCCTGTCTCAAATGCTTTTCCTTTGACTAAAACAAAAGCTCCACCTAAATAAAATTCTCCTCTTAGTGTTCAAGAGGGTTTTGCAATTTTTTTGAAGATACTACTTTCTCCCCCTTTTGAACACAATAAGATATCAAATTGAAAACTATTTTTAAATTTGGTGGTGGTGCGGTCCTTTTGCTTTGGGCTCATACTTTCTCCCCCTTTGGCATGAATCACCAAAAACAGATACTTGTGAGTGAAATATAAGCCCTTGTTCAAACTTTCTCCCCTTTTGGCATACACAAAAATATGAGTGAAGATTATACCAAAGTGGAGAACGAAGCAGAGTATCAGCAAACACAATTGGAGTTGAGTGGAAGCGCCTTCTTTGCCGAATACTCCATTTCCCTTTCAATATCTATGACTAAGCATAGTAACACACTTGAAAACACATTAGTCATAGACATAAGAAGAGATATGATCAAAGGTATATAAATGAGCTATGTCTGCAAGAAATCAATCAAAATTCCTAGAATCAAGAATATTTAGCTCATTCCTAAGTTTGGTAAAGGATTGCTCATCTAAAGGCTTGGTAAAGATATCGGCCAATTGATCTTTGGTGTTTATATACGATATCCCCCTTTTGTTGGTGATCTCTCAGAAAGTGACACCGAATGGCTATGTGCTTAGTGCGGCTGTGTTCAACGGGATTATCCGCCATGCGGATTGCACTCTCATTGTCACATAGGAGAGGGACTTTGCTAAACTTGTAGCCATAGTCCCTAAGGGTTTGCCTCATCCAAAGCAATTGCGCGCAACAATGGCCTGCGGCAATGTACTTCGCTTCGGCGGTAGAAAGAGCTACTGAGTTTTGCTTCTTTGAAGCCCAAGACACCAGGGATCTTCCCAGAAACTGACAAGTCCCTGATGTGCTCTTCCTATTAATCTTACACCCTGCCTAATCAGCATCGGAATATCCTAATAAATCAAATGAGGATCCCTTGGGGTACCAAAGACCAAACTTAGGTGTTTGAAATAAATATCTCAAGATTCGCTTCACGGCCCTAAGGTGAACTTCCTTAGGGTCGGCTTGGAACCTTGCACACATGCATACGGAAAGCATAATGTCCAGTCGAGATGCACATAGATAGAGTAAAGAACCTATCATCGCCCGATATACCTTTTGATCTACGGATTTACCTCCCGTGTCGAGGTCGAGATGCCCATTGGTTCCCATGGGTGTCTTGATGGGCTTAGCATCCTTCATTCCAAACTTGGTGAGAATATCTTGAATATACTTCGTTTGGCTAATGAAGGTGCCCTCTTGGAGTTGCTTGACTTGAAATCCTAAGAAATACTTCAACTCCCCCATCATAGACATCTCGAATTTTTGAATCATGATCCTACTAAATTCTTCACAAATAGATTTGTTAGTAGACCCAAATATGATATCATCAACATAAATTTGGCATACAAACAAATCATGCTCAATGGTTTTAGTGAATAAAGTAGGATCGGCCTTTCCGACTTTGAAGCCATTAGTGATAAGAAAATCTCTTAGGCATTCATACCATGCTCTTGGGGCTTGCTTGAGCCCATAAAGCACCTTAGAGAGTTTGTAAACATGGTTAGGATACTCACTATCTTCAAAGCCGGGAGGTTTCTCAACATAGACCTCTTCCTTGATAGGTTCGTTGAGGAAGGCACTCTTCACGTCCATTTGGTAGAGCTTAAAGTCATGGTGAGTAGCATAGGCAAGTAATATTCGAATTGACTCAAGCCTAGCTACGGGTGCATAGGTTTCACCGAAATCCAAACCTTCGACTTGTGAGTACCCTTTGGCCACAAGTCGTGCCTTGTTCCTTGTCACCACACCATGCTCGTCTTGTTTGTTGCGGAAGACCCACTTGGTTCCTACAACATTTTGGTTAGGACGTGGAACTAAATGCCATACCTCGTTCCTCTTGAAATTGTTGAGCTCCTCTTGTATCGCCATCACCCAATCCGAATCTTGAAGTGCTTCCTCTACCCTGTGTGGCTCAATAGAGGAAACAAAAGAGTAGTGTACACAAAAATGAGCAACACGAGATCGAGTGGTTACCCCATTATGAATGTCTCCTAGGATGGTGTTCACGGGGTGATCTCGTTGGATTGCTTGGTGGACTCTTGGGTGTGGCGGCCTTAGAACTTGCTCATCCTCCTTGTCTTGATCATTTGCATCTCCCTCTTGATCATTGCCGTCTTCTTGAGGTGGCTCATCTTCTTGATCTTCTTCTTCATCATCTTGAGCCTCATCCTCATCTTGTGTTGGTGGAGATGCTTGCATGGAGGAGGATGGTTGATCTTGTGCTTGAATGAGTGAAAGTCGCCTAGAGGGGGGGTGAATAGGGCGAAACTGAAATTTACAAATATAAACACAACTACGAGACAGGTTAGCGTTAGAAATAATAATGAGTCCGAGAGAGAGGGCACAAAACAAATCACAAGCGAATGAAGAGTGTGACACGCGGATTTGTTTTACCGAGGTTCGGTTCTCGCAAACCTACTCCCCGTTGAGGAGGCCACAAAGGCCGGGTCTTTTTCAACCCTTTCCCTCTCTCAAACGGTCCCTCGGACCGAGTGAGCTTCTCTTCTCAAATCGAAACCGGGAACAAAACTTCCCCGCAAGGACCACCACACAATTGGTGTCTCTTGCCTTGGTTACAAATGAGTTTTGATCACAAGAACAAGTGAGAAAGAAAGAAGCAATCCAAGCGCAAGAGCTCAAAAGAACACGACAAATCTCTCTCGCTAATCACTAAAGCCTTGTGTGGAATTGGAGAGGATTTGATCACTTGAGTGTGTCTAGAATTGAATGCCTAGCTCTTGTAAGTGTTGAGAAGTGGAAAACTTGGATGACTTGAATGTGGGGTGGTTGGGGGTATTTATAGCTCCAACCACCAAACTAGCCGTTTGGTGCAGGCTGGCTGTCGTATGGTGCACCGGATAGTCCGGTGCGCCAGCCACGTCACCAAAGCCATTGGGTTCCGACCGTTGGAGCTCTGTCTTCTGGGCCCGCCTGGATGTCCGGTGGCGCACCGGACATGTACTGTAGAGTGTCCGGTGCGCCACTACGCGCGTGCCGGACTTCTGCGCGCTCTGGCGCGCATTAATTGCTGTTGCAGGTGACCGTTGGCGCGAAGTAGCCGTTGCCCCGCAGTTACACCGGACAGCCCGGTGTACACCGGACTTGTCCGGTGAATTATAGCGGAGCAGCCGTTGCAGTTTCCCGAAGCTGGCGAGTTCCGGAGGCCGCTCTTCCTTGGAGCACCGGACACTTTCCAGTGTACACCGGACAGTCCGGTGAATTATAGTGGAGTTGCCTCTGGATTTTCCCGAAGACGACGAGTTTGCACTGGAGTCCTCTGGTGCACTGGACATGTCCGGTGGCCCACCGGACAGTCCGGTGCGCCAGACCAGAGGTGCCTTCGGTTGTCCCTTTGCTCTTTTGTTGAACCCAATACTTGGTCTTTTTATTGGCTAAGTGTGAACCTTTGGCACCTGTATAACTTATACACTAGAGCAAACTAGTTAGTCCAATTATTTGTGTTGGGCAATTCAACCACCAAAATTAATTAGGGACTAGGTGTAAGCCTAATTCCCTTTCAATCTCCCCCTTTTTGGTGATTGATGCCAACACAAACCAAAGCAAATATAAAAGTGCATAATTGAACTAGTTTGCATAATGTAAGTGCAAATTTTGCTTGAAATTGAGCCAATAAATGTTACTTACTAGATATGCATGGATTGTTTCTTTATTATTAACATTTTGGACCACGCTTGCACCACATGTTTTGTTTTTGCAAATTCTTTTTAAAGTCCTTTTGCAAAATGGTCAAAGGTAAATGAATGAGATTTTGAGAAGCATTTTCAAGATATGAAATTTTCTCCCTTTGTTTCAAATGCTTTTCCTTTGACTAAACAAAACTCCCCCTCAAATAAATTCTCCTCTTAGTGTTCAAGAGGATTTTAAGATATCAATTTTGAAAATACTACTTTCTCCCCCTTTAGAACACAAAGAGATACCAATTTGAATTTTACCAATTGAAAATCATTAATTTTAAAATTAGGGTGGTGGTGCGGTCCTTTTGCTTTGGGCCAATACTTTCTCCCCCTTTGGCATGAATCGCCAAAAACGGATATTTGGAATGAAATATAGGCCCTTCCCTAACTATTTTCTCCCCTTTGGCAAATAAAACATATGAGTGAAGATTATACCAAAGATGGAGAGTGAAGCGGAGCGACGGCGAAGGATGAGTAGTAGAGTGGAGTGGAAGCCTTTGTCTTCGCCGAAGACTCCAATTCCCTTTCAATATACTTATGACTTGGTTTGAAATAGACTTGAAAACACATTAGTCATAGCATATAAAAGAGACATGATCAAAGGTATATTTATGAGCTATGTGTGCAAATTAGCAAAAGAAATTCCTAGAATCAAGAATATTGAGCTCATGCCTAAGTTTGGTAAAAATTTGTTCATCAAGTGGCTTGGTAAAGATATCGGCTAATTGATCTTTAGTGTTAATGTATGAAATCTCGATATCCCCCTTTTGTTGGTGATCCCTAAGAAAATGATACCGGATGGCTATGTGTTTAGTGCGGCTATGCTCAACGGGATTATCCGCCATGCGGATTGCACTCTCATTATCACATAGAAGAGGAACTTTGGTTAATTTGTAACCATAGTCCCGCAGGGTTTGCCTCATCCAAAGCAATTGCGCGCAACAATGGCCTGCGGCAATGTACTCAGCTTCGGCGGTAGAAAGAGCAACCGAATTTTGCTTCTTTGAAGCCCAAGACACCAAGGATCTCCCCAAGAACTGGCAAGTCCCCGATGTGCTCTTCTTATTGATCTTACACCCCACCCAATCGGCATCCGAATAACCAATCAAATCAAATGTGCATCCCCGAGGGTACCAAAGCCCAAACTTAGGAGTATAAGCCAAATATCTCAAGATTCGTTTTACGGCCGTAAGGTGTGATTCCTTAGGGTCGGCTTGGAATCTTGCACACATGCATACGGAAAGCATAATGTCCGGTCGAGATGCACATAAATAAAGCAATGAACCAATCATCGACCGGTATACCTTTTGATCGACGGATTTACCTCCCGTGTCGAGGTCGAGATGCCCATTGGTTCCCATGGGTGTCTTGATGGGCTTGGCATCCTTCATTCCAAACTTGGTTAGAATGTCTTGTGTATACTTTGTTTGGCAAATGAAGGTGCCCTCTTGGAGTTGCTTGACTTGGAATCCTAGAAAATACTTCAACTCCCCCATCATCGACATCTCGATTTTTTGTGTCATGATCCTACTAAATTCTTCACATGTAGATTTGTTAGTAGACCCAAATATGATATCAGCAACATAAATTTGGCATACAAACAAATCATTGTCAAGAGTTTTAGTGAATAAAGTAGGATCGGCCTTGCCGACTTTGAAGCCATTAGCAATAAGGAAATCTCTAAGGCATTCATACCATGCTCTTGGGGCTTGCTTGAGCCCATAAAGCGCCTTAGAGAGCCTATAGACATGGTTAGGATACTCACTGTCTTCAAAGCCGGGAGGTTGCTCAACATAGACCTCCTCCTTGATTGGTCCATTGAGGAAGGCACTCTTCACGTCCATTTGATAAAGCTTGAAGCCATGGTAAGTAGCATAGGCTAATAATATGCGAATTGACTCAAGCCTAGCTATGGGTGCATAGGTTTCACCAAAATCCAAACCTTCGACTTGAGAGTATCCTTTGGCCACAAGTCGAGCTTTGTTCCTTGTCACCACACCATGCTCGTCCTACTTGTTGTGGAAGACCCACTTGGTTCCTACAACATTTTGGTTAGGACGTGGAACTAAATGCCATACCTCATTCCTAGTGAAGTTGTTGATCTCCTCTTGCATTGCCATCACCCAATCTGAATCTTGTAGTGCTTCCTCTACCCTGTGTGGCTCAATAGAGGAAACAAAAGAGTAATGCTCACAAAAATGTGCAACACAAGATCGAGTGGTTACCCCCTTATGAATGTCACCGAGGATGGTGTCGACGGGGTGATCTCGTTGGATTGCTTGGTGGACTCTTGGGTGTGGCGGCCTTGGTTCTTCATCCTCCTTGTCTTGATCATTTGCATCTCCCCCTTGATTGTTGCCGTCATCTTGAGGGGGGCTCATCTCTTTGATCTTCTCCTTCATCAACTTGAGCCTCGTCCTCATTTTGGGTTGGCGGAGATGCTTGCGTGGAGGAGGAAGGTTGATCTTGTGCATGTGGAGGCTCTTCGGATTCCTTAGGACACACATCCCCAATGGACATGTTCCTTAGCGCGATGCACGGAGCCTGTTCTTCACCTATTTCATCAAGATCAACTTGCTCTACTTGAGAGCCGTTAGTCTCATCAAACACAACATCACAAGAAACTTCAACTAGTCCTGAGGACTTGTTAAAGACTCTATATGCCCTTGTGTTTGAATCATATCCTAGTAAAAAGCCTTCTACAGTTTTAGGAGCAAATTTAGATTTTCTACCTCTTTTAACAAGAATAAAGCATTTGCTACCAAAAACTCTGAAATATGAAATATTGGGCTTTTTACCGGTTAGGAGTTCATAGGATGTCTTCTTGAGGATTCGGTGTAGATATAACCGGTTGATGGCGTAGCAGGCGGTGTTGATCGCCTCGGCCCAAAACCGATCCGGTGTCATGTACTCATCAAGCATGGTTCTTGCCATGTCCAATAGAGTTCGATTCTTCCTCTCTACTACACCATTTTGTTGTGGGGTGTATGGAGAAGAGAACTCATGCTTGATGCCCTCCTCCTCAAGGAAGCCTTCTATTTGTGAGTTCTTGAACTCCGTTCCGTTGTCGCTTCTAATTTTCTTGATCCTTAAGCCGAACTCATTTTGAGCCCGTCTCAAGAATCCCTTTAAGGTCTCTTGGGTATGGGATTTTTCCTGCAAAAAGAACACCCAAGTGAAGCGAGAATAATCATCCACAATAACTAGACAGTACTTACTCCCGCCGATGCTTATGTAAGCGATCGGGCCGAATAAATCCATGTGTAGGAGCTCCAGTGGCCTGTCACTTGTCATGATGTTCTTGTGTGGATGATGAGTGCCAACTTGCTTCCCGGCTTGGCATGCGCTACAAATCCTGTCTTTCTCAAAATGAACATTTGTTAGTCCTAAGATGTGTTCTCCCTTTAGAAGCTTATGAAGATTCTTCATCCCAACGTGGGCTAGTCGGCGGTGCCAAAGCCAACCCATGTTAGTCTTAGCAATTAAGCAAGTGTCGAGTTCAGCTCTATCAAAATCTACCAAGTATAGCTGACCCTCTAACACTCCCTTAAATGCTATTGAATCATCACTTCTTCTAAAGACAGTAACACCTACATCAGTAAATAGACAGTAGTAGCCCATTTGACATAATTGCGAAACGGAAAGCAAATTGTAATCTAATGAATCAACAAGAAAAACATTTGAAATGGAATGGTCAGGAGATATAGCAATTTTACCCAAACCTTTGACCAAACCTTGGTTTCCATCCCCGAATGTGATAGCTCGTTGGGGATCTTGGTTTTTCTCATAGGAGGAGAACATCCTTTTCTCCCCCGTCATGTGGTTTGTGCACCCGCTATCGATGATCCAACTTGAGCCTCCGGATGCATAAACCTACAAAACAAGTTTAGTTCTTGATTTTAGGTACCCAAACGGTTTTGGGTCCTTTGGCATTAGAAACAAGAACTTTGGGTACCCAAACACAAGTCTTGGAGCCCTTGTGTTTACCCCCAACAAACTTGGCAACTACCTTGCCGGATTTGTTAGTCAAAACATAAGATGCATCAAAAGTTTTGAATGAAATGTCATGATCATTTGATGCATTAGGAGTTCTCTTCTTAGGCAACTTAGCATGGGTTGGTTGCCTAGAGCTAGATGTCTCACCCTTATACATGAAAGCATGATTAGGGCCAGAGTGAGACTTCCTAGAATGAATTCTCCTAATTTTGCTCTCAGGATAACCGGCAGGGTACAAAATGTAACCCTCGTTATCCTGAGGCATGGGAGCCTTGCCCTTAACAAAATTAGACAATCTTTTAGGAGGGGCACTAAGCTTGACATTGTCTCCCCTTTGGAATCCAATGCCATCCTTGATGCCAGGGCGTCTCCCATTATAGAGCATACTTCTAGCAAATTTAAATTTTTCATTTTCTAAGTTATGCTCGGCAATTTTAGCATCTAATTTTGCTATATGATCATTTTGTTGTTTAATTAATACCATGTGATCATGAATAGCATCAATATCAACATCTCTACATCTATCACAAATAGACACATGCTCAATAGTAGATGTAGAGGGTTTGCAAGAATTAAGTTCAACAATCTTAGCACGCAAAATATCATTGTTATCTCTAAGATTGGAAATTGTAACATTGCAACCATCTAATTCTTTAGCCTTAGCAATCAATTTCTCATTCTCATTTCTAAGGCTAGCAATAGAGACATTCAACTCATCAATCCTAGCAAGTAAATCAACATTATCATTTCTAGGATTGGAAGTTGAAATAGTACAAACATGTGAATCAACCTTAGCTAACAATTTAGTATTCTCATTTCTAAGGTTGTCAATGGTCTCATGGCAAGTGCTTAGCTCACTAGATAATTTTTCACATTTTTCAACTTGTAGAGCATAAGCATTTTTAACCTTAACATGCTTTTTGTTTTCCTTGATTAGGAAGTCCTCTTGGGAGTCCAAGAGATCATCCTTTTCATGGATGACACTAATTAGCTCATTTAGTTTTTCCTTTTGTTGCATGTTTAGGTCGGCAAAAAGGGTACGCTAATTATTCTCCTCATCACTAGCATTATCATCACTAGAGGATTCATATTTAGTGGAGGATTTAGATTAACCTTCTTCCTTTTGCCGTCCTTTGCCATGAGGCACTTATGGCCGATGTTGGGGAAGAGGAGTCCTTTGGTGACGACGATGTTGGCGGCGTCCTCGTCGGAGGAGGACTCGGTGGAGCTCTCGTCGGAGTCCCACTCCCGGCAAACATGGGCATCGCCGCCCTTCTTCTTGTAGTACCTCTTCTTTTCTCTCCTCTTTCCCTTCTTGTCGTCGCCCCTGTCACTGTCACTAGATATAGGACATTTTGCAATAAAATGACTGGGCTTACCACATTTGTAGCACACTTTCTTGGAGCGGGGTTTGTAGTCCTTTCCCCTCCTTTGTTTGAGGATTTGGCGAAAGCTCTTGATGACGAGCGCCATTTCCTCATTGTCGAGCTTTGAGGCGTCGATTGGTTGTTTACTCGGTGTAGACTCCTCCTTCTTCTCCTCCGTCGCCTTGAATGCGACTGGTTGTGCCGCGGATGTGGAGGGATCATCTAGCTCGTTGATTTTCTTCGAGCCCTTGATCATATACTCAAAGCTCACAAAATTCCCGATTACTTCCTCGGGAGTCATTAGTGTGTATCTAGGATTACCACGAATTAATTGAACTTGAGTGGGGTTAAGGAAAATGAGAGATCTTAGAATAACCTTAACCACCTCGTGGTCGTCCCACTTCTTGCTCCCGAGGTTGCGCACTTGGTTCACCAAGGTTTTGAGCCGGTTGTACATATCTTGTGGCTCCTCCCCTTGGCGAAGACGGAAGCGACCGAGCTCCCCCTCGATCGTTTCCCGCTTGGTGATCTTGGTGAGTTCATCACCCTCGTGCGCGGTCTTGAGTAGGTCCCAAATCTCCTTCGCACTCTTCAACCCTTGCACCTTGTTATATTCCTCTCTACTTAGAGAAGCGAGGAGTATAGTGGTGGCTTGGGAGTTGAAGTGCTCGATTTGGGCCACTTCGTCCGCATCATAATCTTCATCCCCTACGGATGGTACCTGTACACCAAACTCAACAACATCCCATATACTTTTGTGGAGTGAGGTTAGATGAAATCGCATTAAATCACTCCACCTAGCATAGTCTTCACCATCAAACGTTGGTGGTTTGCCTAATGGGACGGAAAGCAAAGGTGTATGTTTAGGAACGCGAGGGTAGCGTAAGGGGATCTTACAATACTTCTTGCGCTCTTAGCGCTTAGAAGTGACGGACGCCGCGTTGGAGCCGGAGGTGGATGTCGATGAAGAATCGGTCTTGTAGTAGACCACCTTCCTCATCCTCTTTTTCTTGTCCCCACTCCGATGCGGCTTGTGGGAAGAGGATTTTTCCTTCTTCTCTTTGTGGTGTGAAGAAGAAGATCTTTTCTCCTTCCGTTTGGAGGAGTCCTTCTTCTCCTTCCTCTTGGTGCGGGACTCTTCCGATGAAGTGCTCCCATGGCTCGTAGTGGGCTTGTCGCCGGTCTCCATCTCCCTCTTGGTGTGATCTCCCGACATCACTTCGAGTGGTTAGGCTCTAATGAAGCACCGGGCTCTGATACCAATTGAAAGTCGCCTAGAGGGGGGGTGAATAGGGCGAAACTGAAATTTACAAATATAAACACAACTACGAGATGGGTTAGCGTTAGAAATAATAATGAGTCCGAGAGAGAGGGCGCAAAACAAATCACAAGCGAATGAAGAGTGTGACACGCGGATTTGTTTTACCGAGGTTCGGTTCTCGCAAACCTACTCCCCGTTGAGGAGGCCACAAAGGCCGGGTCTTTTTCAACCCTTTCCCTCTCTCAAACGGTCCCTCGGACCGAGTGAGCTTCTCTTCTCAAATCGAAACCGGGAACAAAACTTCCCCGCAAGGACCACCACACAATTGGTGTCTCTTGCCTTGGTTACAAATGAGTTTTGATCACAAGAACAAGTGAGAAAGAAAGAAGCAATCCAAGCGCAAGAGCTCAAAAGAACACGACAAATCTCTCTCGCTAATCACTAAAGCCTTGTGTGGAATTGGAGAGGATTTGATCACTTGAGTGTGTCTAGAATTGAATGCCTAGCTCTTGTAAGTGTTGAGAAGTGGAAAACTTGGATGACTTGAATGTGGGGTGGTTGGGGGTATTTATAGCCCCAACCACCAAACTAGCCGTTTGGTGCAGGCTGGCTGTCGTATGGTGCACCGGACAGTCCGGTGCACACCGGACAGTCCGGTGCGCCAGCCACGTCACCAAAGCCATTGGGTTCCGACCGTTGGAGCTCTGTCTTCTGGGCCCGCCTGGATGTCCGGTGGCGCACCGGACATGTACTGTAGAGTGTCCGGTGCGCCACTACGCGCGTGCCTGACTTCTGCGCGCTCTAGCGCGCATTTATTGCTGTTGCAGGTGACCGTTGGCGCGAAGTAGCCGTTGCCCCGCAGTTACACCGGACAGTCCGGTGTACACCGGACATGTCCGGTGAATTATAGCGGAGCAGCCGTTGCAGTTTCCCGAAGCTGGCGAGTTCCTGAGGCCGCTCTTCCTTGGAGCACCGGACACTGTCCGGTGTACACCGGACAGTCCGGTGAATTATAGTGGAGTTGCCTCTGGATTTTCCCGAAGACGACGAGTTTGCACTGGAGTCCTCTGGTGCACCGGACATGTCCGGTGGCCCACCGGACAGTCTGGTGCGCCAGACCAGAGGTGCCTTCGGTTGTCTCTTTGCTCTTTTGTTGAACCCAATACTTGGTCTTTTTATTGGCTAAGTGTGAACCTTTGGCACCTGTATAACTTATACAGTAGAGCAAACTAGTTAGTCCAATTATTTGTGTTGGGCAATTCAACCACCAAAATTAATTAGGGACTAGGTGTAAGCCTAATTCCCTTTCAATGAGCTCTTCGGATTCTTTAGGACACACATCCCCAATGGACATGTTCCTTAGCGCGACGCATGGAGCCTCTTAATCATCTAATTCATCAAGATCAACTTGCTCCACTTGGGAGCCGTTAGTCTCATCAAACACAATGTCACAAGAAACTTCAACTAGTCCAGTGGACTTGTTAAAGACTCTATATGCCCTTGTGTTTGAATCATAGCCTAGTAAAAAGCCTTCTACAGCCTTAGGAGCAAATTTTGATTTTCTACCTCTTTTAACAAGAATAAAACATTTGCTACCAAAGACTCTAAAATATGAAACATTGGGCTTTTTACCAGTGAGTTCATAAGATGTCTTCTTGAGGATTCGGTGTAGATACAACCGGTTGATGGCGTAGCAAGCGGTGTTGACCGCCTCGGCCCAAAACTGATCCGAAGTTTTGTACTCATCAAGCATGGTCCTTGCCATGTCCAATAGAGTTCTATTCTTCCTCTCCACTACACCATTTTGTTGTGGCGTGTAGGGAGAAGAGAACTCATGCTTGATGCCCTCCTCCTCAAGAAAGCCTTCTATTTGTGAGTTCTTGAACTCCGTCCCATTATCGCTTCTAATTTTCTTGATCCTCAAGCCGAACTCATTTTGAGCTGGTCTCAAGAATCCCTTTAAGGTCTCTTGGGTTTGAGATTTTTCCTATAAAAAGAATACCCAAGTGAAGCGAGAATAATCATCCACAATAACTAGACAGTACTTACTCCCGCCGATGCTTATGTAAGCGATCGGGCCGAATAGGTCCATGTGGAGGAGCTCGAGTGGCCTGTCAGTCGTCAAGATGTTCTTATGTGGATGATGACCACCAACTTGCTTCCCTCCTTGGCATGCACTACAAATCCTGTCTTTCTCAAAATGCACATTTGTTAGTCCCAAAATGTGCTCTCCCTTTAGAAGCTTGTGAAGATTCTTTATCCCAACATGGGCTAGTCGGCGATGCTAGAGCCAACCCATGTTAGTCTTAGCGATTAAGCAAGTATCGAGTCTAGCTCTATTGAAATCAACTAGGTATAGCTGACCCTCTAATACTCCCTTAAAAGCTACTGAATCATCACTTCTTCTAAAGATAGTGACACCTGTATCCGTAAAAAGACAGTTGTAGCCCATTTTACATAATTGGGAAACAGAAAGCAAGTTGTAATCTAAAGAATCTACAAGAAAAACATTGGAAATAGAATGGTCAGGTGATATAGCAATTTTACCCAATCCTTTGACCGAACCTTGATTTCCATCCCCGAATGTGATAGCTCGTTGGGGATCTTGGTTTTTCTCGTAGGAGGAGAACATCTTTTTCTCCCCAGTCATATGGTTTGTGCACCCGCTGTCAATGATCCAACTTGAGCCCCCAGATGCATAAACCTACAAAACAGATTTAGTTCTTGATTTTAGGTACCCAAATAGTTTTGGGTCCTTTGACATTAGATACAAGAACTTTGGGTACCCAAACACAAGTCTTTGATCCCTTGTGTTTGCCCCCAACATACTTGGCAACAACCTTGCCTGATTTGTTAGTTAGCACATAGGAAGCATCAAAAGTTTTGAATGAAACATTGTGATCATTTGATGCTTTAGGAGTTTTCTTCTTAGGCAATTTAGCATGGGTTGAATGCCTAGAGCTAGATGCCTCACTCTTATACATAAAAGCATGATTAGGGCCAGAGTGAGACTTACTAAAGTGAATTCTCCTAATTTTGTGTTTGGGATAGCCGGCAGGGTATAAAATGTAACCCTCATTATCCTGAACCATGGGAGCCTTGCCCTTAACAAAATTAGATAATCTTTTAGGCGGGGCATTAAGCTTGACATTGTCTCCTTTTTGGAAGCCAATGCCATCCTTAATACCAGGGCGTCTCCCATTATAGAGCATACTTCTAGCAAATTTAAATTTCTCATTTTCCAAGTCATGCTCATTGATTTTAGCAGTTAATGTAGCTATGTGATCATTTTGTTGTTTAATTAAAGCAAGGTGATCATGAATAGCATCTACATTAACATCTCTACATCTAGTACAAATAGTAACATGCTCAATGGAAGATGTAGACGGTTTGCAAGTATTTAATTCAACAATCTTAGCATGCAATATATCGTTCTCATCTCTAAGATTGGAAATGGAAATATTGCAAACATCTAAATCCTTAGCCTTAGCAATTAATTTTTCGTTTTCAATTTTAAGGCTAGAAAGAGAAGCATTCAATTTGTCAATCTTAGCAATTAAGTTGGCATTATCATTTCTAAGACTAACAATTGAATCATCACAAACATCAAGCTTCTCAACCTTAGCAATTAAATTGGCATTCTCATTTCTAAGGTTGGAAATAATATCATAGCAAGTTCTTAGCTCACTATTTAATTTTTCACAATTTTCTACTTCTAGAGCATAAGCATTTTTCACTTTAACATGCTTTTTGTTTTCTTTAATTAGGAAGTCCTCTTGGCTATCCAAGAGTTCATCCTTATCATGAATAGCACTAATCAATTCATTTAATTTTTCCTTTTGTTGCATGTTCAAGTTGGCAAAGAGAGTAAACAAATCATCCTCATTATCACTAGAATTAGCCTCATCACTAGATGTTGCATATTTAGTGGAGGATTTGGATTTCACCTTCTTCTTTTTGTCGTCCTTTGCCATGAGGCACTTGTGGCCGACGTTGGGGAAGAGGAGCCCTTTGTTGATGGCGATGTTGGCGGCGTCCTCGTCGGAGGAGGAGTCGGTGGAGCTCTCATCGGAGTCCCACTCCCGGCAAACATGGGCATCGCCGCCCTTCTTCTTGTAATACTTCTTCTTTTCTCTCCTCATTCCCTTCTTGTCGTCGCCCCTGTCACTATCACTAGAAATTGGACATTTAGCAATGAAATGACTGGGCTTACCACACTAGTAGCACACTTTCTTTGAACGGGGCTTGTAATCCTCCCCCTTCCTTTGTTTGAGGATTTGGCGGAAGCTTTTGATAATAAACGCCATCTCCTCATTGTCGAGCTTGGAGGCGTCGATGGGGATTCTACTTGGAGTAGAATCTTCTTTCTTCTCCTCCGTTGCTTTGAATGCAACGGGTTGTGCTTTGGGTATGGAGGAGGATGCGCCTTGCTCGATGATCCTTTTGGAGCCTTTGATCATTAGCTCAAAGCTCACAAATTTACCTATCACTTCCTCGGGAGACATTATTTTGTATCTAGGATCACCACGAATTAATTGTACTTGAGTAGGATTAAGAAAAACTAGTGATCTTAGAATAACCTTGACCATTTCATGGTCATCCCACTTTATGCTCCCGAGGTTGCGCACTTGGTTCACCAAGGTCTTGAGCCGGTTGTACATCGTTTGTGGCTTCTCCCCTTGGTGAAGCATGAATCGACCGAGCTCCCCCTCGATCGTCTCCCTCTTGGTGATCTTGGTCACCTCATCTCCTTCGTGCGCCGTTTTGAGGACGTCCCAAATCTCCTTGGCACTCTTCAATCCTTGCACCTTGTTATACTCCTCTCGACTTAGAGAGGCGAGGAGTATTGTGGTGGCTTGTGAATTGAAGTGCCGGATTTGGGCAACTTCGTCCGAATCGTAGTCCTCATCCCCTACGAATGGTACTTGTACACCAAAGTCAACAACGTTCCAAATGCAAGTGTGGAGTGAGGTTAGATGATGCCTCATTTTGTCACTCCACATGTTATAATCTTCACCGTCAAAAACTGGTGGTTTGCCTAAAGGAACGGAAAGTAATGGAGTACGTTTAGAAATGCGAGGGTAGTGTAGGGGAATCTTACTGAACTTCTTGCGCTCATGGCGCTTAGAAGTTACGGACGGCGCGTCGGAGCCGGAGGTGGATGACGATGAAGAATCGGTCTCGTAGTAGACCACCTTCCTCATCTTCTTTTTCTTTTTGCCACTTTGATGCGACTTGTGTGAAGAGGATTCCTTCTCCTTCCCTTTGTTGCGGGACTCTCCCGATGGAGCCTTCCCGTGGCTTGTAGCGGGCTTGTCGCCGGTCACCATCTCCTTCTTGGCGTGATCTCCCGACATCACTTCGAGCGGTTAGGCTCTAATGAAGCACCGAGCTCTGATACCAATTGAAAGTCGCCTAGAGGGGGGGTGAATAGGGCGAATATGAAATTTACAAAGTTTAAGCACAACTACAAGCCGGGGTTAGCATTAGAATTAAAATCGAGTCCAAGAGAGAGGGCGAAAACAAATCACAGGCAAATAAAGAGTGTGACACGGTGATTTGTTTTACCGAGGTTCGGTTTTTGCAAACCTACTCCCCATTGAGGTGGTCACAAAGACCGGGTCTCTTTCAACCCTTTCCCTCTCTCAAACGGTCACTTAGATCGAGTGAGCTTCTCTTCTCAATCAAATGGGACACAAAGTCCCCGCAAGGACCACCACACAATTGGTGTCTCTTGCCTCGGTTACAATTGAGTTGATCACAAGAAAGAATGAGAAACAAAAGAAGCAATCCAAGCGCAAGAGCTCAAATGAACACAAGTCACTCTCTCTAGTCACTAAATTGTTTGGAATGACTTTTGGACTTGGGAGAGGATTTGATCTCTTTGGTGTGTCTTGTATTGAATGCTATAGCTCTTGTAAGGTGTAGGAAGTGTGAAAACTTGGATGCAATGAATGGTGGGGTGGTTGGGGTATTTATAGCCCCACCCACCAAAAGTGGCCGTTGGGAGGCTGTCTATCGAATGGCGCACCGGACAGTCCGGTGCGCCACCGGACACTGTCCGGTGCGCCAGCCACGTCACCCCACCGTTAGGGTTTGACCGTTGGAGCTTCTGTCTTTTGGGCCACCGGATAGTCCGGTGGTGCACCAGACAGTCACTGTGCACTGTCCGGTGCGTCTTCTGACGCTGCTCTGACTCTGGCGCGCACTGTAGCGTATTGAATGCGCTTGCAGACGACCGTTGGCACGAAGTAGCCGTTGCTCCGCAGGCACACCGGACAGTCCGGTGTCCCCACCGGACACTGTCCGGTGCTACACCAGACAGTCCGGTGAATTATAGCGGAGTGGCTCCTAGAATTCCCGAGACTGGAAAGTTTGGAGTTGGATTCCCTGGTGCACCGGACAGTCCGGTGCGCCAGACCAGGGCTGCCTTCGGGTTAACTTTGCTCCTTTTGTTTGAACCCTTTCTTTTGACTTGTATTGGTTTGTTGTGAACCTTTGGCACCTGTAGGACTTATTTTCTAGAGCAAACTAGTTAGTCCAATAATTTGTGTTGGGCAATTCAACCACCAAAATTCTTATTGGAAAAGGTTTGACCCTATTTCCCTTTCAGTTTGGATGATGCGTGTGGTGATGCCGAGGGCCCACAGTTTGTGAAGACCCGGGATGACATCTTCGTATTCTGCTATGTTATTGGTGCACCTGTTGGATTCTAGAGCGAAGCTGAGGCGCGCGGCGTATCTGTATTTGACCCCGGTGGGTGATGTGATGATCGCCACGGCGCTAGCCCCCGCATGGCACCATGTGCCATCGCAGTGGATAGTCCAGATTGTTTATGAGTGCTCTTGCTATGGCCCCACGGGTCCTGTCCAGTGGACGATGAAGTCTCCAAGACTTGCGACTTGATTGTTGTTCTAGGCTCAAAAATGATGTTGTACCTTGACAGTTCTGCTGCCCATTTTGCAATTTTGGCGGATGCCTCCGGGTTCCTGAACAGTTCTCCTAGACCCCTGTCTGAAGTGACTCATACTTTGAACGCCTCGAAGTAGTGTCATAGCTTGTGCGAAGCCATGACCACTGCATATGAAATCTTCTCGAGCTCGGTCATGTTGCACTTGGAAGTTGTGAGGACTTCGAAGACATATTATACCGGGCACTGCTGGTTTTTGCCATCTCTGCCCTGTTCTTGGACTAGCGCTACGCTAACTGCACAGTGTGAGGCCACGATGTAGAGAAGTAGTGGGCGCGAGGCATCAGGACTCGTCAAGGTTGCTAAGTCAGATAGGTGTTGTTTGAGCGCCTCGAAGGCTGCTGCTTGCTCTGGGCCCCAGACAAAGTCTTTCGCGCCACCAATGTTTTGAGGGAAGGTAGGCTTCATTCGGCAGACCTGGATCTGAATCTGTTTAGGGCCGCCAATCTTCCTGTTAGTCGCTGGACGTCTTTGGTGGACTGCGGGGGTGCCATGTCCATGATTGCTTGGATCTTGGTTGTGTTGGCTTCAGTCCCTCGGTGCGATACCAAGTAGCCAAGTATTTTTTCCCTAACGTACCCTGAAGACACACTTCTCTGGTTTGAGCCGGAGTCTCGCGTCGCGCATGTTGGCGAATGTCTCTATGAGGTCGGTCAGGTGGTCCTCTTTGCTTTTTCTTGCGATGACAATGTCGTCTACATAAGTGAAGATGTTGTGGCCTACATGGTTTTCGAGGACCTTGTTGGTGAGGCAAGAAAAGGTTGAGCCGGCGTTCTTGAGTCCCTCAGGCATCCATACGAAACAGTACGTGCCAAAGGGTGTGACGAAGCTTGTACTGGCCTTGTCCTCCTCTTTCATGTAAATCTGGTGGTAGCCCGAGAAGCAATCTAGGAGGGACATGACTTCGCAGCCTGCTGCGCTGTCGACAATTTTGTCGATTCGTGGTAGAGGGAAGTTGTCCTTGGGGCACGCCTTGTTGAGGCTCGTGAAGTCGATGCACATGCGCTATTTGTCGCTCTTCTTCTGCACCATGACAACGTTGGCAAGCCATGTCAGATAAGCGATTGGTTCAATGAATCTAGCCTTCCAATAGGTGATGCACTTCGGCCTTGGCTGCCTCCGTTTTCTCGTTAAACATTTTCCGCAGCCGCTACTTTTTTTGGCGCACCGAGGGGTCGATGCCCAGACTGTGTTCGATGATGGAGTGGCTGACCCCGAATAGATCGATGGCGGACCAAGCGAAGACATCCTTGTTATGGGCGAGGCAGGAAAGGAGTTTTTCCTCGTCTCGTGATGTCAAGTCTTCGCTGATTATGACTGTTTGCTTCGGGGTTGCTGAGTCGAGGGGTACTGTCTTCATCCCATCGTTACTCTGAAGCTAGGCGTTGACTTTTTTGTCTTCGACTGGGTGCTTGCTCGCGAAGCCTTCATGCTCTGCCGTGAGGCAGTGTACGTTACGTTGCCCTGGAATGAAGTCTCTTTCGATGTTGCGCGCTGTCTGCTGATCGCCATAGACAGTGATCATGCCCTGTGGGCCTAGGATCTTCATGCAGAGGTAGAGCCCATGAATGGCCGCCTCAAATTTGTTGATCGAGCCACGCCCCATTATGGCGTTGTACGGGTAGACCATGTCAATAATATCGAATGTGACCTGCTCACTCCGTGCGTTGGACGCTACACCAAATGACAGGGGGAGCTCTATCTTGCCGATGGGGAATGTGCCCTTGCTGCCGAATCCGTAGAGGGGATTATCTACAGGCTTGAGGAGGTTGTGGCTGATTCCCATACGATCAAAGGCGTGCAGAAAAATGATGTCGGTCTGACTGCAGTTGTCGACCAGCACTTTGTGTAGATCCCAGCCTGCTACACTACAGTTGATCGCCATGGCGTCTACGTGTGGAGCGCTGCACAAGTCGACATCCCTGGCGTCGAAGGTGAGCAGTACATGGGACCACTTCATTTGCACCACTGGGGCAGTGAGGGCGACGTGGTTCACACTTCGATAGTGGTCCTTTTTCTGCCGCTTGGTGTCGAAGTCCATGCTGGATCCCCCGATGATCATGTGAATGACTCCACGATATGGTGGCTTAGCGAAGTCTTCTTGTTTGGGTGCATGTGGTGGGGGGTTGTGATGTGGAGGATTTGGGTGGTGCGGAGGCAGTGGTGGTAGGACCTGCACCTCTTGATGGTGCTGGTAAGCATGATTGGGTTGGTGTTGGATTTGCTCGTTATGGTAGGGTTGTTGGTGGTGGTAAGTGTGCGCGACAACCCGCTGGTTGTCGGCTGGTTAGACTCTAGACATTCTGTCCTTGGTGGCCTTAGTCTCTGGACAGTCCCTTGTTGCATGCGCACAGTCTTCGCCGTGAAACAAGCAGTAGAATCATCGTGGCTGTTGGGTCTGTCCTCGGCCCCTTCCTCTTGCGCCGTTGCCATGGCCTTGAGGGGGGTATTCCTGACGATGGGTGGGCTCTCCGGCTGGGTGTTCATTGGCTATGGTGTGCACCTATTGCTGGTTGTGATTATCCCTGCCGGAATCTGACTGCGTCGGCAGGACCCAAGTTCTGCTGGACTGTGGAGGGTCCTTGGGCTTCTTCTGAGATTCAACTTTGCGCTGATGGAGCTCCTCAGACCTGGCATACTTCTCAAACAGTTGGTAGAGTTCCTGTAGGTGCTTGGGCGGACCCCTGCTGCAATGACTGTACAAGACGCCTGCCCGAAGACCACTGATGCCGTAGTGGATTGCTATGTGATAGTCAACTGATGGCAATTGCGATTTGAGCATCAGGAATTTTCTGTAATATTCGCGAAGGGTTTCCTTTTCCTGCTGCTTGCAGAGGGATAACTTGGCCAGTTGTAGGATCTAGGACACTGGCTAGAGGGGGGGTGAATAGACGGTTTTGACTAAAATAAAAAACACTAGGGAAATTTAATCAATATAACAAGAGATATAAGTTCTCTAGTGATAACAAGTAAACAATCTATGAGAATCAACTAGGGTGATTGAATACTTGATGAACAATATGCAAAATAACAATCACTTGCACGACAATAAGTAATGCAAGAAAGTAAAGACACCGAATTTTATCCCGTGGTATCGGTGATTTGCCGATCACCCCTAATCCACGTTGAGGTGGACTTCAAGCTCTTACTTGCTCCTCTATCAAGACACGGCTTGATCTTTGAGCCAAGTGGACAAGAAATCACTCAATACCTCGATTCCACTAATGTCACGTTTGTCGCTGCGGCGAGGTAGCCGCGAACCCCTCACAATCAACACCGCGGCTTCTCCACAAACTTCTTGGAGAGCTCGACGGAGACAATCACCCGAGCCATCTAGGAGGCGGCAATCTCCAAGAGTAACAAGCTGATGACGCTTGCTCGGTGTACCACCTAGTGCCTCAAAGATCACCAAGGGATGCAAATGCACTAGGAACACTCAATCTCTCGCTAGAATGCAATCTCAAGCAAAGAGTTTGAGAGAGTGAGTTGGAGGAACACAAATAAGCTCAATGTGTGCAAGGAATGGCCAAGAGAGATCTCACACACGAGCTCCCCTTCTATTTATAGTCCCCCACTCAAATCCAACCATTATGAGCAAAGACACAAGTTTTGCGCACACGCGGACGGTCCGCGCCCTAGGGCCGGACTGTACGCCATACACATAACGACTATTTTTCTCATTTGAAATCTGTCAGAGCTGTCAGAAAAGTAAGGTCCGGACAGTCCGCCCACCTTGGCCGGACCATCTGCGACCTGGCAACATGGAGCACCAGAGCTCTGACCAAGTGCAGTATAACACAAGCGGACTGTCCGCCTACAAGGCCGGACGGACCGAGACCTAGAGACAGTACTGTCCGGGCTTATCCTCCGGACAGTCCGTAGTACAAAACCCAAAAACCACACAGTACCTGCCCAAACCAAATTTGGCACCTACGGACTGTCCGCCCATCAAGGCCGAACGGTCCGCACTATAATTCAGGAACTGTGCCGAGAGCAGCCTCCACTGGTCAGGACTGCGGACGATCCAGCCCCAAGGCCAGGACGGTCCGCAGTGCAAATGAACAGGACCTGTCCGAAGTGGACAGACTTCGGACCCCACTGGAGGATTGCGGACGGTCCGCCCTCAAGGCCCGGACAGTCCGCACATCCCTAGACTTTGCACATTTCAAACAAGCTTTTGAAAGGATTTTAACTCATGAAATTTGAAGCGTTGTTAGTCCTCATGCAAATGCAACCATTAGATGCTCTATGAGGCACTAAGTTTTACACAGATCAAAGTCATTGACCCCTCTTAATAGTACGACTATCTAACCTACTAATCCGGTCAAGTATCTTCTCTAAACTTCTGAAGACCGGCAAAAACAAAACCTATGTTATACCTGAAAGGGAATTAGGCTTACACCTAGTTCCTAAATAATTTTGGTGGTTGAATTACCCAACACAAACATTGGACTAACTAGTTTACTCTAGTGCATAAGTTATACAGGTGCAAAAGGTTCACATTTAGCCAATAAAAAGACCAAGTGTTGGATTCAACAAAGGAGCAACGAGGCAACCGAGGGCTCCTCTGGCTGGAGGCACCGGACTGTCCGGTGTACACCGGACAGTGTCCGGTGCGCCCAGAGGACTCCAACTCCAACTCTTCGCTCTCGGGAATTCTCGAAAGCCGGCGCGCTATAATTCACCGGACTGTCCGGTGTGCACCGGACATGTCCGGTGCTCCAAGGAAACGCCGTCTCCGGAACTCGCCTGCCTCGGGTTCGCGCGGCAGCCGCTCCGCTAAAATTCACCGGACTGTCCGGTGTGCCAGCGGAACAACGGCTCTCTGCGGCGCCAACGGCTCCCTGCGGTGCATTTAATGCGCGCGCAGCGCGCGCAGACGTCAGGATCGCCCATGCCGGTGCACCGGACATCAAACAGTACATGTCCGGTGTGCACCGGACACCCAGGAGGGCCCAGAAGTCAGAAGCTCCAACGGTCAGAATCCAACGGCAATGGTGACGTGGCAGGGGCACCGGACTGTCCGGTGTGCACCGGACTGTCCGGTGCGCCATCGAACAGACAGCTTCCAGCAACGGTCACTTTTGGTGGTTGGGGCTATAAATACCCCAACCACCCCACATTCATTGCCATCCAAGTTTTCCACTTCTCAACTACTACAAGAGCTCTAGCATTCAATTCTAGACACACCAAATAGATCAAGTCCTCTCCAAATTCCACACAACTCCATAGTGACTAGAGAGAGTGATTTGCTTGTGTTCTTTCGAGCTCTTGCGCTTGGATCGCATTCTTTTCTTTCTCACTTGTTCTTGAGATCATCACTCAATTGTAACCAAGGCAAGAGGCACCAATTGTGTGGTGGCCCTTGCGGGGAAGTTTTGTTCCCGGTTGATTGAGAAGAAGAGAAAGCTCACTCGATCCGTGGGATCGTTTGAGAGAGGGAAGGGTTGAAAGAGACCCGGCCTTTGTGGCCTCCTCAACGGGGAGTAGGTTTGCAAGAACCGAACCTCGGTAAAACAAATCCGCGTGTCACACTCTTATTTGCTTGCGATTTGTTTTTGCGCCCTCTCTCGCGGACTCGTTTCTTTATTACTAACGCTAACCCGGCTTGTAGTTGTGTTTATTTTGAGAATTTCAGTTTCGCCCTATTCACCCCCCCCCTCTAGGCGACTATCAATTGGTATCAGAGCCCGGTGCTTCATTAGAGCCTAACCGCTCGAAGTGATGTCGGGAGATCACGCCAAGAAGGAGATGGAGACCGGCGACAAGCCCACTACAAGCCAAGGGAGCACTTCATCGGAAGAGTCCCGCACCAAGAGAAGGGAAAAGAAGAAGAACTCCTCCAAGCGGAAGGAGAAAAGATCTTCCTCTTCTCACCACAAGGAGAAGAAGGAAAAATCCTCTTCTCACAAGCCGCATCGGAGTGGGGACAAGCACAAAAGGATGAGGAAGGTGGTCTACTACGAGACCGACACTTCATCGACATCCACCTCCGGCTCCGACGCGGCGTCCGTCACTTCTAAACACCAAGAGCGTAAGAAGTATAGTAAGATTCCCCTACGCTACCCTCGCATTCCCAAACATACACCTTTACTATCCGTCCCATTGGGCAAACCACCAACTTTTAATGGTGAAGATTATGCTATGTGGAGTAATTTGATGCGATTTCATCTAACCTCTCTCCACAAAAGATTATGGGATGTTGTTGAGTATGGTGTACAGGTACCATCCGTAGGGGATGAGGACTATGACACGGACGAAGTGGCCCAAATCGAGCACTTCAACTCCCAAGCCGCAACCATCCTCCTTGCCTCTCTAAGCAAGGAGGAATACAACAAAGTACAAGGGTTGAAGAACGCCAAGGAGATTTGGGACCTACTCAAGACGGCGCACGAGGGTGATGAACTCACCAAAATCACCAAACGGGAAACGATCGAGGGGGAGCTCGGTCGCTTCCGTCTTCGCCAAGGGGAGGAGCCACAAGACATGTATAACCGGCTCAAGACCCTGGTGAACCAAGTGCGCAACCTCGGGAGCACAAAATGGGATGACCACGAAGTGGTTAAGGTTATACTAAGAGCCCTTATTTTCCTTAACCCCACACAAGTTCAATTAATTCGTGGCAATCCTAGATATCCACTAATGACCCCCGAGGAAGTTATCGGGAATTTTGTGAGTTTTGAATGCATGATTAAGGGCTCCAAGAAGATCAACGAGCTTGATGAACCCTCCACATCCGAGGCGCAACCCGTGGCCTTCAAGGCAACGGAGGAGAAGAAGGAGGAGTCTACACCAAGTAGACAACCAATTGACGCCTCCAAGCTCGACAACGAGGAGATGGCCCTAATCATCAAAAGCTTCCGGCAAATCCTCAAGCAATGGAAGGGGAAGGATTACAAATCCCGTTCCAAGAAGGTTTGCTACAAGTGTGGTAAGCCCGGTCATTTCATTGCAAAATGTCCAATGTCTAGTGACAGTGACAGGGGCGACGACAAGAAGGGCAAGAGGAAGGAGAAGAAGAAATACTACAAGAAGAAGGGCGGCGATGCCCATGTTTGTTGGGAATGGGACTCCGACGAAAGCTCAAGCGACTCCTCCGACGACGAGGACGCCGCCAACATCGCCGTCACCAAGGGCCTCCTCTTCCCAAACGTCGGCCACAAGTGTCTCATGGCCAAGGACGGCAAAAAGAAGGTAAAATCAAGGTCCTCCACTAAATATGAAACATCTAGTGATGAGGATGATGATAAAAATGAGGAAGATAATCTGCGTATTCTTTTTGCCAACCTTAATATGGAACAAAAGGAAAAATTAAATGAGCTAATTAGTGCCATCCATGAAAAGGATGATCTCTTGGACTCCCAAGAGGACTTCCTAATCAAGGAAAACAAGAAACATGTTAAGGTTAAAAATGCTTATGCTCTGGAGGTAGAAAAATGTAACAAATTATCTAGTGAGCTAAGCACTTGCCATGACACTATTGCCAACCTTAGAAATGAAAATGCTAAACTAATTGCTAAGGTTGATTCTCATGTTTGCATTGATCCTAGAAATGATAATGTTGATTTACTTGCTAGGATTGATGAGTTGAATGTTTCTATCACTAGCCTTAGAAATGAGAATGAAAAACTAATTGCTAAGGCTAAGGATTTTGATGCTACTATTTCCGACCTTAGAACTAAAAATGATATGTTGCATGCTAAGGTTGTTGAATTAAAATCTTGCAAACCCTCTACATCTAATGTTGAGCATATTTCCATTTGTACTAGATGTAGAGATATTAATGTTGATGCTATCCATGATCACCTAGCCGTAATTAAAAAACAAAATGATCACATAGCACAACTTAATGCTAAAATTAGAGAGCATGACTTAGAAAATGAAAAATTTAAATTAGCTAGAAGCATGCTCTATAATGGGAGACGCCCTGGCATTAAGGACGGCATTGGCTTCCAAAAGGGAGACAATGTCAAAATTAATGCCCCTCCAAAGAACTTATCTAACTTTGTTAAGGGCAAGGCTCCCATGCCTCAGGATAACGAGGGTTACATTTTGTACCCTGCCGGCTATCCTGAGAGCAAAATTAGGAAAATTCACTCTAGGAAGTCTCACTCTGGCCCTAATCATGCTTTTATGTATAAGGGTGAGACATCTAGATCTAGGCAACCAACCCATGCCAAGTTGCCTAGAAAGAAAACTCTTAATGCATCAAATGATCATAGCATTTCATTTAAAACTTTTGATGCATCTTATGTTTTAACTAACAAATCCGGCAAGGTAGTTGCCAAGATTGTTGGGGGCAAACACAAGGGCTCCAAGACTTGTGTTTGGGTACCCAAAGTTCTTGTATCTAATGCCAAAGGACCCAAAACCGTTTGGGTACCTAAAACAAAGAACTAAACTTGTTTTGTAGGTTTATGCATCCGGGGGCTCAAGTTGGATACTCGACAGCGGGTGCACAAACCACATGACAGGGGAGAAAAAGATGTTCTCCTCATATGAGAAAAACCAAGATCCCCAACGAGCTATCACATTCGGGGATGGAAATCAAGGTTTGGTCAAAGGTTTGGGAAAAATTGCTATATCTCCTGACCATACCATTTCCAATGTTTTTCTTGTAGATTCCTTAGACTACAATTTGCTTTCCGTATCCCAATTATGTCAAATGGGCTACAACTGTCTTTTTACTGATACTGGTGTTACTGTCTTTAGAAGAAGTGATGATTCAATAGCTTTTAAGGGAGTGTTAGAGGGTCAGCTATACTTGGTAGATTTTGATAAAGCTGAACTCGACACTTGCTTGATTGCTAAGACTAACTTGGGTTGGCTTTGGCACCGCCGACTAGCCCATGTTGGAATGAAGAATCTTCACAAGCTTCTAAAGGGAGAACACATTTTAGGACTAACCGATGTTCATTTTGAGAAAGACAGGGTTTGTAGCGCATGCCAAGCCGGGAAGCAAGTTGGCATCCATCATCCACACAAAAACATCATGACTACCGACAGGCCACTGGAGCTCCTACACATGGATTTATTCGGCCCGATCGCTTACATAAGCATCGGCGGTAGTAAGTATTGTCTTGTAATTGTGGATGATTATTCTCGCTTCACTTGGGTGTTCTTTTTGCAGGACAAATCTCAAACCCAAGAGACCTTAAAGGGATTCTTGAGACGGGCTCAAAATGAGTTCTGCTTAAGGATCAAGAAAATTAGAAGCGACAATGGGACGGAGTTCAAGAACTCTCAAATAGAAGGCTTCCTTGAGGAGGAGGGCATCAAGCATGAGTTCTCTTCTCCCTACACTCCACAGCAAAATGGTGTAGTGGAGAGGAAGAATCGAACTCTATTAGATATGGCAAGAACCATGCTTGATGAGTACAAGACACCGGATCGGTTTTGGGCCGAGGCGGTCAACACCGCCTGCTACGCCATCAACCGGTTATATCTTCATCGAATCCTCAAGAAGACATCTTATGAACTCCTAACCGGTAAAAAGCCCAATATTTCATATTTTAGAGTTTTTGGTAGCAAATGTTTTATTCTTGTCAAAAGAGGTAGAAAATCTAAATTTGCTCCTAAAACTGTAGAAGGCTTTTTACTAGGATATGACTCAAACACAAGGGCATATAGAGTCTTTAACAAGTCCTCAGGACTTGTTGAAGTTTCTTGTGACGTTGTGTTTGATGAGACTAACGGCTCTCAAGTAGAGCAAGTTGATCTTGATGATATAGGTGAAGAACAGGCTCCATGCATAGCGCTAAGGAACATGTCCATTGGGGATGTGTGTCCTAAAGAATCCGAAGAGCCTTCAAGTGCACAAGATCAACCATCCTCCTCCATGCAAGTATCTCCACCAACTCAAATTGAGGATGAGGCTCAAGATGTTGAACAAGATGATCAAGAAGATGAGCCACCTCAAAATGACGGCAACGATCAAGGGGGAGATGCAAATGACGAGGATAAGGAGGATGATCAACCAAGGCCGCCACACCCAAGAGTCCACCAAGCAATACAACGAGATCACCCCGTCGACACCATCCTCGGCGACATTCATAAGGGGGTAACCACTCGATCTCGTGTTGCACATTTTTGTGAACATTACTCTTTTGTTTCCTCTATTGAGCCACACAGGGTAGAGGAAGCACTTCAAGATTCGGATTGGGTGATGGCGATGCAAGAGGAGCTCAACAATTTCACAAGGAATGAGGTATGGCACTTAGTTCCACGTCCTAATCAAAATGTTGTAGGAACCAAGTGGGTCTTCCGCAACAAGCAAGACGAGCATGGTGTGGTGACAAGGAACAAAGCTCGACTCGTGGCCAAGGGGTATTCACAAGTCGAAGGTTTGGATTTTGGAGAAACCTATGCACCCGTAGCTAGGCTTGAGTCAATTCGTATATTATTGGCCTATGCTACTTACCATGGCTTCAAGCTTTATCAAATGGACGTGAAGAGTGCCTTCCTCAATGGACCAATCAAGGAGGAGGTCTATGTTGAGCAACCTCCCGGCTTTGAAGACAGTGAGTACCCTAACCATGTTTATAGGCTCTCTAAGGCGCTTTATAGGCTCAAGCAAGCCCCAAGAGCATGGTATGAATGCCTTAGAGATTTCCTTATTGCTAATGGCTTCAAAGTCGGCAAGGCCGATCCTACTTTGTTCACTAAAACTCTTGACAATGATTTGTTTGTATGCCAAATTTATGTTGATGATATTATATTTGGGTCTACTAACAAATCTACATGTGAAGAATTTAGTAGGATCATGACACAGAAATTCGAGATGTCGATGATGGGGGAGTTAAAATATTTCTTAGGATTTCAAGTCAAGCAACTCCAAGAGGGCACCTTCCTTAGCCAAACGAAGTATACTCAAGATATCTTAAGCAAGTTTGGAATGAAGGATGCCAAACCCATCAAGACACCCATGGGAACAAATGGGCATCTCGACCTCGACACGGGAGGTAAGTCCGTGGATCAAAAGGTATACCGGTCGATGATTGGTTCACTGCTTTACTTATGTGCATCTCGACCGGACATTATGCTTTCCGTTTGCATGTGTGCAAGATTTCAAGCCGACCCTAAGGAATCACACCTTACGGCCGTGAAACGAATCTTGAGATATTTGGTTTATACTCCTAAGTTTGGGCTTTGGTACCCTCGGGGATCCACTTTTGATTTGATTGGATATTCGGATGCCGATTGGGCGGGGTGTAGAATTAACAGGAAGAGCACATCGGGGACTTGCCAGTTCTTGGGAAGATCCTTGGTGTCTTGGGCTTCAAAGAAGCAAAATTCGGTCGCTCTTTCTACCGCCGAAGCCGAGTATATTGCCGCAGGCCATTGTTGCGCGCAATTACTTTGGATGAGGCAAACCCTGCGGGACTACGGTTACAAATTAACCAAAGTCCCCTTGCTATGTGATAATGAGAGTGCAATCAAGATGGCCGACAATCCCGTCGAGCACAGCCGCACTAAGCACATAGCCATTCGGTATCATTTTCTTCGGGATCACCAACAAAAGGGGGATATCGAGATTTCATACATTAACACTAAAAACCAATTAGCCGATATCTTTACCAAGCCTCTTGATGAGCAATCTTTTACCAGACTTAGGCATGAGCTCAATATTCTTGATTCTAGGAATTTCTTTTGCTAGTCTTGCACACATAAATATACCTTTGATCATGTCTCTTTTATATATACTATGACTAATGTGTTTCCAAGCGTATTTCAAACCAAGTCATAGGTATATTGAAAGGGAATTGGAGTCTTCGGCGAAGACAAAGGCTTCCACTCCACTCTACTACTCATCCTTCGCCGTCGCTCCGCATCAACTCTCCAACTTTGGTAAAATCTTCACTCATTCATTTCATGACCAAAGGGGGAGAAAACGCTCCAATGGGCTCTAATGATTCCGTTTTTGGCGATTCATGCCAAAGGGGGAGAAAATATGAGCCCAAAGCAAAAGGACCGCACCACCACCTAATTTTATAAATTTGATGATTTTATATTGGTAAATTTCAAAATTGGTATCTCTTTGTGTTCTAAAGGGGGAGCAACTAGTATTTTCAAAATTGATGTCTTAAAACCCTCTTGAACACTAAGAGGAGACCTTATTTGAGGGGGAGTTTTGTTTAGTCAAAGGAAAAGCATTTTGGAACAAAGGAAGAATCATTTACTCTTGACTATCTTGCAAAAGGACTTTGAAAAGAATTTACAAAAGAGTTTGCAAAAACAAAACTCTTGGTGCAAATGTGGTCCAATATGTCAAAAACAAAGAAAACAATCCATGCGCATTCATGAAGTATTTATATTGGCTCAATTCCAAGCAACCTTTGCACATACATTATGAAAACTAGTTCAATTATACACTTTTATATTTGCTTTGGTTTGTGTTGGCATCAATCACCAAAAAGGGGGAGATTGAAAGGGAATTAGGCTTACACCTAGTTCCTAAATAATTTTGGTGGTTGAATTACCCAACACAAACATTGGACTAACTAGTTTACTCTAGTGCATAAGTTATACAGGTGCAAAAGGTTCACATTTAGCCAATAAAAAGACCAAGTGTTGGATTCAACAAAGGAGCAACGAGGCAACCGAGGGCTCCTCTGGCTGGAGGCACCGGACTGTCCGGTGTACATCGGACAGTGTCTGGTGCGCCCAGAGGACTCCAACTCCAACTCTTCGCTCTCGGGAATTCTCGAAAGCCGGCGCGCTATAATTCACCGGACTGTCCGGTGTGCACCGGACATGTCCGGTGCTCCAAGGAAACGCCGTCTCCGGAACTCGCCTGCCTCGGGTTCGCGCGGCAGCCGCTCCGCTAAAATTCACCGGACTGTCCGGTGTGCACCGGACTGTCCGGTGTGCCAGCGGAACAACGGCTCTCTGCGGCGCCAACGGCTCCCTGCGGTGCATTTAATGCGCGCGCAGCGCGCGCAGACGTCAGGATCGCCCATGCCGGTGCACCGGACATCAAACAGTACATGTCCGGTGTGCACCGGACACCCAGGAGGGCCCAGAAGTCAGAAGCTCCAACGGTCAGAATCCAACGGCAATGGTGACGTGGCAGGGGCACCGGACTGTCCGGTGCGCCATCGAACAGACAGCTTCCAGCAACGGTCACTTTTGGTGGTTGGGGCTATAAATACCCCAACCACCCCACATTCATTGCCATCCAAGTTTTCCACTTCTCAACTACTACAAGAGCTCTAGCATTCAATTCTAGACACACCAAATAGATCAAGTCCTCTCCAAATTCCACACAACTCCATAGTGACTAGAGAGAGTGATTTGCTTGTGTTCTTTCGAGCTCTTGCGCTTGGATCGCATTCTTTTCTTTCTCACTTGTTCTTGAGATCATCACTCAATTGTAACCAAGGCAAGAGGCACCAATTGTGTGGTGGCCCTTGCGGGGAAGTTTTGTTCCCGGTTGATTGAGAAGAAGAGAAAGCTCACTCGATCCGTGGGATCGTTTGAGAGAGGGAAGGGTTGAAAGAGACCCGGCCTTTGTGGCCTCCTCAACGGGGAGTAGGTTTGCAAGAACCGAACCTCGGTAAAACAAATCCGCGTGTCACACTCTTATTTGCTTGCGATTTGTTTTTGCGCCCTCTCTCGCGGACTCGTTTCTTTATTACTAACGCTAACCCGGCTTGTAGTTGTGTTTATTTTGAGAATTTCAGTTTCGCCCTATTCACCCCCCCCCTCTAGGCGACTATCAATACCTTTGCCTTCACTTGATCCACAACCATTGCTTATAAATCTCCAAGATTTCCTGTTCTACGTGGTCGAACCCTGCATTCTTATTTCTCCAAGAACCGTTAGTCCACAAACAGTTGTCATTAATTACCAAAACACCACTAAGGGGCCTAGATGATTCACAATCTCCCCCTTTTTGGTAATTGATGACAACACTACACAATATATTCAAGAGAAGTTTTGTTTTTCCAAATCTCCCTCATACCTTAGGTATAAGAAGGATTTTGGAGATGAGTTTCATAGGACTTATCTTGATTTGAAGTTCTGTCCGAGAGATAGATAAATCCAAATAAAACTCAGAATGTAAGAAAAGCTCCCCCTATGTGTGTGCATGATATTTCAAGCTGAAGCTACAACACACATAATAGATCGGAGTTTTGATGGTGACCTTCCTACAGTCATGGTTATCGAGGCGTACAAGAGATAATATGTAAAGTAAGCGCAACAATTATAATCACTCCTCGATTAACCATTCACAGAGTAATTTGAACTAAACATAGTTCAACCCACAGAATATTACAAATAGTTGTCCACAGGCATAAGACATAGAGTTCAAAGTTCAAATAGTAGCCAATACCAAGTGCATAAGACATAAAATAATGCATGCGACATAAAATGGTAAACATGCACATGCACGATCTCAATGTCCACAAACAAGCTCCCCCTGAATATGACAACTTCTCTTCTATGACATACCAAGTGCATAAGACATAAAATAATGCATGCGACATAAAATGGTAAACATGCACATGCACGGTCTCAATGTCCACATAAACAAGCTCCCCCTGAATATGACAACTTCTCTTCTATGACAACTTCTCTTCTCTTTCTTCTCTTCTCTCCCCCTTTGGCATCAATTGCCACAAAGGAGAGGCTTCACTGATCACTTGGTGGAGGATGCATGTTATAGTAGTGAGTGCCGAAGGTGTCAAAAAGAGAGGAGAACTGTCCAAAGTCTTGTTGGAGTTGCTGCTGCCTCTGACTGATCTCTTGCATGCTGTCATTGGTAGAGAGATTGTCAAATTGACTAGACAGAGCTCCCATGTTGTCCTAAAAACTCTACTGCATGTTGTTGAGTCTGTTCATGATAGGATCAGTGACATGCGTTTGAATGTGACTTTGAAATTCCGAGAACTCAGTGTTTAGCGCATCCCAGTTATTATCAAAACTAGATTGCATGGCATCCATGCACTGGTCCATATGTGTCAAAACATTCCCTGAAAGAGGCTATCCATGTAGGTCTGAAGCCCTTGCTGCATGTTTTGAAATTATGGGTCAAAATAGCCTGGACCAGGCTGCCAGTACTGCTGAGGCTGAGGAGGAGGTGGAGGAGGCATCTGCTCTGCCTCAGCTTCAGGAGCATCTCCTGCATCATAACCAGGATCTTCCTCATAATCTGGGAAGGGAGTGAGTGGCCTGGTGAGGAATCCAATTTCATTTTTGAAGGGTCGAAAGGGTGCATGAACTATCTCACAGGGCCCCTCAAATCTTTTCTTTGCTTTGATGAGAGCCATAATGTAAGGAGCATAGGCTAAATTCTGGTTTTTGTCCATTTTTAGATTATTTAACTGTCGCATCATGAAAAGCACAATATTCATTTCCTCACCATTCATGACATGGTGGATAATGTTCCAGAATTTGTCTCGAATTTTGCTCTTGTCCGCACTCTTGGGAAGAATTGTGACTCTTGCAATTTTGTTGATCACAGCAGGATGATGCCTTAGGCCTGCTGTCTCTCCAAACCTCCTAGGTATTCCCAGCCTCGCTGGCTCATAAAATTGCACAAAGTCTTCAAAATTATCTTCAGTGTATAGATCAATCCCAAATGAAATGGTACCATAATTCAGACTGTTGGCAGCTGCAAATTCAGCAAATGTTGCAGAATATCTCTTGAACCTAGTCATCCAAGTGATGGATTCCTCTTCTATATCAATCTCAGCTGTGGCCAGGAATTGCTTTACTGCCATCTCATTGTAATCAGTCCTCTGACCCATAAAGCGATACAGACCACATGTCTCAAACTTTGGAATCAGGTCCTCCATAACTGATTGTCCCAGCATAAAAGTCCAATCAATCACCTGATGTTTGTGAAATTTGGTGTCCATCAATGTGCCCCAAAAACATCAAATTGGAGCTGAGTGTGAAAGAATTGAACATTTGTGTCTGATGGCAGAGTATATTGATTGACAGTTCTCCTAGAGCAGTATTCTGCCATAGAGAACCTCCTCTTTGGAAATGTCCATCCTGTGATGTCAATTGGATAGTCAGGATGTACATGTGGAATGTCTTCTGTGTCCATAGATACACTGCCCCCAGCTGAAGATTGGGCCTCTGAGTCAGTGGTTGGAGTGTAGTCAGCATCGTCTGCACGAGGGCGCTTTGATTTGAAGCGACCGGCAAGCTTCTTTCGAAGACCACCCAGACCACTGCAATAAATGTGAGAAACATCCATAGGTGAATAGTTGATAATGCCACAATCATAGAGCAACGAAGTGCAATTCTCTGTCAGGGTCCGGACTGTCCGCGCTAGAGGGCCGAACTGTCCGCGCCACAGGTCCGGACGGTCCGTGCCCACCTGGCGGATGGTCCGCGACCGTCCAAGGGCGACTCTCTGGAACCCTAGTCGCCTCAATCACTCAAACAACGATTCCGCAGAAAATATCCAACCAAACTTGGTTCAAATTTTTGCACAACATTCACAATGAGTAGCACTAATAATCCCACCAATCAGATTTGTGAATCTATTGCTCAATTCTAGATCTGAGAGACTTTCGATACAGAGTGAAATGAACTACCAGCTTTCCAAGGAATCCCGTCGTTCTTCCTTACTAAAAGACTATTGCATGCGTCCGAATAATCCCAAATTTAAAGAAATTTGATGAAATCCATGAGATTATAAAAATACCGGGATGAAGACATGTTTGTTGAACTTTTCACAAGCTTTCGGACTGTCTGTGCGCAACTTCTCTTCACCGTCTGCGCACAATCGACGAAAGTGAACTTTTGGCGAGTGGAGAGCGTGAGAGGAGAGGTAATGAGTAGAAATGACAAGTTGACTGCCTCTGCCCGTCTTTACTGCCTGTCGCGGACGGTTCGCGCACGGGCGGCGGATGGTCCGCGTCCTGATAACTTCAGACTGTCTGTGCTTCTGACCGGACTGTCCAGATCGTGATACTGCGGACGGTCCGTGGTCCATGGGCAGATGATCCGCGGCCTGATACTCAATTTTTTAAATTTTGTCCACTTTCTGATTTTGAATTTCAAATCTGATTTGATGCTCATGTATGGACATTTCGACCAATCCAAGGGTTAGTATGCATGCATATACACATTATGGATTTGAGGAATTCAAAATTTCATATCAAACTACTTAGATCAATTTAAAATAAAAAAATCATCAAAAATACCCAATAAGTAGCATAGAGAGCATATTTAGAACCGAAACACAATACTACACATGTGCGTTCAACCTCAAGCCACATTTGAAAGATCGATCACATTCATTTCACTTCTTAGAGTACAAAATCTTGTTTCATCCAATGGCTTTGTAAAAATATCGGCTAATTGATCATCCGTGCCAATGGAATATATAGAGATATCTCCCTTTCCAACATGATCCCTTAAGAAGTGATGTCGTATATCAATATGCTTAGTTCTTGAGTGTTGGACCGGATTTGTAGCCAATTTTACTGCACTTCTTCTTGCTTATGCTTGTGCACATAATATCAAGCTCTACCAAATGGATGTAAAGAGTGCCTTTCTAAATGGTAAGATTAGTGAACTAGTGTATGTTGAACAACCTCCTGGTTTTGAGGATCCCAAAAGACCTAACCACGTGTTCAAGCTTTCTAAAGCCCTCTATGGGCTTAAGCAAGCTCCACGCGCTTGGTATGAAAGGCTTAGGGATTTCTTGCTTTCCAAATACTTTAAAATTGGGAAGGTTGACACTACCCTATTCACTAAAAGAATTGGCTAAGACTTATTTGTTTGTCAAATTTAAGTTGATGATATTATCTTTGGATCTACTAATGAATTGTTTTGTGAGGAATTTGGAAAAATGATGTCAAAAGAATTTGAAATGTCTATGATAGGAGAATTGAGCTTCTTTCTTGGTCTTCAAATCAAACAATTGAAAGATGGAATTTTTATAAGCCAATCAAAATATTTGAAGGACATGCTCAAGAAGTTTGGCTTAGAAAATGCAAAGCCTATCAAGACTCCTATGGCAACAAATGGTCATCTAGACTTAGATGAGGGAGGTACTATGGTTGATCAAAAACTTTATCGCTCAATAATTGGTAGTTTACTTTATATTACCGCATCTAGGTCCGATGTTATGTTTAGTGTTTGCATGTGTGCTCGATTTCAAGCTTCACCTAGAGAGATTCACTTGAAGGCCGCAAAAAGAATTCTAAGATATTTGAAGTATACTCCCAATATTGGTCTATGGTATCCCAAAGGTGCTCAATTTGAATTAATTGGATATTCTGATTCGGACTATGCGGGGTGCAAAGTTGATAGAAAAAGCACCTCCGGTTGTTGTCAATTTCTTGGTAGATCTCTTGTTTCATGGTCTTCTAAAATGCAAAATTTCATTGCTCTCTCTACCGCCGAGGCGGAATATATATCGGCCGGAAATTGTTGTGCTCAACTATTATGGATGAAACAAACTCTATTGGATTATGGGATTATTTTCAAGAATGTGCCTCTCATGTGTGATAATGAATCCGGATTGCTTCCAATCTTGCCACAGGAGCAAATGTCTCCCCAAAATCCAATCCCTCTATTTGAGTATATCCTTGTGCAACTAATCTTGCCTTGTTTCTTACTACTACCCCATCTTCATTGTGCTTGTTGCGAAATACCCATTTTGTACCAATAACATTGTGGTTCTTTGGTCTCTCAACAAGCTCCCAAACTTCATTTCGAGTGAAGTTATTTAATTCTTCATGCATTGCATTCACCCAATCAACATCAAGTAGAGCTTCATCTACACGGTTAGGTTCCATACAAGATACAAAAGAGAAATGTTCACAAAATGAAGCTATGCGAGAGCGAGTTTGAACACCCTTACTAATATCACCCATAATTTGATCAACCGGGTGATCCTTCACAATAGAATGATGAATTCTTGATATCGTTTGATAATTGCTAGTTGAAGCATTAGGAGGAACCGAATGACTTGAAGTACCTTGATCATGAGTATCCATAATTTCATCATTTTGTTGGCTTTGGTGATCTTCTTCATTTAGAGTTGAAGAGGAAGGAATGACAACCACACTATTTTCATCATCATCTTCCTTTGGCTTTATTTCACCAATGGCCATTGTTTTCATAGCATTTTTCAATTGAGTTCCACCAACATCATCAAGATTGTCACTTTCATCTTGAGACCCATTTGTTTCATCAAACTCAACATCATATGCTTCTTCAATAATACCATGAGTTTTGTTGAAAACTCTATAAGCCTTACTATTTTATGAATATCCAAGAAGAAAACCCTCATCACATTTCTTCTCAAATTTAGAAAGTCGGCTTCCCTTTCGCAAAATATAGCATTTGCGACCGAATACCCTAAAATATGAGATATTTGGTTTTTCTACCAATGAGTAATTCATAGGGAGTTTTCTTTAACAGCTTGTGACAATATAGCCTATTTGATGAATGACAAGCGGTGTTTATTGCTTCGGCCCAATAAGAATCCGACACATTATATTCCGCTAACATAGATCTAGCCATATCAATGAGAGTTCTATTCTTTCTTTCAACAATACCATTTTGTTCCGGGGTATATTTGGAAGAGAATTCATGTTTAATACCCTTGTCATCACAATATTCATCAATTCTTGCATTTTTGAATTCCGACCCATTATCACTTCTAACTTTCTTGATATCAAAATCAAATTGGTTTTGAGCCAATATAGCAAATGACTTGAATGTTTCAAACACATTAGATTTATCCCGATGAAAATAAACCCAAGTGAATCTAGAATAATCATCCACAATCACAAGACAATAGGAATTACCACCAATACTCACAAACGATGTGGGCCCAAATAAATCCATGTGAAGTAATTCCAAAGGTCGATGAGTGGACATTTGACTTTTATTTGGATGAGTATTTGCCACTTGCTTCTCGGCTTGACAAGAGTTACACAATTTGTTCTTCTCAAATTTCACATCTTTCAAGCCACGGACTAAGTCATGCTTGGTTAACCGATTGAGTTGCTTCATTCCAACATGACCAAGTCTTCTATGCCATAACCAATCTAGTGAAGCCTTTGAGAATAAGCAAGTTGTGAGCTTTGCTTCACTAGATGAGAAATCAACAAGGTAAAGATTTTCATGTCTAAAACCTTTAAACTTAAGATTGCTACCATCAACACTAGAGATAATAACATCATCAACCATGAAATTGCAACTAAATCCTAAATCACATAATTGAGCTACAGAAAGTAAATTAAAATTCAAGGACTCAACCAAGAGCACATTTGATATGGAATGATCATTTGAAATAGCAATTTTACCCAATCCTTTAACCTTTCCTTTGCGATTATCTCCAAATGTGATACTATCATAATTTGAGCAATCTTCCTCACTCATTTGGGTGAACATTTTCATATCTCTGGTCATGTGTTGAGTGCATCCACTATCTAACACCCAATGATTCCCTCCCGCCTTGTAGTTCACCTACAAAAGGAGATCAATCTCTTTTAGGTACCCAAACTTGCTTGGGTCCTTGGATGTTAGTGACCAAGGTCTTTGGCACCCAAATAGCTTTCTTTTTGTTGCCAACAATTGAAGTACCAACAAATTTAGCATGAACACCTTTTGCATTATGAGAAAGAACATAACAATGCTCAAAACAAGTGGAGGATACATTCTTGAGCTTAGGACAATTTTTCTTAACATGTCCCTTCTTATGACACTTGTGACACACTTTGTCACATTCTTGCACAAACAATGTCTTTTGCTTTATAAAAACATTCTTTCCTTTCTTAGGAACATATCCAAGACCCTCACGGTTAAGTGAGCACCGTTGACTTCCCAATATGAAATCCAATTTAGCCTTTCCACCATATGCCTTCTCTAGGTCATGAGTTAGAGCATTTACTCTATCTACTAACACTTCATTCTCAACAATGATTTTTGATTCATCAAGAGCAATATTATCATTCATGAGAGAAATTTTGCATTTATCACAAATAGAGTTAGTAGGTAGTGGTTCACTTGTAAGACTATCAAGTAAGTCACAAGTGACTCCAACATCCTCGGTGATCACCACAACTTCATGCACAATAGATGATTTTTGAGCAACCGCAAGCTTCTCACAATTTTCTTTTAGATCATTGTGAGAGGTCTTGAGCTCCTCAAAATACACTTGGAGGTTTTTATACAATTCCTTCAAGGTCTTAAAATTTTCTTTCTCTTTGTGCATGTAGTCATCGGCCTCACCTAACATTCTAACAAGATCATCATATGAATAGCCATCATCATCAACATCATCAACATCATCATCATCATTTATATCATTTAAATTGGTGATGATTTTTACCTTAGCATCTCCCTTTGCCATGAGACAATGGGGGGATGAGAAGAGTGAGAGAGCTTCCTTGATGGCAATTCCGGCATTAAGCTTGGATGAGGTGTCATCATCATCATCATCATCCGAGTCCCATTCTACTAGGTAGGCTTTGCCATCTTTCTTCTTGTTGTAGAATTTTTTTTCTTCTTATCACTTTCATCTTTGCCCTTCTTCTTCTTGTTAGGGCAATTCATGACAATGTGACCGGGTTCCCCACACTCAAAACATTTTCTATCATTGAAGGCATTTCTTCTTGATGTTTGACCTCTTCTAGGTTGACCTCTCTTCATCTTCATGAATTTGTTGAATTTCCTTACAAATAGAGCCATATCACCATCACTCTCACTTTCATTTTCTTCATCATTACTATCTTCCTTTTCAATTGCCTTAGAGGCTTTAGCTTTGAGAGCAATTGATTCATTCTTCACTTTCTTTGCCAAACTTATAGCATCGACTTGAGATTTCTTGAATATATCTTGAGTAAGAATTTCCCCCAATACTTCGGTTGGAGAAGTTGTAGATAGATCACTTCTTACTAACATTGTCACAATGGTCTCATATTTCTTCGAAAGTGATCTAAGGAATTTATGAGTGAAATCCACATCCGGTACATTAAAACCAAGTCCCTTGAGTTCATTCACTATCTCATTTAACCGGTTGAACATATCGGATACACTCTCATCTTCTTTCATAATAAATTGCTCAAACTTCCCTTTGCACACATATAGCTTGGCACTCTTCACAATTGTAGTTCCTTCATGAATTTCCATTAGCTTAATCCAAATCTCATGAGCGGTTGTGTTGGGGGCCTTCGTCCTCCGAAGGTCCTCAAAAACATGATTTGACAATGTTTTCCGAGTGGATTATGTGAACATGTATCTTCGGACTCAGAATTATGAACATGAAGCACGGTCAGGACGAAGCCTGAACCAGACGAAGGACGAGCTGATTACCAAGCTCTACGAAGGATGGTGCACAGCCGAAGCTGTGCGCAGGGAAGCTTCGTCGCGATAGCAGAGGGGGGAACCGACTTAGAGATGAAAAGACTACGTGGACCTTGACAGATTTTCATAAGTCATTGACAAATGTAATGGACATGAATGTAATTTTACGTGGGCTGCGTCCCACGTCTATAAATAGATGAACAGTACTCCCGTACTGTTCACGCTGACTTGGCATATGCTTTTGCGTCACGCTTGTACTTTTTACCTTCTCTCAGGACCGAAGGTACATTTGTAATTTGTAATCATTTCTATTTCTCCATGTTAATAAAATAGAAATGATTCTATGATGATGTTTATATTTCATGCTTTATATGAATCCTTCGTCATTACTTGTTATATTTACGAAGGTATGTCTCTTGTGACCTTCGTCCGAAACTCATTATTTCCCGAAGGGACATAATGCTTCGAAGGACGAAGGACCTTAACACTTAACATTTTTTATGTTGCCTTGTTCTTAACTCTTAGCATTTGAGAACAAGTCCCCAACATTGGCGCCCACCTCCGGTGAACTCACTTCCACTTCGAGTTTTTTGAACACCTTCGGAAGCTATAGACCTTCGCTATGGCGCCGAAGAAAGCTTCAGCGACTGGAGCTGCAGCATTGCAACCGCTGGATCCCAATCAGGAGACCGTCTCTCTTCGGGAGGCCCGAAGCCAGAAAAGGAAGGTCGTCAGCCCGACGCTTCAGGAGGATGAACTAGATCAAGAGATCAGGGATATGGAGATGCTTCATCAACAGGTGCAGAGGAAAAAGGAAAAGATGGCCAGGCTAGCTGAGCTGCAAAGGCAGATAGACGAAGCTTCTGAAGAAGTTCGTCATCTTACCCACGATGAGCAGAACTGAAGGCCTCAACAAAAAGACCTTCGTCAGGAGGGCTTCTTCAACGAAGATGACTGGTATGACAATTTCCATCATGGAAATTTTGTTTTCGATGATGCCTCTCCTCTGTCCGCTGAGCTGCAGGCTACACCCTGGCCTCCGTCCTATAAGCCACCCCAGCTTCCCATGTTCGACGGCCACTCAGACCCGAAGCAGTTCTTGATGAGCTACGAAACAACAGTGTCTTCGTATGGTGGCAATGCTGCAGTTATGGCGAAGTCTTTCGTCATGGCCGTCAGAAGTGTTGCTCAGACCTGGTATTCCTCCCTTCGACCAGGAACAATCACCTCATGGCAGAAGCTGAAGGATATGTTGTTAACCAGCTTCCAAGGATTTTAGACGAAGCCGGTCACTGCTCAAGCCTTGTTCCAGTGCACTCAGGATCATGAAGAATACCTTCAGGCGTATGTCAGAAGGTTCTTGCGTTTGAGGGCACAGGCACCAACGGTGCCCAATGAAATTGTCATCGAAGCCATGATCAAGGGGCTTCGTCCTGGACCTGCAGCTCAATACTTTGCTAGGAAGCCTCCTCAGACTCTGGAGAAGCTGCTCCAAAAGATGGACGAGTACATTCGTGCCGATAATGACTTTCGCCAAAGAAGGGAGGAGGCCTTCAGATTTTCTGAGATGACCAGGGGCTTCGGAGGAAGATTCTATCCGAGGCATGTCAGGTCCATCCACAACTCCACTCAAAATGATGATAAGGGGAGTCAGCAGAACAGGCCGCAGTGCTCTTCACAAGCTTCGGGGCAACAGCAAACTTTCTTCCGGCCACCAGCTCCAAGAGGCAGAGGCGCCAGGGGCTTCGGCGGAAGATTTGGAGATTAACCAAGGAGGACATTCTGCTTATTCTGTGGTGAAAACAAGGGCCACACCACCAGGATGTGTCATGTCACCATCCAGAAACAAAAGGAGCTAGCAGAAGCTGCAGCGCAACAGGGCCAGCCGAAACAGGTCATGCATACTGCTTCGTACCATCAGCCTTACATCCCGGAATACGTGGGCAACCACCCTGCAGTTTCCGTAGCTTCGGCGAGTCAGCCTCAAGCTTCATGGCAACAGCCCCCGCCTCCACCTCCGCTGCAACAAGGCCAACAGCCAGAAGGGAGCCAATATGTTCCTCACCAAAGGGATCTCAGAGAGCAATCTGAAGCTCGCACAGTCAATAGTACTGTGCCAGAGTCGAAGCACATTTACTGACAAATATCCTACTTTGATAGCAGTCTTTTCCGTTTAAGTTCTATTTTCTGTGTAATAAAGAACATTTCAGTTTTCATATAATAGTTTCGTGGTTGGTTATGAGGAAAATCTATCTTCTCCACAGGCTTAAGGTGCTGAAGCTTAAAAGTTTACGGTAACAAGGAGGAATTTCGAATTATCAAAATTCCTTCGAAGCAACAAAAAGTCGTTCTAAGGAACGCAGAGTAAGTTGTCGAAGTTACAAAAAGCCGTTCCAAAGGGAGCGCAGTGTAAGTTTTTGCTCCAAAGACGTTCCTAAGGGAATGCAGAGCATACAGCGAAAAGTCAACGCTGATACCGCCTAAGTAAAAGGCGAAGAAGCTCCAAAGACGTTCCTAAGGGAATGCAGAGCTTATACCGCCTAAGTAAAAGGCGAAGAAGCTCCAAAGACGTTCCTAAGGGAATGCAGAGCTTATACCGCCTAAGTAAAAGGCGAAGAAGCTCCAAAGATGTTCCTAAGGGAATGCAGAGCTTACAAATATATTTTGTGTGTATCTTCGGAACAAATGTCATTTGCATAACATAACATCATCACATCATTTTGCATAGCATAAGCATCATACATCATGTTGCATATGGCAAAAGAAGGGGACACAGTATCAACCTTCGAAAGGATGCTTTGAGAAAGAACAAATTGTGTAAAGTCACGAGGAAATACAATGATAATCTTCGGAAAATAGCTTCGGAGAATGTTTTTACGAAGCATGGATGAGCTTCATCAGAGTAATATCAAAATTGTATAGCTTCGGAGAATGTTTACACGAAGCATGGATGTGATTTATCAGAACAGTTTTAACGGAGAATGTTTTCTTCACGAAGCATGAAAAGAAGGGAAGGTGTTTTTTCGCCGAAGGCTCAAAAATGGTATGTATGTAGAATTTCATGCATCGTAAAGAATTGAATAATGAAAAGAGACTTGTATATTACATTCAAATGTACAAAATATTACAGAGATCACACTTCCAATGTTTTTTCTAATAACATTTAGTCTTCTCTTAGTACTGCTTCGGCGGCCTCATTTAGAAGTTGATCAACAACTTTATCCATGATAGCTTCGGCCATTCGTTTAATCTCGTCATCTCCTTTTGTGTGAGGGTCGGCAGTCGATCCAGCAGGTTCTGAGGGAAGAGAACATTTCTTCATTACTATTACAAATCGCGAACAAAGTTTGAAATAAAAATTACAACACAATAAGAACGACTAATTAATACCTAATTGCCTTTCGGGCTCTGTACTTCTTTCGGCAGCCTCTGCCACTTTCCTAGCATCATGGATGCCTTTTTCACTTCTTTGAATTATTTCTTGCGCCATTTCTCGGCCGCCATTGTCCTAGATATCAGTGAAGAATTTACCGCCAACCATGCTTGCTTCGGTCGAGGGATCTTTGATGTCTTCAGAGGACAGGGCAGCTTCGGACTGAGCTAAGGATTTTATATGATCACAACCTTTTTTCTCCAAAACAGCAGCAATTCCTCTGGCGCCTGAAAAAGCGCAGATGTCACCGCGGCTGCTCAGGATTTCCTCGAAGGCTTCTGCTTCGTGACTGATCCAGTCCAGTGGACCTTCGGGATTGCCTCTTGGAAAATTCTCTTCACTAGAAAAGGCGCCAACGCTGGCGAAACTGGATTTTATCTTTTTGACGCATTCTACAGATTTAACATAGCATTTCCTCTGAGATGCACGAAGCTCTTTAACACTTAACTCTAAATTATTGACCAAATGATCACTAAGTTCTCGTTTTGTTTCCTCAAGCACACGTTCCTCTTTAGCTCTAGCTAGCTGTTTCTGAAGATCTTTAATTTCACGTTTTTGGGCTTCCGCTTGGGTTTTTGAAGCAGCTTCGTCCTTCTTTACCTTATCTACCAGTGTAAGCAGAACTTTATCCTTCTCCAGAGCTTCGTTTCTCAGTTTAATAACTTCTGATCGAAGGTTGTTGAACGCAATTTCATAGCTTTCATCTTCGGCACTTTTTTGTGCTCTTAGTGCGTTGCTCAGGATCAAACCCTATACAAAAAAGAATCCATATAAAAATAAAGGAATGAATTACGTATTGTAAAATTTTTTTTCAAACGTCTAATTCCTATACCTTCAAGCTATTATACGCAAGACTGTCCGCGAGATCTTCCTTCGTCATAGCACATAATCCAGCTTCGAGCTTCGGAAAACCCATACTTCTGGCCATCTCCCGGCAGACAGATAATTCTTTGTTATCGGGGAGGCAGTATAGGAAGTCGTCTTCATTTGTCCCATTGAACACTACTGCCCCCTTCGGATACTTTAACTCTCTAGCATAGTGATCGGCTTCATAAGTCTCTTCTTCAGATAATTTCTTCCCCGAAGCATGTCGTATGATGTAATCGCATGTACTGGCAGGAGCTTTGGGGACGGCAGTGTCAATTTCCTCAACCAAAAATGGTTCTAATGTTTTTATTTTCTCGGTCTCCAGAGATTGTTCCTTGGTGGGCTCTGAAGGTCCAGCCTCAGTTTCAGCTTGTTGTTTCGAAGCTTCAGTAGACGCTTCAGCAAGTTCAACAGTCTTTTTTGGAGTTGTGCTTGAAGACTTAATTGTCTCCAAGACATCTAGTACGTTCACCATTCTTTTTCTTTTTGGGGTCACCAATGGGCCCTTTTGGTTTTTTATTGTTTCGACATTTACCGAAGGACTTAAGATTTTCGATATTTTTGGCTCTTCGACCTTCGGTTTCTCTGCTTTTTCTACTGAAGGCGCTTCAGTCTTTTCTTTCATCTTCGGCACTGGAGCTGGTTCGGTAGCTTCAGAGGCCAAAGAGACTTCACCAATGAATTCTGGCACTATGGCCGGCTCAATAAAACGCACTGGGTGGGTGAGCACCTTCATCTTTTTCCTTTGCGGCACTGACTCACTAGTAGCACTCGTCGTAGCTTCCGCCGCAGTAGAAGTATTTTTTCTTTTGCGACTCAATACCGGATAGTGGTAGTCAGGGTAGACAAACCCGACTGCGTCGAATACCCGGTTGAGCCTTTTCTTTTTTCGGCCTCCGAAGGCTGCTGATAACGCAGTGTTCTCGGCCTTCGAATATGCCCCAAGCAGTTCGTCACTTAATGTCTCAATGCTTTTCAACCAGTCATCATCAGGTTCAACAAATTTATCTGCATATTTGAATGTGTATTTCAGTCTGACCAGTCCGCCTTCGTCGGACTCTTTGATGGTCTCCTTCGGCATCTCCCACTTTCCTGCAAGTGGCCACACCCTGAAGGCAATATGCTCTTGGACCAAGTCCCTTGTCCCAATGAAAGAGCAGATTACGCCGAAGGCCCTTTGGCATTCCTCGGCCGCTTCATCCATTTCAACCTTCGGCCTTCGAAGTCCGAAGCGTTGCCAGATAGGGCGCATAATGATACTCTTGACATTTTCTTGCGCTGTTAAGTCATTCTTTACATAGAACCATTCAGTCATCCAGGCTCCGGGCCACCTCTTCCGAAAAGTTGGCACAGGGCGGCTTGACCCGGAGCGGGCACCGAAGCTGTAACACCCAAAATTGTTGTGATATTGTTCTTTTCCCCAGGGCTTTGTCTCATACAACAACTCATGAATGTTGCAAAAACTTTTAGCATTTGGTTCTAAACCTTGGCTTCTTGCAGCCCAGACAAACATCCCCATTCTTATGATAGCTTCGGGAGTAAGTTGATGAAGGTAGACTTGAAATGTTTTCAGTACCTCAACAACAAAGTTGCTCAGGGGGAATCGAAGCCCAGCCTTGAGAAAGCTTCGGAAGATTACAACTTCATCTTCTTCGGGGGTGGGAGAAGTCTTTTCTCCAGCGTCAGCTCTCACAATAGATATATCTCGAAAATACCGCCCCCTCATATTATCAATATGGCTCTGCTTAATAGTAGTTTTCCCGAAAACCGTGTGACTTGGTCGCCATGGTCGATCTTCGGATTCTTCCCCACCACTTTCTACATCAAAACTGTCGCTGTCATCAGTATCTTCGGACAAACCTTCAAGAATTTCCTTGGTGATTTTCTCTGTGTTGGTTTCCGCCATCGCTATAAGGAACCCCAAGTTCTTCTCTTCGTCGAGGCTCAGCTTCGTCTCGGCAGTGATCTTCTTACTTTCAGACATCTTCGGAAACGCTAAAAAACTGTTTTTAAGGCCGAAGCTTCAAAATCAAAAAGACCAGCAAATCTTAGTGCACAAGAGCTAAAAATTTAGTGGGCCGAAGCAGATGGCAAGTGTGCGTACCAAATAAGTTTGCGGTATGATCTTATTTATACCCCCAGGGCGTTGAAAATTGAAAGACCCCACTTGTCAGTGAATGTTGCTATTCTAGCAAAGGGAAGGTGTTTTTTCGGACCTTCGGCTCAAGGCCTTCGTCCATATCGCAATCTGAATTTATTATTAACAAATTAATATTGCGAGGGGCTACTGTTGGGGGCCTTCGTCCTCCGAAGGTCCTCAAAAACATGATTTGACAATGTTTTCCGAGTGGATTATGTGAACAGGTATCTTCGGACTCAGAATTATGAACATGAAGCACGGTCAGGACGAAGCCTGAACCAGACGAAGGACGAGCTGATTACCAAGCTCTACGAAGGATGGTGCACAGCCGAAGCTGTGCGCAGGGAAGCTTCGTCGCGATAGCAGAGGGGGGAACCGACTTAGAGATGAAAAGACTACGTGGACCTTGACAGATTTTCATAAGTCATTGACAAATGTAATGGACATGAATGTAATTTTACGTGGGCTGCGTCCCACGTCTATAAATAGATGAACAGTACTCCCGTACTGTTCACGCTGACTTGGCATATGCTTTTGCGTCACGCTTGTACTTTTTACCTTCTCTCAGGACCGAAGGTACATTTGTAATTTGTAATCATTTCTATTTCTCCATGTTAATAAAATAGAAATGATTCTATGATGATGTTTATATTTCATGCTTTATATGAATCCTTCGTCATTACTTGTTATATTTACGAAGGTATGTCTCTTGTGACCTTCGTCCGAAACTCATTATTTCCCGAAGGGACATAATGCTTCGAAGGACGAAGGACCTTAACACTTAACATTTTTTATGTTGCCTTGTTCTTAACTCTTAGCATTTGAGAACAAGTCCCCAACAGGTTGTGAGATTCTTGATACGATTGAACTCATTTATATCAAGAGCATCATAGAATACATTCATGGCTTGATCATTTGTAAGGATATTCTCATTGTCACTAGCGGATGGTTCATCTTCGTTCAACACAACAAATCCATCCCTGACAATTGGCCAAATTTTTCCACCCATTGCTCTAAGATGCATTGACATTCTTATTTTCCAATAGTCATAGTTATTCCCATCAAAATGTTGTGGCTTCCCAATGTGCACATTGTTGTTACTAGCCATTTTGTCCCACTCTGGGATGATTAGATCCACAAACAATAGAGTCATGTAGCTCTAATACTACTTGTAGGATCTAGGACACCGGCTAGAGGGGGTGAATAGACGGTTTTGACTAAAATAAAAAACACTAGGGAAATTTAATCAATATAACAAGAGGTATAAGTTCTCTAGTGATAACAAGTAAACAATCTATGAGAATCAACTAGGGTGATTGAATACTTGATGAACAATATGCAAAATAACAATCACTTGCACGACAATAAGTAATGCAAGAAAGTAAAGACACCGGATTTTATCCCGTGGTATCAGTGATTTGCCGATCACCCCTAATCCACGTTGAGGTGGACTTCAAGCTCTCACTTGCTCCTCTATCAAGACACGGCTTGATCTTTGAGCCAAGTGGACAAAAAATCACTCAATACCTCGATTCCACTAATGTCACCTTTGTCGCTCCGGCGAGGTAGGCGCGAACCCCTCACAATCAACACCGCGACTTCTCCACAAACTTCTTGGAGAGCTCGATGGAGACAATCACCCGAGCCGTCTAGGAGGCGACAACCTCCAAGAGTAACAAGCCGATGATGCTTGCTCGGTGTACCACCTAGTGCCTCAAAGATCACCAAGGGATGCAAATGCACTAGGAACACTCAATCTCTCGCTAGAATGCAATCTCAAGCAAAGAGTGTGAGAGTGAGTTGGAGGAACACAAATGAGCTTAATGTGTGCAAGGAATGGCCAAGAGAGATCTCACACACGAGCTCCCCTTCTATTTATAGTTCCCCACTCAAATCCAACTGTTATGAGCAAAAGACACAAGTTCTGCGCACACGTGGACGGTCTACGCCCTAGGGCCGGACGGTCCGCCGTACACATAACGACTATTTTTCCCGTTTGAAATCTGTCAGAGCTGTCAGAAAAGTAAGGTCCGGACAGTCCGCCCACTTTGGTCGGACCGTCCGCGACCTGGCAACATGGAGCACCAGAGCTCTAACCAAGTGCAGTTTAACACAAGCGGACCGTCCGCCTACAAGGCCGGACGGTCTGAGACCTAGAGACAGTACTGTTCGGGCTTATCCTTCGGACAGTCCGTAGTACAAAACCCAAAAACTACACAGTCCCTGCCCAAACCAAATTTGGCACCTGCGGACTGTCAAATTTCTCTGCAACTGAGAAGAGCCTAAGGACTGGTTTGATAACAAAGGAATCGGAGAAAATCCATCATGAGAGGAAATCCCCTGCTATCAAAATTAAATAGCAAAGGCTTTTCTCCTCCATGGATCTCTTCAATTCTCTTGTCACCAAAAACAGAGCTAAATGGAAATCCACGACGAAATAGGCCTTAAACATTTTCCCAATAATTACCAGCCACGTTGGGCCGGAGGTTTCGATAAAGAACACTTCTGAATGTGTCAAAAATTGTCACCATCCGTCATCCGGTTCTTATTCCGTTGAGGCTAACACACCCGAGCTGTGTTCCGACTAACGTCGAAAATTCCGATCACATGTTTATTTGGTTTATGAACGTAGTAACTTTTTATATCAAAGGAGGGAAAAAAAGAACACTACTTCCACCTAAGTCCCGCTAGAGGCCAGAACTGACCTAACATTTCAATCCCCAGGTTGGAAAGACGGGGGGGGGGGGGGGGGGGGGGGGGGGGCCCAACTACAAGCTATTAAAATGTCCAAGCAAAGAATACTGCAGGATAAGGTGGCGAGCTAATCCATCGTACGAACGCGGAATAATTTCCAGTGCCAATCGCGCAACAGGATAAGATCACATTGCAAATGCACAGTCATCTCCCGGCCCCACACACACTCCCTCTCTCTCTCTCTCTCTCTCTCTCTCTCTCTCTCTCTCTCTCTCTCTCTCCCTCTCTCTCTCTCTCTCCCCCCAACACCAAACCTAGTATAAAAATATAATTATCACATTTTCCCTCACACGGAAGATGCAAGTGTAAGGATTAGGACATCAATCGAAGAGCAAAAGATAAGGGGATAAACAACCAGAATAGGATCCTTCAGTCGCCACCCTCCGTCTGTTCAAATACTACTCGATTGCCAAAAAAAAACAATTCTCGGCTGAGCAATCACGCGCGGGTCATGATTTCTTTTTTGTGTATGAAACAATGTGGCAGGGTCGTCAAGAACGACGTCGATTCACGCACCAGAACGAAAGGAACTCCGCACTTGTTTTGGCACTCACTTCGGTTTTGTTTTACGTGGCAACTCGTTGCTGTTCTCTCTTCTCTCCATGTTTGGCGTTATTTAGCGCTGCCTACGGTCAGTTGGCAATCGACCTGTGTCAGAGTGCAATCATCGGATAACCCTCATCATCGAGCGGATCATGCCACAGCAGCAAAATTAACCAAAGGCAGCTAACCCCACCATGATCTTCATTTGTTAATGATACCCTGAAGGTTGTTACTGCGTCCGCCAAATTCAATTTTAAACTAAAACGTGATAAATAAAAAAAACGGAACGGATAGAGTATTTGTTAGGTCAGTCGATGCACTTCTTGTGAGGTCAAAGAAACGGAAGCCAGGAGGATGAACACAACAGACTTGGATCTTATACACCGGAACCATATAGTAAGTGGCTACTACTACATCTCTACTGGTGGCCAAGAGAGGAGGCCAGAGCTGGAAGCAGATCTGCGGCTGCTAATCACTACTCCCCCTCAGCGCTGCTGCTGTGGAGATCGGACAGCGAGAAGCACCTCGGGGATCTGAAGCTCCCGAGGCCGCCATTCGGCCCGTTCCTCCGCCGCATCCCAGCACCGCCGAGTCTAAGGGGTGGCAGTGCCCGCGCGTCCCGGACGTTCTTGCCGCGGTGCGGCGGCGGCGGCAGCTGGCTGCACTCCACGTCGTCGGAGTCGGAGTCGTCCTCCTCGCCCTCGTCCCCCTCGGCAACGGCGTGGTCGGGGCCCAGGAGCGGGGGCAGGTAGGCGGCCGTGGCCAGCGAGCTGCAGGAGGCTCGCCTGGACCAGTTGGCCAGGATGCGGCGCCGCTTGTTGAACGGGTTCTCCGGCTTCGCCAGCTCCTTGGCCGCCGACGTGGCCTCGGCGAGGCTGGTGAACGACCTGGACTTGCCGGAGTAGAAGCTCGAGAGGCCCTTCCTGACCAACCAAATTTAAAGCGTTTCGAGTTAATAGGCCCCCAAAAAAATCATCCTTTTGAATAAAAAAATACGTATCCCATTTTGCAAAAGCAAGCGAAATAGCATGAGCGATCCAAGACGGAAACAAAAAAAAAAAGAAAGAAAGAAAGCTTTTACGAACTCACTTCACGGGCAAGGAGTCCTCGAGCGCGTCCAAGCAATCCAGCGCGTCATCTTCCTTGAGCTTGCTCTCGACCTCCTCGTCCCCGTCGTCACCGCCGGCCTCCGACGACGAGTTCTCACCGATCGACGAGCCCGACGGCGACGGCGACGGCGCCCCGACCGAGGAGGTATCGGTCAGCACCTCTTCCTCCGCCTCCTCCTCTATGAAGAAGCCGTCGCTCCTCCTCTTCCCGACCGCCGCCATGTCCGCCTCCTTCCCATGCCCGCCGCCGCCGCCGCCGCCGCTGCCCCCCTTCCCGGATCCGGGGAACCCGTAGCGCGGCCGCGCCTCCGCCACCGCCGTCGACATGTCGCCAGAGACGCGAGGTTCGACGGTCCGGTCGTTGCCAGTGTGTCTGGAGTAAATTGAGCAAATCTCGGGTGGATTGGATATGTGTCCGTCCAAGAACAGGGACAGGAACTCAACAACTTGTATGAGGAAATGAGAGAGAGGAGGGCCAGAGAGGAAAGAGAGAAGATAAACGCAGGCAGTAGGCAGGATAGGATAAGAGCAAGGACCACGACGCAACCAGCCAACCTGGGTGTGGAGGTCGCTGAAAGAGGTCGCAAAGCTCCAGGATCCTCTGCAGCCAAACCACGAAATACGCGCGGTGTGTGCTGTACTGTTGTTGCGCGATTGATTCCAATTTTCCAATTGCACGCGAGCAAGGTCAGTATCCCAATGTATCACTGCCATATCTCAAGTTATCCAACCACTGTATTACACTCACACCTCAGCACATCCATAGCAAGTCAAAAAAAAAAAAACAACGAGAGGACGTAATTATTGATAGCAAGTATCACAATACCGTCTTGATATTTTTTTCTTTAGCAAGTTCTATGTATTTATATACTTATATAATACACTGTTTTTTATGGTGTATTGTAAACATGTGTTACTCGATGGCTTTCTCTAGCCGATATTTTTTTCGTGGCTACTAGATCTCATTGTGAGCAGTGTTTTTTTGTTGGAATAAATGGGATGGCCTATATTAAATGCTACATAGTTAAAGGTTAATCTCACGTTGCTTGTTGAGGGCATGTACAATAGATGTCTTGAGTCGTGTCTTCGAGTGTGTTTAAGGAGGTAAATATAAAAATAACTCAAAACACGTATCTTCGTGTGTTTAAGGAGGTAAATATAAAAATAACTCAAAACACGTATCCTGAAGAAGACACTGTGTCTTGGTTCTATACTCGAGACGGAGGACTAGCTAATTGGTCAATTTAATTTATTGAATGCTCTGATTGGTGCAATAAATATAGTAAGACACATTTTTAGACACGTCCACTGTATTATATTGTGTTTAAACTGTGTCTTATACTTGGAGTACCGTGCAGCAATGTTAGGGTTGTAGATGCCCTAAGGTAGACTTTGACCAACTTAAAAGGTATATACCTGCTACATAGTTGAGGAAAGAGAGTTGAGAAAAGAAGACGATAGTGTTCAAGGGTTACCACCATTGAGTTTAGAGTATCTAGGTTCTTAGGTAGTGTTTGGTTCCAGCAGAGCCTATTTGGACAGAATGGTTCCATTCCAGATTCTGAGTATGGAATGGCACTATTTTGTGTTTGGCAATCAGAACAGAGCCACTCTGTTTCTCTATTTGGTTCTAGAGTGAAGTAGAAAAAATTGACTCTATTATATGTTTGGCATATTCATACAACCATTATATATATCAAATATAATTATATTAAATACAAACATATATTATGTTTGGCACTGTGCTTCCTTGTGAAATATTATACATATATAATATATATATAGTTTATCTATTTGGAGCCCTGGGCTTCCAATAAAACAAGAAAGCCCTGATCCAAAAAGACTATTTCGGTTCAGCCCAACCACAAGCGGCCAACCCGACCACAATCTTTCACTCTTGCGCGTTCATTTTTTTCCATCCATTCAGCCCAAACCGTCACCTAAAATCTAGGATATATTATTTTCCCCCAAAACAAACCCTAACCGACCAATTCTCACGCACTCGTCGCCTAGGAGCGTTCACGTTGGCGGGGGCGGCGGCTCGCTTCCTCTCCTCCACCGCACCTCCAAGAATCCACCCCTGCCTCGCCCGCGTGGTTCACTGTCCGATGTCCCGCGTCCACACCTGTCGGCTGCCACAGATCTAGCCCTGCCTACAGCGCTCGCGCCGCCGCGCGTCCCGTTCACCTTGTCGTCCGTCCCTGGCCCTTGCCTCACTGACTTGTGGCCGTCGGCGGCTCCACGTGGGACACGGCCACGCCTAATGCCTCCACCTCCACAATTGAGCTGATGACTCCACTCCATGGGATGGTCCACGGCGGCGCCATGGCGGCTCACCGGCTCCAACTGTGACGGAACCTCCCAAGTAATTAGGCCCACCTACAGTTGTCCTTGTCCAACGGACCTCAGACAACCCTGTAGGTGCCCCTGAACTACTTGACAAGCTCGGTATCTTTCTTTACCTTTCCAGGAACGTCTCACCCGTCTTGCAGACATTACAGAACATTGGAGATATAGATATGCGGAAGCGATTACATAAACTTACATTTATTAAGAAGTAAGATCAAGTAATTTATTACAGACCAGAACTATATAACGAGTGCCAAATAATATTATTACACATACCAAGGGAGGCAAAAACTCCTCCCGACAGTTATCACACAAAAAGTCCTAATGGAGGATCCTTTCCTCCCGCACTTCACTCTTGCTTATCTTCATTAGGAACCACCTTGGAGCAAAAGCAACAAAGGTTTGTCGCTTCCTCACCTAAAAACAACGGAGGGATAAACCCTGAGTATGGAATTACTCAGCAAGTCTTACCCGACTAAGGAAAAGACTCTCAAGGGTATGCTGGATAAATAGGAATCAAGAAGAGGCTTTAGCAAAAATCAACTTAGATACTTTTGCAGAAATAGCTTACTAAAGTGAGTCCTTACTTTCAACATTTTAACGCCAAATTAAGTATTAATAGACTCTGTTTGCCTCTAGTCTAATTTCATCATCTCATCAATACAACATCATTTTTATCCATAATGCTCACATCCTGACTTAGGTTGTAGGGAAGTGACCAAGTCTTCATAACCGCGAAGGTACGGCGATCCGAATCGATTATACTCAGCTGAGGATCTCCAATCACACGACATATGTAGCACTTAACCCTTGCATATGTCAACCCGCCACCGGGGTTCTTAAGACTAGATTAGGTTCACGCAAACCGAGAGCACAGATACACCACCGTCCAGCCTCTTGCCACGGTGGGTACACGCTACTCCCGCCACCGCTCCACGCCCATTTCGTGTTATCTTATTCTGGCCTTAGTCTGCCCGAGGCAAGGCTTACCCATGACGAGGCATGTGACCAGTTAAAGGGTCCTCGATCAGCACGCCTACATACGCATTCAATCCTTAATCAACCTAGGTAGAACATCACCTGTTCCTAACCCAAGTCTCGATTTAAGTACTTTCGTCCTTAGGATTGTTTCTGTTCCTTAGGATGAAAAGAGCATCACAGGGAACTTTACAGTAAGATTCCACCATTGCTCCTCAAAAGAAAATATTCTTGCAGGTAGAAGCCATCCTTTCTCGAGCTAGGCTAAGGACAACCTCTATCCACAAGATCTAAGCAGGGCTAAGCATTTTTTTGTAAATCATGTTTTGATACTTCACCAGAAGTATCTATAATGGTATGGATAGCAAGGAGAGCAATGCATCAAAGGGTTCCAAAGAACTCCTATAAACCTAATGCACATTTCACTAGACTTAAAGTGTGCAAAAATTATTTAAAAACACAAGGAAAGGGGTTGCATGCACCGGGGCTTGCCTTCGTTCACAGGTGAGTCTGGCTTGGATCCACAAATATCAAAGTAGAAGCAGTTGCCTGCTTGAGAATCCGAGGGTGGTGGTGTCCTTTCTTCGGTGACTTCCACTTCTTCTTCGTGTTCTAACATAACCATATATGTATATAAGAATGAATGTCATGTAATGCTCATGAGAGTGCGAAGATAATAAAGATTTATTATCTAAGTCTTGAATACAACTTTCCTTCACGGAACTCCGAGAACTTAGGGTTTCTGGAGTCAGTAAAGGAGTTCACAAGGCAGGGGGTTTTGGGTTCTAGTTATCAAACATGGTCCAAATCAACTCAAACTCTACCCAAGGCTTTTAAATATTGTTTTAAGTTCCCATAGAAAGTTTGGGCATTTTTGGACTTACCAATTATTTTCTAAAAATCTATAACCAATACTTTTAACTACTTTAAATGCCCTAAAATTTCTTATTTCCACTAAAAATCACAAAACTATTTTTATTAAATTCTAGGGAAAATAATAAGCCTAGAAAAATTGGTTTCACCATTTTAGGATTTTTCTACAATTTTCTAAAATTGTTTTGGCTCTGGAGTAAAAAGAAAAAGAAAACAGGTGAATAGTACTAGGCTGATTTCAGCCCAGTGGCCCAGCTTAGAGGGAGAAAGGCGCCCGTGCGCGCCCGCGCCCTGGCGACTTTGCACAGAGACCCCCGCGGTTCTGTCTAACTGCGAACGAGTTCTTTCACTATTTAACAGAGTCACTGACGTTTACAGATAGACCCCCGCACTTCCATCTATTCTCGGTTCGAGGTCCCCGACAGCGTTCACGCCTAGCTGAGCTCCGGCGAGCACCAACGCCGGCCTATTGGGGCAACGGCTAGGGTTCCCGAGCGACTAACACCTAATTGAATCCATCCCGAGCCTTTTCCCCAACCCAATTTCACAAATGGTGACAAGGATTGCTCTGGCCACGGTGGCCGTGACCATTGCGGCAAGTCAGTCGTGTTCCTGGCGACTAGTGGGCTCCTAATTCAATTGGATGGGTTAGCGAGTATCACAGCCGTATCAGAATGCTTAAACAAGGGAGCAGAGGATGGGGACTGACCGGAGTACGGCTAGCGACAGTGAGGCTCGTTTCACGGTGGCGGAGAATGGATTTAGGGGAAATTGGAAATTCGCGCGTGCTGGTGGGTGATCGAGGGTGGGAGCGGGTGCTACAGCTTCACGACGACATGACGCAGCTACGGGCGAGGTCAATTTATAGTGCCAGCGGGCGGTGGCCGCGAATTTTGAGCAAGACGCGCGGCGGCCGGAAGGAAAGAAGAACACTGGCGCAGCAGCTTGGTGTCTACTGCCGTGGCAGTTACTCCGGTGAGCCATGGAGAGCGGGGGTAAGTCGCGGCGGTGCGGTGGAAAGCGAGAGCCACGCGGCACATGGCCGGGAGGCGGCGATCACCGGCGTGTTAATCCGCCCAGCCGCAAGGAGGATAAGAAAGCCACGGTGATGTCACCGGAGTGACCTCTAGCCCACCGTCGACGAGGATTCTTACCCTGCAACGTTATCAATCCACCCCGCACACGAATCTTAAGGCCGGCAACGCGAATCACGGCGGAGGGGTCACCGGCGGTGGGATTCTGTTGCCGCGCTCGGTCTGATCCTTAACGGACTACTGTACCATGGCGATCTCCCATTCAGTTACCTGACAGAGCAAGTTTAAGCCACTTTTTCTCTGATTTTCAAATGGCAACACAACCAGTGACCTATAGCAAAGTTGTAGAGCTATATACCATCTACAATTCGACTATAGGAACTGAGCTTGTTTGATCACTAAATCAAGGTGGCGTTCATACTCAAAGTTCATCCCATCACACTGTTAATCTGAATTTCAGACTTCAGGCAGTCTGACAGTCCAACTTCAGGCTCAATTATCTCCAGTTTTTCCTTAACAACAATGCTCATATCATTAAGCAAAGTTGTTCTCCTATGATTAGGCTATAATTTTGATGTGGTGCCCTAGGGCAAAATCCCTAGAACATGAAAGATACAAGGGTTCAAAGTTGAAGAAAACACACTAATTTCAGACTTAGGCTCCATAGTGCTTAAGAGGTGATTTTTGCAATTTGGTCCAAAACTTAGGGTTTGGCTTGCAAATTCACATATTTGTGACCCAAATGTTTTAAGATACTTATTTAACTTGGTTTTTGCACTTTAGTCCAAAAGTGGACTAATTTTGCACATAGGTCCCTAGGGTTTAGTTTTAGGGTTTTCCAGGGCTCTATTTAGGGTTTCTGGTATCCTAGGGGTATAAATATGATTCAACTTTATTTTTGGGGATATTTTATAACTATTTCCCTAAAGTCTTTAGGTTTTCTCATCTTGGGTTAGGTTTTGCCCCTTTGAGTCTGATTTAGGGTTAGGTCCCCTACCCAGGGTCCTATTTGCAAAACACCAAAAACAATACACTTGTTTGAAATTTTTACCTAGTGAATGCACTCTAGGTGTATCAAACATATGCAATGTCAATGCTTATGATGCCATGCTCAAGTTTTAGTTGCAGTAACACCAGGGGTGTTACATCCTTCCCCCCATAAAAGAATCTCGTCCCGAGATTTAAAGTCCTAGGGTGAGTAATGGAAAAGGAAATGTGTCACATTTTTATTCCCTTATTTCTGGTACAAGGCAGGGGTGGTGTGGGGGTTCACTCCTTTATTGCAATAACTATATACACTTTACAAATTACATGAGGCTAAAAAGCCTGGGAAATTCTTATTCAAAAAGCCTTGAGTTTCCCATGTAGCCTCTTCCTCAGAATGTTGGTTCCATTGTATCTTGTAGAACTTGAGAGTTTTTCTCCGGGTAACCCTGTCCTTTTGATCCAAAACTCGAATAGGATGTTCCGAGTATGTTAAATCTGGTTCCAGGACCACATCTGTCACTTCAATGATCGGGAACCCGAAGACACTTCTTTAATGGTGACACATGGAACACATTATGAATAGCAGACAATATTTCGGGTAACTGGAGTCGGTATGCCACTGGTCCACATTGCTCAAGTATAAGGAATGGACCAATGTACCGGGGTGCAAGCTTTCCTTTAACCCCGAAACGCGATACACCCTTCATTGGTGAAACTTTCAAGTAGTCATAATCGCCCACCAGAAAGCATAAGGGTTGTCGTCGTCGGTCTGCATAACTCTTTTGTCGAGTTTGAGCTTTCTTCATATTATGAATAATTTTCTGAACCTTTTCTTCGGCCTCTTTCACCATATCAGGCCTAAAGAAGTACCTTTCTCCAGGTTCAGACCAATTTAGCGGAGTACGACATCGTCGTCCATATAGCGCTTCGAAGGGTGCCATCTTGATACTTCCTTGATAGCCATTATTATATGAAAACTCCGCTAAGGGCAAACATTCATCCCATTTCTGTGAGAAGTCCAGAACACATGCCCGCAGCATATCCTCAAGTATTTGATTGACCCTCTCAGTCTGTCCACTTGTTTGAGGATGGTAAGCCGAACTGTGGAGCAATTTGGTACCCAAGGATTTATGAAGTTCTTCCCAAAATTTGGATACGAACTGAGGTCCACGATCCGACACTATAGTTTTTGGAATACCATGCAAACTGAGAATACGGGCAATGTATAATGCTGCATAAGTGGCCACTGTATATTTGGCCCTGACGGGTAAGGAGTGGGCAATCTTTGTGAGTCGATCAACGATAACCCAAATAGAATCATACCCTTTGACAGTCCTGGTAATCCCACAATGAAGTCCATACTAATATCTTCCCATTTCCAGGTTGGTATTGGTAGAGACTGTAATGGACGGGCAGCTTTGAGGTGTATGGCCTTGACACATTTGCAAGTGTCACATCTAGCCACCTAGCGTGCAATCTCGATCTTCATTTTCGTCCACCAATGGAGACAATATCTGCCAAAGGAACATATAAGGTTCCATGTGTGCAATTTGCTTCTTCTAATGACACTGTAATATCTGAGTCTGTTGGGCGAGCGGCAATTACGCAATTTTACCCAAACAGAATCAGATGCACCATCTTGGGTAAAACACTCAGAAAGAGGTTTATCAACAAGTGGTTATGGTAAGTTCATAGCACACGAGACGGGTGTTAATGTTGAATAACATCACGGTCAACTCGTGTTAGCCAAGGAATCCAAGTCCACGAAAGTGATATAGATTCAGGAAAATCACCAGCGGAGGGATCTGTAGATGCAGACTTTGCAACCAGTCCATTTTATCCAGTACTAGTCATAGATTGGCATGACCACACATGCAGGGAAAGCACGCGTGAGGCGGTCGAGGCATGACTAGAGCGATAATTAGGTGGTTACTGGTCGACTTAATTTGATTTTGCTAAGTACTTTCTTTAGGGTGGGTTGAACCAAAGTGAGTTTAGATAACTCGATAAAACGATCTCTAAACTCAGCCTTCGTTCATTGGACAGTTACAAGTTAGTCAAAACCAACTTGTTGAACTACTTTTGACATTAAGCAAATCCTCTCAGTACCGTCAGTAAGCCAAGGGTTGAGAGTTCACATTTGCTAACAGGAAATCCTGCACTTGGTTAGAAATCTATTTGGTCATGTTGTTCATCCGTTTCTTCATGCAAGATGAACCGACTTGGTTAGGAAATACATGGATTAAATAGGAGAACGAATGAACAAACTCCTGCATCTCAACAGCAGGGGAAAACAAATCTCCATTTTGAGAGCTAATTAGTTACCTTCCAACACTAAAAAGCTCCAAGGCTTCACCTTTACATAAAGGACGTAAAGGGAACTTGTATAAGCAATCACTACCAAGATCAAAAGAGATAAGACCACACATGAAAGTGGTATGCCCTTTTGATCCAACGGAAATGACAGATGTTGCTTGATCTCTTCACAAACAACATAGAAATTGTTTCAAGGGAAGGTCAATGTAAGATAACACATCGGTGTAATTCCATAATGGATCATGACTAGAGACCTCGATACCGACATGCGCCAAGCAGCAAAATCCTGTGTGCACATTCACAGGAGGCTCTCAGTTTCGCTGTGGTACCATAAGTCCTTAACCATGACACCATTACAAAACTGGCACCAATAATGAATCCCACGGGGTAAGAACAATTTGCGCAAAGATAACATATCGATATAGTCTAATAATGGATTATGACTACTAACGGGGATACCAACAGGTGCCAAGTAGCACAACCATGTGTGTGCATCCACAGGAGGCCCTCGGTTTCATCGCGGGGTCCTCGGTTTTAGTCATAACACCATTGCTAGACGTAACCAGTAAGAAATCTCGCGTGACACTAATGGATTAGACAAGAGATACTCTACCAGTAAAAATGGTTACAAGTAGAGGGCCAAATAGATCATGGCCCGAGGAAGTGAACAAGGCATGGTCATAACCTAAACTTGATGAAAGAAGTACGATGGGAGACTGTTAATTCAGCCACAAGCATATTTCTATGCACATCGTAGAGATCACAAGGTCAAGGATTGAGTTGGTATGCCTTAAATATGGAGAAACCATAGGCATCAAATTCAAGAAAATGGTCGGACATGTCTTTCCTAAGTTGGTTAATAAAGCAACATGGCGATCTGCAAGGAGAGGCCAACTATACTAGAGACCACAACCTATACCAACTGAACAAGAGAATGGTTCTAAAAGGAGACATGACTTGATATCCTTATTCGAAGTCCAGGCATACTTTAGGTCCGACAGAGAAATTATCTAGGCATTTATTTGTATGTGTTTGGTCTTGGTTCACTAAATACGAATATGGCCTAACCTTGGGTTTAGGCAATCAAGTCACCAACTCTCTATTGGCCATAACTCAACCTGATGATTCTCAAATCAGGGTTGAGAATTGATTTATGCTGGGCTAACCAGTTTATGCCCAAGATGACATTAATGTCTTAGCCTTTCAGAACTATCATTTTAGTAGGAAAGTTCCGTCCGGGCACTTGATAAGCCATTTCTTTTCACTTTTGGTAGCTTTATTGTCGGGCGTAGAAGACCATTCGTTAACCATCTTTATAGAGGGAGGGGTCCTAAAAAGGTTCAGTTCACCACCAAGTGCTTCTCCCGCTATTCTAGAAGGTCCGGCTTCCATCCCAACAAGATCCGCAGGTTCATTGGGGTGCAGTTGCGAATACAACACATGAACTTCTTCATGTAGTGTATTATAATAGACCTGCAAGTTATCCATGGCTAAGCTAAGCTCTTCCACGCAGGCTTGAGCTTTGGCTTCCTTAGCCCAGACGAGTGGACGAGAGTTAACCGCCCAATCGAGCGCTAGATCTCGTTTCGTGAGTTGGTCTTGCAAGTAGCGGATGGCTACATCCGTGACCCATAGATCATTCCTGTAACGGAGTTCTGATTGAAGCAGTTTGACTTGTGCTTCCAGATCCCTGATAGGATCGTTGCTACCACTGCTACTTTCTTCATGTCTTGGGGCAAGTTGATGGCGGGGTATGCCAATGGGTCTAATAGATTTGCGTGCGGTCTTTCTAGTGCGTGACAACATTTCTCTAAGGGGGAAAATTTTATTAGTATAGTTCTTAGTATGATGCATGTATAATTACAGAATCAACCTTGGTTGATTCACACCTTCTATATGTTGCACTCTTCCTATCTGGTCTTTAAGATAAACTCTTCAGAATTACTGGGATAAGAAAGGAAGAAATTTTCAAGACAAGTTCTTTTAGAAAATCCTTTGAAGATGCCTAATAATATCTGCAACGAAGGGCTACGCTCTGATACCAGCTGTGACGGAACCTCCCAAGTAATTAGGCCCACCTACAGTTGTCCTTGTCCAACGGACCTCAGACAACCCTGTAGGTGCCCCTGAACTACTTGACAAGCTCGGTATCTTTCTTTACCTTTCCAGGAACGTCTCACCCGTCTTGCAGACATTACAGAATATTGGAGATATAGATATGCGGAAGCGATTACATAAACTTACATTTATTAAGAAGTAAGATCAAGTTGTTTATTACAGACCAGAACTATATAACGAGTGCCGAATAATATTATTACACATACCAAGGGAGGCAAAAACTCCTCCCGACAGTTATCACACAAAAAGTCCTAATGGAGGATCCTTTCCTCCCGCACTTCACTCTTGCTTATCTTCATTAGGAACCACCTTGGAGCAAAAGCAACAAAGGTTTGTCGCTTCCTCACCTAAAAACAACGGAGGGATAAACCCTGAGTATGGAATTACTCAGCAAGTCTTACCCGACTAAGGAAAAGACTCTCAAGGGTATGCTGGATAAATAGGAATCAAGAAGAGGCTTTAGCAAAAATCAACTTAGATACTTTTGCAGAAATAGCTTACTAAAGTGAGTCCTTACTTTCAACATTTTAACGCCAAATTAAGTATTAATAGACTCTGTTTGCCTCTAGTCTAATTTCATCATCTCATCAATACAACATCATTTTTATCCATAATGCTCACATCCTGACTTAGGTTGTAGGGAAGTGACCAAGTCTTCATAACCGCGAAGGTACGGCAATCCGAATCGATTATACTCAGCTGAGGATCTCCAATCACACGACATATGTAGCACTTAACCCTTGCATATGTCAACCCGCCACCGGGGTTCTTAAGACCAGATCAGGTTCACGCAAACCGAGAGCACAGATACACCACCGTCCAGCCTCTTGCCACGGTGGGTACACGCTACTCCCGCCACCGCTCCACGCCCATTTCGTGTTATCTTATTCTGGCCTTAGTCTGCCCGAGGCAAGGCTTACCCATGACGAGGCATGTGACCAGTTAAAGGGTCCTCGATCAGCACGCCTACATACGCATTCAATCCTTAATCAACCTGGGTAGAACATCACTTGTTCCTAACCCAAGTCTCGATTTAAGTACTTTCGTCCTTAGGATTGTTTCTGTTCCTTATGTCACACCCGGTTTTTTAGAAGGTAAACCGAATGCGAACCATGTACGTGCCAGGATCAGTTATTCACGTACACAGCAGTTACATAACATGGACATCATCACACAGTGCTCAAATAGTATTAAAAGGGAAATAATAGTCGATTACATCATACGTCTGAGACGTCCATATAGTTCTTACAATAAATCAAAGTGCGGAAAAGAAACATAGATAACGCGGCCTTCACAGGCAGCCGACTGGGGGTTGCCGCTAACCCACGCCTAGAACTCGTCGTAGTCTTGGAACTCCTGGAAGTCTCCTTCCACAGCTTCATCTTTTCCTGAGCAGTGGTTGCAATGCTGACAACCTGGGGGGGATTGGTGTGTAGAGCAAGGGTGAGTACACATCAACATACTCAGCAAGCATCCTGTTTGGCTGAAGTGGACTAGCTTTATGTGGGGATAAGTCAAGCAGTTGCTTTTAGTTGGTTAGGTTATTACTTACTAGTAGAAAGCCAGGTTTTAACATTAACCCAAGTTATTAGCCCAATGTATCCTTTCCAAACGGAAAGAATACCACTTACCATTACCATAATCATAATCAGAACCATCAATCTCATTGCCACCTGTACCAAAATGTCTCTGATCAAGTATCACTAATCTCTGGAGCTCCCTTGGCCGCTCATAACCGCGAGCACGGCTGATATATCAGTTTCATAACACTCTGCAGAGGTTGCGCACTTTACCCACAAGCCGTGATTCCCTCTTGCCTCAGGCCGATCAAACCCTTAAACACTACCAAGGTGAATAGGCAGGGTCTCACTACGTAGCCTTTACAAAGATTTCCCGGGGCTGTAGCCACCCGTTAGGTTTCCTAAATGTACCGCACTCCTCCCCAAGGGACAAATCAACCTTGGCAGAGCGAGCCGCATACACCGAGCCCCATTGACGGCACAACGGCTAAGCGAACTACACCCCGGTTCCTCTAATTATTCAGCTAAGGGCGTCCCATTCCACCCTCATGGTTGCACTGTTTTCCCGGGCGGTCATCCATAGAACAGGTCCTTACGGAGAGGCACTCGAGAAACCGCTCGAGTCCCCTTGAAGGTCACAAATATAATCATAAATAAGAAGGGAAAACAGCGTATCATAGATAATCACATCATGTTCATTGATTAGAGTTGAGCAATAGCATCAGACTAAGCAGTAATAATCCGACCCAAATAGGTAAACAAGGACATGGATAACAAAAGCTAGTCAATCCTTAAGTATAAATGTGTAATGCGGGAGGTGAATTAAAGAATGAATAGGATAGAGATAGGTCAAAGGACACTTGCCTCCACCAACCGACTGCTGCTCAGGGGCTTCTCCTGCGAATTCCTCGGGCTCTTCGACCGGATCGTTCTCTATGCGAGCGCAAACATACATACATCCACATATTTAATTCAAAAGAACAGTACACCATACAAGGGAACAAGTAAAGCGAATATGCATCAAGTATGACATTCGATATCGCATTCATTAAGGTTAGAAAGAAACGGGAAAGGGTCTCGCGGGGGGTTAAAGCTCATGCACTAATGATTAGTTACAACTGGTTCTTAACAAAAGAATTCTGTTATATGCGCTAATGGAAACCTAGTCATTTTAAGTCGATCAACATTGCACGAGATAAACAATTAACTAAATGAATCAACTAGCGCAACGAAATTCTAAATTAAGCTTCATATTTCAATAACATGAACAATGATTAGCCTACCTAAAATAAAATAACTATGATCACAGAAAGTAAAACAAAATAAATAAAATAAAAAAAAAATAAAAAAGGGGGGCGGTTGAACCGGCCCTAGGGGCGGTTGAACCGGCCGGCTGGGCGGCCGAGCACGCAGGGGCGGGGGCGCGGCCGGGCGGCTGCCAGGGCGCGACCAGCGGCTGGCCAGGGGCGGCCGGGGCTGGCTGGGCGCGGCCAGGCGGGCGGCCAGGCGCGGCCGGGGCCAGGCGCGCGGCCAGGCGGGCGGGCTGGGGGCGGCCGGGCGCGGCCAGCGGCCGGCTGGGGCGCGGCCGGGCGGGGCTGGGGCCAGGGCGGCGTGGCCAGGGGCGGCCGGGCCATGGCCGGACGGGGAGGGGGAGGGAGAGAGGGGAGAGGGGAGGGGGAGGGAGAGAGGGGGCTCACCGGAGACGGGCGGCCGAGGGCGGCGGTTGGGCCGGCTGCAGGGGACGGCGGCTAGGGCAGGGGGGGTAGGGGCGGCGGCTAGGGAGAGAATGGGAGAGAGGGAGGGAGAGGGAGAGGGGGTTTGGGGAAAAGGGGAGGGGGTGGGGGCGGTTGGGCCTACCAAGGCCCAAGAGGGGGCGCGCAGGGGGCGGCTGGGCCGGCCAGGGGGCCCACGGCGCGGGAGAGAGAAGGGAAGAGGGAGAGAGAAAGAAAGAAAAAGAAAAAGAAAAAAAAGTTGTCTCCTTTTCGAAATTCGATCTTTCTAGATGAATGCATTTGCACTTTCAAACAATCAAAGAATGCATAGTTTGGCATGGTGCATCAAACAACATAAAACAATTTAGAGTTTTTCTTACACGGGAGTTCCAAACCGAATCCCGCTAAAACTTTGGAAAAAGGTCAAGGTCTAGCGAGGGAAAAAGAAAAAGAAAAGGTAACGCCCGAATTTGGCGAGTAAAGAAAAGAAAAAATTCAACTGCAAAATTTGGGGCGTTACAAACCTATCCCCCTTAAAAGAATCTCGCCCTCGAGATTCAGGGCTGGCTAGCAAAGAGCTCAGGGTACTTGGCCATCAAATCATCTTCACGCTCCCAGGTTGCTTCTTCCTCAGAGTGGTGATGCCACCTGACTTTGCACATTCTGATGGTCTTCCTTCGGGTGACTCTATCTGCAACCTCAAGGATCTGAGCTAGCTTCTCAACATAGGTCAAGTCCTCCTGGACTTCCAGACCTTCCACTGGCAACTGCTCTTCTGGCACACGCAAGCACTTCTTCAACTGAGACACATGAAAGACATCATGCACAGCTGACAAATTCTCTGGCAGACTGAGCTGATAGGCCACTTCTCCACGCTTTGAGAGGATCTGGTACGGACCAATGTAGCGGGGTGCTAGCTTGCCTTTGATTCCGAACCTTCTGACTCCTCTAATCGGTGACACTTTCAGATAGACAAAGTCTCCGACTTCAAAACTCAGCTCTCTTCTTCTTGTGTCTGCATAGCTTCGCTGCCTCGATTGCGCTATCTTCAGATTCTCTCGGACCATCTTGATGTTCTCTTCGGCTTCAAGCAGAATGTCTGGCCCAAACACTTGCTTCTCTCCAGGCTGATCCCATTGCAACGGAGTTCTGCAACTCCTTCCATAGAGCGCTTGAAATGGTGACATCTTCAAACTGGCCTGATAACTGTTGTTATAGGAAAACTCTGCATAAGGCAATCGCTTGTCCCATCCGGACTGATCTTGCAACGCACAGGCTCTCAACATGTCTTCAAGAATTTGATTGGTTCTTTCGGTCTGGCCATCTGTCTGCGGATGATAAGCTGAACTGAAATTCAGATGTGTGCCCAAAGCTTCATGCAACTGCTGCCAAAAATGAGAGGTGAACTGCGTTCCTCTGTCTGACACTATCTTCTTTGGCACACCATGAAGACAAACGATCCGAGACATATACAACTCTGCCAATACGGCACTGCTGTAGGTGGTCTTGACAGGTATGAAGTGGGCTGACTTGGTTAAGCGGTCCACTACTACCCAAATGGAATCGTAGCCGGCTCGAGTGCGAGGCAATCCGACTATGAAATCCATACCGATTTCATCCCATTTCCACTGAGGGATCTGCAACGGTTGCAACAATCCAGCTGGTCTCTGGTGTTCTGCCTTAATTCTTCGACAACTATCGCACATAGCCACATGCTCTGCAATTTCCCTCTTCATTCCGTACCACCAGAATTTCTTCTTCAGATCCTGATACATCTTCTCACTGCCAGGGTGAATCGAATAGGCTGTCTCATGAGCTTCCTTGAGAATCAACTCCCGAATAGACTGGACATTGGGAACACACAAGCGGTCTTTGAACCATATCACGCCTTCTGCATCTTCTCGAAAATCTTTGCCTCTGCCATCTAGAATCAGTCGCCGAATCTCACTGATCTTTTCATCGTTCTTCTGCGCTTCTTTGATTTCGCGCTCTAAGGTAGGCTCCAATTCAACTGTGACTCCTCGCGAATTGTTCAGAAATCCGAGACTCAACCTGTCGAACTCCTTGGCCAACTCATAAGGCATCGGACGAGCGACCATCAGATTGACTTGACTCTTTCTGCTCAAAGCATCTGCCACTACGTTTGCTTTGCCTGGATGGTAATGGATCTCCAACTCATAGTCTTTGATCAACTCTAACCATCTTCGCTGCCTCATATTCAATTCTGACTGAGTGAACATGTACTTCAGACTCTTGTGATCTGTGTAAACATCGCATTTCTGTCCATACAGATAGTGCCTCCATGTCTTCAGTGCGTGAACCACTGCTGCCAACTCTAGATCATGGATTGGGTAGTTCTTCTCATGAACCTTCAGCTGCCGGGACGAGTAAGCCACAACTCTTCCCTCTTGCATCAACACGCATCCCAAACCTGTGTAACAAGCATCACAGTACACAGAGAAGGGCTTGTGCACATCAGGCAAGACTAGGACAGGCGCTGTTGTCAACTTCTCTTTCAGCGCTTCAAAGGCTTCTTGGCATTTCTGGGTCCACTTGAACTCAACCTTGTTGCCTAGCAACGCTGTCATTGGTTTCGCAATCTTTGAAAACCCTTCAATGAATCGCCGATAATATCCGGCCATTCCAATGAAGCTCTTGATTCCTCGAGCATCCGTTGGCGCTTTCCAGTTCAGAATGTCTGCCACTTTCTTCGGATCCACAGCCAATCCTTCTTTGTTGATTATGTGACCCAAGAACAGGACTTCATTGATCCAGAACTCACACTTGCTCAACTTTGCATACAACTGGTGCTCTCGCAATCTCTGCAATACCATCCTCAAATGATCTGCATGTTCTTCTTCGCTTTGAGAATAAACCAGAATGTCATCAATGAATACCACCACAAACTTATCGAGATAATCCATGAATACACTGTTCATCAAGTTCATAAAGAACGCTGGTGCATTGGTCAAACCAAAAGACATCACTGTGAACTCATACAAACCATACTTGGTAATGAATGCCGTCTTCGGAATGTCCGAAGGTCGGATCCTGAGCTGATGATAACCTGACCTCAGATCAATCTTGGAGAACACACTGGCTCCTCTCAACTGGTCAAACAGATCTTCTATTCTGGGCAAGGGGTACTTGTTCTTGATCGTGACTTCATTCAAAGCTCGATAATCTATACACATCCGTTTTGTGCCATCTTTCTTCTCCACAAACAAGACAGGGGCGGCCCAAGGCGAGGTGCTTGGCCGGATGTAACCTTTCTCCGACAGCTCATCAATCTGCTTCTTAAGCTCAACCAACTCTGGTCCAGATATTCTGTAAGCTCTCTTAAAGATAGGGGCGGTTCCAGGAAGAAGCTCTATGGCAAACTCAACTTTCCGCTCTGGTGGCATACCCGGTAAATCCTTTGGAAACACATCTGGGAATTCAGACACAACCTTGATACTCTCAATTGGGTCTGCTTCACTGCTATCGACAGCCATCTGATAACAACTTCCTTTCTTTGGCTCAGGCGGGACTAACTCGGTCACCACTTCCTCTCCTAGTGGGGACACCAACTTGATTGTCCTTTTATCACAACTGATAACTGCCTGATACTTATCTAGCCAATTCATCCCTAGGATGACATCTATTCCTTGAGTACCCATTACTATAAGGTTAGCGGGAAACGCTATCCCCCTTATTTCCACACTTACATTCAAACATATGCTATCAGCTCGAATTCTACCACCGGCTGAGTCAATTTGAATGGGGGTTGACATGGTAGTAATTGGAAGATTATGTGCTTCTACCCATGATGCAGTAATGAAAGAATGCGTTGCTCCAGTATCAAATAACACTTCTGCAATATGGGAGTCGACTGGGAACATACCTACTGTCATGCCGGGGGTCTCCTGAACTGCTTCAGCCTCCAAGTGATTCAATCTTCCATGATTATAGCGCTGCTGAGGGCGGTTGCCTGCTCCAGGCTGGGACACATTCTGCTTTGCTGGGGCATTGGGGCCTGGCTGCTGCTGGGCTGCCTTCTTCGGACATTGCATCACCCAATGGCCTTGCTCTCCACAGTGGAAACATGCTCTGTTTCCAACCTGAGCTGGTGCTGCCTGATTGTTCTGCTGGTTTGCTGGGGCAGGAAGACGAGGTGTCTGCTGATTCTGCCTCTGAAACTGACCTCCTCCTGACTGATTGCTCTGACGGTTCTGGTACTGATGCTGAGGATACTGCCTTTGGAACTGCTGATACTGCTGACGCTGCTGATGCTGCTGAGGTGGACGCTGATTCTGCCTGAACTGCTGAGGTTGATTGCCTGAAAAACGAGGGCGGCTGCTGCTTCCAGGCTGGGTTCCACTGATCTTGCGCTTACGATCCTCCATCTCCTTACGCTTCCTTTCTGTCATGATTGCTCTGTCAATCAGGTGCTGGAATGTCGGGAAGGTATGATTCATCAGTTGGTACTGCAGAGGGTCGACCAAGCCTCTCAAGAAACGGTACTGTCGCTTGGCGTCGGTGTTGACATCCTCAGGAGCATAGCGAGACAACTGCAGAAACCTGTCTCGATACTCACTGACAGATGATGACCCTTGCTTAAGGGCCAGGAACTCCTCCTTCACTGTCATCAAACCTGCAGGCACATGGTACTGACGAAAGCTACCTCTAAACTCTTCCCAGGTGATGGCATCGGGGTTGGCATGGGTGGCGAGGTAAGACTCCCACCATGATTGGGCTGCTCCTCTCAACAGACGGGGACCATACAAGACTTTCTCCCTGTCATCACACTGAGCGGTATGCAACTCCCGCTCCACAGTGCGCAGCCAATCTTCAGCATCCATGGGGTCAGAAGAGTGAGCGAACGTTGGGGGATGACCTCTCATGAATTCAGCACGCTTGTCTCTGGGCATCTGGGGCATCTGAGGCTAGGGTGGAGCCTGCTGCTGTTGCTGCTGCTGCTGCTGAATGGCGGCCAGAGTCTGACCGATGGCCTGAACTGCCTGAGTTTGCATCAGAAACATCTGCTCAATCGACATCGGGGGCGGGGGCGGCAGGTGCTGCTGCTGAGGCACCTCATCCTGTGGGGCGGCTTGCTCCTGCTGAGCACGCCTTCCTCCTCTGCGCCTGTTCTCTGACATCTGCAGAACGCAACCACACATCAGAACTGATCTGGCAAATCTTGCAGCATAAGAAAAGAGTATAGAATTCTCCAACAGCACTGAACAGATGAGCATCTTCACTGATCTCCAACGCAGACCACACAGCTTCTCAGATAAAGAGGAGAGTGGAATAAAGGGTTTCCCAACTATATAACTAACTCCATTAACATATAACAGGTAAACCAAAATGCAGGGGATACCCACACTCTGGTGACAATCATTACAAAGATCCAAACCAAACATAGTTCATCATGATAAACATAAATGCACAGGATATAGCAAACTACCCTGTCTAACTAAGACTAACTAAAACCGAGACTAACGCTAAGACTGAAGCTTCTATGTATATATATTTCGTATTAATTACAAGATCCAACTCTAACGAGCTATGGTTCTAGATTTATCTTGGTCTTGCAGTCGGGATTGCCATAAGACTGGAGTCCACGCCGAGGTGAGCGGTACGGGTGCTGAGTCCCAACGGGAGCGGGGGAACCATCATCCAAGTGACGACGTTCCGCGCGCTCAGCCCGCAACAGGGCGATCTCAGCACGAGCCCTACTCAGCTCGTCTAATGCATGGTCCAGCTCCGTGTTTAGCACGGCGGTTAGGTTGACTGTGCTGCTCAACCTAGGATTGTCCTCACCAGCAGGTGAAACAATCACGCCTCCTGTGCTGCCAGATGGACGGCGGGGGTAATACTTCAGGTCGAGACCGTCAGCTACCCCACCGAGAACCGAGCAGTAGTGCGAAAGCGCACGCCGTGCAGCATCCTGCATGGCTGCCTCAGCTGAGTCCCGCTCAGAGATAGAATAGTGCTCCGAGCAAGCCTCCGCGCCCTGGAGACTGTTCTCCGGACGGCGCACCAAGCAGGTCGCCTCCCAGCGGTCCGGGTAGACCCCGCGACTATGCTGGTAGACCACACAGCGATACTCGATGGACCAAGTACGCCGGTCAAGTGCCCGACGTAGTAGGGTGTCGAGCGCGTCGTGGAAGTGACAACCGCGAGCAGCGTCGCGAGTGATGGGTCGAGCAACCCATCCTTCCGGCTCATGGTCAGCAGAGAAGTCGATGTCGTGGCTCAAGCTGTCGTCGCCACCTCCGTCGGCTGGGTCTCCTCCAGCAGCTACTCCAGAAGCTGGGGCGCCCAGTGGTGGTGCAGGGGGCGCCTCCAGGGGAAGCACAGGGGAGCAGCTCCTCACAGACTCTATCTCCTGCTGGAGCGAGAAAGAAGAGCCCTGCTGCTCCTGTCGTCGACGTTCCTGCTCCTCATGCAGGCGGTGGTGCAGTCTCTCCAAGTGGCTGGACTGTCCGGCCACGGGACGGCGAAGCGGACGCTCAGCAAGGCGGGAGGGTAAGAAGGGGATGACAGACTTTCGTGCAGTGTGTCTAAGACGAGCCATCTACAAAAGACATCGCAAGCAAAAGGGTGAGAACAGAATTAATATGACCAGCAAGTAATGAATCATAAATAAATGAAGGATCGGAATAAAACAAAATTTTCAGCAAGGTATAATATATAGTAGAACATAGGTTTGGTCAGTAGGACCAACTTTTGAAGGGATACCAAAGTCAAGGCAGGGACAGAGGTCTATAATCCTTAGAACGACCATTCTACTCTAGGTTAGCGGTCCTACAGTCAGCACGACTTTGATACCACTTATGTCACACCCGGTTTTTTAGAAGGTAAACCGAATGCGAACCATGTACGTGCCAGGATCAGTTATTCACGTACACAGCAGTTACATAACATGGACATCATCACACAGTGCTCAAATAGTATTAAAAGGGAAATAATAGTCGATTACATCATACGTCTGAGACGTCCATATAGTTCTTACAATAAATCAAAGTGCGGAAAAGAAACGTAGATAACGCGGCCTTCACAGGCAGCCGACTAGGGGTTGCCGCTAACCCACGCCTAGAACTCGTCGTAGTCTTGGAACTCCTGGAAGTCTCCTTCCACAGCTTCATCTTTTCCTGAGCAGTGGTTGCAATGCTGACAACCTGGGGGGGATTGGTGTGTAGAGCAAGGGTGAGTACACATAAACATACTCAGCAAGCATCCTGTTTGGCTGAAGTGGACTAGCTTTATGTGGGGATAAGTCAAGCAGTTGCTTTTAGTTGGTCAGGTTATTACTTACTAGTAGAAAGCCAGGTTTTAACATTAACCCAAGTTATTAGCCCAATGTATCCTTTCCAAACGGAAAGAATACCACTTACCATTACCATAATCATAATCAGAACCATCAATCTCATTGCCACCTGTACCAAAATGTCTCTGATCAAGTATCACTAATCTCTGGAGCTCCCTTGGCCGCTCATAACCGCGAGCATGGCTGATATATCAGTTTCATAACACTCTGCAGAGGTTGCGCACTTTACCCACAAGCCGTGATTCCCTCTTGCCTCGGGCCGATCAAACCCTTAAACACTACCAAGGTGAATAGGCAGGGTCTCACTACGTAGCCTTTACAAAGATTCCCCGGGGCTGTAGCCACCCGTTAGGTTTCCTAAATGTACCGCACTCCTCCCCAAGGGACAAATCAACCTTGGCAGAGCGAGCCGCATACACCGAGCCCCATTGACGGCACAACGGCTAAGCGAACTACACCCCGGTTCCTCTAATTATTCAGCTAAGGGCGTCCCATTCCACCCTCATGGTTGCACTGTTTTCCCGGGCGGTCATCCATAGAACAGGTCCTTACGGAGAGGCACTCGAGAAACCGCTCGAGTCCCCTTGAAGGTCACAAATATAATCATAAATAAGAAGGGAAAACAGCGTATCATAGATAATCACATCATGTTCATTGATTAGAGTTGAGCAATAGCATCAGACTAAGCAGTAATAATCCGACCCAAATAGGTAAACAAGGACATGGATAACAAAAGCTAGTCAATCCTTAAGTATAAATGTGTAATGCGGGAGGTGAATTAAAGAATGAATAGGACAGAGATAGGTCAAAGGACACTTGCCTCCACCAACCGACTGCTGCTCAGGGGCTTCTCCTGCGAATTCCTCGGGCTCTTCGACCGGATCGTTCTCTATGCGAGCGCAAACATACATACATCCACATATTTAATTCAAAAGAACAGTACACCATACAAGGGAACAAGTAAAGCGAATATGCATCAAGTATGACATTCGATATCGCATTCATTAAGGTTAGAAAGAAACGGGAAAGGGTCTCGCGGGGGTTAAAGCTCATGCACTAATGATTAGTTACAATTGGTTCTTAACAAAAGAATTCTGTTATATGCGCTAATGGAAACCTAGTCATTTTAAGTCGATCAACATTGCACGAGATAAACAATTAACTAAATGAATCAACTAGCGCAACGAAATTCTAAATTAAGCTTCATATTTCAATAACATGAACAATGATTAGCCTACCTAAAATAAAATAACTATGATCACAGAAAGTAAAACAAAATAAATAAAATAAAAAAAATAAAAAAAGGGGGAGGGGCGGTTGAACCGGCCCTAGGGGCGGTTGAACCGGCCGGCTGGGCGGCCGAGCACGCAGGGGCGGGGGCGCGGCCGGGCGGCTGCCAGGGCGCGGCCAGCGGCTGGCCAGGGGCGGCTGGGCGCGGCCAGGCGGGCGGCCAGGCGCGCGGCCAGGCGGGCGGGCTGGGGGCGACCGGGCGCGGCCAGCGGCCGGCTGGGGCGCGGCCGGGCGGGGCTGGGGCCAGGGCGGCGCGGCCAGGGGCGGCCGGGCCATGGCCGGACGGGGAGGGGGAGGGAGAGAGGGGAGAGGGGAGGGGGAGGGAGAGAGGGGGCTCACCGGAGACGGGCGGCCGAGGGCGACGGTTGGGCCGGCTGCAGGGGACGGCTGCTAGGGCAGGGGGGTAGGGGCGGCGGCTAGGGAGAGAATGGGAGAGAGGGAGGGAGAGGGAGAGGGGGTTTGGGGAAAAGGGGAGGGGGTGGGGGGCGGTTGGGCCTACCAAGGCCCAAGAGGGGGCGCGCAGGGGGCGGCTGGGCCGGCCAGGGGGCCCACGGCGCGGGAGAGAGAGAAGGGAAGAGGGATAGAGAAAGAAAGAAAAAGAAAAAGAAAAAAGTTGTCTCCTTTTCGAAATTCGATCTTTCTAGATGAATGCATTTGCACTTTCAAACAATCAAAGAATGCATAGTTCGGCATGGTGCATCAAACAACATAAAACAATTTAGAGTTTTTCTTACACGGGAGTTCCAAACCGAATCCCGCTAAAACTTTGGAAAAAGGTCAAGGTCTAGCGAGGGAAAAAGAAAAAGAAAAGGTAACGCCCGAATTTGGCGAGTAAAGAAAAGAAAAAATTCAACTGCAAAATTCGGGGCGTTACACCTTAGGATGAAAAGAGCATCACAGGGAACTTTGCAGTAAGATTCCACCATTGCTCCTCAAAAGAAAATATTCTTGCAGGTAGAAGCCATCCTTTCTCGAGCTAGGCTAAGGACAACCTCTATCCACAAGATCTAAGCAGGGCTAAGCATTTTTTTGTAAATCATGTTTTGATACTTCACCAGAAGTATCCATAATGGTATGGATAGCAAGGAGAGCAATGCATCAAAGGGTTCCAAAGAACTCCTATAAACCTAATGCACATTTCACTAGACTTAAAGTGTGCAAAAATTATTTTAAAACACAAGGAAAGGGGTTGCATGCACCGGGGCTTGCCTTCGTTCACAGGTGAGTCTGGCTCGGATCCACAAATATCAAATTAGAAGCAGTTGCCTGCTTGAGAATCCGAGGGTGGTGGTGTCCTTTCTTCAGTGACTTCCACTTCTTCTTCGTGTTCTAACATAACCATATATGTATATAAGAATGAATGTTATGTAATGCTCATGAGAGTGCGAAGATAATAAAGATTTATTATCTAAGTCTTGAATACAACTTTCCTTCACGGAACTCCGAGAACTTAGGGTTTCCGGAGTCAGCAAAGGAGTTCACAGGGCAGGGGGGTTTTGGGTTCTAGTTATCAAACATGGTCCAAATCAACTCAAACTCTACCCAAGGCTTTTAAATATTGTTTTAAGTTCCCATAGAAAGTTTGGGCATTTTTGGACTTACCAATTATTTTCTAAAAATCTATAACCAATACTTTTAACTACTTTAAATGCCCTAAAATTTCTTATTTCCACTAAAAATCACAAAACTATTTTTATTAAATTCTAGGGAAAATAATAAGCCTAGAAAAATTGGTTTCACCATTTTAGGATTTTTCTACAATTTTCTAAAATTGTTTTGGCTCTGGAGTAAAAAGAAAAAGAAAACAGGTGAATAGTACTGGGCTGATTTCAGCCCAGTGGCCCAGCTTAGAGGGAGAAAGGCGCCCGCGCCCTGGCGACTTTGCACAGAGACCCCCGCGGTTCTGTCTAACTGCGAACGAGTTCTTTCACTATTTAATAGAGTCACTGACGTTTACAGATAGACCCCCGCACTTCCATCTATTCTCGGTTCGAGGTCCCCGACGGCGTTCACGCCCAGCTGAGCTCCGGCGAGCACCAACGCCGGCCTATTGGGGCAACGGCTAGGGTTCCCGAGCGACTAACACCTAATTGAATCCATCCCGAGCCTTTTCCCCAACCCAATTTCACAAATGGTGACAAGGATTGCTCTGGCCACGGTGGCCGTGACCATTGCGGCAAGTCAGTCGTGTTCCTGGCGACTAGTGGGCTCCTAATTCAATTGGATGGGTTAGCGAGTATCACAGCCGTATCAGAATGCTTAAACAAGGGAGCAGAGGACGGGGACTGACCGGAGTACGGCTGGCGACGGTGAGGCTCGTTTCACGGTGGCGGAGAATGGATTTGGGGGAAATTGGAAATTCGCGCGTGCTGGTGGGTGATCGAGGGTGGGAGCGGGTGCTACAGCTTCACGACGACATGACGCAGCTACGGGCAAGGTCAATTTATAGTGCCAGCAGGCAGTGGCCGCGAATTTTGAGCAAGACGCGCGGCGGCCGGAAGGAAAGAAGAACACTGGCGCAGCGGCTTGGTGTCTACTGCCGTGGCAGTTACTCCGGTGAGCCACGGAGAGCGGGGGTAAGTCGCGGCGGTGCGGTGGAAAGTGAGAGCCACGCGGCGCATGGCCGGGAGGCGGCGATCACCGGCGTGTTAATCCGCCCAGCCGCAAGGAGGATAAGAAAGCCACGGTGATGTCACCGGAGTGACCTCCAGCCCACCGTCGACGAGGATTCTTACCCTGCAACGTTATCAATCCACCCCGCACACGAATCTTAAGGCCGGCGACGCGAATCACGGCGGAGGGGTCACCGGCGGTGGGATTCTGTTGCTGCGCTCGGTCTGATCCTTAACGGACTACTATACCATGGCGATCTCCCATTCAGTTACGTGACAGAGCAAGTTTAAGCCACTTTTTCTCTGATTTTCAAATGGCAACACAACCAGTGACCTATAGCAAAGTTGTAGAGCTATATACCATCTACAATTCGACTATAGGAACTGAGCTCGTTTGATCACTAAATCAAGGTGGCATTCATACTCAAAGTTCATCCCATCACACTGTTAATCTGAATTTCAGACTTCAGGCAGTCTGACAGTCCAACTTTAGGCTCAATTATCTCCAGTTTTTCCTTAACAACAATGCTCATATCATTAAGCAAAGTTGTTCTCCTATGATTAGGCTATAATTTTGATGTGGTGCCCTAGGGCAAAATCCCTAGAACATGAAAGATACAAGGGTTCAAAGTTGAAGAAAACACACTAATTTGAGACTTAGGCTCCATAGTGCTTAAGAGGTGATTTTTGCAATTTGGTCCAAAACTTAGGGTTTGGCTTGCAAATTCACATATTTGTGACCCAAATGTTTTAAGATACTTATTTAACTTGGTTTTTGCACTTTAGTCCAAAAGTGGACTAATTTTGCACATAGGCCCCTAGGGTTTAGTTTTAGGGTTTTCCAGGGTTCTATTTGGGGTTTCTGGTATCCTAGGGGTATAAATATGATTCAACTTTATTTTTGGGGATATTTTATAACTATTTTCCTAAAGTCTTTAGGTTTTCTCATCTTGGGTTAGGTTTTGCCCCTTTGAGTCTGATTTAGGGTTAGGTCCCCTACCCAGGGTCCTATTTGCAAAACACCAAAAACAATACACTTGTTTGAAATTTTTACCTAGTGAATGCACTCTAGGTGTATCAAACATATGCAATGTCAATGCTTATGATGCCATGCTCAAGTTTTAGTTGCAGTAATACCAGGGGTGTTACACCAACCTCCCCCTCCGGCCTACAGTGCTCCATCGTCCGGTCGCCAGTGCTCCTCCATGGACCACGGCTAATGGTTGCACGCACCGGTATGCATCCCTTGCTGCTCTATTCCCGACGTTCTGGCTCGTGTACCTGCTATGCAGCCTGTTGCCTAGCCCTGCTCCGGCGTGAAGGACATCCGCTTCTGCCCCTGCACATCCCGCCCTTGGTCGCGCACCTCAGCCTGTTCCTCGGCCTGACGGCTACTGTCTTGAGGCGTACGGTGGCTGCCCACTGAAAGGGAAATATGCCCTTGGGCAATTTCTATAAGTATTTTAGTGATTAGATGCCCAACACATATTCTTTAAGTCCTAATGTGCCAAATGTGGAGAAGTGCAAATCAAGGCATGAGATATGTTTCTAAACTTAGTACATTTGTTTTTGAATACTAATGTGGTTATCAAAGTGCTAGAAACAGTGCTGAGAAGAAGAGAATCAAATTGCAAAAGACTTGGTTGTGTGCAGCCAAACTTCAGCTCGGTCTGGGACACCAGACTGTCCGGTGGTGCACCGAACAGTGTCTGGTGCGCCAGGCTGGTCTCCGGTGAAGTGGCTGTTCTCGGGAATCGACGGCGATGTATGGCTAAAAATCACCGGACGGTCCGATGGTGCACCGGACTATCTGGTGAGTCATCGGCGGCGAACTCGTCGCTCTCGGGAAAAGCAACGGGGAAACGTGGCTATAATTCACCAGACTATTCGGTGGTGCACCGGACTGTCCGGTGAGCCAACGGTCGCCAGCGCCAATGGTCGGTTGCAAAATCTGTGGGCGACACGTGGCAGATCCAACGGTCGGCAGGGTGCACCGGACTGTCCGGTGTGCACCGGACTGTGTCCGGTGCACCAACGGGCTCGGAGGTGCAACGGTCGACTGTGCCCGATTTGGAAGGAAATCGAGCACCGGACAGGCTACAGTAGCTATCCGGTGGCGCACCGGACTGTCTGGTGCGCCACTCGATAGAAGGCAAGGATGGCCTTCCAAGTTGGTCTCCAATGTCTCCTAGCTGCCTTGGGGCTATTGAAAGGGAATTAGGCTTACACCCATTTCCTAATTGATTTTGGTGGTTGAATTGCCCAACACAAATAATTGGACTAACTAGTTTGCTCTAGAGTATATGTTCTACAGGTGCCAAAGGTTCATCTACAACTATACTAAATCGACTGTCCGGAATACCGTAGATTATTCCGGACAGGAGAAGCTTTTTGGAAAAACAGGCCAAGCGCGGACCGTCCGGGCCCTTGCGGCGGACCGTCCGCAACACCAGAATGACCCTCGGGACAGAACCAATGCAAAAATCCAAGTCTACACTACGGACTGTCCGGAGGAAAAGGAAGCACCGTCCGAGACCAAGCGCGGACCGTCCGCCCTCAGGCGCGGACCGTCCGGTCGGTGCAGAACCAAAAAGCCCGAAGGTGACAAGTTGAGCAAAAGGAATTATAGAGCTGGCGCGGACCGTCCGGAACCAAGGGCGGACCGTCCGCGTGGTGTCACCGAGGCAGATAGCCGTTGATCTAACCGTTGATCTGTCAGAAGTATCCGTTGAAGATGTCAGAATCGACCGTTGGAGGGTCGCGGACCGTCCGGGCCCTAGCCGCGGACCGTCCGCCAGTGCAATTTCTGGCAGATGCGCCCCAACGGCTATATGGGTGGTTGAGGGCTATAAATACCACCCCAACCGGCCACTTCAAAAAGGGGGAGCCCAAGGGGGAGCCCAAGCAACATTCCAAGTCATCTAGTTGACATACTCAAGCCCTCCCAACCACATATATTCATTGATCCATCCTATACACAAGATTTAGACCACTACAACCAACACAAGTGCCACAAAAGAGAGAGCAAGCAAAAGAGAGCTACTCATTTGAGTTTAGCACTAGTGCCTTGTGAGATTCATCGAGAGATAGTGTGTGCTTCATCTTTGTGTTCATTTGCGCGTGGAGTTTTGACTCCCATTCGAACTTCCTCCAAAGTTTTGGAGGCTTGTAAAAGCTAGCAAGAGACACCAAAGATTGTGGTGGTCCTTGTGGGATCGAGAGTGATCCTTGAGAAGAAGAAGAGCTCACCGATCCTTGTGTGATCGGGGAGAGAGGGAAAGGGTTGAAAAAGACCCGTCCTTAAGTGGACTCCTCAACGGGGACTAGGCCTTCGAGGGCCGAACCTCGGTAAAACAAATCACACGTGTCCATTGTGTTTATTGCTTGTGATTTGTTTGCTTTCCCTTGCTCTAAGTTTTCTTGCACCTTTATTTGCTAATATCATTTGGTGTTGCTTCAAGTTAAATTCCCATTTAGTGAAGCAACACGTTGCAAGGAAGAACTTGTCCTAGTACTCTTCTCATCTAAGGCTTCTTGCTTTGTTATTTTATAACTTACTAATTGTATTAATTTATCACTTCCACATTATTTGAAAACTATACTCTTTACTAGCAAGAACTTAGTTTTTATACTCCGATAATTGTTCATCTTGTTCTAACCACTAATCAAAGGATCTAGTTGGGGGATAAAGTTTTAATTTTCAGGTTTCGCCTATCCACCCCCCCTCTAGGCGACTTTCAATTGGTATCGGAGCTAGGCACTTCATCTTGAGTCTAACAACTCGAAGTGATGGCTCGTAAAAGATCCCAAAAGAACAAGAAGACTCCTCCATCGAACATAACTCAAAAAGAGGTAACTCTTGAAATATTACTTGATGATTGTTCTAATTATGATTCATGGTCTACTAGTGTGATAAATGCCTTTAGAACCATAGATCCACGATTAGAACAAATTATAGACAAGAGTATTTTTTCCTCTAATTTCAATGGAAAAATTAATTCCGAGGAGGATCAAAGATGTTATCGCTTAAACTATCTAGCTTTTGACATCTTAACTAATTCTCTTAGTAGAGAAGATTATCATGCTTTCATATCAAACTATGACGAATCTTTCTATGATGCGCATGATATTTGGACTAGAATTAAAAACAAATTTGATGAGTCCAAATATGATAGTTCATTTGATGCTTCTACTTCCTTTAGTCTTTGTGATACTAACCCTTGCAAGGAAGAAGAAGAAAATGAACGGTGGAGACCAAACGATGAATCCACCTCTCCAAAAGGTTTGTCTTCCCATTTCGATTCCCACATGTGTTGTGTGGCTAATGAAAATGATAGCGGAAGCACAAATGAGGATGAGGAGGAAGAAAGAAGCTTTGTGCATCTCTACGCTCGCCTAAGCCAAGAAGATAAGGCGGTCATGCTCAAACTTCTAGAAAGAGCGAGAGAGCAAAGTGAAGCTCGTCAAAGGCTAGAAGATATTCTCTCCATAAAAATGCTACACTTTGACGAGTTGACTAAAGAACATGAGGAGCTAAAGTGCTCTCATGTTGATTTGGTCCAAAGGTATGAAACTATTTCAATTGAGCAAGATAACGCTTTACATTGTATCGCTCAATTAGTAAATAGGAATACCTTGCTTAAGGACCAAGTAGAAAAGCTAAAAATTGAGAATCTAGCTTTTCAAGAAAAATATGATATGCTCCTATGCTCTCATGAAAATCTTAGAGATGATCATATCATATTAAATATTGCTCATGAGGTTGTGATAGAAAACTTAAAATCCCAACAACCTCACTCATGCACATGTATTCAAATTGATGCTATATTACCATGTGCTAATGCTTGTTGTCCGTCGACAAGCAAATCTTCCTTTGAGTTAGAATTTGCAGGAACAAATGATGATACATATCAAAAGCTCAAAGAAGAAAATGAGAGGCTAAAGATGAGCTTGACACAACTAAAAGGGAAATGCATTGCCCAACCTTCTCAAGATAACCGTGATCACATGGTGAAGAAGCTTGAGACGGGAACAACCGTGGCATGCACTACATCCCTTAAAGAAAATGTCAAGGATTTGAGGATTACCAAGAGGAAGAAACAAAAGATGAAATTCAACACCTCCTCCAAAAGCCTCAACCACGCCTCCACAAAAGGTAACATCCAAGGTAATGATCAAGCCACACTTCACATTAAGAGGTGTAGTGAATGCTTTGAAGAGGGGCACTTGATTAGGTCATGTCCCTACATTAAAAATGGCTTGATTATTAACAAGGATGATAGACTTTGTTTTAAATGCTCCAAGAAGGGACACTTGCTTAGATCTTGTCCCCATTTAAAACAAAAAGGCATAGGGTTAGAAAAGAAAATATTCACTAACCATGTAGCAAGCAAGAAACAAGGAAGGAAGAAATCTTCAAGAGTTGAAGATCGCCTATGCTACATATGCCGAAAGAAGGGACATCAATGCAAGGATTGTCCCATAGGTAAATCTCCCACTCCTAGCTTGTCAATTACTTCTCATGTAACTAGGCAACCCAAAATTGCAACTTGTGCTAGAAAGGTAATGAGTTTACCTAATGCTAACACAAAGGACTTTTGGGTTCCTAGATCTTTGTTAACTAACCGTGATGGACCCATCAAACGATGGGTACCAAAATATACTTGACAAGCTTTGTAGGGGAAGGAGATGATATGAAGCCTTGGTGTGCTTGAGAGAGTCCACTCAAGCTATCAATCGTCAATGATCTACATACATGATTGACCCAAGGTTATTTTTCAAATTACTATGTCTTAAACTCATATCATCTCGAGAAAGATTTTGATGTTGTAGGAAATGAAGAAATATCATGTGCGAAAATCAAGGCCTACAACATGAAGGAAAGTCAAAGGATGGCAACTTCTATGCTCTTAAGTGCAAGTATTTTAAACTATCATTTCTTATGTGTCTTGTGTGGTCACATAGAAATATATAGCACTTCAAATGTCTTTAAATTTATGTTACCATTCTTTGAAAGAATTTCCTCTCATATGGTAGATTGCATTCTTATCATTTCCATTCTATGGCAATCTACATGCTTTAAATTGTTGGAAGTACCTCATGGCATGTTTTTCGCTAGTCATTCTATTATTGCCATGATTCTAGATATAGAGAGATATTTCAAGTTCTTAAAAGAATAAGGTGTCATGTAAGGAATTCAAATCCTTAGGACACTTATAAAAGGAAAACTCTCTCTATAACTAGAATAGTGAGACTAATGATTTTATCTAAGTAACCCAAGTAGTCTCACTTGTAGAGAATAAGTTTCTCTTTGGAAGCGTGTAATCTAACATGAAAAGAAAAATCAATCCAATGTTTTACGATGTATTTTTACTTGCTCAAATTGGATATGATCCTTTCACATTTATCGCTTTCCAAATCATGAATTAGATTTATTCCTATAATCTCAAAGGATTATTTATGCTTGTTTTATGAGTTAAAATTGAGCATAACATCATCTATGGATAATCTAGTTCATGCTATGAAGTTTCCATGTTTTAGTAATCTAGCTTTTCATTCCTTATCAAAAATGGTTACAAAAATGGAAACTAGTGCTTGTGTTACTAACAACGTATCTCTTGAGCTTACTTATGAATATCTACAAAAGAGAAAGTGCACAAGCCTCATGGGTTGCTCTTCACCCAAAGGAAGAAAGGTAAAAGCAAAGGTATGGGAACTCATCTTCTTAATCAAATTCAATTCCCATCACAATGGCTATTTAATCTAAATTATCTTATTCTACCCTTGTGAGGAATAGATTCTTTATTGGACCTATATTAACTAAGTGTGCATTCAATATCATTTTTCATAAATGCGTTTGTCCATTAGAATCTAATTCATGCCTTTGCTATATCCATTCTCATATTGATGCGCTTATAAGTCATGATAATAAATTCAATGTGAAGAAGTAAAATTCCTATGATTGATCAAAAATGTTTTAAAAAGGTGCATATCCTCTGTCTCAAATGGAATGCACTAATGTTAAGGATTTTACTTCATGTCTGTGTGACCTATGGATGATGAATTGTGCTCATTTCCTATCTAAAAGAATAATCTTCCATCATATACTCCCTTGTGCTATTAACATCTTTCTTGAGTATTTTCAATAAGTTTGAAAGGAAAAAGGAAACAACGACAAAGGGAGGACTCTCAAATGAAAGAGGACATCAAGAACAACACCACCTACTTGGATAGTAAGATCTACAAAACAATCTATGGTGTGGTTGTGAGTATTCTAAATTCTTTCATAATGAGAATATTAGGCTTAAGTTGTTTACTGCAAAATTTTATAAGCCTTGATCAAGATATATAATGCTTCTCCCTGCACATCTCTAAATTAAATGCATCTATTCATCTCATTCAGATTCTTGATGCATATCTCTAGGGGGAGTCTCTTTCTATATCTTGATTATGTTGAGACTATTACTTTATCTTAGTAATTTCATATAGTCTCATGCATGAGAATGAGTTTCTCATGAAGTATGCTACTATTTTCCAATTATTATCTTTCACTCTAAAAAAGCATATGTGCTGGATTCTCCTACTCTAAGCTTAATTGATAATTTATTGTGTATGTTGTTCTCTTGATCACATCTGTTATTTGTTTGATCATTGAATGACTTCTATTAACAATCATGCCTCTTAGTGCTGCATATTCTATCAATCAATATCTCTTGATATGCACTAAGTTAAAAGGAGAATTCATGATTCATCTATGCAATTTGTGATCCACTTGATATATGCTAATCATGACTTAGAAAAGGATCACTAGTTGTAGAACTCTCTATTGTGCAAAATATTTCCGTATATTGTCATTGAGTATAGGTCTTAAGCATCTAAAACCAAAGACAAGGTACAATGAAGGGAGCGTCTCTATGTGAAGGTACAAAACGGTAAAACTACTTCCATTCATTTACATATGTACCTAAATCTTCCTTTTGTATACATTCCTTGCATATCTTGTGTAGAAGGAAGAGAAAGCATGTCCATGCATTATCCCTGCTTTATATCTAGTTTAACTTCTCAAAAATTCATTCATGCTTTAATGCATCCTTGTTGAAACTAGATGAAGTGATTTATTTGTCAAAAAGCTTAAAGCTTAACCTTGTAACGAGGATAAGCTACCTTTTGTTCAAAAGGTGGATGGTCCTTAAGCCTCTTTGAAAACCTTAAGGGAAAATGCTCAAAATGTTTACAACATGCTTTCATAAGTGCATAAACTGTCATGAGCATCACACTTATTCTATGACACAATGCACTTCACCTTCTGTATGATATAGATATGTTCTCATTAACCTAATTATGTGCAATTGGCATTTTAGGCCAAAATATGTGTTCTTCCTCTCCATGCACATATTTAGGGGGAGCAATCTATGTTGTATAGAACTATGATCATGCTTAATTTGATATATCCTTTTGATCATATCTCCTTTATGTCTATGACTAATGGATTTTCATGTGTATTCTCATGCTTAGTCATAGAATTGAAAGGGAAATGGAATATTCAGCAAAGACGGCGCTTCCACTCAACTCCATCGGTTTTATCCACTCTTTGTCGGTATTCCGCATAGTTCTCCACTTTGGTATAATCTTCACTCATATCTCTATTTCAATTGAATATTTCAATTGTTTGCCGAAGGGGGAGAGAAAGAAAAGGGCTTATATATCACTCTAAGTATCCGTTTTTGGCGATTCATGCCAAAGGGGGAGAAAGTATTAGCCCAAAGCAAAAGGACCGCACCACCACCCCACCCTAATTTTAAAACCAATGATTTCAATTGGTAAATTTCAAATTGGTATCTTATTGTGTTCAAAAGGGGGAGAAAGTAGTATTTTCAAAATTAATATCTTAAAACCCTCTTGAACACTAAGAGGAGAATTTATTTGAGGGGGAGTTTTGTTTAGTCAAAGGAATAGCATTTGAAACAAGGGGAGAAAATTTCAAAACTTGAAAATGCTTCACAAAATCTTATTCATTTACCTTTGACTATTTGCAAAAGGACTTTGAAAAGGATTTACAAAAGAATTTGCAAAAACAAAACAAGTGGTGCATGCGTGGTCCAAAATGTTAAAAATAAAGAAACAATCCGTGCAAGAATTTTTATTGGCACAATTCTAAGTAACCTTTGCACTTACAATTATGCAAACTAGTTCAAATATGCACTTTTATATTTGCTTTGGTTTGTGTTGGCATCAATCACCAAAAAGGGGGAGATTGAAAGGGAATTAGGCTTACACCCATTTCCTAATTGATTTTGGTGGTTGAATTGCCCAACACAAATAATTGGACTAACTAGTTTGCTCTAGAGTATATGTTCTACAGGTGCCAAAGGTTCATCTACAACTATACTAAATCGACTGTCCGGAATACCGTAGATTATTCCGGACAGGAGAAGCTTTTTGGAAAAACAGGCCAAGCGCGGACCGTCCGGGCCCTTGCGGCGGACCGTCCGCAACACCAGAATGACCCTCGGGACAGAACCAATGCAAAAATCCAAGTCTACACTACGGACTGTCCGGAGGAAAAGGAAGCACCGTCCGAGACCAAGCGCGGACCGTCCGCCCTCAGGCGCGGACCGTCCGGTCGGTGCAGAACCAAAAAGCCCGAAGGTGACAAGTTGAGCAAAAGGAATTATAGAGCTGGCGCGGACCGTCCGGAACCAAGGGCGGACCGTCCGCGTGGTGTCACCGAGGCAGATAGCCGTTGATCTAACCGTTGATCTGTCAGAAGTATCCGTTGAAGATGTCAGAATCGACCGTTGGAGGGTCGCGGACCGTCCGGGCCCTAGCCGCGGACCGTCCGCCAGTGCAATTTCTGGCAGATGCGCCCCAACGGCTATATGGGTGGTTGAGGGCTATAAATACCACCCCAACCGGCCACTTCAAAAAGGGGGAGCCCAAGGGGGAGCCCAAGCAACATTCCAAGTCATCTAGTTGACATACTCAAGCCCTCCCAACCACATATATTCATTGATCCATCCTATACACAAGATTTAGACCACTACAACCAACACAAGTGCCACAAAAGAGAGAGCAAGCAAAAGAGAGCTACTCATTTGAGTTTAGCACTAGTGCCTTGTGAGATTCATCGAGAGATAGTGTGTGCTTCATCTTTGTGTTCATTTGCGCGTGGAGTTTTGACTCCCATTCGAACTTCCTCCAAAGTTTTGGAGGCTTGTAAAAGCTAGCAAGAGACACCAAAGATTGTGGTGGTCCTTGTGGGATCGAGAGTGATCCTTGAGAAGAAGAAGAGCTCACCGATCCTTGTGTGATCGGGGAGAGAGGGAAAGGGTTGAAAAAGACCCGTCCTTAAGTGGACTCCTCAACGGGGACTAGGCCTTCGAGGGCCGAACCTCGGTAAAACAAATCACACGTGTCCATTGTGTTTATTGCTTGTGATTTGTTTGCTTTCCCTTGCTCTAAGTTTTCTTGCACCTTTATTTGCTAATATCATTTGGTGTTGCTTCAAGTTAAATTCCCATTTAGTGAAGCAACACGTTGCAAGGAAGAACTTGTCCTAGTACTCTTCTCATCTAAGGCTTCTTGCTTTGTTATTTTATAACTTACTAATTGTATTAATTTATCACTTCCACATTATTTGAAAACTATACTCTTTACTAGCAAGAACTTAGTTTTTATACTCCGATAATTGTTCATCTTGTTCTAACCACTAATCAAAGGATCTAGTTGGGGGATAAAGTTTTAATTTTCAGGTTTCGCCTATCCACCCCCCTCTAGGCGACTTTCAGCTATAGAAGGGACCCCTAGGCTCATGGAGGAGTACACCAAGCATTCTCTAAGTATTCTAAGGCATCCAGACTCTACTCCCGCGCATTCGCTTCGTTGTGTTAGAGATTTGAGCTCCATTCGAGTCGCGAACTCCCTGTGTTGTCATTTGAGCTCGAGTCTTCACTTGTGTGCGTGGGTGTGTTACGTATTTGAGTCTTGTGTGTGTTGCTCTTCCCAACCTTACTATGTGCCTTCTTTGTGATATCTATTGTAAGGGCGAGAGGCTCCAAATTGTGGAGATTCCTCGCAAACGGGAAAACACTCGAAAGGAAAAGACCGTGGTATTCAAGTTGATCATCGGATCACTTGAAAGGGGTTGAGTGCAACCCTCGTTCATTAGGACGCCACAACGTGGAAGTAGGCAAGTGTTACTTGGCCGAACCACAGGATAAAATTGCATGTCTCTTGTGTTGCCTTCTCTGTGATAGTTTTGTCCACAAGAACTCGCCTCAAAACTACTTAGTCGCACTAACACTTCTATAACTAAGTTTTGTGGCTATTTAGTGTTTGATTTTATAGGATCACCTATTCACCCCCCCTCTAGGTGCTCTCAATTGGTATCAGAACCGTACTCTTCACTTAAGGGACTAACCGCCCGAAGAAATGGATCCTAAGGGAAAGGGGATGGTGGTCAACGATAAGGAAAAGGAGTCCTTCCTCAATGAGCCTAGAGACGACAAGCCAACCGACACAGACTCGAGTCACAAAAAAAGAGACGGGAAGAAGAAGAGGCACATCAAGAAGATCATCTACTATGACAGTGATGCCTCATCTTCTTCACCACATGACGACGACTCCTCGTCAAAGAAGAAAATGGTTAATCAAAACTATTTATTTGATTATTCTCGTATTCCATACAATTCTAATGCTCATTTGCTATCAATTCCACTTAGGAAACCCCCCACTTTGATGGAGAAGACTATTCTTTCTGGAGTCATAAAATGCGTAGTCATTTATTTTCTCTCCATCCTAGTATCTGGGAGATTGTTGAAAATGGAATGCACTTTGATAGTACTGACAATGCCGTGTTTATTAATGAGCAAATTCATAAAATGCCCAAGCCACTACTGTTTTGCTAGCATCTCTATGCAGGGATGAATACAACAAGGTTAGTGGCTTGGACAATGCGAAGCAGATCTAGGACACCCTCAAGATATCTCATGAGGGAAATGATGCCACCATGATCACCAAAATGGAGTTGGTGGAAGGCGAGCTGGGGATATTAATGATGATCAGGGGAGAGGAGCCAACACAAACCTACAACAGGCTCAAGACCCTGGTCAATAAGATACGAAGCTACGGAAGCATAAGATGGACAGATCATGATGTCGTCCGACTCATGCTAAGGTACACCAAAATGACGCCCGAGGAGATCCTCGGAAAATTCGTGAGCAGGCGCATGATGGTGAAGGAAGCTCGATACATGGACAATGCACTAAACGGTCCACTACCCATCTACGAGCCATAGCCGGTTGCTCTCAAAGCAACCAGCAGCAGGGAGGCGCTACCTAGCAAGGTGGCACAAGTGGAGGCTGTCGGGCTCAATGAGGACGAAATGGCGCTTATCATCAAGCGCTTCAAGACCGCAATTAAAGGACGTAAGGAGTACCCCAACAAGAACAAGACAAAAGGGAAGCGCTCATGATTTAAATGTGGTAAGACTGGTCATTTCATAGCACAATGTCCTGATGATAATAATAATGACCAGGAACAAGAAAAGCATGGGAAAAGAGAGAAAAAGAAGAACTATAGGAAGGCCAAGGGCGAGGCACACATCGGAAAGGAATGGGACTCCGACTACTCCTCCTCTGACTCTGAGGATGAAGGACTAGCTGCCTCGGCCTTCAACAAATCCTCGCTCTTCCCCAACGAACGCCATACATGTCTTATGGCTAAGGAGAAGAAGGTACGTATTCGGGACACGCCTAAGTACACTTCATCTAGTGATGAAGAATCTTCCGATGATGAAATAGATTACTTTGAATTGTTTAAAGGATTAGATAGAGCTAAGGTAGAGAAAATTAATGAATTAATTGAAGCACTAAATGAAAAAGATAGACTTTTAGAAAAGCAAGAGGGCATTTTGTATGAAGAACATGACAAATTTGTTAGTGCACAAAAATCTCTTGCTTTAGAAACTAAAAGAAATGAAATGCTATCTTCTGAGTTATCTGCTAGCCATGAATCTATCTCTAGTTTAAAGAGTTTAAATGATGAATTAAAGGCTAAGCTAGAGGAAGTTAGTAAAACAAGTTCATGTGTAGAGCATGTTAGTATTTGTAATAGATGTAAGGACTTCGATGTTGATGCATGTGATGAACACCTAATTTCTATTACTAAATTAAATGATGAGGTGGCAAGTCTTAATGCTCAACTTAAGACTTGTAAAATTGATTTTGATAAACTAAAATTTGCTAGGGATGCCTACACTGTTGGTAGACACCCCCCAATTAAGGATGGGCTTGGTTTTCAAAAGGAAACCAAGAACTTAACAAGCCAAAGGACTCCTGTTCCCAACAAGGAGAAAGGGAAGGCCCCTATGGCTAGTAGTCCTCAAAGGAACCATGCATTTATCTATGATAGAAAAGTTGCTAGTCGTTCTCATTATAATAAGAGTTATGTTCATACTGCTTATAATGACTCACATGTTATGTTTGCCTCTAGCTCTACTTTTGTTCATGGTAGAAGTAGGCCTAGGAGAAATCATGTTGTATCTCATGCTCCTAGAAAAATGTAGAATGGACCTTCTACCATTTACCATGCATGTAATGCTTCTTTTGCTCTTTCATGTAGAAATGCAAAAGTAGTTGCTAAGAAGTTGGGATCCAAATGCAAGGGAGATAAAACTTGCATATGGGTTCCAAAAGTAATAATGACTAACCTTGTAGGACCCAACAAGAGTTGGGTACCTAAAACCCAAGTGTAAATTGCCTTGCAGGTTTATGCATCCGAGGGCTCAAGCTGGATCATAGACAGTGGATGCACAAACCATATGATGGGGGAGAAGAAGATGTTCACCTCCTACGTCAAGAACAAGGATTCCTAGGATACAATTATCTTTGGAGATAGGAATCAAGGCAAGGTCAAAGGTTTGGGAAAGATAGCCATCACAAGCGAGCACTCCATATTGAATGTATTTCTAGTAGAGTCGCTTGGGTACAACCTTCTGTCTATAAGTCAATTGTGTCACATGGGTTACAATTGTCTTTTTACAAACGTTGATGTATATGTCTTTAGAAGGAGTGATGGTTTATTAGCTTTTAAGAGTGTATTAGACAGCAAACTCTACTTAGTTGATTTTTCGAAAGAGGAGGCCGATCTAGATGCATGCTTAATAGCTAAGACTAGTATGAGCTAGCTGTGGCATCGCCGTCTAGCACATGTTGGGATGAAGAACCTTCATAAACTTCTAAAGGGAGAACATGTGTTAGGACTAAACAATGTTTGTTTCGAGAAAGATAGACCTTGTGCAGCATGTCAGGCAGGGAAACAGGTGGGAAGCACTCATCACAGCAAGAATGTGATGACAACATTAAGACCACTAGAGCTTCTTCACATGGACCTCTTTGGACCCGTTGCCTACCTTAGCATCGGGGGAAGTAAGTATGGTCTTGTAATTGTTGATGATTTTTCCCGCTTCACTTGGGTGTTCTTTTTGCAGGATAAATCAGAAACCCAAGGGACCCTAAAGCGCTTTCTAAGGAGGGCTCAAAACGAATTTGAGCTAAAGGTGAAAAAGATAAGAGCGACAACGGGTCCGAGTTCAAGAATCTACAAGTTGAGGAGTATTTTGAGGAGGAAGGTGTCAAGCACGAGTTCTCCGCTCCTTACACACCACAGCAAAACAGTGTTGTAGAGAGGAAGAATAGGACGCTAATCGATATGGCAAGAACGATGCTTGGAGAGTTCAAGACGCCCGAGCGGATTTGGTCAGAAGCTGTGAACACGACCTGTCATGCCATAAACCGGCTCTACCTGCATCGCCTTCTCAAGGAGACCTCCTACGAACTCCTTACCGGTAACAAACCCAATGTCTCTTACTTTCCTGTATTTGGGAGCAAATGTTACATTCTGGTGAAGAAAGGTAGACATTCTAAATTTGCTCCCAAAGCAGTAGAAGGGTTTTTACTAGGGTATGACTCAAATACAAAGGCGTATAGAGTCTTCAACAAATCATTGGGTTTGGTTAAAGTCTCTAACGACGTTGTATTTGATGAGACTAATGGCTCTCCGAGAGAGCATGTTGATCTTGATGACATAGATGAAGATGATGTTCCGACAGCCGCAATGCGCACGATGGCGATCGGTGACGTGCGACCACAGGAACAACAGGAGCAAGATCAGCCATCTTCCTCTACAGTAGTACATCCCCCAACTCAAGATGATGAACAGGTACATCAAGAAGAAGGGCATGATCAAGGGGGAGCACAGGAAGATAAAATGATGGAAGAAGCACCACAGGCCCCTCCAACCCAAGTCTGAGCTACGATCCAACGAAATCACCTCCTTGATCAGATTCTGGGTGACATCAGCAAAGGAGTAACTACTCGCTCACGCTTTGTAACACCCCGGGCTTTAAGGGACAAAGTCAGGTGCATCTCATACATGCGCTAAAGAAGACAACATATATAATCACAGAGTGTATAGAGATAAATGTCACAATAATCAGAGTACTTAATACATAGCGGAATACTAACAAAAATAAAAGATAAATATAATAGGATCTAAAATCTATCCTTGGTGCCAGAAAGTCAACTGGGAGACACCACCTAGATCGAATCGAACTCCTCGATGTGGCTCCACTTGAACCACCTGTTCTTCTCCTGTGGGGGGTGTGAGACAGCAAGGGTGAGCTCACACATGTTCATCGCTCAACAAGTTGTGGGGAATAATGTGGCATGAACTCACCAAAGGTGGGAGTTCATGTGATGTGTAAGGCTGATCAACAATAGGGGTTATGAGAGCACCTAGAGGGGGGGGGGTGAATAGGTGATCCTGTAACACTTCAAAAACTTAAGCCACAAAACTTGGTTACTTGTTAGCACAGTAATTTGCCAAGTGGCTAGAGAAGGATCTCAACACAACACAATAACCAAGAGATATCAATCACAGAGATGGCACAGTGGTTATCCCGTGGTTCGGCCAAGACCAACGCTTGCCTACTCCACGTTGTGGCATCCCAACGGACGAGGGTTGCAATCAACCCCTCTCAAGCGGTCCAAAGACCAACTTGAATACCACGGTGTTGCTTTGCTTCTCTTAATCCCGTTTGCGAGGAATCTCCACAGCTTGGAGCCTCTCGCCCTTACACAAGATGTTCACAAAGAATTACAGAGCAAGGGAGGGATTAGCAACTCACACACGACACAAAGATCACAGCGAATACGCACACGCAAAACCCAGACTTGAGCTCAAGAGACTAGCACACTAGAACGGAGCTCAAATCACTAAAATGTCGAACAAGTGCGCAAGAATGAAGTGTGAGTGATCAATGATGCTCAAAGGATGCTTGGTGTCCTCCTCCATGCGCCTAGGGGTCCCTTTTATAGCCCCAAGGCAGCTAGGAGCCGTTGAGCACAAATTTGGAAAGCCATTCTTGCCTTCTGTCATCGGGGGCACCGGGTAGTCCGGTGCACACCGGACACTGTCCGGTGCCCGATTTCCTTCCTTAAATAGCGAAGCCGACCGTTGGCAGCCTGAGAGCCGTTGGCGCACTGGACATGTCCGGTGCACACCGGACAGTCCGGTGCCGTCTTCTAGCCGTTGGCTCGGCCACGTGTCCCGCGCAGATTGCGCGGCCGACCGTTGGCTCACCGGACAGTCCGGTGCACACCGGACAGTCCGGTGAATTTTAGCCGTACGTCGACGGTGAATTCCCGAGAGCAGCCACTTCGCTCGAGCCAGCCTGGCGCACCGGACACTGTCCGGTGCACCACCGGACAGTCCGGTGCTTGCAGACTCAGCAGATTCTTGGCTGCTCGAGCCAAGACATTTCCAATTGGATTTTTCCTGTTTCCAGCACTTAGACACAATACATTAGTCCATAAAACAATGTACTAAGTCTGAGAAACATACCTTAATTCTTGATTTGTACTTTGTCCACCTTTTTACACTTAGGCACTTGTGTTGGACACTAAATCACCAAAATACTTAGAAATGGCCCAAGGGCACATTTCCCTTTCAATCTCCCCCTTTTTGGTGATTTATGCCAACACAACATAAAGCAAGTAGAACAAGTACAAAATCAAATCAAATAAGAACTCAAAATTGTTTTGATTCAATTTTGACATATATGGATCACTCTATGCCACCACTTGGTTTGTTTTTGCAAATCAAACTCAAATTTCTATCTCTAAGTCAAACACACATGTTAAGACATAAAGAGAGTCATTCTAAGAGAAATTGATTTAAGATTTCAAAAACTCCCCCTTTTTCCCATAATCAATACTTCTCCCCACAAGAAGCCAACTTTTGACAAGAGAGACAACAAAAGAGTTTTGACAAACCAAAAGCTCTATTCTACTATTTTCAAAATCTCTCAAGTGGTAGCTGATCCATTTATTGCTTTGGCCTTTATTTTCTCCCCCTTTGGCATCAAGCACCAAAACGGGATCAATCTTGGCCCTTTAACCCCATTGCCTCACCAAAATCTTCAACTAAGAGCAAATAGGCAATAAGAGTATAACGATGAACTTGGAAGAGTTACTCTTTTCATCGGAGTGGAGTGGAAGTCTCGCATGGTCTAAGTCCACCTTTTCCCTTTCAATTTTCCTTGGAGACTAAAACAACCAAACTCAAGTACATGGTTAGCCACAAAGGGTCAAGTTGTAGCACAGCTCCCCCTAAATATGTGCATCTCTTGCAAACAGGACTTGTGAGGTCCAGGGAGTGTTTGTACAACTTGAACACCACAATAAGCAACAAAATGCAGAATGAACATGATCAAAGGCATAAATACATATATGCTACAATTCAATCCAAGTTTCGCGAATCTAAGATATTGAGCTCACTACGCAGCCTGCAAAAGGTCTTCTCATCTAGAGGCTTGGTAAAGATATCGGCTAGCTGGTTCTCGGTGCTAACATGAAACACTTCGATATCCCCCTTTTGCTGGTGGTCTCTCAAAAAGTGATGCCGGATGTCAATGTGCTTTGTGCGGCTGTGCTCAACAGGATTTTCCGCTATTCGAATAGAACTCTCATTATCACATAGGAGTGGGACTTTGCTCAGATTGTAGCCAAAGTCCTTGAGGGTTTGCCTCATCCAAAGTAGTTGCGCGCAACACTGTCCTGCGGCAACGTACTCGGCCTCAGCGGTGGATAGGGCAACGGAGGTTTGTTTCTTAGAGTTCCATGACACCAGGGACCTTCCTAAGAATTGGCACGTCCCTGATGTACTCTTCCTATCGACCTTACATCCAGCATAGTCGGAATCTGAGTACCCAATCAAGTCAAGTTAGACCCCTTTGGATACCAGATCCCGAAGCAAGGCGTAGCGACTAAATATCGAAGAATTCGCTTCACAGCCACTAAGTGACACTCCTTCGGATCGGATTGAAATCTAGCACACATGCATACGCTAAGCATAATATCCGGTCTACTAGCACATAAATAAAGCAAAGAACCTATCATGGACCGGTATGCTTTTTGATCAACGGACTTACCTCCTTTGTTGAGGTCGGTGTGTCCGTCGGTTCCCATCGGCGTCTTTGCGGGCTTGGCGTCCTTCATCCCAAACCTCTTTAGCAAATCTTGTGTGTACTTCGTTTGGGAGATGAAGGTGCCGTCCTTGAGTTGCTTCACTTGGAACCCAAGGAAGTAGGTCAACTTGCCCATCATCGACATCTCGAATTTCTGCGTCATCACCCTGCTAAACTCTTCACAAGACTTTTGGTTAGTAGAACCAAATATTATGTCGTCGACATAAATTTGGCACACAAAAAGATCACCATCGCAAGTCTTAGTAAAAAGAGTTGGATCGGCTTTCCCAACCTTGAAAGCATTAGCAATTAAAAAGTCTCTAAGGCATTCGTACCATGCTCTTGGGGCTTGCTTAAGTCCATAGAGCGCCTTAGAGAGCTTACACACGTGGTCGGGGTACCGTTCATCCTCGAAGCCAGGGGGCTGCTCCACGTACACCTCCTCCTTGATCGGCCCGTTGAGGAAAGCGCTCTTCACATCCATTTGGTACAACCTGAAAGAATGGTGAGCGGCATATGCTAGCAAGATACGAATTGATTCTAGCCTAGCCACAGGAGCAAAAGTCTCCTCAAAGTCCAAACCTGCGACTTGGGCATAACCTTTTGCCACAAGTCGAGCCTTGTTCCTCGTCACCACCCCGTGCTCATCCTGTTTGTTGCGGAACACCCACTTGGTTCCCACAACATTTTGCTTGGGACGAGGCACCAGTGTCCAAACTTCGTTGCGCTTGAAGTTGTTGAGTTCCTCCTGCATGGCCAACACCCAGTCCGGATCTAGCAAGGCCTCTTCTACCCTGAAAGGCTCAATAGAAGAGACAAAAGAGTAATGCTCACAAAAATTAACTAATCTTGAGCGAGTAGTCACTCCCTTGCTAATATCACCCAATATCTGGTCGATGGGATGATCCCTTTGAATTGTCGCTCAAACTTGGGTTGGAGGTGCCTGAGGTGCTTCTTCCTCTTGAACATCCTGTGCTCCCCCTTGATCATGTGCCTCCACTTGAGGTACCTGTTCGTCATCTTGGGTTGGGGGATGCACCATAGTTGAGGAAGACGGTTGATCTTGCTCCAAATGTTCCTGAGGCCGTACATCTCCAATCGCCATGGTGCGTATCGCGGCCGTTGGAACGTCTTCTTCATCTACATCATCAAGATCAACAACTTGCTCTCTTGGAGAGCCATTAGTCTCATCAAATACAACGTCGCTAGAGACTTCAACCAAACCCGTTGATTTGTTGAAGACCCTATACGCCTTTGTATTTGAATCATAACCTAATAAAAACCCTTCTACGGCTTTGGGAGCAAATTTGGAATTCCTACCCTTCTTCACTAGAATGTAGCATTTACTCCCAAAACACGAAAATACGATACATTAGGTTTGTTACCGGTTAGCAGCTCATACGACGTCTTCTTGAGGAGGCGGTGAAGGTAGACCCTGTTGATGGCGTGGCAAGCCGTGTTCACGGCTTCCGACCAAAAGCACTCGGGGGTCTTGAATTCTCTAAGCATAGTCCTCGCCATATCTATGAGCGTCCTGTTCTTCCTCTCTACCACACCATTTTGCTGAGGTGTGTAGGGAGCGGAGAACTCGTGCTTGATCCCCTCCTCCTCAAGAAACTCCTCCACTTGAAGGTTCTTGAATTCGGACCCATTGTCGCTCCTTATCTTCTTCACCTTGAGCTCAAACTCATTTTGAGCTCTCCTTAGGAAGCGCTTGAGGGTCCCTTGGGTTTCAGACTTATCCTGCAAAAAGAACACCCAAGTGAAGCGGGAAAAGTCATCAACGATAACTAGACCATACTTACTTCCTCCTATGCTCAGATAGGCGACGGGTCCGAAGAGGTCCATATGTAGCAGCTCCAGGGGTCTTGATGTTGTCATCACATTTTTGGTGTGATGAGAGCCTCCCACCTGTTTCCCTGCTTGACAAGCTGCACAAGGTCTATCTTTTTCGAAATGAACATTGGTTAGACCTATCACGTGTTCTCCCTTTAGAAGCTTGTGGAGGTTCTTCATCCCCACATGTGCTAAGCGGCGATGCCACAGCCAGCCCATGCAAGTCTTAGCCATTAAGCATGCATCTAGACCGGCCTCTTCTTTTGCAAAATCAACTAAGTAAAGCTTGCCGTCTAGTACACCCTTAAAAGCTAGTGAACCATCACATCTTCTAAAGACAGACACATCTACATTTGTAAACAAACAGTTATATCCCATATTGCATAATTGACTAACAGATAGCAAATTATATCCAAGAGACTCTACTAAAAACACATTAGAGATAGAGTGCTCATTTGAGATTGCAATTTTACCTAACCCTTTTACCTTGCCTTGATTCCCATCACCGAATATTATTGAATCTTGGGAATCTTTATTCTTGACGTAGGAGGTGAACATCTTCTTCTCCCCCGTCATATGGTTTGTGCATCCGCTGTCAATAATCCAGCTTGAACCCCCGGATGCATAAACCTGCAAGGCAAATTTAGGCTTGGGTCTTAGGTACCCAACTCATGTTGGGTCCTGCAAGGTTAGCACAAATATCCTTAGGGACCCAAATGCAAGTTTTGTCTCCCTTGCATCTTGCCCCTAATTTTCTAGCAACTATCTTCCTATCCTTTCTACAAATAGCAAAAGAAGCATTTAAAGCATGATATATTGTAGAAGGTTCATTAACTTTCCTAGGAACATTAACGACATTTCTCCTAGGCATATTATGAATAACATTTCTCCTACCAACATTTCTATCATGCACATAAGAAGAACTAGAAGCAACCATGGCATGAGAATCAAAGGCATTATATACATTACAACTCCTATAAGCATTTCTAGGTTGTCTTCTATCATAGTACATAAAGGCATGGTTCTTTTGCACACTACTAGCCATAGGGGCCTTCCCTTTCTCCTTGGCGGAGATGGGAGCCTTATGGCTTGTCAAGTTCTTGGCTTCCCTCTTGTAGCCAAGTCCATCCTTAATTGAGGGGTGTCTACCAATCGTGTAGGCATCCCTTGCAAATTTTAGCTTGTCAAATTCATTCTTGCTAGTCTTAAGTTGGGCATTAAGACTAGCTAATTCATCATTTAATTTGGAAATTGAAACTAAATGATCACTACAAGCATCAATGTCAAAATCTTTACACCTATTACAAGTTTCAACAATTTCTACACAAGAATTAGATTTACTAGCTACTTCTAGTTTAGCATTTAAATCATCATTAAAACTTTTAACTTAGCAATAGTTTCATGACAAGAAGATAATTCACTAGAGAGCATTTCATTCCTCTTAATTTCTAGAGCAAGAGATTTCTGTGCTTCTACAAATTTATCATGTTCTTCATACAACAAATCCTCTTGTTTTTCTAAAAGCATATTCTTGTCATTCAAGGCATCAATTAATTCATTAATTTTGTCTACCTTGGTTCTATCTAATCCCTTGAATAAGCATGAGTAATCTATCTCATCATCGTCACTAGACTCATCTTCACTCGAAGAAGCATAAGTACTAGTATGAGTGCTTACTTTCTTCTCTCTTGCCATGAGGCAAGTGTGACGCTCGGTGGGGAAGAGGGATGACTTGTTGAAGGCGATGGCGACGAGTCCTTCATTATCAGAGTCGGAGGAGGAACAATCCGAATCCCACTCCTTTCCGATATGTGCCTCGCCCTTGGCCTTCTTGTAATGCTTCTTTTTCTCCCTCTTGTTCCCTTGGTCCTGATCACTATCATTGTCGGGACAGTTAGCAATAAAATGACCAAGCTTACCGCATTTGAAGCATGAGCGCTTCCCCTTGGCTTTGGTCTTGCTTGGCTGCCCCTTGCGACCTTTAAGCGCCGTCTTGAAGCGCTTAATGATGAGGGCCATCTCCTCATCATTGAGTCCGGCCGCCTCAACTTGCGCCACCTTGCTTGGTAGCGCCTCCTTGCTCCTTGTTGCCTTGAGAGCAATGGGTTGAGGCTCATGACTAGGACCGTTCAACGCGTCGTCCACGTATCTTGCCTCCTTGATCATCATTCGCCCGCTTACGAACTTCCCAAGAACTTCTTCGGGCGACATCTTGGTGTACCTGGGATTTTCACAAATATTGTTCACCAAATGAGGATCAAGAACGGTAAATGACCTTAGCATTAGGCGGACGACGTCGTGGTCCGTCCATCGCGTGCTCCCGTAGCTCCTTATTTTGTTGATAAGGGTCTTGAGCCGGTTGTATGTTTGTGTTGGCTCCTCGCCCCTTATCATCGCGAACCGTCCAAGCTCGCCCTCCACCAACTCCATTTTGGTGAGCAAGGTGACGTCGTTTCCCTCATGAGAGATCTTGAGGGTGTCCCAGATCTGCTTGGCATTGTCCAAGCCGCTCACCTTGTGATACTCATCCCTGCACAAAGAGGCTAGCAACACAGTAGTAGCTTGTGCATTTTTATGTATCTGTTCATTAATAAACACAGGGCTATCCGAGCTATCAAATTTCATTCCATTTTCCACAATCTCCCAAATGCTTGGATGGAGAGAAAACAGGTGAGTACGCATTTTGTGGCTCCAAAATCCGTAATCCTCTCCATCAAAGTGAGGGGGCTTGCCAAGTGGAATGGGGAGCAATTGAGCATTTGAACTATGCGGGATGCGCGAATAATCGAAAGAAAAGTTTGAGTTAACCGTCTTTCGTCTATCGTAGTCGTCATCATCCTTTTGGGAGGAGGAAGATTCGTCGCTGTCGTAGTAGACAATTTCCTTGATGCGCCTTGTCTTCTTGTTCCTCCCATCTTTTCTTTTGTGGCCCGAGCCTGAGTCGGTGGGCCTGTCATCATTGGGCTCGTTGACGAAGGACTCCTTCTCCTTGTCGTTGATCACCATCCCCTTGCCTTTAGGATCCATCTCTTCAGGCGGTTAGTCCCTTTCTTGAAGAGAACGGCTCTGATACCAATTGAGAGCACCTAGAGGGGGGGTGAATAGGTGATCCTGTAACACTTCAAAAACTTAAGCCACAAAACTTGGTTACTTGTTAGCACAGTAATTTGCCAAGTGGCTAGAGAAGGATCTCAACACAACACAATAACCAAGAGATATCAATCACAGAGATGGCACAGTGGTTATCCCGTGGTTCGGCCAAGACCAACGCTTGCCTACTCCACGTTGTGGCATCCCAACGGACGAGGGTTGCAATCAACCCCTCTCAAGCGGTCCAAAGACCAACTTGAATACCACGGTGTTGCTTTGCTTCTCTTAATCCCGTTTGCGAGGAATCTCCATAGCTTGGAGCCTCTCGCCCTTACACAAGATGTTCACAAAGAATTACAGAGCAAGGGAGGGATTAGCAACTCACACACGACACAAAGATCACAGCGAATACGCACACGCAAAACCCAGACTTGAGCTCAAGAGACTAGCACACTAGAACGAAGCTCAAATCACTAAAATGTCGAACAAGTGCGCAAGAATGAAGTGTGAGTGATCAATGATGCTCAAAGGATGCTTGGTGTCCTCCTCCATGCGCCTAGGGGTCCCTTTTATAGCCCCAAGGCAGCTAGGAGCCATTGAGCACAAATTTGGAAAGTCATTCTTGCCTTCTGTCATCGGGGGCACCGGACAGTCCGGTGCACACCGGACACTGTCCGGTGCCCGATTTCCTTCCTTAAATAGCGAAGCCGACCGTTGGCAGCCTGAGAGCCGTTGGCGCACCGGACATGTCCGATGCACACTGGACAGTCCGGTGCCGTCTTCTAGCCGTTGGCTCGGCCACGTGTCCCGCGCAGATTGCGCGGCCGACCGTTGGCTCACCTGACAGTCCGGTGCACACCGGACAGTCCGGTGAATTTTAGCCGTACGTCGCCGGTGAATTCTCGAGAGCAGCCACTTCGCTCGAGCCAGCCTGGCGCACCGGACACTGTCCGGTGCACCACCGGACAGTCCGGTGCTTGCAGACTCAGCAGATTCTTGGCTGCTCGAGCCAAGACATTTCCAATTGGATTTTTCCTATTTCCAGCACTTAGACACAATACATTAGTCCATAAAACAATGTACTAAGTCTGAGAAACATACCTTAATTCTTGATTTGTACTTTGTCCACCTTTTTACACTTAGGCACTTGTGTTGGACACTAAATCACCAAAATACTTAGAAATGGCCCAAGGGCACATTTCCCTTTCAGGTTAAAGCCGAGCATTGCTTTTAATAAGTTGGTCAAATTTTATTAGCAGTTACTAAGTGTAAGTAAATACCAAACCATAATAAATAATAGAACAAAATTAATAAATAATCCCATGCAAATGCAAATGACAAATTGAATTTAGGTTCCATAAATTAATCATGTGAGGGTCCGAGCCGCTCATGACCGTGAGCACGGCTAGTATACTAGTTTTACACTCTGTAGAGGTTGCGCATCTTTACCCACAAGCCGTGTTACCCATCTGCCAAGGGGTCATGAATCTCATACACCTCTACCAAGGAAGCGAGGCAGGGTAACACTACGAGGCCTTTACAAAGTTCCACTAGCTTCAGAAAACCCGCTACAGTTTATAGGAAGCTCCAGTGCAGGAATCCCTCGCCTGACCGCCATCGCAGCAAAATCAGCCCAAGGACCTCCCTACACTGACCACTCCCCTACTGCCCTTGCCCCTTTCGGGTAAGGTAGTCATCCACTAGCTTTCCTAATTAATCAGCCAAGGGCGTCCCATTAAACCCTTGTGGTAGCACTGTTTTCCCGGGTGGTCGCTCCATGTTCCAATTAACATAATGATCTTATCATGAACATAAATAACATAACAGAATAAATGGAACATGGATATAATGAAATCTTAACCCAAAACCATATAAAGCAATATCATAACTACCCAAATGATTCAGGGGTAAACAAGGTAAAAGATAATCAGACTAGGGTGACCTATTGGGTCCCATCAAATTTAAACGTATGCATGAATAGTGATAATAAAGAATATTGTTGGGTAACAAAAGTGGATCAAGGGCACAACTTGCCTGGCACTTGAGATTCCAGTTACTAGGGTGATTCTTCAAATCCTCGTGACCTCACTGCTATTCGTAGCAATACAAACAAACATGGTATGGATAAAATTAATATCACACCAAACATAAGTACAAAGTGAATAATAATAATCTACGCGTCGTAACGAGATCGTAGAATCGAGAACCACTAAGATCGGAGTCATGGTTAATGAGTTATGATTTTATAGATGATTTATGTGACTAAAATATTAAAATATATTATAAATTGGTTAATATAAATCATATGAGAGGTTATTCAACTTTAATCTAAGTCATAAATTGACCATAACTCATATTCTGGTAGATTACAAGGATAAGTAGACTAACGAGACTAACCAATCATAAGTTAAATAAAATCTAATTATAAAGTAATGAGACATGGTATAGTAAATATTGTTATTGCATAGTAAATATTTATACGAGACTAACGCAACTTGAACGGATCAAATCGGAGTTCAAACGGAGGAATTATGAATTTCTGAAGATTCTATGTGTTTTGTACAAAATTAAATAGGATATAAATTTTATGGTGACATTCATGTCAAAACAGTGGTACTAAATGATAAACAATAATATTACAAAATTATAGGAATTGGAATGGATTAATTTGGACTTCATATGTATTTTCTATAAATTAAACAAGTTCTAACATTTATTTTTACGCTAAAAATCAATTTCTAAATGATTTTATAGGTTTTTCCTTACTGTCTGGGCTGCGCACACAAATAATAAGAAGTGCAGGGATCCCGGTGCAAGAAACACCAGACTCAGTACACAGTAAAATGGACGGCGGGTTAATTCCAAATAAGTCCAGGGTGTCTTTAGTAAGTTGGTCGGCCGAAACAGTACAGGAACTTCTCGCCCGCTGGATCAAGAACCAAAGGTCACGATTATAATGCTATTTACCCGAACCGGTACGCAATGATATGCGCAGGATGAGAAATCTACGGGTCTGGTTTAATATTTACGCGATCAGCCTTCGACCGTCCATCAGATGATTTACGGTCGAGATGGAGTCAAGATGAAGCGGTGCACTGATTAGATCCCAACCGTTTAACGCCAGATCCACGGCCTAGAGCTATACACACACATCCGTCGGACTCCGGCGGCAGAGTCAAGTTCTCACGACGGCGCCATTGCCACCCGATCCCAAAACTACGCCTAAGTGCGCCAAACGTCGATCCTGACCGCGCAACGCATTGAGGAGATCATAGCAAACATGGGGATTGATTACTTACTGATACGACCGCAACACAGATCCCAGCCCACGTGCGTGAGCGGCTTCACTGCGGTACCGTTGCTCCGGCGAGCGATTCGCACCGGCATAGCGCCAATCCCCGCCCCGGGATACAGCGGCCACTTTCCACTACCACCAGCGCTTCACCAATTCGCGCTTCTGGCGGGCGAACGACGATGGCGAAGCTCTCTTCTTGTGGCGGTGGACTTGCGGCGGAGCGCGATTCTTCCCCGGCGAGTTGTCGAGGCGCGGTCCTTCAGCTCCCGCCCAGAACCCCGTCGTCGAGCGCGAAGGACGAGAGCGGCGAACACCGCAGACTCTTCACCAGCCATCGGGGTCCCGATGACGCCGCAGACACTGGATGCCCACGCAGCCCGCACTGTTCTTCGGTTCTGGTGACTTTTCTCTCACGGCTAGCTACCCCAACTCACTCCAATGGCTAGAGGAGGCTGTGGATGGGTCTATATATACATCCAGGCAGCCAGTTTGGAAGGGGGGGGTGCACGGACGATCACATGGCCGAGGACTTCGGCATCCGTTTCGCTGGAAGGGATAAGGAGGGAGGCGATTCTGTCATTCTGGCCCCACACACCAGACACCTATTATCCCAAGTGCGTGCGACAGAGATAGCGGCGGACGGCGCGGTGGGTTTGTTACGCGAGAGAGAGGAGTCCGACTGGGTCCACATGCGAGCGTCCAATGAAGCGGAAACCGCGTGCGACGGGAGGAGTCGTCAGACGGAGCGGCTCCACCAGTCAGCGACCCAACATGATATCTGAGCGCGCACCAAAGGTGGGAGGCTGGGCAATGGGCCCCAGGTGTCGGCGCAACTACACGGCATCCACCAGGGTGGGCTGGCGCGACTTAAGGTGAAGTTGGGCCGAAGGCATAGAATTCAGCCCAAATGAGCTTTATTCCTTTCTATTTTCTATTTTCTTCCATTTCTCATTTTAGTTTTATCTCCTTTTCTTCAATTTAGAATTCAAAATATAATTTGAATTCAGGACTGATTTTCATCTCCAAAAACGAATTCACAACTTAAATACTCAAGCATGAGTTTAATTTGTTTAATTAATTTATTTGTTATACTATTTAAACAAATGTTGTTAAATATGAAATCCATACATACTAAATAGATAATAGGTATTTGAAGAAATATAATCTCTGGTTTATAAAATTCTTTAGAGAATACTTATAAATATATGGGATCGCTAACATCATATAGGGATACTTTTTATTAAATCCTTATTAGAAACTATTATTGTTTTTAGGAGGTGTTAGTTTCAAGAATAAGATATTAAATGATGTCTTAGTTTGAAAATCTTTGGGGAAATTTTCTTAGTTTTAAGATTCAGGTTTTGGGTGCTACAAATTATACTTTTTGAACTTAACTTGTCTAAAAAAAATTTGAGGATAATTGCAAACATACAAGAACTCCACCATGGAATGCACGTTCACGTATCTATTTATTTATCATTTGAATGCTTTAATTCCTTTAGTTGAATGTGCACAAAGAAAAGAAGATCGAGAAATCCTCAAAATTCTAGCTTAGAAGCATATTTATTTATCCTATTATCTTTCTCTTATACCAATTTTGGGCATTACAAATCCTACCCCCCTTAACAGAAATCTCGTCCTCGAGATTTGTAAGGAAAGGGTATATAACCATGTTATCTTAAAACATATGCACAAACAAAATCTCAGCATGATGCATAATTTATTAGCAACACATGGGTCAATTAGACCTTATTATTCCTCCTAACATAGTATCATACCAAATACTAACTAAGGTAACATTTAGGTCTTACAAATAGTAATAATATTGTCGGTGTTTCGAAACCCGGGGGGTCCCTGGACCGACGAGTGAATTGTCGCCGCGTGCCCCAGCCCAGATGGGTCGACGCAAGGCGGAACGCGAAGGGGGGAAAGGAAGCAGCCGGAGGGAGGCAGGCGTGAGAGAGTGGATCCCGCGGCCTTCGTGTTAGCCCCGCGCCTGAGTCGGGTGCGCTTGCAGTAGGGGGATACAAGCGTCCACGCGGGAGTGGGAGCGAGCGGCCTTGCGCGAGCGCCGTCCCGTCCTTCTCCGCGCGGGCCAACCTTCTGTAAGTGGGCCTTGGTCCTTCCTTTTATAGGCGTAAGGAGAGGATCCAGGTGTACAATGGGGGGTGTAGCAGAGTGCTACGTTTCTAGCGGAGGAGAGCTAGCGCCCTAAGTACATGTCGTCATGGCAGCCGGAGAGGTTTTGGCACCCGGTTCGTGTGGTGTCGTGGCCGTCGGAGGAGCGCTGGAGCCTGGCGGAAGGACAGTTGTCGGGGCTGTCGAGTCCTTGCTGACGTCCTCTTGCTTCCGTAAGGGGGCCGAGAGCCGTCGTCGTAACAGAGCGTGCGGGGTGCCATCATTGCCTATCTGGCGGAGCGAGCCAGATGGGTCGCCGGTCATGTTCCCCGTAGCCTGAGTCAGCTCGGGGTAGGGTAATGATGGCGCCTCCTGTCGACATGGTCGGTCCGCGCCCTAGGTTGGGCGATGTGGAGGCTCCTCCGAGGTCGAGGTCGAGTCTGTCTTCCGTGGTCGTGGTCGAGTCCGAGCCCCTGGGTCGGGCGAGGCGGAGACCGTCGGCTGAGGCCAGGGCTGAGTCCGAGCCCTGGGGTCGGGCGAGGCGGAGTTCGTCGTCTTCCGGGGTTGAGCCCATGTCCGAGCCTTGGGGTCGGGCGAGGCGGAGTTCGTCGTCTTCCGGGGCTGAGCCCGAGTCCGAGCCCTGGGTCGGGCGGAGCGGAGTTCGCCGTCTTCCGGGGCTGAGCCCGAGTCCGAGCCCTGGGTCGGGTGGAGCGGAGTTCACCGTCTTCCGGGGCTGAGCCCGAGTCCGAGCCCTAGGTCGGGCGGAGCGGAGTTCGTCGTCTTCCGGGGCTGAGCCCGAGTCCGAGCCCTGGGTGGGGCGGAGCGGAGTTCGCCGTCTTCCGGGGCTGAGCCCGAGTCCGAGCCCTGGGTCGGGCGGAGCGGAGTTCACCGTCTTCCGGGGCTGAGCCCGAGTCCGAGCCCTGGGGTCAGGCGAGGCGGAGTTTCCTATGACGCCCGAGGCTGGCCTTGGCTGCTGTCAGCCTCATTCTGTCGGGTGGCTCAGCAGTTGGAGCGGCGCAGACGGCGCTGTCCTCTTGTCAGACCGATCAGTAGAGCGGCGAAGTGATCGTGGTCACTTCGGCTCTGTCGAGTGGAGGGCGTGCGTCAGGATAAAGGTGTCAGGCCACCTTTGCATTGAATGCCCCTGCGATTTGGTCGGTCGGCGTGGCGATGTGGCCAAGTTTGCTTCTCGGTGAAGACTGGGCCTCGGGCGAGCCGATAGTGTGCCCATTGCTGGAGGGGGGTCCTTGGGTGAGACGTAGGTTCTCCGGGGTCGGCTTTCCTTGCCCGAGGCTAGGCTCGGGCGAGCACGATCATGTCCCTTGAATGGACTGATCCTTGACTTAATCGCACCCATCAGGCCTTTGCAGCTTTGTGCTAATGGGGGTTACTAGCTGAGATTTAGGGGTCTTGAGGGTACCCCTAATTATGGTCCCCGACAAATATATATATATATTTATGTAGCTTGGTGGAGTCGATGGTGGTGGAGGTAGTGGGCGTTGTTGTTGTTGTCTTTCCAACCGTGCTTGCCTTATTTCTTGACGTATCTCCAGTCGGTCCTGACGTATTTCCTGGCGTTCTTGTCTTATCTAATTTTGCATTTCGGTAACCAAGTCTGACATTAGTTGTATTACCAGCATTTGGGCGGCAACCACTTGATCGATTCCAACTGGTGGAGGGTTTGGAGGATTCATTTCTGTTTGATGTTGTCCGATAATCTTTCCTTCCTGGTATTGACCATCGAAGTTAGAAGCATATGGTAATATAATTTTGCAAGGAAAATTATTTGGCAGGCAGACGAATAGGCCAATAACTGGTTACGATCTGAAGATTCTTTGGCAGGGCTTAATCTTTCTGAAAGTCGCCCAGAGGGGGGGTGAATAGGGCGAATCTGAAATTTAACAACTTAATCACAACTACAAGCCGGGTTAGCGTTAGAAATAGAAACGAGTCCGAGAGAGAGGGTGCAAAACAAATCGTGAGCAAATGAAGAGTGAGACACGATGATTTGTTTTACCGAGGTTCGGTTCTCGCAAACCTACTCCCCGTTGAGGAGGCCACAAAGGCCGGGTCTTTTTCAACCCTTTCCCTCTCTCAAACGGTCCCTCGGACCGAGTGAGCTTCTCTTCTCAAATCGAAACCGGGAACAAAACTTCCCCGCAAGGACCACCACACAATTGGTGTCTCTTGCCTCGGTTACAATGGAGTTTTGATCACAAGAACAAGTGAGAAAGAAAAGAAGCAATCCAAGCGCAAGAGCTCAAAAGAACACGGCAAATCTCTCTCGCTAATCACTAAAGCCTTGTGTGGAATTGGAGAGGATTTGATCACTTGGGTGTGTCTTGTTATTGAATGCCTAGCTCTTGTAAGTGGTTGAGAAGTGGAAAACTTGGATGACTTGAATGTGGGGTGGTTGGGGGTATTTATAGCCCCAACCACCAAACTAGCCGTTTGGGTGGAGGCTGTCTGTCGTATGGTGCACTGGACAGTCCGGTGCACACCGGACATGTCCGGTGCGCCAGCCACGTCACCCGAACGTTAGGGTTCCGACCGTTGGAGCTCTGACTGCTGGGCCCGCCTGGGTGTCTGGTGGCGCACCGGACATGCACTGTAGAGTGTTCGGTGCGCCAGCATGGGCGTGCCTGACTTCTGCGCGCGCTGGCGCGCATTCAATGCGCCTGCAGGTAGCCGTTGGCGCCGAAATAGCCGTTGCTTCGTTGTCACACCGGACAGTCCGGTGTGCACCGGACATGTCTGGTGAATTATAGCGGACTAGCCGTTGCAAATTCCCGAAGCTGGCGAGTTCAGAGTTGCTTCATTCTTGGAGCATCGGACACTGTCCGGTGTACACCGGACAGTCCGGTGAATTATAGCGGAGCGACTCTGCGTTTTCCCGAAGGTGAGGAGTTTGGCTTGGAGTTCCCTGGTGCACCGGACATTGTCCGGTGGTGCACCGGACACTGTCCGGTGGCACACCGGACTGTCCGGTGCGCCAGACCAGGGTGCCTTCGGTTGTCCCTTTGCTCCTTTGTTTGAACCCTTTTCTCTTGATCTTTTCATTGGCTTATTGTGAACCTTTGGCACCTGTAGAACTTATAAACTAGGGCAAACTAGTTAGTTCAATTATTTGTGTTGGGAAATTCAACCACCAAAATTAGTTTAGGAAATAGGTGTAAGCCTAATTCCCTTTCACTTTCTTTTATACCAAGCTTGGGATAACTAGTCGTACAAGGTGAATATCCAAAGGTAGGGTAGAATTTTGTCAAAATGAGATAGCTATGGGTGACATAGACTACATGATGTAGATTAAATTCTCATCGGTTGTTAGGTGGGGATAGTCAAATTATGCAATTCGTCATGACTTTATTGGTTGGGTTAGCTCTTATGCTCATGGTTGAGTTGGTCTAATGTGCTAAGTTAGGTTAACACCAGGCTAGAAGGGTCCAAGTACCACTAATCTGTTTAAGTAGACCACATTGGATTAGTTCACACTAGATTCTATAATCCCATTTAAGAATATCATTTAGTTGAGCATATCCCACTGACTTTATCTTTATGAACTTCTAGTATTTTTTTATATGCCTGATTTTTTTGCCTTTAACAGGTGTGGTGTAGAAGCAAGGGCACATCAGATTTTAGCTATTAGGTGAGTGTTGACATAGAATGAGTGTACTATGGCATAATCGAGCTTCCTTTGGGGTCTGAATTAGGGACCATCGGTCATGGTGTTAGATAACATTATCTGAGTTGGGATAACAATTGTGGTATATGGGGTAGGTCGATTAAATAGAGTTTTACTTTGCTTTTTGGGATAAATGGGTTGGGGAACCTATAACATAGGCTAGGTCATGATTTCCTGAACGAGTGGGTCAAAGATAACAATTTAGGTTTAAACCCATTTATAGGAATATGGTTTAGTTAATACTTGTGGTAGACCAGAATTTTCCGTTTAAATTAAAATAGAGGAGTTATACAACCATCAGATGGTTAAGGTAGTTGCATAAGACCGAGTTGGTCGGTTACTCTTAATTTAGTGTCGAGTGAATCACGTTAGAACAGGTGGATAGGGTCTAATCCATGTTACAAGTATTAACTAATCTGTTTGAGTGGTTCGCATTGGGTTAGTTCAGATTAGATGGAAACTAGATTAGTTTAGCATAACTAGATTTGACTAAATAAGACCTAATTAATTTTGGATCAATTTAGGTTGAATGGGGTCTAGGCATGACCAGATGAATCTAGATAAGATCTACTTAGTTTATTTTAGAATAGATTATGACGGTCACACCATTATAAGATAAGCATAGTGGTGGAGATAAGTATGCTTATTAGAACAAGATGAATCTCTAAGATCATGGTAGAATCTTTTGAGTTTAGTTAGATCTATTAGGATAAGATGAGAATCCTTTCGAGATAAGATGGATCTATTAAGATAAGAGAGAGTCTTTTAGGATAAGATGGATCATTTAAGATGAGAGAGTCTTTAAGATAAGAGGGATCTCTATGAAATAGATACGTTTTAATGGAGGATAATCTAAGTTGTTTAGTTATATTATGAATTCTATTTATGCCTATATGTATATGCAGATGTAATTGTGTACATTACTCCACAACTAATCACACTCAATCAAAGATCCAAATCAAACAAGCATCATAAGAATAAGCATTCAAGCGCATAGATATCTATGAAAATAGTTCTATTTTTGTTCCTAAGAGTAGGTCTCCTAGTCCTGAAAGTCACTTTAGGCACAGGATTTCGAAGTGTGAAATCCACATTTGTCTTTAGAAGAAAAAGGTAAGAATAATCAGAGTGAAGCGGAAATAGATGAGGAAAGATCAAGATAAGTGTAGAAAAGGATCAGAGTAGCGAAGGTAAAGTTAATCAGAGTAGAACAGTAGAAGGTGAGACAGGATCAAGATAAGTATAGAAAGAATCAGAGTAAGGTAAGTAGGTAAGGGTCTGTCCAGTTATATCTAGGTTTCGTCCTACAGTCAACATTCCTCTGATACCACTTCTGTAACACCCCGGGCTTTAAGGGACAAAGCCGGGTGCATCTCATACATGCGCCAAAGAAGACAACATATATAATCACAGAGTGTATAGATATAAATGTCACAATAATCAGAGTACTTAATACATAGCGGAATACTTACAAAAATAAAAGATAAATATAACAGGATCTAAAATCTATCCTTGGCGCCAGAAAGTCAACTGGGAGACACCACCTAGATCGAATCGAACTCCTCGATGTGGCTCCACTTGAACCACCTGTTCTTCTCCTGTGGGGGGGGTGTGAGACAGCAAGGGTGAGCTCACACATGTTCATCGCTCAACAAGTTGTGGGGAATAATGTGGCATGAACTCACCAAAGGTGGGAGTTCATGTGATGTGTAAGGCTGATCAACAATAGGGGTTAAAGCTGAGCACTGCTTTTAATAAGTTGGTCAAATTTTATTAGCAGTTACTAAGTGTAAGTAAATACCAAACCATAATAAATAATAGAACAAAATTAATAAATAATCCCATGCAAATGCAAATGACAAATTGAATTTAGGTTCCATAAATTAATCATGTGAGGGTCCGAGCCACTCATGACCGTGAGCACGGCTAGTATACTAGTTTTACACTCTGCAGAGGTTGCGCATCTTTACCCACAAGCCGTGTTACCCATCTGCCAAGGGGTCATGAATCTCATACACCTCTACCAAGGAAGCGAGGCAGGGTAACACTACGAGGCCTTTACAAAGTTCCACTAGCTTCAGAAAACCCGCTACAGTTTATAGGAAGCTCCAGTGCAGGAATCCCTCGCCTGACCGCCATCGCAGCAAAATCAACCCAAGGACCTCCCTACACTGACCACTCCTCTACTGCCCTTGCCCATTTCGGGTAAGGTAGTCATCCACTAGCTTTCCTAATTAATCAGCCAAGGGCGTCCCATTAAACCCTTGTGGTAGCACTATTTTCCCGGGTGGTCGCTCCATGTTCCAATTAACATAATGATCTTATCATGAACATAAATAACATAACAGAATACTTGGAACATGGATATAATGAAATCTTAACCCAAAACCATATAAAGCAATAGCATAACTACCCAAATGATTCAGGGTAAACAAGGTAGAAGATAATCATACTAGGGTGACCTATTGGGTCCCATCAAATTTAAACGTATGCATGAATAGTGATAATAAAGAATATTGTTGGGTAACAAAAGTGGATCAAGGGCACAACTTGCCTGGCACTTGAGATTCCAGTTACCAGGGTGATTCTTCAAATCCTCGTGACCTCACTGCTAGTCGTAGCAATACAAACAAACATGGTATGGATAAAATTAACATCACACCAAACATAAGTACAAACTGAATAATAATAATCTACGCGTTGTAACGAGATCGTGGAATCGAGAACCACTAAGATCGGAGTCATGGTTAATGAGTTATGATTTTATAGATGATTTATGTGACTAAAATATTAAAATATATTATAAATTGGTTAATATAAATCATATGAGAGGTTATTCAACTTTAATCTAAGTCATAAATTGACCATAGATCATATTCTAGTAGATTACAAGGATAAGTAGACTAACGAGACTAACCAATCATAAGTTAAATAAAATCTAATTATAAAGTAATGAGACATGGCATAGTAAATATTGTTATTGCATAGTAAATATTTATACGAGACTAACGCAACTTGAACGGATCAAATCGGAGTTCAAACGGAGTTATGAATTTCTGAAGATTCTATGTGTTTTGTACAAGATTAAATAGGATATAAATTTTATGGTGACATTCATGTCAAAACAATGGTACTAAATGATAAACAATAATATTACAAAATTATAGGAATTGGAATGGATTAATTTGGACTTCATATGTATTTTCTATAAATTAAATAAGTTCTAACATTTATTTTTACACCAAAAATCAATTTCTAAATGATTTTATAGGTTTTTCCTTACTGTCTGGGCTGCGCACACAATTAATAAGAAGTGCAGGGATCTCGGTGCAAGAAACACCAGACTCAGTACACAGTAAAATGGACGGCGGGTTAATTCCAAATAAGTCCAGGGTGTCTTTAGTAAGTTGGTCGGCCGAAACAGTACAGGAACTTCTCGCCCGCTGGATCAAGAACCAAAGGTCACGATTACAATCACTACCGGAATCCGTGCCTTTGCCGAGTGCCGAAGGCTTTGCCGAGTGTTTTTTATCGGGCACTCGGCAAAGCAGAATTTGCCGAGTACCGCCCTCGGCAAAGTTCTGCGCTCGGTAAAGAGTTGGTTTACCGAGTGTAGAACACTCGGCACATACAAGCACTCGGCAAAGACTGCTTTGCCGAGGGTCAAGCACTCGGCAAATACGGCTCTCGGCAAAGGGCCGTTAGCGGCCGTCTACAACTGACGGCCGTCAGTCTTTGCCGAGTGTCAAATATCTGGCACTCGGCAAACAGGGTCTTTGCCGAGTGTCCTATGTAGACACTCGGCAAATCAATTTTTTATTTTTTTTATTTTGGTCACCAAACTTTTTGTGGTATGTTCCTACACTATGTAGACCAACATGTACCATTTTGGGACAATTATAACAGTGTTTTCTATACCTAGTACATTTAGTTTGTTTATTTGAATTTCTTCAGAAAATTCAGATTTGAACTGCAGGTTACTCGAAACTTGGAAAACCGTGCATGCAAAAATGATATTCATGCTACTTAGCACAAGTTACGACCGATTTCAGGAGCGGACCGGAAACTTCGAGCACCATGCTCACTCAACATGACCGTAAACTTGCCATCCAGGTGTTTAAAAATTGTATAAAACATAAACAAAGTCAGAAAATCATGAAACCTGTCCACGTGTCATGATATCATATGTAGAGGCTGTGATAAAAATTTGAAAAAGTTTCGAGAAAGGTGTAACGCACTATGTGTACAAACCTAAGAGATCCACATTGAAACTCTATGATTTCATGTGTGGTTCTCTTAGGTTTCTACACATAATGTCTCACAACTTTCTCCAAACATTCTAAATTTTTTATCACAGCCTCTACATATGATATCATGACACGTGGACAGGTTTCATGATTTTCTGACTTTGTTTATGTTTTATACAATTTTTAAACACCTGGATGGCAAGTTTACGGTCATGTTGAGTGAGCATGGTGCTCGAAGTTTCCGGTCCACTCCTGAAACCGGTCGTAACTTGTGCTAAGTAGCATGAATATCATTTTTGCATGCACGGTTTTCCAAGTTTCGAGTAACCTGCAGTTCAAATCTGAATTTTCCGAAGAAATTCAAATAAACAAACTAAATGTACTAGGTATAGAAAACACTGTTATAATTGTCCCAAAATGGTACATGTTGGTCTACATAGTGTAGGAACATACCACAAAAAGTTTGGGAGACAAAATAAAAAAAATACAAATTCACTTTGCCGAGTGTCTAGGGATGACACTCGGCAAAGACTTCTTTGCCGAGTGCTAGATGTGTGGCACTCGGCAAAGAGGTAGTAAAGAACCTTTGCCGAGTGCCGCAACGGGGGACACTCGGCAAAGAACTCTTTGCCGAGTGCCGCTGATCTGGCACTCGGCAAAGTATATTTTAATATTTTAAAAAAATCTTTGCCGAGTGCCGGATCACGGGCACTCGGCAAAGAAAGGAAATAAACTACCCGCGCGTTCTTCTTTCTCCTTCTTTCTCTCCTCTCACTCTCTCTGTCACGTGCCGCCGCCTGCCTGCGCCGTTCGCTCGCCGCCGCCTCCCCGTGCCTCCCCACGCTGCCGCTTCCCCGCGCCGCCGCCTCCCCGCGCCCGCCGCGCCCGCCCGCGCCCGCCGCGCGCCGCCGGCTCGCCGCGCCCGCCCGCGCCCGCCGCGCGCCGCCGGCTCGCCGCGCCCGCCGCGCGCCGCCGGCTCGCCGCGCCACCACGAGCGCCCCTTGCCGCGCCGTGTCACCGCTGTCCTGCCGCCCTCCCCGAGTCGCAGCCTCCCCGGGCCGCCGTCTCCTCCCCGCGCCGCCGGTAATTAAGGTAATAAAGTTATTGAATTTAACTTATTGAATTGTACTTGAATTCACCGTCGTATGTGATAGAATTGCGGCGGCACGATGTTTCTTAGGTGTGTGTGCTTGAATTCACCGTCGTATGTGATAGTAGAGATGTGGAATGGACATGTGGAGCTCTACAGGTCGATACATATCAACATATATTTAGTATGTCTTGCATGGGGACGCCGGCCTTGATCTCGTCCACTACGAACACCTAAGAAGTGGAGGAGCGCCTTGCCCATGTCTTTGAAGCTGGGCCCGCCCTCCGTCGTGGCGAAGTAGTGGGGAAGGTGGAGGAACGCGGCGAGGTCGCCAGCGCAGGAGGTGTAGTAGAAGTAGGCCGGGATGCCGGCGGATGCGGCCGCGTCGAGCGCGTCGCCGCAGAAGAGGTCGAGCACGAGCCCGGCGACGGAGGGAAGGGAGCGGAGGAAGGCGGTGAGGGAGGGGACTGTGAGGCGGAGCGCGTCGAGCATCCGGAGGAAGGGGTCCGGGTCCGGGACAGGGTAGTCCGGCGGCGGGAGGTGGTGGAAGGATACGGCGGGGTCGGTGACCCCTGCTTCCCTCGCTTCCCGGACCCCCGGCCGGCTCGGCGCTGGGGTCTTTGGGCTTCTTGCGCGCTGACTTCCTCAGCGGAGAACTCACGGCGCTGGCACGGCGGCTGTATCAACGGCACTAATCGTCGTTCGTTACCGGTAATGGCGTGGTCTTGTCTGTTTTAGAGTGTGGGCTATTCACTGCCATCACCCTCCCTCACGATGGCAAGGTCAGGTCAAGCCGGATGCGGATGCATGGGTGACCTCTGGCCTTGGAGCTCACAGCAACAACCATAGTAGACAGGGGCGTGAGGCTCCGGCCGGTCCTTGGCCTCGTGCGGTCGGAGCTCGAGGTGGAGGAGCCTGCAAGCGGGGAGTAGCTTGTGAGACGGTGGTGGTGGTGGCATACCAGGGTTGAGCGCGCGGGCGAACGGGAGCGCCGAAGAGGAGCCTGCAGCGGTGGTGTTGGGGGCATGAGGCAGCGTGAGGAGTTACGGATTTCCCATGGCATGGGGAGACTGATATTTGCCATCACCACACTGTTAGCAACACTAATCTCTTAAAGTCAAACCAGTAGCGACAAGGGAATAGAATGGAAGAGAATCTAGATACTTGAGAGAAGGGAGGAAGAAGATGAGCAGTAGTTGGAAGATAGAGAGTTCAGGTTCTAAAAACTGAACAATGCACATAAGCTTCTTTCCAGTCTGCTAGCCAAGGTTGCAAATATTTCTTTCACGCTATGATCCAAAAACAAGAATTCGGCCCTAGCCCCACGACCCACCACCTGCAGAAGGCGCCGTTGACAGTCGTAGATCCGCCGACGACCAACGCCCCTGACCCAGGCAAACCACGCCGCCGCCGTAGCGAGCCAGCCCCGCTGGCCAGCCACAGCCACGCGAGCGCGGGCATCGCCGCCACGAGTCAGTCGTGCGAGCCACCACGCCACCCGCCCATGCTAGCAGGGAGGAGCAGTAGACAACGACCAGCCTCCTAGATTAGGCTAGCCAGCTCGCTGATCCGGCCTTCCCAACGGCGGTCCAGGTCGTCGTCCACCTCCAGGTCCGATCCTGCCCCTTCTGCAGCCACAACCACCCGGGCAGCGTCCAGTGCGACATCTTTCTCAAGGAACGCCGGCCGTTCGCCGTGGCTGCGGTTGGCACGACCGGCACCACAACGACTGTGGCTGGCATGGTGACGACGACGGCCGTGGCTGGGCGTCATCGACTCTGGCTATTCTAGGTTGTGGCGGCCTGGAGAGGTTGGAGCGTGTGAGTGACAGTTGCGAAGATGATGCTCTCATTTCAGTGGCAACGAGTGTGGCGCACAGGCAAGGTGTTACTGGTTCCGTGTGCCCATCTGCTGGGTAGTGGTGGTGGTGCGCGTGCGCCGCCCATGGCGCGTAGGGGACGACGGCGGAGGGGAGAGGGAGGCGGTGGTGGTACTGGTGGTGCACGACGGGCGGGTCGGGTCGGCACCGCCAGTCGATGAAAAGCCTGCCGCGCGCCGCCTCGCTGATGCCGCGGCCGAAGGAGAATGTGTCCCCGGCGTCGAGGCGCTTCTCCTTGACGAAGCGACTCCAGCCCTTGGTCATCACGTAGCTCTGGCTACTGTTCCAGTAGGAGTAGCGGAAGCGCCAGGGCTTCCCCGTGCGGTCCTCGAAGCTGAGCAGGAGGCCCTTCTCGTTCGCCGCCGCGTCCAGCGGGAAGTACTTCTCCGCGTGCTGCTTCGGGATCACCAGCCGGTTCAGCTTCCCGACGTCGCTCGGCGTCACCACCTTGTCGAACATGTGCTCCTTCTCCACCGTCGCATGCTGCTGCTGGTGGTGCTGGTTGTGCTCAGCAGCCGCCCTCTCCTCTCCGCCGCCCGACCGGGTCGCGGGCGGGGGAGTGGTGAACTCCATCGATCTCCGATCGACGACCGGCGATCGGTCGAGATCGAGCCGGCCGTCCGTCGAGGCAGCAAGTCGAACGTAGGCCGCAGCAAGTTGAGATTTTTTTGTTACTGTGTGCATGTCAGCCATCGTGCTGTTAGTGTTATTTGCAGGTTTTAAAAACCTCAACGTACAGGGGAGGTGCTGTCGATTTTTTTTGTATTAATAGACTTGTGTTTCTTTTTTACAGAGAAGATACTTGTCTTCCTAGCCGCTGCGGGTCTGCCTGCACCGCGTCGCGTCGCCACTGCACCGACCCGCCACAGCCCCACTAGCCTGACTCCACCGCCACCCTAGGTATAACCTCTATTTCCGCATCATGGTCGTAGATCACGTAACCCAGTTAGGCGTCTCCCGTTCGAAAGTGATACGGTGTAGATATGCAGATCTTTGCATATCTACAAATGTATCAGTTTCGAATTGTCCACGTTTTTTGGACAGCCCGCGGTTGCGTAGATGGTGTTAGTTTCCATGCTCTACTCCGGTCCGAGAAAGAGTTTCGGCGTCACCTCCCTGTTGTTCTCCGGACAGTACACTCTCCCTGCCAGGACGTGTATCCGGAGAACAGCGGGGAGGTGCTGCCGAAATTCTATCTCGGATCGGAGTAGAGCATGGAAACTAACTCCATCTACGCAACCGCGGGTGGGATTAGGACCTATCCTCACCTATTAGAAGGTAGGAACGTAGTGTACATGCATTACATGTCTATATTAAACTATACTCGGTTATATATGTTTGAGGATGGAGGACCGTGAGTGGATGTACATGGGCCGCGTTCGACGTAATGATGTCACCCCAGAATGGATTAGGAAGACCGATGCTTTCGTGGAACGGGCATATGGCGAAGCTGCTAAAGGAGCTAGCCTAGTCCCTTGTCCGTGCAGCAAATGTGACAACCGGAAAAGAAAACCAAAGAAGGCCATGGTAGAACATATTTGGAAGAATGGATTTACGCCGGACTATACTCGGTGGATCTTCCATGGTGAAGCGCATCGCACGAGAGAGGAGGTGGTGAGACAACGCGTCGAGGATTACGATGCTGATGCCGGGGTAGCAGACATGTTGAACGACTATCACGAGGCACAGTTCGCCGAAGGACGTACGGAGGACGAGCCAGAGGCGACCGCAAAGGCATTCTACGACATGTTTGACGCGGCACAGAAACCCCTTCATGGCAAGACAAAGGTTTCTCAACTGGATGCCATTGGGCGTATAATGGCGTTGAAGTCGCAGTATAGCATGAGTGGTGGTAAGACATGAAGCCGCCTAGTGGTGGTAAGACATGGAGAAGGCCTAAGGCCGATTTCGTCCTGAGCAGGGCCCAGAGGAAGGAAGTACTACAGTGGATCAAGATGTTAATGTTCCCTGATGGGTATGCAGCTAACCTTAGTAGGGGGGTGAACTTATCTACTCTGCGAGTCTTAGGGATGAAGAGTCATGACTTCCACATATGGATTGAACGAATTCTTCCGGCGATGGTTCGAGGCTATGTCCCTGAGCATGTCTGGCTAGCGCTTGCAGAGTTGAGCTATTTCTTTCGCCAGCTTTGTGCAAAAGAGTTAGCTCGGACCATGATTGTAGACTTGGAAAGGATGGCACCCGTGTTACTGTGTAAGCTGGAGAAGATCTTTCCACCCGGCTTCTTCAATCCGATGCAGCATTTGATTATTCATCTCCCATATGAGGCACGAATGGGGGGGCCCGTGCAGGGACGTTGGTGCTATCCAATCGAGAGATGTCTAAAGAGTATCCGAAAGAAATGTAGAAATAAATGCAAAATCGAGGCTTCCATTGCAGAGGCATACATACTGGAGGAGGTGTCAAACTTCACAACAACTTACTATGGTGACAAACTGCCGAGCGTGCATAATCCACCCCCTCGTTACAATGATGGCGGCAATGAATCGAACCTCAGCATTTTTCGAGGGCAACTCGGAAGCGCGAGTGGTTCGACCACCAAGACCCTGAGACATGAAGAGTGGCGCCATATCATGCTATATGTATTGACCAACCTTGAAGAGGTGACGCCATACATGGAGCAATTTATTCATGAATTCTGGCGTCGATCAAGGGACCCAACTCCACAGGAATATGATACCCTTCTTAGAAAGGGTGCGGGAAATGGATTGCCCGATTTCATTTCCTGGTTTAAACATAAGGTACGTGCTTAGTTTGTTATTCCAAGTTGCTCTTACGTGCGAATAATATAACAATCTAGCGTGTTTGAACTTGCAGGGCCAAAGAGAGCCGTCTATGAGTGCCGAGTTGAGACAAGTAGCCAATGGCTTTGCCTATAGGGTCAGGAAATTTTCTGGGTATGACATCAATGGATACCGTTTTCGCACAACAAGCTACGACCAAAGTCGGCCCAATCGAAAAACCACGTGTTCTGGAGTCTTTACGCCCGGGCTTGACGAGGTCGAGTATTATGGAAGAATTGAAGAAATATATGAACTCAATTTTTATGGTTCCAAACCTCTTACTCCAGTGATATTCAAATGTCATTGGTTTGACCCTGAAGTTACGAGACGGACACATTCTAATCTTGGGATAGTCGAAATTCGACAGGATTCCACCTTAACAGGAGACGATGTCTACATTGTGGCCCAACAGGCCACACAAGTGTATTATCTTCCATATGCGTGCCAAACGAAACAACATCTTAAGGGTTGGGATGTTGTGTATAAGGTATCACCGCACGCTAAATTACCTGTTCCAAACGATGAAGATTATAACTTAGACCCGGACACATATGACGGAGAGTTCTTCCAAGAAGATGGGCTCGAAGGGCAATTTGAGATAGACTTAACCGAAGCGATCGGAATGGAAGTAGATATTGAAATGGTTGTTGATGACGAGGATGATGAGGTGCAAAATGAGAATGACTTAGAAATACTTGAAGGCAATGCCAATGACGAAGTTGCGCCTTCAGATGATGTTGACTATGAAATGGTTGATAGTGATGATGACACTTATGATCCGGCTAACCCGGACACATATGAAGATTATTTTCAATCGATGTAATGCTATATTTCATTTATTTTGCATATGTTTCTAAATACATATTTTTTTATCTGTGCTTAATTGTTTACTCTTAATTGCAGGTTGTTGGACAAAGATGGTGGGCGGTGGGACGAGGACGAGGAGGGGGAGGGGGAGGGGGAGGAGGAGCACCCGTAGGACGGAGGAGGAGGCGCAGCAGGACGACGCCGTACAGCAGCAGGTGGAGCAGCAAGCCGCTGTCGATGCGGCACAGCAGGACGACGACGATGCGGCGCAGCAGGACGACGACGACGACGCCGCCGCTCAGCAGGGCGTCTCAGGTTCTGGCTCCTCAGGTTCGAGGAGTATCTACCTGCGAGGTCCCGCGAGCCTACCTAAGCGACCCATTCTTCGTGACAGACGTCCCCTCATACGACCCGATGGAGAGAGGTAGGTAACTTTAGATGTTGTTGCTGCTTTTTCATATTATATGTTCAAATTAATAATAGAAACTAATACTTCATCTTAATCACTTCGACAGGTCTTGGATGGTTTTGGAGACTGCAGGGGGTCACGGCCGCAACCCCAATGGCATCCTCGGCCTTCTATGCCGGGAACACTTCCCTGGGCTTGTCGAGTACGCCGGAGTGACGAGCCCAGCGTACACCTTCGACCACTACGCCGTCGCCCCCGATGCAGTAGATCGGGACGGCAGACAATTCAACAACAAGGCGGAGCGGGTCAAGCAAGAGCTGTGGGTAAGTCTTCCTCGCACTATATTGTTTAATAAGTCGCATTTGTTGCATATTCTTTAAATAATGTATGGATACATCGTCTTTGTATGTAGGATTTCTTCAGGTGCGATGCTGGATACGAGGCCAGGGCGGATGTGGTGTCTACGACGTGCTGTAAGAAGCTCGTCGTGGACATGCACTACGAGGCGCGCATCCAGGCCATCGTCACTTACCACGGCTCCGTCCTTGGGGAGAAGGTGAACAAGAAGGACGCCCGAACCATGTCATTGACTGCGGACCAGTACTTGCAGGTAAATACAAAACTTTATTATTGGTACTAAATATGCTTATTCTTATCTTCTGATATGCGGTGTACTTATATTTTTTTAGATGATTCCTCATTGGTGCGCCGCGCATCCTGAGTGCTGGGAGAAGATGGTGCAGAGGTGGTGCTCGGCTGAGTGGGACGAGGCGCACAACGCTAGCCGGGAACGGCGTTTGCTGATGCAAGGTCCCTCCCACCATCAAGGCAGCCGCAGCCTGGGCAAATACGCGGAAGCATGGGTACGCGCTCTTTTTTATTTAGGTATATAACTTTCGATTAGACATGATTTCTAACCATATCGTTGGTTTTCTCGCAGTCGGCGGCACATGGTGGCGCGCCTTGCTCCACGTTCTCGGCATATGCCATGGCCCACAAGGGGAAGGCGACGTCCGACGTCACCTACAACCCGGATGACGGGCCCGAGGCGTACACCAACCCCGCCATCCACAACCGACTCAGTGAGTACACCGCAATGGCCAAGGAGGTCCATGGGCCAGATTACGATCCGAGGACCGAGGACATCGACGGAGATGTCCTCATGAGGGTCGGAGGAGGCAAGAGGCATGGGCGGTACTGGATTGCCGACGGGGCAATCGACTCGTCCTCCACTCCCACTCTCTCTCAGGTGCGAGCAAGGAGCACGAGCGCGAGCCCAGCCATACGACCTCGGCAGGACACCTCACAGCATCGTATCCAGCAACTCCAGGTTATTCCTTATCTATTCATCGTTCATTAATTTTTATATATCTTCTCTTTGCATTATCGTAACATTAGGGCGAAATATTACAGACTCAGCTAGATGATGAGAGGAGGCAACGTGAGGAGCTGGAGAAGAGGATGTCGGATTTGTTCGCGTACGTGCAGAGCCTTGGCGCCGCACAGGGTCATGCTCCACCACCTCCGTTGTTCCCTGCAACTGACCCTGCTGAGTTCACTACTCCTGTGAGTATCAAAATTTTAGTACTGCATGATATATATTCATATGTTCTCACACATACAATCTATTCTCTGTGCAGCGTCAATCGGCGGCGTCGAACAACCCTCATGCTTCGTCCAGCCCTTCGCCGAACCAGTCCAGATGCCCACCTCGTTGATGATCCAGACTTGGCCTTGTGAGTGTTGGTGATGTTTGGCTAGTGACACTTTGTGATATATATGTGACGGTTGGTGATGTTTGGCTAGTGATCCAGACTTGGTAAATACACATACTTGTATTTGTGAGACTTATATTAGTGACACTTTGTGATATATATGGTGTTGATGATAAATGTGTTCATTCTGTGATGCGATTGATATATAATGTGATGTGAATGATATATATCTTTTGTTTGTTTGGATGGAACAGCAAAAACAAATAAAAAAGGGACATCCTGGTCACTTTGCCGAGTGTAACACTCGGCAAAGGTCGCTTTGCCGAGTGCTATGACCATGGCACTCGGCAAAGAAGGCAACCTGGGAACCGGTAAAGCCATCTTTGCCGAGTGCTGACCATGGCACTCGGCAAAGAAGGCAACCTGGGAACCGGTAAAGCCGTCTTTGCCGAGTGCTGAAAATGGCACTCGGCAAAGAAGGCAACCTGGGAACCGGCAAAGATGTCTTTGCCGAGTGCCACTGCCAAGGCACTCGGCAAAGGGACTGGCAAAGGGGCCCACTGGAGGGTTCTTTGCCGAGTGCCAGTCCACCAGACACTCGGCAAATAAACCTCCTTTGCCGAGTGTCGCCGTGGGCACTCGGCGAAGGATCCGTCACCGTCACTTGGCGCCGTGACGGTGACTTTTCTTTGCCGAGTGCCCGACAAAAAGTACTCGGCAAAGATGCTGTTGCCGATGTACAGTTCGCCGAGCGTTCTTTGCCGAGTGTTACACTCGGCAAAGCGTTTGCCGAGTGTATAATAGCCTTTGCCGTGTGTCTCAGACACACGGCAAAGAAGCTGATTCCGGTAGTGAATGCTATTTACCCGAACTGGTACGCAATGATATGCGCAGGATGAGAAATCCATGGCTCTGGTTTAATATTTACGCGATCAGCCTTCGACCGTCCATCAGATGATTTACGGTCGAGATGGAGTCAAGATGAAGCGGTGCGCTGATTAGGTCCCAACCGTTTAACGTCAGATCCACGGCCTAGAGCTATACACACACATCCATCGGACTCCGGCGGCGGGGTAAAGTTCTCACGGCGGCGCCATTGCCACCCGATCCCAAAACTACGCCTAAGTGCGCCAAACGTCGATCCTGACCGCGCAACGCATTGAGGAGATCATAGCGAACATGGGGATTGATTACTTACTGATACGGCCGCAACACAGATCCCAGCCCACGTGCGTGAGCGGCTTCATTGCGGTACCGTTGCTCCGGCGAGCGATTCACACCGGCACAGCGCCAATCCCCGCCCCGGGATACAGCGGCCACTTTCCACTACCACCAGCGCTTCACCAATTCGCGCTTCTGGCGGCCGAACGACGGTGGCGAAGCTCTCTTCTTGTGGCGTTGGACTTGCGGCGGAGCGTTATTCTTCTCCGGCGAGTTGTCGAGGCGCGGTCCTTTAGCTCCGGCCCAGAACCCTATCGTCGAGCGCGAAGGACGAGAGCGGCGAACATCGCACACACCGCAGACTCTCCGCCAACCATCGGGGTCCCGACGACGCCGCAGACACCAGATGCCCACGCAGCCCGGGCTATTCTTCGGTTCTGGTGATTTTTCTCTCACGGCTAGCTACCCCAACTCACTCCAATGGCTAGAGGAGTGTCACACCCGGCTTTAAGGAACAAAGCCAGGTGCATCTCATACATGCGCCAAGAAGACAACATATATAATAACAGAGTGTATAGAGATAAATGTCACAATAATCAGAGTATTTAATACATAGCGGAAGTCTTACAAAATAAAAGATAAATATAACACGAACTAAGGATCGTTGGCGCCGATGTCAACTGAGAAACGCCACCTAGATCGGATCGAACTCCTCGATACGTGGCTCCTCCTGAACCACCTGTTCTTCTCCTGTGGGGGGGTGTGAGACAGCAAGGGTGAGCTCACACATGATCATAGCTCAACAAGTTGTGGGGAACCAGTGGACATAAACTCACAAAGGTGTGCGTTCATGTGATGTGTAAGGCTAATCAATGATAGGGGTTAAAGCTGAGCATTGCTTTTAAGTAGTTGGTCAAATTTTATTAGCAGTTACTAAGTGTAAGTGAATACCAAACCATAATAAAATAATAGAACACAATTAATAACAAATCCCATGCAAATGCAAATGACAAATTGAGTTTAGGTTCCATAATTTAATCATCGGAGAGTCCTGAGCCGCTCATGACCGTGAGCTCGGCTAGTATACCAGTTTTACACTCTGCAGAGGTTGTACCCTTTACCCACAAGTCGTGTTTCCCATGTCGCCAGGGTTAGCTAGGCCCTTAGACACTACCAAGGTGAATGGCTAGGGATCCACTACGAGGCCTTTACAAAGTTCCACTAGCTTCCGAAAACCCGCTACAGTTTATAGGAAGTTCCAATGCAGGGTTCTCGTCTGACCGCCATCGCAGCAAAATCAAACAAGGACCTCCCTACACTGACCACTCCCCTACTGCCCTTGCCCCTTTCGGGTAAGGTAGTCTTCCACTAGCTTTCCTAATTAGTCAGCCAAGGGGTCCCATTCCTCCCTTGTGGTGGCATGTGGTTCTCAAGTTAAGCTCCATGTTCCAATTAACAATAACATAATGATCTTGACATGAACATAAATAGAATAACAAAATAACTGGAACATGGATATAATGAAATATTAACCCAAAAACCACGTAAAGCAATAGCATAAACTACCCAAGTGATTCAGGGGTAAACAAGATAATGAGATAAACAATCTAGGGTGACCTATCGGGTCCCATCAAAGTTAAACCTATGCATGGTAAATAATTATAAAGAACATTATTGGGTAACAAAAGTGAATCAAGGGCACAACTTGCCTGGCACTTGAGAATCCAGGTACCAACTTGCTTTTCAGATGACACGCGACCTCGCGCTAGTCGTAGCAATACAAACAAACATGGTATAGATAAAATTAACATCACACCAAACATAAGAACAAACTAAATAATAATGATCTACGCGCTGCTACGAGACTAACGCAACTTGAACGGATCAAATCGGAGTTAAAACAGAGAAGTTATGAATTTCTAATGATTTTATGCGTTTTGTATAAGATTAAATAGGATATAAATTTTATTGTAACATTCATGTCAAAACAGTGGTACTATTTGATAAACAATAATATTATAAAATTATAGGAACTGGAATGAACTAATTCGGACTTAATATGGATTTTCTAGGGGTTAAACAAATTCTAGCATTTATTTTCACATTAAAAATCATTTCCTAATCACTTTTACTGAATGTTATATTTTTCTGGACCGGGCACCAGATAACCAGAGAAGGCAGGGGCCACGGCGCAAATAAACCCTAGACTCAGAACACTATTCCCTGGACTGCGGGTTTATATATATAAAGGACAGGGGCCCATTTAGAATTTGCCACGGCCGAAGGGTTATGATCAAACATGGGTCGTCTGATCCTAAATGGGTGGTTCAGATTAAACCGGAACTCCACTGAACAGGTACGCAACCATCACCGATGGATAAAGATCCAACGGCGTGGATTTTACTGAGGCATGATCCGACCCAATCCGTTGGATCGCCAATCAACGCCTCGGATCAAAAGAACGGAGGGGTACACACATCGGTCTAATCTCGCGCGTACGTGATCGGATCAACGGCTCACGGAAGTCTTCCACCCTACGACCACCAGCACGGCGGAGATGGCACACCCACGGTGGCAGTTCGCCGGTGAAAACTATTTTTCCCCCGTAGAGCCCGACTCCCGGATACGTTTATAGCTACACGAGGAGAAGAATGTGGAGAACCCAGGAAAGGCGACTCACCAATGTTCGAGGTGACGACAGGAGCTGGCCATGGCGAAGTGCGGACTGGCGGTTGATTCAAGGTACGACGAGCAATTGGCTAGGCTCTGGTCGTCCCACTGGTCTAGTAACAGCGCGGAATCACACCATGTGCCCCCCGGTGCCCAGACTGGTGGCCGGAATAGGGACCGTTAATGGTGGCCCGCCATTCTTCACTGCGCCATCCATCCACGCCCTGAGTCCTCGCGATGTACTATTTCGTGATTGGCAAGCAGCAGCGGTCATGGCCGGCGAGGGGAGGTTGCTGCTGCGCGGCCCGGGCGGGAACCAGTGGCTCGCCCGTCGGTCACCAGGCTGGAGGGAGAGGGTGTAGTTCACGGCCGAGGAGGCCACCGCGATTCCTGTCGCGATGAGGGAAGGGGATAGCATGGCAGTGAGTGCGCGACAGAAAAGTGAGGCGGCGGCGGAGCTTCTAGGCCAGTTCTTGGCTCCACAGCTGGTTTATACGGCCCATAGGGGAGAGATTCTCGGCAAGATAGTTGGCCACAACCACCCTGCGGAGAACCCGGCGGCGCTCACAGAGTTTGTTGAGGAAGAACGAAGCAGTACTGGCGCAAGGGGCCCACGCGGCGGTGATCCGCACTGAGAGGGAAAATGCGCCAAAAGACTGACCCGGGGTCCCCATATGTCGGTGAGCGCGCAGTGGTGCCACAGGTTGGGCCGTGTACACGCGCGTGGAGTGGGCCGAACTGAGTAGAAGCGGCCCAGGCGCGTTTTCTCTTTTCTTTTATCTTTTCTTTTGATTTTATTTTCAAATTCCAAAGTTCAAATGGATTTAAATTGTAGGTTAGAATCTTAGACTTTCAAATATCAAATAGAATTCTAATGCTTCTTTTACTTGGTATGATATTATTTATTTGTTATTATTATTTATTCCCTTCCCGTTTATTTATTTACAGAAGGAAAATGACTTTATTAACATTTTTTTAACCTCTATTTTTTATGCATAGTATGAGTTCAAATTTCAAATTTGAATTAGACTATTTTCAAACTTCAGGTTCTAAATTTTCTAATTAAATGCACAACCAAGGAAATCCAACATGATGCATACTTCCACGTGTTTATCTAATATTTATTGGTAGCCAAGGATAATTCCATGATTTGAAATATGCAAAAATGAGAATAATAACACAAGTGGTCCAATGACCCTTTTATATTTCTCATTTCTTGTATCTTCTATTGCTCTCACTATTTGGGTATTACAAGGAGGCTGCGGACGGGTCTATATATACATCCAGGCAGCCAGTTTGGAAGGGGGTGCACGGACGATCGCATGGCCGAGGACTTCGGCATCCGTTTCGCTGGAAGGGATAAGGAAGGAGGCGATTCTGTCATTCCGGCCCCACACACCAGACACCGATTATCCCAAGTGCGTGCGATAGAGATAGTGGCGGACGACACGGTGGGTTTGTTACGCGAGAGAGAGGAGTCCGACTGGGTCCACACGCGAGCGTCCAATGAAGCGGAGACCGCGTGCGACGGGAGGAGTCGTCAGACGGAGCTGCTCCAACAATCAGCGACCCAACACGATATCTGAGCGCGCACCAGAGGTGGGAGGCTGGGCAATGGGCCCCAGGTGTCGGCGCAACTACACAGCATCCACCAGGGTGGGCTGGCGCGGCTTAAGATGAAGTTGGGCCGAAAGCATAGAATTCAGCCCAAATGAGCTTTATTCCTTTCTATTTTCTATTTTCTTCCATTTCTCATTTTAGTTTTATCTCCTTTTCTTCAATTTAGAATTCAAAATATAATTTGAATTCAGGACTGAGTTTCATCTCCAAAAACGAATTCACAACTTAAATACTCAAGCATGAGTTTAATTTGTTTAATTAATTTTTTTGTTATACTATTTAAACAAATGTTGTTAAATATGAAATCCATACATACTAAAATAGAGAATAGGTATTTGAAGAAATATAATCTCTGGTTTATAAAATTCTTTAGAGAATACTTATAAATATATGGGATCGCTAACATCATATAGGGATACTTTTATTAAATCCTTATTAGAAACTATTGTTGTTTTTAGGAGGTGTTAGTTTCAAGAATAAGATATTAAATGATATCTTAGTTCGAAAATCTTTGGGGAAATTTTCTTAGTTTTAAGATTCAGGTTTTAGGTGCTACAAATTATACTTTTCGAACTTAGCTTGTCTAAAAAAATTTGAGGACAATTGCAAACATACAAGAACTCCACCATGGAATGCACGTTCACGTATCTATTTATTTATCATTTGAATGCTTTAATTCCTTTAGTTGAATGTGCACAAAGAAAAGAAGATCGAGTAATCCTCAAAATTCTAGCTTAGAAGCATATTTATTTATTTATCCTATTATCTTTCTCTTATACCAATTTTGGGCATTACACGCTTAGCCAATTTTTGTGAGCATTACTCGTTTGTCTCTTCTATTGAGCCTTTTAGGATAGAAGAGGCCTTGCTGGATCCGGGCTGGGTGTTGGCCATGCAGGAAGAGCTCAACAACTTCAAGAGAAATGAAGTTTGGAGCCTGGTGCCACGTCCAAAACAAAATGTTGTGGGAACCAAGTGGGTGTTTCGCAACAAGCAAGACGAGCACGGGGTGGTGACAAGAAACAAGGCTCAACTTGTGGCAAAAGGTTATGCCCAAGTCGCAGGTTTGGATTTTGAGGAGACTTTTGCTCCTGTGGCTAGGCTAGAGTCTATTCGAATTTTATTAGCCTATGCCGCTCACCACTCTTTCAGGTTGTTTCAAATGGACGTAAAGAGCGCTTTCCTCAACGGGCCAATCAAGGAGGAGGTATACGTGGAACAACCCCCTAGCTTTGAGGATGACAGGTATCCCGACCACGTGTATAGGCTCTCTAAGGCACTCTATGGACTTAAGCAAGCCCCAAGAGCATGGTATGAATGCCTTAGAGACTTCTTAATTTCTAATGCTTTCAAGGTTGGGAAAGCCGATCCCACTCTTTTCACAAAGACATGCAATGGTGATCTCTTTGTGTGCCAAATCTATGTCGACAACATAATATTTGGTTCTACTAATCAAAAGTCTTGTGAGGAGTTTAGCAGGGTGATGACACAAAAGTTTGAGATGTCGATGATGGGGGAGTTGACCTACTTCCTTGGGTTCCAAGTGAAGCAACTCAAGGACGGCACCTTCATCTACCAAACGAAGTACATGCAAGATCTTCTTAAGCTGTTTGGGATGAAGGACGCCAAGCCCGCGAAGACACCTATGGGAACCGACGGGCATGTTGACCTCAACAAAGGAGGTAAGTCCATTGATCAAAAGGCATAGCGGTCCATGATAGGTTCATTGCTCTATTTATGTGCTAGTAGACCGGACATTATGCTAAATGTATGCATGTGTGCTAGATATCAATCCAATCCCAAGGAATGTCACCTTGTGGCCGTTAAGCGAATTCTTAGATATTTAGTTTCTACGCCTTGCTTCGGGATCTGGTATCCAAAGGGGTCTACCTTTGACTTGATTGGATACTCAGACTCCGATTATGCTGGGTGCAAGGTTGATAGGAAGAGCACATCAGGGACGTGCCAATTTCTAGGAAGGTCCCTGGTGTCCTAGAGTTCTAAGAAACAAACATTCGTTGCCCTAACCACCGCTGAGGCCGAGTATGTTGCCGCAGGACAGTGTTGTGCGCAACTACTTTGGATGAGGCAAACCATTCAGGACTTCGGCTACAATCTAAGCAAAGTCCCACTCCTATGTGATAATGAGAGTGCAATCCGCTTGGCGGATAATCCTGTTGAACACAGCCGCACTAAGCACATAGACATCCGGCATCACTTCCTGAGAGACCACCAGCAAAAGGGAGATATCGAGGTGTATCATATTAACACCGAGAACCAGCTAGCCGATATCTTCACCTAGCCTTTAGATGAGAAAAGGTTTTGCAGGTTGCATAGTGAGCTAAATGTCTTAAATTCACGTAACTTGGATTGATCTATAGCATACATGTGTTCTATGCCTTTGATCATGTTACTTTATGCATTTCAATCAATTATTGTTATTTATGGTGCTCAAGTTGTACAAGTGATCCCCGGACCTCATAAGTCCATATGCAAATGATGCACATCTTAAGGGGGAGATGTGCTACAACTTGACCCTTTGAGACTAACATGTTTGTTTGAGTATATTTGATGTAGTCTCAAAGGTGCATTGAAAGGGAAAAATGAACTTGGACGATGAAAAGACTTCCACTGCACTCTGGTATTAGTGTACTTCCTTCCAAGTTCATACGTGCAATATCATTGTCTTTTTGCTCTTAATTGATATTTTTGGTGAGGCAATGGGGTTAAAGGGCAAAAAATAATCCCGTTTTGGTGCTTAATGCCAAAGGGGGAGAAATTAAGGCCAAAGCAACTGGATCAACCAACCACTTGAGAATTTTGAAAATAATAGAATTAGAATATTTTGAAAATGATAGAATTAGAATTTGTGATTTGTCCAAAATGCTCTTATTGCAAAATTTGGTCTCTTGTGGGGGAGAATTTTGACTATGGGAAAAAGGGGGAGTTTTGGCACTTAATCAATTTTACTCTTGGAATATCTCTCTATTTGCCCAAACAAGTGTGTTTGACTTAGAGATATGAAAAAGAATTTGATTTGCAAAAACAAACCAAGTGGTGGCAAAGAGTGATCCAAATATGCCAAATTATAGTAAAAAACAATTGGATTTTCAATTTGAATTGATGTTACACGTTTTTTGTTGCTTTTTGATGTGTTGGCATAAATCACCAAAAAGGGGGAGATTGAAAGGGAAATATGCCCTTGGGTAATTTCTATAAGTATTTTGGTGATTAGATGCCCAACACATATTCTTTAAGTCCTAATGTGCCAAATGTGGAAAAGTGCAAATCAAGGCATGATGTATGTTTCTAAACTTAGTACATTTGTTTTTGAATACTAATGTGGTTATCTAAGTGCTAGAAACAGTGCTGAGAAGAAGAGAATCGAATTGCAAAAGACTTGGTTGTGTGCAGCCAAACTTCAGCTCGGTCTGGGACACCGGACTTTCCGGTGCGCCAGGCTGGTCTCCGGTGAAGTGGCTGCTCTCGGGAATCGACGGCGGTGTACGGCTAAAAATCACCGGACGGTCCGATGGTGCACCGGACGGTCCGGTGAGTCATTCGCGGCGAACTCGTCGCTCTCGGGAAAAGCAACGGGGCGACATGGCTATAATTCACCGGACTGTCCGGTGAGCCAACGGTTGCCAGCGCCAACGGTCGGCTGCGAAATCTGTGGGCAACGCGTGGCAGCTCCAACGGTCGGCAGGGTGCACCGGACTGTCCGATGTGCACCGGACAATGTCCGGTGCGCCAACGGGCCTGGAGGTGCAACGGTCGACTGTGCCCGATTTGGAAGGAAAACGAGCACCGGACAGGCTACAGTAGCTGTCCGGTGGCGCACCGGACTGTCCGGTACGCCACTCGACAGAAGGCAAGGATGGCCTTCCAAGTTGGTCTCCAATGGCTCCTAGCTACCTTGGGGCTATAAAAGGGACCCCTAGGCGCATGGAGGAGTACACCAAGCATTCTCTAAGTATTCTAAGGTATCCAGACTCTACTCCCGCGCATTCGCTTCGTTGTGTTAGAGATTTGAGCTCCATTCGATTCGCGAACTCCCTATGTTGTCATTTGAGCTCGAGTCTTCAGTTGTGTGCATGGGTGTGCTGCGTATTTGAGTCTTGTGTGTGTTGCTCTTCCCAACCTTACTTTGTGCCTTCTTTGTGATATCTATTGTAAGGGCAAGAAGCTCCAAATTGTGGAGATTCCTCGCAAACGGGAAAACACTCGAAAGGAAAAGACCGTGGTATTCAAGTTGATCTTCGGATCACTTGAAAGGGGCTGAGTGCAACCCTCGTTCATTGGGACGCCACAACGTGGAAGTAGGCAAGTGTTACTTGGCCGAACCATGGGATAAAATCGCGTGTCTCTTGTGTTGCCTTCTCTGTGATAGTTTTGTTCACAAGAACTCGTCTCAAAACTACTTAGTCGCACTAACACTTCTATAACTAAGTTTTATGGCTATTTAGTGTTTACAGGATCACCTATTCACCCTGCTCTCACCACCTCGTACCCAGTCACCAGATCTCAAGTTCCACCTCAAAATCTAGATCAAGTGCATGTCATGTTTTGTCCTTGGTTCAATCGGTTCTTACTGGATTTTGTTGGCAGGGCTTCAAGCTCTTGTTGATCGTTTCATTGACGGCCATGCCCGAAATCAAGCGATCACATGCTGCAAGGGTTGTGGGAGCAATAGGTGAAAAGAATAAAGTCATATATGAGGATGTCTTGTACTATTGTTTTCACATACCAGATCTTTCTACCAATTAGTTTCTTTTGTCTACCTCATGTATATATAGGATTTTGTTATTCTAGGCTCTAAAATAGTGCATTCTGTTGTAATGCAGATGTTACACTGATATTCTAACTATAAATTGAGCTAGGTTCCTACATAGTTGTGTCATTCAAAGAGCAATTCTTGTTAGTTCTTTCATGTATCAGATTGTTCTAAGTTATAACTACCTGAAATCTTTATCATTTTAAGAAAAATAAAGTCTTACTGCTCCTTTTGCTTTGTTGTATCAGACATATCTCTGAATTTTGCTACTTATCCTTAGTGATTGTTCACTCCATCGTTGTGCCTGTTATAGTACCATGCCTTATTCTCCATATAATTGTGTAGTTGCTTTTTTCTCAAATTGATATGAATTGTTTATTCAAGCTACATACTACATGATCGATATATGGTTGAAACTTAATGTTTAGTTTATTTTTGTGTATTGTGGAACATGTGTAATGAGCAACTTATTTTTAGTGTATGGTTAGAAACAAAAAGGTCTGATTGTCGTTGATCACTGGATCTATAGGTAGGTCAATACTGTCATTAATTTGTACCTAATTTCTTGTCATTCATTTTATAAAAACAGGTAGTTTTGATGTATTTGGTCATAACTAACAATTATATGTCCTTCTGAACTAAACTGGTATCACAGGGTCAAATGTACAAAACTGTTAATATAATAGTATTCTCTTATTTAGTGTATGTGATGTGGACACAAGTGACTGATGTGATGTTTGTAAAGTTGCTAGATAAAGTCCAAGGATCCCTTCAATCTTCTGAAGATAGGGGATGGCAATAATTTCAAATTTCACTGCTAAGCATTAGAAGGTTTGAGAAAATCTAGGAGTGAAATTTGGGGAGCATTAAGGTGATCTAACCTTTTTCTTTTTGTCCTCTGCAAATAGAAAGCTTTGCAGGCGCAGCTAGCTAAAGTTTCTACAGAAAGGGCAAAGGCATCTGAAACCATATAGTCTCTATTGAAACCATACAGTCTCTATAGGTAACACCAGCATTTAGCATCATAGTATTATCATAAAACCATAATTTCTAGGTAGTATTTAGTTGTGCTAGTCTATTAGTGAATGCTTTTAATCATTATACCATTTTCTGTTGTGCTTTACTCAGGAAAATAGTGACTCGTGAGTAGCTGAACAAGATTGATCTCAGTACGCCGTGAAAAAATTGTGAATTAGAGTAATCAATCATATTATCTTCATTATTTGCATATAATTATATTTTTGCTGGTGGTATTAATGGTGAAAGATCTGAAATAGCTGAAATTAAAGCAGCATCAACAGGTAAAGCTGCCCGGCTTAGAGCTGCTCCTGAGGAGATGAAAGAGGAGCTTGCTCATCTAAAGGGTGAACATGTATGTTTCTATATTCTGTATTGAAACATGCCATTGTTGTACAAAGTTGAGCATCATAGGTGATAGATGTCAAATTCGAACTAGTGGATATATGATATGAGCAGCTGTAGTCCTAAACTTGTAATGCTGATTAGTTTATATAAACTACAAACTTTGCTAATCTAAAACTAATGACATTTTTGTGTTCTGAGGATGGCGTAATCACACAAAATTCGCTAATTAACGTGATCTTGTGTGACTTAGAAACCTTGCCATTATTCAGAGTGGACAAGACGTATGTAAATTTTTAGTACATGTTGATAGCCATTTAATAATAAGTGAATTTCAGCATCATGAAAAAATTAGAAAATGGGAAATCTTTCTGATAGACATGTATAGGGACTTTTTTACGCTCACAACCAGTTGATTGGAAGCACATTAAGTCCTTAGCTCTACTAGTTTGTGTAATATGGAATGCTTCATTTTTTATACTTGTCTATTGGGAATAAAACATTGTTACATTAACTTTCCTAACAACTTGTTTTTCTTTTCAGGTTTGTGCATCAAGAATACTTTTTATTAGAGTTCACTCGAGGAATGCAAGAATTAAGATAGGCCAAATAGATCTTTTTTATTGGTGTATCCTGAGTTTCCTCTGATAAGGATCCTGTGTCACCACCTGGATCAATTTTACTAAACATTTTTCCACTAGCCTTAAATACATACTACAAAGGTTGATTATGCTAAAATTCTACACATTTTACACCGTTTTGGTTCATGTTTTACATTGAAATCCGTACAAGCCAGAAGCAGGGCACAATCGGATATGTGTGATTTTTATGCTGTAATTTTGGGCACCATTCGCTGTTATGAAACAGATCGATGATTTACGATAAAATTCGTATATATTTATGATGTTTTGGTTTAAGTTACGCTGAAATCCGCTCGAGTCATAACCTGCGTACGATTTTTATGTCGTAATTTTGGGCACCATTCGTCGTTACGAAACAAATCGATGATTTAGGTTAAAATTCATACTCATTTACGTTGTTTTGGTTGACATTCGCCCGAGACAGAACTCGTGCACGATCAGATGCACGTGATTTTCACGCCGTAATTCGAGCCAACTCAAGTTGTTACGAAACAGATCGACGTTTTATGCTAAAACTTGTACCCATTTACGTTGTTTTGGTTTATATTTTACGTTGAAATCTGCTGGAGCTAGAACCCACGCATAAATGGACATGTGCGATGTTCATGCCGTAATTTTAGGCCCCATCACTGTTACGAAACATCTCTTCTTTTACGCTAAAATTCATACTTATTTATGCTATTTTAGTTCATGGTTTACATTGAAATCCGTTCGAGCCAGAACCCATGTGCGTAAAGACATGGCTGGGGCTTCCCATACTAATGGAAGCCCTGGGCTTCCATTAGTATATATATATATACACTAGTATAGTGCTCGTGCGTTGCGACAGCACATAAATATAGTGTCCAAACTTGGCGAAGACAATGCCCATGTCATTTGGGTCAGCCCAAGTCCATGCGTCCTACCAGATGCGATGCTAGAGATACTGTGTTTTCGATTCACTCCTAGAAGCAATCAGCATATGCAACAATCTTAAGAGCACTTAAAAGCTTTCTGTGCTGTGACAAACCACCTCTCATTGGACGACAAACATATACCAAAGTTACAAGGCTAGAGTTTTTGATGTTTGTCGTTTTGTATCTTTTAACTCCCGTGGCAACCCACATGCACATACCTAGTAAACATATAAGAGCCATTGTAATGTTGTTCAGTTAATGACCTATGCAATAAACATAAAAGAGCAACCACATCGTTGTTCAAAAGCCAAACACCGTGAAACCCGTCCATTGAACAATCCAACCACTTGGTCTTTCGTAACAGGATAACATGAACTCAAATGCAAAATCAAATTTTAACGGAGTCCAGTATAGCTCCCTATATCAGCAAAATCATTCAAATTTCAGGCATTCTGCACTGCAAATACATGTAAAACAAGAAAAACTGGGAGTCTATTTTTGGGAATTGTCAGTTGAGAAGTGGAATTCTTTGAGCGATTTACAGTATCTCTGTTTGTACATAAGCAACTCTTCTGTTCACGGATACAATCTCTCTAGTTACAAAAAGATCATCAGAACAAAACACCTTTTGCTACATCATCTAAGAGTTATTGTCAAAAGTGTTGGTAGGAGGAAAAAAAGGACCTAATGAAAGGGAAATGTGCCCTTAGGCCATTTCTATAATTGTTTTGGTGATTAAGTGTCCAACACAAATGTTTTAAACTCTTATGTGCTAAACAAGCAAAAGGTGCAAATCAAAGACAAGGTATGTTTCTAGACTTAGTGAATTGTTTTTGAGTACTAACATAGTTATCTAAGTACTAGAAACAGTGCCGAGGAGAGAAGAAATGAAATGGAAAAGACTTGGCTATATGCAGCCAAACTCCAGCTCGGCCTGGCACACCGGACTGTCCGGTGGTGCACCGGACAGTGTCCGGTGCGCCAGGCTGGTCAACGGTGAACTGGCCGCTCTCGGGAATCGACGGAGTCGTATGGCTATAATTCATCGGACTGTCCGGTGCTGCACCGGACTGTCCGGTGAGTCATCCGCGATGAACTCGTCGCTCTCAGGAAAAGGAACAGGGCGACGTGGCTATAATTCACCGGGCTGTCTGGTGGTGCACCGAACTGTTCGGTGAGCCAAAGGCGCCTGCGCCAACGGTCGTCCGCGCGATCAACGCGCGACACGTGGCTGCTCCAACGGTCGGCTGGGTGCACCGGACTGTGTCCGGTGCGCCATCTGACCCACGGGAGCAACGGTCGGTTGTGCTCGATTTGGAAGGAAATCGCGCACCGGACATGCTACAGTGGCTGTCCGGTGGCGCACCGGACTGTCCGGTGCACCACTCAACAGAAGGCAAGGATAGCCTTCCATGTTGATCTCCAACGGCTCCTAGCTGCCTTGGGGCTATAAAAGGGACCCCTAGGCGCATGGAGCAGGCCACCAAGAATTCTCTAAGCATACTAAGACATCCAGACTCCGCTCCCACGCATTTGATTCGTCGTGTTAGTGATTTGAGCTCTATTCGAGTTGTGAACTCCCTGTGTTGTCATTTGAGCTCAAGTCTTCACTTGTGTGTGTGTGTGCTGCGGATTGAAATCTTGTGTGTGTTGCTTTTCCCTCCCTTACTTCTGTGTTTCTTTTGTGGTCATCACTGTAAGGGCGAGAGACTCCAATTTGTGGAGATTCCTCGCAAACGGAAGAAAGACTATAAGGAAGAAAGTTGTGGTATTCAAGTTGATCATTGGATCACTTGAAAGGGGTTGAGTGCAACCCTCGTCCATTGGGATGCCACAACGTGGAAGTAAGCAAGTGTTACTTGGCCGAACCACTGGATAAAAATCGCGTGTCTCGTGTGTTGCTTCTTGTGATTGCTTTGTTCACACGAGCGTGTTTCATAGCCACTTGATTACACTAACTCCTTAATAATCAAGTTTGTGGCTATTTAGTGTTTAATTTTACAGGATCACCTATTCACCCCCCTTCTAGGTGCTCTCACCTAATCCTTTGGCCCATCAAGAACATATAAGACAACCTAGAGCTTGCATAGTACTCTAGTAGCTTCTGAAAATTTTTCTGCTACTATTACTTTATCATCAAGGCTGCTTTAGGTCCAACTTATGTTGCTAGCCCTGTAATAAAAATGAAAAGAAATGAAGAATCACAAACGGAAAAAAGGAATGCCTGCAAAATGTATTCTTGCAATTAAAGAGACAAAGGTGTGATACACAAATAGACAATTACATAAAGCAGTTTATATAGCCACAGTGGAATCCCAACTGTTTACAGATGGATGCATCATCTTTAGCTGGAAATTAGACAAACAAAAGAACTATATGAGGAGCAACATGTAAAAGCAAGCCTAATTCTGATATACACACATACACAAACATACATATACATATAAGGATCATAAATGGCACAAGGATAATGGAAATAGTAGGGCCATGTCTTAGTTGACATTCGTGAAGCTTCATGATGCCCTTTTGATAAGCTCTTAAATAGAAGTTTAGCTTGCTGCTTATAGAAATCAGCATCCTTCTAATCTCGGCCATCATCCAACCCTTCTACTAGTGGACGTCCATCAGTGACACAAGCTATCATTGTTAGCTTCACCATGGTGTCAAGAAGGCCAGAACCACTATAAAGTACTCCCTCCGTACCAAATTAAAATCCCTGCTGAGGTGTCTTTGTTAGCATGGCTACCAAGCTTCTTGTGCTCAAGTGTGTCCTTGAGCATGCTCACCACTGAGGTAACAGTATCTTGTGCTGCCACATGTCGATTATCCAGAGGGGATGTTGATGAACTTGAAGGAGATACAAACTTTGGTGTATGAACAAGTGTGTTGCTCATTGGTGTGATGTTTGTTGTGTTTGTAAAGTCTTGTTTTAATTGGTTAGGTGTTTCAATGCTTCCTATTGTTATTGGTGCCATATTAGTTTGCATCGCAGCATACCTCCTCCTGCAAATATGACCAAGAAAACTGAGGCAAGAACCATACATTTCATGCGGGAAGGTAATAGCGCACATTGAATCAGAAGGTCCTGCCTTAACTCTGATGAACGACTTCTAGTCATTGGTTGAGTGCTGTGGAACCAGGCCTACAAATGGAAAAAATGAGAAAAACTACTGCCTTTTACTCATATACAAATTTGTGAATATAGCATCAACTGGATTGTGAAGATTACTAACTTTTGCTAGAAGTAGGTCACTGGCTTGCATTCCCTTCTCTGCTGCATTTCTGTTATGGCAAAAGAGCAAGGTCAATAAAACTTATAGTACATAGATCATAAAGTAGAATGCAATTTTATTTTTCAGAAACTGTGGAAGGTGATGTTGGTGTATAAATACAGTACTTGAGTGGTTGCTGGTTGTGGTTATTTGGATATTCGACAGCAGGAATTGTTAAATTCTGTGGAACCAAGTTATCAGTGAGAAAACTTTGTTGAACAATGTCATGATGTTGATTCGGAAGGCCTGCAGCTTCTGATGACAACCTGCATAGTTTTGGGCAACACTTTGTGAGTTAGGAATTACAGTTAAACAAATCATAAAAGTTTATCATAGTAGGAGTAGACCTTCCATGCATTTCCAACCTTTAATTGGGTAATACATGTACCTTTATATGCTTTCTTAAAGTCATTTTTTCTCTTTAAAATAGATAACACAATCTATTTAGTATCTGAGGCATATGAGTTCAGATAGCCTTTTTAGATTAGTTTCAATTAAATTTCTGATCTTTGTTTTGAGGTGTTCTCTCCACCTACGTAAACATTTTTTCACTGGTGTATATTTACAGGTCTAAAAATTTAGTTAATTCTGCATCATTTACCAGTATCTTACCTAGATGGTTGTCGAGGGTGATTGTTCACTGACCCAAATCTAGGGATCTACAAATAAGCAGCCATACATTTAGGTGACAGATTCTGAGTAAGAGATTAGCCAACATAGTCAGTGGCACTTTAGTATTCATGTTCATATAGCTTACATAATATCCACTATGTACTTTCTGAAATGATAGAAGAAGTGAGTGATCCCCAGCAAAAGGGACCATATCTTCTGAAGCATGAGCTATTTCATCTTCATGCTCGCAGAAAAGAAGAAACGACAGGAAAATTTCAAAATTCTTGCCTCTCCATTCATAAGCCAGTTGTGAATGTACAAATCCAGTGAACAAAAGAGCCTGATAAAAGCGGGTGGCAGGGTGCTGGGAAAACGCACCATAGGTTGAGATGGTCGGCTTGGCTCAGGGAACAGAAGTGGGGGAGCAGGAGAGGTGATCAAAAGGGAGGAGGATGCTAGCTGCCGAGGTTGTCCACGACAGCAGCCCCGGATGCGCGGGAGGATGCGGTGGGGAAGGGGGCAAGGTCGTCGTCTCCGGTGGATCCCGCGGCGCCATGGATGACCCCCGTTGGTGACGCTACGGCGGACCGAGAGGGAGCATGCCGAAGCTAGTCGATCCGAAGCTGGGCGTGGATGCTGGAGGAAGGGCAGCTCATGTTGGCCATCGAGGTGTCCTCCCGGAGAGAGGGAGACGGGACAGGCGACGGTGGCGTTCGGGTCGGCTCTGGAGAGGATGCAGGAGCGACGCAGCGTGCCCCTTCCAGGTCATCGTGCGGCGCCGTGGTGAGGGCCGGGGTAGAGGAGCCCGCGAGGCTACAGGAGACCTGCATAGGATGCCAGAGCCATGCAGATGGCGGCGCAGGGAGAGAACGGAAGTGGGTGGGCATCTCGCGAGGAGCGAACGAGGTTTGGAGGCTGGGGCGTCGCGGGGGCAGGGCAGGCGGGGGCATGGCGTGCGGCTGATTGAAGAGCGCAGATGGAGGGGATTGTGGGCTCGGCGGCGAGGATGGCGGGGCGCGGTCCCTCGGGGGCAAGGATTGCGCGCTCAGCGGCGAGGATGGCAGGCGCGAGCGTCGATGCATGACGGGGTGAGAATATCGAGTGTCAGCGGGGCGGAGACGCGAATCATGGAGGCAGTCCTGGGCGGCGATCTCGGGCGGGATTGTCCGCGTGCTTTACGAAAGTGGTTGGGGGAGACTGGGAGAGGCAGAACATGGTGCACGGTGTGGGCGCCTACACACCGTGCTTATAGAGTGGTAGAGATATATATATATCGCACAGCAAGAGGCATGGAAGCCGTGACAGGCGGTGGGCTCTTGTCGAGCACTTGGGTCCAGTTGTTTTTTTTTGGAGCCCAGAGATCTAGCATCTTGAGAGAATATTTCTATAATAGAGCGGCTCCGTTCCACTTTGATTCAAACCAAACAGTCTCAGTACTAGAATAGAGTGGTTTCATTCTACTATACTCTAGAACCAAACGCTAGCTTAGTTTCTCTTGCGGTACTGCCAACGAAAACGAGACATTCAATTTCTTGCATTCATTCCTTTGAAATTCCATTGACATCGTCGCGAGTGTGTCGAGAGAAAAATCCCGTGTGACTGCCGCATCGTTGGTTAGTTTTTACTGCAATCTTCTCCTAGCTGCTGCTCCGATGTTAATGAATTGTTGAGAACTACGTTACCACGGATCACCAGATCCGCTCCCTTCCCTCCCGTCAGCAGTAGAGGCGCGAGAACCTGTAGAGAACCCGTCTCCCTTCCCATAAGCACGACAGAGGAAACACACGAGACACATGATATAGGGTTGGGCCTCTGGCCTCTTTCTGATCTCTGTCATATGAAGAGGTGTACAGGTTCCTTATATAGAGATGTGAGACCCCTCAGGGGCAAAGCCGATATTTGCCCACATAACCCTAACTAGGGTTACTTAACACTCCCCCTTGGGCGAATACCACGACCAACACATACCTTGTTAAAACTCCGAAAAACCCAGTAGGAAAAATGTGGAGAAAGAGTGCATGGTGATACAAATTGTATTTGCACTTTGTTGCCTCGTTAAAAACCTCATGTGAGAAACTTCAAGAAAACTCACCAAGCGAAAAAGAGTACAACAGCTGTCATCGAGACAGATTTCGATCCTCTGGATCCAGATTCTATCGAATCTTCTACAAGGGCTAACTTTAGAAATGTGCTCCCCCTGATCCTTGCAAAACCGTATCAATAAGGCAAAACATCTTCTTCCGGAAGTATATGCACATAAAGATTTAGCAAACGGATTGCATATCCTTGCAAGGACTATTTCAGGAACTTTACCTCTACTCACTTCTAGGATATACGAGGTAAGTGCACATATCAATATAAATAGGCCACTTTGACTGATGGTGTTCGATCGACTGGATCTATATATTTGATAGAAAGTTCCACAAAGGTTCATATATTGATCATCAAGCTCATGCCTTCAGGGCATAGAATATGTCATTTACTGTCTCACGATTGTGATCAATATAAGAATTCGCTCCCCCTGACGATGACATCTGTCAAAGTCGTTATCCCTCATAACTCAAGCATATTCTTCAAGATATATTTCTCATTGTTCATCTGGAATAACGAGAATGGATGAGGTTGGGGTGCTATCATTTTCTATCTTACACCACAATTTATACATAGTTGTGCAAAGCAAATAACATGTCCTTCAATAGGACTTAGGGGATAATATAGTTGCAATAGTATATATTCTAAATATGACACATTGCTCTAGGTGTTCATCCTTTGCAACATCTATGATGGTGTAACAAAAGTCCATCAAAGATCATAATCCATTAGGGATTTTTCATCGATTAGATAAATCTTTGTAGTCTGTCATTCTGGCACAATGGGGATATTTTGCCAGTAACACCTAAACCTTATAGGTTTCTGCCATCGTGGCTTTAGAGGATACCGTAATTCTACATCTAGTGGAAAATACCATGAGTAAAGATCGTGGAATGCACATGTGCTTATTAGGTGAACTTCAAGTCCTTTGGTACCTCATCTTATTCCTTTTCGGGTCTGTATGGGTCTTTATCCCTTTATAGGGATTATCAAACTTTGGTGTTTAACTCAGACTTTATTTCTTCTGGAAAGGTTCCATTAAGGAACTATAATCTCATCTAGGAGATATTCTCTCTACATAGGAGAGTGTTCATTCGTCAGGAATGTATTATTCGGTACGAGATTTATATGTTGCATATTTATAAATCAAAGATATGAATCCTCATAGGATCTCATGATGGATCTTTAGAATCCTATTAACTGCATATTTTAATTCATGCCATTTGCCAAATATATTACATAGCGGAACAATGTTTATTCAACATATATGTGGGATGGATCTCTCACAAGACCATTTGAACCATCACATTCACCACACATTATTTCAATAGTGCCCATAAATGTCCGAACTTCAAGCTCGCGATTTTCATTTTGCGATTATTGGTTCAGCCTCGATTGCATTTATCAATGACCCGATAAGAGAGCTTAAAGCACTCATGCCTAGGACTTTGTTTTGGATCCCTTTGCAATCTATAGAGGCAAAATAGGTGTCGACACATTTGTCTCCCACATTTAATAATGATCTTCGTCATCATTTCCCAAAAACCAGAGATTCATTGTTCCGTATTCCCAGCACAATGATATTGCGCGCGTTGCTAGGAACTTCATCATCAAGATGAACCTCTTCGCGAGGCAAATCACCAGTAGGGCGAGTTCATCGGAGGAGAGTTATTACAGACCACGTGAATCTGCAATCAGAACATATGCTTTGACTAAGGCCAATGGATCATATTCACAGGCGTCCCCGAGAATAGATCAAATGCCAATAAGTCAAATGTGGATATTATATTAATCCCGGGTATATCCACATCTACATCAGGTAGAAGCATTCAAACCAATATGGTTACTCCTCAACGATTTCTGGCAAACTCCATATACACAGGAGTACACACCGAACGACAGGTTCAGTTTGGCTTTTGTGCGTTTAATAGAATATTAAGGCATTACACTATATGGGCATTCCTCCCCCTAATGCCGAGATGTTCTAAAAGCATACAGATAATATCCCCAACCACAATCATCCAGTTGTGGCCAATGTATGCTATTGTGGTGATTTATTTGGAAAATCTTACGCACATTACAAATAGGGGTTTTATTCAGTGAGCTTTGGACTTAGATTAATGTAGTGGCATGAATACTACATATTAGTCCTTCAACATGAAGGATTAGTCTCAACATCCAGCGAGACACGCAACAAGTTTCTTCGTGGTTACAATTCTGCAAACTTATATTGTTATTATTACCAAATACACAGTCAATCATTAAGATTTAGACTGATATGTGCAACACTATTTTTATCTATAAGGGTCCTTCAGGGGCTCATGCATACCATTCGTCGTTTGGAGCCAGTAGTTGACTTCAGATCAATAAGTAAAATGACCATCAGGGTCTAGCGCTCACAAGGACATTCACTGGTTGTATTGTGCTTTTAAGCACATAAGAAATGTGTGCGTAGATAATGGTAGTAAAGTGCACGGCATCAGGCCAATGCTGCCAAGCAAATTTTTTTGTTATGCAGAGATGTATAGTCCAACTCATTTTACCAATGCCCATGGTTTACCCAATTACTCATACTGGTCTGAAATTGGGTTTCAAGGTATGCAACATTTTTAGGTGTTATAATTTTGAGAGAGAACATATAACAACAGTCAAATATTTGTTGTGTAAGCTGCCAACAAGGCAAACTTTTCTCCTCATATTATACACCAATTTGTTCTATAAAGCATTATTTCGATCTCTTCATTGTTCAGTAAAAAGTGAAGCTTTGAAATAGAACATACAAGGCCAAGAATTCGTTTTATCTGGGAAAAACACCTGATTGCTAAGACTAAGCAAATGGTGATAACTGCTTGGCAAGAGGGAAAGAAATACCAATATCCGTCTGAGACTAGTCTTCAACAACAGATAATACTGCTCTCATACGAAGAAATCATCAGGAGTATAGAGGATACAACAGGTCTCTACAAGATCTTCATATTTCTATCACAAATTATCATCACTAGTAGTCTAGTGGTCAAGACATATGACTCTTCTGGCTCCGAGGACCAAGGACATGTTAATGTCTAATTTAGCTTTAAGCTTTGTGGTGATGTGGGATTTTAAGGCTATTTTTCTACTCTTCTTACTTCTGGTAGATCAGATATAGATTATGGTAAGCATACCAAGGGATGAAATCCAATGTAGTTCTGCTACATAAACCCTATTTATATGTCTATTCAGAATCGACCTTTATCATTTGGTTTATAGTATATACCATACCAGTCAAAGGACTATCCCAAGTCAATTCAGCGGCTATAAGTATTTAAATTCTGAGAGATGTATGCAACACAAGCATAGAGGTCCTAGATAGGCCGAGTAAAGTGGTTCGACGAGAACACACAATGTTTTTTCACACCAACGTTGTGAAAAAATTCTCAGAAATACCTTTCAATGTACTCGCAACTTCGTGTTGCTAAGGTACTAGCCATTTATCTCAAAGTTCGCTTCATGCCGTTCAGCGACAAATAGCTATGTGCCAAAATCTGGTTGAGCAATGTATGACTGAGATTCTAGCATTTATTCATCTGACAAGGTCTTATTGCTTACTAATAAAATCCCAATTTGTGATGTTTTCTGTGCCAAAAAGGATTTCATGCATTAATATTAAATTTCTTCAGGTTACTTCGGGTAAAACTTTATGCACGAGAAGAGAGAGCAGAGATTTAACTTATCTGTGTTTCATTGTATTTCAATTTAATTTCCCAGATTTAATATAGTTGTTATGGCCACTAGGCGATATATATAAATATACGATGCCACACAACACAATCAAACAAAATATAAAGTGAAAACAAAATTGTTTAGAAAGGTTGCACATAATGTGATTTCAGGACCTTGAACAACCCACCACAATCCACACGAGTACAAGCTCTAGCGTATCTGGCGTCAATGTGTGTGCGGCCATCAGGGCTATGATAGTATAGCAAGCCTTCGTAATAAGCGCAACAGGCACAATTATGTCTCGGTAATTGGGATACACGATAAGTCCACGCAACGTGCACAACAGGTGCAATTATGGCTCGATAATCACGGCAGACAGGCAGTGCCTACAGGGCATGCGAAATATACGTGACTCAGCGATGGCGGTCTGACTCAACGGGAGTGATCCGATTAATGGAGAATGCGACATAGTAATCACATGACGCAGCTAAGTTCGTACGACACAAATACTGCGTCCTGTAGCCAGGACGCAGCCAATGCTCAGCCATTACCATAACTCAGTCGATTAATAACGTAGCCTGATCGACGCGTTCGAGTACCTACTATACAATCTAATCGCTTGGTGTGAGTTCAAAAGCTCAACGCAACATAAATATTTAGAGCGATTTGAAGATATTTTCTCCATATTCAAGCATGTATTTTCTACTAATTATTTACTGTGGAAAATAATTAACTAAAGTAAAAATTGCAACATAAAACATACTTTATTTTATTTATTATTTATAACATAAAATAAATAGAATAAACGATATGGAGCCGACATATTAATCTAAATTTCACCAAAGTTTATTAATTCAATAGATTTTTTATGGAGAAAATGGTAAGCCTATTTTTCTTTTTTTCTCAACCGTGACATGCATGCATGGAGATAAGACGCATGCCGCCATGCAGGCTATTTGGAGTGGCATCCACTTCTTCCACGCGTTTTTTTTTCTAGGCAGAGAATCTTTTTTATCTCTCAGCCGCATGCAAACGTGCGTCACACGCAAGGCTAGCAGCATCACATGCCTCATTACAACTGACAGATCCATATTTTTAGCGGCTGTTTTGAACGGTCGCATGGTCAAAGGCGCCGCCTGGTCAAAGGCGATACCGTAAATCATAGATACAAAAATTACATACCGTTAGATTGGATAGAGGAATCGAAGTCTGTCGCGTAGGACAGTTCGGCTAGGCCGGAGGACCTGCCGGCGTGGTAGAGAGTCGGTGTCGATCGGATCCGTAGCAACATCAAGGTAGAGTGTGCTGATAACGTGTTGAGAACTACGTTACCATGGATCACCAGATCCGCTCCCTTTCCTCCCGTCAGCAGTAGATGCGCGAGAAGCTGTAGAGAACTTGTCTCCCTTCCTATAAGCACGACAGAGGAAACACACGAGACACAGGATATAGGGTTAGACCTCTAGTCTCTTTCTGATCTCTGTCATATGAAGAGGTGTACAGATTCCTTATATAGAGATATGAGACCCTCAGGAGCAAAGCCGGTATTTGTCCACATAACCCTAACTAGTGTTACTTAACATGAATATCCCTGCAGAGTCCTCCGTGTACTGCGGTGCAAACCCACTCGTCGGTCTCACGAGCACTGTTTGGTGCTTCGAGTTCGAGCCGGGCTTGAGAAGCCTCGCTAGCTAGTGTTGCAGTAAAAAGTCATGTAATCGGGCCCAACCAGATAACAGGCTCAGGCTCGGTGGCCTTTCTTTAGAGTGACTGGGCCTGGGCTGGCTGGGGAGCGAAAAGCCCAGAGGAGTCCAATCCTGCTCTCTCGCTCACTCGCTTTCCGCTGAAAAGCCTGAAACCGAAACGAAAGCGAACCCGCAACATCTCATCTCTCTCTCGCTTCCGTAATGTGGAACACCAACTCATAAAAGCTTCCAAATTCTACTTCTTTCGAGAGTAACTTACATACACGCACGTAGCAGCAGTAGTAGTACAGCCTTACTCTGCACTCGATCAAGACCAAACAAAACGAACTCAATGATCTACTGCTCCCACTCACAAAGCAAAACGAAAGTTTAGCTGCAATTAATCCAAGCAGCTCTAATAATCGGCAGGTTATTTCTGTCTAGCTCTGAATCCTGATCAGAGAAAGGAGCTCATCTAGCTCTGTAGGCTTGCTTTGCCCGCAGGTGCAGTGCAGCTACCTGCCGCGTCTCACTACACTGCATCAGCGTGATCACGCGAGATCGAAGTCAGACTGGAGGCCGTTGATCGAGCTAGAGATGGATTATCGGCCGGTTGGCTGCTCCATTTCTCGCAGCGGAGCGGAACGGAACATGCGAGGCGGCTGGTAATGGATCGCGATCTCACAAAAATGTCAAGGTACTAAATAAATTATAATTCAAAAATAAATAGAAATAGAGTCTGATCCTAACCCGATTCGATTCTTAAATCTTATAGTGTAAAATTTATGACCCATTGTTAACCCTAGAGGCAGCGGCCTGACTAGTCCTGCAACTTGGGTTAGGCCGTACTGACCCGGTACGGACCCGTCGTGATTCGGGCTTAAATACTTCAAGTCGTGCCAGCACGAATTTCATTCGAGCCGGGTCAAATTGTGCTCACCTCCTAAAACGTAGCCCAGCACGGCCCTAAAACACGACGGGCTTGCATCGGGCCGTGCTGGCCCAGACCCGACCCGCAATTAATCATCATGTGACTAGGTCAAATACAGAAACAAGTCCAAACCCCTCTCAGGCAACATAAACAACAACACACAAAAATACGGAAACTAAGTCATTTATTAAACAGTTATAATAAATTAGACAACACAAGCAAATTAGCACCACCACAAACAGGTACACCTCCAGCACCATCTAATGGTAAGGATGCATTAGCACCACCACTACACACAAGTACACCATCAGATTTACCTCCATGGTTGGGGCGAGTTCGCGAGGACTGTGGGAACCATCTAACCTCCTACTAGCATAAGGTTTTCGAGTAGCTGTCCTCTTCCTCCCCATTGTAAGCTCAGACGCTAATGTGCTAAACTGCTAAGTAATCAGTGGGGAACAAATCAAGGTGAGACCGTAAGAGTCCAAAATAGGGGTATATAAATAACGAGCTCGACCACATCATCATCGAGGATTCGAGGGAAAAGTTGAGACCGTGAGAGTCCAAGGAAGAAGAAGAGGACTGTTTGCATACCTTGCGGGAGCTGTGGTCCATGGAGTCGGTTGAACTCGCGGTGGCGGCGGCATGGCGCATTGGTTCCTGGGAGGTCGAGAAGGCTAGGATTTCCTACAACAAATCATGATTAGGGTTTCGATTTTCGAAGCAAATAAGGGATCTGGGCATCCGGCCATGGAGGTGGAGGGCTGGAGGCGAGGATCCGAGGAGTCACGGAGGAACTAAGCACTGAGGAGCCGCAGATCCATAACCGAGGAGCCTGCTGTCTGCTCCTCTACTGAATCCTTCCGAGGAGCCGCAGAACCGAGGAGTGCACAGAGAACCGAGGAGCCGCAGATCCATCGTCGGCGCTCGGCGGTGGCCTAGACCTAGAGGAGGGAAGGACCGGAGGGAGGAGGAGGATCCGAGGAGTGGACGAAGGAACCGAGGAGCCGCGGCTCAGGCAGTCGGGCCGTCGGGAGTGGACGAATGAAATGAGCGACTGAACGAGCGACGACGCAGCCGCGTGAGGGTTAGGGCGTGAGGGCGTGATCGCGTAAACCCTAAATCGTGTCGGGCTAGTCCAAGCACGGCCCACTATGACGTGTCGGGCTACTTGGACCGTCGGGACACCAACCAGAGCACGGCCCAACCCGCGTACCGTACCGTGCTGGCCAGAGTATTTTTTGGTGGTGCTAGACCGGACTTCGTGCCATTAATTTTATGTCAGGCTCGTAGTGTCCCAACAGGCACGGTTTTACAGGACTAGGCTGACAAACCATCGCTTTCCCGCGCTGCAAATCCCAATCCCAATCGCGGTCGCGGCCGACCGATCTCGATCGTCCCACGCTGCGCCAAAACCATGCTGTCCATGCAGTGCCTCTGCGTGCGTGCATGCATGCAGTACAGTTACAGTTACAGTACTCCTACAGTGCAAGCTAGCCATGCCGGGGAAAAGGAGAAACAGCAAACAGGTAGCTGCAAAACCCGCCTTTTCCCCCAGGTGGTCCTGTCGATTGTCTCCGCGCGCAGCCTCTGCGCTCTGCAGCGGCGCCTCCCCTCCGGCTCCGGTCATCCATCCGATCGCACGTCCACGTCGTTTCGACTTTCGATCTTGATCATGCAGTGGCAGAGCCCACCCACACACGCCGCCTGATGACCACCTCTGACGACATGGCCACGCCACGCACCCGATCGATTGTCTTCTTCCCTCCGGTGGTCCGGCGGGATCGGTGGACGGCGGCCGGTCCCCGCGGCCGTGGTACGCCGGCACGTCGGATGAACTGAAGGGTGTTGCGGGAGTTATGCGCCGTGCGATGATATGTGGGCTGCCGGAGCAGCAGCGGTGTGTGCAGGCCACTGTACATATGCATGGCGAGGTGGTCATCCATGCATGTGTGCATCACGCGCAGGATGACAGGAGGACACTGAAACCCCCTTTTTAGGTTTCTCCTATCGACAGCAACAGCGAACGGAAAGAAAGATGCCCTGCAAATTTGCAGTGTAGGGCACGTCGTCGGTCCTAGTATCGTCTGTGGGGAACGGGCTAGGCTACCGGATTACCGTTTTTCAATGTTTTGCTATGTTTTTTCATATATCATATAAATAGGTATTAAAATATTTATTTAAATATAATTATTATTTATTTCTAAACACTAAGGTATGTATGGTTTATTTGTTAACCCTAAATTTTTGAAGCAAGTGGGTGTGGGTTTTAGTGCTCGCTCTGCACTATTTTCTGTACGGTGTGGTATCTGCGCAAGTGGGGTCGAGTGCTGGTCGGACACAATAACTAGCCGCGCGAGCGCTAGAAGTCCACGATAAAGCCGTAGTAGCACCTGATGCCTACGTTAGATTCTTGAGATAGTAGTATAGATTATGTATAACATATCAGTCTTTAGTCGTTGATGCATTTATTATTAATGGTTTATGGCTCTAACATACTACACTAAAATGGGTTACGTTACGTCACCCTAGAAAAGATACACTCTAGACACCCTTTTAGCACGTGTTCTAGCTATCGACAGGTGCTAAGGAGGTTGTGCGGATGCCAAGAATCCAAGCTCTAGACCTATTTAATTTAGTATCATTTATAGCCACCAATCCGTACTAAATCAATATCGATTGGTGGGTACAACCTTACTAAGAGTGTATATGTATCACTACTAATATTATCATCATGATATACAACACTAGGGTACACAAAGTCAAAAAAGAAGGTCGGGACCAGCATGCATACAATTTAGATAGGTCCAAGCCGAAATGTGTGTAGTACCCTATATTCCCTTGTTACTCATTGATCAGTGAACGCTAAGGTGAATAAGATTATAAGTTCAAGAATCAACTGACCACCATGACTTCTTAACTCTCCCTTCCCACTTGGTTCTAGTGAGCACCGGTCTATTGGTCCTTAATTTACCTTTTTATGTCTATCCCTGATTGTGTGTGGATGTTCCTTTTTGTACCTCTTTGGTCTGTTGGGCGTATATCGTGTATTTTTGTTTCGGTGTAAACCTATCTCAATTGTTACTTGGCTCCCTTTTTTATAAAGCAACGAAAGAGAGTTTACATGTTAGACAGACCATGAGTCTATTCAGCTAAGACCCAACAATCCTTATCATAGTCATAAAGTCATATGCAAGTTCATACCTTCGATCATGGCACAATGCCAGAGGTGTCTTTCTTTAGTAGTAGCCATACCTAATATAGGGACAGGTATGTTTTATGTCGTTTCTATGGGCACCGGAGTTCATGCTGTCGGACATGGTGTTGTTGATACATTTGCATGTGCACACATGGCTACAAGGTCAATGCACAAATTGAACAGTGGTCTTGAGTACCATGTTACCTAAACCATCGCAAAGTTGTGGCTATCAGGATGTATTATCACACATCACACATTTTATGTGTTGTACATGAGTCTTATCCGAAGCACCAATACTAACGGTCTTAACACAATTTCTATAATAATATTTGTTCTATCTCTACTTCTTTAAAGCACCAGTTTTGGTGGTCATCCTATGTCGCGTGTGAAGCACACACATCTATTCCCCTCTCCCTGCTTCTCGCCTACTAGTGGATTGTTAACCCACAGATAGAACATGAGAAACCAACTCAAGCCCAATACGACAGACATAGGTCTATTCCTCTGCCCCCACTTCTCGCCTACCAATGGACCGTTACCTCACAAATAGACAATGAGAAGCCACCCAAGCCCAACATGATAGAAAGCCGCACGTAGTATAGTTCCTACACGTAGTATTGCCCTGCTAGCTAATGGAGAACGGGCGACCGAGTGAGCTATAAAAAAAGTGATCTGACTTTTTTCAACTCATGTCTTTCTCAGACTTTTGGCTAAGACAAAATGTAATAATTATTTTTATCAGTTTAATATCTGATATATCGACTATATATTCATTTTGATACTAAATTTATTTTTATGAGTATTTTTAAACGTGTCCACGATGTTGGCTTACTAGGTTCTCGTCCGTTGTGCTGCTTGTCGGTATCAAATATATATGATTGCAGGGGCAGACCTAGGTAGAGACTAGTGAGGGCATAGGCTCCCATACAGTTCTCAGTTGTAAGTAGTAGAGTCTAGATTTTTACTATAAAGTCCCTTTGGTGCTCGCTCTTACAAGTATGCTCTTGGTCCTATTTTGTTTTGGGTGTACTCCTGTATGATTGTGTGCCTTCACAAGTTACGACCATTGTAATAACATCACCTGTGTTCATGCGAGAGTTAGTGTGTATATATATACATATATATATATATACATATATATATATATATACATATATATATATATATTGTATATTAGGAGCCCTGAGCTTCCAATAACTAAAGGAAGCCTGGGCCAGACAGTGCAATCCGGTCGAGCCGGACCACATCCGGACGTCTATAAAATAGGATCTGGAGTGCTAGGGTTCAGTTTTTCATGCCCCATCTCGATTCATTAGCGACGGCGGTTGCCCGATGGCGCGCGCGGCGGTGGACTCCGGCCAGTGCCTGCGGTGGCCGTGGCTCCCCGACCTCGACATGCGGTGGCAGCGGTTCCCAGGCCGGCGGTGGCGGCCCCCGATCCAGAGGGCAAGCGGCGGCAGCGCCCTTGTGCGGCGACGGCGGATCCCAGGCCGGTGGCCGCAACTCCATTACCTCGACGCGCGGTGGCGGAGGTTCCTCGATCCGCAGCGAGGCCCTTATGCGGGCAAGCGGCGGCGTCCCCGAAGCCCCGAGGAGGTGGCACTTCCAAGGCCGACGAGCAAGCGACGCCTGTCGACGTGCGAGTAGCGACCGCGACGCATGAGGCACGATGTTCGAGCGAGCGACGTCACGGAAGGGGCGAGATGCACGCAGCGATGATCGCGCGTGACATCCCCCGATCCGGCGTATTTTTCTTTTCGTTTATTGTGTTTTATGCCTACCACATGTATTATTTATGCTAAAAACTGTATAATTTTATGCTTTAACACAGAGTTCGTATATCAGTTTACTGCATGCACATTGGAAAGGCAATTCCTTGATTTATGTTGTTCTTAATTTGCGCGCATGCAATGGAAACTCCCACGATTTTGCCATAATTTTTGGATCTGTATAAAAATAGAAACCGCATGCATGCGGCTGCCATGTTTTTTGGATCTGTCATAAAAATAGGATCGTAATAACAACCTACTAAAGCTATCAACCTCTAATTGACTCGTATTTACGCTTATAATTGAGGGATTTTATGCTCAAAACTTAAGGTTTTTACGCTCCACCCGGAGATGCGTCCACCAGTGAACAACATGCCAGATTTTTTACGCAGTGTAAGGAATTGCATAAATACCTACACCGTGTAGTATAATTTGTTTCAATATACATCATAAACTAGTTCTAATGCGTTTAGTTGCATGGCTGTTGGAGGGATCCTATATTTATGAAGCAAATAAAACATTAAATGTGATTTTTTGTTTCTATGCATGCAATTCATTTCCTTTCATTGCATATCCTTTCCATCATAAATTCGTGTGCATGCAGCCTGTAGCAGTTTTTTACGCAGTATACCGAATTGCATAATTATCTACATAGTGTAGCATATTTAGTATCAGTATATAGCATAAAATGGTCATTACGAGTTTTAGTTGCATGTCTGTTGCAGCGATCCTAAATTTATGGAGGAAATAAAGCATTTAAAATAGAAACCGCCACACATATCTTTCCTAAATTTACGCGCATGCAAGGGAACGTGTTTGACTCATGCATGTATTTTGCCATAATTTTAGGATCTGTATAACCGCATGCATGTGACTGCCATGTTTTTCGGATCTGCCATAAAAATAGGATCGTAATAACAACCTACTAGAGCTATCAACCTCTCACATTGGCTCGGTATATACGCTTATAATTGAGGGATTTTATGCTCAAAACTTAAGGTTATTACGCTCCAACCCGGAGGTGCGTCCACCAGTGAACAACATGCCAGATTTTTTACGCAGTGTAACGAATTGCATAAATACCTATACCATGTAGTATAATTTGTATCAGTATATGTCATAAACTAGATTTAATGTGTTTTAGCTGCATGGCTGTTGGAGGGATCTTATATTTATGAAGGAAATAAAACATTAAATACGATTTTTTGTTTCTATGCGTGTAATTCATTTTCTTTCATTGCACATTATTTTTATCATAAATTCGTGTGCATGCAGCTGGTAACAGATTTTTACGGAGTATATCGAATTGCATAATTATTAACACAGTGTAGCATATTTCGTCTCAGTATATATCATAAAATGGTCCTTACGCGTCTAGCTGCATGACTGTTGCAGTGATCCTAAATTTATGGAGGAAATAAAGAATTTTAAAAATAGAAACTGCCGCACATATCTTTCCTAAATTTATGCGCATGCATTGGATCGTGTTTGACTCATGCATGTATTCCTTTTTTTGCGCTAACAGACGTGAGGCAGGTGGCGCACCCGACAGCCTATTTGGGTGCGCTGGTTGAACCAGTTTGCAGGGGTAGTCGGCCTAGGCTTCTTTTAACTATTGGAAGCCCAGGGCTCCCGTTATACCTGCCCTATATATATATATATATAGATTGTATATTATGAGCCCTGGGCTTCCTTTAGTTATTGGAAGCCCAGGCCAGACAGTGCAATCCGGTTGAGTCGGACCAGGTCCAGACGTCTATAAAAGAAAATCCATAGTGCTAAGGATCAGTTTTTCACGCCTCATCTCGATTCATTTGCGACGGCGGTTGCCCGATAGTGCGCGCGGCGGTGGCCACGGCTCCCCGACCTCGATATGCGGTTGCCGCGGTTCCCAGGCCGGCGGTGGCGGCCCCCGATCCAGAGGGCGAGCGGCGGCAGCGCCCTTGTGCGGTGGCGGTGGTTCCCAGGCCGGCGGTGGCGGCCCCCGATACAGAGGGCGAGCGGCGGCGGCGGCGGTTCCCAGGTCGGTGGCCGCAACTCCATTACCTCGACGCGCGGTGGCGGAGTTTCCTCGATCCGCAGCGGGGCCCTTGTGCGGGCAAGCGGCGGCGTCCCCGAAGCTCCGAGGAGGCGGCACTTCCAAGGCCGGCGAGCAAGCGACGCCCGTCGACGTGCGAGTAGCGACGGCGACGCATGAGGCGCGATGTTCGAGCGAGCGACGTCATGGAAGGCGCGAGATGCGCGCAGCGATGATCACGCGTGACATCCTCCGATCCGGCGCAGTTTTCTTTTCGATTATTGTGTTTTATGCCTACCACACGTATTATTTACGCTAAAAACTGTACGATTTTATGCTTGAACACGAAGTTTGTATATCAGTTTACTGCATGCACATTGAAAAGGCAATTCCTTGATTTATGTTGTTCGTAATTTGCGCGCATGCAATGGAAACTCCCACGATTTTGCCTTAATTTTTGGATCTGTATAAAAATAGAAACCACATGCATGCGGCTGCCATGTTTTTCGGATCTGTCATAAAAATAGGATCGTAATAACAACCTAATAGAGCTATCAACCTCTCATTGACTCGGTATTTACGCTTATAATTGAGGGATTTTATGCTTAAAACTTAAGGTTTTTACGCTCCACCCGAGATGCGTCCACCAGTCAACAACATGCCAGATTTTTTTACGCAGTATAAGGAATTGCATAAATATCTACACCATGTAGTATAATTTGTTTCAGTATAAATTATAAACTCGTGTGCATGCAGCTAGTAACAGATTTTTACGCAGTATACCGAATTGCATAATTATCTACACAGTGTAGCATATTCAGTATTAGTATATATCATAAAATGGTCATTACGATTCTAGTTGCATGGCTGTTGCAGCGATCCTAAATTTATGGAGGAAATGAAGCATTTAAAATAGAAACCGCCACACATATCTTTCCTAAATTTACGCGCATGCAAGGGAATGTGTTTGACTCATGCATATATTTTGCCATAATTTTTGGATATGTATAAAAATAGGAACCGCATGCATGCGGCTGCCATTTTTTCGGATCTGCCATAAAAATAGGATCATAATAACAACCTAATAGAGCTATCAACCTCTCACATTGGCTTGGTATGTACGTTTATAATTGAGGGGTTTTATGCTCAAAACTTAAGATTTTTACGCTCTAACCCGGAGATGCGTCCACCAGTGAACAACATGCCAGATTTTTTACGCAGTGTACCGAATTGCATAAATAACTACACCGTGTAGGATAATTTATATCAGTATATATCATAAACTGGTTCTAATGTGTTTAGCTGCATGGCTGTTGGAGAGATCCTATATTTATGAAGGAAATAAAACATTAAATACGATTTTTTGTTTCTATGCGTGCAATTCATTTTCTTTCATTGCACATTCTTTTCATCATAAATTCGTGCGCATACAGCTGGTAGCAGATTTTTATGCAGTATATCGAAGTGCATAATTATCTACACAGTGTAGCATATTTAGTATCAGTATATGTCATAAAATGGTCCTTACGAGTTTAGCTGCATGACTGTTACAGCGATCCTAAATTTATGGAGTAAATAAAGCATTTAAAAACAGAAAACGTCACACATATCTTTCCTAAATTTACGCGCATGCAAGGGAACGTGCTTAACTCATACATGCATTCCTTTTTTACGCGCATGAGGCGGATGGTGCACCCAACAGCCTGATTGAGTCAGCGCGTTGGGCTGAACCACGTTGCAGGGTGGTCGGCCTGGGCTTCCTTTAACTATTGGAAGCTCAGGGCTCCCGTTATACCTACCCTATATATATATATATATATATATATATATATATATATATATATATATATATATATATATATATATATAGAGAGAGAGAGAGAGAGAGAGAACAAGTTGCATGACTAATCATGTCTTGTTTTGCCTACGGCCAAGCTAGGAACAGATCAATCAGCATGCAGCAGCCGTGTACTTTTTAATCCTCATCGATTCATACAACGTCGTCCCGAAGAGGCCACGTACGAGAAGGAGCATCGAAACATCACGATAATAATAAAGCTTGCCAAGACATCCAGACTGCGTAGCTTCACGCAAAACAAAAACCAGTCAGAGATCACATGTATGCACATATGCGCTGTGATAGAGTAGATTAGGCCATATGTACAAATAGTGTGCTTTTAGGTGTTTAAAGGCCTAAAGGGGTAACAGCTCTGTCTCGTAAACTAAGTACCAATCAACGACACCTCACTTCACACTATAGGAATTCATCGTCTGTTCTATCGATACACTGTTGTACAAACACATTTAATTCTGTATTTATTAATATACTATATTTATAATAAGCACTTCATTGTATAATAGATTTTATTAGTTGTCTCTTTTTACTTGGAGAACTGTTTTAATGTCCTTTTACTGTACATACCCTTAAACTGCCACTGTCATGCCATATATACACGTGGCGCAGCGTCCATCGGCGGCGCGCGCCTCTCGTGATTGCAGCCTTGCAGGGAGCAGAGAGGATGTGATCGACCAAAAGCAGCTTAGTTTAATACAGTAAGATACATATGGAGTGTATATCCACGTACGTTTTGACATACTAGAAGTGCATCGGATCCTGCTTGCAATGCATCAAAAGCTAGCACAAGCAGCAGGCGCCCGATCACATGCACGGCGATCCGCCGATCACGTACGCACATGGCCCACATGATTTATGCATGAGATGTCTCTCGAGTCAGATGAAGGATGATGTGCGTGCGTGCGTGCATGCTTCCAAGACCCACCGCATCCTTCTTCGTTCCATTCTCACCTCACACATCTCATATGAATCATACGCCTTTTCATCTAAGATATAAACTATGGGAGCAGCGCAACTTGATGGATCCGCCTGTATGTATGTGTATCTTTTTCTTTTAAAAAATAGATGTATATATACTAGGTACATACATATATATACAGGTACGTACAGAGGATCCCTCTATATATGCTTGGCGGCGTAAATTGTACTCTCTTCGCCTTAAAATTCACAAACCAGTTTTTATTTATATATCTCGAACAAGCACTAAAATCGAAGGTTAATGAACAAGTCTATTACTATACTTAAAGCACCAGTTTCAACGGTCGTCGTGCGTCATTTTTTTGCAAAAAAGTCCCTTCATAAAAGTCCCTTCATCTCTTGGAAATGAACCCACCATCCTCTAGATCCTACACGCGGCAGCCTCCTTCTGAGCGCCCACCCGTCCTGGCTCCCTCTCTATCCATCCTCGCCCCTCTTGTGCAATCTCTCTATCCATATCCATCCTCGTCTGTCTCCCTGAAAGTCGCCTAGATGGGGGTGAATAGGGCGAAACTGAAATTCTCAAAAATAATCACAACTACAAGTCGGGTTAGTGTTAGAAATATAATCAAGTCCGCGAGAGAGGGCGCAAAACAAATCGCAAGCGAATAATGAGATGAGACATACGGATTTGTTTTACCGAGGTTCGGTTCTCTCAAACCTACTCCCCGTTGAGGAGGCCACAAAGGCCGGGTCTCTTTCAACCCTTCCCTCTCTCAAACGGTCCCTCGGACCGAGTGAGCTTTTCTTCTTCTCAATCAAACGGGAACAAAACTTCCCCGCAAGGGCCACCACACAATTGGTGCCTCTTGCCTTGGTTACAATTGAGTTTTGATCACAAGAACAAGTGAGAAAGAAAGAAAGCGATCCAAGCGCAAGAGCTCAAAAGAACACGGCAAATCTCTCTCGCTAGTCACTAAAGGCTTGAGTGGAATTGGAGAGGATTTGATCTTCTTTGGTGTGTCTAGAATTGAATGCCTAGCTCTTGTAAGTGGTTGGAAGTTGGAAAACTTGGATGCAATGAATGGTGGGGTGGTTGGGGTATTTATAGCCCCAACCACCAAAAGTGGCCGTTGGGAGGCTGTCTGTTCGATGGCGCACCGGACAGTCCGGTGCACACCGGACATGTCCGGTGCCCCCGCCACGTCATCAATGCCGCTGGATTTTGACCGTTGGAGCTTCTGACTTCTGGGCCCGCCTGGGTGTCCGGTGCACACCGGACAACCACTGTCCATTGTCCGGTGCGCCGGTATGGGCGCGCCTGAAGACTGCGCGCGCAGAGCGCGCATTAAATGCGCCGCAGGTAGCCGTTGGCGCCGAAATAGCCGTTGCTCCGCTGGTGCACCGGACAGTCCGGTGCACACCGGACATATCCGGTGAATTATAGCGGAGCGGCTGCCGCGCGAACCTGAGGCTGGCGAGTTGTGGTGGTCGCGCTTCCCTGGAGCACTGGACACTGTCCGGTGTACACCGGACAGTCCGGTGATTTATAGCGCGCCGGCTTCCGAGAATTCCCGAAGGTGGCGAGTTCGAGTTAGAATCCTCTGGGCGCACCGGACACTGTCCGGTGTACACCGGACAGTCCGGTGCCTCCAGCCAGAGGTGCCTTCGGTTGCCTCTTTGCTCCTTTATTGAATCCAAAACTTGATCTTTTTATTGGCTGAGTGTGAGCCTTTTGCACCTGTATAACTTATACACTAGAGCAAACTAGTTAGTCCAATATTTGTGTTGGGCAATTCAACCACCAAAATTATTTAGGGACTAGGTGTAAGCCTAATTCCCTTTCAATCTCCCCCTTTTTGGTGATTGATGCCAACACAAACCAAAGCAAATATAGAAGTGTATAATTGAACTAGTTTGCATAAGGTAAGTGCAAAGGTTGCTTGGAATTGAGCCAATAAATACTTACATGATGCGCATGGATTGTTTTCTTTGTTTTTTTTGACATATTGGACCATATTTCCACCACAAGTTTTGTTTTTGCAAACTCTTTTGTAAATTCTTTTCAAAGTCCTTTTGCAAGATAGTCAAAGGTAAATGAATAAGATTTTGCAAAGCATTTTCAGTTTTTGAAATTTTCTCCCTTTGATCCAAATGCTTCTCCTTTGACTAAACAAAACTCCCCCTCAAATAAAGTCTCCTCTTAGTGTTCAAGAGGGTTTTAAGACATCAATTTTGAAAATACTACTTACTCCCTTTAGAGCACAAAGAGATATCAATTTGAAATTTTCCAATTGAAAAACTTTAAAATTAGGGTGGTGGTGCGGTCCTTTTGCTTTGGGCTAATACTTTCTCCCCCTTTGGCATGAATCGCCAAAAACGGAGTCATTAGAGCCCTTAGAAGTACTTTCTCCTCCTTTGGTCATAAAATAAATGAGTGAAGATTATACCAAAGTTGGAGAGATGCTCGGAGTGACGGCGAAGGATGATTAGTAGAGTGGAGTGGAAGCCTTGTCTTCGCCGAAGACTCCAATTCCCTTTCAATATACCTATGACTTGGTTTGGAATACACTTGAAAACACATTAGTCATAGCATATAAAAGAGACATGATAAAAGGTATTATCATGAGCTATGTGTGCAAGATTAGCAAAAGAAATTCCTAGAATCGAGAATATTAAGCTCATGCCTAAGTCTGGTAAAAGATTGTTCATCAAGTGGCTTGGTAAAGATATCGGCTAATTGATCTTTAGTGTTAATGTATGAAATCTCGATATCCCCCTTTTGTTGGTGATCCCGAAGAAAATGATACCGAATGGCTATGTGTTTAGTGCGGCTATGTTCAACGGGATTATCCGCCATGCGGATTGCACTCTCATTATCACATAGAAGAGGAACTTTGGTTAATTTGTAACCGTAGTCCCGCAGGGTTTGCCTCATCCAAAGCAGTTGCGCGCAACAATGGCCTGCGGCAATATACTCGGCTTCGGCGGTAGAAAGAGCGACCGAATTTTGCTTCTTTGAAGCCCAAGACACCAAGGATCTTCCCAAGAACTGGCAAGTCCCCGATGTGCTCTTCCTATTAATCTTACACCCTGCCCAATCGGCATCCGAATAACCAATCAAATCAAATGTGGATCCCCGAGGGTACCAAAGCCCAAACTTAGGAGTATAAGCCAAATATCTCAAGATTCGTTTTACGGCCGTAAGGTGTGATTCCTTAGGGTCGGCTTGGAATCTTGCACACATGCATACGGAAAGCATAATGTCCGGTCGAGATGCACATAAATAGAGCAATGAACCAATCATCGACCGGTATACCTTTTGATCCACGGACTTACCTCCCGTGTCGAGGTCGAGATGTCCATTTGTTCCCATGGGAGTCTTGATGGGCTTGGCATCCTTCATTCCAAACTTGCTTAGAATGTCTTGAGTATACTTCGTTTGGCTAATGAAAGTGCCCTCTTGGAGTTGTTTGACTTGAAATCCTAAGAAATATTTCAACTCCCCCATCATAGACATCTCGAATTTCTGTGTCATGATCCTACTAAATTCTTCACATGTAGATTTGTTAGTAGACCCAAATATAATATCATCAACATAAATTTGGCATACAAACAAATCATTATCAAGTGTTTTGGTGAATAAAGTAGGATCGGCTTTGCCGACTTTGAAGCCATTTGCAATAAGGAAATCTCTAAGGCATTCATACCATGCTCTTGGGGCTTGCTTGAGCCCATAAAGCGCCTTAGAGAGCCTATAAACATGGTTAGGGTACTCACTGTCTTCAAAGCCGGGAGGTTGCTCAACATAGACCTCCTCCTTGATTGGTCCATTGAGGAAGGCACTCTTCACGTCCATTTGATAAAGCTTGAAGCCATGGTAAGTAGCATAGGCCAATAATATACGAATTGACTCAAGCCTAGCTACGGGTGCATAGGTTTCACCAAAATCCAAACCTTCGACTTGTGAATACCCCTTGGCCACGAGTCGAGCTTTGTTCCTTGTCACCACACCATGCTCGTCTTGCTTGTTGCGGAAGACCCACTTGGTTCCTACAACATTTTGATTAGGACGTGGAACTAAGTGCCATACCTCATTCCTTGTGAAATTGTTGAGCTCTTCTTGCATCGCCATCACCCAATCCGAATCTTGAAGTGCTTCCTCTACCCTGTGTGGCTCAATAGAGGAAACAAAAGAGTAATGTTCACAAAAATGTGCAACACGAGATCGAGTAGTTACCCCCTTATGAATGTCGCCGAGGATGGTGTCGACGGGGTGATCTCGTTGTATTGCTTGGTGGACTCTTGGGTGTGGCGGCCTTGGTTGTTCATCCTCCTTGTCTTCATCATTTGCATCTCCCCCTTGATCGTTGCCGTCATTTTGAGGTGGCTCATCTTCTTGATCTTCTTGTTCAACATCTTGAGCCTCATCCTCAATTTGAGTTGGTGGAGATGCTTGCATGGAGGAGGATGGTTGATCTTGTGCATGTGGAGGCTCTTCGGATTCCTTAGGACACACATCCCCAATGGACATGTTCCTTAGCGCTATGCATGGAGCCTGTTCTTCACCTATCTCATCAAGATCAACTTGCTCTACTTGAGAGACGTTAGTCTCATCAAACACAACGTCACAAGAAACTTCAACAAGTCCTGAGGACTTGTTAAAGACTCTATATGCCCTTGTGTTTGAGTCATATCCTAGTAAAAAGCCTTCTACAGTTTTAGGAGCAAATTTAGATTTTCTACCTCTCTTAACAAGAATAAAGCATTTGCTACCAAAAACTCTAAAATATGAAATATTTGGCTTTTTACCGGTTAGGAGTTCATAAGATGTCTTCTTGAGGATTCGATGAAGATATAACCGGTTGATGGCGTAGCAGGCGGTGTTGACCGCCTCGGCCCAAAACCGATCCGGTGTCTTGTACTCATCAAGCATGGTTCTTGCCATGTCCAATAGAGTTCGATTCTTCCTCTCCACTACACCATTTTGTTGTGGAGTGTAGGGAGAAGAGAACTCATGCTTGATGCCCTCCTCCTCAAGGAAGCCTTCAATTTGAGAGTTCTTGAACTCCGTCCCATTGTCGCTTCTAATTTTCTTGATCCTTAAGCCGAACTCATTTTGAGCCCGTCTCAAGAATCCCTTTAAAGTCTCTTGGGTATGAGATTTGTCCTGCAAAAAGAACACCCAAGTGAAGCGAGAATAATCATCCACAATAACTAGACAGTACTTACTCCCGCCGATGCTTATAGTAAGCGATCGGGCCGAATAGATCCATGTGTAGGAGCTCCAGTGGCTTGTCACTAGTCATGATGTTCTTGTGTGGATGATGAGTGCCAACTTGCTTCCCGGCTTGGCATGCGCTACAAATCCTGTCTTTCTCAAAATGAACATTGGTTAGTCCTAAAATGTGTTCTCCCTTTAGAAGCTTGTGAAGATTCTTCATTCCAACATGGGCTAGTCGGCGGTGCCAGAGCCAACCCAAGTTAGTCTTAGCAACCAAGCAAGTGTCAAGTTCAGCTCTATCAAAATCTACCAAGTATAGCTGACCCTCTAACACTCCCTTAAAAGCTATTGAATCATCACTTCTTCTAAAGACAGTAACACCTATATCAGTAAATAGACAGTTGTAGCCCATTTGACATAATTGGGATACGGAAAGCAAATTGTAATCTAAAGAATCTACAAGAAAAACATTGGAAATAGTATGGTCAGGTGATATAGCAATTTTATCCAATCCTTTGACCAAACCTTGATTTCCATCCCCGAATGTGATAGCTCTTTGGGGATCTTGATTTTTCTCATATGAGGAGAACATCTTTTTCTCCCCTGTCATGTGGTTTGTACACCCGCTGTCGAGTATCCAACTTGAGCCCCCGGATGCATAAACCTACAAAACAATTTTAGTTCTTGACTTTAGGTACCCAAACGGTTTTGGGTCCTTTGGCATTAGAAACAAGAACTTTAGGTACCCAAACACAAGTCTTGGAGCCCTTGTGTTTGCCCCCAACAATTTTGGCAACTACCTTGCCGGATTTGCTAGTAAGCACATAAGAAGCATCAAAAGTTTTAAATGAAATAGTATGATCATTTGATGCATTAGGAGTTTTCTTTCTAGGCAACTTGGCACGGGTTGGTTGCCTAGAACTAGATGTCTCACCCTTATACATAAAAGCATGGTTGGGACCAGAGTGAGATTTCCTAGAATAAGTTCTCCTAATTTTGCTCTCAGGATAGCCGGCAGGGTATAAAATGTAACCCTCGTTATCCTGAGGCATGGGAGCCTTGCCCTTAACAAAGTTAGATAAATTCTTTGGAGGGGCATTAAGTTTGACATTGTCTCCCCTTTGGAAGCCAATGCCATCCTTGATGCCAGGGCGTCTCCCATTATAGAGCATGCTTCTAGCAAATTTAAATTTTTCATTTTCTAAGTCATGCTCTCTAATCTTAGCATTAAGTTGTGCTATGTGATCATTTTGTTTTTTAATTAAGGCTAGGTGATCATGGATAGCATCAACATTAATATCTCTACACCTAGTACAAATGGAAATATGCTCAGTAGATGTAGAGGGTTTGCAAGTTTTTAATTCTATAACCTTAGCATGTAGTATATCATTCTCATCTCTAAGGTTAGAAATGCAAACATCACAATCTCTAGCCTTAGCAAGCAATTTTTCTTTTTCATCTCTAAGGCTAGCAAGAGAAACATTCAACTCATCAATTCTAGCAAGTAAATCAATATTATCATCTTTAGAATTGGAAGTTGAAACATTACAAACATGTGAATCAACCTTAGCAATCAATTTAGCATTTTCATTTCTAAGGTTGTCAATAGTGTCATGGCATGTGCTTAGCTCACTAGTTAATTTGTTACATTTTTCTACCTCTAGAGCATAAGCATTTTTAACCTTAACATGTTTCTTATTTTCCTTGATCAGGAAGTCCTCTTGGGAGTCCAAGAGATCATCCTTTTCATGGATGGCACTGATTAGCTCATTTAATTTTTCCTTTTGTTCCATGTTAAGGTTGGCAAAAGGATACGCAAATTATCTTCCTCACCACTAGCATTATCATCACTAGAAGATTCATATTTGGTGGAGGAGTTAGATTTAACCTTCTTCCTTTTGCCGTCCTTTGCCATGAGGCACTTGTGGCCGACGTTGGGGAAGAGAAGTCCCTTGGTGACGGCGATGTTGGCGGCGTCCTCGTCGTCGGAGGAGGAGTCAGTGGAGCTCTCGTCGGAGTTCCACTCGCGGCACATGTGGGCATCGCCGCCCTTCTTCTTGTGGTACCTCTTCTTTTCTCTTCTCTTGCCCTTCTTGTCGTTGCCCCTGTCACTGTCACTAGACATAGGACATTTTGCAATAAAATGACTGGGCTTACCACACTTGTAGCAAACCTTCTTGGAACGGGATTTGTAGTCCTTCCCCTTCCGTTGCTTGAGGATTTGCCGAAAGCTTTTGATGATTAAGGCCATCTCCTCATTGTCGAGCTTGGAGGCGTCAATTGGTTGGTTACTTGGTGTAGACTCCTCCTTCTTCTCCTCCGTTGCCTTGAAGGCCACCGGTTGCGCCTCGGATGTGGAAGGTTCGTCAAGCTCGTTGATCTTCTTTGAGCCCTTAATCATGCATTCAAAGCTTACAAAATTCCCGATAACTTCCTCGGGGGTCATTAGTGGATATCTAGGATTACCACGAATTAATTGAACTTGAGTGGGGTTAAGGAAAATAAGAGCTCTTAAAATAACCTTAACCACCTCGTGGTCATCCCACTTTTTGCTCCCGAGGTTGCGCACTTGGTTCACCAAGGTTTTGAGCCGGTTGTACATATCTTGTGGCTCCTCCCCTTGGCGAAGACGAAAGCGACCGAGCTCCCCCTCGATCGTTTTCCGCTTGGTGATCTTGGTGAGTTCATCACCCTCGTGCGCCGTCTTGAGTAGGTCCCAAATCTCCTTCGCATTCTTCAACCCTTGCACTTTGTTGTATTCCTCCTTGCTTAGGGAGGCGAGGAGAATTGTTGTTGCTTGAGAGTTGAAGTGCTCGATTTGGGCCACCTCATCCTTGTCATAGTCTTCATCCCCTACGGATGGTACCTGTGCACCAAACTCAACAACATCCCATATGCTTTTGTGGAGTGAGGTTAGATGAAATCGCATTAAATCACTCCACCTAGCGTAATCTTCACCATCAAAAGTCGGTGGTTCGCCTAATGGGACGGAAAGTAAAGGTACATGTTTAGAAATGCGAGGGTAGCGTAGGGGGATCTTACTAAACTTCTTACGCTCTTGGCGTTTAGAAGTTACGGAGGGCGCATCGGAGCCGGAGGTCGATGTTGATGAAGTGTCGGTCTCGTAGTAGACCACTTTCCTCATCCTCTTTTGCTTGTCTCCACTCCGATGCGACTTGTGGGAAGAAGATTTTTCCTTCTTCTCTTTGTGGTGAAAAGAAGATTTCTTCTCCTTCCCTTTGTTGGAGGAGCTCTTCTTCTTTTCCCTCCTCTTGGTGCGGGACTCTTCCGATGAAGTGCTCCCTTGGCTCGTAGTGGGCTTGTCGCCGGTCTCCATCTCCCTCTTGGTGTGATCTCCCGACATCACTTCGAGCGGTTAGGCTCTAATGAAGTACCGGGCTCTGATACCAATTGAAAGTCGCCTAGAGGGGGGGTGAATAGGGCGAAACTGAAATTCTCAAAAATAATCACAACTACAAGCCGGGTTAGTGTTAGAAATATAATCAAGTCCGCGAGAGAGGGCGCAAAACAAATCGCAAGCGAATAATGAGATGAGACACGCGGATTTGTTTTACCGAGGTTCGGTTCTCTCAAACCTACTCCCCGTTGAGGAGGCCACAAAGGCCGGGTCTCTTTCAACCCTTCCCTCTCTCAAACGGTCCCTCGGACCGAGTGAGCTTTTCTTCTTCTCAATCAAACGGGAACAAAACTTCCCCGCAAGGGCCACCACACAATTGGTGCCTCTTGCCTTGGTTACAATTGAGTTTTGATCACAAGAACAAGTGAGAAAGAAAGAAAGCGATCCAAGCACAAGAGCTCAAAAGAACACGGCAAATCTCTCTCGCTAGTCACTAAAGGCTTGAGTGGAATTGGAGAGGATTTGATCTTCTTTGGTGTGTCTAGAATTGAATGCCTAGCTCTTGTAAGTGGTTGGAAGTTGGAAAACTTGGATGCAATGAATGGTGGGGTGGTTGGGGTATTTATAGCCCCAACCACCAAAAGTGGCCGTTGGGAGGCTGTCTGTTCGATGGCGCACCGGACAGTCCGGTGCCCCCGCCACGTCATCAATGCCGTTGGATTTTGACCGTTGGAGCTTCTGACTTCTGGGCCCGCCTGGGTGTCCGGTGCACACCGGACAACCACTGTCCATTGTCCGGTGCGCCGGTATGGGCGCGCCTGAAGACTGCGCGCGCAGAGCGCGCATTAAATGCGCCGCAGGTAGCCGTTGGCGCCGAAATAGCCGTTGTTCCGCTGGTGCACCGGACAGTCCGGTGCACACCGGACATGTCCGGTGAATTATAGCGGAGCGGCTGCCGCGCGAACCCGAGGCTGGCGAGTTGTGGAGGCCGCGCTTCCCTGGAGCACCGGACACTGTCCGGTGTACACCGGACAGTCCGGTGATTTATAGCGCGCCGGCTTCCGAGAATTCCCGAAGGTGGCGAGTTCGAGTTAGAGTCCTCTGGGCGCACCGGACACTGTCCGGTGTACACCGGACAGTCCGGTGCCTCCAGCCAGAGGTGCCTTCGGTTGCCTCTTTGCTCCTTTGTTGAATCCAAAACTTGATCTTTTTATTGGCTGAGTGTGAGCCTTTTGCACCTGTATAACTTATACACTAGAGCAAACTAGTTAGTCCAATATTTGTGTTGGGCAATTCAACCACCAAAATTATTTAGGGACTAGGTGTAAGCCTAATTCCCTTTCACTCCCGCAATCCAAGGAAGGATAGAGATCAACAAATCTCCTCAAATCTAGCTGCATCGCGTCACTTTCTCCACTGCCAGATCTGTCCCTAGCTCTGCGCGTGCGGGTGAGCTCCATCGCGACGCGGTATGAGGTAGATGCGGCAGAGGGGAAGGTCGACCTCATGTAGAGGATGGTGGCTTCGGTTGTGGGCGGGGCAGATGGACGGAGGTGGAGCTCCCCACATCGTCACCGCGGGCGCCGACTCCTTCCGCACCGGCGCCGGCTACAGCGCCTGCTACCAGGTGGGTGTGGATCAGTTGGAGCACTGTAGTGCAAGCGACTTGCTCATCTGCAATGTGTGTTCATCTAATGGATTATATATGGACACCTTCATGCTTGCAGTTGAGGTGCAGAGACCGGAGTGTGTGCAGCGACGGCGGCGTCAAGATCGTCGTGGTAGCTGGCGTGGCCAACCGGACGGGGTTTGTGCTCATGAGGGAGGCCTTTGCTGCGATGATGGCCAGGCCATGCGTGTCGTCCGATGACCAACTGCTGCCCGGCTTGGGTGGCAATGTTGTTCAGCTCGACTTCAGGAGGTGATGCTCTTTCTGTAGTACATGTACACATTTGATTTTGAAACCCACGACCGATGTTGTGGCCTATGCTGCCGGCCATGGTTGATGTTGTTCCGAGCTAAAGATCCAACCTTGACCGATGAAGGATACCTTGCGAGTACAAGAACAGGAACCTGCCGGTACGCATCGGCGAGGAAGCGAGCCGACACCCAGCGCACCTGGCCATCACCTTCTTGTACCAGGGCGGGCAGACGGACATCGCGACCCTCGAGCTCTCAGACGCGCACGCACGGACGGCTAGCGCGCAACCATCGTCGTGTATCGTCGCTGAGAGGAGGGCACATGTTGTCGCCGAATTCGCGCGTGCGGAGGAGAAACGCGTCGGGGATGCGGCTGGCAAGGGCAGAAGGTACGAGGAATACGTGAAGAGGAGGGACGAGCGGCTGTGCTGGGAGTATCCCTTTTAACCTTCTAAATATCTTATGTTGTGAAGTTTCTATCACTGTAGCCACTAGCATTCTTTTGTTTTGGTGTTCTTGTTAGAATGTATCCTGTTCTTGGTCTAGCAGTTCAGCTGCTGAGATGAACATAATTCTCTTAGATATATCTTTGCAGCTACAAAAAGGGCTCTTTATTGCAATTGTAGGTGAGATACCTATTCTGATTGTCACATTTTCGTTTTTGTATTAAGGTGTTCTTGGGAAGTTATGTGGTGGGGGGTACAAAATTTCGTTACTGGTTTGTTTGGTTGGGGAAACTGAATAGCATGTTCATATTATTTGCCACATTATATTGTATCTTAATTTGCCGGTATCTGCAAAGAATTACAACCATATATTCAGATCTTTTTTATAATAATCTAATTTGATGCTATTGCAATTTTTCCTCTGAACTGAGGAAATTTTATGTCCTATTTCAGGTTGGTTCTGGTAAATTATCTTTGTTGAACACAATCATTGGAGAGGCTCATGTCATCAATGGTTCTATTTAGCTCCTGTGGTTCAATTTCCTATGTACCACATGTAACACTTTATGACCTGAAATTGCTTAAGATTTGCACTGAAATGTCTAGAGATTAAAAATGTAACTGGTGTTTTGTAGGTACCATGGATCTTATCTGGCTCTTTATGAGATAATATTTTGCTTGATAAAGAATTTGATCCAATGAGGTAGTTTATCTGTCTCTGACATACATTATCACAAGTTTGTTTCGTTATGTCATTGCATGGCATTAAAGCGGCTATCATGATCCATGAACTATTGAGGATGCTCATACACCATAGAATTTATTACTTCCCCTTTTAATTAGCATTCTGCAATACAAAATTAATGCAGATACGAAGAAGTAATAGAGGCATGTGCGCTTCATGTTGACATATTGACAATGACCAGAGGAGATATGTCACATATTGGAGAGAAAGGTACCAACTTATCTGGTGGACAGAGAGCTCGTCTGGCACTGGCAAGTTCATGTTTTAGACAACTTTTTGTTATTCCATAGGGGTATGGATTGAAGTAATCACTAATTCAGGAAAGATGGATCTTTAGCTAGCTCTACGACAAAGCCATTACGCCATGTATCAAAATAATAGGGATAGGGGTAATTGTATACCACCTACGAATAGGAATATCCTAGGTCTCCACAAAAATTGTTTACCTTCCATTTAGTATCTCAGAAAACTCATGATATAAATATAAGTGGACAATGGATTAATGGAAAACAGAAGAGAGTAAATTCTCTATATGCAAATGTAAAGGGTATAAATACTTTCATGTAGGCTTTAGCTATTATATAGTACCAACATGGGGATTGTAGACCATGTTTGACGGGGCTACAAGATCATTATTTTCATCTCATTCACAAACTGAGAAAAATCTATATGATTTTCACCAACATGGAGTTAAGGAAAGGTTGTCCATAGCTTTTAAGTATTCTTCTGATGTAATTCCAAAGCACCCTTTGCTGAGTTTGAATTCCCATTGGCCATACCATGAATGACCAGTAGTGATGGCATGTAAGATCCGGTAATCTGTTCCATACTTCTTAGAGACATCCATCAAGGAGACCTTTCTGAAATTAAGCTTTTCATGTCAGTTCTGCACTTCCTAGAGACTGTTGCAGGTGAATTTGACTTCACAAATTACAATTTTTATTGTAAATAGCTTCATGAGATGTGCATAAAACAATTCATACTTCATCCAGAGTTCTATTCAGATGTACAACAAGGTGCAAACTACTTATGTTCTGTTGTCATAGTTCATTGGAACTGCTAAAGTGGTCATCTCAAAATGTATTCAAGATTGTTTTCTAATGCCCACAACTCCATTATTTATATCTTAGGGGACTGCTAAAGTGGTCATCTCAAAATGTATTCAAGATTGTTTTCTAATGCCCACAACTCCATTATTTATATCTTAGAAACAACATTTTCCTGATGTTCTTATATATCAAACTACAATGTGCTGGGTTGTATTACTATTATACTTTTATGTTCAGTTCAGTTAAATACCAGGAGAATGATAAGGCCTGCATCGGAATGTCGCTGCCCCTGTTGCGACAGCTGTTCTTGCGGATTAACGGAACTTCATTGATCGTGTTGTAATAACAATATTCCAGAAGAATGAATGTAATGACAATATTCCAGAAGAAATACAAAAGATTATTAAGCGCATCAGTGTTTAGTTGGCTTTAGATATAGGTGATTTTATTTGCAAATACTCGAGTTTATGATAAGAAACTAAGATTCAGAATTTTTGCTCACTTGTTATTCTCGTCCTTTTGGTATGAATTTCAATGTATATCCACGCTTGATTGTAAATTGATTTGTATAATTTATAAGATTGTGATCCATAATATGTGTTACTTGTTTTTATGTAACCATTGTGCATGAATAATTTGCGGGCCGTCGCAACGCACGGGCATTTGACTAGTAGAAATTAACGAACCAGTTTTTATTTAAATATATAGTGAAGTTATATATCCGCGAGGAGAGAGCTAAGGTCCCCTTTAATTTATAAAAGCTCTAGCTTCTCTAAAAATATCTGCAGCTCTGCTCCTCTGTCTCCTTAGCTTCTCTAGAGGAGTCAGAGTTGTTTTATAATTCGTTTGGCAAAACCGCTTCTACTATATCTCTTCCGAATGGTGTAGGAAGAAAATTGTAGGAGGAGCCAGTAAAGGCTAGATTTTAGATGCTGTGGCTCTCAACCTTAAAACGACTCTAGCTTTTGGAGGGCTTTCGATGCGAGGTCGTTTTTTGTCATCGTTTTTGCAGGTTTAAAAGATAGTAGTTATACCACTATACTAACTAACCTTATATGATCTTAGGGTGTGTCGTGGTCTATATAGACCACCGCAACTGGTGAGAGGCTGCGGTATGTTGATAATTTTTTCCAACAAAAAAACCCTAAAGATCTTCTGCTGGGTGACAAGAGATAGATTTTTGCCTTGGGCAGTGTGCACCGGCAATTGTCATGGCTGCTATGTAAGGCCCCGTTTGGTTACCCCAAACTAAAGTTTAGCCCCTGTCCAATCGAATGTTTGAACCTCCGTTTCGGGTATTAAATGTAGTCGGATTATAAAACAAATTTGTCAGCCGAAGATTAAAAGACGAGACGAATCTAGTCCAGTTGGTTGGGTCTATATTTCATACTCCTATTTGAAAGTCAAACGCTTGATGTGACCCGGGCTAAACTTTAGCAGGGGCAACCAAACACCCCCTAAAGAATGCGCAAGCCATAGTTAATCACGGATGGGAATAAATTGCTAGAGAAACCAAACCAGCAGGGGGTGGGGGTGGTCAGGGGCACCAAACCCTTCCAACCCAACACAATCCATGTGGGTTGCTTTTCTTGGTGCCAACCACCTTCTGTGATCTGGTGGGGCGCGGGCGGCGAGATCTGGTCTTCTCAGGCGGGTGACTCAGGCACACATAATTCTTCCCTAATTTAGGGTTTGTTAGAGATTTCGTCGTAGATATATGTGTCCTTAGATTTTTCTACACTTGACTAACAACTAATCGTTGTTTTATGTTCATCACAAAATAATGAGAGTGGTAAGAACGAAAAAAAGATAAACGTGTGTCCCAATTCACTTGACAGTAAATACTTGATTGGTTACTCGCACCATTTCATTCTGAATTATCGCGTGCGTTGACTTTGGTTGAGCATTTGTTTGGTTGACTGTACGCGAGGAATGGTGGCTGCACGAGTGGATGCAAAAATAAATCATTCTGAAGCTATTTACCTACATCTACACATACGCCAGAAATGACAGTATCTGGCCAGCCAGGCTCGCGTGAGACTGAGTGTGCGGGTGCAATAAACCAATCAGGCGCTATATGTATAGCGAAGATTGAAAAGTCATTCGTTCTACGCTCGAAGGCTTCGCTAACACAGACATGATACGAAACCGCCTATGAAGATTTTGTACGAAACAACAAAGCTATATTCTCGTACTACAATCAAGCGAAGCCACGCCAGGGAGTCTTCACCAGAAGCGAAGACACGCCCACCAAGACGGGACCGTCAACAAGGATTCAAGGAATGATAGAGACGGAAATTGACCAAACTATCTTTGAATAGACAAACAATTGTAACATCATAGTTGAAGGGTAAATAGGACTTTATACAAGTATTACAAAGGCGAAGACCCCTATAAGACCGACTCCAGCAGTTCACCCAAAGTTTACCCATAAGCACTGTTTTATACTGTTCTGCATTGTAAATTGTACTGTTCGTAGAGTAGTTTGAATATATGTATGTGTATGTGTATGGGTAAGCTGTTGGAGATAGTCTAAATACCACCTAACATACAAAAATCTTTATCCAATGAGTTGCTACGATAATTTTTGCTTCCCAACATCCGGCGGCACTCATTGTTTGTGTGTGCTCGCTAATGTTAGAGTGTGTCCTCTACATTAGCCGATTAATAGGAACCGAAGGGCTATCATAACCGTTGGTTGCAGTCCCCGGTCACACGACACCATATAAATACGATTAAGAGGGTCGACAGGTAGCCAACGCTAATCGTTCAACCACAAACCCTAATCAACATTCCACATGTCCCCACCACCTAGGCGCTTGGAGTGACGGGAAGAGCTACGACTCGCGGCTTCAATCCCCATGATCTCCCCAACGTGAATAGGATCTGAGCCTCCCCTCCAGGTGCCACTGGAGAGGAGCCGATCCACCGCCATGGCCCATGGGAACTAGTCTCCTCGTCGGAACACACACGGAGGCGGCGGGTCTACAATGCAAGATGCCGCCGCCATCGCCACCGACATGAACAACAATGAAGGTATGTAACCATAATCCTCTTAGTAGAATATATCTACTCGTCATCGAGGATTTACAGTTACGGATTACTATTATAGGGGCTTAGGAATCAATCCTAAGCACCACATAATCTAACAGCTAACACTACACACGACCACACACATAATGGCTAGACTCATGAAAAAAGACCGCCTAGACTCGCAAAGGCGGACCAAAATCAAGAAATTTATATTACTTTGATCAAACCAACCTTCTTCGGGCATTGTTCGGTTATTTCTATCCTATATGGATTGAATAGGATTTGAAAAAATATATGAATTTTTTTGACTTATTTGGAAATTAAACTCACTCAAACACACTTAATCTATATGGATTGAGAGCAAAACGAATAAGCCGTCAAGTGGAATCGAATGGGAGCCCAACCTCGTCAAAGAGGCCAAATTTGGACAGCCACGCGTTCTTCGATAAGGTCTCTTCCGCCTTGAGGTGAAGCAACAAGCTTAATTTATAACTTTCTCAATATTCTTCAAAATAAGGTTCACAATATCAGCTGTTTACCTAAGGAATCTGTTTGGCGCCAAAGCAACAATTTTCAAGCGTTGAAATTCTAGAAGGAGCCTGACCAGGTTCGATGTCGTAGTTGCTTGACGCAACAGACAGGTTTGCTTGTCCACCGACGGAACAACAACTCCTACAGAATCCATGTACTCAACCACAAACATCGAAGAACGTACGTAGGCATTTACCTGCCAGGCAGATGATCATAGCCCCAGGCGATCGAAATTGAACGCCTGCTGGGAGTTGTGCCTGGGCCAGGTAGGTCTGGTGCAACGCCAACCAAACAGACCTAGTTCATGTACTCAGCCATCCATCGCTGTGCGCAGTTCGGGTATAGGCTAACCAAAAACAGCGCCAAATAGTGCAAACAAAAACGCATATGGGGATTTTATTATCATTGTCATCGTCTCATACTCTCGTTTACGAGAAGTCTTGAACATGTATGAAGAGAAACAATAATAATATATTACAGTAGAGCAGAAGCATATGCAGCAGGGGGGCAGGAGCCGGCAGCGCCAAACGCCATGGAATGGTCAGGACAGGGACAGCGCTGTCACTGTGGCGAGACCAGCGACCGGGCCACGGCGGCACACAGCCCCCAGGCAAACCGGGGAAAGTGGCGGTGGGGTGCCGCGACGACTGTGCCTGTGCCTGTGCGTGGGGGCGCGCTGCATGCGGATGATGGAAGCGTCAGATCTTCAGAACTAGAAGAGCAGCAAAAGGCCACTCCCAGTTGTTTGTTTCCTCCTCGTTCTCTAGCTCCACCGGCCGGCCCCCAGCCGCTTCCAGTGTTGCATGCCGGTGCCGGTGCTGCTGCGCTGTAACAAAACTGCTCAACGCGGCGCGCTGTGCCGCTTGCAATTTGCGATCTGCTGACTCTGAGAACAAGCTTGCACCCCGCCTTCCTTCCATCATGCAGATGCATGGCGCCCAGCTTTTTGCACCGTCGTCCGTACCTGCTCGGACCGAGTGATGATTGCGTAGCTCCTCAACTCTTATCTCCCTGCATCATCATGTTGCCCTCCTCCTCCTGCTAGTACTACTACTATTCTTCCGTAGCTAAATTTACAAAAAAAAAAAAAATCAATTGTTACCAAGCTCACCACAACTGCGTGTGAAAAATGCAGAGTCGAGGGATTGTAGTAGGCTTTTCGTTGCAACATGTGTATGAGAGTTCGCCTTGCAAGGGAATACTTATCAACATTCATTTCTAACTTCTAAGATACCTGCATAGGTATGTTTGTTTTGGAATTATAATCTGTCCACAGTATATAACCTAACTTATTTTTGAACTAACACTTAGTTTAAAATAAATTAGATTATATAATCTAAACATACTATAATCCCAAACAAATAGTTCCATAGTGCGCTAGCATAAATCTCTCCGAGAGGTCCATCCCTCCGTGCCTAGAGTAAGTTACATGAGGTTACAGAATTGGTGCTAAGTGGATCGTGCAGTATGCATGATATGACCTGTAGTGCTTTGGCACGATACATCCGTATAGTGTCAGTGTCGACAGGGGCGCATGGCACGGTGTCCAATGCTATGTCTAAGCCGTCACTCCGGCACAACGGGATGACACGAGCACGACACGATTAGACATGGTTTATACCAACTGGTGGTTTATAGACGTGATTATGGTGTGTACATGTGATTGAGATTTGTTATGGTTTAAAATTAATAGATCCACTTTATAATTGTACGAATGTTTGTGTCTAGGCACACGTACCGGCATGACACGATTATATACTATAGTGTCGTGTCTAGGCAACCATGCATAACGATCACTAATAATACCTAATAGTATCATTCTTTGGTGGTATTTGAACGCACTAGAGTTAATGGTTAGTTGGTTAAAAAAATGATAGCGAAATTAGCTAGCTATTAGCTAATTTGCTAAAACTAGCTAATAGCTGAACTATTAGCTAGATTGTTTGATATCTCAGCTAATTTTAGTAGTTAACTATTAGTTGTACTGCATTCAAACACCCCTTTATAGCGTCAGTGTCAACGGTAGGTTCTATTTTACCATGTATACATATGGTTGGATCGACGTGCATAACGAAAAGGGTGTGGAGTACGGAGTGTCTCAAGAAGCTCCTACCAAGCGGTAAAACCTCAAGACACAATTTGTTGGGACCATTACCCAAACTTCTGCGCACTGAAAGATAGGCGTATGCAGTAGTAGCAGATACTGTATTGAAAAAAAAAACATTTTCCCTAGGCGTCAGTCGTCTGAAATCTATGTTTTGTTTAGGCAATGTGTGTCGTGTGGTCCGTCCATGAGTCCGTTGGGTTCTATTGTATTCGGTCGCTGAAAGGAAGCAGAGGCGATTTCCTCGAGGTACGGATACGCTGATTGTTCCTGCGAACTCCCGTATTATTCCCGTCGCGGTGCGCTGTAGAAGCTCTTCCGGAGGACCACGGTGACGCGCTCACTGCATCTCCTTCCTCTTTGTTGCACTTACCCTCACGTGTGTACGAGATGGAAACGGACGAAAACATATATTTATTTAATTGCAAATAAATAGGATATAGAGTCTGTTATATAAATTTGTATTTTTATTTTTTTACATTGATCTTGTAAATATAAAAACTAAAAAAACTCAAATTTATTATATATTTTCTCAAATGATAGATATAACCGATGCAAATTCGGATATTAAATCATCTTTTTGTTGTATAGAACAAATAATACATAAATAATTTATGCAAAAAATATATTTTTATTTATAATATTTGTGTTGGCATCAATCACCAAAAAGGGGGAGATTGAAAGGGAATTAGGCTTACACCTAGTCCCTAATTAATTTTGGTGGTTGAATTGCCCAACACAAATATTGGACTAACTAGTTTGCTCTATTGTATAAGTTATACAGGTGCCAAAGGTTCACACTTAGCCAATAAAAAGACCAAGTATTGGGTTCAAACAAAGGAGCAAGGGACAACCGAAGGCACCTCTGGCCTGGCGCACCGGACTGTCCGGTGTGCCACCGGACATGTCCGGTGCACCAGAGGACTCCGATTCCAAACTCGTCACCTTCGGGAAATTCTGAAGGCGACTCCGCTATAATTCACCGGACTGTCCGGTGTACACCGGACAGTGTCCGGTGCTCTAAGGAAGAGCGGCCTCAGGAACTCGCCAGCCTCGGGAATTCATTTCAGCTGCTCCGCTATAATTCACCGGACATGTCCGGTGTACACCGGACTGTCCGGTGTAACAGCGGGGCAACGGCTACTACGGCGCCAACGGCTACCTGCGACACATTAAATGCGCGCCAGCGCGCGCAGAGGTCAGGCACGCCCATGCTGGCGCACCGGACACTCTACAGTGCATGTCCGGTGCGCCACCGGACATCCAGGCGGGCCCAGAAGACAGAGCTCTAACGGTCAGAACCCTAACGGTCGGGTGACGTGGCTGTCGCACCGGACTGTTCGGTGCACCATACGACAGACAGCCTTCACCAACGGCTAGATTTTGGTTGGTGGCTATAAATACCACCCCAACCGGCCACTTCAAGGTGTGGGAGCCCAAGCAACATTCCAAGTCATCTAGTTGACATACTCAAGCCCTCCCAACCACATATATTCATTGATCCATCCTATACACAAGATTTAGACCACTACAACCAACACAAGTGCCACAAAAGAGAGAGCAAGCAAAAGAGAGCTACTCATTTGAGTTTAGCACTAGTGCCTTGTGAGATTCCATCGAGAGATAGTGTGTGCTTCATCTTTGTGTTCATTTGCGCGTGGAGTTTTGACTCCCATTGAACTTTCTCCAAAGTTTTGGAGGCTTGTAAAAGCTTGCAAGAGACACCAAAGATTGTGGTGGTCCTTGTGGGATTGAGAGTGATCCTTGAGAAGAAGAAGAGCTCACCGATCCTTGTGTGATCGGGGGAGAGAGGGAAAGGGTTGAAAAAGACCCGTCCTTAAGTGGACTCCTCAACGGGGACTAGGCCTTCGAGGGTCGAACCTCGGTAAAACAAATCACCCATGTCCATTGTGTTTATTGCTTGTGATTTGTTTGTTTTCCCTTGCTCTAAGTTTTCTTGCACCTTTATTTGCTAATATCATTTGGTGTTGCTTCAAGTTAAATTCCCATTTAGTGAAGCAAAACGTTGCAAGAAAGAACTTGTCCTAGTGCTCTTCTCATCTAAGGCTTCTTGCTTTGTTATTCTATAACTTACTAGTTGTATTGATTTATCACTTCCGCATTATTTAGCAATACTCTTTTCAAGCAAGAACTTAGTTTCTATTCTCCGATATTTGTATATCTTGTTCTAACCACTAATCAAGGGATCTAGTTGGGGGATAAAGTTTTAATTTTCAGGTTTCACCTATTCACCCCCCCTCTAGGCGACTTTCAATTGGTATCAGAGCTAGGCACTTCATCTTGAGTCTAACAACTCGAAGTGATGGCTCGTAGAAGATCCCAAAAGAATAAGAAGACCCAGGAGAACAAAGAGGTAACTCTTGAGATATTACTTTCCGACTGTTCTAATTATGATTCATGGTCTACTAGAGTAATAAATGCTTTTAGAACCATAGATCCACAATTAGAACAAATTATAGACAAGAGTATTTTTCCCTCTAATTTCAATGGAAAAATTAATTCCAAGGAGGATCAAAGATGTTATCGCTTAAACTATCTAGCTTTTGACATCTTAACTAATTCTCTTAGCAAAGAAGATTATCATGCCTTCATATCAAACTATGACGAATCCGTCCATGATGCGCATGATATTTGGACTAGAATTAGAAGCAAATTTGATGAGTCCAAACATGATAGTTCATTTTGTGTCTCTACTTCCTTTGGTATTTGTGATACTAACCCTTGCAAGGAAGAAGAAGAAAATGAACGGTGGAGACCAAACGATGAATCCACCTCTCCAAAAGGTTTGTCTTCCCATTTCAATTCCCACATGTGTTGTGTGGCTAATGCAAATGATAGCGGAAGCACAAATGAGGATGAGGAGGAAGAAAGAAGCTTTATGCAACTCTATGCTCGCCTGAGCCAAGAAGATAAGGCGGTCATGCTCAAACTTGTAGAAAGAGCGAGAGAGCAAGGCGAAGCTCGTCAAAGGCTAGAAAGTATTCTCTCCATGAAGATGCAACACTTTGACGAGTTGACTAAAGAACATGAGGAGCTAAAGTGCTCTCATGTTGATTTGGTCCAAAGGTATGAAACTATTTCAATTGAGCAAGATAACGCTTTACATTGTATCGCTCAATTAGTAAATAGGAATACCTTGCTTAAGGACCAAGTAGAAAAGCTAAAAATTGAAAATCTAGCTTTTCAAGATAAATATGATATGCTCCTATGCTCTCATGAAAATCTTAGAGATGATCATATCAAATTAAACATTGCTCACGAGGTTGTGATAGAAAACTTAAAATCCCAACAACCTCACTCATGCACATGTATTCAAATTGATACTATATTACCATGTGCTAATGCTTGTTGTCCGTCAACAAGCAAATCTTCCTTTGAGCTAGAATTTGCAGGAACAAATGATGATACTTATCAAAAGCTCAAAGAAGAAAATGAGAGGCTAAAGATGAGCTTGACACAACTAAAGGGGAAATGCATTGCCCAACCTTTTCAAGATAACCGTGATCACATGATAAAGAAGCTTGAGACGGGAACAACCGTGGCATGCACTACATCCCTTAAAGAAAATGTCAAGGATTTGAGGATTGCCAAGAGGAAGAAACAAAAGATGAAATTCAACACCTCCTCCAAAAGCCTCAACCATGCCTCCACAAAAGGTAACATCCAAGGTAATGATCAAGCCACACTTCACATTAAGAGGTGTAGTGAATGCTTTGAAGAGGGGCACTTGATTAGGTCATGTCCCTACATTAAAAATGGCTTGATTATTAACAAGGATGATAGACTTTGTTTTAAATGCTCCAAGAAGGGACACTTGCTTAGATCTTGTCCCCATTTAAAACAAAAAGGCATAGGGTTAGAAAAGAAAGTTTTTACTAACCATGTAGCAGGCAACAAACAAGAAAAGAAGAAAACTTCAAAACTTGAAAACCGCCTATGCTACACATGCCGAAAAAAGGGACATCAATGCAAGGATTGTCACATTGGTAACAATTTCACTCCTAACTTGTCAATTGATTCTCATGTAACTAGGCAACCCAAAATTGCAACTTGTGCTAGAAAGGTAATGAGTTTACCTAGTGCTAACACAAAAGACTTTTGGGTTCCTAGATCTTTGTTGACTAACCATGATGGACCCATCAAGCGATGGGTACCAAAATATGATTGACAAGCTTTGCAGGAGAAGGAGATGATATGAAGCCTTGGGATGCTTGAGAGAGTCCATTCAATCAACTCAAACTATCAATCTTCAATGATCTATATACATGATTGACCCAAGGTTATTTTTCAAATTGCTATGTCCTAAACTCATATCATCTCAAGGAAGATATTATATGTTGTAGGAAGTGAAGAGATATCATATGCGAAAAATCAAGGCCTACAACATGAAGGAAAGCCAAAGGATGGTAACACTTATCTTTTAAGTGCAAGTATTTTAGAATATCATTTCTTATGTGTCTTGTGTAGTCACATAGAAAACTTGAAGCACTTCAAATGCCTTTAATTTTATATTACCATTCTTTGAAGAATTTCCTATCTTATGGTAGATTGCATACTCATCATTTCCATCCCATGGCAATCTACATGCTTTAAATTGTTGGAAGTATCACATGGCATGTTTTTCGCTAAGTTATTCTATTATTGCCATGATTCTAGATGTAGATAGATATTTCATGTTCTTAAAAAGATTTAGGTGTCATGTAACGAATTCAAATCCTTAGGACACTCTTAAACGGAAAATTCTCCCTATAACTAGAATAGTGAGACTAATGATTTTATCTAAGTAACCCAAATAGTCTCACTTGTAGAGAATAAGTTTCTCTTTGGAAGCATGTAATCTAACATGAAAAGAAAAATCAATCCAAATGTTTTATGATGTATTTTTACTTGCTCAAGTTAGATATGATTCTTTTACATTTATCGCTTTCCAAATCATGAATTATTCCTATAATCTCAAAGGATTATTTATGCTTGTTTTATGAGTTAAAATTGAGCATAACATCATCTATGGATAATCTAGTTCATACTATGGAGTTTCCATGTTTTGGTAATCTAGCTTCTCATTTCTTATCAAAATGATTACAAAAATGGAAACTAGTGCTTGTGTTGCTACTAACATTTCTCTTGAGTTCAATTATGAAAATCTACAAGAGAGAAAGTGCACAAGCCTCATGGGTTGATCTTCACCCAAAGGAAGAAAGGTAAAAGCCAAGGCATGGGAATTCATCTTCTTAAGTTTGGTTCCCATCTCAATGGGTATTTAATATAAATTATCATATTCTACCCTTGTGAGGAATAGATTCTTTATTGGACCGAAATTAACTAAGTGTGCATTCAATATCATTTTCATAAATGCGCTTGTCCATTAGAATCTAATTCATGCCTTTGCTATATCCATTCTCATATTGATGCGCTTCTAAGTCATGATAATAAATTCAATATGAAAAAGTAAAATTCCTTTGATTGATCAAAAATGATTAAAAAGGTGTTGATTCCTCTTTTCTGTTAATGTGCACTAACGTTGAGGAATTTACTTCATGTCTATGTGACTCATGGATGATGAATTATGCTTATTTCCTATCTAAAAGAAATCATCCATCATTATATACTCCCTTGTATTACTAACATTCTTCTTGAGTATTTTCAATAAGTTTGAAAGGAAAAAGAAGCCACTGCAAAGGGAGGACTCTCAAATGAAAGAGGAGAACATCAAGAACAACACCACCTACTTCTACGAAACAATCAATGGTGTGGTTGTGAGTATTCTAAACCCTTTCATATTGAGAATACTAGGCACAAGTTGTTTATTACAAATTTAATGAGCCTTGATCAAGATGAATAATGCTTCTCTCCATTTGTCTTTAAAGTAAATGCATCCATTCAATTCATTCAAATACTTGATGCATATCTTTAGGGGGAGCCTTTTTATCTTGATTATGTTGAGACTATTGCTTTATCTCAGTAATTTCATATAGTCTCTTGCATGAGAATAAGTTTCTCATGAAGTATGCTACTGTTTTTAAATTCTTGTCTTTTACTCTAAAGTAGCATAATTGCTGGATTCTCCTACTCTAAGCTTAATTGATAATCTAATGCGTATGTTGTTCTTTTGATCACATCTGTTATTTGTTTGATCATTGAATGACTTCAATCAACAATCATGCTTCTTAGTGGCGTATATACTTTCAATTGATATCTCTCTTGATATGCACTAAGTTAAAAGGAGAATTCATGATACATTTATGCAACTCGTGATCCATTTGATATTTGCTAACAATAACTTGAAAAGATCACTAGTTGTAGAACTCTGTCTTGTGCAAAATATTTCCATATATTGTCATTAAGAATAGGTCTTAAGCATCTAAGACTAAGGACAAAGCACAATGAAGAGAGCGTCTCTATGTAAAGGTACAAAAAGGTAAAACTATCTCCTTTCATTCAAACTTGTACCTAAATCTTCCTTTTCTATACATTCTTTGCATATCTTGTATGAAAGGAAGAGAAAGCATGTCCATGTATTATCCCTGCTTCATACCTAGTTTAATTTCCCAAAATTCATTCTTGCTTAGTGCATCTCTGGTAAAACTAGATGAAGTACTTTTATTATCAAAGAGCTTAAAGCTTAACCTTGTAACGAGGATAAGCTGCCTTTGTTTCAAAGGTGGATGGTCCTTAAGTCTCTTTGAAATCCTTAAGGGAAATCGCTTAAATGGTTTACAACATGCTTTCGTAAGTGCATAAATTGTCATGAGCATCACACTTATACTATGACACAATGCACTTCACAATCTGTATGATATAGATATGTTCTCATTAACCTAATTATGTGCAATTGGCATTTAAGGCCAAAATATGTGTTCCTCTCCATGCACATACTCAGGGGGAGCAATCTATGTTATATAGAACTATGATCATGCTTAATTTGATATATCCTCTTGATCATATCTCTTTCATATGCTATGACTAATGTGTTTTCAAGTGAATTTCAAACCAAGTCATAGGTACATTGAAAGGGAATTGGAGTCTTCGGCGAAGACAAAGCTTCCACTCTACTCTATCGATATTATCTACCCTTCACCATCACTCCACAATGTCTCTCCATCTTTGGTATAATCTTCTCTCATATGTTTTATTTACCAAAGGGGAGAAAATAGTTAGGAAAAGGGCATATATTTCATTCTAAGTATCCGTTTTTGGCGATTCATGCCAAAGGGGGAGAAAGTATTGGCACAAAGCAAAAGGACCGCACCACCACCCTAATTTTAAAATTAATGGTTTTCAATTTGAAAATTTCAAATTGGTATCTCTTTGTGTTCTAAAGGGGGAGCAAGTAGTATTTTTCAACTTGATATCTTAAAACCCTCTTGAACACTAAGAGGAGAATTTATTTGAGGGGGAGTATTGTTTAGTCAAAGGAAAAGCATTTGAACAAGGGGACAAAATTTCATATCTTGAAAATGCTTCGCAAAAATCTTATTCATTTACCTTTGACTATTTTTGCAAAAAGACTTTGAAACGGCTTTACAAAAAGAATTTGCAAAAACAAAACTAGTGGTGCAAGCGTGGTCCAAAATGCTAAAAATAAAGAAACAATCCATACACATCTAGTAAGTAACATTTATTGGCTCAATTCCAAGCAACCTTTGCACTTACTGAAAGGGAATTAGGCTTACACCTAGTCCCTAAATAATTTTGGTGGTTGAATTGCCCAACACAAATATTGGACTAACTAGTTTGCTCTAGTGTATAAGTTATACAGGTGCAAAAGGTTCACACTTAGCCAATAAAATGACCATGTGTTGGGTTCAACAAAAGAGCAAAGGAGCAACCAAAGGATCCTCTGGTCTGGCGCACCGGACTGTCCGGTGTGCCACCGGACAGTGTCCGGTGCACTAGAGGACTTCAGCTCAAACTCGTCACCCTCGGAAAATTTCCAGAGGTAGCGCACTAAAATTCACCGGACTGTCCGGTGTACACCGGACAGTGTCCGGTGCTCATTTGAGACGCGGCTCAGGAACTCGCCAGTCTCGGGAATTCGCAAAGGCTGCTCCGCTATAATTCACCGGACATGTCCGGTGTACACCGGACTGTCCGGTGCAACCTCGGGGCAACGGCTACTTCGCGCCAACGGTCACCTGCAGGCGCATTTAATGCGCGCCAGAAGCGCGCAGTCGTCAGGCACGCGGGAGCAGGCGCACCGGACACTCTACAGTGCATGTCCGGTGCGCCACCGGACATCAAGACGGGCCCAGAGACAGAGCTCCAACGGTTGACCCAACGGCTATTTGGTGACGTGGCTGTCGCACCGGACATGTCCGGTGTGCACCGGACTGTCCGGTGCACCATACGACAGACAGCTCCACCAACGGTCAAGTTTGGTGGTTGGGGCTATAAATACCCCAACCACCCCACCATTCATTGCATCCAAGTTTTCCAGCTTCCAACCACTATACAAGAGCTAGCATTCATTGCAAAGCACACCAAAAGAGATCAAATCCTCTCTCAACTTTTCACAAAGCCCTAGTGACTAGAGAGAGTGATTTGTAGTGTTCATTTGAGCTCTTGCGCTTGGATCGCTTCTTTTTCTTTGGCATTCTTTCTTGTGATCAAACACTCACTTGTAATTGAGGCAAGAGACACCAATTGTGTGGTGGTCCTTGCGGGAAGTTTGATTCCCAAGTGATTTGAGAAAGAGAAGCTCACTCGGTCCGAGGGACCGTTTGAGAGAGGGAAGGGTTGAAAGAGACCCGGCCTTTGTGGCCTCCTCAACGGGGAGTAGGTTTGAGAGAACCGAACCTCGGTAAAACAAATCCGCGTGTCTCACTTTATTATTCGCTTGCGATTTGTTTTGCGCCCTCTCTCGCGGACTCTATTATATTTCTAACGCTAACCCGGCTTGTAGTTGTGATTATTTTTGAGATTTTCAGTTTCGCCCTATTCACCCCCCTCTAGGCGACTTTCAATTGGTATCAAAGCCCGGTGCTTCATTAGAGCCTAACCGCTCGAAGTAATGTCGGGAGATCACACCAAGAGGGAGATGGAGACCGGCGACAAGCCCACTACAAGCCAAGGGAGCACTTCATCGGAAGAGTCCCGCACCAAGAGGAGGGAGAAGAAGAAGGAGAAAAGATCTTCCTCTTCTCACCACAAAGAGAAGAAGGAAAAATCTTCTTCTCACAAGTCGCATCGGAAAGGCGACAAGCACAAGAGGATGAGGAAGGTGGTCTACTACGAGACCGACACTTCATCAACATCCACCTCCGACTCCGATGCACCGTCCGTAACTTCTAAGAGCCAAGAGCGCAAGAAGTTTAGTAAGATCCCCTTACACTATCCCCGTACATCTAGACATACTCCATTACTTTCCGTTCCATTAGGCAAACCGCCAACTTTTGATGGCGAAGATTATGCTAGGTGGAGTGATTTAATGAAATTTCATCTAACCTCACTCCACAAAAGTATATGGAATGTTGTTGAGTTTGGAGCACAGGTACCTTCTGTAGGGGATGAGGATTATGATACGGACGAAGTGGCCCAAATCGAGCACTTCAACTCCCAAGCCACAACCATACTCCTCGCCTCTTTAAGCAAGGAGGAATACAACAAAGTGCAAGGGTTGAAGAATGCAAAGGAGATTTGGGACCTACTCAAGACCGCGCACGAAGGTGATGAACTCACCAAGATCACCAAGCGGGAAACGATCGAGGGGGAGCTCGGTCGCTTCCGTCTTCGCCAAGGGGAGGAGCCACAAGATATGTACAATCGGCTCAAGACCTTGGTGAACCAAGTGCGCAACCTCGGGAGCAAAAAGTGGGATGACCACGAGGTGGTTAAGGTTATTTTAAGAGCTCTTATTTTCCTTAACCCCACTCAAGTTCAATTAATTCGTGGTAATCCTAGATATCCACTAATGACCCCCGAGGAAGTTATCGGGAATTTTGTGAGCTTTGAATGTATGATCAAGGGCTCAAAGAAGATCAACGAGCTTGATGATCCCTCCACGTCCGAGGCGCAACCGGTGGCCTTCAAGGCAACAGAAGAGAAGAAGGAGGAGTCTACACCAAGTAGACAACCAATTGACGCCTCCAAGCTCGACAATGAGGAGATGGCTTTAATCATCAAAAGCTTTCGCCAAATCCTCAAGCAACGGAGGGGGAAGGACTACAAACCCCGCTCCAAGAAAGTGTGCTACAAATGTGGTAAGCCCGGTCATTTTATTGCAAAATGTCCTATGTCTAGTGACAGTGACAGGGGCGACGACAAGAAGGGAAAGAGGAGAGAAAAGAAGAAGTACTACAAGAAGAAGGGCGGCGATGCCCATGTTTGCCGGGAATGGGACTCTGACGAGAGCTCCACCGAGTCCTCCTCCGACGAGGACGCCGCCAACGTCGCCGTCACCAAGGGACTCCTCTTCCCCAACGTCGGCCACAAGTGCCTCATGGCAAAGGACGGCAAAAGGAAGAAGGTTAAATCTAAATCCTCCACTAAATATGAATCTTCTAGTGATGATAATGCTAGTGGTGAGGAAGACAATTTGCATAACCTTTTTGCCAACCTTAACATGGAACAAAAAGAAAAATTAAATGAGCTAATTAGTGCTATCCATGAAAAGGATGATCTCTTGGACTCCCAAGAGGATTTCCTAATCAAGGAAAACGAGAAACATGTTAAGGTTAAAAACGCTTATGCTCTAGAGGTAGAAAAATGTGAAAAATTGTCTAGTGAGCTAAGCACTTGCCATGAGACCATTAACAACCTTAGAAATGAAAATGCTAGATTAATTGCTAAGGTTGATTCTCATGTTTGTATTGATTCAATTCCCAATCTTAGAAATGATAATGATGATTTGCTTGCTAAGATTAAGGAATTGAATGAGTCTCTTGCTAGCCTTAGAGTAGAAAATGAAAATTTGATTGCTAAGGCTAAAAATTTTGATGTTTGCAATACTATTATTTCCGACCTTAGAACTAAGAATGATATGTTACATGCTAAGGTTGTAGAACTAAAATCTTGCAAACCCTCTACATCTAATGTTGAGCATGTTTCTATTTGTACTAGATGTAGAGATATTAATATCAATGCTATTCATGATCACATGGCTTTAATTAAACAACAAAATGATCATATAGCATTATTAGATGCAAAAATTGCCGAGCATAACTTAGAAAATGAAAAGTTTAAATTTGCTAGAAGTATGCTCTATAATGGGAGACGCCCTGGCATCAAGGATGGCATTGGCTACCAAAGGGGAGACAATGTCAAACTTAATGCCCCTCCTAAGAACTTGTCTAACTTTGTTAAGGGCAAGGCTCCCATGCCTCAATATAACAAGGGTTACATTTTATACCCTGCCGATTATCCTGAGAGCAAAATTAGGAAAATTCATTCTAGGAAGTCTCACTCTGGCCCTAATCATGCTTTTATGTATAAGGGTGAGACATCTAGTTCTAGGCAACCAACTCGTGCCAAGTTGCCTAGAAAGAAAACTCCTAATGCATCAAATGATCATGCTATTTCATTTAAAACTTTTGATGCTTCTTATGTGCTTACTAGCAAATCCGGCAAGGTAGTTGCCAAATTTGTTGGGGGCAAACACAAGAGATCAAAGACTTGTGTTTGGGTACCCAAAGTTCTTGTTTCTAATGCTAAAGGACCCAAAACCGTTTGGGTACCTAAAGTCAAGAACTAAAATTGTTTTGTAGGTTTATGCATCCGGGGGTTCAAGTTGGATACTCGACAGCGGGTGCACAAACCACATGACAGGGGAGAAAAAGATGTTCTCCTCATATGAGAAAAACCAAGATTCCCAACGAGCTATCACATTCGGGGATGGAAATCAAGGTTTGGTCAAAGGATTGGGTAAAATTGCTATATCACCTGACCATACTATTTCCAATGTTTTTCTTATAGATTCTTTAGATTACAATTTGCTTTCCGTATCTCAATTATGTCAAATGGGCTACAACTGTCTATTTACTGATATAGGTGTTACTGTCTTTAGAAGAAGTGATGATTCAATAGCATTTAAGGGAGTGTTAGAGGGTCAGCTATACTTGGTAGATTTTGATAGAGCTGAACTCGACACTTGCTTGGTTGCTAAGACTAACTTGGGTTGGCTCTGGCACCGCCGACTAGCCCATGTTGGAATGAAGAATCTTCACAAGCTTCTAAAGGGAGAACACATTTTAGGACTAACCAATGTTCATTTTGAGAAAGACAGGATTTGTAGCGCATGCCAAGCCGGGAAGCAAGTTGGCACTCATCATCCACACAAGAACATCATGACTAGTGACAGGCCACTGGAGCTCCTACACATGGACCTATTCGGCCCGATCGCTTACATAAGCATCGGCGGGAGTAAGTACTGTCTAGTTATTGTGGATGATTATTCTCGCTTCACTTGGGTGTTCTTTTTGCAGGAAAAATCTCATACCCAAGAGACCTTAAAGGGATTCTTGAGACGGGCTCAAAATGAGTTCGGCTTAAGGATCAAGAAAATTAGAAGCGACAATGGGACGGAGTTCAAGAACTCTCAAATTGAAGGCTTCCTTGAGGAGGAGGGCATCAAGCATGAGTTCTCTTCTCCCTACACTCCACAACAAAATGGTGTAGTGGAGAGGAAGAATCGAACTCTATTGGACATGGCAAGAACCATGCTTGATGAGTACAAGACACCGGATCGGTTTTGGGCCGAAGCGGTCAACACCGCTTGCTACGCCATCAACCGGTTATATCTTCACCGAATCCTCAAGAAGACATCCTATGAACTCCTAACCGGTAAAAAGCCAAATATTTCATATTTTAGGGTTTTTGGTAGCAAATGTTTTATACTTGTTAAAAGAGGTAGAAAGTCTAAATTTGCTCCTAAAACTGTAGAAGGCTTTTTACTAGGATATGACTCAAACACAAGGGCATATAGAGTCTTTAACAAGTCCTCAGGACTTGTTGAAGTTTCTTGTGACGTTGTGTTTGATGAGACTAACGGCTCTCAAGTAGAGCAAGTTGATCTTGATGAGATAGGTGAAGAACAGGCTCCATGCATAGCGCTAAGGAACATGTCCATTGGGGATGTGTGTCCTAAGGAATCCGAAGAGCCTCCACATGCACAAGATCAACCATCCTCCTCCATGCAAGCATCTCCACCAACTCAAATTGAGGATGAGGCTCAAGATATTGAACAAGAAGATCAAGAAGATGAGCCACCTCAAAATGACGGCAACGATCAAGGGGGAGATGCAAATGATGAAGACAAGGAGGATGAACAACCAAGGCCGCCACACCCAAGAGTCCACCAAGCAATACAACGAGATCACCCCGTCGACACCATCCTCGGCGACATTCATAAGGGGGTAACTACTCGATCTCGTGTTGCACATTTTTGTGAACATTACTCTTTTGTTTCCTCTATTGAGCCACACAGGGTAGAGGAAGCACTTCAAGATTCGGATTGGGTGATGGCGATGCAAGAGGAGCTCAACAATTTCACAAGAAATGAGGTATGGCATTTAGTTCCACGTCCTAATCAAAATGTTGTAGGAACCAAGTGGGTCTTCCGCAACAAGCAAGACGAGCATGGTGTGGTCACAAGGAACAAAGCTCGACTCGTGGCCAAGGGGTATTCACAAGTCGAAGGTTTGGATTTTGGTGAAACCTATGCACCCGTAGCTAGGCTTGAGTCAATTCGCATATTATTGGCCTATGCTACTTACCATGGCTTCAAGCTTTATCAAATGGACGTGAAGAGTGCCTTCCTCAATGGACCAATCAAGGAAGAGGTCTATGTTGAGCAACCTCCCGGCTTTGAAAACAGTGAGTACCCTAACCATGTTTATAGGCTCTCTAAGGCGCTTTATGGGCTCAAGCAAGCCCCAAGAGCATGGTATGAATGCCTTAGAGATTTCCTTATTGCAAATGGCTTCAAAGTCGGCAAAGCCGATCCTACTTTATTCACCAAAACATTTGATAATGATTTGTTTGTATGCCAAATTTATGTTGATGATATTATATTTGGGTCTACTAACAAATCTACATGTGAAGAATTTAGTAGGATCATGACACAGAAATTCGAGATGTCTATGATGGGGGAGTTGAAGTATTTTCTAGGATTTCAAGTCAAACAACTCCAAGAGGGCACATTCATTTGCCAAACAAAGTATACTCAAGACATTCTAAGCAAGTTTGGAATGAAGGATGCCAAGCCCATCAAGACTCCCATGGGAACAAATGGGCATCTCGACCTCGACACGGGAGGTAAGTCCGTGGATCAAAAGGTATACCGGTCGATGATTGGTTCATTGCTTTATTTATGTGCATCTCGACCGGACATTATGCTTTCCGTATGCATGTGTGCAAGATTCCAAGCCGACCCTAAGGAATCGCACCTTACGGCCGTAAAACGAATCTTGAGATATTTGGCTTATACTCCTAAGTTTGGACTTTGGTACCCTCGGGGATCCACTTTTGATTTGATTGGTTATTCGGATGCCGATTGGGCGGGGTGTAAGATTAATAGGAAGAGCACATCGGGGACTTGCCAGTTCTTGGGAAGATCCTTGGTGTCATGGGCTTCAAAGAAGCAAAATTCGGTCGCTCTTTCTACCGCCGAAGCCGAGTATATTGCCGCAGGCCATTGTTGCGCGCAATTGCTTTGGATGAGGTAAACCCTGCGGGACTACGGTTACAAATTAACCAAAGTTCCTCTTCTATGTGATAATGAGAGTGCAATCCGCATGGCGGATAATCCCGTTGAGCATAGCCGCACTAAACACATAGCCATTCGGTATCATTTTCTTCGGGATCACCAACAAAAGGGGGATATCGAGATTTCATACATTAACACTAAAGATCAATTAGCCGACATATTTACCAAGCCACTTGATGAACAATCTTTTACCAGACTTAGGCATGAGCTTAATATTCTTGATTCTAGTAATTTCTTTTGCTAAACTTACACACATAGCTCATAAGAATACCTTTGATCATGTCTCTTTTATATGCTATGACTAATGTGTTTTCAAGTGTATTCCAAACCAAGTCATAGGTATATTGAAAGGGAATTGGAGTCTTCGGTGAAGACAAAGGCTTCCACTCCGCTCTACTACTCATCCTTCGCCGTCGCTCCGCATCACTCTCCAACGTTGGTATAATCTTCACTCATTTATTTTATGACCAAAGGAGGAGAAAGTACTTCAAAGGGCTCTAATCATTCCGTTTTTGGCGATTCATGCCAAAGGGGGAGAAAATATGAGTCCAAAGCAAAAGGACCGCACCACCACCCTAATTTTAAAACTAATGTTTGTCAATCGGATGAAAAATTTCAAAATTGGTATCTCTTTGTGCTCTAAAGGGGGAGCAAGTAGTATTTTCAAACTTGATGTCTTAAAACCCTCTTGAACACTAAGAGGAGACTTTATTTGAGGGGGAGTTTTGTTTAGTCAAAGGAAAAGCATTTGGAACAAAGGAAGAAAATTTCAAAACTTGAAAATGCTTTGCAAAATCTTATTCATTTACCTTTGACTATCTTGCAAAAGGACTTTGAAAAGAATTTACAAAAGAGTTTGCAAAAACAAAACTTGTGGTGCAAATATGGTCCAATATGTCAAAAACAAAGAAAACAATCCATGCGCATCATGTAAGTATTTATATTGGCTCAATTCCAAGCAACCTTTGCACTTACATTATGCAAACTAGTTCAATTATGCACTTCTATATTTGCTTTGGTTTGTGTTGGCATCAATCACCAAAAAGGGGGAGATTGAAAGGGAATTAGGCTTACACCTAGTCCCTAAATAATTTTGGTGGTTGAATTGCCCAACACAAATATTGGACTAACTAGTTTGCTCTAGTGTATAAGTTATACAGGTGCAAAAGGTTCACACTTAGCCAATAAAATGACCATGTGTTGGGTTCAACAAAAGGGCAAAGGAGCAACCAAAGGATCCTCTGGTCTGGCGCACCGGACTGTCCGGTGTGCCACCGGACAGTGTCCGGTGCACCAGAGGACTTCAGCTCAAACTCGTCACCCTCGGAAAATTTCCAGAGGTAGCGCACTAAAATTCACCGGACTGTCCGGTGCTCATTTGAGACGCGGCTCAGGAACTCGCCAGTCTCAGGAATTCGCAAAGGCTGCTCCGCTATAATTCACCGGACATGTCCGGTGTACACCGGACTGTCCGGTGCAACCTCGGGGCAACGGCTACTTCGCGCCAACGGTCACCTGCAGGCGCATTTAATGCGCGCCAGAAGCGCGCAGTCGTCAGGCACGCGGGAGCAGGCGCACCGGACACTCTACAGTGCATGTCCGGTGCGCCACCGAACATCAAGACGGGCCCAGAGACAGAGCTCCAACGGTTGACCCAACGGCTATTTGGTGACGTGGCTGTCGCATCGGACATGTCCGGTGTGCACCGGACTGTCCGGTGCACCATACGACAGACAGCTCCACCAACGGTCAAGTTTGGTGGTTGGGGCTATAAATACCCCAACCACCCCACCATTCATTGCATCCAAGTTTTCCAGCTTCCAACCACTATACAAGAGCTAGCATTCATTGCAAAGCACACCAAAAGAGATCAAATCCTCTCCCAACTTTTCACAAAGCCCTAGTGACTAGAGAGAGTGATTTGTAGTGTTCATTTGAGCTCTTGCGCTTGGATCGCTTCTTTTTCTTTGGCATTCTTCCTTGTGATCAAACACTCACTTGTAATTGAGGCAAGAGACACCAATTGTGTGGTGGTCCTTGCGGGAAGTTTGATTCCCAAGTGATTTGAGAAAGAGAAGCTCACTCGGTCCGAGGGACCGTTTGAGAGAGGGAAGGGTTGAAAGAGACCCGGCCTTTGTGGCCTCCTCAACGGGGAGTAGGTTTGAGAGAACCGAACCTCGGTAAAACAAATCCGCGTGTCTCACTTTATTATTCGCTTGCGATTTGTTTTGCGCCCTCTCTCGCGGACTCTATTATATTTCTAACGCTAACCCGACTTGTAGTTGTGATTATTTTTGAGATTTTCAGTTTCGCCCTATTCACCCCCCTCTAGGCGACTTTCACTTACATTATGCAAACTAGTTCATTTATGCACTTTTATATCTGCTTTGGTTTGTGTTGGCATCAATCACCAAAAAGGGGGAGATTGAAAGGGAATTAGGCTTACACCTAGTCCCTAATTAATTTTGGTGGTTGAATTGCCCAACACAAATATTGGACTAACTAGTTTGCTCTAGTGTATAAGTTATACAGGTGCCAAAGGTTCACACTTAGCCAATAAAAAGACCAAGTATTGGGTTCAAACAAAGGAGCAAGGGACAACCGAAGGCACCTCTGGTCTGGTGCACCGGACTGTCCGGTGGCACACCGGACAGTCCGGTGCACCAGAGGACTCCAATTCCAAACTCGTCACCTTCGGGAAATTCTGGAGGCGACTCCGCTATAATTCACCGGACTGTCCGGTGTACACCGGACAGTGTCCGGTGCTCCAAGGAAGAGCGGCCTCAGGAACTCGCCAGCCTCGGGAATTCATTTCAGCTGCTCCGCTATAATTCACCGGACATGTCCGGTGTACACCGGACTGTCCGGTGTAACAGCGGGGCAACGACTACTATGGCGCCAACGGCTACCTGCGACGCATTAAATGCGCGCCAGCGCGCGCAGAGGTTAGGCACGCCCATGCTGGCGCACCGGACACTCTACAGTGCATGTCCGGTGCGCCACCGGACATCCAGGCGGGCCCAGAAGACAGAGCTCCAACGGTCAGAACCCTAACGGTCGGGTGACGTGGCTGTCGTACCGGACATGTCCGGTGTGCACCAGACTGTCCGGTGCACCATACGACAGACAGCCTTCACCAACGGCTAGATTTTGGTTGGTGGCTATAAATACCACCCCAACCGGCCACTTCAAGGTGTGGGAGCCCAAGCAACATTCTAAGTCATCTAGTTGACATACTCAAGCCCTCCCAACCACATATATTCATTGATCCATCCTATACACAAGATTTAGACCACTACAACCAACACAAGTGCCACAAAAGAGAGAGCAAGCAAAAGAGAGCTACTCATTTGAGTTTAGCACTAGTGCCTTGTGAGATTCATCGAGAGATAGTGTGTGCTTCATCTTTGTGTTCATTTGCGCGTGGAGTTTTGACTCCCATTGAACTTCCTCTAAAGTTTTGGAGGCTTGTAAAAGCTTGCAAGAGACACCAAAGATTGTGGTGGTCCTTGTGGGATCGAGAGTGATCCTTGAGAAGAAGAAGAGCTCACCGATCCTTGTGTGATCGGGGGAGAGAGGGAAAGGGTTGAAAAAGACCCGTCCTTAAGTGGACTCCTCAACGGGGACTAGGCCTTCGAGGGCCGAACCTCGGTAAAACAAATCACCCGTGTCCATTGTGTGTTATTGCTTGTGATTTGTTTGTTTTCCCTTGCTCTAAGTTTTCTTGCACCTTTATTTGCTAATATCATTTGGTGTTGCTTCAAGTTAAATTCCCATTTAGTGAAGCAACACGTTGCAAGAAAGAACTTGTCCTAGTGCTCTTCTCATCTAAGGCTTCTTGCTTTGTTATTCTATAACTTACTAGTTGTATTGATTTATCACTTCCGCGTTATTTAGCAATACTCTTTTCAAGCAAGAACTTAGTTTCTATTCTCCAATATTTGTATATCTTGTTCTAACCACTAATCAAGGGATCTAGTTGGGGGATAAAGTTTTAATTTTCAGGTTTCGCCTATTCACCCCCCCTCCCTCTAGGCGACTTTCAGTGGTATTTAATCATTAGTTTTCAAAGGATGGACAAAGAAGTTAAGGATAGGCTAGTTCAATGTGCTATTGGAGTTCATAGACATATATATTAGCGATAAGACCTTTATTTTTCCTTTGATCATAACATAAAGGGGAGAATGGATGGATAATGTCGTGGTTATGGCCCATGACAAAGTGAATTTATAGGTAGGTAAGGGGCTCACGACGCCACTGCCCTGATGACTTTGCTCTTCACGAGCGTGTGAGGGAAAAGGGAGTTTTAGACTTGTTCAAAGAGATCTCCTACGTTCAGTATGGTGCTGAAGTCATTGTTACTTGTTTCGGTGTTACACGGTGGATCACTAGGCTCTTGTGCTTGCGTGAAAAGAATATAGACTAACTTTGCATGCCCTTTACAGTGAGGTCCCTGTCCCTTTATATAGCCTTGTGGTCAGGTGGCCATCGTTATATGGAGATTTTGATGGGTATGTTTTCTTGTACCTTTGGATGCAAGTTCTTTCAAGTGCTCCCTAAAGGTCCATCATGGCGAGTGTGCTCTCCCCGTCATTCTAGAGTTAATCGGATTGTGGGGGCAATTGGGTCATGCGGGTGTTTGAAGCCTTATCGTGAGTACAACTCTGCTGGGTTGTATGAGCAGTTTTCTTTGGAGCTCCCTTCTTCTGCTCTCATCTTGTCTAGGTCAACTGACTTTCTTGTACCTGAGGCAGGTACTACCACGGTCTGTGGCTCCTTGTTCGTGCTTCTGAGACGAAGTGGTTGGACATAGAGTCCTCAGAGTTCGTTGTACAATAAATGTTTTTGCTCACCACATCCCCATATTAGGTGTGTGCGCCAAAATGTCAGTGAGTCTTAAATGTGCTAGCCTTTTACGTTACCTTTTTGGCCGAGTTGTCTCATTGATGATGTATGATATAGTTTGACATCGACCGCGATTGGGACCGACTCACCGGGAAGACCTAGATTAGGGTTTGAATAAGGCGAGCAAGGTTGGGATCGAAATGGTGGAGGGTTTAGGTTAGGGAAACTGTAGTATAATCATGTTATAAACAAGTACTAGTTGCACACTTTGAAATGTGCAATTTTCATGTTTATTCTAAAAAATTTCGAGATCATATTCGTTGTGCTTTTGTTTACTCATAATATCTTAATATGCCTTCGCTTCATATTGTGGGGCGCAGTAAATATGAAATGAATTTGAAGTACTGGGTTCTAGATATATAATTATAGTGTCATTGTACATAACAAATGAGGTATTCTCACAATACTGAAAATTACAAGGAAATAACGATGTATTTAAAATAGATTGTTATTTCGATAATAGAAAACAAAGGAGATGGTCATAAATTGAATAGAAGATGAAGTTTCCATTCTACGTGTGAGTATCTTTTCATTTGTCACGTTGTCTTCTAGTTCACATATCTCCATTTCTTTTTATCTTGTTTGATAGATTTTTTTCCTGTTGTGTTTGATTTCTTGTTGGTTTGTCAATATATTTTGACTATATGTTTTTCTTTTTTGCAACTAGGGTTTAGGATGGACGATTTTATTTAAATTTTGTTTGTATTGGACCTAGTGTGCAAATCCTAAATCAATTGACAATCAAATACCTATATTTATTCTGTCGAAAAAAGATTCTAACATATTTAACTAGTTTTATTTTCGTAGGCCCGTTGAGGAACAATCACTAGTAGAAAAAGGCTCAAAACCTGCGGTGCGATACATTTTTTACAGGCGGATTCGGTTATCAACTGTCTGTGCTATTTTTAGTGGCGGTTTCTTAAGCAAACCGTCACTAGAAATCGTATTTCCAGAGGCGGTTCCTTATAAAAACCGCCAGTAGAAATCCATGATTTCTAGTGGCGGTTTTCTTAAGGAACCGCTTGTAAAAATCGATTTCTAGTGGCGGTTTTCTTAAGGAACCGCCACTAGAAATTATTTTTATCCTTAATTTTTCGAGTTTTTCAAACGACCTCGTATGATGAAACCACCAAAATATAAGTTGTAGATCTCTGAAAGTTATAAAACTTTATAGTTAACACCTTTTTATTTGAAATCATTTCGGCTCTCAAAATTGTATCTAAATTTGTTAAATTTAAAATTCAAATTTTGCAAACGACCTCGGATGAAAAAGTCTCAAAATGAAAGTTGTAGAACTTCAAAACTTATTCAACTTTGTAGTTGACAACTTTTTTATTTGAATTCATTTACGGTCTCAAACAAGCAATTTACACTCATTTGATTGTAATATGTGGGCAACAAAACTACAAACTAGACACAAAGTATGTCATAGGTGGAGTGGTAGAGGAGGGTACGTGTAAGGGTGAGGTCATGTGTTCGATTTCTAGCAACCACGTAGTGCACGAAAAATGCCGTGACTTGCGACTTCGACGGAGACAGGCATGGGATGGGTGGGCCGAGGCCCTCCCCCTAATAAAAATATTTTTTTGCTATTTTTAAAATTTGTTTCTTGTTTCCTGGAAACGATTTTCACTGGCGGTTTTATTACACCGACCGCCAGTGAAAATCGATTTTCACTGGCGGTCCTCAGTTACCCGCCTGTAAAAATGATGATTTCTACTTACTCCTAGTACTGGCGGTTACGAAAAACACCACTATAAATAGGTTTACGACCGTCACTATAGAGCTTCTCCATACCGGTGAATTGTATGCATCGATTTTTCCGGACATGTTAATGAGTGCTTATGTACAGTACACACAGATTATTATGGACGATGCATGCAGCATGCTTTGTATAATGGATGACACCTATCGCCTCAGTGGAAGTCATTTTTCATACACTTGAAATATAGCAGGTATACCACTAGAAAAGAAAGGAAGGTAGCTACTGTAGGTGGGTGTATACGTATATCCTATATCCTATCAACAAGTTGGGGGTGCAAATGTAAAATAAAATACACAACGACTCACTCACCTCAACCTGCCTCTTTTTTTTGGCAAGATTTATTACCCACGTAAACAGCATTACTGCCTGCCAGCAATAAATAATTCATGTTATAAAGCCCAGCAGTTACCATTATAGCCCTCGTAATCCTCTTCTCGTTGTGCCCCTCCTCTCTCTGTCTCCCTTCTCCATCGAAGAAGGGAGAAGAGCGCCGCTATTTAACAGCCTTCGCGCTACCGCCCCAACCTTACTCTCTCTCTCCCTCCCTCTCTCTCTACCCACCTCGTGCAATTGCACCCCCAGACCCCCTCCACCAACGAGGAGAACTCGATCCCAATTTACAGCGCCGTTGAATAAGTCCGTCGGTAATTCGAGCGGGGAGCGATAATGGCGTCACCCGTCGACGAGGATCTCCCCGGGTTGCCGCCCATCAAGACTACACCTCTGCCGCCCCCGGTGCCGTCGTCCGCCACGGCCACGGCCATGGCCACGTCCTCGGCCTCGTCCTCTCCGTCGCCGGCGTCGTCGGCGGTGGACAGCGCGAAGGCCGCGGAGGAAGAGGATCGCGAGCCGTCGACGCCGACGTCGGAGGTGAGCAGGCTGCGGTCGCCCGCCGTGTGCCCGCCGGCGCCGCGCAAGCCTCCGGCCCCGCGGCTGCCCGCCAAGCGGAAGCCGCCGCCCGCGCCCGCGCGGGTGTTCGTCGCCGTCCCGCGCGACCTCTCCACCGTCTTCCGGTCGCTGTCCCCCAAGAAGCGGATCCGGGTATCGTGATGCCGCGATCGATCCGGCCGCGATTTGCCTTTGCCACCGGCTTTCCTGCAGGCTCGGTCGATTTCTTGGAGAGTTCTTGGCTTCTTCTTCGTCTTCTTCTTCCGGTCTTCCCCCTCGATCTTTTCTTTTCTCTCCTCTGGGTTACTGCTCTGCCCACGGGCCACGGCCATGGTATAAATTAAATTATAGTTTTCGGTATAAATAACGTGTGTGTTCTTTGAGTATTCGTTCTTTTTCTTTCTTCTTCTTCCTTTTGTTGTGCTAGCGTGAGGCAGAAGTTGCAGCTCTAGAAATGAATTGCTGTTACTGAATGGAAGCAGTTCAAAGAAACAGAAAAGCTGTAGCGGAAATTCACAGAGATCTTGTAAATTATGATACCTGCCAGAACTATCTATCATAATCTGAGTTTTGCTTGCTGCCGAATCTGTAAAATTGTCTGGGAATTCAGCCATTAATTGTAAGATCATATATAGTTGAGTGGATACTGAACCAGTGCAGCGCACACACGGAACTGCTAATTTGGGTAGATCCACCAATTCTTACAACAAGACATCTATCCGAGCCCGGGAATTGTTAATCGTGAGATGATAATCCTGCGACCAGTTTGTTTTTTTTGTTTCAAACTCACTTTACTGAACTCTCTCAGCGGTGGACGGATTAGCTAGATACCCTGCCCATCAAGTCGATTCGGCAAACGAAAAATGGCTCCGACGGTGAGTGTACTTTTTGGCTGTGTTTGTCCGAATGCAAGAGAGAGAGAGAGAACAGACACAGCGAATCTTCCATTGATCGTCAGGACACGGCATGGTTTTCTTTCTTTCTTTCTTTCGTTTCTCTATTTCCATCAGTCTTTGCAGTGTAAAGAACCTCTCTGGTGAAGGTATACTTTCCCTCTACAATCGCCAAAACTAACTGTTCATTTGAGCTCTCTCTCTTCTCTCTCACTCTTTTTTACGGAGGAATTCGTTTGAGCTCTTTCCATGCACACAAACTGAGGCTCTGAGCTCAAGCTTTGTTTCTGCTCTACTTGTACGTACTACCTCGTAGTACAGTGGTACGAACTATCGTATCACACACTCACACTCATCACATTAGGATATGACTGGAAAATCCAAGCTCGCAAGCTTGAAGAACATGGAAGAGCTGATGGATCATGACAGAGGAAAAGGCCAGGCAGCAGATTTTCGTCCCTGAGCCTTTTGTCTTGTGCTACACCTACATTGGTCACGGTGCACGTATATATACTAGCTAAAATCTGTAGTAGTACAGGATCCCCCCCGGGCACTCCATCCCAGGATGACGCGAGGGATCACCGGATCAGGGCTCGGGAAACTGTTCCATCTCTACTCCACTCCTGCGTGCCTGCACTGCATCTCCAGTTTTTTTCACTTCACCTGCACTGCAGTAGTAGAACCTGCAACCTGTGGCCAGCACAAGGAATGTCTCCAACAAATAAACCTGCCCTCTCTATTTTTTTTTACCCGAGCGTAAAAATTTGTTCCGGCTAGTCTGTCTAGCTGACACTAACCCCCGACACAGATACCATTTCTCTTAGTAATTTTTTTTGCTGATTTGATTGATGGTTATCCTGGACACTTGACTCTGTCACTAGGACGTGGGCCCAGACAATTGCAAGTGGAAAAAAAAATGATACCGACACGGAGTAGTACTTGCTACTACTAGCAGTGTGCGGAACGCGGTAAATGTTTCTTTTTTTCCCGCCGCCTGCATGGCACGGTTGGCTTGCCAACCAACCAACCGTTGGCGCTCCACATTTCTCTCGTCAGGTAACAGTCAGTAGAATCCAAGGCTACACATGCTGTAATGTGATGTGCGTACACTGGGCTGGGCACGGCCCCCATTGATTTACCCTCCCGTCTTCGCGCCAATTACAGTCTCTGTGACTTGTTCAATTCCGTTTCGTGCAACATGTTAAATAAATAAATAAATAAATAAGGATCTGTACCATCATCTCTGTTTCAAACCATTCTAGTCCTGGTCCCGGCAGAAATGCGCGAGCTGTCACAGCCTCACCTGCAACATGTCAACTAGTCCAATTTCATTAAGCCTGCAACCTCCTCACCTTCTTTGTTCTGTTGGGGATCCAGATCAATCTCGCTCGGGGCTAGCTGCCGGCTGCCGTTTTGGGGTCGGCACGCATTTATTTGCTTCAGCTCGCAGCAATAATCTGTTGTCATTTCAAAACAGAAAAGAAGAGAGAGAGAAAAAAAAAGGAAGAACACCAGTTATAATTTGGACGCTCGTAGCTCCGAGCAGCAGCTGCACGCGCGCGTGTAGTAGCTGCACATGACTGTCTGTCTGTCCACCCGAAACAAAGATTTGGGCTGCTAATTCGCGGATCCAAACGGCCACATTTAACATAGGCACATAGCCACACCAACTAGTCCTCTGCAACGGTACGGCTTCCACCACCTAGCTGCCGACCCTTTAATATACACACACATAAGGGCATGTACAACCTAGATACAGCTGCATGGTACTCCAAGTATAAGACACAACTAAAACAACAACATAATACAGTGGTCATATCTAAAACATGTGTCTTACCATATTCATTGTACCAATCAGAGCATTCAATAAATTAAAGTGACCAATCAGATAGTCTCCTATCTCGAATATAGAGTTAAAACACTGTGTCTTCATCAAGATACATGTCTTGAGATTTTTTACATTCACCCTCTAGACACATTCTAAGACACAACTTAAGACACCCACTGTATATGCCCTAAGCAATTTATTGCCAATCCATAAAAACACACACACAAGCTTTGTTTTTTTAAAAAAAAGAAAAGAAAAAGAAGTGGTGGTGGGGTTAGTTGGTATTGGTAGCAGTAGGTAGCATCAGAGACAAGATTTGAGGTGGGGAAAAAAAAGTTCAAATTTATTCTCTGGTGGCACCGTGCATCTTTCAAGTTAATTAAAGAGGGAGCTCTGCATATTAATTTGTGATGTGTACTGAACTACTGACGCATAGTTTCGCTGCCTCAACAACTGCAGAGAGTGCCAAAAGGGCTCCGCCAAATGGCGCGCACAGCGCTAGCGGCAAATGAGCTGCGAGCCCCGTGTACGTACGTGTGCTCTCTCTGCTCACCAGCCAGCCAGCCAGCCACCACCTACGGGCCCGGACGAGCGCCACCACGGACACCGGCAAAGATCCAGCAGGCAAGCAGCCGGCCAGCCGCCGACCGCTGGTCCCCGCTCGGCTCGTCAGGCTTCTTCCATTCCTTTCTTCAGAGAAGGAACCTGATGCTGCTGTGTGTTGTGTTCAGTCTGATCTCCCGTCGTTGCGATCTTTATTAGAGGAGAAGGAATTCTCTCTCTCTCTCTCTCTTTTTTCCCCCTGACGATCTCACCTCACCAGGAAAACGTATACGTAAAGCTAGCACAGAAGAGGTGATGGTGGTCGAGTGGCAAGCACATCATATCATCATCGCCGGCGGGGACCGGCCGTCGACCGGATTGGATCCGTTTCTCAGAGGTAACGAGGACGCATGATGATGGTGCCGATCGAGCGAGCCTTGCCATGCAAGCAACGTGATGGATGCTGCTGTGCTCCAGCCCTTCTTTAGGCTTAGCTTTTGACCGCTAAACGGAAGCCTTTTGCCCCGCAGCTTAGGATTCCGGTGTGGCGTACGGTACCGGTAGCCATGCATCGTCCGTCGGCGGCCCAAAGCAGCTGGATGGGTATGTAGAAGAGACAGATCAGGGATTGCGTTCTCGAAGACGACTGTTCTATTCTGCATGCATGCTCGCTTTCCACTCCACATAACATAAGCATAGCAATGTAGATGTCCAGAAAGCACGTGGCCCGTTAGCACGGCACGAAGCACGAGTTTTTAGCACGGCACGAGTTATTCCGGGCCCGGGCTCAGCCCGGTCCGGCCCGACGAGCGTGCCGGGCTCGACAGCCCTCTCGGCCCGTTGGGCTAGCCCGAGCACGGCCCGATATTTGGTGGGCTTCGAATTCGGCCCGCTACAAATTCCAATTTCCAAACAGCGGCCCAGCCACGCGCCCCACGAAACAGGCCAGCGGCCCAGCCCAGCTGCAAGCCGCAAGCACTGCGGCACTGCGCCCGCCTGGATATATGGGCGTCCGCGTCGCTCGCGGCCATCTCATTCTCGCCCCGCCCGCCCGTAACCCTAACCCTAACCCTAACCCTAGTTTCCTATCGCGCCGCGCACCCACTCAGCCGCTCGGCCGCTCCTCTCCTCTCCGCTGCGACTGCGACCGCCGTCTCGCCTCTCGTCCATCTCCCCACTAGTACAATTTGGCTCTATACAAGCGGTAGACTTTTTACATCACAGGCGGTTCGGTTAGAAAACCGCCTGTGATGTCCCAGGCGGTTCAGTACGCCTGTGATGTAATAGTATCACAAGCGGTTTGTGTTTAGGACCGCCTGTGGTGCTCTATCCTTTTCACAAACGGACCCTAAGAAAAAACCGCCTGTGATTGTAAAAATATGATAATACAATTTAAATATGAAAATAATTTTAATTTTTAACAGAAATATGCAAATACAATTTAAATGAATTAATATTTAATTTTTAACAGAAATATGCAAATACAATTTAAATGAATTAATATTTAATTTTTAACAGAAATATGCAAATACAATTTAAATGAATTAATATTTAATTTTTAACAATAATATGCAAATACAATTTAAATGAATTATAATAGCACACATAGATAACTAGAGAGATTTTAAATTAATTGGCAACCACAATTCATAGTCGATCATACATGATAACAAATACAATTTGATTCATACAATTTTTCATGAACTACCATTTTTCCGCATGTATGGCTTTAAGTTCTTATCAATTTTCTTTTCCACACGCTTGATTCTCTCTGGACCGTTAAAGACGAACATCTCTTCATACTTATTGTATTCCTCATCTTGGTCTCCCACATTCTCAACTCCAACAATTTTTTGCTTTCCAGAAATAACTACATGCATCTTCTCATCTGCTGGATCGAGTACATAGAACACTTGTGCAACACATTCGGCGAGAACCCACGGGTCATCTTTATATCCTACTTTCTTTAAGTCTACCAGTGTGAGTCCGTAGTTATCCACTATCACCCCCACGGGATGTTGTACCCATTGGCACTTAAATAAGGGTATTTTCATGCTTGGGCCATAATCAAGTTCCCATATTTCCTCTATGAATCCAAAATATGTGGTCTTCTGTCCATGTAGGTCAAAAGCATCGATACGAACACCGCTATTTTGTGCAACACTTTTCATGTCTTTTGATTTAGTGTAGAATGTGTACCCATTGATGTCATATGCTTGCCATGATGTCACAAAACACGATGGCCCAGAAGCCAAATTCTTCATTGTTTTCTCTTCCAAAGAGACTCCGAATGGGATGTTTTTGTCCATTAACCATTCGCTGAAACGATGTTTGTGCTCCCTCATGATCCAGTCCTCTGTGCGGTTCTAATTTTCTTTACGAAGCTCATCCAGATGTTCCTCTATGTAAGGCTCGGCTATCGTGAGATGTTGTAGTACACTACCATGAGCACAATGTACTAGCTTGTAATCCTCAACGCGAAAAGTTTTCTTGCCCATTCTCCCTCTCCCACATAGTTTACCCTCATGTTTAGGTACAGGCACACCTATCATTGTTCCGTCACTGATGTAATCTATACAGCTCTCAATCACTTCTTCTGTAGTGTATCCCTCCATGATTGAACCCTCTGGGTGAGCGCGATTTCGCACATAACCTTTTAATACTCCCAGGTATCGCTCCAACTGAAACATATGATGTAAATATAGTGGCCCTAATATTTTTATCTGATCCACGAGATGTATGATTAGGTGTACTTGCATATCAAAAAATGATGGAGGAAAACACTTTTCAAGCTTGCACATAGTCTCGATGATGTATGCCTTTAGATAGTCCAAGTCTTCTAAAGCTATTACTTTTTGTGAAACCGCATTGAAAAAGTAACACAAGCGTGTGATGACAACTTTGACATGCTCTGTTTCGAGGGCTCTTACCGCAATTGGGAGGAACACCGTCATCATCACATGGCAGTCATGAGAGTTGTAGCCAAATAGAGACAAGTCCTTCATCCTGACTAGTCTGCTGATATTGGATGAGAAACCTGTGGGCACTTTGACCCCACGCAAACATTTGCAAATCTTTGTTCTCTCCTCAACTGACAAGTTGTAGCTAGCTGGGGGGAGGTAAGGCTTCCCTTTGCCACTATCCACTGGATGAAGTTCCGGTCTGATTTGAAGATCTACTAGATCATTACGTGATTTGAGTCCGTCTTTTGTCTTACTCGGCATGCCCAGCAAGGTTCAAATGATGCTGTCAAAAACATTTTTGTTACATGCATCAAATTAATGCTGTGGCAAATTTCCATATCCTTCCAGTATGAGAGGTACTTGAAAAAAATTGATTGCTTCTTGAAAGTTGTGTAAGTTGAAGGGTCAGTTCTCTTTCTCTTTTCTCCTTTGTTTTTTCCCTTTCCGAATACAACATGAATGTTCTTTACAATTTCAAAAACAAGTTTCCCACTATAAGGCTTTGGTGCACCTTCACTTTCCAGTTGATTGTTAAATTCCGCTTTCATCTTTCGGTACTTATGCTGCTTCATCAAGAACCGTCTGTGTCCCATGAACACCAACTTCTTGGATGATTTAAGGTACATGGAAGCAGTTCCATCAACGCACACTACACAACCATTCTTTCCTTTAGTCTTTTGCCCTGATAGTGTGGCGCCACCTGGAGAATCATGGATGGTAACAAATATAATTGCTCTTAAGTTGAAATACTCATGGCAATACTCATCCCATATTCTAACTCCTTCATTCCAGAGCTTTGTCATATCTTCCATAAGAGGTTCTAGGAACACATCAATATCAACACCAGCTGATTTCAGACCTTGAATAAGAATAGTCAACATAATGTACTTTCTTTTGTGACACAGCCATGATGGAAGGTTGTACATCGTTAAAGTCACGGGCCAGGTGCTATGTACACTTCTTTTTTCACCAAATGGATTCATTCCGTCTGTACCCAAAGCAAATCTTACATTTCTGGTTTCTTTGGCAAACTCAGGATACATAAGATCGAAATTTTTCCATTGTGATGCATCAGCAGGGTGTCAAATCTGTTTGTTATTCTGCTTGCGATTTTCAGCATGCCAACGCATAAGCTCAGCCTCCCTAGGATTTGAGAACAAACGTTTTAAACGATCAATTACTGGAAGATACCACATCACCAAAGCTGGGTTCTTTGACTTCTTTTTCCCATCCATGTCATCAAAAGTGTCATCGTCACTTTCAGGTCCAATAGTGGATTTCTTGTTTTTATTTTTCTTCGGGAATTTTTTACACAGTCTTGATTGTAGCTCTTCTTGTATCGACTGACATTGCAAACTGGGCATCTTGATGCGTTCTCAAAATCGCCACGATACAGAATACAATGGTTCGGACATGCATGAATTTTTTGCACACCCAGAGCTATGGGAGATATAAGCTTCTTCGCTTTATAAGTGCTTGTTGGTAGTTTGTTGGGTTTTGGTAGTAATTGAGACAGAAAATTCAAAAGATTTGTGAAGCTAGTATCAGACCATCCGGCGCTAGCCTTCAACTTCTGAAGTTCTAGAACTGTACGCAGTGTAGTAAACTCTTTGTCACAACCTTTTGATTCATCATATAAAGGTTCTTTTGAAGCACTTTCCAGTCCCTCCATTTTAGATAGCCCTTTCTGCGATCCCACAGAACTCAACATTTCTGGTTCCATATGGCGCAACATCTCTTCGCAATCAAATTCTTCAAAATCTTGATTAGCATCCACATTATCCACTTCACCATCAACTTTAAGATCTAAAATTCCGACAACTCTCTCGTCATTACCAGGCACTTCACACGGATCCAACTCACCATGTTCTGACCATATCGTGTAATTGTTTTTAAACCCTCTTTTTAGCAGATGTGATTGGATTACTCCTGTATCTCTCCAAGCTATCTTATTATCATAGTCGATGCACGGACATAATATCTCCTTGCTCTTTCGCAAATTCGCGTGCTTTTTGGCCGCTTCAATAAAGCTTCTCAAATTTTGAATATACAACGGATGTGGTCTTGGCACATTGTACATCCAACCTCGGTCCATCACCTATCCTTATATTGATTAACATCAATAAAATCATTAATTAATTGAATTCATCCATAAAACATGAAACGAATTGATATGTATGAAAATAAAACAAACATTGCAACAATAGATACCTTGAGGTGAGACAATTGTGTTTTTAAAGAATCTTTAAACTAGATCAACTATTATAAGTCCAAATCTTGAATTCCAAAGCTTTTCTTCAAATCCGTTCTATATTACAAAATTGAGGCAAAAAATCGCATCAAAATGAGAAAGAAAACAAATGGAGTATATGCATAAACTATTGAAATCAATCAATAAACTCAAAAACAAAACCTTCTCCCTGTAGATCTCAAAAAAAACCCGCCGTCGCTACAGTGCTGTGAATCAGGGTTCTGCGAGTTAGGGTTCTGGAACCCGTCGGGGGCTAGCCCTTTTATAGTGTACACACATCACATGCGGATATTTAGTAAAACCGCTTGTGATAGATAACACCACAGGCGGTTTTTTACGTCGACCGCCTGTGAAGTTAATTTATCACAAGCGGTCGGAATTAACAACCGCCTGTGATGTTGTCTATCACAGACGGTTTTGCTAAATATCCGCCTGGGATTCTTTACAATATAAAAGGCTCGTTGGTCGGCAGGAACCCTAACTCTTCCCGCCCGAGCTGACGCAGTGCGCCGCCAGGCTGCCGCCGTGTCCCCGTCCCCGAGCACGAACCCGAGCGCCACCGTCCCCGTCCCCGAGCTCGAGCGCCGCCGTCCCCGTCCCCAAGCCCGAGCGCCGCCGTCCTCGGCCCCGAGCCCGAGTGCCGCCGTCCCCGAGCGCCCGAGCAACGCCGTCCCCTTCACCGAGCCCGAGCGCCGCCGTCCCCTTCACCGAGCTCGAGCCCCGCCGTCCTCGTCCCCGAGCCCGAGCGCCGCCGTCCCCGAGCGCCCGAGCAATGCCGTCCCCGAGACCGAGCCCGAGCGCCACCGTACCCTTCACCGAGCCCGAGCGCCCGCCGTCCCCGAGCCCGAGCGCCGAGTCCCCGAGCCCAAGCGCCGCCGTCACGGTCCCTGAGCCCGAAGCGCCACCGTCCACGAGCTCTGTCTTCTTCCTCTCGATAAGCTCGAAGTTCAGGTTCCATTTCTTCTTCCCTGAGCTCTTAATTCAGTTCAGGTTCCATTGGCTACAAGCAAGCAATGTTCTACAAATTGTGTATATGCATTCTTATTGTGTATTTCATTGTGTATATTCTACAAGCAAGCAATGTTCTACAAATTGTGTATATGCCAAGCAGAATTGTGTATTTCATTGTGTATATTTCAGTTCAAGTACTTGGAGTATTTCATTGTGTATATTTCATAAGTGCATATTGACAAATTGTGTATATGCATTCTGCCCAATCGATGGCTATCCCTGATTATCAGTGCTTAGATTAAATGTTTGTCAATATGCTTATTGCTTATTGTTTGGTTATTGCTTATTGCTTATTGTTTGCATATTCATAAGTGCATATTTTCACTTACATATATTGTCAATATGCTTATTGCTTATTGTTTGGTTGTCAATTACTTCTTATATGAAGTCTATTTTTAGTGTTTTTTGACTACCTATCTTTGTTTGATAATCATTAGGCCAAATGTGCTTATGGCCACATACATCATGGAAGTACATAGCCATGACAATGTTATTATCTCCCTATGTTATAAGACTTGTTCTTATCTCCCTTCTAAGTTTTTTGAATACCTATCTTTGCTTCCCAACCCTATGTTATAAGACTTGTTCTTATCTCTCATCTTTGACTTGTTCATAGCCATGACAATGTTATTTGGACCCTTCTTTTTGCCCTATAAGCCACATCCTTGTTTTCCCTCTGATCCCTGCCTTTGTTGCCTTTGTTCTTTTGATTGTGAGACTTGGTCATTTTTAGTTTCAGAGATGGAAAAAGAGCCACTTGACATGGTTGAGACCTCAGTTCGAGTCATCGAGACACATGTTGACATCATTCGCAGTCTAGTGACTGATGGGGTTGTGGATACTAGTGAATCGGAATCAGTGTACACACTTAAGACCACTTTGTTTCAAATTGGAGATGTATGCGACATGCTTGAGAAGTGTGCTCTGTCCATCAAAAAGTATGCTGACTCCAAGAGGGCTAAAATTATTCAAGATGAAGCCCTGCAATATGCTGAAGATGATGAAGTTGCAGATGATTTGGAGGAACTCCCAAGCCCAGATCTCCTTACTCAAGCCGACATATTGGAAAAATATTTTGGAATTGAGTATGATAGTGACCAGTCAAGGGGTTGTTGATGTTTAGTCCTAAACAACACGATATGAGTATCGTAGGTTTCACTCTTAGAGATAATGTATTTTGTATGAACCTCTTAGAGAGTGTCAAGTCAATGAACTATCTTCGAGTACTATTGGGAAGTGAATCTCTTTGATGTATTTTTTTTCTAGTGATATCGATGGTGCCGAGTAGCACCAAATTTGGACTTGTGTCCATATCTATAGATGCTAGTAGTTGAGCACTAGCACCTACAATCTTGACTACCTCATCCCTATTCTCTGTTTGGGACTTATATGGAGAATGGCATCGGCGGAATGCCTGAATCGGGTCGGGAAGCAAGCTCGCAGATAGAAGTGCACTTTCCAATGCAGTTAGACAGAGAAGGCATGGCTGTGATGTTATAATGCTGAAGGACCCCAAGAAGAGATTAAGCCCTGTAGTCTACCACTTCCCGTTATTTGTGGGCTTCACCGATGGCTGGAAACATTTGGTGATAGCAAACGACCTTCGGGCTGAAGACGTCTGCGAGCTTGTTAAGGGGCCAGACGATGGTGAGCCGGTGTACTATGTCCGAATGTGTGGTCACAAAATTTAAAGCCACCCCGGCTTCATGTGTGTGCTTCTCTTCTCTTAGGTGGGGTGCTAAGTGATCTTAGTAGCCGACATAAGAGAAGAGAAGCGCACAGATGAAGCCGGGGCGGCTTTAAATTTTGTGACCACACATTCGGACAGAGTACACCGGCTCACCATCGTCTGGCCCCTTAACAAGCTCGCAGACGTCCCCAGCCCGAAGGTCGTTTGATGTCACCAAATGTTTCCCGCCCTCGGTGAAGCCCACAAATAACGGGAAGTGGTAGACTACAGGGCATAATCTCTTCTTGGGGTCCTTCAGCATTATAACATCACATCCATGCCTTCTCTGTCTAACTGCATTGGAAAGTGCACTTCTATCTGCGAGCTTGCTTCCCGACCCGATCCTGCCCCGGAGGCGGGTTTGGGCTCGATTTCTTTTGAATCACCTTTTCTCCAAGTTCCCTTATTGATGGAACCAGTATATCAGACTAACAGTATATCCCTTTATCGATGGAACCAGCTTGAATGGCAGACAACGAGCAGCCTAGTATGGATGTGGTCTGCACCGGTGCGTCTAACAAAGTTGATGAAGACGCGAACAAACTTGAATGGCAGACAACGAGCGGCTCCGGTGAAGGGAGCGGGGAGGATAGTTCTAGTGACGACAATCCTTGTACTCCTATACCTCCAAGGAAGAAAAAACATCAGATGAGCTTGATGCCGACTATATTCCCAACGATGAAGAGGTAAATAGAAATATGCCGACTATATTCTAAAATAATGTTCATATATGAAAGGCCATTAATTATTTCACTATATAGATTTCAAATGAAGAGAAGAAAGAGGATGCATGTTCTACACGAAACACGGAGGATGCTCCGATGCCTGAATCATCTGTTTCACATATGCGGAAACGAGGGCGACAAGGTCCGAATCAGATGAAAGAAGGTGCAGTTATGTACGTAACAAAACTAAATGCAGAGGGGTTTCCTGAAGAACCACTTGACGTGGTTACAAAGTTTCGAAATTCCTGCGGGTCTACTGTTAGAGATATAGTGCCAATCACACTTCAAAAATGGAAGGATTTAGATGAAGACACCCGCAATAAGCTATGGGCTAAGTTGTCTGAGTCATTCAAGTTCCCAAAAGGCACAGAGGATGCAGTAAGGAAGTCGATGCTCTCTGCTATGGCCAAGATGTTTCGTGGGTGGAAGGCCGAGATGAATAGGGAATTTGTTAAGAAGAATAAGTTTCCTCCGCCCAAGAAAATGGGGAAAATCACTCAAGCTCAGTGGGAGGAATTTGTTCGTCAGAAGACCGAACTGAAGGCCAAAGAACTGGGCGAAACTAATTCTCAGAGAGCGAAGATGAACAAACACCCCCATCGCCTGGGGTCAACCGGATATCACCATAAAGTTGTGCAGTGGAACAGGATAATCGAGGAAGCTATAGCTAACGGCACTTTGGACCCAATATTAAAAGATATCGATGAGCGAGCTATTCATTGGATCTTAGGTCGGGCAGGTTTGAGTGAGGACGGCAAACTTTTGCATCCAGAATTGGTAGGCAAAGTTTCGACAAAAATTCAAGAATATGCAGATAAGAGAAAAAAAGGAGAATTTAAGCCTCGGAGGGAGAATGACATACTAACTGCAGCACTAGGCAATCCTGAACACACTGGACGGGCTCGGGGAATCTCTTCTAAGATTTCCTGGAGAGAGGCGTTTCCAGAGTATGCGTCGTCATATAGGAAACACGAGAAGTCGAAAAGGACCCTTGAAGAGACTATTGATGAAAGGGTACAAAAGGCTATTAATGACGTGATGAACAAAATGAAGAAAACAGAATGCATATCATTTGAACTCAAGCCAAGCCACATGAGTCCACCTATAGTCCCTAGCAGCGTAGGATCTGTGCAAGACTTGACCAATTACCCTGTAGACAATATTGTTGAGGACAAGCCTTGCTTTCTTCATATTCCAATCAATCGATCTGGGACAAAAACAAAGCAAGCTGCTACTGGTTTGGTAAAACCAGGACTTGTTAACTACAAGGATAATCCTGTCCCGCCACACTATGCTGTGGTCCAAGTTCTAGAAATCACAGACAGTGGTTGTGAAGATTGGGAGATAGATTTTCCAGTTGAGGGGATCATAACTTTGCAGGAGGCAATGAACGAGTTGGTCCTTTGGCATCGACGCGACATCAAGTTGGGTGATGAGCCGAATTCAACACCAATGCAACAAAAAGATAGTTCGATCATTCCACACCCCATGGTGCAGGAAAATATGACACCGACCTCCAAAAAAATCGTTGAAACAATCATATCGCCTCTTGCGAAGGAACTCGACGAGGGGGACGCAGACAAAATTGTTCCTCAGAATGTCGACGTCAACATCAAAAAGGAACCAAAGGTTGGCACCAATGTTGAAGGGCCAACTATTTCAAAGAAAATTCATAAGCGAATCGCCACTGACGATGTCAAGAAACCGTCAGAATCAGTGGCACGCTACCTGCATAAATTGCAGAGAGTTATGACAAATCAATCAAAAGCGGAATCAGCATCTCATGGAGTAGGCACACGGTCCCAAATAGACAATTTCGAAGTATGGGAAAAAGATGGAATGATTCATACTCGAGAATCATTACGTCTTAAAACCAATATCTCGGTATACAAGAAGGAGGATGTTCCTCCAAAATTTGTGAATGGGAGGCCGTTCTTGACGACGGTGCAACTTTCTAAGTTGTCGACTCCGGAGATTAGAATGCATGAGTGGTACATGGTGGCTAGCAACAAATACAAACTCGAGGACTTCACATTTGTTGTGCCAGAAGATGCATTTCGGAGCAATGATCATATAGATCCTGTGCGGCATTTATTCTTTGATGATCTCTGGTCGTTGTACCACCGACAAAGGATGGAAACCAACTACTTAACCCTCTTTTGCTTGTAAGTACCTCTAAACTTTCATATTTGTTAGTTTTGTACACGCACACATAAACGAGAGTCTAACGATTAACACTATTACACGTAGGATGCAATACATGGATGATAAGAAGAAACAACTTAAGACAGGGTTTCTTGACCCGTTGATGATATCCCAAGCTCGCTACAAAGTAGTTGCTCGGAGGCATGGAGAAGAATACAAAGACTTGGATGATGCTGAATTTGAGAAAGCCGTCAAACAGAATCAGAGAAAGAAAATGAAGGTAATGGCGGCATACATTGGACGAGCCATGTATAATCATGTACAACATGGCAAGGAGTTAATAATAGCTCCGCACCACTTTAAGTAAGTTATCGACATGGTTTAATTTTGAACTATAAATTATGGCAATCGTGATCTTAACATGTGTTTTCGTCTATGTCTATATAGGGACCACTACATTTGTATCATGATCTTTCCAAAGGATGGTAAAGTCGTGGTCTTCGACTCACTGAGAATGGAAAAGGCTACGTATAATGACTTCTTGAAGATTTTAGAGAAGTATGATTATTATTGCACACTTGTACTTATTACAACTTAACAAATGTATTCTTAATCTCACAATGCTATTCTTATATGCAGTGCATACCGTTTTTATTGGAAAGATCTTGGCGGCGAACATCCAGAGGACAAGCCTAATTTGTCAATATCATTATTTCCATATGGTGACAAACAACCTCCGGGTACTGTCCTATGCGGTTATTATGTATGCGAATGGTGTTGTGTCACCTTCCATTACATGGTCAATCATGAGGATGTAAGTTCGCTATCATTGTCTATGTTGCAATTTTTATGTTATATTGTTGCTCATCACATTACTCTTAGCACTGCTTGCTTTTTGCTTTCATTGCAGGTTCCTAAATCCAAGATCAATGCTGAATGGTTAGAAAGAGATATGGTTTCCGTCGGCGTGGCTAAGGTTGTAAGAGACTTGCTTTAATTTATGCGCCATGAAGTTCTTCATCAACAAGGGCTATTCTACAATACAAATGGAAATTTGCAAAAAATCCCAGAACTAAGTTTGTACACGATATCACACAGTGTTTAGGTCTTTAGTTAGGAACTTTAGATGTTTAGTTGTCTATGGAACTTTGAGATGTTTAGTTGTCTATGGAACTTGATATGTGTATAAATCTGTGTATGACGATGGAACTTGATATGTGGATGAATCTGTATATGGAACCTGTTATGGAACTTGATATGTATAAATCTGTGTATGCAATCTGTGTGAATCTGTGTATAATCTGTGTATGAAATCTGTGTATATTCTGTGTTTGAAAATTCTGTATATGAATCTGTATATTGAAAACCGTCTGTGATTTATATTGTATGCAGTCGGACTTATATAAAAAACCGCCTGTGATGTGTGGCTAACACAAGCGGCTAGGATAAGAAACCGCCTGTGATGTGTGTCTATCACAGGCGGTTCCTTTGAACTGGACCGCCTGTAATGTGTGTCTTTCACAGGCGGTTTTTGATTGACCGCCTGTGATGTTGTTTTACATCACAGGCGGTGCACCACAAGCGGTTCCTGGAACCACCTGTGTAGAGGCGAACCAAACCGCCTGTACAGAGGTTTGCTGTAGTAGTGCCTCCATCTCCGGTCTCCGCTCTCGGCCTCTCCGTCTCCGTCTCCGCTCGGTGCCTCCGTGGACGTGTCCTCCTCGTCCCTCTCAGTCTCGGACTCTCGCACTCGCACGGTAACGCTGGATCTCGCCATCTCGGTGCTTGTGCTCCGGCTCGTCGTGTCCTCCACTCCTCCGTCCACCCCCTCTCCACTCCTCCTGTCCTCCACTCCTCCTGACCTCAACGGCGCCAGTGACGTGAAACGAGGCTCTGGATCTGCTCGTCTTCGGTAACCGTGAGGAACCAGTGCGCGTCGGCTCGATCTCCACTTTGAGTCGGTGACGGAACCGGGGCTCCGGACCGGATCTACCGACTACCGCTAACGGCGGCCTTAGCTCTGCGTCCGGCACAGAGGTTAGTGACCTGATCTGGACATCTGGTGTTCAATGGAAACTTCTACCTTATTGTGGATGTCGTTCCTGTGACCAGATCTGCTTATTCCCTTCATCCTTTTTTCTGTGCAAGTCTTCCCCGTGAGTTGTATTGATCCGTGAGGAACCCGTCCTTTTGGAACCGGTGCTCCGGATCTACTACTAACGGCGGTGAGTTCTTCGTGTTTGGCGCAGAGGTAATCTAATATGCTGTGATCTGTGTAGTAGTAACTTGTTTACCTGATTTATGCATGAGTGGACAATGGTGCTTGACAGCTTGAGTTTAACTGAATAGAGTAACTGATTTGTGTACTGGACAATTGTGCTTGCTGTAGAATAGAGTAACTGATCTGTGTACTATGTAGTAGTAACTGATCTGTGTAGTAGTAACTTGTTTACTTGATTTATGCATGAGTGGACAATGGTGCTTGACAGCTTGAGTTTAACTGAATAGAGTAACTGATTTGTGTAGTAGTAACAGCTTTGGAACCGGTGCTCAGTAATTTGTTTAACTGATTTGTAACCTTTCTTAATAACTTGTTTAACTGAATAGAGTAACTGATCTGTGTACCGGTGCTTGCTGTAGAATAGAGTAACATCTATGATCTGTGTAGTAGTAACCTTACCTTACCTATCCTTGCTGTAGAATAGAGTAACATCTGTGATCTGTGTAGAATAGAGTAACCTTACCTTTGCTGTTATCTTACCTTACCTATCCTTGCTGTTATCTGACCTTACCTATCCTTGCTGTTATCTTACCTTACATTTTCTGTTACCTTACCTTACCTTATCCTTGCTGTTATCTGACCATGGTGCTTGCTGTTGTATTACCTTATGTTTGGTAATAACTTGCTGTTGTCGAGTAGTGGACAATGGTGCTTGCTGTTGTATTGCCTTATGTTTGGTAATAACTTACGTTACCTTTGCTGTTATCTTACCTTACCTATCCTTGTTGTTATCTTACCTTACCCTTGCTGTTATCTTACCTTACCCTTGCTGTTATCATACCTTACCTTTGTTGTTATCTTACCTTACCTATCCTTGCTGTTATCTGACCATACCTTATCCTTCCGTGTAGGCCGTGAGGAACCGGTGCGCGCCACCTTGACGACGACGGAACTGGTGCTCCGGCCTCTGAGTTGTGATGGAGCAATGTGTTGGTGGTGAGAATAGTCCACCTCAGTTCATCAACAATGATTTGGATGTTGTGCCCTGTTATGAGAATGATCCATCTCAGTCCATTAATAATGGTAGCAGTGCTACCCCTATTAACCTAGAGGAGGGTGCTGCTACCAATAATGGTGCTGCAGACACTTCAGAAAATGTTGATGGTAAGAAGCATAAAAGAATTTGCACATCTAAAGTTTGGCTTGATTTCGAGCCGCTCTACAATACTGTAGACGACAAGAGGATAAGGTATGGTGGTAAGTGTCACTGGTGCAAATCTACATTGACTGCTGTGTCTACTAGTGGTACTGGTCATTTGCTTAGGCACCAACGTGATTGCAAAGTTAAGCTTGCTAAACAAGGCAAGCAGTCAGTCCTTAAGTTTAACCCTGATGGTTCTGTTCGTAACTGGGATTACTGTCCTGATCGTGCTAGAACTCAGATGTGTAGGTTGATTGCTAGGCTTGATCTTCCACTTAATTTTGCTGAGTCACCTGCTTTTGAGGAGTATATTAGACTATCTCATAATCCTGTCTTTAAGAAAGTATCTCATCAAACAACTGCTAGGGACTTTGTCAAGTTCTTTAATGATCATTGTAAGATAGTTGTTGAGTGCTTGCAATCTGTTTCTTCTATTGCAATTACATCTGATATTTGGAGTGGTAATGCTAAGGAAGACTATCTTAGTGTGGTTGCTCATTATGTTTCTAAGGACTGGGCATTAGAAAAGAGGGTCATTGGCCTTAGACTAATTGAAACAGCTCACACTGGTGAGAACATTGCTGTGAGGGTTATGACTGTGCTTGAAGATTATGGTGTTGTTAATAAAGTTTTTTCTGTAACCTTGGATAATGCCTCCTCCAATTCTAAAGCTATGGAGAAGCTTAGTCCATCCTTAGCTGGATATGTTGGTACTTTATTCTTGCATCAACGTTGTGCTTGCCATATTATCAATTTGATTGTGAAATGCGGCTTGAAAAGACTGCAACCTTACCTTGATTCATTTAGAACTGCAATTGTCTACTTGAATGCTTCTAATCAGCGTATTGCTGCATTTAAGGGTTATTGTGTTGCTATGAATGTACGACCTCGTAAATTTGGCATTGACATGCCCGTGAGATGGAATTCTACATATCTTATGCTTAAGCATTTAATTCCTTACAAGCACACTCTAGTGCTGGCCTTAGTTCACATGACACAGAACTGTCCTCCTACCTGGACAGTGACACTTTGCAGAAGTTTGATGAGGACTTCAATATCCTAAACTGGTGGCATGAACATAAGTTGTCCTATCCTATTCTCTCTATCTTAGCTAGAAATGTTATTTCTGTTCCTGTCTCAACAATTTCCTCAGAATCTGCATTTAGCCTTTGTGGCAGGATAATTGAGGAACGACGACGTCGCCTAGCACCAGAAATGGTAGAGATGCTACTTTGCATGAAAGATTGGGAACTAGGAGAAGCTAGAGGCCAACACTCTACACAGGATGAAGACCTTGAAGAAGCATTTGAGGGACTTTATCTTGATGACCCTTAGGGCCTAGGGCCCTACACTTTGTAATCTCCTACTATTCTTCCTATTCCTACTCTATTCTAGTGATCTGGACATCTAGTGATGTAAACTATACTCTTAGACATGAACTTATTATTAAATCAGAGCTGGGCTGTACTCTTTTTTCCTTTCTAGGGTTTTCTCACGAGGAGTGAGTTTTTACCTAGAAAGGTTTTTAATGAGGCAGCCATTGCACAAACAGCTCTAATCCTTTATATTACTTATCTTTATCTGTTTTGTGCATGTGTGCAAGTGTGAATTTCTGTTTAAATGTGCAAGTGTAAGTGTGAATTTCTGTTTAAATGTGAACTGTGTGAATTGGCGTGCTCGGGCTGGGCCGGGCTCCTTCGTGGGCCGGGCTTTCCGGGCCGGACCCGGCACGGATGGGCCTTAGTAGTGCCGTGCTCGGACAGAGGGGACAGCCCGTCGGGCGGCATGGCCCGGCCCGGTTAACAGGCCGGGCTCAAACGGGCTCGGGCTGGGCCGGGCCGTGCCGCCCGTTTGGACATCTATACATAGCACCAGTGGTGTAGTACTGTAGTGTAGCACGGTTGGCGGATCTATAGAGCACTAGACTGAATTTAATACATCAAAAGTACAATTATAAAACATAATGAGTCAAATAAAATACTCCCTCCATATCCTAAATTAAAATTCGTTTCACCTTTTTACTAGATTTATACAGTAATTAATATATGCGTCTAGGTTCATCATCATTCGTTCATATGAATATGGACATAAAAATTTAAAGCTAAAACGATTACTATTTTAGTACCGAGGGAGTAAAATAAAGTCTAAAGAGAGAGAATATATGGATCTCCTAGTAATATACTTATTCGTCATGTATTGTACCTTCGTTTCTAGAGGTAAAGCCTAAAAGTTACCATATATTAAAGACAGAATAGAGCAATAAAGTACTCCCTTCGTCCCACAAAGGATGTCGTTTGTCTTTTTTGACAACGAGTTTGATTGTCTCGTCTTATTTGAAATATTTGTGAAAACGCAGAAAAATTCAGCTCATATTTAAAGTAAATTATATGATAAACTAAATCAAAACGGAAATAAATGATAATTATGAAAAAAAGACAAGCCGGTCAAACTTCATAAAAAAGTCAAATGACATTTTTTGTGAGACAGAAGGAGTAGTATTAAGCAAATTATAAAATAAGTATTCATCAGCCAATTTCTTAATATCTTCGATATGTCTCTCTCAATATAGCACATCATACATACGAATTATTTAACCATTCACCAACCATTTTCTTTCATAACTTCATAGCTGTGAAAAAAGCCATTTCTATAGATGCAGTTGCCACTAGCAATATCAAAGCCAGTTCAATTAGACGAAATATCAATTGTAGATGTTTATGTCTTCCACTCTCAACCATCAATCCCGCAAGTCTACCAAGTTCACCGCAACTTGGGAATTTTGAATCAACCCTTCAACAATGAATGTCTCGAATTGACCCCTCAAACATATATGATCACACAACAAGAAGTCATTGATATTCATTGTAGCAAGCTCAACTAATTTATATTAATCAAAGTTGACAAAAGAATTTATATGATCAAGACATGCAATGCATTTCAAAAGATCCATAGGTCTTTTTACCAAAGTGATTGCTTAACTTCACAATAAGTTGGTCATGCACCATATTAAAGATTTCATGATTGAGATGATGTTAGAAAGTTACCAATTGACCTCCACGACCCCTAGCAACAATTGTATCCAACATATTTGGCAAAATAATATTATGCCCAAGAAAAAAATTCTTTGTATCTTAAAATAGCTAATCCCAACCATGTTCTCTAATAACATTAATTTTATGCAACGTGACCTCAATCAATGATACAATACACACAATATTTTTGTCCTTCTTTTGCAAACATTATGACAAATCATTGGTTTATCCAATAATTTAATCATAAGATGCATAATAAGCATAAGTTCAAAACTCTTCCTTCGTTTTAGCAAACTGGATGCACATATTTTTGTTGCTAACATAGAGAAATCCTCATATATTCTCTAACAGCTCTAACACTGCTTGCCACATGGGTTGAAGATGACATAAATTTTTATGATGTGATCTCCATCGAGTATCTCGAGGTCTTGCAAGATTAGTTTTTTTTTCATCCCCCTTCTAGAGAAAATTTCACCATTTTCCAATCTTTTCGCTAGATTATCATGATGTTATTGTGCCAATTGATCATGTCTCTTTGAAGACGCATTAGTAGCTGAAGGAATCTAAGAGAAGGTGGATTAGGCAATCTAATTATGTTCCCTAAAATCTATGCCCTATATTTTTCTCTTAATCAAAACTTTTGTACGACAGAATAAAAGTCAAACCAGTCAGTTTCTCCTCACAGCCAGCTTCTCAGAAATTTTGTACAGAATAAAAGTCGCCGAACCAAACATGCCCCGAATCAACTACGTAGGTTATAACTAACTAGAAACAGGTAACCAAGATAAAAGTAAATATGGAAGCTTAAATGCATGTCGGTATTTTTTATTGAGTTATCAAGAAACGCACAAAGCAGCCTAAATGATTATTTGAGCAAGTATACACACGACATGCCTCGACAGCTGCTTGCGTAAAGGAGGAGCACGAGCTCCAGCGATGGAGATCGAGGCAGCTACCGTACGGCGAGCCAGTTGCATCGGCCGTGTCATCCGCCGCGCGCACGGTTATCAGCCGGGTGGCCGGCCGGCCGGCCGGCACACCACGTAATGGGCAATGAAACGTTCCGCGTGGGACGACGATATGGAAATTGGAAAATAGATCGGGACGGCAGCAACGGATCGTGTAGCGTTTCGTCAACGACCGCGATCGATGGATCAGTGTCTGTCGCCGTTTTGCACATGGAACGTACCGGTCCGGATGAGCAGTTGAGCTGAGCACCACAGGCCCCGTGAGTCCATGGCCTGACCTCTGCGCGGCAGCACACTGTTCGGGACCTGCACTGCACTAGCCCTATGGAAACGGTGTACCTAACCAAGGCACGCGTTCATTACGACGGGCACTGCGTGAGGAGTACGCGTTCCTTCTGATCTGTATAAGGGCTTTAGAGAAGAAAAGGACGTATTCCGCATCATTGTCGACGGACAAATTGCGTATACGCTACCTCGCGCCGGTGTGGTACGGTTGTCACGCGCAGCCGCGGCCACTCATCAGCCGGCTCAATCATTTCTTCCATGTCCTAGATAGTAGAAAGACTATACAGCCATACATGTCGACCAAATGTCGACCAGAGAATGAGTTTTAGTTTCCGTATTTGATAATTTAGAGACTACAAATTAATTTCTAGAAACCAAACACTTCGGTTATCCCTAATCCCTTATATAATAGCAAGAGTGTTCTCTTCGAAAGATAAAAAAAATAATCAGGGCTCGTTCGTTTCTACAGGAATGCACCAAAAATTGTTTATGTTGATCAAAACTTATATAAATTAGAGAAGCAATCTAGGTAGGAACAATCTGCTATGGGTTGAGATTTTAGACAAAAGAGTCCTCGCTGCTCCAGAACATCATGCTCCTCGATTCGTGACGCCGATAGTGGGGAGAGCAACGCCTGGAATATCTCGCTCTGTTACCAGACTCAAGCGATCCTCGCTGCTCATTCGTGTTTCTATCAGATGTATCCAAGACATATTTAATCTTGTAGACATATTTTTCTTTGCTACTTGTATACTATCATTTTTACGTAGTAGTTGCTTTAGGAATTAATGTAATCTTAAAAGTGTGACCAACAGTGTCATCATGCAACTAATAATAAACTCTACTTAAACTCTACTTAGGTTGTCTCCGGGCCTCCAGCATAGTCCATATCTCACCTCCTATCTCACTCTTATTTTAAACTATACTCTGTAAAATGTGTAAACTATACTCTGTAAAATATGCAGTCTACCGTGCAAAACAATATTTTGCAGCATAAGACACACTAGAATATGTTGAACAGTGTCTCTAAGAGAGCCCTGATGCAAAACACTGGTCGAGTTTATTACAGTTGCTATCACAGTAAAGATTACAGAGGACAATTTAGCCACACACACACACACAAAAAAAAAAAAACAGCATACCGTGGGAGCCCCGATCACCTATAACTATGGATAAGCATCTAAAAGAAGGAACTTAGGCTATAACTCCATCAGATGGGTAACCATCTGAAATAAGGAACTTAGGCTAGTGATTCTTTCAGAGCAAATGTTAAAATGTTACACAGATAGGTGAAAGGAAAATGCTCCGGTACACCATCCTTCATCTTCTAGAGTTCAGGTTGGCATTCATGTTGGTGGCTGCCAAGTCCCTGGCTTGAAAGTGGCACCAGTTCCCGTTGGTTCAGAAAACCTAAAGATAAATAGAGATGATTTTGAAATTAGAATTAATGTAATCAGATGAAGACGCGCGCAAAAGATAAAGGCAATAGCAGATTGTTGTTTCTCATGTAGCTCCTACATCTAGATTGAAGTTTTCAATACTTCTGCAATACCTAAATTGAAGTTTGACCATAATATAGCTAGTACTACTTACTTAAATAAAACGGCTACAGAGTAAATAACATGTCTTCACAACTACATACAACATTCGCAGAAAGAACTTTGAGCTGGAATGCACCTCTCATTGTCTGTCGTAGCATCTTCTGTATGAGTTGTGTCCTTAGGCCTATCCTCAGGTCCTAGAGTGTTAACTAAAATGTCATCGTGCATTTCAAAAGTAGTCACACTTATGTTCCCAGCGAGAAACATAGTTAAATAAGAAAACGTTACCTTTCTGCTGATCTGGAGGAGTACCCGAGAACTGCTGCTTCACGAAACTTTGGAGATTTGGAGATTCAGCTTTCCCTGCTTTTCGAGGAACATCATCACTCAAACAATCAGGGGGAGAAAAAAACAAAGGAATCATGAGATTTGTTTCCCTTTCACCAAGGCAACAGGGAGAAACTACAATGGAAACTGATAGTACAAAGAACTGTATAACTGTCAAGTATCACGACGGGGTATCAAATGATGTCGAAATCAGACCCCTAGTGTGGTAAGTATATTATATTAGATAGATAAGAGAAACAAAAAGAAAAGAGGGGGTAAGAGATGAAAGTGGAATTGTGGTACAGGAAGTATACTAAACAATCCACAGAAAGCTGAAAGGGCATATAAGCAAGGATTGAAGTACAAGGTACCAGAAGGAACATACCAATTTTCTTGACTGGTTGGATACCAGTTTTTCTTTCCTCTTCTTCTTTCTTTTTGAGAACTTGATTGAACATAGATTAAAATATGTTAGTGGATAAAAACACACATTATTGGCCACCAAACTAAAAAAAGATGACAGCTTTATGAATAACCAAGGTTAATGCAAAATTACATGCATGAGAATCTTGATCCTTGAAGAAACAAGACTTTAAAGAAGCTGTGACAAACATATGCTGGTGTGAATCAGATCTTTTACCGCGATGCAAATCTTCAACTAGAATGAAAGCTTCATAGCTGCAAACGTATCCAGTATATTACATTGTAACAACTATTCTCTAAAAAATTCAGGCCATAAACAATACGCCAGCACTTTCAACATATTTTTCGTGAATAAATTTAAATAGATATATAGCAGACATCATCAAAATTCAGATCTTGAGTGGGGATGGGAGTTTTGCATTCCTAGGACATTGGATCAACCCAATACTTGATTGAACAAATCCAAATATCAAAGGAAGGGATGCGGGATAGAAGTTAGCTAGCTAAGTAGCTAACTGGCCCACAACTATATGGTGTCAGAGCTTACATACCTAATCACGAGGTTAACAAACCAAATTTTGAGTGCACGACAGCATGTCCTGTTACTTTTATAACCACCAATCACACACCAAAACAACTGACTGTTAACGTTATTCTAATTCGTAGATGGAATGCTTGCAAAGTTGCACTCCCTCTATCCACAAAAGGATGCAGCTAATGGGACAAAAGGATGCAACTGTGGGATTTGTGCAAGTCAAACTAGTTTGACCAAGTTTATAGTGAATAATATTAACATTTATGTCCCTAACTAGATTTACTACGAAAATATATCTCATAATTAATTTAATGGACAGGCTTGGTGCAGTGGTGAGAGTTGTCTCACTAGAGTCATCAGGTCACGGGCTCAAAGCTCTTCGTATTTGTAGGGAAAGACTTGCCTCGGTTTATCCCTTTCCCACACACCACTCATGTGGGAGCCTCCGGCACTGGGTCTGTCATTCTACTTATCTTACCATAAAGGTTAATACTTCTTGGTATAATTATGGTCCAACTTCAAACTGTTTGGCTCCTCGAAAAGTGAAAATTGCACCCTTTTGTGGATGGAGGGAGTAATAGAGATCAAAGTTTTCAAGTGATCATGTCTCATACAACCTTGTTGACGATCCTAGCACAAAATACAATACAGTTTCTATTTACAAAATAAGAATTTAGCATCAAATACAAGAAACACACATATCTAACCAGCATTTTATTTCATTTCTCTTAGCCTTGTCCAGTGAATGGTATGGAAAGTAGCATACAGTGCATATTATGATACATATGGGCTACTATAAAGTAGTTGAGGCAATTAACATGGGTTACTCAACTGCAAATGCCTAAGGAAACATGTTTGGGCTCTTGCTCAGTGCACACAGTGAGGCTTATTAATAAAATCATACATGAGTACACAAGTAGGAAACACCGCATACATACGTTGAATGTTTTGCTTGACACGTTCACGTCTTGCCTCCAGCTCAGCCAATTCCTGGAAGGTACTATGATATATCAGCATCAGATGCAATGAATATGTTGCTCTCCTTGTAAAGTTTGGATTGACAATACAATAAAAGGGAAGACCTAGAAAAACTTTGAATGACAATGTGTTGTTTCACATTCTTGCTCTTACCTCTGGTGTTGGAGCTTTCTTCCTTTGGCCATTCAGCCAGCAAATCCACTCGACTACAAGCACGACATGACTATGAGATGTTGTATATGCAATCAACAAATCCAAGTACATAATAATCTAAAATCAAGGCCACAATCCATACATGCCTGCAAACACGGTGCCGTAGCAGTTACATTAGGATTCTTCACTTCTTCAGTCACATCACAACATCCTCATCGGGAAAATGAGCAGGAAGGGAGGAAGGTAACCTGGAACGGTGGTCGAGTCCTGGTCTGCGCCCTTGAACTCCACCCAGCGCCTCTCCTTCACTGTTCCCTTGTTCCGCAATCAAGAACAGCATGAAGAAGAAGAAAAAGCAACCGCATCGAGATTTGCTTAGCCGGCATTCACGTGCCTTCCTCCTTGCCAGAGGAGACCGGGAGTTGGGAAACTAGAGGCAAGCTCGTGCAAGTAGGGGGTAACAGGGGGTAGGATGAGCGGGGTGGACGGGGACACGTACTTGTGCCGTCGACCTCCTCAACGCGGGTGAAGTAGCGGTTGCCGGCCTTGTCGACGCCCACCTGCGTCCGCGATTGGAACATGCCGAGCAGCCGCGACAGCAGCCGCTTCGACATCGCAGCTTCCGGATCTTCCCCGCTCCTGCCTCGCTAGAAATGGTCGCCCTGTCCCCTATCTGTCGCCTGCGCCTCGCCGGAACCGGTCGCCACTTCCGTCTCCGTAGCCGTCGGCCTGCCGCCAGCGAATCAGTATGGGTGTCTGGTCCACAGACGGCGCACAACGCCATAGCTCAACTGGTTATTAGGTTGGGCCATGTTTGGGCCGTTTCCAGGGTAGGACTAGCAGCCCGATAGTCATTGCAGGACGGGAGAGCTGGGAAGTGGTCAGACGATGGCGCGAAGCTCCGTATCGCGTAGGCTATGCGCATTTGCGTCGTTCTTCATCTCCTATCCGTCCTAATTTACAATTTGTTTGAATTTCTCTATCAAATTTAATTAGCTTATCTTATTCAACTTTTTGCGAAAAATGAAAATTAAATTACATTTAAAATATATTATATACTAAATGATATCACGGTAAAAGTTAATAATAATAACGGATTTGTTTGAATACTAGTCAAATTTGAATTAAAAAATCAAATGAATTATAAATTGGAACGGAGGAGTAGTTTTTGTATGTTTAGGGCTACTTTGAGAACCTCAAACCCCTTTCGGTATTAGAGGGTATTGAGGTGGAAATAAACTAATTTCCTCTCGAATTCTCTTCAGTCCCGAAGAGGATTTGAGTTTTCAAACTAGCCTTTAGAGAGTCTATGGAGGATATTTTTTTATCTAAATATCTATTCTGATGGAATGTAAAGACTCACGAATTTATTTGAAAAAACATTACAGATCATTGTAAAACAAGGTCATGGCTACATTAGACCGTCTCCAACAATTCATCCAGTTTTTCATTGTTTTGCATTGCATACTACACATTTTGTAGAGTGTAGTTTAAATATAAGGCTATGAATATGTAAGATGCTGGAGATAGTTTTTACGTGGCGATGTTATAGAGCTCTATTCTAAAAAATATAGTTAGTTAGAATATAGATATATCAAGATAAAATTAGTTGGTTAGAGTATGGAGATTTCTTTGGAGCTGCTCTATAACATTGCTACGTAATGTAGCCATGACAATTTTTTACAATGATATGTGCCATTTTTTTCAAATAAATTCGTGTATACAATGTGATATATAAAAAAGAACGAAACTCTTTTAAAACATTAGTTTTGTGCATCGTTTGTGTTCTCTTTCATATCGTTTTCTGTTGGAGAGGGTCCTTCCTCGCCGCTCTCAGGAGGACTCAAATCCAAGTCCAAGTCCACGTAGAGTGCATGGAATATGAAGTCCCCACCGCCACCTGCCATCTCTACAAACTCAAAGTCATCAGAGGTGGGGAGATGGCCGCATGGCATGGTCGAGGCGGGAAGGTGTTGAGGCTACTGCTAGAACCACCGTAGTAGGACATCATTTCCGTGTCATATAACGTGGAGAGCTCTGCGTAGGACGCGAAGGAAGCCGACAGATTGTCATACGAGGAGTTGAACCCCATATAGATCACGATCTGTCGTCTTATTTCATTAGCTTTGGAAGGCGGGGCGAGCTCGTGTCCCTCACGCCGCCCGCATGGGGTGAGGCTGAGGGGCACCGAGGGCTTCCAAGATGGTGTCGGGGTCTCCGACGAAGGAGGTCGGGCAGGTGTCACTCTGACCATATCGCCCTCCTGGCTGATGACGAAATCGAGGTTTCCGAAGTGAATGGCTGCTACGGGGGTATCGTCTATGTGTGGCCGCCTGTAGGATCTAAGACATTGGCTAGAGGGGGTGAATAGACGGTTTTGACTAAAATCAACCATACTAGAGAAATTTAATCAATACAACAAGGGGTATAAATTCTCTAACTAATACAAGTAAGCAACTAATAAGAAACAACATTAACAAAGCTAAAAATGAATGGCAATTCAATAATCACTAGCTACTAGCAATGAAATTAACAAGAGGGAAAAAGAGACCAGATTTTAGTGATTTGTCGATCACCCCTAATCTATGTTGAGGTGGACTCCAATCTCTCACTTGCTCCTCTATCAGGACACGGTTTGATATTTGAGCCTAGTGGACAAGGAATATGGCCTAAACATTTCCTATAATCGATTTTGCCGCTCTAGCGAGGTAGGTGCGAACCTGAAAGGGATATGGCCTAAACATTTCCTATAATCGATTTTGGTGTTTGACGTCCATTACAAATCTTATGGACTAACTAGTTTGTCTAGTTGTTATTTTTTCTCAGGTGCATAAAGTTCATACACACATACAAAGAAAAAGACCTTGGGGAATTCTACAAGTTTGGAGCAAACCGAATTGCCGCAGCCAGTGGCGCACCGGATAGTCCGGTGCCCTATCTGGATCACTCAGCGAACTTGCTGTTCTCGAGTTTTCTCGGTGCTCGTCCTCTAAAAATCACCAGACTGTCTGGTGTGCCATCGGACTGTCCGACGAGCCCTCGGAGCAATGGTCAACTTCGCCAACGGTTGACTACGCAACAGTTTGACCGTCAGATGTCAGAAGACAGTCTGCGATGTTAGATCGCACCGGACTGTGCAGTGTGCCACCGGACTATCCAGTGCACCAAAAGGACAAAAGTCTTCAATGGTCAACAGCTCCAAACCCCAACAATCGGCTGACATGGCACTCACCGGATAGTGAACAGTGAGTGTCAGGTGCACCATCGAACTGTCCAGTGTGCCCATCGATAGCAAAGTTAGCCAACAGCTAGAATAGTGATTGGGGCTATAAATACCCCCAACCACCACCATTCAAGCCATACAAGCATCCCACTCTCTTCATTCATTACAAGATCAAAGAATACACTCCAAATACACATTCAAAGCCTCAAATCCTCTCCAAGTTCCAAAATCAAGTCAAGTGATCTAAAGTGTTTAGTGACTTGAGAGAGGGTGATTTGTGTTTCTTTTGTTGCTCTTGTTGCTTGGTTGCTTTCTTCATCTCTCTCTTATCTTTCCAAATGTTTTTGTAAAGCTAGTAAGAGGCACCTAATTGTGTCATGATCCTTGTGGGGTATTAGTGACCCGTGAGATTAAGCAGAAGCACTCGATCGGTCTAGGTGGCGGATTGATAGAGGGAAAGGGTTGAAATACACCTGGCCTTTGTGGCCTCCTTAATGGGGAGTAGGTTCATTGGAACCGAACCTTGGGAAACAAATCGTCGTGTCCACTTGTGTTGATCTTCGCCATTCGATTTGTTTATCCCCTCTCCTCTCTCTCTAAAGTTCTCTTACTCATATTGTTTTGAGTTAGCTCCCAAAGTTATCCGCATTGATTGAGCAACTCATAGCAAGAGGAACTATCTTCCGTACTCTGAATTCACTATTATTTATTTCTAACCCTAACCCCGGGTGAAGTGTGTGTTCAAAGTTTATAATTTTTAGGTTCTACCTATTCACCCCCCCTTTAGGCGACTTTCAATTGGTATTAGAGCCTGATACTTCATTGGAGTCTAACAACTCGAAGTGATGTCAGGATAACATGCCAAAAGAGAGATGGTCACCGGGGAAAAGCCCGGATCTTCGGGAAATAAGAACGTAGAAAGGACTCTGTTAAAGGAGGCCGACGACAAGCACAAGGAGCACAAGGAGGAATCTGCCGGCTCCATCAAATCACATAGGAAAGGTGACAACAAGATAAAGAAGATGAAGAAGGCGGTCTACTATGAGACCGATTCTTCCTCACCTTCCACCTCCGATGCCGAGTCCACATCTTCGAAGCACCATGAGCGTAAGAAGTATAGTAAGACACCTCTTTGCTATCCTCGCATCTCTAAACGCGCTCCCTTAATGTTCATTCCATTAGGCAAACCGCCATATTTTGATGGTGAAGATTATTGCATGCGGAGTGATAAAATGAGGCACCATCTAACCTCACTCCACAAAAGCATATGAGATATTGTTGAGTATGGAGCATAGGTACCTCAAGTGGGCGACGAGGATTTGTTATTCTAACAAATCCTAATAAATTAACCTTGCGAGGGGCTACTGTTGGGGGCCTTCGTCTTCCGAAGGTCCTCAAAAACATGATTTAACAATGTTTCCGGAGTTGTAATACATGAACAGGTACCTTTGGATTCGAAACATAACCACAGTGGGAGAAGCATGAACAATATGAAGAATGATGCAGTGCCGAAGCTATGTGCAAGAGAGCTTCGGCATGACAGCAGAAAAGGGAACCGACTTAAAGGGGAAAAGGCTATTTAGACCCTGATGAGTTACCTTATAGTCATTAGCAAATGTAAAGGGCATGAATGTAATTTCACGTGGGCTGCGTCCCATGCCTATAAATAGATGAACAGTACCCCCGTACTGTTCACGCTGACTTGGCATTCGCTTTTGCATCACGCTCGTACCTTTGCTGTCTATCAAGTCGAAGGTATCAAATGTAATTCAATATTGTTTTTATTTTCTCATGATAACATAATGGAGATGAATTTATAATGCTATATGATTGTTCATGTTATCTTTTGCATTTTACACGCTTCTTCTATTTACCGTCTTACCTTCGATATTCGAAGGTATGTCCTTCATGACCTTCGTCTGAAGATCATTATATCCTAAGGGAAATAATGTTTCGAAGGACGAAGGACATTAATATTTAACATTTTGTGTTGCCTTGTTCTTGATTTATAGCATTTGAGAACAAGTCACCAACATTGGCGCCCACCTCCGGTGAACCCTTTTTCGACCACCTTCGGCAAGCACCGACCCTCGTCATGCCGCCGAAGAAAGCTTCAGCGACAGGGACTGCTGCATTACAGCCACTGGACCCAAATCAGGAGAACCTTTCTCTCCGAGAGGCCCGAAGCCAGAAGAGGAAGGCCACCGGCCCAACACTTCAGGAGGAAGAGTTGGACCAAGAAATCAGAAACATGGAGATACTTCATCAGCAAGTACAAAGGAAGAAGGAGAAGATGGCCCGACTAGCTGATCTTCAAAGGCAGATTGACGAAGCCACTGAAGAAGTAAACCATCTTGCTCAAGACGAACAAGAACGGAGGCCCCAACATACGGAGCTTCATCAAGAAGGCTTCATCAATAAAGATGGATGGTATGATGATTTCCATCATGGAAATTTTGCTTTTGATAATGCTTCTCCTCTGTCAGCAGAACTGCATGCTACCCCATGGCCCCCATCATACAAACCACCCTAGCTCCCCATGTATGATGGGCACTCAGATCCGAAGCAGTTTTTGATGAGCTACAAAGCAATCATATCTTCATATGGGGGCAACACCGCAGTCATGGCAAAATCTTTCGTCATGGCAGTCAAGAATGTTGCGCAAACCTGGTACTCCTCTCTTCGGCCAGGAACAATCACATCATGGCAGAAGCTGAAGGACATGCTGATCACCAGTTTCCAAGGGTTTCAGACGAAGCTGGTTACTGCTCAAGCTTTGTTCCAGTGCATGCAAGATCACAAAGAATACCTCCAGGCGTATGTCCGAAGGTTCTTGCGCTTAAGGGCACAAGCACCAATTGTGCCCAATGAAATTGTCATTGAGGCCATGATCAAAGGGCTTCGGCCAGGACCTACGGCCCAATACTTCGCCAGGAAGCCCCCTCAGACCCTGGAGAAGTTGCTCCAAAAGATGGATGAATACATCCGGGCTGACAATGACTTTCGTCAAAGAAGGGAGGAAGCCTACAGGTTCTCTGAGATGACCAGGGGCTTCGGAGGAAGAATCCACCCAAGGCATGTCAGGTCAATTCACTCCACTCAGAATGATGACAGAGGAAGTCAGCTGCAGAAGTCACAATATACTTCACAATCTTCGGGGCAGCAACAAAGCTCTTTCCGACCGACAGCTCCAAGAGGCAGAGGCGCTAGGGGCTTCAGAGGAAGGTTTGGGGATCAGCCCAGAAAAATTTATTGCTTATTCTGTGGTGAGGACAAGGGCCATACTACAAGGATGTGCCATATCACCATTCAGAAACAAAAGGAAATAGCAGAAGCTGCAGCTCAGCAGAACCAGCTGAAGCAGGTCATGCACACTGCTTCGTATCACTCACCCTACATACCAGAGTATATGGGTAACCATCCTGCAGCTTCTGTTGCTTCGGCTAGCCAGCCACAGGCGTCTTGGCCACAGCTTCCACCTCCGCCACCACTACAGCCTGTGTATTCACGAGGTCAGCAGCCAGAAGGGAGCCAACAGACCCATCAGCAGCGAGATTTCAGGGAGGAGTCCGAAGCTCGCACAGTCAACAGTACTGTGCTAGAATCGAAGCATATCTATTGAGAGATATCCTACCCCTGAAACAGTTTTTACATTCATTGTCATTTTCTTTTTTAATAAGGAACAATTATTGAAAACCTAGTTCTCTTGTCATTTTCAATTTCCTGTAATAGCTTTGTTCTTGTCATAGCGAAATATATCTTCTCCACAGACTCACGAAGTCCAAAAAGTCGCTGAAGCACAGAAGTCGTTCCTAAGGGAACGTAGGCCTAAAAATCACATTACAAGTATCCCCGAAGTTACAAAAAGTCGTTCTAAGGAACACATCGTAAGTTTGCCGAAGATATAAAAAGTCGTTCCTAAGGGAGCGCAGTGTAAGTTTTCTGCTCGAAATTCGTTCCAAAGGGAATGCAGAGCCAAATACCACCGAAATATAAGGCGAAGCACGAAAAGTCAACGCGAATACCGCCGAAATAGAAGGCGAAGAAGTTCAAAAGACGTTCCTAAGGGAATGCAGAACTTACAGCGAAAAGTCAACGCTGATACACCGAAAATAAGCGGTGAAGCCGAAAAATAAGCGGCAAAGAGATTGTGTATTCCACTATGGGGTTGCGAGTGTGTGTCTTCGGCATAAATATCATTCTGCATAACATAACATCATCACATTATTTCGCATAACATAACATCATACATCATATTGCATCAATGGCACAAGAAGGGGATACAATGTTGACCTTCGGAGAATGTTTCGAAAAAATGAAATTATGCTAAGGCACAAAATAAGTTTGAAGAAATACAACTTCATCAGCTCTGAGGTGGAGGAACAAATCTATTGTTGACAAACCATTAATGTTTTTGAGACACTTGGAGGACTTTTTACGAAGCATAGAAGCTCTTCTTTACGAAGCATGAAAAGAAGGGAAGGTGTTTTTCGCCAAAGGCTCAAAAGCGGTATGTACATAAAAGTTTCATGCATCGCAAAGAAATGAATTGCAAAACCATTCATATATTACATTCAAAACTTACGAGCACCGAATATTACAAGCATGTTCCAGCAAATGTTACATTAATATTTTAGCAATGTTTTTACAAATAGCTATTCTTCTTCGTTTAGGACTTCTTCTGTAGCTTCGGTTAATAATTTTGTGACAACTTCGTCCACAATAGCTTCGGCCATATTAATAATTTCTACTGACTTCTTTGTTTCTGGGTCGGCCAATGGGTCGAAGGGCTCTAGGGGAGGAGATAGTTCAGCTGCAATAGAAGACATAAATTAGTTCGAAATCACAAAAATAAGCAATAAAGTTAAAAGCCATTAAGTAATACCTATCCGTTTTTCGAGTTCTGCAGCATTTTCAGCTGTTTTGTTGCTTCTCGAGCGTCATGAATGTCTTTTTCACTCTTTTTCATTATTTCATGCGCCATCCCTCGGCCGCCATTTTCTCAAATATCAATGAAAAAATTTTCACCTATTAAGCTTGCTTTGGCCGAGGGGTCCTTCGTATCATTAATAGACAAAGCAGCTTCGGCCTGGGCCAAAGTTTTAACATGATCGCACCCTGCTTTCTCCAAAATAGCTGCAACTCCTCTCGCACCAGAGAACGCACAGACGTCCCCACGGTTGCTCAGAATTTCTTCAAAAGCTTCGGCTTCGCTGCTGATCCACTCAATTACGCCCTCAAGGTCGCCTCTTATGAAGTTGTCTTTGCTTAAGTATGCACCCACGTTGGCGAAGCTAGTTTTTATCTTTTTGACACACTCTACAGACTTTTCAAAACATCTTTCTTTTGATGAGCGAAGCTCTGCAAATGTTTTTCCAAAATAATTTTTCCAGTACTCACTGGCATCTCGGTCAGCTTCGGCAATAGCGCATTTCAATTTGGCTTCGGCCAGTTGTTTTTGAAGATTTTCAATCTCATTCCTTTGGATTTTAGATTGAGCCTTGAAGTTAGCTTCATCCCCCTTTACTTTGTCCACCAATGTAAGTAGAATTTTGTCTTTTTCCAAAACTTCGTTCCTCAGCTTGATAACCTCTAATCGAAGGTTGTTAAGAGCAATAGCGCAACTTTCGTCTTCGGCATTCTTTTGCGCCCTTAAGGCGTTGCTAAGTATTAAACCCTATATGAAAAAATGAATGGGTTGATATAAGAACAAAAGAATAAATCAAAATTCATAAACTTCCAAAAATACTATTTTTGTACCTTTAGACTGTTATATGCAAGGCTATCCACAAGATCGTCCTTCGACATGGCGCAGAGGCCAGCTTCAAGCTTCGGGAACCCCATACTTCTGGCCATCTCCCGGCAGACAGATAATTCCTTGTTCTCTGGGAGGCAATACAAGAAGTCATCTTCATTTGTGCCATTAAACACTAAAGCCCCTTTCGGGTACTTCAGTTCTCGGGCATAGTGTTTAGCTTTAAAAATTTCTTCTTCAGATAATCTTTTTCCTAAAGCGTGTCGAATAATATAATCAAGGACTTCGGAAGACGCTTCGGGAGTAGATGCGACAGCTTTTTCAAGAAATATCTGTTTTATAGCTTCTTCTCCCGCTGCCTTTTCTCTAGTTTCTGAGGATTTCTCTTTGACAGGCTCTGAAGGCCCAGCTTTGGCATCGGCCTGACTCATTGTAGCTTCGGCTTCGGTTACCTTTGCCTTTGTTTCAATCTGCACCTTCGAAGCCTTGGCAATTTTCCTTGGAGTAGAGCTTGAAGCTTTTATTGTCTCTAGTACATCTAGTACACTAGCCATCCTTTTTCTCTTAAGGGTCGCCGCTAGACCTTTTTGTGTCCTCGGCACCTCCACTCCTGCCGAAGGGTTTAGAACTTCTAATGTTTTCGTCTCTTCGATTTTTGGTTCTTCAATTTTGTCAGTCTTCGGCATTGTAGCCGGTTCTTCAATCTTTTGCGTAAGAGCAGGTCCTTTGGCTTCAGTAGCTGAAGAAGTCTCACCACCGAATTCAGGCACTATGGCCGGTTCAATGTAGCGCGGACGGTGAGTAAGGACCTTCAACTTTTTCCTCTTCGGTGTGGGCTTGCTTGAGGTAGCCGAAGCAGCAGCCTTCCCAGGAGTTGCACCCTTTCTTTTCTGCCCCCACGGCGGGTAGCGATAGTCAGGGTACACAAATCCGATAGCATCAAAAACTCAATTTAGCCTTTTCTTTTTTCGGCTCCCGAAGGCCACAGATAGTGCATTATCTTAAGACTTGGAGTATGTTCCAAGTAGTTCATCACTAGTATTTTCAACACACTTCAGCCAGTCATCGTCTGGTTCGATAAATTGGTCTCCAAACCTGAAAGTATATTTCAATCGAACCAAACCACCTTCGCTAGGGTTAGTGATGGTTTCCTTTGGCATTTCCCAGCTGTCTATTTGTCGGCGTTTCGAGATCGGGGGGGTCCCTAGGCCAACGAGTGAGTGTGCCGCGTGCCCCAGCCCAGATGGGTCGAGCGCGTGGGCGAGCGCGAAGGGGGGAAGAGCGAGGTGGCCGGAGCCGGGTCGTGAGGGAGACGGAGATCCCGCGGCCTTCGTGTTCGTCCCGCGCCCAGGTCGGGTGCGCTTGCAGTAGGGGGTTACAAGCGTCCGCGCGGGTGAGGGGAGCGAGCGGCCCCAAGAGAGCGCCTGCCCCTGCCCTCGTTCCCGCGAGGCCAACCCTCTCTAAGAAGGCCCTGGTCCTTCCTTTTATAGGCATAAGGAGAGGATCCAGGTGTACAAATGGGGGTGTAGCAAGGTGCTACGTGTCTAGCGGGGGAGAGCTAGTGCCCTAAGTACACGCCAAGGTGGCAGCCGGAGAGATCTTGGCACCCAGCTGGTGTGGCATCGTGGCCGTCGGAGAAGCAATGGAGCCTGGCGGGGGGACAGCTGTCGGAGTGGTTGGGCCCTTGCTGACGTCCCCCTGCTTCCGTAAGGGAGCTGAGAACTGCCGTCGTCATGGGTCCAGCGGGGCGCCATCATTGCCTATCTGGCGGAACTAGCCAGATGGGACGTCGGTCCTGTTTTCTGCGGCCCGAGTCGGCTCGGGGTAGGGTGATGATGGCGCTTCCTGTCGACGTGGCGGACTCGTGCCCTAGGTCGGGCGGCGTGGAGGCTCCTCCGAAGCCGAGGTCGAGTCTGTCCTGCATGGCCGAGGCCGAGCCCGAGCTCCTGGGTCGGGCGAGGCGGAGGTCGTTCGGCAGAGGCCAGGGCGGAGTCCGAGCCCTGGGTCGGGCGAAGCGGAGTTCGTCGTCTTCCGGGGCCTTAGCCCGAGTCCGAGCCCTGGGTCGGGCGGAGCGGAGTTCGCCGTCTTCCGGGGCCTTAGCCCGAGTCCAAGCCCTGGGTCGGGCGGAGCGGAGTTCGTCGTCTTCCGGGGCCTTAGCCCGAGTCCGAGCCCTGGGTCGGGCGGAGCGGAGTTCGCCGTCTTCCGGGGCCTTAGCCTGAGTCCGAGCCCTGGGTCGGGCGGAGCGGAGTTCGCCGTCTTCCGGGGCCTTAGCCCGAGTCCGAGCCCTGGGTCGGGCGGAGCTTCCTATGGCGCTTTTGGCCAAGCCTGACCGCCCGTCAGTCTCACTCTTTGCGTCAAATGCCCCAGTGACTTGGTCGGTCGGCGCGGTGATTTAGTCAGGGTTGCTTCTTAACGAAGGCAAGGCCTCGGGCGAGCCGGAGATGCGTCTGCCGTAAAAAAGGGGGCCTCGGGCGAGACGGAAACACCTCAGGGTCGGCTGCCCTTGCCCGAGGCTAGGCTCGGGCGTGGCGTGATCGAGTCGCTCGTATGGACTGATCCCTGACTTAATCAAAACCCATCAGGCCTCTGCAGCTTTATGCTGATGGGGGTTACCAGCTGAGAATTAGGCGTCTTGAGGGTACCCCTAATTATGGTCCCCGACAGTAGCCCCCGAGCCTCGAAGGGAGTGTTAGCACTCGCTTGGAGGCTTTCGTCGCACTTTTTTGCAAGGGGACCAGCCTTTCTCGGTTGCACTTTGTTCCGGTGGGTGCGCGCGAGCGCACCCGCCGGGTGTAGCCCCCGAGGCCTCGGAGGAGTGGTTTCACTCCTTCGAGGTCTTAATGCCTTGCGTAATGCTTCGGCTGGTCTGGCGGTTCCCTCATGCGAACAGGCCGTAGCCCGGGTGCACTGTCGGGGCCCAAGTTCTCGGGCTGGTATGTTGACGCTGTCAACGGTTTGGCCGGAGCCGGGTTTGCGAGAGCAGCCCCCGAGCCTCCGCACAGGGCGAGAGGACGATCAGGGACAGACTCGGCTTTTTTACATACGCCCCTACGTCGCCTTTCCGCAAGGAGGAGGGGGGGAGAGCGCCATGTTACCCTCGATGGGCACCGAACATGGTGTCTCCGGTGAGCTGCGATCGGGTAATCCGAGTGGACGTCCGTGCCCCGTTCGTTGGGGGTCGGCTAGGGGCCCGGAGGCACGCCCAAAAGTACCTGCGGGTGATCTGCCGGACCCGGTCCCCTGGCGACGGGGTCCGAGGGCTCGATGCCTCCCTCCGATGGGATTCCGTTACAGGATCGTTCCCGCTGGTCTCGGAAATGTCCTAGGGTACCTCGGGAGCGCAGCCCGAGCCTTGGTTATGTATCGAACGTACCCCTAGTCATCCCTCGCTCGGTGTCTGAGGCGACTGTGAACCCTTCGGAGGGCCAGCCTTCGAACCCCTGATCAGTAATGGGCGCGGAGCCCGAGTAGCCTGAGGCGGTCGTGGAACCTTTCGGGGGGCCGACCTTCGAACCTCTGACCAGTAGTGGGTGTCGGGCCCACGCGATCTGAGGCGGCTGTTGAACCCTTCGGGGGGCCAGCCTTCGAACCCCTGATCAGTAAGGAGGCTCGGAGCCTAGTTCCTTCACGGGGAAGGATCCCTTTGGGGGTATTCCCTTTCTCGGTCCCTGTTGCAAGAGATAGAGAAAGAGAAAAAAGGGAAAAAGGACACGAAATTGAACGACGTGGCGTACCTTTTTTGGTGCGATCGTGAAGGCGAAACGCCGCCAGCTGCTCCTGCCAGAAGCGCCGCTTGTCCAGCCGCGGAGTTAATGCGCCGGGGCGAGCGGTCGGCGAGGCTGCCGTTGCGTGCGCGAGCCGTTCGAGGAACGGCTGTTTTGCTTTGCGTTTTTTGAATCTCGCGTCTGGTTCGGGCGGTACGTTGGAACCGTCTTCACCTTGGTCTTTATATACCCCGGAGAGGGTCCGGTGACGGTTCTCGACTCCGCTTCTTGTCTCCCTCTTAGGTTTTTTTGCAGTCTGAGAGATCTAGCCAGGGAAAAGAAAACCGCCCTCCCTGTCCTTCGCGCCGCCACCCTTTCTGCTTCGGCGATGGCTGACCGGGTGACCATCATCCCGCCGCGCGACCCGTGGCCCTTCTCCACGGTGACGGCGGGTGATCTGGAGGACCTCGTCGGCGAGGGTTTGCTCCGCCCTCTCACCGATGAGCAGCGGCCGGAATGGATTCCTCCCGCGGGCGGAGTCACTCCATCCCCTCCGCCGGGGTACGTCGTGAGCTTCATCTCCTTCCATGAGCGGGGATTTGGTGTGCCGACGAGCCGCTTTATGCGGGCCATCCTGTTCCATTACGGGGTGGAGTTGCACAACCTTACCCCCAACTCCATCTCGCAGGCCGCTATCTTCGTAGCGGTGTGCGAGGGGTATTTGGGGATCGCCCCCCATTGGGATTTGTGGACCCATCTCTTCTTCGCCGAGCTTTTTGCCTCGCCGACGGGGGAGAGGAAGGTCTGCGCAGCGGTGCGGGCCGGCGGCTGCACCCTCTTGTTGAGGCAGTCGCGGTCGTCGCAGTATATCCCTGCCATCCTCTCGTCCTCAAACAAGGGTTGGCAGCGCCGGTGGTTCTACCTCCGGAATGACGAAGAGTTGCTCCCGCCGTTCTCTCAGCGGGTTGTCACCGCCGCTCCCGACGCCTGGCGCCACGAGACTCCACACAAGAGGCAGAAGAACCTCGAACCTCTTCTCCAGGCCCTGAAGGCGTTGCGGGAGGGAGGACTCACCGCCGCGGGAGTGGTTGCCGCTATCCACCGTCGGAGGGTGCTCCCGCTGGCGGAACGGCGGCTGTCGCTTTGGGAGATGACCCTGGAGGCCGACTGGGAGGGGTCACGGATGTCCCCTGATCCTCTTCCCCATGACGCCCTCCAATGGCGGGTGTCGGCCGCGATGGGGAAGCCAGACCCCCACGCCTTCTCCCAGCCTCGAATGCGCCCCGACCAGGGGTGCGTCACTCTGGTGAGTGTTCGCTCCTTCCTTCCTCATATACCGGGTTGCTCCTGGTTCTCACGATTGGGTTTCTTTCCCCCTCCCCCCTTTTTAGGAGGTGGGGCGGCACAAACCCTCCTTGCCGCGGGTCCCGGAGGACGCGGTGGGTCGGGCAGCGTGGCGGGTCGCCGCGGAGGAGGAGAAGAAGAAAAAGGATGCGGAGAAGGCCCGGGCCCGCAAGCGGAGGCGGGCTCGGGACGCCCTGGAGAAACGCCGTCGCCAGCAGGAGAGGGAAGGACTCCCCAGGGAGCTGTCGCCGGAGACATCCGACGACGACGACGACGATGGTGAAGAGGAGGAGGACGACATGGCCGCCCGTCTCGGCCTCAGCCCCAGCTTGGGGTGTGGCCGGGAGCTGTCGAGTCAGCCCCCGAGCGGGCCGATGTCGTCGGTTCCTGGAGCCGAGACGCCGGATCCCCGACCTGAGGGGCGGGGGCAACCCGAGAGGGTACTTGACCCCTCGGCTGGAGGAACTGACGCGACTCCAGGGAGCCGGGCCGAGGGGTCCGTCCCTCGAGAGCCGTCCCCCGTGCCGGCAGCGCGGGGGAGCGGTCCTCAGGTTGCCATGGCGGCGCCTGGGCAGTCCGCCTCCCGGGCGTCAGGGGCGCCCAAGGCGAGGGCGGTGCCGAGGCTGTCGGCGAGGCGGACCTCGGCGGTGGTTCCAGGGAGCGGGAGCCAAGAGACCTCCCCCCAGGCACAGTGGATCATGGCCCGGAGCGGGTAAGTACCTTGGAATGTCTCCGTCCCGGCGCTTCATCCATACGTCTTGGCCGTGATTTTCCCTTTCTTCTTTTTTCCAGCAAGCGGAGCCATGGCCCTACCGACCTGGCGCCCCGGAAGGCCCTTAAGACGGCGTCAGTCCAGGCGGCTGGCGCCATCTCGGGCCCCGCCGCTCAGCCGACCCTTTCACAGGGCGCTTCGCCGCATGGGGCTCAGGCGTCGCATGTCCCGGGGGAGCAGGTCCCCGAGGCGGGCTCTTCTGCCGAGGCGGCCATCGTGATCGGGGAGGCGGCCGGCGCCGACGCGGTCCCGAGCCCGCCTGCCGTGTTGGCTATGTCGGCGCCTGCCGCCACCGCGGTTGGCACCGTCCCTGTCGGAGAGCATATGGTTGCTGCCGGCGTTGAGACGGCCGCAGCGTCGGCGCCCAGGGCCTCGGAAGAGGTGGGCGTGGACGCGCAGTTCATCCAGGCGGGCGGCAGCCTTGTCGCTGTGCGGCGGAGCCCCGAGGCCCGGGGCCAGTTGCTCCGATTCCGGACCCGCGAGGCTTCGGACCCTATCTTCGTTCTTGACGACGAACAGGAGGACCAGTCCTGGGACGAGCTCCGCAAGCGTGCGGAAGCAACGGTGGGGTCGCTCCGATCGTCGCTGGAGGTTCTCTGCGGGGACGTCCCCAAAATCCTCCAGGTAATGGTTTCAGGCATACCTTCTCCCTTCTGCGAGCGAGGTGTTCGTCGTGATGCCTTGTTTTCCTTTCCAGGATCTGACGGACCGGAGCGCCGCCAAGTCGTCGTTCATCCGCCGCGAGGCCGACGTCTGGGGCTCGCTGCGGTCCCTGAGGACTTCGCTCGCCGGGGCTACCGCGCGCCTTTCTCAGCAGGACGCTAAGATAGCGGACCTCCAGTTGCTCTGCGCTGACCTGAGGGCCGAGGCGGCGGCGGCGCGCACGGAGGCGCTACGGCAGCGGTCGGAGCTCGTCCAGGTTGCCGAGGAGCGGGACCAATCTCGGGGCCAGGCTGCCGAGGCCGAAAGCTGGGCCAAGACCCTCGCGGCCGATCTGGCCGCAGCCCAAGTCGCGGCCTCGGAGCAACGCGTCCGAGCCGGAGGTATGCCTCGATCGTCCTCGGTTCTCGTTCTTGTCCGTTTCTTCCGCTTGTGCTTGAAGTCTTTCTTCTAGTTGTTCGCAGAGCTCGAGTCTGCCCTTGACGAGTCTGCCAAAGCGCTCGCCGAGGCGCTTGCTGGAGCTGCCGAGCAGAGGGAGGCCGACTTCGCGGCCATGTCCGAGGCCGTCTCGGATGTTTATCGGCTCCTTGGCCCCGGCGACGTCCCTTCAGGAAGCTCCCCTCAAAGCCGCCTTCAAGCCTTAGGCGATTACGCGCGCGGTAAGGTCCGCAGGGCGCTGCACCACGGCGTCAGGCGGGCCTTCGCCGTGCTCGCTTCCCACTACATTGTGGACCTGGAGCGGGTCAGTGAGGGATATTGTCTCCCTGACGAAGACGAAGCCGCCCTGGTAGAAGTTCAGCGGCTCGACGCGATCGCCGCGGGTCCGAGCGCGGTGCTAGCGACCACCTTTGAGGCGGAGGTCCTTCCTCCTGCGCCGCCGCTGGAAGCGGAGGTGGACCTTACCGACGGCGGGGGCGGAACTGAGGGTGCAGCACCCTCCCAAGGCGGCGCCTGATTTTTGTTGTGGCAGTTTCTGTTGGACATGCGCTTTACCGCGGCCGCCGAGGCCTGGACACCTTACTTTCTTTGCGTGAAGTTGTGCTCTCTTTTCTTTCAATTCTCGCACCTGGCCTGACTCGTCAAGAGTAGGGTGATTTCCCGAGTTGGGTCCTTTTTCGTGGCAGGCGACGGCGCCATCCCTAGCCCGGAGGCGTAGGCGTTCCTCGGCTCAGTCGGTCCCGCCACTTATCTGTACCCACGTTCGCTCCTCGGGGCCCTGCTTCTGACACATCCGGGAGAACGCAAAAAACCCCTTCTTGATCGAACAACCTTTTGGCGCGAAAAAGTGCATCCGATCTCAACGCGGAGGGGTTCCCCCTTTCTAGCCCCCGAGGGAGGGTCGGGCTCCGCCAGGGCGAGGCCGACCCTTCCTTGATGACTGATACTCGTGTGTGAGCGGGGGAAGGGCGCAGCCCCCGGGCGTCATCCGTGCAGAGGCCGTTTGACGAGTCGGGCTCCTGCCCGAATATCCGGCGAGTGCTCGGTGACATCCCTCGGTATGCCGGGCATGTCCGAGGGACCCCACGCAAAAATGTCGGCGTTTGCGCGGGGAAAGTCGATGAGTACTGCTTCCTATTTGGGGTCGAGCCCGGAACTGATCCGGATCTGCTTGGAGGTGTCGCCACTGGGGTCGAGAGGGACGGCCTTAACCGTCTCCGCTGGCTCGAAGTTGTCGGCGTGTCGCTTCACGTCCGGCACCTCTCGGGAGAGGCTTTCCAGGTCGGCGATGAGGGCCTCGGACTCGGCGAGGGCCTCGGCGTACTCCACGCACTCCACATCGCATTCGAACGTGTGTTTGTACGTGGGGCCGACGGTGATGACCCCGTTGGGGCCCGGCATCTTGAGCTTCAGGTAGGTGTAGTTGGGGATGGCCATGAACTTCGCGTAGCATGGCCTTCCCAACACTGCGTGGTAGGTTCCTCGGAACCCGACCACCTCGAACGTCAAAGTCTCCCTTCGGAAGTTGGAGGGTGTTCCGAAGCAGACAGGAAGGTCGAGCTGTCCGAGGGGCTGGACGCGCTTCCCAGGAATGATCCCGTGGAAGGGCGCAGCGCCTGCTCGGACGGATGACAGATCGACGCGCAGGAGCCTGAGGGTCTCGGCGTAGATGATATTGAGGCAGCTGCCCCCATCCATCAGGACCTTGGTGAGCCTGACGTCGCTGATGACGGGATCGACGACGAGCGGGTACTTCCCCGGGCTCGGCACGTGGTCGGGGTGGTCATCCTGGTCGAAGGTGATGGGCTTGTCGGACCAGTCTAGGTAGACTGGTGCCGCCACCTTCACCGAGCAGACCTCCCGACGCTCTGGCTTACGATGCCGAGCCGAGGCATTCGCCGCATGCCCTCCGTAGATCATGAAGCAGTCGCGGACCTCGGGGAACTCTCCTGCTTGGTGATCTTTCTTTTTGTCGTCGTCGTGGGCCCTGCCACCCTCTGCGGGTGGCCCGGCCCGGTGGAAGTGGCGCCGAAGCATGACGCACTACTCGAGGGTGTGCTTGACGGGCCCCTGATGGTAGGGGCACGTCTCCTTGAGTGCCTTGTCGAAGAGGTTGGCGCCTCCGGGGGGCTTCCGAGGGTTCTTGTATTCGGCGGCGGCGACAAGGTCCGTGCTGGCGGCGTCGCGTTTCGCTTGCGACTTCCTCCTGCCTTTCTTCTTGGCGCCGAGCGGAGTAGACGCCTCGGGAGCATCCTCCGACGGGCGGCCCTAGGGCTGCTTGTCCTTTCAGAAGATGGCCTCGACCGCCTCCTGACCAGAGGCGAACTTGGTGGCGATGTCCATCAGCTCGCTCGCCCTGGTGGGGGTCTTGCGACCCAACTTGCTCACCAGGTCACGGCAGGTGGTGCCAGCAAGGAACGCGTCGATGACATCGGAGTCGGTGATGTTGGGCAGCTCGGTGCGCTGCTTCGAGAATCGCCGGATGTAGTCCCGAAGAGACTCTCCCGGCTGTTGCCGGCAGCTTCGGAGGTCCCAGGAATTCCCGGGGCGCACGTACGTGCCCTGGAAGTTGCCGGCGAAAGCTTGGACCAGATCCTCCCAGTTGGAAATCTGCCCCGGAGGCAGGTGCTCCAACCAAGCGCGAGCAGTGTCGGAGAGGAACAGGGGGAGGTTGCGGATGATGAGGTTGTCGTCGTCCGTTCCACCCAGTTGACAGGCCAGGCGGTAGTCCGCGAGCCACAATTCCGGTCTCGTTTCCCCTGAGTACTTTGTGATAGTAGTCGGGGGTCGGAATCGGGGCGGAAACGGCGCCCGCCGAATGGCCCGGCTGAAGACCTACGGACCGGGTGGTTTGGGCGAGGGACTCCGATCCTCCCCGCTGTCGTAGCGTCCCCCACGCCTGGGGTGATAACCTCGGCGCACCCTTTCGTCGAGGCGGGCCCGACGGTCGCGATGAGGGTGCTCGTCGCCGAGGTGGCCCGGGGCCGCAGGCGCGGTGTTGCGCGTGCGCCCGGTGAAGACCGAGGCTTCCCGCATGAGTCGGGAAGTCGCGGCACGAGGTTCCGAGGGGTACCCCTGCCTTTGGGAGGCAGAGCTCTCGGCCCGCCGGGCCGCAGCGCCTTCCAGGAGATGCTTGAGCTCTCCCTGGATTCGCCGACCCTCGGTGGTTGATGACTCCGGCATCGCGCGGAGGAGCATCGCTGCGGCTGCCAGGTCCTGACCGGTTCCGCCGGATGCGGGTGGTGGTCTGTCCCTGGCATCGTTGGCGATGCGGTGCTGGAGACCTTGGGGCAGGTGACGTATTTCTCCGGCCGGGGGCTGGCCCGCCCATACCTGCCCGACGTCCCGGCGGACTGCCTCGAGCGCTCCTGCTCCCTCATCGAACCCGGCCCGCGCCCCGCGGACTTGCTCGAGCTGTGGGTCGTGACCCCCCGCCGGAACGGGGACCACAGCTAGCTCCCGCGGGATGTCGGCGCGAGGCGCTGGCCTAGGGGGATCACCATCCTCCGGCATGCCGAGACAGCTGCCTCCGGAGGGATCCCCTAGCTCAACGTGGAAACATTCGCGGCTCGGGCCGCAGTCCTTGTCGTCAAGGCTGCGGCTGCCGTCGGAACAGTCGGAGAGGTAGTAGTTGCATGCGGTCATGAAGTCCCGCATGGCACTGGGGTTGCCAGATCCAGAGAAATCCCAGCAGATGCTGGGGTCATCATCTTCCTCGGACCCAGAGGGTCCGTAGGTCGAGACGCCCGTCAATCGGTCCCAAGGCGACCGCACACGAAACCCGAAAGGGGTTGCACTCGCCTCAACGTGAGCGCCCGCCAGAGCGAGGTCACTAGGCGGGTTGAGGTCGAGTTGAAATGACAAAGGATGGGAATCAGCCGGTACCTTCTGGTCGACGAAGAGCGACGAAGTCACATCGGGGGCTGATCGCGCCGTCGTCCTGGGTGCGAGGGCGACGTCCTGCAGGCCCTCCGTGAGCGCGCTGGCGTCGTCCACTTGCTCGGGGTCGGCGTGTCGCAGGGGGACTGCGCTCGCCTTCGCCTCAAACGTGAGGGTGATGCCCGACGCGTCCTCCGTTGGGGCACTGGGGATGTCGATTTGCTCGACAGCCGACTGAGCGTAGCCTCCCGCTCGGCCCTGGTTGCCCCGCCTCCTCCTCCGATGGCGAGGGAGAGGATGGGGCGAGCTCGAAAGTTGTCCTTCCCCCACGCGGGAAAGACGTCGTCGATTCCGCCGCCGGCGGGCGGGCTGTCCGCCACCATTGTCGCTGTCGCGCGGCGGTGGAAGGAGTATCATGTCGTAGCTGCCGTCGAAAGACATGAACTCGAGGCTCCCGAAACGGAGCACCGTCCCGGGTTGAAGAGGTCGTTGGAGACTGCCCATCTGGAGCTTGACGGGAAACTGCTCGTCAACACGCAGCGTGCCCCTACCTGGCGCGCCAACTGTCGGCGTTTCGAGACCGGGGGGTCCCTAGGCCGACGAGTGAGTGTGCCACGTGCCCCAGCCCAGATGGGTCGAGCGCGTGGGCGAGCGCGAAGGGGGGAAGAGCGAGGTGGCCGGAGCCGGGTCGTGAGGGAGACGAAGATCCCGCGGCCTTCGTGTTCGTCTCGCGCCCAGGTCAGGTGCGCTTGCAGTAGGGGGTTACAAGCGTCCGCGCGGGTGAGGGGAGCGAGCGGCCCCAAGAGAACGCCTGCCCCTGCCCTCGTTCCCGCGAGGCCAACCCTCTCTAAGAAGGCCCTGGTCCTTCCTTTTATAGGCGTAAGGAGAGGATCCAAGTGTACAAATCGGGGTGTAGCAAGGTGCTACGTGTCTAGCGGGGGAGAGCTAGTGCCCTAAGTACACGCCAAGGTGGCAGCCGGAGAGATCTTGGCACCCAGCTGGTGTGGCGTCGTGGCCGTCGGAGAAGCAATGGAGCCTGGCGGGGGGACAGCTGTCGGAGTGGTTGGGCCCTTGCTGACGTCCCCCTGCTTCCGTAAGGGAGCTGAGAACTGCCGTCGTCATGGGTCCAGCGGGGCGCCATCATTGCCTATCTGGCGGAACTAGCCAGATGGGACGTCGGTCCTGTTTTCTGCGGCCCGAGTCGGCTCGGGGTAGGGTGATGATGGCGCTTCCTGTCGACGTGGCGGACTCGTGCCCTAGGTCGGGCGGCGTGGAGGCTCCTCCGAAGCCGAGGTCGAGTCTGTCCTGCATGGCCGAGGCCGAGCCCGAGCTCCTGGGTCGGGCGAGGCGGAGGTCGTTCGGCAGAGGCCAGGGCGGAGTCCGAGCCCTGGGTCGGGCGAAGCGGAGTTCGTCGTCTTCCGGGGCCTTAGCCCGAGTCCGAGCCCTGGGTCGGGCGGAGCGGAGTTCGCCGTCTTCCGGGGCCTTAGCCCGAGTCCGAGCCCTGGGTCGGGCGGAGCGGAGTTCGTCGTCTTCCGGGGCCTTAGCCCGAGTCCGAGCCCTGGGTCGGGCGGAGCGGAGTTCGCCGTCTTCCGGGGCCTTAGCCTGAGTCCGAGCCCTGGGTCGGGCGGAGCGGAGTTCGCTGTCTTCCGGGGCCTTAGCCCGAGTCCGAGCCCTGGGTCGGGCGGAGCTTCCTATGGCGCTTTTGGCCAAGCCTGGCCGCCCGTCAGTCTCACTCTTTGCGTCAAATGCCCCAGTGACTTGGTCGGTCGGCGCGGTGATTTAGTCAGGGTTGCTTCTTAACGAAGGCAAGGCCTCGGGCGAGCCGGAGATGCGTCTGCCGTAAAAAAGGGGGCCTCGGGCGAGACGGAAACACCTCAGGGTCGGCTGCCCTTGCCCGAGGCTAGGCTCGGGCGTGGCGTGATCGAGTCGCTCGTATGGACTGATCCCTGACTTAATCAAAACCCATCAGGCCTCTGCAGCTTTATGCTGATGGGGGTTACCAGCTGAGAATTAGGCGTCTTGAGGGTACCCCTAATTATGGTCCCCGACACTATTAGTGGTCATATCCTGTAGGCTATATGTTCTTGAACCAAATCTCTTGTCCCGATAAAAGAACAAACTGTACTGAAGGCCCTTCGGCATGCTTTGGCTGCCTCATCAATCTCTACCTTCGGTTTCCGAAGGCCGAAGCGTGACCAGATGGGTCGCATAATGATTCCTTTAATATCTTCTCTTGCTTTCAAATCATTTTTCACGTAAAACCATTCTTCCATCTAGGCCCCGGGCCACCTCTTCCGGAACGTTGGCACTGGGTAGCTTGCACCAGAGAGAGCAACAAAGCTGTAGCACCCAAAGTTGTTATGATATTGTTCCTTACCCCAAGGCTTCGTCTCATACGAAAGCTCGTGCATACTGCAAAAACATCTTGCGCTTGGCTCTAGACCTTGACTCCTCACAGCCCAGACGAAGATCCCCATTCTGATAATAGCTTCGGGAGTGATCTGGTGAAGGAAAATCTGATATATCTTTAAAACTTCAACCACAAATCTGCTTAATGGGAACCGAAGTCCAGCTTTGAAGAAACTTCGGTAGATTACAACTTCGTCTTCTTCAGGAGTAGGAGTGGCTCTGTCTACGTCAGCCCTCACAATAGAAATATCTCGAAAGTACCTTCCTCTCATATTATCAAGATGACTCTGTTTGATAGTTGATTTCCCAAAGACTGTGTGACTTGGTCGCCAAGGACGATCTTCTGAGTCTTCGCCTCCACTCTCCACATCATAGCTGTCGCTATCATCAGTATCTTCAGACAAGCCTTCTAATATTTCTCTGGTTATCTTCTCTGTGTTTGTTTTTGCAATTGACTCAATAAATCCAGCGTTCTTCTCCTCAAGAAGCTTCTCCTCCTCGCTCAGCTTCGTCTCAGCAGCCACTTTTTTGTCTTGAGACATCTCTTCTTCGGAAATGGCGAAAATGTGTCCTTAGAACCGAAGCTTAGAAAATCTAAGAAACTAAACAACTGTTGGTAAGTAAGAGCTAAGAAATTGAGCAAAGCAAAGCTGGCGGCAAGTAATGTACCAAATGTGCTCGGGGTGAGTTCTTATTTATACGCCCAGCGCGCTCCAAGTTGGAGGGCCCCATCTGTCATTGACTGTTGCTATTCTAGCAAAGGGAAGGTGTTTTTTCGAACCTTCGGCTTAGGGCCTTCGTCCATATCGCAAACTGAATTTGTTATTCTAACAAATTAACCTTGCAAGGGGCTACTGTTGGGGGCCTTCGTCTTCCGAAGGTCCTCAAAAACATGATTTAACAATGTTTACGGAGTTGTAATACATGAACAGGTACCTTCGGATTCGAAACAAAACCACAGTGGGAGAAGCATGAACAATACGAAGAATGATGCAGTGCCGAAGCTACGTGCAAGAGAGCTTCGGCATGACAAAAGGAAAGGGAACCAACTTAAAGAGGAAAAGGCTATTTAGACCCCGATGAGTTACCTTATAGTCATTAGCAAATGTAAAGGGCATGAATGTAATTTCACGTGGGCTGCGTCCCATGCCTATAAATAGATGAACAGTACCCCCGTACTGTTCACGCTGACTTGGCGTTCGCTTTTGCATCACGCTCGTACCTTTGCTGTCTATCAAGTCGAAGGTATCAACTGTAATTCAATATTGTTTTTATTTTCTCATGATAACATAATGGAGATGAATTTATAATGCTATATGATTGTTCATGTTATCTTTTGCATTTTACACGCTTCTTCTATTTACCATCTTACCTAAGATATTCGAAGGTATGTCCTTCATGACCTTCGTCTGAAGATCATTATATCCTAAGGGAAATAATGTTTCGAAGGATGAAGGGCATTAATATTTAACATTTTGTGTTGCCTTGTTCTTGATTTATAGCATTTGAGAACAAGTCACCAACAGATTTCGATGAGGTCGCCCAAATAAGGCACTTCAACTTCCAAGCCACCTCCATACTCCTTGCTTCCTTGTGTTGGGAGGAGTACAACAAGGTGCAAGGATTGAAAAGTGCCAAAGAAATTTGGGACATCCTCAAGACAGCACATGAAGGGGACGAGGTGACCAAAATCACCAAGCGCGAAACGACCGAGGGAGAACTCGGTCGATTTATCCATGACAAAGAAGAAGAGCCACAAGCAATGTACAACCGACTCAAGACGATGGTCAACCAAGTACGCAACCTTGGGAGCACCAAGTGGGATGACCATGAAATGGTCAAGGTTATTCTAAGATCTCTTGTCTTTCGTAATCCCACTCAAATACATTTAATTCGTGGAGATCCTAGATATAAGCAGATGTCTCCTGAGGAAGTAATCGACAAGTTTGTGAGCTTTGAACTTATGATCAAAGACTCCAAACATATTGTCAACTTGGAGCAAGGCGCCACCTTCACACCTGAGGTGCAACTCATTGCATTCAAAGCAACGGAAGAAAAGAAGGAAGAGTCTACACCAACAAGTAGACTCCTAATCGACGCTTTAAAGCTCAACAATGAGGAGATGACTCTTATAATCAAGAGCTTCCGGTAAATCCTCAAACAAAGGAAGGGGAAGGACTACAAACCCTGCTCCAAGAGGGTTTGCTATAGGTGTGGTAAGTCCGGTCATTTTATCACTAAATGCCATATACAAGTGATAGTGATAGGGACGACGACAAGAAAGGGAAGAAGAAGATAGAGAAGAAAAGATACTACAAGAAGAAGGGTGGCGAGGCACACATGGGGTGAGAATGGGACTCAGCTCCACCGATTCCTCCACCGACGAGGACGCTGCCAACATCACCATCAACAAAGGCCTTCTCTTCTCCAACGTCGGCCACAAATGCCTCATGGCTAAGGATAGCAAAAAGAAGAAGGTAAATTCTAGAGATACCCCCAAATACACTACTTTCGATGATGAGTGTAGCTCTAGTGATAATGATGATGATTTAACTTCTCTTTTTGCAAACCTTACCAAAGAGCAAAATAAAAAAAAATTAATGAATTAATAGAAACCATTAACGAGAAGAATGATATCTTGGAATGCCAAGAAGACTTGCTCATTAAGGAGAATAAAAAAAATTGTTAAGCTAAAAGATGCTTATGCTCTTGAAGTTGAAAAATGTCAAAACTTGACTAAAGAGCTAGATGTACGCAATGATTCAATTTCTTGTCTTAGAACTAAGAATGCTAGTTTAATTACTAAGATTGAAGAATTGAATGCTTGCAAAGTTTCTACATCTACTATTGAGCATGTCACTATTTGCATTAGATGTAGAGATGTTAATGTTGATGCTATGAATGATCATGAAAGTCGCTTAGAGGGGGGTGAATAGGAGAAACCTGAAATTTATAAACTTAAACACACATTAAGGCTGGGGTTAGTGTTAGAATTAAATCCGAGTGCGGAAGATTGTTTCTCTTGCTATGAGTTGCTTAAATAATGCGGATGACGTTTTGGAGCAAACTGAAATCAATATTCGCAAGGAAACTTTAGAGATAGGAAATAGGGAAAAACAAATCAAATGAAAATCAACACAAGTGAACACGGTGATTTGTTTTATCGAGGTTCGGTTTCAAAGAACCTAGTCCCCGTTGAGGAGGCCACAAAGGTCGGGTCTATTCCAACCATTTCCCTCTCTCAAACGGTCATTTAGACCAGATGGGCCTTTTCCTTAATCACATGGGTCACTAAGACCCCGCAAGGACCACCACACACTTAGGTGTCTCTTTCTAGCTTTACAAAGCACTTAAGAATTAGAATGGGAAAGGAAGAAGGCAATCCAAGCAACAAGAGCGCAAATGAACACAAATGATCCCCTCTCAAGTCTCTAAGCACTAGAGTTGATTTTGGAAACTTGGAGTGGATTGAATGTTTTGAATGTGTTTTTGAGTGGTTGGCTTTGCTATTGTATTGAATGAGAAGTTCAAAATACTTGGATGGCTTTGAATGAGGTGGTTGGGGGTATTTATAGCCCCCAATCACTTCCTAGTCGTTGGCTGTTTTTGCTGGTGATGGGCACACCGGACAGTCCGGTGCGCGCCACGTCAGCACGCCCATTGGGGTTTGGAGCTGTTGACCGTTGGAAGCCTTTGTCCTTTTGCTGCACCAGACAGTCCGGTGGCACACCGGATATGTCTGGTGACCTCTGACTTCGCTGCTCTGACTTCTGCGTGGCACTGTTCATCACTGTTCATATTTGCAGTCGACCGTTGACACGCAGAGAGTCGTTGCTCCGCTGGCTCATCGGACAGTCCGGTGAATTATAGTGGAGCGAGCCCATTGAATTCCCGAGAGTGGTTGGTTCGTCACGCGCGGGCCTGGTGCACCGTACACTGTCCGGTGCGCCATTTTTCAGCACACTCTCAAGTCTTGCTGCAAATAAATTTGAGTCCCCAGCTGAATTTCTTTCTTGGTTTGTGTTGAACCTTATACACCTGAGATAAATGACATCTTGACAAACTAGTTAGTCCACGTGGTTTGTGTTGGTCGTCAACCACCAAAATCAATTATGGGAAATGATTAGGTCCATTTCCCTTTCAGATCACCTTACTATGATTAAAGAACAAAATAATCACATAGCTAAATTAAATGCTAAAATTACCGAGCATGAACTTGAGACTGACAAATTTAAATTTGCTCGCAATATGTTTTATAATGGGAGACGCCCTGACATTAAGGATGGTATTGGCTTCCAATCTGGGAGCCAAAGCAACATCAAACTTAATGCCCCTAGAAACAAGCTTTCTAATTTTGTAAAGGGCAAGGATCCCATGGTTCAGGACAGGGAAGGTAACATTTTATATCTTGAAAAATATCTTGAGCACAAAATTAGAAGAATCCATGCTAAGAAATCTCATTCTGTTTCTCACCATGCTAATATGTACAGTAATGAGGCTTCTGGCTCTAGGCATACAACTCATATCAAAATGTCTAAGAAAAAGGTTGTTGATGCATCTAATGAACATAACATTTCATTTAAAACTTTTGATGCATCATTTGTGCTTACTAACAAATCAGGCAAGATAGTTGCCAAATATGTTGGAGACAAACACAAAAGTCATAAGACTTGTGTTTGGGTACCCAAGATGCTTGTTTCTAATGTGAAAGGACCCAAGACCGTTTGGGTACCTAAGAACAAGGCCTAAATTTTTTTGTAGGTTTATGCATCCGGCGGGACAAGTTGGATAATCGATAGCGGGTGTACAAACCACATGACAGGGGAGAAAAAGAAGTTCTCCTCATATGAGAAAAATGATGATCCTCAAAGAGCAATCACATTCACGGATGGAAATCAAGGTTTCGTCAAAGGATTGGGTAAAATTGCTATATCTCTTGACCATTCCATTTCTAATGTTTTCTTGTAGATTCTTTAGATTACAACTTGCTTTCAATCTCTCAATTATGTAAAATGGGCTACAACTGTCTATTTACTAATGTTGGTTTTACCGTCTTTAGAAGAAGTGATGATTCAATAGATTTTAAGGGAGTGCTAGATGGTCAGCTATATTTAGTTGATTTCAATGATAACAATGCTGAACTAGACACTTGCTTAATTGCTAAGACTAATATGGGCTGGCTCTGGCATCGCCGACTTGCTCATGTTGGGATGAAGAATCTTCACAAGCTTCTAAAGGGGGAGCAGATTTTAGGACTAACAAATATTCATTTTGAGAAAGACAGGATTTGTACCGCATGTCAAGCAGGGAAGCAGGTTGGAGTTCATCATCCACACAAGAACATCATGACGACTGAGAGGCCGCTTGAGCTACTCCACATGGATCTATTCGGCCCAATTGCTTACATAAGCATCGGCGGGAGTAAGTATTGTCTTGTAATTGTGGATGATTATTCTCGCTTTACCTAGGTGTTCTTTTTGCAGGAAAAAATCTCAAACCCAAGAGATCCTAAAGAGATTCTTGAGACGGGCTCAAAATGAGTTCGGACTGAGAATCAAAAAGATTAGAAGCGACAATGGACTAGACTTCAAAAACTGTCAAATTGAAGGATTTCATTTGGAGGAGGGCATCAAGCATGAGTTCTCTTCTCCCTACACACCTTAACAAAACGGTGTTGTGGAGAAAAGAATAGAACTCTCTTGGGTATGGCGAGGACCATGCTTGATGAGTACAAGACACTAGATCGGTTTTGGATGGAGGCGATTAACACCGCTTGCTACTCCATCAACCGACTCTACCTTCACCGAATCCTCAAGAAAACATTGTATGAACTCCTCACTGGTAAAAGCCCATTGTTTCTTATTTTAGAGTTTTTGGAGCAAATGCTTTATTCTTATTAAAAGAGGTAAAAATTCTAAATTTGCTCCTAAAGCAGTAGAAGGCTTTTTACTTGGTTATGACTCAAACACAATGGCATATAGAGTCTTCAACAAGTTCACTGTATTTGAAGTTTCTTGTGACATTGTGTTTGATGAGACTAATGGCTCCCAAGTGGAGCAAGTTGATCTTGATGAATTAGATGATGAAGAGGCTCCATGCGTCGTGCTAAGGAACATGTCCATTGGAGATGTGTGTCCAAAAGAACCTGAAGAGCCTTCACAAGCACAAGATCAACCATCATCTTCCATACAAGCATCTCCGCCAACTCAAGATGAGGAAATGGCTCAAGAGGAAGAGGATCAAGATCAATACGATGAGCCACCTCAAGAGGAGGACATTGATCAAGGGGGAGATGAAGATGATCAAGATAAGGAAGATGATCAAGAGATTCAGGATCAAAGACCACCACACTCAAGAGTCCACCAAGCAATTCAAAGAGATCACCCCATCAACTCCATACTTGGTGACATCCACAAGGGGGTAACCACTCGATCTCGAGTTGCTCATTTTTGTGAACATTATACTTTTGTGTCTTATATTGAGCCATACAGGATAGATGATGCACTTAGAGATCCAAATTGGGTGGTGGCAATGCAAGAGGAGCTCAACAACTTCACAAGGAATGATGTATGGCATTTAGTTCCACGTCCTAACCAAAATGTTGTAGGTACCAAGTGGGTATTCCACAACAAACAAGATGAGCATGGTGTGGTGACTATGAACAAAGCCTGACTTGTTGACAAAGGATATTCACAAGTCAAAGGTTTGGATTTCGATGAAACCTATGCACCCGTAGCTAGGCTTGAGTCAATTCATATATTACTTGCCTATGCTACTTACCATGGATTTAAGTAATATCAAATGGACTTGAAGAGTGCCTTCCTCAATGGCTCTATCAAGGAAGAGGTATATGTTGAGCAACCTCCCGACTTTGAAGATAGTGAGTATCCTTCACAAGTTTATAAGCTCTCAAAGGCGCTTTATTAGCTAAAACAAGCCCCAAGAGCATGGTATGAATGACTAAGAGACTTTCTTATCGCTAATGGTTTTAAAGTTAGAAAAGCTGACCCTACTCTCTTCACTAAACAATTGCTAAAGACTTGTTTATATGCCAAATTTATGTTGATGATATTATACTTGGGTCTACTAACAAGTCATCTCGTGAAGAGTTTAGTAGGATTCTGATACAGAAATTCGAGATGTCTATGATTGTGGAGCTGAAGCATTTTCTTGGATTACAAATTAAGCAACTCCATGAAGGCACCGTCATATGCCAAACTAAGTACATTCAAGATATACTCAAGAAGTTTGGAATGAAGAATGCCAAACCCATCAAGACACCCATGGGAACAAATGAGCATCTCGACCTCAACACGGGAGGTAAATCTGTACATCAAAATGTATACCGATCGATGATAGGATCTTTACTCTATTTATTTGCTTCACGGCCGGATATTATGCTTTCTGTATGCATGTGTGCAAGGTTCCAGGCCAATCCTAAGAAAATCCACCTTAGGGACGTGAAAAGAATTATGAGATATTTAGTTTATACTCCTAAGTTTGGCTATGGAACACCAAGGGATCTACCTTTGATCTAATTGTGTATTCCGATGCCGATTATGCCGGATGTAAAATTGATAGAAAGAGCACATCAAGGACTTGTCAGTTTCTAGGGAGATCCTTGGTGTCTTGGGCTTCAAAGAAACAAAATTCGGTAGCTCTATCAACCATCGAAGCCGAGTATATTGCTGTAGGACATTGTTGTGCACAATTACTCTAGATGAGGCAAACCCTTAGGGACTATGGCTACAAGTTGAGTAAAGTCCCTCTCCTATGTGATAGTGAGAGTGCAATCCGCATGGCGGATAATCCCGTTGAACACAGCCGCACTAAGCACATAGACATCTGGTATCACTTTCTGAGAGATCACCAACAAAAGGGGGATATTGAAATTGCATACGTTAGCACCCACAACCAATTAGCTGATATCTTCACCACGCCCCTAGATGAAAAAACTTTTAGCAAGCTTAGGAATGAACTCGATATCCTAGATTCTCGAAACTTTGATTGAAATCTTGCACACATTGCTCCTTTTATACCTTTGATCGCGACATATCTCTTTCATTTGGTACAAATGCATATTTATTATTCGTCTTGTGCCAAAGCTAAGACTAATGTGTTTCCAAGAGTATTTTTATGCTTAGTCTTAGATTGAAAGGGAAATGGAGTAATCAGCAAAGGCAAGGCTTCCACTATGACTCTGTCGGTATCATATATCCTTTGCCCTACTCATGAACTTACTTCAATCCTTCTTATATGAGGCCTCTAGTTTTCTTCATTTTTTGTGCTTAATGCCAAAGGGGGAGAAATTCATAGGCCAAAGCAAAAGGACCGTACCACCACCCTGTTTTCTAAAAACTTTTCAAAAAGGGGGAGAAATTAATAGGCATTTGCAAAAACCCTCTTGACAGCTAAGGGGAGAACCTTTTCAAGGGGAGTTTTGATTTAGCCAAAGAAAAAGCATTTAAGAGGGGGAGTGTTGGAACTTGCGCTCCTAAGCAAGTTGATCCAAGGGGGAGTGGAAAGGATGCAAGTAAAGTTTAACGCGGGATGACAATTGCTCTGTTAATCTCGCCTCTCAAGGGTACTGTACGGGGGTATTTATAGGTACCCGAGCGTCGAACGTCCCGAGACAAGGACGGTAATGTCCTCGGGTACCTGGATTATCCCCAGAATATTCCCATAAAGGAGGGTTATAGACTGTCATTACAGAAAGGCTATTACAAATAAGGCCCGTAACCCGCCTGTCCACGCGGGGCCCGTTGCAGTGGGCCGAATTCCACGTGGGCCTCTGGGCGCGATGAGGGACGCGAGACAGGCAGACTTCGTCGGGGTCTGGCCTTCGTCTTGAAGTGGAGAGGACGAAGGACAACCGCGCCAGTCGTCATGCGTTCGTTGATGTAGCGACACGACGAAGGCTTCGAGCGAAGGGTAGTGTCTTCGCCTTCGCCCCAACATTTGCCCTCCGAGGGACCAGTTCGACTAAGTCATCTAGTGCCGAAGACGTCGCTAGATGGTGGAGACGCTGCCTTCGCTCAAAGTGGTCCCGCGGGGGTTTTTGAGTTGACCATTGATGGGACATGGCACTGTTGGACTGCGGGTTTCTCGAAGTGTCGCGCCGTGTGTATAAAAAGGAGGCGGCGCAGCGGGCTAACTCTCACCCTTGCGTGCGTCGGAAAACCCTAGTTCTTGAAAACCGCTCGCCCGCTCGCCTGCCCTCTTGGTTCTTGCTGCATCGGAGATCTGGCCCGCGTCAAGCAAACCGCACGCCGCTGCCGACGGTACGTAGCGATGTCGTCTTCTTCCTCATCTGCTGCAAACACGCCGTCGGCCAATTTGTCATCCAAAGATACCTTGAGCGATTTGGCAGCAGCGGAGTTACAGCCGGGTCACACAGTGGAGTTCGGCGTTTCGAGGATTTCCTCGGTTCGCGTGCAGGATATGCAACAGTTGGGGTATTTTGGGAACGGCATTGGGCGTGTCCCAGGGGCGTATGTGGTTCCCGAGCCCGAGGGCGAGTTAGTCATGTTTGAGGCATTCTTCACCACCGGCCTTTGCCTACCTGCACATCGTTTCGTGGCGGAGGTCCTGTAGAGATTTGAGGTCCAGGTCCACCAGTTGACACCGAATGCCGTGGTGGCCCTAGCGAAGTATGTTTGGGTGGCAACTTCATATGGTGGACAGCCTTCCGTGGAGGTCTTCGCCAAGAATTACTGTCTGCATTGGCAAAAAGAAAGATTGGAAACAAGGTTGCACAGTTTGGATCATGCACCTTCACGCCGAGGACCGGAAAGACTTCGGTAGAAGTCGTGGAGTTAGTTCCCTGTGCTCGCAATAAGTGAGGCAACTGGTGGGATTACTGGTTTTATGTTTTGGGAAGTGAAGTCGAAGTCCTCCTAGGGCTCCCTGCGGCCGTGATGTGCTCCCATTGTTATGTAACATTCCCACAAGTTGAGGTGGCGGGGGATGATGAGGAGGAGGGGGCCCTCCGGTGCGCTGCCCGTATGAGCAGTGGGCATGATTTGGTTGAAGAGTTCATTGGTTATGGAGTGTGGCCCCTGGCGCATGGCTGGGTGCTGGGCGAAGTATGCCCTCGCCAGATGCCTTCTCTTTGGATCTGCGTGGCCAAGACCCGACCGCGTTCGTTCGTGAAGTGGAGGATGGGGCGGTGAGGATTGTGGGGCAGTATGCACCAAGGACAGAGAGTCTGTGGAGTTAGGATATCCAAGGGTCCAATGTTCGCTTGAATCGGGTTTTCGAATTAAACCGTTTGCCATACGGTGGTTATCCTGGAGATGACGCTGCTGCGGCTGCTGACCGCCGCGGGAAAAAACAGTGGTCGTGACAGAGGAAGGCCCTTCACGGGAGGCTGCCCCAGCCACGAAGAAGAGAAAAATAGGTACTACAGTGGGGGGGTTTGGGGGTCTCTGATTGTTTTGCTATGGAGTTGATGGGGACTTGCGCGGACCTCGGGGGAAGGATGTCTTCGCCCGAGCTCCAGGAGTCTTCGGCGCGAATGCTGAATGTTACCGGGGGGTCGATGGCCAAGGAACGTTCCGATCCCCCACGCGGCCGGCGAAGACATGTTTACGTTTCGTATGGCTCGTGAGTTGAAGATTTTTCCTTATGAACGAAATATTGCTGTTGTTGTATCGGCATTGATGGAGAAGGATCAACAAGATGCGACGCGGAAGCGTCGGGTGGTCACTAGGGTCGGGGACCCTTTCCGCGAGGCAAAGAAGGCGCAGGGAGGCGCAAAGACTGCCGCCCCTGGCAGTGGCAAACTGAAAGGGAAATGTGCCCTAGGGCCATTTCTAGTATAGTTTTGGTGATTAAGTGCCCAACACGTATTGAGTGAGTAATCTTGTGCCAAATGATTGATGAAGTGCAAATCAACAAGAAGGTATGTTCTAGACTTAGAATATTGGTTTTTGTGTACTAATATATTTGTCTAAGTGCTGGAATCAGAGAAAAGAGAAGAAGAAAATATCTTAGCTGGAACAGCCAAGACTCAGCGCGGTCTGGCACACCGGACTGTCCGGTGGTGCACCGGACAGTGTCCGGTGCGCCAGGCCAGCCTCCGGTGAACAGGCCACTCTCGGGAACTGACGGTGGTGTACGACTATAATTCACCGGACTGTCCGGTGAGCCGTCTGCGGCGAAGTCGTCGCTCTCGGGAATCGTTCAACGGTGTACGACTAAAATTCACCGGACGGTCCGGTGAGGCACCGGACTGTCCGGTGAGCCAACGGTCAACTGCGCCAACGGTCGACCGCTCAATCCGCGCGTGACGTGTGGCCGCGCCAACGGTCGGTAAGGGGCACCAGACTGTCCGGTGTGCACCGAACAGTGTCCGGTACGCCAACGACTCCATTTCTGCAATGGTCAACAGTTCTATTTTTGGAAAGAGATCTGCACCGGACTATGAACAGTACCTATTCGGTGGTGCACCGGACTGTCTGGTGCGCCACCCGACAGAAGGCAAGAATTGCCTTCCCAGATTGCTTCCAACGGCTCCTAGCTGCCTTGGGGCTATAAAAGGGACCCCTAAGCGCATGGAGGAGTCACCCAAGCATTCTTTGATCATCTCTAAGCACCAAGACTCCATTATCGCGCATTCGATTCTTTGTGATAAGTGACTTGAGCTCTAGTTGAGTAGAGAACTCCTCGTATTGTGTTGTGAGCTCAAGTTGTGGCTTGTGTGCGTGTTTGTGTTCGTGCTTTGAGTCTTGTGTGTGTTGCTTTCCCCTCCCTTACTTCCGTGCTTCTTTGTGATCATCATTTGTAAGGGCGAGAGGCTCCAAATTGTGGAGATTCCTCGCGAACGGGAGAAAGTAAAAGAAAAAAACACCATGGTATTCAAGTTGATCATTGGATCACTTGAAAGGGGTTGAGTGCAACCCTCGTCCATTGGGACGCCACAACGTGGAGTAGGCAAGTGCTACTTGGCCGAACCACGGGATAAATCACCGTGTCTCTTGTGCTTGTGTTCTTCGTGACCATTGTGTTTCATAAGAGCTTGATCTGTAGCCACTTGATTCCATTGAGCTAACAATTAACCAAATTTTGTGGCTACAAGTATTCGTTTTTTACAGGATCACCTATTCACCCCCCCTCTAGGTGCTCTCACAAACCACCGTCGGTTGCGAAGCCGGCCGCCCCCGGGCCCAGCAAGTCTTCGGTGGGTGCGAGGACGGCTGCTTCTGGCACAGGCAAGCCGCCCTTGGCCAAGCCCACAAAGGAGCGGAGGCCGCCGTCGCCGGCGTGCACTGACGTGGCGGCGGCGCGTGTTGCTGATTTTGACACGGACATCTGCGTGGGGGATTATCTCGTTGGTAAGTTTTTTGAACAGGGACTAGGTCTTAAACAAGATCATGGTAGAGGGTCGGATGCGGGGTAGCTGGTTGTTGTCCTGACTCCGGTGGCGTCCACTTCGCCAACGGTGGTGGTTGGGACGAAGGGTGCTTCGCAGGACCCGTGGTCCGACTTCTGCGCGAGCGGTGCGATTTCGTCGGCCGCCGCCGCTAAGGATTTGGCGGTCTCTGTGTCCCAGCAGCTGAGGCATGTGTCGCAGCAGCTGAAGCATGTAAGTCATGTTGGACTTCGCTAGTTCATTGTTTTTATGTGGTTGCGAATCTCATGGGTTTTTTTGTGGCAGGCGGACGCCTTCGCCGACCATGTTGCGTCGGGTGCCTTAACTTCGGAGTTGGCTGTCAAAGTCGAGCATCTCCAGGCGCAGCATACGGATGCTGTTCGGGAGAAGTCGGCTGCGGAAAACAAGAGTCGCAGGCTGACGGAGAGGTTGGCTGCTGCGGAGGCCGAGAAGGGGGATCTCTGGCGTCAGCTGGTGGAAGAGAGGAGGGACGCGAAGAAGGCTATTGTCGATGCGCAGGTCGCTCAAGCCGAGGCCAAACTTGCACGGGCGGAGGCTAGTCTCGCTCACCAACACGCCGAGGAACTAGAGGCGAGGCTCAGCGGCCTGCGCAACCGCGTGGACAAAACCGAGGCCTCGACGCGCGCGGAGGTCGAGCGGACGCATGCGCAGCTCGTGGTCATGTACCGGGAGCTGGGTGCGCGGACCGCCGCCTTCGAAGCGCCCGGCCAAGAGGTGGGCCTCCGCTTCCTTGAGTGGCTACAGGAGGAGCTGGGGGTGCTCTCGACAATCGTGACGGGCCTCATGTCCTTTGCCTCCCTCGTCACCTGCGAGGGGCTGTGAATGCCTTGTCCCGCGAGTGGTGCGGACACTTCGAGGTCTTCAACCAATCGGACGAAGGCTTCGACCACGAAATCTTCTAGGTCGAGGACCCAGTTCTGAAGTGGTCGGCGGAGGCGCTCTTCAATAAAATGTGGGGCCCTCATGGCCGAGAGACGGTCCGGGAGAGGTCCGACCAGGCGATGGATCAGGTAAAGGCTCATTTTGTGTGGTTATAAGTGTGGGTGTGTTTGGGTATGTGTGGTTTGCTGAATGAATGTGCTATTACTGTAGATGGCGCATGACGAAGAGGTTGAGGACCTTGGCGATATGGACGGCATGCTTCCCGACAGCACGCTGCCTGAGGCATCGGGGGTGGAGCTGGCGCCGCCATCCGATGCGGGCGAGGGCCCCCCAGCGGCCCCCGCACCGACTGGAGCTGGCGAAGACCCTGCGCCAGCCCCTGCGCTGACGGGTGAGGACGCTTCGAAGGCAATGGGCAAACCAGCTGCCAAAGACCCCACGGCAGCGGCCGGGCCTTCGCAGGTGGCGGAATAGGGTTTAGGGATTTTAAGTGTAAACTTTTGTCTCTGTGATACTAAACCTCGGTTGCTGTGCAGGTTCTGACGTTTGGGCCTGCGCAAGCAACCGCTGCTGACGATACTGATTTTGTGGCGGCCTCGACCGTAGTGCCTGCTGAAAGGGAATTAGGCTTACACCTAGTTCCTAAATAATTTTGGTGGTTGAATTGCCCAACACAAATAATTGTACTAACTAGTTTGCTCTAGTGTATAAGTTATACAGGTGCCAAAGGTTCACACTTAGCCAATAAAAAGACCAAGTATCGGGTTCGACAAAAGAGCAATGGGACAACCGAAGGCACCTCTGGTCTGGCGCACCGGACTGTCCGGTGTGCCACCGGACATGTCCGGTGCACCAGAGGACTCCAAACTCCAACTCGCCACCTTCGGGAATTTCTAGAGGCAGCTCCGCAATAATTCACCGGACTGTCCGGTGTACACCGGACATGTCCGGTGCTCCAACGAAGAACGGCCTCCGGAACTCGCCAGCCTCGGGAATTTAATTCGGCTGCTCCGCTATAATTCACCGGACATGTCCGGTGTACACTGGACTGTCCGGTGTAACAGAGGGGCAACGACTATTTCGGCGCCAACGGCTACCTGCGACGCATTAAATGCGCGCGCTGCGCGCGCAGAGGTCAGGCACGCCCATACTGGCGCACCGGACACTCTACAGTGCATGTCCGGTGCGCCACCGGACATCCAGGCGGGCCCAGAAGACAAAGCTCCAACGGTCGACCCCAACGGCTTTTGGTGACGTGGCTGTCGCACCGGACATGTCTGGTGTGCACCGAACTGTCCGGAGCACCATCGAACAGACAGCTCCACCAAACGGCTAGTTTGGTGGTTAGGACTATAAATACCCCCAACCACCCACCATTCATTGCATCCAAGTTTTCCACTTCCAAACTACTTACAAGAGCTCTAGCATTCAATTCTAGACACACCAAAGAGATCAAATCTTCTCCAAATTCCACACAACGCCCTAGTGATTAGAGAGAGTGATTTGCTTGTGTTCCTTCGAGCTCTTGCGCTTGGATTGCTTTCTTCTTTCTTGATTCTTTCATTGCGATCAAACTCACTTGTAATTGAGGCAAGAGACACCAATCTTGTGGTGGTCCTTGTGGGAACTTTGTGTTCCAAGTGGTTGAGAAGAGAAAGCTCACTCGGTCCGAGGGACCGTTTGAGAGAGGGTAAGGGTTGAAAGAGACCCGGCCTTTGTGGCCTCCTCAACGGGGAGTAGGTTTGAGAGAACCGAACCTCGGTAAAACAAATCCGCGTGTCTCACTTCGTTATTCGCTTGCGATTTGTTTTTGCACCCTCTCTCGCGGACTCTATTATATTTCTAACGCTAATCCGGCTTGTAGTTGTGATTATTTTGAGAATTTCATTTTCGCCCTATTCACCCCCCCTCTAGGCAACTTTCACCTGCCGATGATAGTTTGTTTGGTTCTAAGTCTGAGTGTTTTGAGCCTGATGGTGAATCTGGGAGTTCGTTTCCTTGGACGGAGGAGTCCTCGGATGAAGGCTTGGATTATTTTGTTGCGTTGGATGTGGCTGCGGCGGAGACTTCGCCACGTGTGGAGGGTGCCAGGGATCTTCCTAGTGCGAGTACTGGGTATAGGCGGTGAAGGGTGGTGGGAAAACATAGCGTGGGTGAATTTTCGTGAAGTGGTAGGCGCTGTCGTATGGGGATGGAGCGTGACCGTCTCCGAATAGACCGGGTTGCCAAACGAGAATTGTTGTCTTCGCCGATTGGGGCGAGCATAGGTGAGGGGGATCTTCGGAAGCTTTTTGAGGGTGAGGAATTGAGGATAATGCTGTTCAATTACAGGGAGATGGGTATCATCCCGAAGGTTGAGCCGATGTAATATGTGATGCCCTCGCCATGTGTATGTAATTGTAATATGTAAAGCACTTGTGTTGTTCCGGCTGCACCCTTAGGCGACTTTGGCGCGGAGTGTCTTTTAGATAAAAGACTTTGATTAACGCACTTGTGCTATTTCGGCTGCACCCTTAGGTGACTTTTGCGCGGAGTGTCTTTTAAATAAAAGACTTCGATTAACGCACTTGTTGTGCTATTCCGGCTGCACTCTTAGGCGACTTTTGCGCAGAGTGTCTTTTAGATAAAAGACTTCGATTAACACACTTGTGCTATTCTGGCTGCACCCTTAGGCGACTTTTGCGTGGAGTGTCTTTTAGATAAAAGACTTCGATTAACGCACTTGTGCTATTCCGGCTGCACCCTTAGGCGACTTTTGCGCGGAGTGTCTTTTAAATAAAAGACTTCGATTAACGCACTTGTTGTGCTATTCCGGCTGCGCCCTTAAGGCGACTTTTGCGTGGAGTGTCTTTTAAATAAAAGACTTCGATTAACGCACTTGTTGTGCTATTCCGGCTGCACCCTTAGGCGACTTTTGCATGGAGTGTCTTTTAGATAAAAGACTTCGATTAACACACTTGTGCTATTCCGGCTGCACCCTTAGGCGACTTTTGCGCGGAGTGTCGCACGCGAGGGTAGTCTGCGCTGCCTCTCGCGGTGACTTCGGAGTGGTCGAATTCCGAAGATCGTCTATGCGGTCTTTTTCGACATGTTGCGTCTGAGTTTTTGCCAGGGATTTTTGCAGGTATATTACATGGCTCCGCCTTGTTAAAAACCCCCCGAGAGGAAAAGAGTGTGGGCCGGAATAGTATTGTTTGGTGGATTACAAGGGCGCGTGGGCCCTGAGGGTTTAAACAAAAAATTTTGTGGAGATTGTCAATATTCCAGGAATGTTCTAGGTCTTCGCCGCATGGTATTGTCAGCCTGTACGCGCTGGGGGACGCCTTCGACTTGACGATGAATGGACCCTCCCACTTCAGCTCCAGCTTGCCCCGTGACTCTGTCCAGGTGGTCCGAACGAGAACGAGGTCTCCTTCGTTGAATACTCTTGGGACGACCGCGTGGTCACGCCAGGCCTTGGTTTGAGCTTGGTATTTGTTAAGGGCCTGCGGGGCGAAGACGCGGTCTCCGTCGATGAGGTCTTTTGATGTTGGTTCGTCTACGTCAGGGACTGCTAATGTTCTTGTTCGAGGCGACCCATGCTTTATTTTTTGTGGCGTCATGGCCTCCGATCCATATAGTAGACGAAAAGGTGTGAATCCAGTCGCCCGACATTCGGTTGTGTTTAGGGCCCAGACTACTTCAGGTAGCTGGTCGACCCATTTACCCTTCTTGTCGTCGAGAAGCCTTTTCTTGATGGCAGTGAAAATCTTGTCGTTGGCGCGCTCGACGATGCCGTTGGCGCGCTCGACGATGCCGTTGGATTGCAGGTGGTATACCGAAGTGAAGGCAAGCTTGGTGCCGATGGAGAAGCAGAAGTCCCTGAAGTCCTGGCTATCGAACTGTTTGCCATTGTCGACTGTGAGCTCGGACGGGACTCTGAATCAGCAAACAATGTTTTGCTAGAAGAACTTCTGGGCGGTCTTCGACATTATTGTGGATACTGCCCTAGCCTTGATCCACTTGGTAAAGTATTCAACGGCGACGAAGGTGAACTTGAGGTTCCCTTGAGCCGTAGGTAGTGGCCCGACAATATCCAGCCCCTAGCGTTGAAGTAGCCATGTGTGGGCAATCAGCTTGGTGAACTGCGAAGGGTTGCCTGAGCGAGGAGAAAACTTCTAGCAAGCTTCGCACGACCTCGTGACTCGATTCGCGACGCAGATTATAGCAGGCCAGTAAAATCCTTGACGGATCACCTTGGCAGCAAGAGCCCTGGGCCCTGAGTGAGAGCCACAAGTTCCGCTGTGGACTTCACGTAGGATCTGAATGCCTTCGGTTTCGGTGACGCATTTTAGCATGGGTTGACTAATCCCCTTCTTGTATAGCTGGCCACTGACTAGTATGAAGTCCCGGCTTTGGTGCTTGAGGCGCTTGGCCTCATTGATGTCACTCGGGTGGTAGTATCCTTGCAGAAACAGTGTTATTGGGGCCCGCCAATCTTAAGTCATAATGAGGTTGACGATGCGATGGCCTTCGGCATCGTTGGTTACTTGTAATCCCTCTGGGTTGCGGACGGCTGGTGTGCCAATGACGTGGTAGAACATGTTGGAGGGCAAGGTTTCGCCTCTAGCTGCTACCTTAGCCAACGCGTCGGCCTCTTCATTCCTGGCGTGGTCCACGTGCTGTAAGGTGAAACCCTTGAACTGTCTCTCGAGACTGCAAACAGCCGTGAGATACTACATGAGTGCGGGGTCTTTTGCTAAAAATTCTTTTTTGACCTGGCCGGTAACGACTTTGGAGTCTGTCTTGACTATGCAGGTGGTGACACCAAGTGCTCTCAGCTTGTGAAGGCCTAGGATGATGGCTTTGTACTCTGCTATGTTGTTGGTGCATCTGTCGGACTCCAGAGCGAAGCTAAGGCGTGTTGTGTATCTGTGTTTGACGCCTGTGGGTGACGTGATAATTGTAGCCGCGCCTGCCCCCGCATGGCACCATGCGTCGTCACAGGGGATGGTCCACATCTTCTCTAAGGGCTCTTTTTGCTGCCATGTCGGCCTTGTCCAGTCGACAATGAAGTCTGTCAGAACTTGCGACTTGATTGCTGTCTTGGGCTCGAAGGTGATATGGTACCCAGAGAGTTTGGCTGCCCATTTGGCGATTCGGACAGACACCTCCGGGTTTCTGAACAGTTCGCCCAATCCCCTGTCCGAGGTGACCCGCACCTTAAACGCCTCGAAATAGTGGCGCAACTTGCGCGATGCCATGACGACTGCGTAGGAAATTTTTTTCTAATTCCGTCATGTTGCACTTGGAAGTCATGAGGACTTTGGAGACATAGTAGACTGGACACTGTCGGGTCGTGCCCTCTCTGTCCTGCTCTTGGACCAACACTGTGCTGACTGCATGCGGCGAGGCTGCGACGTAGAGCAGTAGAGGCAACGAGGAGTCAGGACTGGTGAGAATTGCCAGTTCTGACAGGTGCTGCTTGAGTGATGTGAGAGCTGCCGCTTGTTCTGGTCCCCATGCGAAGTCTTTTGCACCGTGCAGTGTCTTGAGGAAAGGTAGACTCCGCTCTGCGGACTTGGAAATGAATCTGTTAAGAGCGGATAATCTGCCTGTCAGACGCTGAATGTCCCTAGCTGACTGTCGGGGTATCATGTTGATGATTGCTTGAATCTTGGTCGGGTTGGCCTAGATCCCACGGTGCGACACCAAGTAGCCTAGTATCTTCCCCTGGCGAACACCGAAGACGCACTTCTCGGGGTTGAGGCGAAGTCGTGCGTCCCGCATGTTTGCGAATGTCTCTACGAGGTCAGCCAGGTGGTCTTCTTTATTTCTGCTTGCGACGACGATGTCGTCCACGTACGTGAAAATGTTGCGGCCCACTTGGCTCTCGAGCACTGTCTTGGTGAGGCGAGAGAAGGTTGAGCCAGCGTTCTTGAGTCCCTCCGGCATTCTGATAAAGCAGTACGTATCGAAGGGTGTGATGAAACTGGTGTTGGCCTTGTCTTCCTCCTTCATATATATCTGGTGGTAGCCAGAGAAGTAGTCAAGAAGTGGCATGACTTCGCATCCGGCTGCACTATCGACTATCTTGTCGATCCATGGTAGCGGAAAATTGTCCTTGGGACATGCCTTATTGAGGCTGGTGAAGTCAATGCACATGCGCCACTTGCTGATTTTCTTTTGTACCATGACCATGTTGGCAAGCCATGTGGGGTAGGCGATTGGTTCAATGAAATTGGCCTCCAGCAGGCGGTGCACTTCGGCTTTGGCGGCTTCCATTTTTTCATCGGACATTTTGCGCAGCTGCTGCTTTTTTGGGCGCACCGAAGGGTCGATGCCTAGACTATGCTCGATGACAGTGCGGCTGACTCCGACCAGGTCGAGGGCGGACCAGGCGAAGACGTCCTTGTTTCTGGGGAGACAGGAGATGAGTTTCTCCTCATCCTGTGAAGTCAGGTCTTCGCTTATTACAACCGTTTGCTTTGGTGTTGCCGGGTCGAGGGGAACTGTCTTCGTACCGTCGTTGCTCTGCAGTTGTGCCTTGATTTTTTCGTCGGTGGTTGGGCAGGTCGCCTCGGAGACTTCGCGCAGTGTCGTAAGGCAGTGTACGTTCCGCTGGCCTGGAACGAAGTCTCTCTCAATGTTGCGCGTTGTCTGCTAGTTACCGTAAACCGTTATCACACCTTGCGGGCCCGGGATTTTCATGCAAAGGTACAGGCCATGAATGGCCGCTTCAAATTTGTTGATGGAGCCCCGACCCATTATGACGTTTTAGGGGTAGACCATGTCGACAATGTCAAAGGTGACATGTTCACTTCGCGCATTGGGTGCTACGCCGAATGACAGTGGTAGCTCTATCTTGCCCACAGGGAAAGTGCCCTTGTCGCTAAAGCCATATAAGGGGTTGTCCGAAGGCTTGAGTAAGCTGTGGCTGATGCCCATGCGGTCGAAGGCGTGCAGGAAGATGATGTCAACCTGGCTGCCGTTGTCAACTAGGACCTTGTGCATGTCCCAGCCTGCCACACTGCAGTTGATTACCATGGCGTCGGCATGGGGTGCGCTGCGCAAGTCGACATCTCTGGCGTCGAAGGTTAGTGGCACATGTGACCACTTCGTCTGCACGACTAGGCCGATGAGGGCGACGTGGTTGACGTTTTGGTAGTGATCCCTCTTTTGTCGCTTCGTATCAAAGTCAATGCTGGACCCTCCGGTGATCATGTGGATGACTCCGCGATATGGCTGATCAACGAAGTCTTCCTGCTTTGGTGCTGGTGGGTGATTTTGGTGGTGTGGGTTTGGGTGATGCGGCGGCGGAGGCGGGGGTGGGAGGACTTGTACTTCCTGATGATGCTGATATGCGTAGTTGGGTGGGTGCTAGATATGGACGTTGTTGTATGGTTGATGGTGGAGATAAGTGTGCACGACAACTCTTTGATTGTCGGCTGGTTGTGCCCGAGACATGATGTCCTTGGTGGCCTTTGTTTTGGGGCAATCCCTTGTTGGGTGTGTGCAGTCTTCGCCATGGAACAAGCAGTAGAATCTACGCGGTTGTTACGCCCGTCCCTGGCCCCCGCCCCGCGTGCCACCTCCGTGGCCCTGGGGGGATATTCTTGCCGGCGAGCGGCCTTGCCGGCGGGGTGCTGGTTGGCTATGTTGTGCACCTACTATTGACTGCGGCTGTTCCGTCTGGAGTCTGAATGCGAAGACCGTGTCCAGGTTCGGCTGGACTGTGAAGGGTCCTTGGGCTTCCTCTGGGACTCAAACTTGCGCTGATGGAGCTCTTTGGATCTGGCGTACTTCTTGAACAGCTGATAGAGCTCTTGGAGATTTTTGGGTGGGTCCCTGATGCAGTGACTATATAGGACGCCAGCCCGAAGGCCACTGATGGCATAGTGTATGGCAATGTGGTCGTCGACCGAAGGCAGTTGGGACTTGAGAGTCAGGAACTTGCGGTAGTACTCCCTTAGGGTTTCCTTTTCTTGCTGCTTGCAGAGTGATAACTCGGCCAAGGCGTCAGTATCGGGTGGGTACCCTTGGAAATTTAGCAGAAACTTATCCCGGAGTCCTTTCCAGGAGTCGATGGACAACGGCGGCAGCCTGGTGTACCAGGTCAAGGCTGGACCCTCGAGGGCGATGAAGAACGACTTGGCCATTGTGGCGTCGTCCCCTCCGGTCGATGCGACGGCAACTTGGTAGGTCATGATGTATTGTGCTGGGTCGGTGCTGCCGTTGTACTTTGGGTGGGTCCCTGCCCTAAAGTTGGTGGGCCACGGTGATGCTTGGAGTTGCGGGGCAGGGGACTTCACTCATCAAGGTAATTGTTGCCTTGGAAAGCTGCGGCATGCGGGACGAAGGGTCCGCGCTGGGGTATGAAGAAGTCCTCGGCTGGCACGTGCTGTTGGAGGGGGGCGTGCTGCAGGTCGTGCTAGCTTTCATTCTGCATGAGCGCGATCTCTTGCTCGAGCTCCCGGGCTCTCTGCTCCTCGTCCCGTATCATCTGGCGCACCTTGGCTTGCACGGTGACACGCTGGTGCTTGGCCTCGAGGATGTCTCTCTGTTTTTGGAGGTTGCGGTTCTTGATGCGTAGGGCCCATAGCTATAGCTGTTCTTTGGCTGAATTGCCGATGACTTCATCGTCCTCTGTTGCGTCTTCGCCCTCTGGTGGAGCGAAGCCTGGGGGCGGTGCTTGTGGTTACCCTCCGGAGCTGCAGGTGCGTGCGGTACCTTTGGGAGAGGGGTGTTCGTGTCGCTGTCTCTTGCTGAGGGCTTCGTCGCCGCAGGCTTCTTGGGGTGTGTTGTCTGCGAGGGCCTTGCCCTTTTTCTCGGCTAGCAGCGCTGCCTTCGCTGCTTCGTCGACGGATGGGGCTGCCTTCGAACTAGCTCTCTTGGGTGCCATCGCAGGTGGTTTGTTCGTAGCACGAACGGTGGGCGCCAATGTTGGAACTTGCGCTCCTAAGCAAGTTGATCCAACAGGGGAGTGGAAAGGATGCAAGCAAAGTTTAACGCAGGATGGCAATTGCTCTATTAATCTCGCCTCTCAAGGGCACTATACGGGGGTATTTATAGGTACCCGAGCGTTGAACGTCCCCAAACAAGGACGGTAATGTCCTCGGGTACTCGGATTATCCCCAGAATATTCCCATAAAAGAGGGTTACAGACTGTCATTACAGAAAGGCTATTACAGATAAGGCCTGTAACCCGCCTGTCCACGCGGGGACCATTGCAGTGGGCCGAATTCCACGTGGGCCTCTGGGCGCGATGAGGGACGCGGGACAGGCAGACTTTGTCGGGGTCTGGCCTTCGTCTTGCAGTGGAGAGGACGAAGGGCAACCACGCCAGTCGTCATGCGTTCGTTGATGTAGCCACGCGATGAAGGCTTTGAGCGAAGGGTAGTGTCTTTGCCTTCGCCCCAACAGGGAGAATCCATCAGAACTTTAAAAATGCTTTCGAAATCATATTCTTATACTATTAGCTAATTGCAAAAGAATTTGAAAAGACTTTTCCAAAAGATTTGCAAAAACAAGCTAAGTGGTGCAAATGTAGTCTAAAATGTTAAATATATCAAAACAACCACATATGCTTAGAACTACTTTCATTTCAAAGTAACTTGTGCACATCTCACAAAATGCAAACTAGTTACATTTCTACACTTTGTATTTGCTTTGGTTTGCGTTGGCATCAATCACCAAAAAGGGGAGATTGAAAAGGAAATGGCATAAACATTTCCTATAATCGATTTTGGTGTTTGACGTCCAGCACAAACCTTATGGACTAACTAGTTTGCCTAGTTGTTATTTTTTATCAGGTGCATAAAGTTCATACACACATACAAAGAAAAAGACCTTGGGGGAATTCTACGAGTTTGGAGCAAAATGACTTGTCGTAGCCACTGGCGCACCGGACAATTCGGTGTGCATCGGACAGTGTCCGGTGCCCTGGCTAGAGCACTCAGCGAACTACCCGCTCTCGGGTTTTCTCGGCGCTTGTTCGCTAAAAATCACTGGACTGACCGGTGTGCCACTGGACTGTTTGGTGAGCCCTCGGAGCAACGGTCAACTTCGCTAATGGTCGACTACACGATAGTCTGACCGTCAGAAGTTAGAAGACAGTCTGCGATGTCAGATCACACCGGACTATTCAGTGCACCAAAAGGACAGAAGTCTTCAATGGTCAAAAGCTCCAGACCCCAACGGTCGGCTGACGTGGCACTCACCAGACAGTGAACGGTGAGCGTTCGGTGCGCCATTCAAGCCATCCAAGCATCCCACTCTCTTCATTCATTGCAAGAGCAAAGAATACACTCCAAGGACACATTCAAAGCCTCAAATCCTCTCCAAGTTCCAAAATCAAGTCAAGTGATCTAAAGTGTTTAGTAACTTGAGTGAGGGTGATTTGTGTTTCTTTTGTTGCTCTTGTTGCTTGGTTGCTTACTTCGTTTCTCTATAATCTTTCCAAGTGTTTTTGTAAAGCTAGCAAGAGACACCTAATTGTATGGTGATCCTTGCAGGGTCTTAGTGACCCGTGAGATTAAGAAGAATCACTCGACCGGTCTAGGTGACCGATTGAGAGAGGGAAAGGGTTGAAATAGACCCGACCTTTGTGGCTTCCTCAACATGGAGTAGATTCATTGGAACCGAACCTCGTGAAACAAATCGCCATGTCGATTTGTTTCTCCCCTCTCCTATCCTCTCTCTCTAAAGTTCTCTTACTCATATTGTTTTGAGTTAGCTCCCAAAGTTATCCGCGTTGATTAAGCAACTCATAGAAAGAGGAACTATCTTCCACACTCCGAATTCACTATTATTTATTTCTAACCCTAACCCCAAGTGAAGTGTGTGTTCAAAGTTTATAATTTTCAGGTTTTGCCTATTCACCCCCCTCTAGACGACTTTCAGAATCCCTCATAATCACAACTGTGACTTCTCCACAACCTTCACGGAGAGCTCAACAGAGACACCAGTAGGCCGTATAGGAGGCGGCAACCTCCAAGAGTAACAAGTCAATGACGCTTGCTTGTGTATCACCTAGTGCCTCAAGAACCACCAATTGATGCAAATGCACTAGAAGCTCTCATTCTCTCACTAAAATGCAATCTCAAGCAAAGTGTGTGAGAGAGTGAATTGGAGGATCACAAATGTGCTCAATGTATGCTAGGAATGGCCAAGAGAGCCCTCACACACGAGTACCCCTTCTATTTAGAACCTCCCATCTAATTACAATTGTTATGTGCAAGGTACTCACTTTCTGCGCACACTAGGATGGTCCGCTGTACACAGTAACAGCTATATTATTTGTTTGAAACTTGTCAGTGCAGTAAAAAATGTGAGCTCAGACGGTCTATCGCACATGGTCGGACAGTCCGAGATGTGGCAACATGAGCTACCCGAGCTCTGACCAAGTTACATTAACATGGGTGGACTGTCCACCCTCTTGGGTCGGACGGTCCGTCGCTTGGAGTTAACATTGTCCGGGCTCAAACACCGGACAGACCGCAATACAAACGCACAAAAACACACAGTCCCTGCCCAAACTCATTTTGGCACCTGCGGACGATCCGCCGCACATGGTTGGTCGGTCCACACAAACACACAAGGACTTGTGCAAACTAAGACCCTCTCTGGTTAGGACTGCATACGGTCCAGTCCCAAGGCCCGGACGGTCCACAGTGCAAACAGTTTGACCCACACCGAAGTGAGCAAACTTTGAACCTCTCTAGATGGATCTCAGATGGTTCGGCCTCCTGGCCCGGACAGTCCGCCAACCACAAAAAAAACTCAATCACTTTTCAAACATGCTTTTTGAAAAGATTTTAGCTATAAATTACAAAAGCGCAGTTTGCCCTCATGCAATGCAAACACTGTATGCTCTACGAGGCACTAAGTTTTACACAGACCAAGGTCATTTACCCCTCTTGATAGTATGCTATCTAGCCTACTAATCCGTTCAAATACTTCTTTAAACACTTGGTGGCCGACAAAAAACAAACTCTATGTTATACCTTTGCCTTCACCTGATCCACAACCAAAGTCTTAAGTCTCCAAGATTATCGATAAAGCTCTTTTTCTTGTGGTCCAACATGCATTCTTATTTCTAGAAGAATTTGTTAGTCCACATAGGGTTGTCATTAATTTCTAAAACATCACTATGAGGCCTAGACGGTTCACGCCGACGTTGGCCCCCACGGTCATGTCGAGTCTCCTCGACGGAGGGGGTCGAGCTTCTAGGGCCCTGACCGCTTTTCTTTCACCGACGAAGGAGTAGTCGAGGCTCCCGAAATGGATCACTAATTCGGGGATTGATTGGCGTCATGGATAGCCACCCGGAGCTCAAAGAACTTCGTCAAAAACACGCAAGACCCCTATCTAGCACGCAACATTCGGTGTTTCAAACCTCACTTTGACAAGTAAATTTATTATGCATGTTATGGGCTCCGAACGGAGTGCACGGCGGGTGCAAGATTTATACTGGTTCGGATAGAACATCCATATATCCAGTCATCGGCAGCTTGCGTCACCGAAACCATTGATGATCAAGGCTCGTAGTTGGGATTGTAAGCGAGAGAGAGAGAGATGGAGGAGAGTCTCCCAGTTCTCTTATCGTGGTGGAGGTCAAGATAAAGGTTACAGAGTGGAGTCCTAACTATGTCTTGGCTTTAGCGGTGGGGCTCTGACCTCTAGGTCATCGTCATGCGTCCTCCTCCTGTTCGTCAATCTTTCGTCTTCGCGTTTGGTGCCTGTCTGTTGCTTATGTGTGTGTCAGTTCGTTTGGGAGCCAACCGCTTCATTTTATAGGCCATGGAGTGGATTGACCAGCAGTGGCTTCCTTAGGAAAGAGCCATGTGGCGATGGTAAGACCAAGCGTTTTACCGAGGGTGAAGTTACGTGCACCCGTAGGCCCTGGGATCGCCTAGTTATGTCGTATTCTATATGGCGAACGATGTGGGCAGCATGGGGCCCGAGCACCATCATTCGGGCTATGCCTACCCTAGTATTTGTAGCCTGGGGCTCGATGTAGCTCATCATGTTGCGCTCTACCAACATTCTGTGCACTCATGCCTAGTCCTGATAGGTCATGAGTGTGCTGCAGGCCAGGGTGGCGCACAGGCCATAAATGTGTCTCAGTCAGAGGGGATCATAGGCTGTGAGTGTGCTGCAACCCGAGGGGCTCGTAAGTCATTAGTGGGAGGTGAACCGGTGACTCTGTCGTGGCTTGGTGACAAGCGTAATCAATGCGGTCGGTCACTTATGACGGGTCTATCTCAGGCCAGGCGAGGGATCCACTCGAGTGGTTTCCCTTCGGCTCACTCAGCCTCCCTATCTAGTTCTGCCACGCCCAACCCGAATCTCGGTGCTGCGGGGCTCGTCCAGGGGACGAGGGCTTTTAGGGTAGATGTTTCCCATCTCCTCCAACTGATTGACGGACCCCAATTGACCAAGACTTTTCACCAATGCGCTCACGGACTGATGGCCCCAGGGACCGAGGATCTTATCCCAAATAAACAATAGGCTTTATATGGTTGTAATATTTGGATTTTATGTGGTTCAAATATATAGGCCGGGTTTGGATTGGCACGATCCAACGAAAGCATGTCGTGCTTTAAAACCAAACTAGTCATATGTCGTGCATTGCTATGGTTTTTATATATGACATAGGATAAATTTTGTTTTAATAAAGCACGAAATATATGTTTTCTATTGATTAGGTGGGTGTGAATGTAGAGCCAACAACCAAGGTTCAAACACTCACTTATACATAATTTCACCTTATTTTTTACATAAAGTGTAAATATAAGGCTTTCCAAAAGGCGGTCTTACACCCTTGTATTATTTGCCCTTTTAGCAAGAGATAATAAACATTGGATGGTTTCAATGATATTTTTGTTGTCTCTCTGAAGGATATTATGAAGAATCACCTTAAATAATTGTTGGGGCTTTGGTAGTTGCAATATATTTATGTCAAGTAAAACAAATATTTCCAAACTAATCCGAGCATGCCAAGGCAAATGAAGCAACACTGCAGGCCCCATGCACCCTTGAAGTGGAGCACCAAGTTCACCAAATGTTTTTAGCGTGGTAATCGTGTGGTGCTATGAGATCTCAGAACCATTGCCTAGAAGCACAAAAAGTTTCTTATCGATTCCTGATTCAATCATAGTCTTAACAGCCTTCAACTTTCCAATCTTTGTTAAAGATGCAAGTCTTGCAAACACGTTTTCATACATTGCTCATTTTCTGGAAACAAGAGATCTACAATTTGATCCATGGGAATTCTTGCCAAATTTCATCAGCAATTGCGCCATCAACATGCTCAGATATCTTGGCTAGAACAGAAGAGAAGTTGGCTAGAGTTGAAGTATCTTCATAGGCACCAATAAGATCAATTAATATATCTATGGAACCTATTATTTCAAGTGAGCAAGTAAGATTTATGTAGTCTGCTGGATCAAATATAACTGCAAATATGGTAGTGACTGTAAAAATAAGATCTGGTGATCCTATGGAAATTATCTCTCCTATTCGAGGGGCAAGTATTTTACTGAACCCATTCTGCTTGCCTCAAATTCAGCTAGGGATATGCATGCCACGAGAGATTGAGTTGTGTTTGCCAATTAAATGTCAATATCCTTGAATTCTAGCAGAGAAAAGAATGATCCCATCTTCCGTTCAGCTGGCCTTTTTCATACACTCTTTGCAAAAAACAAAAGGCCAAGGAGCTACAAATGTCGCATAATATGAAACCAAATCAGATAAAAGAGCACGAGTAACATCATTTATTTTGTTCTCATGGTACATCTACATCTTTCTCATTCACGTATGAAATTGGACCAGGTGCACAAGTTGCATATGTTGGGAGGTTGGATATGGTTTTATTTCTCCTATTTTCCATTCTGGTTTCCTTTGTCAGAGCTTGCCCATGACAACAATTGTAAGAGGATGGAGACCACAACGATCCAGCAAGACTTCTGAGACGGGTTGTGAAGTATAGAGAAGTTAAACGCCCAAAAGCCATGGTATTTAGAATTTTTAGTTATTCTATTTTTCATGTTGTATCTTCCTCTAACATGCCTTAATTTGCAAATTTGGCATAACTACTGATTGAAAAAATATATGTATGTAAAAAATACTAAGTATATTTGTGAAGCTAAACATGAATACATGATGCTACTTAAGAAAAATATGTTGTTAACAGAATAAGATTAATATTGAAATAGAAACATATGTAAATTAGAATCATCCGACAAAGCTAAGAGATGTCCATGCTTTGAGAACCTTCTTCAGATCACGACCACAGAAATAACTCTCCAAGACTCAGCGAAGGCTGCCACAATTCCACAAATACATGACATGCATCCTCATGGCCGTCGTGCCACCATAAACACGGACAACTCAGTTCCCCACTGAAAGGAAAATAGGGTTAACCTTTTCCTATAATGAATTTTGGAGGTTGAATGCCCAACACAAATAATGGACTAACTAGTTTGCTCTAGAGTACATGATCTATAGGTGCATAAAGGTTCAACACAAACCAATAAAAGATTGAAGATAGGGTTTGTCACACCCGTTTCTAAGGGGCAGAGCCGAGTGCATCGCATATGTGTGCCAGGATCTATTTCCACACATATGTTGACGTCACAAGTGTAATATATCAAAAGAACAATGCATAAAAGCGTAAATAACGGTTGTATTAACATATTACACTTCGAACAGACATAATGTCTTAACCTTTATTCATCAAAGTATAGTGAAACATGGACATCCATCCACAGGAAGATGACCAGGGGTATCACTAGACTAGCATCCATGGAGTTCAGCATCATATCTTTATCTGCAAGCTTCTGACCAAAATTTAAGCAAGGGTGAGCTCACTTATGGTTGGGGCTCAGCAAGTGGGGGAAAAACTAATGCAAGTTTAACAAGGTGAGGCTAAGGTTAAGCAGTAAGCATTTTAGTTGGTCAACATTTTATTAACAACATCTGTCTTACTAATAAGTGTGAATCCCAAGTATTCCCATTAAACAAAGGTATAAGAGTATATCAAAAACACTTAAGTGAAACTACTTAAGCAAACCATTGGCAGATCATCGGATCTCGATTTATTTCCATCTTCAAGTTCAATTATCATGTGAGGAGTCCAGACTGCTCATAACCGTGAGCACGGTTGATATATCAGTTTTACACTCTGTAGAGGTGGCGTATCTTTACCCATGAGTGGTGATTCCCTTCTAGCCCGGGTTAGCTAGACCCGTATTCACTTCCGAGGTGAATGGCTAGGGTCTCACTACGAGGCTTCTCCCTAGAGTCCTCATTACGCAAATGCTGGAAATGGTCAACTGCATAAGGTACACCTACCGTAACCAACTTATAGTCCAGACTACAGGGTAAAGCTTTGGGAACTATGCCCGTATTCAATCTGCCTGAGCCGAAACTATAAGCGCTTGCCAGATGCCCCCGTTCCGGTCGACCACGACCAGCACCCAACATAAGACTTCCCTAGTTATTTAGCCAAGACTAGAGCCATGATAGTTCTCATGGTATCACTGTTTTTTCGGGTGGTCACTCCATGTTCCAATTAATATGCAATAATCTTGTTTAACCATCGGGTTAACAACAATAATGTAAACTTACCATTTGGAACATTAATATCATAACAGGAGTGACTGCATAAAGTTAAGTTGTAGCAATAGCATAGCTACGAAGGTAAAGTATAATACCCAAGTTTGATCAAAGAATATGGTAGAAAAGGTTAGGTGTATCCGAATAGGTAACCCATCAAATTATATATATATATATATATATATCAAAGAATAAACTTTATTAAATATATTGTTTGGGATCAAATAGAGTATGTAGAGGGAGAAGTCCACTTGCCTTGCTTATAGAAAACTTGAGGTTCTTCCATGGATAGGAATAAATCTTGATTCTTAACTACTAGATCAACCACTGAATATCACACAAACAAACAAGAAGAACAAACACCACTCAATAACATACAACATTCACCATACATAAAGCTAAAATAAAGCCTAACGAAAAGAGCGTTCGCTTTTCAAAAACATCGCAAGTAATAGTTATAATAAGAGTGTAACACACCAGGTGTTTATATTTCGCTCGACAACGAGTACGGATTTAAGCATGTAATATCAGTGGATAAAACGAATGCTAAAATTTAATCATCTTCGTCTATCGTGATTTTAATATCGCATCTGTTCTACCTGTCGCGAGTTCGACTTTGTTTTTATCTATCCGGGCTCGTCCTAAATTTTCGTAATGTTCGGAACATCGTTGTTCCAAAAATCGGTGTGTCCGGTGATTATTTAAAATTCATCGCTCGCGCAAATCCGAATTCGGAACCCGACCCACTGAGATGATTTTATCCCGAACAAATTAAGCAGAACTCGACGACTAAAATGTTTGAGGCAAAATAATCTGTATCGTGCGTTGTCCGAGAAAAATCGTGAGCGAAGTTATAATCCAATTTATTCTTCGGCGCACTCTATAAAATAATAAAATCAACTGTGTTTAGGCATCGGATAAATTTTTATCCGAGTTTGACTAAACCAATGCTGTCTCAAACAATGTATCAGATAGTCAGTCCACTTACGGGTTGCCCAGCATAGTCACCAAATTTAGCCGATTCGCTTTACTGTTTAAAAATTCGAGAAAATAATCTATTAATCGATAAAGCTTTAAATTGGCACTTGTACTCCTTGTTCTAAATTGAAATTCCAATATTCAGAACAAATTATCAAAGACGACATCAGTCTTATTCGGGCCGTCGTTTCTCGCCCGAATCCAAAATTTGAGCCTCGATTCACTGGTAAATTATCTATGGTTGTGAAATCAGATGTTTAGACCGCATAATAAATTTATCAGATTTTGAATCAAATTAAACCATGTTACAACTACTGTCGACCCTTTTATATCACTAAAAATCTTGCTTCAAAAATATGCGTGATTCTCTGTAAAAAGGGAAAAAGATCTGACGCAGCCCCATCCTGATTTTCTACAGCGCATGCTCTCCTTATCTTCTTCACGCATGCGACTTCTCTCTGGAGCTTATCTCCTGCCGCTCAAGCCGTGGATTTTTCTGTCGTTGTTCTTATTCCCTCGCGGCGTTCATCTCCTACTCGCATTATCTCCCTCCTCTGCTTCTTCCACTTCACGCCCGGCCAGAATTTCTTGTGCCGCGAGCAAGCTTTCTCTCCCACGCGCGGAGGAGGAGAGCCGCGCCCCTGCGCTCGCCGAGCTGCTCCCTAGCGCTTGCCCTGGCCGCCGCGCCATGGTCGCCTGCTCCTCCTCTACCGGCGCTCCAGCTCGCCCATGGCCACGCCTGCTCCTACGCGCGTCCTTCAGCCCCAGCGCTCCCTTAGTCCGAGCTTGCCCCCATGGCGTCTTTCCCATGGTGCGCCCAGCCCAAGCCCTCTCCTTCCTCCTCGTCTGCGCGCCCATCTCCCCTGTTCTTTCGGCGTCGCGGCCTCCCAGCACGGACGCGTGCCCCGGTGTCCTGCTCGGAGCTTCCCCGACATTTTTCCCGTGGCCACCGCGCCATGCTCCTCTGCTCGCCCTGCCGCAGCCTCGTCCTGGCAGTCGCGCGTCTGGCTCGCCCTAGCCCCCTGTGCCTTGCCGAGTCTCCTACGCGCAGCCGCGCTCCTCGTTTCTGGCCGGGTCTCGCCCAGCCGAACTCCCCTGGCGCGCTCCTCATCGGCTCGGCATCTCCTCAAGCTCGCCCCTGCCTTCCTGCTCGGTTTCTAGTGCTCATCCGACTCCTCATCTTCCTCGGCTCCGACCAAGTCCGGTCGTACCCTCTGTTTTTCCTCGTCGTTCTTCAGTCGAGCTCCTCAGCGCCGGATGTTTAGGTCCCTGCCGAGCTCGTCTCGAGCTTCTGCCCACCCTCTGCCCAGACATCGCTTGCCTCTGCCCCAACGCCGTGCCCTATGACCGCGACGTTGACAGAGATCCCGTGCTTGTCGGTGGCACAGCCAAGGACTGGAGTAAATTCTACGTAGGTTGTGAATTTGGTTTTCTTTTCTGCTAGTAAGACACCTGATGCTACTTTTGGAATTGTACCAGATTCTTCTGTAGAGGGTATCCTCAGATCGATGGAATCATCTCAATATTATTCAAAGCATAGTATTGATGTGGCTTGAGGGAGAGGGTACGAGATTGTGATGACAATCAACCTTTCTTCAGACGTCTCAGTTGGCTACTCTTCATGGCCGGCTGAATATGATGTTGTGGCACCTATGCCTCCAAAGACTGAAGAAGCTCTTGCTACAGCCTTTATTTCTAACTGTGGTGCATAGAACTTTCGTTTGCAAGCCCTCAAGATGCTTGAAAATTTGGATATCAAAATAGATTCGTATGGTGGTTGTCATTATAGATGGCTAAACGGGCCGGCACGGCCCGGCCCGTGACCGGCACGGCCCGCCAGACCCGGCTAGCGAAGCGTGCCGTGCCAGATGGGCCGGCGTGCCGCTGCCGCGGCCTAGGCACGGCCCGTCAGCCTGCTAGTCGTGCCGGGCCGGCCCGGTGGCACTATGACTCATCTGAGTATATTGTATAATTTAGCAAAAAATGTGTAGTGGTGGGGGTTCAAACTCACAACCTAGTGCATAAGAGGCTTAAACGCATCCATCTAACCAATGCAGTTGTAGTTTTATTGTGTTATATATTGAATTCTTATACTTAATATATGTAAACTATTATTTTTAAAATAAAAAATGTAACCGTGTCGTGTCCGTGCCTGCACTACAGGTCGAGATAGTGGCCCAGGCACGGCACTATAGCTGTGTCGTGCCAGGCACTGGCACTATACTAACCGGGTCGGGTCGTGCCTGGACCGTGCTTTTTCGCGTCGTGCCTGGGCCGGCCCGTCGTGTTAGTGTCAAATGACCATCTATCCGGCCATCGTGTTAGTGCCAAATGATCATCTATAGTTGTCATCACAAGTTCACAACTGTGATGGCAAAGTGGACAAAGTGGACACCTTAAAGCAGTACAGGTTCAGCTTGGCATTTGAGGATTCTAATGAGGAGGATTATGTAACAGCAAAGTTTTTTTCTAGTCACTGGTAGGCATTTTTAGAATTTCTTGTGTCCAGTATACTGCTTCCTTGATGCTTGCGCAAAATTTTGTTGATTAAGAAATTAATTAACTTGTTGTCATCCTTAGTTTGATTAGTTGTCTGATTAGTTGGTGTCCGAAGTAGTAAATCGAGATATTATAATTAGTTTGTAGGATATGCAAGTGAGACTAGAGAAAAAGTTTAGACAATTAAATAAATTGCTTCTATCCATCCTATGAATGTTTTAGTGGTAGGCGTTTTCTGTATTGCTCATGTCAAATAGTGATTGTTGTTCCGAGTATCTAAATATAAGTAATATAAATAAGTTGGTTACAACTAAAACCTGAAAACTTCGTAGTGAATAGTGCACGCAAGTACTTTAAATATTTAATCCTCTTCGGTATGGCGATAATTAGTCGTGTGCCATTCCTGTCTATACGCATTCATGTGCATCATGCATTTCAATTAGGTACGACAATTGATCGCGTGATGCAGAAGACGAGCCAAGTCGACCCCAAGCGCGGGCTAATCCGCAGGATAATGCTGATGGATGAACCTGCCTGATCAAGTGCTAGGACAAGGATGATCGCCAAGTGGACATCGCCTAACAAACACTAACCTAGTGTTACACAGGAAAGCCCCGGTGCATTTGCCACCTCCATATGTTTTAAAATATTTATCACCTTGTTTGATGCATTAGGTGATAGGAGTTGTGTGCTAAACCGTTGATGCATTTCCTTCCTTGGAAAATTGATTACCCTTCCTTGATACCCTTTTATGAAAAGAATTTTATGATGCTTAGCCTTGCTTTAGCAAACAAAAATGTTTTGTTTTCAAACAAAAGTGATGCTTCAGTGGGTGGGGAATATTTTCAAAAATAAAACTTGTGATCGTGGATCCATCAAGGCCTTGATGGTTTCAACATCGGATAAGATGTACCTCTGCCAGGTACCAAACTTTAGGTTGAAAATAATAAATCTGAGACCGGGCGGTTGACTTGCACGAGAAGGGAGTCTCGGTGTAGTGTCTCCGTCTAAGTCGATTAAGGACCTTCTCGATGTATGCTTGCTGATCGAGGACCCTTTAACTGGTCACATGCCTCATCATGGGTAAGCTTGGCCTCGGACAGACTAATACCAGAATAAGATAACATGCAATGGGAGTGGAGAGATGGCGAGAGTAGCGTGTACCCTCTGTGGCAAGAGGCTGGACGGTGGTGTATTTGTGCTCTCGGTTGACGTGAACCTGATCTGGTCTTAAGAACCCCGGTGGCGAGTTGACATATGCAAGGGTTAAATGCTACATATGTCGTGTGATTGGAGATCCCTAGCTAGGTATTAATTGATTCGGATCGCCGTTACTTCTCGGATATGAAGACTTGGTCACTGCCCTACACGTAGCAATCCAGTGAACTAAAGGGATGATGAAAAGACGGCTAATATAGGCCAAGTGTTTGAACTAGGGTAAAAATATCTCTAGATGCAGGTAACTTTACTTAACCTGACAAGTAAAATGGATTTTTAAGGATCCACTCATAGTAAGCTTTTCTGCAAAATAGAGTCCTTGATTCTTGATAAGCCTTTCCTTGAATCCCTCTAGCCAGCATACCCTTGAGAGTCTTTTCTTTGGTCGGGTAAGTCTTGCTGAGTAATTTCGTAATCAGGGTTTTATTCCCTGTTGTTTTTCAGGTTATAGTTTTGTGCTGCTGATGATGGTGTTAAGTACCGGTGGGCTCGACCTTCTTATAAGTCTAAGTAACTTCTATACTTCTTATTGAGGATGGTCACTTGAGCTAGCATATATTTCAAACTTATACTTTTGTAATCACTCCGATAAAATAATGTAAAATTTTTGTAACTTGTAAAATTTGGTAATAAGATTTTCGCTGCAAAAATATTGGTGTGTGTGATTTGTGTTACTTAATCCTGCGGTCCTGGTTGTAAGTGGTTTATCCGTTGTCCTTGGGACAATCGGACTGATCCTGTTAAGTTATCTGGTGCACCTACATAGCAGTCTGAGGTCTTTGGGACAAGGACAGGTGCATGTAGGCCCAATAACTTAGGAGGTTCAGCCACAAAGAGGGTATTCGTTTCAAAAATGTGTGATCTATACTTTATAAAACAAGACATGAGCTTAAAATATCTTAATTAAAATATACCAATATTAGGTTCACCAAATTAATCTTTTATAAAACGTCATATGTGATATGTCTAATATTAAGGGTTTATAAGACGATAAAACATGTTATAACGATATTAAACCTTTTAACTTTTTAAGAAAAGATATAAATTGTATATCTAAGGTTAATGGGCTACGAAACACGTTATTTAAAAGCATTATGGAACATCTTATAAATCATTGTTAAACATTCACTTATGATAAACTAAGATATAAGTCTAAATAGGTTTTATGTGAAAAGATCATTATTATTAAACACTTATTTTATGAAAAACTAGGTTATATGCCCTTGAGTGGATTTTCATGCAAAAGATAATGAACAAATAACTATCTTTTGTTTTATGAGAAAGTACATGGCCTATATTCTTTATTAATAAAGCTATATACTAACATTTTAATTATAAAAGAACATGAACAATAATTTGATAATTTTATTCTTTAGGAAAAACTAAGTGATATACATAAATAAGATGGAGTCGATTTGATGGACAACTAATCATGCTGAGAAAACAAATCAAGTCATTTTAATATAGGAACAAATGATCTAATTCGTTAATAAGGTTATATAAACTATCACTTTAGTTTACAAAAGTGAAAGTCGACTAGAGAGGGGGTGAATAGGGCGAATCTGAAATTTACAAAGTTTAAGCACAACTACAAACCGGGGTTAGCGTTAGAATTAAAATTGAGTCCGAGAGAGATGGCGAAAACAAATCACAAGCAAATAAAGAGTGTGACACGGTGATTTGTTTTACCGAGGTTTGGTTCTTGCAAACCTACTCCCCGTTGAGGTGGTCACAAAGACCGGGTCTCTTTCAACCCTTTCCCTCTCTCAAACGGTCACTTAGACTGAGTGAGCTTCTCTTCTCAATCAAACGGGACACTAAGTCCCCGCAAGGACCACCACACAATTGGTGTCTCTTGCCTCGGTTACAATTGAGTTGATCACTAGAAAGAATGAGAAAGAAAAAGCAATCCAAGCGCAAGAGCTCAAATGAACACAAGTCACTCTCTCACTAGTCACTATTTGATTGGAATGATCTTTGGACTTGGGAGAGGATTTGATCTCTTTGGTGTGTCTTGTATTGAATGCTATAGCTCTTGTAAGGTGTAGGAAGTCTGAAAACTTGGATGAAATGAATGTGGGGTGGTTGGGGTATTTATAGCCCCAACCACCAAACTAGCCGTTTGGTGGAGGTTGCTATCGCATGGCGCATCGGACAGTCCGGTGTGTCACTGGACACTGTCCGGTGCGCCAGCCCCGTCACCCGACCGTTAGGGTTCGACCGTTGGAGCTTCTGTCTTCTAGACCACCGGACAGTCCGGTGGTACACCGAACAGTTACTGTACACTGTCCAGTGCGCCTTCTGAATGCTCTGACTCTGGCGCGCACTGTAGCGCATTGAATGCGTTCTGCAGACGACCGTTGGCGCGAAGTAGCCATTGCTCCACTGGCACACTGGACAGTCCGGTGCAACACTAGACAGTCCGGTGAATTATAGCGAAGCGGCTCCTAGAATTCCTGAAGGTGAGCAGTTCGGAGTTGAGTTCCCTGGTGCACCAGACGGTCCGGTGCGCCAGACCAGGGCTGCCTTCGGTTGAACTCTGCTCCTTTTATTTGAACCCTTTCTTTTGACTTGTATTGGTTTGTTGTGAACCTTTGGCACCTGTAGAACATATTTTCTAGAGCAAACTAGTTAGTCCAATAATTTGTGTTGGGCAATTCAACCACCAAAATTCTTATTGGAAAAGGTTTGACTCTATTTCCCTTTCAATCTCCCCCTTTTTGGTGATTGATGCCAACACAAACCAAAGCAAATAAAAGTGCAGAATTGAACTAGTTTGCATAATGTAAGTGCTAAGGTTGCTTGGAGTCGAAACCAATATACTTATCTCAAATAGATGTGCATGGATTGTTTTCTTCTTTATTAAAATTTTGGACCACGTTTGCACCACGAGTTTTGTTTTGCAAATTCTTTGTAAAATTCTTTTCAAAAATCTTTTGCAATCAGTCAAAGGTACATGAATAAGATTGAAGAAAGCATTTTCAAGATTTGAAATTTTCTCCCCCTGTCTCAAATGCTTTTCCTTTGACTAAAACAAAACTCCCCCTAAATAAATTTTTCTCTTAGTGTTCAAGAGTGTTTTGTAATTTTTGAAGATACTACTTTCCCCTTTTGAACACAATAAATATCAAATTGAAAACTTCATTTTTTAAATTTGGTGGTGGTGTGGTCCTTTTGCTTTGGGCTCATACTTTCTCCCCCTTTGGCATGAATCGCCAAAAATGGATACTTGTGAGTGAAATATAAGCCCTCGTTCAAACTTTCTCCCCCTTTGGCATACACAAAAATATGAGTGAAGAGTATACCAAAGTGGAGAACGAAGCGGAGTACCGACAAACACAATTGGAGTTGAGTGGAAGCGCCTCCTTTGCCGAATATTTCATTTCCCTTTCAATACCTATGACTAAGCATAAGATGATACTTGAAAACACATTAGTCATAGACATAAAAAGAGATATGACCAAAGGTATATAAGTGAGCTATGTGTGCAAGGAATCAACCAAAATTCCTAGAATCAACAATATTTAGCTCATTCCTAAGTTTGGTAAAAGATTGCTCATCTAAAGGCTTGGTAAAGATATCGGCCAATTGATCTTTGGTATTTATATAGGCTATCTTGATATCCCCCTTTTGTTGGTGATCTCTCAGAAAGTGATACCGAATGACTATGTGCTTAGTGCTGCTGTGTTCAACGGGATTATCCACCATGCGGATAGCACTCTCATTGTCACATAGGAGAGGGATTTTGCTAAACTTGTAGCCATAGTCCCTAAGGGTTTGCCTCATCCAAAGCAATTGCGCGCAACAATGGCCTGCGGCAATGTACTCGGCTTCGGCTGTAGAAAGAGTTACTGAGTTTTGCTTCTTTGAAGCCCAAGACACTAGGGATCTTCCTAGAAACTGACAAGTCCCTGATGTGCTCTTCCTATGAATTTTACACCCTGCTCAATCAGCATCGGAATAACCAATTAAATCAAATGTGGATCCCCTGGGGTACCAAAGGCCAAACTTAGGAGTATAAACTAAATATCTCAAGATTCGTTTTACGGCCCTAAGGTGAACTTCCTTAGAATCGGCTTGGAATCTTGCACACATGCATACGAAAAGCATAATATCCAGTCGAGATGCACATAAATAGAGTAAAGAACCTATCATCGACCGGTATACCTTTTGATCTACAGATTTACCTCCCGTGTCGAGGTCGAGATGCCCATTAGTTCCCATGGGTGTCTTGATGGGCTTGGCATCCTTCATCCCAAACTTGGTGAGTATGTCTTGAATGTACTTCGTTTGGCTAATAAAGGTGCCCTCTTGGAGTTGCTTGACTTGAAATCCTAAGAAATATTTCAACTCCCCCATCATAGACATCTTGAATTTTTGAATCATGATCCTACTAAACTCTCATTCCTCGTGAAGTTGTTGAGCTCCTCTTGCATCGCCATCACCCAATCCGAATCTTGAAGTGCTTCCTCTACCCTATGTGGCTCAATAGAGGAAACAAAAGAGTAATGTTCACAAAAATGAGCAACACGAGATCGAGTAGTTACCCCCTTATGAATGTCGCCGAGGATGGTGTTCACGGGGTGATCTCGTTGGATTGCTTGGTGGACTCTTGGGTGTGGCGGCCTTAGAACTTGCTCATCTTTCTTGTCTTGATCTTGGGCATCTCCCCCTTGATCATTGCCTCCTCTTGAGGTGGCTCATCTTCTTGATCTTCTTCTTCATTATCTTGGGCCTCATCCTCATTTTGAGTTGGTGGAGATGCTTGCATGGAGGAAGATGGTTGATCTTGTGCTTGAATGGGCTCTTCGGATTCCTTAGGACACACATCCCCAATGGACATGTTCCTTAGCGCGACGCATGGAGCCTCTTCATCATCTAATTCATCAAGATCAACTTGCTCTACTTGAGAGCCGTTAGTCTCATCAAACACAATGTCACAAGAAACTTCAACTAGTCCAGTGGACTTGTTAAAGACTCTACATGTCATTGTGTTTGAATCATATCCTAGTAAAAAGCCTTCTACAGCCTTAGGAGCAAATTTGGATTTTCTACCTCTTTTAACAAGAATAAAGCATTTGCTACCAAAGACTCTAAAATATGAAACATTGGGCTTTTTACCAGTTAGGAGTTCGTATGATGTCTTCTTGAGGATTCGGTATAGATATAATCGGTTGATGGCGTAGCAAGCGGTGTTGACCGCCTCGGCCCAAAACCGATCTGAAGTCTTGTACTCGTCAAGCATGGTCCTTGCCATGTCCAATAGAGTTCTATTCTTCCTCCCAACTACACCATTTTGTTGTGGTGTGTAGGGAGAAGAGAACTCATGCTTGATCCCTTCCTCCTCAAGAAAACCTTCTATTTGAGAGTTCTTGAACTCCGTCCCATTATCGCTTCTAATTTTCTTGATCCTCAAGCCGAACTTATTTTGAGCCCGTCTCAAGAATCCCTTTAAGGTCTCTTGGGTTTGAGATTTTTCCTGTAAAAAGAATACCCAAGTGAAGCGAGAATAGTCATCCACAATAACTAGACAGTACTTACTCCTGCCGATGCTTATGTAAGCTATCGGGCCGAATAAATCCATGTGGAGTAACTCCAGTGGCCTGTCAGTCGTCATGATGTTCTTGTGTGGATGATGAACACCAACTTGCTTCCTTGCTTGGCATGCGCTACAAATCCTATCTTTCTCAAAATGCACATTTGTTAGTCCTAAAATGTGCTCTCCCTTTAGAAGCTTGTGAAGATTCTTCATTCCAACGTGGGCTAGTCGGCGATGCCAGAGCCAACCCATGTTAGTCTTAGCGATTAAGCAAGTATCGAGTTTAGCTCTATTGAAATCAACTAAGTATAGCTGGCCCTCCAATACTCCCTTAAAAGCTACTGAATCATCACTTCTTCTAAAGACAGTGACACCTATATCCGTAAAAAGATAGTTGTAGCCCATTTTACATAATTGAGAAACAGAAAGCAAGTTGTAATCTAATGAGTCTACAAGAAAAACATTGGAAATGGAATGGTCAGGTGATATACCAATTTTACCCAATCCTTTGACCAAACCTTGATTTCCATCCCCGAAGGTGATAGCTCGTTGGGGATCTTGGGTTTTCTCGTAGGAGGAGAACATCTTTTTCTCCCCAATCATATGGTTTGTGCACCCGCTGTCAATGATCCAACTTGAGCACCCAGATGCATAAACCTACAAAATAAATTTAGTTCTTGATTTTAGGTACCCAAACAGTTTTGGGTCCTTTGGCATTAGATACAAGAACTTTGGGTACCCAAACACAAGTCTTTGATCCCTTGTGTTTGCCCCCAACATATTTGGCAACTACCTTGCCGAATTTGTTAGTAAGCACATAGGAAGCATCAAAAGTTTATGAAACATTATGATCATTTGATGCCTTAGGAGTTTTCTTCTTAAGCAATTTAGCATGGGTTGATTGCCTAGAACTAGATGCCTCACTCTTATACATAAAAGCATGATTAGGGCCAGAGTGAGACTTCCTAGAGTGAATTCTCCTAATTTTGTGTTCGGGATAACCGGCAGGGTATAAAATGTAACCCTCGTTATCCTGAACCATGGGAGCCTTGCCCTTAACAAAATTGGACAATCTTTTAAGTGGGACATTAAGCTTGACATTGTCTCCCTGTTGGAAGCCAATGCCATCCTTAATGCCAGGGCATCTCCCGCTATAGAGCATGCTTCTAGCAAATTTAAATTTTTCATTTTCTAAGTCATGCTCATTGATTTTGGCATTAAGTTGAGCTATGTGACCATTTTGTTGTTTAATTAAAGCTAGGTGATCATGAATATCATCAACATTAATATCTCTACATCTAGTGCAAATAGTAACATGCTCAACGGAAGATGTAGAAGGTTTGCAAGTATTAAATTCAACAATCTTAGCATGCAAAATATCATTCTCATCTCTAAGATTGGAAATAGTAGCATTGCAAACATCTAGTTCCTTAGCCTTAGCAATCAATTTTTCATTCTCATTTCTAAGGCTAGCAAGAGAGGTATTCAATTGATCAATCTTAGCAATTAAATTGGCATTATCATTTCTAAGACTAACAATTGAATCATCACAATCATCAAGCTTCCCAACCTTATTAATTAAATTGGCATTCTCATTTCTAAGGTTGGAAATAATATCATGGCAATTGCTTAGCTCACTAGTTAATTTTTCACATTTTTCAACTTTTAGAGCATAAGCATTTTTCACTTCAACATGCTTCTTGTTTTCTTTGATTAGGAAGTCCTCTTGGTTATCCAAGAGTTCATCCTTATCATGAATAGCACTAATTAATTCATTTAACTTTCTTTTTGTTGCATGTTTAAGTTGGCAAAAAGAGTAAACAAGTCATCCTCATTATCACTAGAATTAGCCTCATCGCTAGATGTTGCATATTTAGTTGAGGATTTTGATTTTACCTTCTTCCTTTTGCCATCCTTTGCCATGAGGCACTTGTGGCCGACGTTGGGGAAGAGGAGCCCTTTATTGACGGCGATGTTGGCGACGTCCTCGTCGGAGGAGGAGTCGGTGGAGCTCTCGTCGGAGTCCCACTCCCGGCAAACATGGGCATCGCTGCCCTTCTTCTTGTAGTACCTCTTCTTTTCTCTCCTCTTTCCCTTCTTGTTGTCGCCCCTATCACTATCACTAGATAATGGACATTTTGCAATAAAATGACCGGGCTTACCACACTTGTAGCATACTTTCTCGGAACGGGGCTTGTAATCCTTCCCCTTCCTTTGTTTAAGGATTTGATGGAAGCCTTTGATAATAAGCGCCATCTCCTCATTGTCGAGCTTGGAGGCGTCGATGGGGATTCTACTTGGAGTAGAATCTTCTTTCTTCTCCTCCGTTGCTTTGAATGCAACGGGTTATGCTTCGGGTATGGAGGAGGATGCGTCTTGCTCGATGATCTTTTTGGAGCCTTTGATCATTAGTTTAAAGCTCACAAATTTACCTATGACTTCCTCGGGAGACATTATTTTTTATCTAGGATCACCACGAATTAATTGTACTTGAGTAGGATTAAGAAAAACTAGTGATCTTAGAATAACCTTGACCATTTCATGGTCATCCCACTTTGTGCTCCCGAGGTTGCGCACTTGGTTCACTAAGGTCTTGAGCCGGTTGTACATCGCTTGTGGCTCCTCCCCTTGGTGAAGTATGAATCGACCGAGCTCCCCCTCGATCGTCTCCCTCTTGGTGATCTTGGTCACCTCATCTCCTTCGTGCACCGTTTTGAGGACGTCCCAAATTTCCTTGGCACTCTTCAATCCTTGCACCTTGTTATGCTCCTCTCAACTTAGAGAGGCGAGGAGTATTGTGGTGGCTTGTGAGTTGAAGTGCCGGATTCGGGCAACTTCATCCGAATCATAGTCTTCATCCCCTACGGATGGTACCTGTACACCAAACTCAACAACGTTCCAAATACTAGTGTGGAGTGAGGTTAGATGATGCCTCATTTTGTCACTCCACATGTTATAATCTTCACCGTCAAAAACTGGTGGTTTACCTAACGTAACGGAAAGTAATGGAGTATGTTTAGAAATGCGAGGGTAGTGTAAAGGAATCTTACTAAACTTCTTGCGCTCATGGCGCTTAGAAGTTACGGACGACGCGTCGGAGCCGGAGGTAGATGGCGATGAGGAGTCGGTCTCGTAGTAGACCACCTTCCTCATCTTCTTTTTTTCGCCACTCCGATGCGACTTGTGAGAAGAGGATTCCTTCTCCTTCCCTTTGTTGCGGGACTCTCCCGATGGAGCCTTCCCGTGGCTTGTAGCGGGCTTGTCGCCGGTCACCATCTCCTTCTTGGCGTGATCTTCCGACATCACTTCGAGCGGTTAGGCTCTAATGAAGCACCGGGCTCTGATACCAATTGAAAGTCGCCTAGAGGGGGGTGAATAGGGCGAACCTGAAATTTACAAAGTTTAAGCACAACTACAAGTCGGGGTTAGCGTTAGAATTAAAATCGAGTTCGAGAGAGAGGGCGAAAATAAATCACAAGCAAATAAAGAGTGTGACACGGTGATTTATTTTATCGAGGTTCGGTTCTTGCAAACCTACTCCCAGTTGAGGTGGTCACAAAGACCGGACCTCTTTCAACCCTTTCCCTCTCTCAAACGGTCACTTAGACCGAGTGAGCTTCTCAAACGGTGACTTGGGAGAGGATTTGATCTCTTTGGTGTGTCTTGTATTGAATGCTATAGCTCTTGTAAGGTGTAGAAAGTCTGAAAACTTGGATGAAATGAATGTGGGGTGGTTGGGGTATTTATAGCTCCAACCACCAAACTAGTCGTTTGGTGGAGGCTGCTGTCGTATGGCGCACCGGACAGTCTGGTGCGCCAGCCACGTCACCTGACCGTTAGGGTTCGACCGTTGGAGCTTCTGTCTTCTGGACCACCGGACAGTCCGGTGGTGCACCGGACAGTTACTGTACACTGTCCGGTGCGCCTTCTGACGCTGCTCTGACTCTGGCGCGCACTGTAGCGCATTGAATGCGTTCTATAGACGACCGTTGGCGCGAAGTAGCCATTGCTCCGCTGGCACACCGGACAGTCTGGTGCAACACCGGACAGTCCGGTGAATTATAGCGGAGCGGCTCCCAGAATTCTGGAAGGTGAGCAGTTCGGAGTTGAGTTCCCTGGTGCACCGGACACTGTCCGGTGGTGCACCGCCACCGGACACTGTCCGGTAGCACACCGGATAGTCCGGTGCGCCAGACCAGGGCTGCCTTCGGTTGAACTTTGCTCCTTTTATTTGAACCCTTTCTTTTGACTTGTATTGGTTTGTTGTGAACCTTTGGCACCTGTAGAACATATTTTCTAGAGCAAACTAATTAGTCCAATAATTTGTGTTGGGCAATTCAACCACCAAAATTCTTATTGGAAAAGGTTTGACCCTATTTCCCTTTAAAAAGCAAGAACACTAATTAATTCATTTTAACATTTATTTTAGAAAAAAAGCTCTATAGCACCTTTAAACATTGTGAGACGTAATATATCATCATTTATAAAAACTTGAATATAAGGCTAAACTAGACAAATATTTATCTTTTATTTTTATTAAGAAATATATGGTCTACATATTCTTTTAAGTTTCTATTTAATACGGCTATACTTAAACATCTATAATAAACCTTATTAAATTAAAAACATGATATTTATTAAAAAGATCATTTTAAAATTAGAAACAAATTATCTATCTCATTAGTAAGAAACCTATGTTTAACAACATAACTATCATTTTCTTTATTAGGAAAGTATGAGCGCCTAATTAAATCATTTTAACATTATTATAAATTCTACTCTTTCGGTTTTTCTCCTTTCTTTTCTAAATAGAATTTATACGTGTGGCTAAAATTATTTACTTAATTCTTATAACATTAATATTCTAAGAATTAATTGTAAATTACTAAATGAGACTTTTAATAACATATTCAAGGTTATTATGACATAAATAAATATCTTACTAATTCTAAGTAATTAAGTGTCATACTTATGAATACATTTATTATGAATAGTAAACTATATCTTCATTTGACCGGAAATACTTGGCTTAATTACTATTTTAATTTCTTATATCACTAAAATTATACTTATATCAATACTAACCGATTATCGCTCCACACACTAAAGCGGAATAAACATTTCTAGTATGAAAATCACTGAGGTGGTGAATAGTGATCGTACTCATTTTTAAAATTATAAAATCATGCATATATTAAAGCGTTGTCGTGGGGTTCGATTTTGGTTACACGTATATATCGAATCTCTAAAATCATACACGTGAATCGCATCGTTTCAATATTACAACAATAATTCACAAATTAATTCAAACATGATTTCAAATATGAATTAAAATGGTTTTGGATTCTCTTCAACCTTGGGTGAACGGACGACGGTGAACGGGCTCGAGCGCACGACTAGGCGAAGGCTTGGCACGGGGTTCGGGCACGTCTATGGCGAGGCACGAGGCAAGCTCCGGCGGCGTTCCACGGACAACGGGACGGGCGGCGACGGCGTGGGCACGGTCGTCGGTGAGGCACTGGCGTCCGTGGGCACAGAGCGACGGCGACGCACAGCACACACACCAAACACAGTATGCGAGAGGAGGGATGGCGAGCAGGGGGAATGGAGAGGAAGGGCTTCGGCTGTGGCTTTATAGGCCAAGACAAGGCGAGGGGGCGTCTTCAAGAGGTCATCAATGGCGTCGATTTTAATGGAGGATGAACGTGGGGAGGGAGTAACGGGGAGAAGAAACGGTCGCAATGAATCTCCATTTATGCGGGGAGAAGAACGGACGGTCGCGGCGGCTTTGGTATTGGGTCCGGCCGGTCGGGGTCTTGGGCGCGTTGCTGCGGCTTCTAGCGGGCGCTCGGCCTATGCTTCGTGATGCTCCTTGGCGGACGCGTCAGGGCTCAGGGCAGGAGCGTCGCGGGCGGGCACCTGGGTGCGTGGGGTCTTGGGCAGCGCGTCGGGCTGCACGGCGCGGGGTCAGCTGGTGCTCAGCACTGGGCGCGTGGGTGGCTTCGGTCTCTGGCATTGGCGTCCTACGTGGGGCTTCGGGCGGCTGGACGCTCTGCTGGCGCGGCTTGGCGTGCAGGACAGCACGGTTCGGCAGCTGAAGCTGGAGCGTGGAAGCAGGGAGAGAGAAGGAGGAATGGCGACTGGCGGCTGGGAGAGGAAACCAAGGGCGACGGGATTAGGTTAGGGCAGGGGGCTGGGCCTTAATGGGCCGATAGAGTTAGTTTGGTTTTTCTTTTTTTATTTCTTTTCTAATTCTTTTCTAATTTTAAAATATAATTTTAAATAACCATAAAATTCATAACAATTAACCCAAAATTATTTGTAAAAAAATAGTTGTTTTTGGGACTAATAATTATATTATTAATTTACTAGGATTTTCATTTAACAAGAAATGCTATTCAATGACCAAAATCACTCATGAGCATCCAAAAATTATTCCAAATGAAATAAATAACAAACACTTAAAAGGAAATTTTATTACCATAATTACCATTAATAACTAAATGTATTATTTTTATTTGATGACTTTTATAGTGTTATAGGGTTCAAATACAAAAGAGCAAAGAAACAGAGTGTGCTGTGGTCTGGCGCACCAGACTGTCCGGTGTGCCACCGGACAGTGTCCGGTGCACCAGGACCATACAATCTCAAAACCAGCCATTCTCGGGTTTCTTCAAGCGCTCTCCGCTATAATTCACCGGACTGTCTGGTGTGCCACCAGACTGTCCGGTGCCCCAGCGGAGCAACGACTATCCAGCACAACGGTCGACTGCAACGGCTTCTGACGAGCGCTACAGTGCGCAACAGTGCACGGCAGAGTCAGAGCGCAGAGTCAAAGTGCACCGGACTGTCCGGTGCCACTAAAAGACAAAGCCTCCAGCGGTCGACAGCTCCCAAACCCTAACGGTTGGGTGACGTGGCTGGCGCACCGGACAGTGTCCGATGGCGCACCGGACTATCCGGTGCGCCTATCGACAACAACATGCCCCAACGATTGTTTGGTGGTTGAGGGCTATAAATACCCCCCAACCACCACCACTCCAAGCATCCAAGATTTCTGAGTATCACATTCATTACAAGAGCTCTAGGATTCACTTCTAGACACAATTCAAAAGATCAAAGCCTCTCCAAATCCCAAATTCAACTCAAGCACTTAGTGACTTGTGAGAGAGAGATTTTGTGTTCTTTTGAGCTCTTGCCTCTTGGATTGCCTTCTTCCTTTCTCATTTCTTTTCTCAACTGTTTTGTAATCGAAGCAAGAGACACCTAATTGTGTGGTGGTCCTTGCGGGGTCTAAGTGACCCGGGAGATTAAGGAAAAGGCTCACTCAGTCTAAGTGACCGTTTGAGAGAGGGAAAGGGTTGAAAGAGACCCAGTCTTTGTGACCACCTCAACGGGGACTAGGTTCTTTAGAACTGAACCTCGGTAAAACAAATCACCGTGTTCATCCGCTTTATTTCTTGGTTGATTTGTTTTCCCCTCTCTTTCGGACTCGGATTCGTTTCTAATGCTAACCTCGGCTTATAGTGTGTGCTTAAGTTTATAATTTTTAGATTCTGACTATTCACCCCCCTAAGCGACTTTCAATTGGTATCAGAGCCTGGTGCTTCATTAGTGTCTAACAACTCAAAGTGATGACGGGAGGATCCGCCAAGAGAGAGATGGAATTTGGCGAGAAGGCCACAAGCCACGGGAAGGCTCCATCAAGGGAGTGTGGCACCAAAGCCAAGGAGGGATCCCCTCCCCACGTCAAGTCGCATCGAAGTGGCGACAAGAAGAAGAAGAAGATGAAGAAAGTGGTCTACTACGAGACCAACTCTTTGTTGCCCTCCACATCCGGCTCCGATGCGGCATCCATCACTTCTAAGCGCCATGAGCGCAAGAAGTATAGTAAGATGCCACTTCATTATCCCCGTATTTCTAAGCGTGTTCCTTTACTTTCCGTTCCATTAGGCAAACCACCATATTTTGATGGTGAGGATTATTGTATGTGGAGTGACAAAATGAGGCATCACCTAACCTCACTCCACGCAAGCATTTGGGACATTGTTGAATTTGGAGCGCAGGTACCTACGGTGGAGGACAAGGGCTATGACTCAGACGAGGTCGCCCAAATATGAAACTTTAACTCCCAAGCAACTACTATACTCCTCTCCTCCTTGTGTCAAGAGGAGTATAATAAGGTGCAAGGGTTAAAGAGTGCCAAAGAAATTTGGGACGTACTCAAGACCGCGCATGAAGGAGATGAGGTGACCAAGATCACCAAGCGGGAGACGATCAAGGGGGAGCTCGGTGGATTCGTCCTCAACAAGGGAGAGGAGCCACAAGCGATGTACAACCGGCTCAAGACCTTGGTCAATCAAGTGCGCAACCTCAGAAGCACTAAGTGGGATGACCATGAAATGGTCAAGGTTATTCTTAGATCACTTGTTTTTCGTAATCCCACTCAAGTGCAACTAATTTGTGGATACCCTAGATATAAACAGATGTCTCCCGAGGAGGTAATGGCAAGTTTGTGAGCTTTGAACTTATGATCAAAGACTCCAAACATATTGTCAACTTGAAGCAAGGCGCCACCTCTACACCCGAGGTGCAACCCATCGCATTCAAGGTGATAGAAGAGAAGAAAGAGGAGTCTACATCAAGTAGGCTTCCCATCGACGCCTCCAAGCTCGACAACGAGGAAATGGCGCTCATCATCAAGAGCTTCCGCCAAATCCTCAAGCAAGGAGGGGGAAGGATTACAAACCCCGCTCCAAGAGGGTATGCTACAAATGTGGTAAGCCCAGTCATTTTATTGCTAAATGTCCCATGTCTAGTGATAGTGACAGGGGCGACAACAAGAGGGGAAGAAGAAGGAGAAGAAAATGTACTACAAGAAGAAGGGCGGTCATGCCCATGTGTGTCGGGAATGGGACTCCGATGAGAGCTCCACCGACTCCTCCTCCGACGAGGACACCGCCAACATCGCCATCAACAAGGGCCTCCTCTTCCCCAACGTCGGCCACAAGTGCTTCATGGCAAAGGACGGCAAAAAGAAGGTACAAACTAGAACCACCCCAAGTATACTACATCTAGTGATGAGGGTAGTTCTAGTGAAGATGAAGATGATTTGCTTACACTTTTTGCCAACCTTAACATGTAACAAAAAGAAAAATTAAATGAATTGATAGGAGCCATTCATGAGAAGGATGGACTCTTGGACAACCAAGAGGAATTCCTTATTAAAGAAAATAAAAAGCATGTTAAAGTAAAAAATGCCTATGCTCAGGAAGTAGAGAAAAATGAAAACTTGACTAAGGAGCTTAGCATTTGCCATGATTCAATTACCAGTCTTAGAAATGAAAATGCTAGTTTAATTGCTAAGATTGATAAATTGAATGAATCAATTTCTAGCCTTAGGATTGAAAATGCTAGTTTAATTTCTAAGGCTAGAGAGTTAAATGTTTGCAATGATTCTATTTCTTGTCTTAGAAATGAGAATGTCGTATTACATGCTAAGATAGATGAATTAAATGTTTGCAAACCCTCTACATCTACTGTTGATCATGTTAATATTTGTACTAGATGTAGAGATGTTAATGTTGATGCTATAAATGATCACCTTGCTCTCATTAAACAACAAAATGATCATATAGCTCAATTAACTGCTAAAATTAATGATCATGAAATTGAAAATAAAAAGTTCAAATTTGCAAGAAGCATGCTCTATAGTGGGAGACGCCCTGGCATTAAGGATGACATTGGTTTCCAACAGGGACGCAATGTCAAGCTTAACGCTCCTAAAAATTGTCTAACTTTGTTAAGGACAAAGCTCTCATGGTTCAGGATAATGAGGGCTATATATTGTATCCTGCTAATTATCCTGAGCACAAAATTAGGATAATTCATGCTAGGAAACCTCATAACATTTCACATCATGCTTTTATGTATAAGAATGAGGCTTCTAGCTCAGGCAATCAACCCATATTAAATTGCCTAAAAAGAAAACTCCTGCTGCATCAAATGAGCCTAATATTTCATTTAAGACTTTTGATGCTTCTTATGTGCTTACTAACAAATCAGGCAAAGTAGTTGCCAAATATGTTGGGGGCAAACACAAGGGCTCAAAGACTTGTGTTTGGGTACCCAAGGTGCTTGTTTCTAACATGAAAGAACCCAAGACTATTTGGGTACCTAAGAATAAGGCCTAAATTGTTTTGCAGGTTTATGCATCCGGGGGCTCAAGCTGGATAATTGATAGCGGATGCACAAACCATATGCCAGGGGAGAAAAGAATGTTCTCCTCATGCGAGAAAAACGAAGATCCCCAAAGAGCTATCACATTCGGGAATGGAAATCAAGGTTTGGTCAAAGGACTTGGTAAAATTGCTATATCACCTGACCATTCTATTTCCAATGTTTTTCTTATAGATTCTTTAGATTATAACTTGCTTTCTATATCTCAATTATGCAAAATGGGCTACAACTGTCTATTTATAGATATAGGTTTTACTGTCTTTAGAAGAAGTGATGATTCAGTAGCATTTACGGGAGTATTAGAAGGTCAGCTATGCTTAGTTGATTTTAACAAAGTTGAACTCGATACTTGCTTAATTGCTAAGACTAATATGGGTTGGCTCTGGCATCGCCAACTAGCCCATGTTGGGATGAAGAATCTTCACAAGCTTCTAAAGGGAGTGCACATTTTGGGACTAACAAATGTTCATTTTGAAAAAGACAGGGTTTGTAGCGCATGTTAAGCAGGAAAGCAAATTGGCACCCATCATTCACATAAGAACATAATGACAACGGACAGGCCACTGGAACTACTCCACATGGATCCATTCGACCCTATAGCTTACATAAGCATTGGTGGGAGTAAGTACTGTCTAGTAATTGTGGATGACTATTCTCGCTTCACTTGGGTATTCTTTTTGCAGGAAAAATCACAAACCCAAGAGACCCTAAAGGGATTCTTGAGACGAGCTCAAAATGACTACGGATTAAGGATTAAGAAAATAAGAAGCGATAATGAGACGGAGTTCAAGAACTCTCAAATCGAAGGCTTTCTTGAGGATGAGGGCATCAAGCATGAGTTCTCTTCTTCCTACACATCTCAACAAAATGGTATAGTGGAGAGGAAGAATAGAACTCTACTTGACATGGCAAGGACCATTCTTGATGAGTACAAGACACTGGATCGGTTTTGGGCCGAGGCGATTAACACTGTCTGCTACTCCATCAACCGGTTCTATCTTCACCAAATCCTCAAGAAGACATCATACGAACTCCTCACCGGTAAAAATCTCAATGTTTTGTATTTTAGACTCTTTGGTAGCAAATGTTTTATTCTTGTTAAAAGAGGAAGAAAGTCTAAATTTGCTCCTAAGGCTGTAGAAGGCTTTTTACTAGGATATGACTCAAACACAAGGGCATATAGAGTCTTCAACAAATCCACTGGATTAGTTGAGGTTTCTTGTGACGTTGTGTTTGATGAGACTAATGGCTCCCAAGTGGAGCAAGTTGATCTTGATGAACTAGATGATGAAGAGGCTCCTTGCGTCGCGCTAAGGAACATGTCCATTGGGGATGTGTGTCCTAAGGAATCCAAAGAGCCTCCACAAGCACAAGATCAACTGTCATCTTCCATACAAGCATCTCCACCAACTTAGGACGAGGATCAGGCTCAAGATGATGAGAATGAAGATCAAGAGGATGAGCCACCTCAAGAGGAGGACAATGATCAAGGGGGAGATGAAGTTGATCAAGATAAGGAAGATGATCAAGAGATTCAAGGTCAAAGACTGCCACACCCAAGAGCCAAGAGTCCACCAAGCAATTCAACGAGATCACCCCGTTAACTCCATCCTCGGTGACATTCATAAGGGGGTAACCACTAGATCTCGAGTTGCACACTTCTGTGAACATTACTCTTTTGTGTCCTCTATTGAGCCATACAGGGTGGAGGATGCACTAAGAGATTCGGATTGGGTGCTGGCTATGCAAGAGGAGCTCAACAACTTCACAAGGAATGAGGTATGACATTTAGTTCCACGTCCTAACCAAAATGTTGTAGGTACCAAATGGGTATTCCGCAACAAGCAAGATGAGCATGGTGTGGTGACAAGGAACAAAGCCCGACTTGTGGCCAAAGGTTATTCACAAGTCGAAGGTTTGGACTTTGGTGAAACTTATGCACCCGTAGCTAGGCTTGAGTCAATTCGTATATTACTTGCTTATGCTACTTACCATGGCTTTAAGCTTTATCAAATGGACGTGAAAAGTGCCTTCCTTAATGGACCAATCAAGGAAGAGGTCTATGTTGAGCAACCTCCCAGCTTTGAAGATAGTGAGTACCCTAACCATGTGTATAAACTCTCAAAGGCGCTTTATGGGCTCAAGCAAGCCCCAAGAGCATGGTATGAATGCCTAAGAGATTTTCTTATCACTAATGGCTTCAAAGTTGGAAAAGTTGATCCTACACTTTACTAAAACTATTGCATAAGATCTGTTTGTATGCCAAATTTATGTTGATGATATCATATTTGGGTCTATTAACAAATCTACTTCTGAAGAGTTTAGTAGGATCATGATTCAAAAATTCGAGATGTCTATGATGGGGGAGTTGAAGTATTTCCTAGGATTTCAAGTCAAGCAACTCCAAGACGGCATCTTCATCAGCCAAACAAAGTACATTCAAGACATACTTAACAAGTTTGGAATGAAGGATGCCAAACCCATCAAGACACCCATGGGAACCAATGGACATCTCGACCTCGATACGGGAGGTAAATCCGTATATCAAAAGGTATACCGGTCGATGATAGGATCTTTACTCTATTTATGTGCATCTCGACCGGATATTATGCTTTTCGTATGCATGTGTGCAAGGTTCCAAGCCGATCCTAAGGAAGTTCACCTTAGGGTCGTGAAAAGAATCATGAGATATTTAGTTTACACTCCTAAGTTTGGACTTTGGTACCCCCAAGGGATCCACTTTTGATTTAATAGGATATTCCTATGCCGATTGGGCAAGGTGTAAAATTGATAGGAAGAGCACATCAGAGACTTGTCAGTTTCTGGGAAGATCCTTGGTGTCTTGGGCTTCAAAGAAACAAAACTCAGTAGCTCTTTCTACTGTCGAAGCCGAGTATATTGCCGCAGGCCATTGTTGTGCGCAATTACTTTTGGATGCGGCAAACCCTTAGGGACTATGGCTACAAATTGAGCAAAGTCCTACTCCTATGTGACAATGAGAGTGCAATCCGCATGACGGATAATCCCGTTGAACACAGCCGCACTAAGCACATAGACATTCGGTATCACTTTTTGAGAGATCACCCACAAAGGGGGATATCGAAATTGCTTATGTTAGCACCAAAGAACAATTAACTGATATCTTTACCAAGCCTTTAGATGAGAAAACCTTAAGCAAACTTAGGAATGAGCTAAATATTCTTGATTCTCGGAATTTTGATTGAAACATTGCACACATAGCTCTCTTATATATATATACCTTTGATCATATCTCTTTAATTTGGTACAAATGCATATTCCTTATTATTTAAGTACCAAAGCTACGACTGATGTGTCTTCAAGTATATTTCTATACTAAGTCATAGATTGAAAGTGAAATGGAGTATTCGACGAAGACACGACTTCCACTCCACTCTAACGGTATCATTTATCCTTCGTCGCTACTCCGCTCTCCCCAAATTGGTATAATCCTTCACTCATATTTCATTTACCAATGGGGAGAAAGTTAAAGGGCTCTCAAAGTCTTCGTTTTTGGCGATTAATGTCAAAGGGGGAGAAATAATTAAGCCCAAAGCAAAAAGGACCGCACCACCAATTTCAAAAATTTCAAAATAAAGATCTATTTGGTTTTAACAAATGTTTGTTTTTCAATTGGTACATATAGAGATAAATTTTCAAAAATTGGTATCTATTAAAACCCTCTTGAAAACTAAGAGGAGTATTTCATTCTGAGAGCACCTAGAGGGGGGGTGAATAGGTGATCCTGTAACACTTCAAAAACTTAAACCACAAAACTTGGTTACTTGTTAGCACAGTAATTTGCCAAGTGGCTAGAGAAGGATCTCAACACAACACAATAACCAAGAGATATCAATCACAGAGATGGCACAGTAGTTATCCCGTGGTTCGGCCAAGACCAACGCTTGCCTACTCCACGTTGTGGCGTCCCAACGGACGAGGGTTGCAATCAACCCCTCTCAAGCGGTCCAAAGACCAACTTGAATACCACGGAGTTGCTTTGCTTCTCTTAATCCCGTTTGCGAGGGACCTCCACAGCTTGGAGCCTCTCGCCCTTACACAAGATGTTCACGAAGAATCACAGAGCAAGGGAGGGATTAGAAACTCACACACGACACAAAGATCACAGCGAATACGCACACGCAAAACCCAGACTTGAGCTTAAGAGACTAGCACACTAGAACGGAGCTCAAATCACTAAAATGTCGAACAAGTGCGCAAGAATGAAGTGTGAGTGATCAATGATGCTCAAAGGACGCTTGGTGTACTCCTCCATGCGCCTAGGGGTCCCTTTTATAGCCCCAAGGCAGCTAGGAGCCGTTGAGCACAATCTTGGAAAGCCATTCTTGCCTTCTGTCATCGGGGGCACCGGACAGTCCGGTGCACACCGGACACTGTCCGGTGCCCGATTTCCTTCCTTAAATAGCGAAGCCGACCGTTGGCAGCCTGAGAGCCGTTGGCGCACCGGACATGTCCGGTGCACACCGGACAGTCCGGTGCCGTCTTCTAGCCGTTGGCTCGGCCACGTGTCCCGCGCAGATTGCGCGGCCGACCGTTGGCCCGGCCGACCGTTGGCTCACCGGATTGTCCGGTGAATTTTAGCCGTACGTCGCCGGTGAATTCCCGAGAGCAGCCACTTCGCTCGAGCCAGCCTGGCGCACCGGACACTGTCCGGTGCACCACCGGACAGTCCGGTGCTTGCAAACTCAGCAGATTCTTGGCTGCTCGAGCCAAGACATTTCCAATTGGATTTTTCCTGTTTCCAGCACTTAGACACAATACATTAGTCCATAAAACAATGTACTAAGTCTGAGAAACATACCTTAATTCTTGATTTGTACTTTGTCCACCTTTTTACACTTAGGCACTTGTGTTGGACACTAAATCACCAAAATACTTAGAAATGGCCCAAGGGCACATTTCCCTTTCAATCTCCCCCTTTTTGGTGATTTATGCCAACACAACATAAAGCAAGTAGAACAAGTACAAAATCAAATCAAATAAGAACTCAAAATTGTTTTGATTCAATTTTGACATATATGGATCACTATATGCCACCACTTGGTTTGTTTTTGCAAATCAAACTCAAATTTCTATCTCTAAGTCAAACACACATGTTAAGACATAAAGAGAGTCATTCTAAGAGAAATTGATTTAAGATTTCAAAAACTCCCTCTTTTTCCCATAATCAATACTTCTCCCCACAAGAAGCCAACTTTTGACAAGAGAGACAACAAAAGAGTTTTGACAAACCAAAAGCTCTATTCTACTATTTTCAAAATCTCTCAAGTGGTAGCTGATCCATTTATCGCTTTGGCCTTTATTTTCTCCCCCTTTGGCATCAAGCACCAAAACGGGATCAATCTTGGCCCTTTAACCCCATTGCCTCACCAAAATCTTCAACTAAGAGCAAATAGGCAATAAGAGTATAACGATGAACTTGGAAGAGTTACTCTTTTCATCGGAGTGCAGTGGAAGTCTCGCATGGTCCAAGTCCACCTTTTCCCTTTCAATTTTCCTTGGAGACTAAAACAACCAAACTCAAGTACATGGTTAGCCACAAAGGGTCAAGTTGTAGCACAGCTCCCCCTAAATATGTGCAGCACTTGCAAACAGGACTTGTGAGGTCCAGGGAGTGTTTGTACAACTTGAGCACCACAATAAGCAACAATATGCAGAATGAACATAATCAAAAGCATAAACACATGTATGCTACATTTCAATCCAAGTTCCGCGAATCTAAGATATTGAGCTCACTACGCAGCCTGCAAAAGGTCTTCTCATCTAAAGGCTTGGTAAAGATATCGGCTAGCTGGTTCTCGGTGCTAACATGAAACACTTCGATATCTCCCTTTTGCTGGTGGTCTCTCAAAAAGTGATGCCGGATGTCAATGTGCTTTGTGCGGCTGTGCTCAACAGGATTTTCCGCTATTCGGATAGCACTCTCATTATCACATAGGAGTGGGACTTTGCTCAGATTGTAGCCAAAGTCCCTGAGGGTTTGCCTCATCCAAAGTAGTTGCGCACAACACTGTCCTGCGGCAACGTACTCGGCCTCAGCGGTGGATAGGGCAACGGAGGTTTGTTTCTTAGAGTTCCATGACACCAGGGACCTTCCTAAGAATTGGCACGTCCCCGATGTACTCTTCCTATCGACCTTACATCCAGCATAGTCGGAATCTGAGTACCCAATCAAGTCAAAGTTAGACCCCTTTGGATACCAGATCCCGAAGCAAGGCGTAGCGACTAAATATCGAAGAATTCGCTTCACAGCCACTAAGTGACACTCCTTCGGATTGGATTGAAATCTAGCACACATGCATACGCTAAGCATAATATCCGGTCTACTAGCACATAAATAAAGCAAAGAACCTATCATGGACCGGTATGCTTTTTGATCAACGGACTTACCTCCTTTGTTGAGGTCGGTGTGTCCGTCGGTTCCCATCGTCGTCTTTGCGGGCTTGGCGTCCTTCATCCCAAACCTCTTTAGCAAATCTTGTGTGTACTTCGTTTGGGAGATGAAGGTGCCGTCCTTGAGTTGCTTCACTTGGAACCCAAGGAAGTAGGTCAACTCGCCCATCATCGACATCTCGAATTTCTGCGTCATTACCCTGCTAAACTCTTCACAAGACTTTTGGTTAGTAGAACCAAATATTATGTCGTCGACATAAATTTGGCACACAAAAAGATCACCATCGCAAGTCTTAGTAAAAAGAGTTGGATCGGCTTTCCCAACCTTGAAAGAATTAGCAATTAAAAAGTCTCTAAGGCATTCATACCATGCTCTTGGGGCTTGCTTAAGTCCATAGAGCGCCTTAGAGAGCTTACACACGTGGTCGGGGTACCGTTCATCCTCGAAGCCAGGGGGCTGCTCCACGTACACCTCCTCCTTGATCGGCCCGTTGAGGAAGGCGCTCTTCACATCCATTTGGTACAACCTGAAAGAATGGTGAGAGGCATATGCTAGCAAGATACGAATTGATTCTAGCCTAGCCACAGGAGCAAAAGTCTCCTCAAAGTCCAAACCTGCGACTTGGGCATAACCTTTTTCCACAAGTCGAGCCTTGTTCCTCGTCACCACCCCGTGCTCGTCCTGTTTGTTGCGGAACACCCACTTGGTTCCCACAACATTTTGCTTGGGACGAGGCACCAGTGTCCAAACTTCGTTGCGCTTGAAGTTGTTGAGTTCCTCCTGCATGGCCAACACCCAGTCCGGATCTAGCAAGGCCTCTTCTACCCTGAAAGGCTCAATAGAAGAGACAAAAGAGTAATGCTCACAAAAATTAACTAATCTTGAGCGAGTAGTTACTCCCTTGCTAATATCACCCAATATCTGGTCGACGGGATGATCCCTTTGAATTGTCGCTCGAACTTGGGTTGGAGGTGCCTAAGGTGCTTCTTCCTCTTGAACATCCTGTGCTCCCCCTTGATCATGTGCCTCCACTTGAGGTACCTATTCGTCATCTTGGGTTGGGGGATGCACCATAGTTGAGGAAGACGGTTGATCTTGCTCCAAATGTTCCTGAGGCCGTACATCTCCAATCGCCATGGTGCGTATCGCGGCCGCTGGAACGTCTTCTTCATCTACATCATCAAGATCAACAACTTGCTCTCTTGGAGAGCCATTAGTCTCATCAAATACAACGTCGCTAGAGACTTCAACCAAACCCGATGATTTGTTGAAGACCCTATACGCCTTTGTATTTGAATCATAACCTAATAAAAACCCTTCTACGGCTTTGGGAGCAAATTTGGAATTCCTACCTTTCTTCACTAGAATGTAGCATTTACTCCCAAAAACACGAAAATACGATACATTAGGTTTGTTACCGGTTAGCAGCTCATACGACGTCTTCTTGAGGAGGCGGTGAAGGTAGACCCTGTTGATGGCGTGGCAAGCCATGTTCACGGCTTCCGACCAAAAGCACTCGGGGGTCTTGAATTCTCCAAGCATAGTCCTCGCCATATCTATGAGCGTTCTGTTCTTCCTCTCTACCACACCATTTTGCTGAGGTGTGTAGGGAGCGGAGAACTCGTGCTTGATCCCCTCCTCCTCAAGAAACTCCTCCACTTGAAGGTTCTTGAATTCGGACCCGTTGTCGCTCCTTATCTTCTTCACCTTGAGCTCAAACTCATTTTGAGCTCTCCTTAGGAATCGCTTGAGGGTCCCTTGGGTTTCAGACTTATCCTGCAAAAAGAACACCCAAGTGAAGCGGGAAAAGTCATCAACGATAACTAGACCATACTTACTTCCTCCTATGCTCAGATAGGCGACGGGTCCGAAGAGGTCCATATGTAGCAGCTCCAGGGGTCTTGATGTTGTCATCACATTTTTGGTGTGATGAGAGCCTCCCACCTGTTTCCCTGCTTGACAAGCTGCACAAGGTCTATCTTTTTCGAAATGAACATTGGTTAGACCTATCACGTGTTCTCCCTTTAGAAGCTTGTGGAGGTTCTTCATCCCCACATGTGCTAAGCGGCGATGCCACAGCCAGCCCATGCAAGTCTTAGCCATTAAGCATGCATCTAGACCGGCCTCTTCTTTTGCAAAATCAACTAAGTAAAGCTTGCCGTCTAGTACACCCTTAAAAGCTAGTGAACCATCACATCTTCTAAAGACAGACACATCTACATTTGTAAACAAACAGTTATATCCCATATTGCATAATTGACTAACAGATAGCAAATTATATCCAAGAGACTCTACTAAAAACACATTAGAGATAGAGTGCTCATTTGAGATTGCAATTTTACCTAACCCTTTTACCTTGCCTTGATTCCCATCACCGAATTTTATTGAATCTTGGGAATCTTTATTCTTGACGTAGGAGGTGAACATCTTCTTCTCCCCCGTCATATGGTTTGTGCATCCGCTGTCAATAATCCAGCTTGAACCCCCGGATGCATAAACCTGCAAGGCAAATTTAGGCTTGGGTCTTAGGTACCCAACTCATGTTGGGTCCTGCAAGGTTAGCACAAATATCCTTAGGGACCCAAATGCAAGTTTTGTCTCCCTTGCATCTTGCCCCTAATTTTCTAGCAACTATCTTCCTATCCTTTCTACAAATAGCAAAAGAAGCATTTAAAGCATGATATATTGTAGATGGTTCATTAACTTTCCTAGGAACATTTACGACATTTCTCCTAGGCATATTATGAATAACATTTCTCCTACCAACATTTCTATCATGCACATAAGAAGAACTAGAAGCAACCATGGCATGAGAATCTTAAAGGCATTATATACATTACAACTCCTATAAGCATTTCTAGGTTGTCTTCTATCATAGTACATAAAGGCATGGTTCTTTTGCACACTACTAGCCATAGGGGCCTTCCCTTTCTCCTTGGCGGAGATGGGAGCCTTATGGCTTGTCAAGTTCTTGGCTTCCCTCTTGTAGCCAAGTCCATCCTTAATTGAGGGGTGTCTACCAATCGTGTAGGCATCCCTTGCAAATTTTAGCTTGTCAAATTCATTCTTGCTAGTCTTAAGTTGGGCATTAAGACTAGCTAATTCATCATTTAATTTGGAAATTGAAACTAAATGATCACTACAAGCATCAATGTCAAAATCTTTACACCTATTACAAGTTTCAACAATTTCTACACAAGAATTAGATTTACTAGCTACTTCTAATTTAGCATTTAAATCATCATTAAAACTTTTTAACTTAGCAATAGTTTCATGACAAGAAGATAATTCACTAGAGAGCATTTCATTCCTCTTAATTTCTAGAGCAAGAGATTTCTGTGCTTCTACAAATTTATCATGTTCTTCATACAACAAATCCTCTTGTTTTTCTAAAAGCATATTCTTGTCATTTAAGGCATCAATTAATTCATTAATTTAGTCTACCTTGGTTCTATCTAATCCCTTGAATAAGCATGAGTAATCTATCTCATCATCATCACTAGACTCATCTTCACTCGAAGAAGCATAAGTACTAGTATGAGTGCTTACTTTCTTCTCTCTTGCCATGAGGCAAGTGTGACGCTCGTTGGGAAAGAGGGATGACTTGTTGAAGGCGGTGGCGGCGAGTCCTTCATTGTCAGAGTCGGAGGAGGAACAATCCGAATCCCACTCCTTTCCGATATGTGCCTCGCCCTTGGCCTTCTTGTAATGCTTCTTTTTCTCCCTCTTGTTCCCTTGGTCCTGATCACTATCATTGTCGGGACAGTTAGCAATAAAATGACCAAGCTTACCGCATTTGAAGCATGAGCGCTTCCCCTTGGCTTTGGTCTTGCTTGGCTGCCCCTTGCGACTTTTAAGCGCCGTCTTGAAGCGCTTAATGATGAGGGCCATCTCCTCATCATTGAGTCCGGCCGCCTCAACTTGCGCCACCTTGCTTGGTAGCGCCTCCTTGCTCCTTGTTGCCTTGAGAGCAATGGGTTGAGGCTCATGACTAGGACCGTTCAACGCGTCGTCCACGTATCTTGCCTCCTTGATCATCATTCGCCCGCTTACGAACTTCCCAAGAACTTCTTCGGGCGACATCTTGGTGTACCTGGGATTTTCACGTATATTGTTCACCAAATGAGGATCAAGAACGGTAAATGACCTTAGCATTAGGCGGACGACGTCGTGGTCCGTCCATCGCGTGCTCCCGTAGCTCCTTATTTTGTTGATAAGGGTCTTGAGCCGGTTGTATGTTTGTGTCGGCTCCTCGCCCCTTATCATCGTGAACCGTCCAAGCCCGCCCTCCACCAACTCCATTTTGGTGAGCAAGGTGACGTCGTTTCCCTCATGAGAGATCTTGAGGGTGTCCCAGATCTGCTTGGCATTGTCCAAGCCGCTCACCTTGTGATACTCGTCCCTGCACAAAGAGGCTAGCAACACAGTAGTAGCTTGTGCATTTTTATGAATCTGTTCATTAATAAACACAGGGCTATCCGAGCTATCAAATTTCATTCCACTTTCCACAATCTCCCAAATGCTTGGATGGAGAGAAAACAGGTGAGTACGCATTTTGTGGCTCCAAAATCCGTAATCCTCTCCATCAAAGTGAGGGGGCTTGCCAAGTGGAATGGGGAGCAATTGAGCATTTGAACTATGCGGGATGCGCGAATAATCGAAAGAAAAGTTTGAGTTAACCGTCTTTCGTCTATCGTAGTCGTCGTCGTCCTTTTGGGAGGAGGAAGATTCGTCGCTGTCGTAGTAGACAATTTCCTTGATGCGCCTTGTCTTCTTCTTCCTCCCGTCTTTTCTTTTGTGGCCCGAGCCTGAGTCGGTGGGCCTGTCATCATTGGGCTCATTGACGAAGGACTCCTTCTCCTTGTCGTTGATCACCATCCCCTTGCCTTTAGGATCCATCTCTTCAGGCGGTTAGTCCCTTTCTTGAAGAGAACGGCTCTGATACCAATTGAGAGCACCTAGAGGGGGGGTGAATAGGTGATCCTGTAACACTTCAAAAACTTAAACCACAAAACTTGGTTACTTGTTAGCACAGTAATTTGCCAAGTGGCTAGAGAAGGATCTCAACACAACACAATAACCAAGAGATATCAATCACAGAGATGGCACAGTAGTTATCCCGTGGTTCGGCCAAGACCAACGCTTGCCTACTCCACGTTGTGGTGTCCCAACGGACGAGGGTTGCAATCAACCCCTCTCAAGCGGTCCAAAGACCAACTTGAATACCACGGAGTTGCTTTGCTTCTCTTAATCCCGTTTGCGAGGGACCTCCACAGCTTGGAGCCTCTCGCCCTTACACAAGATGTTCACGAAGAATCACAGAGCAAGGGAGGGATTAGCAACTCACACACGACACAAAGATCACAGCGAATACGCACACGCAAAACCCAGACTTGAGCTTAAGAGACTAGCACACTAGAACGGAGCTCAAATCACTAAAATGTCGAACAAGTGCGCAAGAATGAAGTGTGAGTGATCAATGATGCTCAAAGGACGCTTGGTGTACTCCTCCATGCGCCTAGGGGTCCCTTTTATAGCCCCAAGGCAGCTAGGAGCCGTTGAGCACAATCTTGGAAAGCCATTCTTGCCTTCTGTCATCGGGGGCACCGGACAGTCCGGTGCACACCGGACACTGTCCGGTGTCCGATTTCCTTCCTTAAATAGCGAAGCCGACCGTTGGCAGCCTGAGAGCCGTTGGCAGCCTGAGAGCCGTTGGCGCACCGGACATGTCCGGTGCACACCGGACAGTCCGGTGCCGTCTTCTAGCCGTTGGCTCGGCCACGTGTCCCGCGCAGATTGCGCGGCCGACCGTTGGCCCGGCCGACCGTTGGCTCACCGGACAGTCCGGTGCACACCGGACAGTCCGGTGAATTTTAGCCGTACGTCGCCGGTGAATTCCCGAGAGCAGCCACTTCGCTCGAGCCAGCCTGGCGCACCGGACACTGTCTGGTGCACCACCGGACAGTCCGGTGCTTGCAGACTCAGCAGATTCTTGGCTGCTCGAGCCAAGACATTTCCAATCGGATTTTTCCTGTTTCCAGCACTTAGACACAATACATTAGTCCATAAAACAATGTACTAAGTCTGAGAAACATACCTTAATTCTTGATTTGTACTTTGTCCACCTTTTTACACTTAGGCACTTGTGTTGGACACTAAATCACCAAAATACTTAGAAATGGCCCAAGGGCACATTTCCCTTTCACATTCAGGGGGAGTTTTGTTTAGTCAAAGAAAAGCATTTGAAACAGGGAGAGAAATTTCAAATCTTGAAAATGCTTCTTGCAATCTTATTCATATATCTCTGACTATTTGCAAAAGACCTTGAAAAGATTTTCCAGACGAATTTGCAAAAACAAAACAAGTGGTGCAAATGTGGTCCAAAATGTTAAATATAAGAAAGCAATCCATGCATATCTAGTGAAATTATTAATTGGTTTAATTTCAAGTAACCTATGCACTTACATTATGCAAACTAGTCATTTCTGCACTTATATATTTGCTTTGGTTTGTGTTGGCATCAATCACCAAAAAGGGGGAGATTGAAAGGGAAATAGGGTTAACTTTTTCCTATAATTAATTTTGGAGGTTGAATGCCCAACACAAGTAATGGACTAACTAGTTTGCTCTAGAATACATGATCTACAGGTGCATAAAGGTTCAACACAAACCAATAAAAGATTAAAGATAGGGTTCAAATACAAAAGAGCAAAGAAACAGAGTGTGCTGTGGTCTGGCGCACTTGACTGTCCGGTGTGTGTCCGGTGCACCAGGACCATACAATCTCAAAACCAGCCACTCTCGGGTTTCTTCAGGTGCTCTCCGTTATAATTCACCGGACTGTCCGGTGTGCCACCGGACTGTCTGGTGCCCTAGTGGAGCAACGACTATCCAACGCAACGGTCGACTGCAACGGCTTCTGACGAGTGCTACAGTGTGCAACAGTGCGCGGCAGAGTCAGAGTGCAGAGTCAGAGCGTGCCGAACACTGAACAGTGCCTGTCCGGTGCAGCACCTGACTGTCTGGTGCCACTAGAAGACAAAGCCTCCAACGGTCGACAGCTCCCAAACCCTAACAGTTGGGTGACGTGGCTGGTGCACCGGACAGTGTCCAGTGCGCCCATCGACAGCAGCCTACCCCAACGGTTGTTTGGTGGTTGAGGGCTATAAATACCCCCAACCACCACCACTCCAAGCATCCAAGATTTCTGAGTATCACATTCATTACAAGAGCTCTAACATTCACTCCTAGACACAATTCAAAAGATCAAAGCCTCTCCAAGTCCCAAATTCAACTCAAGCACTTAGTGACTTGTGAGAGAGATTTTGTGTTCTTTTGAGCTCTTGCCTCTTGGATTGCCTTCTTCCTTTCTCATTTCTTTTCTCAAGTGTTTTGTAATCGAAGCAAGAGACACCTAAGTGTGTGGTGGTCCTTGCGGGGTCTAAATGATCCGGGAGATTAAGGAAAAGGCTCACTCGGTCTAAGTGACTGTTTGAGAGAGGGAAATGGTTGAAAGAGACCCGGTCTTTGTGACCACCTCAACGGGGACTAGGTTCATTAGAACCAAACCTCGATAAAACAAATCACCGTGTTCATCCGCTTTATTTCTTGGTTGATTTGTTTTCCCCTCTCTTTCGGACTCGGATTCGTTTCTAATGCTAACTCCGGCTTATAGTGTGTGCTTAAGTTTATAATTTTCAGATTCCGCCTATTCACCCCCCTCTAGGTGACTTTCACCCACTCCATCAATTTAGAAACGAGCAAGCAAGTAGCCGATCGCTCACCCCCATATGCACCAATCTGACTCCCAAGCTCCGTTCACACCAGTTCCACAAGCACTCCACATGCAGCTACAAATGGATGCCTCCCTGAACTAAGCAGATCGATTTATCGTCAGAGTCACGGGTAACTTAACTACCATGGAACGATGGGGCGAGATGTAGAGTGGATAGCGCCTCCCTATGCGGTACGACACCCGCGCCATGCCGCTCGACTACAGCCTCCTCGTCGTCGACGCCACAGCGAGGGGCCCATGGCCGCAGCCACCGACCAACATGTTCCCTCGTCCTCGTCCGACCTCGACGTGTGATGGCAAGCATTAGGACGCTAGCACCAGACTGGCGACACGAGTCCTTGAAGAGCCCGCCACCTCGTGAGGTTCGATCCCTACTGCTGCTGGTGGTAACCATTTTTGCTGCACTGACACAGAGAGCCAGAGGCTAGAAATTTATAGCGACGACAGTCGTGGCAGGCACAATATCGGAGGTTGCGGCATGGCGGGTCACTTGACACGGAGTTCTGTGATATCCTAGCCCTTGGGATGGTGATATCCTAGAGTAATCATATCAACAAGGTGCATCTTTTTTCGGAAGTCTATTTCGAAGAAACCTCCAAGTTAAGCGTGCTTGGTGAGAGCAATTTGGGATGGGTGATCGACCGGGAAGTTTTCTCGAGTGCGCATGAGTGAGGACAATGTGCGCACAGAAGACCTGTATTGGTCTGTGGGGATGATATATGATCCTAGAGAGCTACCAGTAGTGAGTACCGCCGGTCCGGGATTGGACGGGGTGTTACAAGTGGTATCAAAGCCGACCCTCACGGTTTCATGGGCGTGTGTGGGTTAGGGGTTCGGGTATATGACGCATGGCGCATGTGGACCCCGAGTGGTCACATATTATGGCATATGACGACACTAGACACACTTACATGGTTAAGAGGGGAGGTTTCTGGATTGGGGTTGACCGACGAGGACGTCGTTCTTCTAAGGGGGTGGATTGTGATATCCTGGCCCCTGTGATGGTCATATCCCAAGGCTTAATAGAATTAATAGAGTACTTGTATCAATAAGGTGCATCTTCTTTTTCGAAAGACTATCTCGAAGAAACCTCCAAGTTAAGCGTGCTTGGCTTGGAGCAATTTGGGATGGGTGACCGACTCGAAAGTTTTCTCGGGTGTACATGAGTGAGGACAAAGTACGCACAAAAGACTCGTATTGGTCTGTGGGGACAATATATGGTCATAGAGAGCTGCCAGCAGTGAGTACCATCGGTACAGGATTGGACGGGTGTTACAAGTTCACGGGGTCTATCCTCACATCGCTCGGCACGGAGTATGCAGGGACTTATCCTCATGACGTGCTTCGAGGTTGTGACAGTGGGCAGAGGAAGGTGTGTGGCGCACGAGGCGGTTTCTGCGTGTGGCGTGTGGGAGTTTGTTTCAGAGGTGCGGGGAAGCACGACGACGTACGACGATCACTAGAGGGGGATGACACACGGAAACCAAGACACACGAAACTTTCCTATTATAGTAGTAGAGAAGAGTTTATATAAGTGCGGATTGATTCTAAAGAAATGTAAGCTTTTTCTAAAAAATATTAATATGGAACGACCGCTAAAACTGATGCTAATATAGTAGAAATAGAGACAAGACTACTGTTTGTAGTCTTATGGCCTCTAAAGTTTTTTTTGAGCCTTGGCCTAAATAAAGCACCACGAGTCTAGTCCGGTCGGCCCAATTCCCACTAGCATGGAGGCACAGAGACTTCGGTTCGCGTTTCTCTCCCCGTGCCCCGCCTTCCTCGGCTCCTCCTCCCTCCCTCCGACCACGACCTCTCACTCCCGCGTCGAACTCGCCGTCCTCTTCTCCCTCCCCATCTTGGCCGGTTCTGGCCGTCTATCCCTCTCTCCCTTTTCCACGCCCAGGCCAACGCCAAAAAAAACTGCAGCGCGCGCGAAGCGAGCCGCGCGAGGAAGCACTCGCAGGCAACGACCGGCTTGCCGATCGGCGGGGCGCCACCGATTGCCATGGAGCCGGACGACGAGGCGCTGAAGGTGGCGCGCGGCCCGCCGCACCAGCGCCGCGGGATCTCCTACAGCCAGCCACTGACGCGGGACGCCGCGTCCGCGCGCCGCGCCGCGCTGCGCAAGCACAGCCTCGACGACGAGCACATTCTGCCTGCCTCCCACTCCCTCAACTACCCGCTCCACCACGATCCCTCGGGCATGGTGCCCATGGGCTACCACCCTCCGCTCCCGCCCCACCAGCACCACCCCAGCGCTTCCTACTCCAATACCCGACGCTCGGCCGGCGGCCTCAGCGAGGGCTCCATGACGCTCGAGCGCGCCATGTCAGAGTACGGCGGTGGCCATGGCTCCCTCCCGGAGTTCGTCGGCGCGGGGGGCGGCAAGGGCATCTTCCGTGTGCCGCTCCGCGCCGCCATGCACCCGGGCCGTCCGCCCCCGCTTGAGGTACGGCCCCACCCGCTCCGCGAGACGCAGGCGGGCTCCTTCCTCCGCTCGCTAGCCGCCGAGCCGCAGCGCCGCCAGCTCTGGGCCGGGGCCGAGTCCGGGATTAGGGTGTGGTCGCTCGACGAGGTTTTCGCCGAGTGGGGCGCCGGCGCGCGCCGCGGCGACGAGGAGAGCGCGCCCTTCCGCGAGGGCATGCCCGCGCCGCCCGCGCTGTGCGTCGTCGTAGACAGGGCCAACCGCCTGCTGTGGACAGGGCATAAGGACGGGAGGATCCGATCGTGGCGCATGGACCTCGACGCGGCCGCCACGGCTCCTGCGCCCCCGGCCGCTGGTGCCGGCGACGGCGGCGGGAGCGTTGGAGGGAGTAGTCACGGCGGGGCAAGCAATAATGCGCCAGTGTTCAGGGAAGCCCTCACGTGGCAGGCCTATGGCCGGACGCCCGTGCTCTCCATGGTCGTCACTTCGTATGGTCAGCATGCCATTTACCATCCTCATTGCAATACCAATGCATTTCTGTTGCCACAAACTCACAATTGCGTTGCATCCGCACGTTGACATCACTGCATGTGAACTACAAATTAAAAATTTCTGACGAAAATAGTATGGGTTGCTGAATCTAATAACAGGTGAGATATGGTCGGGTTCCGAGGGTGGAATGATAAAGGTGTGGCCTTACGATGCCATTGCCAAGTCCCTGTCATTGTCACCAGAAGAGAAACATATGGCGGCTTTGTTGGTTGAGAGAGCATACATCGACCTGAGGAACCATTGCACAGTTGGTAATGTTTGCTCATTGCCCGCTTCTGATGTTAAGTACATGCTAGCGGATCATTCCCGGGCGAAAGTTTGGACCGTGACTAGCATGACATTTGCTCTCTGGTATGCCTCACATACACAGATGAAAGTTGCTATTTTTTTTGAAAGATTTGGAACAGATGAAATGTGTTAATTAGATCACTGTTCTCCCCAGCACATAGTAGGTACTTTAACATGCCAATTCTACTGAACAACATGCTACAGGGATGCTCGTACAAGAGAGTTGCTGAAAGTATTTGGGATGGATGGCCAAGTTGACTCAGCAAAGCTAGAGACACCTGTCATGCCAGAGCAACCTATGGAGGAAGAGATCAGTCCTAATCCTAAAGCAAAACCTTCGAAGAAGGACAAGTCACAAGGTTCTTTGAACTTCTTCCAAAAATCTAGGAATGCTTTAATAGGAGCAGCCGATGCGGTGCGCAGGGTTGCAACAAAGGGGACATTTGTCGAAGATAACCGCAGAACAGGAGCGGTGGCTCAAGCAATGGATGGAACAATCTGGTCAGGATGCACGAATGGCGCCATTATTCTGTGGGATGGAAATGGGAATAGAGTGCAAGAATTCCAGCATCATACTTCTTCTGTGCAGTGCATAAAGGCACTTGGAGAAAGGGTGTGGGTGGGATATGCCAGTGGCATGATTCAAGTCATGGATGCTGAAGGTAACTTTATTGCAGGATGGACTGGACATAGCTGTCCAGTTATAAGGATGGCAATTGGTGGTTCTTACATTTACACACTTGCTCATCATGGTGGTATTCGGGGATGGCCACTAACTTCTCCGGGACCCCTTGACGATATTATCCGAACTGAATTGTCTAACAAAGAGCTGTCATACACTAGAATGGAGAAGATAAACATAATGGTAGGGAGTTGGAATGTAGCACAAGGGAAAGCATCTGCTGAGTCACTAAGATCATGGTTGGGTAGTGTAGCATCTGATGTTGGGTTGGTTGTTGTTGGATTACAAGAGGTTGAGATGGGTGCAGGGTTTCTTGCCATTTCTGCTGCAAAAGAAACAGTAAGATACTTGCCTTACCGTCTGGTGTTTTTTTGGGGTTCAATTTAGTTAGTCATGCATTGCTAGCTTGCTGCTTAACGAAGATATAACTATTTGCTATGTTGTTCCATCTTAATTTTTCGTAATAAGACAGACCCAGTGTTGGCGGCTCCCATATGAGTGGGGGTCTAGGGAAGGAATAAACCGAGGCAAGCTTTATCCCCTGCATTTTGCAGAGAAGCTGCATTGAACCCAATAACTTTTGGCTCAGTGGAAAGGTTTCTCACCACTGCGCCAGGCCTGTCTATAATTTTTCCTAGTAACCATAATTTTATTACAGATCAATCATCAATACTGAAACATAGTTTTCACCTCAGTGTTTCCTGTAATTTAACTGCAGTTTAGATACTTTCTGTTGTGTTTTCAAATTTGATAATTGTTGCGGTAGATGTGACTAGCATTTATTTCTGTTTTTGGTGAAATAGCTGCCGGGCTATTGAATAGACGCATTAGGATTTTTTACAGGAATTAACAGATTTGATCCTCTTTGACCTTTGTGTTGTAATTCACCAATCAGTAGTGTTACATTGGCTTGTCATTGCAGTGCTATCTGTTAAGTTCTCTGAATCACCATTTGATTGAATGTTTCTTTTTCATGGTTTCAGGTAGGGCTTGAGGGCAGCGCCAATGGGCAATGGTGGATAGACAATATTGGCAAAGCGCTTGATGAGGGAACATCATTCCACCGAGTTGGTTCTAGGCAGTTGGCTGCATTGCTTATTGCTGCATGGTATTAGCTTGTTGTGAATTAGTTTCATAGAATTAGACTACAAATCTGTTATCACATGAGGATAAGTTGTTCAATTAACTGTTTGTTTAATTACCTTTCTCATGTGATATGCATGACATGGAAAATATTAACTTTTCAAGGGCAAGAAAGAGCCTAAAACCATATGTTGGAGATGTTGAAGCTGCTGCAGTGCCGTGTGGTCTTGGACGTGCTATTGGCAATAAGGTACATGATAAAATAGGATTACACGCTTTCTCTCTCCCTCCCCCCCACCCCCCCCCCCCCGAGTTTTCATTTTGTAATGGTATGATCTTATGTCCTTTTGGGGATATCTGTATGTCTTATGTTGAAAGAAATTTTAAAGATGATCACATAAGCAAGGTCTACGGAAAGAAGAATTTTCATGTACTGTTTAATTCTAAGTTTTATATTTTATTTCATGTTCAAGGCATGGTCCTCCTTTCTTTTGTTTGTGCGGTGACAATTAATTCTACTGCAGGGTGGCGTAGGATTGAGAATAAGGGTGTATGATCGTAAAATGTGTTTTGTGAGTAATCACTTTGCTGCACATCTGGAAGCTGTGAGCAGACGCAATGCTGACTTTGACCACATTTATCGGACAATGGCTTTCAACAAACCTCATGGATCGACAGGTTCATGTTTCACTTTTTTGAAGCTCCTGTTTTTCTTGGCAGAAACTGTAGGTGTTACAAATACTGTTTTCATACTGAAAAATGTTTACATAACCCATATTTTTCTGTGGTGCAGCTTCTGCTACATCTGTCCAATTGCACAGAACAGTGAATGTATGTGTTATCTGACCTTGAAATTATCAATAGAAACTATCATATTATTATTGATGTCCAAATGTTGTGGTGATGCCAGGTCAATGGAAATCAGGTTGAAGAAGTGAGGCCTGACCTAGCAGAAGCTGATATGATTGTATTTCTTGGTGATTTCAACTACCGCCTTTATGGTATCACATATGATGAAGCGAGGGACATGGTTTCACAAAGAAGCTTCGATTGGCTAAGAGAGAAGGATCAGCTTCGAGCAGAAATGAAAGCTGGAAAGGTATTCCAAGGAATGCGTGAAGGTATAATCAAATTTCCTCCAACATACAAATTTCAAAAGCACCAACCAGGTCTTGGAGGTATGTATATGTTGCTGCTTCAAACCTTTTGATCTTTTCTCTCTGTTCAACTAGTTATGTAGTTTTCCCCTGACTAACGTAGTAAGTTTTGTTTCTTGCTTTGCATCACAGAGCTGAAAATTGTTTGTCAACTGCCATGTAGGTTATGATTCGGGTGAGAAGAAGCGGATACCTGCTTGGTGTGATAGGGTACTATATCGTGATAGCCGTTCTGTATCAGTAGCTGAATGCTCGTTAGAGTGCCCTGTAGTTGCTTCAATCACATCGTGAGATACTATTACACTTCCTTTTTCCCCCTTTCAGATGATCGGTAATTCCTTTGATCCATACTGATTGATTTTCCTTTGATAGGTATGTGGCATGCATGGATGTCACAGAGAGTGACCATAAACCTGTGAGGTGTACATTCAGTGTTGATATTGCTAGAGTTGACGAGTTAATAAGAAGGCAAGAGTATGGAGAAATAATTGAATCGAATGAAAAAGTACGCTCTTTGTTCCATGATGCTTGTTTTGTTCCAGACACTACAGTTAGCATAAGCGAAATCACACTGGAGAATCAAGAGAATATTGTATTCCAAATTACGAATAAATGCGAAACAAGCAAAGCAGCTTTCGAGATCCTATGTGACGGGCAGTCAACCAAGAAGGAGGATGGAACTAAATCAGAGCTTCTTCCAAGGGCATCCTTTGGCTTTCCACTTTGGCTCGAGGTAATAACTATTGCAAACTCTCGTTTTTAAGCTCTAGTCTAGATTATGCAAGGCAACAGCTACAGCCTATGATATGTACTGATATGGTTACTACAATACCCAAGTGACTGAATATGACACCGAACTATCGAAGTACCTTCTTTCTGATATCCAATTTTTCTGTCTCACAGGTCCAACCAGCCGTCGGTCTGATAAAACCAGGTGAAACGGTGGAAATTACACTACATCATGAAGATTTTTACACGCAGGAAGAATTCGTAGACGGAATACCACAGAACTGGTGGTGCGAAGACACCAGGGACAAGGAAGCTGTTCTCAGAATAAATATAACAGGCAGCAGCTCAACCGAAACCAAGACGCACACCATCAACGTCCAACATCGCTGCCCACCATCATCGGCGCCACCGCCGATGATGAACCAACCGGTAGCCACCGTGCCTCCGAGCAATGTCCTTGCCAGCGAGGGGCACTCGAAGCGCTCCTCCAAGAAGAGCCAGTCCAAGCACCGGGAACAGCAACAGCAGCAGCAGGATTACCCGCAGTTTGGGAGCTCGGAGGTACATGACCTGTGCCGCATGCGGTGCCCTTGAGACCTGTACAAGCTACTCCTACATCACTTCAAAGGAGTATGGATACTGAAGTTGTGTCTAGGAGGTGGGAATTACGAGTTTTAGGTTTCTCACATCGAATCCAAGTCCCGGAGGGCCCCGCAGAAGGGAGAGAGAAGTCTGGGAGAGGAGTTGCTCCGGCTCTGTACATATGCTTCACTCGATCAGCTGCCTCTCATGTAGCCCAAGCAAAGAGTCTAGAGTCCTGAGATGACAGTGCTAATAACTTGTTGTTTTATTCTTGTTCCTTGTTAAGGGCTGTTGTCTAGATAGTTGAAGCCAAGGATATTTGAACAATGCTTGATGTAATATGTTCCATAGAATTACCTTAGGTTTGTTCTCTCTTCACGCAGCAGTTCTAATGATCCTGTACTTCTTGACTGTTGCCATTCTTAATAAGAAACCGTCCAGTCATTTGATAATGCTTATTATTAGCTGTCTTTTTGGCTTTGGTACTGTGTTACCGAGCCTTGGACCTTCTCCCCTCTCACCATGGCCGTATTATGACTTGTTTGGAGGCAAGGGGACTGAGTAGGCAAAAAATCCTCTTTCTATCCAATTTTGAGCCACTCGAAACAAAAATGTAATGACCGTTCTGTTTATTAAACGTAGAGTAGAACGACTCTATTCTTAAAAAATAGAATTGAGCCGCTCTATTCTAATTGACTCACCAACCAAATACATCATTAGCCCATCAATCCCCTCTAATCCTCTTTCAATACATACATTGAGGGCTGAACAAGATAGCTAAATCAACATAAATCATGTCACGTATACAACCGATGTCAATTCTGATGAACAATTCAATATATATGGTGATGAGTTTTTTTAAAAAAAATGAAATTTAATAAACCCTAAACCAATAAAAGGCGCATGACACATTTGAAAACCGAATTAAAATTTTGAAAATACCACCTCCAAATCCTTCCGTATCAGTGTACGGTTCATGCCTTGAAATCGTGTAAATTCTAGACAAACGAAATTCTGCAATTTAGACATTAACCCCAAAATCAAATTCTCGACAAATGATGCGCATACACACAAAAGGTGTCCATTAAATGAAAATACTCCCACCGTCCATAAATATATTATACCGTTGTCTTTTTAAAAAAAATCTTTGACCACTCATCTTATTCAAAAAATAATGATTATCATTTATTTTTCTGTGATTTATTTTATCACTTAAGGTATTTTGTGCTTAACTTAAAATTTTATATTTTCGAATAAATATTTTGAATATCACGAGTGATCAAAGTTTTTTTAAAAAATCAACAGTGATATATTTATGAACAGAGCTAGTATCATTTAACAATTTTTATACCTAGCTTCCGCTTACGGTTACCGATGTTGCACTGCAGACCGCAGTTCTGCTGGGCGCTTGCAGCATGCTGGTGCCTCTGCTTTGTAAACGATAGAGTGCAATGTTTTACACGAACATATACAACATTTGCTGGTGAGAACGTAGACACGTAAACCTTACATCTATGAGAAGTTTGGATCAGCAAAATATTCAGATTTACAAATAAAAACGTCTTCTTACTGAAAACATAGTGCCATTAAATTCTAAAATAGTAAAAAAAGTAATGAGATTAAATTTGGGAATATTCACTTGAGAAACGTGAGGTGCTACCGGGTCGTGTGCGATCCGTTTGGCCTGTGTAGGAATAACAAATGTCTATTGGGTCAGAAAATTACCCTGCGGCCCACTTAAGCGACACTCACGTGGCGCCTGGCGCGGCATCACCTTCATGTCTTCACCTCGAAGGGCTAGTGGCCCACAAGGCCTGAGCCCACCAACCCTAGGGTTCTCACGGCGCCATAAGAGCCTCTCCTCTCTCCTCCGCCGCCGCCCGCTGCCGCTGCTTGCGCCTCTCTCGCCCGCATCGCCGCAGGGTTCGCAAAGGTACGGCCATCGACCAAGCCGCGGCAGCGCGACCCCGACCGCGACGTTCTCGAATTCTTTGTCCTCGTGCTACCGATTTGTGTCTTGGTACGTCCATCTGGTGTTTAATTGCTTGCGTGACCTTTGATATTGCAGATGGCAGTGCCGCTGCTGACGCAGAAGATCGTGAAGAAGCGGGTCAAGCAGTTCAAGAGGCCACACCTCGACCGCTACAAGTGCCTCAAGGTAGGAAAGACATCACCCGTCGCCTTGATTGAACCTTGTTGCGCGGAGCCCTTGTTCTGCGTGCTGTTAGTTGATATATTGGTCGTCTGCTACATAGCTTATGATTTAGGTTCCCCGGAAGAATGGTCACTTGTGAACCAATTTGAATACAGTAGCCCGATTTCAGTTTGTGCTAGTAGCTCGTTGGCTCGTGTTCGATGTAGATAGAATCTTGCCCCAGTGGCTGGAGGTGGAAGATTAGTTGACTGGATTAGCATAAAAGGTTTTCAAATAGGATGACTGCGGTTGATGCAACCATGTGAACAGTGAACTAGACACCTAGGAATTGTTAAAAGAGGCCAATTCATTTAGTTTGCACTGATGTATTGCCACTGATTCTGTAGCTGGGGGTATATTATGACTTAAAAAAAACAATACTTGCAGTGTAGCAAATGCTCATTACGGCCCCTGGGAATTCGAAATGTGCCTTACACAAAGCTGTACAAGTGTAGTAAATGGCCATGTTTGCAACTGTGTGAATTCGACATGTACCACAGTGTACCTAAACATGCCAGACTCACGCCCTTTTTCCTATGGGGAAGGCCATTTTGAATCTTGGATATGGCTCCTAGCACCAGGCATAAGTAGTAGATATCCTATAAAAAGATTGGCACATCTATCCAGTTCACCTGCATAAACATTTCTGCTCGTTGCAGCTAATTTTGCCGACTATGTTTTGTGTAGCCAAGCTGGCGTAGGCCCAAGGGTATCGACTCCCGCGTCAGGCGGAAGTTCAAGGGATGCACCTTGATGCCCAACATTGGATACGGCTCTGACAAGAAGACGAGGCACTACCTTCCCAACAAGTTCAAGAAGTTTGTCGTTCACAACGTCTCTGAGCTGGAGCTGCTGTTGATGCACAACAGGTGATTTTTTTTCCTTTTCTGGTTCACTTTCTGATGTTGCCACACATGCAGTGAGAAAGCTTTGGCTACAACGAAGCTCAGACCTGACCTGAACTGAACTGAACTATATACTGAACCCTCCTAGTAGGACGACCCTATTTATCCTGTGTTCTCTGCAAAGCAGGACTTACTGTGCCGAGATTGCCCACAACGTGTCCACCCGGAAGCGCAAGGAGATCGTCGAACGTGCTGCACAACTGGACATCGTGGTCACCAACAAGCTTGCCAGGCTCCGCAGCCAGGAGGACGAGTGAAATGGCCATTATTTCCGGTTGTGATCCGCTGGTGTGCAAGATGTTGCTGAGATCCGAGATTCCTTCTCTGGCATTTTTTTATGCTTATGTTAGACTTTTCTAACGGACAAAATTCTGTTATAAGCGGAAGAGTGATGGCGAGGACCATCTAGTTTTTGACCGGACATCATGAAGTATGCAGCCTTGTGCATGTAATGGATCTGAATATCTGATGGTAATGAATCTGTGACTCCGAAGCTACGTGCATTTTTCTGAAGCGCAAATGTTGGCCTGTTCAAATGTAGCCAAGGTAGGGACTAGGGAGCCTAACGACGCGGCCCATCCAAGGCCCACGTTGTATATAGTGGCCGATGTATCGATGACGAGCAATCGAGCACTGCAGATTTGCAGTAGGCTGGCGACAGCAAGTGGCCTGTGTGGCCCCGTCCGACGACAGCCACAGGGCGCGGGACCATGCGAGCAGGAGACGGACGTTAGTTTCAGACGCAGGGAGGGGATAGTTTGTAACCGGATAAGCCCCCGTGGAGAGCCATTTGCTATTTTATCATTTGGACTTCTTTAATTTATCATCAGACCCATAAATTATAGATATATAGTTTTACGAGTCACAAGTCATAAACACCGAATGACATATTATTAGAGAGCTCAAACTTAGAGCGACAAAAATAGCAATTTTTTTTCCGCTGAGTAGACCGTCGGCCTGACAGCCTCCGCCGGAGGAGTTACTGTCACGGAGACCTCGCGATCGGCTGGGGTGGAGACGGCCATCTAATCCGATCATTCGATTCGTCATCATTGCACGTTATCCTCTTGCCTGCCTCTCCCTCTCTAGCCCTCTTCTTCTCCGATCAGAGCAGAGCGTATGCATCTCCTCCTACATGCTGCTGGCCTGCCCGGCTGCCCTCTCGTTCATTCAATTCATCCTCTCCGATCCGGGCCGCCCGCCCGTCGGCCAGGACCATACGATTACGATGGAAACAAAACTACGCTGTGATCTCCATCACGCATTCATTCGTGTCCCGTGGGGGGCATCATGACCGGAGCGGAGCGGAGCGCAGCCGGTGACGGATCGGATCGGGACGAGGGACACCCCGTCGGTAGCGAAAGGATCCGATCGTCCTCGTCGCTGTCGCTCCGACTCGTCCGCAGCCGCACAAACGACACCGAAGCCGACGCGTTGCGTCACCCGCCCGGTGCGACGACGCCGGGGTGCAGGGAAACGGTCCCGACAGGCTCGGATACGCACCCACACCCTTTGCTCGCCCGCCCGACGCCCGTCCGTCCGCCGCCGTGAACTGTGGAGGCGCCTCGCGGCCGTACGTCTCGTAGCAGAGCAGCAAGGCGCCGTCTCTGTATCTAGCCACGACCGGATCACCGAATTTGTCAGCCGACGGCGACCCCCATTGCGGCCTGCCTGCCTGCCTGCCTCTCCCCCCGACCCCCGATCGTGGGCGAAGGGGCTGAGCACCATTTCCGGCGGATGGACGGGGACCAAACGCAGGGGCGGATCCAGGATTCGGATCAATGGTATCACTACGAATCTGTGAACTGACAACCACAGCCTATATTATAATAAATAACGCGTTAGAAATTCTTTTTGATTTAACAGATCAATGTATGCATAGCATAGGTATAAGCATATGCTTACCTCTTATAAAAGCATTTTGCGCTTGTAGTTATTTATAAACTTGTTGCCAAGACGGTTGCGTAGTATAGTCTTCCTAGTTTTCGTTACAGAGAACACCACTCTGCAAACACCTACAGTTAAAACAAGTACTACTAGCTTTAGAAGACAATACAAAATAATACGCTAAAAAATCTTTTTGATTTAACAGACCAACCTATGCATAACATAGGTATGAGCAGATGTTTATCTCTTATAAAAGTATTTTGCGGTTGTAGTCATTTATAAACTTGTTGCTAAGACGGTTGTGTAGCTTCCTAGTTTTAATTGCCGCGAAGCACCTCTCTACAAACACCTATAGTTAGGCCCTCTTTGGCAAAACTCCGCTCCCAGATTCTGCAAAGTGGATCTACAAACCCTAAACAGCGGTTTTCTGAGAATCACTCACAGAGTGAATTCTGTGGAGTGATTCTTCAAAATGAACCAGAAGCTGGAGCTAAAAAAAGCTGCTTCTCCTGATTCACTCTCAAAGACTATTCATAGAGTTTATCATATATGGTTTCATTCATTTGATAATCACTTTCAGCCACAGAATCACTTCCCTCAAATAATCACTTCTAACAGAGAATAAGAATCAGCGTGAGCTCTACCAAGCATGCCCTTAAAAATACTAGCTTTAGAGGATAATACAAAAAAGCTAGATGCTCCTTTGTACCTACCATCGGTTTGGCAAGTTCAATAATGATGTTCAATCAATGTAAATAAAAAGGTCACGCGTAAGATCCTCCAATTGATCCAAACTGAAATCATCATAATACAGCTTGGCTGATTCTGACAAGCTCTCCAATTTGAAATTAGCAAAAGAATCTTTGGGACTACAAGCAGCAACATGGCTGATTCTAACAAGCTCTCCAATTTGAAATTAGCAACAGAATCTTTGGGACTAAAAGCATCCATGTAAGTGAGCAGATTAGAATTTGTTTTACCGAATTGATCATTGAACTCGATAAGTATCAAGCCAACAACTGAATTCAAGCAGTCCCCTATGTACTGTTGGTGATTGGTTCGGTTTGTCTTTTTTTTTTCTTGATTTATGGCGATTAATATATTCTTCTTCCATGTCCAACTTAGAAATACCATATCTCCAAAAATAAGGAATATATGCTTTCCAATAGAGATTCTTAGCCATCATCTCTAATTTGTTGATCTTTTTTTGTTTGGTTGACTTTATCTCTGATCTGGCATCCAATATATCCTGATCCTTCCTTTGCAAACAGAGTGAGAGAACTTGTATGCCACATATCATCAACATCAAGTATAAATGAAACACAAAAACAAAATCCTTGAGATGATCTAGGAGCACATGAGCTTGGCGTTTCTTCTTATAATTCGGACCATCTTTTTGACATACCGTAGGACTTCAAGAACAGCAGGGACTAAGTCGTTAAGAGTCTTATAATGAGAGCACCACCTAGTGTCACCTGGTCTTTTGCAATAAGCTCAGCAAAGTTGAGAAAAAGAGGTGTCGTATCAAAGGAATTGGTAATGTCATTATTGTTTCTAGCTAGTGCCACTATGACTTATGAAGTTAATGGGCGAAGCAAAGGGCATATAATCTGGGCGAAGCATAGGACATATAATCTCTTAATCCAATGAATCCACCTCTCATAGTCTCATGTTACTTGTTTCATCATAACCTTGGTCTCTCGAACTCACGGGGTGTTTGGTTTCTATGAACTAATTTTTAATACATTGATTTTTTTTATTATTTTAGTTTTTGAATTCCTAAATATAAGAACTAAATCAGAGATGTTGTATGGACGACATGGACCACAACAATAATTATTTCTTTTTTGAGTACTCCACATTTATCAAGAGAACCCTACTACAGCTGGACATCCGCCCCTGCCCAAACCCAAACAGACAGTTTTGCTCGCAGCTAGGAAGCCCTACTACAGCTGAACACGTCGTCGATGTCACCGAATAGGACTGATGAAGACAGATGTTAAATGGGAAACGGGCTGACTAGTTTGTGCGAGTTGAGAGGTTTGCTAGTGAGTGTATCCCACAAGCGTGAGGAACACGGGGTAACATCAATCAGCTTGACAAACGACAACAACTGCAACAGTGAACTAATTATGTCATCCCACGGGTATCTTCTTTATGTTTCAGTCTTTCAGATGCTAAAGTTCATTTTAATTTTGTCTTAGGAGATCACACTTTTCTAGTTTAGGCTAAATTTACTATTTAAATCGTTTCATTATTATTATTATTATTATTATTTTCATCAGGCCTATTTTGACACTGCATTTTATTTAAATAAAATTTCACTGCCCTTTGCTATGAAGAGTGTCGTTCTGGCTGTTTTAAGTCAGATACTTTTATAAATTAAATTAAACTTATAAAAAAAAACATATATTATACCGGTATTTATAATACCAAATAAATGCTATTAGATTCATCGTTAAATACGATCTTGTTATATTGGTAGCGTTCGGTCCGCGCGTTGCAGGGTGGTGAACCTTCGCTGGAATACCCCAGTTAACATTATTGAATATACCTCGCTGATAAAAATATCGAAATGATCTACCATAGCTGAAACATCGGACATACGGACTAACTCATAGCGTTGTCTCTGAACACTATCGAATTTAAGCATCCAGTGCATGTGCATGCACGCATCATTGTTTACTTCGAGAGAACCGTCTGACTGCCGTTGGTCGACATTGGACTTTTATTGTTTTTTTTTTCTTACAGACTGCCACCTAATAATAAACCTCCTTTTTTTTCTTTTCTTCCTTTGAGTGACTGGTTGAAGAAGGAAACTGGACGAATAAACAACGAGCTCTCGTTAGGTCGTGAGGAGATGCATGCAAATGTTAGTTGTCCCGAGGAGATGCTTATGCAAGTTCCAGAGTACTCTTTGTTTGCTGCAAGTTGTAGTTTTTTTTCCCTTTTTCGTTTCCGTTCCGTTTGCTGGTAGTAGTTGTGTGTGTGTCCGAGTACGTGGCACGTTGGTTGAAGCATCAAGGCAAGCCCGTTCTTGCAAGAAAGGGCATCGTCGCTGTGTTTTTTTTTTCCCGTGAGGTGTACTACTAGCGCACTCACGTTGCGTACGATCTTTCTCGTGAGCTGTGCGGCTTTGAGCCGTCAGTTTTCCACTTCCACGGCCAGCCCCAGCCCCACTCCTCGCCGCCGAGAAGGGAGGGGACACGAACGGAGGCTGCAAATCAAATGTGTGTGTGTAGGACCGGGACCGAGCACGACGACACGGAACCTACTTGCAGCAGCAACCAGCGCTGAATACGGCGTACGTGTTCTTTTAAGATACGCGTAGAAGAAAATCATGCACGAGAATGAATGGAAATGGGGGGGGGGGGGGGGGGAGCGCACAGCACGGCCCGGCCTGATCCTGATGCCGACAGCTTGTAGAGGTGGCAATGGGTACCCGAAACCCGATGGGTTTTTGCTCTATTAGCGTATAAGTTTGGGCCAATTTCTCTACTCATGGGTTTGTTAATGGGTTCAAATGGAAACCCAACGGGTATGTGGGCATGAATTTGTTCTTCCACTATCCATACCCGCAAACCCATGGGTTTTTAAAACCTACCTTAAAATCAACATTCCTTATAAATATGTCTCATAATATTATTAATTGAATATGTTCTAATTGAAATAAACTTCATATCACAAATTTTAGGCTAAAATTAGTTATCACTTGTTCCTTTTATGCTAGCTTATTAATGTATTGATTGTCATTTACATGATAAAATATTTTTTATGTTGATGTTAGTGGGTATGGGAAACCCGTTGGGTACCCGAAACCCGCATGGGTATGGGTTTGGGCAAAATTTTATATCCGTCATGGATATGAGTTTTTTAGCGGGCGTATTTTTTATTCGCGGGTATGGGTTTGGGTAAGTAATACCCAACGGGTTTTTACCCATTGTCATCTCTAATTGCTTGCATTGGTATACTAGCGCACTGTATACAGGGAAAATATACTAACTTCAAGTGTTTTTTCACTAACCAGCCAAGCCACCGGCCGGCCGGCCTCAGAATCAGAACACCCCTCCCCTCTGCTAGACAACGCAGCGATAGAGATGGGGAAAACTAACTCCTGCCTGTGCGTGCTTGCGGAATATGGACTGACCTTTTTAGGCCAGCACGAGCACGACCCGAAAATAGAAGCCCAAAGCACGGCACGGCACGGAATAATATGGGCCGGGCTAGCACGGTCCGAAGCCGTTTCTAGGTCGGGCCTCAAATTCTGACCCGTCGGGTCCCAGCACGGCCCGCACAGATGGGCCGGGCTTTGGCCGGCACAGCCCAATTAGGCCCAATTTATTTAATTTCTTTATTTTAGTAAGATATCACCTTTATATTGTTGTGATATTTGGAGTTTATGTGATCAAATGATGTTAGGATTGTTTAATATCTTTAATTTAGTAAATTATGTACTTCATGTGGTTGTAATATTTTGATATTATGCGGTCAAATATTCGGGCTGGGCTTGGGCCGGCACGGCCTAACGAAGACACTGTGTGGTTTCGGGCCGGGCTAGGCCACTGTTTTTGCACTTCTGGCTGGCAAGGCACGGCCTAAAAATTAATTGGGCTTTCTTGGCCCGAACCCGTTTGGCACGAAACACGATAGACCAGCCCGGCTCAATTCCCAGCACTACTTGCGTTGCGTCTGCATGCATCCGGATATGCATCGCAGTTGCATGCGGCGTTTCCTTTCGCAGTGCCCGGGGCCCCGGGCGTTCGATCGCCTCTTCTGGATGAAGCGTGCAAGAGCCATGACCGTCGTTGCGGCGCGGATGGATCACGGATGGCCGGGATGGGAGCGCAGCAGCGGACGGAGCACCAATAAAAAGAGATCCAGCCGGCAGCCGAGGGAAAAGCGACGGATAACCTACCGAAATTGGGGAAGACAACGACGGCTTGTTTCTACGTAAACGACGGCTACAGCTACAGGCAACACCCATTTACGACGACCTGACCTGCACAAGCAGATGAGCTGTGTGAAAGGGAGACGTGTTGCCTGTTGCCTACACCCGGTCTGTTTGGTTTGTGGCTAACTGTGCCACACTTTGCCTAAGTCTAGTCGCTCGAATTTAAGAACTAACCTTAGGCAGAAAAGTTAGGCAAAGTGTGGCAAGTTAGGCAGTGAACCAAACAGCGTGAACCGTTTCTGCTTTCTACCAGCAATTTCAGACCAGTCTTTATATTTTTTTTTCTTCTTGCAGAAACTACCAGGGCATACTATATATATGCATGTCTCATAGCGTGAACCGTGAGAGGGGTAAGGGGTTCATCGGTCTGTGGGTTCAAGAACACTTCACTATATATATAGTCTGTAAATGATGAGCCCATGGCACACTCAGTTGCAGCAAAACTAATATAAAAAAAACCGATGGCGCAGAAACATTTGCAGCAAATCAAGCTATAAAGGAGAGAAACCTCATATACTTGCACTTTTCGTCATAATCGTAAGATCAAAAAAAAAACGCAACAAACAGGACACGGTATCGTTCCAGTACCAGCCACCAGCGGTCTTACATAGGAGTAATCAGTACAGCTTTAGAAGATGGCGCATGTAATATTTGCGCCATATCTAGCACACAACCTACTCCATTTTTTCACGAGACCGGTCGCACGATCTCTATGGGGCCAAGAATCGAGTCGCCATGTGCCATACGTGCAGCAGTATCGTCACGGAATGAATTTCAGCTCGCAGTCGCAGTCGCAGGCCTAAACTCTAATGATGGTCAGCTTAGCAGAGGAGAGCTCTGCTTGAAACACACAGCCCACACACAGGTCTTGGTACCACCACCACCTATGTACAAAAATACCAGCCCTTGCAGATCACCAGGGACGGGCTAGAACTCAGCCTTCGCCTGATCAGCTTGCAACTGGCCTGCATCACATACATATACAGCAACACATGGTTGGGTTATCAGTCAAATAATGCTAATCTCCGAATGGTGCGCGCGCGCTTCAATTGATCGTCCATCACTCACATACCATCAAAGGTCGGGTACTAAAAGCCCATCCTCCTCCTGCCTTTGCTCGCTACCGGTAGGGGTAGGCAAAGCATGCTGTAGGCCATCCTCCCACAAGTCCCTTTGCTGAGAAATATGCCAGAACTGTTATAAGATCCATATTGACAGCCATTAACTAACTATACAGATTGCTGATTCCTCGGGCAAACATTTCTACCTGCTTTTGAAAAGCAAACTGTGGGCTGGCCGCGTGGGGCAGAGCCGTGTCTAGCAGCAGGCTTAGAGAGCACTGATCCTCCATACCACTACCACCCGAGCCAAAGCTGTGGAAAAGATCCGCCTGCTCGCAGAATGGAAAAGCTGCGCCGGCGCTTTCCAGTGGAAAGACCGAACTTGCCGAAGGGCCACCACATGGCTGTTGGTACATCTGAATTAACCAGGTTAAAATAGCGTGTGTCAAGGGCGGATTGCTGCTGTGTAGGTACAGAGCATCGGAGATTGATGTGTGGGTCAAGCTCACGTCTTTGTGCAGGAGTGTCGACAGGTTGCTGAAATCAAGCTCTGGGTTCACAGTGGCGAGCTTCATGGACAGGAACTGAATAAAAGTAGTGTTAATAAACAGCAAAAGAAAAAAAAAACGATTGGAATCTCGAGCTATGACTGTGTTATGTAACCAAATGTAAGTGGAACCCTCCCTCGCCTCACCTCAACTTGCTGCTGCAGCGACTGGACGTAGTTTATGATCTCATCGAGCATGAGTGCCTTGCCGACCACCTACAGTAGGGAATCCCGTCAAATTAGCCCAATTACACGACAATTCACTGTCCAAGAACTCTATGGCCATACCTTGTTGCATCCTGGCACTAGGTCCTGCAGAAATTTCATCCTCTGGCTAATCTTCTCTCTTCTAACCTATCAACACACAAATAACAAAAGTGTGGTTGTGAATTCAAACCCGAAGCACAAAATTTCCATTTTGCGATTTAGCCCAAACGGTAGGAAGAAATGGAATTGCAGTGTCTTACCCTCTCTGCAAGGCTGTGGCTGTCAGTCGCCTGCCCTCGCCGCGCCCGGACATGGACGTAGTCTTTGGGCGGTTCGACTGCCGGCTTCGAGCTCTTCCCCTTGCCCTTCTTCTGCGCTTTGACTTCAACCAAGGCGTCGCTCGCCGCCGCCACCGCCGCCGCCTCCTCCTCCTCTTCCTTCGGCTTCACCGGACTGTCGCTGGCACCCACTCTGCACCTCTTCCCGTCCGGACCCTTGGCCTCCGCAACCTGCAAACCAATATCGAGAATGGCGGCACCGGCACGTCAAGAACCATCAAGCTAAATTCAAAGCACAATCCACTGCGCACAGTCGTTTCGTTTCCGCACCTTGCTCAAGTAGGCCTCCTTGCCACCGGCGGACCCCGTGGGCGGCGCCTTGCGTTTCCTGGCATTGCCGTCGTCCCTAGCGCGCGCCCACGCTGGGTCGGACACCGACGACCCCTCAGGAGACCCGCCGCCACACCCTGCCTCCGCGGGCACCCCGAAGAGGGCCCCGCCGCCGCCGCCGCCGCGTAGCGTGTCGAGGAACCCGGCGTCCAGCGCGGCGAAGCTGAGTGCAGGGGCGGATGAGCCCATGAGCAGGCTGGCAATGTAGTCTCTGTCCATTGAAACAAACAAAGGCGCTGCCGCAGGAATTGCGCAGGAAGCAAAGGGAGGGTGAGCAAGTCTTGGGTCGTCTCGTCTACTGCGAGCTCGAGTCTGCAATGGATTTGGGGGAAAGCGAAGCGACCTAGGCCGCGGAACCGGTAGGTGGGGGATTGCTTTATAGAGCGGTTGTTGCCGCTGCGGTTGGGTTGTGGGCCGCGCGCCGCATCCGTCGCGTAGCTCGGCGCGGTGGGATGCTTGCGGCGGTGGGTTACCACCGGGTTCTACTGCGGCGGCGCTCGCGCAGGAGAGGGGAGAAAGGGCGGTCAAAACGGGGCGGAGGTGTAGCCGTGTAGCCGCCGCGTTCCGCCGGCAGGCCGAGGAAATGACGGTCTCTGGCAGCTCACCATTGAGGGGCAGTGCTCCGGGATTTATGGCTTGGGAGAAAGACGTTTCTGTCCCCTCTGCTAACGATCAGGGAAGGTGCTCTCCAGCGTGTTGACAGCCTACACTCGACCGTGAAAGAATTCATAAAATATGCCGTCTTCTACGTTGAGTACTTTGCGGTGCGGATCCAATTACATAAATAAATAAACATATAAGAAAAATATTATGATAAATAGATCTATGGTCACGAGGCAAGGACTCAAACGTAAGACTAGAAGGAAGGTCTATCACGAGAAAAATTTTAGAAAGATAAACATAATAAAGATTGAGAGCATCTATAAGATGTGTATAGGTGATTCTGTAAAATTCAATATTAAATTTTAATAACCTTGATTATAAAGATATTAGTGCGGGTTAATCAAGTCAATGAGACGGGCTCTTGTGAACACAGACAATCAAAGAGAGAGCAATCACGAGAGACACATGATTTTTATCCCGTGGTTCGGCCAAGTAATACTTGCCTACTTCCACGTTGTGGCATCCCAATGGACGAGGGTTACACTCAACCCCTTTCAAGTGATTCAATTATCAACTTGAATATCACGGTTTTTCCTTTAGATGATTTTTCCCGTTTGCAAGGAATCTCCACATGATTGGAGTCTCTCGCCCTTACAACAAAGATCACAATGAAAGCACGGAGTAGGGTTAGGATGAGCAACACACAAGACACAAATCGCAGCACAACTACGCACACAAGTCAAAACTTGAGCTCAAAACACAACGTACGGAGTTCACAACTCAAATGGAGCTCAAGTCACTATCTCAAAGAATCGAATGCGTGAAGTTGGAGTCTTAGAGTCTTAAAATATTTCTTGTAAGCTTGTGTAGCTCCTCCATGCGCCTAGGAGTCCCTTTTATAGCCCCAAATCAGCTAGGAGCCGTTGGAGGCCAACAAGGAAGGCCATCCTTGCATTCTGTCGAGTGACGCACCGGACAGTCACTTTAGACAGTCCGGTGCCGATCTCATTCCTTTTCTACCGCAGACGACCGTTGCAACTCCGGGCCAGTTGGCGTACCGGACACAGTCCGGTGCACACCGGACAGTCCGGTGCCCCCTGCTGACCATTGGCATGGGCCACGCGTCGCCCGCGGATTGTGCGGTCGACCATTGCGCTGGCGACCGTTGGCTCACCGGACAGTCCGGTGAATTATAGTCGTACGCCGCCGATTTTTCCCAAGAGCGGCCTTTTCACCGGAGTCCAGCCTGGCGCACCGAACACTGTCCGGTGCACCACCGGACAGTCCGATGTGCCAGACTGAGCTGGACTTCGGCTGCACACAGCCAAAGTCACTTGCAATTCTTTTCTTTTCTTCTTTTCTCTGTTTCTAACACTTAGACAAATATATTAGTATACAAAAACAAATGTACTAAGTCTAGAAACATACCTCATGCCTTGATTTTCACTTTTTTTAATCTTTGGCACATTTAGAACTTAGAGAATATGTGTTGGGCACTTAATCACCAAAATATTATAGAAATGGCCCAAAGGCACATTTCCCTTTCAATCTCCCTCTTTTTAGTGATTTATGCCAGCACAACCAAAAGCAACCAAAAGAAGTGCAATATCAATGCAATAGAATACCAAATTGTTTTTTTACTATAATTTGGCATATTTGGATCATTCTTTGCCACCACTTGGTTTATTTTTGCAATTCAAATTCATTTTCCTATCTCTAAGTCAAACACACTTGTTTGGACATAAAGAGAGATAATCCAAGAGAGAAATTGAACAAGTGCCAAAAACTCCCCCTTTTCCCCATAATCATAAATTATCCCCCATAAGGGACCAAATTTTGCAATAAGAGTATTTTGGACAAATCAAAAGTTCTAACTCTATTGTTTTCAAAATTCACAAGTGGTAGCTGATCCATTTGCTTTGGCCTTAATTTCTCCCCCTTTGGCATTAAGCACCAAAACGGGATCATTCTTGGCCCTTTAACCCCATTGTCTTACAAAAAATGTCAATTAAGAGCAAAAAGGCAATAAGAGCATAATAATGAACTTGGAATTTAGTACACGAATACCGGAGTGCAGTGGAAGTCTTTGCATGGTCCAAGTTCACTTTTCCCTTTCAATTCACCTTTGAGACTAAATCAAGTATACTCAAATACAAAGGTTAGTCTCAAAGGATCAAGTTGTAGCACATCTCCCCCTAAATATGTGCATCATTCACACATGGACTTGTGAGGTCCGGGGATCCCTTGCACAACTTGAGCACCATAACTAAACAATAATGAACTTAAATACATAAAGTAACATGATCAAAGGCATAGAACACATGTATGATATAGATCAATCCAAGTTATGCGAATCTAAGACATTGAGCTCACTACGCAACCTGCAAAAGGTTTTCTCATCCAACGGCTTGGTAAAGATATCGGCTAGCTGGTTCTCGATGTTAATATGGTACACCTCGATATCTCCCTTTTGCTGGTGGTCTCTCAGAAAGTGATGCCGGATGTCTATGTGCTTAGTGCGGCTGTGTTCAATAGGATTATCCACCATGCGGATTGCACTCTCATTGTCACATAGGAGTGGGACTTTGCTCAGATTGTAGCCAAAGTCCCGGAGGGTTTGCCTCATCCAAAGTAGTTGCGCGCAACATTGTCCTGCGGCAACATACTCAGTCTCAGCGGTGGATAGGGCAACAGAGGTTTGTTTCTTTGAACTCCACGACACCAAGGACCTTCTTAGGAATTGGCACGTCCCTGATGTAATCTTCCTATCAACCTTGCATCCAGCATAATCGGAGTCTGAGTATCCAATCAAGTCAAAGGTAGACCCCTTTGGATACCAGATCCCGAAGCAAGGCGTAGCAACTAAATATCTAAGAATTCGCTTAACGGCCACAAGGTGACATTCCCTGGGGTCGGATTGATATCTAGCACACATGCATACACTTAGCATAATGTATGGTCTACTAGCACATAAATAAAGCAATGACCCTTGAAAGGGAATTAGGCTTACACCTAGTCCCTAATTAATTTTGGTGGTTGAATTGTCCAACACAAATAAATGGACTAACTAGTTTGCTCTAGTGTATAAGTTATACAGGTGCCAAAGGTTCACACTTAGCCAATAAAAAGATCAAGTATTGGGTTCGACAAAAAAGCAAAGGGACAACCTAAGGCACCTCTGGTCTGGCGCACCGGACTGTCCGGTATGCCACCGGACATGTCCGGTGCACCAGAGGACTCCAAACTCAAACTCGTCACCTTCGGGAAAATACAGGGGCAACTTCACTATAATTCACCGGACTGTCCGGTGTACACCAGACAGTGTCCGGTGCTCCAACGAAGAGCGGCCTCAGGAACTCGCCAGCCTCGGGTTTTCACTTCGGCTACTCCGCTAAAATTCACCGGACTGTCCGGTGTACACCGGACTGTCCGGTGTAACAGCGGGGCAACGACTACTTCGCGCCAACGGTCACCTGCAAACGCATTTAATGCGCGCCAGAAGCGCGCAGTCGTCAGGCACGCGGGAGCAGGCGCACCGGACACTCTACAGTTCATGTCCGGTGCGCCACCGGACATCAAGGCGGGCCCAGTGTTAGAGCTCCAACGGTCGAAACCCCTTCGGCCGGGTGACGTGGCTGTCGCATCGGACATGTCCGGTGTGCACCGGACTGTCCGGTGCACCATCGAACAGACAACCTTCACCAACGGCTAGATTTTGGTTGGTGGCTATAAATACCACCCCAACCGGCCACTTCAAGGGGTGGGAGCCCAAGCAACATTCCAAGTCATCTAGTTGACATACTCAAGCCCTCCCAACCACATATATTCATTGATCCATCCTATACACAAGATTTAGACCACTACAACCAACACAAGTGCCACAAAAGAGAGAGCAACCAAAAGAGAGCTACTCATTTGAGTTTAGCACTAGTGCCTTGTGAGATTCATCGAGAGATAGTGTGTGCTTCATCTTTGTGTTCATTTGCGCGTGGAGTTTTGACTCCCATTGAACTTCCTCCAAAGTTTTGGAGGCTTGTAAAAGCTAGCAAGAGACACCAAAGTGTGTGGTGGTCCTTGCAGGATCGAGAGTGATCCTTGAGAAGAAGAAGAGCTCGCCGATCCTTGTGTGATCGGGGGAGAGAGGGAAAGGGTTGAAAAAGACCCGTCCTTAAGTGGACTCCTCAACGGGGACTAGGCCTTCGAGGGCCGAACCTCGGTAAAACAAATCACCCGTGTCCATTGTGTTTATTGCTTGTGATTTGTTTGTGTTTCCTTGCTCTAAGTTTTCTTGCACCTTTATTTGCTAATATCATTTGGTGTTGCTTCAAGTTAAATTTCCATTTAGTGAAGCAACACGTTGCAAGAAAGAACTTGACCTAGTGCTCTTCTCATCTAAGGCTTCTTGCTTTGTTATTTTATAACTTATTAATTGTATTGATTTATCACTCCCGCATTATTTAGCAATACTCTTTTCAAGCAAGAACTTAGTTTGTATACTCCTATATTTGTATATCTTGTTCTAACCACTAATCAAGGGATCTAGTTGGGGGATAAAAGTTTTAATTTTCAGGTTTCGCCTATTCACCCCCCTCTAGGCGACTTTCAATTGGTATCAGAGCTAGGCACTTCATCTTGAGTCTAACAACTCGAAGTGATGGCTCGTAAAAGATCCCAAAAGAACAAGAAGACTCCTCCATCGAACGTAACTCAAAAAGAGGTAACTCTTGAAATATTATTTGATGATTGTTCCAATTATGACTCATGGTCTACTAGTGTGATAAATGCTTTTAGAACCATAGATCCACGATTAGAACAAATTATAGACAAGAGTATTTTTCCCTCTAATTTCAATGGAAAAATTAATTCCGAGGAGGATCAAAGATGTTATCGCTTAAACTATCTAGCTTTTGACATCTTAACTAATTCTCTTAGCAAAAAAGATTATCATGCCTTCATATCAAACTATGACGAATCCGTCCATGATGCGCATGATATTTGGACTAGAATTAGAAGCAAATTTGATGAGTCCAAACATGATAGTTCATTTTGTGTCTCTACTTCCTTTGGTATTTGTGATACTAACCCTTGCAAGGAAGAAGAAGAGAATGAACGATGGAGACCAAACGATGAATCCACCTCTCCAAAAGGTTTGTCTTCCCATTTCGATTCCCACATGTGTTGTGTGGCTAATGCAAATGATAGCGGAAGGACAAATGAGGATGATGAGGAAGAAAGAAGCTTCTTGCATCTCTACGCCCGCCTAAGCCAAGAAGATAAGGCGGTCATGCTCAAACTTCTAGAAAGAGCGAGAGAGCAAAGCGAAGCTCGTCAAAGGCTAGAAGATGTTCTCTCCATGAAAATGCTACACTTTGACGAGTTGACTAAAGAACATGAGGAGCTAAAGTGCTCTCATGTTGATTTGGTCCAAAGGTATGAAACTGTTGCAATTGAGCAAGATAACGCTTTACATTGTATCGCTCAATTAGTAAATAGGAATACCTTGCTTAAGGACCAAGTAGAAAAGCTAAAAGTTGAAAATCTAGCTTTTCAAGAAAAATTTGATATGCTTCTATGTTCTCATGAAAATCTTATGGATGATTGAAAGGGAAATGTGCCCTTGGGCCATTTCTAAGTATTTTGGTGATTGAGTGCCAACACATGTGCTTAATTGTGAATTTATGTACATGGATGAACAAGGTGCAAATCATGAAGTAAAGGTATGTTTCTAAGCCTTAGTACATTGGTTTTGTGTACTAATATATTTGTCTAAGTGTTAGAAACAGAAAGAAGAAGAAGAGAAAAGAGGAGAAAAGACTTGGCTGTGTGCTGCCAAGACCCAGCTCGGTATGGAGCACCGGACTGTCCGGTGTGCACCGGACAGTGTCTGGTGCGCCAGGCTGACTCGGCTCGAACTGGCCGCTCTCGGGAATTCGCCGACGGCGTACGGCTAAAATTCACCGGACTGTCCGGTGTGCACCGGACTGTCCGGTGAGCCAACGGTCGGCCGGGGCCAACGGTCGGCCGCGCAATCCGCGCGGGACACGTGGCCGAGCTAACGGTCGGAAGACGGCACCGGACTGTCCGGTGTGCACCGGACATGTCCGGTGCGCCAACGGCTCCCAGATCTACAACGGTCGGCAACGGTCGGAAGCGCCAGTTATGGAAACAAATCGGGCACCGGACAGTGTCCGGTGTGCACCGGACTGTCCGGTGCCCCCGACGACAGAAGGCAAGGATGGCCTTCCGGATTTGCTCTCAACGGCTCCTAGCTGCCTTGGGGCTATAAAAGGGGCCCCTAGGCGCATGGAGGAGACACACAAGCAACCTTTGAGCATTCTTGATCATCCACACTCAGTCTTTGCGCATTCGTTTGTCATTCTAAGTGTTTCGAGCTCCGTTCTAGTGAGAACTTTGTGATACTCTTGTGAGCTCGATTCTTGGCCGTGTGTGTGCGCGTTTCGCTGTGGATTTGTGTGTGTTGCTTCCCTCCCTTACTCTGTGCTTCTTTGTGATCATATACTTGTAAGGGCAAGAGACTCCAATTTGTGGAGATTCCTTGCAAACGGGATAGTGAAAGGCAAAACAAAACACCGTGGTATTCAAGTGGGTCTTTGGACCGCTTGAGAGGGGTTGATTGCAACCCTCGTCCGTTGGGACGCCACAACGTGGAGTAGGCAAGCGTTGGTCTTGGCCGAACCACGGGATAAACCACTGTGTCACCTCTGTGCTTGATCTCTTGTGGTATTGTGTTTTGTTGAGACTTCTCTTTAGCCACTTGGCATTCATTGTGCTAACACTTAACAAGCTTTTGTGGCTTAAGTTTTAAGTTTTAACAGGATCACCTATTCACCCCCCCTCTAGGTGCTCTCAATTGGTATCAGAGCCGTTCTCTTCACAAAGGGACTAACCGCCCGAAGAGATGGATCCTAAGGGGAAGGGTATCGTGATCAACGACAAAGAGAAGGAATCCTTCGTCAACGAGCCGAAGGACGACAAGCCTACCGACTCCGGCTCGGGTCATAGACGGAAGGAAGGGAAGAAGAAGAAGACAAGGCGCATCAAGGAGATCGTCTACTACGACAGCGATGAGTCTACTTCTTCCCAAAAGGACGAAGACCACAACGACTACGAGAGAAGGAAACCGGTTAATTCGAACTTTTCTTTTGATTACTCTCGTATTCCGCAAAGTTCACATTCACATTTGCTCTCCATTCCACTCGGCAAGCCCCCACACTTTGATGGAGAGGACTACGGATTTTGGAGCCACAAAATGCGTAGTCACCTATTCTCTCTCCATCCTAGTATTTGGGAGATTGTAGAGAGTGGAATGCACTTTGATAGTTCGGATAGTCCCATGTTCATTAATGAACAAATTCATAAGAATGCACAAGCTACTACTGTTCTTCTAGCTTCCTTGTGCAGGGATGAATACCATAAAGTGAGCGGCTTGGATAACGCCAAGCAAATCTGGGACACCCTCAAGATTTCTCATGAGGGGAACGACGTCACCTTGCTCACCAAGATGGAGTTGGTGGAGGGAGAGCTTGGACGGTTCGCGATGATAAGGGGCGAGGAGCCGACGCAAACATACAACCGGCTCAAGACTCTTATCAACAAGATAAGGAGCTACGGGAGCACGCGATGGACAGACCACGACGTCGTCCGCCTAATGCTAAGGTCATTTACCGTTCTTGATCCTCATTTGGTGAACAATATACGTGAAAATCCCAGGTACACCAAGATGTCGCCCGAAGAAGTTCTTGGGAAATTCGTTAGCGGGCGAATGATGATCAAGGAGGCGAGGTATGTGGACGACGCCTTGAATGGTCCGATCAATGAGCCGCAACCCCTTGCTCTCAAGGCAACACGAAGCAAGGAGGCGCTACCTAGCAAGGTGGCACAGATTGAGGCGGCCGGACTCAATGATGAAGAGATGGCTCTCATCATCAAGAGATTCAAGACGGCGCTAAATGGTCGCAAGGGGCAGCCAAGCAAGACCAAGACAAAGGGGAAGCGCTCATGCTTCAAATGCGGTAAGCTTGGTCATTTTATCGCTAACTGCCCCTATAATGAAAGTGACCAGGAAAAGGGGAACAAAAGAGAGAAGAAGAAGCAATACAAGAAGGCAAAAGGCGAGGCACATCTAGGAAAGGAGTGGGACTCGGATTGCTCCTCCTCCGACTCCGACAATGAAGGACTCGCTGCCACCGCCTTCAACAAGTCTTCCCTCTTCCCCAACGAGCGTCTCACATGCCTTATGGCAAGGGAGAAGAAGGTGAGTACTCAAGACTCCACTTATGCTTCTTCTAGTGATAGTGAGACTAGTGATGATGATGACATAGATTATTCATGCTTGTTCAAGGGCTTAGATAGATCTAAGATAGATAAAATTAATGAGTTGATTGATGCTTTGAATGATAAGAATAGATTACTAGAAAAACAAGAGGATCTTTTATATGAGAAGCATGATAAATTTGTTAGTGCACAAAATTCTCTTGCTCTAGAAATTAAAAGAAATGAAGTGCTTTCTAGTGAATTATCTTCCTGTCATGAAACCATTGATACCTTAAGAAGCGTTAATAATGATTTAAGTGCTAAATCAAATTCCTGTGTTGAAAATGTTACAATTTGCACTAGGTGTAAGGATTTTGATGTTAATGCCTGTAGTGAACACTTAGTTTCAATTTCCAAACTAAGTGATGAATTGGCTAGTCTTAATGCACAACTTAAGACTAGCAAAAGTGAATTTGACAAGTTAAAATTTGCAAGGGATGCCTATACAATTGGAAGACATCCCTCAATTAAGGATGGGCTTGGCTTCAAGAGGGAAGCCAAGAACTTAACATGCCATAAGGCTCCCATCTTCGTCAAGGAGAAGGGGAAGGCCCCTATGGCTAGTAGTGCGAAAAAGAACCATGCCTTTATGTATAATGATAGGAGAAATGCTAGAAATGCTTATAATGATTTTGATTCATATGTTTATGATTCTCATGCCATGTTTGCTTCTAGTTCGTCTTATAAGCATGATAGAGATATGCGTAGGAGAAATGTTGTACATATGCCTAGGAGAAATATTGCTCATGTGCCTAGAAAGAATGTTATTCATGCTCCTAGGAAAGTAGTGAATGAACCTTCTATAATTTATTGTGCTTTAAACACTTCCTTTGCTATTTGTAGAAAGGATAGGAAAATAGTTGCTAGGAAGTTAGGGGCAAAATGCAAGGGAGACAGGACTTGCATTTGGGTCCCTAAGGACATTTGTGCTAACCTTGCAGGACCCAACATGAGTTGGGTACCTAAGACCCAAGCCTAAATTTGCCTTGCAGGTTTATGCATCCGGGGGTTCAAGCTGGATTATCGACAGCGGATGCACAAACCATATGACGGGGGAGAAGAAGATGTTCACCTCCTACGTCAAAAATAAGGATTCCCAAGATTCAATTATATTCGGTGATGGGAATCAAGGCAAGGTAAAAGGGTTAGGTAAAATTGCAATTTCTAATGAGCACTCAATTTCAAATGTGTTTTTAGTTGAGTCTCTTGGTTACAATTTGCTATCTGTTAGTCAACTATGCAACATGGGATATAATTGCCTTTTTACTAATGTAGATGTGTCTGTCTTTAGAAGATGTGATGGTTCACTAGCTTTTAAGGGTGTACTAGACGGCAAGCTTTACTTAGTTGATTTTGCAAAAGAAGAGGCCGGTCTAGATGCATGCTTAATGGCTAAGACTTGCATGGGCTGGCTGTGGCATCGCCGCTTAGCACATGTGGGGATGAAGAACCTCCACAAGCTTCTAAAGGGAGAACACGTGATAGGTCTAACAAATGTTTATTTCGAAAAAGATAGACCTTGTGCAGCTTGTCAAGCAGGTAAACAAGTGGGAGGAGCACATCACAGCAAGAATGTGATGACCACATCAAGACCTCTGGAGCTGCTGCATATGGACCTCTTCGGACCCGTCGCCTATCTAAGCATAGGAGGAAGTAAGTATGGTTTAGTTATTGTTGATGACTTTTCCCGCTTCACTTGGGTGTTCTTTTTGCAGGATAAGTCTGAAACCCAAGGGACCCTCAAGCGCTTCCTCAGGAGAGCTCAAAATGAGTTTGAGCTCAAGGTGAAGAAGATTAGGAGCGACAACGGGTCCGAGTTCAAGAACCTTCAAGTGGAGGAGTTTCTTGAGGAGGAAGGGATCAAGCACGAGTTCTCCGCTCCCTACACACCACAGCAAAATGGTGTGGTAGAGAGGAAGAACAGGACGCTAATCGATATGGCGAGGACGATGCTTGGAGAGTTCAAGACCCCCGAGTGCTTTTGGTCGGAAGCTGTGAACACGGCTTGCCACGCCATCAACAGGGTCTATCTTCATCGACTCCTCAAGAAGACTTCGTATGAGCTACTAACCGGTAACAAACCCAATGTATCGTACTTTCGTGTATTTGGGAGCAAGTGTTACATTCTAGTGAAGAAGGGTAGAAATTCTAAGTTTGCTCCCAAAGCTGTAGAAGGGTTTTTATTAGGTTATGATTCAAATACAAAGGCGTATAGAGTCTTCAACAAATCATCGGGTTTGGTTGAAGTCTCTAGCGACGTTGTATTTGATGAGACTAATGGCTCTCCAAGAGAGCAAGTTGTTGATTGTGATGATGTAGATGAAGAAGATGTTCCAACGGCCGCTATACGAACCATGGCGGTTGGAGACGTTCGGCCACAGGAACAAGATGAACGAGATCAACCTTCTTCCTCAACAACGGTGAATCCCCCAACTCAAGACGATGAACAGGTTCATCAAAAGGAGGCGTGTGATCAAGGGGGAGCACAAGATGATCATGTGATGGAGGAAGAAGCGCAACCGGCACCTCCAACCCAAGTTCGAGCGATGATTCAAAGGGATCATCCCGTCGACCAAATTCTGGGTGACATTAGCAAGGGAGTAACTACTCGGTCTCGACTAGTTAATTTTTGTGAACATTACTCTTTTGTCTCCTCTATTGAGCCTTTCAGGGTAGAGGAGGCCTTGCTAGATCCGGATTGGGTGTTGGCCATGCAGGAGGAACTAAACAACTTCAAGCGCAATGAAGTTTGGACGCTGGTGCCTCGTCCCAAGCAAAATGTTGTGGGAACCAAGTGGGTGTTCCGCAACAAACAAGACGAGCACGGAGTGGTGACAAGGAACAAGGCTCGACTTGTGGCAAAAGGTTATGCCCAAGTCGCAGGTTTGGACTTTGAGGAGACTTTTGCTCCTGTGGCTAGGCTAGAGTCCATTCGTATCTTGCTAGCATATGCCGCTCACCATTCTTTCAGGTTGTACCAAATGGATGTGAAGAGCGCTTTCCTCAACGGGCCAATAAAGGAGGAGGTGTACGTGGAGCAACCCCCTGGCTTCGAGGATGAGCGGTACCCCGACCACGTGTGTAAGCTCTCTAAGGCGCTCTATGGACTTAAACAAGCCCCAAGAGCATGGTATGAATGCCTTAGAGATTTCTTAATTGCTAATGATTTCAAGGTTGGGAAAGCCGATCCAACTCTTTTCACTAAGACCTGTGATGGTGATTTGTTTGTGTGCCAAATTTATGTCGATGACATAATATTTGGTTCTACTAATCAAAAGTCTTGTGAAGAGTTTAGCAGGGTGATGACGCAGAAATTCGAGATGTCGATGATGGGCGAGTTGAACTACTTCCTTGGGTTCCAAGTGAAGCAACTCAAGGACGGCACCTTCATCTCCCAAACGAAGTACACGCAAGATCTGCTAAAGCGGTTTGGGATGAAGGACACCAAGCCCGCAAAGACTCCGATGGGAACCGACGGACACACCGACCTCAACAAAGGAGGTAAGTCCGTTGATCAAAAAGCATACCGGTCAATGATAGGGTCTTTACTTTATTTATGTGCTAGTAGACCGGATATTATGCTTAGCGTATGCATGTGTGCTAGATTTCAATCCGATCCTAAGGAGTGTCACTTGGTGGCGGTGAAGCGAATTCTTAGATATTTAGTCGCTACGCCTTGCTTCGGGATCTGGTATCCAAAGGGGTCTAACTTTGACTTAATTGGGTACTCAGATTCCGACTATGCTGGATGTAAGGTCGATAGGAAGAGTACATCGGGGACGTGCCAATTCTTAGGAAGGTCCCTGGTGTCATGGAACTCTAAGAAACAAACATCCATTGCCCTATCCACCGCTGAGGCCGAGTATGTTGCCGCAGGACAGTGTTGTGCGCAACTACTTTGGATGAGGCAAACCCTCAGGGACTTTGGCTACAATCTGAGCAAAGTCCCACTCCTATGTGACAATGAGAGTGCTATCCGAATAGCGGAAAATCCTGTTGAGCACAGCCGCACAAAGCACATTGACATCCGGCATCACTTTTTGAGAGACCACCAGCAAAAGGGAGATATCGAAGTGTTTTATGTTAGCACCGAGAACCAGCTAGCCGATATCTTTACCAAGCCTTTAGATGAGAAGACCTTTTGCAGGCTGCGTAGTGAGCTAAATGTCTTAGATTCGCGGAACTTGGATTGAATTGTAGCATACATGTATTTATGCTTTGATCATGTTCATTCTGCATTTTGTTGCTTATTATGGTGCTCAAGTTGTACAAACACTCCCTGGACCTCACAAGTCCGTTGCAAAGTGATGCACATGTTTAGGGGGAGATGTGTTACAACTTGATCCCTTGAGACTAACCATATGCTTGAGTTTGTTTGATTTAGTCTCAAAGGAGAATTGAAAGGGAAAAGGTGGACTTGGATCATGCAAGACTTCCACTGCACTCCGATGAGAGGGTAACTTATTCCAAGTCCATCTCATGAACTCTTATTGCCATTTGCTCTAAATTGAAGATTTTGGTGAGGCAATGGGGTTAAAGGGCCAAGATTGATCCTGTTTTGGTGCTTGATGCCAAAGGGGGAGAAAATAAAGGCCAAAGCGATAAATGGATCAGCTACCACTTGAGAAATTCGAAAATAGTAGAGTAGAGTTTTTGGTTTGTCAAAACTCTTTTATTGTCTCTTTTGGCTTCTTGTGGGGAGAAGTAGTAATTATGGGAAAAAGGGGGAGTTTTTTGATCAATCTCTCTTGAAATGACTCTCTTTTTGCTTCAACATGTGTGTTTGACTTAGAGATAGAGATTTGAGTTTGATTTGCAAAAACAAACCAAGTGGTGGCATAGAGTGATCCATATATGCCAAAATTGATTCAAAATAAATTTAAGTTTTATTTGAAGTGAGTTTGCACTTGTTCTAGTTGCTTTATGTTGTGTTGGCATAAATCACCAAAAAGGGGGAGATTGAAAGGGAAATGTGCCCTTGGGCCATTTCTAAGTATTTTGGTGATTGAGTGCCAACACATGTGCTTAATTGTGAATTTATGTACATGGATGAACAAGGTGCAAATCATGAAGTAAAGGTATGTTTCTAAGCCTTAGTACATTGGTTTTGTGTACTAATATATTTGTCTAAGTGTTAGAAACAGAAAGAAGAAGAAGAGAAAAGAGGAGAAAAGACTTGGCTGTGTGCTGCCAAGACCCAGCTCGGTATGGAGCACCGGACTGTCCGGTGTGCACCGGACAGTGTCCGGTGCGCCAGGCTGACTCGGCTCGAACTGGCCGCTCTCGGGAATTCGCCGACGGCGTACGGCTAAAATTCACCGGACTGTCCGGTGTGCACCGGACTGTCCGGTGAGCCAACGGTCGGCCGGGGCCAACGGTCGGCCGCGCAATCCGCGCGGGACACGTGGCCGAGCCAACGGTCGGAAGACGGCACCGGACTGTCCGGTGTGCACCGGACATGTCCGGTGCGCCAACGGCTCCCAGATCTACAACGGTCAGCAACGGTCGGAAGCGCCAGTTATGGAAACAAATCGGGCACCGGACAGTGTCCGGTGTGCACCGGACTGTCCGGTGCCCCCGACGACAGAAGGCAAGGATGGCCTTCCGGATTTGCTCTCAACGGCTCCTAGCTGCCTTGGGGCTATAAAAGGGGCCCCTAGGCGCATGGAGGAGACACACAAGCAACCTTTGAGCATTCTTGATCATCCACACTCAGTCTTTGCGCATTCGTTTGTCATTCTAAGTGTTTTGAGCTCCGTTCTAGTGAGAACTTTGTGATACTCTTGTGAGCTCGATTCTTGGCCGTGTGTGTGCGCGTTTCGCTGTGGATTTGTGTGTGTTGCTTCCCTCCCTTACTCTGTGCTTCTTTGTGATCATATACTTGTAAGGGCAAGAGACTCCAATTTGTGGAGATTCCTTGCAAACGGGATAGTGAAAGGCAAAACAAAACACCGTGGTATTCAAGTGGGTCTTTGGACCGCTTGAGAGGGGTTGATTGCAACCCTCGTCCGTTGGGACGCCACAACGTGGAGTAGGCAAGCGTTGGTCTTGGCCGAACCACGGGATAAACCACTGTGTCACCTCTGTGCTTGATCTCTTGTGGTATTGTGTTTTGTTGAGACTTCTCTTTAGCCACTTGGCATTCATTGTGCTAACACTTAACAAGCTTTTGTGGCTTAAGTTTTAAGTTTTAACAGGATCACCTATTCACCCCTCCCCCCCTCTAGGTGCTCTCAATGATCATATCATATTAAACATTGCTCATGAGGTTGTGATAGAAAACTTAAAATCCCAACAACCTCACTCGTGCACATGTATTCAAATTGATACTATATTACCATGTGCTAATGCTTGTTGTTTGTCGACAAGCAAATCTTCCTTTGAGCTAGAATTTGCAGGAACAAATGATGATTCATATCAAAAGCTCAAAGAAGAAAATGAGAGGCTAAAGAAGAGCTTGACACAACTAAAAGGGAAATGCATTGCCCAACCTTCTCAAGATATCCGTGATCACATGGTGAAGAAGCTTGAGACGGGAACAACTATGGCATGCACTACATCCCTTGAAGAAAATGTCAAGGATTTGAGGATTGCCAAGAGGAAGAAACAAAAGATGAAATTCAACACCTCCTCCAAAAGCCTCAACCACGCCTCCACAAAAGGTAACATCCAAGGTAATGATCAAGCCACACTTCACATTAAGAGGTGTAGTGAATGCTTTGAAGAGGGGCACTTGATTAGGTCATGTCCCTACATTAAAAATGGCTTGACTATTAACAAGGATGATAGACTTTGTTTTAAATGCTCCAAGAAGGGACACTTGCTTAGATCTTGTCCCCATTTAAAACAAAAAGGCATAGGGTTAGAAAAGGAAGTCTTTACTAACCATGTAGCAAGCAACAAACAAGGAAAGAAGAAAGCTTCAAAACTTGAAAAACGCCTTTGCTACACATACCGTAAGAAGGGACATCAATGCAGGGATTGTCCCATTGGTAACAATCCTACTCCTAACTTTTCAATTGATTCTCATGTAACTAGGCAACCCAAAATTGCAACTTGTGCTAGAAAGGTAATGAGTTTACCTAGTGCTAACACAAAGGACTTTTGGGTTCCTAGATCTTTGTTGACTAACCATGATGGACCCATCAAGCGATGGGTACCAAAATATGATTGACAAGCTTTGCAGGAGAAGGAGATGATATGAAGCCTTGGGATGTTTGAGAGAGTCCATTCAATTCTTATTAACTCAAACTATCAATCTTCAATGATCTATATACATGATTGACCCAAGGTTATTTTTCAAATTGCTATGTCTTAAACTCATATCATCTCGAGGAAGATATTATATGTTGTAGGAAGTGAAGAGGTATCATCAAGGCCTACAACATGGAGGAAAGCCAAAGGATGGTAACACTTATCTTTTAAGTGCAAGTATTTAAAATATCATTTCTTATGTGTCCTGTGTAGTCACATAGAAAAATTGAAGCACTCTAAATATCTTTAAATTGATATTACCATTCTTTGAAGAATTTCCTCTCATATGGTAGATTGCACATTCATCATTTCTATACTATGGCAATTTACATGCTCTAATTTATTGCAAATTTATCATGGCATATTCTTCCTCTAATTATCTTGTTATTGCCATGATTCTAGATATAGAGAGATATTTCATGTTCTTAAAAGAATAAGGTGTCACGTAAGGAATTCAAATCCTTAGGACACTTGTAAAAGGAAAACTCTCTCTATAACTAGAATAGTGAGACTAATGATTTTTATCTAAGTAACCCAAGTAGTCTCACTTGTAGAGAATAAGTTTCTCTTTGGAAGCGTGTAATCTAACATGAAAAGAAAAATCAATCCAATGTTTTATGATGTATTTTTACTTGCTCAAATTGGATATGATTCTTTCACACTTATCGCTTTCCAAATCATGAATTAGATTTATTCCTTAATCTCAAAGGATTATTTATGCTTGTTTTATGAGTTAAAATTGAGCATAACATCATCTATGGGTAATATAGTTCATGCTATGAAGTTTCCATGTTTTAGTAATCTAGTTTTTCATTCCTTATCAAAAAATGGAAACTAGTACTTGTGTTACTAACAAAGTATCTCTTAAGCCTACTCTTGAATATCTTCAAAAGGGAGAGTGCACAAGCCTCATGGGTTGTTCCTCACCCAAAAGAAGAAAGGTAAAAGCAAAGGTATGGGAACTCATCCTTTTAATTAAGTTTGGTTCCCATCTCAATGGGTATTTAATCTAATTCATGCCTTTGCTATATCCATTCTTATATTGATCTGTTTTATGTAATCATTAATAAAGTTCAATATAAAGAAGTAAATTCCTATGAGTGATCAAATTGTTAAATAGTGCATGTTCCTCTTTTCAAGTAAAAGTGCACTAATGTTAAGGATTTTACTTCATGTCTGTGTGACTTATGGATGATGAATTATGCTTATTTCCTATCTAAAAGAAATCATCCATCATTGTATACTCCCTTGTATTACTAACATCCTTCTTGAGTATTTTCAATAAGTTTGAAAGGAAAAAGAAGCCACTGCAAAGGGAGGACTCTCAAATGAAAGAGAAGGACATCAAGAGCAACAACACCTACTTGGATAATAAGGTCTACAAAACAATCAATGGTGTGGTTGTGAGTATTCTAAATCCTTTCATAATGAGAATGCTAGGCTTAAGTTGTTTATTGCAAAATTTATGAGCCTTGATCAAGATGTATAAGGCTTCTCCCTATTTGTCTTTAAAGAAAATACATCCATGCATATCTTTAGGGGAAGTCTATTCTTATATCTTGATTTTGTTGAGACTATTGCTTTATCTCAGTAATTTCATATAGTCTCTTGCATGAGAATAAGTTTCTCATGAAATTTGCTACTATTTTTTTGTCTTTCACTCTAAAGTAGCATATTTGCTGGATTCTCCTACTCTAAGCTTAATTGATAATCTAATGTGTATGTTGTTCTTTTGATCACATATGTTATTTGTTTGATCATTGAATAACTTCAATCAACAATCATGCTTCGTAGTGCCGTATATACTTTGATATCTCTTGATATGCACTAAGTTAAAAGGAGAATTCATGATACATTTATGCAACTTGTGATCCATTTGATATATGCTAACAATAAACTTGAAAAGATCACTAGTTGTAGAACTCTCTCTTGTGCAAAATATTTTCATATATTGTCATTGAGTATAGGTCTTAAGCATCTAAAGACTAAGGACAAAGCACAATGAAGAGAGCGTCCCTATGTAGAGGTACAAAAAGGTAAAACTATCTCCTTTCATTTAAACTTGTACCTAAATCTTCCTTTTCTATACATTCTTTGCATATCTTGTATAAAAGGAAGAGAAAGCATGTCCATGTATTATCCCTGCTTCATACCTAGTTTAATTTCCCAAAATTCATTCCTGCTTTAGTGCATCTCTGGAAAAACTAGATGAAGTACTTTTATTGTCAAAGAGCTTAAAGCTTAACCTTGTAACGAGGATAAGCGGCCTTTATTCCAAAGGTGGATGATCCTTAAGCCTCTTTGAAATCCTTAAGGGAAAATGCTTGAAATGTTTACAACATGCTTTCATAAGTGCATAAACTGTCATGAGCATCACACTTATTCTATGACACAATGCACTTCACATTCTGTATGATATAGATATGTTCTCATTTACCTAATTATGTGCAATTGGCATTTAAGGCCAAAATATGTGTTCCTCTCCATGCACATACTTAGGGGGAGCAATCTATGTTATATAGAACTATGATCATGCTTAATTTGATATATCCTCTTGATCATATCTCTTTTATATGCTATGACTAATGTGTTTTCAAGTGAATTTCAAACCAAGTCATAGGTACATTGAAAGGGAATTGGAGTCTTCGGCGAAGACAAAGCTTCCACTCTACTCTATCGATATTATCTACCCTTCGCCATCACTCCACAATGTCTCTCCATCTTTGGTATAATCTTCACTCATATGTTTTATTTGCCAAAGGGGAGAAAATAGTTAGGAAAAGGGCTTATATCTCACTCAAAGTATCCGTTTTTGGCGATTCATGCCAAAGGGGGAGAAAGTATGAGCCCAAAGCAAAAGGACCGCACCACCATCCTAATTTTACATATTAATGATTTTCAATTGGTAAATTTCAAATTGGTATCTCTTTGTGTTTTAAAGGGGGAGAAAGTAGTATTCTCAAAACTGATATCTTAAAACCCTCTTGAACACTAAAGAGGAGAATTTATTTGAGGGGGAGTTTTGTTTAGTCAAAGGAAAAGCATTTGGAACAAAGGAAGAAAATTTCAAAACTTGAAAATGCTTTGCAAAATCTTATTCATTTACCTTTGACTATCTTGCAAAAGGACTTTGAAAAGAATTTACAAAAGAGTTTGCCTTGTGGTGCAAGCGTGGTCCAAAATGTTAAAAATGAAGAAACAATCCATACATATCTTGTAAGTATCTATATTGGCTCAATTTCAAGCAACCTTTGCACTTACATTATGCAAACTAGTTCATTTATGCACTTTTATATTTGCTTTGGTTTGTGTTGGCATCAATCACCAAAAAGGGGGAGATTGAAAGGGAATTAGGCTTACACCTAGTCCCTAATTAATTTTGGTGGTTGAATTGTCCAACACAAATAAATGGACTAACTAGTTTGCTCTAGTGTATAAGTTATACAGGTGCCAAAGGTTCACACTTAGCCAATAAAAAGATCAAGTATTGGGTTCGACAAAAGAGCAAAGGGACAACCGAAGGCACCTCTGGTCTGGCGCACCGGACTGTCCGGTATGCCACCGGACATGTCCGGTGCACCAGAGGACTCCGAACTCAAACTCGTCACCTTCGGGAAAATACAGGGGCAACTCCACTATAATTCACCGGACTGTCCGGTGTACACCGGACAGTGTCCGGTGCTCCAACGAAGAGCGGCCTCAGGAACTCGCCAGCCTCGGGTTTTCACTTCGGCTACTCCGCTAAAATTCACCGGACTGTCCGGTGTACACCGGACTGTCCGGTGTAACAGCGGGGCAACGACTACTTCGCGCCAACGGTCACCTGCAAACGCATTTAATGCGCGCCAGAAGCGCGCAGTCGTCAGGCACGCGGGAGCAGGCGCACCGGACACTCTACAGTTCATGTCCGGTGCGCCACCGGACATCAAGGCGGGCCCAGTGTCAGAGCTCCAACGGTCGAAACCCCTTCGACCGGGTGACGTGGCTGTCGCATCGGACATGTCCGGTGTGCACCGGACTGTCCGGTGCACCATCGAACAGACAACCTTCACCAACGGCTAGATTTTGGTTGGTGGCTATAAATACCACCCCAACCGGCCACTTCAAGGGGTGGGAGCCCAAGCAACATTCCAAGTCATCTAGTTGACATACTCAAGCCCTCCCAACCACATATATTCATTGATCCATCCTATACACAAGATTTAGACCACTACAACCAACACAAGTGCCACAAAAGAGAGAGCAACCAAAAGAGAGCTACTTATTTGAGTTTAGCACTAGTGCCTTGTGAGATTCATCGAGAGATAGTGTGTGCTTCATCTTTGTGTTCATTTGCGCGTGGAGTTTTGACTCCCATTGAACTTCCTCCAAAGTTTTGGAGGCTTGTAAAAGCTAGCAAGAGACACCAAAGTGTGTGGTGGTCCTTGCAGGATCGAGAGTGATCCTTGAGAAGAAGAAGAGCTCGCTGATCCTTGTGTGATCGGGGGAGAGAGGGAAAGGGTTGAAAAAGACCCGTCCTTAAGTGGACTCCTCAACGGGGACTAGGCCTTCGAGGGCCGAACCTCGGTAAAACAAATCACCCGTGTCCATTGTGTTTATTGCTTGTGATTTGTTTGTGTTTCCTTGTTCTAAGTTTTCTTGCACCTTTATTTGCTAATATCATTTGGTGTTGCTTCAAGTTAAATTTCCATTTAGTGAAGCAACACGTTGCAAGAAAGAACTTGACCTAGTGCTCTTCTCATCTAAGGCTTCTTGCTTTGTTATTTTATAACTTATTAATTGTATTGATTTATCACTCCCGCATTATTTAGCAATACTATTTTCAAGCAAGAACTTAGTTTGTATACTCCTATATTTGTATATCTTGTTCTAACCACTAATCAAGGGATCTAGTTGGGGGATAAAAGTTTTAATTTTCAGGTTTCGCCTATTCACCCCCCTCTAGGCGACTTTCAACCCTATCATAGATCGATATGCCTTTTGATCAACAGACTTACCTCCTTTGTTGAGGTCAACACGTTCATCGGTTCCCATAGGTGTCTTCGTGGGCTTGGCGTCCTTCATCCCAAACCTTTTGAGATGGTCTTGTGTGTACTTTGTTTGGGAGATGAAGGTGCCGTCCTTGAGTTGCTTCACTTGGAACCCAAGGAAGTAGTTCAACTCGCCCATCATCGACATCTCAAACTTTTGAGTCATCACCCTGCTAAACTCCTCACAAGACTTTTGGTTAGTAGAACCAAATATTATGTCATCGACATAAATTTGGCACACAAAAAGGTCACCATCGTAGGTCTTAGTGAAAAGAGTGGGATCGGCTTTCCCAACCTTGAAAGCATTAGCAATTAAGAAATCTCTAAGGCATTCATACCATGCTCTTGGGGCTTGCTTAAGTCCATAGAGCGCCTTAGAGAGCTTGAACACATGGTCGGGGTACCTGTCATCCTCAAAGCCAGGGGGTTGTTCCACATACACCTCCTCCTTGATTGGCCCGTTGAGGAAAGTGCTCTTCACATCCATTTGAAACAACCTCAAAGAGTGGTGAGCGGCATAGGCTAATAATATTCGAATAGACTCTAGCCTAGCCACAGGAGCAAAAGTCTCCTCGAAATCTAAACCTACGACTTGGGCATAACCTTTTGCCACAAGTTGAGCCTTGTTTCTTGTCACCACCCCATGCTCATCTTGCTTGTTGCGGAACAACCACTTGGTTCCTACAACATTTTGCTTGGGACGTGGCACCAGGCTCCAAACTTCGTTCCTCTTGAAGTTGTTGAGCTCTTCCTGCATGGCCAACACCCAGTCCGGATCCTGCAAGGCCTCTTCTACCCTGAAAGGCTCAATAGAAGAGACAAACGAGTAATGCTCACAAAAATTAGCTAACGTGAGCGAGTTGTTACTCCCTTGCTTATGTCACCCAGAATCTGATCGACGGGGTGATTTCTTTGAATCGTCGCTCGGACTTGAGTTGGAGGGGCCAGTGGTGCTTCTTCCTCCATAACTTGTTCTTCTTGTGCTCCCCCTTGATCACGCGCCTCTTCTTGAGGAACCTGTCCATGATCTTGAGTTGGGGGATGCACCATTGTAGAGGAAGATGGTTGATCTTGCTCATGTTGTTCCTGTGGTCGCACTTCTCCTATCGCCATCGTGCACATTGCGGCCGTCGGAACATCATCTTCATCTATGTCATCAAGATCAACTTGCTCTCTTGGAGAGCCATTAGTCTCATCAAATACAACATCGCTAGAGACTTCAACCAAACCCGATGATTTGTTGAAGACCCTATATGCCTTTGTATTTGAGTCATACCCTAGTAAAAACCCTTCTACAGCCTTGGGAGCAAATTTAGAATTTCTACCTTTCTTCACTAGAATGTAACATTTGCTCCCAAATACACGAAAGTAAGAGACGTTGGGTTTGTTACCGGTAAGAAGTTCGTACGAGGTCTTCTTGAGAAGGCGATGTAGATAGAGCCGGTTTATGGCGTGGCAAGCTGTGTTCACAGCTTCCGACCAAAACCGCTCGGGCATCTTGAACTCTCCAAGCATCGTCCTTGCCATGTCGATAAGCATCATGTTCTTCCTCTCTACCACACCATTTTCCTGTGGTGTGTAGGGAGCGGAGAACTCGTGCTTGACGCCTTCCTCCTCAAGATACTCCTCAACTTGTAGGTTCTTGAACTCGGACCCGTTGTCGCTCCTTATCTTTTTCACTTTTAGCTCAAATTTGTGTTGAGCTCTCCTTAGAAAGCGCTTTAGGGTCCCTTGGGTTTCTAATTTATCCTGCAAAAAGAACACCCAAGTGAAGCAGGAAAAGTCATCAACAATTACAAGACCATACTTACTTCCCCCGATGCTAAGGTAGGCGACGGGTCCGAAGAGGTCCATGTGAAGAAGCTCCAGTGGTCTTAATGTTGTCATCACATTCTTGCTGTGATGAGTGCTTCCCACCTGTTTTCCTGCCTGACAAGCTGCACAAGGTCTATCTTTTTCGAAACATACATTTGTTAGTCCTAACACATGTTCTCCCTTTAGAAGTTTATGAAGGTTCTTCATCCCAACATGTGCTAGACGACGATGCCACAGCCAGCCCATACTAGTCTTAGCTATTAAGCATGCATCTAGATCGGCCTCCTCTTTCAAAAAATCAACTAAGTAGAGTTTGTCGTCTAATACACCCTTAAAAGTTAATGAACCATCACTCCTTCTAAAGACAAATACATCTATATTGGTAAATAGACAATTATAACCCATATTACATAATTGACTCACAGACAATAAGTTGTACCCGAGCGATTCAACTAAGAACACATTGGAGATAGAATGCTTGGATGTAATGGCTATCTTTCCCAATCGTTTAACCTTGCCTTGGTTCCCATCTCCAAAGATGATCGAATCCTGGGAATCCTTATTCTTGATGTAGGAGGTGAACATCTTCTTCTCCCTCGTCATGTGGTTTGTGCATCCGCTGTCGATAATCCAGCTTGAGCCCCCAGATGCATAAACCTGCAAGGCAATTTACACTTGGGTTTTAGGTACCCAACTCTTGTTGGGTCCTACAAGGTTAGTCACAATAGCCTTTGGAACCCAAATACAAGTCTTGTCTCCCTTGCATTTGGATCCCAACTTTCTAGCAACTACTTTTTTATTCTTACATAAGAGCGCAAATGAAGTATTGCAAGCATGGTAAATGGTAGAAGGTTCATTACATACTCTCCTAGGCACATGATGCACAACATGATTTCTCCTAGGCCTACTTCTACCATGCACAAAAGTAGAGCTAGAGGCAAACATAGCATGTGAATCAAAAGTATTATGATCATAACTCCTATGAGCATTCCTAAAATATTTTCTATCATAAATGTAGACATGACACTTTTGAGAACTACTAGCCATAGGAGCCTTTGAAAGTCGCCTAGAGGGGGGGTGAATAGGGCGAAACTGAAATTTACAAAGTTAATCACAACTACAAGCCGGGTTAGCGTTAGAAATATAATCGAGTCCGAGAGAGAGAGAGGAGAAAACAAATCGCAAGCAAATAAGGAATCAGACACAAGGATTTGTTTTACCGAGGTTCGGTTCTTGCAAACCTACTCCCCGTTGAGGTGGTCACAAAGACCGGGTCTCTTTCAACCCTTTCTCTCTCTCTCTCAAACGGTCATTTAGACCGAGTGAGCTTCTCTTCTCAATCACACGGGACACAAAGTCCCCGCAAGGACCACCACACAATTGGTGTCTCTTGCCTTGGTTACAATTGAGTTTGATCACAAGAAGAATGAGAAAAAGAAGCAATCCAAGCGCATGAGCTCAAATGAACACAACAATCACTCTCTCTAATCACTATAGCTTTGAGTGGAATTGGGAGAGGATTTGATCTCTTTGGTGTGTCTAGATTTGAATGCTAGAGCTCTTGTAAGTAGTTGGAAGGTGGAAAACTTGGATGACTTGAATGTGGGGTGGTTGGGGGTATTTATAACCCCAACCACCAAAAGTGGCCGTTGGGAGACTGTCTGTCGCATGGCGCACCGGACAGTCCGGTGCGCCACCGGACACTGTCCGGTACGCCAGCCACGTCACCTGGCCGTTGGGTTCCGACCGTTGGAGCTCTGTCTTGTGGGCCCGCCTGGCTGTCCGGTGGCGCACCGGACAAGCCCTGTAGGTTGTCCGGTGTGCCACCCACGCGTGCTCTGCTCCTCTGCGCGTGCTGGCGCGCATTTAATGTGTTGCAGTCGACCGTTGCGCGTGAAGTAGCCGTTGCTCCGCTGGCTCACCGGACAGTCCGGTGTTACACCGGACAGTCCGGTGTTACACCGGACAGTCCGGTGAATTTTAGCGGAGCGGATTCCCGAAGCTAGCGAGTTCAGAGTCGCTCTCCCCTGGGGCACCGAACACTGTCCAGTGGTGCACCGGACAGTCCGGTGAATTATAGCGAAGCACCTCTGAGATTTACCGAAGGTGAAGAGTTCAGCTTGGAGTCCCCTGGTGCACCGGACACTGTCCGGTGGTGCACCGGACAGTCCGGTGCGCCAGACCAGGGCAGCCTTCGGTTGTCCCTTGCTCTCTTTGTTTGAACCCATTCTTGGTCTTTTTATTGACTTATTGTGAACCTTTGCCACCTGTAGAACTTATGGACTAGAGCAAACTAGTTAGTCCAATTATTTGTGTTGGGTAATTCAACCACCAAAATCAATTAGGAAATAGGTGTAATCCTAATTCCCTTTCAGCCTTCCCTTTCTCCTTGTTGAGAACGGGAGCCCTATGGCTTGTTGAGTTCTTGGCTTCCCTTTGAAAACCAAGCCCATCCTTAATTGAAGGGTGTCTACCAACGGTGTAGGCATCCCTAGCAAATTTTAATTTGTCAAAATCAATTTTGCAAGTCTTAAGTTGAGCATTAAGACTTGCCACTTCATCATTTAATTTAGCAATACAATTAAGATGTTTATCATAGGCATCAACATCAAAGTCCTTGCATCTATTACAAATAATGACATGCTCTACACATGAACTAGATTTATTAGCTTCCTCTAGCTTAGCATTTAAATCATCATTCAAAATCTTTAAGCTAGAGATAGATTCATGGCAAGCAGATAACTCAGAAGATAGCATTTCATTTCTCTTAGTTTCTAGAACAAGAGATTTTTGTACGCTAACAAATTTGTCATGTTCTTCATATAAAATGTCATCTTGCTTCTCTAGCAATCTATCTTTTTCATTTAAATCATCAATTAACTCATTGATTTTATCTACTTTAGCTCTATCTAAACCCTTAAATAAATCAGTATAATCTACTTCATCATCACTAGAATCATCATCGCTAGAAGTAGTGTACTTAGGGGAATCTCGAACACTTACCTTCTTCTCCTTGGCCATGAGGCAAGTGTGGCGTTCGTTGGGGAAGAGAGAAGACTTGTTGAAGGCCGAGGCAGCGAGTCCTTCGTCGTCGGAGTCGGAAGAAGAGCAGTCCGAGTCCCATTCCTTTCCAAGGTGCGCCACACCTTTTGCCTTCCTGTAGCTCTTCTTTTTCTCCTTCTTCCCGCTCTTTTCTTGTCCCTGGTCACTATCATTATCGGGACAATTTGCAATAAAGTGACCAGTCTTATCGCATTTGAAGCAGGAGCGCTTTCCCTTGTTTTGTTCTTGTTGGGGTATTCCTTGCGTCCTTTAAGAGCGGTCTTGAAGCGCTTGATGATAAGCGCCATCTCATCTTCGTTGAGGCCGGTAGCCTCCACTTGAGCTATCTTGCTTGGTAGCGCCTCCTTGCTGCTTGTTGCTTTGAGAGCAACGAGTTGTGGCTCGTAGATGGGTAGTGGACCGTTCAAGGCGTCATCCACGTATCGTGCCTCCTTTACCATCATGCGCCTGCTCACGAATTTTCGAGGATCTCCTAGGGCGTCATCTTGGTGTACCTAGGGTTTTCACGAATGAGGTTGACAAGATGGGGGTCAATTACAGTGAATGACCTTAGCATGAGTCGGATGACATCATGATCCGTCCATCTTGTGCTTCCGTAGCTTCGTATTTTGTTGACCAGGGTCTTGAGCCTGTTGTAGGTTTGCGTTGGCTCCTCTCCCCTGATCATCGCAAATCTGCCCAGCTCGCCTTCCAGCAACTCCATTTTGGTGATCATGGTGGCATCGTTTCCCTCATGAGATATCTTGAGGGTGTCCCAGATTTGCTTGGTGTTGTCCAAGTCGCTCACCTTGTTGTATTCATCCTTGCACAAAGATGTTAGCAAAACAGTGGTAGCTTGTGCATTCTTATGAATTTGTTCATTTATCATCACAGGGTTATCCGTACTATCGAAATGCATTCCATTTTCTACTATTTCCCAAATGCTAGGATGGAGAGAAAATAGATGACTACACATTTTATGACTCCAAAATGAGTAGTCCTCTCCATCAAAGTGTGGAGGTTTTCCTAGTGGAATAGAAAGTAAATGTGCATTCGAATTGTACAGCATGCGAGAATAGTCAAAAGAGTAATTTTGATTAACCGTCTTTTTGAGAGCACCTAGAGGGGGGGTGAATAGGTGATCCTGTAACACTTCGAAACTTAAGCCACAAAACTTGGTTAAGTGTTAGCACAATAATTGCCAAGTGGCTTAAAGAGGAATCCTCAACAAAACACAATAACCAACAAAGATCAATCACAGAGATGGCACGGTGGTTATCCCGTGGTTCGGCCAAGACCAACGCTTGCCTACTCCACGTTGTGGCGTCCCAACGGACGAGGGTTGCAATCAACCCCTCTCAAGCGGTCCAAAGACCCACTTGAATACCATGGTGTTTTGCTTGCTTTATCTCAATCCCGTTTGCGAGGAATCTCCACAACTTGGAGCCTCTCGCCCTTACACTTGAAATTCACAAAGAACACGGAGCAAGGGAGGGATTAGCAACGCACACAAGACACACGAATCAGAATGTCAATACGCACACAAGTCGCAACAAGAGCTCGCAACACAACTCAATGAGTTCACAACTCCACTAGAGCTCTATATGCTATCACAATGAAACGAATGCGTGGAATCGATGTCTTGGTGCTTAAGAATGTTGTAGGAATGCTTGGTATCCTCCTCCATGCGCCTAGGGGTCCCTTTTATAGCCCCAAGGCAGCTAGGAGCCGTTGAGAGCAATCAGGGAAGGCAATTCTTGTCTTCTGTCGTCTCGCGCACCGGACAGTCTGGTGCACACCGGACACTGTCCGGTGCCAGATTTCTTTCCTTAAATGGCGAAGCCGACCGTTGGCAGACCTGGAGCCGTTGGCGCACCGGACATGTCCGGTGTACACCGGACAGTCTGGTGCCATCTTCTAGCCGTTGGCTCGGCCACGTGTCCCGCGCAGATTGCGCGGACGACCGTTGGCCCGGCCGACCGTTGGCTCACCGGACAGTCCGGTGCACACCGGACAGCCCGGTGAATTATAGCCGTACGTCGCCGGTGAATTTCCGAGAGCGGCCAGTTCGCTCGAACCAGCCTGGCGCACCGGACAGTCCGGTGCTCCCAGACTCAGCAGATTCTTGGCTGCTCGAGCCAAGACATTTCCAATTGGATTTTTCCTGTTTCCAGCACTTAGACACAATATATTAGTCCATAAAACAATGTACTAAGTCTGAGAAACATACCTTTATCCTTGATTTGTACTTTGTCCACCTCTTTACACTTAGGCACTTGTGTTGGACACTAAATCACCAAAACACTTAGAAATTGCCCAAGGGCATATTTCCCTTTCAATCTCCCCCTTTTTGGTGATTTATGCCAACACAACATAAAGCAAGTAGAACAAGTACAAAAACAGTTCAAATTAGAACTCAAAATTGTTTTGATTCAATTTGACATATATGGATCACTCTATGCCACCACTTGGTTTGTTTTTGCAAATCAAACTCAAATTCCTATCTCTAAGTCAAAACCACTTGTAGAGACATAAAGAGAGGTTTTCCAAAGAAATTTGATCAAGGATTTCAAAAACTCCCCCTTTTTCCCATAATCAACACTTCTCCCCACAAGAGGCCAACTTTTGACATAAGAGACAATAAAAGAGTTTTGACAAACCAAAAGCTCTAATCTACTATTTTCAAAATTTCTCAAGTGGTAGCTTATCCATTTATTGCTTTGGCCTTTATTTTCTCCCCCTTTGGCATCAAGCACCAAAACGGGATCAATCTTGGCCCTTTAACCCCATTGCCTCACCAAAATTTTCAAATAAGAACACAAAGACAATAGGAGTATAAAGATGAACTTGGAAAAGTTACTCTTTCTCATCGGAGTGCAGTGGAAGTCTTGCATGGTCCAAGTCCACCTTTTCCCTTTCAATTCTTCTTGGAGACTAAAACAACCAAACTCAAGTACATGGTTAGTCTCAAAGGATCAAGTTGTAGCACAGCTCCCCCTAAATACGTGCATCACTTGCAAAAAGGACTTGTGAGGTCCAGGGAGTGTTTGTACAACTTGAGCACCACAATAAGCAACAGAATGCAGAATGAACATGATCAAAGGCATAAACACATATATGCTACAATTCAATCCAAGTTCCACGAATCTAAGATATTGAGCTCACTACGCAGCCTGCAAAAGGTCTTCTCATCTAGAGGCTTGGTAAAGATATCGGCTAGCTGGTTCTCGGTGCTAACATGAAACACTTCGATATCTCCCTTTTGCTGGTGGTCTCTCAAAAAGTGATGCCGGATGTCAATGTGCTTTGTGCGGCTGTGCTCAACAGGATTTTCCGCTATTCAGATAGCACTCTCATTGTCACATAGGAGTGGGACTTTGCTCAGATTATAGCCAAAGTCCCAGAGGGTTTGCCTCATCCAAAGCAGTTGCGCGCAACACTGTCCTGCGGCAACGTACTCAACCTCAGCGGTGGATAGGGCAACGGAGGTTTGTTTCTTAGAGTTCCATGACACCAGGGACCTTCCTAAGAATTGGCACGTCCCCGATGTACTCTTCCTATCGACCTTACATCCAGCATAGTCGGAATCTGAGTACCCAATCAAGTCAAAGTTAGACCCCTTTGGATACCAGATCCCGAAGCAAGGCGTAGCGACTAAATATCTAAGAATTCGCTTCACAGCCACTAAGTGACACTCCTTAGGATCGGATTGAAATCTAGCACACATGCATACGCTAAGCATAATATCCGGTCTACTAGCACATAAATAAAGCAAAGAACCTATCATGGACCGGTATGCTTTTTGATCAACGGACTTACCACCTTTGTTGAGGTCGGTGTGTCCGTCAGTTCCCATCGGCGTCTTTGCGGGCTTGGCGTCCTTCATCCCAAACCGCTTTAGCAAGTCTTGCGTGTACTTCGTTTGGGAGATGAAAGTGCCGTCCTTGAGTTGCTTCACTTGAAACCCAAGGAAGTAGTTCAACTCGCCCATCATCGACATCTCGAATTTCTGCGTCATCACCCTGCTAAACTCTTCACAAGACTTTTGGTTAGTAGAGCCAAATATTATGTCATCGACATAAATTTGGCACACAAAAAGATCACCATCGCAAGTCTTAGTAAAAAGAGTTGGATCGGCTTTCCCGACCTTGAAAGCATTAGCAATTAAAAAGTCTCTAAGGCATTCATACCATGCTCTTGGGGCTTGCTTAAGTCCATAGAGCGCCTTAGAGAGCTTACACACGTGGTCGGGGTACCGTTCATCCTCAAAGCCAGGGGGTTGCTCCACGTACACCTCCTCCTTGATCGGCCCGTTGAGGAAAGCGCTCTTCACATCCATTTGGTACAACCTGAAGGAATGGTGAGCGGCATATGCTAGCAAGATACGAATTGATTCTAGCCTAGCCACGGGAGCAAAAGTCTCCTCAAAGTCCAAACCTACGACTTGGGCATAACCTTTTGCCATAAGCCGAGCCTTGTTCCTTGTCACCACCCCGTGCTCGTCCTGTTTGTTGCGGAACACCCACTTGGTTCCCACAACATTTTGCTTGGGGCGAGGCACCAGTGTCCAAACTTCATTGCGCTTGAAATTGTTGAGTTCCTCCTGCATGGCCAACACCCAGTCCGGATCTAGCAAGGCCTCTTCTACCCTGAAAGGCTCAATAGAAGAGACAAAAGAGTAATGCTCACAAAAATTAACTAATCTTGAACGAGTAGTTACTCCCTTGCTAATATCACCCAAAATTTGGTCGACGGGATGATCCCTTTGGATCGTCGCTCGAACATGGGTTGGAGGTGCCTGAGGTGCTTCTTCCTCTTCAATTTGAACATCCTGTGCTCCCCCTTGATCATGTGCCTCCACTTGAGGTACCTGTTCGTCATCCTGGGTTGGGGGATGCACCATAGTTGAGGAAGACGGTTGATCTTGCTCCAAATGTTCCTGAGGCCGTACATCTCCAATCGCCATGGTGCGTATCGCGGCCGTTGGAACGTCTTCTTCATCTACATCATCAAGATCAACAACTTGCTCTCTTGGAGAGCCATTAGTCTCATCAAATATAACGTCGCTAGAGACTTCAACCAAACCCGATGATTTGTTGAAGACCCTATACGCCTTTGTATTTGAATCATAACCTAATAAAAACCCTTCTACGACTTTGGGAGCAAATTTGGAATTCCTACCCTTCTTCACTAGAATGTAGCATTTACTCCCAAATACACGAAAATACGATACATTGGGTTTGTTACCAGTCAGCAGCTCATATGAAGTCTTCTTGAGGAGGCGGTGAAGGTAGACCCTGTTGATGGCGTGGCAAGCCGTGTTCACGGCTTCCGACCAAAAGCACTCGGGGGTCTTGAACTCTCCAAGCATAGTCCTCGCCATATCTATGAGTGTCCTGTTCTTCCTCTCTACCACACCGTTTTACTGAGGTGTGTAGGGAGCGGAGAACTCGTGCTTGATCCCCTCCTCCTCAAGAAATTCCTCCACTTGAAGATTCTTGAATTCAGACCCGTTGTCGCTCCTTATTTTCTTCACCTTGAGCTCAAACTCATTTTGAGCTCTCCTGAGGAAGCGCTTGAGGGTCCCTTGGGTTTCAGGCTTATCCTGCAAAAAGAACACCCAAGTGAAGCGGGAAAAGTCATCAACAATAACTAGACCATACTTACTTCCTCCTATGCTCAGATAGGCGACGGGTCCGAAGAGGTCCATATGTAGCAGCTCCAGGGGTCTTGATGTTGTCATCACATTCTTCGTGTGATGAGAGCCTCCCACCTGTTTCCCTGCTTGACAAGCTGCACAAGGTCTATCTTTTTCGAAATGTACATTGGTTAGACCTATCACGTGTTCTCCCTTTAGAAGCTTGTGGAGGTTCTTCATCCCCACATGTGCTAAGCGGCGATGCCACAACTAGCCCATGCAAGTCTTAGCCATTAAGCATGCATCAAATTTCATTCCACTTTCCACAATCTCCCAAATGCTTGGATGGAGAGAAAACAGGTGAGTACGCATTTTGTGGCTCCAAAATCCGTAGTCCTCTCCATCAAAGTGAGGGGGCTTGCCAAGTGGAATGGGGAGCAATTGGGCATTTGAGCTATGCGGAATGCGCGAATAATCGAAAGAAAAGTTTGAGTTAACCGTCTTTCATCTGTCGTAGTCGTCGTTGTCCTTTTGGGAGGAGGAAGATTCGTCGCTGTCGTAGTAGACAATTTCCTTGATGCGCCTTGTCTTCTTCTTTCTCCCGTCTTTTCTTTTGTGGCCCGAGCCTGAGTCGGTGGGCCTGTCATCATTTGGCTCGTTGACGAAGGACTCCTTCTCCTTGTCGTTGATCACCATCCCTTTGCCCTTAGGATCCATCTCTTCGGGCGATTAGTCCCTTTCTTGAAGAGAACGGCTCCGATACCAATTGAGAGCACCTAGAGGGGGGGTGAATAGGTGATCCTGTAACACTTCGAAACTTAAGCCACAAAACTTGGTTAAGTGTTAGCACAATAATTGCCAAGTGGCTTAAAGAGGAATCCTCAACAAAACACAATAACCAACAAAGATCAATCACAGAGATGGCACGGTGGTTATCCCATGGTTCGGCCAAGACCAACGCTTGCCTACTCCACGTTGTGGCGTCCCAACGGACGAGGGTTGCAATCAACCCCTCTCAAGCGGTCCAAAGACCCACTTGAATACCACGGTGTTTTGCTTGCTTTATCTCAATCCCGTTTGCGAGGAATCTCCACAACTTGGAGCCTCTCGCCCTTACACTTGAAATTCACAAAGAACACGGAGCAAGGGAGGGATTAGCAACGCACACAAGACACACGAATCAGAATGTCAATACGCACACAAGTCGCAACAAGAGCTCGCAACACAACTCAATGAGTTCACAACTCCACTAGAGCTCTATATGCTATCACAATGAAACGAATGCGTGGAATCGATGTCTTGGTGCTTAAGAATGTTGTAGGAATGCTTGGTATCCTCCTCCATGCGCCTAGGGGTCCCTTTTATAGCCCCAAGGCAGCTAGGAGCCGTTGAGAGCAATCAGGGAAGGCAATTCTTGCCTTCTGTCGTCTGGCGCACCGGACAGTCCGGTGCACACCGGACACTGTCCGGTGCCAGATTTCTTTCCTTAAATGGCGAAGCCGACCGTTGGCAGACCTGGAGCCGTTGGCGCACCGGACATGTCCGGTGTACACCGGACAGTCCGGTGCCATCTTCTAGCCGTTGGCTCGGCTACGTGTCCCGCGCAGATTGCGCGGCCGACCGTTGGCCCGGCCGACCGTTGGCTCACCGGACAGTCCGGTGCACACCGGACAGTCCGGTGAATTATAGCCGTACGTCGCCGGTGAATTCCCGAGAGCGGCCAGTTCGCTCGAACTAGCCTGGCACACCGGACACTGTCCGGTGCACCACCGGACAGTCCGGTGCTCCCAGACTCAGCAGATTCTTGGCTGCTCGAGCCAAGACATTTCCAATTGGATTTTTCCTGTTTCCAGCACTTAGACACAATATATTAGTCCATAAAACAATGTACTAAGTCTGAGAAACATACCTTTATCCTTGATTTGTACTTTGTCACCTCTTTACACTTAGGCACTTGTGTTGGACACTAAATCACCAAAACACTTAGAAATTGCCCAAGGGCATATTTTCCCTTTCACTTTTTCTTTGACGAAGAATCGTCATCGTTGTTGTCTCTTGGTGAAGAAGAAGATTCATCACTGTCATAGTAGATGATCTTCTTAATGCACCGCTTCTTCTCGTCCTTCTTCTTGTGACTCGAGCCAAAGTCAGTGGGCTTGTCGTCTCTTCGCTCGTTGAAGAGGGACTCCTTCTCCTTGTCGTTGATCACCATCCCCTTTCCCTTAGGATCCATCTCCTCGGGCGGTTAGTCCCTTAAGTGAAGAGAACGGCTCTGATACCAATTAAGAGCACCTAGAGGGGGGTGAATAGGTGATCCTGTAAAATTCAACACTAAATTCCAACAACCTTGATTATAAAGATATTAGTGCGGGTTAATCAAGTCAATGAGACGAGCTCTTGCGAACATAGACAATCAAAGTGAGAGCATTCACGAGAGACACGCGATTTTTATCCCGTGGTTCGGCCAAGTAATACTTGCCTACTTCCACGTTGTGGCGTCCCAATGAACTAGGGTTGCACTCAACCCCTTTCAAGTGATCCGATGATCAACTTGAATACCATGGTTTTTCCTTTAGATGATTTTTCCCGTTTGCGAGGAATCTCCACAAGATTGGAGCCTCTCGCCCTTACAACAAAGATCACAATGAAAGCACGGAGTAAGGTTGGGATGAGCAACACACACAAGATACAAATCGCAGCACAACTACGCACACAAGTCACAACTTGAGCTCAAAACACAACACACGGAGTTCACAACTCAAATGGAGCTCAAGTCACTATCTCAAAGAATCGAATGCGTGAAGTTGGAGTCTTGGAGTCTTAGAATGTTTATTGTAAGCTTGTGTAGCTCCTCCATGGGCCTAGGGGTCCCTTTTATAGCCCCAAGGCAGCTAGGAGCCGTTGGAGGCCAACAAGGAAGGCCATCCTTGCCTTCTGTTGAGTGGCGCACCGGACAGTCCGGTGCGTCACCGGACAGTCACTGTAGACAGTCCGGTGCCGATCTCCTTCCTTTTTGCCGCAGACGACCGTTGCAACTCCAGGCCAGTTGGCGCACCGGACACTGTCCGGTGCCCCCTGCCGACCATTGGCGCGGGCCACGTGTCGCCCGCGGATTGTGCGGCCGACCATTGCGTTGGCGACCGTTGGCTCACCGGATAGTCCGGTGCACTACCGGACAGTCCGGTGAATTATAGTCGTACGCCGCCGATTTTTCCTGAGAGCGGCCTTTTGACCGGAGTCTAGCCTGGCACACCGGACACTGTCCGATGCACCACCGAACAGTCTGGTGTGCCAGACTAAGCTGGACTTCGGCTGCACACAGCCAAGTCACTTGCAATTCTTTTCTTTTCTTCTTTTCTCTGTTTCTAACACTTAGACAAATATATTAGTATACAAAAACAAATGTACTAAGTCTAGAAACATACCTCATGCCTTGATTTGCACTTTTTCAATCTTTGGCACATTTAGAACTTAGAGAATATGTGTTGGGCACTTAATCACCAAAACATTATAGAAATGGCCCAAAGGCACATTTCCCTTTCAAAGATATTATCAGAGTAGGAGAATGATCTGAAACCAAATAGATATATAAAGATCCATATAGGTAAAAGAAAACACCATAAAAACAAAGTTTGACTCCTTGTTAGATCGTGATAGACTCGATTATGTGTCTTATCATGTAATCCACCAGATACACTTTTGTGAACCATTGTATTTCCTTGGACTATAAAAGAAGGACCAAGGGTGCCCCATGAAGACATAAGAGATCATTAGATAAGAATATGAATACCAGCACAAAACGGGACGTAGGGCATTATCTAATCTCAAAAGTCTGAACTTGTATAAATCTTAGTGTCTTTTGTGCCTTTAGCTTTAGATTACATGACCTACCCCATAAAATCACTATCGAATCAAATTTGTAGTTGGTGCGCTAGGTAGGGGTAGCCACACTAATCAACAAAGAGTTGATGGCAACCATAGCTTTCACATTAGAAGGAGAAATCATCTTCGACACCCAGAGATCTATCGATGGCTTGCTCTAGTGGCTTTGGCATCATATGAGCAAAATCTCGAGGATACGATATTCATCTCGACAAATCTAGGTCAATTTGATCTCATGATGTCTACTCAAATTCGAATTGGACTTCAATCATGGTTCGAACTCGTACATGAGTCTAAGTTGGACTATGACTCCAACCCTAACTTGGATTCGGGTCCAGACTCGAACCTATAGAATCCATTTAAAGATTGCTTCGAGATCATGGTTGCTTCGACGATAAGATTGCTTCGAATGGTTCGCGACCTTAGCATGGACGATCCTCTCCTCGCACAACGGTCTAATTTGATAGCCCGATGACTATGACTAACAATCTAACGGTTATGAATGACATATCAACGACTCCCTGTACTTGGTGATTTGACGTGGACGGTCTATCCTTCGGACTGAGCAAAAATACCACTAGCGAGCAATCTGCGAATTATGGCGGGATGGTCCACACAAGGACCCAAACAATACATAGCTTAGGCTAGACGGTCCATAGTTCAAATTTATGAAACAACAAGTTCATGTGTGTCTTCTGATCATAGTACTCCGGACGGTCTAGCATTAGCGTCGGACGATCCATGCTTCGCAATTTTAGAACTTGAGTTTTTGTCTATTTGTCCATCTTCAAAGTATCTTCTCCAAGTGGATCTTTGGGTGTTCCTATGATTTAAACGACCATATCTAGAGACTTTCCAACTAGTCCAAGTCACAGAATTTGGTTATTTTAATTCCTCTAACTCATAGTCTAATTCTTGCTCAATCTTAGCTCCAAAAGAGTGAATCTTTGTGAGAGCACCTAGAGGGGGTGAATAGGTGATCCTGTAAAATTAAACACTAAATAGCCACAGAACTTAGTTATAGAAGTGTTAGTGCGACTAAGTAGTTGAGAGGCGAGTTCTTGGACAAAACAATCACAGAGAGAGCAATCACAAGAGACACGCTATTTTATCCCGTGGTTCGGCCAAGTAACACTTGCCTACTTCCACGTTGTGGTGTCCTAATGGACAAGGGTTGCACTCAATCCCTTTCAAGTGATCTAGTGATCAACTTGAATACCACGACTTTCTTCCTTATAGTTTTCTTCCCGTTTGCGAGGAATCTTCACAAGTTGGAGCCTCTCGCCCTTACAATATTGTTCACAAAGAAAGCACGGAGTAAGGTTGGAAAAAGCAACACACGCAAGACTCAAATACACAGCACACCCACGCACACAAGTGAAGACTCGAGCTCAAATGACAACACAGGGAGTTCACGACTCGAATGAAGCTCAATTCTCTAACACAACAAAGCGAATGCACGGGAGCAGAGTCTAGATGCCTTAGAATACTTAGTGAATGCTTGGGTGACTCCTCCATGCACCTAGGGGTCCCTTTTATAGCCCCAAGGCAGCTAGGAGCCGTTGGAGGCCAACTTGGAAGGCCAAACTTGCCTTTTGTCGGGTGGTGCACCAGACAGTCCGGTGCACCACCGGACAGTCCGGTGAATTATAGTCGTACTCCGCCGTCGAATCCCGAGAGCGGCGAGTTCACGCGGACCAGCCTGGCACACCGGACACTGTCCGGTGCACCACCGGACAGCCCGATGTGCCAGACCGATCTGAGGATTGGTTGCATAGAGCCAAGCTTTTACCTTTTCCTTTCTTCTTCTTTAGTCACTATTTCTAGCACTTGGATAACCATGTTAGTACACAAAACAATTCACCAAGTCTAGAAACATACCTTTTTCCTTGATTTTCACTTCTCACTTTATTTGGCACATTAGAACTTAATTAAATGTGTTGGACACTTAATCACCAAAATATTATAGAAATTGCCTAAGGGCATATTTCCTTTTCAATCTCCCCCTTTTTGTTGATTTATGCCAACACAACCAAAAGCAACCAAAAGAAGTGCAACATCAATGCAATTGAAGACCAAATTGTTTTTTACTATAATTTGGCATATTTGGATCGCTCTTTGCCACCACTTGGTTTGTTTTTGCAAATCAAATTCATTTTCCTATCTCTAAGTCAAACACACTTGTTTGGGCACATAAAGAGTTATTCCAAGAGTAAAATTGATCAAGTGCCAAAAACTCCCCCTTTTCCCATAATCAAAATTCTCCCCCACAAGAGACCAAATTTTGCAACGAGAGTATTTTGGACAAATCAAAAGTTCTAACTCTATTGTTTTTCAAAATTCACAAGTGGTAGCTGATCCATTTGCTTTGGCCTTAATTTCTCTCCCTTTGGCATTAAGCACCAAAACGGGATCATTATTGGCCCTTTAACCCCATTGCCTCACCAAAAATGTCAATTAAGAGCAAAAAGGCAATGAGAGCATAAGTATGAACTTGGAAGTAAGTACACTAATATCGGAGTGCAGTGGAAGTCTTTTCATTGTCCAATTCACCTTTCCCTTTCAATGCACCTTTGAGACTACATCAAGTATACTCAAACGAACAGATTAGTCTCAAAGGGTCAAGTTGTAGCACATCTCCACCTAGATATGTGCATCATTCACACACGGACTTGTGAGGTCCGGGGATCCCTTGTACAACTTGTGCACCATAAATAAGAAACAAATCATATAAATGCATGAAGTAACATGATCAAAGGCATAGAACACATGTATGCTATAGATCAATCCAAGTTACGTGAATCTAAGACATTTAGCTCACTATGCAACTTGCAAAAAGTTTTCTCATCTAACGGCTTGGTAAAGATATCGGCTAGCTGGTTCTCGGTGCTAATATGGTACACCTCGATATATCCCTTTTGCTGGTGGTCCCTCAGGAAGTGATGCCGGATGTCTATGTGCTTAGTGTGGTTGTGTTCAACAGGATTATCCGCCATGCGGATTACACTCTCATTGTCACATAGGAGTGGGACTTTGCTCAGATTATAGCCAAAGTCCCGGAGGGTTTGCCTCATCCAAAGTAGTTGTGCACAACACTGTCCTGCGGCAACATACTCGGCCTCAGCGGTGGATAGGGCAACGGATGTTTGTTTCTTAGAACTCCAGGACACCAGGGACCTTCCTATAAATTGGCACGTCCCCGATGTGCTCTTCCTACCAACCTTGCACCCAGCATAATCGGAGTCTGAGTATCCAATCAAGTCAAAGGTAGACCCCTTTGGATACCAGATCCCGAAGCAAGGCGTAGAAACTAAATATCTAAGAATTCGCTTAACGGCCATAAGGTGACATTCCTTGGGGTCGGATTGATATCTAGCACACATGCATACACTAAGCATAATATCCGGTCTACTAGCACGTAAATAAAGCAATGACCCTATCATAGACCGGTATGCCTTTTGATCAATAGACTTACCTCCTTTGTTGAGGTCGACATGCCCGTCGGTTCCCATCGGTGTCTTCGCGGGCTTGGCGTCCTTCATCCCAAATCTCTTTAGAAGGTCTTGAGTGTACTTCGTTTGGGAGATGAAGGTACCGTCCTTGAGTTGCTTCACTTGGAACCTAAGGAAGTAGGTCAACTCGCCCATCATCGACATCTCAAACTTTTGTGTCATCACCCTGCTAAACTCCTCACAAGACTTTTGATTAGTAGAACCAAATATTATGTCATCGACATAAATTTGGCACACAAAAAGATCACCATTATAAGTCTTAGTGAAAAGAGTGGGATCAGCTTTCCCAACCTTGAAAGCATTAGCAATTAAGAAATCTCTAAGGCATTCATACCATGCTCTTGGGGCTTGCTTAAGTCCATAGAGCGCCTTAGAGAGCTTGAACACATGGTCGGAGTATCTGTCATCCTCAAAGCCAGGGGGTTGTTCCACGTATACCTCCTCCTTGATTGGCCTGTTGAGGAAAGCGCTCTTCACATCCATTTGAAACAACCTGAAAGAATGGTGAGCGGCATAGGCTAATAATATTCGAATAGACTCTAGCCTAGCCACAGGAGCAAAAGTCTCCTTGAAATCCAAACCTGCGACTTGGGCATAACCTTTTGCCACAAGTCGAGCCTTGTTTCTTGTCACCACCCCGTGCTCGTCTTGCTTGTTGCGAAACACCCACTTGGTTCCCACAACATTTTGCTTGGGACGTGGCACCAGGCTCCAAACTTCATTTCTCTTGAAGTTGTTGAGCTCTTCCTGCATGGCCAACACCCAATACGGATCCTGCAAGGCCTCTTCTACCCTGAAAGGCTCAATAGAAGAGACAAACGAGTAATGCTCACAGAAGTTAGCTAATCTTGAGCGAGTAGTTACTCCCTTGCTTATGTCACCCAGAATCTGGTCAACGGGGTGATGTCGTTGGATTGTTGCTCGGATTTGAGTTGGAGGGGCACTTGATGCTTCTTCCTCCATCACTTGTTCTTCCTGTGCTCCCCCTTGATCTTGTCCCTCTTCTTGAGGTACCTGTTCACCGTCTTGAGTTGGAGGCTGCACCATTGTGGAGGAAGATGGTTGATCTTGCTCTTGATGTTCCTGTGGTCGCACATCATGGATCGCCATCGTGCGCATTGCGGCCGTAGGAACATCATCTTCATCTATGTCATCAAGATCAACTTGCTCTCTTGGAGAGCCATTAGTCTCATCAAATACAACATCGCTAGAGACTTCAACCAAACCCGATGATTTGTTGAAGACTCTATACGCCTTTGTATTTGAGTCATACCCTAGTAAAAACCCTTCTACTGCCTTGGGAGCAAATTTTGAATGTCTATCTTTCTTCACCAGAATGTAACATTTGCTCCCAAATACACGAAAGTAAGACACGTTGGGTTTGTTACGGGTAAGGAGTTCATACGAGGTCTTCTTAAGAAGGCGATGTAGGTAGAGCCGGTTTATGGCGTGGCAAGCTGTGTTCACAGCTTCCGACCAAAACCGCTCGGGCGTCTTGAATTCTCCAAGCATCATTCTCGCCATGTCGATAAGCGTCCTGTTCTTCCTCTCTACCACACTGTTTTGCTGTGGTGTGTAGGGAGCGGAGAACTCGTGCTTGACGCCTTCTTCCTCAAGATACTCATCCACTTGCAGATTCTTGAACTCGGACCCGTTGTCGCTTCTTATCTTTTTCACCTTGAGCTCAAATTCGTTTTGAGCCCTCCTTAGAAAGCACTTTAGGGTCCCTTGGGTTTCTGATTTATCCTGCAAAAAGAACACCCAAGTGAAGCGAGAAAAATCATCAACAATTACAAGACCATACTTACTTCCCCCGATGCTAAGGTAGGCAACGGGTCCGAAGAGGTCCATGTGAAGAAGCTCCAGTGGTCTTGATGTTGTCATCACATTCTTGCTGTGATGAGTGCTTCCCACCGGTTTCCCTGCCTGACAAGCTGCACAAGGTCTATCTTTCTCGAAACAAACATTGGTTAGTACTAACACATGTTCTCCCTTTAGAAGTTTATGAAGGTTCTTCATCCCAACATGTGCTAGACGGCGATGCCACAGCCAGCCCCCATACTAGTCTTAGCTATTAAGCATGCATCTAGATCGGCCTCCTCTTTCGAAAAATCAACTAAGTAGAGTTTATCGTCTAATACACCCTTAAAAGCTAATGAACCATCACTCCTTCTAAAGACAGATACATCAACATTTGTAAAAAGACAATTGTAACCCATGTGACACAATTGACTTATAGACAGAAGGTTGTAACCAAGCGACTCTACTAGAAATACATTCGATATGGAGTGCTCGTTGGTGATGGCTATCTTGCCCAAGCCTTTGACCTTGGCTTGGTTCCCATCTCCAAAGATGATCGTATCTTGGGAATCCTTGTTCTTGACATAGGAGGTGAACATCTTCTTCTCCCCCGTCATGTTGTTTGTGCATCCGCTGTCGATAATCCAGCTTGAGCCCCCAGATGCATAAACCTGCAAGGTATTTAAGCTTGGGTTTTAGGTACCCAACTCTTGTTGGGTCCTGCAAGGTTAGTCACAATAGTTTTTGGAACCCATATGCAAGTTTTGTCTCCCTTGCATTTGGATCTCAACTTCCTAGCCACTACTTTTGCATTCTTACATGAAAGAATAAAAGAAGTATTGCAAGTATAAAAGACAGTAGTGGGTTCATTGCTCATTTTCCTAGGCACATGAGACACAACATTATTTCTCCTAGGCACATGAGACACAACATGACTGCGCCTAGGCCTATTTCTACTACAATCATAAGTAGAACTAGAAGCAATCATAGCATGATCATAATCTCTATAAGTATTCCTAGAAAATTTTCTATCATAAATGTAGGCATGACACTTTTGAGAACTACTAGCCATAGGAGCCTTCCCATTCTTCTTGTTGAGAACGGGAGCCTTTTGGCTTGTTCAGTTCTTGGTTTCCCTTCGAAAACCAAGTCCATCCTTAATCGAGGGGTGTCTACCAATAGTGTAGGCATCCCTAGCAAATTTTAATTTATCAAAATCAATTTTGCAAGTCTTAAGTTGAGCATTAAGACTTGCCACTTCCTCATTCAATTTGGTAATAGCAAAAAGGTGTTCATCACAGACATCAACATCAAAGTCCTTGCATCTATTGCAAATAACTACATGTTCTACACATGATCTAGTTGCATTTGCCTCCTCTAGCTTAGCATTTAATTCATCATTTGAATTCTTTAAACCAGAGACAGATTCATGGCAAGCAGACAATTCAGAGGATAGCACTTCATTTCTCTTAATTTCTAAAGCAAGAGATTTTTTAACACTAATAAATTTGTCATGCTCTTCATACAAAATATCTTCTTGCTTCTCTAGCAATCTATCCTTTTCATTAAGGGCATAAATTAATTCATTAATTTTATCTACTTTATTTCTATCTAAGCCTTTAAATAAACTAGAGTAATCTACTTCATCATCGGAAGATTCTTCATCACTAGATGAAGTGTACTTGGGTGTGTCCCAAACACATACCTTTTTCTCCTTGGCCATAAGACATGTATGGCTTTCGTTGGGGAAGAGTGAGGATTTGTTGAAGGCCAAGGCAGCAAGTCCTTCGTCGTTGGAGTCAGAAGAGAAGCAATCTGAATTCCATTCTTTTCCAAGGTGTGCCTCGCCCTTCGCCTTTTTGTAGACCTTCTTCTTCTCCCTCTTCCCGTACTTTTCTTGTTCCTGGTCATTATCATTATCGGGGCATTGAGCAATAAAATGACCAGTCTTACCGCATTTGAAGCAGGAGCGCTTTCCCCTTGTTTTGTTCTTGTTGGGGGTACTCCTTGCGTCCTTTAAGTACGGTCTTGAAGCGCTTGATGATAAGCGCCATCTCATCCTCGTTGAGGCCAGCAGCCTCCACTTGTGCCACCTTGCTTGGAAGCGCCTCCCTGCTACTAGTTGCCTTAAGAGCAACAGATTGAGGCTCGTAGATGGGTAGTGGACCATTTAGAGCATCGTCCACATATTGAGCCTGCTTCACCATCATACGCCCGCTTACAAACTTTCCAAGGATCTCCTCGGGCGTCATCTTTGTGTACCTAGGGTTTTCACGAATAAGATTCATAAGATGGGGGTCAATTATAGTAAATGACCTTAGCATGAGTCGGACGACATCATGATCCGTCCATCTTGTGCTTCCGTAGCTTCGGATCTTGTTGACCAGGGTTTTGAGCCTATTGTAAGTCTGAGTTGGCTCCTCTCCCCTGATCATGGCAAATCTCCCCAGCTCACCTTCCACCAGTTCCATCTTGGTGATCATGGTTGCATCATTTCCCTCATAAGAGATCTTGAGGGTGTCCCAGATTTGTTTGGCATTGTCCAGGCCGCTCACCTTGTTGTACTCATCCCTGCACAGAGATGCTAGCAAAACAGTAGTGGCTTGGGCATTTTTATGAATTTGCTCATTTATGAAAACGGGATTGTCAGTACTATCAAAATGCATTCCGTTTTCAACAATCTCCCATATACTAGGATGGAGAGAAAATAAGTGACTACATATTTTATGACTCCAGAAAGAGTAGTCTTCTCCATCAAAGTGTGGAGGTGTCCCAAGTGGAATTGATAGCAAATGAGCATTTGAATTAAATGGAATACGGGAGTAATCAAATGAATAGTTTTGATTGACCGTTTTCCTTTTTGAAGAGTCATCGTCGTCGTGTGGTGAAGAAGACGAGGCATCGCTGTCATAGTAGATGATCTTCTTAATGTGCCTCTTCTTCTTCCCTTCTTTCTTCTTTTGACTCGAGCCTGAGTCAGTAGGCTTGTCGTCTCTTGGCTTATTGAGGACGGACTCCTTTTCCTTGTCGTTGACCACCATCCCCTTTCCCTTAGGATCCATCTCTTCGGGTGGTTAGTCCCTTAGATGAAGAGTATGGCTCTGATACTAATTGAGAGCACCTAGAGGGGGAGGGGGTGAATAGGTGATCCTGTAAAATTAAACACTAAATAGCCACAGAACTTAGTTATAGAAGTGTTAGTGTGACTAAGTAGTTGAGATGCGAGTTCTTGGACAAAACAATCACAGAGAGAGCAATCACAAGAGACACGCTATTTTATCCCGTGGTTTGGCCAAGTAACACTTGCCTACTTCCACGTTGTGGCATCCCAATGGACGAGGGTTGCACTCAACCCCTTTCAAGTGATCCAATGACCAACTTGAATACCACGGCTTTCTTCCTTATAGTTTTCTTCCCGTTTGCGAGGAATCTCCACAAGTTGGAGCCTCTCGCCCTTACAATATTGATCACAAAGAAAGCGTGGAGTAAGGTTGGAAAAAGCAACACACGCAAGACTCAAATACGCAGCACACCCACGCACACAAGTGAAGACTCGAGCTCAAATGACAACACAGGGAGTTCACGACTCGAATGAAGCTCAATTCTCTAACACAACAAAGCGAATGCACGAGCAGAGTCTGGATGCCTTAGAATACTTAGTGAATGCTTGGGTGACTCCTCCATGCACCTAGGGGTCCCTTTTATAGCCCCAAGGCAGCTAGGAGCCGTTGGAGGCCAACTTGGAAGGCCAAACTTGCCTTCTGTCGGGTGGTGCACCGGATAGTCCGGTGCACCACCGGACAGTCACTGTAGCTGTCCGGTGCGCGATCTTCTTCCTTTTCTAGCGCATTCGACCGTTGGTCCTCGGGGTAGGTTGGCACACCGGACACTGTCCGGTGCACACCGTACAGTCCGGTGTGCCCAACCGATCGTTGCTGCGGGCCACGCGTCGCCCGCGGATTGCGTGGCCGACCGTTGCGCTGGCGACCGTTGGCTCACCGGACAGTCCGGTGCACCACTGAACAGTCCGGTGAATTATAGCCGTACACCGCCGTCGAATCCCGAGAGCGGCGAGTTCATGCGGACCAGCCTGGCGCACTGGACACTGTCCGGTGCACCACCGGACAGTCCGGTGTGCCAGACCGAGCTGAGGATTGGCTGCATAGAGCCAAGCTTTTCCCTTTTCCTTTCTTCTTCTTTAGTCACTGTTTCTAGCACTTGGATAACCATGTTAGTACACAAAACAATTCACCAAGTCTAGAAACATACCTTTTTCCTTGATTTTCACTTCTCACTTTATTTGGCACATTAGAACTTAATTAAATGTGTTGGGCACTTAATCACCAAAACATTATAGAAATTGCCCAAGGGCATATTTCCCTTTCACTTTGAATCTGAGCTTTCCAACCTCCCTAGATAGATTAAATTTCTATGGGTGTTAAGAATTCATCCAAAGTGTAGAACTACTGTAAGTTCTTCTTTTCCAAGTTTTGCCCCTATATGGTTGTTTTTAGTTGTTTTTTTACTTAGATACATTTGTTGATCTTATGAACCTATGAACAAATACTTGGCAAACTTGGTAGTCCAAATGGTTGTGATGGTCATCAAGCACCAAAACAAGTCTAGAAATGGATTAAGCCCCATTTCACTTCCACTCCATCTCTGAGATAATCACAATAAGTATATTGAACCAAGGCTAGGGCACTAAGAAGCCACTACTAGAGGTTAGTCAACCTCTCCTTGTATTCACATCTATGTAACAAGGTCCTCCTCATAATATTGTTCAAGAGATGAATCGTCGGTGTAAGCTCACTAGGTTGTATCTGGAGCAGTCTTAGAATGGTGGCCTAAAGCAGGCTACTACGTGGAATGTCCCTAGGAGCTCTCCACCTTGAGGGCAGCTAGGTGGATCCATAGTATCATAGCATGGGTTGTGAAGATGTGTGGTTGACTCTATAAACCCAACTCTCGCTTTGGTGGCATTAGCATAGAGTCTATGTGGCCTGCCTCTAAAAGCAAACTAAAATTACTCATAGTCAAGGTGGATCTAAAGTGAGGCGTAGAACTCTCTAACTCAGGCCACAACTTATAAGCCAATCATTCCAAACGATTTGCCAGTCTTGGTAGATAAGTGAGGTAGGGATGAATCTAATATCCTCAGCAACAACGATGTCCTCTAAGGAACAAACTCGATGAGGTACGAGGGGTGATCCAATGTGACTCATGGTTGAGTAGAAGTCCTCCTACAACAAGTCTATAAATTGTCTGATGCTCTAGGGTCCCCTACTGCTAGAAACCACTACTCTACTGGCATAAAGCGGAGCTCCTATACTCATGGTCCTTAGGTCAAGGTAAATAACTAGTGGATGGTCTGGACATGATGCTCTCAGGTGTGGTGGTGGTATCCAAGCTCCACATCTCAATCCTTCTATCCATGGTGTAACTAGTACTTAGCTTGAGTGGACAAACAGATGGTGGAGTTGCTCTAACTCTTGTTGCTCTAGTTGTGACTGTTTCTTAGTGACCTTAGTGATCCATATGGAGCTAACTATGTCACCTCGATGTGCAGGCTCCGCTGCCTGAGTAATTTCTAGGGCCCTCTGAGTCTGTCGGTTCTATTAAGGGGCCTATCATGTCAATTAAAAGAAGATGGATCTAGAAAATGATCTTTGACTTTATAAGACATGAAAAAAATGTGAATCTCCTTATTGTTAATGTGTTTTCCCCTAAATATTTATTTAAATATTTTGCTAAAATATTTTTTCCGAGCATCATTTTCATTTATTAATTTAAAGAATCACAACTCAAAAAGTAAGTATTTTGAGCCGTAAGGTCTATATTCTCTAAGTCAACTCTTGTTTCTTTTTTGAAGTCAAATCACCCCCTTTTCATCGGCCTATATATTTTTTCACGGTTTATATATGTGCACTGTTTGTCTATCTAAAAATAAAAAGAGATAATTGTGATTATATCCTTTGTTGCCTTTGTAATTGTGATTTTACCTTACGTTTTTCAACTTTGTGATTTTACCCCTTCATTTTAGAAACAAAGCTACTATTTGCTTCTTCCTCTCAACGTCGCTAGTGAAAATCATAGTTAATGATTAAAATAAAAATGAAAATAAATGGTTGAAATGTTCGAACTATCCTCCTATTATGTGCGGGTGCAACCTCAATAGGGTAAAATACAATTACATAATATAACGAGGCATAGAATTATTGCATGGATATTTTTGTATTTTCGTGTCAGATTTAACATTGTTAACTGCATGTAACGGCGCAAGTATATGACTACACAATAGAGAGGTAAACACATACAAACGAAAAACAAGAAGTAAAATAATTGCAAGGCCTGAAAGGATATAAAGACAAATGATCGAAATAGAAATTCTAGAGGGTAACCGTGATGGGTTTGTTTGTTTCAGCTTGTAGATTATATAATCCATATTATAATATGTCGATATTATAATATGTATGTAGTCGTTTGGTTGCCTAGATTATATTATTGATCTCTGAGACACAAAAGCAACAATATCTTTTTTCATAGTCGTCTTCTTTTTTTATAGCTATGGCATTCTATCGCCTCGTACAACTATTTTCAAAATAGAAAAATTACATTATGCCAATTTACACATCTTACTTGTCTAGAGAAATTACTATTCTATATAATTCATCAGTTTAAAATTTGCAAAATCCACCAAACCAAATCACTCCTACACCCTAAACCTTCACTAAAATCCACCAAACAAATTACACCCAGACTTAACACACCATCAAAACCAACAACTCAAACGTTGGATAACTGTCCTCCTTTACTCACTCAAATTCAATGGGCAATACTATTTGGATCATCCCTAATCACTTATCCCTCCTCTTCCTCGCCCATGAGGCCATGACACAGTCGCACCCAACCTCCCTGTCCCCCTCCTCTCTTCCCCGTCGCTCCCTCCTCCTCACTCGCGCCGCCGCCAACATCAACCTCTCCCTTTGCACCGTCGACTCCTCCGTTCCTCTTCACGGGATCGTAGCGTTAGCAAGGGCTATATTGATCCTGAATGTTATTCATGTCTTATTAGAGGCAGAGAATGACCGGGGAGGAGAAAAATGTCTGCATTAGGGAAGGATAATGTTTGCGTGCGTGAGATTTGCGGAAAGAAGAAGAATGACATACTTCATAATTTTGTGAACAATGGGTAGTGGAAAACAATGCATTGAGTCTTTAGCAAAAAAATAACTTCAAATAAGCTCACCTTAAGAAGATTGTGATATTATTATAATTTAGGTTTTTAGATTATATAATCCGGTTGTTTGTTTACCTATTGCCAGATTATTTACACTAAATTATATAATATGAGCAGATCATAATCCGAAACAAATAGAATATAATCTAGCTATATAAACTAAAGATAGTGATCAATCATGCAACTTATTCTCCGTCCTGAGTTGAATAAGAAGGCAAAGCCGGACTTGGCGTTTGCCATCTGGGGTAGTAGATGCGTACGCGCGAAAAGAACCGAATAAATGAGGGCGTTCCGCGATCGTCAAACGCGCGCGGCCGTGCCTTGCATTGCACATTCATGTCCTGTCCTGGACACACCGGATTTTGGAAGATCTCTCTCTCTCTCTCCGCGTATAGAAAACCAGGCTGCTGAAACATATGCACATCTTGTGAATAATCAAGTACGAAAAATGCTACTAGCTCACTAGCTGGATCTGCAACTGCAAACGCAGCACGCACTTACACGAGTTTTCTAGTCCGGGAGACAAAATAAAACGCAGGGAATGGCAACGTCGGCCAAGGTTGTTTTATTCCAACTTCCCGTGGTTTTCATGGTCTAGTCATATAGAGGCTTTTTTATTATATGTCAATATAATACCAGTGAGTTGAGATGACACATATTCAATAAAATATAATAAATTATATAAAATGAAAAACATATATATTGTCATTAATTTCAATATCTTTGTTTCTTTATTATTTTTCTTTCTTTTATTTTTCGTTCTTTCTTTTCTATACCAGCCCATTAACCCGTCGATCCATTTAATTAAATCAGCGTAAAATGTCAAAAAACGGTGCAGGAGGTAGGGTTGAACTCATGCCCTAATGGAAGAAGGGCGGGAGACACTGGGTGAAACTGTATAACCAGTAGAACATCACGCTAAGATGTTTTTAATATTGAATATAAATTGTATATAGGTATATACATTTTTTTGTAAAATAAAAAATAATCGTGTCGGGCCCGGCCAGCACTACGGGCCGAGGCTACAGCCCAAGCATGACACGACGTTCTTGGTTCTTGCAAGCATTAGGTCGTTTCTGAGAGCACATTGGCGCAATGGACTACATGATGTTTGAGGTTGCTGAATTGGATGAAGCAGCAATGATTTGTCACACTAATAGCAAAATGAAAAGTTATTTATTGGTTTTAAACGTTAGTAATTGCTACGAAGTAGCATAATTTATATGGAGCGCATTCAGTTTTTATTGATGCCTGACTTTAGCAATCACTCCACATTTTGATTTATCTTTTTTATAAGTTTGACTTCATAAGACTTATTTTAGAAACTTGATCTCACAAACTTTCTCTTATTTGGTCTATGTATGATGGAATTATGTCATTTTATAATCTCTATTCATTCAGTCAATCGTTGTGAACTCTCTTCTAATCGCTCACTTCATTGGCCGTGTTGTACCAAGATATATTTATATGGAGTAAACAATAACATCAGTTAGCCAAATCAAAAAATATATTATACAGAGAGCAGAGACAATCAATAAAAAATCTTGAATTTTTTTTAATGGATAGTTTACGTGGGTATTGTTGTAAGCCGTCACAACGCACGGGCAACCGACTAGTCTTCTTTATCCACAACCACACCTATGGGATGTCTGATGTCTCTCGTTCGCACACGCGAGACACTCTATTTTCCTCTCTTGCGAAGGTTTTTCTAAGCCGGCAAAGGACGTAAAAATAGGAAAAATAGGGTCGCTAAATTAGCCATTATGGGGATATTGTTTTCCTTGTCTCTGTTTACTACGGGGATAAATCCCCACAGAAATCTTTGTCTCCATTTAAATTATAATTAGGACATATAAAATTTGTTATTAATGCAAAATGTTTTCACTTATACTTATTGTTAGATGTAATAAATCATCGTGTATACATTAAAATAAACACATTTGTATAATGATTGTTCTCGTGACAAGGTAATTATTTATTTTTATTATTAACTAGTACATGAAAACATCATCACATACAGGTTTAACGGGTCCCCACGGGGAACAGGAATGGAAAATGCTTTCCCGTCCACATCCCTGTTTATCCGTTCGGGGAAGATTTTTCTCGTTTACATCCCCGTGGGAAAGAAACTTTCCTGTCCCCATCTCTTAATAGAGGAATTCACCGTGGTGAATGGGAGATCGGGACCTATTGTCATTTCTAGAGACGACCATGGTATTGTTTGACCACGGGTTGATTAAAAAATTATATGTTATTAAATGACGCCGGGAAAATATTTATTAAGAAAAGAAAAAACAAGATCACACCATTCAGTGTCCACCATCTCTGTATCGAATGCGGCGGCTCCTTTGGTTTTTTTAATTTAAAAATACACGGTAGAAAAGATGTATAGTATCTGAGAAAAAAAGTTGGCTTCAAGTTGGAGAATACAGATCCAAACAATACATAGAGCTCAAAAAAAATCAACACAAAGTAACACAAAATATCCACTGTTAGGATTTATGGGCTTGGTCCAGTTAAGAAATTCTAATAAATCTCAGGAAAATCTGAAAAGCTCATACAAGTGGATGGCTAGGGAATTGGTGGAACCAATAGCACCATATTGCTAGTTCTAGTGGAGTAGAGCTAACTTAAATATGGAAGCCACACTCACTCACCAAGTCATGGATGAGAGGAGAGAGTGTGGAGAGCCACACGCGCGCGCGCTCGCCTCGCCTCGCCTCGCGTGGCCTGGCCTGGCCGGGCCTATAAAAGAAGTTTATATGTTGATGATATATTGATATTTGGCACAAATATTGATATGATCAATGAAGTCAAGTCTTTTCTATCAAAGAGTTTTGATATGAAAGATCTTGGAGAAGCTGATGTGATTCTAAACATCAAGCTGATTAAGGCAGATGGTGGGATTACTCTCTCGCAATCTCACTATGTTGAAAAGGTTTTGAAGCGATTTGGCTTCTCTGAGTGCAAACCTTCTCCAACACCTTATGACCCCAGTGTGACGCTGCGAAAGAACAAGAGAATTGGTTTAGACCAATTGAGATACTCTCAGATTGTCGGTTCACTCATGTATCATGCTGGTGCAACAAGGCCCAATATCTCGTTTGCTGTGAGCAAATTGAGTAGGTTCATGTCAAACCCCGGGACTGATCATTGGCATGCACTTGAGCGGGTTATGCGCTACCTGCAAGGTACAACGAGTTATGGAATTCACTATTCTGGTCAGCATGCAGTACTTGAAGGATATAGTGATTCGAACTGGATATCTGATGCAGACGAGCTTTATGCCACCAGTGGTTATGTCTTTACTATTGGTGGAGGTGCGGTATCATGGAGGTCATGCAAGCAGACCATTTTGACGAGGTCAACCATGGAAGCCGAGCTAGCTGCACTTGACACAGCAACCGTTGAGGCAGAATGGTTGCGTGAACTCTTGATGGACTTGCCAGTGGTTGAGAAACCAATACCAGCTATCCTTATGAACTGTGACAATCAGACAGTGATTGCTAAAGTGACGAGTTCTAAGGATAATGGAAAGTCATCAAGACATGTCAAAAGACGATTGAAGTCTGTCAGAAAGTTGAGAAACTCCGGAGTTATAAGTGTGACTTATATTTCAACAGATAAAAATCTGGCAGATCCTTTTACCAAGGGACTACCACGTAATGTGATAGAAATCGCATCGAGAGAGATGGGTATGAGACCCGAATAAAGTTGCCATGGTGGAAACCCAGTCTATGTGATCGGAGATCCCGTGAATTAGGTCCTGGGAAGAACAAGCCATTGGTGAACTGAGGAGAGTAACCTTTGACCCTCTCTAAGTAAAGATGCAATACTCTCAAATGCTATAAGGCAGGTTGGCTTTGTGCCTTAATGTGTTCTGTTGGCTTGTATTAGCGAAGATGTTGTCCTGCAGAACATTCTTTGAAAGAACACACCTATATGAGTTAGACTGTCTAACGTCGCAGTCTATGAGATTTGGGTGATCTCTAGTAAACTCATGAAGAGACCTTGGAGTACGACGTATATGCTCCACCCGAGAAGGGGACTACTGGTAGCCAAGTACTGGTCATGACTTCAAGTGAAACCCATTCACGCAAAACTTGCAATTCAAGGCATAGTCCATTGTCCAAGTTGTGGGTTGGTGTAGCTTGGAGTTCTAGGCGGAAGTTCAACTTAACAGTCTCTGCTGAAAAACTAGTATATTAAACAGTAGTGAACAGTGGCGAAAACTGCAGATGGGCATTTGAGATTTGGTGGGGGATTGTTAAGATTTATGGGCTTGGCCCAGTTAAGAAATTCTAATAAATCCCAGGAAAATCTTAAAAGCCCATACAAGTGGATGGCTAGGGAATTGGTGGAACCAATAGCACCATATCGCTAGTTCTAGTGGAGTAGAGCTAACTTAAATATGGAAGCCACACTCACTCACCAAGTCATGGATGAGAGGAGAGAGTGTGGAGAGCCACACGCGCGCGCGCGCTCGCTCGCCTCGCCTGGCCTGGCCTGGCCGGGGCGGGGCGGGGCGGGGCGAAGGGCGCGGGCGCACGACATGCGCGTGAATGGTCCGCCGAAATCCGGCCCCTCGCCCTGCGGGGGCGCGACTAACCGATCGCTATAAAATCTCAACTGATCGCGAGATTTTTGTGGGCGGATAAGATCTGGGGTCGCGGACTCGGCCCTATAAAAGGAGCCCGGCAGCCAGCCTCCAAATCATCCCAATTCGCTTTCGCCTCTCTTCACAGCTGAGCCGCCTTCCAGTTCTCTTCATCCCGACCGCAGAGGTGCATCTGCGATCAGGAGAGCAGGTCTCCGGAACCCTTCGCCTTCTAGATTCTGCACCAGGAGAGGTCGAATAAGGTTTTTGGGAAGCGTCTTCACGCGACTGCTCGTGATCTTCTGACCTCGTCGACCCTGCTGATTTCGCTACTTCGACGTCGTCGACCCTGCTGATTCCGGCGCGTGCCATCTATCAGTATGTCTAATCAGTTCGCATCATCTGATTTGACTTTTTACTTCAGTGCTTATGATTTTGTCATGATTTATATTCGGAATTTAATCTGGAATTTGTTTAATTACTCAACAACCCAAAAACCTTATTGAAGACAATTTCCTAGTTTTTCTATGGCTGCTTTTGCCGACGCGCTGAAGCTAGAAAAGTTCAATGGTATGCACTTTAAGAGATGGCAAGTCAAGGCCACGCTCTGGCTTTCTGCTATGAATGTTTTCCATGTTAGTAAAGGCAGACCTGAGGGTCCACTGACTCCTGAACAGGAGAAAGAGTACGACCATGCCAATACTATCTTTATGGGAGCCGTTCTTAGCGCCCTTGTTGACCGTCTGGTTGATGCAAATATTCAGTACACAGACTAGAAAGAGTTATGGGATGCACTTACTACCAAGTATGGTGCATCGGATGCTGGCAGTGACTTGTATATCATGGAGAGCTTTCATGATTATAAGATGGTTGATAATCGCTCTATTGTAGAGCAAGCTCATGAAATACAGTGTATAGCCAAGGAGCTCGACCACCTTAAGATAGTCCTTCCTGACCGATTTGTGGCTGGGTGCATTATTGCAAAGTTGCCTTCTACATGGAGGAACTTCGCCACATCTCTGAAACATAAGAGACAGGGATATCAGTTGAAAATCTGATAGCGTCTCTGGATGTTGAGGAGAAAGCTCGGGCTAAGGACACGGGATCTAAAGGAGGCGAGGGCCACTCCAGCGCCAACATGGTTTAGAGGAACCACAACAAGGGCAAAGGAAAGCCAAAATCTAACAAGCCCAACAAAACTACCAACTTCAAGAAGAAGAAGAACAAGGCTGAACTGACATGTTTCGCATGTGGCGAAATGGGTCATTTTGCCAAGGATTGTCCTGATCAAGCGGATCATCGTGGCAAAAAGGGCAATGTCAACACAGTGATCGCTAGCAATGAGGAAGACAAAGGCTATGGTAATCTACCTTTCATCTTCTCAGTATTTCAATCACCTAGTTGGTGGCTTGATACTGGTGCTAATGTTCATGTGTGTTCTGACATTAACTTGTTCTCTTCTTATCAGGGTGCCCGGGATTCTTCCGTCCTAATGGGGAATGGGTCACATGCTTCTGTTCATGGCACTGGCATGGTGGATCTGAAGTTTACTTCGGGAAAGATCGTGCAGCTAAAGAACGTGCATCATGTCCCTTCTATACACAAGAATCTTGTTAGCGGAACCCTTATGTGTAGATATGGGTTCAAGGTAGTTTTGGAGTCCAATAAATTAGTTGTGTCTAAGTCTGGACAATTTATTGGTAAAGGCTATGACTGCGGAGGCTTGTTCCGCTTTTCTCTGTTAGATTTCAATAATAAGTCTGTGAACCATATTTACGCTAATGTTGATGATCTTACGAGTATTTGGCATTCTCGTTTGTGTCATATTAATTTTGGCTCTATGTCTTGGCTTGCAACCATGAGTTTAATTCCGAATATCACCATAGTCAAAGGTTCTAAGTGCCATAGTTGTGTGCAGTTGAAGCAACCTCGAAAGCCTCACAAGGCTGCTGAGGAGAGACACCTGGCACCTCTAGAACTCATACATTCTGATCTTTGTGAGATGAATGGTGTGTTGACAAAGGGTGGTAAGAGATACTTCATGACATTGATTGATGATGCGTCTAGATTTTGCTATGTATACTTGCTAAAAACTAAAGATGAGGCTTTAGACTACTTTAAAATCTATAAGGCTAAAGTTGAAAACCAACTAGAGAGAAAGATCAAACGTCTTAGATCAGATCGTGGTGGCGAGTTCTTTCCCAAAGTCTTTGACGATTTCTGTGCAGAACATGGCATTATTCATGAGAGGACTCCTCCCTATTCACCCGAGTCAAACGGGATTGCTGAAAGGAAAAACCGTACGTTGACTGACCTGGTGAATGCCATGTTAGACACTTGTGGTTTATCTAAGGCATGGTGGGGGGAGGCAGTCCTGACTTCATGTCATGTTCTGAATAGAATTCCTATGGGCAAAGAAGAGAAAACCCCTTATGAGAAGTGGGTTGGGAGAAAACCATCACTTTCATACTTGCGCACTTGGGGTGCATGGCGAAAGTCAATGTACCAATTAATAAAAAGCGCAAGCTTGGTCCAAGGACAGTGGATTGTGTCTTTCTTGGATATGCTTCGTGTAGCATAGCATATAGATTTTTAGTAGTTAAATCTGAAGTTCCTGATGTATATGTTGATACTATTATGGAATTACGTGATGCTACTTTCTTTGAACATATATTTCCAATGAAAGACATTCATAGCAATTCTAGATACTCTTCTGAGATAACTCCTGAACATAGTACACCTATTGAGAGTTTTGAACAGCCACATGAAATTGTCCTAGAGGAGGATGACAATGATGCTCCTAAAAGAAGCAAGAGACAAAGGGTTGAAAATCCTTTGGTGATGATTTCATTGTGTACCTTGTGGACGATACTCCTACTACCATTGCAGAAGCATTTGCATCTCCAGATGCAGATGATTGGAAAGAAGCAGTTCATAATGAGATGGACTCCATTCTTTCAAATGGTACATGGGAAGTCACTGATCGACCCTATGGATGCAAACCTGTGGGTTGTAAGTGGGTGTTTAAAAAGAAGCTCAAGCCTGATGGTACAATTGAAAAGTACAAGGCTAGGCTTGTGGCTAAAGGCTATACTCAGAAAGAAGGAGAAGACTTCTTTGATACTTACTCACCTGTTGCTAGAATGACCACTATTTGAGTACTACTTTCTTTGGCTGCCTCGTATGGTCTCCTTGTTCATCATATGGATGTAAAGACAGCTTTTCTTAATGGAGAGCTGGACGAGGAAATCTATATGGAACAACCTGATGGATTTGTAGTAAAGGGTCAAGAAAGCAAGGTGTGCAAGTTATTGAAATCTCTGTATGGTCTAAAGCAAGCACCAAAGCAGTGGCATGAGAAGTTTGACACGACTCTAACGTCTACAGGCTTTGCCATTAATGAGGCAGATAGGTGTGTATATTATCGCTGTGGTGGGGGCGAAGGAGTTATATTGTGCTTATATGTTGATGATATATTGATATTTGGCACAAACATTGATGTGATCAATGAAGTCAAGTCTTTTCTATCAAAGAGTTTTGATATGAAAGATCTGGGAGAAGCTGATGTGATTCTAAACATCAAGCTGATTAAGGCAGATGGTGGGATTACTCTCTCGCAATCTCACTATGTTGAAAAGGTTTTGAAGCGATTTGGCTTCTCTGAGTACAAACCTTCTCCAACACCTTATGACCCCAGTGTGACGCTGCTAAAGAACAAGAGAATTGGTTTATACTAATTGAGATACTCTTAGATTGTCGGTTCACTCATGTATCTTGCTGGTGCAACAAGGCCCGATATCTCGTTTGCTGTGAGCAAATTGAGTAGGTTCATGTCAAACCCTGGGACTGATCATTGGCATGCACTTGAGCGGGTTATGCGCTACCTGCAAGGTACAACGAGTTATGGAATTCACTATTCTGGTCAACATGCAGTACTTGAAGGATATAGTGATTCGAACTGGATATCTGATGCAGACGAGCTTTATGCCACCAGTGGTTATGTCTTTACTATTGGTGGAGGTGCGGTATCATGGAGGTCATGCAAGCAGACCATTTTGACGAGGTCAACCATGGAAGCCGAGCTAGCTGCACTTGACACAGCAACCGTTGAGGCAGAATGGTTGCGTGAACTCTTGATGGACTTGCCAGTGGTTGAGAAACCAATACCAGCTATCCTTATGAACTGTGACAATCAGACAGTGATTGCTAAAGTGACGAGTTCTAAGGATAATGGAAAGTCATCAAGACATGTCAAAAGACGATTGAAGCCTGTCAGAAAGTTGAGAAACTCCGGAGTTATAAGTGTGACTTATATTTCAACAGATAAAAATCTGGCAGATCCTTTTACCAAGGGACTACCACGTAATGTGATAGAAATCGCATCGAGAGAGATGGGTATGAGACCCAAATAAAGTTGCCATGGTGGAAACCCAGTTTATGTGATCGGAGATCCCGTGAATTAGGTCCTGGGATGAACAAGCCATTGGTGAACTGAGGAGAGTAACCTTTGACCCTCTCTAAGTAAAGATGCAATACTCTCAAATGCTGTAAGGCAGGTTGGCTTTGTGCCTTAATGTATTCTGTTGGCTTGTATTAGCGAAGATGTTGTCCTGCAGAACATTCTTTGAAAGAACACACCTATATGAGTTAGACTGTCTAACGTCGCAGTCTATGAGATTTGGGTGATCTCTAGTAAACTCATGAAGAGACCTTGGAGTACGACGTATATGCTCCACCCGAGAAGGGGACTACTGGTAGCCAAGTACAGGTCATGACTTCAAGTGAAACCCATTCACGCAAAACTTGCAATTCAAGGCATAGTCCATTGTCCAAGTTGTGGGTTGGTGTAGCTTGGAGTTCTAGACGGAAGTTCAACTTAACAGTCTCTGCTGAAAAACTAGTATATTAAACAGTAGTGAACAGTGGCGAAAACTGCAGATGGGCATTTGAGATCTGGTGGGGGATTGTTAGGATTTATGGGCTTGGCCCAGTTAAGAAATTATAATAAATCCCAGGAAAATCTCAAAAGCCCATACAAGTGGATGGCTAGGGAATTGATGGAACCAATAGCACCATATCGCTAGTTCTAGTGGAGTAGAGCTAACTTAAATATGGAAGCCACACTCACTCACCAAGTCATGGATGAGAGGAGAGAGTTTGGAGAGCCACACGCGCGCGCGTGCTCGCCTCGCCTGGCCGGGGCGGGGCGCGGGCGCACGACATGCGCGTGAATGGTCCGCCGAAATCCGGCCCCTCGCCTTGCGGGGGCGCGGCTACTTTTTGCCGTTTGATTTTTTGGTTTCTTGGCTGTTACGTTTATCCTAACCGATCGCTATAAAATCTCAACTGATCGCGAGATTTTTGTGGGCGGATAAGATCTGGGGTCGCGGACTCGGCCCTATAAAAGGAGCCCGGCAGCCAGCCTCCAAATCATCCCAATTCGCTTTCGCCTCTCTTCACAGCTGAGCCGCCTTCCAGTTCTCTTCATCCCGACCACAGAGGTGCATCTGCGATCAGGAGAGCAGGTCTCCGGAACCCTTCGCCTTCTAGATTCTGCACCAGGAGAGGCCGAATAAGGTTTTTGGGAAGCGTCTTCACGCGACTGCTCGTGATCTTCTGACCTCGTCGACCCTGCTGATTTCGCTACTTCGACGTCGTCGACCCTGCTGATTCCGGCGCGCGCCATCTATCAGTATGTCTAATCAGTTCGCATCATCTGATTTGACTTTTTACTTCAGTGCTTATGATTTTGTCATGATTTATATTCGGAATTTAATCTAAAATTTGTCTAATTACTCAACTCCACGACAAATAAAGCCGAGCTAGGGAAGAGCTAAAAATGTCTTTACCATAGGATGTCAAAAAGGCATAGCCTTTCGAACACACGGTGACTTGAGCATGTGTAGAGAGGCAGGAGCTTTAAAGCAGTGCGCATAATATGTTAGGAATTTATATATTTTTTATATTTAATTTAATATAGAAGTAAGAGTAATTTAGTAAATTAATAACGATATGTATGTATATACGTAATATTACTACTCACAAAGTAGCAGATGCATACATGTAAACTGTAATGGTTGGAATTATATTAAATTAACAAATTTAGATAATTAATTATACGCAACAAAGGGACCCGTATACAAGGTGCTGGGGGCTTCATTCATACGAGCTGACACAATGTGTTGCTTAAAGTAGCGGACCACAATTGATATACACATATGTTCGCAGTAACGACATTGACCAATATAAAGAGTAAGAAGACAACCTGAGTTGGAACAAATAAGAAGGCAACTATCACTGTCACGAAGACACTCACAAAAAAACATGATCTCCCACACACCATACTTCAATTTCAAATGGTATCGTACAAATTAGTATCATGTCAAATTGGATCTCTACATGTGGTATCCCAAAACCGATGTCATTATGTTGACTTCCAATTGGTATCTTTTAACATGCTTTATCCATGCATTACTTAGGTCAAACTCCTTTTGTGTGTTAATTTATTGGTTAAGCATACGATTTGTCATATATGATATATCATATGTATGTATACACTTAGGAGAGCATAGTTTATGTAATGTGAGAGTCAAACTTTATGAGCAATTCCATACCATAAACAAAGGATCACAAAATTCCATTGTCTCTTGTGCTACTAATGTCTTCCTTTTGATGTTTGATTCCAAAGGGAAAAAATTTGAAGGACCAAAAGCAAGCCCAGCCCATAAGAAATACCAAAATCACTAGTTCATTTTTTGTATTTTATGTGAGTCATATTTGGTAAGAGGGGAGACCGTAAAAGGAGATATTGTAATAAAAATAGAGAGCTCCTTTCTTGGGAATTGGTTCAAGATAAGGAGGGAGTAGGTTATGAAGATAGGGGAGGCTTGAGTCCATAATATCACACAATGGGGACATTGGCAATAAGGGACATATATAAGTATCTTCATGCATTAATGAATTTATTTGGCTTCATTTATCATCATATAATGTTTCCATTACATTGCATCCTAGAAAGTATATTGTATCTTTGGTATTTATTATTTGGTTGCTTTGGTCATGTTATCATCATTCCCAAAAAAATGGATAGATTGTAAGGAAAAAATGAACCGAGACCCATTTAAAGTATGATTTTGGTGTTTGATGATCAACATGACCATTCCACTAACATTATTTGCCAATGTTTTTGATATAGTTCAAAGGATGCACACATGGACTTAGAATAATGCAAAGGGGTGATACCTCAAACAAGACATTAGAGAACATGTTGGAGACCTACAAGTACACGCAAGAATCTAAAACACAAGATGGAAGTTGCCCAAACAATGCACAGGAAGAAATGAAGAACACATGTTGCTCAGTAGCATCAGATGTGTTTAGTGATGCACCGAATATCACTTTAGATATGAGAGCAGTGTGAACAATGGCAATCGCAATTGAGTGCACTAGACATGGAGGTGTGCACCAAATCCCAGTCATTGGACATGTCTGATGGCCAGGGGCGGACCCTATTGAATTCAATGGTACTCAATTGAATGCCCGTTATTTTTGACAAAAAATCAATATATACAGTATATAATGTACATACATAGGAAACAAGAAATGAATAAAATAAATGGAGGAATTTTTGTTAACTTGGACCAAAATATGGCCTTTCTACCTCTCAAGCCCAACCAAACCAATAGATTATCGTGGCCCATGAGGCTCAATGGAGTGACAGAGCCTACCTTAGTACCTCACAGCAAAAAATCCCCAAACCCTCCTATAGCTGCACCAGGGTAGAGTCGCCAGTTTGTGGTCGTGTCTCGCAACACCCTATGGCCGCGTGGAGATAACGACACAACCTTCATGCCACCGCGGTCCCATGACATCGTCGCCAACGAGGTGCCCATGCACAACTTGCTAACCATCGCCGTGCAACACGCTTGCATCGCCCGTTGTTGCGTGGCACCTAGGTTCATCATTGTGCCACCCGTCATCTAAGGCTCCAAGACACCACAGCCAGGGCATCACCACATGCTAGGACAAGTCGCAAGGGAGCAGGGGCCCCACAAAACAATGGCCAAGCCCACCTAGCTAGCGACGCCCAACCTCGACATCCCTTGATTGGTTGCTTGTAGTGCAGGGTTGTAGGTGGGGCATTGGTGGTAGGAAAGAGCCCAAGAGGGCCAAGCAGTCAGCCAACAATTAACCAACAACCAATATGTGCATTTAGATTTAAAAATTTAAAAATATTATATGAAATTTGAGTTTAGTAGGCTAGTTATTGAATCAGTTATGACTAGGGATGAAAATGGTAATCCAAATTGTTAGGATAAATTTAATATCTTAAAATATATATGTATAAAATCTGATGTAGATATTTTCTCATGTTATCAAACACATTATTACAAATAAGAATAAAATTTTGCATAAATTGTTTTATGCCTTATTTGCTCCCTATAATAAAAGGTGAAAATTTTACCGAATTTGTTTCCGAATCCATACCGAATTTTATAATTATCATTTGAGAAAATATATGATGAATTTGAGGTTTACCTTTTATAAACCCTTACATGCTTAATGCTAAAAACAAGATTACAAATTTGTATAGCAGATTTTATATCGTATTTATACGCAATCAAAGAAAAACGACCAAAAAACTAATATTCGAATAAGTACCATTTCCGACCGTTTTCATCCCTAGTTATGACCATATTGCGTGTGCTTAATTATAGGTTATACATATATATAATTAACTATATATACCAATAGACACTCTTTAGGTTTCTTTTTAAAAATCATCCTAATTTTTTTCGAATATCCACCCTCTAAATCTTGGGCCTGCCATTGCTGATGGGGCACCAAACATAATACTCAGAGAAGAGTGCAGCGTGTTCGAAAGGTCCATAAGGCACCAAACATGACCGATGATGCACCGAATACCCTGTTTCAGACAGGGTACTCTAGAAGCCAATGACTAACTGAAGTGGATGCATCGGACATGTCCGATGAGTGTGCAGAAATTATGTGTCACTTCTAATGATCAGTTTTGGACTTGGAGGCTTATATATCATCCCAACCATCCATTTGAGCGGTATGAGAGTTGAGTAACATATCAAGTGAGTTTTCTATTTAGTAGCTCTAGTCACCCAAGTTCTCAAAGAATCATTTGATATTTACCATAGATGCTTTATGAATTGCTTAGGTTAGTTAGATCATCGCTTATAGTGTTTTCTCTAGGTTTAGGCTAGTGTTTTGGTGAGGTTTAAATACATCTTATTCCTTGGTGCTTGTGTGCATAATTTTAGTTGTGCTCGGAAGGATTCGCAGTCTTTCAAGATCACACGAACTATAAATGTTGTATGGCTCTACCATATAGTATATGAAACGAGGATCGCAACATTTCAGCTGGAAAACTCGATAGTGAAGATGGAAGAGAGTGGTCTGAGAGAGGATATTTTGGACACACTTGCGTGTGGGCTCTAAGAATGATTAGGTATGTTCCCTTTTAAGCTTCCATATTTACATTATGTACCTTAGTTGTGTGCTTTATCTTTGTAGCTTAGTTGATATTTTTGGAACCTATATTGCATAACTCTTTATGATAGAGATATCAACACATAGTCAAAATCATAGTTGCACATAGATAATTTATTTATTGTACATGTTTTTGACTAGGCGGAAGTTGGAAGCTTCAAGTTTGTAGAAATAGATTTTCTAATTCACCCCCTCTTAGATGTCATGATCTCTACAATATCATAAAGCTACTATACACTAATTAGTGTGCTAAGATAAACATGTAGGTTCCACCTCAAATTAACATATTGAGTACAATACACTCAATGACTAAAGTCATTATATATATAATATATCAAAAAATCAATATTAACCAATTCACCCCCCTAAAAGTAACAAAATCCTAACCCATACAACCTATTTTTTTGTTCAACCCAACCCGATAAGTAAATCAACCCATTCCCACCCATCCAAAATGCATCCACTTGAGAACCCCAACCCATTAAACCAGTGGCGGACCTACAGGGCATGCCAGGTGGGCCGTGGCATACCCTGTAGAATCTAGCCCACCTATACATATAGTCCCATTTGTAGCCCAATAAACCAGTAGAATACGTAAATACGACGATGACTCTTCATCTGTTCCGCTTTCGTCGTTCCTCCTTCGTGGTGCGACTGCAACGTGTTGCGATCGCCGATCAGCGATCTGCATCTCTGTCTGGCCCATGGCGTCTGCGGCTCGAGTGGGAGTTGTCGGTGGTTGTCTGCAGTCTGCTTGAGTGCTTGGTCGACGCAGCAACGCGCCGACAGCCGTCACTCCATCCGTCAGCGGTCAGGCGGTCAGCCGGAGCCCAGAGCCGAGCAGCCCCGCACCGCAACAAGGCAACGAGACGAGCGTACAGCACTACAGCGTAAGCATACCGATCCTCTATTCCTCTTCTGTCTTCTCTCGCCTAATGAATTCCTTATGTCCAGACCGATCAGTAATCCAGAATTCCAGAGGTCCGTAAGTTTTGATACTCATTCATCAAATTGCAAATTAAATAATTAATATGGATTGCACTTTTGCAGTTTTGCCCCCTTGCAGATGCAGACTGATTAGTGATTACACGCATACCTCATAGAAATAGAAGGTAACCCCAATTCATCCCCTGATCAGCAATGGCCACTCAAAATCAGGTTGCGGCTATCTGCTAATTTTGCATTTTTATTGCAGCCATACTTCGGAAACAAAAATAGCTCCTAAATTATTCTAGCATATAGAGTATTTCATTGAATGTTAATGCATCGCCTATTTTGTTTTGTAGAATTATTGAATTATGAAGAGGAATGGAAACATCGCATCTCTTTTTCAGAAATATTCATCAAAGAAGGTTGTTGTTTCATCGTCTCCAGCTGCAACTGTGGTGGAAGATGAACCTCAAGTGCAGGAGAGAGTTACTGAAGAAATTGTGAACCCTATACCATCTTCTCCGCTATCAATTCCAACTGATGATGTCTCGCCGCAACCAACACCGGTTTATGATATCAATCGCCTTCCACATGATCCAGGTGAAAGAATGCCCATCCAAAGTTACCCTATTAATGATCAAGATACAATTCGTAGATTATATGTTCTTAAAGGTCCATTCCAACCATATGCACATGAATTTCCAAAAAGAAAAATAGGAAAGAGATATCGTCAGTTCAATTTCGTTTGGTTTCATAAACATCATTGGCTTGAATATAGTATCAAGAAGGATTCTGTATTTTGCTTTATATGCTATTTGTTCAAAGACAACAAATGTAAGAGCAAGGGGTAGATGCATTTGTTATAGATGGTTGGAGAAATTGGAATATAGGAGAGAAGGCACTTTTGAAACATGTGGGTTCTAGTGCGCACAATGCAGCTCAAGAGAGGTATAGTGGCTTCTTGAATCCTGAGGCAACAATTGATTATCACATTGATAAGTGGAGTAAAGAGGATCTTCGTCTTTATAAGATTAGATTGACTTATTCACTTAGGTGTTTGAAGTTTTTATTGCGTCAAGGATTGGCATTTCGTGGACATGATGAGAGTGAAGAGTCTAACAACAAAGGCAACTTTCTTGAACTTTTGAAATTTCTTGCATCAAACAGTGAAGAGGTGAAGAAATATGTTTTAGAGAATGCTCCAGGTAATTGTACCTTAACTAGCCCAAAGATACAAAAGAAGATTATTCATTGTTGTGCCATAGAAACTAGAAAGAAAATAATTGAAGAACTTGGTGAAGAACCCTATGCAATTTTAGCTGATGAGTCTAGTGATATATCATATAAAGAACAACTAGCTCTTTGCTTGTGTTATGTTGATAAATTCGGAAGGCCATGTGAGCGACTTATTGGAGTTATCCCTGTAGATGATACTAGTTCTTTGTCACTTAAGGAAGCAATTGAAGCTCTTCTTGTTAGCCATGGTTTGACTATGGCTCAAATCCAAGGTCAAGGTTATGATGGAGCCAGCAACATGAAAGGAGAGATAAAAGGGCTGAAAACATTGATAATAAAAGAGTCACCTTCTGCTTATTATATACATTGCTTTGCACATCAACTACAACTAGTTCTTATTGTTGTTGCTAAGGGGAATACCGATTGTGTGATATTTTTTGATCAAATAACTCTCTTGCTAAATATTGTTGGAGTTTCTTGTAAGCGCCATGGTATGCTTCGAAATGCTAGGCTTGAGAATATCAGAACAGCACTAGATTGCGGTGAACTTGAAACTGGGACTAGATTAAATCAAGAGATGGGGTTGCCTAGGCCTGGTGAGACTCGATGGAGCTCTCATTACAAAACTGTTTGTAGCATCATTTCTATGTACCCCACAATTCGTGACGTACTCATCGCTCTAGGGTTGATATTTCACATAAGGGCGATTGGACAAAAATTCATTTTGTTCTTGGAGCATTTGAGTCCTTTGAGTTTGTTTTCTTTGCACAATTAATGTTTGTTATTCTTGGATACACAAATGAATTATCTGAGTGTTTGCAAAGAAGGGAGCAAGATATCATCAATGCAATCTCACTTGTTAATGTGGCAAAGAGCAGAATGCAAGAATTGAGGTCTAATGGTTGGGATCAATTCCTACAAAGGGTTACTTTGTTTTGCAATCAATATGGCATCCAAGTTCCTGCTATGTAGGATAATTATGTGCCTTATGGAAAATCAGCACGATACACTCGAAACCAAACAAATGATGATCACTTCAGAAGAGAAATATATATTGGTGTCTGTCGGCGTTTCGAGACCGGGGGGTCCCTAAGCCGACGAGTGAGTGTGCCGCGTGCCCCAGCCCAGATGGGTCGAGCGCATGGGCGAGCGCGAAGGGGGGAAAGCGAGGTGGCCGGAAACGAGTCGTGAGAGAGGTGGAAATCCAGCGGCCTTCGTGTTCGACCCGCGCCCAGGTCGGGTGCGCTTGCAGTAGGGGGTTACAAGCGTCCACGCGGGTGAGGGAAGCGAGCGGCCCCAAGAGAGCGCCTGCCCCGTCCTCATCCCCGCGCGGCCAACCTTATCTAAGAAGGCCATGGTCCTTCCTTTTATAGGCGTAAGGAGAGGATCCAGGTGTACAATGGGGGTGTAGCAGAGTGCTACGTGTCTAGCGGGGGAGAGCTAGCGCCCTAAGTACATGCCAATGTGGCAGCCGGAGAGATCTTGGCACCCAGCTGGTGTGGTGTCGTGGCTATCGGAGGAGCAACGGAGCCTGGCGGAGGGACAGCTGTCGGAGCGGTTGGGTCCTTGCTGACGTCCCCCTGCTTCCGTAAGGGAGCTGAGAGCCGCCGTCGTCACGGTGCTAGCGGGGCGCCATCATTGCCTATCTGGCGGAGCTAGCCAGATGGGACACTGGTCTTGTTCTCTACGGCCCGAGTCGGCTCGGGGTAGGGTGATGATGGCGCTTCCTGTTGACGTGGCGGGCTTGTGCCCTAGGTCGGGCGACGTGGAGGCTCCTCCGAAGCCGAGGTCGAGTCTGTCTTCCATGGCCGAGGCTGAGCCCGAGCTCCTGGGTCGGGCGAGGCAGAGGTCGTTCGGCAGAGGCCAGGGCGGAGTCTGACCCCTGGGGTCGGGCGAAGCGGAGTTCGTCGTCTTCCGGGGCCTAGCCCGAGTCCGAGCCCTGGGTCGGGCGGAACGGAGTTCGCCGTCTTCCGGGGCCTTAGCCCGAGTCCGAGCCCTGGGTCAGGCGGAGCGGAGTTCACCGTCTTCCGGGGCCTTAGCCCGAGTCCGAGCCCTGGGTCGGGCGGAGCGGAGTTCGCCGTCTTCCGGGGCCTTAGCCCGAGTCCGAGCCCTGGGTCGGGCGGAGCGGAGTTCGCCGTCTTCCGGGGCCTTAGCCCGAGTCCGAGCCCTGGGTCGGGCGGAGCGGAGTTCGCCGTCTTCCGGGGCCTCAGCCCGAGTCCGAGCCCTGGGTCGGGCGGAGTTTCCTATGGCGCCTTTGGCAAGGCCTGACTGCCTGTCAGTCTCACTCTGTCAAGTGGCACTGCAGTCGGAGCGGCGCAGGCGGCGCTGTCCTTCTGTCAGACCGGTCAGTGGAGCGGCGAAGTGACGGCGGTCACTTCGGCTCTGCCGGGGGGCGCGCGTCAGGATAAAGGTGTCAGGCTACCTTTGCGTTAAATGCTCCTGCGACTCGGTCGGTCGGCGCGGCGATTTTGTCAGGGTTGCTTCTTAGCGAAGGCAAGGCCTCGGGCGAGCCGGAGATGTGTCTGCCGTTAAAAGGGGGCCTCGGGCGAGACGGAAACACCTCGGGGTCGGCTGCCCTTGCCCGAGGCTAGGCTCGGGCGAGGCGTGATCGAGTCGCTCGTATGGACTGACCCCTGACTTAATCGCACCCATCAGGCCTCTGCAGCTTTATGCTGATGGGGGTTACCAGCTGAGAATTAGGCGTCTTGAGGGTACCCCTAATTATGGTCCCCGACAGTAGCCCCCGAGCCTCGAAGGGAGTGTTAGCACTCGCTTGGAGGCTTTCGTCGCACTTTTTTGCAAGGGGACCAGCCTTTCTCGGTTGCATTTTGTTCCGGTGGGTGCGCGCGAGCGCACCCGCCGGGTGTAGCCCCCGAGGCCTCGGAGGAGTGGTTTCACTCCTTCGAGGTCTTAATGCCTTACGTAATGCTTCGGCTGGTCTGGTGGTTCCCTCATGCGAACTGGCCGTAGCCCGGGTGCACGGTCGGGGCCCAAGTTATCGGGCTGGTATGTTGACGCTGTCAACGGTTCGGCCGGAGCCGGGTTTGCGAGAGCAGCCCCCGAGCCTCCGCACAGGGCGAGAGGGCGATCAGGGACAGACTCGGCTTTTTTATGTACGCCCCTACGTCGCCTTTCCGCAAGGAGGAGGGGGGGAGAGCGCCATGTTACCCTCGATGGGCACCGAACATGGTGTCTCCGGTGAGCTGCAAGCGGGTAATCCGAGTGGACGTCCGTGCCCCGTTCGTTGGGGGTCGGCTAGGGGCCCAGAGGCACGCCCAAAAGTACCTGCGGGTGATCTGCCGGACCCGGTCCCCTGGCGACGGGGTCCGAGGGCTCGATGCCTCCCTCCGATGGGATTCCGTTACAAAATCGCTCTCGCTGGTCTCGGAAATGTCCTAGGGTACCTCAGGAGCGCAGCCCGAGCCTTGGTTATGTATCGAACGTACCCCTGATCATCCCTCGCTCGGTGTCTGAGGCGACTGTGAACCCTTCGGGGGCCAGCCTTCGAACCCCTGATCAGTAATGGGCGCGGAGCCCGAGTAGCCTAAGGCGGCCGTGGAACCCTTCGGGGGTCGGCCTTCGAACCTCTGACCAGTAGTGGGTGTAGGGCCCACGCGATCTGAGGCGGCTGTTGAACCCTTCGGGGGGGCCAGCCTTCGAACCCCTGATCAGTAAGGAGGCTCGGAGCCTGGTTCCTTCACGGGGAAGGACCCCTTTCGGGGTATCCCCCTTTCCCGGTCCCTGTCGCAAGAGATAGAGAAAGAGGAAAAAAGGAAAAAGGATACGAAACCGAACGACGCGGCGTACCTTTTTTGGCGCGGTTGTTTCGGCGAAGGCGAAGCGTCGCCCGCTGCTCCTGCCAGAAGCGCCGCCTGTCCAGCCGCGGAGTTAATGCGATGGGGCGAGTAGTTGGCGGGGCTGCCGTTGCGCGTGCGCGAGCCGTTCGAGAAACGGACCACGGGCGCGTTGTCTTCACGTCGTGAGAGGGGGTTCTCTTGCTGCCCCCGGATGGGACGTGAGCTTGGCTGACGACGTGACCGCTGCTCCCGCGCGCCTGCCACGGTCATTACTGCCGGCCCACCTTTGGCCGCGTTGGCCGCCGCGCCAGGCTGGCGCTGCTGGGTCGCGCGCTGGGTCGCCTCGAGTCGCGGTATTGGTTCCGCAATCGAGGAGGCGCGATGGTGGCGCAGGCGGTACAGTTGCTTGCATGCAGCATCCGGCGCGCCGGTCGCGCGACGCGTGGGCCTGGGCCTCCATGTTGGCGTGTCGGGAGTCGGAGAGGCGCGTCCACTTGGCGCGGTTGCATGCCGCCTGCATGGCTGCCCGCCCCTTTCGCCCGTTGGTCTGGGCAAAAGTGGAGGGTCACTTGTAACCGCTGGGCGGTTGCGTGCACCACGCGCGGCGGTTTGGCTTCTTCTGCTCGGAGCCGGTCTGCATGACATGCGGGACCCAGCCCCCGCGCCGCAGGGGAGGGCTTTGGAGCGTGTTGGAGAAGACTCAGCCCGTGACGGTTGGGGGCGCAAGCAGGGAGAGTCGCCTTTAAAAGGAGGGCGACCCCTTCCGTAAGGCGACCATGTCTTCTTGCTCCCTTATGCACCGTATCTTTCCACCTTCCAAGCCCCTGGATGGGGGAAACCGCCGTCTTTTCGCCTCATCGTTGGAGGAACGCAACTCCGTGGGAGTTGGTACCTTTCAGCCATCGTTCGGCTTCAAGGATTTTCATCATGCAGCCCGGCTGCACCCCTCCACCGGCGGTCACCCAAGATGGTGACCTCCGGCTTGATGGTGGGGGAAAGCGAGCCGGGCTGCAGCCTCTGCCCCTCCCTCAGCCTCAAGGATTTTCATCACCAGGGCTGGGGAGGGGAGTGTGCCGAGTTGAGGTCGGCCCCCGCGTGGGCGGCGGCCCGCTCCTTTACTCAGTGGTCGGAGGGAGGAGCGGTTGTCGTCCGTGGCGCTGGCATCTGCAGCGTGCCTAGCCTTCGGACGCGAGTGGCTTCGGAGCCGCTCGCGGCGCCGGCGTCTGCCACGGCAGCTGGAAGAGGTTCTTCCGCCGACGTGATAGCCAAGGCTGGCCGCGGACCGACCTCCAACTCTACGGCCTTCTGCCCGTCCTTGCCTCTCGAGTTCGGGCATGGGCGGGGGCCTCCCAGCAGCAGCATCCGCCCTGAGGTCATCACTGCTGCTGTTCGGCCCCCCGGGACAGAAGTCTTCATCGTCGCCGCTGCTGGGGCGGGCGATGACAAGCCGTTCGTCGGTCTTCTGTTGCTCCGCAGGCCCACCCCTATCGAGTGGGGTTGTTCGTACCTGCGGAGGGGGAACCGGAGTTCCGTTTGTAATGGCACTTCGAATGCCAGGGTTTTTTGTTCATTTCGGCTTTTGGGGCCTGAACATGTATGTAACTTCGGCACGGAGCCGTGTTTTTTCCTCATTCTTGAGCACTAAGACTCGTCTGTTGACTATCTGAACCGCTTCACCAAGCATGAGTCGCCCCGTGTCAAGGTGACGAGTGAGGTATCCGTATCCCGGAGGCGTAGGAGTCCCTCGGCTCGGTCGGCCTTGCTGTCCGAGGCTCCTCTAGCCTAGTTAAAGAGACCCCTCGGTCGCTCTTCGACGAGCCGAGGCCAGGGGTAGCGATATCAGCATGAACAGAGGCGGAGTTGGCTCGAAAATGAAACCTGGTTGGCCGGAGCCTAGCCGGGTTGTCCGTTGGCGGGATCGACGTCGGAGTTGATCAGTCGAGGCTTCGGACCGGGCTGGCGCCCTCGGAAGATGGTTGGCCGAGGCCCCAGGGGTGACCGGCTGAGCCGCCTGCTCGGGTCGGATTCCCGGAGAAGTCCCTGGCAGCGATTGCCCGGGCGTGGTGATGACGTCGTCCTTCGGAGCGGAGACCCTCGGACCACGTCGCCGTCCGAGGCTAGGTCGGGCCTCGCCGAAGGTGCCGTCGATGCCGAGGGTGTTGCTGCCCCCTTCCAGCGTCAAGACCCGAGCCTGCAGGATCAGATTGTCTTGTAGCGTGTGCCTTGTGCGGCCGTCGAGGCCAGAACACACACCCTCGCTGCGTTGTAAAGCTGCGTCTCTTTTCCTCTTGTTTCGAGTATCTGGACTTTTTGTCGGTAACAGGGATGTTAGTGCGAGCGAGAGTTGCTTCTCGCGGAAGGTGATGAGTGAGGTATCCGTATCCCGGAGGCGTGGGAGTCCCTCGGCTCGGTCGGCCTTGCCGCTTACGCGTACTTTCACCCGTCCATGAGGCCCTGTCACCGACTTGGTCGAGAAGGCTCGAAGGATCGCTTCGGCAGAAGGGCTTCCGAACGTAAAGACTTGTTCGATCCGCGGAGTCACTTTATCCGAACGCGAGTTACTTATCGCAGAAGGTGATGAGTGAGGTATCCGTATCCCGGAGGCGTAGGAGTCCCTCGGCTCGGTCAGCCTTGGCTGCTTACGTGTACTCCGTCGTTTCCAGGACCCACTTTTCGAAGTAGTCAAAAAGCACGAAAGATATTCTGGTAAAAGAGATTTTTTTCGAGGAAAATTTTGACGCAGAGGGGGTTTCCCCCCTTTTAGCCCCCGAGGGAGGGTCGGGCTTTGCTGAGGCGAGGCCGACCCTTCCTTGTTGACTAAACTTTGCGTGGGTGCGGGGTATATGAACAACTTGGAAACATCTTAAGGGTAGAAGCGACGTAGCTGTTGGATGTTCCAAGCGTTGCCGTAGACCTCGCCTTGAATGTTGGCCAGCTTGTACGTTCCGGGCTTCAGAACTTTGGCGATGACGAATGGCCCCTCCCAGGGGGGCGTGAGCTTGTGCCTCCCTCGGGCGTCTTGCCGCAGTCGAAGCACCAGGTCGCCCACCTGGAGGTCTCGGGGTCGGACCCCTCGGGCGTGGTAGCGTCGCAGGGATTGCTGATACCGCGCCGAGTGTAGTAAGGCCCTGTCCCGAGCCTCTTCCAGCTGGTCCAGCGAGTCTTCTCGGCTAGCTTGGTTGCTTTGATCGTCGTAGGCCCTCGTCCTCGGGGAGCCGTATTCCAGGTCAGTGGGCAAGACGGCCTCGGCCCCGTAGACCAGGAAGAACGGCGTGAAACCCGTGGCTCGGCTCGGCGTTGTCCTCAGGCTCCAGACCACCGAGGGGAGTTCCTTCATCCATCGCTTGCCGAACTTGTTGAGGTCGTTGTAAATCCGAGGCTTGAGCCCTTGTAGAATCATGCCGTTGGCACGCTCTACTTGCCCATTCGACATGGGATGAGCTACGGCAGCCCAGTCCACCCGGATGTGGTGATCCTCGCAAAAATCCAAGAATTTTCTGCCGGTGAACTGGGTGCCGTTGTCGGTGATGATGGAGTTTGGGACCCCGAAGCGATGGATGATGTTGGTGAAGAACGCCACCGCCTGCTCGGACCTGATGCTGTTCAGGGGTCGGACCTCGATCCACTTGGAGAACTTGTCGACGGCGACCAGCAGGTGCGTGTAGCCCCCGGGCGCCTTCTGCAGAGGGCCGACGAGGTCCAGACCCCACACAGTGAAGGGCCAGGTGATGGGTATCGTCTGCAGAGCCTGAGCGGGCAGGTGGGTCTGCTTCGCATAGAATTGACACCCTTCGCAGGTGCGGACGATTCTAGTGGCGTCAGCCACCGCCGTCGGCCAGTAGAAGCCTTGCCGGAAAGCGTTCCCGACGAGGGCTCGGGGCGCTGCATGATGGCCGCAAGCCCCCGAGTGTATCTCTTGCAGGAGTTCCTGACCTTCGGCGATGGAGATGCATCGCTGGAGGATGCCCGAGGGGCTGCGGTGGTAGAGCTCCTTCTCATCGCCCAACAAGACGAACGACTTGGCGCGTCACGCTACCCGCCGAGCCTCGGCTTGGTCGAGGGGTAGCTCTCCTTGGCGGAGATATTGCAGGTACGGGGTCTGCCAATCTCGATCAGGCGTGACCCCGCTCCGCTCCTCCTCGATGCGTAGCGCCTCGCCCTCGGGGGCCGAGGGTACCTCGGGCTGAACCGAGGACGCCTCGGGCTGGGCCGAGGGTACCTCGGACTCGGGCGTGTCGTTGATCTTGACGGAGGGTTGGTGCAGATCCCGGGAGAAGACGTCTGGGGGAACCGTCGTTCGCCCCGAGGCTATTTTTGCCAGCTCGTCCGCAGTCTCGTTGTAGCGCCGGGCGATGTGGTTAAGCTCGAGCCCGTAGAACTTGTCTTCCAGGCGTCGAACCTCATCGCAGTAGGCCTCCATCTTCGGGTCACGGTAGTGGGAGTTCTTCATGACTTGGTCGATGACGAGGTGCGAGTCGCCGCGAGCGTCGAGGCGTCGGACCCCTAGCTCGATGGCGATTCGCAATCCGTTGATCAGAGCTTCGTACTCAGCCACATTGTTGGACGCCGGGAAATGGAGGCGCAGCACGTAGCGTAGGTGTTTCCCGAGGGGCGAGATGAAGAGCAGGCCCGCGCCGGCTCCCGTCTTCATCAGCGACCCGTCGAAAAACATGGTCCAGAGCTCCGGTTGGATCGGAGCCGTCGGCAGCTGGGTGTCGACCCATTCGGCTACGAAGTCCGACAATACCTGGGACTTGATGGCCTTTCGAGGGGCGAACGAGATTGTCTCGCCCATGATTTCCACCGCCCACTTTGTGATCCTGCCCGAGGCCTCTCGGCACTGGATGATCTCCCCCAGGGGGAAGGATGACACCACAGTTACCGGATGAGACTCGAAGTAATGTCGCAATTTTCGCCTCGTCAGGATTACTGCATACAGTAGCTTCTGAACTTGCGGGTAGCGGATCTTGGTTTCGGACAGCACCTCGCTGACGAAGTAAACTGGCCTCTGAACGGGCAATGCATGCCCCTCTTCTTGCCTTTCGACCACAATCGCGGCGCTAACCACCTGAGTGGTCGCGGCGACGTAGACCAAGAGGGCTTCTCCATCAGCTGGGGGTACCAAGATAGGCGCCTTGGTGAGGAGCGCCTTCAGGTTCCCGAGAGCTTCCTCGGCCTCAGGGGTCCAAGTGAAGCACTCGACCTTCCTTAAGAGGCGGTAAAGAGGCAGGCCTCTTTCGCCGAGGCGTGAGATGAAACGGCTCAAGGCCGCGAGACATCCCATGACCCTCTGTACACCTTTTAAGTCCTTGATGGGCCCCATGCTGGTGATGGCCGCGATCTTCTCCGGGTTGGCTTCGATGCCCCGCTCGGAGACGATGAACCCCAGGAGCATGCCTCGGGGCACCCCGAAGACACATTTCTCAGGATTGAGCTTGACGTCCTTTGCCTTGAGACACCGGAATATCACTTCAAGGTCGGAGAGGAGGTCGGAGGCTTTCCTTGTCTTGACTACGATGTCATCGACGTAGGCCTCGACCGTACGACCGATGTGTTCGCCGAACACATGGTTCATGCACCGCTGGTACGTCGCACCCACGTTCCTCAAATCAAACGGCATGGTGACATAGCAGTACATGCCGAAGGGCGTGATGAAAGAAGTCGCGAGCTGGTCGGACTCTTTCATCTTGATTTGATGATACCCTGAGTAGGCATCGAGGAAAGACAGGGTTTCGCACCCAGCAGTGGAATCCATGATTTGATCGATGCGAGGTAGAGGGTAGGGAACCTTCGGACATGCTTTGTTGAGACCAGTGTAGTCTACACACATCCGCCATTTCCCCCCTTTCTTTCTCACAAGCACAGGGTTGGCAAGCCATTCGGGATGGAATACCTCTTTGATGAACCCTGCTGCCATTAGCTTGTGGATCTCCTCGCCTATCACTCTGCGCTTCTCCTCGTCGAATCGGCGCAGAGGCTGCCTGACCGGTCGGGCTCCGGCCCGAATATCCAGCGAGTGCTCGGCGACATCCCTCGGTATGCCGGGCATGTCCGAGGGACTCCACGCAAAGACGTCGGCGTTTGCGCGGAGAAAGTCGACGAGCACTGCTTCCTATTTGGGGTCGATCCCGGAACCGATCCGGATCTGCTTAGAGGTGTCGCCACTGGGGTCGAGAGGGACGGCCTTAACCGTCTCCGCTGGCTCGAAATTGCCGGCGTGCCGCTTCACGTCTGGCACCTCTCTGGAGAGGTTTTCCAGGTCGGCGATGAGGGCCTCGGACTCGGCGAGGGCCTCGGCGTACTCCACGCACTCCACGTCGCATTCGAACGCGTGTTTGTACGTGGGGCCGACGGTGATGACCTCGTTGGGGCCTGGCATCTTGAGCTTCAGGTAGGTGTAGTTGGGGACGGCCATGAACTTCGCGTAGCATGGCCTCCCCAATACCGCGTGGTAGGTTCCTCGGAACCCGACCACCTCGAACGTCAGAATCTCCCTTCGGAAGTTGGAGGGCGTTCCGAAGCAGACAGGAAGGTCGAGCTGTCCGAGGGGCTGGACGCGCTTCCCAGGAATGATCCCGTGGAAGGGCGCAGCGCCTGCTCGGACGGAGGACAGATCGACACGCAGGAGCCTGAGGGTCTCGGCGTAGATGATGTTGAGGCAGCTGCCCCCATCCATTAGGACCTTGGTGAGCCTGACGTCGCCGATGATGGGATCGACGACGAGCGGGTATTTCCCGGGCTCGGCACGTGGTCGGGGTGGTCAGCTTGGTCGAAGGTGATGGGCTTGTCGGACCAGTCTAGGTAGACTGGCGCCGCCACCTTCACCGGGCAGACCTCCCGACGCTCTCGCTTGCGATGCCGAGCCGAGGCATTCGCCGCATGCCCTCCGTAGATCATGAAGCAGTCGCGGACCTCGGGGAACTCTCCTGCTTGGTGATCTTCCTTTTTGTCGTCGTCGCGGGCCCTGCCACCCTCTGCGGGTGGCCCGGCCTTGTGGAAGTGGCGCCGAAGCATGACGCACTCCTCGAGGGTGTGCTTGACGGGCCCCTGATGGTAGGGGCACGGCTCCTTGAGCATCTTGTCGAAGAGGTTAGCACCTCCGGGGGGCTTCCGAGGGTTCTTGTACTCGGCGGCGGCGACAAGGTCCGCGTCGGCGGCGTCGCGTTTCGCTTGTGACTTCTTCTTGCCTTTCTTCTTGGCGCCGCGCGGAGTAGGCACCTCGGGAGCTTCTTCCGATAGGCGGCCCTGGGGCTGCTTGTCCTTTCGGAAGATGGCCTCGACCGCCTCCTGGCCAGAGGCGAACTTGGTGGCGATGTCCATCAGCTCGCTCGCCCTGGTGGGGGTCTTGCGACCCAACTTGCTCACCAGGTCACGGCAGGTGGTGCCGGCAAGGAACGCGCCGATGACATCGGAGTCGGTGATGTTAGGCAGCTCGGTGCGCTGCTTCGAGAATCGCCGGATGTAGTCCCGAAGAGACTCTCCCGGCTGTTGCCGGCAGCTTCGGAGGTCCCAGGAATTCCCGGGGCGCACGTACGTGCCCTGGAAATTGCTGGCGAAGGCTTAGACCAAATCATCCCAGTTGGAGATCTGCCCCGGAGGCAGGTGCTCCAACCAGGCGCGAGCAGTGTCGGAGAGGAACAGGGGGAGGTTACGGATGATGAGGTTGTTGTCGTCCGTTCCACCCAGTTGGCAGGCCAGGCGGTAGTCTGCGAGCCACAATTCCGGCCTCGTTTCCCCCGAGTACTTTGTGATAGTAGTCGGGGGTCGGAACCGGGCCGGAAACGGCGCCCGCCGGATGGCCCAGCTGAAGGCCTGCGGACCGGGTGGTTCGGGCGAGGGACTCCGATCCTCCCCGCTGTCGTAGCGTCCCCCACGCCTGGGGTGGTAGCCTCGGTGCACCCTTTCGTCGAGGCGGGCCCGACGATCGCGACGATGGTGCGCGTTGCCGAGGTGGCCCGGGGCCGCAGGCGCGGTGTTGCGCGTGCGCCCGGTGTAGACCGAGGCTTCCCGCATGAATCGGGAAGTCGCGGCATGAGGTTCCGAGGGGTACCCCTGCCTTCGGGAGGCAGAGCTCTCGGCCCGCCGGGCCACAGCGCCTTCCAGGAGATTCTTGAGCTCTCCCTGGATTCGCCGACCCTCGGTGGTTGATGGTTCTGGCATCGCGCGGAGGAGCATCGTTGCGGCTGCCAGGTTCTGACCGACCCCGCTGGATGCGGGTGGCGGCCTGTCCCTGACATCGTTGGCGACGCGGTGCTGGAAACCCTGGGGCAGGTGACGTATTTCTCCGGCCGGGGGTTGGCCCGCCCATACCTGCCCGACGTCCCGGCGGATCGGCTCGAGCGCTCCTGCTCCCTCGTCGAGCCTGGCCTGCGCCCCGCGGACTTGCTCGAGCTGTGGGTCGTGACCCCCCGCCGGAATGGGGACCACAGCTAGCTCCCGCGGGATGTCGGCGCGAGGCACCGGCCTAGGGAGATCACCGTCCTCCGGCATGCCGAGATGGTTGCCTTCGGAGGGATCCCCTAGCTCGACGTGGAAACATTCGCGGCTTGGGCCGCAGTCCTTGCCGTCAAGGCTGCGGCTGCCGTCGGAACAGTCGGAGAGGCAGTAGTCACATGCGGTCATAAAGTCCTGCATGGCATTGGGGTTGCCAAATCCAGAGAAATCCCAACAGACGCTGGGATCGTCATCTTCCTCGGACCCAGAGGGCCCGTAGGTCGAGACGTCCGTCAATCGGTCCCAAGGCGACCGCATACGAAACCCTAGAGGGGTTGCACTCGCCTCAACGTGAGCGGCCGCCAAAGCGAGGTCGCTAGGCGGGTTGAGGCCGAGTCGAAATGACGTAGGATGGGAATCAGTCGGTACCTTTTGTTCGACGAGGAGCGACATAGTCACGTCGGGGACTGATTGCGCCGTCGTCTTGGGTACGAGGGTGACGTCCTGCAGGCCCTCCGCGAGCGTGCTGGCGTCGTCCACTTGCTCGGGATTGGCGTGTCGCGGGGGGACGGCGCTCGCCTTCGTCTCAAACGCGAGGTCGACGCCCGACGCGCCCTCCGTTGGGGCGCTGGGGACGTCGATTCGCCCGACAGTTGACGGAGCGCGGCCTCCCGCTCGGCCTTGGTTGCCCCGCCTCCTCCTCCGATGGCGGGGGAGAGGACGGGGCGAGCTCGAAGGTTGTTCTTCCACTACGCGGGGAAGACGTCGTCGATTCCGCCGCCGGCGGGCGGGCTGTCGGCCGCCATCGTCGTCGTCGCGCGGCGGTGGAAGGAGTATCATGTCGTAGCTGCCGTCGAGAGACATGAACTCGAGACTCCCGAAACGGAGCACCGTCCCGGGTTGGAGAGGTCGTTGGAGACTGCCCATCTGGAGCTTGACGGGAAACTGCTCGTCAACACGCAGCGTGCCCCTATCTTGCGCGCCAACTGTCGGCGTTTCGAGATCGGGGGGTCCCTAAGCCGACGAGTGAGTGTGCCGCGTGCCCCAGCCCAGATGGGTCGAGCGCGTGGGCGAGCGCGAAGGGGGGAAAGCGAGGTGGCCGGAGACGAGTCGTGAGAGAGGTGGAAATCCCGCGGCCTTCGTGTTCGACCCGCGCCCAGGTCGGGTGCACTTGCAGTAGGGGGTTACAAGCGTCCACGCGGGTGAGAGAAGCGAGCGGCCCCAAGAGAGCGCCTGCCCCGTCCTCGTCCCCGCGCGGCCAACCTTCTCTAAGAAGGCCCTGGTCCTTCCTTTTATAGGCATAAGGAGAGGATCCAGGTGTACAATGGGGGTGTAGCAGAGTGCTACGTGTCTAGCGGGAGAGAGCTAGCGCCCTAAGTACATGCCAATGTGGCAGTCGGAGAGATCTTGGCACCCAGCTGGTGTGGTGTCGTGGCTGTCGGAGGAGCAACGGAGCCTGGCGGAGGGACAGCTGTCGGAGCGGTTGGGTCCTTGCTGACGTCCCCCTGCTTCCGTAAGGGAGCTGAGAGCCGCCATCATCACGGTGCTAGCGGGGCGCCATCATTGCCTATCTGGCGGAGCTAGCCAGATGGGACACCGGTCTTGTTCTCTGCGGCCCGAGTCGGCTCGGGGTAGGGTGATGATGGCGCTTCCTGTTGATGTGGCGGGCTTGTGCCCTAGGTCGGGCGACATGGAGGCTCCTCCGAAGCCGAGGTCGAGTCTGTCTTCCATGGCCGAGGCCAAGCCCGAGCTCCTGGGTCGGGCGAGGCGGAGGTCGTTCGGCAGAGGCCAGGGCAGAGTCCGACCCCTGGGGTCGGGCGAAGCGGAGTTCGTCGTCTTCCGGGGCCTAGCCCGAGTCCGAGCCCTGGGTCGGGCGGAACAGAGTTCGCCGTCTTCCGGGGCCTTAGCCCGAGTCCGAGCCCTGGGTCGGGCGGAGCGGAGTTCGCCGTCTTCCGGGGCCTTAGCCCGAGTCCGAGCCCTGGGTCGGGCGGAGCGGAGTTCGCCGTCTTCCGGGGCCTTAGCCCGAGTCCGAGCCCTGGGTCGGGCGGAGCGGAGTTCGCCGTCTTCCGGGGCCTCAGCCCGAGTCCGAGCCCTGGGTCGGGCGGAGTTTCCTATGGCGCCTTTGGCAAGGCCTGACTGCCTGTCAGTCTCACTCTGTCAAGTGGCACTGCAGTCGGAGCGGCGCAGGCGGCGCTGTCCTTCTGTCAGACCGGTCAGTGGAGCGGCGAAGTGACGGCGGTCACTTCGGCTCTGCCGGGGGGCGCACGTTAGGATAAAGGTGTCAGGCTACCTTTGCGTTAAATGCTCCTGCGACTCGGTCGGTCGGCGCGACGATTTAGTCAGGGTTGCTTCTTAGCGAAGACAAGGCCTCGGGCGAGCCGGAGATGTGTCCGCCGTTAAAAGGGGGCCTCGGGCGAGACGGAAACACCTCGGGGTCGGCTGCCCTTGCCCGAGGCTAGGCTCGGGCGAGGCGTGATCGAGTCGCTCGTATGGACTGACCCCTGACTTAATCGCACCCATCAGGCCTCTGCAGCTTTATGCTGATGGGGGTTACCAGCTGAGAATTAGGCGTCTTGAGGGTACCCCTAATTATGGTCCCCGACAGTGTCATTGATCAAATTAGTCAAGAGCTTGATAACCGGTTCGATGAGGTCAATATGGAGTTGCTTTCTTGTATGTCAGCCTTAGATCCTTCTGATTCATTTGCTTCCTTTGATGCGCAGAAGATACGAAGACTAGCTGAATTTTACCCTTATGACATATTTGGGAATGATTTGCTGAAACTTGAGTTGCAGCTTAATAATTATATTGATGCAATGAGGCAAGATGATAACTTCAAAGGCCTTCATTGCCTTGTTGACCTGTCAGTTAAGCTTGTTGAAAAAAAGAGGCATATCGTGTTCGATATGGTTTTCTTGCTTCTCAAATTGATATTACTTCTGCCGGTGGCAACAACAAGTGTTGAGATGGCATTTTCTGCAATGTCTTTGGTCAAAACTAAGTTAAGAAATAAGATGGGTGATAGTCTTTTGGACGATTGTCTAGTAACATTCATCGAACGAGATCTTTTCTTCAAAGTCGATGAAGATGATATAATTGAGACCTTTATGGCTTTTAGAAAGCGTCGTCCGAACAAATAGTATGGTAATTATCTTTCAAACATTGTTTCTTGCAAATTTTGTATTTCATATGTTTGGGCTCTAGTGTAAAAATTATTATGGCATACTCTTGGCTAAAATCCTAGGTCCGCCACTGCATTAAACTCATCCCAACCTAGTCTATTAGCAAGCCTACCAGTGCTTGGCCGTTGGTAGAATGGGTCGTCCCTCCCATGTGTACGGTGTTCTCTATGTTCCTAGGAGAAGGATCGAAATATACACGAAAGAATAGCATGATTCAAGGTGAGAAGTGAATAGACAAAGAGTGACCAAGATGATTTAGAAATACTTTAGAGTTACAATATAAAAGAATAGGGGGCCCTATTTTAGTTAATGTTATTGGAGACGGCAGCGGAAACCATGAGGTTACGTAAACAAATAAGGTCTTGTTTGGTAGCTCAATATTTTTAGAGTTTCAAGACAAAAAATGATATTTGTGAATACCGTAGTATTTGTGGTTAAAAATGTTTGGTTGGTGCTGGTAAAACTTCGTTTTAGATATTGTGGTATGATCAAAACCACACTATTTTGGAGTTCTCGAGACAGAGGTTGGGGCTGAAGTTTCCTCTGCCATGCCTACATGTGCCCACTGAAGTTTTGGACATTGTGTTTTTCCTGACCCCCGAGCAGCCTTTTGCTGCTGGTGGCCAGCAAGCCCATGTACACTGGTATGACAAGTGTTAATGCTACTTTGTTTATGTCTAAAAAAACTATGTATCCAAATATGCATCAGTAGTTAGAAATACCATGGTATTTGAAAACCATAGTATTCATGCTACAGAAATTCTAAAACCGTAGTATATACAATAGTATTTGAAAAATGTGGTGGCAAACAGGCCTTAAGTAGGGGATCCGTTTTTTAATGGGGGCATTAAAATTCATATCCTTAGTTCACCAACAACTCAGTTTTGTCCCTCTCTAATAAGTAAAAATGTCTCACCTATTACTACTATTACTACTATAGAGGAGTAAAACTAAGCATTATTGCTGAACTAGAGGCACATATTTAAAAAATCTTTTAATGTTGTTGAAGACGCTTCTTGTTTAATAAATAGCAAAAACTATATATAATTGTGAATATATCGTATTTTTCTCCCATCAATAAAAAAAATTGGAATGAAAAATCAAGTACATCTCGATTTGAAGGACGTAACTTGTATTACATACACTAAGGGTAATAAGATAAACATAAGTTCAGATACACTTCATAATGGGATACATTGTGTAAGTAATCAACCGCCACCGGCCAGGCGGCCACCATGACCGGAGGAGCATTATTCTTCGTGCCGTGTGAATGATTGAAAGAGTAGACGGACCGGGGCGCATAGTACTAGACTATTAAACAACCTCGATGCTGCTGCAGCCATTAGCACCGTATCTTGACACTGCTATCAGAGGCTAATTGCAGACTGATTTTTTATTTTTTTTTTGTTTCAAGGTGGCCGGCTTGCTCTGAGCTTTGACTCTTGTGAATCAAACTTGAGGAAAAAGTTTTGGGGTAACGTGAATCTGCCAATCATCCCGTGAGTGGATCTCGAACGAGATGAATCAGAGAACGAAAGGTGGAGAAGTACTGTATATCCTATCTATTTGAATGTGGAATTTTATTAAATTCTTAGCTCTTGGCAGGTTCTTAGATACGCATGTAGTCTACACCTGCAAGAAGGTTAATAATAATTTTATTAAATTCTTAGCTTTTGGCTCATTTCTTCGAATGTCTTGCATTTGTCGAGCTATGAGTAAAAAAAGGTTCATAATTTTGTCTATTTGATATATCTAAATCTCGTTTTCAGATTGCTTGGCTGGTCAAATATGAGGGTACGGTTGCTCCACCTGCAAGAAGAAAGATAAAAAATGGCTCACATCAGTGATCTGCACAAGTTCAACGAATCCTCCTTTCTGTCAAGGCATTGTAGGAATCCATTCAGGTGGCAGTGTTAGTAGCATAACGGAGATAAACCACTAACACGTTGTTGTTGTCGTGCACAACAATGTGATAATTACTGAGTTTTCCCCCACCAAAATGACTGAGTTTTCCTGCACATCCTGCTTTCACCACAATTCCTCATGCAGTCACTACCATAACACATTGTTTCTACAGCTTCCGACCTGTTCCAAAAACTATGCCACCCATAACACTAGTACAGAGAAGCTCTATAGTGGCGGTCATAAACCTATTTACAGTGGCGTTTTTCGTAACCACCAGTGCTACGGGCCAGTAGAAATCATCATTTTTACAGGTGGATAACTGAGGACCGCTCGATTTTCACTGGCGGTCGGTGTAATAAAACCGCTAGTGAAAATCGATTTTCACTGGCGGTCGACGTAATAAAACCGTCAGTGAAAATAGTTTCCAGGAAACAAGAAACAGATTTTAAAAATAGCAAAAAATTATTTTTATTAGGGGAGGCCTCGGCCCACCCATCTTATGCCTGTCTCCGTCGAAGTCGCAAGTCACGGCATTTTTCGTACACTACGTGGTTGCTAGAAATCGAACCCATCCGTCGAAGTCGCAAGTCACGGCATTTTTCATGCACTACGTGGTTGCTAGAAATCGAACCTCTGACCTCACCCTCACGCATACCCTCCTCTACCACTCCACCTATGACATACTTTGTGTCTAATTTGTAGTTTTGTTGTCCACATATTACAACTAAATAAGTGTAAATTGCTTGTTTGAGACCATAAACGAATTCAAATAAAAAAGTTGTCAACTACAAAGTTGAATAATTTTTTAAGTTCTGCAACTTTCATTTTGACACTTTTTTCATCCGAGGTCGTTTGCAAAATTTAAATTTTAAATTTGACAAATTTAGATACAATTTTTGAGAGCCGAAATGATTTCAAATAAAAAAGTTGTCAACTATAAAGTTTTATAACTTTCAGAGATCTACAACTTTTTATTTTGGTGGTTTCATCATACGAGGTTGTTTGAAAAACTCGAAAAATTAAGGATAAAAATGATTTCTAGTGACGGTTCCTTAAGAAAACCGCCAATAGAAATCGATTTTTACAGGCGGTTCCTTAAGAAAACCGTCACTAGAAATCATGGATTTCTACTGGCGGTTTTCATAAAGAAGGAAATACGATTTCTAGTGGTGGTTTTCTTAATAAACCGCCACTAAAAATAGCACAGACGGTTGATAACTGAATCCACCTGTAAAAAATGTATCGTACCGCAGGCTTTGAGCCTTTTTCTACTAGTGTAAGCAGAATCTCCAATCTGATTAGAACAACATTTCCATACTGTTACCGATCTTGTTGGTCCAGTCCAATCCGACAAAGAAGGGAGGGAATGAAACATAACAAATTGCACATGCATAGGAGAAGAAAAACACTCCTAGTAGGTGTACCTTGACGCCGATCTGAAGCTCCGTCACGTCCCCGAATTTCTTGGCCGTGGCTGCGAAACACAAATGTGATCGGGTCGGATCAGAGGTCGCTGCGCGGGTCGTGCCTAGACGAAAAACCGAGGCCGGGGCGGGGTCTACTCACCGACGAGCAGCGGCGACTAGGAAGCAGAGAAGAAGCTGCGGCTTAGCTAGCCATGGCTGGTGCTAGGGAGGAGACGAATTCAACGATTCCGTGGAGAAAGAAGAGCTGTGCGTTTCTAACAAAGCGGCAGGATGGGATGTTTGGTTTGCTGCCCACTTTGAGTGTTTCATAAAGTTAGCCATGTGTTTGATTTAAAATCATAGTTGTGGCTTCCAATATAGAGCACTTAACTTTAAACATCTTAAATAAGTGTGATATAAAATTATATGGCACTTTTGTGCATCCTAGGTATAGAACGAAACAACCTGAGTGTTTGGTTTGACCGTTTGAGTTAGGCTGACTCGTTAATAAAACTGAAGTAAAAACCTGAACTCGGATCGGTTTGTTAACAACTCAAGGTTAGCTCGACCATGCATGCATGGTAGTGAGCAGCGTCGACACTCGACAAGGATGTCAATGGGTGGGTCGCCTCGCTCTTGTTTGCCCCGAATCACCTGCTGACACTCAAATTAGGCCTCGGCCGGTTTTAGAATCGAACCATGCTAGCTTTAGTCTAATCTAAAGGAAATTATATGGAACACCTAAAAATAAAATCGCTTTGATGGGATAAGATCATCTCTACTCCATGTAAAATATCAAGTACACAACTGATTTAGGTATCCTTCTACACGATCAATCCATTATTACCAATTTATCCACTCTTTCGCCCTATCTCTTCCAACCACTTTTTTCCTACATGTCCTTCGACGGGATTTGTAGATATTTTAGGTGGTCTTATCAATTTTAGAACACACTTGTCGTGTATCTCTCTAGTGGGTCTTTTCAGGATTCTTCGTGGGTTTATCAGACAGAGAACGAGCGTCTAACTGGCCTCATCAATCTAGAATGTGTTTAGTTTGAGGTCAAAGTAAAATGAAATGGAGTTTGAGGTTAAAGTAAGATGAGATAGGATGACATTGTCTGCTCGATGGTTTGGGACCACGCTTTCATAAAAAATTGTTTTAATGTTTACCTTATCCTCACGTGACTTTTATGTAAATACTATAGAAATATGACCGCCCTTTATATTACTCTTTGTATAATTGTATGTCCAACAAACGCATCTCTAATAGTGTGTTTCACCTTTGGGACCTCTCTTTGTAGCGTACTTCGGCCATGTGTGGTCTTAGACAATCTAGTCACTATGGGCATGGTAATTGAATAAGCGTCAACATATTTTGACGGTTTTGTTGGGGACAAAACAAAACAGATCTCCTAAGATGGTCGACAAAAAGGCCTTCGGACGATCAACTGCTCGAAGAGATTCGCAAGATGTTAGAGGAGGGCGAAGGCCCAAACTATTGCCAACCTAGAGTATGCTCTAACATAATTTGAGATGGATGATGGATCTGCAGGGAATTCTGAAGAAGTTAGAAGATGTCAACTTAGAATCGTATCCTACTACATCTATATCTAAGGTTGTTGAGGACTGAAAATGACAGTGCAGACGATACGATTCGCTGTCCGGACTATCCGCCATGACAGCATAGACTATCCGCCATGACAGCATAGACCGTCCGCAGCAGAGCAACTTCATTAGAACGAGGTAGCAACTTCATCACCTAATCCAGGCAACTTCTCTACCCACTGACAGTACTGTGCGGTTAGCTTTAATCTATATCAATTTCTACTGTTTCCACAGTGTTTTTGTCTTTACGGATTGCAGCTGTAGCAGTCCAAACAGCCGGCTTTAATGCACTGACTCAAAATATCTGACATTAGATTATATCTCAAACCCATTTTGATCGCAGACTATCTACACAGAGACGGATAGCATTAGTTACAGCAGCACATGTACTGCAATATAATGTCTAATGTCTGGAGAGAAGGCGGCATCAGCGCGCGGAGTGGCAGCAGATAAACGGCATCCACGGCTGCTTCTTTTCTTCGGAACTCTTGTCAACGTCCTTACGAGACAGTTTGGCTAGGGAGCTCCAGTGGTGGTTGTCAGAGCCAGATTTGGGCGACCCCGGTTTCATTGACAAGCTGCTGTCCTTGGTCACCCGGCGCCGGAACGACATCACTCGTGCCTTGGTGCTGAGTCTCTTCACTTGGTTCTCCATGCTTGCCTCGGCGAGGAGGACCTTCAGCGGGACACGAACTCTTCCTGGATTCAGCTGGGCACCTGTCGATGCAATCTCTTCGTTCAGCTTGTTGTTGCCTCCATCTTGGCCAACCATGATGTTTAGTGGCTGCTTCTCTTCAACGCTACATGTGCTTTCTGCTGCAGCCATCTCCTTTGCAGTCTGCGTTTTGTGTTCAACGTCATTTGCATTAAACCGTGCGTTAGTCTCCCTTGCATCAGTATCTTCAGTCTGCTTATTTTCTTCCAAATTTTCTACGTTCTGTACTGCGCCCAACTCCTTTGTGTCGCTAGCTTGTGTCTGTTCTTCAACATAATCTGTCTGTTGTACATCATTCATCCCTGCAGCAGCGCCTTCAATCAGCTTGTTTTCTTCAAAATTTTCTATGTTCAGTACTGTGCCCAACTCCTTTGTGTCACTAGCTTGTGTGTGTTCTTCGACATAATCTGTCTGTCGCACATCATTCATCCCTGCACCGATGCCTTCAACCAGTTTATTTTCTTCAAAATTTTCTATGTTCTGTACTGCGCGCAACTCCTTTGTTTCGCTAGCTTGTGTGTGTTCTTCGACATAATCTGTCTGTCGCACATCATTCATCCCTGCACCGATGCCTTCAACCAGTTTATTTTCTTCAAAATTTTCTATGTTCTGTACTGCGCGCAACTCCTTTGTTTCGCTAGCTTGTGCCTTTTCTTCGACATAATCTGTCTGTCGCACCTCATTCATCCCTGTATCGGTGCCTTCAATCAGCTTATTTTCTACAAAATTTTCTATGTTCTGTACTGCACCCAACTCCTTTGTGTCGCTAGCTTGTGCCTGTTCTTCAACATAATCTGTATGTCGTACCTTATTCATCCCTGCAGCGGTGCCTTCAAACAGCAAAGTTGACATGGAAAGTGGCCCTAAAATGAGACGTGAAAGGATGGAATATACCTAAGAATTTAAGGTGTGTTTGGTTTGGCTTTTGCCCTTTTAAATTTAAAAGCTAAACCAAAGGGCTGGATCTAAAAAACAGCTTTTTCTAAAAGTCGACTTTCTCGCAGTGCAAAATTGAAAGTATCCATGGACATGCTTTTAGTAGATTTTGGATGAAACTGTGAAAACATGTATCAAAGAATTTTTAACGGCTTTTAGTGGTTTACGCCAAACGGTTTTTAGCTTTTTAATAGCTCACAGGCCACAGCAGCTTTTTCCATAGCCACGGCCCAACCAAACAGACCCTTAGCTTTAAATAGGAGAGCATAAAAAATAGTTATCCATATGACTAAACCTTGACTTGTGGTTTCTTTGGGTTTAACTCTAGCCTACCTCAATTTACTTGGGACAAAAGTTTTGCTACTGTTGTTTTTGTTATTAGTATATGTAAATACTGTGAGTCTACAATACAGGTCTCCGTGTACAGTCAACTTCAGAGGTGCAGTCTAAGGCTAGCTCCAGCAAGACACCCTAAAGGGTTCTGTACCCTAAATATAGAGGACCAAATGGTCATCTACGCCCTCCAGCAGCGTCCTCTAAACAGTTCTCTAAATTTAGAGGATGCTGCTGGATTCTCTATATGTAGAGTTTCTCTAAACGGCCATTTGAATACTTTAAATAACCGGTTTAGCAAAACTAAAATATGTACAATACATTTGAGAGTATGACAAATACGTATGTACAAAAAATAAAAATAAAAAATGTCTCTAATATAGATATTTGAGTATAGAGGACGTGATTTAAAGAACGTTGTTGGAGAGGAATGAGATAAAGAGGATGAAATCTTTTAGAGAAGACTGTAAAGTACGGATATAGAGGATGGATATAGAGGACGTTGCTTGAGACAGCCTAAGATGGCAAGGCAATGGGAGTAGATAAATTCCCTCCATACTATACTACTACAGTACTACAATACTCGATCAGACAAACTAAAAATGAAGATGAAGCATAAGCCATCAATTAAATTGGCAAAGGATGCAAAACAGTGGACTTTTTTTACAATGCAACAATGGTGTGCATTCCCTAATGCTCCGTTTGGATGTCGATATTGGAGAGGATGGAATTGAATTGAGTTGAATACCAAATCATGTGTCATGGACCTTCGGTCCATGGGGATAGTTGTCTTCTCCGGCGAGGTTATACCCTCTGCCGCAGGCTTGGTTCTAGAGTAGCAGCCCTAGGCGCTTGAGAGTCATTGCAAGAGAGAGAGATTAGTATGATAATATATTCCTTATTCCTTTGTCTCCTGCGTACAGGCCTATATATAGGCCACCGGTTGACCAACTAGGCAACCACTAATTAAGCAAGTGACTAATTGGAATTATCTCCCCTACAATTTAGGTCTATCAATTTAGCCACCAAATCAGTCACTTTCCTTTGTCATGCCTTCCTTGCGCGCGCTGCTGCCAGCGCATAGGTGCGGCCCCACATGAGTGACCGCTCCCTATGATGCCCATGACATCTCCCCCTCCCTTGAGGACCAGCTCGTCCTCGAACTGCCATAGACTTACCTGACACGACTTAAGGTTAAGCCTTTTACATCTCGGCTTACCTTTATTATTTAAGACGAAAATACAAAATAATTGTGGAACTAAAATATAAATTTGAACTGCAGCTATGGCCTCTTGTCCTCCTGGATCCCAAGGAAAGAGCTGAACTGCGGCCTTCATGTTGGATGAAAGGTGGAGGAGGAACCAGCATGTTCTTATGTTGGGTCTGCCCAGCACCAAGGCAGGTGCCCGAATGAAGGAGACGACCCTCTTTGGCCGTACAGGGGGTTGCATACCCAGATCTCGACTTCTGCAGGGGGTTTAAAAAGTATAGACGAGACCTGGTGGTTGGGCGCGCAGGCTGCGAGTTGATGCAGCGATGAGCTGATCAGCAAGTGCATCTTCCGCACCGCCCGCGTAACAAGGAAGCCACGCACTGCGGCTTGCAGGCGCACCACGGCCTGCTCATGTGATGATGGCCATGGGGTGGCCCTGGAGGCCACAGCAAGGTGCTTCTCCCCACGAAGGGACTGTACCTGGCGGCGTGCCCGGAACCCTCGCGCTGCCGTCTGAAGCCGCACCGCTGCTTGGAGTTCCTTCTCTGTCTTCTCCTTTGTAGCGGTGGAACATCACAACGAACTGATCCCACTGCTCTGCGAAACGGCCAAAACTCTCTTCGAGCCGAGTGAATGCATCTGGAGTTGGAGAGGGTGGGTGGGAGGGCGTTGCAACGGCTGATGGCGCGGCGGCTAGTGATGGTGAGGGATGGGCGGCTGGTGGTGGTGAGGATAACCTGGAGCTGATACCAGGTGTCATGGACCTTCGGTCCATGGGGATAGCTGTCTTCTCCAACGAGGTTATACCCTCTGCCGCATGCTTGGTTCTAGGGTAGCAACCCTAGGCGCTTGAGAGTCATTGCAAGAGAGAGAGATTGGTTTGATAATATATTCCTTATTCCTTTGTCTCCTGCGTACAGGCCTATATATAGGCCACCGGTTGACCAACTAGGCAACCACTAATTAGGCAAGTGACTAATTGGAATTATCTCCCCTACAATTTAGGTCTATCAATTTAGCCATCAAATCAGTCACTTTCCTTTGCCATGCCTTCCTTGCGCGCGCTGCTGCCAGCGCCCCCTGCGGCCTCTCGCTTTTGGCACGCATAGGTGCGGCCACACATGAGTGACCGCTCCCTATGATGCCCATGACATCATGCATGGTATTAAAATTAGATGTAATTTCAATTCTATTGTTTGGATGTCACTGAATTAGAGTTTGGAATTGTGCGGTCTAATTCCACACGATAACGAGGGGTGAGGCTTTGTATTGGGAGAGGGGGTTTCTAGTTATAATCCAATTCCCGGGAATTAGGCCTCTGATTCTAAATCTCAATTCCACGTGCAACCAAACAACAAAATTTAGGAAAGCTAATTTCAATTCCCAATTTTGTGCTCCAATATCTACATCCAAACGGGATGCAACCAAATGATATTTGAGCTCACAGAAAGTAACCAGCGAAATAAATGGATATACAACAGAATTCATTAGTGCAAATGTGATGTGCGGGCGCACATACGCCAGGCCGGCGCGCGATGTGCGCAGGGGAGCAGAGCGCGCAGCCAGGACACAGGAAGGGCAGGCAAGTGGCTAGAAGGAAAGTTAGCCACCTAATTAGTTGTTTCTTGTGTTAGTTATTTCCTTATTAGTCGTTTCCTTGTTAGTTATTTCCTTGTTAGTTGTTACCTTGTTAGTTATTTCCTTGTTAGTTGTTTCCTTGTTAGTTATTTCCTTATTAAGGTTAGCCTACAATGTAGGACAGCTGCCCCCTCTGTGGCTATATAAGCATGTACGTGAGATCATTTGGAATAAGCAATAAGTCAGTCCTAATCTCCCTCTCTTCTCTACAAACCGACGGCTGAGGGGTATAACCTCGCTGGCGTGACGGACAGCGGCTAGGAGTTACGTAGCCGGGGTCCGGCCAATCGGGGATTTGGTGTCCTTGACAACCTGGTATCACGGTCTCGTCAATCCTCGCCCACCCGCTCCAACCACGCCCAGCAGTCGCCAATGCCACCATCTTCCCCAGCCTCCACCACAGCCATGGCCGAGCCCACCATTGCCGACGTCCTCGCTGAGTTGTGGGCACTCCGCACGGACGTCAACACGCTGCAGTCCGACATGGCGGCCGTGAAGGACAAGTCCGCGTCGTCCTCGGACAACGGGGGCCACGGTCGGCGACCCGAGGGGCAGCGCGACCAAGATTCGTACATCAAGCACCGCAAGTGGGACTTCCCCCGCTTCGACGGCTCCGTCGATCCGATGTTGTTCATCAACAAATGTGAGTCATACTTCCGGCATCACCGCACCTTGGGGGAGGAACGTGTTCGGATGGCATCATACCATCTGGACGACGTCGCGCAGCTGTGGTACAGCTAGCTTGAAGAAGATGATGCTGCCCCGTCATGGGGTCGATTCAAAGACTTCCTGAATGAGAAGTTCGGACCTCCACTCTGTTCCGCGCCGATGTTCAAACTTTCGGAGTGCCGGCGCACTGAATCTGTGGAGTACTCAAATCGTTTCCAGACGCTTCTGCCCCGTGTCGGTCGACTGGACGAAGCTCAACGAGTGCAACTCTTCACCGGAGGCCTCCTTCCGCCTCTCAGTCATGCGGTGCGCATCCATAATCCGGCCACGCTCGCCGCTGCGATGAGCCTGGCGCGGCAAGTGGAGCTCATGGAGCTCGAGCGGTCGCCGCGAGTTCCGGTACAACCGGGAGCGCGCGGTCTGCTTCCGCCACCGCCGCCTCGACCCGCTCTGGCCGCGCCACCCCAGCAGCTGGCTCTTCCAACCCCGCCGGCGGGTCACGACCAGGGACGACGCGAGGGCAACCAGCGGCGCATCTCTACGGCGGAACGACGTCGCCTTGGCCTTTGTTTTAACTGTGACGAAAAGTATTCTTGTGGCCATAACAGGTTTTGCAAGCGGATTTTCTTCGTAGACGGGGTTGAGATTGATGACACCGAACCCGTCGCCGACGACGGGGACAGGGACACCCCCTGCTTCTCGCTGCAGGCGGTGGCTGGTGTGTCCATGACGGACACCACGCAGCTCGCGGTAACACTAGGGGCCGCCCAGCTCGTAGCCCTCCTCGACTCCGGCAGCACCCACAATTTCATCTCCGAAGAGGTCGCTCGGCGATCGGGTCTTCCGCTCCAACAACGTCCCCGCCTAACGGCCATGGTGGCCAATGGTGAGAAGACCACCTGCGCCGACGTCATCCGCAAAGCCCCACTAATCATCGCTGGTGCTGCGTTCCCGGCGGAGCTATTCGTCATGCCCTTGGCCGGGTACAACATCGTCCTCGGCACCAAATGGCTCGGCGCGTTGGGACCCATTGTCTGGGACCTGGCCAACCGGCGCATGTCCTTCCAGCGTGGGGGCCGCACCATCTCATGGGCGGGCCTATCCACGACGTCGGGGCCGGCGGTGTGCGCCTTGTCCGCTGAAGAATCGCTCTTGGATGCTCTCCTAGAAGCGTTTGCAAGGGTCTTCGCCACTCCAACGGGACTGCCCCCCAAGCGCGCACATGATCACCACATCCTGCTGAAGCCCGATGCACCGCCGGTCGCCGTAAGCCCCTATCGATACCCAGCTGCCCACAAAGATGAGTTGGAGCGGCAGTGTGCAGCCATGATGGAACAAGGGATCGTCCGACGCAGCGACTCCCCGTTTTCGTCGCCGGTCCTCCTCGTAAAGAAGGCCGATGGATCCTGGCGCTTCTGCGTCGACTACCGGGCCCTGAATGCCATGACGGTCAAGGACTCTTTCCCGATCCCGGTGGTGGACGAGCTATTGGATGAGCTCAACGGCGTCAAATTTTTCTCCAAGCTCGACCTACGGTCGGGATACCACCAGGTCCGCATGCGACCCGAGGACATCCACAAGACGGCGTTCCGCACGCATGACGGCCTATATGAGTTCCTGGTCATGGCGTTCGGACTCTGCAACCCGCCGGCCACATTCCAAGCCCTCATGAACGACGTCCTGAGGCCTTTCCTCCGTCGCTTCGTCCTCGTATTTTTTGACGATATTTTGATCTACAGCGGGACTTGGGCAGATCACCTCCGGCACCTGAGTGCTATCCTGGAAGAACTACATCGTCACCAGTTCTTCGTCAAGCGCACCAAATGCTCCTTCGGGGTCGCCGCCGTCGCCTATCTCGGCCACGTTATCTCTGCGGCGGGCGTCGCCATGGATCCCGTCCAAGGTGCAAGCCATCCATGATTGGTCGACGCCGCGATCCGCCCGTGCTGTCCGTGGCTTCCTCGGTCTCGCGGGGTACTACCGCAAGTTCGTACATAACTATGGCACGGTGGTCGCGCCCCTGACGGCGTTGCTCAAGAAGGACGGTTTCACATGGGATGACGCAGCGGCCACGACGTTCTCCGCGCTCAAAGCGGCGGTCACATCGGCACCAGTCCTCACCATGCCAGACTTCGCCAAGCTGTTCGTCGTCGAATGCGACGCGTCAACCGTCGGCTTTGGGGCGATCCTGGTCCAGGAGGGACACCCGGTGGCATACTTCAGCCGGCCAGTAGCGCCGCGCCACCGCGCGCTGGCCGCCTGCGAGCGAGAGCTCATTGGCATGGTCCAGGCAGTTCGGCATTGGAGGCCCTACCTATGGGGGCGCCGCTTCCTCGTCAAGACGGACCACTACAGCTTGAAATACCTCCTCGACCAGCACCTCGCCACGATTTCGCAGCACCACTGGGTCGGCAAGCTCTTGGGCTTCAATTTCACAGTGGAGTACCGCTTCGGGGCCACGAATACTGTCGCCGACGCCCTATCCCGCCGCGACAACGAGGAAGGAGAGCTGCTGGCCATCTCAGCGCCCCGGTTCGACTTCATCGAGCGCCTCCGCCATGCCCAGGCCACCGACCCGGCGCTGGTAGCCGTCCACGATGAGCTCCGGGCGGGAACCCGCACGGCGCCGTGGACCATCACCGATGGCATGGTCGCCCTGGAGGGGCGCCTCTACATCCCGCCAGCGTCGCCAATACTTCAGGAAATCCTGGTCGCGGTCCACGACGACGGCCATGAAGGCGTTCATCGCACGCTGCACCGCCTGCGGCGTGATTTTCATTTCCCCAACATGCGTCGTGTGGTGCAGGACTTTGTGAAGGCGTGCGCCACGTGTCAGAGGTACAAGACTGACCACCTGAGGCCGACCGGGCTGCTCCAGCCACTGCCCATTTCGTCCAGCGTGTGGGCGGACATCGGCATCGATTTCATTGAAGCACTGCCCCGGGTGCAGGGCAAGACAGTAATCCTCTCCGTCGTCGACCGCTTCAGCAAGTACTGCCACTTCATCTCGTTGGCACACCCCTACACCGCCGAGTCCGTCGCCCAAGCGTTCTTCAGCGACATCATCCGCCTTCATGGTGTGCCGCAATCCATCGTCTCGGACCGCGACCCGGTGTTCACGTCGGCATTCTGGACCGAGCTCATGTGGCTCACTGGCACCAAGCTCTTCATGTCGTCAGCTTTTCACCCGCAAACGGATGGACAGACGGAGGCCGCCAACAGGGTAATCTTCATGTACCTCCGTTGTTTCACAGGCGACCGTCCTCGGCAGTGGCTTCGCTGGCTTCCGTGGGCCGAATACACCTACAACACGGCTTTCCAATCGTCGCTCCGGGAGACGCCGTTCCGCGTGGTCTATGGCCGCGACCCGCCTTCCATCCGCTCTTATGAGCCTGGTGAGACGCGTGTGGCAGCTGTTGCACAGGAGATGGAGGACCACACGGCTTTTCTCGCCGACGTCCGCTACCGCCTCGAACAGGCCTAGGCGGTCCAAAAGCGTGTCTATGATCAGCACCATCGTCCAGTGGAGTACCAAGTTGGGGACTGGGCACTACTACGACTCTGGCAGCGCCCGGCAGCATCACTACCATGGACCTCCACCGGCAAGCTCAAGCCTCGGTTCGTTGGACCGTATCGCGTCCTAGAGATCATCAACGTCGTGGCTGTCCGGCTCGAGCTTCCGCCAGGGGCCCGCCTCCATGATGTGTTCCATGTGGGAGTGCTCAAGAAGTTCGTCGGCACACCACCGGCAACACCCCCGGCATTACCCCCAACGCACAACAGCGCTGTGGTGCCCGTGCCAGCGGCGGTCACAGCCGGGCGCCTGGCTCGTGGGGTTCGCCAGCTGTTGATCCAGTGGCAAGGTGAGTCAGCTGCGTCAGCAAGCTAGGAGGATTATGACGACTTTCGTGCTCGGTTCCCTGATTTCCAGCTCGAGGACGAGCTGGTCTTCGACGGCGGGAGAGATGTGATGTGCGGGCGCACATACGCCAGGCGGGCGCGCGATGTGCGCAGGGGAGCAGAGCGCGCAGCCAGGACACAGGAAGGGCAGGCAAGTGGCTAGAAGGAAAGTTAGTCACCTAATTAGCTGTTTCCTGTGTTAGTTATTTCCTTATTAGTCGTTTCCTTGTTAGTTATTTCCTTGTTAGTTGTTACCTTGTTAGTTATTTCCTTGTTAGTTGTTTCCTTGTTAGTTATTTCCTTATTAAGGTTAGCCTACAATGGAGGACAGCTGCCCCCTATGTGGCTATATAAGCATGTACGTGAGATCATTTGGAATAAGCAATAAGTCAGTCCTAATCTCCCTCTCTTCTCTACAAACCGACGGCTGAGGGGTATAACCTCGCCGGCGTGACGGACAGCGGCTACGAGTTACGTAGCCGGAGTCCGGCCAGTCGGGGATTTGGTGTCCTTGACAGCAAACTTACATCAAACAATGTGTAAATGAAGAGTCAGAAATTCTTACTTGAGTTATGGCATTGTTGAACTTCAGCCGTCCTAGTTTGGTTAGAGACTGTTGGTTGATCCACCATTAGGGATGTAGAGTCAACCGATTCAACAACATTTTGTACCTCCAAAAGGCAACTCTTAGTGGGAAGTTCAAATAAGTCATCATTCCTGTCATCGTCTAGATTAAATGGATTTTTGACAGAAGATGCTTGATCCATTAGTAAAGTATCATGTTTCTGACTTGCAGAAAACTGATCTTCTGTACGGATCTCAGGGACAATATGCTTGTTGCAGACTTCCTCTTTAGTGAACTCATTAGTCTTCTGTATGGAAAAAAATTCTTCTAAAGTATCTGTCTGTGGCCTCTCTGCAAAGGTGAATTCTACATCATCGACATTAGTAACAGGAGTATCATCCATCTTGGTAACAGGAAGATCATCCTGAAAACCAGCAATGGGACATCTCAAAGTTTTCTTGCTACAATTCTCAACAGGTTGACTATCATCAGGTACATCCTCAATACTCCAGTTCTGTCTGGGGAGCTCCATGGAACAATCTGTAACAGTATTATCAGTGCAAACAACATTCAGATCACTCCCAATTGACATAGCATTAGTGCCAGGATTGGTTATTGTTTCCGACTGAACATTATCTGATCCTACTACTAATAATCTTGGTGATGCTTCAGGCATGGTATGAAGAATATGCATTCTATCTTCCATAAAACCTTCTACATTTCTTGAGCATGTAGACCCTGATTCTGGTTCCAAAATTACCAGGCGGGGTTCCTGAAAGGTTGAAGCATTCAAGCAGCCAATCATCGCAGTATTAACAAATGCTTCATCAAATTTACTATCAACCATATCTGTGTAGTCAACATTTGCAGCTTGCTCATTTGGACCCCCAAGCTTCAGGTTTACTTCGTGTTCAGCCAATCTAAGAGCTCCTTCTGCCAAATTACATCCAACTTTGGAGTCGGCAGATAGATCTGTCATATTGGGTTCTCCAGGAAATTGATTTTTGAGTAATCCATTTGTTTCTAGAGAATTTACATTTATAGTTACACTTGAACCTACTGAAATAGCATTCAAATTATTCATTTCTGCAGAAAATACTGAACTTGGTGCAGCACCATCTTCAGAATCTGATTGACGAAGAAACGGAGATGCATCCTGGTACTCATAAAAGCTATCTTCTTGCTCAGCTGGACGTCCCAAGACATTTTGACTTCCACTAGTGCAAGCAATCAGTAATTCAGTTCCACTGCCTTCGTTTACAATTTCGATAGAATTGTTGGTGCAGTCAAAAAGGCCATTTTCACTTAACTCACTGGCGTCGATTTGAGCTCCAGTATCTTCAAGAAAACCATTTTCACTGCTGCCGCAATTAATCAGGTAGTTTGCACTTAATTCAGTGGCAATGATTTGAGCTCCAGTACAGGTAGGAGAATAATGTTCTATCAAAACAATAAAGAGACAGATCAACTTAGACTCTATATAACTTGAATAAAAAGGTAAAATGATCAGATATTCTTTGAACGAAATGCTGGTGACACATATAAATATCTAGAAACAAGTTCGATGCAAACAAATTAATAACTTTACAAGCATAGGTCCAATGGAACTTTAGTGAATATTATAAGGCATTCGAAAAGAAATAAAGAAACAAGTGGGAAAGAAAGGGATTCTGAGGCACAGAAAAAATGAATTAAGAATGAATTTGCTAGCACACTAATTGTTCACAGAAAAGGTTATAACAGTAGTCCATGCAGTAAAATCATAATGACACTGAACACGGAGGCATGAGAAAAATAACGTCCATAGAGTAAAATAAGTGAGGACCAATAAATCATGCAAGTAACAGATTAACAGTTAATAATACTGATAAACATAAACAAATACATATCATATCATTAGTTAATATAATAATGGCCTCAAGCAGACATTCAGAAGCTTCCTTAAGAATGAAGTTGACAATCTAGAGGGCTAAAGCCTAAGACTGTCTCCAGCAACGTTCCCTAAATTTCATCCCCTAAAGGAATATTCCATGTCCTTTACAGCACACTCTAAAATATTTCGTCCTCTATATCTTTTTCGTCTCCAGCAACGTTCTCTAAATTTGATTCTTTATATCTACAGTATTAACAGAATACATAAACTACCATATTTAATCATTGTTTTTCGTATATTTATCCACGAGCGGTTCGTCGTACCAGAAATTTAAAATAGTTTTTACAATACATTTTCATTTTATATAGAAAATACCCATCGATCCTATTTAAAAAACAATATACCAGACATGGAAATAGCTTAATCTCACCCCTCAAAATCCCCACCAAATATCAACCTTTTTTGCCATGTCGTCGTCTCCGCCTTCCTGCTCTCATCGCTGTTCCTCTCCTCTGCAACCCTGTTCTCCAAGAAGCCAGCATCCTTGTTCGCTTTCACCACCTCGACTGTCAAGGTTTGGAGCTGGCAATGATAGCAGTTGCAGGCTTGTAGTGTTGGCGGCTGCAGCAACTGTCTGCGTGGTGGATCTAACCGTTCGCCATGGAGGTAGGGTGGTCCGCTGCCGGATCCGCCCGATTCCGACCTCCTGCTGCCCTGCTTCACATCGAACACGGACAATGCATGCCGCGAGCGAACCGGCGGCGCGGGGAAGAAGGTCGTCAAGGGAACAGAGGAGAGAGAAGATTCCGGCTTTGGGCGCGAGGATGCAACTGCCACCGTATAGCGGACGCTTCTTCATCTGCTACATTTAGAGGATTCTCAGCGAACGGTAAATTTTACAGTCTCCTTTAGCGAACGTTGTTGGAGGGGTAGCGCACGCCACCGTACTCTAAATTTAGCGTACAGACGCATATACAGAGCGTTGTTGGAGACAGCCTAAAAGGGAGTAAGGGACACAAACAGTAGCATGCTCCTCAATTCTCACAATCGCAGCAGTATAATAATCTAAACATAGAAGACCTACCAATGCAGCTACTTTACAATTGATCAATAACGCACAGAGATGTCATAACTATTAGAAAAAACAGTAAATTGCGGCAAACGATGGCAACACCCCAAATGACGGGATCTGTTCAAGAATGAGAAGAAGATCCCATATAAATAAAAAAAAGGACGAGACATACAGACACAGTGAAACGGTAACACTCCTGTTTTGCAAATAAATAGGATGTCCATGCGACAAACGTACTAAGGCTATCTTCAGCAGGTTGCTCATCCACATCTCCTGTTTTAAACTACACTTGATAAACAGTGCAGTCTACAGTATAAAACAATGTTAAACAGTCGTATGTATGATCCGTTGGCCATAGACTAAGGCAACATGTGGTGGAGGGTCACGACAAACTAGCAGACCCAAGAAAATAGTCTTAAACGACAAACTCAAAGAAACCCATCCCACCTATGCAGATATGCTGGATTTTTTTTCCTGGTTTGGGGGGGGGGGGGGGGTCACCAAGAAGCCAACAAATTCATCCTGTCAAGCTAGAGAACGAATCCAATGTATGTGCAGGTCCACAGAGACAATGAACGAACTCTTACTGCTGACCAGTACCAAGGGAACAATTTCCCATGAGACAAGGAGACAGATTCGAGACGACGGATACACATGGATCTCAGATTCTGGACTATGAAATTAATACTGACATATTAGTACAAGCCAAGTTCAGATCTACAGTTCGGAAGCTACAAATTCAAAGCACTCCAACTGTTGTCAACATCGTTATCACAAAAGTATCTCCTCAATTCCAAGGAAATCGAGAAAGTGCCACGCTTTGAGCTTTAACGCGACCCAAGAGCCACGCAGACTTTTATTCCAGGCCCCCACAGGAGTACCATCTCACTATGCCCACGTGAGTTTTGCGACCCTCCCTCCCTCCCTCTTCATTCTTCAATCAGGGAACAGGGGGGAGGCAGCCAAACCTTTTGCGGCTTTACCCTTTTCAATGTATCGCAAAATGCAGTACGAGCAAAAACAACAAAAAGGCACAAGCTACCACAATCTGTGCAAATCGGATTACATAGCATCCTCTAGACCTAACTCCAATTTCGATTCCGTAACATCCCAAAACGCAGGACGCAAAGGAAGAAAACAACAGAGCAAGAAGTCCGAACAATGGAGAGAGAGAGAGAGAGACGAGCGATTACCTGCTGCAACCACCTTGTCCTCCACGGAACTGTCAATTTGCCCCGCAAATCCGCCTTCTCCATTGGCCTCGCCCGTGCCAGTCTCCTCTCTCTGTCGTCCTCCTTCCCGACCTGCGGCGCAACGAACAGGCACGGCCATCGGAACCAACCAACAGACAGGCACCGTAAAACGAAGCGCCAGCCAGCTAAACCCCCTGACGTACCGAGCAGCGTCCGCCCGGCCGCAATGCGGTTGCGGTGGCCGGCGCCGTCCTCCCGCTCGCCCACCACGCGAACCCCGACCCCCACAGCGCCTTCCTCAACCGCCGGCAGCGCCTTACCGCAGTGCTTGCGGTGGGAGCGGCGGAGCTTGGCGCTGGCCGCTGGGGTGCGGGTTTGGGTACTGGTACCCGCAGACGTAGTGCGTTGTGCCTTGTGCGCGTGAGTATTACGGGTTTGGGAAGTGCGAGTTGCGGGCGGCGTAGTGCGCGTGAGTATTACGGGTGGAGCCCCTAAACGTGGGTCCCGGACGTCGGTGAGCATTGGACGCCCAAGTGGATGCATCGAGGCGGGTCATGTGCGCGGTGGGGCCGCGGGGCGAGGAAGAAACTCCAAACTCCCTTGGTTTTTTCTGGGGCGCTTGCTCTGGTCGGACGTCGGAGGCCGGAGGGAGCGGGAGGGAACGGTTTGTTGAAGAGGGAAGGTCTTTTGTTTATAAAAAAAAAGAAGAAGAGGGAAGGTCTGGTCCCACCTGGAAGCGAGGTCATGCAGTGCCGGTACCGAACTGCGCTGGATCTGGCCGTTGGGTGCGTGATGGACCGCTGAGGGCGCGAGCCCGTGAAGGCGAACAACATGAGAGCGACAAGTCTTGGGGACCTACTGCTCTGAGCCTTTTTGGCCCCTGGACTGGACGGACCTGGGCGTCGTCGCCTTCGGTTCTGCTTCATCCTGTTCCCTGGACCTAGACGGAGGAGCCTTGGTACCAAACTGTGAGCTTTGTTCCTGTGGTCGTCAGATAATGTTACCATGGAGATGCACATTCGCGGATGAAGGTTCACGGGAAAGTGGTTACTGTACTGCGTGATCTTACGGCGACCGGGACCAGGGTTCCACGGATGAAGTTTACTAGTGAAGTAAACTGAGCTTTTCTTTTGTCCCCTTCCCATCGCTCCCGGTACGAGTTTTAGAGTGGTCGTGTTTACTTGCACTGTAAGTGATTTCTCGGCGAGGATAATCGTGGTGGTGTGTTTGGTTAGATATATAATAAGGCTTAGTTTGGGTACTTTAGTAATGAGTGGGATTGGAATGGATTGAGATGTATTGATACAGTATTTGATCTATTGGGGATTTACATTCTCTCCAATCCCTCCAAAACACTCTAATCCTAAAGTATCCAAACTAAGCATAAGGAATGGAAGAGGATGATCATAGTTTTTATAGTGTTTGGATAAGAGTCTAGTGGGAAAAGGGTAAACACCGGAGTAATTTTTTAATGACGGCATAATCTAAAAATTGAAGGGATGGTGTCGACTTCACCTCGTCCTAGTTTGACCTTAAACCAAACATAAAATGCCTAGATGGTGGGGGTGAGGGAGGTTAGCTGCGCGAAACGTACGTTTCATGTCTGGATCGCCGGTCATCGACGCCTCATGATCGTTTGATTCATTCACTCCTGTGTGCGTGCGTGTTAGCCGTATGCTGATAAGTATGGGTAGTACCTGTACTACGTGGTGGTTTGGTGGTGAGTGAGGTGAGGGCGAACGTCGTTCTCGGTCGAGCCATCATGCCAACGGCCAACCACTTGGCCGGAGAGGAATCTTGCCGGCCCCCTCCGTAGCGCCCACGCCAAGCGAAGCCACACTACCCGGGGAAAAACAGAAAAGCTCCGGCGCCGGTGCCGTCCTTCATCACGAGCAACTGAGCAAGCAGTTGCACAAGATCTACGTCCTTCATCACTGCCATTGCACAAGTCTGGGTAATAAGTACAGTACAACATCTACGTCGCCCAGATGCACAACTACTTCCCTTAGTTCCTTAGCTAGCTCCCAAGTCGTCGTCTGTAACCTGCGGGTTACACGAAATCAATACTCGAATGTTGTTTTCTCGCCCTCTCTGTACGTTCTTCAAGGCGACTCCAGCGAGGTAGGGAAACTCGCAGGATCCATGGCCCGAAGGGGGGAAAATAAATAAATAAATAAATAAATAAAGAGCATCATTAAGGGTAAGCTTCAGGTACTTAATGTACTATAATCTTCTTATCAACGACATGCTGTTCAGACACCGCGATGTAATATTAGCACCGGAATGATTACATGGCTCTGGCACTTTATAAGACGAATGCAGAGTTTGCATCGTTTTCTCTTGAGTTCCAGCGCAAAGAATTTGCTTTTGAGACGAAAGCAACATTGATCAACATTCAACGTAACTTTTTATTAACAACATGCAGCGCGGTAGCAGATGCGCAGGCAAACAGGAATAATCAAGGCGTTTGTTGAACGATGCATGCGTCTATGTAGAACTGAACAAGTAGATCTTCTACGGAAACCTTCAGATCTCTTGTTTAAAAGCTAGAGCTTTCGGCACATAGTGTGCTTAGAAAGTTAAAGAGTCTATACAAGAGCCTCATCAGCGATACCCCTGAGCCAAACAAATGGTTGTTACAAGGAAGCAATGGCAAGGGCTTAGAATAGAGATGTCAATGGACAATGGGGACCCGATACCCGATAACCCGTGGGGAATTTCCCTATTAGGGTACGGGTATGGGACAAAAATTGTCCTTATGGGTATGGATATGGGACAAAATCTTCACCCATTGGGTAAACGGGTATGGGTTTGGGAAGCAATAATCCGAACCCGATTACCCATGGGTATTTCATACGCGTACACCTGTCCTGTTTGTATGAATGAGTTGAGATCGAGTCGGCCATCAAACCCGGCAGACTCCATTTCTTATATTGGTCCCAAATACTGATTTCTTTTCTGATGGATGGATGAATGGATAATGGTTCATGGATGAGTGCTTGCAGATGTGGTGATGTATGAAATCTGGATAGTTTGTGCTAAATGTTAGTACCTAGTTATTCCTTAATTGGAGATGGGGACCCATTGGGGACCCGAAACCCGAATGGGGATGAGTTTTGTACCCATGATGGGTATGTGTATGGGTATGAGGATGTATCAAACATGATGGAGATGGGTCTGGGATGCTATAACCCGATGGGGAATTACCCATTGACATCTCTAGCTTAGAAGCTAGTACCTAGCACACGTAGCAATAGAGATGATCAAACGGGCCGCCCAGGCCCGGTGAAGCCTGGCCCGTTTTGGGCCCGGCCCGCTAGGCACGGTTAGAAAACCGGGCCGGGCCGGCTAAGCACGTGGGCTCAATTTTCTGTCCGAGCCTGGCCCGCAACAGGCCTAAATGGGCCGGGCCGGCCTGTTTAGCACGAAAAAAACAGGCCGAAAAGCGGGCTATGCGAGCCAAAAAGCACGTTTTAGTGTAAAAAAGCGGGCTTAACGGGCTTAGAGCTAAACGGGCCGTGCCGGACTAGCCCACCGTGCCTAATTTCCTGTCCGAGCCCGGCCCGCTTATTCATGCCGGATCGGCCCGGACCCGCATATAACCGGGTCGTGCCGGGCTCGGACCGGACCCAAACAGCGGGCTTCGTGCCGGGCTCGTGGGCCTCGTGCTTATTGGACATCTATATATAGCAACCAAGACATGCACTGCTTTGTTGAAGCAAAATTTTCAAAGAATATTATTGCTCCCAGATTTTATTCTTTCTTTTAAAGATACTGTGCTTAATTACACTCCATGTGGGTGCAATTACATTTGCACATAGAAAATGTAGTGTTTGTTTGATTCACTGTATTCTATGAGGCAGGCTAGCACGAATGGCGCGAGCCAGACCCGGAGGGAACGTCCGGCGCGGTCGCATGCGCATGGCCAGGCTTGACTGAGCCGGATGTTTACTCAAGCACACAAATCGAGATATTGGTTTTGTTGGTCTTTTTGCTATATCTTGTAATTAAAAGATTTAATTATCGAACCGATTTTATATCTGCGTTTCTAATATTTTTACGAACGAAACTAGACCACACATGCTATGTATATTTAAAATAAAAAATATGTGATTAAGATTAGTATATAATTAGTGTTTATTAACATGTAGTTAGTGTCTATTAAATAATTTTAATATATAATTACTGTCTATTAATACGATTTTCATTTATTTAATAATATTTTTAACTCATACAACAAATATTTATACCGGCAACCAAACAACATCTCTCAAAAACCAGACTGACTACATGCGGACAACCAAACACAAGAAGTTGCATGTATCCAGTTAGAGCCAGGCTCAGCCATGCAGGCAACCAAACAGGCCACTGTGAACCTGCAAAAGCTGACAGTAGGGCTGGGCATTCGGTCTATTAGGGTAATTCGGTTTTGTCTATTCGGGTTTGTGAAATTTCGGGTTCTGAAAAATGAGAACCAAAATTTTCAAAATAATTTTAGGAACCGAACCCGAATAGACTCACAATATCGGTTTGGTCTATTCGGTCCACCGAATAGACCCAAATAGTAGAGAGACTATTATATTTTGTTAAAATATATATTTTGTTACTTTTATTACAACAAATGACTATAAAAAATAGCATACAAAGATATATATACTATCCTTAAGATGATATTATAATTTTTACCTAATAAGTTCATAAATTATATAATAATGCCATCACATATTAAGAACTTTTTTATATTTCGAGTTATTTGGTCTATTCGGGTTTGAAAGGTTAGGAACCGAACCCGAACCCATATCCTGAAATATAACATATATAGAAACCGAACCCGTATCCGAATAGACCGACAATTCGATCTATTTGGGTTCGGTTCGGGTTCAGATTCGGGTTTCGGTTTTAAAACACCCACCCCTAGCTGACAGCCTCTGGCAGGCACTAAGGTGTCTTCATATACGAAACTTGCAGGCTTGCATCTACTGATGACCTTACTGCAACAGTCAAAGGCCGGATCATGAACATTTTGGGCTTTGCATGGTCCAGTCATAAATGGGCCATAATTGGACCCGTCATCTGCTACCAAAGCACTGGAAAGTACCATTCCTATGGACGTGATGAGCTGATGGCAGCTAAGAGCCTAAGACACACAGCTATATATATGCATAAGTTTTTCAGAACAGGTGTGCAAATGCAACTACATTCAAGCCTGCAACCTCAACATTTTGGGGCATCTTTAGTCAGCAAGCCCGGCGACAAACTAACATCAAGGGCTAATTCGGCAACTCCATTTTTCTAAAGATTTTCCATTTTCACATGGGAAAATAAGCTAATTTCCTTTAGACCCGTTTGTTTCGTTGGAATTGAATTCCATTTTAATAATTATAATTTAAACAAAACTAATTAAGTTCATATATTTATATATGTAATATATTTGTATATTATCATAAATCATATGAGAGAGATAGTTATATAATATATTTATATTATAGTGAAGCAAGTAGAAGAGTGTGCTATAAGTTGTACATCGGAAAATATAGCATTGTAAATCTATAGAATCAATTTCCATCTCTCACTCCATGAATATGAGATAGGCTTATATCATAACTTTGGAAAGTGGTGGAAAGTCACATTCTAAAAAAATAGCCTATTCCATTAGTAAGATTCCAATTCCTCGAAATGAAAGGAAACAAATGATATCTTAAAAAAATAAAAATCTCTTGAAAAGATAGAGTTGTCAAACTAGCCCTAAAAGGGCTATTTCCCGAAGATTAAGAGAGAAATTAGCTTAATCTTCTCCTCAATTCCTAGGAATCTTGGAAGGGATTTAACTTTCCAAACTAACTCTAGATGTAGACAGTTATAGAAATATATGTGTACAATCCTAAGGAGCCTTTTACTAGTATTGAAAAAATATAAAATCTTCAAGCTAGACTAATGACAACGCTTTACAGAGAGGAGGAAAAGAAAGGAGGAATAGGAGAGAATAAAAGTAACAAAATAAATAAAGAGAAGGGTGTCATGGTTATTTTATTGTTTTTATCTGCCATGTGGAGCTATTTTGTCAAATCTTTACTACTATTAAGGCTGTAAGGGGTAGGTTGCCTCCCCTGGTTCTGCCTTCGGTGAATCTGCACTGTCCGCTCGCTTTGGTAAATCTAGACCGTCCATCCGCGCACGCCCACGTTCGTTCCCCCACCTCCCCCACCCCCACCCTGCGTGAGCCGCCGCCGCCCCGCCTCCCACCTCCAGTCCGCCGCTCTCCCGCGGATCGTGCTCCGCCCCGTCCACCTGCCGCTTCTGGTAAACGCCTCCGGCCTCCCCGGCACAAACCCTAGCCCTCAATCACGCCGAGCTCGACGGAACCAGCCCAACCCGAGCCCATTTCTGCTCGGGTCCCGGCCGATCCGACGGCTCCTCATCAGCACAACCCGGGGCCGGGGCAACGTCCCCCAGTGGATGCTAGCCTGATCGGGTCCCCACGGTCGATGGGTTCGCCTGGGTTCGCCAATGGCAGACGCGACGAGTACGTGAGGATCCCTGAGGGGGTGGAGGTGGCGTCCAAGGGGGAGGGAGATGCCGCGGCGGCTATCAAGGCGGCCGTGGCAGCGGAGTGCCCGAGGGTGCTGCGGTGCCGCGTGATCCGGTGGTGGGCCAAGGTCGCCGTGCTTGGGATCTTCCTTGCAGGGGCCGGAGCTGCTGCCGTGGTCTTCCTCGGCCCGCTCGTTATTAAGAAGGTGCGTGTTCTCGCCTCGCCCCTCCTGCTCCCCCTCCGGCGGCACCTCCTTTGAGGGGATTGCTTGCATCACGAATCGTGCGGAAATTCCTCGCGAACGCGAGATCCTTCCAATCTCTTGTAAATTCTGCTCCTGCTGTGTCCGTCGAATTGTCGGTTGTGATGTCGTTTCGATTTGTGCAGGAATGCAGGATAAATGGTGGGCGTGCGGAGTCGCACGCGCGATCTACACTACACCACGCGGCGAGGACGGATGGAAGAGGATAAAGCGGACGTGCAGCAACGGAAACCACCTCGGAGAGAGCGATTCAGTCCACAGAGAGGAGGGAGAATACTACAACGGGTTTCTCCACTGCGGCGCTGGAGTCGACGCCCACGCCGACGAGGACGCACAGTTCATCGTGAGCGCGCGGTGCCGGAGTCGACGCCCACGCCAACGAGGCCGCACAGTTCATCGTGAGCGCGGGGAGGTGTTCCCGTTGAGAATTTGTTGCGACTGAAGAGGGAGGAAAAGGAGAACCTCGTCGCCTATCCACTCGAACCGGCGTGTCGCTTCCCCAACACGCGGCACTTCCTCCTCTATCAGCGCGACAACGTCAGCTTCACATTCGGTACAGCCGTACAATCCAACTCCACTTCAGTGGTCCTTGCAGAGAACGAGGGTAAACAACACTCAATCCAACAATGTGGCAGCCCAGTGATTCAGACACCAGGCTCGAAGGAAATGGTACCTGGTTTGGCTGTGCAACATCAGAGAAGATAACATCAACCATGCCAACCAACATCTGGTACCTTGCCGGATGCCTGACATCCTCAATAATGGGGATCACATTGGTCCTCTTCTTTGCCATGTTGACAAGGTCTCTTCCACTCTTGTGAGAGAACTCAACAATGTGGCAGCTGTTTCGCTCACATTTCTGAATAAATGTCCAGTGGTTTCTGTGAGCGCTGAACGCCGAAATATTCAGACAGCAAACACGAGTTGTCCATCGATCATTTATGGAGCACGCATTTGACGACTGGAGATCATGAGGACATCTGGATTCAGTCTTATACCAGTTACAAGGGCAAACGAAAGCCTGAACGGTCGGTGAAAGCATGATTTCTTTTTAATCCTGACGATCCAAGCAGCAACTTTGATTGCAGGCACAGCTCTGGGTCTGGGGCCAAGACTGGGGACGCTCAAAAATGCCAAATTCACAGAGTGGCAGACAAATGCAGCTCGCTTTCCAGGCGTTGGCTCAGAGCCCACAGTATGCAACTTCTTCGGGGCCTCTTTGCCGCACTGCACACACTGGCTGGCTGCATCAGGTATGGCCACTCCACCGCTGCTAGACTGCCTGCCACTTTGCTCCGGCCGCAGTCTCCTTCCTCCTTTTCAGATGACCACTGATCAGTCCATCGGGGACGGGCTGGGCCTGGGCGTCGCCACCACCGCTCCGTGCGTGTGGTGTTTGGGCTCCTGGTCCATTTCAGTCGCTTAGTGGGTACTCTGGGCCAGTGACAAAAGAAAGGCTACAACAGTACAACGCCAAAGCTGGTGACTGATAAGGTTCCCAGTGTATCGGGTGCACCTCTAAGCTCTGGTCAAATGATTGTTGTTGTACAGCAGCAAACACCAGATTACGTGGCTTTTTTCTTATTTTTGTTGATTAAACTACATGGCTTCTTCTTATTTTTGTTGCTAAAGAAAAGTAAAAGAAAATGTTACTTTGCACAGGGACATGTTCCAAGTTTTTCTATGTCTTGGGTAAGCAAGTGATTTGGAAATGTTTATACATGGCAGGTGTTGCATGTCTGTAATAGCAAACTCTGGTTATTGTTCTATTGTTTTCTGTCAGAAATTTTGTTTTGAAATTGAACTTCGTTAAGTGGAAGTATAATTTACTCATCTCGAGGGAATGAAACATGTTTGGTTGATTGTCGTTATAGCTAGCCACTTAGCCTCTTTGATAATATTCTTAGATGTACTTCTATATATGCTGCAGGACATTGAGAGTGATGATGAGGACCTTGATGATGAGGTTGATGATGGAGCTGAGGATGAGGACCTTTGCTTATATTATACCGAATCCTTCTACAAGGAATGGGAATTCATGTAGGCAAACTTGCTCTATACACTGCTCTTGGAGGATTTGATCCATCGGTTGTAAGCGTTCATCATCCTTTAGTTTATTGCCTTCAGAATTGTACTGATTTGAAAATATGAATGTTTGCAGGGCCAACATCAGTTGTCCTTGCAGGTTTATTAGCAACACTCAAGATGGTTCGTGGTACCCTGACAGAGCAGACTTATTTGTTCCTTAGTGCTGGGGAGGTTAGTTAAAACATCTTTCCTGCTGAAAAAGAAGTGTGTTCAGTGTCCATGCATTGATTTGAAGATGTTTCTGTTCAACGGAAATAATTATGTCTGTATTTTCTTTTAGAGATTTCAAAATTAATTTTGTCTGCATTGATCAGATAAAATGCTTCTGTAATTTGGCTCAGTCGTATCTGATGTACTTATGTATAAACAGTGACACAAGGCATACAGAAATATAGTACCTACCCCTAGGTACTGGTCTCAAAAGTGGAAGTTCTTGCAGGTTTGTGTCTTTCAACTCATCAATTTAATTTAATTATGGGTGCTTTATATTTGCTGGAAGCAGTTAGTAACTTAGTAGACATTACATATTGTGTTTGCATTCTCTTCTCGGAGAGTCATTGAGGGTGTGGGGGTGTGGGAGTGCAATGTCAATATGGTTTCATACCTCTTATACAAATACCCAAATCTTGCAGGGATGGTTGTAACAACTGGGATGAAAAAGTCTTTAGCCTCCTCATCTCGTGTTGATGATGTAGAGGTTAGTTTGGTGCGTATGTGTTGAGTTGTTCGTTGGGGTAACATGATTTACTCTGTTGAGGAGGTGATTCGCCTGACGCAGTTGTCGTGGATGAGGATGGGGATCTCATTCTGGATTGGAGGAGAAGAATAAAAAAATATGTTACACCAAATTGCTGGTTGCTACATATTGTGTTGTTGTGATTGGTGAGTTTCTCATTTAAGCTTTCTTGGCCTGCAGCTAGAGGTGTCTGCCATCTGCTCACTATTCAGCATGGTGTTACCAGCTCGCTAAAGAGTGTTGGGTTTCAAGTTAAGGAGGATCCGGGACATATCTCTAGGCGCCTGCAGGTGCATGGATGAAATAATCAATGGATTATTTTTGTTGGAAGGAGATCAGAAATGGTTAGGATCCAAAACTTTGGTAACCACTACTTCATCCATAAATCCTTTTAGTCAAATAAAAAATCTGTGACTTGTCAGCTATGAGTTTTAGTTTCTTATGGCTCCGTGAACTGAACTAGAGTTTTTTTCGCAAGAATTCTAATATTCTCGTTGAAACAGTTGTACATAAGTTATTGTAGTATTATATGTTTCCGTTGCAACGCACGGGCACTCACCTATGAGGTAATTAAGATGAGATTTCTTAGGATCCACATCCTTGTATACTGTTTACCACCTAATTTAATCTGTAGTATAATATCAAAATTAAGTGCAGGTCCTCCATATAGTTTCTGGTTCTCAAGTATGTTATTCATGCCCATTAGTGCAAAAATAAAGTGAAATCTGGTGAGTGCTTGTTTTCCATTTGGTTCTTCACCAGCACCACCACTAATCTGCAGTTCAGAAATTGTACTCGGATATAGTGTTTCATAATAATATTTCATGTTATTGCATAAGTAAATAGTGGTATATTATTTGGCTGGTCTGCTATTTGGGAAAACAAAAGAAAATGATACTATACAGGGATAATATGAAATTTATTTTAAATCTTATACTCCTGCGTGGTTGGTGCAAGGTGATTCTTCCCTGCGACGGCAACGCCACCAGCGAACTGGGAGGTGTTGCGGCTCCTCTGCAACCGCACGTACCCTGGTTAGCCTTACTCAACCTTTTGCATCCCCTCTTGCTTGCTTTCTCTAACTGTAGGGATTTCTCGAGTTAGGATTCTGTTTGCTTCTCATGGTGGGCTTAATCATTAGTTAGAGAGATCTAGCAATAGCTCCAACATATTGCCACGGGAAAACATGCACAACAAGGTTATTAATTTCTTACAAACATCCATGATACTCCTGATATCTCTGTCCTTTTGTGTGGATCCACAATATCAACCATTTTGCTTGGTGCAAGTGGATCAGGCTAGGGAAAATCTACTAACACACGAAACAGAATGTCAATATGGTTTAATTTTTTTAATTAGATTGTCTAATTTGTAATTTCTTCACTCCAAAAGTTCTGATCTGTAGGTTTATGTACAAAAATGCACTCCAAAAGTGTTTTTGGATCAATAAATGTTTTATAATTCACGGTGGTATGATAAACTGAAAAACAAGTATTCCAAATGATTGTAGATGCTCTGTAGGAAACAAGTAATCCAAATTCACTAAAGAACAGTTGACGCACCTTCAAGGACGCACAATGATATTTTTTGTGCTTTTGTTCGTGCTTTTGCATGCTATCTGTGTTATGGTTACTGGTATTTTTTCATTGTGTTAAAGACTTCGACAGATACCTGTTTACGTGCTTTTGTTCCTTCCACAGCGTGGTCCGACCCGAGGAGATTCCGAAGGTCTTGGAAATCAGTGGCAAGCGCAGCCTCATCGACAACTTCTTCTTCTCCTACCACGTGTAATAATCACGGTACACCTGTTTACGTGCTTTTGCATATTATATATAAAAGAACTGCAACTGGATAAAATTCTTTTTGTTAGGTGTGTTCATATGCCATGGACAATCTAAAATGAACAATTAATCAAGTTCGTATATTTTGTGTATCTATACAATGTAACTAAACTCTTTATATAACAACTAGAAGATCAATGTCACCGTTTACACTTAACCAACATAGGTCGGTTGCAGTCCTACATCACGTCTCTACAGAGTTTCCATAAGCACACATTTCAGTTGTCGCATCTATATATGTGTGGACAAAAGAATCTAAACTCACTTTTAATGTAGACTCACTTGTAGTGGCTGAAAGGTGTAAGATGTGCCAGTGAGGCCACATAGGTGCCTGAGTGGAAGCTTCAAAACATCACTCACTCATCAGTGAGGTAACAGAAGATTTGTATAGTTCTAACATGCTGCTTACCAAAGAAAGTATTAATCTTGAAAAATCCATGTCATCACGATGGGAACGCGTATAGCAGAAATTGTTCTAGAATGCAACTGCCACTAAAACACACTATGCTTGCACTGATAAAAGAAATTTGTTCATGTAATGAGCAATGAAAACACAGAAACTGAAACCATTAATGTCATCTTTGAGAGAGGAAAATTCAGGCAACAAATAAAGCAAATGCAAGTCCCTTAGGACAATCCTCCTCAATTTGCCCCTAACCGGACAAGCCCTCAATCTCCTACGATCCTCATGCAACCGAACAAGATCTAAGGGAGTCTGTTGGTTTATTCTTTGGTTCAGATTGTTGACCAGGAAGCCTTTATCAGTATGGGTTTGGGGTGGCAATATTTTTCCTCAGGGTAATCAGTGCAGTCAGTGGGGCTAGCTGCTGTTTGTTGGGCCATTTAGCGTACCAGGAATGCAGTGTGCTTCGACCACGAAAGAGCAAAATTTTCTACTGAGATTGCTTGCTTGATATGTTCCTTTTTCTTGCATATTGGGCAGGTCTACTAATGGAGAACTTGAAGCAGCAAGTTATCCAGGGAGCGGAGTAGTGAAGTCTAAGGCCCTCTTTTCTTTCACAAGCAAGATGTGCAGTATGTGTGTATCAGCTAGGTGCAGCTTGCGCACTGTTCGGACAGGTGCCCTGTAACTGTAAGGAACACTTAGCTGTGTTTTCAGAGATTTTCGGTCAGTTGTTCTGAACTTTGTTTCTAGGAGTGGCGGTAGTCAGTTCATGCATTTGTTCCCTTGGTGAACAACGTCATTGTGTTGTTTGCTTCACGTTGTTGTTAAACTGTTAAACTCTGTAATTTCGATGCTTTGGTAGTGAAATTTGGTTTTACTGGTGTGGGAAAAAATGAACCAAGAAATAAGATTATATGCACAGCCTTAACTGGTGAAAATTCTCACCTAGCTGAACCGAGCGGCTAGGCGAGCGGCCAGGCTGCAACAAATCACGCCTGTGTAGACTCGAGCGGGACAGGCCGGAAAGAAAGCCGCCAATCACGTCCGTGTAGACGTGTTTCTCTTCACACGTTATTTTCTGCCTTATGTCTGTAGGGCGAGTGCCTTATCTATCTCCATAATTTTAGCTGAGATGGATCCCTTTCTATATTTTTCTCAGCTCTTGTTTTTTTGAATGTGTGGATCTCTTTACTTCCCAAATTTCTTCATTGAAGGAAGGTGTAAATCGACAGTGCCCTCACCGGCTACAAATGGAGCATGACCCATTGTATGTCCTTGAACCTGCTTGTTTCTTGGTGGGTTCAGTCCTCTAATCCTGACAGCAGAAGATTTCCTATACGATGCAGTCCTTGCGCTTGGTACCTGGAAACTCCGCTCTGACCCCATTGTAGTAGGCTCAGCTCCCACATCTTCATTTTCCCAACCAGGTGATGGTGTGCTGACCTGCCAAGCTCCGGAGTCACCCCATTGCTAGACGCAGTCTCCCAGATCATATGATCGGAAGGAGACACGTACTTGAACAAAGCAACTAGGTGGTTGTGATAGTTTGTCGCTGGATCCCGCAACGACTTCACTCGCTTGAGCTGCACCAAGGTACTTGACAGTGGGGCATCCACAGACACAGAGTGGGGCCTCATGTCCACACCCCCAGTTTCTATCTGCTCTCCCTCTTTTCGCGCCTCCAGAATTTGTCACCTATCACAACAGCTTCTCAGGTAATTGTGGTGAATTTGTGATCTATTTTATGTTTCTTGTGAATTTTATTCCCTTGAATATGCGAGGCACCATTTATATTCCTTTGACTATTCGCTGGATGATAGGCGATGTGTGCCTTCCATTCCGCCCGCCCACCATGTTATGGTCGCGTGGTCGTGGACGTGCCGGTGCTATTCCATCGTCGTCGTGCTGGTTTTCATGTGCTGCTACAAGCAGAGTACAATTCACGTTTGTTTTTTTTCCTGCGCCTCGGTCGTGGGGGCACCACAGTCATGCACGCGCGAGCACGACGAAGAGAGAGAGATGGACATTTTTTTTTGTATAGATGCTCGATCGAATTTTCCTCCGTTCTGTATATATTTCTGCTTGCTTGCTTGCTGTTGTGTATCATCTTGATATGTCAATTGAGCTTGCGCGCGCGTGTTTCACGATTTCGTTACGGGCACGTGGTCGAGCGAGCAACAACATTTGAGTTGAGAAGAATACAGGATATCCGTGTCAACTAACCACACCATTTTTGAGCTAATGGTACATTCTTCCTGAACATTTTTTGGGTCACACACCGTTTACCTACTCTACTGTTGTCCGTCCGTACCTATTTGTTCTCGTAAAGATTGAAGCAATCATGTGTCATTTTTTTATTTTTCCACTGTTAGTTCAGAGATGGATTCATGATTTATTTTATTAATTTATTATGTATCTAACAATTTTTTATGCATGTTGGCTTACTCTTTTAAATCGTCATTTATTTTTTACTAACATGGCACAACATGGACACTAACCTATCTTACCTTATGAAAGTAGGCTTTTGTCCCGCGAGAATGGAATCTCTATTTGTAGGCTTGTGTCATAACAAGCCAAAAAAATCGGCGGTAACCGCAATAGTTCCGGAATGTATTATAATTTTTGTAGTTCTGTATGGATCAATTTGTATTTTTATGATAACTAATTTTAGTTTTATTTCACGATTGTTTGCTCTAGACTATATTTGCACGCAGGGTGATCTTGCCCTCATCGATTTTATTAAGGAAATTCCTTGTGAACCAAGGGTAGAAGTCGTGCTTATTGATGATGTCTTTGTTGAAAGGAAGTCGATGAAATGTTTATTTCAGCCGAATGCATATATAGGTGACGAGGTAATCCATGTTTAGTTTTTAAATTTAGCAACCTTGTTATGTATAAGTTTTTTACTCACCCTGGTATTTTTAACCACAACTTACACACTTGCAGGTTATAGATTGTTACATAAATTTAATAAAAACTCAAAAGCATCTAAAGTGTCGATCTGGAGGTCGTGTCCACATAGAAAATGCTTTCCAGTTCAATTTCCTGAAGCGAGATGGTGATGTTGAAATTAAAACAGAGGAGCTATATCCAATTATAGACATGGCACAAATATGTAGCGTTGAACGAAGGGGTTTACTTTACCTAGACCATGACATGTTACATTTGAGTTTGCAATCTAAACAAAACAGTTAGTGTTTACATGTATTTTATTGTTATGTAGTATTTATAATTGTTTTGTAGGTGTTTATTCCGATAAACATTCGAGAGACGCACTGGTATCTTGCCGTGATCAATGCAAGAAATATAGAGATACAAGTGTTCGATTCACTTGGTACTTCACAAGACCGCAAAGACCTCACTGACTCTGTGAGTATGCACAAGCTAATTACTAATTCACTATTAACTTATCCCAATCTCTGATTTTGCTTTACAACTAGATGAGTGCCCGTGCGTTGCGACGGAAGTAAAAAAATTATATGAAACATATAAACGGAACGACAAATATAACTATGATATGTAAAATTCTTTGTGGTAAACATTATCAATATCACACATTATTTCTAAAGAGTTAATTTAGATTCTTGTAATGACAGACAAATGTGTTGACAACCATACACTAATCTAATCCTTTTTAGCGATATCGATAAGTCGCTGTTGTATGTTTGCAGGGATGACATATCGACACGAATTGTCCTCATAACTTAACAGATCAATCACAAAGTTTCTTCGAATAATCTTTGCATCATACACACAAAGACAGCAGAGAACAAAACGTCAAATTTGTATTATGTAACTGGAATGTATGTTTGAACATGAAACGAGCGTACTACACTCACCCTAATAAATTCCATTCGTCTGTCATTCCCTCACATGGTCATAACATGTAGAACGAGGTAGCTGGTATTAAGCCTATAGATGAATGTTTGGCCAACTATGTTATATACAATGATTATCATAGAAAAATTTAAACTGCTGAGAAGGTGGTACGAAGAAAATACCTCTTAAGTCAATTCGAACACCATTCTGAATTGTATGTTCTCACTTAAAAATATCCTTCGCCCATATATAACCAAATGGGGCCTAAAATAACAAAATTTATGTATAGCTAGAATCATAAATAGACGAGACTTTTCTCATAACAGTATGACACATATTTATACATAAATTATATCATGTTATTATATATTCTCGTTGCAACGCACGGGCACTCACCTAGTATTTTATAAAAGATAACTATAGCTTTATCGACGAAGCTGCTAGTACTGTTGACGGAAAAAATGCTTGTAGTGTTTGGTTTCTAGAGACTAATTTTTATTCCTCTATATTCTATTTTAATTTTAAATTGTCAAATACAAAAACTAAAATAGAGTCTTAGTTTCTGTATTTAACAATTTAGGTAGTAAAATAGAATAAACGAAGAGACTAAAAATTAGTACCTAAAAACTAAACACCCCCTAAAACAGAGCTGTGCTAAATGGTACTACCTAAGATAGATTTGCATAAACCGATATGACAAACAAAAATGGAATCTCCTCCACCTCCCACTTCTGTCGGCCCTTGCTGGTGGGTGAACCCGGCGTGCCACTGGAAGCACGGCATCCTGCGGGCCGTTTTCCATGCCGCAGCGACGAGTCGGCGGGTGAAATGGGAGGAGCCAAGCCAACCAACCAAGTCCTAACGTAGCGCAATCATACGCTGTTCTTGGTCAGACAGATCAACCCAGTGTGTATGTAATGTAGTGCAAGGAAAAGAGAAGATTCGCTGGGTAATCTGGTTGATGAAAACGTCCGTTCCGTCGGCCGTTGTTGGTTCTCGTTGAAGTGTTCAAGCTCATAATCATAACGGTCAGGTAAAACACCACATGCCTGCGAAGAGTCAAGCGCAGTCACAGCACACCGCCGTCGCCCGTCGGCAGGCTGACTTGTCTCTGCCTCCTGCCGCAAGGAAGCAGCCGCTAGCTATGCTTGGTAGCCGCGGCCCGCGAGCGAGGCCGAGGCCGTCCGTGGCCACAAACCCGGCGGAACGAGGACGGAGGCCCGCTTTTCCACGACGGCACTGTGCCGTGCCGCTGTCAGGCGGAGCATACCGCCGTGCGGTGCAGATCCGGGCCACGTCCTTCCGCCGCGCCGGTCAAACAGGGCTGCTGCGGGCGCTCGCGGCTTTATAAAGAGCAGAAACCTTCTGTGACCCAAACTCAGCATCCAGTCTAGAGTACTCCCGGTGCCATCTCCTCCATCTCCCTATTCCTCCTCAGCTCCTGGACCGGCCATGGCCGCACCTTCCGGCACGATGCGCGCCGTGCAGTACGACAGATACGGCGGAGGAGCACAGGGGCTCAAGGTGCGTGCGCTGATACTGTTTCGATCGACGCGCGCATGATCTGTCTGTTGACCGTTGCTGATGAGCATTGCTTGTTCCGCTCGACCTCAGCATGTGGAGGTGCCGATCCCGTCGCCGAAGAAAGGCGAGGTGCTCATCAGGATGGAGGCCACCAGCATCAACGCCGTCGACTGGAAGTTCCAGAACGGCTTCGCGCGGCCCTTCATGCCCAGGAGGTTTCCTTTCATCTCTGGTACTGTAAAAACACGCAGAGCAGAGCCATGGCGTGCTGCTGGCCTCGTCCCCCCACTCCTTCCCTCTTGTTTAATCGATGGCCATTTCAGTTTTGGCTTTTGACGTGCCGTACGTCCCGAGTGCGCGTGAGGACGGGAGATTTGCACAGGCGAGTAATCGTGTTTGCTTTCTGGAGGACAGGTTTCGACCTAGCAGGAGAGGTCGTAGAGTTGGGTGCTGGAGTGAGCAGCTTCAAACCAGGGGATAAGGTGATCGCCATCAACTTCCCGGTAAGATTCTGAGACCATGCTTGCAAACAGTTTGCTTATACATTCCATCCGACTGGTTTTCGTCCCAAGTGTTTTGAGTCGCCAGTTGAGTTCGTTCTACTACCAAGTACTAACGAATGCGCAACCGACGGCAATGGCAGAACGGCGGAGGGCTCGCCGAGTACGCGGTCGCGTCAGCGTCTCGTACAGCCGCAAGGCCGCCGGAGGTGTCGGCCGTCGAAGGTGTCTGCGTGCCGATCGCCGCAGTCACCGCGCTCCGGTCGCTGCGGACAGCCGGGGTCACAGTCACACTGGACGACCCGGCTCGCGCCCCCGCCACGCCCAAGAACGTGCTGGTCACCGCGGCCTCCGGCGCCGTCGGCCACTTCGCCGTGCAGCTCGCCAGGATGGGCGGCCACAACGTCACGGCCACCTGCGGCGCGCGCAACCTCGGCCTGGTCCGGAGCCTCGGCGCCGACGAGGCGCTGGACTACAAGACCCCCGAGGGCGCCAGGCTGCGGAGCCCCTCCGGCAGGAAGTACGACGCGGTGGTGCACTGCGCCGCGAAGGGGCTCCCGTGGTCCGTGTTCAGGCCCGTGCTCGCCGCCTCGGGCACGGTCGTCGACATCACGCCAGGGTTCGTGGCCGTCGTCACCGCGATCCTCCAGGTGGCGACCTTCTCCAAGAAGAGGCTGGTGCCGCTCATGGTGACGCCCAAGAAGGAGGAGATGGAGCTGCTGCTGGGCATGCTGAAGCAGGGTAGTCTCAAGACGGTCATAGATTCCCGGCACCCGCTGGGCAGCGCTCACGAAGGCTGGGCCAAGAGCATGAGCGGCCACGCCACCGGCAAGGTCGTCATTGAGATCGGAGCCGCGCAACCATAATAATAGTGCAGCAATATATTGATTCAAAAAATAATTATGAATTTTGTAATTTTTAGATCTAGAATTTCTATATTTTTTGTTCATGATGAATTATGTATTTTTATTTAAAATTTATGAATCATGTATTTTTTATTTTTATATGAATTATGTATTTTTATTTGCTTGATTATGTGATCAGATGGATTTTTATTTTAATAAAACACAATGTTTATTATAAATAAAAGTCTACAAAAAGGGGAAAAAATAATGTGATATTGAGGTAGACGTAGGCTGACAATAGTGAATGTGTCCTGGAGCGATATGATAGATAAGGACTGATGGTTGATACCGTGGTCATCAGGACATGTACAGTGGTGTCTTAAAGTTGTGTCTTAGAGTGTGTCTAGGAGGTGTCTTAAGTTGCATTTTCAATTAATTATTTTGAAGAAGACAACTGGTCAATTTTGTTTTAAAAAAGTCAGCAACATCGATCAAGCTATCAGATATGTAGTATTAGCTTATTTCCCTAGTGGATTGGTATAGGGCGAAAACATCAATATTTCAACTCGCTATTATCGTTTTAGAACGAAGCAAATCCCAGTTACAAACTTACAATAACCCCCCAAGACAATAACCCAATATATATAAGGCTATCTTCAGCAGCTTTACTCATCATTTATATTTTAAAACTCTACTGTATAAATAATACAGAATACGGTGCAAAATAATATTTTACACGGTATGCACCATCCGATGGTCACATCCTAACGAAACAACACATTCTGAGAACCATGGATGCAATAAGAGAGTAAAACTGAGGCTGATATCGACTTCCCTAGTCAGGAAGTTCTCATGATGAACTCCTGGTGGTGCCAATAAATAATACAGACTGGGATGAAACATCTATCTGCTGTTCAGGCTAAGAATTCCTGATCCTCACAGTACATTGCACAGCCTTACGTTACCAGAAGTTTCTTTGACAAAGCCAGTCAGCATGTATCGGATAACAAAGGTTAAGCTAATTGCCCCCAAAGTTACAAGCCATCAGATATGTAAAGCTGCTCAGCTTAACTAGAACCGTTCGGAAGGTAAATACGATGAACACTATTCATTTTCAGCCCCTTCCTGCAAGTAGGGCATTTCTTCTGAACCTTGATGGCCTGCTTGATGCACGTGTCGCAGAAGACATGGCCACAAGTCGTCGTGGAAGGCTCCTCCATCTTATTCCAACATATTGGGCAGGTAAAAGATGGTTCCTCGGGGACCTCCTTGGCAGGCTCTTTGCTGGTTTGTACGGCATTTGACTATCAAATAGAAACTCGTATTAGAGTTAAATGCTGGCAGCTAGCAAGAACGTGAACAGACCCATATCACGCCATAAAAGGATGTATATATGCATGTTCAAAGATTTGGTTGGCTAAGGAAAATATGAATTTCAAACAAGTCACTAAAAGGACAAAGTTACATAAATAACATTATATGGGAATGTTGAAAGTGCAAGTTAAGATTGAGCATTAACAGGAAAACTTATGCACATTAAAAACCTGAAAGTACACAAATAGGTCTTCTATCAACCTAGCCTTGAAGTTGAAAAAGTTATTCCCTTCAATCAAGATTATAAAATAAATACCTGCAAGCTAGACCTTGCTCCCCAATCTGGATAGAGGTGACGTCCTACTGGTTCAACCCTCTGGCGTTTGCTCCCTGTGGAGAAGATACAGATGCATCATCATCACAAACACATATGAATAATGATTCAATGCATGGTAACAGACAGGAGTCTTAAATCACAGAGGAAGCTAGGAGATGTGCATTGACCAACATTTTTCATGTAGGCAGCATGCATATCATAAAAGCCAGTCAATCAAGAAATTAGAAAATGGGAAGTATGTGTCACTTCCAACACGGCCTAGAGAAATGTCACCACTATCACAGAGCTTGTCTCCTAATATGGTGTAACCTGAGATACAGTCATAGGCACATTGCAAGCACTAACCCACATTGTCTGTGCTGTTGAATATACGACTTTTGAAGAATTAAACTCTGATTTGATATTGCATTGATGAACAAATACCATTACAAAGGCCACACCAATTCTAAAAGCACAATGATACGACGACAGTAAACTAACCTTCCCGGCTAGCTTCAACCTCCAAGTCAACCACTGTTATAGGTTCCCTCCTGGTTCTCCTGTTCCTCCTCTGCAGAATACACTATGCTTTGTTGTAAGTGCTCGCTAATGGTACACCGTAGTAGCACAACTATCATTCATAAAAAAATATTATTTAACAGGAATAACTGCAATGGTAAAGAGTTTGAGAATTCCTGTTAAAAGGCTACTCCTTGAAAATGACCAATGGACCTAATGGCATGACGCTAACAAAATTGAAAAGTGCAATACTTGTTTAAATTCAAGATAGTGAGAGAACTATACTGGCAGGGGCACTCGCGAAGGAGATACTGCCTGAACTTCATCTTCGATGGCCTCCACATCAATGGGTGAGTTTAGGGCGCCAGGAATAGGGGTATGTGGTCCACGACGGCTCCCCACCCCCCGGGAGCTTGCTTCCACGATCACCACTAGTTTATCACCAGACCCATCTTGCGACTGTCTCCTTGGTGCACGCTTTGTACCACTAACAGTGTTCATGCTCTCTTTATGCCTATATACTCACCTCAGCTTCACAATGAACCTGAAATTCATGGGGACATGGCTTAGTTCCTTATCTACTAGCCTACTGTTCAGCCTAATCAGCAAGTAGTAACGAAGACTGAAACTGCAGCAGTGGTAAAAGTGCAAAACTGGGGAGTTCTACGCGGGATGTTTTTTTTGGGGGGGGGGGGGGGGGGGGGAGGGGGTGACGAACAAGGCTATCAACTCGAAATCACGGTCTCTACCAAAGATCTACCGAATCAATAAAGATCAACGAATGAGAAAGTTCGACCTAAGGACCGGGGAATCGGCGCAGCGATCGAAATTAATACCCCCTCCCTCCCCGCCGATTGCCTCGCCAAATCAACACCGGTAGTCAACCCACGCACCCCGGGAGCATCGGGAGGGACGAAAAATCCGCACGTCGCCGAAGGACCCGAGTTCGATCGAGAAGGGGAAAGGCCGAAAGGGGGCAACCGCGGTGGGTAGGGAGCGCTTCTTCCTTTCAATTGGGTGAATAGGGTCCACGGTCCACCCTCCGGTGACTTATGTGATTATCAGCGTCCCTGCCAAGTGGGGCAGCCGAGCAAGCAAGCCCACTTCAGGCGAGTCCATGAGGACCATGACCACGAGGCGGACCAGCCCAAGCCCATGAACGCGAAAACAAACCCTAGCCACGAGGTCGGCAGTCGGCTCCTCGACCGGACGACGTGGCTGCGAATCTGCAGGAGGAGGAAGAGGTGAAATGGTGAAGGCCGCGACGTGGCTCCTCGATCGGCTCCTCTACCTACTCAAGCAGGACAAGGGCAACGACACCAACACCGCGCGTGACCGACGGCGAAGGAGGCGTGCTCCGGCCGGTGGCGCCGCCAACGCCGTTGGAAACGATGATGGCGAGGAGCAGCACCTCAACACCTTTCTCGACGCTGCGAATGCGTCGTCCGCCTCCTCAAGGGTGCAGTTCAGGTGCGTGCTTCGTTTCTCTTGCAGATGCTTTGCTTTTTTTCTGTCCGTGTTGGCTCGTCCTGGTGGGATTTTGACCACGCTGGGTTCTGCGGATCTCGGAACAGGAATATGGCGTCGCGCGCGCGGTGGGTGGAGGAAGCCGGCGCTGCGGAGGTGGTGGAGAACAGGGGCAAGCTGTGGCTGACCACCGGTGTCACTCGGGCCGGCAAGCTGTATTACAACATTGAGGAGACCGGGTACGCGTACGCCGACTGTTCGATGAAATGTCTGTATCTGTGCAGCGTTTGATTGTACTGGTGTGCTGTGCATCCAGCATACCAGCACAAATGCTGCACTGTGTGAATCTCTGAAGCCATTTATACTACCAATAATGTACTCCGTATTATACATGAGTTGCTTGACGTTGACTTTATTTTCAAGCACTCGAGTTTTGCTAGTGAAGGCTCATTGTCTGATGAAAACGTGCAGGTTCTTGGCCGAAATGGGTGCCTTGATTCTTCTCAATGATAAGGATGAGACGATAGGAATTGAAGATATCTATGGGAAGCTTGCTGGAGGAAATTATGGGTGCTCCTGGGATACCTTCCAGGCTTATAAGCACTTGAAATCACTTGGATATATTGTTGGAAGATTTGGTGTTCCCTGGACAATGAAGCATGGTGGTACTCATCACACCATTGCTCCCCAGATGAATATACTTGAGACTGATCAGAGCTTAAATAGAGTTGACGGAGCCTCCAATGACATAACCAAATTGCTCAAGGAAATACAGATTGACGGGATATGTCCATCTTTTGAAGTTTATCTGCCAAATAGCAAGTTCAAAAAGTCATCCCCAGGGTGCCCTAGTTTCCTCTTATGTCTATTAAGGTAATAGTAGTCCTTTATCGACTCAGTTAATTTTATGATCATAGATCCAATGCAGTTTCATTTTTCTGCAATTCATCTTCTGTTGATCTTTCAGTATTTTAGTGTAGGGTAACTAGGTCTATCTTCTAATCAGGGTTTTCTTTAATTGTGTAATTGTCTGTCTGTAAATATGAACTCATATACAATGTTAGTACAATATCTTCTTGATTGGAACATGTGAGTGCCTCCTGGTACATATGGGCTGAGCTCAAGGTTCACAATTTCGTTTAGAATGATCCGAATTTCGTTTTGTTGACCAAAATTTGACTTTTGCATTTTTTACATTTTAAACCGAAATCCAGTTAAAAACGGACCGGAATCTTTTCCTCGACTAGTAGCGAAAATGAAATAAAATGGTGAATTTCGGTGATCTCGGAACGGGAAAAGTAAACCCTGGCTGAGAGCTTCATGGAGGCCAAGGGTGGCTCTGGCATCCAGCTCTACATAAATGGATTTGTTGTGCTCATATATCTTTTTGCAATGGTCACCCATCTGCTAGCTATATGAACTCAATTGATAACTCAGTTGAAGCTGATTGATTCTCAGTTCGTTGGACTCTGTCTTGCCAAGCTACCATCAAATTATATGAAAAAAATTCTGCTAAGAGATAAACTGCAAAGAATAATGTCATGTAATTCAAGGGTCACAGCTTATGAATAAAACGAACATCATAGGAATCAAGGGTGATCTCATATACTCTGTTTATACATGTTTCTATAACAACTTCAACAATCAACATATAATCCCAAATGAAAGATACTGATAATTGTTATCCCAATCTAACGCAGGGGTAAACCGCCCTCAAGGGTTGAATTGGAAGCAGTGGAAAATAATTTCAGAGGCATTCCTCTGAAGTATGCTCATGTGGATAATGGACGGGTCAGCTTTCTCTCCTTTGATGAAGTTACACTCCCCAGCTTGCCCTGATGGGTAGCAGCAGAACATGTGAAGTGATAAATAGTGTGTTTGGTTTGAGGAATGAAGTGATCCATCTTCTTCTCACTCCTCACTTTTTTATTTGGTTTGTGGAATAGAATGAGTTGATCTATCATCACTCCATTTCTCATAAGCTAATAATTATTATATACATGAGGAGTGAGTTGATTCCACCAAAATTGATGGAATGAACTTATGATGCATCACCTCTTTAAGCATAGAGTGACTCCATAAACCAAACACACCAAAAGGGTCTGAGCTTCAGAACAATCTTGTCAGAAATGATAAAGGGTCTCAGCTTCAGAACAGTGTCTTGAGATGCATTCGCCGCAAGCGCAGGGGGGGGGGGGCAAAGTATTTCGGTACTAACTTTTGAACATACTAAAGTATGGAATTCCCTGGAGTCTCACAATCCAGCGATCTGTTGTACACTCCAGATTGTATGTTGGAAGGAGAAATCATGTCTAGTCTTCTTCTTGTTCGTCTCTGATGATTTTGTTTGAGGCTGCACCTGTGACTTTCGGATTTCCAACTGCAACAAATGCTACTCTCTTCCTAGTTCCTAGCCTCAGGCTTCAGGTGCTCGCGAGTACTGAGGGTGTCAGGCACTGAACAAACACCGCTTTCACTTTCTAGTTGCCTCCCCATCTGAGAATCTCCGGCATCATTGCAGTAGATCATTTTATCTGGTTGCTCCGCTAGAGCAACGTCTGGTTGGCGACTTCGCTCCTGTTAGACTTTTCATTTCTGAAATTGGTCACAAAATAGGGCAATAGAATAAAAAACCATGTTTTTTATGTTAAAGGGCATAGAACCCTAAAACTAGAACTGGTCATGTTTTACATAATAAAAAATGTTGCTAAAAAACTTTTGTTTCGTTCCATAAAGCAACATCCAAATTTCAAATTAACCAACTTTTCAGTTATAATTATATAAATAAGTAAGCAAACATTGCTCCATATATAGCTGCAATATGCAAAACCTGGTGCATTTCAGTCAGAACCATGCTAGCTTATCATTCAAGTAGGCTATGTGATGTTAGCACAGAACACACGTCTGCCATATCACCATAAACCATGCCACCATGGGTGACTGCAGCTGTTCAAGTAGGCTATGTGTTTCATACTGGATTGACGATTAAGGATTGCAGCACTTATGATCCTCAATTTGGGTTTCCTGACAGATATCTCTAACCTTTTCATGCAAAACGAATTTACCTTTTATCCATACACACTCCAGAACTGTACACGCATCATTCATAGATGGGTAGTAGTAGTACTCTCTAAAAGCCTGTGGGAATAAGAGGGAAAAAAAGAGGCCCGGTTATTTAGCAAAGTCATTACATTTACTATGTGGATGTCCGTGCGTTGCAACGAGAAGATAAAATATTACGATAACTCATGTACAAATGTGTTATAATATTATAGGAAAAAGTTACAAATGTGGTATAATGTTTAGGAAAGAAAACAAACCCACAGCATGTGCATTCACTGGGACCTGAAAACATTAGATGGACTAAACTCTCCACAGAACGAAAAGGCAATGGAGTTGCAATTGCAAGCACACAAAAAAGTGGCCTGCACAAGAAAACGTATATCATGACAGATGTTCTTCGGACTTGGAAAATAATACACGAGAAAAAGAAGACATAGAAAATATGTAGTTCTACACGCCTATTGTTGATGCACCATCGGTATTGCACGAATCAACTTGTCTTACAATTTCTAATAATAGTCAAATATGTCGACAACCGTATATTAATCTAATCTTTTTTAGCGATACTGATAAGTCGTTGTTGTATGTTTGGAGGGATAGCATAGCGGCATGAATTCTCCTCGTAACTTAATAGATCAATTACAAAGTTCCTTCGAAGAATCTTTGCATCCTACACACAAAGACATAAGAGAACAAAACGTCAAATTTATATTATGTAACTGAAATATATGTTTGAACATGAACCAAACATACTCCACTCACCCTATTAAATTCCATTCGTCTACCACTCCCCCACATGACCATAGCTTGTAGAACGAAGTAGCTTATATTAACCCTACAGAATAATGTTTGGCCAACTATATTATATACAATGGTTATCATTGAAAAAATTTAAACTGTTGAGAACATGGTATTGAGAAAATACCCTTTTAAGTCCAATGGAAGACCAGACCGAATTGTATGTTCCCACTTAAAAATATCATCTGCCCATCCAGAACGTTTCTTATTGTAGGCAATCTTATATTTCTTAAAGGCCATGATAATTGCTTCCGCAAACCTCTTGTATGGCATGTGTTTACACCAATCTTGAGTGGGTGTAAAGTCTATAAAAGTTACGTGCTTTTTACCATGATCGATTATGAAAAGTGTGTAGCATCCGTTGAATTTTCATGGCATAAGAACCTACAAAATATCAGTCATTAGAATTGCAACGAAGTGCCTTTTTTATAAATACATTCGAAATGAACACATACTTACATATTTACAACCAGTGATATAATAGTTCAATGAAGGCCAACAGTCGAGTGCGTTAGCTAACTCTTCTGCTGTAGGATCCTGATGGTACTTTGGAAGTTTACCAAAACCAACTATTCTCTAGATAAATATATATACATGTCCACATGAGGATTATATGTATAGATACAATATATTACTACATTATTGATTCGAAACAAACTTACCCAGAAGCGCATGTCCATATAATGTTTTTTTATCCTTTATCATTTCATCTTTCGACATATGTGACTCTTTAATGGCCAACAATCGAACAACCATGTCAAAACATTTTAGAGTCATATCTAGATTTACCCTTAATACGTTTTGCAGGTCTTTGACAAATATTTCTATCTTAAAAGGGTTGAAACTTCGCACCCATGTCATCCTGTAATGCAACATGACAAAAGTATATATCAAAACTCTACGTAGTTGGTACATATAAAATAGATAAAACAATGAGCACTTACTCTAATGTCGTATCATCTTAGATTGTCATGATGTAATCACATAGAACATCTATTAAATCGGCTTTGGTCACTGGCATGTCCTTTGTGGAAAGGCCACTCAGTAAAAATTCATTAGTGCACTCATCGGTCGGGATTTTTATAGGAGTTCTTTTATCCCAATCATAAACAAACCACCTTTCTAAGTCTGCTTGAGTGATGGGGCCATCATCATCTTCCATCAATACTTCGCTTTCTTTAGATACACAAAGTAGTTTCCTCTTCTTAGGATTTATGGGACTATCTAATATCTGAACATCAGAGGAGCATCCAGCATCGACTTCTTTGTCATACTTGTATAACAGACACCCCTTTCTCTTGTTTATATCTGAAGATAGTAATATAGCAGCCAATTTTTTTCTAAAGTGTGACATGTCATCCTGCAAATAAGAAACAATTTATTTAGCGATTATATGTATCAATTGGTTTGGCATAATAACAGAAGACAACAAACAGATATTCATGTTATAGCCACATGTAATTTATTGTTAAAAAAGAGACCCATCATAAAGTGCAAACTGCCAACAAGAAAATCTGTGCATGTGATAAATATGCAGATTGCAGTTATGTTCACAGTGTATGCAAAGCAAAACAACTGAACCAATCATAAAAAATCGCCGGTCGTACAACCTGAAAGAAAGCTCTACCACAATTCACGGCGTCCATGATGCACGCATAATGTCATAGTAGTAATAATATACCTGGGTAAAATTATCAGATAGTTCATCCCCTGTCCAGTATTCGATATAGTTTAGTAGAAAGAGGCCACACGAGGAGCTACATCAACCAGATGATAAAATGTCAAGATTAACAGCAATGAATATTAATAGCAACACATAAGAATGTATGGTGTACCTATCTGTTTGCTTTGCATATTCCATTTCTATTTCTCTAAGTGGCCAAGAAGCAACTCGGAGGTCTGGCCACCTGTGATCTTTTAACTCCTTACGCTGAAATACCATATCAATTTGTCTTTGGAGTCCTTTTATCTTTATATTATTATAAAAACATATAATTAGAAGTTGAGATTTTAAGTTAATAAGGAATTCGTAATTGTTGAGTTTGTATAAACTCACAGTGTCAATGAGGTCATTGCGACCGGATGATGTACCAAGTGAGTCGAGCACTTGTATCTCCATATTTCTTGCATTGATCACGGCAAGATACCGGTGCATTTCTCGGATATTTATTGGAATAAACACCTACAAGTCAATTATAAATATTGCATAATAATACATGTAAACACTAACCGTGTAGATTGCAATCTCGTACTTACCATGTCATGGTCTAGATAAAGTAAAACCCTTCTTTCAGCGCTAGATATTTGTGCCATGTCTTTACTTGGATATAACTCATCTGTTTTAGTTTTAACATCACCGTCTCGCTTTAGAAAGTTGAACTGAAAAGCATTTTCTATGTATACACGACCTCCAGATCGGCATTTTAGATGCTCTTGAGCTTTTATTAAATTTATGTAACAGTCTATCACCTGCAAGTATGTAAGTTATGGTTTAAAATACCAGGGTGAGTATCTTGGAAGTGTGGTGCTCCTAGCTAGTTGAGTTATCATGAATTGCCTCATCACCTAGATATGCGTCCGGTTGAAATTGGCATTCTATCCACTTCCTTTCCATAAAAGCATCATCAATAAGCACGACTTCTACCCTTGGTTCACAAAGGATTTCTTTAATCCAATCGATGAGTGCAAGGTCACCCTGCGTGCAAATATAATCTATGAACGAAACAGTCATGAGATCAAACATAAATCACTTGCAATAAAAACAATACAAATTGATCCATACGGTAGTATGGAAGTTATCATACCTTTCGGAACTATTGTAGTAGTCACCGATTTTTTTGGCTTGTTATGAGACAAGGACATTAGTAGAGATTCATCTATAGATAATGTATTATCTCTTTGGATGATTGTAAGTGCAACATTTTCCTCTTTAGATTCCATCCACAGGAGACAAAAACCTATAATCATTGTTACTATGTATTATTTGATACACGATTCAAATGTTTCTACTATAACCAGCTAAACAATTTTACATGCATTAGTGATAACATAACAATGAACAATTAATATTGCAAATAAAATGATATAAACATATTGTAGAGGGGAGGCGGCGGCAGTCTACAGTCAATCATTTGAATGCAGATTTACGTAACATTATTCTCTAGAGACTAACATACTATCCTGTAGTTATTAACTTCAATAAATATAAATAAAATCTGAGACTGGTTGTAGGCAATCCTCGTGGCGGCGCGGACTACGACGGTGGCTGACTCATAGCGAGACCTTCTCCCTCCTCCCCCACCTGCCGCCCGGCGACCTGAAAGGGAATTAGGCTTATACCTATTTCCTAAACTAATTTTGGTGGTTGAATTGCCCAACACAAATATTTGGACTAACTAGTTTGCCCAAGTTTATAAGTTCTACAGGTACCAAAGGTTCACCATAAGCCAATAAAAAGATCAAGAGAAAGGGTTCAAACAAAGGAGCAAGGGACAACCGAAGGCACCCTGGTCGGGCGCACCGGACTGTCCGATGCGCCACCGGACAGTGTCCGGTGCACCACCGGATAGTGTCCGGTGCACCAGTGGAGTCAATGCTGAACTCCTCACCTTCGGGAAATTTCGGAGGCGCCGCGCTATAATTCACCGGACTGTCCGGTGTACACCGGACAGTGTCCGGTGCTCCAAGAGGACGCGGCTCTGAACTCGGCAGCCTCGGGAATTCGCATCGGCTGCTCCACTATAATTCACCGGACATGTCCGGTGTACTCCGGACTGTCCGGTGTAACTGCGGGGCAACGGCTACTTCAGGCGCCAACGGCTACCTACAGCGCATTAAATGCGCGCCAGCGCGCGCAGAGGTCAGGCACGCCCATGCTGGCGCACCGGACACCCTACAGTTCATGTCCGGTACGCCACCGGACATCAAGGCGGGCCCAGCTGTCAGAGCTCCAACGGTCGGAGCCCTAACGTTCGGGTGACATGGCTGGCGCACCGGACATGTCCGGTGTGCACCGGACTGTCCGGTGCACCATGCGACAGACAGCCTCCACCCAAACGGCTAGTTTGGTGGTTGGGGCTATAAATACCCCCAACCACCCCACATTCAGATCATCCAAGTTTTCCACTTCTCAATCACTTACAAGAGCTAGGCATTCAATTCTAGACACACTCAAGTGATCAAATCCTCTCCAATTCCACACAAGGCTTTAGTGATTAGCGAGAGAGATTTGCCGTGTTCTTTTGAGCTCTTGCGCTTGGATTGCTTCTTTCTTTCTCACTTGCTTTTGTGATCAAATCTCAATTGTAATCGAGGCAAGAGACACCAATTGTGTGGTGGTCCTTGCGGGGAAGTTTTGTTCCCGGTTTGATTTGAGAAGAGAAGCTCACTCGGTCCGAGGGACCGTTTGAGGGAGGGAAAGGGTTAAAAAAGACCCGACCTTTGTGGCCTCCTCAACGGGGAGTAGGTTTGAGAGAACCGAACCTCGGTAAAACAAATCCACGTGTCTCACTCTTTATTTGCCCGCGATTTGTTTTGCACCCTCTCTCTCGGACTCATTATTATTTCTAACGCTAACCCGACTTGTAGTTGTGATTAATTTTGTAAATTTCAGTTTCGCCCTATTCACCCCCCTCTAGGCAACTTTCAATTGGTATCAGAGCCCGGTGCTTCATTAGAGCCTAACCGCTCGAAGTAATGTCGGGAGATCACACCAAGAGGGAGATGGAGACCGGCGACAAGCCCACTACGAGTCACAGGAGCACTTCATCGGAAGAGTCCCGCACCAAGAGGAAGGAGAAGAAGAAGAGCTCCTCCAACAAAGGGAAGGGGAAGGAGAAGAAATCCTCTTCCCACAAGTCGCATCGGAAAGGCGACAAGCACAAGAGGATGAGGAAAGTGGTCTACTACGAGACCGACTCTTCATCACCATCGACCTCTGACTCCGATGCGCCGTCCGTAACTTCTAAGCGCCAAGAGCGCAAGAAGTATAGTAAGATCCCCCTACGCTACCCCCACATTTCAAAACGTACTCCTTTACTCTCCGTTCCATTAGGCAAACCACCGGTTTTTAACGGTGAAGATTATAATATGTGGAGTGACAAAATGAGGCATCATCTAACCTCACTCAACACAAGCATATGGAATGTTGTTGAGTTTGGTGTACAGGTACCATCCGTAGGGGATGAAGACTACGACTCGGACAAGGTGGCCCAAATCCACCACTTTAACTCCCAAGCAACCACTATACTCCTCGCCTCTCTAAGTCGAGAGGAGTATAACAAGGTGCAAGGGTTAAAAAGTGCGAAGGAAATTTGGGACGTACTCAAGACCGCGCACGAAGGAGACGAGGTGACAAAAATCACCAAGCGGGAGACGATCGAGGGGGAGCTCGGTCGCTTCATGCTTCACCAAGGGGAGGATCCACAAGCTATGTACAACCGCTTGAAGACCTTGGTGAACCAAGTGTGCAACCTCGGGAGCGAAAAATGGGAAGACCATGAGATGGTCAAGGTTATTTTTAGATCCCTCGTATTTCTTAACCCCACACAAGTGCAATTAATTCGAGGTGATCCTAGATATAAGCTAATGTCTCCCGAGGAGGTTATAGGAAAATTTGTGAGCTTTGAGCTAATGATTAAGGGCTCAAAGAAAATCATCGAGCAAGGCACCTCCTCCACGCCCGAGGCACAACCGGTCGCTTTCAAGGCGACGGAAGAAAAGAAGGAGGAGGCTACTCCAAGTCAAACACCCATCGACGCCTCCAAGCTCGACAACAAGGAGATGACGCTCATCATCAAGAGCTTCCGCCAAATCCTCAAGCAAAGGAGGGGAAAGACTACAAACCCCGCTCCAAGAAAGTATGCTACAAATGTGGTAAGCCCGGTCATTTCATTGCTAAATGTCCATTATCTAGTGATAGTGACAGGGGCGACGACAAGAAGGGGAGAAGAAAGGAGAAGAAGAGACACTACAAGAAGAGGGGCGGCGATGCCCATGTTTGCCGGGAGTGGGACTCGGACGAGAGCTCCACCGACTCCTCCTCCGACGAGGACGCCGCCAACATCGCCGTCACCAAGGGACTTCTCTTCCCCAACATCGGCCACAAGTGCCTCATGGCCAAGGAGGGAAAAAAGAAGAAGGTAAAATCAAGATCCTCCACTAAATACGAAACCTCTAGTGATGAGGATGATGCTAGCAATGAGGAGGATAACTTGCGCATTCTTTTTGCCGACCTAAACATGCAACAAAAATAAAAATTAAATGAATTGATTAGTGCTATTCATGAGAAGGATGATCTCTTGGACTCTCAAGAGGACTTCCTTATTAAGGAAAACAAAAAGCATGTTAAGGTCAAAAATGCTTATGCTCTACAAGTTGAAAAATGTGAAAAATTGTCTAGTGAGCTAAGCACCTGCCATGAGACTATTGATAACCTTAGAAATGAAAATGCTAGATTAATTGCTAAGGTTGATTCTCATGTTTGTGATGTTTCAATTCCCAATCTTAGAAACGATAATGATGATTTTCTTGCTAAGATTAAGGAATTGAATGATTCTCTTGCTAGTCTTAGGATTGAAAATGAAAAATTAATTGCTAAGACTAAAGATTTTGATGTTTGCAATGTTACTATTTCTAACCTTAGAAGTGAAAATGATATATTACATGCTAAGGTTGTAGAATTAAAATCTTGCAAACCCTCTACATCTACTGTTGAGCATGTTTCTATTTGCACTAGATGTAGAGATGTTGATATTGATGCTATTCATGATCATATGGCTTTAATTAAACAACAAAATGATCATATAGCATTATTAGATGCTAAAATTGTCGAGCATAACTTAGAAAATGAAAAATTTAAATTTGCTAGAACTATGCTCTATAATGGGAGACGCCCTGACATCAAGGATGGCATTGGCTTCCAAAGGGGAGACAATGTCAAACTTAATGCCCCTCCTAAAAATTGTCTAACTTTGTTAAGGGCAAGGCTCCCATGCCTCAGGATAACGAGGGTTACATTCTGTACCCTGCCGGTTATCCCGAGAGCAAAATTAGGAGAATTCATTCTAGGAAGTCTCACTCTGGCCCTAACCATGCTTTTATGTATAAGGGTGAGACATCTAGCTCTAGGCAACCAACCCGTGCTAAGTTGCCTAGAAAGAAAACTCCTAGTGCATCAAATGATCATAGCATTTCATTTAAAACTCTTGATGCATCTTATGTTTTGACTAACAAATCCGGCAAGGTAGTTGCCAAGTTTGCTGGGGGCAAACACAAGGGCTCTAAGACTTGTGTTTGGGTACCCAAAGTTCTTGTGTCTAATACCAAAGGACCCAAAACCGTTTGGGTACCTAAAGTCAAGAACTAAACTTGTTTTGTAGGTTTATGCATCCGGGGGCTCAAGTTGGATCATCGATAGCGGGTGCACAAACCACATGACAGGGGAGAAGAAGATGTTCTCCTCCTACGAGAAAAACCAAGATCCCCAACGAGCTATCACATTCGGGGATGGAAACCAAGGTTTGGTCAAAGGTTTGGGTAAAATAGCTATATCTCCTGACCATTCCATTTCAAATGTTTTTCTTGTAGATTCTTTAGATTACAATTTGCTTTCCGTTTCGCAATTATGTCAAATGGGCTACAACTGTCTATTTACTGATGTAGGTGTTACTGTCTTTAGAAGAAGTGATGATTCAATAGCATTTAAGGGAGTGTTAGAGGGTCAGCTATACATGGTAGATTTTGATAGAGCTGAACTCGACACTTGCTTAATTGCTAAGACTAACATGAGTTGGCTCTGGCACCGCCGACTAGCCCATGTTGGAATGAAGAATCTTCATAAGCTTCTAAAGGGAGAACACATTTTAGGACTAACAAATGTTCATTTTGAGAAAGACAGGATTTGTAGCGCATGCCAAGCCGGGAAGCAAGTTGGCACTCATCATCCACACAAGAACATCATGACAAGTGACAGGCCACTGGAGCTCCTACACATGGATTTATTCGGCCTGATCGCTTACATAAGCATCGGCGGGAGTAAGTACTGTCTAGTTATTGTGGATGATTATTCTTGCTTCACTTGGGTGTTCTTTTTGCAGGAAAAATCCCATACCCAAGAGACCTTAAAGGGATTCTTGAGACGGGCTCAAAATGAGTTCGGCTTAAGGATCAAGAAAATTAGAAGCGACAACGGGACGGAGTTCAAGAACTCTCAAATTGAAGGCTTCCTTGAGGAGGAGGGAATCAAGCATGAGTTCTCTTCTCCCTACACGCCACAACAAAATGGTGTAGTGGAGAGGAAAAATCGAACTCTATTGGACATGGCAAGGACCATGCTTGATGAGTACAAGACACCGGATCGGTTTTGGGCCAAGGCGGTTAACACCGCCTGCTACGCCATCAACCGGCTATATCTACACCGAATCCTCAAGAAGACATCCTATGAACTCCTAACCGGTAAAAAGCCAAATATTTCATAATTTAGAGTTTTTGGTAGCAAATGCTTTATTCTTGTTAAAAGAGGTAGAAAATCTAAATTTGCTCCTAAAACTGTAGAAGGCTTTTTACTAGGATATGACTCAAACACAAGGGCATATAGAGTCTTCAACAAGTCCTCAGGACTTGTTGAAGTTTCTTGTGACGTTGTGTTTGATGAGACTAACGGCTCTCAAGTAGAGCAAGTTGATCTTGATGAGATAGGTGAAGAAGAGTCTCCGTGCATCGCGCTAAGGAACATGTCCATTGGGGATGTGTGCCCTAAGGAATCCGAAGATCCTCCAAATGCACAAGATCAACCATCCTCCTCCACGCAAGCATCTCCACCAACTCAAAATGAGGACGAGGCTCAAGTTGATGAAGGGGAAGATCAAAGAGATGAGCCACCTCAAGATGATGGCAATGATCAAGGGGGAGATGCAAACGATCAAGACAAGGAGGATGAAGAACCAAGGCCACCACACCCAAGAGTCCACCAAGCAATCCAACGAGATCACCCCGTCGACACCATCCTCGGCGACATTCATAAGGGGGTAACCACTAGATCTTGTGTTGCACATTTTTGTGAGCATTACTCTTTTGTTTCCTCTATTGAGCCACACAGGGTAGAGGAAGCACTCCAAGATTCGAATTGGGTGATGGCGATGCAAGAGGAGCTCAACAACTTCACTAGGAACGAAGTATGGCATTTAGTTCCACGTCCTAACCAAAATGTTGTAGGAACCAAATGGGTCTTCCGCAACAAGCAAGACGAGCATGGTGTGGTGACAAGGAACAAAGCTCGACTCGTGGCCAAGGGGTATTCACAAGTCGAAGGTTTGGATTTTAGTGAAACCTATGCACCCGTAGCTAGGCTTGAGTCAATTCGCATATTATTAGCCTATGCTACTTACCATGGCTTCAAGCTTTATCAAATGGACGTGAAGAGTGCCTTCCTCAATGAACCAATCAAGGAAGAGGTCTACGTTGAGCAACCTCCCGGCTTTGAAGACAGTGAGTATCCTAACCATGTCTATAGGCTCTCTAAGGCGCTTTATGGGCTCAAGCAAGCCCCAAGAGCATGGTATGAATGCCTTAGAGATTTCCTTATTGCAAATGGCTTCAAAGTCGGCAAGGCCGATCCTACTTTATTTACTAAAACTCTTGACAATGATTTGTTTGTATGCCAAATTTATATTGATGATATCATATTTGGGTCTACTAACGAATCTACTTGTGAAGAATTTAGTAGGATCATGACACAAAAATTCGAGATGCCTATGATGGGGGAGTTGAAGTATTTTCTAGGATTCCAAGTCAAGCAACTCCAAGAAGGCACCTTCATTAGCCAAACGAAGTATACTCAAGACATTCTAACCAAGTTTGGAATGAAGGATGCCAAGCCCATCAAGACACCCATGGGAACTAATGGGCATCTCGACCTCGACACGGGAGGTAAATCCGTCGATCAAAAGGTATACCGGTCGATGATTGGTTCATTACTCTATTTATGTGCATCTCGACCGGACATTATGCTTTCCGTATGCATGTGTGCAAGATTCCAAGCCGACCCTAAGGAATCACACCTTACGGCCGTAAAACGAATCTTGAGATATTTGGCTTATACTCCTAAGTTTGGGCTTTGGTACCCTCGGGGATCCACATTTGATTTAATTGGTTATTCGGATGCCGATTGGGCGGGGTGTAAAATTAATAGAAAGAGCACATCGGGGACTTGCCAGTTCTTGGGAAGATCCTTGGTGTCTTGGGCTTCAAAGAAGCAAAATTCGGTCGCTCTTTCTACCGCCGAAGCCGAGTACATTGCCGCAGGCCATTATTGCGCGCAATTGCTTTGGATGAGGCAAACCCTGCGGGACTATGGTTACAAATTAACCAAAGTTCCTCTTCTATGTGATAATGAGAGTGCAATCCGCATGACGGATAATCCCGTTGAGCATAGCCGCACTAAACACATAGCCATTCGGTATCATTTTCTTAGGGATCACCAACAAAAGGGGGATATCAAGATTGCATATATTAACACTAAAGATCAATTAGCCGATATTTTTACCAAGCCACTAGATGAACAAACTTTTACCAAACTTAGGCATGAGCTTAATATTCTTGATTCTAGGAACTTCTTTTGCTAATTTGCACACATAGCTCATAAGTATACCTTTGATCATGTCTCTTTTACATATGCTATGACTAATGTGTTTTCAAGTGTATTTCAAACCAAGTCATAGGTATATTGAAAGGGAATTGGAGTCTTCGGCGAAGACAAAGGCTTCCACTCCACTCTACTACTCATCCTTCGCCGTCGCTCCGCATCACTCTCCGTCTTTGGTATAATCTTTACTCATATGTTTTATTTGCCAAAGGGGAGAAAGTAGCTAAAAAGGGCTTATATCTCACTCAAAGTATCCGTTTTTGGCGATTCATGCCAAAGGGGGAGAAAAGTATGAGCCCAAAGCAAAAGGACCGCACCACCACCCTAATTTTAAAATTAATGATTATCAATTGGTAAATTTCAAATTGGTATCTCCTTGTGTTCTAAAGGGGGAGAAAGTAGTATTTTCAAAATTGATATCTTAAAACCCTCTTGAACACTAAGAGGAGAATTTATTGAGGGGGAGTTTTGTTTAGTCAAAGGAAAAGCATTTGAAACAAGGGAAGAAAATTTCAAATCTTGAAAATGCTTCTCAAAATCCTATTTATTTACCTTTGACTATTTTGCAAAAGGACTTTGAAAAGGATTTACAAAAAGAATTTGCAAAAACAAAACATGTGGTGCAAGCGTGGTCCAAAATGTTAAAAATAAAGAAACAATCCATGCATATCTAGTAAGTAATATTTATTGGCTCAAATTCTAAGTAACCTTTGCACTTACATTTTGCAAACTAGTTCAAATTCTGCACTTCTATACTTGCTTTGGTTTGTGTTGGCATCAATCACCAAAAAGGGGGAGATTGAAAGGGAATTAGGCTTATACCTATTTCCTAAACTAATTTTGGTGGTTGAATTGCCCAACACAAATATTTGGACTAACTAGTTTGCCCAAGTTTATAAGTTCTACAGGTACCAAAGGTTCACCATAAGCCAATAAAAAGATCAAGAGAAAGGGTTCAAACAAAGGAGCAAGGGACAACCGAAGGCACCCTGGTCGGGCGCACCGGACTGTCCAATGCGCCACCGGACAGTGTCCAGTGCACGAGTGGAGTCAATGCTGAACTCCTCACCTTCGGGAAATTTTGGAGGCGCCGCGCTATAATTCACCAGACTGTCCGGTGTACACCGGATAATGTCCGGTGCTCCAAGAGGACGCGGCTCTGAACTCGGCAGCCTCGGGAATTCGCATCGGCTGCTCCGCTATAATTCACCGGACATGTCCGGTGTACACCGGACTGTCCGGTGTAACTGCGGGGCAACGGCTACTTTAGGCGCCAACGGCTACCTGCAGCGCATTAAATGCGCGCCAGCGCGCGCAAAGGTCAGGCACGCCCATGCTGGCGCACCGGACACCCTACAGTTCATGTCCGGTGCGCCACCGGACATCAAGGCGGGCCCAGCTGTCAGAGCTCCAACGGTCGGAACCCTAACGTTCGGGTGACGTGGCTGGCGCACCGGACATGTCCGGTGTGCACCGGACTGTCCGGTGCACCATGCGACAGACAGCCTCCACCCAAACGGCTAGTTTGGTGGTTGGGGCTATAAATACCCCCAACCACCCCACATTCAGATCATCCAAGTTTTCCACTTCTCAATCACTTACAAGAGCTAGGCATTCAATTCTAGACACACTCAAGTGATCAAATCCTCTCCAATTCCACACAAGGCTTTAGTGATTAGCGAGAGAGATTTGCCGTGTTCTTTTGAGCTCTTGCGCTTGGATTGCTTCTTTCTTTCTCACTTGCTTTTGTGATCAAATCTCAATTGTAATCGAGGCAAGAGACACCAATTGTGTGGTGGTCCTTGCGGGGAAGTTTTGTTCCCGGTTTGATTTGAGAAGAGAAGCTCACTCGGTCCGAGGGACCGTTTGAGGGAGGGAAAGGGTTAAAAAAGACCCGACCTTTGTGGCCTCCTCAACGGGGAGTAGGTTTGAGAGAACCGAACCTCAGTAAAACAAATCCACGTGTCTCACTCTTTATTTGCCCGCGATTTGTTTTGCACCCTCTCTCTCGGACTCATTATTATTTCTAACGCTAACCCGACTTGTAGTTGTGATTAATTTTGTAAATTTCAGTTTCGCCCTATTCACCCCCTCTAGGCGACTTTCACGACCACTACTCACTCGCTGCTGTGGAAGTCTGGCAGGGGTTTCGCCCAGTTCGCCAACATCAGGGACAACCGCGGCGCCATGCCGCTACACCTCGCTGCCATGCAAGGCCGCCCCGCCTACATGCAGGTGCTGCTGGAGAACGACGCCATTGTCTCCGTTCTCACAGGCTCCTACAGGTAGGGTGCTCTCTGTCTCTTGTCTTCTCGTTCTCATCCAACCAGCATGTTTGGTTTGTTCACATACATTTATCTCCAATTTACAAGGTAGACTAAATCTTGTTTAACACACAAAGCTGCTGTAGGTTTAAAATCTCTCCTACGGCAGCAACTGGGCACTGAACTCAAGCAATCCCTCCAGAGCCTCAGCTCTCTACTGGTAAGACACTAAGACCTCATGTCGAGCCTCCTTGACGATGGAGGCTGCTGGTACCAAAACAACATAAGCCATGCAGAAATAGAATTACTTCAAGCTAACAAGTTGCCAATTAAAAAATTTCAACATTTTCTTTTTCTTGGCAAGCAGAGGCAAGGAATGCCAGTTTTTGAAAAATCCTAGTTGTTGTTCATTTTTCTGAAGAACAGGTTAGTGCCTTACTGGTGTCTACCACTGGCTAGGGACCGGTAATATCAACAGTTAATCAGTTGTGTTGTGAAATTCGAGCAATGGTTGACAATAAGGCTACCGACAACCTAATATATGAGTTTTCAAATGGCTAGGTGCTTCATACCTCCTTTTGAGCCGTTACGCTGCATGTCACAAGAACATACCTCCTGGTGTAACTGATCGACAGCACAGCTAGGTCGATCTGGCATGCGAGGTGGCCGGATCTTCTTGAATGAACGTGCATACATACATACCTCACCGATTATCATCGTATCGCCCTCCTTAACTCTCTGTTAAGTAAGAGACCTGTTCACGCCACATGGAAACTGTTCATCCTAGTCCTAGCGGACTCTGTTATCTACGCTGTCTGACAAGTCATCTGGCCACTTCCTTACAGACCAATTAACTCGCATGGCTGAGAATGACTATCTACTTAGCGGTGGCCTTGAAGGTATTGGTTCTACTGGAAAGAAGTGTGAAGTCGCTCGCCGAAGAAATGGTTTAGATACCAACAAGCGAAAGAAAGCAAAAAAAGGTGCGCACGCGTGTTTGTAGATTATGTTAAGGATTTTTGTCTCTGATGTCCTGCACGTAAATCTGAACACTAACATTTTTGTTTATTGTCATTAACAAAAGGGCAACCTGATGCAACAGATGGTGGGCCAACAGGAAGAGAGTTGAATATCGGACAAGCAAGTTTCCATTCAGAACCGAGCAACGCTTCAAACCAGTTCATCCCAGACCAATTGATGTAGGTGAATTCATTCTTAAGCAGGACGACAACTATTACTATACCTCCCTTGTTTAGTCTGGAAAGCTAGTACGTCAGCTGATGCTTTTATCACGCAGGGACATTATGTGCTTGACCATAATTTCGGGCCAGGTAGCTCGCAGAACCTTCACGACAATCTGAACCAATTCGATCAGGTACATGCTCGCCTGTAACGTAAATCTCTTATCGTGTTGGATTTAGCGTCGAGATTCTCATGGTAGTGTTGCATGCAGGCTTCCTCGGCTCCTACCTTGCAATAACAGCCGTTTACCGGGAATGGTCAACTGACCCAGGTGAGTTATGTGTTTGCCCTTTGCATTTGAAGTTCTTGCCCACTGTAGAGTGACGGCATGCCATGCATTTACTGAAATATGAATTAAATGGTCTGTACGCTCCTTCAGGGATATCCTGGTGATATGCATGCGTTGCAGTTTGTGGAGCCAACCCCCCAGATTGACCATCAGCATGGCGATGAGGGTCAGTCGTCAATACCAGTGTGGGATTTTCTTTGAGCTGCCTGCCTCTAGCACTTTGGCACTTTGCCATCCCCCCTCCACGCGAGAGGCTACGTTTCACCCTAGAGGCGGAAGTAGTGGTCGATCGTCGGTGCAAGGCTCCCTGCCTTCTTCCTCCAACGGTAGATGTGGATGCGAGCGTAACCCATGCTGACGACCGATTGGATCGGAGGGAGCGATCATCTGCCTGCTCCTCATTCAGCCAAAATAGTTTGACCTCATTCAGAAGACAAAACCAAGTTCCAAGACTTATACAAAACCTTTTGAGCCAAAACAGTTTGTCCCCCTGATCCTGGTTGAGTTCTCATTAAAAAATGAGAAAGATGAGTACAGAATGGATTTTGATTGTACTGAAAATTGTGAAAGGGGAGAAGAACAGCCTAAACTTAAAGGTATTTGTAAACCTCAATACTTAAGTTGACAATCATGCACGATGGTCCTGACTATTTTATTATTATTTATAGAAAACTGCTGATGGCATACATTAGAGTGCGTGCAGTACTTGGGGCAAGATATTATCGTGTACCTTGGAAGTCTCTCTCTGATCTTCTAGCTCCACCACATACATGTCTTAGAAGGATGGCACTACTATTGAAAACAAACGGAAAGATAAGAGGAGCTATCATGTGTTTATGTAACCTTCTTGGGGAACGGTATATTAGATATCTTGAAAAGGAAAGGAGTTTGAAAAGGAGAAGATTGTTTCCCCAGATTTCAAACAGAAGTCAAGAAAACAGTTTGGATTCAAATTGTGAGCAATTCAATTGGGATGACTTTGAAGTTCCAGAGATAAAGAGTGCACTTAATGAAGTCATTGAATTAAATCAAACAGAAAAAATAGATCAAGCCAAGAGAATTGGGTCTGTTAATCAAAAAAACATTAACAATGATAATGATGTCACAAAGGACACAATATGTTCACAGGAACTGCCAGTAAGTAATTTCTACATTTAACATCAACAGCCGATACACAGACATATATTTCTCAATAATGTTTTTTTTCATTTTAGAATAATCAGGCTATACGAGGTGAAACCAAAACGAGTGCAGTTTCAGAAAGCGGATTCTGTGATCCTGAAAAATCATGCGGACATTCAAATGCAGAAACTGAAAACATGGAAGTCTTCTACAAACCTCAAGAAAAAATCATTAAGGATCACCGAAATAAGATTATTGAAAGAGGCATATGGAAATCATTGGCTGTTGAGAAATCCTATAAGGGTTGAGGTTAAGACAGAGGCAAAGTCCACAAGCAAAGTTGCTGGACAACATGAGCTTGGTCCATCCATAACACCATTAGGGCTTCGGTTGGAGGTCAAATCAATATACTTCTTGTTTTTATGATAACTGTGTTTTGATTTTCTTGAATTCTAGCTGTTCCCTACAAAATCATAACCTTGTTTTGGTGCAGTATATGATATGTGAAGCATCAAAGAAGCCATCTCAGCTTGTTGATTTCCTTGTGCATAATAGTGGGAAGAAAATAATGGTGTAAATACATGATGACCTGAAATTTATGTTTGGCTACTTATTCTTAGTTCTATGTAGCATTGTGCTAACTTTTGAATCTTCCTATCGTGATAAATTGCAGATATTTTGCAACATGTGCTTGTGTAGATTATTGGGCTGTTGTTCTTCCACTAATTAACTCGCTTAAAGGTTCTCCAATAATTGCTTCCCATGGGAAGATGAAATAGGTTGGTAGAGCAAAGCACTTTTTTCACACCACACGTGCTCTGCCTCATCGTCGACGTCACCCTCCACGTGAGCTCGTACGACATGCGCGGGGGGGGGGGGGGGGGGGGGGTCTGCGAGCGCAATGTGCTAGAGCTATTGGCTGACAAGAGAAACCTGTCTTGTTCCGTGTAGGTGGACGACAGACGAGGTGTACACGCAGGGTGTCGCTGCTGCCCGAGGACGAGGACGCGGAGAAGTGGGCGCAGGCGCGGGTCCGGAAGGACGAGGACACGGATCGCCACGACGGCGAGGACGGCGCCGCCATGAGGCCGCTCGCACGAACGCGCACATGATCTGCAAGATGCTCATGACATCCGATACCAGCACACACATCTTTAGAAATATAGTGTTCACATACAGTGTTGGCCGAGTTCACAGACATTATACCAACAGAAATAAATTCATAGTCCAGCTACGGCGTAAGGACCTCCTTATAGACAATATTCTTTGTGTATGTTACGCCATTTATTGTTGACTTCTTTTCCACCCCCTTCTTCATTTTATCATCAGTGACTGGAATTACAAGTACCTTCACATTCAATCGAGTTGTGGCCCTTGAGAGAGCAACATATAGCTGGCCATGAGAGAATACTGGTTCGGGCAAGTACACAACAACATTAGGAATCGTCTGTCCCTGAGACTTGTTAACAGTCATGGTGAAACTTAGTCTTACCGGAAACTGCTTCCTTTTAAAATGGAAAGGGAACATCTCGTCATCAGAAGGGCACAGGGGTATACGAGGCAAGAAAACCCGCATTCCAGCATGCTGACCAAGGACAATTTCAGCATCGATACTATTTTTTTTGGAAACCACGTACCACCAGTCGTGTACCGTTGCAAAGTCTGTTAGCAGGGTCTATATTCCTAAGCAACATGATTGGGCACCCAATTTTGAGCTTCAGAACGTGCGGGGGTAGTCCATTAGGAGTCAGCATGTTTAGGAATTCCGATGGATAATAGTTATTAGGATCGTCCACCGTGGTGTCAAAGCTATGGTACATCATCTGCTCCCGTTGGAAACGATCGATCATCCTCATATTTATCATATCAACCCAGTCGTTCCGAGTAGTCAATATTTCTCTTGAAGTGATGTAGCTTGTATTAGACATGTTTTCGTTTAGACTGGGGTAAATGTCATCTATCAATCTGTCAAGGTCGCGGTCATCACCGGTATATGGCACACATACCTCATCTGGAAGACGAACATCACCATCGTTGTTCACTTCCTCAGTTCCACCACCGACACGCAACAAATATTCTGCAAACCATGGGTCGCTCTTTGCTCTCATGTTGCGAACAAGCTTTAGGTGGCACATTGATTCCCATAGGTAAGAACTCCGTAGAGAGGCAGCAAATATCTGAGCCCTTGACCCTTTACGTACAACAGGGAGTACTTGTCTGAAATCTCCCCCAAACACAATAGTCTTCCCACCAAAGGGCAGATCAGGGCGTCCCATGATATCACGCATGCTGTTGTCCAACGCTTCAATTGATTGTCTCTTAGCCATTGATGCCTTGTCCCAAATAATGAGCGACGCTTTCTGTAGCAACTTTGATGTCCCACTTTGTTTCGTGAAGGTACATATAGCACCATCATCAATAGTAAGTGGTATCTTGAAGCGTGAATGGGCAGTTCTCCCACCAGGCATTATGGAAGCCGCAACCCAGATGTAGCTGTTGCAACTGCAATCTTGTCCTGACTATGTAGCACCGCAAGCAATGCCTTATACAGATAAGTCTTTCCAGTACCACTAGGCCCATCCACAAAGAACACACCGCCATTACTGGTGTCAACAACAGATAAGATCTTTTCATAGGCAGACTTCTGCTCCTCATTTAGGGTTTCTTGCAAAGCAACATCTTCTGTCGTCGCCTCGATAATTTCCTCCTCGTAAATCTCTCTATCAATACCTTGTGAATCATCATATCTATCGATGATAGCAGGTAGAGGGAATGTCTTTATGTCTTTACCCATTGACTGCAACATGTTTCTAATGTCAATCAAGACCATCTGCTGCAAATGGGTTTTGCTCTGAGTAATACGATGATAATCCTCGGACATTGTGTCAAGGTGTCTCTGCCACAATTCGACCACATCATTCGGCTCGCAGAAAACCAGTATCGTTGCAAACAACCTCCATAGCGCTGATGGCATTTGGTAAAGAGCAGCTTCATTGCGACACTCATCTATTGTGTTGTCTGCTTCAAGTAATCCCCTTCTTTGTGCTGCCTCACGAAACGATGGTAGTGTGTCAGTGTCTACTGTCCTTAGATCCACATAGGAGGTAGCACCAGTCACATGATTTAGGAGGAGCCGAAGATAGAAGCGCTCCCCCTCAGATGGTAGAGCAGAGACGATTCTACCGACTTGTCCACCCGTATTCCGTTTCCTCCTTTGCCACACTTTGCCCTGTTGCCAAGTGTACCACTCAGGGAAGTCACGATACAGGATGCCCCGAGCCTCCTCGTACAGCTTATTCGCCTCAAAATATGCTGTAATCATTGACCTATCAGCACCTGGACGGTTGACGACTCGCTCGACCATTTGTCGCTCGTGAAACGTCAACATGTGCATGTTTGGAAGATGGAGTTGCAGCTGCATCACAGATGGAGAGTTCTGACTAAGCTCAAATCCATATATCCTCCATAAGGCTTCCGGAGGAGTCACCCACCTTGCATCTCTATACTGCTGTATCTCATCTACATCACCATTTTCTTTACCCGCATCTCTCATAACAACAGACGCACGATCATGGCCTTTGTATATGTACTTGAACAGGTACTTAACAGCCTTGATGCTCCCACACTCCTCAACATTGATGTGATAGTTGAAGAGCCGAAGGAGGTAAGGGTTGTAAGGGACAACCCATCTATTGTCCAATTCACATCCTCGAACCTTTTCCTTACGCCCATCGTCACGACGTCTGTAATTAGGATATGAATCCTTCCCTTGCATGGTTGCCTCATGGAAATGCCGGGGGTATTGATTCTTGCACGATGCACGACCCTTAGTGCATGGGCAGTTAGGATTTAGCGACCCGCACGGGCCATGCATCATATGCTTGATAACCATCTTTCGCAGTTCAGGGTACTTGTTGGACGGGATCTCAGCTGAGATCAAAAGGTCATACTGTTTAGGGCACGTGAGCTTGTACTTCCTTTGCATGATGAGTAGAAAATGGGCATGTGGCAAACCTCGTTTCTGAAATTCCACGACGTAGACATAGGCTCGGACTTTACCGAGTATATCCTGTTTAGTCAACCTATGCTTTAGCTCCTGTAGTTTCGCATGAAAGACACGCACTACAAGATCAGGACGATCTTGCGGTGTCTGTCCAGGTAGAAGCTCTCTCCTTATCTCATCCTAGTTAGGGTTACATGTCATGGTAAGAAAGATGTCTGGTTTACCAAACTTCCGCACCAGAGCCATAGCATCCATATATCGACGTCTCATGTCACGAGGACCGCCAATAAACGACGGTGACAACACAGTTCGCTTTCCAACCTTCTCTCCTCTAACATCTCCATCTAACATGCTATCCACCAAGCCCTGGTATAGGTCTGCCCTTAACCGATCCTGCTTCTTACATATGAAATCTAAACGGGAGCTCTCAATCTTAATGTATGTGTCGACATCGAACTGCTGGAAAAGTCGTTTACCATGAAGTATTGGATTGAATACCCCTGGACGTATCTGAAATTTGTAGCAGTAGTAATCACGCACGGACACACATAGATGGGTAGGAGGTTATGCATATGCAAGAATCGATTATTTAGTGATGCCGAAAACATATTTAATAATGTGAACAACTTAGAAATTACAAAGAAACAACTAACCCGCATCTTCATCATTTCCATTACTTGCCCTATGCGTCGCCTGGTATGCATCCACTTTGTCCATGGATACACCACCTTTGGGATATTTGCATGCCATCCAAGTTCACCTCTAGGGAAGAACAGTGGATATGATAGCGCATCGTAGCATCCTTGGTATGAGCGGATGCCGTGGCTTGACCTATCCTTCCCATGTAGCATAACACTCTTGCTGAACTGGCCTCGCCGTTCGCTCCCCTCGATCCAGACAGCGGCCACCTCCGAAGTGAGAGGTGTGTTATATGTCTTCTGGTTCAACGTCTGGTCAAGGTTCAATGCGATGTGATAGTCAGCAAGGTTCTCAACATGACCCATGCTCCTAAGGTGCTCAGAGTATGGATTTCCACGAAGTATGCCAACTATTTGTTTAATAACCTCTTGGTCTTTCTGAATCTGATCTTCACGACACTTACGGTATCGATGCTCGAGACTGGGATCATCATCGTAAAAGTAAAGCTCCAGGTGTTTATGCTCTGCCCCACATTCACTACCGAATGACTTGATATTATGGTACATCATGCCTTGTGCACGGAATGTGTATATACCAGAATCCCTCATATTAGTTGTCATACTGTCGAGGCAACAGTACAGGGAAGTGAAAGAAAAATGGCCATTAAAAAACCTGATGTTATCACGAAAGTGCCTAGCATCAGAGTCTGCACTATCCCACAACCTCCTGAGCTGGGGAGGGGTCTCTAGTGGGGCTAGCTCAACCTTCCCACCTCGACAGCAAAACCCAGGCGGCTCATACTCAAACTTCTTCGCAGTGCAATAACCACAGTCGGGAACGTGCTTCAGCATATGTGTTTCTTCAGGGATGTTACTGTAGACCATGTCGTACGGGTCAGGCATATCAGTGACAACAGATTGATCTTGAGTACCATATATGTCGAAGTCCTCGTTAGTGTCCTCATCTAATATTTTTTTTGGAAAAGAACGATTAAGACATTTGAATTTAGATACGCATTGGTATTGTAATAGAAATTAACATAAGTACAATTACCAGCGAATAGATATCCCTCGTTCTCATCATTATCCTCTCTAAATATGACACCCTCATCATCGTCATCAACTGGATCGTGAAAATACAATCCAAGTAAAAGACATGGCATTCAGGGTTGAGAAAATATATAACCTCAATAAAGATTTTTAACAATTACCATTGGAAATGAACCTTGGGATCGACTGGCTTTGCTCCAACCCACTTCTTTGTTCGACCATGTTTGCACTCCCATTTGTTGCCACGATCGCACTTTGGCATGTATTACTATATTGTACTGATGGAAACACACGTTTAGTCGGACTACATTTTATCGTCGTCGTGCAAGATCCATTTACAATTGGTTAGTATAATTACCAGTGTTGTTGATCTCTATAGTTGAACCGGGTTGTGTCGAATCATCCATTTGTCCGACGTCACTGATAGTATCCTCAGTCAAAGTAGCCACGTTACGTGCAATGTTTGCTTCAAATTTCTTGTTTTGACGGGCTAAGATAGCTTGTCTTTCACCAGGCAGAACATGATGTTTACGTCTTAGTGGCTCAGTAGACATATCGGGTGAACTGACATCCTCAGTTTGTGTTGAAGCTGGCATGAAAGGTGTACTGGTGTATTCAGGGATAACCCAGTCGCATGCGTTATCAGAGGATGAATCAGGTTCCGATACATCTGCTGTAGAGTGTACAACCTCAGAGGTATATGTTGTGACCTCCATGGCGATGGACCCCTGATTCAAAGTGCTAGCTTGCAGTGCTCTACGTTTTCTTATGTACCTAACTTTCCCTCTTTCCACCTTGGTGTCTGATTATACAACCTAAGCTGTTCATTTTGGTCACCTATAAAATATGAACACAATTACTTTCCAATTGTAGGTTTATGCGTAGATTTATTAATTAAAATTGGACATTTTTCATCGCCTCCTGACACATTGGGTATCACATTGTGTCCCTTGTTTCGTTGACGTGCTTCACGACGCTTCCTATTCTTCTCGTTTTTTTGTTCAATGGACATCGCTGCATATCTTTCCCTATCCCTTTTTCTCTTACGCTCCTTAGCATCGAGCATTGGTCCGAGCAATTCATTTTGATCACCTATAATGTAAGTTTGTGTATTAGTATTCCCTACTTACTACGTTTCGACGATGTATGGTCAGTTTGTGTATTGACCTTTACCTCTAATGATATTGCTAGAGATGTCTGTGAATTGTTTGCGACCGGCATTATGTCCCATCTGATCTATAACAAGAACAGTACCCGAGAAAACATGAGCATAAAAATAATATACTGCAAGAACTAAGGGTGAAATGATATGACTGCAATAAACCAAGCGAATAGAAGATCAAAAAAGATGCCCTTGGTAATAGAGGTTATAGAAACAAGCATCATAACCGTGAGTAAAGAGATAAGACCTAGAGAGAGGTGATAAGAGAACGATATTGATGTCTGTATAAGATAGTGTATTATATTCCAAGTTTGAACTGCATAGATGGATATGGGTGACACGCTAAGTAATTGTTTTCATAACTCTGGTGATGTGGAATATCTTCCTGGAGCACGCCTAGCTCCTATAGATGGGCTTCGGTATACCGAATGTACATTAAAATTGTTCCGGATTTGATCTGTATATTTGACGTAATTTCACGAGCGAAGTTACGATTTTAATGTCAAAAATGACACAACATTAAACCAATATAGTGTTCTAAATGGAAAACGTACGGGCTAAGTGATTTGATGTTCCACTTATTCATTGATATGTCCCAGTAGAACAAAATGTTTTACAAATATTGACACATGTAAGTTGCATCAATAACAGTACATGTATTCCATCATAAAATTCAGATTTGGAAAAGTTACAGACTCTATCTACGCCTTTGGTCGTCAAGATATCTAACGGCAAACTGACGATCGTTCCTCGCCACCAAAGCCTTTTGAATTGCTGCAATGAGTGCAACATTTAATCACATGTATACTCAGTTCACAATATAATGAAAACAAGTACATAATTTTGATGTAGGTAATCTTAGAAAATATTTACGTTCAAAATAATGGGTGTTGTGATGGAACGGTTTGAAGTGTATTGTTGTATGGTCAGTTGATTCGAGACACTCTAGAATAGCATATTTAATATTCAATATGAATCATTATAAAAGAAAAAATAGTGAATAATGTGTTAGCAAGGCGTAAACATATGTTGTACCTTGTTTTCTGAACCGCCGAAACATAGTCCCAATTATGATGCTATAATTCTCATTAGCCAACGCCCAGCGGAGTGCATTTTTGTTTAGTAAATCGCCCCAAACTTTAATGGTATGTAAAGACCACCTTGTGACATTGATTTTGTGAAGAATCTATTAGTACTAATAGATTTAACATCATATTGGTAATATATTAATGGAATATACCTAGCATCCATTATAACAATCTTCCTGAATGTACCCCACATTGTGCGATGGATTATATCCAAGTGGACTACAATAGCCATAATGTCTACAAAAAGCACAATTAAATATGGATTAATACTCAATTTTGTGTAAAGGAATTTTTAATAGGGTTAGTAGATCGATATATGCTTACCAACTAAAGTCCTGTTTGGTAGCTCGGCAATATCATCAAGGTTCAAGAATATATGTTTTGGAAATGGCGGCATTTGAACTGGGACAACGTATGGCTCTACGACAGTTTGTTGGGTGAAATACAACTCCATGGTACCATTTAGATGTCGAAAATTAAATGCACCCGGATTAAGACCAAACCATACGTTGTGCATCTTGTAGACATGCTTTTCATGGAGCAAACTGTTGAAGTATTTGACTATCTCATACCGAGTTGCAATGGCCTCGATCTTGGCTCCCTAATTTGATTTCAGCACAAAATAGATTGTGGTACGAACATTATATATAGTTATGTAAATGAAACCTAAAGAGGGGTTGTCTTACATTGATGTCAGACAGAATGTAATGTTGCCTGTCACGATAACGTGGTTCAATCGGGAATTTAACTTCAACTCGAGCGACAATACTATACTTCCGTTGTACCCCATAAAAATCTTCATCGCTATAGTCGTCGAACAACCTGAAGCTATATTAAACATGCGACTAAATAACGTTCATATAAATTTGATAGCGAAATCTTGTGTTAACTATTGTCTATAATATAACTTACATAGGCATCCTGTTTTTCTTGTCCAATGCAACTCTTTCACGGTTCAATACGGCTGGCTCCATCAAAACCTTTCATCATTTGAAAATATTTTAAACTAAATTGTAAAATGCTCTAATGCATTGATATAGCACGACGTATGAGCAGTGTGGGTTGGTTGGTTGAGCACTTATTTTAGACTGTAGGTGTGAATGTGATTAAGGCTTGTAGTTCACGAGTCTGCAAATCATGCAGAGGTGGATGGCATGCAGAAGATGAAGGCCAGGAAGGAGAGCGGCGGGCTGGTGGACCTCGTCAACGACATTTCGGCCAAGTCAGGTATATATTACAGATCCGATCCGATTACCCAGGCACTCAAATTAAATGCATCGCATGCAGAGGCTAATGCAATGCATCGCATGCAGAGGAGAGCCTAGGGGTTAGCAACCAAAACATGCCCAGCAGGGCGCTGACGCTCAGTCAGCTGGGCGCCGCGACGGACGGGTTCAGCTCGCAGAACCTGCTCGGAGAAGGCGGCTTCGGACGGGTGTACAAAGGGCTCCTCGAGGACACCGAAGAGGTTATCGCCGTGAAGCATCTGAACAGGGACGGTCTCCAGGGCAACGACGAGTTCCTCGTCGAGGTGCTGATGCTCAGCCTCCTGCACCACCCGAACCTCGTCAACCTGCTGGGCTACAGCACCGACTCCAACAAGCGTCCATGTGCCTGCAGGAGGACGCTGCCAGCCGGCCGGGGATTAGCGACGTCGTCGTGGCGCTCTCCTTCCTCGCCAACCCACAATACTACCATCCCGAAGGCACGGGAGCTGAGCACAAGAGCACACATAGTGGGACAGACAATGATAGCAGTCCTCCTAGGGCTGAAATGGTCAGGGCAGACGACGACATGAAGCATAGATGACCGTAGAGGGGGAGCTAATTAACGGGAAACATGGCAAAGGGAGGATTTGCAGAGCTGTCTGTCTGCTCTCTTCAATCTTCCTTTCATAAAAGGTACACCACGTAGGCAGGATGTAACATCATTCAAGGAGTTATTGACCGATGCTGATTTTCAGCAGCAATGCAGCATGAACACAGGAAGTATGTGAGAAAGAGAATTGTGAACGGATGCAACTCACTGTACACAAAGCATACTATTAGCTAAGCCTTACCACTATCATTAGATAAATAGCATCAACCTCTATATACAGGAAGTATGCATGTAAACTTTACACTACCCCAATAAATACCCAAAATACACACAAGTTTGGAATATTATACTATAGAAAAGCCAAAGTCACCAATAATTAGGAACACAGGGAGTAGATAATAACGTAAATAACAAAAATCACCTCACATGGTGCAGGATAGACAGTGGTTTTACATGTTATAGTAGTAAGAAAAATCATTTTAAGAAAAAATGGAATCCAAAATAAAATTAACAATAGCATAATATTGTGTGAACTGCGAGCACTTTAATGCTTAAAAAATTTATAAATTAGTGAATAGTGAACAAATCAATATATTACGTATTCCGATTAATGAAAGCACTAAAAACTCAATAGTAAAATTAAACAAAGCCAACCAGCAGACAGCTTGATACCTTCACCGCAAGGGGACACGCGAGTGGTGATGTGGAGAACCTTAGTACGGATCCTGTCAGGTCCCTTAACCCACAAATGCTTGTCCTTGGTTCCCTTTACCAAATCCGCACAATTTGAAATGTACCAGAAATCGCACAAACTTGTCAATTCAATAATTCATTGAAAATAACTCTGCAACGACAGTCCAATACTCTTGTGTAGCTTGCATCATAACCAATGAACAAATGCAGAATAATCAGACCAATAGTTTTAGTGATTAAAACTGAATATATCAAGCCCAACGACAGTCCAATACTCTGGTTGTGAAAGTCGCCTAGAGGGGGGGTGAATAGGGCGAGACTGAAATTTACAAAGTTAATCACAACTACAAGCCGGGTTAGCGTTAGAAATATAATCGAGTCCGAGAGAGGGCGTAAAAACAAATCGCAAGCGAATAAAGAAGTGAGACACAAGGATTTGTTTTACCGAGGTTCGTTTCTCTCAAACCTACTCCCCGTTGAGGTGGTCACAAAGACCGGGTCTCTTTCAACCCTTTCCCTCTCTCAAACGGACCGAGTGAGCTTCTCTTCTCAATCAACTGGGAACCAAACTTCCCCGCAAGGACCACCACACAATTGGTGTCTCTTGCCTTGATTACAATTGAGATGATTGCAAGAAAGAATGAGAAAAAGAAGCAATCCAAGCGCAAGAGCTCAAATGAACACAACAATCACTCTCTCTAATCACTAAAGCTTTGAGTGGAATTTAGAGAGGATTTGATCTCTTTGGTGTGTCTAGAATTGAATGCTAGAGCTCTTGTAAGTAGTTGGAAGGTGGAAAACTTGGATGCCTTGAATGTGGGGTGGTTGGGGTATTTATAGCCCCAACCACCATAAAGTGGCTGTTGGAAGGCTGCAGTCGCATGGCGCACCGGACAGTCCGGTGCGCCAGCCACGTCAGCAGACCGTTGGGGTTCGACCGTTGGAGTTCTGTCTTGTGGGCCCTCCTGGCTGTCCGGTGGTGCACCGAACAGGCCCTGTAGGCTGTCCGGTGTGCCACCCGCGCGTGCTCTGCTCCTCTGCGCGTGCAGGCGCGCATTTAATGCGTTGCAGTCGACCGTTGCGCGCGAACTAGCCGTTGCTCCGCCATCACACCGAACAGTCCGGTGTGCACCGGACACTGTCCGGTGACTCATCGGACAGTCCGGTGAATTTTAGCGGAGCGGATTCCCGAAGCTGGCGAGTTCAGAGTCGCTCTCCTCTGGAGCACCGGACACTGTCCGGTGGTGTTGGGGGCTTGCTCTCAAATGCTAAGAGTTAAGAACAAGGCAACACAGAAAATGTTAAATATTAAGGTCCTTCGTCCTCCACCACATTATATCCCTTCGGGATATAAGGAATTTCGGACGAAGGTTACGAAGGACATACCTTCGTAAACATAACAACGAAGGATGAAGCATTCATATAAATCATGAGGTATAAAATAGACATTCAAATGTTAACATAGAATCATTTCCATTTCTACTAATGTGAATGAATATAAATGACTTCAAATTACAAATGTACCTTCGGTCCTGAGGAAGGCAGGAGAGCAAGTGTGATGCGAAGGCAAATGACAGGTTCGCGTGAACAGTACAGAGGTACTGTTCATCTATTTATAGGCACAGGTCGCAGCCTGTGACAAATTACAATTATGCCCCTTACAAATGTTTACAACATTGACTCAGACCTATATGTATAAAAAGGTCATTCTATCTCTATGTCGGTTTAAAACGCCGAAGCTCCATGAAAAGGAACCTTCGGCCATCTCTTGGAGACGACTTCAGCCGGAGCTGCTTCTTCGTGTGAGACCTTCGGCGCACCGAAGCACGACCCCAACAGGTGGTGCATCGGACAGTCCGGTGAATTATAGCGAAGCGCCTCTGAGATTTCCCAAAGGTGAAGAGTTCAGCTTGGAGTCCCCTGGTGCACCGGACACTGTCCGGTGGTGCACCGGACAGTCCGGTGCGCCAGACCAGGGTGCCTTCCGGGAAATCCTTTGCTCTCTTGATTGAACCCTTTCCTTAGTCTTTTTATTAGCTTATTGTGAACCTTTGGCACCTGTAGAACTTATAGACTAGAGCAAACTAGTTAGTCCAATTATTTGTGTTGGGCAATTCAACCACCAAAATCATTTAGGAAAGAGGTGGAAGCCTAATTCCCTTTCAATCTCCCCCTTTTTGGTGATTGATGCCAACACAAACCAAAGCAAGTATAGAAGTGCATAATTGAACTAGTTTGTAAAATGTAAGTGCAAAGGTTACTTAGAATTGAGCCAATATAAATTCTCATAAGATATGCATGGATTGTTTCTTTATAATTTTAACATTTTGGACCACGCTTGCACCACATATTTTGTTTTTGTAAATTCATTTCAAAATCTTTTGCAAAGAGTCAAAGGTAAATAAATAAGATTCTTGAGAAGCATTTACAAGATTTGAAATTTTCTCCCCCTGTTTCAAATGCTTTTACCTTTGACTAAACAAAACTCCCCTTCAATAAAATTCTCCTCTTAGTGTTCAAGAGGGTTTTAAGATACCAATTTTTGAAGGTGCTTCTTTCTCCCCCTTTAGAACACAATGAGATACCAATTTGAAAATCATAAGTTTTAAAATTTGGTGGTGGTGCGGTCCCTTTGCTTTGGGCTTAATATTCTCCCCCTTTGGCATGAATCGCCAAAAACGGATGTTTGAGTGAAATATAAGCCCTTTCATGAACTACTTTCTCCCCTTTGGCAAATAATATGAGTGAAGATTATACCAAAAGACGGAGAGATGCTCGGAGCGACGACAAAGGATGAGTTACGAAGTGGAAGCCTTTGTTTTCGCCGAAGACTCCAATTCCCTTTCAATTACCTATGACTTGGGTTGAAATTCACTTGAAAACATATTAGTCATAGCATATGAAAGAGACATGATCAAAGGTATATTTATGAGCTATGTATGCAAGACATCAAAAGAAATTCCTAGAATCAAGAATATTTAGCTCATGCCTAAGTCTGGTAAATGTTTGCTCATCTAATGGCTTGGTAAAGATATCGGCTAATTGATCCTTAGTATTAATGTATGCAATCTCGATATCTCCCTTTTGTTGGTGATCCCTTAAGAAGTGATACCGAATGGCTATGTGTTTAGTGCGGCTATGCTCAACGAGATTATCCGCCATGCGGATTGCACTCTCATTATCACATAGAAGAGGAACTTTAGTTAATTTGTAACCATAGTCCCTAAGGGTTTGCCTCATCCAAAGTAGTTGCGCAACAATGGCCTGCGGCAATATACTCGGCTTCGACGGTTGAAAGAGCTACGAAATTTTGCTTCTTTGAAGCCCACGACACCAGGGACCTTCCCAAGAACTGGCAAGTCCCCGATGTGCTCTTTCTATTAATTTTGCACCCTGCCCAATTGGCATCCGAATAACCAATCAAATCAAATGTGGATCCCTGTGGGTACCAAAGCCCAAACTTAGGAGTATAAGCCAAATATCTCAAGATTCGTTTTACGGCCGTAAGGTGAGATTCCTTAGGGTCGGCTTGGAATCTTGCACACATGCATACGGAAAGCATAATGTTCGGTCGAGATGCACATAAATAGAGTAATGAACCTATCATCGTCCGGTATACCTTTTGATCGACGGATTTACCTTCCATGTCGAGGTCGAGATGCCCATTGGTTCCCATGGGAGCCTTGATGGGCTTGGCATCCTTCATTCCAAACTTGTTTAGAATGTCTTGAGTATACTTCATTTGGCTAATGATGGTGCCCTCTTGGAGTTGCTTTACTTGAAATCCCAAGAAATACTTCAACTCCCCCATCATTGACATCTCGAATTTCTGTGTCATGATCCTACTAAATTCCTCACATGTAGATTCGTTAGTAGACCCAAATATAATATCATCAACATAAATTTGGCATACAAACAAATCGTTGTCAAGAGTTTTAGTAAATAAAGTAGGATCGGCCTTGTTGACTTTGAAGCCATTAGCAATAAGGAAATCTCTTAGGCATTCATACCATGCTCTTGGGGCTTGCTTGAGCTCATAAAGCGCCTTAGAGAGCCTATAGACATGGTTAGGATACTCACTGTCTTCAAAGCCGAGAGGTTGCTCAACGTAGACCTCTTCCTTGATTGGTCCATTGAGGAAGGCACTCTTCACGTCCATTTGGTAAAGCTTGAAGCCATGGTAAGTAGCATAGGCTAATAATATACGAATTGACTCAAGCCTAGCTACGGGTGCATAGGTTTCACCGAAATCCAAACCTTCGACTTGGGAGTATCCTTTGGCCACAAGTCGAGCTTTGTTCCTTGTCACCACACCATGCTCATCTTGTTTGTTGCGAAAGACCCATTTGGTTCCTACAACATTTTGATTAGGACGTGGAACTAAATGCCATACCTCGTTTCTAGTGAAATTGTTGAGCTCCTCTTGCATTGCCATCACCCAATCCGAATCTTAGAGTGCTTCCTCTACCCTGTGTGGCTCAATAGAGGAAACAAAAGAGTAATGCTCACAAAAATGTGCAATACGAGATCTAGTGGTTACCCCCTTATGAATGTCGCCGAGGATGGTGTCGACGGGGTGATCTCGTTGGATTGCTTGGTGGACTCTTGGGTGTGGCTGTCTTGGTTCTTCATCCTCCTTGTCTTGATCATTTGTATCTCCCCCTTGATCATTGTCGTCATTTTGAGGTGGCTCATCATTTTGATTTTCTCCTTCATCAACTTGGGCCTCATCCTCATTTTGAGTTGGTGGAGATGCTTGCGTGGAGGAGGATGGTTGATCTTGTGCTTGAGTGGGCTCTTCGGATTCCTTGGGACACACATCCCCAATGGACATGTTCCTTAGCGCGATGCACAAAGCCTCTTCATTACCTATCTCATCAAGATCAACTTGCTCTACTTGGGAGCCGTTAGTTTCATCAAACACAACGTCACAAGAAACTTCAACTAGTCCTGAGGACTTGTTAAAGACTCTATATGCCCTTGTGTTTGAATCATATCCTAGTAAAAAGCCTTCTACTGTCTTAGGAGCAAACTTAGATTTTCTACCTCTTTTAATAAGAATAAAGCATTTGCTACCAAAGACTCTAAAATAAGAAATGTTGGGCTTTTTACCGGTTAGGAGTTCGTATGATGTCTTTTTGAGGATTCGGTATAGATACAACCGGTTGATGGCGTAGCAGGCGGTGTTGACCGCCTCGGCCCAAAACCGATCCGGCGTCTTGTACTCATCAAGCATGGTCCTTGCCATGTCCAATAGAGTTGTATTCTTCCTCTCCACTACACCATTTTGTTGTGGCGTGTAGGGAGAAGAGAACTCATGCTTGATGCCCTCCTCCTCGAGAAAGCCTTCGATTTGTGAGTTCTTGAACTCCGTCCCGTTGTCGCTTCTTATTTTCTTGATCCTTAAGTCGAACTCATTTTGAGCCCGTCTCAAGAATCCCTTTAAGGTCTCTTGGGTTTGAGATTTTTCCTGCAAAAAGAATACCCAAGTGAAGCGAGAATAATCATCCACAATAACTAGACAGTACTTACTCCCGCCGATGCTTATGTAAGCAATCGGGCCGAATAGATCCATGTGTAGGAGCTCCAGTGGCCTGTCAGTCGTCATGATGTTCTTATGCGGATGATGAACACCAACTTGCTTCCCTGCTTGGCATGCGCTACAAATCCTGTCTTTCTCAAAATGAACATTTGTTAATCCTAAAATGTGCTCTCCCTTTAGAAGCTTATGAAGATTCTTCATTCCAACATGGGCTAGTCGGCGGTGCCAGAGCCAACCCATGTTAGTCTTAGCAATTAACCAAGTGTCGAGTTCAGCTCTATCAAAATCTACCAAGTATAGCTGACCCTCTAACACTCCCTTAAATGCTATTGAATCATCACTCCTTCTAAAGACAGTGACACCTACATCAGTAAATAGACAGTTGTAGCCCATTTGACATAATTGCGAAATGGAAAGCAAGTTGTAATCTAATGAATCAACAAGAAAACATTGGAAATGGAATGGTCAGGAGATATAGCTATTTTACCCAAACCTTTGACCAAACCTTGGTTTCCATCCCCGAATGTGATAGCTCGTTGAGGATCTTGGTTTTTCTCATAGGAGGAGAACATTTTCTTCTCCCCTGTCATGTGGTTTGTGCACCCGCTGTCGATTATCCAACTTGAGCCCCCGGATGCATAAACCTACAAAACAAGTTTAGTTCTTGATTTTAGGTACCCAAACAGTTTTGGGTCCTTTAGCATTAGAGACAAGAACTTTGAGTACCCAAACACAAGTCTTTGATCCCTAGTGTTTGCCCCCTACAAACTTGGCAACTACCTTGCCAGATTTGTTAGTTAAAACATAGGATGCATCAATAGTTTTAAATGAAATGCTAGGTTCATTTGATGCACTAGGAGTTTTCTTCTTAGGAAACTTAGCACGAGTTGGTTGCCTAGAGCTAGATGTCTCACCCTTATACATAAAAGCATGATAAGGGCCAGAGTGAGACTTCCTAGAGTGAATTCTCCTAATCTTGCTCTCGGGATAACCGGTAGGGTACAAAATGTAACCCTTGTTATCCTGAGGCATGGGAGCCTTGCCCTTAACAAAGTTAGATAATTTCTTAGGAGGGGCATTAAGTTTGACATTGTCTCCCTTTTGGAAGCCAATGCCATCCTTGATGCCAGGGCGTCTCCCATTATAAAGCATACTACGAGCAAATTTAAAATTTTCATTTTCAAGTTCATGCTCGGCAATTTTAGCATCTAATTTTGCTATATGATCATTTTGTTGTTTAATTAAAGCCACATGATCATTAATAGCATCAATATCAATATCTCTACATCTAGTGCAAATGGAAACATGCTCAACAGTAGATGTAGAGGGTTTGCAAGATTTTAATTCTACAATCTTAGCATGTAATATATCATTTTCACTTCTAAGATTGGAAATAGTAACATTGCAAACATCAAAATCTTTAGCCTTAGCAATTAAGTTTTCATTTTCATTTCTAAGACTAGCAAGAGAATCATTCAATTTTTCAATCTTAGTAAGCAAATTAGCATTATCATCTCTAAGATTGGAAATTGAATCATCACAAACATTAGAATCAACCTTAGCAATTAATCTAGCATTTTCATTTCTAAGGTTGGAAATCAAATCATGGCATGTGCTTAGCTCACTAGTTAATTTCTCACATTTTTCAACTTCAAGAGCATAAGCATTTTTAACCTTAACATGCTTTTTGTTTTCCTTGATTAGGAAGTCCTCTTGGGAGTCCAAGAGTTCATCCTTCTCATGGATGGCACTAATTAGTTCATTTAGTTTTTCTTTTTGTTGCATGTTCAGGTTAGCAAAAAGAGTACCCAAATTATCCTCCTCATCACTAGCATTATCATCACTAGAGGACTCATATTTAGTGGAGGATTTGGATTTAACCTTCTTTTTGCCGTCCTTTGCCATGAGGCACTTGTGGCCGACGTTGGGGAAGAGAAGTCCCTTGGTGACGGCGATGTTGGCGACGTCCTCGTTGGAGGAGGAGTCGGTGGAGCTCTCGTCGGAGTCCCACTCGCGGCACACATGGGCATTGCCGCCCTTCTTCTTGTGGTACCTCTTCTTTTCCTTTCTTCTCCCCTTCTTGTCATCGCCCCTGTCACTGTCACTAGAAATAGGACATTTGGCAATAAAGTGACCGGGCTTACCACACTTGTAGCAAACCTTCTTGGAGCGAGGCTTGTAATCCTTCCCCCTCCTTTGCTTGAGGATTTGGCGGAAACTCTTGATGATGAGTGCCATTTCCTCATTGTCGAGCTTGGAGGCGTCGATGGGTTGTCTACTTGATGTAGACTCCTCCTTCTTTTCCTCCGTCGCCTTGAATGCCACCGGTTGTGCTTCGGGCGTTGAGGAGGTGCCTTGCTCGATGATTTTCTTTGAGCCTTTAATCATTAGCTCAAAGCTCACAAATTTTCCTATAACCTCCTCGGGAGACATTAGCTTGTATCTAGGATCACTTCGAATTAATTGAACTTGCGTAGGGTTAAGAAAAACGAGGGATCTAAGAATAACCTTGACCATCTCATGGTCATCCCATTTTTCGCTCCCGAGGTTGCGCACTTGGTTCACCAAGGTCTTCAAGCAGTTGTACATAGCTTGTGGATCCTCCCCTTGGTGAAGCATGAAGCGACCGAGCTCCCCCTCGATCGTCTCCCGCTTGGTGATCTTTGTCACCTCGTCTCCTTCGTGCGCGGTCTTGAGTATGTCCCAAATTTCCTTCACACTCTTTAACCCTTGCACCTTATTATACTCCTCTCAACTTAGAGAGGCGAGGAGTATAGTGGTGGCTTGGGAGTTAAAGTGGTGGATTTGGGCCACTTCGTCCGAGTCGTAGTCTTCATCCCCTACGGATGGTACCTGTACACCAAACTCAACAACATTCCAAATGCTTGTGTGGAGTGAGGTTAGATGATGCCTCATTTTATCACTCCACATATTATAATCTTCACCGTCAAAACCGGTGGTTTGCCTAATGGAACAGAGAGCAAAGGAGTATGCTTTGAAATACGGGGATAGCGTTGGGGAATCTTACTATACTTCTTGCGCTCATGGCGCTTAGAAGTAACGGACGGCGCGTCGGAGCCGGAGGTCGATGGTGATGAAGTGTCGGTCTCGTAGTAGACCACCTTCCTCATCTTCTTATTTTTGTCACCACTCCGATGCGACTTGTGGGAAGAGGGTTTCTTCTCCTTCCCTTTCCCTTTGTTGCGGGACTCTTCCGATGAAGCCTTCCCGTGGCTTGTAGTGGGCTTGTCACCGGTCTTCATTTCCCTCTTGGCGTGATCTCCCGACATCACTTCAAGCGGTTAGGCTCTAATGAAGCACCGGGCTTGATACCAATTGAAAGTCGCCTAGAGGGGGGGGGTGAATAGGGCGAGACTGAAATTTACAAAGTTAATCACAACTACAAGCCGGGTTAGCGTTAGAAATATAATCGAGTCCGAGAGAGGGCGTAAAAACAAATCGCAAGCGAATAAAGAAGTGAGACACAAGGATTTGTTTTACCGAGGTTCGGTTCTCTCAAACCTACTCCCCGTTGAGGTGGTCACAAAGACCGGGTCTCTTTCAACCCTTTCCCTCTCTCAAACGGTCCCTCGGACCGAGTGAGCTTCTCCGCAAGGACCACCACACAATTGGTGTCTCTTGCCTTGATTACAATTGAGATGATCGCAAGAAAGAATGAGAAAAAGAAGCAATCCAAGCGCAAGAGCTCAAATGAACACAACAATCACTCTCTCTAATCACTAAAGCTTTGAGTGGAATTTGGAGAGGATTTGATCTCTTTGGTGTGTCTAGAATTGAATGCTAGAGCTCTTGTAAGTAGTTGGATGGTGGAAAACTTGGATGCCTTGAATGTGGGGTGGTTGGGGTATTTATAGCCCCAACCACCACAAAGTGGCCGTTGGAAGGCTGCAGTCGCATGGCGCACCGGACAGTCCGGTGCGCCAGCCACGTCAGTAGACCGTTGGGGTTCGACCGTTGGAGTTCTGTCTTGTGGGCCCTCCTGGCTGTCCGGTGGTGCACCGGACAGGCCCTGTAGGCTATCCGGTGTGCCACCCGTGCGTGCTCTGCTCCTCTGTGCGCGCAGGCGCGCATTTAATGCGTTGCAGTCGACCGTTGCGCGCGAACTAGCCTTTGCTCCGCCGTCACACCGGACAGTCCGGTGTGCACCGGACACTGTCCGGTGACTCACCGGACAGTCCGGTGAATTTTAGCGGATGTAACGCCCCGAATTTTGCAGTTGAATTTTTTTCTTTTCTTTACTCGCCAAATTCGGGCATTACCTTTTCTTTTTCTTTTTCCCCTCGCTAGACCTTGACCTTTTCCAAAGTTAGCGGGATTCGGTTTGGAACTCCCGTGTAAGAAAACCATAAAACTGTTTTATGTTGTTTGATGCACCATGCCGAACTATGCATTCTTTGATTGTTTGAAAGTGCAAATGCATTCATCTAGAAAGATCGGATTTCGAAAATAAGGAGAACCTTTTCTTTCTTTTTCTTTTTCTATTCTCTCTCTCCTCTCTTTCTCTCCCTCCCGCGCCGTGGGCCGACCCCGGCCGGCCCAGCAGCCCCCCTGCGCCCCCCCTTTGGGCCCAAAAGGCCCAGCCGCCCCCCCACCTCCCCTTTTCTCCCCAATTCTCTCTCCCTCCCTCTCATTTTCTCCCATTTTCTCTCCCCACCGCCGCCCCTACCCCCTGCCCTAGGCCGCCGCCGCCCCTACCCCCACCCTGCCCTAGCGCCGCCCCTCGCCGTCGGCCGCCCATCGCCGGTGAGCTTCCCCCCCCCTCCTCCCTCTCTCCCTCCTCCCTCCCTCTCCCCTCCCCCTCCTCTCTCCTCGGCAGCCCGGCCGCCTGGCCGCCCTGGCCTGGCCGCCTTGGCCGCGCCCCCAGCCGGCCGCTGCCCGCCCCGGCCAGCCCCGGCCAGCCCCGGCCGACCCCAGCCCCCGCCCGGCCGCCCCAGCGCGCCCCCAGCCGGCCCCCAGCCGCGCCTGGCCGGCCCTGGCCGCGCCCCCGGCCGCCCGCCTGGCCGCCCTCGGCCGCCCTGGCCCCTGGCCGCGTCCCCCTGCGCAGGGCCGGTTCAGCCGCCCTGGCCGCCGGTTCAACCGGGCCGGCTCAGCCGCCCTCCCCCGCGCTCGGCCGCCCCAGCCCAGCCGCCCTGCCCCGGCCGGTTCAACCGCCCTAGGGCCGGTTCAACCGCCCCCCCTGTTTTTTTTATTTTTTTATTTTATTTTATTTTACTTTCTGTGATCATAGTTATTTTATTTTAGGTAGGCTAATCATTGTTAATATTATTGAAATATGAAGCTTAATTTAGAATTCCGTTACGCTAGTTGATTCACGTAATTAATTGTTTATCTCATTCAATGTTGATCAACTTAAAATGATTAGGTTTCCATTAGTGTATATAACAGAATTCTTTTGTTAAAGCCCAATTGTAACTGATCATTAGTGCATAAACTTTAACCCCCTGCGAGACCTTTCCCCGTTTCTTTCTAACCATAACAAATGCGATATCGAATGTCATACTTGATGCATACTCACTTTATTTGTTCCCTTGTATGGTGTACTGTTCTTTTGTATTAAATATGTGGATGTATGTATGTTTGCGCTCGCATAGAGAACGATCCGGTCGAAGAGCCCGAGGGATTCGCAGGAGAAGCCCCCCTTTGACCTATCTCTGTCCTATTCATTCTTTAATTCACCTCCTGCATTACACATTTATACCTAAGGATTGACTAGCTTTTGTTACCCATGTCCTTGTTTACCTATTTGGGTCGGATTATTACTGCTTAGTCTGATGCTATTGCCCAACTCTAATCAATGAACATGATGTGATTATCTATGATACGCTGTTTTCCCCTTCTTATTTATGATCATACTTGTGGCATTTAAGGGGACTCGAGCGGTTTCTCGAGTGCCTCTCCGTAAGGACCTGTTCAATGGATGACCGCCCGGGAAAACAGTGCAACCATGAGGGTGGAATGGGACGCCCTTAGCTGAATAATTGGAGGAACCGGGGTGTAGTTCGCTTAGCCGTTGTGCCGTCAATGGGGCTCGGTGTATGCGGCTCGCTCTGCCAAGGTTGATTTGTCCCTTGGGGAGGAGTGCGGTACATTTAGGAAACCTAACGGGCGGCTACAGCCTCGGGGAATCTTTGTAAAGGCTACGTAGTGATGCCCTGCTGGACCACCTAGGTAGTGGTCAATGGGGAGTCGCTCTCTCCGGGCAGAAAGGGAATCACGACTTGTGGGTAAAGTGCGCAACCTCTGTAGAGTGTTATGAAACTGATATATCAGCCGTGCTCGCGGTTATGAGCGGCCAAGGGAGCTCCAGAGATTAGTGATACTTGATCAGTGATATTTTGGTACAGGTGACAATGAGATTGATGGTTCTGATTATGATTATGGTAATGGTAAGTGGTATTCTTTCCGTTTGGAAAGGATACATTGGGCTAATAACTTGGGTTAATGTTAAAACCTGGCTTTCTACTAGTAAGTAATAACCTGACCAATTAAAAGCAACTGCTTGACTTATCCCCACATAAAGCTAGTCCACTACAGCCAAACAGGGTACTTGCTGAGTATGTTGATGTGTACTCACTCTTGCTCTACACACCAACCCCCCCCCCCCAGGTTGTCAGCATTGCAACCACTGCTCAGGAGAAGATGAAGCTGTGGAAGGAGACTTCCAGGAGTTCCAAGACTACGACGAGTTCTAGGTGTGGGTTAGCGGCAACCCCCAGTCGGCTGCCTGTGAAGGCCGCGTTATCTACGTTTCTTTTCCGCACTTTGATTTATTGTAAGAACTATATGGACGTCTCAGACGTATGATGTAATCGACTATTATTTCCCTTTTAATACTATTTGAGCACTGTGTGATGATGTCCATGTTATGTAACTGCTGTGTACGTGAATAACTGATCCTGGCACGTACATGGTTCGCATTCGGTTTGCCTTCTAAAACCGGGTGTGACATAAGTGGTATCAAAGCCGTGTTGACTGTAGGACCGCTAACCTAGAGTAGAATGGTCGTTCTAAGGATTATAGACCTCTGTCCCTGCCTTGACTTTGGTATCCCTTCAAAAGTTGGTCCTACTGACCAAACCTATGTTCTACTATATATTATACCTTGCTGAAAATTTTGTTTTATTCTGATCCTTCATTTATTTATGATTCATTACTTGCTGGTCATATTAATTCTGTTCTCACCCTTTTGCTTGCGATGTCTTTTGTAGATGGCTCGACTTAGACACACTGCACGAAAGTCCGTCATCCCATTCTTACCCTCCCGCCTTGCTGAGCGTCCGCTTCGCCGTCCCGTGGCCGGACAGTCTAGCCACTTAGAGAGACTGCACCACCGCCTGCATGAGGAGCAGGAACGTCGACGGCAGGAGCAGCAGGGCTCTTCCTTCTCGCTCCAGCAGGAGATAGAGTCTGTGAGGAGCTGCTCTCCTGTGCTTCCCCTGGAGGCGCCCCCTGCACCACCACTGGGCGTCCCAGCTTCTGGAGTAGCTGTTGGAGGAGATCCAGACGATGGAGGTGGCGACGACAGCTTGAGCCACGACATCGACTTCTCTGCTGACCATGAGCCGGAAGGATGGGTTGCTCGACCCATCACTCGCGACGCTGCTCGCGGGTGTCACTTCCACGACGCGCTCGACACCCTGCTACGTCGGGCACTTGACCGGCGTACTTGGTCCATCGAGTATCGCTGTGTGGTCTACCAGCATAGTCGCGGGGTCTACCCGGACCGCTGGGAGGCGACCTGCTTGGTGCGCCGTCTGGAGAACAGTCTCCAGGGCCGGAGGCTTGCTCAGAGCACTATTCTATCTCTGAGCGGGACTCAGCTGAGGCAGCCATGCAGGATGCTGCACGGCGTGCGCTTTCGCACTACTGCTCGGTTCTCGGTGGGGTAGCTGACGGTCTCGACCTGAAGTATTACCCCCGCCGTCCATCTGGCAGCACAGGAGGCGTGATTGTTTCACCTGCTGGTGAGGACAATCCTAGGTTGAGCAGCACAGTCAACCTAGCCGCCGTGCTAAACACGGAGCTGGACCATGCATTAGATGAGCTGAGTAGGGCTCGTGCTGAGATCGCCCTGCTGCGGGCTGAGCGCGCGGAGCGTCGTCACTTGGATGATGGTTCCCCCGCTCCCGTCGGGACTCAGCACCCGTATCGCTCACCTCGGCGTGGACTCCAGTCTTATGGCAATCCCGACTGCAAGACCAAGATAAATCTAGAACCATAGATCGTTAGAGTTGGATCTTGTAATTAATACGAAATATATATACATAGAAGCTTCAGTCTTAGCGTTAGTCTCGGTCTTAGTTAGTCTTAGTTAGACAGGGTAGTTTGCTATATCCTGTGCATTTATGTTTGTCATGATGAACTATGTTTGGTTTGGATCTTTGTAATGATTGTCACCAGAGTGTGGGTATCCCCTGCATTTTGGCTTACGTATTATGTTAATGGAGTTAGTTATATAGTTGGGAAACCCTTTATTCTACTTTCCTCTTTATCTGAGAAGCTGTGTGGTCTGTGTTGGAGATCAGTGAAGATGCTCATCTGTTCAGTGCTGTTGGAGAATTCTATACTCTTTTCTTATGCTGCAAGATTTGCCGGATCAGTTCTGATGTGTGGTTGCATTCTGCAGATGTCAGAGAACAGGCGCAGAGGAGGAAGGCGTGCTCAGCAGGAGCAAGCCGCTCAGCAAGATGAGGCGCCCCAGCAGCAGCAGCTGCCGCCCCCGCCCCCGATGTCGATCGAGCAGATGTTTCTGATGCAGACTCAAGCAGTTCAGGCCATCGGTCAAACTCTGGCCGCCATTCAGCAGCAGCAGCAGCAAGCACCACCCCAGCCTCAGATGCCCCAGATGCCCAGAGACAAGCGTGCTGAATTCATGAGAGGTCATCCACCAACGTTCTTTCACTCTTCTGACCCCATGGATGCTGAAGATTGGCTGCGCACTGTGGAGCGGGAATTGCACACCGCTCAGTGTGATGACATGGAGAAAGTCTTGTATGGTCCCCGTCTGTTGAGAGGAGCAGCCCAATCCTGGTGGGAGTCTTACCTCGCCACCCATGCCAACCCCGACACCATCACCTGGGAAGAATTCAGAGGTAGCTTTCGTCAGTACCATGTGCCTGCAGGTCTGATGACAGTGAAGAAGGAGGAGTTCCTGGCCCTTAAGCAAGGGTCATCATCTGTCAGGGAGTATCGGGACAGGTTTCTGCAGTTGTCTCGCTATGCCCCTGAGGATGTCAACACCGACGCCAAGCGACAGTACCGTTTTCTGAGAGGCTTGGTCGACCCTCTGCAGTATCAGCTGATGAATCACACCTTCCCGACATTCCAGCACCTGATTGACAGAGCAATCATGACAGAAAGGAAGCGTAAGGAGATGGAAGATCGTAAGCGCAAGATCAGTGGACCCCAGCCTGGAAGCAGCAGCCGTCCTCGTTTTTCAGGCAATCAACCTCAGCAGTTCAGGCAGAATCAGCGTCCACCTCAGCAGCATCAGCAGCGTCAGCAGTATCAGCAGTTCCAAAGGCAGTATCCTCAGCACCAGTACCAGAACCGTCAGAGCAATCAATCAGGAGGTCAGTTTCAGAGGCAGAATCAGCAGACACCTCATCTTCCTGCCCCAGCAAATCAGCAGAACAATCAGGCAGCACCAGCTCAGGTTGGAAACAGAGCATGTTTCCACTGTGGAGAGCAAGGCCACTGGGTGATGCAATGTCCGAAGAAAGCAGCCCAGCAGCAGTCAGGCCCCAATGCCCCAGCAAAGCAGAATGTGTCCCAGCCAGGAGCAGGCAACCGCCCTCAGCAGCGCTATAATCATGGGAGATTGAACCACTTGGAGGCTGAAGCAGTTCAGGAGACTCCCGGCATGACAGTAGGTATGTTCCCAGTCGACTCCCATATTGCAGAAGTGTTATTTGATACTGGAGCAACGCATTCTTTTATTACTGCATCATGGGTAGAAGCACATAATCTTCCAATTACTGCCATGTCAACCCCCATTCAAATTGACTCAGCTGGTGGTAGAATTCGAGCTGATAGCATATGTTTGGGTGTAAGTGTGGAAATAAGGGGGATAGCGTTTCCCGCTAACCTTATAGTAATGGGTACTCAGGGAATAGATGTCATCCTAGGGATGAATTGGCTAGATAAGTATCAGGCAGTTATCAGTTGTGATAAAAGGACAATCAAGTTGGTGTCCCCACTAGGAGAGGAAGTGGTGACCGAGTTAGTCCCGCCTGAGCCAAAGAAAGGAAGTTGTTATCAGATGGCTGTCGATAGCAGTGAAGCAGACCCAATTGAGAGTATCAAGGTTGTGTCTGAATTCCCAGATGTGTTTCCAAAGGACTTACCGGGTATGCCGCCAGAGCGGAAAGTTGAGTTTGCCATAGAGCTACTTCCTGGAACCGCCCCTATCTTTAAGAGAGCTTACAGAATATCTGGACCAGAGTTGGTTGAGCTTAAGAAGCAGATTGATGAGCTGTCAGAGAAAGGTTACATCCGGCCAAGCACCTCGCCTTGGGCCGCCCCTGTCCTGTTTGTGGAGAAGAAAGATGGCACCAAGAGGATGTGCATCGATTATCGAGCTTTGAATGAAGTCACGATCAAGAATAAGTACCCTTTGCCCAGAATAGAAGATCTGTTTGACCAGTTGAGAGGAGCCAGTGTGTTCTCCAAGATCGATCTGAGGTCAGGTTATCATCAGCTCAGGATCCGACCTTCGGACATTCCGAAGACGGCATTCATTACCAAGTATGGGTTGTATGAGTTCACAGTGATGTCTTTTGGTTTGACCAATGCACCAGCATTCTTTATGAACTTGATGAACAGTGTATTCATGGATTATCTTGATAAGTTCGTGGTGGTATTCATTGATGACATTCTGGTTTATTCTCAAAGTGAAGAAGAACATGCAGATCATTTGAGGATGGTATTGCAGAGATTGCGAGAGCACCAGTTGTATGCAAAGTTGAGCAAGTGTGAGTTCTGGATCAGCGAAGTCCTGTTCTTGGGTCACATAATCAACAAGGAAGGATTGGCTGTGGATCCGAAGAAAGTGGCAGACATTCTGAACTGGAAAGCGCCAACAGATGCCCGAGGAATCAAGAGCTTCATTGGAATGGCCGGATATTATCGGCGATTCATTGAAGGGTTTTCGAAGATTGCGAAACCAATGACAGCGTTGCTAGGCAACAAGGTTGAGTTCAAGTGGACCCAGAAATGTCAAGAGGCCTTTGAAGCGCTGAAAGAGAAGTTGACAACAGCGCCTGTCCTAGTCTTGCCTGATGTGCACAAGCCTTTCTCGGTATATTGTGATGCTTGTTACACAGGTTTGGGATGCGTGTTGATGCAAGAGGGAAGAGTTGTGGCTTACTCGTCCCGACAGTTAAAGGTTCATGAGAAGAATTACCCAATCCATGATCTAGAGTTGGCAGCAGTGGTTCACGCACTGAAGACATGGAGGCACTATCTGTATGGACAGAAATGCGATGTTTACACAGATCACAAGAGTCTGAAGTACATATTCACTCAGTCAGAATTGAACATGAGGCAGCGAAGATGGTTAGAGTTGATCAAAGACTATGAGTTGGAGATTCATTACCATCCAGGCAAAGCAAACGTAGTGGCAGATGCTTTGAGCAGGAAGAGTCAAGTCAATCTGATGGTCGCTCGTCCGATGCCTTATGAGTTGGCCAAGGAGTTTGACAGGTTGAGTCTCGGATTTCTGAACAATTCGCGAGGAGTCACAGTTGAATTGGAACCTACCTTGGAGCGCGAAATCAAGGAAGCGCAGAAGAATGATGAGAAGATCAGTGAGATTCGGCGACTGATTCTAGATGGCAGAGGCAAAGATTTTCGAGAAGATGCAGAAGGCGTGATATGGTTCAAAGACCGCTTGTGTGTTCCCAATGTCCAGTCTATTCGGGAGTTGATTCTCAAGGAAGCTCATGAGACAGCTTATTCGATTCACCCTGGCAGTGAGAAGATGTATCAGGATCTGAGGAAGAAATTCTGGTGGTATGGAATGAAGAGGGAAATCGCAGAGCATGTGGCTATGTGCGATAGTTGCCGAAGAATTAAGGCAGAGCACCAGAGACCAGCTGGATTGTTGCAACCGTTGCAGATCCCTCAGTGGAAATGGGATGAAATCGGTATGGATTTCATAGTCGGATTGCCTCGCACTCGAGCCGGCTACGATTCCATTTGGGTAGTAGTGGACCGCTTAACCAAGTCAGCCCACTTCATACCAGTCAAGACCACCTACAGCAGTGCAGTATTGGCAGAACTGTATATGTCTCGGATCGTTTGTCTTCATGGTGTGCCAAAGAAGATAGTGTCAGACAGAGGAACGCAGTTCACCTCTCATTTCTGGCAGCAGTTGCATGAAGCTTTGGGCACACATCTGAATTTCAGTTCAGCTTATCACCCGCAGACAGATGGCCAGACTGAAAGAACCAATCAAATTCTCGAAGACATGTTGAGAGCCTGTGCGTTGCAAGATCAGTCCGGATGGGACAAGAGATTGCCTTATGCAGAGTTTTCCTATAACAACAGTTACCAGGCCAGTTTGAAGATGTCACCATTTCAAGCGCTCTATGGAAGGAGTTGTAGAACTCCGTTGCAATGGGATCAGCCTGGAGAGAAGCAAGTGTTTGGGCCAGATATTTTGCTTGAAGCCGAAGAGAACATCAAGATGGTCCGAGAGAATCTGAAGGTAGCGCAATCGAGGCAGCGAAGCTATGCAGACACAAGAAGAAGAGAGCTGAGTTTTGAAGTCGGAGACTTTGTCTATCTGAAAGTGTCACCGATCAGAGGAGTCAGAAGGTTCGGAATCAAAGGCAAGCTAGCACCCCGCTACATTGGTCCGTACCAGATCCTCTCAAAGCGTGGAGAAGTGGCCTATCAGCTCAGTTTGCCAGAGAATTTGTCAGCTGTGCATGATGTCTTTCATGTGTCTCAGTTGAAGAAGTGCTTGCGTGTGCCAGAAGAGCAGTTGCCAGTGGAAGGTCTGGAAGTCCAGGAGGACTTGACCTATGTTGAGAAGCCAGCTCAGATCCTTGAGGTTGCAGATAGAGTCACCCGAAGGAAGACCATCAGAATGTGCAAAGTCAGATGGAATCACCACTCTGAGGAAGAAGCAACCTGGGAGCGTGAAGATGATTTGATGGCCAAGTACCCAGAGCTCTTTGCTAGCCAGCCCTGAATCTCGAGGGCGAGATTCTTTTAAGGGGGGATAGGTTTGTAACGCCCCGAATTTTGCAGTTGAATTTTTTTCTTTTCTTTACTCGCCAAATTCGGGCGTTACCTTTTCTTTTTCTTTTTCCCCTCGCTAGACCTTGACCTTTTCCAAAGTTAGCGGGATTCGGTTTGGAACTCCCGTGTAAGAAAACCATAAAACTGTTTTATGTTGTTTGATGCACCATGCCGAACTATGCATTCTTTGATTGTTTGAAAGTGCAAATGCATTCATCTAGAAAGATCGGATTTCGAAAATAAGGAGAACCTTTTCTTTCTTTTTCTTTTTCTATTCTCTCTCTCCTCTCTTTCTCTCCCTCCCGCGCCGTGGGCCGACCCCGGCCGGCCCAGCAGCCCCCCTGCGCCCCCCCCTTTGGGCCCAAAAGGCCCAGCCGCCCCCCCCCACCTCCCCTTTTCTCCCCAATTCTCTCTCCCTCCCTCTCATTTTCTCCCATTTTCTCTCCCCACCGCCACCCCTACCCCCTGCCCTAGGCCGCCGCCGCCCCTACCCCCACCCTGCCCTAGCGCCGCCCCTCGCCGTCGGCCGCCCATCGCCGGTGAGCTTCCCCCCCTCCTCCCTCTCTCCCTCCTCCCTCCCTCTCCCCTCCCCCTCCTCTCTCCTCGGCAGCCCGGCCGCCTGGCCGCCCTGGCCTGGCCGCCTTGGCCGCGCCCCCAGCCGGCCGCTGCCCGCCCCGGCCAGCCCCGGCCAGCCCCGGCCGACCCCAGCCCCCGCCCGGCCGCCCCAGCGCGCCCCCAGCCGGCCCCCAGCCGCGCCTGGCCGGCCCTGGCCGCGCCCCCGGCCGCCCGCCTGGCCGCCCTCGGCCGCCCTGGCCCCTGGCCGCGTCCCCCTGCGCAGGGCCGGTTCAGCCGCCCTGGCCGCCGGTTCAACCGGGCCGGCTCAGCCGCCCTCCCCCGCGCTCGGCCGCCCCAGCCCAGCCGCCCTACCCCGGCCGGTTCAACCGCCCCCCCCCCTGTTTTTTTTATTTTTTTTTTATTTTATTTTACTTTCTGTGATCATAGTTATTTTATTTTAGATAGGCTAATCATTGTTAATATTATTGAAATATGAAGCTTAATTTAGAATTCCGTTACGCTAGTTGATTCACGTAATTAATTGTTTATCTCATTCAATGTTGATCAACTTAAAATGATTAGGTTTCCATTAGTGTATATAACAAAATTCTTTTGTTAAAGACCAATTGTAACTGATCATTAGTGCATAAACTTTAACCCCCTGCGAGACCTTTTCCCGTTTCTTTCTAACCATAACAAATGCGATATCGAATGTCATACTTGATGCATACTCACTTTATTTGTTCCCTTGTATGGTGTACTGTTCTTTTGTATTAAGTATGTGGATGTATGTATGTTTGCGCTCGCATAGAGAACGATCCGGTCGAAGAGCCCGAGGGATTCGCAGGAGAAGCCCCTGAGCAGCAGTCGGTTGGTGGAGGCAAGTGTCCTTTGACCTATCTCTGTCCTATTCATTCTTTAATTCACCTCCCGCATTACACATTTATACCTAAGGATTGACTAGCTTTTGTTACCCATGTCCTTGTTTACCTATTTGGGTCGGATTATTACTGCTTAGTCTGATGCTATTGCCCAACTCTAATCAATGAACATGATGTGATTATCTATGATACGTTGTTTTCCCCTTCTTATTTATGATCATACTTGTGGCATTTAAGGGGACTCGAGCGGTTTCTCGAGTGCCTCTCCGTAAGGACCTGTTCAATGGATGATCGCCCGGGAAAACAGTGCAACCATGAGGGTGGAATGGGACGCCCTTAGCTGAATAATTGGAGGAACCGGGGTGTAGTTCGCTTAGCCGTTGTGCCGTCAATGGGGCTCGGTGTATGCGGCTCGCCCTGCCAAGGTTGATTTGTCCCTTGGGGAGGAGTGCGGTACATTTAGGAAACCTAACGGGCGGCTACAGCCTCGGGGAATCTTTGTAAAGGCTACGTAGTGATGCCCTGCTGGACCACCTAGGTAGTGGTCAATGGGGAGTCGCTCTCTCCGGGCAGAAAGGGAATCACGGCTTGTGGGTAAAGTGCGCAACCTCTGCAGAGTGTTATGAAACTGATATATCAGCCGTGCTCGCGGTTATGAGCGGCCAAGGGAGCTCCAGAGATTAGTGATACTTGATCAGTGATATTTTGGTACAGGTGACAATGAGATTGATGGTTCTGATTATGATTATGGTAATGGTAAGTGGTATTCTTTCCGTTTGGAAAGGATACATTGGGCTAATAACTTGGGTTAATGTTAAAACCTGGCTTTCTACTAGTAAGTAATAACCTGACCAATTAAAAGCAACTGCTTGACTTATCCCCACATAAAGCTAGTCCACTACAGCCAAACAAGGTACTTGCTGAGTATGTTGATGTGTACTCACTCTTGCTCTACACACCAACCCCCCCCAGGTTGTCAGCATTGCAACCACTGCTCAGGAGAAGATGAAGCTGTGGAAGGAGACTTCCAGGAGTTCCAAGACTACGACGAGTTCTAGGTGTGGGTTAGCGGCAACCCCCAGTCGGCTGCCTGTGAAGGCCGCGTTATCTACGTTTCTTTTCCGCACTTTGATTTATTGTAAGAACTATATGGACGTCTCAGACGTATGATGTAATCGACTATTATTTCCCTTTTAATACTATTTGAGCACTGTGTGATGATGTCCATGTTATGTAACTGCTGTGTACGTGAATAACTGATCCTGGCACGTACATGGTTCGCATTCGGTTTGCCTTCTAAAACCGGGTGTGACAGCGGAGCGGATTCCCGAAGCTGGCGAGTTCAGAGTCGCTCTCCTCTGGAGCACCAGACACTGTCCGGTGGTGCACCGGACAGTCCGGTGAATTATAGCGAAGCGCCTCTGAGATTTCCCGAAGGTGAAGAGTTCAGCTTGGAGTCCCCTGGTGCACCGGACACTGTCCGGTGGCGCACCGGACAGTCCGGTGGCGCACCGGACAGTCCAATGCGCTAGACCAGGGTGCCTTCCGGGAAATCCTTTGCTCTCTTGATTGAACCCTTTCCTTGGTCTTTTTATTAGCTTATTGTAAACCTTTGGCACCTGTAGAACTTATAGACTAGAGCAAACTAGTTAGTCCAATTATTTGTGTTGGGCAATTCAACCACCAAAATCATTTAGGAAAGAGGTGGAAGCCTAATTCCCTTTCAGGTTGCAAACATCATGATATAGTTAACTGAACTAATTTATGCTAAATTTAAAATCATGATATAACCTAATATCTGATGGTATTAATTTCTGCTGCAAACATCATGATACAGTTAACTGAATTAATAAAGAAATCTGGTTGTTGATTCCCTTCTAGAGCAAAAAAGCAGAAAAGGAAAATTTTGCTGCTGTTATGGTGCCACAAAAATTCACATGATCCAACAATAGGGAAGGCCATAATACAAGTTATCTTCTTCCAGAATATATGACGATGTTTTTTGTAGCCTTTGCCAAGTACATGAATTAGAAGTTGCAACTTATTTGAGAAGTTGCAGCTTATCACAATATATGACATAAATCATGAATCTATGACCTTGCATGAGATGGTTAGTGGCGGTGATCCTGGTGGCATAACAATGGTTCCAGAAACCTTTCAAGAAGGAAGCTAGTAGCTCAAAGCCGCCTGTGAAGAAGAAGCTGAAGAGTGGGCCAGATGAAGGTTCTAAAAAAAGAAGGTAAAGAAGAAGACAGATCCCAATGCCCCTAAGAGAGCTATAGCTCCATTCATGTACTTCTCAAAGGCTGAGCGAGCTGTAAGTTAGTTATAACCCTGAATTTCAGAAGGCCATATTGAGAAAACTGAATATGATTAGTTGGAGAAGCTTTTCATCTATCATTTATCCAGCTTCTGGTTTGTGTTTCTTTTAGAATCAGAACCCAACAACTTGGAATTTCACTTTCCATTTGGTTATAGCTCTTCTACTTTCTCTACTCGATTGTATGCAGAACACGCTAGGTTGCAACAGAATGCATGTTTTTTTGTTAGTCTAGATGAGGCACTTAGCCTAGAATTTTGCAGATCAAACAAACAATAGTCATACAGGTCACGAAGTTAAAGGTGACTTCCCCATTGCAGAATATCAAGAGCAGCAATATAGAACTAGCGACCACAGAGATTGCAAAGAAGCTCGGAAATAGGTGGCAAAAGATGACAGGTACCAGAATATGATGAAACAAATAGAAGTGAATCTGAATCAAGACTAACTGTCTCAGAGAAAGATTGTACATGTTCTCTGAATTCTGGACAGAAATCTGGAAAGAAATCTCGAAGTTTTGGGCTGCACCTCCAATGCAAGCATTTTCATTTGGTTAGATGCTCTAAATTAGTGTTGGACTGCACTCAGGTTAGCTCACTGGGGACAACTAATGTTTGCTTCCTAATGTCAAATAATAGCTATAGTTTTGCTTAAATGCTATCTATTATGGTAGTAGTGCACAAAGAAAGTAAATTAAGAATTGTTATTTTTAGATAACATCATTGCAAAAAAAATTAATAGATAAAAATACAGTTACTTAAATAGTTTCGATAGTTCTTATTGTTATCCATCGTACATGTCCTAGATCCAAATAGTTCGAATCAGATTTACTGATTTTTCCATATAACTTATTGGTCTGAAAGTATGTCAAATCACTTATTATGGCGCCTTTAGAACTGAAACTTGCGCCTTTGCAACTGAAGCTCGCTCATAATGTTTACTAACTAATTTGCAATACAATGTTCAGCTTGTGCTCATAGTACCTAGCCTTTGATATGTATACCTTAAGTTACTTCATTTTCAGATCTCAGATTTCTTTTAGGTTGTGATTTCCAGGCTTCAGTTTTTCAGCATTTTCAAATCGTGAACAGTACCAGTTATCGTTACAAAAGCATTATGTAGGAATCAGTGTGTTAGGACTGAAACATGACTGAGCATTCAACAATAATATTGTACCATTCTTTGACCTTGTACAGTTGCTTTAACTGTCAAGATGGGGTTAGTAGTTGCGTTTCATGGATTTTTAATGAATACATTTAGTATTGTATTATATGCACTGAAAAAACACTGTAGAACTAATCTGACTGTGCTGTGCATATGCTCATTCTGCGTGCTTATGTGAAAATCAATGTTCTGTTTTTCATGTAGTCAATAGTTTGGACTTGAATGCAGTGGACAGAATTACTAATGTGGTGCATTGGTATTATGTTAATTGATACTCAAACTTTTATGTTTCTGAAACATTGGTTAGGGCCTGCGAGATGCTATCGCCAGATCAAGAACAAGCCATACCCCAAGTCGAGGTACTGTCGTGGTGTCCCTGACCCCAAGATCAGGATCTACGATGTTCAGCCAACCTAGAACTCTTTAAACTGCTGATTAGTACCATAGAGTTATATACTGAATATACTACTTCAGTGTTCTCGAGCCACTAGGAATTAGGATAATGACTCCATAGTTCTAGCTCGCCTGCATATAACTCATCTAACGTTTCCTTTATGTCACCACCTATCAGATACCACAAAGACTTAACTTCACTGTAAATCCATCATGACAAGGAGCAGTGTTACTCTTCATGCAGTTTACTTTTTTCCTTTTGAAACAAAGTTTCCAAATATTGTTTAAGCTACTTTGGTTCTTATTTATTTGCTAGCAAAGTATGATATTTGATCTACATAGCCATTATCAAGATCCTTATATCACTTGAAACGTTGCACTTAGGTTTTGGACTTGCTTGAGGTTCTACAGTTTAGATGTCCGGATACTTCAACGCAGTATCCATAGCTGCTTTCCACCTTGGGAATCGAATCGAAGGTATGGCCTGTAAACTTCTAGTTCCATAGATTTTTTAGTTCTCACTACATCTTGGTGCTCAGATTGAAGAGATCCCAAGGAACTCTGCCACGTTTGAAAATGGTGGTGTATATTATTATCCAGAGAGAGGTGACCGACTGATTGATCTTGATGCTTTCCATGAAAAACTTCTCTAGGTTCTGTGTTCATTCTTATGTGTCCTTGTTCTGTTCATTTTTTCCAAAATTGATCTCATGTTTAATGAATTCTTTTTGTTACTTAGATTTCACAAGAATTGAACTCACAATTAACCGAGCCTGAGAAAGCTGGACTAAAAGAATCAGTTCATGGTTTGCTCAAATGGGCGTGGCGATATAACAAAAATCTTGAAGAGCAGGCTGCCCAACTTCACATGTTGACTGGCTGGTCACAGATTGTTGAAGTGAGTTGGGTTTATGCTCATTTGCTTATCATTTGTGTAGGTATAAAATTTTATTTGATGCACTGATTTCTGTTTATGAGAACCAGGTTGCTGTATCAAGAAGGATGTCATTATTCGAGGACTGTTCTTAGCTATTGTTTGAGTGAGTGATGCCTCCCTTGATGCAAAATGAAAAACTATTGTTTTGATAATTGTACTGAAATTGTTTTATGCAGACTGCTTGATGCTTCGTTGAATGCCACAACATCTCCAGATTGTTCAGTGGAAATGGCATATGTTTTAACTAATGTAAGAAGCTTGTTCTTATTTGGTAAATTCCATTCTCCTAGGGCAATGGTGGCATGACCTTAGCAGAGTATCGCTCACATTTTAGCATATGGGCTCTCATGAAGGTAAGTTTTCAATGAGATTGGACCGGTTTTGAAAAATAAAATTGCTATGAGGCGAATACACGAATCATCAATAACCAGCAACAAGTGAACAACAAGGGAAAAACAGCTAGGCTACCTGAGCGCTCACCAAATTTGAGCAAATTCAAGGCCCTCCTACAAGGCATCTTATTTTATGATACCAGCACATACAAATTGTGGTGATGACTAATACAATGTTCGTGATGAAGAATATTGTGGTTATGACTATAGCCTTGTAGGGCAGCTTTCAGAAGTTAGAATCAGCAACTTCGTAACTCATTCAGCTATTATTCCTTACACCTCCGTCAGTTCTAAACTTATATAACGAATTAACAGTAAAGTTTTTAGAGCTGTCCAAACTACAGAGCACGAAATATTTCCATTGTATACCATTTCAGTTATGGTAGCTAGTTTTGGTGACGCATTGCAGTTCAGCTTGTTTCATACAGACATATGGAATTCTAAACTGGGTGCTTCCGCTGGCAAGGCAGGGTAGATAGGATGAAATTGCAGACTCAAAACTGAGCCACAAGTTATCTGAATCTGAACTAAGAAGAATGGTAATAGTTTGGGCTATTCTGTACTCATTCAGAATTTGAAAACAGAACAACAATGCTTGAAGTTGTGTCGTTGTTGAAAGGCAAATCAAAAGAAACCCTTCTTAAGCTTGAAAGAGATGAGTTGTTCAGCTTAGACTCGTTGGTGAGTTCACAAGGAACACCAAACCCAGATGGGGGGCAGACTATGTTAACTACTCAATGCAACTAACCTGGCATAGTAGCATCATTGACATTAGAAAGCAAAACTTTACTGTAATTGTATTATGTTCATAATTTTTATGTGCTGATGGGTTAAATGTTGGAGCCTCAAGTTACCAATATGTTGTATTGTCATCATAACTTGGGCTTGCAATTTGATTGCTCAGTCAATTACCTTCAAGTTACCAAGCTATGGGGATTCGATTGCTGAAATCATTAAAGTTACTATGACATTCACTACCTAATGGCATTTGTAAAATGTGTTTTACCGTGTCTACATAACCCCAAAACAATAAACGGTCTACAATTAAAATCATTGGTCGTAGCGAACTGAGTATAAACAAACATATTGGAGAGTGGATCATACCTTGGTCGAGCCCTGCGCGGTTGAGCAAGCTCCTTCACCTTTGTCCTTCCTTTCGGGCGGGGCGGGGCAACGAACAGGGCAGGGCGGGGATTGAGCAGGGGAACAAAGGTGCTAAGAGTCACGAATTGACGGTGGATTGAGGATGGCGGTGTTTTGCGGCTAGATCGAGGCCGGGACGCGCGGGGTTTTGAGCTTGGGGCGAAGCGCGGGTGGGCGTGCGGGTGTTGGCGGCGGTTGCTGAGAGGTGGCGGCATGCCGTGGGGTATGCGGGCAGGATTCGCGGCGGGGGATTGTTTCGCGTGGGCGCTTGCCGTGCGGATGGTTGCGAGATTTGCGGCTGGGGAGTGCTGCGCGCGCTTCACGGCTGGAGTGGCGTATGGCGGGGGAGTGCTTGGCGCGGGCGTGCATCGCGGCGGGAGAAGCGGCGGGCGTGCGCGAGATGCCGCGGGCAGCGGAGTACGGCGGGGAAGCGTCGTGCGGCGCTTTCGCGGCGGCGGTTGGGGGCGCGTGGACGCGCGTCGGATGGCGGCCGTTGCGGGCGGCCAGCGATTTCGCGGTGGCTGGTGGGGGCGCGTGGACGCGCGTCGGATGGCGGCCGTTGCGGGCGGCCAGCGATTTCGCGGTGGCTGGTGGGGGCGTGTGGATGCGCGGCGGATGCGGCCGTGGCGGGCGTGCGACGGTTTCGCGGCGGCGGGTGGGGGCGCGTGGATGCGCGGCGGATGGCGGGGCGTGCGCGTGTGGCCGTTGCGTGCGGGGCGTGCGCGTGCGGCCGTCGCGTGCGGGTACGAGCGGAGGCAGTCTACACTGCCCTCTTAACGGTTAGTAGAGACTAGCAAGATTAGTTCGTGCAAAAAGTGAAAACATGGTCTCAGGCAATACGGTTTCTCCATGATATACAAAATAAATGACATAATTGCTAGCGTGGATGTAAAATACACCTGCACTCCACTGATGCTAATCTTAACAGCCTGCTTCCTATCAGTGAGATCTGTGACCTTATTGTATATTGACACAACATCAAGTGACATCTGTGATACAAATTTCACTACCAGATGTCGGACGAGTTCGCGTGGCTGCACGGGAACCAAAGCGAAGCGCGGGTTGGACTGGTGCAGTAATACCTGAGGGTCTGCCACGGATGAAGTTGAATTCAGCCCGTCAGCCAGTTCAATTCACTTGACCAAATTTTCAAGGAAAGTGAAGGAAAGCTTCAGAACTTGCTCAGAGCGCCTTTGGGCCCGGATGCTGTCATCCACTGCCTCTCGATGGCCACCAGCTTGGAGGATTCCCTCCTTCGGGAACTCCACCGTCGCTGTTAGAAATATAGACATTTTCCATATCATTTTAATTTCATAAATTAACAATATGATGATGACATATAAAAGATAATTAATCATAAAAATCGTGATCTCAAATATATCCATAATAATATGAATCATGAGAACACAAATTATATGAATCATATAAATCATATAAATATGATAAGCATATAAACTGACTAAACAATTGAAAATAAGCAGATAGCAACATAAATAGCATGACTGTAAAATTAAAACAAGCAGATGTAACATATTATAATATGACAGTGCAGATGAGATAAATTCATGGGTACATATAAAACAGCAGAGATGAATATATGAAACATAAATAATTTGTAGAACGCAAAACAGTAAGGAAATAAACTGATCATACCCTCTCATGCGCTCTGATAATCCAGATCCTTGTCCAGCTTCCCTTATGTTTTGGGCAGTCACGTAGACGCTCCTCAAAAACCTAATTGTCGATCCCCGTGCAAGGTCTCGAACGGCAAGAGTTTCGAAGGCACCTGCCCTCTCGCTTCTCTGTGCGAAATGGTCCTGATCTCGTGTACCAAGTGCCAGAGGTTCTCCTATACTTAACCTCTCGCGGAGGGACCGGTCGGCGGCGGCGCGCGCGTGTGGCACGCCCTTGTCCGTTTCTTGACTTCTCAAGTTAAGTAGAATAATTCTCATCATATAAGTCAAGCCAACGATCCTTGGACTTCCAATATGATACTATTTGTATTCTCCATCATTACACACCATAGAGTTTATTCAATAAATGGGTCAAGCCCATAAAAGATCCAACAGTCGCTGCCGTCATCCGCCCTTCCTGCTCCACCACCCGCTCATCCATCTCTATACCCTTGCTGCACGCACAACATTTCACTTCCTTTTAAGTATAATAAATATTTGATTAGAGACGGGAGAAATTGCCCTTGTTGATTTCGATTGAATACGCAAAGTATAGTTTGTAAATTACAGACCAAGGCAGATTACTGTGGTTCATAGCCCTTCTTTGCTGCCAAGCATAACCTGACCAAACTCCTTTCTGAAATATATGTTGAAAAAAAATGTTCAATGCTGAAAATACAGAGTCTGAGCTCGTATGTATTTGCCCAGTTATATTCCTAGGAAGTAGTAATAGGGTGTCAACACATAGAATATGCTGAGAAACTCTAATGAATGGTTATGTGGACAAATACCGAATATGCCCTTGAGGGCAATCACGTCTCTATATATAGAACATGTACCCCCTCATATGGAATAGAGATCAGAAAGAGGCCACAGGCCCAACCCTATATTCTGTGTCTTGTGTGTTTCCTCTGTCGTGCTTATGGGAAGAGAGACGGGTTCTCTACAGCTTCTTGCGTCTCTACTGCTGACGGGAGGGAAGGGAGCGGATCTGGTGATCCGTGGTAACGTAGTTCTCAACACGTTATCAGCACGCTCTACCTCGACGTTGCTGCGGGATTGGATCTGCATCAACTCTCCGTCAATCCGGCAGGTCTCCGGCCTAGCCGAACTGTCCTACGCGACAGGCTTCGCTTCCGTTCGCTGATCAAGAAATGTGGTATGAAATATCTAGTGGACGATTTACTTTTGTTGACGGTAAACAAAGCATCATCGTGAAAATTTTGTGGGTCATGCGGCAAGAAGAAAGTAACATCCGGTGGCGGTCTTATGGTCGCGCGTCGTGTGCACCGCCTAGCAGGCGTTGTATCACTCCGCCCAGCAGGCCACCAGCCCGTGCGCCGTCGCGCTTGCGACTGCGACCTTGGCCCAGCGGCTGTGCATGGCCTCGCGCGGTACGCCGGTACTCAAATATACCGAGAGAGAGAGCAATGATGCATGCAACCCTACTACTTGATTGCTGAGTCAAAAAAAACGGCTCCATTTCTTTGACCGCATGTCCGCATGCAGCGCTTCTTCTTTGCCAAGCCAAAAAAAAGTGGGCCCCATTTCTTTGACCGCATGCAGCGTTCTTGATTGCCAAGTAAAAAAAAACAGGCCCCATTTGTTTGACCATGCGTGCGGCTGAAAAACAAACAAAAAAAACTTGTTTTATATTGCAGTTTCTTCCTTAATCAATTATTTCTCGCAGTAAATAATTAATAGAAAAATGCATGTGAAGACTATATTGAGTATTTTTATACGCTCTAAATATTTATGATGTGTTATGCCCATGTGTCGGCGTTCCGAGACCGGGGGGTCCCCGAGCCGACGAGTGAGTGTGCCGCGTGCCCCAGCCCAGATGGGTCGAGCGCGTGGGCGAGCGCGAAGGGGGGAGAGAGCGAGAGCGAGGTGGCCGGAGCCGGGTCGTGAGGGAGTCGGAGATTCCCGCGGCCTTCGTGTTCGTCCCGCGCCCAGGTCGGGTGCGCTTGCAGTAGGGGGTTACAAGCGTCCGCGCGGGTGAGGGGAGCGAGCGGCCCCGAGAGAGCGCCTGCCCCTACCCTCGTTCCCGCGAGGCCAACCTTCTCTAAGAAGGCCCTGGTCCTTCCTTTTATAGGCGTAAGGAGAGGATCCAGGTGTACAAACGGGGGTGTAGCAAGGTGCTACGTGTCTAGCGGGGGAGAGCTAGTGCCCTAAGTACATGCCAAGGTGGCAGCCGGAGAGATCTTGGCACCCGGCTAGTGTGGCGTCGTGGCTGTCGGAGAAGCAATGGAGCCGGGCGGAGGGACAGCTGTCGGAGTGGTTGGGCCCTTGCTGACGTCCCCCTGCTTTCGTAAGAGAGCTGAGAGCCGCCGTCGTCATGGGTCCAGCGGGGTGCCATCATTGCCTATCTGGCGGAGCTAGCCAGATGGGACGTCGGTCCTGTTCCCTGCGGCCCGAGTCGGCTCGGGGTAGGGTGATGATGGCGCTTCCTGTTGACGTGGCGGACTCGTGCCCTAGGTCGGGCGACGTGGAGGCTCCTCCGAAGCCGAGGTCGAGTCTGCCCTGCATGGCCGAGGCCGAGCCCGAGCTCCTGGGTCGGGCGAGGCGGAGGTCGTTCGGCAGAGGTCGGGGTGGAGTCCGAGCCCTGGGTCGGGCGAAGCGGAGTTCATCGTCTTCCGGGGCCTTAGCCCGAGTCCGAGCCCTGGGTCGGGCGGAGCAGAGTTCGCCGTCTTCCGGGGCCTTAGCCCGAGTCCGAGCCCTGGGTCGGGCGGAGCGGAGTTCGCCGTCTTTCGGGGCCTTAGCCCAAGTCCGAGCCCTGGGTCGGGCGGAGCGGAGTTCGCCGTCTTCCGGGGCCTTAGCCCGAGTCCGAGCCCTGGGTCGGGCGGAGCGGAGTTCGCCGTCTTCCGGGGCCTTAGCCCGAGTCCGAGCCCTGGGTCGGGCGGAGCGGAGTTCGCCGTCTTCCGGGGCCTTAGCCCGAGTCCGAGCCCTGGGTCGGGCGGAGCTTCCTCTGGCGCTTTTGGCCAAGCCTGGCCGCCCGTCAGTCTTACTCTTTGCGTTAAAGGCCTCAGTGACTTGGTCGGCCGGCGCGGTGATTTAGTCAGGGTTGCTTCTTAACGAAGGCGTGGCCTCGGGCGAGCCGGAGATGCGTCTGCCGTGAAAGAGGAGGCCTCGGGCGAGACGGAAACATCTCAGGGTCGGCTGCCCTTGCCCGAGGCTAGGCTCGGGCGTGGCGTGATCGAGTCGCTCGTATGGACTGATCCCTGACTTAATCAAACCCATCAGGCCTCTGCAGCTTTATGCTGATGGGGGTTACCAGCTGAGAATTAGGCGTCTTGAGGGTACCCCTAATTATGGTCCCCGACAGTAGCCCCCGAGCCTCGAAGGGAGTGTTAACACTCACTTGGAGGCTTTTGTCGCACTTTTTTGCAAGGGGACCAGCCTTTCTCGGCTGTACTTTGTTCCGGTGGGTGCGCGCGAGCGCACCCGCCGGGTGTAGCCCCCGAGGCCTCGGAGGAGTGGTTTCACTCCTTCGAGGTCTTAATGCCTTGCGTAATGCTTCGGCTGGTCTGGCGGTTCCCTCATGCGAACAGGCCGTAGCCCAGGTGCACTGTCGGGGCCCAAGTTCTCGGGCTGGTATGTTGACGCTGTCAACGGTTCGGCCGGAGCCGGGTTTGCGAGAGCAGCCCCCGAGCCTCCGCACGGAGCGAGAGGACGATCAGGGACAGACTCGGCTTTTTTACATACGCCCCTACGTCGCCTTTCCGCAAGGAGGAGGGGGGGGAGAGCGCCATGTTACCCTCGATGGGCACCGAACATGGTGTCTCCGGTGAGCTGCGATCGGGTAATCCGAGTGGACGTCCGTGCCCCGTTCGTTGGGGGTCGGCTAGGGGCCCGAAGGCACGCCCAAAAGTACCTGCGGGTGATCTGCCGGACCCGGTCCCCTGGCGACGGGGTCCGAGGGCTCGTTGCCTCCCTCCGATGGGATTCCGTTACAGAGTCGTTCCCGCTGGTCTCGGAAATGTCCTAGGGTACCTCGGGAGCGTAGCCCGAGCCTTGGTTATGTATCGAACGTACCCCTGGTCATCCCTCGCTCGGTGTCTGAGGCGACTGTGAACCCTTCGGGGGGCCAGCCTTCGAACCCCTGATCAGTAAGGGGCACGGAGCCCGAGTAGCCTGAGGCGGTCGTGGGACCTTTCGGGGGCCGACCTTCGAACCCCTGACCAGTAGTGGGTGTCGGCTGTTGAACCCTTCGGGGGGCCAGCCTTCGAACCCCTGATCAGTAAGGAGGCTCGGAGCCTAGTTCCTTCACGGGGAAGGATCCCTTTGGGGGTATCCCCTTTCCCGGTCCCTGTTGCAAGAGATAGAGAAAGAAGGAAAAGGGAAAAGGATTCGAAATTGAACGTCGTGGCGTACCTTTTTTGGTGTGGTCGTTTTGGCGAAGGCGAAACGTCGCCAGCTGCTCCCGCCCGAAGCGCTGCCCATCGAGCCGTGGAGTTAATGCGCCGGGGCGGGCGGTCAGCGAGGCTGCCGTTGCGTGCGCGAGCCGTTCGAGGAACGGCTGTTTTGCTTTGCGTTTTTTGAACCCCGCGTCCGGTTCGGGCGGTACGTTGGAACCGTCGTCACCTTGGTCTTTATATACCCCGGAGTGGGTCCGGCGACGGTTCTCGACTCCACTTCTTGCGTTCCTCTTAGGTTTTTCGCAGCCTGAGAGATCTAGCCAGGAAAAGAAAACCGCCCTCCCCTGTCCTTCGCGCCGCCATCCTTTCTGCTTCGACGATGGCCGACCGGGTGACCATCATCCCACCGCGCGACCCGTGGCCCTTCTCCACGGTGACGGCGAGTGATTTGGAGGACCTCGTCGGCGAGGGTTTGCTCCGCCCTCTCACCGATGAGCAGCGGCCGGAATGGATTCCTCCCGCGGGTGGAGTCACTCCATCCCCTCCGCCGGGGTACGTCGTGAGCTTCATCTCCTTCCATGAGCGGGGATTTGGTGTGCCGACGAGCCGCTTTATGCGGGCCATCCTGTTCCATTACGGGGTGGAGTTGCACAACCTCACCCCCAACTCCATCGCGCAGGCCGCTATTTTCGTAGCGGTGTGCGAGGGGTATTTGGGGATCGCCCCCCATTGGGATTTGTGGACCCATCTCTTCTTCGCCGAGCTTTTTGCCTCGCCGACGGGGGAGAGGAAGGTCCGCGCAGCGGTGCGGGCCGGCGGCTGCACCCTTTTGTTGAGGTAGTCGTGGTCGTCGCAGTATATCCCCGCCGTCCTCGCATCCTCAAACAAGGGTTGGCAGCGCCGGTGGTTCTACCTCCGGAATGACGGAGAGTCGCTCCTGCCGTTCTCTCAGCGGGTTGTCACCGCCGCTCCCGACGCCTGGCGCCACGGGACTCCACATGAGAGGCAGAAGAACCTCGAACCTCTTCTCCAGGCCCTGAAGGCGTTGCGGGAGGAAGGTCTCACCGCCGCGGGAGTGGTTGCCGCCATCCACCGTCGGAGGGTGCTCCCCCTGGCGGAACGGCGGCTGTCGCTTTGGGAGATGACCCTGGAGGCCGACTGGGAGGGGTCACGGATGTCTCCTGATCCCCTTCCCCGTGACGCCCTCCAATGGCGGGTGTCGGCCGCGATGGGGAGGCCGGACCCCCACGCCTTCTCCCAGCCTCGAATGCGCCCCGACCAGGGGTGCGTCGCTCTGGTGAGTGTTCGCTCCTTCCTTCCTCATATACCGGGTTGCTCCCGGTTCTCATGATTGGGTTCCTTCCCCCTCCCCCCCTTTTTTAGGAGGTGGGGCGGCACAAACCCTCCTTGCCGCGGGTCCCGGAGGACGCGGTGGGTCGGGCAGCGCGGCGGGTCGCCGCGGAGGAGGAGAAAAAGAAAAAGGACGCGGAGAAGGCCCGGGCCCGCAAGCGGAGGCGGGCTCGGGACGCCCTGGAGAAACGCCGTCGCCAGCAGGAGAGGGAAGGACTCCCCAGGGAGCTGTCGCCGGAGACATCCGACGACGACGACGACGATGATGAAGAGGAGGAGGACGACATGGCCGCCCGTCTCGGCCTCAGCCCCAGCTTGGGGTGTGGCCGGGAGCTGTCGAGTCAGCCCCCGAGCGGGCCGATGTCGTTGGTTCCTGGGGCCGAGACGCTGGATCCCCGACCTGAGGGGCGGGGGCAACCCGAGAGGGTACTTGACCCCTCGGCTGGAGGAGCTGACGCGACTCCAGGGAGCAGGGCCGAGGGGTCCGTCCCTCCAGAGCCGTCCCCCGCGCCGGCAGCGCGGGGGAGCGGTCCTCGGGTTGCCATGGCGGCGCCTGAGCAGTCCGCCTCCCGGGCGTCAGGGGCGCCCAAGGCGAGGGCGGTGCCAGGGCTGTCGGCGAGGCGGACCTCGGCGGTGGTTCCAGGGAGCGGGAGCCAAGAGACCTCCCCCCAGGCACAGTGGATCATGGCCCGGAGCGGGTAAGTACCTTGGAATGTCTCCGTCCCGGCGCTTCATTCATACGTCTTGGCCGTGATTTTCCCTTTCTTCTTTTTCCAGCAAACGGAGCCATGGCCCTACTGACCTGGCGCCCCGGAAGGCCCTTAAGACGGCGTCGGTCCAGGCGCCTGGCGCCATCCCGGGCCCCGCCGCTCAGCCGACCCCTTCGCAGGGCGCTTTGCCGCATGGGGCTCAGGCGTCGCGTGTTCCGGGGGAGCAGGTCCCCGAGGCGGGCTCCTCTGCCGAGGCGGCCATCATGATCGTGGAGGCGGCCGGCGCCGACGCGGTCCCGAGCCCGCCTGCCGTGTCGGCCATGCCGGCGCCTGCCGCCACCACAGTCGGCATCGTCCCAGTCGGAGAGCATATGGTTGCTGCCGGCGTCGAGACGGCCGCAGCGTCGGCGCCCGGAGCTTCGGAAGAGGTGGGCACGGACGCGCAGTTCATCCAGGCGGGCAGCAGCCTTGTCGCTGTGCGGCGGAGCCCCGAGGCCCGGGGCCAGTTGCTCCGATTCCGGACCCGCGAGGCTTCGGACCCTATCTTCGTTCTTGACGATGAACAGGAGGACCAGTCCTGGGATGAGCTCCGCAAGCGTGCGGAAGCAACTGTGGGGTCGCTCCGATCGTCGCTGGAGGTTCTCTGCGGGGATGTCCCCAAAATCCTCCAGGTAATGGTTTCAGGCATACCTTCTCCTTTCTGCGAGCGAGGCGTCCATCGTGATGCCTTGTTTTCCTTTCCAGGATCTGACGGACCGGAGCGCCGCCAAGTCGTCGTTCATCCGCCGCGAGGCTGACGTCTGGGGCTTGCTGCGGTCCCTGAGGACTTCGCTCGCCGGGGCCACCGCGCGCCTTTCTCAGTAGGATGCTAAGATAGTGTAACACCCACTTTGTAAGAAAGGTCTAGAGAGAGAAATTATACTACTCAATAGATATGTGTGTTATCTCTATTCATTATTTCATGTGGACATCCCACTTGCACAAAAAAATAATAAATAACAAAGGACACCAAAAATAATACATGCATCATGCTGGGATTTTATTTTTGTGTGCATTTTTGTGACAATATTATAGTAATGTAAAAAGGAATATGTTAAATATTCAAATGGGAAATTAAATCCTAAAAGAAATTATAGAGTTTGGAAAAGAAGAAAGAAAATACTATGTGACTAAAAATGGTATAAAAATATATAATATAATATATTATTCCTACATTAAGATTTGAATTTGTATAATTGATTCAAAGTTGAACCTCATAACAAGAAACAAATTCAAATTTGAGATTCAAAAGAAAACAGAAAATAAAAACAAAAAGAAGAAAAAAGGGAAAACTGCACCTGGGCTGTATCTTACCGCTCGGCCCAGTGCGCCTCTCCCCTCGTCCGCTGACAGCGGGCCCGCGCCCCAGCTCCATACGCGTCGGTGCTCTACTGGAGTTGGGAGACCGAACGGTGGGCCCACCCTGTCATCATCTTTCCTTGCTCTGTGCTCTTCTCAACGGAATCCGTCGTTCTCGCGTGTCAGTTCTCCCGTCCCCCTCGCCGCGGATTCCGCGATCTCCTGGGCTCCCAGGAATAAGTAGTGTGCCCTGCGGTCCCTCCTCTCCGCAGACCCAGCGACTCTCCCAACCACGGCGTCATTACCCCCCCCCCCCCCCCGCTATCGCGCCCTGGATCCCCACGGCCACACTCCTCTGCCAGACCGCCGCGGACAACCTCCGCTGGCAATACCGCCATTGCCGCCGTTGTAGAAGCACAAGCTCTGCACGGCCAAGCTTCCGGCCAGTGCCAATCGGGGTTTGACTGGTCCCTGGCCTCGTCGCGTGGGGTTGGCGACTGGAGGACCCGCAATTTCTCACCGGCCCTCCTTCTTCGCCTCGGATACGCGGGTCGCCGCTGTGATTCACGGTAAGACAGCCTCCAGTGAATTCGCTTGTGCATTCACTCTGTGTTGTGCTCGGTAGTGCTCAGGTTGGAGCTTGGGCCTCGGTGGAGCACTTCACCGATGTTGCGCCGCCGTGGCACCGCGCGGTGTCGCAATTCAGAGTACGAGCTCGAGGTTAGGATTTGTGCAGTGGGCCATGTGTTTAGGGGTGGTCTGGGCGTTGTTCACCTAGGATCTGGAGCGAGATTAGTGCCCAGCGTCGCCTATTCATGTGCCCCGGCTGGGATGGCGGTGGAGCTCTGGCTCACTGTCGTGGTGGATGGGGGAAAGAGGAAGACGATCTCTGGGCAGTCGGATCCGGGGGGAACGGACGGGATTAGTTTGGAGACAGGAATCGCGCGTCAACCCTTGATCTGACAGCGGACGGTCCAGATTACCAGTAGCGATACCTTTTGCCTCATAAAATAACAGTCGTTGATCCCTGATCCAAGGGTCAGCATTGGTTACCGCTTCATTTAAACCTAGATCTAATCTGGGCCGCAAGCTGGTGATCCGACGGTCTGGATCGCCAGATACCCCTTCGGCCCTGGGAACCTTGCATAAGAGCCCCTGTATTATTCAAGGTTCAACCCGCAGTCCAGGGAATAGTGCACTGAGTCTTAGGAATTCTTCTGGTTTAGCCCCTGCGCTTTTCGATAAATGAGGCCCAGTCCAGGGAATATTAAAAACAGAGAATTGATATTAGAAATTCGTTTTTAATACAAAAACAATTCTAAAAATTTGTATAATTCATAGAAAATGCATATGAACTCCAAATCGATCCATTCCAGTTCCTAAAATTTTGTAATTTTATTCTCTAGCACTTAGTGTCTCTGTTTTATCATGTCAACGGTAAGAAAAGTTATTTCTCACTTAATCCTATTTAAAACACATAAAACCTTTGAAAATGCATAACTTGAAATCTATAACTCAGAAAATTGTGATTCCAGTTCCTAGGTTTTTATTTTAATATGTAGGATATTACTGTGTATTTCATTTATATGTTTGGTGTAATGTTAATTTCTCTGTATGCACTGTGCTTGTTTGTATTGTGGCGAGTAGAAGAGCCCGTTGCTGAGGATCCTGGTGAGCAGCAGGTTGAAGTAGCTGAACAGGAGCTCATTGAAGGCAAGTTGTGCCCTTGACCACTTTTTACCCAATAATGTTCTTTAATATCACTTATCCATGCATAGGTTAATTTTGATGGGACCCAATAGGTCACCCTAGATTGTTTATCTCATTACCTTGTTTACCCCTGAATCACTTGGGTAGTTTGCTATTGCTTTATATGGTTTTGGGATAATCATTTATTACCTCTATGTTCCAATTCTTGTTGATATTCTGTTTATGTTCATGTTGTTATCATTAATGTTAATTGGAACATAGAGCTTAACTTGAGAACCACGTGCCACCACAAGGGAGGAATGGGACCCCTTGGCTGACTAATTAGGAAAGCTAGTGGAAGACTACCTTACCCGAAAGGGGCAAGGGCAGTAGGGGAGAGGTCAGTGCGGGGAGGTCCCTGGTTGATTTTGCTGCGATGGCGGTCAGCCAGGAACCCTGTACTGGATCTTCCTATAAACTGTAGCGGGTTTTCGGAAGCTAGTGGAACTTTGTAAAGGCCTCGTAGTGTTGCCCTGCCGCGCTTCCTAGGTAGAGGTGTATGGGATTCGCGACCCCTTGGCAGATGGGTAACATGACTTGTGGGTAAAGGGTACAACCTCTGCAGAGTGTAAAACTGGTATACTAGCCGAGCTCACGGTCATGAGCGGCTCAGGACTCTCTGATGTTTAAATTATGGAACTTAAATTCAATTTGTCATTCGCATATGCATGGGTTTGTTATTAATTTTGTTCTATTACTTTACTTATGGTTTGGTATTTACTTACACTTAGTAACTGCTAATAAAATTTTGACCAACTACTTAAAAGCAATGCTCAGCTTTAACCCCTATCATTGATTAGCCTTACACATCACATGAACTCACACCTTTGTGAGTTTGTGTCCACTGGTTCCCCACAACTTGTTGAGCTATGATCATGTGTGAGCTCACTCTTGCTGTCTCACACCCCCCCCCCACAGGAGAAGAGCAGGTGTTTCAGGAGGAGCCTCAAGGCGAGGAGTTTGACTTGATCTAGGTGGCGTTTCCCAGTCGACATTGGCGCCGACGATCCTTAGTTTGTTTCGTCTTTATTATTTTATTTTGTAATAAGACTTCCGCTATGTAATAAATACTCTGATGATTTATGACATTTATCTCTATACACTCTGTTACTATATATGTTGTCTTCTTGGCGCATGTATGAGATGCACCTGACTTTGTTCCTTAAAGCCGGGTGTTACAGATAGCGGACCTCCAGTTGCTCTGCGCTGACCTGAGGGCCGAGGCGGCGGCGGCGCGCACGGAGGCGCTACGGCAGCGGTCGGAGCTCGTCCAGGTTGCCGAGGAGCAGGACCAATCCCGGGGTCAGGCTGCCGAGGCCGAAAGCCGAGCCAAGACCCTCGCGGCCGACCTGGCCGCAGCCCAAGTCGCGGCCTTGGAGCAGCGCGTCCGAGCCGGGGGTATGCTTCGACCGTCCTCGGTTCTCGTTCTTGTTCGTTTCTTCCGCTCGAGTTTAAGGTCTTTCTTCTGGTTGTTCGCAGAGCTTGAGTCTGCCCTCGACGAGTCTGCCAAAGCGCTCGCCGAGGCGCTCGCCGGGGCTGCTGAGCAGAGGGAGGCTGATCTCGCGGCCATGTCCGAGGCCGTCTCGGATGTCTATCGGACCCTTGGTCCCGGCGACGTCCCTTCAGGAAGCTCCCCCCAAAGCCGTCTTCAAGCCCTAGGTGGTTACGCGCGCGGTAAAGTCCGCGGGGCGCTACACCGCGGCGTCAGGCGGGCCTTCGCCGTGCTCGCTTCCCATTACATCGTGGACCTGGAGCGGGTCAGCGAGGGGTATTGCCTTCCTGATGAAGACGAGGCGGCCCTGGCGGAAGTTCAGCGGCTCGACGCGGTTGCTGCGGGTCCGAGCGCAGCGCTGGCGACCATCTTCGAAGTGGAGATTCTTCCTCCTGTGCCGCCGCCGGAAGCGGAAGTGGACCTTACCGACGGCGGGGGTGGAGCTGAGGGCGCGACGCCTTCCCAAGGCGACGCCTGATTTTTGTTGGGACAATTTCTGTTGGATGTGCGATTTGCCACGGCCACCGAGGCCTGGACACTTTACTTCGCTTGCGTGAAGTCATACTTTTTTCTGTTTCAATTTGCGCGCCTGGCCCGACTTGTCAACAACAGGGTGATTTCCCGAGCTGGGTCCTTTTTCGTGGCAGGCGATGAGTGAGGTGTCCCTAGCCCGGAGGCACAGGTGTTCCTCGGCTCAGTCGGTCTTGCCACTTATTTGTAGCCAAGTTCGCTCCTCGGGACCCTGCTTCCGACGCATCCGGGAGAACGCAAAAAACCCCTTCTTGATCGAAAAAAGAATTTTTTGACGCGGAGAGGCGCATCCAAACTCGACGAGAGGGGTTCCCCCTTTTTAGCCCCCGAGGGAGGGTCGGGCTCCGCCGGGGCGAGGCCGACCCTTCCTCGATGACTGATTCTCGTGTGTGAGTGGGGGAAAAGCGTAGCCCCCGAGCGTCGTCCGTGCAGAGGCCGTTTTGACGAGTCGGGCTCTTGCCCGAATATCCGGCGAGTGCTCGGTGACACCCCTCGGTATGCCAGGCATGTCCGAGGGACCCCACGCAAAAATGTCGGCATTTGCGCGGGGAAAGTCGACGAGTACTGCTTCCTATTTGGGGTCGAGCCCGGAACTGTTCCAGATCTGCTTGGAGATGTCGCCACTAGGGTCGAGAGGGACGGCCCTAACCGTCTCCGCTGGCTCGAAGTTGCCGGCATGTCGCTTCACGTCCGGCACTTCCCGGGAGAGGTCTTCCAGGTCGGCGATGAGGGCCTCGGACTCGGCGAGGGCCTCGGCGTACTCCACGCACTCCACATCGCATTCGAACGCGTGTTTGTACGTGGGGCCGACGGTGATGACCCCGTTGGGGCCCAGCATCTTGAGCTTCAGGTAGGTGTAGTTGGGGATGGCCATGAACTTCGCGTAGCATGGCCTTCCCAACACCGCGTGGTAGGTTCCTCGGAACCCGACCACCTCGAACGTCAAAGTCTCCCTTCAGAAGTTGGAGGGTGTTCCGAAGCAGACAGGAAGGTCGAGCTGTCCGAGGGGCTGGACGCGCTTCCCAGGGATGATCCCGTGGAAGGGCGCGGCGCCTGCTCGGACAGATGACAAATCGACGCGCAGGAGCCTGAGGGTCTCGGCGTAGATGATATTGAGGCAGCTGCCCCCATCCATCAGGACCTTGGTGAGCCTGACGTTGCTGATGATGGGATCGACGACGAGCGGGTACTTCCCCGGGCTCGGCACGTGGTCGGGGTGGTCGTCCTGGTCGAAGGTGATGGGCTTGTCGGACCAGTCTAGGTAGACTGGCGCCGCCACCTTCACCGAGCAGACCTCCCGACGCTCTTGCTTACGATGCCGAGCCGAGGCATTCGCCGCATGCCCTCCGTAGATCATGAAGCAGTCGCGGACCTCGGGGAACTCTCCTGCTTGGTGATCTTCCTTTTTGCCGTCGTCGCGGGCCCTGTCACCCTCTGCGGGTGGCCCGGCCCGGTGGAAGTGACGCCGAAGCATGACGCACTCCTCGAGGGTGTGCTTGACGGGCCCCTGATGGTAGGGGCACGTCTCCTTGAGTGCCTTGTCGAAGAGGTTGGCGCCTCCGGGGGGCTTCCGAGGGTTCTTGTACTCGGCGGCGGCGACAAGGTCCGTGCTGGCGGCGTCGCGTTTCGCTTGCGACTTCCTCCTGCCTTTCTTCTTGGCGCCGAGCGGAGTAGACGCCTCGGGAGCATCTTCCGACGGGCGGCCCTGGGGCTGCTTGTCCTTTCGGAAGATGGCCTCGACCGCCTCCTGACCAGAGGCGAACTTGGTGGCGATGTCCATCAGCTTGCTCGCCCTGGTGGGGGTCTTGCGACCCAACTTGCTCACCAGTTCACGGCAGGTGGTGCCGGCAAGGAACGCGCCGATGACATCGGAGTCGGTGATGTTGGGCAGCTCGGTGCGCTGCTTCGAGAATCGCCGGATGTAGTCCCGAAGGGACTCTCCCGGCTGTTGCCGGCAGCTTCGGAGGTCCCAGGAATTCCCGGGGCGCACATACGTGCCCTGGAAGTTGCCGGCGAAAGCCTGGACCAGATCCTCCCAGTTGGAAATCTGCCCCGGAGGCAGGTGCTCCAACCAAGCGCGAGCGGTGTCGGAGAGGAACAGGGGGAGGTTGCGGATGATGAGGTTGTCGTCGTCCGTCCCACCCAGTTGACAGGCCAGGCGGTAGTCCGCAAGCCACAATTCCGGTCTCGTTTCCCCCGAGTACTTTGTGATAGTAGTCGGGGGTCGGAATCGGGGCGGAAACGGCGCCCGCCGAATGGCCCGGCTGAAGACCTGCGGACCGGGTGGTTCGGGCGAGGGACTCCGATCCTCCCCGCTGTCGTAGCGTCCCCCACGCCTGGGGTGATAACCTCGGCGCACCCTTTCGTCGAGGCGGGCCCGACGGTCACGATGAGGGTGCTCGTCACCGAGGTGGCCCGGGGCCACAGGCGCGGTATTGCGCGTGCGCCCGGTGTAGACCGAGGCTTCCCGCATGAGTCGGGAAGTCGCGGCACGAGGTTCCGAGGGGTACCCCTGCCTTCGGGAGGCAGAGCTTTCGGCCCGCCGGGCCGCAGCGCCTTCCAGGAGATGCTTGAGCTCTCCCTGGATTCGCCGACCCTCGGTGGTTGATGACTCCGGCATCGCGCGGAGGAGCATTGCTGCGGTGGCCAGGTCCTGACCGGTTCCGCCGGATGCGGGTGGTGGTCTGTCCCTGGCGTCGTTGGCGATGCGGTGCTGGAGACCTTGGGGCAGGTGACGTATTCCTCCGGCCGGGGGCTGGCTCGCCCATACCTGCCCGACGTTCCGGCGGATTGCCTCGAGCGCTCCTGCTCGCTCATCGAGCCCGGCCTGCGTCCCACGGACTTGCTCGAGCTGTGGGTCGTGAACCCCCACCGGAACGGGGACCACAACTAGCTCCCGCGGGATGTCGGCGCGAGGCGCTGGCCTAGGGGGATCACCATCCTCCGGCATGCCGAGACAGCTGCCTCCGGAGGGATCCCCTAGCTCGACGTGGAAACATTCGCGGCTCGGGCCGCAGTCCTTGTCGTCAAGGCTGCGGCTGCCGTCGGAACAGTCGGAGAGGCAGTAGTTGCATGCGGTCATGAAGTCCCGCATGGCACTGGGGTTGCCAGATCCAGAGAAATCCCAGCAGATGCTGGGGTCGTCATCTTCCTCGGACCCAGAGGGTCCGTAGGTCGAGACACCCGTCAATCGGTCCCAAGGCGACCGCACACGAAACCCTAGAGGGGTTGCACTCGCCTCAATGTGAGCGCCCGCCAAAGCGAGGTTGCTAGGCGGGTTGAGGCCGAGTCGAAATGACAAAGAATGGGAATCAGCCGGTACCTTTTGGTCGACGAGGATCGACGAAGTCGCATCGGGGGCTGATCGCGCCGTTGTCCTGGGTGCGAGGGCGACGTCCTGCAGGCCCTCCGTGAGCGCGCTAGCGTCGTCCACTTGCTCGGGATCGGCGTGTCGCGGGGGGACGGCGCTCGCCTTCGCCTCAAACGCGTGGGTGATGCCCGACGCGTCCTCCGTTGGGGCGCTGGGGATGTCGATTTGCTCGACAGTCGACTGAGCGCAGCCTCCCGCTCGGCCTTGGTTGCCCCGCCTCCTCCTCCGATGGCGAGGGAGAGGATGGGGTGAGCTCGAGAGTTGTCCTTCCCCCACGCGGGAAAGACGTCGTCGATTCCGCCGCCGGCGGGCGGGCTGTCCGCCACCATTGTCGCTGTCGCGCGGCGGTGGAAGGAGTATCATGTCGTAGCTGCCGTCGAAAGACATGAACTCGAGACTCCCGAAACGGAGCACCATCCCGGGTTGAAGAGGTCGTTGGAGACTGCCCATCTGGAGCTTGACGGGAAACTACTCGTCAACACGCAGCAGGCCCCTACCTGGCGCGCCAACTGTCGGCGTTCCGAGACCGGGGGGTCCCCGAGCCGACGAGTGAGTGTGCCGCGTGCCCCAGCCCAGATGGGTCGAGCGCGTGGGCGAGCGCGAAGGGGGGAGAGAGCGAGAGCGAGGTGGCCGGAGCCGGGTCGTGAGGGAGTCGGAGATTCCCGCGGCCTTCGTGTTCGTCTCGCGCCCAGGTCGGGTGCGCTTGCAGTAGGGGGTTACAAGCGTCCGCGCGGGTGAGGGGAGCGAGCGGCCCCGAGAGAGCGCCTGCCCCTGCCCTCGTTCCCGCGAGGCCAACCTTCTCTAAGAAGGCCCTGGTCCTTCCTTTTATAGGCGTAAGGAGAGGATCCAGGTGTACAAACGGGGGTGTAGCAAGGTGCTACGTGTCTAGCGGGGGAGAGCTAGTGCCCTAAGTACATGCCAAGGTGGCAGCCGGAGAGATCTTGGCACCCGGCTAGTGTGGCGTCGTGGCTGTCGGAGAAGCAATGGAGCCGGGCGGAGGGACAGCTGTCGGAGTGGTTGGGCCCTTGCTGACGTCCCCCTGCTTTCGTAAGAGAGCTGAGAGCCGCCGTCGTCATGGGTCCAGCGGGGTGCCATCATTGCCTATCTGGCGGAGCTAGCCAGATGGGACGTCGGTCCTGTTCCCTGCGGCCCGAGTCGGCTCGGGGTAGGGTGATGATGGCGCTTCCTGTTGACGTGGCGGACTCGTGCCCTAGGTCGGGCGACGTGGAGGCTCCTCCGAAGCCGAGGTCGAGTCTGCCCTGCATGGCCGAGGCCGAGCCCGAGCTCCTGGGTCGGGCGAGGCGGAGGTCGTTCGGCAGAGGTCGGGGTGGAGTCCGAGCCCTGGGTCGGGCGAAGCGGAGTTCATCGTCTTCCGGGGCCTTAGCCCGAGTCCGAGCCCTGGGTCGGGCGGAGCAGAGTTCGCCGTCTTCCGGGGCCTTAGCCCGAGTCCGAGCCCTGGGTCGGGCGGAGCGGAGTTCGCCGTCTTCCGGGGCCTTAGCCCAAGTCCGAGCCCTGGGTCGGGCGGAGCGGAGTTCGCCGTCTTCCGGGGCCTTAGCCCGAGTCCGAGCCCTGGGTCGGGCGGAGCGGAGTTCGCCGTCTTCCGGGGCCTTAGCCCGAGTCCGAGCCCTGGGTCGGGCGGAGCGGAGTTCGCCGTCTTCCGGGGCCTTAGCCCGAGTCCGAGCCCTGGGTCGGGCGGAGCTTCCTCTCGCGCTTTTGGCCAAGCCTGGCCGCCCGTCAGTCTTACTCTTTGCGTTAAAGGCCTCAGTGACTTGGTCGGCCGGCGCGGTGATTTAGTCAGGGTTGCTTCTTAACGAAGGCGTGGCCTCGGGCGAGCCGGAGATGCGTCTGCCGTGAAAGAGGAGGCCTCGGGCGAGACAGAAACATCTCAGGGTCGGCTGCCCTTGCCCGAGGCTAGGCTCGGGCGTGGCGTGATCGAGTCGCTCGTATGGACTGATCCCTGACTTAATCAAACCCATCAGGCCTCTGCAGCTTTATGCTGATGGGGGTTACCAGCTGAGAATTAGGCGTCTTGAGGGTACCCCTAATTATGGTCCCCGACACCATGCAATAATTTTGGTGTCTATTTTTCTGCTTTTATTTCAATTATTAAAATGCATGTAAAATCTATATTGTCCATACTTAAATCGCTCTAAATATTTGTGTTGCGTTGAGCTTCAGACTCACGCCGAGCGATTAAATTGTATAGTGGGTACTTGGACATATCGATCAGGCTACGTTGGTAATCGTCTGAGTTATGGCATTAGCTGAATATTGACTGCACCCTAGCAACACGACACATTATTTTTACCTTTTGAACTTGGTTGCGTCATGTGATTGCTATGTCGCGCTCTCCATTAATCGGATTGCTCCCGTTGAGTCAGACCGTCATCGCTGAGTCGCGTATTTTTTGCATGCCTTGTAGGCACTTTCTGTCTGACGCGAGCCAAAATTGCGCATGTTGCGCATGTTGCGTGGATTTATCGTGTACCCCAATTATCGAGTCATAATTGTGCCTGTTGCGCTTATTACGAAGGCTTGCTATACTGTCGTAGCCCTGATGGCCGCAACCGTGTTGCCGCCAGATACGTTGGAGCTTGTACTCGCGGAATGTGGTGGGTTATCCGAGCCCCAGAAGTCACAGCATAGCGCAACCTTCGTAAATAATTTCGTTTGGCTCTATATTTTGTTTGACATGTGTTGTGTGGCTTAATATATTTATATATATCGCCAAGTGGCCATAACAACTTTGACAAGCTCTATGGTGCTTGTAAGATCTGGGAAGTTAATGAAATACCTATGAAACACAAATAAATATTTCTCTGCTCTCTCCTCATGCATAAAGTTTTACCCAAAGTAACCCGAAGATATATAATATAATGCATGAAAGCCTTTTTGGCATAAGACATCACAAATTGGGATTTTATTAGTAAGCAATATGACCTTACCAAATAATTTATGACCAAAAATCTCAGTCATACATTGCTCAACCAGATGTTAGCACATTGCTCTCTTTGTCGCTGAATGACATGAAGCAAACTATGAGATAAAAGAACATGTAGTCGCTAGCAACACGAAGTTGCGAGTATACCGAGAGGTTATTCTGAGAAGATTTTCACTATGTTGGTGTGAAAACTATTGTGTGTTCCCGTCGAACAACTTTGCTCATCCTGTCTAGGACCTTTATGCTTATGTTGCATACATCTCTCAGAATTATAAATACTCATGGTCGCTGAATTGACTAGAGAATCCCTTCATGAGTTTGGTATAACTTTAAGCTAAATGGTAAAGGTCGGTCATAAATGGACATATACCTGGAGTTTATGTAGCAGAACTACATTAAATTCCACCCTTTGAAATGCTTACCGTAATATATCTCAGATCTACCAGGAGTAAGAAGAGTAGAAAATAGCCATGAAATCCCATATTACCATAAAGCTTGAAGTGAAATTGGGCATTAATATGTCATTGGTTCTTGGCGCCGAAAGATCCATAATTCTTGACCACTAAGCTATTGGTGATGGTAATTTGTGATAGAAATATGAAGATCTTATGGAGACCAGATGTATTCTCCCTTGTCTTGATGACTCCTTCGTATGAGATCAGTATTATCTGTTGTTGAAGACTAGTCCTAGACGGATATTGGTATTTCTTTTGCTCTTGCCAAGCAGTTATCTCCATTTGCTTTGTCGAAAGCTTAGGAATCAGATGATTTTTCCCAGATAAAAGGAATTCTTGGTCTTGTCTGTTCTATGCCAAAGCTTCTCTTTTTGCTGAACAATGAAGAGATCGAAATAATGCTTTATAGAACAAGTTGGTATATAATATGAGGAGAAATATTTGCCCTGCTGGCAACACCATAAATAATTGACTATTGTTATAAGTTCTCTCTCAAAGTTATTATACCTAAAAATGTTGCATTAATCGATACCCAATTTCAGAGCGGTATGAGTAATTGGGTACACCATGGACAGTGATAAAAACGAGCTGAACTATACATCTCTGCATATAAAAATCTCTGCTTGGCAGCATTTGCCTGATGCCGTGCACTTTACCACCATTATATACGCACATATTCTCCTATGTGCTTGAAAGCACAATGCAACCAGTGAATGTCCTTGTGAGCGCTAGACCCTGATGGTCATTTTAGTTGTTGATCTGAAGTCAACTACTAGCTCCAAACGACGAATGGTGTGCATGAGCCTCTGAGGGACCCTTATGCATAAAATAGTGTTGCGTATATCAGTCTAAATCTTAATGATTGACTGTGCATTTGGTAATAATAACAATAAGTTTGCAGAATTGTAACTATGAAGCAACTTGTTGTTGCGTGTCTCGCTAGATGATGAGACTAACCCTCCATGTGAAGGACAAATATGTAGTATTCATGCCACTACATTAATCTAAGTCCAAAGCTCACTGCATAAAACCCCTATCTGTAATGTGCGTAAGATTTCCCAAATAAATCACCACAATAGCATACATTGGCCACAAGTGGATGATTGTGGTTGGGGATTTTATTTGTATGCTTTTAGAACATCTCGGCATTAGGGGGAGGAATGACCATATAGTGTAATGCCTCAATATTCTATTAAACGCACAAAAGCCAAACTGAACCCGTCGTTCAGAGTGTACTCCTGTGTATATGGAGTTTGCCAGAAATCGTTGAGGAGTAACCATATTGGTTTGAATGCTTCTACCTGATGTAGATGTGGATATACCCGGGATTAATATCATATCCACATTTGACTTATTGGCATTTGATCTATTCTCGGGGACGCCTGCGAATATGATCCATTGGCCTTAGTCAAAGCATATGTTCTGATTGCAGATTCACGTGGTCTGTAATAACTCTCCTCCGATGAACTCGCCCTGCTGGTGATTTGCCTCACGAAGAGGTTCATCTTGATGATGAAGTTCCTAGCAATGCGCGCAATATCATTGTGCTGGGAATATGGAACAATGAATCTTTCGTTTTGGGAAATGATGGAGATCATTATTAAATGTGGGAGACAAATGTGTCGACACCTATCTTGCCTCTATAGATTGCAAAGGGATCCAAAACAAAGTCCTAGGCATCAGTGCTTTAAGCTCTCTTATCGGGTCAATGATAAATGCAATCGAGGCTGAACCAATAATCACAAAATGGAAGTCGCGAGCTTGAAATTCGGACATTTATGGGCACTATTGAAATAATGTGTGGTGAATGCGATGGTTCAAGTGGTCTTGTGAGAGACCCATCCCACATATGTGTTGAGTAAACAATGTTCCGCTATATGATATAATCTGGCAAATGGCATGAATTAAACTATGCAGTTAATAGGATTCAGAAGATCCGTCATGAGATCCAAGGAGGACTCATATTCTTGAATTATAAATATGCAACATATAAATCTCATACCAAATAATACATTCCTGATGAATGATCACTCTCCTATGTAGGGAGAATATCTCCTAGTTGAGATCATCGTTCCCAGATGGAACCTATCCAGAAGAAACAAAGTCTGTGTTGAACACCAAAGTTTGATAACCCCTATAAAGGGATAAAGACCCATACAGACCCGGAAAGGAATAAGATGAGGTATCAAAGGACTTGAAGTTCACCGAATAAGCACATGTGCATTCCATGAGTTTTACTCATGGTAATTTCCACTAGATATGGAATTACGGTATCCTCTAAAGCCCTGATGGCAGAAACCTATAAGGTTTAGGTGTTACTGGCAAAATATCCCCATTTTGCCAGAATGACAGACTGTAACGATGTATCTGATCGATGAAAAATCCCTGATGGATTACGATCTCATATGGACTTTTGTTACACCATCATAGATGTTGCAATGGATGAACGCCTCGAGCGATGTGTCATATTTAGAATATGTACTATTGCAACTATATTATCCCCTAAGTCCTATTGAAGGACATGTTATTTGCTTTGCACAACTATGTATAAATTGTGGTGTAAGATAGAAAATGATAGCACCCCAACCTCATCCATTCTCGTTGTTCCAGATGAACAATGAGACATATATCTTGAAGAATATGCTTGAGTTATGAGGGATAATCACTTTGACAGATGTCATCGTCAGGGGGAGCAAATGCTTATATTGATCACAATCGTGAGACAATAAATGTTATATTCTATGCCCTGAAGGCGTGAGCTTGATGATCAATATGTGAACCTTTATGGAACTTTCTATCAAATATATAGATCCAGTCGATCGAACACCATCAATCAAGGTGGCTTATTTATATTGATAAGTGCACTTACCTCGTATATCCTAGAAGTGAGTAGAGGTAAAGTTCCTGAAATAGTCCTTGCAAGGATATGCAATTCGTTTGCTAAATCTTTATATGCATATACTTCCAGAAGAAGATGTTTTGCCTTATTGATACGGTTTTGCAAGGATCAGGGGGAGCACATTTCTAAAGTTAGCCTTTATAGAAGATTCAATTGAATTTAGATATACAAGATCGAAATATGTCCTGATGACAGTTGTTGTACTCTTTTTCATTGGTGAGTTTTCCTGAAGTTTCTCACATGAGGTTTTTAACGAGACAACAAAGTGCAAATGCAATATGCGTCACCATGCGCTCTTTCTCCATATTTTCCCACTGGGTTTTTTTTGGGAGTTTTAATGAGGCATGTGTTGGTCGCGGTATTCGCCCAAGGGAGAGTGTTGAGAAACCCTAATGAAGGGTTATGTGGGCAAATACCGAATATGCCCCTGAGGGCAATCATGTCTCTATATATAGAACATGTACCCCCTCATATGGAATAGAGATCAGAAAGAGGCCAGAGGCCCAACCCTATATTTTGTGTCTTGTGTGTTTCCTCTGTCGTGCTTATGGGAAGAGAGACGGGTTCTCTACAGCTTCTTGCGCCTCTACTGCTGACGGGAGGGAAGGGAGCGGATCTGGTGATCCGTGGTAACGTAGTTCTCAACAGAATATACTCGTATGTTCTAAACTGCTGATGCGCGGATACTGAGCGTCAGTTTGGGCCTGTGAGGCCGCTTTCTTGGATGGGCTGTTTCCAACTCAGCCCGTACATATCATATACCACAAGTCGCATGCTCGAAACTTTAGGGCGTGTTTGTGATCCTGCACTAGACTGGCTCGGCCTGCCCTACTGGCCCAGCCCTAGGTTGGCATGACCCAGTTGGTGCAAGTCACCTTGTTTGTGTTACTGTACAAAATGAGCTCGGCCCAGGCGAGATCGTGTTTGTGACCCTTACAGACAGCTGGGCTAAGAGGCCAACTGCCCAACTGCCAAACTGGGAATATGTTTGGCAGCTGGCTGTGGTCGGCCTGGCCCATAGACAGGAAATAGAGATGGACATTGCTGACATAAAATAGAGATGGACATTGCTGACAGAAAATAGAGGATTACAACAACATATGTCAATTGAACAATACAAGCATCAACTGAGTTAGCCTCAGACAAATTTAACTTAACTTCATCAATTATTGTCATTGCTGGCTACAAGTTATAATCAAAGAAGCCATGAAAGAATAACATATCCATCTGCAACAGGTAGTTGGGCATCCATCTGCAACATATCCATCAAAGAAGCCAGACAAGATTGACAATAACAATGATTTTCCTCAGATATAATTGCCATTTTCATGTGATCTTTTAACTTGGAGCATAAGGAACATAGTTGGGCAGCCATGAAACCATGATATTCATCCAACCCAGCCATCAAGTCATCTTTGGTGGATAACAGTTGCATTGGGCATGGATGTGCCCCATGGTTCCATGGCAATAATCACAACATGGTGGAAACAACATAATTTTCAGCATATGCCTAGTACCTCACAATTTAAAGATCATCCACATTAACACGGGCAATAATGACAACATGGTTCCATGGCAATTATGTCATCATAGGCATAAAGGAAAGCACAAGTAAACACGGGCCTCAGCTGCAGTACAACACATCAAATGCAAATGCTCCTCAGATTAGTGTATATAGCATCATTGGCCAAGTAAAAACTTCAATCATAGTATGAAATGTTTGAGCCTTACAGTAAAAACTTCAATCATAGTAAAAACTTCAATCATAGTAAGAATACAAATAGTGCCTTACAATAAGTTTGAGCCCAATAGCTTAGGGTTCAAATGGTGTCCACCCAAATGTTACCTATTGTTAGCCACCCTCCTAGGTAAATTAGACAAAAGGACTGGTGGGAGTAAACCAGACTGCACACCAAAATGTCTACAACAAACTATTCCCAGTTGTAGTCAAAAGAGAGAGTAGGTAGGAAGAGAGAGTGGGTGGTGGTGCACACCAACATGTAATTCACCTACATGTAGTAATTCTTGGCTAGGAAGGTCCTAAGCCAAATGTTTCTATGTGCCTCAGTCATGTGAACAAAGCCCCTGCCTTGAGCCTTGTTGTCCAGGAGGAAGGTGTAGGCAACAATCAGTGCCTCCTCAAAATAGCCAGGCATCTCCATCACAGCTAGGTAGAGGTTACCATCCACATGGGCAGGTCCAGTCTCTCTAAGGGCATTAGCCACATTGTTCACTGCATCAGACATATTGGTCAACATAAGCATCTCATCCTCACTGAAGTTCCCTCTCTTCCTCTTCCTACCCACAGCTATGGAGGGGATCTCGGTGGCCTTGCTACCCTCTCCAACATCAGTTTGTGCTCTCTCTTCAGAGATATAGGTGAAGGCAGGTCCCTCAACCTTGGCAGCAACACTATCAACCTGGTTCTATCCTAAGGCTTCACCAGAACCAAGTGCAAATTTGCCAGTGGCCATAGCATGGCCAAAAATGGCCTCCATCTCAGTGTAGAACCTAATAGGGCAGTTTAGGAACTCTGCATCTTTTGGATGGTCCTGATCAAGTAATTGAAAAGATAGTGTTTTAGACAAGTAAAAAAAGCAAGGAGACATAGGAAACAAATCATAGTGCTACCTTGCAGTGGCCAAGGTAGTGCTCCTGATCAAGCAAGATAACATTGGAGTCACTATCTCATAAAGCCCCACTAAGGTCTTTGAGCTTAGACACCCTAGACCATTTTTGCCACCATTTCCTCAAGTGGTTATACACCTGAGTTGGGCTCACTGCCTCCACACTGTACTCCTTAAGGGCTTTGGCCACATAGTTGACATCCTTGTCCTTGAAGACCTTGTCAGGCCTGCTACCATCACTAAGAAGTTGAGCCATCCTCCTAAGAATAAATCCAGAGGTGTTGTTGTTCCACCTCATTGCCCTAGGACCCCCGGGAACAGCAGCAACAAGACCAGCTGCTGCTGGAGCAGCACCGGCACTAGATGCAGTAGCATCATTAGCGTTAGCTGCTGCACTAGCACCAACCCTTATCATCTCAGTCATCACATCAGTAGCTGGGACAAACCCACCCTGATCACCAGCTGGGACTGAAGGCATCTTACCACTGGTTTGCATGTACAAATTAGTATAATAATATCAGCACAACAAGAAGAGACAAATGGGAATAAAAAAATTGGTCTCAGCCATGTCCATCATATTATTACATTATCATCAAACAAACATGAGTTCCATAGCAGGGTAAACAAACCATCATATCCTAGAGCTTCCCCTCCCTTCCCACATAACATTGCAAATGACATCCCAGCCATGGCACTGGATTCTTGGCTCTGGCTACCATTGTCATCTACTGGATCTTGTTGTGTGCCAGTGAAACCCTCCTCATCAGGCACTACTTCATCAATGCCAAAGCCTAAAATCCAGTTATGTAGGATCGAGCATGCCAACACAAGCTTGACTTGTGTCTTATACTTGTGAAAGGGCTTGTTGTCCAAGATACGAAACCTGTTCTTCAATGCACCTATAGCCCTCTCCACAGTTACTCTAAGTGATGAGTGTCTCAGGTTGAACAGTTCTCTTGCATTGGTAGGTCGATTTCTGCTCCCAAACTCACTCAAATGGTACCTAACCCCCCTGAAGGGGGGTAGAAAGCCAGTGCGGTATGCATACCCCGCATCTACCAAGTATAATTTACCTACAATGTGAAATCTACTATGAGCTTGTGTGACATTGTAGAATTTACCTACAATGTGAACTTGGTAGTGCAATTACCTTGTGGGACAGTGAACCCATCATCCCTCTCAATGGCATCAGCTAGGATAAGTGCATCATGGGCAGACCCCTCCCAGCCAGCTAGAATGTATGTGAACTTGAGGTCAAAGTCCACAGCAACCATCACATTTTGTGTCGGGTTAGTTTTCCTACCCCTGAAAGCTTGCTGCATGTGTCTAGGCACCCTTGCCAGCACATGGGTGCCATCAATGGCACCAATGCAGTCCTAAAAACCATATATGTAAGATAAATGAACATGTGAATATGAACAACTAATGAACCCAAGGTAGGCAAATACCTTTAAATATGGATTCCATCTATAGCTTCCAGTGATCTTTGGGTGAGTGGTAGGGCTAGGTGCCTTGATAAGTTCCTTCTTAAGCTCTCCAACAGCATACAAAACCTGATGAAAGTGCTTGTGTACTGTCTAAATGGACCTCCTAAAGGCCTGGTGCACAACTCTGAACCTTTGGTTGTGAAAGTCGCCTAGAGGGGGGGTGAATAGGGCGAAACTGAAATTTACAAAGTTAATCACAACTACAAGCCGGGTTACCTTTAGAAATATAATCGAGTCCGAGAGAGGGCGTAAAAACAAATCGCAAGTGAATAAAGAAGTGAGACACAAGGATTTGTTTTACCGAGGTTCGGTTCTCTCAAACCTACTCCCCGTTGAGGTGGTCATAAAGACCGGGTCTCTTTCAACCCTTTCCCTCTCTCAAACGGTCCCTCGGACCGAGTGAGCTTCTCTTCTCAATCAACCGGGAAACAAACTTCCCCGCAAGGACCACCACACAATTGGTGTCTCTTGCCTTGATTACAATTGAGATGTTCGCAAGAAAGAATGAGAAAAAGAAGCAATCCAAGCACAAGAGCTCAAATGAACACAACAATCACTCTCTCTAATCACTAAAGCTTTGAGTGGAATTGGAAGAGGATTTGATCTCTTTGGTGTGTCTAGAATTGAATGCTAGAGCTCTTGTAAGTAGTTGGAAGATGAAAACTTGGATGACTTGAATGTGGGGGTGGTTGGGGTATTTATAGCCCCAACCACCAAACTTGACCGTTGGTGGAGGCTTCTGTCGCATGGCGCACCGGACAGTCCGGTGCACCACCGGACACTGTCCGGTGCGCCAGCCACGTCACCTGGTCGAAGGGTTCCGACCGTTGGAGCTCTGTCTTGTGGGCCCGCCTGGCTGTCCGGTGGTGCACCGGACAGGCCCTGTAGGCTGTCCGGTGTGCCACCCGCGCGTGCTCTGCTCCTCTGCGCGCGCAGGCGCGCATTTAATGCGTTGCAGTCGACCGTTGCGCGCGAACTAGCCGTTGCTCCGCCGTCACACCAGACAGTCCGGTGTGCATCGGACACTGTCCGGTGAATTTTAGCGGAGCGGATTCCCGAAGCTGGCGAGTTCAGAGTCGCTCTCCTCTGGAGCACCAAACACTGTCCGGTGGTGCACCGAACAGTCCGGTGAATTATAGCGAAGCGCCTCTGAGATTTCCCGAAGGTGAAGAGTTCAGCTTGGAGTCCCCTGGTGCACCGGACACTGTCCGATGGTGCACCGGACACTGACTGGTGGCACACCGGACAGTTCGGTGCGCCAGACCAGGGTGCCTCGGTTGTCCCTTTGCTCTTTTGTTTGAACCCTTTTTCTTGGTCTTTTTATTGGCTTATTGTGAACCTTTGTCACCTGTAGAACTTATAAACTAAAGCAAACTAGTTAGTCCAATTATTTGTGTTGGGCAATTCAACCACCAAAATCAATTAGGAAATAGGTGAAAGCCTAATTCCCTTTCAATCTCCCCCTTTTTGGTGATTGATGCCAACACAAACCAAAGCAAGTAGAGAAGTGCATAATTGAACTAGTTTGCAAAATGTAAGTGCAAAGGCTACTTAGAATTGAGCCAACATAAATTCTCATAAGATACGCATGGATTGTTTCTTTATATTCTCAACATTTTGGACCATGCTTGCACCACATGTTTTGTTTTTGCAAATACTTTTGTAAATTCTTTTCAAAGTTCTTTTGCAAATAGTCAAAGGTAAATGAGTAATATTTTGAGAAGCATTTTCAAGATTTGAAATTTTCTCCCCTTGTTTCAAATGCTTTTTTTTCTTTGACTAAACAAAACTCCCCTTCAATAAAATTCTCCTCTTAGTGTTCAAGAGGGTTTTAAGATACCAATTTTTGAAGTTGCTACTTTCTCCCCCTTTAGAACACAATGAGATATCAATTTGAAAATCATAAGTTTTAAAATTTGGTGGTGGTGCGGTCCTTTTGCTTTGGGCTTAATACTCTCCCCCTTTGGCATGAATCGCCAAAAACGGATGTTTGAGTGAACTATAAGCCCTTTTAACTACCCCTTTGGCAAATAAAACATATGAGTGAAGATTATACCAAAGACGGAGAGATGCTCGGAGCGACAGCGAAGAGAGAGTGATGGAGTGGAGTGGAAGCCTTTGTGAAAGGGAAATGTGCCCTTGGGCCATTTCTAAGTATTTTGGTGATTAAGTGTCAACACAAGTGCTTAAGCATTAAAGTATCCCAAGTGATGGACAAAGTGCAAATCAAAAGTAAAGGTATGTTTCTAGACTTAGTATATTGTTTTATGGATTAACGTATTGTGTCTAAGTGCTGGAAACAGGAGAAATCGAATTGGAAAAGAGATGGCTTTGTTCAGCCAAAGTCTGCGCAGTCTGGCTGCACCGGACTGTCCGGTGGTGCACCGCACAGTGTTCGGTGCGTCAGGCTGGCTCTGGCGAACTTGCTGCTCTCGGGACTTCGACGGCGGTGTACGGTATAAATCACCGGACTGTCCGGTGGTGCACCAGACTGTCCAGTGAGCCGTTCACAGGCGAAGTCGTCGGTCTCGGGAAGCCATCAACGGCGTACGGCTATAATTCATCGGACTGTCCGGTGAGGCACCGGACTGTCCGGTGAGCCAACGGTCAGCCGGGGCAACGGTCGGCCGAGGATTCCGCGCGTGACGCGTGGCCGAGCCAACGGTCACATTGGAGCACCGGACTGTCCGGTGTGCACCGGACAGTGTCCGGTGCGCCAACGGCTCTGAATCTCCAACGGTCGGCTTCGCCAAACAAGGAAAGAAATCCGCACCGGACAGTGTCTGGTGGTGCACCGGACTGTCCGGTGGTGCAGTCGACAGAAGGCAAGAATTGCCTTCCTACAATGCTCTCAACGGCTCCTAGCTACCTTGGGGCTATAAAAGGGACCCCTTGGCGCATGGAGAAGATATCCAAGCATTCTTTGAGCATAGTTGATCACTCACACTTCGTTCTTGCGCACTTGTTCGACATTCTTAGTGATTTGAGCTCCGTTCTAGTGAGAAACTCGTGATAGTCTCTTGAGCTCAAGTCTGGGTCTTGTGTGTGCGTATTTGCTGTGATCTTTGTGTCTTGTGTGAGTTGCTCATCCCTCCCTTACTCCGCGCTTCTTTGTGAACATCTTTGTAAGGGCGAGAGACTCCAAGTTGTGGAGATTCCTCGCAAGCGGGATATAGAAAAGCAAAGCAAAACACCGTGGTATTCAAGTGGGTCTTTGGACCGCTTGAGAGGGGTTGATTGCAACCCTCGTCCGTTGGGACGCCACAACATGGAGTAGGCAAGTTTTGTACTTGGCCGAACCACGGGATAAACCACTGTGTCTATCTGTGTTGATCTTCTTGTGGTTATCGTGTCTTGCTTAGACTCCTCTCTAACCACTTGGCGATTATTGTGCTAACGCTTAACCAAGTTTTTGTGGCTTAAGTTTAAGTTTTACAGGATCACCTATTCACCCCCCTCTAGGTGCTCTCAATTGGTATCGGAGCCGTTCTCTTCACGAAGGGACTAATCGCCCGAAGAGATGGATCCTAAGGGAAAGGGGATCGTGATCAATGATAAGGAGAAGGAGTCCTTCGTCAACGAGCCGAAAGATGACAAGCCTGCCGACTCGGGCTCGGGCTACAAACGAAAAGATGGGAAGAAGAAGAAGACGAGGCGCATCAAGGAGATCGTCTACTACGACGACAGCGACGAGTCCTCTTCTTCCCAAAAGGACGACTACGACTACGAGAAACGGAAAACGGTCAATTCGAACTTTTCTTTCGATTACTCTCGTATTCCGCAAAGTACAAATGCTCATTTGCTCTCCATTCCACTTGGCAAACCCCCTCACTTTGATGGAGAGGACTACGGATTTTGGAGTCACAAAATGCGTAGTCACTTGTTCTCTCTCCATCCGAGCATATGGGAGATAGTAGAGAGTGGAATGAAATTTGATAGTACTTGTCGGCGTTCCGAGACCGGGGGGTCCCCGAGCCGACGAGTGAGTGTGCCGCGTGCCCCAGCCCAGATGGGTCGAGCGCGTGGGCGAGCGCGAAGGGGGGAGAGAGAGAGCGAGAGAGAGCGAGGTGGCCGGAGCCGGGTCGTGAGGGAGTCGGAGAATTCCCACGGCCTTCGTGTTCGTCCCGCGCCCAGGTCGGGTGCGCTTGCAGTAGGGGGTTACAAGCGTCCGCGCGAGGTGAGGGGAGCGGGCGGCCCCGAGAGAGCGCCTGCCCCTGCCCTTCGTCCCCGCGAGGCCAACCTTCTCTAAGAAGGCCCTGGTCCTTCCTTTTATAGGCGTAAGGAGAGGATCCAGGTGTACAAAATGGGGGTGTAGCAAGGTGCTACGTGTCTAGCGGGGGAGTGCTAGTGCCCTGAGTACATGCCAAGGTGGCAGCCGGAGAGATCTTGGCACCCTGTTGGTGTGGCGTCGTGGCTGTTGGAGGAGTAACGGAGCCGGACGGAGGGACAGCTGTCGGAGTGGCCGGGCCCTTGCTGACGTCCTCCTGCTTTCGTAAGGGAGCTGAGAGCCGCCACCGTCATGGTCTAGCGGGGCGCCATCATTGCCTATCTGGCGTAGCTGGCCAGATGGGACGCCGGTCTTGTTCTCTGCGACCCAAGTCGGCTCAGGGCAGAGTGATGATGACGCTTCCTGTTGACGTGGCGGTCTTGTGTCCTAGGTCGGGCGTCGTGGAGGCTCCTCCGAAGTCGAGGTCGAGTCCGTCCTGCATGACAGAGGCTGAGCCCGAACCCCTGGGTCGGGCGAGGCGGAGGTCGTTCGGCAGAGGCCGAGGCGGAGTCCGAGCCCTGGGTCGGGCGAGGCGGAGTTCGTCGTCTTCCGGGGCCTTAGCCCGAGTCCGAGCCCTGGGTCGGGCGGAGCGGAGTTCGCCGTCTTCCGGGGCCTTAGCCCGAGTCCGAGCCCTGGGTCGGGCGGAGCGGAGTTCGCTGTCTTCCGGGGCCTTAGCCCGAGTCCGAGCCCTGGGTCGGGCGAAGCGGAGTTCGCCGTCTTCCGGGGCCTTAGCCCGAGTCCGAGCCCTGGGTCGGGCGAGGCGGAGTTCGCCGTCTTCCGGGGCCTTAGCCCGAGTCCGAGCCCTGGGTCGGGCGGAGCTTCCTCTGGCGCTTTTGGCCAAGCCTGGCTACCCGTCAGTCTTACCTTTTGCGTTGAAGGCCCCAGGGATTTGGTCGGTTGGCGCGGTGATTTAGTCAGGGTTACTTCTTATCGAAGGCGGGGCCTCGGGCGAGCCGGTGATGCGTCTGCCGTGAAAGAGGAGACCTCAGGCGAGACGGAGTCATCTTAGGGTCGGCTGCCCTCGCCCGAGGCTAGGCTCGGGCGTGGCGTGATCAAGTCGCTCGTATGGACTGATCCCTGACTTAATCAAACCCATCAGGCCTCTGCAGCTTTATGCTGATGGGGGTTACCAGCTGAGAATTAGGCGTCTTGAGGGTACCCCTAATTATGGTCCCCGACAGTAGCCCCCGAGCCTCGAAGAGAGTGTTAACACTCGCTTGGAGGCTTGCGTCGCACTTTTTTGCAAGGGGACCAGCCTTTCTCGGTGGTACTTTGTTCCGGTGGGTGCGCGCGAGCGCACCCGCCGGGTGTAGCCCCCGAGGCCTCGGAGGAGTGGTTTCACTCCTTCGAGGTCTTAATGCCTTGCGTAATGCCTCGGCTGGTCTGGCAGTTCCCTCATGCGAGCAGGGCGTAGCCCAGGTGCACTGTCGGGGCCCAAGTTCTCGGGCTGGTATGTTGACGCTGTCAACGGTTTGGCCGGAGCCGGGTTTGCGAGAGCAGCCCCCGAGCCTCCGCACGGAGCGAGAGGACGATCAGGGACAGACTCGGCTTTTTTATATACGCCCCTACGTCGCCTTTCCGCAAGGAGGAGGGGGGGAGTGCGCCATGTTACCCTCGATGGGCACCGAACATGGTGTCTCCGGTGAGCTGCAATCGGGTAATCCGAGTGGACGTCCGTGCCCCGTTCGTTGGGGGTCGGCTAGGGGCCCGGAGGCACGCCCAAAAGTACCTGCGGGTGATCTGCCGGACCCGGTCCCCTAGCGACGGGGTCCGAGGGCTCATTGCCTCCCTCCGATGGGATTCCGTTACAGAGTCGTTCCCGCTGGTCTCGGAAATGTCCTAGGGTACCTCGGGAGCGCAGCCCGAGCCTTGGTTATGTATCGAACGTACCCCTGGTCATCCCTCGCTCGGCGTCTGAGGCGACTGTGAACCCTTCGACAGGCCAGCCTTCGAACCCCTGATCAGTAGTGGGCACGGAGCCCGAGTAGCCTGAGGCGGTCGTGGGACCTTTCGGGGGCCGACCTTCGAACCCCTGACCAGTAGTGGGTGTCGGGCCCACGCGATCTGAGGCGGCTGTTGAACCCTTCGGGGGGCCAGCCTTCGAACCCCTGATCAGTAAGGAGGCTCGGAGCCTAGTTCCTTCACGGGGAAGGATCCCTTTGGGGGTATCCCCTTTCCCGGTCCCTGTTGCTAGAGATAGAGAAAGAAGGAAAAGGGAAAAAGGATTCGAAATTGAACGTCGTGGCGTACCTTTTTCGGCGTGGTTGTTTTGGCGAAGGCGAAACGTCGCCAGCCTCTCTCGCCCGTAGCGCTGTCCGTCGAGCCGCGGAGTTAATGCGTCGGGGTGAGTAGTTGGCGAGGTTGCCGTTGCGCGTGTGCGAGCCGTTCGAGGTACGGGTCACGGGCGCGTCGTCTTCGCACCGTGAGAAGGGGTTCTCTTGCTGCCTCCGGATGGGATGTGAGCCTGGCTGATGGCGTGACCGCTGCTCTCGCGCGCCTGCCACCGTCATTACTGCCGGCCCATTCTTGACCGCGTTTGACCGCTGCGCCAGGCTGGCGCTACTGGGTCGCGGGCTGGGTCGCCTCGAATCGCGGTATCGGTTCCGCAATCGAGGAGGTGCGGTGGTGGAGCGAGTGGCACAGCGGTTCGCATGCAGCACCCGGCGCGCTAGTTGCACGACGCGTGGGCTTGAGCCGTCGCGCTGGCCTGTCAGGAGTCGGAGAGGCGCGTCCACTTGGCGCGGTTGCATGCCGCCTGTATGGCCGCCTGCCCCTTTCGCCCGCTGGTCTGGGCAAAAGTGGAGGGTCACTTGTAACCGCTGGGTGGTTGCGCGCGTCGTGCGCGGCGGTTCGGCTTCTTCTGCTTGGAGCCGGTCTGCATGACAGGCGGGCCCCAGCCCCCGCGCCACAGGGGAGGACTTTGGAGGCGTGTTGGAGAAGACTCAGCCCGTGACGGTTGAGGGTGCAAGCAGGGGGAGTTGCCTTTAAAAGGAGGGCGACCCCCTTCGCAAGGTGACCATGTCTCCTTCCTTCCCTATGCATTGTGTCTCTCCATCTTCCAAGCCCCCGGATGGGGGAAACCGCCGTCTTTTCGCCCCATCGTTGGAGGAACGCAACTCCGTGGGAGTTGGTACCTTTCAGCCATCGTTCGGCTTCAAGGATTTTCATCACGCAGCCCGGCTGCACCCCTCCACCGGCGGTCACCCAAGAGGGCGACCTCCGGCTTGATGGTGGGGGAAAGCGAGCCGGGCTGCGGCCTCTCCCCCTCCCTCAGCCTCAAGGATTTTCATCACCAGGCCAAGAGGGAGGACGAGGCGAGTCAGGGAGCTGTCTCCGTGTGGGTCGGTTGCCCTCTTCTTCCCCGTGCGCCTGGGGGAGAACGGCATCCTCCAGCTTCACGGAGACTTCCTCCAGCCATGTCGGAAGTGGCGGGTCCCGAGGCGTCGGCGGACGGAAGTGGCTTCTCTACCGATGAGATTGCCAACTCCGTCAGTAGCCCTGGGTCTCCGTCTCCCGGCCTGAATGGCTGGCTCTCGTCCTTGGGGGGTGAGAGTTTTTCCGCTGCCCCGCAGGCCCGCCCCTATCGAGTGGGGTTGTTCGTACCTGCGGGGGGGGGGGGGGAACCGGAGTTCCGTTTGTAATGGCACTTCGAGTGCCGGGCTTTTTTGTTCATTTCGGCTTTCGGGGCCTGAACATGTATGTAACTCCGGCACAGAGCCGTGTTTTTTCCTCATTTCTGAGCACTAAGGCTCGCCTGTTGTTTGCCTGAACCGCTTTACCAAGTGTGAGTCGCCCCGTGTCAAGGTGACGAGTGAGGTATCCGTATCCCGGAGGCGTAGGAATCCCTCGGCTCGGTCGGACCTGTTGTCCGAGGCTCCTCTAGCTTAGTTAAAGAGACCCCTCGGCCGCTCTTCGACGAGCCGAGGCCAGGGGTAGCGATATCAGCACGAGCAGAGGCGGAGTTGGCTCGGGAATGAAACCTGGTTGGCCGGAGCCTAGCCAGGTTGTCCGTTGGCAGGATTGTCGTCGGAGTTGCTCAGCCGAGGCTTCGGATCGAGCTGGCGCCCTCGGAAGGCGATCGGCCGAGGCCCCGGAGGTGGCCGGCCGAGCCGTCCGCTCGGGCCGGGTTCTCGGAGAAGTCCCTGGCAGAGATTGCTCGAGCGTGGTGATGACGTCGTCCTTCGGAGCGGAGGCCCTCGGACCGCGTCGTCGTCCGAGGCTAGGTCGGGCCTTGCCGAAGTAGCTGTCGACGCCGAGGGTGTCATCGCCCTCTTCCAGCGTCAAGATCCGAGCCTGGAGGGTCAAATCGTCTTGTAGCGTGGGCCTTGTGCGGCCGTCGAGGCCAGAACACACACCCTTGCTGCGTTATAAAGCTGCGTCTCTTTTCCTCTTGTTTCGAGTATCTGGACTTTTTGTCGGTAGCAGGGATGTTAGTGCGAGCAAGAGTTGCTTCTCGCGGAAGGTAATGAGTGAGGTATCCGTATCCCGGAGGCGTGGGAATCCCTCGGCTCGGTCGGCCTTGCCGCTTACGCGTACTTTTACCCGTCCATGAGGCCCCTTCACCGACTCGGTCGAGAAGGCTCGAAGAATCGCTTCGACAGAAGAGCTTCCGTACGTAAAGACTTGTTCGATCCGCGGAGTCACTTTATCCGAGCGCGAGTTACTTATCGCAGAAGGTGATGAGTGAGGTATCCGTATCCCGGAGGCGTAGGAGTCCCTCGGCTCGGTCAGCCTTGGCTGCTTACGTGTACTCTATCGTTTCCATGACCCACTTTTCGAAGTAGTCAAAAAGCACGAAAAGATGTTCTGATAAAAGAGATTTTCTGTTCGAGGAAAATTTTGACGCAGAGGGGGGTTTCCCCCCTTTTAGCCCCCGAGGGAGGGTCGGGCTTTGCCGAAGCGAGGCCGACCCTTCCTTGTTGACTAAACTTTGCGTGGGTGCGAGGTATATGAATAACTTGGAAACATCTTAAGGGTAGAAGCGACGTAGCTGTTGGATGTTCCAAGCGTTGCCGTAGACCTCGCCCTGACTGTTGGCCAGCTTGTACGTTCCGGGCTTCAGAACTTTGGCGATGATGAACGGGCCCTCCCAGGGGGGCGTGAGCTTGTGCCTCCCTCGGGCGTCTTGCCGCAGCCGAAGCACCAGGTCGCCAACCTGGAGGTCTCGGGGTCGGACCCCTCGGGCGTGGTAGCGTCGCAGGGACTGTTGGTACCGCGCCGAGTGTAGCAAGGCCCTGTCCCGAGCCTCGTCCAGCTGGTCCAGCGAGTCTTCTCGGCTAGCTTGGTTGCTTTCTTCGTTGTAGGCCCTCGTCCTCGGGGAGCCGTATTCCAGGTCCGTGGGCAAGACGGCCTCGGCCCCGTAGACCAGGAAGAAAGGCGTGAAACCCGTGGCTCGGCTCGGCGTCGTCCTCAGGCTCCAGACCACCGAGGGGAGTTCCTTCATCCACCGCTTGCCGAACTTGTTGAGATCATTGTAAATTCGAGGCTTGAGCCCCTGTAGAATCATGCCGTTGGCACGTTCCACTTGCCCATTCGACATGGGATGAGCTACGGCGGCCCAGTCCACCCGGATGCTGTGATCGTCGCAAAAATCCAAGAATTTTTTGCCGGTGAACTGGGTGCCGTTGTCGGTGATGATGGAGTTCGGGACCCCGAAGCGATGGATGATGTTGGTGAGGAACGCCACCGCCTGCTCGGACCTGATGCTGTTCAGGGGTCGGACCTCGATCCACTTGGAGAATTTGTCGATGGCGACCAACAGGTGCATGTAGCCCCCGGGCGCCTTCTGCAGAGGGCCGACGAGGTCCAGACCCCACACAGTGAAGGGCCAGGTGATGGGTATCGTTTGCAGAGCCTGAACGGGCAGGTGGGTCTGCTTCGCATAGAATTGGCACCCTTCGCAGGCGCGGACAACTCTAGTGGCGTCAGCCACCGCCGTTGGCCAGTAGAAGCCTTGGCGGAAAGCGTTCCCGACGAGGGTTCGAGGTGCTGCATGATGACCGCAAGCCCCCGAGTGTATTTCCTGCAGGAGTTCCTGACCCTCGGCGATGGAGATGCATCGCTGGAGGATGCCCGAGGGGCTGCGGTGGTAGAGCTCCTTCTCATCGCCCAGCAAGACGAACGACTTTGCGCGTCGCGCTACCCGCCGAGCCTCGGCTCGGTCGAGGGGCAGTTCCCCTTGGCGGAGATATTGCAGGTACGGGGTTTGCCAATCTTGATCTGGCATGACCCCGCTCTGCTCCTCCTCGATGCGCAGTGCTTCGCCCTCGGGCTCCGAGGGTTCCTCGGGTTGAGCCGAGGATGGCTCGGGCTGGGCCGAGGTCACCTCGGACGAGGCCGAGGGTGCCTCGGGCTCGGGCGCGTCGCCTATCTTGACGGAGGGTTGGTGCAGATCCCGGGAGAAGACGTCCGGGGGAACCGTCGTTCGCCCCGAGGCTATCTTCGCCAGCTCGTCCGCAGTCTCGTTGTAGCGCCGAGCGATGTGGTTAAGCTCGAGCCCGTAGAACCTGTCTTCCAGGCGTCGAACCTCCTCACAGTAGGCCTCCATCTTCGGGTCGCGGTAGAGGGAGTTCTTCATGACTTGGTTGATGACGAGCTGCGAGTCGCCGCGTGCATCGAGGCGTCGGACCCCTAGCTCGATGGCGATTCACAACCCGTTGATCAGAGCCTCGTACTCAGCCACATTATTGGACGCCGGGAAATGGAGGCGGAGCACGTAGCGCAGGTGTTTCCCGAGGGGCGAGACGAAGAGCAGGCCCGCGCCGGCTCCCGTCTTCATCAGCGACCCGTCGAAAAACATGGTCCAGAGCTCTGGTTGGATCGGAGTCGTTGGCAACTGGGTATCGACCCATTCGGCTACGAAATCCGCCAGTACCTGGGACTTGATGGCCTTCCGAGGGGCGAACGAGATTGCCTCGCCCATGATTTCCACCGCCCACTTTGCGATCCGTCCTGAGGCTTCTCGGCACTGGATGATCTCCCCCAGGGGGAAGGATGACACCACAGTCACCGGATGAGACTCGAAGTAATGTCGCAGCTTTCGCCTCGTCAGGATCACTGCATATAGCAGCTTCTGGACTTGTGGGTAGCGGATCTTGGTCTCGGACAGCACTTCGCTGACGAAGTAAACTGGCCTCTGAACGGGCAAAGCATGCCCCTCTTCCTGCCTTTCGACCATGATCGTGGCGCTGACCACCTGAGTGGTAGCGGCGACGTAGACCAGGAGGGCTTCTCCATCAGCTGGGGGCACCAAGATGGGTGCCTGGGTGAGGAGCGCCTTCAGGTTCCCGAGGGCTTCCTCGGCCTCGGGAGTCCAAGTGAAGCACTCGGCCTTCCTTAAGAGACGGTACAGGGGCAGGCCTCTTTCGCCGAGGCGCGAGATGAAACGGCTCAAGGCCGCGAGGCATCCCATGACCCTCTGTACGCCTTTTAAGTCCTTGATGGGCCCCATGTTTGTGATCGCTGCGATCTTCTCCGGGTTGGCTTCGATGCCCCGCTCGGAGACGATGAATCCCAAAAGCATGCCTCGGGGCACCCCGAAGACGCACTTCTCGGGATTAAGCTTGACGCCCTTCGCCTTGAGACACCGGAACGTCAGTTCGAGGTCGGAGAGAAGGTCGGAGGCTTTCCTCGTCTTGACTACGATGTCATCGACGTAGGCCTCGACCGTGCGACCGATGTGTTCGCCGAACACATGGTTCATGCACCGCTGGTACGTTGCACCCGCGTTCCTCAAACCGAACGGCATTGTGACATAACAGTACATGCCGAAGGGCGTGATGAAAGAAGTCGCGAGCTGGTCGGACTCTTTCATCTTGATTTGATGATACCCTGAGTAGGCATCGAGGAAAGACAGGGTTTCGCACCCTGCCGTGGAGTCCACGATTTGATCGATGCGAGGTAGAGGGTAGGGGACTTTCGGGCATGCTTTGTTGAGACCAGTGTAGTCCACACACATCCGCCATTTCCCCCCTTTTTTCCTCACAAGTACAGGGTTGGCAAGCCACTCAGGGTGGAATACCTCTTTGATGAACCCTGCTGCCATCAACTTGTGGATCTCCTCGCCTATCACCCTGCGCCTTTCCTCGTCGAATCGTCGCAGAGGCTGTCTGACCGGTCGGGCCCCGGCCCGAATATCCAGCGAGTGCTCGGCGACATCCCTCGGTATGCCGGGCATGTCCGAGGGACTCCACGCAAAGACGTCGGCGTTCGCGCGGAGAAAGTCGACGAGCACTGCTTCCTATTTGGGGTCGAGCCCGGAACCGATCCGAATCTGCTTGGAGGCGTCGCCACTGGGGTCGAGGGGGACGGCCTTAACCGTCTCCGCTGGTTCGAAGTTGCCGGCATGTCGCTTCACGTCCGGCACCTCTCGGGAGAGGCTTTCCAGGTCGGCAATGAGGGCCTCGGACTCGGCGAGGGCCTCGGCGTACTCCACGCACTCCACATCGCATTCGAATGCGTGTTTGTACGTGGGGCCGACGGTGATGACCCCGTTGGGGCCCGGCATCTTGAGCTTCAGGTAGGTGTAGTTGGGGATGGCCATGAACTTCGCGTAGCATGGTCTTCCCAGCACTGCGTGGTAGGTTCCTCGGAACCCGACCACCTCGAACGTCAAAGTCTCCCTTCGGAAGTTGGATGGTGTTCCGAAGCAGACAGGAAGGTCGAGCTGTCCGAGGGGCTGGACGCGCTTCCCGGGAATGATCCCATGGAAGGGCGCAGCGCCTGCTCGGACGGACGACAGACCGACGCGCAGGAGCCTGAGGGTCTCGGCGTAGATGATGTTGAGGCAGCTGCCCCCATCCATCAAGACCTTGGTGAGCCTGACGTCGCCGATGACGGGGTCGACGACGAGCGGGTACTTCCCCGGGCTCGGCACGTGGTCGGGGTGGTCGTCCCGGTCGAAGGTGATGGGCTTGTCGGAGCAGTCTAGGTAGACTGGCGCCGCCACCTTCACCGTGCAGACCTCCCGACACTCTTGCTTACGATGCCGAGCCGAGGCATTCGCCGCATGCCCTCCGTAGATCATGAAGCAGTCGCGGACCTCTGGGAACTCTCCTGCTCGGCGATCCTCCCTTTTGTCGTCGTCGTGAGCCCTGCCACCCTCTGCGGGTGGCCCGGCCCTGTGGAAGTGGCGCCGAAGCATGACGCACTCCTCGAGGGTGTGCTTGACGGGCCCCTGATGGTAGGGGCACGTCTCCTTGAGTGCCTTGTCGAAGAGGTTAGCACCTCCGGGGGGGCTTCCGAGGGTTCTTGTGCTCGGCGGCGGCGACAAGGTCTGCATCGGGAACGTCGCGTTTCGCTTGCGACTTCCTCCTGCCTTTCTTCCTGGCGCCGCGCGGAGCAGACGCCTCGGGAGCATCTTCCGACGGGCAGCCCTGGGGCTGCTTGTCCTTTCGGAAGATGGCCTCTACCGCCTCCTGGCCGGAGGCGAACTTGGTGGCGATGTCCATCAGCTCGCTCGCCCTGGTGGGGGTCTTGCGACCCAACTTGCTCACCAGGTCACGGCAGGTGGTGCCGGCGAGGAACGCGCCGATGACATCGGAGTCGGTGATGTTGGGCAGCTCGGTGCGCTGCTTCGAGAACCGCCGGATGTAGTCCCGAAGAGACTCTCCCGGCAGTTGCCGACAGCTTCGGAGATCCCAGGAATTCCCGGGGCGCACGTACGTGCCCTGGAAGTTGCCGGCGAAAGCCCGGACCAGATCTTCCCAGTTGGAAATCTGCCCCGGAGGCAGGTGCTCCAACCAGGCACGTGCAGTGTCGGAGAGGAACAGGGGGAGGTTGCGGATGATGAGGTTGTCGTCGTCCGTCCCACCCAGCTGACAGGCCAGGCGGTAGTCCGCGAGCCACAATTCCGGTCTCGTTTCCCCCGAGTACTTTGTGATAGTAGTCGGGGGTCGGAATCGGGGCGGAAACGGCGCCCGCCGAATGGCTCGGCTAAAGACCTGCGGACCGGGTGGTTCGGGCGAGGGACTCCGATCCTCCCCGCTGTCGTAGCGTCCCCCACGCCTGGGGTGGTAGCCTCGGCGCACCCTTTCGTCGAGGCGTGCCCGACGGTCACGATGAGGGTGCTCGTCGCCGAGGTGGCCCGGGGCCACAGGCGCGGTGTTGCGCGTGCGCCCGGTGTAGACCGAGGCTTCCCGCGTGAGTCGGGAAGTCGCGGCACGAGGTTCCGAGGGGTATCCCTGCCTTCGGGAGGCAGAGCTCTCGGCCCGCCGGGCCGCAGCGCCTTCCAGGAGATGCTTGAGTTCTCCCTGGATTCGCCGACCCTCGGTGGTTGATGACTCCGGCATTGCGCGGAGGAGCATCGCTACGGCGGCCAGGTCCTGACCGGTTCCGCCGGATGCGAGTGGCGGTCTGTCCCTGGCATCGTTGGCGATGCGGTGCTGGAGACCTTGGGGCAGGTGACGTATTCCTCCGGCCGGGGGCTGGCTCGCCCATACCTGCCCGATGTTCTAGCGGATTGCCTCGAGCGCTCCTGCTCCCTCATCGAGCCCGGCCTGCGCCCCGCGGACTTGCTCGAGCTGTGGGTCGTAACCCCCCGCCGGAACGGGGACCATAGCTAGCTCCTGCGGGATGTCGGCGCGAGGCGCTGGCCTAGGGGGATCACCATCCTCCGGCATGCCGAGACAGCCGCCTCCGGAGGGATCCCCTAGCTCGATGTGGAAACATTCGCGGCTCGGGCCGCAGTCCTTGTCGTCAGGGCTGCGGCTGCCGTCGGAACAGTCGGAGAGGCAGTAGTCACATGCGGTCATGAAGTCCCGCATGGCACTAGGGTTGCCAGATCCGGAGAAATCCCAGCAGATGCTGGGGTCGTCATCTTCCTCGGACCCAGAGGGTCCGTAGGTCGAGACACCCATCAATCGGTCCCAAGGCGACCGCACACGAAACCCCAGAGAGGTTGCACTCGCCTCAATGTGAGCACCCGCCAAAGCGAGGTCGCCAGGCGGGTTGAGGCCGAGTCGAAATGACGAAAGATGGGGAGCAGTCGGTACCTTTTTGTCGACGAGGAGCGATGAAGTCACGTCGGAGGCTGATCGCGCCATCGTCTTGGGTATGAGGGCGACGTCCTGCAGGCCCTTCGCGAGCGTGCTGGCGTCGTCCACCTGCTCGGAGTCGACGTGCTGCGGGGGGATGCTGCTCGCCTTTGCCTCGAACGCGAGGGCGACGCTTGGCGTGCCCTCCGTTGGGGCGCCGGGGATGTCGATTTGCTCGACAGCCGTCGGAGCGCGGCCTCCCGCTCGGCCCTGGTTGCCCCGCCTCCTCCTCCTCCGATGGCGTGGGAGAGGATGGGGCGAGCTCGAAAGTTGTCCTTCCCCCACGCGGGAAAGACGTCGTCGATTCCGCCGCCGGCGAGCGGGCTGTCCGCCACCATTGTCGCTGTCGCGCGGCGGTGGAAGGAGTATCATGTCGTAGCCGCTGTCGAGAGACATGAACTCGAGGCTCCCGAAACGGAGCACCGTCCCGGGTTGAAGAGGTCGTTGGAGACTGCCCATCTGGAGCTTGACGGGAATCTACTCGTCAACACGCAGCAGGCCCCTACCTGGCGCGCCAACTGTCGGCGTTCCGAGACCGGGGGGTCCCCGAGCCGACGAGTGAGTGTGCCGCGTGCCCCAGCCCAGATGGGTCGAGCGCGTGGGCGAGCGCGAAGGGGGGAGAGAGAGAGCGAGAGAGAGCGAGGTGGCCGGAGCCGGGTCGTGAGGGAGTCGGAGAATTCCCGCGGCCTTCGTGTTCGTCCCGCGCCCAGGTCGGGTGCGCTTGCAGTAGGGGGTTACAAGCGTCCGCGCGAGGTGAGGGGAGCGGGCGGCCCCGAGAGAGCGCCTGCCCCTGCCCTTCGTCCCCGCGAGGCCAACCTTCTCTAAGAAGGCCCTGGTCCTTCCTTTTATAGGCGTAAGGAGAGGATCCAGGTGTACAAAATGGGGGTGTAGCAAGGTGCTACGTGTCTAGCGGGGGAGTGCTAGTGCCCTGAGTACATGCCAAGGTGGCAGCCGGAGAGATCTTGGCACCCTGTTGGTGTGGCGTCGTGGCTGTTGGAGGAGTAACGGAGCCGGACGGAGGGACAGCTGTCGGAGTGGCCGGGCCCTTGCTGACGTCCTCCTGCTTTCGTAAGGGAGCTGAGAGCCGCCACCGTCATGGTCTAGCGGGGCGCCATCATTGCCTATCTGGCGTAGCTGGCCAGATGGGACGCCGGTCTTGTTCTCTGCGACCCAAGTCGGCTCAGGGCAGAGTGATGATGACGCTTCCTGTTGACGTGGCGGTCTTGTGTCCTAGGTCGGGCGTCGTGGAGGCTCCTCCGAAGTCGAGGTCGAGTCCGTCCTGCATGACAGAGGCTGAGCCCGAACCCCTGGGTCGGGCGAGGCGGAGGTCGTTCGGCAGAGGCCGAGGCGGAGTCCGAGCCCTGGGTCGGGCGAGGCAGAGTTCATCGTCTTCCGGGGCCTTAGCCCGAGTCCGAGCCCTGGGTCGGGCGGAGCGGAGTTCGCCGTCTTCCGGGGCCTTAGCCCGAGTCCGAGCCCTGGGTCGGGCGGAGCGGAGTTCGCCGTCTTCCGGGGCCTTAGCCCGAGTCCGAGCCCTGGGTCGGGCGGAGCGGAGTTCGCCGTCTTCCGGGGCCTTAGCCCGAGTCCGAGCCCTGGGTCGGGCGAGGCGGAGTTCGCCGTCTTCCGGGGCCTTAGCCCGAGTCCGAGCCCTGGGTCGGGCGGAGCTTCCTCTGGCGCTTTTGGCCAAGCCTGGCTACCCGTCAGTCTTACCTTTTGCGTTGAAGGCCCCAGGGATTTGGTCGGTTGGCGCGGTGATTTAGTCAGGGTTACTTCTTATCGAAGGCGGGGCCTCGGGCGAGCCGATGATGCGTCTGCCGTGAAAGAGGAGACCTCAGGCGAGACGGAGTCATCTTAGGGTCGGCTGCCCTCGCCCGAGGCTAGGCTCGGGCGTGGCGTGATCAAGTCGCTCGTATGGACTGATCCCTGACTTAATCAAACCCATCAGGCCTCTGCAGCTTTATGCTGATGGGGGTTACCAGCTGAGAATTAGGCGTCTTGAGGGTACCCCTAATTATGGTCCCCAAAAGTACTGATAGTCCCATGTTCATTAACGAGCAAATCCACAAAAATGCACAAGCGACTACTGTTCTTCTAGCTTCATTGTGCAGGGACGAATACCATAAGGTGAGCGGCTTGGACAATGCCAAGCAGATCTGGGACACCCTCAAGATCTCTCATGAGGGGAACGACGTCACCATGCTCACCAAAATGGAGTTGGTGGAAGGCGAACTTGGGAGATTCGCGATGATAAGGGGCGAGGAGCCAACCCAAATGTACAACCGGCTCAAGACCCTCATCAATAAAATAAGGAGCTACGGAAGCACGCGTTGTATGGACCACGACGTCGTTCGCCTAATGCTAAGGTCCTTTACTGTACTTGATCCACATCTGGTGAACAATATTCGTGAAAATCCTAGGTACACCAAGATGTCGCCCGAAGAAGTTCTTGGGAAGTTCGTGAGCGGGCGAATGATGATCAAGGAGGCGAGGTACATGGATGATGCGCTAAATGGCCCAATCCATGAGCCTCAAACCATCGCCCTCAAAGCAACGAGAAGCAAGGAGACGCTACCTAACAAGGTGGCGCAAGTAGAGGCGGCCGAGCTTAATGATGAAGAGATGGCCCTCATCATTAAGCGCTTCAAAACGGCGCTAAAGGGACGCAAGGAGCATCCCAAAAAGACCAAGACGAAAGGGAAGCGCTCATGCTTCAAATGTGGTAAGATTGGTCATTTTATCGCTAACTGTCCTGATAATGATAGTGACCAGGAACAAGGGAACAAAAGGGAAAAGAAGAAGAATTACAAGAAGGCCAAGGGCGAGGCACATCTTGGAAAGGAGTGGGATTCGGATTGCTCCTCTTCCGACTCCGACAATGAAGGACTCACCGCCACCGCCTTCAACAAGTCATCCCTCTTCCCCAACGAGCATCACACATGCCTCATGGCAAAGGAGAAGAAGGTATGTACCCGAAACAATGCCACTTATGCTTCTTCTAGTGATGATGAGTCTAGTGATGATGAAATAGATTACTCTAGTTTGTTCAAGGGATTGGATAGAACTAAAATAGATAAGATTAATGAATTGATCGATGCCTTGAATGAAAAGGATAGACTTTTAGAAAAACAAGAGGATCTTTTGTATGAAGAACACGATAAATTTGTAGAGGCACAAAAATCTCATGCTTTAGAAGTTAAAAGGAATGAAATGCTTTCTTGTGAACTATCTACTTGCCATGAGACAATTTCTAGTTTAAAGGATGTTAACAATGATTTAAATGCTAAACTAGAAGTAGCAAATAAATCTAACTCTTGTGTAGAACATGTTATGATTTGCACTAGGTGTAAAGATTTTAATGTGGATGCTTGTAGTGAACACCTAGTATCTATTGCAAAGTTAAATGATGAAGTGGCTAGTTTTAATGCCCAACTTAAGACTAGTAAAAGTGAATTTGATAAGTTAAAATTTGCAAGGGATGCCTACACGATTGGTAGACACCCCTCAATTAAGGATGGACTTGGCTTCAAGAGGGAAGCCAAGAACTTAACAAGCCATAAGGCTCCCATCTCCGCCAAGGAGAAAGGGAAGGCCCCTATGGCTAGTAGTGCTAAAAAGAACCATGCTTTCATGTATCATGATAGGAGACATTCTAGGAATGCCTATAGAAGTTATGATTCTCATGCCATGTTTGCTTCTAGTTCTTCCTATATGCATGGTAGAGATATGTCTAGGAGAAATGTTGTTCATCATATGCCTATAAGAAATGTTGTTAATGTTCCTAGGAAAATTAATGAACCTTCTACAATATATCATGCTTGCAATGCTTTATTTGCCATTTGTAGAAAGAATAAGAAGGTAATTGCTAGGAAATTAGGGGCAAGATGCAAGGGAGATAAAACTTGCATTTGGGTCCCTAAGACCATTGTGACTAACCTTGTAGGACCCAACAAGAGTTGGGTACCTAAGACCCAAGCCTAAATTTGCCTTGCAGGTTTATGCATCCGGGGGTTCAAGCTGGATTATCGACAGCGGATGCACAAACCATATGACGGGGGAGAAGAAGATGTTCACCTCCTACGTCAAGAACAAGGATTCCCAAGATTCAATCATATTCGGTGATGGGAACCAAGGCAAGGTAAAAGGGTTAGGGAAGATTGCTATTTCATCCGAGCACTCTATTTTTAATGTGTTTTTAGTTGAGTCGCTTGGATATAATTTGTTATCCGTTAGTCAACTTTGTAAAATGGGATATAATTGTTTATTCACAAATGTAGATGTGTCTGTCTTTAGAAGGTGTGATGGTTCACTAGCTTTTAAGGGTGTACTAGACGGCAAACTTTATTTAGTTGACTTTGCAAAAGAGGAGGCCGGTCTAGATGCATGCTTAATTGCTAAGACTTGCATGGGCTGGCTGTGGCATCGCCGTCTAGCACATGTGGGGATGAAGAACCTCCACAAGCTTCTAAAGGGAGAACACGTGATAGGTATAACTAATGTGCATTTCGAAAAAGATAGACCTTGTGCAGCTTGTCAAGCAGGTAAACAAGTGGGAAGTGCTCATCACATCAAGAACGTGATGACTACGTCAAGACCCCTGGAGCTGCTGCATATGGACCTCTTCGGACCCGTCGCCTATCTAAGCATAGGAGGAAGTAAGTATGGTCTTGTTATAGTTGATGATTTTCCCGCTTCACTTGGGTATTCTTTTTGCAGGATAAATCTGAAACCCAAGGGACCCTCAAGCGCTTCCTCAGGAGAGCTCAAAATGAGTTTGAGCTCAAGGTGAAGAAGATAAGGAGCGACAACGGGTCCGAGTTCAAGAACCTTCAAGTGGAGGAGTATCTTGAGGAGGAAGGGATCAAGCACGAGTTCTCCGCTCCCTACACACCACAGCAAAATGGTGTGGTAGAGAGGAAGAACAGGACACTCATAGACATGGCGAGGACGATGCTTGGAGAGTTCAAGACCCTCGAGCGGTTTTGGTCGAAAGCCGTGAACACGGCTTGCCACGCCATCAACCGGGTCTACCTTCATCGCCTCCTCAAGAAGACTTCGTATGAGCTGCTAACCGGAAGAGCTCAACAACTTTAAGCGTAATGAAGTTTGGACACTGGTGCCTCGTCCCAAGCAAAATGTTGTGGGAACCAAGTGGGTGTTCCACAACAAACAAGATGAGCACGGGGTGGTGACAAGGAACAAGGCTCGACTTGTGGCAAAAGGTTATGCCCAAGTCGCAGGTTTGGACTTTGAGGAGACTTTTGCTCCTGTGGCTAGGCTAGAGTCCATTCGTATTTTGCTAGCATATGCCGCTCACCATTCTTTCAGGTTGTTCCAAATGGATGTGAAGAGCGCCTTCCTCAACGGGCCAATCAAGGAGGAGGTGTACGTGGAGCAACCCCCTGGCTTCGAGGATGAACGGTACCCCAACCACGTGTGTAAGCTCTCTAAGGCGCTCTATGGACTTAAGCAAGCCCCAAGAGCATGGTATGAATGCCTTAGAGACTTTTTAATTGCTAATGCTTTCAAGGTTGGGAAAGCCAATCCAACTATTTTCACTAAGACTTGCGATGGTGATCTTTTTGTGTGCCAAATTTATGTCGATGACATAATATTTGGTTCTACTAATCAAAAGTCTTGTGAAGAGTTTAGCAGGGTGATGACACAGAAATTCGAGATGTCGATGATGGGCGAGTTGAACTACTTCCTTGGGTTCCAAGTGAAGCAACTCAAGGATGGCACCTTCATCTCCCAAACGAAGTACACGCAAGACTTGCTAAAGCGGTTTGGGATGAATGACGCCAAGCCCGCAAAGACGCCGATGGGAACTGACAGACACACCGACCTCAACAAAGGAGGTAAGTCCGTTGATCAAAAAGCATACCGGTCCATGATAGGTTCTTTGCTTTACTTATGTGCTAGTAGACCGGATATTATGCTTAACGTATGCATGTGTGCTAGATTTCAATCCGATCCAAGGGAGTGTCACCTTGTGGCCGTGAAGCGAATTCTTAGATATTTAGTCGCTACGCCTTGCTTCGGGATCTGGTATCCAAAGGGGTCTAACTTTGACTTGATTGGATACTCAGATTCGGACTATGCTGGATGTAAGGTCGATAGGAAGAGTACATCGGGGACGTGCCAATTCTTAGGAAGGTCCCTGGTGTCAAACTTCCGTTGCCCTATCCACCGCTGAGGCCGAGTATGTTGCCGCAGGACGGTGTTGCGCGCAACTACTTTGGATGAGGCAAACCCTCCGGGACTTTGGCTACAATCTGAGCAAAGTCCCACTCCTATGTGACAATGAGAGTGCTATCCGCATAGCGGAAAATCCTGTTGAGCACAGCCGCACAAAGCACATTGACATCTAGCATCACTTTTTGAGAGACCACCAGCAAAAGGGAGATATCGAAGTATTTTATGTTAGCACCGAGAACTAGCTAGCCGATATCTTTACCAAGCCTTTAGATGAGAAGACCTTTTGCAGGCTGCGTAGTGAGCTTAATGTCTTAGATTCGCGGAACTTGGATTGATTTATAGCATACATGTGTTTATGCCTTTGATCATGTTCCTTATGCATTTTGTTGTTTACTTGTGGTGCTCAAGTTGTACAAACACTCCCCGGACCTCACAAGTCCTTTTGCAAGTGATGCACATATTTAGGGGGAGTTGTGCTACAACTTGACCCTTTGAGACTAACCTTGTGCTTGAGTTTGCTTGATTTAGTCTCAAAGGAGGTTTGAAAGGGAAAAGGTGGACTTGGACCATGAAAGACTTCCACTGCACTCCGATGAGAGGGTAACTTATTCCAAGTTCATCTCATGTACTCCTATTGCCTTTGTATTCTTATTTGAAGATTTTGGTGAGGCAATGGGGTTAAAGGGCCAAGATTGATCCCGTTTTGGTGCTTGATGCCAAAGGGGGAGAAAATAAGGCCAAAGCAATAAATGGATCAGCTACCACTTGAGAAAATTTTGAAAATAGTAGAATAGAGCTTTTGGTTTGTCAAAACTCTCTTGTTGTCTCTTTTGTCAAAAGTTGGCCTCTTGTGGGGAGAATAGTCGATTATGGGAAAAAGGGGGAGTTTTTGAAATCTTGAATCAATTTCTCTTAGAACGACTCTCTTTGTCTTAACAAGTGTGTTTGACTTAGAGATAGGAATTTGAGGTTGATTTTCAAAAACAAAACCAAGTGGTGGCAAAGAGTGATCCATATATGCCAAATTTGAATCAAAACAATTTTGAGTTTTCATTTGCATTGATATTGCACTTGTTCTAGTTGCTTTATGTTGTGTTGGCATAAATCACCAAAAAGGGGGAGATTGAAAGGGAAATGTGCCCTTGGGCCATTTCTAAGTATTTTGGTGATTGAGTGTCAACACAAGTGCTTAAGCGTTAAAGTATCCCAAGTGATGGACAAAGTGCAAATCAAAAGTAAAGGTATATTTCTAGACTTAGTACATTGTTTTATGGACTAATGTATTGTGTCTAAGTGCTGGAAACAGGAGAAATCGAATTGGAAAAGAGATGGCTTTGTTCAGCCAAAGTGTGCGCAGTCTGGCTGCACCGGACTGTCCGGTGGTGCACCGGACACTGTCCGGTGCGCTAGGCTGGCTCTGGCGAACTTGCTGCTCTCGGGACTTCGACGGCGGTGTACGGTATAAATCACCGGACTGTCCGGTGGTGCACCAGACTGTCCGGTGAGCCGTTCACAGGCGAAGTCGTCGGTCTCGGGAAGCCATCAACGGCATACGGCTATAATTCACCGGACTGTCCGGTGAGGCACCGGACTGTCCGGTGAGCCAACGGTCAGCCGGGGCAACGGTCGGCCGAGGATTCCGTGCGTGACGCGTGGCCGAGCCAACGGTCACATTGGAGCACCGGACTGTCCGGTGTGCCAACGGCTCTGAATCTCCAATGGTCGGCTTCGCCAAACAAGGAAAGAAATCCGCACCGGACAATGTCCGGTGGTGCACCGGACTGTCCGGTGCGCCAGTCGACAGAAGGCAAGAATTGCCTTCCTACAATGCTCTCAACGGCTCCTAGCTGCCTTGGGGCTATAAAAGGGACCCCTTGGCGCATGGAGAAGATATCCAAGCATTCTTTGAGCATAGTTGATCACTCACACTTCGTTCTTGCGCACTTGTTCGACATTCTTAGTGATTTGAGCTCCGTTCTAGTGAGAAACTCGTGATAGTCTCTTGAGCTCAAGTCTGGGTCTTGTGTGTGCGTATTTGCTGTGATCTTTGTGTCTTGTGTGAGTTGTTCATCCCTCCCTTACTCCGTGCTTCTTTGTGAACATCTTTGTAAGGGCGAGAGACTCCAAGTTGTGGAGATTCCTCGCAAGCGGGATATAGAAAAGCAAAGCAAAACACCATGGTATTCAAGTGGGTCTTTGGACCGCTTGAGAGGGGTTGATTGCAACCCTCGTCCGTTGGGACGCCACAACGTGGAGTAGGCAAGTTTTGTACTTGGCCGAACCACGAGATAAACCACTGTGTCTATCTGTGTTGATCTTCTTGTGGTTATCGTGTCTTGCTTAGACTCCTCTCTAACCACTTGGCGATTATTGTGCTAACGCTTAACCAAGTTTTTGTGGCTTAAGTTTAAGTTTTACAGGATCACCTATTCACCCCCCCCCCCTCTAGGTGCTCTCACTTTGTCTTCGCCTAAGACTCCAATTCCCTTTCAATATACCTATGACTTGGTTTGAAATACACTTGAAAACACATTAGTCATAGCATATATAAAAGAGACATGATCAAAGGTATAATATATGAGCTATGTGTGCAAGACATCAAAAGAAATTTCTAGAATCAAGAATATTTAGCTCATGCCTAAGTTTTGTAAAAGTTTGTTCATCTAGTGGCTTGGTAAAGATATCGGCTAATTGATCTTTAGTATTAATGTATGCAATCTCGATATCCCCTTTTGTTGGTGATCCCTAAGAAAATGATACCGAATGGCTATGTGTTTAGTGCGGCTATGCTCAACGGGATTATCCGCCATGCGGATTGCACTCTCATTATCACATAGAGGAGGAACTTTGGTTAATTTGTAACCATAGTCCCTAAGGGTTTGCCTCATCCAAAGCAATTGCGCGCAACAATGGCCTGCGGCAATATACTCGGCTTCAGCGGTTGAAAGAGCCACATAATTTTGCTTCTTTGAAGCTCAAGACACCAAGGACCTTCCCAAGAACTGGCAAGTCCCCGATGTGCTCTTTCTATTGATTTTGCACCCTGCCCAATCGGCATCGGAATAACCAATTAAATCAAATGTGGATCCCCGAGGGTACCAAAGCCCAAACTTAGGAGTATAAGCCAAATATCTCAAGATTCGTTTTACGGCCGTAAGGTGAGATTCCTTAGGGTCGGCTTGGAATCTTGCACACATGCATACGGAAAGCATAATGTCCGGTCGAGATGCACATAAATAGAGTAAAGAACCTACCATCGGCCGGTATACCTTTTGATCTACGGATTTACCTTCCATGTCGAGGTCGAGATGCCCATTGGTTCCCATGGGTGTCTTGGTGGGCTTGGCATCCTTCATCCCAAACTCGTTATCCTGAGGCATGGGAGCCTTGCCCTTAACAAAGTTAGACAATTTCTTAGGAGGGGCATTAAGTTTTACATTGTCTCCCTTTTGGAAGCCAATGCCATCCTTGATGCCAGGGCGTCTCCCATTATAAAGCATACTACGAGCAAATTTAAATTTTTCATTTTCAAGTTCATGCTCGGCAATTTTAGCATCTAATTTTGCTATATGATCATTTTGTTGTTTAATTAAAGCCACATGATCATGAATAGCATCAATATCAACATCTCTACATCTAGTGCAAATGGATACATGCTCAACGGTAGATGTAGAGGGTTTGCAAGATTTTAATTCTACAACCTTAGCATGTAATATATCATTTTCACTTCTAAGGTTGGAAATAGTAACATTGCAAACATCAAAATCTTTAGCCTTAGCAATTAATTTTTCATTTTCATTTCTAAGGCTAGCAAGAGAATCATTCAATTTATCAATCTTAGCAAGCAAATTAGCATTATCATCTTTAAGATTAGAAATTGAATCATCACTGTAACACCCATTTGTAAATTGCTAGGAAAATATACCAATAGAGAAAACAATTTCTCTTTATGTGAGTTTGATCTTTATGCATCATCCCATGTGAACAACATATTCAAAAGCAAATAATTAATAAAAAGAATATATGCCATTAAAATTTTGCATCATGCTGGATATTGTTTTTGTGGGTGCATTTTGTGACCAGGAATATAGTAAAGAGTCCAAAGTGGAATTCAAAACCTAAAAGGGATCCTAGAATTTGAGAAAAGAGAAGAATACCATACAAAAATGGAGAGATAAATATTAAAGAAATAATAAATAAACTCATCTCATGCCATGTTTAAGATGTATATTTTATGAGAACACAGGTGTACCCAGAAGTTTGAACTTGAATGGAAATTAAATTATGAATTTGAAAATTATAAAGAAAAAGAAAACAGAAAACAGAAAATAAAAAGGAAAAGACCAAACCTGGCAGCTGGGCCGACTTCGTCCCTTTCGGCCCACCAGGAAAAACACACCACACGGCCCATCTTCGCGCCTCACGACCGCGCGCGCGATGGCGCCGACGGCCGGGGCCCACATCGCCAGCCAGTATACCGTGTGCGCCTATCCCTTGCGCGTGGGACCAGTAGGTCAGAACCCTCCCCTCCCGACGCCGTTCCTTCCCCAGCTGAACGCGGTCTTGGCGGGTGAAGGTCCCTCGCCGTGAATCTCGCCCTGGGTCGTTGGTGCCTCAACAAATCTCCACCGAATCCCCGGGGACTCCGCGCCGAACTGCTACCGGTCTCCATGGCATGGATTCACCCCTTCCTCCCCTTTTCTAGCGACGGATGGTTACAGTGGAACCGCGCGCTTCCACCGGCCGACTCCCGTGCACGCCGCGCGCCGCCGTGGGCTTCGGGAGTCAGTTGGGATCCGCCTTGACCCGGGTATAAGCCTCCTCTAAGCGCCCTGCGGTCCTCCCATCTCATTCCTACACAGAGGCACGGCACCGCGCGGGCAAACCGAGTGAGGAGAGAGCCGCCGCCGTGGATTGCCGCCAGTGGGGCAATTCGAGCCCTAATCTTACCACCCGTGGCTTGGGCTGCTCACGAGAAAGCTGTTCGCGGGCATAATTGGTGTATGGTGCCCTGGGATCTTGGCAATTCTTCGCCGGAGCTGGGTGCGCCACCGTCATCCGCCTGGACTCGTGGGCAGGGCCGTCGCCGCATCACACCGAGGTAATAAGCCCACCGGCAGATTCGCCTCGCTCTCCTCATCGCGTAGTCCTATCCGATTTGGTTTTGTCGCCCGGGGTTGGCCGTTCGTCGTCGCACTCGCGTGCGCCGCCGTGCGGTGTTCTTGCGCCGCCGGTCGGGATGGCTGGGGAGAAGACGAGTTTCTGGCCATCGATCGTGAGATCTGCGGCCTCGATTAGATCTAGATAACGTTTCACGGTGAATCAATCTAGGGCGTTTATGTTAGATCGAGTGGTCCGCATCGCTTCGGCGAGCATTGAATCTGGGCCCTCCATCTTTGATCGGACGGGTGACGTTAGGTACCGGTTTAGGGGACGGCAGATCTAATCCGGGCGCTTGATTCCTGATCGGACGGCTAAAATTTTGGGATACCCCTTCGCAAGCACGTTATTCAGAAAAGCCCCTGAACTTCATAGGAATCAACCCGCCGTCCGTTATGGACTGTAGTATGAGTCTGTGGCATCTTACCCCGGACCCCCTGCGCTTTACAGAAAATGAGGCCCAGTCCAGAGGATTAGAAAAATCAGAGAAATTAATTTAGAAATAGATTTTTAATATTAAATTAATTGCAGAAACTTGTATAATTCATAGAAAATTCATACTAACTCCAAATTAATCCATTCCAGTTCCTAAAATTTTGTAATTTTATTCTCTATCGCCTAGAGCCTCTGTTATGTCATGAAAACAGTAAGAAATTTATTTATCACTTAATCTTATTTAAAGCACATAAAACCTTTGAAAATGCATAACTTAAAATCTATAACTCAGAAAATTATGATTCCAGTTCCTAGGTTTCTATTTTAGTATGTAGAATATCTCTGTGTATTTTGTTTACATGCTTGGTGTGATGTTAATTTTTCCCTGCATATTGTGCTTGTTTGTATTGTGGCGAGTAGAAGAGCCCGTTGCTGAGGATCCTGGTGAGCAGCAGGTTGAAGTAGCTGAGCAGGAGCTCATTGAAGGCAAGTTGTGCCCTTGACCACTTTTTACCCAATAATGTTCTTTAATATCACATACTCATGCATAGGTTAATTTTGATGGGACCCAATAGGTCACCCTAGATTGTTTATCTCATTACCTTGTTTACCCCTGAATCACTTGGGTAGTTTGCTATTGCTTTACATGGTTCTGGGATAATCATTTATTATATCTATGTTCCAATTATTCTTGTTATTCTGTTTATGTTCATGTTGAGATCATTAATGTTAATTGGAACATAGAGCTTAACTTGAGAACCACGTGCCACCACAAGGGAGGAATGGGACCCCTTGGCTGACTAATTAGGAAAGCTAGTGGAAGACTACCTTACCCGAAAGGGGCAAGGGCAGTAGGGGAGTGGTCAGTGTAGGGAGGTCCCTGGTTGATTTTGCTGCGATGGCGGTCAGCCAGGAACCCTGCATTGGAACTTCCTATAAACTGTAGCGGGTTTTCGGAAGCTAGTGGAACTTTGTAAAGGCCTCGTAGTGTTGCCCTGCCGCGCTTCCTAGGTAGAGGTGTATGGGACTCGCGACCCCTTGGCAGATGGGTAACATGACTTGTGGGTTAAGGGTACAACCTCTGCAGAGTGTAAAACTGGTATACTAGCCGAGCTCATGGTTACGAGCAGCTCAGGACTCTCTGATGTTTAAATTATGGAACTTAAATTCAATTTTGTCATTTGCATTGCATGGGTTTGTTATTAATTTTGTTCTATTACTTTACTTATGGTTTGGTATTTACTTACACTTAGTAATTGCTAATAAAACTTTGACCAACTACTTAAAAGCAATGCTCAGCTTTAACCTCTGTCATTGATTAGCCTTACACATCACATGAACTCACACCTTTGTGAGTTTATGTCCACTGGTTCCCCACAACTTGTTGAGCTATGATCATGTGTGAGCTCACCCTTGCTGTCTCACACCCCCCCCCCACAGGAGAAGAGCAGGTGGTTCAGGAGGAGCCACAAGGCGAGGAGTATGATCTGATCTAGGTGGCGTTTCCCAGTCGACATTGGCGCCGACGATCCTTAGTTGTTTTATCTTCATTACTTTATTTTGTAATAAGTCTTCCGCTATGTAATAAATACTCTGATGATTTATGACATTTATCTCTATACACTCTGTTATTATATATGTTGTCTTCTTGGCGCATGTATGAGATGCACCTGGCTTTGTTCCTTAAAGTCGGGTGTTACAATCACAAACATTAGAATCAACCTTAGCAATTAGTCTAGCATTTTCATTTCTAAGGTTAGTAATCAAATCATGGCATGTGCTTAGCTCACTAGTTAATTTCTCACATTTTTCATCTTCCAGAGCATAAGCATTTTTAACCTTAACATGTTTTTTGTTTTCCTTGATTAGGAAGTCCTCTTAGGAGTCCAAGAATTCATCCTTCTCGTGGATGGCACTAATTAGTTCATTCAGTTTTTCTTTTTGTTGCATGTTGAGGTTAGCAAAAAGAGTACGCAAATTATCCTCCTCATCACTAGCATTATCATCACTAGAGGACTCATATTTAGTGGAGGATTTGGATTTAACCTTCTTCTTTTTGTCGTCCTTTGCCATGAGGCACTTGTGGCCGACGTTGGGGAAGAGAAGTCCCTTGGTGACGGCGATGTTGGCGGCGTCCTCGTCAGAGGAGTCGGAAGAGCTCTCCTCGGAGTCCCACTCGCGGCACACATGGGCATCGCCGCCCCTCTTCTTGTGGTGCCTCTTCTTCTCCTTTCTTCTCCCCTTCTTGTCGTCGCCCCTGTCACTATCACTAGATAATGGACATTTAGCAATGAAGTGACCGGGCTTACCACATTTGTAGCACACTTTCTTGGAGCGGGGCTTGTAATCTTTCCCCCTCCTTTGCTTGAGGATTTGGCGGAAGCTTTTGATGATAAGCGCCATTTCCTCATTGTCGAGCTTGGAGGCGTCGATTGGTTGTCTACTTGATGTAGACTCCTCCTTCTTTTCCTCCGTCGCCTTGAATGCCACCGGTTGTGCTTCGGGCGTGGAGGAGGTGCCTTGCTCGATGATTTTCTTTGAGCCTTTAATCATTAGCTCAAAGCTCACAAATTTTCCTATAACTTCCTCGGGAGACATTAGCTTGTATCTAGGATCACCTCGAATTAATTGAACTTGCGTAGGGTTAAGAAAGACGAGGGATCTAAGAATAACCTTGACCATCTCATGGTCATCCCATTTTTCGCTCCCGAGGTTGCGCACTTGGTTCACCAAGGTCTTCAAGCGGTTGTACATAGCTTGTGGATCCTCCCCTTGGTGAAGCATGAAGCGACCGAGCTCCCCCTCGATCGTCTCCCGTTTGGTGATCTTTGTCACCTCATCTCCTTCGTGCGCGGTCTTGAGTACGTCCCAAATTTCCTTCGCACTCTTTAACCCTGGCACCTTATTATACTCCTCTCGACTTAGAGAGGCGAGGAGTATAGTGGTGAAAGGGAAATGTGCTCTTGGGCCATTTCTAAGTATTTTGGTGATTGAGTGCCAACACAAGTGGACTTATGGTAATCTATGCAAAGTGATGGACAAAGTGCAAATCAAGTCTAAAGGTATGTTTCTAGACTTGGTACATTGTTTTAAGAACTAATGTATTGTGTCTAAGTGCTGGAAATAGGAGAAATCAAATTGGAAAAGAGATGGCTTTGTTCAGCCAAAGACAGCTCGGTCTGGGTGCACTGGACTGTCCGGTGGTGCACCGGACAGTGTCCGGTGCGCTAGGCTGGCGACTGTCAAATGGCTGCTCTCGGGAAGCGATCAACGGCGTATGGCTATAAATCACCGGACTGTCCGGTGGTGCACCGGACTGTCCGGTGAGCCATTCACAGGTGAAGTCGTTGCTCTCGGGAAGTGATTAACGGCGTACGGCTATAATTCACCGGACTGTCCGGTGAGTCACCAGACTGTCCGGTGAGCCAACAGTCAGCCGGGCCAACGGTCGGTCGAGGATTCCGCGCGTGACACGTGGCCGAGCCAACGGTCACAAGGGGGCACCGGACAGTGTCCGATGCGCCAACGGCTCTGAATCTGCAACGGTCGGCTTCGCCAAATAAGGAAAGAGATCCGCACCGGACAGTGTCCGGTGGTGCACCGGACTGTCCGGTGCGCCAGGCGACAGAAGGCAAGAATTGCCTTCCTGGAATGCTCTCAACGGCTCCTAGCTGCCTTGGGGCTATAAAAGGGACCCCTAGGCGCATGGAGGAGTACACCAATCATTCTCTAAGCATTCCTAAGCACCAAGACTTCAATTCCGTGCATTCGATTCTTTGTGATAGCAACTAGAGCTCCATTTGAGTAGTGTACTCTTCAGGTTGTGTTGAGAGCTCGTGTTGCGACTTGTGTGCGTGTTGTTGCTCTGATTTTGTGTCTTGTGTGTGTTGCTCATCCCAACCTTACTTTCGTGCTTCTTTGTGAACATCTTTGTAAGGGCGAGAGGCTCCAAGTTGTGGAGATTCCTCGCAAGCGGGATATAGTAAAGCAAAGCAAAACACCGTGGTATTCAAGTGGGTCTTTGGACTGCTTGAGAGGGGTTGATTGCAACCCTCGTCCGTTGGGACACCACAACATGGAGTAGGCAAGCGTTGGACTTGGCCGAACCACGGGATAAACCACTGTGCCATCTCTGTGTTGATCTCTTTGTGGTTATTGTGTTTTGCTAAGACTCCTCTCTAGCCACTTGGCCTTATTGGTGCTAACTCCTAATCAAGTTTTTTGTGGCACTAAGTTTCAAGTTTTACAGGATCACCTATTCACCCCCCCCCCTCTAGGTGCTCTCAATTGGTATCGGAGCCGTTCTTTTCAAGAAAAGGGACTAATCGCCCGAAGAGATGGATCCTAAGGGCAAGGGGATTGTGATCAATGACAAGGAGAAGGAGTCCTTCGTCAACGAGCCGAAAGATGACAAGCCTACTGACTCGGGCTCGGGCCACAAACGAAAAGATGGGAAGAAGAAGAAGACGAGGCGCATCAAGGAGATCGTCTACTACGACGACAGCGACGAGTCCTCTTCTTCCCAAAAGGACGACGACAACGACTACGAGAAAAGGAAGACGGTTAATTAAAACTTCTCTTTCGATTATTCTCGTATTCCGCATAGTTCAAATGCACATTTGCTTTCCATTCCTCTTGGCAAACCTCCACACTTTGATGGGGAGGACTACGGATTTTGGAGTCACAAAATGCGTAGTCACTTGTTCTCTCTCCATCCAAGCATATGGGAGATAGTAGAGAGTGGAATGAATTTTGATAGTACTGATAGTCCCATGTTCATCAATGAGCAAATTCACAAAAATGCACAAGCTACTACTGTTCTTCTAGCTTCATTGTGCAGGGACGAATACCATAAGGTGAGCGACTTGGATAACGCCAAGCAGATTTGGGACACCCTCAAGATCTCACATCAGGGGAACGACGTCACCATGCTCACCAAGATGGAGTTGGTGGAGGGCGAACTTGGGAGATTCGCAATGATCAGGGGCGAAGAGCCAACCCAAACGTACAACCGGCTCAAGACCCTCGTCAACAAAATAAGGAGCTATGGAAGCACGCGATGGACGGACCACGACGTCGTCCGCCTAATGCTAAGGTCCTTTACCGTCCTTGATCCACATCTTGTGAACAATATTCGTGAGAATCCTAGGTACACCAAGATGTCGCCCGAGGAGATACTTGGAAAGTTCGTAAGCGGGCGGATAATGATCAAGGAGGCTAGATATGTGTTGGAACTTGCTCACTAGCGCAAGTTGATCCAACAGGGGGGAGTAAGAGCACAAACAGGGTTTCAGCACGTGATGGCAAAAGCTCTGTTCATCTAGCCTCTCAAGGGCACTGTGCGGGGGTATTTATAGGTATCTGAGTGCCCAGCGTCTTGTGTTAAGGACGCATGTGCCCTCAGACACCTAGGTTATCCCCAGAATATTCCCATAAAGCAGGGTTACAGACTGTAATTACAGGGATGCCTTTACAAATTAGGCCCGTAACACGCAGCGGCCACGCAGGGCCTGTTACAATGGGCCGGATCACACGTGGGCCCCCATGCTGGACGAGGCCGCACGGAGGGATGACCTCGTCACAGGTCTTCGTCCGATGTCGTATGGGGCGAAGGGTGTCCCCTGCCCATTGTCTCCGTTGGACCAACGACTGCGGCGAAGGCCTCGAGCGAAGGGTGGCGTCTTCGCCTTCGCCCCAACATTTGCCCTCCGAGGGACCAGTTCACCTAAGTCATCTGGTGCCGGAGACGTCGCTAGATGGCGGAGACGTTGCCCTCGCTCGAAGTGGTTCCGCGGGGGTTTTTGACATGACCGTTGATTGACACCGTACTGTTGGACTACGGGTTTTCCGAAGCGCCGCGCCCTGTGTATAAAAGGGGGCGGGGGGCGGCGCGTTTTGAACCTTATCTTTCCTCGCTCCGTGAAAACCCTAGCCGCCTTTTCCATCATCTTGCTGCTCGTCTGCCCTCCTTGCTCTTGTTCGCCGGAGATCTGGCTCGAGTGAAGCAGACCGCCCGCTGCCGCCGACGGTACGTAGCGATGCCGACCTCTTCTTCTTCTGCTGCCGCTACGCCGCTGGCCGACGCGTCGTCTGAGGAAACGCTGAGTACTGTGGCGGCGGAGGAGTTGCGCGCCGGCGATACGGTGGATTTTGGTGTGTCGCGGATGTCGTCGGTCCGCGTGCAAGATATGCAGCGGCTGGGTTACTTTGGCGGCGGAGTCGCCCGTGTCCCAGGGACGGAGGAAGTCCCCGAGCCGGAAGGCGAGTTGGTTGTGTTAGAGGCGTTCTTTGCCGCTGGTCTCCGCCTGCCTGCGCACCGATTTGTTGGGGAAGTCCTGTGCAGATTTAACGTTCAGATCCATCAGCTGACTCCGAATGCCGTGGTGGCTCTGTCGAAGTATGTCTGGGCGACGACTTCGTACGGCGGACAGCCATCAGTCGAGGTCTTCGTGAAGTACTATTGCCTGCACTGGCAGAAGAGGATGATTGGAAATGAAGTTGCCCAGTTTGGGTCCTGTACATTTACGCCGAAGACCGGCAAGACCACGATGGAGGTAGTTGAGTTGGTTCCTTGCGCCCGCAACAAGTGGGGCAATTGGCATGAGTTTTGGTTCTACGTCGCGGAGGGTACGGTCGAAGACCATCCGGGGCTCCCCGTGTCCGAGATGTGCTCGCATTTTTACTCAGCATACCCGCCTTTTGAAGTGGCGGAGGATGATGCGGACGAAGGGGCCCTTCGGTGCGCCGCCGGCCTGAGCAGCGGGCGCAATTTGGTTGAGGAGTTTGTGGCGTACGGGGTATGGCCTTTGGCGCATGGCTGGGCGCTGGGCGAAGTGTGCCCTCGCGAGATGCCGTCCCATGGTGGGAAGCTGGTGCGAAGTCCTACCTTCGCGCTGGATCTGCATAGCCGCGATCCGGCCGCCTTTGTGCGTGAGGCGGAGGATGGGGCGGTGCGGATCGTTGGTCGGTACGTGCCGAGGACAGAGGGCCAGCATAGCTGGGACATTCGCGGGTCAAATGACCGCTTGAACAGGGTTTTTGAGTTGAATCGTCTGCCGTATGGCGGTTATCCCGGCCAAGACGACGTGGATCATCGCGGGAAGAAACCGGTGGTAGAGTCTGGAGACGACCCCGTGCCGGCGGCCGCCCCGTCCTCTAAGAAGAGGAAACTAGGTACTGCTGTGGGAGGACTTGGAGTTTCCGATGGTTTTGCTAGAGAATTGATGAGGACATGCGCGGCCCCAGGGGGAAGGATGTCTTCGCCCGAGCTCCGGGAGTCTTCGGCGCGGATGTTTAGGGTTAAGGGGTTGGTGGCCTAAGAATGTTCCTATCCCCCGCGCGGCCGGCGAAGACTTTTTTACATCTCGCATGGTTCGTGATTGGAAAGTGTTTCCTTACGGGCGGAATATTGCTGCTATTGTGTCGGCAGTGATGGACAAGGATCGCCAGGGAGCTGCACAGAAGCGCCAGACGGTCGTCAGGCTTCATGAAGCCAGGCCGAAGAGGCAGCGGGGGGCTGCGAAGGCTACTGCCCCCGGCGGAGGCCAGCCGCCGCTAGCGGCGAAGCGGCCGTCCCTGTATCCAGCAAGGCGCTGGAGGCTGCGAAGGCGGCTGCCGCCGGTGGTTCTAAGTCTGTGAAGGCTGCCCCTGTGCCCAGCGGGGTGCCGGAGGCTGCGAAGGCGGTCTGAGAGTTGCCGCCGCCGGACAAGCGCATCGCCGACTTCGCCACCGACATTAGTGTGGAAGATTATCTTGTTGGTGAGTCGCTGGCTCGAGTTTTTTTTCTAAATAAGTTGGCATGTTGCAGGGTCAAACGAAGGCCAACTTGTTGTTGCTCCGCCTGCCGGGGCGAAGGGCGGTGCTTTTAGTGCCGGTGGCGAGATTCCGGCGCTCGCTGCAGTCAGGGACGAGGCGGGTGCTGTGTCCCGCCGGCTGAAGGAGCTGAAGGAGGCACTAAGTCAGGTACATGGAACTAGACTTTGGTTTTGTACTGGCTTTGCTGGGGCTGTGGTCTTATGTGTGTCTTGTAGGCGGCTGACTTCGCTGACCGCACGGCATCGGGGGCCCTGACGGCAGTTGTGTCTGCCGAAGTCGAGAGACTTTGGACGCAACATGCTGACGCCGTCCGGGAGAAGTCGGCCGCCGACAGTAAATGCCGCAAGCTGGCGGATAAGGTGGCCGTGTTGGAGGGTGAGAAGGCTGTCCTCCGGCGCCAACTGGCGGAGGAGAGGAAGGAGGCCAATGAGGCCCTCGCCAAGGCGCAGTCTGCGCAGGCGGAGGCCAATTTGGCGCGGGCGGAGGGCAGTCTTGCAAGCAGTGCGCCGAGCAGTTGGAGGAGCGGCTCAGCGCTCTGCAGGCTCGTGTGGAGAGGGCCGAGGCCTCGACGTGCGCGGAGGCTGAGCGGACACGCAAACAACTTATGGATTCATACCATGAGCTGGGCGCGCGGACCGCTGATTTCGAAATGCCGGACCGAGAGCCTGGACTTCGCTGCCTTGAGTGGGTACAGGAGGAGTTGCAGGCGCTCCCCACCATCGTGGAGGGGTTTATGTCCTATGCCTCCCTGGTCACCTGCGAGGGGGCGATGAACGCGCTCTCTCGCGAAGGGTGCCAGCACTATGAGGTCTTCGACCAAGCTGATGAGGACTTTGAGCGTGATATCTACAAGGTTGAGGACCCTATAGTGAAGGAATCCGCCGGAGCCCTCTACGACCGGATGTGGGGCCCCCACGGTCGAGAGGTGGTCAGGGAGCGGGCCGAGACGGCGAGGGGTCAGGTAATGTTTGGCTTTTGTTTGGTGTTTGTTGAATGTGGGCTATGTGTGGGTTTGCTGAATTTGTGTGCTGTGTCTCAGGCGGCGCGTGGCGAGAGGGTGGATGATTTTGGGGCTTTGAACAGCGCGCTGCCTGACCCGGAGTCGAACCCGGCGGCGACTGTGTCCGAGGCCGCCCTGGAGCTGCCCCCGGAAACCGCCGAAGGCGCTCCTGATGCCCTCGCAGCCGCTGCGGCCGGCGGAGGCCCGCCGCCAACTGCTGCGCCGAGGGCTGAGGATCCTGTGACGGTGGCGGCGGAGGCGACGGCGGAGGCTCCCGCGACGGCTGGGTCTTCGCAGGTGGCCTAGTGGGTGTGGGTAGTTAGGAAATTTTGGATATTGTTGCTGAACCTTGGTTGCTGCGCAGGTTCAAGATTTTGGGCCTGCGCACGCAACCGCTACTACTAATTTTTTGGCGGCTTCGACTGTGGATGATGGGAATAAATCGGATGATTCTGCATCTAAGTTTTCTGATTTTGGTGACTCTGGGGGCTCGGTTGAGTGGACCGAAGAGTCGTCGGATGAGGACTTGGACTATTTTGCGGCCTTGGATGTGGCAGTGGCGGAGGCTTCGCCGCATGCTGCGGATGCTGAAGTTGTGCCTGGTTCGAGTGCTGGGCGTAAGCGGCGAAGGGCGGTCGCGAAGCGTAGAGTGAGTGAGGCGGACGGTGGTCGGCTTCGTGTGAGTAGAGCTGGCAGGCAGGAACTGTTGTCCTTGCCGGCCGCTGTGAGTGCAGGTGAGGGGGAGCTGCGACGTCTTTTTGCGGGTGAGGAGCTGAGGATAATGCTATTTAATTATAGGGAGATGGGAATTATTCCGAAGGTTGAGCCGATGTAAAGTGTGATGCCCTCGCTTGTACATATGTAATGGCTTGTATGATGGGGTTGTGTGCCTTCGCACATTCGGCTATGCGCACGAAGGCGTTACGTACTGGGTCTGGTGTGTTTGTTATGTTGGTCTGGTGCGCGTGCAGCCGGTCTTTTTGCGGACAGTTTTGGTGTAGTCGTCTTCGCACTTGTTGGGCTTCGTCTAGCTGCACCCGTAGGCGATTGTTGCACGGGTAGTTCTCGCGGAAGACCTTGATTTTTCGTATTTGTAGTGCTAATACGGCGGCACCCTTGAGCGACTTCTGCGTGGATAGTCTTCGTGGTGACTTCGATTTTTCGCACTTGTTGTGCTAGTCCGGCTGCACCCGTAGGCGACTTCTGCGCGGATAGTCTTCGTGGAAGACTTCGATTTGTCGCACTTGTTGTGCTAGTCCGGCTGCACCCGTAGGCGACTTCTGCGCGGATAGTCTTCGTGGAAGACTTCGATTTGTCGCACTTGTTGTGCTAGTCCGGCTGCACCCGTAGGCGACTTCTACGCGGATAGTCTTCGTGGAAGACTTTGATTTGTCGCACTTGTTGTGCTAGTCTGGCTGCACCCGTAGGCGACTTCTGCGCGGATAGTCTTCGTGGAAGACTTCGATTTGTCGCACTTGTTGTGCTAGTCCAGCTGCACCCGTAGGCGACTTCTGCGCGGAGTTGTCGCACGCGAGGGCGGCTGCCGCTGGGCCTCGCGATGACTATGTGTTGGTCGAATGTCGAAGACCGTCCGGGCGGTCTTTTTTCGACGTGGATTTTGCGGGGGATTTTTCTCTTGTATATTACATGACTCCGCCTCGTTAAAAACCTCACCCCCCCGGGAGGAAAAGAGTGCGGGCCAGAACAAAATTGTTTTTGCAAATTACAAGGGCGTATTGGCCCTGATGAGTCAAACAAAAAACTTGCGAAGATTATCAATGTTCCAGGAATGCTCTAAGTCTTCGTTGTTTGGCGTTGCGAGCCTGTATGCGCTGGGGGAGGCCTTCGACTTGACAATGTAAGGGCCTTCCCACATGGGCTCTAGCTTGCCTCTGGACTCTGTTCGAGCTGTCCGGACAAGTACGAGGTCCCCTTCGTTGAACTCCCTCGGGATGACTGCCTGGTCGCGCCATGCTTTTGTCTGGGCTTGGTATTTGTCCAGAGCCTGTAGGGCGAAGACGCGGTCTCCGTCGATGAGGTCCTTTGAAGTCGGCTCGTCTACGTCTGGGATGGCCGACGCGGCTGTCCGAGGCGACCCATGCTTTATTTCTTGCGGAGTCATGGCCTCCGATCCGTATAATAGGCGGAAGGAGGTAAACCCATTCGCCCTGCACTCAGTTGTATTCAGTGCCCAGACCACTTCGGGTAACAGGTCGGGCCACTTGCCTTTTTTGTCGTCGAGGAGCATTTTCTTGACAGCTGTGAAAATTTTGTCGTTGGCGCGCTCCACGACTCCGTTGGACTGGGGGTGGTACACGGAGGCGAAGGCAAGCTTGGTGCCGATGGAGAAGCAGAAGTCTTTGAAATCTTGGTTGTCGAACTGCTTGCTGTTGTCGACCGTGAGTTCGGATGGTACTCCGAAGCGGCAAACAATATTTTGCCAGAAGAATTTCTGGGCCGTCTTTGATGTGATGGTGGATACTGCCCTCGCTTCAATCCATTTGGTGAAGTATTCAACGGCTACAAAGGTGAACTTGAGGTTCCCCTGAGCCGTGGGCAGGGGCCCGACAATGTCTAGGCCCCAGCGCTGAAGGGGCCACGTGTGAGCGATCAGCTTCGTGAACTGCGAGGGGCGCCCCGAGCGTGGGGAAAATTTCTGACAGGCCTCGCAGGATCTGACAACCCGATTTGCGGCGCAGATAATGGCGGGCCAGTAGAAACCTTGGCGTATCACCTTTGCCGCTAGGGCCCTGGGGCCTGCGTGGGAGCCGCAGGTTCCCCTGTGGACTTCGTGCAGGATTTGAACGCCTTCGGTCTCGGTGACGCACTTAAGCATCGGCTGACTGACCCCCTTTTTGTAAAGTTGGCCCTCGATCAATGCGATAGTACCCCTGCAGGTACAGGGTTATTGGCGCTCGCTAGTCTTCGGTCATGATAAGGTTGATCATGCGGTGGCCCTCGCTGTCGTTGGTTATTTGGAGCCCTTCAGGGCTGTGGACGGCTGGCGTGCCGATGACGTGATAGAACACGTCGGAGGGTAGGGCTTCACCCCTGGCGGCTGCCTTGGCCAATGCGTCAGCTTCTTCATTCTTGGCCCGGTCCACATGCTGCAATGTGAATCCCTTGAATTGTTTCTCGAGACTTCGGATGGCCGCGAGGTACTGCATAAGTGCGGGGTCCTTTGCTGCATAGTCTTTCTCGACTTGGCCGGCGACTACCTTGGAGTCTGTTCGGACTATACAGGTGGTGACGCCGAGGGCTCTTAATTTGCGGAGGCCGAGGATGACAGCTTCGTATTCTGCTATGTTGTTTGTGCATCTGTCAGATTCCAGAGCGAAGCTTAAGCGTGCCGCGTATCTGTGCCTGACCCCGGCGGGTGAGGTGATGACTGCAGCAGCGCCTGCCCCCGCATGGCACCAGGCACCGTCGCAGTGGATTGTCCAAACCTTCTTTGCAGACGGATCCGGCTGTGTTATTGGCCCGGTCCAGTCGACGACGAAGTCTGCTAGAACTTGTGACTTGATCGCTGTCCTGGGCTCGAAAGTGATGTGGTAGCCGGAGAGTTCGGCCGCCCATTTGGCGATCCGTACCGATGCCTCTGGGTTTCTGAATAATTCACCGAGTCCCCTATCTGAGGTGACGCGGACCTTGAATGCTTCAAAGTAGTGGCGCAATTTGCGCGAAGACATAACAACTGCATATGCAATCTTTTCAAGCTCCGTCATGTTACATTTTGACGGTGTGAGCACTTCGGAGACATAATATACTGGGCACTACCTGATCATGCCCTCTACTGTCTGCTCCTGAACCAGTGCCGCACTGACCGCGTGCGGCGAAGCCGCAACGTAAAGCAACAGTGGTAGCGAAGAGTCGGGGCTCGTAAGAACGGCCAACTCCGTCAGGTACTGTTTTAGTGAGGCGAAGGCCGCCACCTGCTCTGGTCCCCAAGCGAAGTCTTTTGCACCGCGGAGTGTTTTGAGGAAGGGAAGACTTCGCTCAGCAGATTTGGAAATGAACCTGTTGAGGGCGGCCAATCTGCCCGTCAGACGCTGGACCTCTCTGGCTGACTACGGGGGCGTCATGTTGATAATGGCCTGGATTTTGGTTGGGTTGGCCTCGATGCCGCGGTGTGATACCAGATAACCCAATATTTTCCCCTGGCGAACACCGAAGACGCACTTATCGGGGTTCAGGCGAAGTCGTGCGTCCCGCATGTTCGTGAATGTCTCGGCGAGGTCTGCGAGATGGTCCTCTTTATTCCTGCTGGCGACGACAATGTCATCCACGTATGTGAATACGTTTCTGCCGACTTGCCCTCCGAGCACTGTTTTAGTGAGCCGGGAAAAGGTGGACCCAGCGTTCTTAAGTCCCTCCAGCATTCTGATAAAGCAATATGTGCCGAAGGGTGTTATGAAGCTGGTGCTGGCCTTGTCCTCCTCCTTCATGTATATTTGATGATAACCGGAGAAGCAGTCGAGGAGTGACATGACCTCGCACCCGGCCGCGCTATCGACTATTTTGTCGATCCGGGGCAACGGGAAGTTGTCCTTTGGGCAGGCCTTGTTGAGGCTGGTGAAGTCTATGCACATTCGCCACTTGCCGCTCTTTTTCTGCACCATTACCACGTTGGAGAGCCACGTGGGGTAAGCCACTGGCTCGATAAATTTGGCTTCCTGGAGGCGGTGTACCTCTGCCTTGGCGGCCTCTGTCTTCTCGTCGGACATTTTGCGAAGCCGTTGTTTTTTCGGTCCCACCGAGGGGTCGATACCCAAGCTATGCTCAATTATGGATCGGCTGACCCCGACCAGGTCGAGGGCTGACCAAGCGAAGACGTCCTTGTTCTTGGACAAGCAGCACAGGAGTTTTTCCTCGTCATGCGAAGTGAGGTCTTCATTGATCGTGACTGTTTGCTTGGGCATGGCCTGGTCGAGGGGAACAGTCTTGGTCCCGTCGTTGCTTTGCAGCTGCGCCTTGTGTTGTTTTTCAGTTGGGCTGGCGGGCGCTGGGACCTCGCTCTGGGCCGTGAGGCAGTGGACATTTCTTAGCCCGGGGACGAAGTCCCGCTCTATATTGCGCGCTGTCTACTGATTGTCGTAGACCGAGATGGCGCCTAACGGACCTGGTATCTTCATGCACAGGTACAATCCGTGAATGGCTGCCTCAAACTTGTTGATGGAGCCCTGGCCCATGATGGCGTTGTACGGATACACCATGTCGACGATGTCAAAGGTTATTTGCTCACTTCGGGCATTGGGCGCTACACCGAAGGAGAGAGGCAACTCTATTTTGCCAATAGGAAAAGTGCCCTTGCCGCCGAAGCCGTACAACGGATTGTCCGAAGGCTTGAGCAAGCTGTGGCTTATGCCCATGCGGTCGAAGGCATGGAGGAAAATGATGTCTGCCTGACTGCCATTATCGACGAGGACTTTATGCAGGTCCCAGCCAGCCACGCTGCAGTTGATGACCATGGCGTCGATGTGGGGGGCGCTGCGCAGGTCGACGTCTCGGGCGTCGAAAGTTAGCGGTACATGGGACCACTTCGTCTGCACGACTGGACCGGTGACGGCGACGTGGTTGATGCTGCGGTAGTGGTCCCGCTTCTATCGCTTGGTGTCGAAGTCGACACTGGACCCCCCAGTGATCATATGAATGACTCCGCAATACGGCTGATCGGCGAAGTCTTCTTGCTTGGGGGCGTGGGGGTGGGGGATGTTTTGTTGTTGCTGGTGTAGAGGTGGGGGTGGGGGAGGTACGATTTGTACTTCCTGATGGTGTTGGTAAGCGTGGTGCGGTGGATGCGGGGCGGGGGCGTGGATGTATGGTGGAGGGTGTTGCTGATAAGTGTGCGCGGCGACTCTTGGGTTGTCGGCCGGTTGCGCCCGTGCCATCCTGTCTCTGGTGGCCTTCGTCTCTGGGCAGTCTTTGGTTTGGTGGGCGCAGTCTTCGCCGTGGAAGAGACAGTAGAATCGGCGCGGCGGCTGCGCGCGTCCCCGGCCCCTACCGCGAGTTCCACTTCCACGGCCCTGGGGGGATATTCCTGGCGGCGAGGGGCATCACCAGCAGGGTGCTGGTTGGCAATGTTGTGCACCTGCTGCTGATTACGGCCGTCTCGGCCGGAGTCTGGCTGCGGAGTCCTCGTCCACGTGCGGCTGGACTGTGGAGCATCTTTGGGTTTCCTCTGAGACTTAACCTTGCGCTGGTGGAGCTCTTCAGATTTGGCATATTTTTCAAATAGTTGATATAATTCTTGGAGGTTCTTGGGCGGGTCCCTGATGCAGTGGCTGTAAAGGACGCCGGCGCGAAGGCCACTGATGGCGTAGTGAATGGCGATCTGGTCATCAACTGAGGGCAGCTGTGACTTGAGTGTTAGAAACTTGCGGTAATACTCCCGCAGAGTCTCTTTTTCCAGCTGCTTGCAGAGTGAGAGTTCGGCCAAGGCGTCGATGTCTGGGCGGCACCCTTGGAAGTTGAGCAGGAATTTATCCCTTAGGCTTCTCCAGGAGTCAATGGACAGCGGGGGCAACCTGGTGAACCAGGTGAGAGCTGGGCCTTCGAGGGCGATGATGAAAGACTTGGTCATTGTGGCGTCGTCCCCTCCGGAAGATGCAACAGCGACCTGATAACTCATGATGTATTGTGCTGGGTCCATGGTGCCGTTGTACTTGGGATAGGTCCCTGCCCGGAAGTTGGCAGGCCAGGGTGTCACTTGCAGATGTGGCGCCAGGGGACTTCGCTCGTCGAGGTAGTTGACCCCTTGAAATGGCGCGGAGTGTGGGAAGGCGTAGTCGCGCTGGGGGAAGTGCGGGTCTTCCACTTGCGCGCGCTGTTGCAGGGGTGGCCCGTGCTGCAAGCCGAGGTGGCCTTCGCGCTGCATCAGCGCGATCTCCCGCTCGAGGTCCTGGGCCTTCTGCTCTTCGTCGCGTATCATTTGCCGCACCTTGGCTAGTGCAGACACGCGCTGGCGCTTGGCCTCCAGTATCTCTTTTTGCCTCTGGAGATTGCGGTTCTTGAGGCGCAGGGCGCGCAGCTGCAGCTGTTCTTCCGCTGAAACGCCGAGGACTTAACCGTCCTCGGTGAGGTCCACGCCCTCCGGTGGGGCGAAGCCGAGGACTTCACCGTCCTCGGTGAGGTCCGTGCCCTCCGGTGGGGCGAAGCCTGGGGGAGGTTGCGGTTGTCCTTCAAGGCCACAGGTGCGGAGAGTGTCGTCTTCGCAGGTGCGGGGAACATCGTCTTCAGCAGCCTCTTGGTGGGTGGAGTGGGTGAGTGCGAGGGCCTTGCCCTTTCTTGCGGCCAGCAGTGCTGCCTTCGCAGCCTCGTCAGCCTTCGAGCTAGCTTTCTTGGGTGCCATCGCGGGTGGTTTTTTCGTAGCACGAACGGTGGGCGCCAAATGTTGGAACTTGCTCACTGGCGCAAGTTGATCCAACGGGGGGGAGTAATAGCGCAAACAGGGTTTCAGCACGTGATGGCAAAAGCTCTGTTCATCTAGCCTCTCAAGGGCACTGTGCGGGGGTATTTATAGGTACCTGAGTGCCCAGTGTCTTGTGTTAAGGACGCATGTGCCCTCAGACACCTAGGTTATCCCCAGAATATTCCCATAAAGCGGGGTTACAGACTGTAATTACAGGGATGCCTTTACAAATTAGGCCCGTAACACGCAGCGGCCACGCAGGGCCCGTTACAATGGGCCGGATCACACGTTGGCCCCCATGCTGGACGAGGCCGCACGGAGGGATGACCTCGTCACAGGTCTTCGTCCGATGTCGTATGGGGCGAAGGGTGTCCCCTGCCCGTTGTCTCCGTTGGACCAACGACTGCAGCGAAGGCCTCGAGCGAAGGGTGGCGTCTTCGCCTTCGCCCCAACAATACGTTGATGATGCGTTGAATGGCCCAATCCAAGAGCCTCAAACCATTGCTCTCAAAGCAACGAGGAGCAAGGAGGCGCTACCTAGCAAGGTGGCGCAAGTTGAGGCGGCCGGGCTAAATGAGGAAGAGATGGCCCTCATCATCAAGCGCTTCAAGATGGCGCTAAAGGGTCGCAAGGGGCATCCTAACAAGAACAAGACAAAGGGGAAGCGCTCATGCTTCAAATGTGGTAAGATTGGTCATTTTATCGCTAATTGTCCCGATAATGATAGTGACCAGGAACAAGGGAATAAGAGGGAAAAGAAAAAGGCGTACAAGAAGGCTAAGGGCGAGGCACACCTTGGCAAGGAGTGGGACTCGGATTGTTCGTCGTTCGACTCCGACAACGAAGGACTCGCCGCCACCGCCTTCAACAAGTCGTCCCTCTTCCCCAACGAGCATCACACTTGCCTCATGGCAAGGGAAAAGAAGGTAAGCACTCGTAATACTAGTACTTACGCTTCCTCAAGTGATGAAGAATCTAGCGATGATGAAATAGACTATTCATGTTTATTCAAGGGCCTAGATAGAACTAAGGTTGATAAGATTAATGAATTAATTGATGCCTTGAATGATAAGAATAGGTTATTAGAAAAGCAAGAGGATCTTTTGTATGAAGAACATGATAAGTTTGTAGAGGCACAAAAATCTCTTGCTTTAGAAATTAAAAGTAATGAAATGCTCTCTTGTGAATTTTCTACATGCCATGACTCTATTTCTAGCTTAAAGAGCATAAATGATGATTTGAAGGCTAAGTTAGAAATAGCTAATAAATCAACATCTTGTGTAGAACATGTTGCAATTTGCAATAGGTGTAAAGATTTTAATGTTGATGCTTGTAGTGAACACCTAGTTTCAATTTCTAAATTGAATGATGAAGTGGCTAGTCTTAATGCCCAACTTAAGACTAGCAAGAGTGAATTTGATAAAATAAAATTTGCAAGGGATGCCTACACGATTGGTAGACACCCCTCAATTAAGGATGGTCTTGGCTTCAAGAGGGAAGTCAAGAGCTTATCAAGCCATAAGGCTTCCATCTCCACCAAGGAGAAAGGGAAGGCCCCTATGGCTAATAGTGCTCAAAAGAATCATGCATTTATTTATAGGAAATTTTCTAGAAATATTCATCATGATAGGAGTTGTAATGCTTATGAGTCAAATGCAATGTTTGCTTCAAGTTCTTCCTATATGCATGGTAGAGATATGCCTAGGAGAAATGTCATTCATCATATGCCTAGGAGAAATGTTGCTCATGTTCCTAGGAAGATTAATGAACCTTCTACAATTTATCATGCTTGCAATGTTTCCTTTGCAATTTGTAGAAAGGATAGAAAGGTGATTGCTAGGAAATTAGGGGCAAAATGCAAGGGAGATAAAACTTGCATTTGGGTCCCTAAGGTTATTGTCACTAACCTTGTAGGACCCAACAAGAGTTGGGTACCTAAGACCCAAGCCTAAATTTGCCTTGCAGGTTTATGCATCCGGAGGATCAAGCTGGATTATCGACAGCGGATGCACAAACCACATGACGGGGGAGAAGAAGATGTTCACCTCCTACGTCAAGAACAAAGATTCCCTAGACTCAATCATATTCGGTGACGGGAATCAAGGCAAGGTGAAAGGGTTAGGAAAAATAGTTATTTCATCCGAGCACTCCATTTCCAATGTGTTTTTAGTTGAGTCGCTTGGATATAACTTGTTGTCTGTGAGTCAGCTTTGTAATATGGGATATAACTGTTTATTCACAAATGTAGATGTGTCTGTCTTTAGAAGAAGTGATGGTTCATTAGCTTTTAAGGGTGTATTAGACGGCAAACTCTATTTAGTTGATTTTGCAAAAGAGGAGGCCGGTCTAGATGCATGCTTAATTGCTAAGACTAGCATGGGCTAGTTGTGGCATCGCCGTTTAGCTCATGTGGGGATAAAGAACCTTCACAAGCTTCTAAAGGGAGAACACGTGATAGGTCTAACTAATGTAACTTTCGAAAAAGATAGACCTTGTGCAGCTTGTCAAGCAGGTAAACAGGTGGGAAGCTCTCATCATACCAAAAATGTGATGACCACATCAAGACCTTTGGAGCTGCTTCATATGGACCTCTTCGGACCCATCGCCTATCTAAGCATAGGAGGAAGTAAGTATGGTCTTGTTATAGTTGATGACTTTTCTCGCTTCACTTGGGTATTCTTTTTGCAGGATAAATCTGAAACCCAAGGGACCCTCAAGCGCTTCCTAAGAAGAGCTCAAAATGAGTTTGAGCTCAAGGTGAAGAAGATAAGGAGCGACAACGGGTCCGAGTTCAAGAACCTTCAAGTGGAGGAGTACCTTGAGGAGGAAGGGATCAAGCACGAGTTCTCCGCTCCCTACACACCACAGCAAAATGGTGTGGTAGAGATGAAGAACAGGACGCTCATAGACATGGCGAGGACGATGCTTGGAGAGTTCAAGACCCCCGAGCGATTTTGGTCGGAAGCCGTGAACACGGCTTGCCACGCCATCAACCGGGTCTACCTTCACCGCCTCCTCAAGAAGACTTCGTATGAGCTTCTAACCAGTAACAAACCCAATGTGTCTTACTTTCGTGTATTTGGGAACAAATGTTATATTCTAGTGAAGAAAGGTAGAAATTCTAAGTTTGCTCCCAAAGCTGTAGAAGGGTTTTTGTTAGGTTATGTCTCAAATACAAAGGCGTATAGAGTCTTCAACAAATCATCGGGTTTGGTTGAAGTCTCTAGCGACGTTGTATTTGATGAGACTAATGGCTCTCCAAGAGAGCAAGTTGTTGATCTTGATGATGTAGATGAAGGAGACGTTCCAACGGCCGCAATACGCACCATGGCGATTGGAGATGTGCGGCCACAGGAACAAAAGGAGCAAGATCAACCTTCTTCCTCAACAATGGTGCATCCCCCAACTCAAGACGATGAACAGGTTCATCAAGAAGAGGCGTGTGATCAAGGGGGAGCACAAGATGATCATGTGATGGAGGAAGAAGCACAACCGGCACCTCCAACCCAAGTTCGAGCGACGATTCAAAGGAATCATCCCGTCGACCAAATTTTGGGTGACATTAGCAAGGGAGTAACTACTCGTTCTAGATTAGTTAATTTTTGTGAGTATTACTCCTTTGTCTCTTCTATTGAGCCTTTCAGGGTAGAAGAGGCCTTGCTAGATCCGGACTGGGTGTTGGCCATGCAAGAGGAGCTCAATAATTTCAAGAGAAATGAAGTTTGGACATTGGTGCCTTGTCCCAAGCAAAATGTTGTGGGAACCAAGCGGGTGATCCGCAACAAACAAGACGAGCACGGGGTGGTGACAAGGAACAAGGCTCGACTTGTGGCAAAAGGTTATGCCCAAGTCGCAGGTTTGGACTTTGAGGAGACTTTTGCTCCTGTGGCTAGGCTAGAGTCTATCCGTATATTGCTAGCATATGCCGCTCACCATTCTTTCAGGTTGTTCCAAATGGATGTGAAGAGCGCTTTCCTCAACGGGCCAATCAAGGAGGAGGTGTACGTGGAGCAACCCCCTGGCTTCGAGGATGAACGGTACCCCGACCACGTATGTAAGCTCTCTAAGGCGCTCTATGGACTTAAGCAAGCCCCAAGAGCATGGTATGAATGCCTTAGAGACTTTTTAATTGCTAATGCTTTCAAGGTTGGGAAAGTCGATCCAACTTTATTCACTAAGACTTGTGATGGTGACTTATTTGTGTGCCAAATTTATGTCGATGACATAATATTTGGTTCTACTAACCAAAAGTCTTGTGAAGAGTTTAGCAGGGTGATGACTCAAAAGTTTGAGATGTCGATGATGGGCGAGTTGAACTACTTCCTTGGATTCCAAGTGAAACAACTCAAGGACGGCACCTTTATCTCCCAAACGAAGTACACGCAAGATTTGCTAAAGCGGTTTGGGATGAAGGACACCAAACCCGCAAAGACTCTGATGGGAACTGACGGACACGTCGACCTCAACAAAGGAGGTAAGTCTGTTGATCAAAAAGCATACTGGTCCATGATAGGTTCCTTGCTTTATTTATGTGCTAGTAGACCGGATATTATGCTTAGTGTATGCATGTGTGCTAGATTTCAATCCGATCCAAGGGAGGGTCACTTAGTGGATGTGAAGCGAATTCTTAGATATTTAGTCGCTACGCCTTGCTTTGGGATCTGGTATCCAAAGGGTTCTACCTTTGACTTAATTGGATATTCAGACTCCGATTATGCTGGATGTATGGTCGATAGGAAGAGTACATCAGGGACGTGCCAATTCTTAGGAAGGTCCCTGGTGTCATGGAGTTCTAAGAAACAAACCTACGTTGCCCTATCCATCGCTAAGGCCGAGTACGTTGCCGCAGGACAGTGTTGCGCGCAACTACTTTGGATGAGGCAAACCCTCCAGGACTTTGGCTACAATCTGAGCAAAGTCCCACTCCTATGTGATAATGAGAGTGCTATCCGCATAGCGGACAATCCTGTTGAGCACAGCCGCACAAAGCACATTGACATCCGGCATCACTTTTTGAGAGACCACCAGCAAAAGGGAGATATCGAAGTGTTCTATATTAGCACCGAGAACCAGCTAGCCGATATCTTTACCAAGCCTTTAGATGAGAAGACCTTTTGTAGGCTGCGTAGTGAGCTAAATGTCTTAGATTCGCGGAACTTGGATTGATTTATAGCATACATGTGTTTATGCCTTTGATCATGTTCCTTATGCATTTTGTTGTTTATTTATGGTGCTCAAGTTGTACAAGCACTCCCCGGACCTCACAAGTCCATTTGCAAGTGATGCACACATTAAGGGGGAGATGTGCTACAACTTGACCCTTTGAGACTAACCGTGTGCTTGAGTTTGCTTGATTTAGTCTCGAAGGTGGATTGAAAGGGAAAAGGTGGACTTGGACCATGCAAGACTTCCACTGCACTTCGATGAGAGGGTAACTTATTCCAAGTTCATCTTCATGCTCTTATTGCCTTTGTATTCTTATGTGAAGATTTTGGTGAGGCAATGAGGTTTGAGGGCCAAACTTGATCCCGTTTTGGTGCTTGATACCAAAGGGGGAGAAAATAAGGCCAAAAGCAATAAATGGATCAGCTACCACTTGAGAATTTTGAAAATAGTAGAATAGAGCTATTGGTTTGTCAAAACTCTCTTGTTGTCTCTTTTGTCAAAAGTTGGCCTCTTGTGGGGAGAATAGTCGATTATGGGAAAAAGGGGGAGTTTTTGAAATCTTTGATCAATTTCTCTTGGAACAACTCTCTTTATGTCTCAACAAGTGTGTTTGACTTAGAGATAGAAAGTTGAGGTTGATTTGCAAAAACAAAACCAAGTGGTGGCAAAGAATGATCCATATATGCCAAATTTGAATCAAAACAATATTGAGCTCTCAATTGTATTGATGTTGCACTTCCTTTAGTTGCTTTTTGTTGTGTTGGCATAAATCACCAAAAAGGGGGAGATTGAAAGGGAAATGTGCTCTTGGGCCATTTCTAAGTATTTTGATGATTGAGTGCCAACACAAGTGGACTTATGGTAATCTATGCAAAGTGATGGACAAAGTGCAAATCAAGTCTAAAGGTATGTTTCTAGACTTGGTACATTGTTTTAAGAACTAATGTATTGTGTCTAAGTGCTGGAAACAGGAGAATTCAAATTGGAAAAGAGATGGCTTTGTTCAGCCAAAGACAGCTCGGTCTGGGTGCACCGGACAGTGTCTGGTGGTGCACCGGACAGTGTCCGGTGCGCCAGGCTGGCGACTGTCAAATGGCTGCTCTCGGGAAGCGATCAACGGCGTACGGCTATAAATCACCGGACTGTCCGATGGTGCACCGGACTGTCCGGTGAGACATTCACAGGCGAAGTCGTCGCTCTCGGGAAGTGATTAACGGCGTACGGCTATAATTCACCGGACTGTCCGGTGAGTCACCGGACTGTCCGGTGAGCCAACAGTCAGCCGGGCCAACGGTCGACCGAGGATTCCGCGCGTGACACGTGGCCGAGCCAACGGTCACAAGGGGGCACCGGACAGTGTCCGGTGCGCCAACGGCTCTGAATCTGCAACGGTCGGCTTCGCCAAATAAGGAAAGAGATCCGCACCAGACAGTGTCTGGTGGTGCACCAGACTGTTCGGTGCGCCAGGCGACAGAAGGCAAGAATTGCCTTCCTGAAATGCTCTCAACGGCTCCTAGCTGCCTTGGGGCTATAAAAGGGACCCCTAGGCGCATGGAGGAGTACACCAATCATTCTCTAAGCATTCCTAAGCACCAAGACTTCAATTCCGCGCATTCGATTCTTTGTGATAGCAACTAGAGCTCCATTTGAGTAGTGTACTCTACGGGTTGTGTTGAGAGCTCGTGTTGCGACTTGTGTGCGTGTTGTTGCTCTGATTTTGTGTCTTGTGTGTGTTGCTCATCCCAACCTTACTTTCGTGCTTCTTTGTGAACATCTTTGTAAGGGCGAGAGGCTCCAAGTTGTGGAGATTCCTCGCAAGCGGGATATAGTAAAGCAAAGCAAAACACCGTGGTATTCAAGTGGGTCTTTGGACCGCTTGAGAGGGGTTGATTGCAACCCTCGTCCGTTGGGACGCCACAACGTGGAGTAGGCAAGCGTTGGACTTGGCCGAACCACGGGATAAACCATTGTGCCATCTCTGTGTTGATCTCTTTGTGGTTATTGTGTTTTGCTAAGACTCCTCTCTAGCCACTTGGCCTTATTGGTGCTAACTCCTAATCAAGTTTTTTGTGGCACTAAGTTTCAAGTTTTACGGGATCACCTATTCACCCCCCCCCCCCTAGGTGCTCTCAAGTGGTGGCTTGAGAGTTAAAGTGGTGAATTTGGGCCACTTCGTCCGAGTCGTAGTCTTCATCCCCTATGGATGGTACCTGCACACCAAACTCAACAACATTCCAAATGCTTGTGTGGAGTGAGGTTAGATGATGCCTAATTTTATCACTCCACATGTTATAATCTTCACCGTCAAAAACCGGTGGTTTGCCTAATGGAACGGAGTGTAAAAGAGTACGCTTTGAAATACGTGGGTAGCGTAAGGGAATCTTATTATACTTCTTGCGCTCATGGCGCTTAGAAGTAACAGACGGCGCGTCGGAGCCGGAGGTCGATGGTGATGAAGTGTCGGTCTCGTAGTAGACCACTTTCCTCATCTTCTTCTTTTTGTCACCACTCCGATGTGACTTGTGGGAAGAGGGTTTCTTCTTGTTGGGGACTTGTTCTCAAATGCTAAGAGTTAAGAACAAGGCAACATAAAAAGTGTTAAATGTTAAAGTCCTTCGTCCTTCAGGACATTATGTCCCTTCGGATATAATGAATTCCGGATGAAGGTTATGAAAGAAGAGACCTTCGTAAGTCCGATAGATGATGAAGAAGAATACATATATGAAATATGAATAATAATACAGATATTATCATCAATTTATTTTTATTTTGCATTATCAAAATCATAATAACAAATTACAAATATACCTTCGGATTAACGAAGAGTAAGGTACAGGCGTGATGCGAAAAGCAAAATGCCAAATCAGCATGAACAGTACGGGAGTACTGTTCATCTATTTATAGGCACACGACGCAGCCCGTGGAAAATTACATTAATGCCCTTTACATTTATCAATAACTCTATAGTGATTCTTCGAGGTCTAACTTGGCTTTTCATCATATAAGTCGGTTCCCCTTTTCTGCTGTCATACCGAAGCTTTTTCTGCGCATAGCTTCGTGATCATCTTATCCTTCGTCACGATCGCCTTCCGTCCTACTCAAGCTTCGTCTTGACCATACTCTTGTATACTCGTGACCCGATTCCGAAGGTACCTGCACATATTTCACTTGGAAAACATTGTCAAATCATGTTTTTGAGGACCTTCGGAAGCCAAAGGCCCCCAACAGTAGCCCCTCGCAATATTAATTTGCTGGAATGATAAATTCATATTGCGACATGGATGAAGGCTTTAAGCCGAAGGTCCGAAAAAATACCTTCCCTTTGCTAGAATACCAACAGTCTTTGACAAGCGGGACCCTCCAGTTTTCAACGCACTAGGTGTATAAATAAGAGCTCACCACCAGTTTATTTGGCACGCTCCCTTGCCATCTGCTTTTACTCACCCGACTTTTAGCCTACGCGCCACAACACTTGCTTGGCTTTTTAGATTTTTAAGCTTCGGTTTAGAGAGCACTTTCTCAGCGTTTACGAAGATGTCTAAAGATAAGAAGGTTGTTGGTGATTCAAAGCTAAGCCTTTCTGAGGAGATGCATCTGGGCTTTCTTGAATCAATATCAAAGACTAATATAGAGAAGATTACTAGGGAGATTTTGGAGGGTTTATCTGAAGATACTGGTGACAGTGACAGTTATGATGTGGATAGTGGTGGTGAAGATTCTGAAGATCGACCTTGGCGACCAAGCCATGCGGTTTTTGGTAAATCCAGTATTAAAGAAAATCATCTTGTCAATATGAGGGGCAGATATTTTCGGGACTTGTCTGTTGTGAGGGCTGACGAAGGAGAGAAGACTTGTCCGACTCCCGAGGAAAATGAAGTCGTGATATTCCGAAGCTTCTTAAAGGCTGGACTACGATTCCCCTTGAGCAGTTTTGTCGTGGAAATACTGAAGATATTTGAAATCTACCTTCACCAACTTACCCCCGAAGCAATCATAAGGATGAACATCTTTGTGTGGGCCGTGAGGAGCCAAGGTTTGGAACCTAATGCAAAAAGCTTCTGCAACATACATGAGCTATTGTATGAGACAAAACCCTGGGGTAAAGAACAGTATCACAACAATTTTGGCTGCTACAGCTTCGGCGCCCGGTCTGGGTCAAGCTGCCCCGTGCCAACCTTTCGAAAGAGGTGGCCCGGTGACTGGATGACGGAATGGTTTTATGTGAAAAATGACCTGAAATCTCGAGAAGATATTAAAGGTATCATTATGCGCCCTATTTGGCAACGCTTCGGCCTCCGGAAACCGAAGGTGGAAATGAATGAAGCAGCCGAAGAATGCCAGAGAGCCTTCGGCGTTGTTTGCTCTTTTATTGGGACAAGGGATTTGGTCCAAGAACACATTGCTTTCAGAGTATGGCCACTTGTGGAAAAGTGGAAAATGACGGAGGAGACCATTAAAGAAACTGACGAAGGTGGACTAGTCAGGCTAAAATACACATTCAAATACGGAGATAAGTTCGTTGAGCTAGACGATGACTGGTTGAAAAGTATTGAGGCCATAAGTGACGAATTGCTTGGGGTATACTCAAAGGCCGAAGATACTGCATTATCAGCGGCCTTCGGAGGCCGAAAGAAGAAGAGACTCAACCGAGTATTTGATGCAATTGGGTTTGTTTACCCCGACTACCATTATCCAACGCGGGATCAAAAAAGAAAGAATACATCTTCTGCAAAGGAAACTGCTTCAGCCGCTCCTAGCGAGCCAGCACCGAAGAGAAAAAAGGTAAAGGTTCTCACACACCGGCCATGTTATATTGAACCGGCCACAGTGCCTGAGTTTATTGGTGAGACCTCTTCGGCCACCGAAGCTAAAGAACCAACTCCACTGCCAAAAATCGAAGAGCTGGCCGAAGTGCCAGCAACAGAAAAAACAGAAGAACCGAGGACTGAAGAAACAAAGACATCAGAAATTTTAAGTCCTTCAGCAAAAATTGAGGCAGCAAAAAGCCAAAAGGGTCCGGCAGTGACCCCGAAAAGAAAAAGGATGGTTAATGTGTTGGATGTTTTGGAGACAATTAAGTCTTCAAGCACAACTCCGAAGAAAATTGTTGAAACTTCCGAAGTGCATACTGAAGCCTTTGTTGCCGAAGCTTCAAAGCAACAATCTGAAACTGAAGCTAGGCCTTCAGAGCCCACCAAGGTAAAATCCTTGGAAGCCGAAGAAACAAAAATGACAGAGCCAATTTTAGTTGAAGAAACTGGCACTGCTGCCCCCGAAGCATCCTCCAAAGCCCTCGATTATATTGTACAACATGCTTCGGGAAAAAGATTATCTGAAGAAGAGATTTTTGAAGCTAATCACTATGCCTGAGAACTGAGGTATCCAAAAGGGGCCTTAGTATTCAATGGCACAGACGAAGACGACTTCTTATACTGTCTCCCAGATAACAAGGAATTATCCGTCTGCCGGGAGATGGCTAGAAGTATGGGGTTCCCGAAGCTCGAAGCTGGCCTCTGCGCCATGACGATGGACCATCTTGCGGATAGCCTTGCATACAATAGTCTGAAGGTACAAAAATTGTGAATTTTGAAGTTTACGAATTTTGAATTAGTCTTTTGTTCTTATGTTAATCCATTCATTCTTTTGTATAGGGCTTAATACTCAGCAATGCCTTAAGGGCACAAAAGAATGCTGAAGATGAGTGTTGCACTATTGCTCTCAATAACCTTCGAACAGAGGTTATCAAGCTAAGAAACGAAGCCTTGGAAAAAGACAAAATTCTGCTTACATTGGTGGATAAGATAAAGGAAGACGAAGCTACTTCTAAAGCTCAAGCTGAAGCTCAGAAGCACGAAATCGAGGATCTTCGGAAATAGTTAACCCGAGCTAAAGAAGAACGCATACTTGAAGAAACGAAACGAGAACTTAGCGATCAATGGGCAAATCATTTAGAAGGAAACGTTGAAGAGCTTCGTGCATCCAAGAAAAGGTGCTATGACAAATCTATAGAATGCGTTAAGAAAATAAAAACTAGCTTCGCCAGCGTTGGCGCATTCTCGAGCGAGGAAAACTTCACAAGGGGTAACCCCGAAGGCCCGATTGAATGGATCAATCACGAAGCTGAGGCCTTTGAGGAAATTTTGAATAGCCGCGGAGACATATGTGCCTTTTCGGGTGCCAAGGGGATTGCTACTATTTTGGAGAGGAAAGGTTGTGAACATGTAAAATCTTTGGCACAATCCGAAACTGTCTTATCCTCCGAAGATATAAAAGACCCCTCGGCCGAAGCAAGCATGGTTGGTGGAAAATTTTTCACCAACATCTGGGACAATGGTGGCCGGGAAATGGCCCAAGAAATTATTCAAAAGAGTGAAAAGACATTCATGATGCTAGGAAAGTAGCAGAGGCCGCTGAGAAAAGCGCAGAGCCCGAAGGGCAAATAGGTATTAACTAGTGGTTTTTGACTCTTTGTTGTAATTTTTTGTTTTCGAACTTGTTCACGGTTTGTAATAGTAATAAATCCGTATCTACTCTTCCCTAAGAACCTGTTGAGTCATCTGCGGGCCCCCACACGAAGGGGGATGACGAAATTAGACAAATGGCCGAAGCCATCATGGATAGAGTTGTTGATCAGCTTCTAAACGAAGCTGCAGAAGTAGTCTCAAGGGAAGATTAGATGCTGTTGCAAAAACATTTAGAATGTAATGTTTGTTGAGAATCATGTGTAATATTGTGTAACTTAGGATGTAATATATTAGCTGTTTATAGTTCTATTCTTTACGATGCATGAAACATTATATACATACCGTTTTTGAGCCTTCGGCGAAAAAACACCTTCCCTTCTTTTCATGCTTCGTAAATAATATCCGTGTTCTCATAAAATCAGTAGTCAATCCTCGTAAAATCAATAATCAATAAATCTTTCCATCTCAGAGTTTGACGAAGATATAACTCTTCAATGGCTATTGTTTGTACCGTGTCACTATTTCTTCAAAACGATCTTTGAATGTCAATATTGAGACCCCCTTCTTGCGTTGTTGATGCACTATGATGTATGATGTTATGCTATGCAAATGATGTAATGATGTGATGTTATGCAAAATGATATTTGCCGAAGGTCGACATTTATTTTTCACTGTAAGCCTCCCTTAGGAGCTTCTTCGCCTTTTACTTCAGCGGAATCAGCGTTTATTTTTCGCTGTAAGCCTCCCTTAGGAGCTTCTTCGCCTTTTACTTTCAGCGGAATCAGCGTTTATTTTTCGCTGTAAGCTCTGCATTCCCTTCGGAACGACTTTTGAGCAAAAAACTTACGCTGCGCTCCCTTAGGAACGACTTTTGAGCAAAAAACTTACGCTGCGCTCCCTTAGGAATGACTTTTTGCTGATTCGAAAAAATTTCACTGTATTCCTTAGAACAAATTTTTGATAATTCGAAGGTCCTCCTTGCCACCATAAATTCTTATGCTTCGGCAACTTAAGCCTATGGAGAAGACATATTTTTATTATGGTAGAGAACGAAACTGTTACAAGAGATTAAAAACAATAAAAAGCACTTAAACTTCCCACAATTGTTCCTTATTAAAAAGAAAGTAAGACTGAAATGCGAAAATGCAAAAAACCGCTGTCGAAGTAGGATATTTGTCAGTAAATATGCTTCGACTCCGGCACAGTGCTATTGACTGTGCGAGCTTTGGACTCCTCTCTGAAGTCCCGCTGAAGGTGAGTGTGCTGACTCCCTTCTGGATGCTGACCTCGTTGTATTGGTGGTGGCGGTGGAAGCTGTTGCTAAGATGCTTGGGGTTGACTTGCCGAAGCAACAGAAGCTGCAGGGTGATTGCCTACATATTCTGGAATGTAAGGCGAATGGTACGAAGCAGTATGCATGACTTGCTACAGCTGACTCTGTTGCGCTGCAGCTTCTGCTATTTCCTTTTGCTTCTGGATGGTAACATGGCACATCCTGGTGGTATGGCCCTTGTCTTCACCACAGAATAGGTAATAAATTTTTCTTGGCTGATCCCCAAATCTTCCCCCGAAGCCCCTGGCGCCTCTGCCCCTTGGCGCTGGAAAGAGCTTTGCTGCTGCCCCGAAGCTTGCGAGGAGCACTGTGACCTTTGCTGTTGATTCCCTCTGTCATCACTTTGAGTAGAGTTGTGAATTGACCTGACGTGCCTCGGATGGAATCTTCCTCCGAAGCCCCTGGTCATTTCAGAGAACCTGAATGCTTCCTCCCTTCTTTGGCGAAAATCATTGTCAGCTCGAATATACTCGTCCATCTTCTGGAGCAGCTTCTCCAAAGTTTGAGGAGGCTTCCTGGCAAAGTACTGAGCTGAAGGTCCCAGCCGAAGCCCCTTGATCATGGCCTCAATGACAATTTCATTGGGCACTGTTGGTGCCTGTGCCCTCGGACGCAGGAACCTTCGGACATACGCCTGAAGGTATTCTTCGTGGTCCTGGGTGCACTGGAATAAAGCTTGAGCAGTGACTGGCTTCGTCTGAAACCCTTGGAAACTAGTTATCAACATATCCTTCAGCTTTTGCCATGAGGTGATTGTCCCTAGCCTAAGAGAGGAGTATCAGGTTTGTGCAACACTCCTGACAGCCATGACGAAATACTTTGCCATGACCACCGTGTTGCCACCATACGAAGATACGGTTGCCTCATAGCTCATCAAGAATTGCTTCGGGTCTGAATGACCATCGTACATGGGGAGCCGGGGTGGCTTGTAAGACTGTGGCCAAGGTGTAGTCTGCAGTTCTGTTGACAGAGGAGAAGAACCATCAAAAGCAAAATTTCCATGATGGAAATCTTCATACCAGTCATCCTCGTTGTAGAAGCCCTCCTGATGAAGCTCTCTGCGCGGAGGCCTTCGGTTCTGGTCATCTTGAGCAAGATGACGAAGTTCTTCAGAGGCTTCGTCTATCTGCCTTTGTAGGTCAGCTAGACGAGCCATCTTTTCCTTCTTCCGTTGGACCTGTTGATGGAGCATCTCCAAGTTTTGGATTTCTTGATCCAAGTCGTCCTCCGGAGGCGTTGGACTGGTGGCCTTCCTCTTCTAGCTTCGGGCCTCCCTGAGAGAAAGGACATCCTGATTGGGATCCAGCGGCTGCAGAGTGGCAGCCCCTGTGGCTGAAGCTTTCCTCGGCGGCATGACGAAGGTGATGCTTGCCGAAGATGTTCAAAACTCAAAAAATGGACGTGAGTTCACCGGAGGTGGGCGCCAATGTTGGGGACTTGTTCTCAAATGCTAAGAGTTAAGAACAAGGCAACATAAAAAGTGTTAAATGTTAAAGTCCTTCGTCCTTCAAGACATTATGTCCCTTCGGATATAATGAATTCCAGACGAAGGTTATGAAAGAAGAGACCTTCGTAAGTCCGATAGATGATGAAGAAGAATACATATATGAAATATGAATAATAATACAGATATTATCATCAATTTATTTTTATTTTGCATTATCAAAATCATAATAATAAATTACAAATGTACCTTCGGATTGACGAAGAGTAAGGTACAGGCGTGATGCGAAAAGCAAAATGCCAAATCAGCATGAACAGTACGGGAGTACTGTTCATCTATTTATAGGCACAGGACGCAGCCCGTGGAAAATTACATTAATGCCCTTTATATTTATCAATAACTCTATAGTGATTCTTCGAGGTCTAACTTGGCTTTTCATCATATAAGTCGGTTCCCCTTTTCTGCTGTCATACCGAAGCTTTTTCTGCGCATAGCTTCGTGATCATCTTATGCTTCGTCACGATCGCCTTCCGTCCTACTCAAGCTTCGTCTTGACCATACTCTTGTATACTCGTGACCCGATTCCGAAGGTACCTGCACATATTTCACTTGGAAAACATTGTCAAATCATATTTTTGAGGACCTTCGGAAGCCGAAGGCCCCCAACACTTCTCCTTCCCCTTCCCTTTGTTGCAGGACTCTTCCGATGAAGCCTTTCCGTGGCTTGTAGTGGGCTTGTCGTTGGTCTCCATTTCCCTCTTAGCGTGATCTCCCGACATCACTTCGAGCGGTTAGGCTCTAATGAAGCACCGGGCTCCGATACCAATTGAAAGTCGTCTAGAGGGGGTGAATAGGGCGAAACTGTAATTTACAAAGTTAATCACAACTACAAGCCGGGTTACCGTTAGAAATATAATCGAGTCCAAGAGAGGGCGTCAAAACAAATCGCAAGTGAATAAAGAAGTGAGACACAAGGATTTGTTTTACCGAGGTTCGGTTCTCTCAAACCTACTCCCCGTTGAGGTGGTCACAAAGACCGGGTCTCTTTCAACCCTTTCCCTCTCTCAAACGGTCCCTCGGACCGAGTGAGCTTCTCTTCTCAATCAACCGGGAAACAAACTTCTCCGCAAGGACCACCACACAATTGGTGTCTCTTGCCTTGATTACAATTGAGATGTTCGCAAGAAAGAATGATAAAAAGAAGCAATCCAAGCGCAAGAGCTCAAATGAACACAACAATCACTCTCTCTAATCACTAAAGCTTTGAGTGGAATTGGGAGATGATTTGATCTCTTTGGTGTGTCTAGAATTGAATGCTAGAGCTCTTGTAAGTAGTTGGAAGATGAAAACTTGGATGACTTGAATGTGGGGGTGGTTGGGGTATTTATAGCCCCAACCACCAAACTTGACCGTTGGTGGAGGTTTCTATCGCATGGCGCACCGGACAGTCTGGTGCGCCACCGGACACTGTCCGGTGCGCCAGCCATGTCACCTGACCGAAGGGTTCCGACCGTTGGAGCTCTGTCTTGTGGGCCCACCTGGCTGTCCGGTGGTGCACCGGACAGGCCCTGTAGGCTGTCCAGTGTGCCACCCGCGCGTGCTCTGCTCCTCTGCGCGCGCAGGCACGTATTTAATGTGTTGCAGTCGACCGTTGCGCGCGAACTAGCCGTTGCTCCGCCGTCACACCGGACAGTCCGGTGTGCACCGGACACTGTCTGGTGACTCACCGGACAGTCCGGTGAATTTTAGCGGAGCAGATTCCCGAAGCTGGCGAGTTCAGAGTCGTTCTCCTCTGGAGCACCGGACACTGTCCGGTGGTGCACCGGACAGTCCGGTGAATTATAGCGAAGCGCCTCTGAGATTTCCCGAAGGTGAAGAGTTCAGCTTGGAGTCCCCTGGTGCACCGGACACTGTCCGGTGGCACACCAAACAGTCCGGTGCGCCAGACCAGGGTGCCTCGGTTGTCCCTTTGCTCTTTTGTTTGAACCCTTTTTCTTGGTCTTTTTATTGGCTTATTGTGAACCTTTGGCACCTGTAGAACTTATAAACTAGAGCAAACTAGTTAGTCTAATTATTTGTGTTGGGCAATTCAACCACCAAAATCAATTAGAAAATAGGTGAAAGACTAATTCCCTTTCAGGTTGTGACCAACAACATGCAATAACATGGCAACTTGCTCTTCTACTGACACCCCCTCCCTATCAGTTACCAGTCCCCTCTCTAAAGGTCGTGCATAAAGCAAAAAAGGGGCTCTCTTCATCCTAAGCATGGAAATGCACTCTACATCAGTGGAGTTGTAAATCATGTTGAGGGTCCTCTGTCTGTGAAGTTCACTTTGTTCCCTAAGTACATAGACTAGAGGGTCAGGCTCTACTTCAGGATCAAACCTTTTTCTTTTAAGCCTAGTTGTAACAAATGAAACCATCACTACTGTCAAGGCAGCTGCTTGCTTACACAACAGCTCACGGCTCAAAGAGGGATCCATCTACATGCATATAACAATGATACAAGAATTAATCTAATCATACCCTGCTTGGCCTCAGCATGATTGCAAAATGAATCAGTAAGGAAAAAGAACACGGCTGCATCATCTATATGATACCTCCAAGTGAACGTAAAGGACAACATCATCGACCATTTTAATATAAATCCAAAGCAAACCACATGAAAATCAAAATCGCAGCAGGTATAACATGAACAACACACTGTACCAAACCCTAACTCATGAAGCATGAACCAGAAAATAGAACGATTGGGGGGTTGATTTCACCTTGGGGTCAAGGTCGTAGCAACGGAGACGGAGCAGATCAGATCGACCAGAGACGAAGCGACGAAGCAGATGCCCAACGCCATGGAGTCCCGGCACCAAGCGGGACTGGACGCAGCCGCGACGCACAGCCGCGAGCCGCCGGTCTCTCACGAGGGGGGGAGGGGTGGAAGAAGAACGAGCAGCGAGAGGAGGGGAAAAGGAGGGAGCACCGTCGCCATATATAGCCGCAAGAGGATTCACCGGAGCGCTCCTTCCCACGCGCGCGAAATCCTCACCATTCTCGCGCGAGCTCCCGTCAGCCACCTCGCCCGCCGCCAGATTCCGCCAGTGCGCCGCGCGCAGCCGCGGTCCCAGGAAACGAACCCTAGCCGCGTTTCCTGGGAGCCATCCAGAAGCCAGCCTTTTGGCTGTTTTCAGCCAGGCCGCGAAACGGGCCAACCTTGCAAACAAGGCTACTTGCAGCCCACGGGCGCAACCGGGCTATTGGGCCACCCTCCCAAACACGCCCTTAAAGGCTGATGATGTACGAAGATTTTACACTTGCAGTAGCAGATCTTAATTTACTCAGGGTCGGCACTGCGTGAGTGGTGGCTGGCTGGTGCCTTGTTGAACAGCGAGCGAGGTACGCGCAAGCAGCAGGAAGCCGAAAGCCCCTCTTTCGTGTTCCCTGGGATCCTTCTTGAATCTACAAAACTACGCGCGATCAAAACCTTGGCGCCAACTGCCAAGTCGTGGAGCTCCAAGATGTGCACTACACTACACGCAGTGGCCATCCAAATGGAAGGGCCGCAGTGCCTAGGGACAAAAGCCAAGAGAAACACTTCCAATTCTCCCTGCGTAATAATAACAGGCTATCCAGCTGGGGGGGGCCATCTTTCTGCGATGCTTTTGGACCCTAGTCCAAAATACACGGATAGCCTTAAAGCCTGTACTACTTGTTATGAGTCATGCATGAGCATTGTTCTAAGCGGAAGAGCTACCCTCAGTATCGCACATAGGCTTCTGAAACACCAGCAGTCTAACTCTAATGTTACCTACCAGGCAATCCAAGTTCTCTTTGGTAGATTAAAAACACGTACGGGTGTGGAAGTGGGGTGCACGGAGAGATTGATCAGATGCGTGGGGAGAGGCGAGGTCGGGTGGCGGCGTGGATAGGATCGAACTGTATCTGCAGAGGACGTCGCTTTCTTCCCTGCGGACAGAGGCGATCTCCATCTCAACGCTGTGGGGGGTGCTGGACTGCTGGACCATGCTGGGGGCCCTCTGCAGCCCATGGAGACGGACGATGCAGCTCAACCACCGATCTAGCTACAACGTGGTTTCCCTAAGACCGTGCGTGCGTGTGTGCAAGCTATATACACCTGCCAGTGTGTTCTTCAGAGGAACTTGTTCACATGGCCATCGCTGAGAGAGAGAGAGAGAGGCTCGACAGATGTGGGTCGGAGCCCCCATCGTAATCTAATCTGATACGCATGTATATTTGGGAATGGGATCCTAACTGCATCGGAATCGTCCCGCAGGCCAGGCCTTTAAACAACAGGCGCTACAGTCCATGGATCGGGGATTGTAATCTTGCGAGCTACACGGCAATTCCTCCCAGCGATGCGCGATTGTCCATTGTCCCCGTCCGTGTCTGCCGTCCCCAAAGACAACCCTGTCTCTGTCCGGCTCCGGCCGGGGTCGCCGCACCGATCGGGCCTGACCTCGCCGACGGCCCGTCCCGCGCCTTGTCCCTCGGCTCGGCTCGGGGCGCCGGATGATTGTTGGGGCGGCGAGGGGTGGATGGATGGATGGCATCAAGGTTGAAAGGCGAGCAAGGTCCAGAGCCGAAGATGGCGCCGCCATGCCAGCGCCAGCGCCTGAATGGCTTTTGGAAGAAGGCACAAAGCTGTTCGGTTCGGCCGAGCGAGTCAACATCGGCCTAACGTGTTCAGGTGGGCAGGCAGATGGCCCCTGCAACTCAACACTTTTGACTCGTCGCCCGCCGCTTATCTTTCCCTGCTCGTGACATCACAGACTTCAGTGCAGTTCGAAACGGAACGTGCCGATGCGTTCAGCGGAGGGAAGGGAGCGCGGTGGAGCTTCGATTTCTGTCCGCCGGCCTGGCGGGCGGCGCACGACACCCGGATGATCGATGCGCGTGTACTGCTCGATGCCGGGCAGTAGTGACGCCTCTCATTTGGACCGAGAGAGATCTTTGCTACAATAGCACGTCGTCCTGGGGATTGCAGGATTCAATTCGATCCATCACGGCATGGACGGTGATGGTACTCAGAAGTACTAGTACATGTGTTGTTGTGTGGAATCTCGTTCGAGAAACAAGAAGTGGAGCAAAAAAAGGGAAACAAAAAACAGAGGTCTTATCTACAGCGGATGACTCGTCGAATCGATCATCGAATGCAAACATGCAATGCAATGCAGTAGGGGCAGTAGTAGGCTGGCAGCGGGGGTGTCGGAACGGAACTCAGAAGAGGTTGAGGACCTCGCGGATGGTGGCGTTGCAGAGCGGGCAGCGGCCGCGGCCGGCGCGGACCTGGCGCGCGCAGGCGCGGCAGAAGGTGTGGCCGCAGGGGACGAAGGCGGCGCCCTTGCCCCGCGCGACGCACACGCAGCACCGACCGCCCACGCCGCCGCCCTTCTCCTCCTCCTCCGGCTCCGCATCCGCGCGCCTCCACGCCCACTGCTGCTCCGCCCGCTCCAGCAGCGCCAGCAGGGACACCCTCTGGCTCTGCCCCCGCGCGGCGTCCGCCGGCGCCGCGGTGGCCGTGCCGCCTGGCGCGGGGCGCGCGGCGGTGGCACTGCGGGAGGCCACGGCAGGAGGGCGGCGGCCCTCGTCCGCGTCGCGGATGGCGTCGAGCAGCGTGCGGCGCCTCGGCGCCGTGGCGGGGCGGCCTTCCCCTTCACTGCCACCGCCGCCGTCGTCGTCCCGGAGCTTGAGTAGGTCGCGGAGGTTGGACGACGCGGCGAGCTGCTCGGCCAGCGTCATGCCGCGCTCCCGCGTCGGCCGCGGCACCCGGACCTCCATCCCTCGCGCCACCAACTCGGGACTGGAGGAGCCCGCTGACGCAGCCACCCGCTACCCCAGTTTATACGGCGTGCCACTGCCCGCTCCGGCGCCACTCTTGTTTTGGCAACCGGTTTCCTATTGTCCTGCTCCTGCAGCCTGTAGCCTGTAGGCGAGTCGAGGCGAGGCGAGTCGCGAGAGGCGTCGTGCGCGGTTACGGCCGCCACTTGGCGGCCGCGCGCTGGTTGGGCTCGGCTGGTCGCGTCGCGTTAGCCGCGCCTGCACGGGAGGGTCGCGACGTCTGACGGTTTCGCCCTGCCACTCCCGTTTTCCACCACGAGGCGCGGACTTCTGGGGGGGCGGGACTCGGGACGGGAGCAGCCGGCAGCGGGAGCTGACTGGCGCCGCGGTCGTGCGCCGCCGTTGCCTCGTGTGATGGATGGGACTCGGGACTCGAGACGGCCGGGTAGTCCTAGCAGTAGGTCATATTGGTGGATCGTAGATGGAAGGATAGGCACGGGTTCTCTACTTTTGCGGCGTTTGGCACGGGTTGGTGCGTCGACCCGACCGGGCTTGTGGACGTTCAGGTCCCGGATTTCTTTTTTACCTTCAAACAGGTCCGGCATTGTCGGATAGGTATCATGGATGTTTGTTTCGTTTTTTTATTGTGACAAACTTTTCTAAGAATCTGACTATAGAAGTATTAGAAAGATAAATGAGTTTATATAGTTTAGAATCTAGAAAATGTCTGATTCAATTTAGGTGATTATATGTTTATATTGATTTGAGATGATTTTTACGAGAGCGACGTCTAAGCATTTAACAGCTTTTGGTGGTCAGAATAAAAAATGTTGAGAACTACGTCACCACGGATCATCAGATCCGCTCCCTTCCCTCCTGTCAGCAGTAGAGGCGCAAGAAGATGTAGAGAACCCGTCTCACTTCCCATAAGCACGACAGAGGAAACACACGAGACACTGGATATAGAGTTGGGCCTCTGGCCTCTTTCTGATCTCTGTATTATGAGGGGATGTACATGTTCCTTATATATAGATGTGAGACCCCTCAGGGGCAAAGCCGGTATTTGCCCACATAACCGTAACTAGGGTTACTTAACACTCCCCCTTGGGCGAATAACGCGACCAACACATGCCTCGTTAAAACTCCAAAAAACCCAGTGGGAAAAATATGGAGAAAGAGTGCATGATGATACAAATTGCATTTGCACTTTGTTGCCTCGTTAAAAACCTCATGTGAGAAACTTCAAGAAAACTCACCAAGGGAAAAAGAGTACAACTGCTGTCATCAGGACAGATTTCGATCCTCTGGGATCTAGATTCTATCGAATCTTCTACAAAGGCTAACTTTAGAAATGTGCTCCCCCTGATCTTTGCAAAACCGTATCAATAAAGCAAAACATCTTCTTCTCAAAGTATATGCACATAAAGATTTAGCAAACGGATTGCATATCCTTGCAAGGACTATTTCAGGAACTTTACCTCTACTCACTTCTAGGATATACGAGGTAAGTGCACGTATCAATATAAATAAGCCACTTTGATTGATGGTGTTCGATCGACTGGATCTATATATTTGATAGAAAGTTCCATAAAGGTTCACATATTGATCATCAAGCTCACGCCTTCAGGGCATAGAATTTGACATTTATTGTCTCACGATTGTGATCAATATAAGCATTCGCTCCCCCTGACGATGACATCTGTCAAAGTCGTTATCCCTCATAACTCAAGCATATTCTTCAAGATATATGTCTCATTGTTCATCTGGAATAACGAGAATGGATGAGGTTGGGGTGCTATTATTTTCTATCTTACACCACAATTTATACATAGTTGTGCAAAGCAAATAACATGTCCTTCAATAGGACTTAGGGGATAATATAGTTGCAATAGTACATATTCTAAATATGACACATCGCTCCAGGCGTTCATCCATTGCAACATCTATGATGGTGTAACAAAAGTCCATCAAAGATCGTAATTCATCAGGGATTTTTCATCGATCAGATACATCGTTATAGTCTGTCATTCTTGCACAATGGGGATATTTTGCCAGTAACACCTAAACCTTATAGGTTTCTGCCATCGGGGCTTTAGAGGATACCGTAATTCCACATCAAGTGGAAAATACCATGAGTAAAACTCGTGGAATGCACATGTGCTTATTCGGTGAACTTCAAGTTATTTAGTACCTCATCTTATTCCTTTTCGGGTCTATATGGGTCTTTATCCCTTTATAGGGATTATCAAACTTTGGTGTTTAACACAGACTTTGTTTCTTCTGGATAGGTTCCATCTGGGAACGATAGTCTCAACTAGGAGATGTTCTCCCTACATAGGAGAGTGATCATTCATCAGGAATGTATTATTCGGTATGAGATTTATATGTTGCATATTTATAAATCAAAGATATGAATCCTCATAGGATCTCATGATGGATCTTCAGAATCCTATTAACTGCATATTTTAATTCATGCCATTTGCTAGATATATTACATAGCGGAACAGTGTTTATTCAACATATATGTGGGATGGATCTCTCACAAGACCACTTGAACCATTGCATTCACCACACATTATTTCAATAGTGCCCATAAATGTCCGAACTTCAAGCTCGCGACTTTCATTTTGCGATTATTGGTTCAGCCTCGATTGCATTTATCAATGACCCGATAAGAGAGCTGCAAGCACTCATGCCTAGGACTTTGTTTTGGATCCCTTTGCAATCTAGAGAGGCAAGATAGGTGTCGACACATTTGTCTCCCACATTTAATAATGATCTTCGTCATTTCCCAAAAACAAAAGATTCACTGTTCCGTATTCCTAGCACAATGATATTGCGCGCATTGCTAGGAATTTTATTATCAAGATGAACCTCTTCGTGAGGCAAATCACCAGTAGGGCGAGTTCATCGGAGGAGAGTTATTACAGATCACATGAATCTGTAATCAGAACATATGCTTTGACTAAGACCGATGGATCATATTCACAGGCGTCCCCGAGAATAGATCAAATGCCAATAAGTCAAATGTGGATACAATATTAATCCCGGGTATATCTGAAAGTTCCCTTTGACCCGGGAACAGGATCTGGATGTCGCCTAGAGGGGGGTGAATAGGCGAATAAAACTTATTACTTTAAAACTTAAATTCTTACTCTACTCGAAGACTTAGTACGCAGTGGAGTGAGAAGACTCTTCGAGTAGGTTGCAGCGGAATGGAAGATCTTGTCTCAAAATGTCCTGCACTTCAAATCAAGCTTATACCACAGATAAGTATTGAAGTGCAGATATAAAGACGAGTAAGACAGAGAGTCAGGATACAATACAGAATAGAGCACACAGACGCAAGGATTTATCCCGAGATTCGGCCAAGCCTGAAATGCTTGCCTAGTGAAAGAGAAATGTGCCCTTGGGCCATTTCTAAGTATTTTGGTGATTTAGTGTCCAACACAAGTGCCTAAGTGTAAAAAGGTGGACAAGGTACAAATCAAGAATTAAGGTATGTTTCTCAGACTTAGTACATTGTTTTATGGACTAATGTATTGTGTCTAAGTGCTGGAAACAGGAAAAATCCAATTGGAAATGTATTGGCTCGAGCAGCCAAGAATCTGCTGAGTCTGCAAGCACCGGACTGTCTGGTGGTGCACCGGACAGTGTCCGGTGCGTCAGGCTGGCTCGAGCGAAGTGGCTGCTCTCGGGAATTCACCGGCGATGTACGGCTAAAATTCACCGGACTGTCCGGTGTGCACCGGACTGTCCGGTGAGCCAACGGTCGACCGGGCCAACGGTCGGCCGCACAATCTGCGCGGGACACGTGGCTGAGCCAACGGCTAGAAGACGGCACCGGACTGTCCGGTGTGCACCGGACATGTACGGTGCGCCAACGGCTCTCAGGCTACCAGCGGTCGGCTTCTCTATTTAAGGAAGGAAATCGGGCACCGGACAGTGTGAGGTGTGCACCGGACTGTCCGGTGCCCCCGATGACAGAAGGCAAGAATGGCTTTCCAAACTTGTGCTCAACGGCTCCTAGCTGCCTTGGGGCTATAAAAGGGACCCCTAGGCGCATGGAGGAGAACACCAAGCATCCTTTGAGCATCATTGATCACTCACACTTCATTCTTGCGCACTTGTTCGACATTTTAGTGATCTGAGCTCCGTTCTAGTGTGCTAGTCTCTTGAGCTCAAGTCTGGGTTTTGCGTGTGCGTATTCGCTGTGATCTTTGTATCGTGTGTGTGTTGCTAATCCCTCCCTTGCTCTGTGATTCTTCGTGAACATCTTGTGTAAGGGCGAGAGGCTCCAAGCTGTGGAGATTCCTCGCAAACGGGATTAAGAGAAGCAAAGCAACACCGTGGTATTCAAGTTGGTCTTTGGACCGCTTGAGAGGGGTTGATTGCAACCCTCGTCCGTTGGGACGCCACAACGTGGAGTAGGCAAGCGTTGGTCTTGGCCGAACCACGGGATAACCACTGTGCCATCTCTGTGATTGATATCTCTTGGTTATTGTGTTGTGTTGAGATCCTTCTCTAGCCACTTGGCAAATTACTGTACTAACAAGTAACCAAGTTTTGTGGCTTAAGTTTTTGAAGTGTTACGAGATCACCTATTCACCCCCCCCCTCTAGGTGCTCTCAATTGGTATCAGAGCCGTTCTCTTCAAGAAAGGGACTAACCGCCTGAAGAGATGGATCCTAAAGGTAAGGGGATGGTGATCAACGACAAGGAGAAGGAGTCCTTCGTCAACGAGCCCAATGATGACAGGCCCATCGACTCAGGCTCGGGCCACAAAAGAAAAGACGGGAGGAAGAAGAAGACAAGGCGCATCAAGGAAATTGTCTACTACGACAGCGACGAATCTTCCTCCTCCCAAAAGGACGACGACGACTACGATAGACGAAAGACGGTTAACTCAAACTTTTCTTTCGATTATTCGCGCATCCCGCATAGTTCAAATGCTCAATTGCTCCCCATTCCACTTGGCAAGCCCCCTCACTTTGATGGAGAGGATTACGGATTTTGGAGCCACAAAATGCGTACTCACCTGTTTTCTCTCCATCCAAGCATTTGGGAGATTGTGGAAAGTGGAATGAAATTTGATAGCTCGGATAGCCCTGTGTTTATTAATGAACAGATTCATAAAAATGCACAAGCTACTACTGTGTTGCTAGCCTCTTTGTGCAGGGACGAGTATCACAAGGTGAGCGGCTTGGACAATGCCAAGCAGATCTGGGACACCCTCAAGATCTCTCATGAGGGAAACGACGTCACCTTGCTCACCAAAATGGAGTTGGTGGAGGGCGAGCTTGGACGGTTCGCGATGATAAGGGGCGAGGAGCCGACACAAACATACAACCGGCTCAAGACCCTTATCAACAAAATAAGGAGCTACGGAAGCACGCGATGGACGGACCACGACGTCGTCCACCTAATGCTAAGGTCATTTACCGTTCTTGATCCTCATTTGGTGAACAATATACGTGAAAATCCCAGGTACACCAAGATGTCGCCCGAAGAAGTTCTTGGGAAGTTCGTAAGCGGGCGAATGATGATCAAGGAGGCAAGATACGTGGACGACGCGTTGAACGGTCCTAGTCATGAGCCTCAACCCATTGCTCTCAAGGCAACAAGGAGCAAGGAGGCGCTACCAAGCAAGGTGGCGCAAGTTGAGGCGGCCGGACTCAATGATGAGGAGATGGCCCTCATCATTAAGCGCTTCAAGACGGCGCTTAAAGGTCGCAAGGGGCAGCCAAGCAAGACCAAAGCCAAGGGGAAGCGCTCATGCTTCAAATGCGGTAAGCTTGGTCATTTTATTGCTAACTGTCCCGACAATGATAGTGATCAGGACCAAGGGAACAAGAGGGAGAAAAAGAAGCATTACAAGAAGGCCAAGGGCGAGGCACATATCGGAAAGGAGTGGGATTCGGATTGTTCCTCCTCTGACTCTGACAATGAAGGACTCACCGCCACCGCCTTCAACAAGTCATCCCTCTTCCCCAACGAGCGTCACACTTGCCTCATGGCAAGAGAGAAGAAAGTAAGCACTCATACTAGTACTTATGCTTCTTCGAGTGAAGATGAGTCTAGTGATGATGATGAGATAGATTACTCATGCTTATTCAAGGGATTAGATAGAACCAAGGTAGACAAAATTAATGAATTAATTGATGCCTTGAATGACAAGAATATGCTTTTAGAAAAACAAGAGGATTTGTTGTATGAAGAACATGATAAATTTGTAGAAGCACAGAAATCTCTTGCTCTAGAAATTAAGAGGAATGAAATGCTCTCTAGTGAATTATCTTCTTGTCATGAAACTATTGCTAAGTTAAAAAGTTTTAATGATGATTTAAATGCTAAACTAGAAGTAGCTAGTAAATCTAATTCTTGTGTAGAAATTGTTGAAACTTGTAATAGGTGTAAAGATTTTGACATTGATGCTTGTAGTGATCATTTAGTTTCAATTTCCAAATTAAATGATGAATTAGCTAGTCTTAATGCCCAACTTAAGACTAGCAAGAATGAATTTGACAAGCTAAAATTTGCAAGGGATGCCTACACGATTGGTAGACACCCCTCAATTAAGGATGGACTTGGCTACAAGAGGGAAGCCAAGAACTTGACAAGCCATAAGGCTCCCATCTCCGCCAAGGAGAAAGGGAAGGCCCCTATGGCTAGTAGTGTGCAAAAGAACCATGCCTTTATGTACTATGATAGAAGACAACCTAGAAATGCTTATAGGAGTTGTAATGTATATAATGCCTTTGATTCTCATGCCATGGTTGCTTCTAGTTCTTCTTATGTGCATGATAGAAATGTTGGTAGGAGAAATGTTATTCATAATATGCCTAGGAGAAATGTCGTTAATGTTCCTAGGAAAGTTAATGAACCTTCTACAATATATCATGCTTTAAATGCTTCTTTTGCTATTTGTAGAAAGGATAGGAAGATAGTTGCTAGAAAATTAGGGGCAAGATGCAAGGGAGACAAAACTTGCATTTGGGTCCCTAAGGATATTTGTGCTAACCTTGCAGGACCCAACATGAGTTGGGTACCTAAGACCCAAGCCTAAATTTGCCTTGCAGGTTTATGCATCCGGGGGTTCAAGCTGGATTATTGACAGCGGATGCACAAACCATATGACGGGGGAGAAGAAGATGTTCACCTCCTACGTCAAGAATAAAGATTCCCAAGATTCAATAATATTCGGTGATGGGAATCAAGGCAAGGTAAAAGGGTTAGGTAAAATTGCAATCTCAAATGAGCACTCTATCTCTAATGTGTTTTTAGTAGAGTCTCTTGGATATAATTTGCTATCTGTTAGTCAATTATGCAATATGGGATATAACTGTTTGTTTACAAATGTAGATGTGTCTGTCTTTAGAAGATGTGATGGTTCACTAGCTTTTAAGGGTGTACTAGATGGCAAGCTTTACTTAGTTGATTTTGCAAAAGAAGAGGCCGGTCTAGATGCATGCTTAATGGCTAAGACTTGCATGGGCTGGCTGTGGCATCGCCGCTTAGCACATGTGGGGATGAAGAACCTCCACAAGCTTCTAAAGGGAGAACACGTGATAGGTCTAACCAATGTTCATTTCGAAAAAGATAGACCTTGCGCAGCTTGTCAAGTAGGGAAACAGGTGGGAGGCTCTCATCACACCAAAAATGTGATGACAACATCAAGACCCCTGGAGCTGCTACATATGGACCTCTTCGGACCCGTCGCCTATCTGAGCATAGGAGGAAGTAAGTATGGTCTAGTTATCGTTGATGACTTTTCCCGCTTCACTTGGGTGTTCTTTTTGCAGGATAAGTCTGAAACCCAAGGGACCCTCAAGCGCTTCCTAAGGAGAGCTCAAAATGAGTTTGATCTCAAGGTGAAGAAGATAAGGAGCGACAACGGGTCCGAATTCAAGAACCTTCAAGTGGAGGAGTTCCTTGAGGAGGAGGGGATCAAGCACGAGTTCTCCGCTCCCTACACACCTCAGCAAAATGGTGTGGTAGAGAGGAAGAACAAGACACTCATAGATATGGCGAGGACTATGCTTGGAGAGTTCAAGACCCCCGAGTGTTTTTGGTCGGAAGCCGTGAACACGGCTTGCCACGCCATCAACAGGGTCTACCTTCACCGCCTCCTCAAGAAGACCTCATACGAGCTGCTAACTGGTAACAAACCCAATGTGTCTTATTTTCGTGTATTTGTGAGCAAATGTTATATTCTTGTGAAGAAAGGTAGAACTTCTAAATTTGCTCCCAAAGCTGTAGAAGGGTTTTTGTTAGGTTATGATTCAAATACAAAGGCGTATAGGGTCTTCAACAAATCATCGGGTTTGGTTGAAGTCTCTAGCGACGTTGTATTTGATGAGACTAATGGCTCTCCAAGAGAGCAAGTTGTTGATCTTGATGATGTAGATGAAGAAGATGTTCCAACGGCCGCGATACGCACCATGGCGATTGGAGATGTACGACCTCAGGAACAACTGGAGCAAGATCAACCGTCTTCCTCAACTATGGTGCATCCCCCAACTCAAGATGACGAACAGATACCTCAAGTGGAGGCGCATGATCAAGGGGGAGCACAGGATGATCAAGTTGAAGAGGAAGAAGCACCTCAGGCACCTCCAACCCAAGTTCGAGCGACGATTCAAAGGGATCATCCCGTCGACCAGATATTGGGTGATATTAGCAAGGGAGTAACTACTCGTTCAAGATTAGTTAATTTTTGTGAACATTACTCTTTTGTCTCTTCTATTGAGCCTTTCAGGGTAGAAGAGGCCTTGCTAGATCCGGACTGGGTGTTGGCCATGCAGGAGGAACTCAACAATTTCAAGCGCAATGAAGTTTGGACACTGGTGCCTCGCCCCAAGCAAAATGTTGTGGGAACCAAGTGGGTGTTCCGCAACAAACAGGACGAGCACGGGGTGGTGACAAGGAACAAGGCTCGACTTGTGGCAAAAGGTTATGCCCAAGTCGCAGGTTTGGACTTTGAGGAGACTTTTGCTCCTGTGGCTAGGCTAGAATCAATTCGTATCTTGCTAGCATATGCTGCTCATCATTCTTTCAGGTTGTACCAAATGGATGTGAAGAGCGCTTTCCTCTACGGGCCGATCAAGGAGGAGGTGTACGTAGAGCAACCCCCTGGCTTTGAGGATGAACGGTACCCCGACCACGTGTGTAAGCTCTCTAAGGCGCTCTATGGACTTAAGCAAGCCCCAAGAGCATGGTATGAATGCCTTAGAGACTTTTTAATTGCTAATGCTTTCAAGGTTGGGAAAGCCGATCCAACTCTTTTTACTAAGACTTGCAATGGTGATCTTTTTGTGTGCCAAATTTATGTCGATGACATAATATTTGGTTCTACTAATCAAAAGTCTTGTGAAGAGTTTAGCAGGGTGATGACGCAGAAATTCGAGATGTCAATGATGGGCGAGTTGAACTACTTCCTTGGGTTCCAAGTGAAGCAACTCAAGGACGACACTTTCATCTCCCAAACGAAGTACACGCAAGACTTGCTAAAGCGGTTTGGGATGAAGGACGCCAAGCCCACAAAGACGCTGATGGGAACTGACGGACACATCGACCTCAACAAAGGTGGTAAGTCCGTTGATCAAAAAGCATACCGGTCCATGATAGGTTCTCTGCTTTATCTATGTGCTAGTAGACCGGATATTATGCTTAGCGTATGCATGTGTGCTAGATTTCAATCCGATCCTAAGGAGTGTCACTTAGTGGCTGTGAAGCGAATTCTTCGATATTTAGTCGCTACGCCTTGCTTCGGGATCTGGTATCCAAAGGGGTCTAACTTTGACTTGATTGGGTACTCAGATTCCGACTATGCTGGATGTAAGGTCGATAGGAAGAGTACATCGGGGACGTGCCAATTCTTAGGAAGGTCCCTGGTGTCATGGAACTCTAAGAAACAAACCTCCGTTGCCCTATCCACCGCTGAGGCCGAGTACGTTGCTGCGGGACAGTGTTGTGCGCAACTACTTTGGATGAGGCAAACCCTCCGGGACTTTGGCTACAATCTGAGCAAAGTCCCACTCCTATGTGATAATGAGAGTGCTATCCGAATAGCGGAAAATCCTGTTGAGCACAGCCGCACAAAGCACATTGACATCCGGCATCACTTTTTGAGAGACCACCAGCAAAAGGGAGATATCAAAGTGTTTCATGTTAGCACCGAGAACCAGCTAGCCGATATCTTTACCAAGCCTCTAGATGAGAAGACCTTTTGCAGGCTGCGTAGTGAGCTCAATATCTTAGATTCGTGGAACTTGGATTGAAATGTAGCATACATGTGTTTATGCCTTTGATCATGTTCATTCTGCATTTTGTTGCTTATTGTGGTGCTCAAGTTGTACAAACACTCCCTGGACCTCACAAGTCCTGTTTGCAAGTAATGCACATATTTAGGGGGAGCTGTGCTACAACTTGACCCTTTGAGACTAACCATGTACTTGAGTTTCGTTGTTTTAGTCTTCAAGGAAAATTGAAAGGGAAAAGGTGGACTTGGACCATGCAAGACTTCCACTGCACTCCGATGAAAAGAGTAACCTTTCCAAGTTCATCTTCATACTCTTATTGCCTTTGTGTTCTTATTTGAAGATTTTGGTGAGGCAATGGGGTTAAAGGGCCAAGATTGATCCCGTTTTGGTGCTTGATGCCAAAGGGGGAGAAAATAAAGGCCAAAGCGATCAATGGATCAGCTACCACTTGAGAGATTTTGAAAATAGTAGAATAGAGCTTTTGGTTTGTCAAAACTCTTTTGTTGTCTCTCTTGTCAAAAGTTGGCTTCTTGTGGGGAGAAGTATTGATTATGGGAAAAGGGGGAGTTTTTGAAATCTTAAATCAATTTCTCTTAGAATGACTCTCTTTATGTCTTAACATGTGTGTTTGACTTAGAGATAGAAATTTGAGTTTGATTTGCAAAAACAAACCAAGTGGTGGCATAGAGTGATCCATATATGTCAAAATTGAATCAAAACAATTTTGAGTTCTTATTTGATTTGATTTTGTACTTGTTCTACTTGCTATATGTTGTGTTGGCATAAATCACCAAAAAGGGGGAGATTGAAAGAGAAATGTGCCCTTGGGCCATTTCTAAGTATTTTGGTGATTTAGTGTCCAACACAAGTGCCTAAGTGTAAAAAGGTGGACAAGGTACAAATCAAGAATTAAGGTATGTTTCTCAGACTTAGTACATTGTTTTATGGACTAATGTATTGTGTCTAAGTGCTGGAAACAGGAAAAATCCAATTGGAAATGTCTTGGCTCGAGCAGCCAAGAATCTGCTGAGTCTGCAAGCACCGGACTGTCCGGTGGTGCACCGGACAGTGTTCGGTGCGTCAGGCTGGCTCGAGCGAAGTGGCTGCTCTCGGGAATTCACCGGCGATGTACGGCTAAAATTCACCGGACTGTCCGGTGTGCACCGGACTGTCCGGTGAGCCAACGGTCGACCGGGCCAACGGTCGGCCGCACAATCTGCGCGGGACACGTGGCCGAGCCAACGGCTAGAAGACGGCACCGGACTGTCCGGTGTGCACCGGACATGTCCGGTGCGCCAACGGCTCTCAGGCTACCAACGGTCGGCTTCGCTATTTAAGGAAGGAAATTGGGCACCGGACAGTGTCCGGTGTGCACCGGACTGTCCGGTGCCCCCGATGACAGAAGGCAAGAATGGCTTTCCAAACTTGTGCTCAACGGCTCCTAGCTGCCTTGGGGCTATAAAAGGGACCCCTAGGCGCATGGAGGAGAACACCAAGCATCCTTTGAGCATCATTGATCACTCACACTTCATTCTTGCGCACTTGTTCGACATTTTAGTGATCTGAGCTCCGTTCTAGTGTGCTAGTCTCTTGAGCTCAAGTCTGGGTTTTGCGTGTGCGTATTCGCTGTGATCTTTGTGTCGTGTGTGTGTTGCTAATCCCTCCCTTGCTCTGTGATTCCTCGTGAACATCTTGTGTAAGGGCGAGAGGCTCCAAGCTGTGGAGATTCCTCGCAAACGGGATTAAGAGAAGCAAAGCAACACCGTGGTATTCAAGTTGGTCTTTGGACCGCTTGAGAGGGGTTGATTGCAACCCTCGTCCGTTGGCACGCCACAACGTGGAGTACGCAAGCGTTGGTCTTGGCCGAACCACGGGATAACCACTGTGCCATCTCTGTGATTGATATCTCTTGGTTATTGTGTTGTGTTGAGATCCTTCTCTAGCCACTTGGCAAATTACTGTACTAACAAGTAACCAAGTTTTGTGGCTTAAGTTTTTGAAGTGTTACGAGATCACCTATTCACCCCCCCTCTAGGTGCTCTCACCTAGTCCTCGTTGGAGTTAGCCACACCTAGGCTTGGAGTCTATTTCAACTCCTTCCTCCGTTTGCTCAGATCTGTCAGTATGACAGATAGAGCCTTTTACTATTGAGTGGGGTTACAACAGAACCGCGGCTGCTTACAAACTTCTTGACAGCACCCCGACAGAGTAACGATACGCTCAAGACCTTGCTCTAGCTCTTAGCAGCACTACTCCTCTCTCTAAAGGCTTATAGTTGTGCCTTCTACACAAACTATAGAGTTACACACAAGAGGGAGAGCGAGAATTGATTCCAGTGAAGTCTACACTTGTTGGCTGCACTTGTACATCTCTTGGAGGTGCCTAGGAGTCCCTTTTATAGACCCAAGGGGCCTAGGAGCCGTTGGACTTCATTTGGAAGGCAATATCAGCTTTCTGTCGGGTGGTGCACCGGACAGTCCGGTGCACACCGGACACTGTCCGGTGCCCGCTTTCTTTCCTTCTATGGCGAAGCCGACCGTTGGCAGTCTTGGAGTCGTTGGCGCACCGTACATGTCCGGTGCACACCGGACAGTCCGGTGCCTCCATCTAGCCGTTGGCTCGGCCACGTGTCCCGCGCAGATCGCGCGGCCGACCGTTGGCTCACCGGACAGTCCGGTGCACACCGGACAGTCCGGTGAATTATAGCCGTACGTCGCCGGTGAATTCCCGAGAGCGGCCACTTCGCTTGAGCCAGCCTGGCGCACCGGACACTGTCCGGTGCACCCAGACTGAGCAGAGTCTTGGCTGTACACAGCCAAGCCTTTTGCACCTCTTTCCTTTTCTTCTTCTTTCTGTTTCTAACACTTAGACAAGTATATTAGTACACTAAAACCAATGTACTAAGTCTAGAAACATACCTTCTCTTAATTATTACATCTATAGCATTTCACATGCATGAGTTTCGATGTTGGACTCATAAATCATCAAGTCTGCTTGACTTGATCTAGATTGACATTTCTTGGCTCCAACATCCTGCAAAGATCACATAGAACATCTCCAAACCTAGGAACAACCCAAACTAAAGATCAAGGTGAACTTAGCTCTTTTAGGCTGCTTCCAGTTCTGGTTTTGACACTTGTTCTCCTTCTAGTGACCTTGATCTCCTTCTTAGAGCTTGGTCTTGAGCCTTATGACTTACACCACATAACTGTAGCTGTTACCTCATTGGTTGTAAGTCACGTCCTTATGTAGTGATCCTTGATGTGCCGTAGCTGTTCTCAACTCGATCACCCTTGACTTTGCAAGCCTTCTTCTTCACCCTTGGCTTTGGGTTCCTCAGCCTCCTTGACCTTCTCCCGTGCACTTGGTACCTCGAAGCTTTTCTTGCCTCCGTCCTTGGCTTGATCAGTTGTCTCCGAGCTACGCACCCGAGTATCACTTTTGCAATGTCCAACTTACTTGTGATGTCCATTATGTATCCATAATCTAGTTCTTGGACCATCACATTTGTTCACTTGTGTTGAACCCTGTAGGCTTTACTTTAAGCACCTGTTCAACACTTAGTACACTTGTTAGTCCTTTAATTGAGTTGTCATCCAAACACCAAAACTCACAAGAGAGCTTTCAATCTCCCCCTTTTTGGTGATTGATGGCAACACAATTAAAGCTTACATAAGAATAAGATTTGAAACACAAATTTTGAATTCTAAGTTTATAGAATGCTCCCCCTAAATATGTGCTTACTCCAAAAACATAATTTTGGCCTCTGATGCCAATTTGCACATACTTAGGCAATTCGAAGCATTTCTACACCTTAGCACTTTTTAGGATGCATTGTGTCAAGAATCAAACCATGATGCTATAACATACAAATGCACATAATCAGAGTTAAACACCATTCAAATTAGTGGATATATCACAGGAATATCAACCTACCACTATTCACCATTAAGATACTAATTTAAACTAAGATACCAATTTAAAGCAATCTTAAAGCACCATTAACCACATGCATCATTATCCACATGATTGTCTATTTCAGAATGAACACAATAGATGCCAATTAATTCGTAGCAACGGAAGCACTAGTCCATATGATGCAACACATATAATACTGCAGGAAGCATATGAATAACACACTAGCAAAGCTTGAACTAACACATCACCCCTTAGGATAAGCTTTCCTCTCAGGTTGAGATAAGCTTTAATACACAAATTCTCCCCCTTTGACATCAAACACCAAAAACCATACTCAAGCAAGAACATAGGATGATGTCAAGGGACAGCAGGGTGTCAAGGAGGAAAAGCGACTATTAAAACTCCTCCTTACTTATTGAACATATGCACTATCACATATATGCAAAAAGATTAATACTTCCTTTTGTACCTTTACCATGTTGTAGTGTACTTCCCATCTTGAAAGTATTTAATCTCTCGAGAGCTTCTCCACACTTGTGCCCGATTCTTTATCCTAACTTTTTCTTGTTGCTAAGACACCAAACTTAGAACAAGTTATAGTATTGGGCACAAGAAGAAACTTCCATTCTAATGATTATCAAAAGATGTCAATTGAAGTAGACTATCACAGCTACTAATTGAAAGATACCAATTGCAAAAGTTCATTTATTATCATAGCTCCATGATATTTAAGAATAAGCATCTATTATCACCAGATATTATAGAGCATGAGCAATCTAAAAATATGCACTTACTCACGACTTGAGATACCAATTTCTTGACTTACAGAGGTACCCAAGTCCTGATTGCTCCATTTCTTGCTTATCTTCTCTTTTCCACCTAGAGACTATACAAGATTGCTCAAGAAACAGTTAGTCTCAAAAGACACAAGTTATGTGTGCTCCCCCTCAAGTTGTGCATCAAGTATTTGAATGACTTGCACTTTGCACATTCTAGCTTCCTTAGAACTAGAGGGGATCACAACATACCTTGGTCAAGGCATACTATACCACTTTCATCACCCAAAGATGCCAATTTGCATATCAAATGAAAAACCACTTAACACCAATTGAAGGCTAAATGAAAGGTTGACTAAATACAACAATGCACGCCTCAGTGGCACCTAAGCCAATTGAATACTCACAGGAAGTCTAACATTTACGCAACTTGTACATGCTTCATACTTAACTATCATTGCATATACCAATTGAAGATCAACACAATCATGTATATAAAGCGAAATATCTAAGCATGTCATAATTAAGAAGGTTTCTTAGGTGCACAAAAGAAACAACATTTTAAAGGCATAAATTACCTAAGCCAAGATATTACCAATTGAAAGACAAGAACATAGCTATGATCAAAATGAATGGAATTTCAAGAATATTTAATGAAATTGCATAGCTCCATTTTCCATACCTTTGCCTTTATGAGAGCCCTTGTTATCACCAATTCAGGGCTCCTTTTGCTTACGCACCTCATAGCTCAAAAGGGCACGACATGGATTTGAAATTCACACAGTACCAAACTAGGGTAATCATGTGAACATGGACTAAACAAAATGTCATATTTGCACATAGCATTACTTACAAAAAGTTACAGGTTTATCCATATACACCAAGAGAGTTAATCGTTGTGGATATAACAAATGAAAGAGCTACCAATGAATGATTCAAAAGATATATCCTATAGAGCACCAGCCATGATTAAGCAACCATCATTATGATCCATTTAACACAGGCAATCATAAAGCATAACTACTCCAAAGACAGGTAGCACAACAAGCCAACTTAAGAGCAATACTAAATTGCAATTATGTACTTAAAATACACGGGTACCGTCCTTTGGAGAGCAGGTTGTAGATTCTCATCAAGGTCCTTTACTTGATTCACCAATAATGATTCAGGATCTATACACCTTATTTCACTTGAGATGAACATGGGATTAGTGTTTCACAATAATTCAACTTTGGGTCAATAAACACAAAACAATTAACAACTTAAGCATAGAGTTTTAGATAACCGTCTTAAGCTCTCCCATGGTCTCCAGTCCATCTCAAGGCACCTGCATGGTCTAGTTAGCACAGTTTGGTACCCATCTCGGGATGGGTCCATAATAATCATCTAAATGTGCCTTTGGTACCCAAATTGCCTTTGTGCTAGTTCTAGGTGATCTCGTTATAGATCTAGCACAAGTGTATGATTTGGGTCTCCTACCCGAATAAGATTGACACAAATTCACTTGCTTAGGAATCTTACCTTTATAACATACCTTGGATAGATGACCCTGCTCACCACACTTGTAGCAGAAGCGTCGCTCAACTTGACACGACGCTTGCTGTGTGTCATTTTCCTTGGTGAGGGTCACCTTGGAGGATGCACATCCTTGATTCTTCATGACCGGACATGAAGTGATCGTGTGGTCCTTTTTGTTGCATCCAAAACAACTCCTTGTCCCTTCATTCTTGTCTTTGTACGGACAAGACGCGATGAGGTGGCCTAACTTCTTGCACTTGAAACACCTCCTTTTTCCTTTTCCCTTTTTGTACTTGAATGACATGGAGAGAAGGTCAGTGCAAACAACATGATTAATTGAATCTTTACCTTTTTCTTTTTTCATGTTGATTTCTTCATTTATAGCTTTGGGAACATTCTTCTTGTTGAGCTTAACACTTGCTGCAGTTTTTCCTTTCTCAAGCTTCTTCACCACGCGCCCGTGGATATCTTGAGAGAGTTGAGCAATGTGTCTTCTCCTTAGCTATCTTTGCTTCTTGTTCCCACACAATTTTCTTTTTGATCCTGCAACTTGTTTCTCAAACAAAGATTGGCCTTTCTTGGGGCGGTGGAGGTCAGCACATGATAATATTTTGACCAATTGATTACTAGTGCAAGAATGAGGTTCATATGAGTTTAAACTAGTAATTACTACCTCATGAGCAATATCGAGCATGATATGATCATCAACTAGTTTACTATGAGAGTATGACAACATATCATACTTTTCACTAAGAGCAAGCTTTTCTAAATTCATTGTTTCTACTTGACTTCTAAGCATAGAATTTTCAGTTTTAAGTTGAGCAACATTAGATAGAGCGTCATAATTATTACTTTGCTCAATTAACATTGAATCATACCATTGGACCAAGACATCATGAGAGCACCTCAGCCCCTCATGTTCTTTGGTCATCTTCTCCAGGCTGTTGTTTGTTTTGATGAGAGTCTCCTCTAGCCTGAGAAGCGTCTCGCCTTGTTCCTTGTTCCTTCTCAACAACTTAACCAAGAGAGCTTTGTCCGCTTTGTTGAGATGGTTGTAGAAACGGCGAATCTCCTCTTCTTCCACATCATCGGTCTCATTTTCCCTGTCATTAATGTCAGTGGAAGCAATATAGGAAAATGTACCTTGTGATGATGAAGATTCATCCTCGCTATCATCCTCATATTCCTCCTCATCATGGCTTTTGTCTCCACCGTCATTGTTAGCAATAAAACACTTATTATTAGTGGAGACCAAACCTGTCGACGAGGTAGATTCATCGTTGGGTGTCCATCGTTCTTGATCTTCTCCCTTTGAATGGTTAGCATCACAAGCAATATAGGGAGTAGAAGTAGTACAATTTGCCACAAAATATTTTACTTTAATTCTATTCCATAAATCGTGAGCATCAACAAACAAATCATTATCACTACTCATGATGGCAAAATAGGCACTTCTAGAAAGAGACTCAACTAAGATGTTGCAAGCACGGTGATTGAGAGATAAACATCTTAGTTCATCATTAGAGGGATTTTTACTAATATCAGATGGAAAAATACTTCTACTAAAGATCTGTCTCAAATCAGAATCAACACTCATGAAAGCATTATAAATAGAGACAGACCAAGATTTGTAATTAGAGCCATCGCCTAAAAGAATTTCTACAGTTACCTCTTGTGACGACATCGTTATCTCCAGACGGCTAAGCCCACACTGGAGAGGCCTAGCTCTGATACCAATTGAAAGTTCCCTTTGACCCGGGAACAGGATCTGGATGTCGCCTAGAGGGGGTGAATAGGCGAATAAAACTTATTACTTTAAAACTTAAATTCTTACTCTACTCGAAGACTTAGTACGCAGTGGAGTGAGAAGACTCTTCGAGTAGGTTGCAGCGGAATGGAAGATCCTGTCTCAAAATGTCCTGCACTTCAAATCAAGCTTATACCACAGATAAGTATTGAAGTGCAGATATAAAGACGAGTAAGACAGAGAGTCAGGATACAATACAGAATAGAGCACACAGACGCAAGGATTTATCCCGAGGTTCGGCCAAGCATGAAATGCTTGCCTAGTCCTCGTTGGAGTTAGCCACACCTGGGCTTGGAGTCTATTTCAACTCCTTCCTCCGTTTGCTCAGATCTGTCAGTATGACAGATAGAGCCTTTTACTATTGAGTGGGGTTACAACAGAACCGCGGCTGCTTACAAACTTCTTGGCAGCACCCCGGCAGAGTAACGATATGCTCAAGACCTTGCTCTAGCTCTTAGCAGCACTACTCCTCTCTCTAAAGGCTTATAGCTGTGCCTTCTACACAAACTATAGAGTTACACACAAGAGGGAGAGCGAGAATTGATTCCAGTGAAGTCTACACTTGTTGGCTGCACTTGTACATCTCTTGGAGGTGCCTAGGAGTCCCTTTTATAGACCCAAGGGGCCTAGGAGCCGTTGGACTTCATTTGGAAGGCAATATCAGCTTTCTGTCGGGTGGTGCACCGGACAGTCCGGTGCACACCGGACACTGTCCGGTGCCCGCTTTCTTTCCTTCTATGGCGAAGCCGACCGTTGGCAGTCTTGGAGCCGTTGGCGCACCGGACATGTCCGGTGCACACCGGACAGTCCGGTGCCTCCATCTAGCCGTTGGCTCGGCCACGTGTCCCGCGCAGATCGCGCGGCCGACCGTTGGCCCGGCCGACCGTTGGCTCACCGGACAGTCCGGTGCACACCGGACAGTCCGGTGAATTATAGCCGTACGTCGCCGGTGAATTCCCGAGAGCGGCCACTTCGCTTGAGCCAGCCTGACGCACCGGACAGTCCGGTGCACCCAGACTGAGCAGAGTCTTGGTTGTACACAGCCAAGCCTTTTGCACCTCTTTCCTTTTCTTTTTCTTTCTGTTTCTAACACTTAGACAAGTATATTAGTACACTAAAACCAATGTACTAAGTCTAGAAACATACCTTCTCTTAATTATTACATCTATAGCATTTCACATGCATGAGTTTCGATGTTGGACTCATAAATCATCAAGTCTGCTTGACTTGATCTAGATTGACATTTCTTGGCTCCAACATCCTGCAAAGATCACATAGAACATCTCCAAACCTAGGAACAACCCAAACTAAAGATCAAGGTGAACTTAGCTCTTTTAGGCTGCTTCCAGTTCTGGTTTTGACACTTGTTCTCCTTCTAGTGACCTTGATCTCCTTCTTAGAGCTTGGTCTTGAGCCTTATGACTTACACCACATAACTGTAGCTGTTACCTCATTGGTTGTAAGTCACGTCCTTATGTAGTGATCCTTGATGTGCCGTAGCTGTTCTCAACTCGATCACCCTTGACTTTGCAAGCCTTCTTCTTCACCCTTGGCTTTGGGTTCCTCAGCCTCCTTGACCTTCTCCCGTGCACTTGGTACCTCGAAGCTTTTCTTGCCTCCGTCCTTGGCTTGATCAGTTGTCTCCGAGCTACGCACCCGAGTATCACTTTTGCAATGTCCAACTTACTTGTGATGTCCATTATGTATCCATAATCCAGTTCTTGGACCATCACATTTGTTCACTTGTGTTGAACCCTGTAGGCTTTACTTTAAGCACCTGTTCAACACTTAGTACACTTGTTAGTCCTTTAATTGAGTTGTCATCCAAACACCAAAACTCACAAGAGAGCTTTTAATATCCACATCTACATCAGGTAGAAGCATTCAGACCAATATGGTTACTCCTCAACGATTTCTGACAAACTCCATATACACAGGAGTACACACCGAACGACAGATTCAGTTAGGCTTTTGTGCGTTTAATAGAATATTGAGGCATTACATTATATGGGCATTCCTCCCCCTAATGCCAAGATGTTCTAAAAGCATACATATAAAATCCCCAACCACAATCATCCAGTTGTGGGCAATGTATGCTATTGTGGTGATTTATTTGGGAAATCTTACGCACATTACAGATAGGGGTTTTATGCAGTGAGCTTTGGACTTAGATTAATGTAGTGGCATGAATACTACATATTTGTCCTTCAACATGAAGGGTTAGTCTCAACATCCAGCGAGACACGCAACAACAAGTTGCTTCATGGTTACAATTCTGTAAACTTACTATTATTACTACCAAATGCATAGTCAATCATTAAGATTTAGACTGATATGTGCAACACTATTTTATCCATAAGGGTCCTTCAGGGGCTCATGCATACCATTCGTCGTTTGGAGTCATTAGTTGACTTCAGATCAACAAGTAAAATGACCATCGGGGTCTAACACTCACAAAGACATTCACTGGTTGCATTGTGCTTTGAGGCACATAGGAAAATGTGTGTGTTTATATTGGTAGTAAAGTGCACGGCATCAGGCCAATGCTGCCAAGCAGAGATTTTTGTGTGCAGAAATGTATAGTCCAGCTCGTTTTATCATTGTCCATGGTTTACCCAATTACTCATACCGCTCTGAAATTGGGTATCGATTTATGCAACATTTTTAGGTATTATAATTTTGAGAGAGAACTTATAACAATAGTCAATTATTTATGGTGTTACCAGCAGGGTAAATATTTCTCCTCACATTATATACCAACTTGTTCTATAAAGCATTATTTCGATCTCTTAATTGTTCAGCAAAAAGAGAAGCTTTGGAATAGAACAGATAAGGCCAAGAATTCATTTTTATATGGGAAAAATCACCATATAACTAGCTTTTCATGAAACAAATGTGTAATGCCCAAAAAAATGGGTAGAAGAAAAATAAAATAAATAAATAAATAAGTTTGTAATAAGAATTTAGAATTTTGTTTTACCTTTGGAAATTGTTAGGGCCTTTCTTTTATAATCAATGGAGAATATTTAAATAGTCATGTGACCAATAAATAAATAAAATTTATCTTGCATCTCATGCTGGAGTTTTATTTGCTTGAGCATTTCAAATTGTGTGTGTGCAAATTTCAAACCAGAATTTGGAATTAAGAATAAAAAAAAGAGAGAGGAAGGAAATGTTCATGGAACCCTATTCCCCCGATAAATGAATAACAAAAGGAAATAATAAAAAAAACAGTAAAACAACAGGGATTATATTATTTTGGCACTTACAAATCTGAAATCCAAAGATGAGAATTTGAATTTGATTATCTCAAACCAAGCAGAAAATTTATAAAAGAAAAAGAAAAACAGAAAATATAACATGAAAGAAAAAAAAGAAAAGAACCCCAGCTGGGCTCCCTCTCACGCTTTCGGCCCAACTTCATACAGCACACGCGTGGCCCATCTACCCTTTCCACTGCGCGCGCTCACTGCCTTGCGGGCCCATCTCGTCAGCCGCTTCCACTGCCGCATCCTTGCTTCCTCTGTCCGTGGGACCCGCGTTGTCAGCTCGTCCGTTCACCTCGGAACAGAGTCCGCGACGGAGAAGCGCAATCCCGCCATGGTCGTCGCCGGGGATCTCGGGGTCCTCCCTTCCCCGCCAACCGATTGTCCTCGACGCGGACTCCTTTCCCTGCGCTATAAATGTACCCGTCGATTCCCCCTTCTTCATGGTCCTCTACCGTGGGGTATGAGCGCAGCATTGTGAGGAATCGATCCGCCGTGGTCGAAGTCACGCATACACCCTCGTCGGGATCTCGCTCTCGGGTTTGGGAGCATCATCAAGCGTCGCTGAGACCATACCGTGGGCATTGGGGCTCGGGACAGTGCGGTTTCGCGGCGAATCGCTCGCCGTAGCCTGCGAGCCGCCATTCGCCGTGGCCCCTTCGTCCCGTTGACCTCCATCTGCGGTACGTGCTCTAATCGAGTTCGCCATCCTTCCCTCTAGGTTTAGCACCGGTCAATTTTGGGTTTGTGGCGTTCGGGCGTCGGATTGCGTGACTCGCCGGTGATGGATCCGCCGCGCGTGGGGGCGGCGCCGTCACGCTCTGGCGTCGGGAGAGAAGATGACGCGATCACCGTCCGATTTAGATTGAGTGGATGAGATTAGATCTGGGGAAGAGAAGGGTTGGACCGTAGATCTTGGCGTTGACGGTTAGGATTAGATGTTGTGTACCGGTTCGGATCAGCTCATCTCAGCCGTGGATCGTTGGATCGGCGGGTGGTGTTCGATCGCGATGTATTAAAATCTAGACCAGAGGATTTAAATCCATCGGCCCGCAGTGTGCACCGGTTCACTACGCGAGCCGATTTAATCGTGGGTGTAGGATTTGGATCGGACGGCTCTGAATCAACGATACCCCTTCGCCGCGCCTCTTTTCTAAAAGAGCCCCTGCCTTTTTATTTATTCAACCCACCGTCCAGTGCAGGTGTAGCCTGTGTCTCGGGATTATTTGTTAAGTAGCCCCTGAACTTACCAGTAATTGAGGCCCGATCCGGAACTATTTTAAATCAATTAAATGAATTAGGAATGTGATTTTTAATATGAAAATAAACCCTAGAACTTGTATAAATCATAGAAAATCCATTTTTAGTCCAAATTGCACCATTCCAATTTCTAAAATTTTGTAATAATATTCTCTATCATTTAGTATCACTGTTTTGACATAAACTCAGTTAGAAAATTAATTTATCATCTAATCCTATTTTAATCACATTAAACCTTAGGAAATTCATAACTTGAAATCTATAACTCCGAATTTAATAATTCTTGTTCCTGTGATTATTTTTCAACATGTAGATTATTAATATGTATTTTGCACATATGTTTGGTGTAATGTTAATTTTGCCTATACACTGTCTGTTTGTATTGCTACGACTAGCGCGAGGCTACGAGTCATTTGAAGATCATCCTGGTACCTGGAATCTCAAATCCCAGGCAAGTTGTGCCCTTGATCACTTCTTTTTACCCAGCCATGTTCTAATTAATCATAATGATCTGCATAGGTTAATTTTGATGGGACCCAACAGGTTACCTAGTTTGATTATCTTTATACCTTGTTCACCACTAAATTTCTGGGTAGTACTTGCTAGTGCTTTATGTGGTTTTGGGTATGAAGGTACATTATTCATGATCACACTTTTATTATATGTTTATTATTACTGTTCATGATAAGATCATTATGTTAATTGGAACATGGAGCGACCACCCGGGAAAACAGTGCTACCACAAGGGAGGAATGGGACCCCTTGGCTGATTAATTAGGAAAGCTAGTGGAAGACTACCTTACCCGAAAGGGGCAAGGGCAGTAGGGGAGTGGTCAGTGTAGGGAGGCCCTCGGGAGGATTTTGCTGCGTTGGCAGTCCTGCAAGGGATTCCTGCTAGGAAGGCCCTCGGGAGGATTTTGCTGCGATGGCGGTCCTGCAAGGGATTCCTGCATTGGAACTTCCTATAAACTGTAGCGGGTTTTCTGAAGCTAGTGGAACTTTGTAAAGGTCTCGTAGTGTTACCCTGCCTCGCCTCCTCGGTAGAGGTGTATGGGAAGTCGCGATCCCTTGGCAGATGGGTAACATGACTTGTGGGTAAAGATGCGCAACCTCTGCAGAGTGTAAAACTGGTATACTAGCCGTGCTCACGGTCATGAGCAGCTCGGACCCTCACATGATTAAATTATGGAACTTAAACTCAATTTGTCATATGCATTGCATCGCAGGTGAAGTTGTTACTTTTGTTCTACTACTTAATTGGGTTTGGTATTTACTTATACTTAGTAATTGCTAATAAAATTTTGACCAACTTTAAAAGCAATGCTCAGCTTCAACCATCCTCTTTGGTAAGCCTTACACCTCACATGAGCTCCCACCTTTGGCGAGTTCATGCACAATATTCCCCACAACTTGTTGAGCGATGAACGTATGTGAGCTCACTCTTGCTGTCTCACACCCCCCCACAGGTCAAGAACAGGTACCGTAGGATGATGCTCATGGAGGATGCTGCGATGTGTTCGTGAGTGGTCTAGGCCGTCGTCTTCCAGTCAACTTTGGGTTGCTGGACCGTTGTCTCCTTATAATGTAAATATTTATTTTGTATAGAACTCCTGTTATATATAAAGATGTGACATTCGATCCTGTGCCACTATTCATCATATGTGTGAGACTTGGTCCCAGCACACCTGGTGATTATGTTCGCGCCCGGGTTTTTGACCCCTAAAATCCGGGTGTGACAGAAGTGGTATCAGAGGAATGTTGACTGTAGGACGAAACCTAGATAGAACTGGACAACCAATACTTACTTACCTTTGCTACTCTGATTCTTTCTAAACTTTTCTTAATCTTTTCTCATGTAATTCCGCTTTACTCTGATTATTCTTATCTTTTCTTTCTAAAGACAAATGTGGATTTCACACTTTGAAATCCTGTGACTGAAGTGACCTTTAGGAATAGGAGACCTAATCCTAGGAACAAAAACAAAACTATTTTTATAAGTGTCTATGTATTTGAATGTTTGCTCTTATGAAATATGTCTGATTTGGATCTTTGTTTGAGTGTGATGGGTTGTGGATCAATGTCCACAATTACATCTGCATATACATCTAGGCATAAAAGATAGCATTTGTAAGATAACTAGACAATCTAGATTATCCCCCTTAAAAATATATATATATATATAGTATTCCGTATCTATCTCATCTTGACAGATTCTATCTTACCTTTGGACATTCACCCCGTACAACTAGTTACCCTAGTCTTGACATAAAATATCTGGTCAAGCCCTGCCAAAGAAAGTTTTAGTACATAACCAACTATTAGCTTATTCATTCTGTCTACTAAATGATTCCCTTGCAAAGCTATCTTACCATATGCTTCTAACTTAGATGGTCAATACCAGGCGGGGTGGTGGAATTGATTTACCTCCTAATCGACACACTCGGTGGATATATCGACAACCCCAACCACAGCCAGCAGAGATGAATCCTCCTAATCCCCCACCAGGCGGAGTCGATCCACTAATTACAGCTCAAATGAGGATGATGCAGCAAATGGCTGACACTATGGCAGATATGCGCACCCAAATGCAGCAAGAACGCCAGGAAATGCGCCAGGAAAGAGAGGATGCACGTCGGGAAATGCACCAAGAGCGGGAAGAGATACGCCAGGAGAGAAGGGTGCAACAACGGCAGCTGCAACAACAACTTCAACAACAGCAGCAACAGCAACAGGTGCCATTGCCTCCACCTCCACCACCAGTTCCACCCCGAGATAAGCATCGGGAATTCATGAGCCACAAACCACCAACCTTCTCCAACTCCACGGATCCACTGCAAGCTGACGACTGGCTAAAGTCTATAGAGAAGATGCTCAACATAGCTCAGTGCTCGGACCGAGAGAAAGTACTCTACGCATCAGGTCGTCTTGCTGGTCCTGCTGCGGATTGGTGGGATGCGTACTGCGCTGCTCATGCTGCTGTCGATACAATTACCTGGGCAGAATTCTCCACACAATTCAGAAATTACCATATTCCTGCTGGACTCATGAAGATTAAGAGGAAGGAATTTTTATCCCTCAAGCAAGGAAGTATGTCCGTGAGTGAATATAGGGACAAATTCATCCAGTTATCTCGATATGCTCCCAGAGATGTTGAGGATGATGAGCAAAAGCAGGAGCTTTTTCTGGACGGGTTAATTGGACCCTTGCAATATCAGCTGGTATCACACACATTCCCATCCTTCCAAAGGCTACTGGACAAAGCTATTGCTGTAGAAAACAAGAGGAGTATATTTGGAGAGAAAAGAAAGGCTGCTAACCAAGGGCAGGCTGGAAGTAGTTCCCGTCCTCGCTATACTACCACTCCCAATACACCAGCTAGTGGCAGTTCCGGACAACAAACTCAACAGGCACCAACTGCTCCTCCAAAAGCAAGCACTCCAGTAGGACCCATTGCTCCTAACACAACCGCCAACAGGGCATGCTTCAAGTGTGGACAACCGGGACACTACGCCAACTACTGTCCCAACAGAGCTGCCTACACTACACCAGCTCCAATGAAGCAAGGTCAAGCCTCGGCAGGAAAGAGTCAGCCCCTATCTATCAACCGGGGACATGCCCATCATGCAGAAGTAGAAGCTGAACCCGGTGAACTTGAAATTCAAGAAGAAGAGCCAGTTGAAGATGAAGTAGTCGGTGAAGAAGTCAACGAGCAACAAGAATAGAGATAAACATAGATATAGATACATATATATATATATATATATTTTTTACTATTTGTAAGACCTAAATATTAGTTTAGCTATTAGTTAGTATTATTACTATTTTAGTGATAATAGTAAGGTCTATTAAACCTATGTTTTGTTAAACGATTATGCATCATGCCGAGATTTCTTTGTTTGTGCATATGTTCCGAGAACAATATGAGTATACATCCCTTTTCTTACAAATCTCGAGGACGAGTTTTTTGTTAAGGGGGGTAGGATTTGTAATGCCCAAAAAAATGGGTAGAAGAAAAATAAAATAAATAAATAAATAAGTTTGTAATAAGAATTTAGAATTTTGTTTTACCTTTGGAAATTGTTAGGGCCTTTCTTTTATAATCAATGGAGAATATTTAAATAGTCATGTGACCAATAAATAAATAAAATTTATCTTGCATCTCATGCTGGAGTTTTATTTGCTTGAGCATTTCAAATTGTGTGTGTGCAAATTTCAAACCAGAATTTGGAATTAAGAATAAAAAAAAGAGAGAGGAAGGAAATGTTCATGGAACCCTATTCCCCCGATAAATGAATAACAAAAGGAAATAATAAAAAAAACAGTAAAACAACAGGGATTATATTATTTTGGCACTTACAAATCTGAAATCCAAAGATGAGAATTTGAATTTGATTATCTCAAACCAAGCAGAAAATTTATAAAAGAAAAAGAAAAACAGAAAATATAACATGAAAGAAAAAAAAGAAAAGAACCCCAGCTGGGCTCCCTCTCACGCTTTCGGCCCAACTTCATACAGCACACGCGTGGCCCATCTACCCTTTCCACTGCGCGCGCTCACTGCCTTGCGGGCCCATCTCGTCAGCCGCTTCCACTGCCGCATCCTTGCTTCCTCTGTCCGTGGGACCCGCGTTGTCAGCTCGTCCGTTCACCTCGGAACAGAGTCCGCGACGGAGAAGCGCAATCCCGCCATGGTCGTCGCCGGGGATCTCGGGGTCCTCCCTTCCCCGCCAACCGATTGTCCTCGACGCGGACTCCTTTCCCTGCGCTATAAATGTACCCGTCGATTCCCCCTTCTTCATGGTCCTCTACCGTGGGGTATGAGCGCAGCATTGTGAGGAATCGATCCGCCGTGGTCGAAGTCACGCATACACCCTCGTCGGGATCTCGCTCTCGGGTTTGGGAGCATCATCAAGCGTCGCTGAGACCATACCGTGGGCATTGGGGCTCGGGACAGTGCGGTTTCGCGGCGAATCGCTCGCCGTAGCCTGCGAGCCGCCATTCGCCGTGGCCCCTTCGTCCCGTTGACCTCCATCTGCGGTACGTGCTCTAATCGAGTTCGCCATCCTTCCCTCTAGGTTTAGCACCGGTCAATTTTGGGTTTGTGGCGTTCGGGCGTCGGATTGCGTGACTCGCCGGTGATGGATCCGCCGCGCGTGGGGGCGGCGCCGTCACGCTCTGGCGTCGGGAGAGAAGATGACGCGATCACCGTCCGATTTAGATTGAGTGGATGAGATTAGATCTGGGGAAGAGAAGGGTTGGACCGTAGATCTTGGCGTTGACGGTTAGGATTAGATGTTGTGTACCGGTTCGGATCAGCTCATCTCAACCGTGGATCGTTGGATCGGCGGGTGGTGTTCGATCGCGATGTATTAAAATCTAGACCAGAGGATTTAAATCCATCGGCCCGCAGTGTGCACCGGTTCACTACGCGAGCCGATTTAATCGTGGGCGTAGGATTTGGATCGGACGGCTCTGAATCAACGATACCCCTTCGCTGCGCCTCTTTTCTTAAAGAGCCCCTGCCTTTTTATTTATTCAACCCGCCGTCCAGTGCAGGTGTAGCCTGTGTCTCGGGATTATTTGTTAAGTAGCCCCTGAACTTACCAGTAATTGAGGCCCGATCCGGAACTATTTTAAATCAATTAAATGAATTAGGAATGTGATTTTTAATATGAAAATAAACCCTAGAACTTGTATAAATCATAGAAAATCCATTTTTAGTCCAAATTGCACCATTCCAATTTCTAAAATTTTGTAATAATATTCTCTATCATTTAGTATCACTGTTTTGACATAAACTCAGTTAGAAAATTAATTTATCATCTAATCCTATTTTAATCACATTAAACCTTAGGAAATTCATAACTTGAAATCTATAACTCCGAATTTAATAATTCTTGTTCCTGTGATTATTTTTCAACATGTAGATTATTAATATGTATTTTGCACATATGTTTGGTGTAATGTTAATTTTGCCTATACACTGTCTGTTTGTATTGCTACGACTAGCGCGAGGCTACGAGTCATTTGAAGATCATCCTGGTACCTGGAATCTCAAATCCCAGGCAAGTTGTGCCCTTGATCACTTCTTTTTACCCAGCCATGTTCTAATTAATCATAATAATCTGCATAGGTTAATTTTGATGGGACCCAACAGGTTACCTAGTTTGATTATCTTTATACCTTGTTCACCACTAAATTTCTGGGTAGTACTTGCTAGTGCTTTATGTGGTTTTGGGTATGAAGGTACATTATTCATGATCACACTTTTATTATATGTTTATTATTACTGTTCATGATAAGATCATTATGTTAATTGGAACATGGAGCGACCACCCGGGAAAACAGTGCTACCACAAGGGAGGAATGGGACCCCTTGGCTGATTAATTAGGAAAGCTAGTGGAAGACTACCTTACCCGAAAGGGGCAAGGGCAATAGGGGAGTGGTCAGTGTAGGGAGGCCCTCGGGAGGATTTTGCTGCGTTGGCAGTCCTGCAAGGGATTCCTGCTAGGAAGGCCCTCGGGAGGATTTTGCTGCGATGGCGGTCCTGCAAGGGATTCCTGCATTGGAACTTCCTATAAACTGTAGCGGGTTTTCTGAAGCTAGTGGAACTTTGTAAAGGCCTCGTAGTGTTACCCTGCCTCGCCTCCTCGGTAGAGGTGTATGGGAAGTCACGATCCCTTGGCAGATGGGTAACATGACTTGTGGGTAAAGATGCGCAACCTCTGCAGAGTGTAAAACTGGTATACTAGCCGTGCTCACGGTCATGAGCAGCTCGGACCCTCACATGATTAAATTATGGAACTTAAACTCAATTTGTCATATGCATTGCATCGCAGGTGAAGTTGTTACTTTTGTTCTACTACTTAATTGGGTTTGGTATTTACTTATACTTAGTAATTGCTAATAAAATTTTGACCAACTTTAAAAGCAATGCTCAGCTTCAACCATCCTCTTTGGTAAGCCTTACACCTCACATGAGCTCCCACCTTTGGCGAGTTCATGCACAATATTCCCCACAACTTGTTGAGCGATGAACGTATGTGAGCTCACTCTTGCTGTCTCACACCCCCCCACAGGTCAAGAACAGGTACCGCAGGATGATGCTCATGGAGGATGCTGCGATGTGTTCGTGAGTGGTCTAGGCCGTCGTCTTCCAGTCAACTTTGGGTTGCTGGACCGTTGTCTCCTTATAATGTAAATATTTATTTTGTATAGAACTCCTGTTATATATAAAGATGCGACATTCGATCATGTGCCACTATTCATCATATGTGTGAGACTTGGTCCCAGCACACCTGGTGATTATGTTCGCGCCCGGGTTTTTGACCCCTAAAATCCGGGTGTGACAAAATGACTGCTTGGCAAGAATGAAACAAGACTGGTATCCGCCTTGGATCCGTCTTTAACAACAGATAGTACTGCTCTCATACGAATAAATCATCAGGGGTAGATAGGATACAACAGGTCTATACAAGATCTTCATATTTCTATCACAAATTATCATCACTAGTACTCTAGTGGTCAAGACATATGACTCTTCTGGCTTCGAGGACCTAGGACATTTTAATGTCTAATTTAGCTTCAAGCTTTGTTGTGATGTGGGATTTCATAGTTATTTGTCTACTCTCCTCACTTCTGGTAGATCGGATGTAGATAATGGTAAGCATGCCAAAGGGTGAAATTCAGTGTAGTTTGGCTACATAAACCCCAGGTATGTGTCCATTCAGGACCGACCTTTACCATTTAGCTTACAGTGTATACCAAACTTGTCAAAGGACTATCCCGAGTCAATTCAGTGACTATAAGTATTTACAATTCCGAGAGATGTATACGATACAAGCATAGAGGTCCTAGATAGAATGAGTAAAGTGGTTCGACGGGAACACACTATGGTTTTCACACCAACATAGTGAAAAAAATTTCAGAATAACCTCTCGGTATACTCGCAACTTCGTGTTGCTAGCGGTTACATGTCCTTTTATCTCATAGTTTGCTTCATGTCATCCAGCGACAAGGAGAACAATGTGCTAACATCTGGTTGAGCAATGTATGACTGAGATTTCTGATCTTAAATCATTTGGTAAGGTCTTTTTGCTTATTAATATAATCCCAATTTGTGATGTCTTCTGTACCAAAAAAGCTTTCATGCATTAATATTGAATTTCTTCAGGTTACTTCAAGTAAAACTTTATGCATGAGGAGAGAGTAGGGAATTAACTTATCTGTGTTCTATATTATTTCATTTAATTTTCTAGATTATTCAAGCACTATAGAGCTTGATATAGTCGTTATGGCCACTTGGCAATATAAATAAATATATGATGCCACAAAACACAATCAAATAAAATATAGAGTTAAACAACATTGTTTACGAAGGTTGCGCGCGAGTACAAGCTCCAGCGTATCTGGCGTCAACGTGTGTGTGGCCAGCAAGGCTACGACAACGAATAAGCCTACGTAACAAGCGCAACAGGCGCAATTGTGGCTCGATAATCGGGGTACAGGATAAGTACACGCAACGTGCGCAACATGCGCAATTGTGGCTCGATGATCATGGCAGACGAACCGTGCCTGCAGGGCATACGAAAAATACGCCACTCGGTGATGGCAGTCCGACTCAACGGGAGTGGTCCGACTAAGTGAGATTGCAACATAGCAATCACATGACGCAATCAAGTTCGTACGGCACAAATAATGTGTCATGTTGCCAGGGTACAGCCAATATTTAGCCAATGCCATAACTTAGCCGATTAATAACGCAACCTGATTAACGTGTCCGACTACCCACTATACAATTTAATCGATCGACGTGAGTCAAAAAACTCAACGCAATACTATTAAAAATGATTTGGGTATGCACAATATATACTTTACATGCATTTAAATAATTTTCTGCTAAATATCTACCCCGGGAAATAAAAGCAGAAAAATAAATATCATAATTAATGCATGAACATAACACATCAGGTGTAAAAAGGCAATTTCCCATATTTAAGCGTGCATTTTTTTAACTAATTATTCACTGCATGAAATAATTAATTAAAGAAGAATTTGCAACATAAAACATGCTATATTCTATTTATATAAAATATAAGGAAAACTGTATAAACATGAGATTTTTTCTTTTTCTCAGAGGCGGATCAGGTACCATTTTTATTTATCCATGTGCGTGAAGCTTGATGTGTGTCTATGTCTACCCTAGGATGTAGCACGTCACATCACATGAAATTGAAAAGGGCCAAAATTCATAAGCCGTGCAGTGCATGCAGTACCATGCAGCAGCATGCCAACATGCAGGGTGTTGTTGCGTCAACAGCCGTGAGCCTGCGATCCGTGACTGGCGGTCTCGCAAAGATCAGATGTTCATCATGCTGGGTCAGTACGCTTGCGGCAGACTCGGACCTCGCAGGCCGCATCGCATGCCGCTATTGCATGGTGGAACGGCTGCATATGGCGTGCTGGATCGGGTCAGGTGGCTGCCCCTGCCTTATCCTCTCTCGCACGTCGCCCCTAGCGCAGTCTTAGGGCCCGTTCGTTTCCAACGGTTTCAATCCCAGCCTAAATCCTTCCAGGGCAAGGATTAAGTGAATCCAGTTGGTTCACTGAAATCTGGTCTCTAGTGAAATTCAGACAGGAATAAAAACTGTAGAACAGATGATGGTTGTTCGTTTCAAACAGGAATAGAAACATTTGTTTCACAACAAACTGGTATTATCTTGTGATGCTTTGCTGTCTCACCTCGCCAAGATTCGATCCAGAGGGCACGCGACCAGGATTGGTACCGAGCCTATAAAGGAAGGAGAAACTCCAAACCAAACCAGATTCGTTTTTAATTCAGATAGAAACGAACAGTCCGGAATGAAACAGTCGAAGTCCAAACCAAGCTGATTGTTTCCGTCTGGAACGAGGGCCGGAACAGACTGAACCGCCAGAAACGAACACGCCCTTAGACAGCTCGGCGCGGTGCAGTTCTTCTGGCGCGGTGCGGGTGTTTCTAGTGAGGCGGGGTTCCGGCACAAGCGCTGCTGGCGCAGGCGCGGGCGTGCAGGTCGTGGGTGGCCACGCGGCGACCAACATCCCGACGCTGCTGTCTAAGTTGTGGCCCAAGAAGGTCGAGGAGCTCACCGCCAGGGTCCACAACACCAGCACCACCGGTGGTGGAGGCCAAGGTCGGCGTCGGGTCTGCCACGCTATCGATGACGTATATATATGACGCCGCACGGTTCCTCGAGACGTCCCTACGCAGCCTCGACGGCCAAGACGACGTGTACGAGTGCGCGGGTGAGCAGTCACAGGGGTGCTAGATTCTCTTTCAACGAACAGATTAACAACATCTCATACCGCTCGATTACGTAGAGGAATTGAAACCTGTCGCGTAGGACAGTTCGGCAAGGCCGGAGGACCTGCCGGCGTGGTAGAGGGTCGGTGCCAATCAGATCCGCAGCAACGTCGAGGTAGAGCATGCTGATAACGTGTTGAGAACTACGTCACCACGGATCATCAGATCCGCTCCCTTCCCTCCTGTCAGTAGTAGAGGCGCAAAAAGATGTAGAGAACTCGTCTTACTTCCCATAAGCACGACAGAGGAAACACACGAGACACTGGATATAGGGTTGGGCCTCTGGCCTCTTTCTGATCTCTGTATTATGAAGGGGTGTACATGTTCCTTATATATAGATGTGAGACCCCTCAGGGACAAAGCCAGTATTTACCCACATAACCCTAACTAGGGTTACTTAACAAAAAAAAAAAACCTAAACAATCAAACCATGGAATCGTGGGTAGGTTGCTTTCGTCCCGTCGGTTTCTGAGCTCCTGCCCGGTTGCGCCAGCTGCTGCCGTAGTTTTGACGGATCAACGCTGGCTGGCAGCAGGGAAGCGTGGTTCCAGTAAAACGACCGATGCAGGTTACGCTGTCAGCGGCTCCCCATTTTGCTTTTTTTTTTTTTTTTTTTTTTTGCAGTTGCACGCCAACCAGGCTGGAGTGCTAGACACCGTAGTCGTGCAGAGTCCGTTGCAATCCAACGTGTATCCAGGCTGAAATGATACGGGATGCAAAATCTGGAAGAGAAAAAAACTCAAGCGAGAAAACCATAACAAAAAAGAATCTGATCATATATATAAACATCTCTCAGATACAATCACTTCGGGCGACGCTGTGTGAAAAATGACTGCGATTGTTGCAACCCGTTTTACAGTGCCCCCATCACTCAAAATCTAGGGGCATCCACATGCCGAAGAAATGTCTCGAGCTGACCATGAACCGTTCGACAAAAAAAACCTGCCAATTTTGACCAATCCCCGCACCACCAGCTATGTTCTTCAAAGGCCAAAAAAAGGGGGGGAAAAGAAAGAAATGGATGTAGGAGAGTATGAACAGTTCTGCTGTGCAAGTCCAATTGCGAAAATCTCTTCGACCGAGCCGATGAATGGTAATGGAGCCACCTAGGGCCATGGAATGACTCGGTCGAAGGAACAGAATGGACTTGGTGGGTAGCTACATTAGTATGCAAACTCATTGGGCTGTGCCCACAAAAAAAAAATGTTGTCTTCAGTTCCCAGTTTGCCCCCACAGTGATCTTGCTCTGATAAATGACTGGGCGGCTGAAGAGTAGGCTGGCACAGAGCTTGTCTTAGTCGCCCACCCTCTCGTAAAAGAGAATGTAGGCCTCGCAGTTTAGCACCTCCTCCAGAGAGGCTTCTCTGACTTGCCCATCGCTTGCGTAAAACCAAGACTTTGAGCCACTGCTCTGCTGCTGCCGACCTCCAATCTTGCAAGCTCTCGCGTATGCAATATAATGACCAGACGTCATGGTTCCCAAGTGCTCGACAACGCCAACTAGACGATAAGTGCTGGAGTTGTTCACCTTACACCTGCAGGTAATAACACAAAATAGTGATGAACAGACCAATCCCAAGCCTGCAAAGAGCTGTTGCTACTGATAAATCGCAAGCATGTCACACTTCTACCATATAGAATCGGAAGGTCATGGAAGAAGCAACGATCATCAAGGTCTCATCAAAGGTTATGGGTATTAAAACCCAAGATACCTAAATATCACATGTTCAATAAGATAGGATGTAAATATTATAAGGCTTAGGTAATAAAATATGCAGAGCATATCCCTCACCAAGCATAAATTTAGAAAAGTTGGGTAGTAAGGACCAGAAGGTTCAAGGAAATTTTAATGTGTAGATTGATTAGGACACCAATAAAGGATATTCGGCATTATATGCCCTCAAAATGACTACATGTCCTAAGTACAAAAGTTCCTAGTCAAACTACAGTAAATTGAGAACATGAATGTGGGCATATTTGTATGCTAAGTACTTAAAATCTCAATCATACTTGATGCTGAGTAGTTGCAAACTTGCAATAGAGAAACTCTAACAATAAAAGATTGCCCCTCAACTCCATCAGGTGCCCTTCACATTTGAGCATTGGAGCAAAGTGGGATCATAGAATATGATTAGTAAATAGTCATAGCACCTTGGAATGTGATTATATGTTCTTAACATTTGAGCATGGTTATTAAGGCAGTAAGTTGAGGCGTGGCAACTGATCCCCTTCCAGACGCCTAAGTGAATAAGGTGAACCGCGAGGCAACACCATACACATACCCTCACCTACATTAGAGTAAGACAAACATACATTGATGTGCACCTTTATGCTGTCCATTTTAGAGTCTATGCAGCCTCCACTCACTAGACAGAGCAGTTTATACCCTAGTACCATACCCAACTATCCAAGCACTAGCAGCATACCACATCACAGGAGTATATCCATATCCAAGTCCAAGATCCAAAGCATAAGCAAATAAGCAATATAGTCCAGACTTCTGAACAGAAGAACAGGAGAGGAAAAACAGAGGAAGGGGAGGAAGAACAGACGAAGGGAGAATAGGTAATTGTGAGACTACGTGAAGGGTGCTGGGCCTGGCCTACTGGCAGGGAAGCAAGCAGGAGTTGCTGAGCCCATGTAAAAGCAGAAGCAGGCACACCTCAACAGGGAATAACCACAGGTTGGAGGCACAGATCAGAGGGCGAGGACATGATGAGCTGACGGATCAGAGGTCTGGAGGCTGTGGAGCAGCATTAGGAGCCACAAATCTGTGGAGCAGAAGGGGTGGGAGCTGTTGGATGAGATGGGGCACATTCCAGATGCTAGCACCGCCACCTTCTCTTCCCTTATCTCCTCCTCCCTCTCAATTGACGAGCTGCAGAGTGAGGCACGTTCCAGCAGAAAGTATAGGCGGGCAATTTCCGCTGAACACGCAGCTCCCTCTTGTTTTCCTGCATCGCGTGCAGCTCCCTCTCGTTTTCTCCCTGCATGCATCAATCCGCACACTTTTCCCTGTGCCTGCAGCCACCTTTTCGCTCTTGCAGTGTCATACGGAAGGAGGTCACACAGGCATGATGTCTCGATTGGAAATCACCCAAACGTCTAAGCGACACCTTAATAACCAAGCATTTGACCAGGGTAACCCAAACTGAACCCCTTTTGAATCATATTTTCAGTACACTGAAAATATTTCAGGTAACTCAAAACCGAGCATAATTGGTTAGCTAGCTTGATGAAGTTATATGACATAATTATTATGGACATTGAACATGGATATATTTGTAATAGGTGTCTTCAGAGAAAGTAGCAAAAGAGTAATAGGTGTTATATATTTTCTGATTTGCATGCTGAAAAGGTCAGCTTACATGTTTGTTTCGGTAGTATTCGTTCTCAGATGCTTAACATTTATAGTTTGGTTACTCCTATCTTGCTTAAGTAATGATTTTTATGCTGATGTATCCATACTATGCCAGCTCATAGTGCGGGAAAGCATCTCCTATGTCTGTTGAATCTATTAATGAATCTAAAGATATCTAGAATACCCCGGATTACCTCCCAGGGGTCATTGAAACTTTCCCTTTTTGCTCGTGCTACTATGGATGGATTTTCACAAGTACATCATGATGTATCATTTATTCCTTTTACTCTTCTGTTTCAGTAACTAGGCTTATGGCCTAAAGCAGATCATGTGTATCAAGTTAAATCTTTATGCTAATATAGTTTTAATATTCCTGTATGTTTGTGATTTGACATTGCTCCCCAATGTCTCAGAGATAATCATTGTAAAGACACAGGATGGTAAAGAACCTTGCATTCGGCATGTTAAAGTTCATTGTAGCTATTACTTTGACCTTACAGCACAAATTGAATAACTTATTGACAAAAAGTTACCATACAGCACGAATTTAGTTATAACATAAGCACGTGTAGACAACTAGACATGAATTCAGCATGATGGTCACTGTTTACTTGTGTATTTCCATTATTGTTGATAAAAATATGAGAGCTGTAGTGTGTACAATATGATTGTATATGGTTTCATATCATTTTGTACGATAATTTCACCATAGCGTTGAATTGCAGCAAAGCAGGAAATAGTTGACTCATTAAAGAAAAAATATATACTTTCAAAAGTAGACAATACCTTGGGTCCATGAATGGTTGTATATCAAGCATCTCATTAAAGCGCACATGCCCTTTCAGTTTCTTATATCGACCATGAGAATCCTGGCTGAATCTGTTCAAGTTAATCGTCAATACAGGTGGAGATTTGCTTATAAGAATTCTTCTCAATGCAGCTCTGAAAACCTTTGTCTCGTCCTCTTTCTGCTTATTTTGGTTACCTTGCACTAGCTGTGCCTTACCAACCATCTTCATTCGCTTCCTCCTGCCCTGATTCTTTGTGATGGCATCTTCATTATCTTTTGCACCCAGCAAGGTTTTTTGTGCATCTGATGGAAGGCTACTCGACACAACTTCTTCAGCACCACCAACAGGTTGAGCTTCAACATTGTTAGTTGCATTGCAAGACACAGAATCGCCACAACTCAGTGGTGCACTTGCTCCTTTAACGGTTATATCCACGTTATGACAATCATTATATTGGACAGATGAATCATGTTGTTGGTTATTCAAAGATGAGGACTCCGGTTCTAAGCTTTTCAAATCCATACACTGTTCCTTGTGGCTAGTCTGACTGCTTGATTGTTCAGTCTCATTCATAGTGAAGACTACATCAGTTCTCTGCATAGAAGTATTTTCTATATCTGGAAAATTGCCATCACATTTTTGTTCAGGGTCAGCCGAAGAAGGATTAACACACCCACCTTCCTTGCAATGCATATCAGAATGCATATTGTCAGAGCAATCACCAGTTGCCATAATCTGGTCAATGTGCTTTTTGCAACCATCAGTTCCCATAACCTGATCAATGTCCACCTGTTTGCTGCAGCTCACGATCAACTTCTCACCATCTTTTTTTCCATCACCATCTGCCATCATCTCCTCACCATCCTTTATTTCATTAGCTCGGTCCTTCATCTCCATGACATTTTCTCTTTCATTAGAGTTTATGCGTGCAGCATTAGTACAGTGCTCACAAAGCCATGGTTCAGAAAGCAGCTCTGGTTCAGTATACACAGCCAAGCATCCCTCAACTGATACAGGAGCATTACTATCATCTACCTCATCATCAGCACTGTTACTACTCCAAGCCATTACATCAATATCTTCTACTTTACCAGCTTCTTTCTTGACTTCAGAAGTAACTTCTGGTTCATTGAACATATCACCAAGACCAACATAGTCATCTTGCTCCACATCTCCACAATATTCAGGTTGTGTATTATTTTCTCTTACTGGAGAAACAACTAAAGGAGGAACTGTACACTCTGAATTATATGGATTTTCTATGGCTTCATCCCTTTCCTTGGCAGTAGTACCAAATTCTTTGTAAGGAAGTAAGATAACAGTCTGTAAGGAGGCATCATCATCAACAGTGTTTTCGCCTGAGTGCTCAGAACCCAAGATCTGCTCTTTGGGTAGGGCATCATCCTGAGGGTGCAAGGGACCATGTGCAGCATCCCTGCATTCCCAAATTTGTCCTGTTTCAGTAGAATCTGCAGAATCAAGAATCTCAGATTTTGTTTCATCCGCATCAGCGACATAATCCAACCAGCAGATGCTATTCTCCACATTTGTAGTGGCATTTTGTTCTTGATTAGGCACAGAACCACATGACTCACTGCATCCAGAGGGCTCAGCATCTTTTTCGCTGACTACCTGTTCAAGTTCTGAACCAGGAATTTGGGAATTGCGCTCAGCAATTGATTGAACTTGTTCTTTGTTACTCTCTACTGAAGGAGATGCTCGAGCTGGAACCTTCCCGTATCTGCGGTTTTTGTTCCTATCTCGTATGGACTGTTTGGTCCTCTTAACTGGTGGTGATGAAACACTCTTGGTTGGAGGTCTCCTTGATGGAACTGGTAGTGAGAGGTCAAGGAATTGATCATGTTTAACGGAACTGTGTGAGCATTCTGTGCTGGACACAGTACTAGATAGCTGACCACCAAAAATGGAGTCCACAATTGTGGGAACACCTGCATCTGAAGCTTCCTCTGCTAGCTTCCGTGCTTCAGTTTCCTCCATGCGTAAACCATCAAGAAAACAACGGAGCAATTCATGGCTATCCTGCATCTGGTAGCCCCTGAACTGTGGATATTTTGAGCAAATGCTTGAGAAGAGGTTCTTCGGGCTTAGCATGCCTCCTGCATGGTTTGAAGCACTTGTCTCTGCAAAAAGCTTCTTCAGTGACATAGCAAGGGCTCCTGTAGGAACATCTGGTCCTAACATCTTCCTGCGCAACCTATCAACCGCGAGGATGCTCTGCAGCACTGCATTGAAGAAGCATGTATTTCCCAGATTTGGAAGTCCTTTGATCACATTAGCATCCGGGTTAACCAAACCACATAAATCAGTATCCGCTGCACCGGCCACCTTATCTTCCACTGCTGGTGCAACAACTGTCTCTAATTTGGGCATCTCAACTGACACCTCCTTTTCACATGACAAACAATAAGCAACTGTTGGGTCATCATACCTTGCGGCCCACCAATGCCGGTCCTGCTTAGCATGCCGTCTGGCATGGCCATAGGGCTTGGTATCATCTGCTGCACCACCACAAAAATGCCGACCACAGTCCAAGCAGACCCATGTATGACTTGTGTCTGCCTTTGCCTGCGCCTTGGCAGTAGCGCCTTTGGAGGCGCCTCCTTTCTTCTTCTGCTTACCCCCTTTCTCCCTGCTACCAGCACCCCCTTTCTTTCTTGGTGCATCTTCTCGGCAGTGCTCACATGAAGCAACGTGCTTGGAAGACAAGATCTCCAGGAGGACCTTATCTAAGTGGGCATTGTCACAGCCATAGTGGCCGCAATGCTCCCGGCCATTAGCCGAAGCAGCTGCTTCCTCTGCTGAGTGGCTTGCATCCTGCGATGCTGCATCACCAGGTCCAACCTCCGAGGACGAGGCTGGAAGATCCCGTTCATGCGCTTTCCGAGGGTTCTTGCGCTTAGCCTTCTCGTTCTTCCCCATCACTCCTGAACAGGGCTAGAATCAACCAGGGGCGGACCCAGTAAAGGGCATAGGATTACAAATATACACCTGACAAATTTCGCAAAAAGAGGTCGAATTTAGTATTCATGATGATACATGTATTCAGTTGTAATTAGATCGGATCCGGAGACAAGTAGCCAAATAGCTTAAGTTAGGGTTTGGGTCCTCGGTTTCGCAAAGCGGCAAGAGAAGAGAAGAGTTGCGCGTACCTGATGGGTGCTCGTCGCCGGCGAAGCGCCCAACGAAGATCGGGGAACCTGGCGTAGGTCGGCGGCGGCGGTCGCACAGTCGTCGCGAAGAGAGAGGGAGACAGCGCACGCGTGCTGAACTGAACCTGAGTATCTCTACTTCTACTAAAAGAGCCAAAGCCGAAAGGGCTCTCCGATTCTCGCTCGGTCACTCCCCTCCCTCCCCTCCGAGTTCGGCTCATATACGACCGTACATATTGTCGGACTTTGAAATTAGATCAGCACTTGCATAAACAAATCGATGACATCACCGTAAATAAGCTTGAATGCAAATACCACAGATATACTAGAATTTGTCAATTTGTCACCTCACAGTGGATAAAGTCTCACAACAAGGTTAAGCCCCTTCAGAATGCAAAATTGTTAAAACTTAGGAATAAAAAAATAGAAATAGAGTTGCACGACACTTTAAAAAACAAAACGTTTGGATGTACCATACAAAGAATCTCTACTATATTAAAATATCAATTTCAACGATCGTCCTGCGTCAATATTTTTCAAAAAAACCTACATTTTTTAGAATTAACCCACACTTCTATAATTTCTCCTCTACTAATATGATATATAGGAGAGTTTCATGCATCCTGGTTTTCGTGCGTTGTCCCTCTCAAGTGACCATCGTACGTCGTCGTGCTTCCCCGCATCTCTGAAACGAACTCCCGCACGCCACACGCAGAAACCGCCTCCGCACGCCACGCGCCTTCCTCCGCCCGCTGTCGCAACCTCGGAGCGCGTCGTGAGGATAAACCCCCACAAACTTTGTGCCGAGCGATGCGAGGATAGGCCCCGTGAACTCCGCGTCGAGTGACCCGCCACGCCGCAACCTTCAGATAGCGTGCTTGCCATGACCACCGTCGCTATAAATTTCTAGCCTCTCGCTCTCCGCATTAGCGCAACGATAATGGTTACCACCACCACTAGCAGGGTTCGGATCTCCCGAGGTGGAAGGCTCTTCAGAGACCCGTGTTGTCGGTCTGGTGCTGGCGTCTGACTGCTTGCCATGACACGTCAAGGTCGAACGAGGACGCGGAGACATGCTGGTCGGTGACTGCGGCCACGGGCACCCTCGTTGTGGCACCGGCGACGAGGAGGTTGTAGTCGAGTGGCGTGGCGCGGGTGCCGTTACCGGTAGGGAGGCACTGTCTGCTCTACATCGTGCCCCATCGTCCCATGGTAGTTAAGGTACTCGTACCACCAATTCTCTGACTCCAACGATTAATCGATTTGCTTAGACTGGGGAGGTCTCAATTGGTAGCTGCAGGTGGAGTGCTGGCGATACTGATAAGAATGGAGCTTGGGAATCAGATTGGTGCGTATGGGGTGAGCGATCGGTTGCTCACTTGCTCGTTTCTAAATTGATGAAGTGGGGAATTGAGTTGTCCGTGTTCATGGCGGCGACGACGGCCATGTGGATGCATGCCATGTATTTGTGGAATTGTGGCAACCTTCGCTGAGTCTTGGAGAGCTACTTCTGATGTCGTGATCTAAAGAAGGTTTTCAAAGCATGGACATCTCTTAGATTTGCCGGATGATTCTAATTTACATATGTTTCCATTTGAATATTAACATATATTGTTAACAACATATTTTCTTAAGTAACATCGTGTTTAGCTTCAAAAATATGCTTAGTATATTTTTACATACATATATTTTTCAATCATTAGTAATGCCAAATTTGGCATGTTAGAGGAAGATACATCATGAAAAATAGAATAACTAAAAATCCCATACAACATGGCTTTTGCGCGTTTAACTTTTCTGTACTTCACAGCCCGTCGCAGAAGTCTTGCTAGCTATCATGGGCAAGCTCTGACGAAGGAAACCATAGTGGAAAAAATGGAAGAAACCATATCCAACCTTCCAACATATACAACTTGTGCACCTGGTCTAGTTTCATACGTCAATGAGAAAGATGTAGGTGTACCATGAGAACAAAACAAAAGATGTTACTCGTGCTCTTTTATCTGATTCGATTTCATATTATGCGGCATTTATAGCTCTTTGGCATTTTGTTTTTTTCAAATAGTGTATGAAAAGACCAGCTGAATGGAAGATGTGATCATTCTTTTCTCTGCCATAATTCATGGACATTGATATTTAATTGGCAAACACAACTCAAGCTCTCATAGCATGCATATCCCTATCTGAATTTGAGGCAAGCAGAATTAGGTTCAGTAAAGTACTTGTCCCTCGAATAGCAGAGATAATTTTCATAGGATCACCAGATCTTATTTTTACAGTCACTACCGCAATTGTAGATATATTTGTTTCAGCGGACTACATAAATCTTACTTGCTCTCTAGAAATAGTAGGTTCCATAGATATATTAATTGATCTTCTTGGTGCCAGTGAAGATACTTCAACTCTAGCCAACTTCTCTTCTGTTCTGGCCGAGATATCTAAGCATATTAATGGCACGATTGCTGATAAAATTTGGCAAGAATTCCCATGGATCAAATTGCAGATCTCTTGTTGCAGAAAATGAGCAATGTATGAAAATGTGTTTGCAAGACTTGCCTCTTTGATAAAGATTGTAAAGTTGAAGGCCGTTGAGATTATGATTGAATCAGTAATTGAAAGTCGCCTAGAGGGGGGTGAATAGGGCAAAACTGAAATTTACAAAGTTAATCACAACTACAAGCCGGGTTAGCGTTAGAAATATAATGCGAGTCCGAGAGAGGGCGTAAAAACAAATCACAAGCGAATAAAGAGGTGAGACACAAGGATTTGTTTTACCGAGGTTCGGTTCTCTCAAGCCTACTCCCTGTTGAGGTGGTCACTAAGACCGGGTCTCTTTCAACCCTTTCCCTCTCTCAAACGGTCCCTCGGACCGAGTGAGCTTCTCTTCTCAATCAACCGGGAACCAAACTTCCCCGCAAGGACCACCACACAATTGGTGTCTCTTGCCTTGATTACAATTGAGATGATCGCAAGAAAGAATGAGAAAAAAAAGCAATCCAAGCGCAAGAGCTCAAATGAACACAGCAAATCTCTCTCTCTAATCACTAAAGCTTTGTGTGGAGTTTGGAGAGGATTTGATCTCTTTGGTGTGTCTTGAATTGAATGCTAGAGCTCTTGTAAGTAGTTGGAAGGTGGAAAACTTGGATGATTTGAATGTGGGGTGGTTGGGGTATTTATAGCCCCAACCACCAAACTTGACTGTTGGTGGAGGCTGCAGTCGACGGGCGCACCGGACAGTCCGGTGCGCCACCGGACACTGTCCGGTGTGCCAGCCACGTCATCAGACCGTTGGGTTCCAACCGTTGGAGCTCTGACCTGTGGGCCCGCCTGGCTGTCCGGTGGTGCACCGGACAGGCCCTGTAGGCTGTCTGGTGTGCCACCCGCGCGTGCTCTGCTCCTCTGCGCGCGCTGGCGCGCATTTAATGCGTTGCAGACGACCGTTGCGCTCGAAGTAGCCGTTGCTCCGCTGTCACACCGGACAGTCCGGTGACTTACCGGACAGTCCGGTGAATTATAGCGGAGCGAATTCCCGAAGCTGGCAAGTTCAGAGTCGCTCTCCCCTGGGGCACCGGACACTGTCCGGTGGTACACCGGACAGTCCGGTGGTACACCGAACAGTCCGGTGAATTATAGTGAAGCGCCTCTGAGATTTCCCGAAGGTGAAGAGTTCAGCTTGGAGTCCCCTGGTGCACCGGACACTATCCGGTGGTGCACCGGACACTGTCCGGTGGCACATCGGACAGTCCGGTGCGCCATACCAGGGCACACTTCGGTTGTCCCTTGCTCTCTTTGTTTGAACCCTTTTCTTGGTCTTTTTATTGGCTTATTGTGAACCTTTGGCACCTGTAGAACTTATAGACTAGAGCAAACTAGTTAGTCCAATTATTTGTGTTGGGCAATTCAACCACCAAAATCAATTAGGAAATAGGTGGAAGCCTAATTCCCTTTCAATCTCCCCCTTTTTGGTGATTGATGCCAACACAAACCAAAGCAAGTAAAGAAGTGCATAATTGAACTAGTTTCCAAAATGTAAGTGCAAAGGTTACTTAGAATTGAGCCAATAGAAATTCATAAGATATGCATGGATTGTTTCTTTGTAATTTTAACATTTTGGACCACGCTTGCACCACATGTTTTGTTTTTACAAATTCTTTTGTAAATTCTTTTCAAAGTTCTTTTGCAAGTAGTCAAAGGTAAATGAGTAAGATTTTGAGAAGCATTTTCAAGATTTGAAATTTTCTCCCTCTGTTTCAAATGCTTTTTCCTTTGACTAAACAAAACTCCCTTTCAATAAAATTCTCCTCTTAGTGTTCAAGAGGGTTTTAAGATACCAATTTTTGAAGGTGCTACTTTCTCCCCCTTTAGAACACAATGAGATACTAAATTTGAAAATCATAAGTTTTAAAATTTGGTGGTGGTGCGGTCCTTTTGCTTTGGGCTTAATACTCTCCCCCTTTGGCATGAATCGCCAAAAACGGATGTTTGAGTGAAATATAAGCCCTTTTTAACTACTATCTCCCCTTTGGCAAATAAAACATATGAGTGAAGATTATACCAAAGATGAAGAATTGCTCGGAGCGACGGCGAAGGATGAGTTATGGAGTGAAAGCCTTTGTATTCGCCGAAGACTCCAATTCCCTTTCAATACACCTATGACTTGGTTTGAAATTCACTTGAAAACACATTAGTCATAGCATATATAAAAGAGACATGATCAAAGGTATACTTATGAGCTATGTGTGCAAGACATCAAAAGAAATTCCTAGAATCAAGAATATTTAGCTCATGCCTAAGTTTGTTAAAAGTTTGTTCATCTAGTGGCTTGGTAAAGATATCGGCTAATTGATCTTTAGTGTTAATATATGCAATCTCGATATCCCCCTTTTGTTGGTGATCCCTTAAGAAATGATATTGAATGCCTATGTGTTTAGTGCGGCTATGCTCAACGGGATTATCCGCCATGCGGATTGCACTCTCATTATCACATAGAAGAGGAACTTTGGTTAATTTGTAACCATAGTCCCTAAGGGTTTGCCTCATCCAAAGCAATTGCGCGCAACAATGGCCTGCGGCAATATACTCGGCTTTAGCGGTTGAAAGAGCCACATAATTTTGCTTCTTTGAAGCCCAAGTCACCAAGGATCTTTCCAAGAACTGGCAAATCCCCGATGTGCTCTTTCTATTAATTTTATACCCTGCCCAATCGGCATCCGAATAACCAATTAAATCAAATGTGGATCCCCTAGGATACCAAAGCCCAAACTTAGGAGTATAAGCCAAATATCTCAAGATTCATTTTACGACCGTAAGGTGAGCTTCCTTAGGGTCGGCTTGGAATCTTGCACACATGCATACGGAAAGCATAATGTCCGGTCGAGATGCACATACATAGAGTAATGAACCTATCATCGACCGGTATACCTTTTGATCGACGGATTTACCTTCTGTGTCGAGGTCGAGATGCCCATTGGTTCCCATGGGAGTCTTGATGGGCTTGGCATCCTTCATTCCAAACTTGTTTAGAATGTCTTGAGTACACTTCGTTTGGCTAATGAAGGTGCCCTCTTGGAGTTGCTTTACTTGAAATCCCAAGAAATACTTCAACTCCCCCATCATAGACATCTCGAATTTTTTTGTCATGATCCTACTAAATTCTTCACATGTAGATTCGTCAGTAGACCCAAATATAATATCATCAACATAAATTTAGCATACGAACAAATCATTTGCAAGAGTTTTAGTAAATAAAGTAGGATCGGCCTTGCCGACTTTGAAGCCATCAGCAATAAGGAAATCTCTTAGGCATTCATACCATGCTCTTGGGGCTTGCTTGAGCCCATAAAGCGCCTTAGAGAGCCTATAGACATGGTTAGGATACTCACTGTCTTCAAAGCCGGGAGGTTGCTCAACATAGATCTCTTCCTTGATTGGTCCATTGAGGAAGGCACTCTTCACGTCCATTTGATAAAGCTTGAAGCCATGATAAGTAGAATAGGCTAATAATATACGAATTGACTCAAGCCTAGCTATGGGTGCATAGGTTTCACCAAAATCCAAACCTTCAACTTGGGAGTATCCCTTGGCCACAAGTCGAGCTTTGTTCCTTGTCACCACACCATGCTCATCTTGCTTGTTGCGGAAGACCCATTTGGTTCCTACAACATTTTGATTAGGACGTGGAACTAAATACCATACCTCATTTCTCGTGAAGTTGTTGAGCTCCTCTTGCATTGCCATCACCCAATCCAAATCTTGAAGTGCTTCCTCTACTCTGTGTGGCTTAATATAGGAAACAAAAGAGTAATGCTCACAAAAATGTGCAACACGAGATCTAGTGGTTACCCCCTTATGAATGTCGCCGAGGATGGTGTCGACGGGGTGATCTCGTTGGATTGCTTGGTGGACTCTTGGGTGTGGCGGTCTTGCTTCTTCATCCTCCTTGTCTTGATTATTTGCATCTCCCCCTTGATCATTGCCGTCATCTTGAGGTGGCTCATCTTTTTGATCTTCTCCTTCATCAACTTGAGCCTCATCCTCATTTTGGGTTGGTGGAGATGCTTGCATGGAGGAGGATGGTTGATCTTGTTCATTTGGAGGCTCTTCGGATTCCTTAGGACACACACCCCCAATGGACATGTTCCTAAGCGCGATGCACGGAGCCTCTTCTTCACCTATCTCATCAAGATCAACTTGCTCTACTTGAGAGCCGTTAGTCTCATCAAACACAACGTCACAAGAAACTTCAACTTGTCCAAAGAACTTTTTAAAGACTCTATATGCCCTTGTGTTTGAATCATATCCTAGTAAAAAACCTTCTACAGTCTTAGGAGCAAATTTAGATTTTCTACCTCTTTTAACAAGAATAAAGCATTTGCTACCAAAGACTCTAAAATATGAAATATTGGGCTTTTTACCGGTTAGGAGTTCGTATGATGCCTTCTTGAGGATTCGGTGTAGATATAACTAGTTGATGGCGTAGCAGGCGGTGTTGACCGCCTCGGCCCAAAACCGATCCGAAGTCTTGTACTCATCAAGCATAGTCCTTGGCATGTCCAATAGAGTTCTATTCTTCCTCTCCACTACACCATTTTGTTGTGGCGTGTAGGGAGAAGAGAACTCATGCTTGATGCCCTCCTCCTCAAGGAAGCCTTCGATTTGTGAGTTCTTGAACTCCGCCCCGTTGTCGCTTCTGATTTTCTTGATCCTCAAGCCGAACTCATTTTGAGCTCGTCTCAAGAATCCCTTTAAAGTCTCTTGGGTTTGTGATTTTTCCTGCAAAAAGAACACCCAAGTGAAGCGAGAATAATCATCCACAATAACTAGACAGTACTTACTCCTGCCGATGCTTATGTAAGCGATCGGGCCGAATAAATCCATGTGTAGGAGCTCCAGTGGCCTGTCAGTCGTCATGATGTTCTTATGCGGATGATGAACACCAACTTGCTTCCCTGCTTGGCATGCGCTACAAATCCTGTCTTTCTCAAAATGAACATTTGTTAATCCTAAAATGTGCTCCCCCTTTAGAAGCTTATGAAGATTCTTCATTCCAACATGGGCTAGTCGGCGGTGCCAGAGCCAACCCATGTTAGTCTTAGCAATTAAGCAAGTGTCGAGTTCAGCTCTATCAAAATCTACCAAGTATAGCTGACCCTCTAACACTCCCTTAAATGCTATTGAATCATCACTCCTTCTAAAGGCAGTGACACCTACATCAGTAAATAGACAGTTATAGCCCATTTGACATAATTGGGAAACGGAAAGCAAGTTGTAATCTAATGAGTCAACAAGAAAAACATTGGAAATGGAATGGTCAGGTGAAATAGCAATTTTACCCAAACCTTTGACCAAACCTTGATTTCCATCCCCAAATGTGATAGCTCATTGGGGATCTTGGTTTTTCTCGTAGGAGGAGAACATCTTCTTCTCCCCTGTCATGTGGTTTGTGCACCCGCTATCGATGATCTAACTTGAGCCCCCGGATGCATAAACCTACAAAACAATTTTAGTTCTTGACTTTAGGTACCCAAACAGTTTTGGGTCCTTTAGCATTAGAAACAAGAACTTTGGGTACCCAAACACAAGTCTTTGATCCCTTGTGTTTGCCCCCAACAAACTTGGCAACTACCTTGCCGGATTTGTTAGTTAGCACATATGAAGCATCAAAAGTCTTAAATGAAATGTTAGAATCATTTGATGCAGTAGGGGTTTTCTTTCTAGGCAATTTAGCATGGGTTGATTGCCTAGAGCTAGATGTCTCATCCTTATACATAAAAGCATGATTAGGGCCAGAGTGAGACTTTCTAGAATGAATTCTCCTAATTTTGCTCTCGGGATAACCGACAGGGTATAAAATGTAACCCTCGTTATCCTGAGTCATGGGAGCCTTGCCCTTAACAAAGTTAGACAATTTCTTAGGAGGGGCATTAAGTTTGACATTGTCTCCCTTTTGGAAGCCAATGCCATCCTTGATGCCAGGGCGTCTCCCACTATAAAGCATACTACGAGCAAATTTAAATTTTTCATTTTCAAGTTCATGCTCGGCAATTTTAGCATCTAATTTTGCTATATGATCATTTTGTTGTTTAATTAAAGCCATATGATCATGAATAGCATCAATATCAACATCTCTACATCTAGTGCAAATAGAAACATGCTCAATGGTAGATGTAGAGGGTTTGCAAGATTTTAATTCTACAACCTTAGCATGTAATATATCATTTTCACTTCTAAGGTTAGAAATATTAACATTGCAAACATCAAAATCTTTAGCCTTAGCAATTAATTTTTCATTTTCATTTCTAAGGCTAGCAAGAGAATCATTCATTTTTTCAATCTTAGCAAGCAAATTAGCATTATCATCTCTAAAATTGGAAATTGAATCATCACAAACATTAGAATCAACCTTAGCAATTAAACTAGCATTTTCATTTCTAAGGTTGGCAATCAAATCATGGCATATGCTTAGCTCACTAGTTAATTTTTCACATTTTTCAACTTCCAGAGCATAAGCATTTTTAACCTTAACATGTTTTTTGTTTTCCTTGATTAGGAAGTCCTCTTGGGAGTCCAAGAGTTCATCCTTCTCATGGATGGCACTAATTAGTTCATTTAGTTTTCTTTTTGTTGCATGTTTAGGTTGGCAAAAAGGGTACGCAAATTATCCTCCTCATCACTAGCATTATCATCACTAGAGGACTCATATTTAGTGGAGGATTTGGATTTAACCTTCTTCTTTTTACCGTCCTTTGCCATGAGGCACTTGTGGCCGACGTTGGGGAAGAGAAGTCCCTTGTTGACGGCGATGTTGGCGGCGTCCTCGTCGGAGGAGGAGTCGGTGGAGCTCTCGTCGGAGTCCCACTCGCGGCACACATGGGTATCGCCGCCCTTCTTCTTGTGATATCTCTTCTTCTCCTTTCTTCTCCCCTTCTTGTCGTCGCCCCTGTCACTAGAAATAGGACATTTGGCAATAAAGTGACCGGGCTTACCACACTTGTAGCAAACCTTCTTGGAGCGGGACTTGTAATCCTTCCCCCTCCTTTGCTTGAGGATTTGGCGGAAGCTCTTGATGATGAGCGCCATCTCCTCATTGTCGAGCTTAGAGGCGTCGATTGGTTATCTACTTGATGTAGACTCTTCCTTCTTCTCCTCTGTCGCCTTGAATGCAACCGGTTGTGCTTCGGGCGCGGAGGGGCCATCTAGCTCGATGATCTTCTTTGAGCCTTTGATCATCAACTCAAAGCTCACAAAATTACCTATCACTTCCTCGGGGGTCATTTGAGTATATCTAGGATTACCTCGAATTAATTGAACTTGTGTAGGATTAAGAAATACGAGGGATCTTAGAATAACCTTGACCATCTCATGGTCATCCCATTTTGTGCTCCTGAGGTTGCGCACTTGGTTCACCAAGGTCTTTAAGCGGTTGTACATGGCTTGGGGGTCCTCGCCTTGGTTGAGTCGGAACCGACCGAGCTCCCCCTCCATCGTCTCCCGCTTGGTGATTTTGGTCACCTCGTCTCCTTCGTGCGCGGTCTTGAGTACGTCCCAAATTTTCTTCGCACTCTTTAACCCTTGCACCTTATTATACTCCTCTCGACTTAGAGAGGCGAGGAGTATAGTGGTGGCTTGAGAGTTAAAGTGGTGGATTTGGGCTACTTCGTCGGAGTCGTAGTCTTCATCCCCTACGGATGGTACCTGTACACCAAACTCAACAACATTCCAAATGCTTGTGTGGAGTGAGGTTAGATGATGCCTCATTTTATCACTCCACATATTATAATATTCACCGTCAAAGACCGGTGGTTTGCCTAATGGAACAAAGAGCAAAGGAGTACGCTTTGAAATACGGGGGTAGCGTAGGGGAATCTTACTATACTTCTTGCGCTCATGGCGCTTAGAAGTAACGGACGGCGCGTCGGAGCCGGAGGTCGATGGTGATGAAGTGTCGGTCTCATAGTAGACCACCTTCCTTATCTTCTTCTTTTTGTCACCACTCCGATGCGACTTGTGGGAAGAGGATTTCTTTTCCTTCCCCTTCCCCTTGTTGCGGGACTCTTCCGATGAGGTCTTCCCGTGGCTTGTAGTGGCCTTGTCGCCGGTCTCCATCTCCTTCTTGGCGTGATCTCCTGACATCACTTCGAGCGGTTAGGCTCTAATGAAGCACCGGGCTCTGATACCAATTGAAAGTCGCCTAGAGGGGGGGGTGAATAGGGCGAAACTGAAATTTACAAAGTTAATCACAACTACAAGCCAGGTTAGCGTTAGAAATATAATGCGAGTCCGAGAGAGGGCGTAAAAACAAATCGCAAGCGAATAAAGAGGTGAGACACAAGGATTTGTTTTACCGAGGTTCGGTTCTCTCAAACCTACTCCCCGTTGAGGTGGTCACTAAGACCGGGTCTCTTTCAACCCTTTCCCTCTCTCAAACGGTCCCTTGGACCGAGTGAGCTTCTCTTCTCAATCAACCGGGAACCAAACTTCCCCGCAAGGACCACCACACAATTGGTGTCTCTTGCCTTGATTACAATTGAGATGATCGCAAGAAAGAATGAGAAAAAGAAGCAATCCAAGCGCAAGAGCTCAAATGAACACAGCAAATCTCTCTCTCTAATCACTAAAGCTTTGTGTGGAGTTTGGAGAGGATTTGATCTCTTTGGTGTGTCTTGAATTGAATGCTAGAGCTCTTGTATGTAGTTGGAAGGTGGAAAACTTGGATGATTTGAATGTGGGGTGGTTGAGGTATTTATAGCCCCAACCACCAAACTTGACCGTTGGTGGAGGCTGCAGTCGACGGGCGCATCGGACAGTCCGGTGCGCCACCGGACACTGTCTGGTGTGCCAGCCACGTCACCAGGCCATTGGGTTCCGACCGTTGGAGCTCTGACCTGTGGGCCCGCCTGGCTGTCCGGTGGTGCACCAGATAGGCTCTGTAGGCTGTCCGGAGTGCCACCCGCGCGTGCTCTGCTCCTCTGCGCGCGCTGGCGCGCATTTAATGCGTTGCAGACAACCGTTGCGCTCGAAGTAGCCGTTGCTCCGCTGTCACGCCGGACAGTCCGGTGAATTATAGCGGAGCGGATTCCTGAAGCTGGCGAGTTCAGAGTCGCTCTCCCCTGGGGCACCGGACACTGTCCGGTGGTACACCGGACAGTCCGGTGAATTATAGTGAAGCGCCTCTGAGATTTCCCGAAGGTGAAGAGTTCAGCTTGGAGTCCCCTGGTGCACCGGACACTATCCGGTGGTGCACCGGACACTGTCCGGTGGCACACCGGACAGTCCGGTGCGCCATACCAGGGCACACTTCAGTTGTCCCTTGCTCTTTTTGTTTGAACCATTTTCTTGGTCTTTTTATTGGCTTATTGTGAACCTTTGGCACCTGTAGAACTTATAGACTAGAGCAAACTAGTTAGTCCAATTATTTGTGTTGGGCAATTCAACCACCAAAATCAATTAGGAAAGAGGTGGAAGCCTAATTCCCTTTCAGTAATTGACAAGAAACTTCGTGTGCTTTTAGGTAATGGTTTTGAGATCTCACAGCACCACGTGATTACCACGCTAAAAACATTTAGTGAACTTGGTGCTCCACTTCAAGGGTGTATGGGGCCTGCAATGTTGCTTTATTTGCCTTGGCATGCTCGGATCAGTTTGGAAAGATTTGTTTTATTTGACAGATATGTATTGCAACCACCAAAGCCCCAACTATTTTTTGAGGTGATTCTTCATAATATCCTTTAGAGAGACAACAAAGATATCATTGAAACCATCCAATATTTCAAATGGACTAGGGCATGCACATGGTGCTGGACTGGGGTGGGGGCTCTGCGGACGTACAAATGAGGGAGGGGGAGAGGGAGTGGGGCTCTTGGGGGGGGGGGTTCAAGTGGTTGAGGGCGGGGCGGTTGCGGGCTCGACGGGCGATGTGGGAGTGGAGTCCTCGGCGTGCGTGCGGGACGAGTGGGCAAGCGATTGGAGGGGATGGGGCTGACGGGTGGGGTCGGGGCGTCAGCAGGCGCGCGGGCAACGGGCGCCAACAGGGCAGCCCACAACGTAGAGAGAGGGAGAGAGAGAAAGGGCGGGGCGCGGGGGCGAGCGAGGCGGTGCTGACAGGGTGGGCCCATCTGTCAGTGAGAGAGGGGAGGGCGTGCGGGTGAGGGGAAGATGGGCCGGGAGTGGGCCTAAAGGGCGAGGGAGGGGGGGCTGCTGGCTTCTTTCCCTTTTTTATTTTCTTCTGAATTTATTTTCCCTTTTCTTTTTTATTTTCTCCTTTGGACTCAAAATCAAATATGCCACAAACTCAAATTAGAACACCTCAAACATATGCATCAAACAAAAGTGAAGTTTGAGGTTCAGCATTATGCAACATTTCATACTTTCTTGGAGTTTTGCTTACTAGAGTATAATTACATTCCTAAATAAAATAACCACTCCTCTTCTATAGGAAAGAGAAAAAGGAGATTGAGAGAGAGAGAGAGGAGAAGAGAGAGGTAACACCAGAATTTGGTGGATATTAGAGAAGAAATTTTATACCCCTAATTCAGGGTGTTACACACATACTCACATGCTAGATGCCTACTGAGGACATCAAGTTTGCGAGAATGGCCAATCACATATTTTTCGTAAGACGAATTGCGTCTTTCGCTAACCAATGTGAGTGTCCCCCACATTCTTCTTTGTCCACTCAACCAAATTTTCTTTTTGAATGCCTTGAGCCACGATGCTTGATGGTAACGGTGTGTCACTCTCAGTGTCCTCATCTAGCACTGGATCTGCATTGGTAACGTTGTGTCACTCTTGGTGTCCTCCTCATATAGCACTGAATGCACGTTTGAGCGACCTATTTCCATCATATGACAGATTGGATTGTTTGTGTCATATAAGGACAACTCTATCAACTGTCAAAATGGATCCTCCTCCCCTTGCACACTTGTGAACCCAATTGCATCCTTTAGGCTTAGCCTCAAGTTGTAGTTCACATACACAAGCTTATGGGGCTTCTGATGCGACAACCGATTTCTCACCTTTGTGTGCACCAAAGCAAAAGTGCTCTAGTTGCACTCACAAATATGGATTGTTAGCTTTATGCCCTGGAATCGCCTATGTTTAGAACCACTTAGCCCACTGCTGACCAACAAAATGGACCACATTCTTTTCCGCCTTAGAGAACGAACCTGTATCAATCCTTGTCTACACCATTTGTGGCTTCTCCTTCTTAGAAGGTGTTCTCCCAAATGCGACACGAACAGCACCTTGGGACGAGCCACCACATATCTCATATGTGCCACTGCTCGCGCGAGCATGCCTCCTAAGCTCCTCCTTGTCTCTCGACACACACATTGCGACCTGTAACTCAACATCATCATCGGAACCACAATACGAACCCACCGATGCCGACCTCCATGCCTCTTCCATTGCTCTTGCTTCCTTTTTATCGTGGACCGTGTTAATCTCCCGCTGAAAGAAATCGACAAAGTCCAGTGGAACGTTGCGACAACCTTGCACATCCCCCCACGCGATGCAAGGTGTTGCTTGAAACGTGTAGTACTGTCCCCTTCCACTTTTTTCTTGCAATATTTTCACTTGAAACTAGGACATATGTTGTCCCCATGTTCCCAAACCAGATCCATCCGACCCGACATCCCTAAAAATAGCAATAAAATGAATTGTTGTTACAAGTATTACTACCATATATTGCAAGTGCCATTGCTATTTTAAAAGATTTCAAACGAAAAGGGGGGAAAATCCCCAAAACCTAGCTCCTACTCGGCCTGTTGGCTAATTGGTGATCCTGGCCGATTAATTGGCAACTCAGCTTGGTTAATCGGTAAACGGAGTCGATTAGCCAGTCCTAACCGATGGAACGCCTGGTAGGGTAAACCGGATCGATTTATCGCTACCTATGTCGATTAAACAGGTGAACTAGGCAGCTTACCGATCTCAGCGAGTTGCAAGAATCGGAGTCGGCTTGTCGGTCCACTTGAGTGGCTAGTCGGTGCTTTGGAGCGACACATTGTGTTCGGGCGGTCGGTGTTGCCGAAGGAGGGTTTGGCTTGCATGTGTTGGCGTAGAGTTTAAAATGGGTCGTTTGGGCCAAGTGAACAGTCAACCCATTTAGTATGTTTTCTTTTTTATTGTTTTTTTTACAAACTTCATTGAATTTTAGTTTGATTTGGATGCGTATTTTAAATTTGGTTTCAATGAAAAGTCTTAGAATAATCTATAGTATTTGTAAGAAAATTAGCATCAAATGTTATCAAAATTTACAATTTTCTCAAATTTAAAATCTAAAATCGACGATACGGTTGAACCAGCAAGCACCGATTTATCGGTCGGCTAGCCAGATTTCTATGAACCTTGGCCAGGGTACCATCATACGCGCAACCAAACACATGGCACATGGATAGGTTCGCATCTCATGTCGACGCAAAGTTGGGAGCTGCCGGATAAACGCAGGTTATTACATATCGCACAGACACTGTCCACCGGTACAAAACGGACAGACGGTTACAACTGCAAGAAATGTCAGAAATCGCCATCGATGCATGGCAGAATGCACCCCAAATCACAAAATTGTGGTACAAGGGCCGCCAACCGCGAGAAGCAAAATGGAGCAGAATATTGATGACCAAAAACCACTTTTTATCTAGCTAGCTTCCTCCACACGGTACGGCCACGGTTGATCTCATCCCCATTGGCTGCAAATCTCAAGCAATGCAAGAACTGCCGCCGCTGTTCTGTGTGCGGCACTGAGGAAGCAGAGCCGTTCATGCTTCTCTCCTCTCCTTCCTCTACGTAAGTAAGAGAATCAACTATGTCATCATGTTGACATTCTCTTCTATAGTCGAGAGTGATTGTTTGTAACTCGTGTGTATCAATTATATCTTGAGGTATACTCTGCAACAAAGAACTATTAGAAACCATTGCAAATCAATGTTGTTGTTAACTTCCATCTAGAACTAGAAGAACAGTAACGGTAAGGAACTAGTCATCAGATTAGATATCCCCACATAAATCTAAAAAGTGGGATCACGAGTAAGAAAAGTCTAGTGGAACACTTACTTCAAGGACCCAACCAATGTAAGTAACATTATTGACATGCTGGTTCATGTCCAGATCAGCTCTTCTTGGCTGCAGTTTGAAAATCAATGTCTGTCAGCACTGAGATAGTAGTATTGGCACGCTAAGAACTAGATTATACACGAAGGGGAGGAGAACTGACCACTAGTCCTAGTCTTGAATATTGTGCAGGATCTGAAAGATTCGGAATCTTCTTCAAACTGCCATTATTTTCCTCTGGAAATGCTAATCTGGACAATGATAATTTGCAACTCTTATAACTACATACAGTATGAGAATACAATGACAATCATTACACAAACTCAATAACCAAAATAATTTCTGTTCTGATTATACATAAAAGTTGTTCAAGCTATTTCAAATATTCAGATTAACATGCATTCATTCAATGAACTACAGGTAACAACACTTAAATGACCCAGCTGAGTGTAAAACTTCAAATAGACCCTGGTTTCAAAAGGGCAGAGTACCTGGGCACTTTGGATGCATGGATTGTATGAAAAAAACAAGAACGCATGTCCATGCAGAATGTCGGACAAAAGTGAGTAGCTTTACCTTGGAGTCTTTGGACAATGTATAAACACCTCATCCCTCACGTCATCACTGACTCGCTGAAGTCTCCGTGTATTTTGGTTCATCATGACCCACTTGCTAGAGAATAAGCAATATGGCTCAGTTACTTGTACTGTACACTATGATAAAAGTATGCAACAAATTGAACTTAAAAGATAACAAATAATGAGTCTGATATGCCCAACACTGCTATGCTGCTAAAGCAACAATTTCCTAAATATAATCGGTGCTTTCAGTAGGGACAACAAACAGATATGCTGAGCACTCACCTAAGGAGCAAGCACTAAATTTGCAGAAGTTTACGATTCACACCGATCACCTAAGGATATGAAAATGTTTTTTTTTTGCCAAGAGATGGAAATGGGCGTGAAATCTGATGGCTAGCATGCTATGTATAAATGGTACGGAATGGATATTATCCGTCAGTATTCGATCCGTCTAAGAGGGCTAAGATCCGATCCGCATCCGAGTCCGAGTACTCAGTATTCAATCTGTATCCGAATTCTCAAAGTCGGATATTTAAAATGTCAATATTCATTCAAATCTTTCCGGCACAACTTGATAATAAATGTATCTGATCCGAATCCGGAGAAAAATATATGAAAACAAATATGGAACGAGTAATATTCGTCCGTATCCGATCCGATTACACCGCTAATCAGACTAAAAAGATACTCCCTTTGTTCTTTTTTATTTGTCATGGTTTAGTTCAAAAATGAACTAGCGGGCGACAAATATTCGAGAACCGAAATAGTATGACACAGTGACAGACAAATTTCAGGTCCTGCATTACACTCAAGAAGCACTCAGGCTCAGCAAGTACCTGGTAGCTCTGCCAGTAACTTCACCAGTAGACAGGTCCTTGAGGATCCAATCACGACGAGTACCAATCCTTCCATCTTCTTGGCACCATGTTTCGATCTCAACAACATCACCCCTACCAGCAGCAGAGTTACCAGTGAGGATCGAATCTTACAAAAAAGAGAAAAGGAAGATATAAATGTTCAATCTAGGGTTGAAAAACTACCAAGCTGGGTACTTGTAGATCTCAATGTGCATTCGGTTCGTCACCCAAATAAGTCCAAGTTTTCTCATTGTAGTAGTTGTGGCGAAGCCATCAGTAGAGAACCCAACACTTTGTGCATGGTTACATCCTACCTCCTGTATTTATGAAAATGCTTACCATTATATATTGACACTTAAATCAATTGATAAAATGGGAACACAGAGTTTGGCGTTGTCCCATTTGGTGTGATTTTAAATTTTAAACTTGGATCACAAACCAATTACACCACCACTAACTCCAGCGATCTGTACCATATATGAAACTTTGTTTGTGCATGTCAAAGCAAGCACATCCAGAAAATTAGGGACAGCAAGTCCACGACAACCACCCCATGTTCATCTCAGTAGTCACTCCTCATGAGTTAATTCGTAGTTGCCTACAGGCATAGGCATTGCCTATGAGATATTCGGCACGCTAATTCAAGGCTCCTTTGCTTCTACCAGGGCTGGCAGACAAAGAAAGTTGCACTAGGTTTTAGCATGGTAGTGCTCAATTTGTTGCATGCACACTAGGGGCAAATTTCTGTGGGCGATTTGTCACTTAGCAACACACTAACAATACCGGGACAGTTAGCATTTTAATCCACCAAACACGAACTAAGCTACACGGCACCCTAGCTCTAACTTAAGCAAAGGGCATGGCACACAATTGTGGAGTAACAACATTCCTCTTTCACAATTCAAACCTAACACAGAAGAGGAGCTCCGATTGTACCACAAGTTTGGAGCGTTCTAAATTCAGTTCCAGTCATCCGATCTCTTGAATCCAGGCATAACCCGAATCCAATAAAGAAGTTTCACGCTACAAATCTGGCATCCGGAGAGCACAAATCCGGGTCAAGAAGCAGAGCCCCCACGGCGCGAGCTCGCAAGCATACCTGGAGGAGATTGGCGATGGTCTCGACGGTGGCCGTCTTGTTGATACCCACCTCGTAGCAGCGCACGATGTAACTCTCCTTGTACGAGAGCCCGTCCTCCAGGAGGCTCCCCAGTCGCAGCCGCTCGGCCAGGCTGGGCCGCGCGTCACCCCCTTCCGCCTTAGCCGCCACCGCCGTGGCAGCTGCGTGGTCCAGCGACGCCGCCTCGATCCCGGACACCTGCGGCGCACCCCGCGTGCACCGCACCACCACCCCGGGTGCGGGAGACGACTCCCGCCTTCCGTGGTGGCGGAGCGGCGCGCGGCCGCATTGCGGTGGCGCGTGACAGCGCAGCATGTGGGAGAGCGGGCGCGTCGTTTCGAGGAGGCTCGTTGCCCGGCCGCCGCCGCAGCCGACGACGACGACGATGCGCGGTTGGAGTTTTACACGGGCGGAGCGGACTGGGGTTGGCGGCTTGGCGCGGCGGGCAGGCGGGCACTGCCAAGTCGATATGAAGAGGGGGGCAGGGACGGTAGCGGGCGGTGGACCGGGCGCACGGGGCGATAGGAACGAGGACAGGCTGAACGACCTGCTGGCGGTGGAGAGCAGGAGGGAACGGGGAAGTCTCTGGACCCGGTGCATGCGCCGGTGGTGGTCCACGACTCGACGGCGGCGGTGACTGGTGAATATGTCGTCGCGCTTTGCGCGTGCGGCGTGCCAGTGTCAGACGTCTCCAACCATTTCTCTCAAATTCTCTCCAACCATTCCGCCTCTTAAATCCCCTAATTTATACTTTTATTCATATTTAAAATATCTTTCACTCAACTATTCTCCTCCTTATTTCTCTCCATCTCCAACCATTCTCTCTATTTAACTCCCATTTTACCATTTAACTGGACTATTTAATTTTTATACATCAGTTTTTAGAGTTTAAAAAATACCATCATATTTATAGTACTGTAATATATATTGTTATCTGTTAATTACACTCCAAAATAATTATTTTTATAATTATTATTGTTGATTAGTGGAAATAGGGAGATTAGACCTCCCCTCTCCACAGAAGGATTTGTTTCTCTAACCTAGAAGAGGGGGAAGGAGGGGGTGTACCGTTGGAGCAGAGAGGGGACGATCGTACAATGAGTACATGGGGGAGGAGGACTGATCGAGTGAGCCGTTAGAGCCGGTCTCATAATTAGAGGTGGTAATGGGCTATAAATTTTACACTACAAACTTTAAGGATCAAATCAGGTTAGGATCGGACCCTATTCATATTCATTTTTGAACAAATATTATTTAAGGGCTCTAACTTTTTGTGAGGGGACATTTGGATCATGATCCATTACCACCCTTACTCACAATTCTCCTTATATTTGTACTTTCTATTATATTTTACTGTATTACCCCAAAAAATACAATTCTTCTCCTATTTGTACTTTATATTATATTTTACTATATCACCTCAAAAGATACTCTCCCACATCTAGAACGTCTAAAACCATTCACTCTATCCAGCTCCTTCTATATACTATTATTGGCGTTTCGACCCCGGGGGGTCCCTGGACCGACGAGTAAATTGTCGCTGCGTGTCCCAGCCCAGATGGGTCGGCGCGAGACGGGACACAAAGGGGGGAGAACAGTAAGGGGAAATCGCGGCCTTCGTGTTGTCCTGCGCCCAGGGCGGCTGGATGCGCTTGCAGTAGGGGGTTACAAGCGTTCGCGTGAGAGAGAGAGAGCCTTATGCGTCGGCCCGTTCTCCCGCGCGGCCAACCCCCTCGTACGAGAGCCCTGGACCTTCCTTTTATAGGCGTAAGGAGAGGGTCCAGGTGTACAATGGGGGGTGTAGCAGTGTGCTAACGTGTCTAGCAGAGAGGAGCTAGTGCCCTATGTACATGCCGTCGTGGCTGTCGGAGAGGTGTTGCTGCCCTGTTCACGTGATGTCGTGGCCATCGGAGGAGAGCTGGAGCCTTGCAGAAGTACAACTGTCGGGGCTGACGGATCCTTGCTGACGTAAGGGGCTGGCAGCTGCCGTCGTCATGGAGCGTGCGGGGTGTCATCATTACTTGTTTACTGGGGCGAGCCAGATGGGACGCCGGTCTTGTTCCCCGTAGCCTGAGCTAGCTAGGGGCAGGGTAATGATGGCCCCCCTGGCGACGTGGCCGGTCCGGACCCGAGTTTGGGCGAGGTGGCGATTCCTCCGAGGTCGAGGTTGAGTCCGAGCTCTGGGGTCGGGAGAGGCGGAGTCCATCGTCTTTCGGAGCCGAGGCTGAGTCCGAGCCCTGGGGTCGGGCGAGGCGGAGTCCATCGTCTTCCGGAGCCGAGGCAGAGTCCGAGCCCTGGGGTCGGGCGAGGCGGAGTTCGTCGTCTTCTAAGTCGTGGTTAAGTCCGAGCCCTGGGGTCGGGCGAGGTGAAGTCCATCTTCCGAGGCCGAGACGGGGCCGAACCCTAGGGTCGGGCGGGGCGGAGCTTCCTATGTCGCCTGAGGCTGGACTTAGCCGCTGTTGACCTCACTCTAGCGAGTGGCACGGCAGTCGGAGCAGGGCAGGCGGCGCTGTATTCCTGTCAGGTCGGTCAGTGGAGCGGCGAAGTGACTGCGGTCACTTCGGCCTTGTCGACTGAAGAGAGCGCGTCAAGATAAGATGTCAGGCGATCCTTGCATTAAATGCTCCTGCGATATGGTCGGTTGGTGTGGCGATTTGGCCAAGGTTGCTTCTCCGCGAAGCCTACCCGAGCTGAGCCTCAGGCGAGTCGACGGTGCGTCCGTTGCTTGAGGGGACCCTCGGGCGAGGCGTGAATCTTCCGGGGTCGGCTGTCTTTGCCCGAGGTCGGGCTCGGGCGAGGCGGGATCGTGTCCCTTGAGCGGAGCCTTGGCCTGAATCGCGCCCATCAGGCCTTCGTAGCTTTGTGCTGATGGGGTTTACCAGCTGAGATTTGGAGTCTTGGGGGTACTGAGAGCACCTAGGGGGGGGTGAATAGGTGATCCTGTAAAACTTCAAAAACTTATAGCCACAAAAACTTGGTTAATTGTTAGCACAATAATTGCCAAGTGGCTAAAGAGGAATCCCCAACAAAACACAATAACCAACAAGGATCAATCACAGAGATGGCACGGTGGTTATCCCGTGGTTCGGCCAAGACCAACGCTTGCCTACTCCACGTTGTGGCATCCCAACGGACGAGGGTTGCAATCAACCCCTCTCAAGTGGTCCAAAGACCTACTTGAATACCACGGTGTTTTGTTTGCTTTTTCTCAATCCCGTTTGCGAGGAATCTCCACAACTTGGAGCCTCTCGCCCTTACACTTGAAATTCACAAAGAACACGGAGCAAGGGAGGGATTAGCAACGCACACAAGACACAAGAATCAGAGTGTCAACACGCACACAAATTGCAACAAGAGCTCGCAACACGACTCAATGAGTTCACAACTCCACAAGAGCTCTGTTGGGGGCCTTCGGCATCCGAAGGTCCTCAAAAACAGGATTTAACAGTGTTTCTGGAGTATAATGTGTGAACAGGTATCTTCGGACTCGAGTCGATATCACAGTAGGAGAAGTCCAAGTAATACGAAGGTTGATACAACGCCGAAGATGTGAGCGGGAAAGCTTCGGCGTGATAGCGGAAAAAGAAACCGACTTAAAGATGAAAAGGCTATTCGGACCTCGGTGGATTACTATAGAATTACTACCAAGTGTAAAGGGCATGAATGTAATTTTATATGGGCTGTGTCCCGTGCCTATAAATAGGTGAACAGTACTCCCGTACTGTTCACGCGGATTCGGGATTGACTTTTGCGTCACGCTTGTACTTCTTGCCTTCCTCAAGACCGAAGGTACATTTGTAATTTAAAATCATTTCTATTTTTCCATGATAATAAAATAGAAATGATTTGGTGATGATGTTTAAATATCTATTTTATATCTCATGCTTTATATGAATCCTTCGTCATTTATAGCCATGTTTACGAAGGTATGTCTTTCGTAACCTTCGTCTGAAGATCATTATTTCCCGAAGGGGCATAATGTTTCGGAGGATGAAGGACTTTAACATTTAACATTTTTTATGTTGCCTTGTTCTTAACTCTTAGCATTTGAGAACAAGTCCCCAACAAGCTCTATATGCTATCACAATGAAACGAATGCGCGAAATCGATGTCTTGGTGCTTAGAAATGTTGTCGAGATGCTTGGTGTTCTCCTCCATGCGCCTAGGGGTCCCTTTTATAGCCCCAAGGCAACTAGGAGCCGTTGAGAGCAATCAGGGAAGGCAATTCTTGCCTTCTGTCGTCTGGCGCACCGGACAGTCCGGTGCACACCGGACACTGTCCGGTGCACACCGGACACTGTCCGGTGCCCGATTTCCTTCCTTAAATAGCGAAGCCGACCGTTGGCAGCCAGAGAGCCGTTGGCGCACCGGACATGTCCGGTGCACACCGGACAGTCCGGTGCCCCCTTCTAGCCGTTGGCTCAGCCACGTGTCCCGCGCAGATCGCGCGGCCGACCGTTGGCCCGGCCGACCGTTGGCTCACCGGACTGTCCGGTGCACACCGACAGTCCGGTGAATTATAGCCGTACGTCGCCGGTGAATTCCCGAGAGCGGCCAGTTCGCTCGAACCAGCCTGGCGCACCGGACACTGTCCGGTGCACCACCGGACAGTCCGGTGCTCCCAGACTCATCAGATTCTTGGCTGCTCGAGCCAAAACATTTCCAATTGGATTTTCCTGTTTCCAGCACTTAGACATAATACATTAGTCCATAAAACAATGTACTAAGTTCTGAGAAACATACCTTTATCCTTGATTTGTACTTTGTCCACCTCTTTACACTTAGGCACTTGTGTTGGACACTAAATCACCAAAACACTTAGAAATGGCCCAAGGGCACATTTCCCTTTCAATCTCCCCCTTTTTGGTGATTTATGCCAACACAACATAAAGCAAGTAGAACAAGTACAAAAACAATTCAAATTAGAACTCAAAATTGTTTTGATTCAATTTGACATATATGGATCACTATATGCCACCACTTGGTTTGTTTTTGCAAATCAAACTCAAATTCCTATCTCTAAGTCAAAACCACTTGTAGAGACATAAAGAGAGGTTTTCCAAAGAAATTTGATCAAGGATTTCAAAAACTCCCCCTTTTTCCCATAATCAACACTTCTCCCCACAAGAGGCCAACTTTTGACATAAAAGACAATAAAAGAGTTTTGACAAACCAAAAGCTCTAATCTACTATTTTCAAAATTTCTCAAGTGGTAGCTGATCCATTTATTGCTTTGGCCTTTATTTTCTCCCCCTTTGGCATCAAGCACCAAAACGGGATCAATCTTGGCCCTTTAACCCCATTGCCTCACCAAGATTTTCAAATAAGAACACAAAGGCAATAGGAGTATAAAGATGAACTTGGAAAAGTTACTCTTTCTCATCAGAGTGCAGTGGAAGTCTTGCATGGTCCAAGTCCACCTTTTCCCTTTCAATTCTCCTTGGAGACTAAAACAACCAAACTCAAGTACATGGTTAGTCTCAAAGGGTCAAGTTGTAGCACAGCTCCCCCTAAATATGTACATCACTTGCAAAAAGGACTTGTGAGGTCCAGGGAGTGTTTGTACAACTTGAGCACCACAATAAGCAACAAAATGCAGAATGAACATGATCAAAGGCATAAACACATATATGCTATAATTTAATCCAAGTTCCGCGAATCTAAGATATTGAGCTCACTACGCAGCCTGCAAAAGGTCTTCTCATCTAGAGGCTTGGTAAAGATATCGGCTAGCTGGCTCTCGGTGCTAACATGAAACACTTCGATATCTCCCTTTTGCTGGTGGTCTCTCAAAAAGTGATGCCGGATGTCAATGTGCTTTGTGCGGCTGTGCTCAACAGGATTTTCCACTATTCGAATAGCACTCTCATTGTCACATAGGAGTGAGACTTTGCTCAGATTGTAGCCAAAGTCCCGGAGGGTTTGCCTCATCCAAAGCAGTTGCGCGCAACACTGTCCTGCGGTAACGTACTCGGCCTCAGCGGTGGATAGGGCAACGGAGGTTTGTTTCTTAGAGTTCCATGACACCAGGGACCTTCCTAAGAATTGGCACGTCCCCGATGTACTCTTCCTATCGACCTTACATCCAGCATAGTCGGAATCCGAGTACCCAATTAAGTCAAAGTTAGACCCCTTTGGATACCAGATCCCGAAGCAAGGCGTAGCGACTAAATATCTAAGAATTCGCTTCACAGCCACTAAGTGACACTCCTTAGGATCGGATTGAAATCTAGCACACATGCATACGCTAAGCATAATATCCGGTCTACTGGCACATAAATAAAGCAAAGAACCTATCATGGACCGGTATGCTTTTTGATCAATGGACTTACCACCTTTGTTGAGGTCGGTGTGTCCGTCAGTTCCCATCGGCGTCTTTGCGGGCTTGGCGTCCTTCATCCCAAACCGCTTTAGCAAGTCTTGCGTGTACTTCGTTTGGGAGATGAAAGTGCCGTCCTTGAGTTGCTTCACTTGAAACCCAAGGAAGTAGTTCAACTCGCCCATCATCGACATCTCGAATTTCTGCGTCATCACCCTGCTAAACTCTTCACAAGACTTTTGGTTAGTAGAGCCAAATATTATGTCATCGACATAAATTTGGCACACAAAAAGATCACCATCGCAAGTCTTAGTAAAAAGAGTTGGATCGGCTTTCCCAACCTTGAAAGCATTAGCAATTAAAAAGTCTCTAAGGCATTCATACCATGCTCTTGGGGCTTGCTTAAGTCCATAGAGCGCCTTAGAGAGCTTACACACGTGGTCGGGGTACCGTTCATCCTCAAAGCCAGGGGGTTGCTCCACGTACACCTCCTCCTTGATCGGCCCATTGAGGAAAGCGCTCTTCACATCCATTTGGTACAATCTGAAGGAATGGTGAGCGGCATATGCTAGCAAGATACGAATTGATTCTAGCCTAGCCACGGGAGCAAAAGTCTCCTCAAAGTCCAAACCTGCGACTTGGGCATAACCTTTTGCCACAAGCCGAGCCTTGTTCCTTGTCACCACCCCGTGCTCGTCCTGTTTGTTGCGGAACACCCACTTGGTTCCCACAACATTTTGCTTGGGGCGAGGCACCAGTGTCCAAACTTCATTGCGCTTGAAATTGTTGAGTTCCTCCTGCATGGCCAACACCCAGTCCGGATCTAGCAAGGCCTCTTCTACCCTGAAAGGCTCAATAGAAGAGACAAAGGAGTAATGTTCACAAAAATTAACTAATCTTGAACGAGTAGTTACTCCCTTGCTAATATCACCCAAAATTTGGTCGACGGGATGATCCCTTTGGATCGTCGCTCGAACATGGGTTGGAGGTGCCTGTGGTGCTTCTTCCTCTTCAATTTGAACATCCTGTGCTCCCCCTTGATCATGCGCCTCCACTTGAGGTACCTGTTCGTCATCCTAGGTTGGGGGATGCACCATAGTTGAGGAAGACGGTTGATCTTGCTCCAAATGTTCCTGAGGCCGTACATCTCCAATCGCCATGGTGCGTATCGCGGCCGTTGGAACGTCTTCTTCATCTACATCATCAAGATCAACAACTTGCTCTCTTGGAGAGCCATTAGTCTCATCAAATACAACGTCGCTAGGGACTTCAACCAAACCCGATGATTTGTTGAAGACCCTATACGCCTTTGTATTTGAATCATAACCTAATAAAAACCCTTCTACGGCTTTGGGAGCAAATTTGGAATTCCTACCCTTCTTCACTAGAATGTAGCATTTACTCCCAAATACACGAAAGTACGATACATTGGGTTTGTTACCAGTTAGCAGCTCGTATGAGGTCTTCTTGAGGAGGCGGTGAAGGTAGACCCTGTTGATGGCGTGGCAACCCGTGTTCACGGCTTCCGACCAAAAGCACTCGGGGGTCTTGAACTCTCCAAGCATAGTCCTCGCCATATCTATGAGCGTCCTGTTCTTTCTCTCTACCACACCATTTTGCTGAGGTGTGTAGGGAGCGGAGAACTCGTGCTTGATCCCCTCCTCCTCAAGGAACTCCTCCACTTGAAGATTCTTGAATTCGGACCCGTTGTCGCTCCTTATCTTCTTCACCTTGAGCTCAAACTCATTTTGAGCTCTCCTTAGGAAGCGCTTGAGGGTCCCTTGTGTTTCAGACTTATCCTGCAAAAAGAACACCCAAGTGAAGCGGGAAAAGTCATCAACAATAACTAGACCATACTTATTTCCTCCTATGCTCAGATAGGCGACGGGTCCGAAGTGGTCCATATGCAGCAGCTCCAGAGGTCTTGACGTGGTCATCACATTCTTGCTGTGATGCGCTCCTCCTACTTGTTTACCTGCTTGACAAGCTGCACAAGGTCTATCTTTTTCGAAATGAACATTGGTTAGACCTATCACGTGTTCTCCCTTTAGAAGCTTGTGGAGGTTCTTCATCCCCACATGTGCTAAGCGGCGATGCCACAACCAGCCCATGCAAGTCTTAGCCATTAAGCATGCATCTAGACCGGCCTCTTCTTTTGCAAAATCAACTAAGTAAAGTTTGTCGTCTAGTACACCCTTAAAAGCTAGTGAACCATCACATCTTCTAAAGACAGACACATCTACATTTGTAAATAGACAGTTATATCCCATATTGCATAGTTGACTAACAGATAGCAAATTATATCCAAGAGACTCTACTAAAAACACATTAGATATAGAGTGCTCATTTGAGATTGCAATTTTACCTAACCCTTTTACCTTGCCTTGATTCCCATCACCGAATATTATTGAATCTTGGGAATCCTTATTCTTGACGTAGGAGGTGAACATCTTCTTCTCCCCCGTCATATGGTTTGTGCATCCGCTGTCGATAATCCAGCTTGAACCCCCGGATGCATAAACCTGCAAGGCAAATTTAGGCTTGGGTCTTAGGTACCCAACTCATGTTGGGTCCTACAAGGTTAGCAGAAATATCCTTAGGGACCCAAATGCAAGTTTTGTCTCCCTTGCATCTTGCCCCTAATTTTCTAGCAACTGTCTTCCTATCCTTTCTACAAATAGCAAAAGAAGCATTTAAAGCATGATATATTGTAGAAGGTTTATTTACTTTCCTAGGAACATTAACAACATTTCTCCTAGGCATATTATGAACAACATTTCTCCTACCAACATTTCTATCATGCACATAAGAAGAACTAGAAGCAAACATGGCATGAGAATCAAAGGCATTATATGCATTACAACTCCTATAAGCATTTCTAGATTGTCTCCTATCATGGTACATAAAGGCATGGTTCTTTTGCACACTACTAGCCATAGGGGCCTTCCCTTTCTCCTTGGCGGAGATGGGAGCCTTATGGCTTGTCAAGTTCTTGGCTTCCCTCTTGTAACCAAGTCCATCCTTAATTGAGGGGTGTCTACCAATCGTGTAGGCATCCCTTGCAAATTTTAGCTTGTCAAATTCATTCTTGCTAGTCTTAAGTTGGGCATTAAGACTAGCTAATTCCTCATTTAATTTGGAAATTGAAACTAAATGATCACTACAAGCATCAATGTCAAAATCTTTACACCTATTACAAGTTTCAACAATTTCTACACAAGAATTAGATTTACTAGCTACTTCTAGTTTAGCATTCAAATCATCATTAAAACTTTTTAACGTAGCAATAGTTTCATGACAAGAAGATAATTCACTAGAGAGCATTTTATTCGTTTTAATTTCTAGAGTAAGAGACTTTTGTGCTTCTACAAATTTATCATGTTCTTCATACAACAAATCCTCTTGCTTTTCTAAAAGCATATTCTTATCATTCAAGGCATCAATTAATTCATTAATTTTGTCTACCTTGGTTCTATCTAGGCCCTTAAACAAACATGAATAATCTATTTCATCCTCATCACTAGATTCGTCCTCACTTGAAGAAGCATAAGTAGAGTTTTGAGTACATACCTTCTTCTCTCTTGCCATAAGGCATGTGTGACGCTCACTTGGAAAGAGGGCCGATTTGTTGAAGGCGGTGGCGGCGAGTCCCTCATTGTCAGAGTCGGAAGAGGAGCAATCCGAATCCCACTCCTTGCCTAGATGCGCCTCGCCTTTTGCCTTCTTATACTTCTTCTTCTTCTCCCTCTTGTTCCCTTGTTCCTGATCACTATCATTGTCGGGACAGTTAGCAATAAAATGACCAAGCTTACCGCATTTGAAGCATGAGCGCTTCCCCTTGGCTTTGGTCTTGCTTGGCTGTCCCTTGCGACCCTTAAGCACCGTCTTGAATCTTTTGATGATGAGGGCCATCTCTTCATCATTAAGTCCGGCCGCTTCAATCTGTGCCACCTTGCTAGGTAGCGCCTCCTTGCTCCTTGTTGCCTTGAGAGCAAGGGGTTGCGGCTCGTTGATCGGACCATTCAAGGCGTCGTCCACGTACCTCGCCTCCTTGATCATCATTCGCCCGCTAACGAATTTTCCGAGGACTTCTTCGGGCGACATTTTGGTGTACCTGGGATTCTCACGAATATTATTCACCAAATGAGGATCAAGAACGGTAAAGGACCTTAGCATCAGTCGGACGACGTCGTGGTCCGTCCATCGCGTGCTTCCGTAGCTTCTTATTTTGTTGATAAGGGTCTTGAGCCGGTTGTATGTTTGAGTTGGCTCCTCGCCCCTTATCATCGCGAACCTTCCAAGCTCGCCCTCCACCAACTCCATTTTGGTGAGCAAGGTGACGTCGTTCCCCTCATGAGAGATCTTGAGGGTGTCCCAGATCTGCTTGGCATTGTCCAAGCCGCTCACCTTGTGATACTCGTCCCTGCACAAAGAGGCTAGCAACACAGTAGTAGCTTGTGCATTTTTATGAATCTGTTCATTAATAAACACAGGGCTATTTGAGCTATCAAATTTCATTCCACTTTCCACAATCTCCCAAATGCTTGGATGGAGAGAAAACAAGTGATTACGCATTTTGTGGCTCCAAAATCCGTAGTCCTCTCCATCAAAGTGAGGGAGCTTGCCAAGTGGAATGGGGAGCAATTGAGCATTTGAGCGCGAATAATCGAAAGAAAAGTTTGAGTTAACCGTCTTTCGTCTGTCGTAGTCGTCGTTGTCCTTTTGGGAGGAGGAAGATTCGTCGCTGTCGTAGTAGACAATTTCCTTGATGCGCCTTGTCTTCTTCTTCCTCCCGTCTTTTCTTTTGTGGCTCGAGCCTGAGTCGGTGGGCCTGTCATCATTGGGCTCGTTGACGAAGGACTCCTTCTCCTTGTCGTTGATCACCATCCCCTTGCCCTTATGATCCATCTCTTCGGGCGGTTAGTCCCTTTCTTGAAGAGAACGGCTCTGATACCAATTGAGAGCACCTAGAGGGGGGGGGGGGTGAATAGGTGATCCTGTAAAACTTCAAAAACTTATAGCCACAAAAACTTGGTTAATTGTTAGCACAATAATTGCCAAGTGGCTAAAGAGGAATCCCCAACAAAACACAATAACCAACAAGGATCAATCACAGAGATGGCACGGTGGTTATCCCGTGGTTCGGCCAAGACCAACGCTTGCCTACTCCACGTTGTGGCGTCCCAACGGACGAGGGTTGCAATCAACCCCTCTCAAGTGGTCCAAAGACCTACTTGAATACCACGATGTTTTGTTTGCTTTTTCTCAATCCCGTTTGTGAGGAATCTCCACAACTTGGAGCCTCTCGCCCTTACACTTGAAATTCACAAAGAACACGGAGCAAGGGAGGGATTAGCAACGCACACAAGACACAAGAATCAGAGTGTCAACACGCACACAAATCGCAACAAGAGCTCACAACACGACTCAATGAGTTCACAACTCCACAAGAGCTCTATATGCTATCACAATGAAACGAATGCGCGAAATCGATGTCTTGGTGCTTAGAAATGTTGTCGAGATGCTTGGTGTTCTCCTCCATGAGCCTAGGGGTCCCTTTTATAGCCCCAAGGCAGCTAGGAGCCGTTGAGAGCAATCAGGGAAGGCAATTCTTGCCTTCTGTCGTCTGGCGCACCGGACACTGTCCGGTGCCCGATTTCCTTCCTTAAATAGCGAAGCCGACCGTTGGCAGCCAGAGAGCCGTTGGCGCACCAGGCATGTCCGGTGCACACCGGACAGTCTGGTGCCCCCTTCTAGCCGTTGGCTCGGCCACGTGTCCCGCGCAGATCGCGCGGCCGACCGTTGGCCCGGCCGACCGTTGGCTCACCGGACAATCCGGTGCACACCGGACAGTCCGGTGAATTATAGCCGTACGTCGCCGGTGAATTCCCGAGAGCGGCCAGTTCGCTCGAACCAGCCTGGCGCACCGGACACTGTTCGGTGCACCACCGGACACTGTCCGGTGCACCACCGGACAGTCCGGTGCTCCCAGACTCAGCAGATTCTTGGCTGCTCGAGCCAAGACATTTCCAATTGGATTTTTCCTGTTTCCAGCACTTAGACACAATACATTAGTCCATAAAACAATGTACTAAGTTCTGAGAAACATACCTTTATCCTTGATTTGTACTTTGTCCACCTCTTTACACTTAGGCACTTGTGTTGGACACTAAATCACCAAAACACTTAGAAATGGCCCAAGGGCACATTTCCCTTTCAGGTACCCTAATTATGGTCCCCGACAGTAGCCCCCGAGCCTCAAAGGGAGTGTTGGCACTCGCTTGGAGGCTTTTGTCGCACTTTTTTGCAAGGGGACCGGCCTTTCTCGGTTGCATTTCGTTCCGGTGGGTGCGCGCGAGCGCACCCGCCGGGTGTAGCCCCCGAGGCCTCGGAGGAGTGTTTTGACTCCTTCGAGGTCTTAGTGCCTTTCGTGATGGCTCGGCCGGTTTGGTTGTTCTCTCATGCGAACTGGTCGTTGCCCGGGTGCTTAGTCAGGTCCTAAGTTCTCGGGCTGGTATGTTGACGCTGTCAACGGTTTGGCCGGAGCCAGGTTTACGAGAGCAGCCCCCGAGCCCCCGCACAGAGCGAGAGGACGGTCAAGGACAGACTCGACTTTTTTCATACGCCCCTGCGTCACCTTTCCGCAAGGAGGGGGGGGGGGAAGCGCCATGTTGCCCTCGGAGGGCGCCGAACATGGTGTCTCCAGTGAGTTGCTAGCGGGTGATCCGAGTGGACGCCCGTGCCCCATTCGTTAGAGGTCGGCTAGTGGCCCGGAGGCGTGCTCCAAAAGTACCTGCGGGTGATTCGCCGGACCCGGTCCCCTTTTGACGAGGTCCGAGGGCTCGATGCCTCCCTCTGGTGGGATTCCATTACAAAATCATTCCTGCTGGTCGGAAATGTCCTAGGGTACCTCGGGAGCGTAGCCCGAGCCTTGGTTGTGTATCGAACGTACCCAGAGTCATCCCTCGCTCTGCGTGCTCTGAGGCGGCTGTCGAACCCTTCGGGGGCCAGCCTACGAACCCCTGATCAGTAGTGGGCGCGAAGCCCGAGTGGCCTGAGGCAGCCGTTGCACCCTTTCGAGGGGCCAGCCTTCGAACCTCTGACCAGTAGTGGGCGCGGAGCCCGAGTGCTCTGAGGCGGCTGTCGAACCCTTCCAAGGGGCCAGCCTTCGAACCTTTGATCAGTAGGGGTGCTCGGGGCCCGCTTCCTTCGCGGAGAAGGATCCCTTTCGGAGTATCCTCTTCCCCGGTCCCTGTAGCAAGAGAGAGAAAGAGGAAGTGGAAAAGGATATGAAATCGAACGACGTGGCACACCTTTTTTGACGCGGTCATTATGGCGGAGGTGAAGCGTCGCCTGCTTCGCCTGCCAAAGGTGCCGATGTTTGTTCATTGTGGCTGTCGGGGCCTGAACATGTAGGTATTTTTGGGTGTAATACCATGTTTTTTCCTCATTTTCGAGCACTGGAACTCGCCTGTCGGCTAGCCGAACCGCTTAACCAAATGTGAGTTGCTCTGTGCGGAAGGTGACGAGTGAGGTATCAGTATCCCGGAGGCATAGGAATCCCTCGGCTCGGTCGGCCTTGCCGCCCAAGGCTTCACTTGCTTAGTCAAAGAAACCCTCGGCCGCTCTGCGGTGAGCCGGGGCCGAGGGCAGCGGTGTTAGCGTGGACAGAGTCGGAGTTGGCTCGAAAAAGGAAGCTTCGTCGGCCGAGGCCTGGCCGGGTCGTCCACTGGCGGGACCAACGCCGGAGTCGAGTTGCCGAGGCCACGAGCCGGGCTATTGTCCTCGGGGGACAGCTGGCTGAGGCTTCGGGGCGGCCGGCCGAGCCGTCTTCTTGGGCCAGGTTCCTGGAGGAGACCCTGGCGGCGATGGCCCGGGCGTGGTGCTGACGTCGTCCTTCGGAGCGGAGATCCTCCGACCGCGTTGCCGTCCGAGGCTCGGTCGGACTTCGCCGAAGGTGGAGTTGATGCCGAGGGTGGTGCTGCTCCCCCTCCATCGACGTCTGAGCCTGCAGGATCGGTTCGCCTATAGTATGCATATGTTTTTTGCGGCCGCCGAGGCCCAAACATACTGTCGTCGCGTTGTAAAGCTGCGTTTCTTTTCCTCTTGTCTCGAGTATCAGGGCTTGCTCGTCGGTAGCAGAATCGTTTATCCGAGCTAGAGTTACTTCTCACGGAAGGTGATGAGTGAGGTATCCGTATCCCGGAGGTGTAGGAATCCCTCAGCTCGGTCGGCCTTGTCGCTTACGTGTACTCTTGCTCGTCCGCGGGATTCTATTATCGACGTAGCCGAGAAGACCCGAAAAACCGTTTCGGCAGAAAGTCTTTTGAGCGTTAAGGCTTGTTCGGTCAGCAGGATCGCTCATCCGAACGCGAGTTACTTCTCGCAGAAGGTGATGAGTGAGGTATCCGTATCCCGGAGGCGTAGGAGTCCCTCGGCTCGGTCGGCCTTGCCTGCTTACGTGTACTCCGTCGTTTTCATGATCCCACTACCGAAGTAGTCGAAAAGCACGAAAGATATTCTGGCAGAAAGACTTTTTCCGAGGAAAATTTTGACGCGGAGGGGGTTCCCCCCTTCTAGCCCCCGAGGGAGGGTCAGGATTTGCCGAGGCAAGGCTGACCCTTCCTTGATGGTTAGACTTTTGTATGTAAACGAGGTGTATGAACGACTTGAAAACATTTTAAGGGTAGAAGCGATGTAGCTGCCGGATGTTCCAAGCGTTGCTGTAGACCTCGCCTTGACTGTTGGCCAGCTTGTATGTCCCGGGCTTCAAAACCTTGGCGATGATGAACGGCCCTTCCCAGGGAGGCATGAGCTTGTGCCACCCTCGGGCATCTTGTCGTAGTCGAAGCACCAAGTCGCCCACCTGGAGGTCTCGGGACCGAACCCCTCGGGCATGGTAGCGTCATAGGGACTGCTGATACCGCGCCGAGTGTAGTAAGGCCACGTCCCGAGCCTCTTCCAGCTGGTCCAGTGAGTCTTCTCAGTTGGTCTGGTTGCGTCGGTCGTCGTACGCCCTCGTCCTCGGGGAACCGTATTCTAAGTCTGTGGGCAAGATGGCCTCGGCCCCATAGACTAGAAAGAACGGTGTGAAGCCCGTGGCTCGGCTCGGCATTGTCCTCAGGCTCCAGACCACCAAGGGGAGTTCCTTCATCCATCGCCTGCCGAACTTGTGGAGGTTGTTGTAGATCCTCGGCTTGAGTCCTTGCAGAATCATGTCGTTGGCACATTCTACCTGCCCATTCGTCATGGGGTGTGCCACGGCGGCCCAGTCCACCCGGATGTGGTGATCCTCGCAGAAGTCCAGGAACTTTCTGCCGGTGAACTGGGTGCCGTTGTCGGTGATGATGGAGTTCGGGACCCCGAAGCGATGGATGATATTGGTGAAGAATGCCACCGCCTGTTCGGACCTGATGCTGTTTAGGGGTCGGACCTCGATCCACTTGGAGAATTTGTCGATGGCGACCAGTAGGTGCGTGTAGCCCTCGGGTGCCTTCTGCAAGGGACCGATGAGGTCCAGACCCCACACAGCAAACAGCTAGGTGATGGGTATCGTTTGCAGAGCCTGAGCGGGTAGGTGCGTCTGCCTTGCGTAGAATTGACACCCTTGGCAGGTGCGGACAATTCTAGTGGCGTCGGCCACCACGGTCGGCCAGTAGAAACCTTGTCGGAAAGCGTTTCCAACAAGAGCTCGGGGCGCTGCGTGATGAACGTAAGCCCCCAAGTGTATTTCTTGTAAGAGCTTCTGGCCTTTGGCGATGGATATGCATCGCTGGAGGATGCCGGAGGGGCTGCGGTGGTAGAGCTCCTTCCCGTCATCCAGCAAGACGAATGACTTGGCGCACCGTGCCAGTCGTCGAGCTTCGGCTCGGTCGAGGGGCAGCTCTCCTTGGTGGAGATATTGTAGGTACGTGGTCTGCCAGTCTCGATCAGGCGGGACCCCATTCTGCTCTCCCTCGACGCGCAGTGCCTCACCCTCGGGGGTCGAGGGTGCCTCGGGCTGAGCCGAGGGCGCCTCGGGCAGGGCCGAGACCTTCTCGGGCTCAGGCGTGTCGTCGGTCTTGACTGAGGGTTGATGTAGGTCCTGGGAGAAGACGTTCGGGGGAACCGTTGTTCGCACCGAAGCTATCTTCGCCAGCTCGTCCGCAGTCTCGTTGTACCGCCGGGCGACGTGGTTGACCTCGAGCCCGTAGAACTTGTCCTCCAGGCACCGAACCTCGTCGTAGTAGGCTTCCATCTTCGGGTCGCGGCAATGGGAGTTCTTCATGACTTGGTCGATGACAAGCTGCAAGTCGCCGCGAGCGTCGAGGCGTCGGACCCCTAGCTCGATGGCGATGCGCAACTCGTTAACTAGAGCCTCATACTCGGCCACATTGTTGGACGCCGGGAAATGGAGGCGCAGCACGTAGCGGAGGTGCTTCCCGAGGGGCGAGATGAAGAGCAGGCCCATGGCTGCCCCTGTTTTCATCAGCGACCCATCGAAAAACATGGTCCAGAGTTCCGGTTGGATCGGAGCTGCCGGGAGCTGGGTGTCGACCCATTCAGCCACAAAGTCTGCCAAGACTTGGGACTTGATGGCCTTCCGAGGGGCGAACGAGATTGTCTCGCCCATGATTTCCACCGCCCACTTTGCAATCCTACCCGAGGCCTCTCGGCACTGGATGATCTCCCCCAAGGGGAAGGATAAGACTCGAAGTAGTGTCGCAACTTCCGTCGCGTAAGAATCACCGCGTACAGCAGCTTCTGAAATTGTGGGTAGCGGATCTTGGTCTCGGACAGTACGTCACTAATGAAGTAGAACGGCCTCTGGACGGGCAATGCATGCCCTTCTTCTCGCCTTTCGACCATGATCGCGGCGCTGACCACCTGAGTGGTAGCGGCGACGTAGATTAAGAGGGCTTCTCCGGCAGCGGGAGGCACTAGGATGGGTGCGTTCGTAAGGAGCGCCTTCAGGTTCCCAAGGGCTTCCTCGGCCTCGGGGGTCCAAGTGAAGCACTCGGTCTTTCTTAAGAGGCGGTACAGAGGTAGGCCTCTTTCGCCGAGGCACGAGATGAAGCGGCTCAGAGCCGCAAGGCATCCCGTGACCCTCTGTACGCCTTTCAAGTCCTTGATGGGCCCCATGTCGGTGATGGCCGCGATTTTCTCCGGGTTGGCCTCGATGCCCCGCTCGGAGACGATGAACCCCAAGAGCATGCCTCGGGGGACCCCGAAGACGCACTTCTCGGGATTGAGTTTTACACCTTTCGCCTTGAGACACTTGAATGTCGTTTCAAGGTCGGAGAGGAGGTCGGAGGCTTTCCTCGTCTTGACTACGATGTCATCGACGTAAGCCTCGACCGTTCAACCAATGTGCTCTCCAAACACGTGGTTCATGCACCTTTGGTATGTCGCACCCGCATTCCTCAAACCAAATGGCATTGTAACGTAGCAGTACATGCCAAAAGGTGTGATGAAAGAAGTCGTGAGCTGGTCGGACTCTTTCATCCTGATTTGGTGATACCCTGAGTAGACATCGAGGAAAGACAGGGTTTCGCACCCAGCAGTGGAATCCACGATTTGATCGATGCAAGGCAGAGGGTAGGGAACCTTCGGACATGCTTTGTTTAGACCAGTGTAGTCTACACACATCCGCCATTTCTCTCCTTTCTTTCTCACAAGCATAGGGTTGGCAAGCCATTCGGGATGGAATACCTCTTTGATGAACCCCACGGCCATCAGCTTGTGGATCTCCTCGCCTATGGCTCTGCGCTTTTCTTCATCGAATCGGCGCAGAGTCTGCTTCACGGGTCGGGCTCCAGCTCGGATATCCAGCGAGTGCTCAGCGACATCCCTCGGTATGCGAGGCATGTCCGAGGGACTCCATGCAAAGACTTCGGCATTCACACGGAGAAAGTTGACGAGCACTGCTTCCTATTTGGGGTCGAGCTCGGAGCCGATCCGAATCTGCTTGGAGGCATCGTTGCTGGGGTCGAGAGGGATGGTCTTAACCGTCTCTGCTGGCTCGAAGTTGCCGGCGTGGCGCTTCGCATCTGGCGCCTCTTTGGAGAGGCTCTCCAGGTCGGTGATGAGGGCCTTAGATTCGGCGAGGGCCTCGGCGTACTCCACGCACTCCACGTCGCATTCGTACGCGTGCCGGTACGTGGGGCCGACGGTGATGACCCTGTTGGGGCCCGGTATTTTGAGCTTGAGGTAGGTGTAGTTGGGGACAGCCATGAACTTGGCGTAGCATGGCCTCCCCAGTACTGCGTGGTAGGTTCCTCGGAACCCGACCACCTCGAACGTGAGGGTTTCCCTTCGGAAGTTGGAGGGAGTCCCGAAGCAGACGGGCAGATCGAGTTGTCCGAGGGGTTGGACGCGTTTCCCGGGGATGATCCCATGAAAAGGCGCCGCGCCGGCCCGGATCGAGGACAGATCGATCTGCAGGAGCTCGAGGGTCTCGGCGTAGATGATGTTGAGGCTGCTGCCTCCGTCCATGAGGACCTTGGTGAGCCTGACGTTGCCGATGACGGGGTCGACAACGAGCGGATATTTCCTCGGGCTCGGCACGCGGTCGGGGTGGTCGCCCTGGTCGAAGGTGATGGGCTTGTCAGACTAGTCTAGGTAGACTGGCGCCGCCACCTTTAACGAGCAGACCTCCCGACGCTCTTGCTTGTGGTGCCGAGCCGAGGCGTTCGCCACTTGCCCACCGTAGATCATGAAGCAGTCGTGGACCTCAGGGAACTCCTCTGCCTTGTGATCCTCCTTCTTGTCTTTGTTGTGGGCCCTGCCACCTTCCGCCGGTGGCCCGACCTTGTGAAAGTGGCACCGAAGCATGACGCACTCCTCAAGGGTGTGCTTGACGGGCCCCTTATGATAGGGGCACGACTCCTTGAGCATCTTATCGAAGAGATTGGCGCCTCCAGGAGGTTTCCGAGGGTTCTTGTACTCAGCGGCGGCGACAAGGTCCGCGTCGGTGGCGTCACGTTTCGCTTGCGACTTCTTCTTGTTCTTCTTCTTGGTGCCGCGCTGAGCGGACGCCTCGGGGACGTCTTCCGGCTGGCGGCCCTGGGACTGCTTGTCCTTTCGGAAGATGGCTTCAACCGCCTCCTGGCCAGAGGCAAACTTGGTGGCGATGTTCATCAGCTCGCTCGCCCTGGTGGGGGTCTTGCGACCCAGCTTGCTCACCAGGTCGCGGCAGGTGGTGCCGGTGAGGAACGCGCCGATGACGTCTGAGTCGGTGACGTTGGGCAGCTCGGTGCGCTGCTTCGAGAATCGCCGGATGTAGTCCCGGAGAGACTCTCCCGGCTACTGGCGGTAGCTTCAGAGATCCCAGGAGTTCCCAGAGCACACGTACATGCCCTGGAAGTTGCCGGCGAAGGCTTGGACCAGGTCGTCCCAGTTGGAGATCTGCCCCGGAGGCAGATGCTCCAGCCAGGCTCGAGCGGTGTCGGAGAGGAACAGGGGGAGGTTGCGGATGATGAGGTTGTCATTGTCCGTTCCGCCCAGCTGGCAGGCCAGCCGGTAGTCCGCGAGCCACAGTTTCGGCCTCGTCTCCCCCGAGTACTTTGTGATGGTAGTCGGGGTTCAGAACCGGGTCGGGAACAGCGCCCGTCGTATGGCCCGGCTGAAAGCCTGCGGACCGGGTGGTTCGGGCGAGGGGCTCCGATCCTCCCCACTGTCGTAGCGTCCCCCACGCCTGGGGTGGTAGCCTCGGCGCACCCTCTCATCGAGGTGGGCTCGACGGTCGCGGTGGTGGTGCTCGTTGCCGAGGCGACCCGGGGCTGCATGCGTCGTGTTGCGCGTGCGCCCGGTGTGGACCGAGGCTTCCCGCACGAATCAGGAAGTCGCGGCGCGATGCTTCGAGGGGTACCCCTGCCTTCGGGAGGCAGAGCTTTCGGCTCGTTGGACCGCGGCATCCTCCAGAAGATTCTTGAGCTCTCCCTGGATACGCCGCCCTTCAGTGGTCGATGGTTCCGACATCGCGCGGAGTAGTATTGCTGCTGCAGCCAGGTTCTGGCCGACCCCACTGGAAGCCGGTGGTGGCCTTGCCCTGACGTCGTTGGCAATGCGGTGTTGGATGCCCTGGGGTAGATGACGCGCTTCTCCGGCCGGAACTTGGTCTGCCCATTCCTGCCCGATGTTCCGCCGGAACTGCTCAAGTGTTCCTGCTCCCTCGTCGAGCCTGACCTGCATCTCGCGGATTTGCTCGAGTTGTGCGTCCTAACCCCCCGCAGGGACTGGGACCACAGCTAGCTCCCGAAGGATGTCAACGCGAGGCGCAGGCCTAGGGGGATCGCCGCTCTCCAGCATACCAAGATGGTTGCCTTCGCCGAGACCCCCTAGATCGACGTGGAAACATTCACGACTCGGGCCGCAGTCCTCGTCGCCGAAGCTGCGGCTACCATCGGAATAATCAGAGAGGCAGTAGTCGCATGCGGTCATGAAGTCCCGCATGGCACTAGGGTTACCGAGCCCGGAGAAATCCCAACAAAAGTCGGGCTCGTCATCTTCCTCGGGACCCGAGGGTCCGTAGGTCGAGACGGCCGTCACTCTGTCCCAGGGTGACCGCATATGGTACCCCGGAGGGTTGGTACATGCCTCTATGAAAGCTTCCACCGAAGCGAGGTCGCTCGGTGGGTCGAAGCTGAATCCAACAGGCACGAGATGGGAATTGGTCGGTACCTCTTGGTCGACAGGCGGTGACGAAGTCGCGTTAGGGGCGGACTGCACCGTTGTCTCAGGTACGAGGGCGACGCCCAGCAAGTCCTTTGCGAGCGTGCTGACGTCGTTCGTCTGCTTTGGGTTGGCGTGTTGCGGGGAAACGGCGCTCGCCTTCGTCTCAGACGCAAGGTCGAAGCCCGACGTGTCCCCCGCTGGGGCGCCTGCATCGTCGACTTCCTCAATAGCCGACGAGGTGCCGCCTTCTGCTTGGCCATGGTTGCCCCGCCTCCTCCTCCGTCGGTGGGGGAGGTGACGGGACAAACCAGGATGTTGTTCTTCCGCCATGTGGCGAAGACGTCGTTGATTCCGCCGCCGGCGGGCGGGCTGACGGCCGCCATTATCGCTGTCGCGCGGCGGAGGAAGGAGTATCACGTCGTAGCTGCCATCGAGGGACATGAACTCAAGACTCCCGAAACGGAGCATCGTCCCAGGTTGGAAAGGTTGCTGGAGACTACCCATCTGGAGCTTGACGGGAAGCTGTTCGTCAACACGCAGCAGGCCCCTACCTGGCGCGCCAACTGTCGGCGTTTCGACCCTGGGGGGTCCCTGGACCGACGAGTAAATTGTTGCTGCATGTCCCAGCCCAGATGGGTCGGCGCGAGACGGGACACAAAGGGGGAGAATAGTAAGGGGAAACCGCGGCCTTCGTGTTGTCCTGCGCCCAGGGCGGCTGGATGCGCTTGCAGTAGGGGGTTACAAGCGTTCGCGTGGGAGAGAGAGAGAGAGCCTTATGCGTCGGCCCGTTCTCCCGCGCGGCCAACCCCCTCGTACGAGAGCCCTGGACCTTCCTTTTATAGGCGTAAGGAGAGGGTCCAGGTGTACAATGGGGGTGTAGCAGTGTGCTAACGTGTCTAGCAGAGAGGAGCTAGTGCCTTATGTACATGCCGTCGTGGTTGTCGGAGAGGTGTTGCTGCCCTGTTCATGTGATGTCGTGGCCATCGGAGGAGAGCTGGAGCCTTGCGGAAGTACAGCTGTCGGGGCTGTCGGATCCTTGCTGACGTCTCCTTGCTGATGTAAGGGGCTGGGAGCTGCCGTCGTCATGGAGCGTGCGGGGTGTCATCATTACTTGTTTACTGGGGCAAGCCAGATGGGACGTCGGTCTTGTTCCCTGTAACCTGAGCTAGCTAGGGGCAGGGTAATGATGGCCCCCCTGGCGACGTGGCCGGTCCAGACCCGAGTTTGGGCGAGGTGGCGATTCCTCCAAGGTCGAGGTTGAGTCCGAACCCTAGGGTCGGGCGAGGCGGAGTCCATCGTCTTCCGGAGCCGAGGCTGAGTCCGAGCCCTAGGGTCAGGCGAGGTGGAGTCCATCGTCTTCCGGAGCCGAGGCAGAGTTCGCCGTCTTCTAAGTCGTGGTTGAGTACGAGCCCTGGGGTCGGGCGAGGCGAAGTCCATCTTCCGAGGCCGAGACGGGGGCCGAACCCTGGGGTCGGGCGAGGCGGAGCTTTCTATGTCGCCCGAGGCTGGACTTATCCGCTATCGACCTCACTCTGGCGAGTGGCACGGCAGTCGGAGCAGGGCAGGTGATGCTGTATTCCTGTCAGGTCGGTCAGTGGAGCGGTGAAGTGACTGCGGTCACTTCGGCCTTGTCGACTGAAGAGCGCGCGTCAGGATAAGATGTCAGGCGATCCTTGCATTAAATGCTCCTGCGATATGGTCAGTTGATGTGGCGATTTGGCCAAGGTTGCTTCTCCGCGAAGCCTACCCGAGCTGAGCCTCGGGCGAGTCGACGGTGCGTCCGTTGCTTGAGGGGACCCTCGGACGAGGCGTGAATCTTCCGGGGTCAGCTGTCTTTGCCCGAGGTCGGGCTCGGGCGAGGCAGGATCGTGTCCCTTGAGCGGAGCCTTGGCCTGAATCGCGCCCATCAGGCCTTCGCAGCTTTGTGCTGATGGGGTTTACCAGCTGAGATTAGGAGTCTTGGGGGTACCCCTAATTATGGTCCCCGACAACTATAATTCAGTTATTTGACTTTTTTCGTCGGTTTTTGAAGTTTAAAAAACATCGACTATTCGTACTGCCATAATACACATTGTTTCATGTAACAATAATTAAAAGGGCTAATATCATAAAAATGAACTAATTAAAGTGTAGGGGGATTAGAACTCACTGTTCATTGCAGCCCTAAGAACTCTACCATCCGTCGTGTACCCCTCCCACCCAGTGGATATGAAAGTTACATTGAGATCAAAATCACACGTTACCATTACATTTTGAGTAAGAGTGCCCTTCCAATTCCTAAATGAAGCGGCTTTGTCGGGTGATATCGATATAGGCACACAAGTGCCATCGATTGCGCCAAAGCAATTATGCATAGAAAAAACTATATGTGATTTTATAAACATTGGAAGAAAAAGGACAGTTATTGACATATGATAGAACAGTCCATGTAATCACCTTAAAGCAGGGATGAAACCTAGGATTTCTTTCAATTTTTGGATGGATATGATTAGGATTTGGTGGCTTTAGGAATTGCTTGGAGAGGGTACGAACAACTAGGTCAAAGAAATGCTTTATGTGATGATGTAATGTATCACCACTATGCTGTCACACCCGGCTTTAAGGAACAAAGCCAGGTGCATCTCATACATGCGCCAAGAAGACAACATATATAATAACAGAGTGTATAGAGATAAATGTCATAAAACATCAGAGTATTTATTACATAGCGGAAGACTTATTACAAAATAAAGTAATGAAGATAAAACGAACTAAGGATCATCGGCGCCAATGTCGACTGGGAAACGCCACCTAGATCAGATCGAACTCCTCAGTGTTAGGCGGCTCCTCCTGAACCACCTGATCTTCTCCTGTGGGGGGGGTGTGAGACAGCAAGGGTGAGCTCACACATGATCATAGCTCAACAAGTTGTGGGGAACCAGTGGACATAAACTCACAAAGGTGTGAGTTCATGTGATGTGTAAGGCTAATCAATGATAGGGGTTAAAGCTGATCATTGCTTTTAAGTAGTTGGTCAAAATTTTATTAGCAATTACTAAAACCATAGATAAAGTAATAGAACAAATTTAATAATAAACCCATGCAATGCAAATGACAAAATTGAATTTAAGTTCCATAATTTAAACATCAGAGAGTCCTGAGCTGCTCATGACCGCGAGCACGACTAGTATACCAGTTTTACACTCTGCAGAGGTTGTACCCTTTACCCACAAGTCATGTTACCCATCTGCCAAGGGGTCGCGAATCCCATACACCTCTACCTAGGAAGCGCGGCAGGGCAACACTACGAGGCCTTTACAAAGTTCCACTAGCTTCCGAAAACCCGCTACAGTTTATATGAAGTTCCAATGCAGGGTTCTTGCCTGACCGCCATCGCAGCAAAATCAAGCAAGGACCTCCCTACACTGACCACTCCCCTACTGCCCTTGCCCCTTTCGGGTAAGGTAGTCTTCCACTAGCTTTCCTAATTAGTCAGCCAAGGGCGTCCCATTAAACCCTTGTGGTGGCACGTGTTACTCAAGTTAAGCTCTATGTTCCAATTAACATTAATGAACTTGACATGAACATAAATAGAATAACAAGAATAATTGGAACATAGATATAATAAATGATTATCCCAAAACCATGTAAAGCAATAGCAAACTACCCAAGTGAATCAGGGGTAAACAAGGTAATGGGATAAACAATCTAGGGTGACCTATTGGGTCCCATCAAAATTAACCTATGCATGGATAAGTGATATTAAAGAACATTATTAGGTAAAAAGTGGTCAAGGGCACAACTTGCCTTCAATGAGCTCCTGCTCAGCTACTTCAACCTGCTGCTCACCAGGATCCTCGGCAACGAGCTCTTCTACTCGCCACAATACAAACAAGCACAGTACATATAGAGAAATTAACATTACACCAAACATATATACAAAATACACAGTAATAATCTACACCTTAAAATAAAATTCTAGGAACAGGAATCATAATTTTTGGAGTTATAGAATTTAAGTTATGCATTTTCAAAGGTTTTATGTGTTTAAAGTGGGATTAAGTGAGGAATTAAATTTCTTACTGTTTTCATGATAAAACAGAGGCTCTAGGTGATAGAGAATTAAATTACAAAAATTTAGAAACTGGAATGGATTAATTTGGAGTTAGTATGAATTTTCTATGAATTTATTAAGTTCTAGTAATTATTTTCCTATTAAAAAATCTATTTTCTATTTCATTTATTCAATTTAAACGATCTCTGGACTGGGCCTCATTTTCCAGAAAAGTCAGGGGGCTCAGGGTAAAACTCTTAAGACTCAGAGCACAGCACCCGAGGATGGCGGGTTGATTTCATTAAAACCCGAGGGCTCATTAGAAAAATACCCAGACCGAAGGGGTATGGAGCTCTGCTGGCCGCTGGATTAAACACCGAGCGCCCAGATTAAACCAGAAACTGTGCAATCCGGTACTCATTGCAGACCCTAGGATCTGGATCCTACGGTCAAGGCGGGTCACGTGATGGACTACACAGACTTCGGATCTGAGCCGTTCATCCCCAAATCAACGCCCTCGATTACAACCCGCGAAGGGGTATTACCCTGGTCTAATCGGGGCCGCACAAATCTCATCCAAGGGCCCACGGTGTTCCCCCCTTCTAGCTCATCACGACGGCGGCGCCGCCCAAGGCAGCGGCGGATTCCCCCACCGGCGTTGGTCAATCTCATCCCTACGGTGCACCACCTCTAGTGCTAGTGCCCTTAAAACGTAATTGGTACGACGACGAGCTTTGGAGAAGATTTCATACCGACTATTGAAGGCCGAATGTCTCTGACCACGGCGCAGCGCGGATCCAGGCGGAACTTGCCACGCCGATGAGAAATTGCGCGGTCACGGTGGCGTCGATGACGGAATTGGTGACGACCGAAGCTCCATGAGTGCACGACGCAGCGGTCGGATGCCCCGCGGTGGTCCAAGTGTCCGCGGTTCACGAGTTCAACGGCGGTGGCGAGCTTTACCCGAGCGGAACCCGGCGGCGCTCCCTTTCTCACAACTATGAGTGGCGGTTTGGCGCGGGTCAGGAGGGACTCTAGAGGAGGGGTCGGTCCACATTTGTAGCCGAGACGAAGGGGTCATGAGTCCGGCTGGAACTACGGCGAGAATCGTGGCATGGCGACTGGTTGTTGCGCCCGAGCGGAGAAGAAAACGCTGACGCGATGGGCCCACAGATCGGTGGCAGGGAAAATGAACACGCGCGGAGGGAGGCAGACAAGCGGGGCCCGCATGACAGCCGAAGCAACCAGCGTGCGGCACGCTAAGGAGGCCTGCACTCGGGGCCGCGTGTCAGAGAGACATCAGAGGCGCGCGCGGTGAAGGCTGGAAGCTGGGCCGCGCGGATTGCTTCCTCTGGTGGGCCAAATGTGGGTTCCGAGGCCCAGTTAGGTATTCTCCCCTTTTTTTTCCTTTTATGTTTCTATTCTTCCTATTTTGTCTTATTTTGAATTCCAAATTCAAACTTCAATTTAAACTCAAACTTTGTGGCACTTTTGTACACTGAATAATTATTTAGTTTGATCATACCTAAATTAAAATATTAGTAGGAACAAAATGTATTCTTTCATTTATATATTTTCCTCTATTTTGTATAATCTCTTAGTTCTCTCTTTTCTTAATTCTAGGATTACTTTAGGATTTAAATCCCCATCTGGATATTTAACATATTTCTTTTTTTACATTATTATAATATTGTCACAAAAATGCACACACAAATAAAATATTCAGCATGATGCAATGATTTAGTAGCATATCTTTTTATTAATAGTTTTTGGACATGGTGTTCACATATGATGATGCATAAAGATCAAACTCACATAAAGAGAAATTGTTTCTCTATTGGTATTATTTCTAGCAATTTACAAAATGGGTGCTACAAATCCTACCCCCCTTAAAAATAATCTCGTCCTCGAGATTTAAGAAGAACGAGGGAAAAGGTGGGGAAAATCTATGCGAAGCTCTTCTTCTCTTTCCCAAGTTGCTTCATCTTCTCCGTGGTGACTCCATTGCACTTTACACATCTTTATTACCTTATTCCTTGTAACTCGAGTCAATGTGTCAAGAATCTTGATCGGGTACTCCGTGTAAGTCAAATCACCTTGAACACTGAGCTCTTCCATGGGTAACTGTTCCTCGGGAACACGGAGACACTTCTTTAGTTGAGATACGTGGAACACGTTATACACATCCGATAGACTATCCGGTAACTCAAGTTGGTATGCCATCTCCCCAACTCGCCTAAAGATCAAGAATGGTCCAATATAGCGAGGGGACAATTTGCCCTTGACTTTGAATCTCCTCATTCCACGAAGTGGTGACACCTTGAGGTACACATAATCTCCTTCTTCAAATTCCAGTGGCCTTCTTCTATTATCAGCGTAGCTCTTTTGTCTGGTTTGAGCCACTCTCAAATTCTCTCGAATTATACGGACTTGTTCTTCTGCTTCTTGAACCAGTTCAGGCCCAAAGAACTGTCTTTCTCCCGTCTGATCCCAATATAGAGGAGTCCTGCACTTCCTCCCATATAAAGCTTCAAAAGGTGACATCTTCAGACTGGCCTGATAACTATTGTTGTATGAGAACTCAGCGTACGGTAGACTCTTATCCCAACTTCCTCCATGCTGAAGAGCACATGCTCTCAACATATCTTCCAATACTTGGTTTGTCCTTTCAGTCTGTCCATCAGTCTGAGGGTGATAAGCTGTACTAAAATTCAACTTTGTACTCATATTCTCATGAAAGCTTCTCCAAAATCTTGAGGTAAACTGTGAACCTCGATCAGACACGATCTTCTTTGGTACTCCATGTAAACACACAATCCGAGCCATATATAACTCTGCTAGCTGAGAGCCTTTATAAGTAGTCTTCACCGGAATAAAGTGAGCCACTTTAGTCAATCTATCCACAATCACCCATATAGCATCATATCCTTTCTGGGTGCGAGGCAATCCAGTAATGAAATCCATACCAATCTCTTCCCATTTCCACTCGGGTATCTTCAGTGGATGCAATAGCCCAGCTGGCCTCTGGTGTTCAGCCTTAACTCTTTGACATACATCGCACATAGCCACATGTGCAGCCACATCTCTTTTCAATCCATACCACCAATACTTCCGTTTCAAATCCTGATACATCTTGGTACTACCAAGATGAATAGAATAATCCGAATCATGGGCCTCCTTTAAAATAGTCTCTCGAAGGCTTTTAATATCAGGAACACACATCCTGTCCTTGAACCATATAGTGCCTTGCTCATCTTCCGTAAATTCCGGAACTCGACCTTCAGTAATCAGATCCTTAATCTCTTTTATTTTAGCATCCTCAAGTTGACCTTTGCGGATTTCTTGCTCCAAGGTAGGTTCCACATCAATAGTGACTCCTTCAGTATGAGCAACTATCCCCAGGTTAAGTCTCCTGAAATCCTCAACAATCTCATCGAGTAGCTGGGCAACAATAGCTGAATGAACATGCTCCTTGCGACTCAAGGCATCTGCAACCAAATTTGCCTTGCCCGGGTGATAGTGAATCTCCAAATCATAATCCTTAATAAGCTCCAACCAACGGCGTTGCCTAAGGTTGAGATCCTTCTGAGTGAATATATACTTCAAACTCTTATGATCCGTATATACTTGACACTTGGTTCCCATAATGTAATGTCTCCAAATCTTAAGTGCATGCACAACGGCTGCCAATTCCAAGTCATGAGTGGGGTAGTTCATTTCATGTTTCCACAACTGACGAGAAGCATATGCAATCACGTGACCTTCCTGCATGAGCACACATCCTAAGCCTTGGCCACATGCATCACAATAGATATCAAATCCTTTCTGTAGGTCTGGCATAACTAATACGGGTGGCGACATCAATCTTTTCTTCAATTGATCAAAACTATCTTGACACCTCTCATCCCACTTAAATTCTCTTCCTTTCTCCAAAAGTGAAGTCATCGGCTTAGCAATCTTAGAAAATCCTTCAATAAATCTCCGATAATAGCCTGCTAATCCCAAGAAACTCCGAATCTCAGTCACTGTAGTGGGTACTCTCCACTCCATTATCTCCTTAACCTTAGCAGGATCCACTGAAATTCCTCCATTAGAAATAATATGACCAAGGAATGGTACCTTGTCAATCCAAAACTCGCACTTGCTGAACTTGGCATATAGCTGGTTGTCTCGTAGCTTCTGTAGCACCAACCTCAGATGTTCCTCGTGATCACTATCACTCTTGGAATAAATGAGAATATCGTCGATGAACACCACGACGAATCTGTCCAAGTACTCCATAAACACCTTGTTCATTAAGTTCATAAAATAAGCTGGTGCATTGGTTAATCCAAACGACATAACAGTAAACTCATATAATCCATATCGAGTCGAGAAAGCCGTCTTGGGAATATCCGATGGTCTAATCCTCATCTGATGGTAACCTGATCGGAGATCAATCTTCGAGAATACTCTAGCACCTCTCATCTGATCAAATAAATCCTCAATACGGGGCAACGGATACTTGTTCTTCACCGTAACATCATTAAGAGATCTATAATCCACACACATCCGCTGCGATCCATCCTTCTTCTGTACAAACAAGACCGGCGCTCCCCAAGGTGAGGAACTCGGACGAATGTACTCAGCATCTTGTAACTCAGTTAAATGCTTCTTAAGTTCCTTCAACTCCTCTACGAACATCCTATATGGCCGTTTAGAAATAGGGGCGGTTCCAGGTAAGAGATCAATAACAAACTCAACTTCTCTATCAGGTGGCATCCCTGGTAACTCCTCTGGAAAGACATCCGGAAAATCTCTAACCACCCGGATGTTGTCACCAACAAACTCCTCAGGCATAAAGAACATTGCACGCATGGATGAGGAGGTTACTGCAATATTAACTTGAAATCTTTCTCCTTTAGTGGTAGTGAGTTCTACGGTACCTCTACCACATGCTATAACGGTCTTTGCCTTTCTTAGCCATGACATACCAAGGATCAAATCTATACTGCTTGACTCTAATATTATAGCAGTAGCTCCAAATTCTCTACCCATAATGGTCAATGTCAATCTACGTGTCATTTGATTCGCCTCAACAGGCCCTCTAGGTGTAATTACTATCATGGGTTTTCTCATATTTAGCAGTGGTATTTCATTTGTGTTGGCATACCTAGCAGACATGAATGAATGTGTAGCACCAGAATCAAATAATATGGTTGCAGGAATTGCATTAACATAAAACATATCAATTACGAGGTCCCCACCATCCGGGGTAGCATCAACGCTGACTTGATTAACTTTGGCAATAGAGTATCCCTTGCCAGATCCTGGAGTTTGCTGCCTGTTCTGAACTGGAGTAGTAGCCATCCTCTGTGGGCAGACATTTGCATAATGACCAGTCTTCCCACACTTGAAACATGTGGTGCCTGGACTCTGTCCTGAAAACTTCGTCGGGGTGCCAGTAGGGGTAGCCTGTCGAGGAGGTGGAGTCCTCAGTGGTGATTGCTGAACTGGGCGTGGTCCTCCGGGTCGAGTCGGTGTACCCTGTGGTGAACTGTAGCGAGGACGAACACTGCTGCTTCCTTGTCCTTGAGATATTGCCTTTCTCTTCAAATCTCCCAGCTGAACACGCTTGTGTTCAATAGCCAGGGCCTTATCAAGCAGCCTCTGAAATGACGGAAATGTGTGTGCCACTAGAGCATACTGCAGTGGTCCATTAAGTCCTTCAATGAAATGCTCCTGCTTCCTCTCGTCTTCAGCAACTTCTTCAGGGGCATATCTGGATAACTGAATAAACTTGTCGCGGTACTCGCTGACTGACATACTTCCTTGCTTCAGCGACAGAAATTCCATCTTCTTGATCTTTGTCATACCAGCTGGAATATGGTAGTTTCTGAACTGTGTACTGAACTCTGCCCAGGTAATAGTATCAGCAGCGTCATGGGCAGCAGTATAAGAATCCCACCAGTCAGCAGCAGGACCTGTCAGACGTCCAGAAGCATAAAGAACTTTCTCCCGGTCCGTGCACTGTGCAATATTCAGCATCTTCTCAACGGACTTCAGCCAATCATCCGCGTCCAGTGGATCAGGTGAGCTAGCGAATGTAGGTGGCTTATGACTCATGAACTCCCGGTGCTTATCGCGAGGTGGAACTGGTGGTGGTGGTGGAGGCAGTGGTACTTGTGCTGTTGTTGCTGCTGTTGTTGCTGTTGCATTTGTTGTTGCAGCTGCTGTTGTTGTGCCCTCCTTTCCTGGTGTATCTCATCTCGCTCCTGGCGCAACTCCTGTCGTATATCTTCTCTTTCCTGACGCATCTCCTGGCGTTCTTGCTGCATCTGGGCACGCATATCAGCCATAGTGTCCACCATTTGCTGCATCACCGCCATCTGAGCAGCAACCAGTGGGTCAACTCCGCCTGGTGGAGGATTAGGAGGATTCATCTCTGCAGGTTGTGGCTGGGGTTGTCTATGTATCCACCGAGTGTGTCGATTAGGAGGCAAATCAATTCCACCACCCCGCCTGGTATTGACCATCTGAGTTAGATTCATATGGTAAGAGAATAGCAGACAAGGCAGGTATTTACAAATCAGGTTACTTTGGGGAATTTTATTAGCTAAGCAGATTAATATTTTACCTACCATAGCTAATTTATTACCTTATGGTGGTACATACTAAGATGTCCCTCGATAATAATTCAATCAATCAAAGAAGCAAATCAGGCATTTAGCATCGTCACAATCAAACAACATTTTTTTAAGAAAATAGTTTTAAATTTGTCTTAGGTTCCCTATCTCTTAAAAATGTCATAAGGGTAGGGATTCCAAGGTGTGAAATCCATCTTATCTAAGAGTAGAAAAGATAAGAATGATCAGAGTAGAACAGTAGAAGGTGAGACTGGATCAAGATAAGTATAGAGAGAATCAGAGTAAGGTAAGTAGGAGAGGGTTTGTCCGTTTCTATCTAGGTCTCGTCCTACAGTCAACATTCCTCTGATACCACTTCTGTCACACCCGACTTTAAGGAACAAAGCCAGGTGCATCTCATACATGCGCCAAGAAGACAACATATATAATAACAGAGTGTATAGAGATAAATGTCATAAAACATCAGAGTATTTATTACATAGCGGAAGACTTATTACAAAATAAAGTAATGAAGATAAAACGAACTAAGGATCGTCGGCGCCAATGTCGACTGGGAAACGCCACCTAGATCAGATCGAACTCCTCAGTGTTAGGCGGCTCCTCCTGAACCACCTGATCTTCTCCTGTGGGGGGGGGGTGAGACAGCAAGGGTGAGCTCACACATGATCATAGCTCAACAAGCTGTGGGGAACCAGTGGACATAAACTCACAAAGGTGTGAGTTCATGTGATGTGTAAGGCTAATCAATGATAGGGGTTAAAGTTGAGCATTGCTTTTAAGTAGTTGGTCAAAATTTTATTAGCAATTACTAAGTGTAAGTAAATACCAAACCATAGATAAAGTAATAGAACAAATTTAATAATAAACCCATGCAATGCAAATGATAAAATTGAATTTAAGTTCCATAATTTAAACATCAGAGAGTCCTGAGCTGCTCATGACCGCGAGCACGGCTAGTATACCAGTTTTACACTCTGCAGAGGTTGTACCCTTTACCCACAAGTCATGTTACCCATCTGCCAAGGGGTCGCGAATCCCATACACCTCTACCTAGGAAGCGCGGCAGGGCAACACTACGAGGCCTTTACAAAGTTCCACTAGCTTCCGAAAACCCGCTACAGTTTATATGAAGTTCCAATGCAGGGTTCTTGCCTGACCGCCATCGCAGCAAAATCAAGCAAGGACCTCCCTACACTGACCACTCCCCTACTGCCCTTGCCCCTTTCGGGTAAGGTAGTCTTCCACTAGCTTTCCTAATTAGTCAGCCAAGGGCGTCCCATTAAACCCTTGTGGTGGCACGTGTTACTCAAGTTAAGCTCTATGTTCCAATTAACATTAATGAACTTGACATGAACATAAATAGAATAACAAGAATAATTGGAACATAGATATAATAAATGATTATCCCAAAACCATGTAAAGCAATAGCAAACTACCCAAGTGAATCAGGGGTAAACAAGGTAATGGGATAAACAATCTAGGGTGACCTATTGGGTCCCATCAAAATTAACCTATGCATGGATAAGTGATATTAAAGAACATTATTAGGTAAAAAGTGGTCAAGGGCACAACTTGCCTTCAATGAGCTCCTGCTCAGCTACTTCAACCTGCTGCTCACCAGGATCCTCGGCAACGGGCTCTTCTACTCGCCACAATACAAACAAGCACAGTACATATAGAGAAATTAACATTACACCAAACATATATACAAAATACACAGTAATAATCTACACCTTAAAATAAAATTCTAGGAACAGGAATCATAATTTTTGGAGTTATAGAATTTAAGTTATGCATTTTCAAAGGTTTTATGTGTTTAAAGTGGGATTAAGTGAGGAATTAAATTTCTTACTGTTTTCATGATAAAACAGAGGCTCTAGGTGATAGAGAATTAAATTACAAAAATTTAGAAACTGGAATGGATTAATTTGGAGTTAGTATGAATTTTCTATGAATTTATTAAGTTCTAGTAATTATTTTCCTATTAAAAAATCTATTTTCTATTTCATTTATTCAATTTAAACGATCTCTGGACTGGGCCTCATTTTCCAGAAAAGTCAGGGGGCTCGGGGTAAAACTCTTAAGACTCAGAGCACAGCACCCGAGGATGGCGGGTTGATTTCATTAAAACCCGAGGGCTCATCAGAAAAATACCCAGGCCGAAGGGGTATGGAGCTCTGCTGGCCGCTGGATTAAACACCGAGCGCCCAGATTAAACCAGAAACTGTGCAATCCGGTACTCATTGCAGACCCTAGGATTTGGATCCTACGGTCAAGGCGGGTCACGTGGTGGACTACACAGACTTCGGATCTAAGCCGTTCATCCCCAAATCAACGCCCCCGATTACAACCCTCGAAGGGGTATTACCCTAGTATAATCGGGGCCGCACAAATCTCATCCAAGGGCCCACGGTGTTCCCCCCCTTCTAGCTCATCACGACGGCGGCGCCGCCCAAGGCAGCGGCGGATTCCCCCACCGGCGTTGGTCAATCTCATCCCTACGGTGCACCACCTCTAGCGCTAGTGCCCTTAAAACGTAATTGGTACGACGGCGAGCTTTAGAGAAGATTTCATACCGACTATTGAAGGCCGAATGTCTCTGACCACGGCGCAGCGCGGATCCAGGCGGAACTTGCCACGCCGATGAGAAATTGCGCGGTCACGGTGGCGTCGATGACGGAATTGGTGACGACCGAAGCTCCATGAGTGCACGGCGCAGCGGTCGGATGCCCCGCGGTGGTCCAAGTGTCCGCGGTTCACGAGTTCAACGGCGGTGGCGAGCTTTACCCGAGCGGAACCCGGCGGCGCTCCCTTTCTCACAACTATGAGTGGCGGTTTGGCGCGGGTCAGGAGGGACTCTGGAGGAGGGGTCGGTCCACATTTGTAGCCGAGACGAAGGGGTCATGAGTCCGGCTGGAACTACGGCGAGAATCGTGGCATGGCGACTGGTTGTTGCGCCCGAGCGGAGAAGAAAACGCTGACGCGATGGGCCCACAGATCGGTGGCAGGGAAAATGAACACGCGCGGAGGGAGGCAGACAAGCGGGGCCCGCATGACAGCCGAAGCAACCAGCGCGGGGCACGCTAAGGAGGCCTGCACTCGGGGCCCGCGTGTCAGAGAGACATCAGAGGCGCGCGCGGTGAAGGCTGGAAGCTGGGCCGCGCGGATTGCTTCCTCTGGTGGGCCAAATGTGGGTTCCGAGGCCCAGTTAGGTATTCTCCCCTTTTTTTTTCTTTTTATGTTTCTATTCTTCCTATTTTGTCTTATTTTGAATTCCAAATTCAAACTTCAATTTAAACTCAAACTTTGTGGCACTTTTGTACACTGAATAATTATTTAGTTTGATCATACCTAAATTAAAATATTAGTAGGAACAAAATGTATTCTTTCATTTATATATTTTCCTCTATTTTGTATAATCTCTTAGTTCTCTCTTTTCTTAATTCTAGGATTACTTTAGGATTTAAATCCCCATCTGGATATTTAACATATTTCTTTTTTTTACATTATTATAATATTGTCACAAAAATGCACACACAAATAAAATATTCAGCATGATGCAATGATTTAGTAGCATATCTTTTTATTAATAGTTTTTGGACATGGTGTTCACATATGATGATGCATAAAGATCAAACTCACATAAAGAGAAATTGTTTCTCTATTGGTATTATTTCTAGCAATTTACAAAATGGGTGCTACATATGCCCAAATTCTTCTATTAGGTCATCGAACGTGGCATTATGGCTGGGCATGTATAAGAAGAATGCTAGCTTTTCCTCGATCTTAATTCTTGTATCACTAACCAACCCCTCCCTTCTAAGATAACTTGACAACAATTTGAAAATTTCAGGCTCCATCCTGAACGCTACCCGACGGTTCTTCAAATGATCTTGAAGCAACTCCTGAACATGTTCTTCGCCACTTAACTTTGACGTATGCCTTCGCTTCTTTCCCTTGCTATGTTTGAACTAGAGCCCAATATATGTAGCATAGGGAGAAAAACATCCTCATCCCTTCTCTTTCTAAGGTGATCTCTTAGTGCCACATCCATTGCTAACAAAAAAAATCATAGCAGAAAATAAACACCAACAAAAACAGAACATGATGTAATAAAGAAGATTTAGGATATAACAAGTATCTAAAGAAAGGGTATAGAGTCCTAAGACGGTAGGGATAATCTAGAAATATAATAGGTTTTTATTAGAAATACATCTTGACAAGTACAAGTAAAGATATGTACTCTATCAAGAATGTGGTCGTTGCATGGACACTTTTCAGGGTTAGTATTACTAAACTGGCCTTTGGCAACCATCTCATACTTTTTTTTTAAAAAAATGGGACACTTGCTAGATTAGCATGACAGGCAGACAGCAATTATGGAAATTGTTAGGGTGGTGTATATTGCAGCGGGACACAACTGAACAAGACCTGCGTGCCACTGCTTCAGTGGATTCTTGGCACCATGCAGCAGCCAAGCACGATGCGACAATGGCAAACAGATAACGAAACAAAGTCACCATTTGCAAACATCAAGTTGCGAGAGGCTAAAACAGGTTGATGTTTTTATCTTTTGGGACTGCAGAACCTGGACGCGGTAGTTCTGGCCGTCGTGCACAAGGTGCTGCCAGAAGGTACCCTCGACGGGAAGAGGAGGAGCACAATCGTTTTCTGTGCCGTCATCGGCCTCCTCGTCATGCTGCTGTTCTACGCGTTGTTCCAGAACATGGCAATGAGCAAGAAGCAAGCATCTAGCCTTGTACAGTTGGCAGGATCTTGTAAACGGCCTGCATCATATGCAGGAACAGAAAATAGCGTATCTTGTACAATTGGCAGGATCTTGTTTTTTTTTGAAAGGGAGGGGCAAAAGACTTGCCGCTCCAACATATATTAGATAGGAGAAAACACAAAGCAAGAGAGTTAACAAAAAGGAAAAGAATCAAAGGGAGAATACAAGACCTTAGCAACTAGCAAGAAGGAGACAAGAAAAATAATAACAAAAAACCACTAGCCTAGGCCAGACAAGACCTTAGCAACTAGCAAGATCCCTACTGCAGCAGCAACTTGATCTACATTTCTATGCTGGCTTTAAAAAATTATGTTATTTCTTTCCAACCATAAACTCCACCAAAATTGAATTAACAGTCTGTTGAAACATCTTCTTGACTGTCTGCTGCAAAGGCTTCGCAGATCCGTCCACCAATCATACAGAGATATGGCACTATGAATCCCACTCAGGAAAGGAAGGTTGGCCCAAGACAAAACTTTGCTCCACACCTCCCTACTAAAGGGGCAATCCTTGCATAAGTGGAGAATTATTTCTGGTGCTGAGTTGCAGAGACAACATATTGGAGTGCAAGGCCAACCCCTTTTCTGAAGGTTATCGGCAGTCAGAATTCTCTTATGTAGCAGGGTCCAAGCAAAAAAACGACATTTTGGTTCCGCTTTAGCTTTCCAAATGGGGCAGAGTTTCATTTTATAGTAGTTGGATGAGAATTGGATTTTGTAGGCACTGCTTGCACTGTACTGCCCATCTGCCGTCCATCTCCATGAAATGGTGTCCTCCAAACCGTTGAGCTCCTGCATGTTACCGATGGCCTGCCAAAGAGAGACGAACTCTCTTATTTCCTCGTCTCACGTGTATGGGGAGCATAGTCGCATCCAATTGTTGTTATTGAGCGCTTTGGCAACCGTGATATTCTTCCTCTTTGCCTTCTTGAATAGTGATGGAGCAATGTTCTTTGGTGCTTGACCTTGGATCTAACTTGATTTCCAGAATTCAGCTATCTTTCCATTGCCAACAGTCACAGTTGTGGAAGCATTGAAGAGATCTTCATCAATTTTGTCACAAGGCAGTTGCATGGCAGCCCACGCCTTGTCTCTGCTCTTCCATCGCAGCCATAGCCATCTTAGTCTTAACCCCTCGCAAAATGATCAAGATCCAGAATACCCAGACCTCCCTTGTTCTTTGGCAGACAAGTAGTGGGCCAGTTGATAAGGCAGTGACCCCCGTTGCAAGCATCTGGATTACTCCCTTTCCAGAGGAAATTTCTTCTTATCTTATCGATTGTTTGCAGCAGCCATTTTTGAGCAGGGAAAACCGTCAGGTGGTAGATTGGTTGTGCGGACAGCACAGATTTTACCAGAGTTTCTCTACCAGCCTTGGATAGAAGCTTGCCTTTCCAGCCTGCCAGCCTGTTGTTAATTTTTTCGATTAGAGGTTGGAGAGTAATCCTTTTTACATTCCTGTAATGAAGGGGTAACCCAAGGTACTTCCCGGGGAGGCTAGAGTATTTGCCAGGAAACACTTCCATTAGATTTGTCCATAAGGATGCTGGATAGAAAATTGGGAAAATTTCTGTTTTGTCATAATTGATCATTAACCCTGAACACCCTTTGAATGCTTTTAGAATTCCTTTCAGAACCTCCAAGTCTGATTTTTCAGCTCTAACAAACACCCCCACATCATCCACGTAGAGAGAACACCGAAGCTTAGCCCCTCTTGGCAGTACCTGTCCAAGCAGGCCAGCGTCAGCGGCCCTCTCAATCATCCGATGAAGGGGGTCCATTGCTAAGATGAAAAGGAAAGGGGACAGAGGGTCTCCTTGCCGCACCCCACGCCTATGTTTGATTGCATCTGTTTGTTGCCCATTTACAAATATTTTTGAGGAAGATGAACCCAGGATGTCAGGTACCCAATTGCGCCATTTCTGGGAGAACCCGCAAGCCCTTAACACATCTAGGTGGTATGCCCAATTCAGGGTGTCGAAGGCTTTGGAGATATCGAGCTTGACAAAAAGAGCTGGATGACCTTTTTTATGCAGTTTCATAATCACCCTCTGCACGTAAAGAAAGTTATCATGAATTGACCGCTTCTGGATGAAGGTGTTCTGATAATTGGAGATAATCTCATTCATTCTTGGAGCAAGTCTATTTGCCATGATTTTTGTTATAATTTTCATGAAGCTGTTGATCAGGCTGATCGGCCTAAACCTATCGATTCTGTCACCATTTTCCCCCTTTGGTATGAGAATGATGTTTGCTTCATTAACCAAATGAAGGCTTTTGGATCTATGATGAAAAAAATCATTTATTGCCTTGGATAGGTCATCTTTGATCAACTCGAAGCAGCATTTATAGAAAAGCCCAATGAACCCGTCCGGCCCAGGGGCCTTTTCAGATTGAAGGCCCATTACAACGTTCTTGATTTCACTATCATCGATCAAATTGTCTAGCTCAGATAACTCAAAAGGAGCGTACCCCAAATTGTCCCACCGAACAACACTGCTCCTCCTTCCTGTCGTGCCTAGAACCTGACCGAAATGATGATGTACCTCGTGCATTTTGTCTTTCTGACTCGTCAACAATCTGCCATCTTGAACTAATGATTTGATAAAAATTTTCTGTCTTCTGTTATTGGCCACTAAGTGAAAGAACTTAGTGTTAGCATCGCCCAAACGCATCCAAATATGCCCGGAATGTTGTCTTGCACGTGCCCTCTGAATGGAAGCAATATCAAGAATCTTGATTTTGAGAGTCCTCCTGAAGTCCAATTCGTCAGTGGAAAGTTGTCTATTCTCCTGTGCTTTCTCTAGGAGAGTGAGGATGATCTGAATGATAGCCAGTTGCACTTTAAGGTTGCCTACTATTTTACGTCTCCAGGCCATTAGAGCTTTGGCCGAACGAAGCATCTTTACATGAAATCGAAGGATGGCATCAGCTGAGTTTACTGTCGAATTCCATGCTTGGTGGACCACCTCTTTGAACCCCTCAACCTGTGGCCAGAAAGATTCGAATCTGAACCCCCGATAGAAGGTAACTGCATAATGGCCTTGCATTAAGAGCGGGCAATGGTCCGATGTCATGGTGCAGATGGAGTGCAAGTCAGCCGAGGGGTACAGATCATGCCACTCGGTTGTCGTGAAAAATATGTCGATCCTAGTCATGGCAGGATCTTCTTGCTCATTTGACCAGGTGAATGCTTTATCGGTGAGATCTAGCTCTAAGAGATGTAGGTTATCAATTGTGTTATTGAATTGCCTCATCACTCTTCTGTTGATTGACCCTTTGTTTTTCTCCCTTGCTCTCTTGACCATGTTGAAGTCACCTAGTAACACCCATTCCGGTCTCATCATGATTTGGATGTTGCGAAGCTCAGAGAGGAATACCGTTTTTTCATTGTCCTGTTGGGGGCTGTAAACACCCGTGAGGTCCCAAACCTCATCCACCAATCTAGATCTGATTCTGACTGAAATTGAATAGACTGATGCGCATGGTATGATAGCCAAGTCAAAATAATCTGAATCAGCTGCGATTAGAATTCCGCCCAAGGTGCCCAGAGAAGGCAAGTGAAAAGATTGATTTGCAAGCTTGGCACCCACTGTTTCCTTTAATAATACATTTGACCAGTTCGAAATCTTTGTCTCTTGAAGGCATACTATGGATGCACCAGTGGACAAAATTGTATGCCTTACACTTTCTCTCTTAGCGGGGTCATTTAATCCCCACACATTCTAAGAAAAAATTGTGCAGTTTGGATTCATAATGTGATAAAACCAACTCTACTTAAGGAAGCTCCAAGCCACAAAGCATTCCCCAGCAAGAAAACCTACTGCAACGCACCAACTAGAGATATCATCTGCATACATGGAGGCGTGGAGCTACTGAAAGTCACTTAGAGGGGGGTGAATAGGCGGAATCTGAAAATTATAAACTTAAGCACACACTACAAGTCGGGGCTAGCGTTAGAATTAAAATCGAGTCCAAAAGAGAGGGCAAAAACAAATCACGAGCAAATGAAGAGTGTGACACGGTGATTTGTTTTACCGAGGTTCGGTTCTTGCAAACCTACTCCCTGTTGAGGTGGTACAAAGACCGGGTCTCTTTCAACCCTTTTCCTCTCTCAAACGGTCACCTAGACCGAGTGAGCTTCTCTTCTCAATCAATTTGGGACACTAAGTCCCCACAAGGACCACCACACAATTGGTGTCTCTTGCTTTGATTACAAAAGTCTTGGGAACAAGAAATGGGGAAGAAGAAAAGCGATCCAAGCGCAAGAACTCAAATGAACACAAATATCTCTCTCTCACTAGTCACTATTTGATTGGAGTGATCTTGGGACTTGGGAGAGGATTTGATCTCTTGTTTGTGTCTTGGAGTGAAGTCTAGAGCTCTTGTATTGAGTGCAATGGCTGAAAACTTGGATGCCTTGAAGTGTGGTGGTTGGGGGTATTTATAGCCCCAACCACCAAAGTGGCCGTTGGGGAACCCTGCTGTTGACAGGCGCACCGGACAGTCCGGTGTGCCACCGAACACTGTCCAGTGCGCCAGCCACGTCACCCAACTGTCACACCCGGTTTTAGAAGGCAAACCAAATGCGAACCATGTATGTGCCAGGATCAGCAATTCACGTACACAGCAGTTACATAACATGGACATCATCACACAATGCTCAAATATTATTAAAAAGGGAAATAGTAGTCGATTACATCATATGTCTGAGACATCCACATAGTCTTTACAATAAATCAAAGTGCGAAAATGAAACGTAGATAAATGCGGCCTTCACAGGCAGCCAACTGGGGGTTGCCGCTAACCCACGCCTAGAACTCGTCGTAATCTTGGAACTCCTGGAAGTCTCCTTCCACGGCTTCGTCTTCTTCTGAGCAGTGGTTGCAATGCGGACAACCTGGGGAAGGGGGGGGGTTGGTGTGTAGAGCAAGGGTGAGTACACATCAACATACTCAGCAAGTGTCCTGTTTGGCTGTAGTGGACTAGCTTTATGTGGGGGTAAGTCAAGCAGTTGCTTTTAGTTGGTCAGATTATTATTACTAGTAGAGAAAGCCAAGTTTTAGAATTAACCCACGTTATTAACCCAAACGTACTCCTTTCCAAACGGAAAGAGTACCACCTACCATTACCGAAGTCAAAACCAAGAACCATCAGCCTCGTTGCCACCTGTAATCCGAACATCTCTGATCAAGTATCACTAATCACTGGAGCTTCCTTGGCCGCTCATAACCGTGAGCACGGCTGATATATCAGTTTTCTAACACTCTGCAGAGGTTGCGCACTTTACCCATGAGTCGTGATTCCCTTTTTGCCTCGGGTTGTACGGACCCTTGAACACTCCCAAGGTGAGTAGGCAGGGTCTCACTACGTAGCCTTTACAAAGATTCCCCGGGGCTGTAGCCGCCCGTTAGGTTTCCTAAATGTACCGTACTCCTCCCCAAGGGACAAATCAACCTTGGCAGAGCGAGCCGCATACACCGAGCCCCATTGACGGCACGAGGGCGAAGCAAACTACACCCCGGATCCTCTAATTATTCAGCTAAGGGCACCCCATTCCACCCTCATGGTTGCACTGTTTTCCCGGGCGGTCATCCAACAAACAGGTCCTTACAGAGAGGCACTCGAGAAACCGCTCGATCCCCCTTAAAGGCCACAAGTATAACATCATAATAAGAAGAGGGAAAACAGCGTATCATTGATCATTCTCATCATGTTCATTGATTAGAGTTGAGCAATAGCATGAGACTAAGCAATAATAATCCAACCCAAATAGGTAAACAAGGACATGGATAACAAAGCTAGTCAATCCTTAGGTATAAATGTGTAATGCGGGAGGTGAATTAAAGAATGAATAGGACAGAGATAGGTCAAGGGACACTTGCCTCCACCAACCGACTGCTGTTCAGGGGCTTCTCCTGCGAGTTCTTCGGGCTCTTCAACCGGATCGTTCTCTATGCGAGTGCAAACACACATACATCCATCCATTCAAATTAGGAAACAAACAGTACACCATACAAAACAACAAGTAGATTAAACATACTTAGAATATGACATACGATATTGCATTCACCATGGTTAGAAAGAGACGGGGAAAGGTCTTGCAGGGGTTAAAGCTTATGCTCGAGGTGCATTACGGGTAGACGAATAACTAGGCGTTACGTACTCTAGTTCCACTTAGCTCCAATAATAAAGATTAGTCACATGCACTAATAGAAACATAATCAATTTCAGTTGATCAACATTAAATAAGATAGACGATTAACTATATGAATTAACTAATGTAACCAATTTCTAAATTGAGTTTCCAATTTCATTAACATGAACAACGTTATTAGCGCGCATAAAATATATGGGGGGGGGGGTAGACGGGCACGTCTAGGGGTAGACGAGGGCACGGCGAGCCATGCTAAAGCATCGTGCACTACGCGAGCACGTGCGCGCGCATGGCCACGCACACGCGCCGCGAACTAGCCATGCACACGTTGGGGCCGCGCGCTGGCCGAGCTCAAGGCCGCGTGCCATAGGCATGCTGGGCCGAGCTCGAGGCCACGCCGGGGCCGTCACGACACGAGCAGGACACGCCGGGGCGGGTGGGCGAGCACGCCGGGCGGGGGTACGAGCGCGCGTGGGCGGGGCGGGGCACGCCGTGCCGCGGGAGGGCGCCGGGCCGCCATGGCCGGCCGCATCGAAGGGAGGGGCGGGGGCGCTCGCGCCAGGGCGCCATGGCCGGGGAGGCCGGGCCGAGCGCCATCGTGCCGAGCGCGGGCGGGCGAGCCGCACCAACGCGGGCGCGGGGTCGGCGAGCGCCGGGGGCGGGGCGGACGGGCGCCGGCGAGCTCGAGGGTGGGCGCGGCCGCGGCGCGGGGAGGGCGCCGGCGTGCGCGGGGAAAGGAGGAGGGAGGGGAGAGGGAGGGGGAGAGGGAAGGGAGGCCGGGCTCACCGCGGGCGAGGGCGCAGGTGGGCGGCGGTTCCGGGCGAGCAGGGGAGCGGGCGGGTTGGGCAGGGGAGGAGAGAGAGATTTGGGGCGGGGGGAGGGGGTGACAGGTGGGGCCCGCGGGGCGGGGGAGAGGCGGCGGCGGGCGTAACCGCCGTGCCGTGCGCGGTGAATGCGGGAGGGGGGCGCAGCTGGGCCGGCTCCTGGGCCCAAAGTGGAGGGGGCGTGGGGGGGAGGCGGGCTGGGCCACGACACCGCCGGCCCACGGCGCGAGGGGGAAAGGGGGGAGGGGGGGCAAGGCCAGCTGGGCCGCGCGCCAAGGGTGGGGCGGCTGGGCCAAAAGGGGAGGAAAGGGAGGGGAGAGAAAAGAAAAAGATTTTCCTTTTTTTGATATCTATTTTCTATATGAATGCTTTCACACTTTCAGCAATCAAAAAAATGCATGGTTCGGTATGGTGCAGCAAGCCAAAGAAAATAACCCTAGGGTTTACTATTATCACATGACTTAAAGTTTTGAAGACGGGTGAGGTTTTAGCGAAAAGAAATGGGAAAGAGAGGTAACACCCGAATTTAGCGAGCGATAGAGAAAGAAAAAAATTCAACTCGAAATTCGGGGCGTTACACCGTTAGGGTTCGACCGTTGGAGCCTCTGACAGCTGGGCCACCGGACAGTCCGGTGGTGCACCGGACAGGTCCTGTTCACTGTCCGGTGCGCCTTCTGCGCCTGCTCTGACTTCTGCGCGCGCAGTCCGCGCACTGTAGCGTTGTCAGACGACCGTTGAACTCGACCGTTGCGTTGTAGCCATTGCTCCCGCTGGCACACCGGACAGTCCGGTGCTACACCGGACAGTCCGGTGAATTATAGCGAGGAGCAATTTCTAGAAACCCGAAGCTGAGTAGTTCAGAGTGATTCTCCCTAGTGCACCGGACAGTCCGGTGCGCCAAACCAAGGCAGCCTTCGGTTTTCTTTTCTCCTTTAATTTGAACCCTTTCTTTTTTCTTTGTATTGGTTTGTTGCAAACCTTTGGCACCTATGGAACATATATTCTAGAGCAAACTAGTTAGTCCAATTATTTGTGTTGGGCAATTCAACCACCAAAATTATTTAGGAAAAGGTTTGAGCCTATTTCCCTTTCAATCTCCCCCTTTTTGGTGATTGATGCTAACACAAGCCAAAGCAAATATATAAGTGCAGAATTGAACTAGTTTGCATAAGGTAAGTGCAAAGGTTGCTTGGAATTAAATCAATATATAATTTCTACTAGATATGCATGGATTGCTTTCTTCATATTTAACATTTTGGACCACGCTTGCACCACGAGTTTTGTTTTTGCAAATTCTTTGTAAAATATTTTTCAAAATCCTTTTGCAAATAGTCAAAGGTATATGAATAAGATTGAAAGAAGCATTTTCAAGATTTGAAATTTTCTCCCCCTGTTTCAAATGCTTTTCCTCTGACTTAACAAAACTCCCCCTCAATGAAATTCTCCTCTTAGTGTTCACGAGGGTTTTACAAATTTTTGAAGATACTAGAACTTACTCCCCCTTTTGAAAACACATTAAGATACTAATTTGAAAATTTGAAAACTTCATTTGTAAAATTCGAAGTTCGTTGGTGGTGCAGTCCTTTTGCTTTGGGCTAATACTTTCTCCCCCTTTGGCATGAATCGCCAAAAACGGATACTTGAGTGAAATATAAGCCCTTGGAAATTCTCTCCTTTGGCAAACAATATATGAGTGAAGAATTATACAACTGTGGAGATATGGCGGAATACCGACAAAGAGTTAATAATACCGATGGAGTTGAGTGGAAGCGCCGTCTTTGTCGAATACTCCATTTCCCTTTCAATTCTATGACTAAGCATAAGAATGCACATGAAAACACATTAGTAATAGACATAAAAGAGATATGATCTAAGGTATATAAATGAGCTATGTGTGCACAGGATCAATCAAAATTCCGAGAATCAAGGATGTTTAGCTCATGCCTAAGTTTGGTAAAGGTTTTCTCATCTAAAGGCTTGGTAAAGATATCGGCTAATTGTTCTTTGGTGCTAACATATTCAATCTCGATATCCCCCCTTTGTTGGTGATCCCTCAGAAAGTGATACCGAATGGCTATGTGCTTAGTGCGGCTATGCTCAACGGGATTATCCGCCATGCGGATTGCACTCTCATTATCACATAGGAGAGGGACTTTGCTAAATTTGTAGCCATAGTCCCTGAGGGTTTGCCTCATCCAAAGTAATTGCGCACAACAATGGCCTGCGGCAATATACTCGGCTTCGGATGTAGAAAGAGCTACTGAATTTTGTTTCTTTGTAGCCCAAGACACCAGGGATCTCCCCAGAAACTGACAAGTCCCTGATGTGCTCTTCCTATCAATTTTACACCCTGCCCAATCAGCATCTGAATAACCTAATAAATCAAAAGAGGATCCCTTGGGGTACTAAAGACCAAACTTAGGTATATAAACTAAATATCTCAAGATTTTTTTCACGGCCCTAAGGTGAACTTCCTTAGGATCGGCTTGGAACCTTGCATACATGCATACAGAAAGCATAATATCCGGTCGAGATGTACATAAATAGAGTAAAGATCCTATCATCGACCTGTATACCTTTTGATCTATGGATTTACCTCCCGTGTCGAGGTCGAGATGCCCATTGGTTCCCATGGGTGTCTTGATGGGCTTGGCATCCTTCATTCCAAACTTGGTGAGTATATCTTGAATGTACTTCGTTTGGCTAATGAAGGTGCCCTCTTGGAGTTGCTTCACTTGAAATCCTAGAAAATATTTCAACTCCCCCATCATTGACATCTCAAATTTTTGTACCATGATCCTACTAAACTCTTCACAAGTAGATTTGTTAGTAGACCCAAATATGATTTCATCAACATAAATTTGGCATACAAACAAATCTTTTGCAATAGTTTTAGTAAAGAGAGTAGGATCGGCCTTGCCGACTTTGAAGCCATTAGTGATAAGAAAATCTCAAAGGCATTCATACCATGCTCTTGGGGCTTGCTTGAGCCCACAAAGCGCCTTAGAGAGTTTATACACATGATTAGGATACTCACTATCTTCAAAGCCGGGAGGTTTCTCAACATAGACTTCTTCCTTGATTGGTCCATTGAGGAAGGCACTCTTCACGTCCATTTGATAGAGCTTGAAGCCATGGTAAGTAGCATAGGCAAGTAATATACGAATTGATTCAAGCCTAACTACGGGTGCATAGGTTTCACCAAAATCCAAACCTTCGACTTGTGAATAACCCTTGGCCACAAGTCAGGCTTTGTTCCTTGTCACCACACCATGATCATCTTGCTTGTTGCAGAAGACCCACTTGGTTCCTACAACATTTTGATTAGGACGTGGAACTAAATGCCATACCTCATTCCTCGTAAAGTTGTTGAGTTCCTCTTGCATTGCCAACACCCAATCCAAATCTTTTAATGCGTCTTCCACCCTGTATGGCTCAATAGAAGACACAAAAGAGTAATGTTCACAAAAGTGAGCGACACGAGATCGAGTGGTTACCCCCTTATGAATGTCACCGAGAATGGAGTTCACGGGGTGATCTCGTTGTATCGCTTGGGGGACTCTTGGGTGTGGCGGTCTTTGACCCTATTCATATTCATCTTCCTTGTCTTGCTCATTGTCATCTCCCCCTTGATCATTGACCTCCTCTTGAGGTGGCTCATCTTCTTGATCATCAACCTCATCATCTTGAGCCTGTTCCTCATCTTGGGTTGGTGGAGATGCTTGCATGGAAGATGTTGATTGTTGATCTTGTGCTTAGGGAGGCTCTTCGGATTCCTTAGGACACACATCCCCAATGGACATGTTCCTTAGTGCGACGCACGAAGCCTCTTCATCATCTAGCTCATCAAGATCAACTTGCTCTACTTGAGAGCCGTTAGTCTCATCAAACACAATGTCACAAGAAACTTCAACTAGTCCAGTGGACTTGTTAAAGACTCTATATGCCCTTGTGTTTGAATCATAACCAAGTAAAAAGCCTTCTACAGCCTTAGGAGCAAATTTAGATTTTCTACCTCTTTTAACAAGAATAAAGCATTTGCTACCAAAGACTCTAAAATATGAAACATTGGGATTTTTACCGGTGAGGAGTTAATAAGATGTCTTCTTGAGGATTCAGTGTAGATATAACTGGTTGATGGAGTAGCAGGCGGTGTTAATTGCCTCGGCCCAAAACCGATCCGGAGTCTTGTATTCATCAAGCATGGTCCTCGCCATGTCAAGTAGAGTTCTATTCTTCCTCTCCACTACACCATTTTGTTATGGCGTGTAGGGAGAAGAGAACTCATGCTTGATGCCTTCGTCCTCAAGAAAGCCTTTGTCAGTACCCTCAGTCAGGGGTACCCTCTGCTACTGCATGAAGGCGCAGCGCCCGTGCAACACCTCAAGACCGTGTGGAGAATGGCGCCCAATGGGCAGGTCCAAGGGTGCCACATGGCAAGGAAAGGTAGTACATGCCAGTATTCATCATTGGGTCCGGACCCCCGCAGAAGGACACCGGACCCCTATACGTACAAGTCCAGGGCCCCTAAGAAGGCACGCCGGATCCCTTGGGAGGGCCCCAGTCCCCCTCTGAGTAAGGTCCAAGCGTTAGCAAGGTCCCGAGACAAGAAGGACCCCAGCGTGAGTAGGGGTCCGGTGCTGGCACGTGTCCAGGCCTTGTCCTGCGCTCCCCGTTGCTGCTGCGTGGCTTGTGGCCCATGACATAAGCCAACGGGCCGAGCCTGGCGTAAAGCCCACCAAGTCGATCAGCCTCTGCATTGGTTGCGGAAAGGACGCGCCGCCCACCACCACGCTAGCAGGCGATGTGCCCTCCCAGCATTTAATGCATCCTATCCAATCCGATGGCAGGTGGCGTCAGGGTCACCCGGTAGGCGGCACGCCTGACCGGTCTGTTGGCAAATAGTGCGCCCGTGCCGAGCGGTGCACTGTACTCATCATCCCTTCTACAAGAAGCCTCTCCTGCACGCCGAGGATACACAGATCTTGGGTGTCAGGGTGCTAGAAGATCGCCCCAGCGGCAAAACATTTGTGGCACCAAGTGCTGTATTCGCTAGATCCCTGGGCCTGCATGTCGGGGCTCAGTACCTTTGTGCATGCCCCCTTCAACTATAAAAGGGGAGGCATGCGGTGTTACAAGACAGATCCAATCTTAGACTCACAAGCTCCCACAAGCTCTCAAGCAATACATTACACAGTGGAGTAGGGTATTACGCTTCGGCGGCCCGAACCACTCTAAACCCTCGTGTGCTCTTGTGTGTTCGTCCACCACTTCCGTAACAAGCAAAACGCTTAGGCCCCTCCTCTTCTTAGGATTTAGGGCGGGTGCAATCCGCCACCCGGCCGGAGAGATTTCCCCTCCGACATTTGGCGCGCCAGGTAGGGGCTAGGCTTGAAGTTCTTGCTTGTTTTCTCGCTCAGCATGATGGTGCGGATCATCGAGCACCGCGCCAAAACTTCAGAAGATTTGGTGATGGAGCAAGAAGTTGCATCCTCCATGCCGCGAGTACCCGACCACCCTGAGTCTGGGACTGCTGCTGTATACGTCGTACAGTAGCGCATGCCTGCACAAGCTTCCCGGAGTCCGTCAAGGGCAGCGCCTACGACGTTGTCTGTAGCCAGGAAGTTGCTAAGCCATCCCCCTAGCTCCACGGCCTCACCAGAAGCCATGAAGTAGTGGTGTGACGACGTCGACCGGCTACTCGGCATGGCGCATTCCACTTCGACCAGGTCCAGGCCTCGGTCATCTCGACGCCAACGCGAGGCGACGACGTCTGTGCGCTCGCCCTCCGTAAGGGGTGCATAGACCGATGACCTCCGGGCAGAACTCAACCGCAGGCGTACGAGAGAGGACGCTCGGATCTCTTTGGAAAGGGCGCGCGAACGCCGCCAAAACATCGAGGGTCGTAGCCTCGATCAAGACTTCGCTGCGGCAGCACCGCAGACACCAATGGGCACCCGGTCCCAAACGGGTGTCCCCTTGGCCGGTGTGGGCTGCGCTGCCCTCGTGGACCATCTTCGTGTGGCATCATGGCCGCCCAAGTTCCTGCCGCACCTGCTGGAAAAATATGATGGAACATCAAACCCGTCGGAGTTCCTGCAGGTGTACGTCACCGCTATCACGGCAGCAGGTGGAAACACCGCTGTGATGGCGACGTATTTTCATGCCGCCCTGTCTGGACCTGCCCGGACTTGGCTCATGAACCTTGCCCCAGGGTCAATCTACACCTGGGAAGAGCTCTGCGCACGGTTCGTTGTGAAATTCGCCAGCACTTACCAGCAACATGGCGTGGAGGCCCACCTACACGCAGTGAGGCAGGAGCCCAGAGAGACCCTCTGGACGTTTATCTCCCGCTTCACCAAGGTACGAGGTACTATACCTCGTATTTCCGATGCCTCCATCATCACGGCCTTCCGACAGGGGGTGCGTGATAAGAAAATGTTGGAGAAGCTGGCCACACATGATGTGGAGACTGTCCCCACGCTCTTCGCTCTGGCTAACAAGTGCGCCAGAGCCACCGAGGGCCATGCATGGCACTCGGCCCCACAAGCCGGGACTACCCAGACGGGTGGCTCGGGTGTTGTCCCCCCGGGATGGGAAAAGAAAAAGAAGGGCCGCAACTACGAAAGGCCGCAGTCTACCATGCTAGTTGTTGCAGCTACGACCGGGGGCCAGGGCAACCGCAACAAACACCCACGGCCACAAAGGGGTAACAGCGGCTCATGCCCTGTACACCCCAACGGTCGCCACAGCGTCGTGGAGTGTCGCGAGATCATTGATCTCGCAAAACACGTCAGCGAATGCATCAGCGAGCGGCGTGAGCAGTCTTCCAAGGATGGCTCCCCACCTCGTCGCCGCCCTTGAAAGGAAAAGGTCGACGACGGCGAGGTAGCCGCGGCTGAGCGAGACCTCGGGTATCAGTCACCCGAGGGGGACCTAAAGGACATCTTCACTAGGGACTCCCACTCCGATGGCGACGACTAGACGAACCACCGGCGGGACCCCAAGTCCCTCGGTCTATAGAGCTGAAGCCTACCTTCCTCCAGAAACCCTTCTGGATTCCCCACGAGTCCATGCTTTTGACAGGTTAATCCAGGAATGACCGCGGCCAAAGACGAGGGCTCCTTCGTCAAACGCAGATGGAAACCCGAGGTCGGTATCTAATCTTACGAAAGTACCAAACCAAGTTAGGGCTCCGCAACACTCCCCCAGCTAGGAAGGACCCTTCAAGGTAACAGGAATGCTCCAACCCGAGGGCAACTGTCTAGCTACGACTGAAGGAGTGCCTCCCCCGGTGCCGGAACACCTCTGTAAGTTTTATCTATAGGGCAAGTCTGAGAGGTCGAAGTGTTTCCCTTTTGTAACTAGGTAACGCATACGCGTACGCCAACCCGGTGGGGTCTGTCCCCATAAACCCGACCTGTTGCTCCGCACCCATGCATGATAAGTTATAAAGGAAAACTACCCTCTCAGATGTACCTCTATGATAGTATTATCCTACTGCTCCAAGGTCTTTTCCTGCAGTTTCAGGATTGCATTTTATCTAACCCACCCGACCAGTTCCCATCCTATCAGGCATAATGACATCTGAATTGAACAGCCAGGCTTGCGGTTTAGGACCTCTATGCAAAAGCAGGAGGGCTCGACAGCCTAGGGGCCAGCTCTGGAGAACGGGAGCCCGTTCCATGGGGTGGTCCGGATCTTGTGTGGCCGATTAGCCTGGTTCCATACCCGAAATCCTGCACACTCCACCACTCCGTGACGGGTACCCTAGTACTTGGAGCTATAAGTCCTGTGGGTCCGGCAAACTGGGGTTCAGAACTAGAGAAAAGATACTTGTCTCCTGGGGTGGTTTGGAGCCGGGTAGCCGCTCAGCCTGGTCCCGTACCGTGGGCCTGCACACTCCACCACCCCGCAGCAAGTGTCCTAGTACCTAGAACCACCATCCAGGGGGTCCGGGCGCACAACTTGGCTCCCCCAGGCTAGACCCTGCAAGTCCCGAGCATGTATCAAAGGATGGCTAGTGTCAGATGGCGGGTCCTACAGGTGTACTGCTAACGCGCCTTAGCTAAAGCTGTGTGCAGATTCGGGTCTTGGCGAAGCTGCCTCCCGAGAATTGTTGACAACTCTTTCAAACACGCTGGAATCCAATCTTGATACGTCAAGCCTGCATCCCAGGCGGGGGGCCAGATACTAAGGGGAGTCAACAACGTAACACCTCACACAGCAGGAACGAGCGATGCACAGATAAGTGTCAAACACTGTTTTATAAATAATACTTAGAAGTACCTTACAAAAATAGGAAAAAAGCCTGGGGGCCGGTTCTAAAGAACGGGTGCCCGTTCCATGGGGTGGTCCGGAGCCTGTGTGGTCGGTTAGCCTGGTTCCGTACTCGAAATCCTGCACACTCCACCGCTCCGTGATGGATGCCCAAGTACTTGGAACTATAAGTCCTGTGCGTTTGACAACCTGGGGTCCAGAACTAGAGAAGCGATGCTTGTCTCCCGGGGTGGTCCGGAGCCGTGCAGCCGCTCAGCCTGGTCCCGTACCGTGGGCTTGCACACTCCACCACCCTGCGGCAGGTGTCCTAGTACCTAGAACCACCATCCAGAGGGTCCGGATACACAACTTGACTTCCCAGACTAAGATCTTGCATGCATATGTTATTACATTCGGCTTCCAAGCAAGCATATGTTATTACATTCCCTTACAAGCGGGGCCCTAGCTCCATTTTTTAGGAATGAACTATGCTGCACCAGCAGGAGTCACGCTGGAAGCTGGCTCTGAGCAACCTCACCAGCGGCGGCGGCCACCTCTACATCAGCGGATCGCCGGCGGCAGCGATCACCTCTGCACCAGCAGCAACAATGACCCCCGCTCCGAGCGGCTTACCAGCGGTGGCGATCACCCCAGGGTGTGCGCCATTGCAAGGAGGTCCTCGCCCCCGTCCTTCTATGGGAGGCGACAACGAGGCCATTAAAGCCAAAGAGTCGGCGACTCGACGGCAGGTGGCTTTGATGGTCCCGCTAGCAGAGGCAACCACCTCTGCAGCGAGTAGCCTCACCAGCGGTGGCGACCACCTCAGCACCGACGGCAGCAACCACCTCTGCACCGGTCGGTGGCGGCTGCCTCAGCACGCACGAAGGGGTCCTTGCTCCCATTTTCTCACGGGAGTGAGGACAAGACCATCCAAGAACACGGACGCCACTCCCGCGGCGTACGATGTCTTGTACGACCCCCCAGTGCGGCCGACGAGCAGGAGAAGCCGTGGATGTGGCGGACCCGCGCACGGCGTGACCGTCGCCCGTGCGGTGGACGGACAGCCATGCCCCGGCCAGAGCGGCAGGAGGCAGCGTCGGAGGCGGCGCCAAAGCCATCCAGCCCAAAGGGCCAGACACGCTGCAGCTGACGGCCTGCAGCCAGCCGGCCCCGCGTAGCCAAGGTTCGCCTCCTCCGCAAGGCTGGTGAACACTCTTTTCCCCTAAATGCTGGAGGAAGAAGCGGGTCACCAGCCCACGCGAGGGCAGGGCCCTGACTTGGCTCGCCCTTCACCCTAGCGAGGATGATGAACATACTTGAAGCTGAGGGTGGAGGGGAAGCCGCAGCCCGGCTTGCTTCTCCCCACCACGAGGCTGGTGGTCATCCTTTTGGATGGCCACTGGCGGGGGACTGCAGCCGGGCTGCATGATGAAAATCCTTGAAGCCGAGCAATGGCGGAAGAGCACCGACCCTCACGGGGTTGCGCTCCTCTAACAGCAGCAATAAGAAGACAAGATCGACAACCCCTCTGCGAGCGCAAGCTCGCCAACAATGGGACCGCCGGAGGGGATGGCACTGACGCGTTGCCCTCCAGCGAACATCGATGCGCCCCATCCAGAGGCCCAGAAGGCGGGAGGGCGCGAAGGGTGCAAGAGGAGCAAGGCATGACTTATAACCGAGAGGTCGATCCCTTTTTAATGGGAGATTTCCCCCTCTTGCGCCCCGGAGCGCCACGGGCAAAGTCTCCCCCGGTGTGCACCAAGGATTCCGCCCTATGACACGGGGGCCAGACCCCACGCGTCATATAGGCCGGCCCAAAGAACGAAGAAGGCAAACCACCACACAGGGGGCGTGCAACCGCCCCGTGGTTACGTGCCCCTTCACTTTCGGAGCAACCAACGGTCGGGAAGACGAATCACCGCATAAGAAGCGTGCAACCGCCCCGCGGATAGGCGCCTCTTCATTTTTGCCAAAACCGGCGGTCAAGAAGGCGAACCGCCACGCAGGAAGCAAACAACCGCCCCACGGTTGTGCGCTCCCTCAGCTTCGCTACAATCAACGGTCCAACATGCGGACCCAGGCCCACATGTCATGCAACCGGCGCGACCGGTTACTGGGTGCAGAAAAATCGCACCGCCACTTGCGCCAATAACACATCCCCTCGGGGCCGTCGCAAAAGACTAAAAAGATAAGCTTTCAGGACCGATGCAGCGACTCGAGGCACCCCGTGCATGGCCCAGCAGTGACGAAGGTCACGGGCCAGTCAGCCGTGGGAACGAGCGTGACAGTCGGCATAGCCATAGGTGGGCCGGCAGTAATTGCACTAACAGGCCCGCAAGAGCAGCAGGCAGATCGCCAATCAGACTCTGGCCCCACCTGCAGGCTCGCTTCCTCCCCTGAGGCGGGCCCGGGGGCCACTGTCAGTACCCTCAGTCTGGGGTACCCTCTGCTACTGTATAAAGGCGCCGCGCCCGTGCAACACCTCAAGACCGCGTGGAGAATGGAGCCCAATGGGCAGGTCCAAGGGCGCCACGTGGCAAGGAAAGGTAGTACATCCCAGTATTCATCGTTGGGTCTGGACCCCCGCGGAAGGACACCAGACCCCTATACGTACAAGTCCAGGGCCCCTAAGAAGGCACGCCGGATCCCTTGGGAGGGCCCCAATCCCCCTCTGAGTAAGGTCCGAGCGTTAGCAAGGTCCCGGGATGAGAAGGACCTTGGCGTGAGTAGGGGTCCGGTGCTGGCACGTGTCCAGGCCTTGTCCTGTGCTCCCCGCTGCTGCCGCGTGGCTTGTGGCCGGTGACATAAGCCAACGCGCCGAGCCTAGCGTAAAGCCCACCAAGCCGAGAAGCCTCTGCATTGATTGCGAAAAGGACGCGCCGCCTGCCACAACGCTAGCAGGCGATGTGCCCTCCTAGCATTTAATGTGTCCTGTCCAATCCGATGGCAGGCGGCATCAGGGTCACCCGGCAGGCGGCGCGCCTGACCAGTCTGTTGGCAAACAGTGCGCCCGTGTCGAGCAGCGCACTCTACTCATCATCCCTTCTACAAGAAGCCTCCCCTACACGCCGAGGATACGCAGATCTCGGGTGTCAGGGCGCTAGAAGATCGCCCCAGCGGCAAAACATTTGTGGCACCAAGTGCTATATTCGCTGGATCCCTAGGCCCGCATGTCGGGGCTCAGTACCTTTGTGCATGCCCCCCTTAAGCTATAAAAGGGGAGGCATGCGGCGTTACAAGACAGATCCAATCTTAGACTCACAAGCTCCCACAAGCTCTCAAGCAATACATCACACAGTGGAGTAGGTTATTACGCTCCGGCGGCCCGAACCACTCTAAACCCTTGCGTGCTCTTGTGTGTTCGTCCACCACTTCCGTAACAAGCAAAACGCTTAGGCCCCTCCTCTTCTTAGGATTTAGGGCGGGTGCAATCCTCCACCCGGCCGAAGAGATTTCCCCTCCGACAGCCTTCAATTTGTGAGTTCTTGAACTCCATCCCATTGTCACTTCTAACCTTCTTGATCCTCAATCCGAACTCATTTTGAGGTCGTCTCAAGAATCCCTTTAAAGTCTCTTGGGTTTGTGATTTTTCCTGCAAAAAGAATAACCAAGTGAAGCGAGAATAGTCATCCACAATTACAAGACAATACTTACTCCCGCCGATGCTTATGTAAGCGATCGGGCCGAATAGATCCATGTGGAGTAGCTCAAGCGGCCTGTCGATCGTCATGATGTTCTTGTGTGGATGATGAACACCAACTTGCTTCCCTGCTTGACATGCGCTACAAATCCTGTCTTTCTCAAAATAAACATTTGTTAGTCCCAAAATGTGTTCTCCCTTTAGAAGCTTATGAAGACTCTTCATCCCAACGTGGGCTAGTCGGCGATGCCAGAGCCAACCCATGTTAGTCTTAGCAATTAAGCAAGTATCGAGTTCAGCTCTATTAAAATCAACTAAGTATAGCTGACCCTCTAATACTCCCTTAAATGCTACTGAATCATCACTTCTTCTAAAGACAGTAACACCTATATCCGTAAAAAGATAATTGTAGCCCATTTTGCATAATTGAGAAACTGAAAGCAAGTTATAATCTAAAGAATCTACAAGAAAAACATTGGAAATAGAATGGTCAGGTGATATAGCAATTTTACCAAGTCCTTTGACCAAACCTTGATTTCCATCACCGAATGTGATAGCTCTTTGGGGATCTTGGTTTTTCTCGTAGGAGAACATCCTTTTCTCTCCAGTCATGTGGTTTGTGCACCCGCTATCAATGATCCAACTTGAGCCCCCGGATGCATAAACCTACAAAACAAATTTAGGCCTTGTTCTTAGGTACCCAAACGGTCTTGGTCCTTTGACATTAGAAACAAGCACCTTGGGTACCCAAACACAAGTCTTGGAACCATTGTGTTTGCCCCCAACATATTTGGCAACTACTTTGCCTGATTTGTTAGTCAGTACATATGAAGCATCAAAAGTCTTAAATGAAACATTAGGCTCATTTGATGCAATAGGAGATTTCCTTTTAGGCATTTTAACATGTGTAGAACTCCTAGAGCTAGAAGCCTCATTCTTATAAATAAAATCATGGTGAGAAATAGAATGAGTCTTCTTTGCATGAATTCTCCTAATCTTATCCTCAGGATAACCTGCAGGATATAAAATATAGCCATCGTTATCCTGAGGTATGGGAGCCTTGCCCTTAACAAAATTAGACAATCTTTTAGGGTCATTAAGTTTAACATTGTCTCCCTGTTGGAAGCCAATGCCATCCTTAATGCCAGGGCGTCTCCCATTATAGAGCATGCTTCTAGCAAATTTAAATTTTTCATTTTCTAAATCATGCTCATTGATTTTAGCACTAAGTTGAGCTATGTGACCATTTTGTTGTTTAATTAAAGCTAGGTGATCATGGATAGCATCAACATTAATATCTCTACATCTAGTGCAAATAGAGACATGGCTAACAGTAGATGTAGAGGGTTTGCAAGTATTTAATTCATCAATCTTAGCATGTAAAATAGCATTCTCATCTCTAAGATTGGAAATAGAAACATTACAAACATTTAAGTCTTTAGCCTTAGCAATTAATTTTTCATTCTCAATCTTAAGGCTAGCAAGAGAGGCATTCAATTTATCAATCTTAGCAATTAGACTAGCATTATCATTTCTAAGATTGGTAATTGAATCATCACAAATATTTGACTTCTCAACCTTAGCAATCAAATTAGCATTCTCAATTCTAAGGTTGGAGATAGTGTCATGGCAAATGCTAAGCTCACTAGTCAATTTTTCACATTTTTCTACTTCCTGAGCATAAGCATTTTTAACCTTATCATGCTTTTTGTTTTCCTTAATAAGGAAGTCCTCTTGGCTATCCAAGAGTTCATCCTTCTCATGAATAGCACTAATTCATTCATTCAATTTTTCCTTTTGTTGCATGTTTAGGTTGGCAAAAAGAGCAAACAAATTTTCTTCATCATCACTAAAGTTATCCTCATCACTAGATGTTGCATATTTAGTGGAGGCTCTAGATTTTACCTTCTTCTTGCCATCCTTTGCCATGAGGCACTTGTGGCCGACGTTGGGGAAGAGAAGACCCTTGTTGACGGCGATGTTGGCGGCATCCTCGTCGGAGGAAGAGTCGGTGGAGCTCTCGTCGGAGTCTCACTCCCGGCAAACATGGGCATCACCGCCCTTCTTCTTGTAATATTTCTTCTTTTCATTCCTCTTTCCCTTTTTGCCGTCGCTCCTATCACTATCACTAGATAATGGACATTTAGCAATGAAATGACCGGGCTTACCACACTTGTAGCAAACTTTCTTGGAGCGGGGCTTGTAATCCTCCCCCCTCCTTTGCTTGAGGATTTGGCGGAAACCCTTGATGATGAGCGCCATCTCCTCGTTGTCGAGCTTGGAGGCGTCGATGGGGAGCCTACTTGATGTAGACTGTTCTTTCTTCTCCTCCGTTGCTTTGAAGGCAACGGGTTGCACCTCGGGTGTAGAGGTGGTGCCTCGCTCGATGATTTGTTTGGAGCCTTTGATCATCAATTCAAAGCTCACAAACTTTCCTATAACCTCTTCGGGAGACATTAGCTTATATCTAGGATCACCATGAATTAATTGAACTTGAGTAGGATTAAGAAAAATGAGTGATCTAAGAATAACCTTGACCATTTCATGGTCATCCCATTTTGTGCTCCCGAGGTTGCGCACTTGGTTCACCAAGGTCTTGAGCCGGTTGTACATAGCTTGTGGCTCCTCCCCTTGGTTGAGCATAAAGCGACCGAGCTCCCCCTCGATCGTTTCCCTCTTGGTGATCTTGGTCACCTCGTCTCCTTCGTGCGTGGTCTTGAGCACGTCCCAAATCTCTTTGGCACTTTTCAACCCTTACACCTTATTATACTCCTCTCGACTTAGAGAGGCGAGGAGTATAGTAGTGGCTTGGGAGTTGAAGTGCCGGATTTGGGCTACCTCGTCCGAGTCATAACCTTCATCCCCCACGGATGGTTCCTGCGCACCAAACTCAACAATGTCCCAAATGCTAGCTTGGAGTGAGGTTAGATGGTGCCTCATTTTATCACTCCACATACAATAATCTTCACCATAAAAAACTGGTGGTTTGCCTAGTGGGACGGAAAGTAAAGGGGTGCGTTTGGATATGCGAGGATAGCATAAGGGAATCTTACTAAACTTCTTGCGCTCATGGTGCTTAGAAGTGACGGACGGCGCGTCGGAGCCGGAGGTGGAGGGCGACGAAGAATCGGTCTTGTAGTAGACCACCTTCTTCATTTTCTTCTTCTTGTCGCCACTCCGGTGCGACTTGACGTGGGGAGGAGATTCCTCCTTGTGCTTGGTGCCGGACTCCCTTGATGGAGCCTTCCCGTGGCTTGTAGCGGGCTTCTCGCCGGTCATGATCTCCTTCTTGGCGTGATCTCCCGATATCACTTCGAGCGATTAGGCTCTAATGAAGTATCGGGCTCTGATACCAATTGAAAGTCTCCTAGAGGGGGGGGGGGGGGTGAATAGGCGGAATCCAAAAATTATAAACTTAAGCACACACTACAAGTCGGGGGTTAGCGTTAGAATTAAAATCGAGTCCAAAAGAGAGGGTGAAAACAAATCACGAACAAATGAAGAGTGTGACACAGTGATTTGTTTTACCGAGGTTCAGTTCTTGCAAACCTACTCCCCGTTGAGGTGGTCACAAAGATCGAGTCTCTTTCAACCCTTTCCCTCTCTCAAACGGTCACCTAGACCGAGTGAGCTTCTCTTCTCAATCAATTTGGGACACTAAGTCCCCACAAGGACCACCACACAATTGGTGTCGCTTGCTTTGATTACAAAAGTCTTGGGAACAAGAAATGGGGAAGAAGAAAAGCGATCCACGCGCAAGAACTCAAATGAACACAAATATCTCTCTCTCTCACTAGTCACTATTTGATTGGAGTGATCTTGGGACTTGGGAGAGGATTTGATCTCTTGTTTGTGTCTTGGAGTGAAGTCTAGAGCTCTTGTATTGAATGCAATGGCTGAAAACTTGGATGCCTTGAAGTGTGGTGGTTGGGGGGTATTTATAGCCCCAACCACAAAAGTGACCGTTAGGGAACCCTACTGTCAACGGGCGCACCGGACAGTCCAGCGTGCCAGCCACGTCACCCAACCGTTAGGGTTCGACTGTTGGAGCTTCTAACAGCTGGGCCACCGGACAGTCCGGTGGTGCACCGGACAGGTCCTGTTTATTGTCCGGTGCGCCTTCTACGCCTGCTCTGACTTCTGCGCGTGCAGTCCGCGCACTGTAGCGTTGTCAGCCGACTGTTGAACTCGACCGTTGCGCTGTAGCCGTTGCTCCCGCTGGCACACCGGACAGTCCGGTGCTACACCGGACAGTCCGGTGAATTATAGCGGGGAGCGATTTCCAGAAACCCGAAGCTGAGCAGTTCAGAGTGATTCTCCCTGGTGCACCGGACACTGTCCGGTGGCACACCAGACAGTCTGGTGCGTCAGACCAGGGCAGCCTTCAGTTTTCTTTGCTCCTTTAATTTGAACCCTTTCTTTTGACTTTGTATTGGTTTGTTGCGAACCTTTGGCACCTGTGGAATATATATTCTAGAGCAAACTAATTAGTCCAATTATTTGTGTTGGGCAATTCAACCACCAAAATTATTTAGGAAAAGGTTTGAGCCTATTTCCCTTTCAGCTACCACACCGCCTGCCCCCGCCCAACAAACTGAAAGCAGAGAGATACAAAGGCAGGCAAGGGACCAAGATGCACTACCCAAACGCACTAATACCAGGAGCGACTAAACAAAGAACATAAACACCTAGGCCGGAACAACACCGACAGTGACTAGTCAACTGAGAAAACATTAATCTCAGATAAACCACCAACAGGCCTAGCCAAAGCAACTCAGATCCCCTTCGCAGCTTTGATGACCGGTGCCTTAAGAGGAGCTATCTTTTGTCCCTTCTTCCTGTTCTTCACTGCCTTCACATTGTCTTGACCCTTCACATTGTGTTGATTTATCAGCTCCATGATTGCCTCCATTTGATTCTTGGAGAGAGGCCTTGTGAAAAGACTTGCAATCTGCTCAAAGGAATTAACTAAGTCAGTAGAGCCTGAAGTATTAGAGCATTCAGTTTCTTTTGCTGCATAGTTGTTAAGTTTGGCAAGTATAATTTCCTGGGCTTTGGATATTGCATCCTGGTTACTCCCGAACTTCATGGTTTTCTTCGCGGCCAGCCTGACACTTGTTCTCCTAGTGGTTGGTTGGTTCTAAACTCCCTTTACTGTGTGTGAGATGGTCGTGCTACTTTTCGGCGGGGATGGAATCAGTGGTGGCTCTGGTGGATTGGTTATAGCCGCGATGAAATCATGCAGCTGAGTATTATCGGCCGAGCAGTTATCTGTGGTACTCAGTGCGGGTGATACTCTTAAGGCTTCATGACTATCGTTATCGACTGGGTGAAACACTGGTTCCCTCTGTGAGTCATGGATAATTAAGGTATCCCTTAGGCCAGCCTGTTCAGCATCAGACAAATTTGACTCTATAGCTTGATTACCATTCACTAACTCAGGGCCCAAAAGGTTAGTCGGATGGATAGCTAGGGCATTGGCTGGTATAGCAGTAGTCAGGTTCACGCTAGGAGGGCAAGGCAGCAAACTGTCTAAACTTCTGTGAATTGTGGCGAAAACATTAGCGAGATCAACAGTATTGATTACCTTGTCCCTTAGGACAGCCTGTTCAACATCAGACAAATTTGACTCTATAGCTTGATTACCATTCACTAACTCAGGGCCCAAAAGGTTAGTCGGATGGACAGCTAGGACATTGGCTGGTATAGCAGTAGTCAGGTTCACACTAGGAGGGCAAGGCAGCACACTATCTAAACTTCTGTGAATTGTGGCAAAAACATTAGCGAGATCAATAGTATTGATTACCTTGCGATGGGTGGCAGAAAGACTGTACGTGGCTTCCTGGTTGTCAATTACGTTGACTCCAGACTTGAAACCATCGCCTTTAGGTAGCCCCTGAATGTCCTCCGGAGGCCAAACAGCAGAGACGATGGGATCTGCAAGAGAAACAGTTCTGACCTTTGCCTTTGGTACCCATCGAGTTGACGGTGCCATCCCCAGGCCATGACGACGGAATGGTGTTGATTGCCTGTGCCTGTCGCTGGAGCTATAGCAGTCATCCAGACCCCCCCGGCATCGCGATGAACGCGCCCAACCGGAAAGGCTGTGGTGTCTATGGTTGCCGTGGCGCCTGTCACGCTGAAAATCCCCATCATCATCATGGCCCCAGTCACGACGCAAAGTCTCTCTGCCTCTGAGATCTTCGGGGCGCTCTCTTTTTTCACCCACCGAGTCCGGGACACCATAGCTCCAAACAAACTCTCTACGATGCTTGCGGTTAGGAGGTCCCCCCTGGACCCCCTCCCGCGTAAGAACGAGAGGTCTTCCACCACTTCGATGTGATTGCGAAGGGTGTACACATGACCAGATTTCAGATCAGATGGGTCATCTTGATGAGCACCAACAAGTGGTAATGGGGTGCTGACTGATGGAAGCTCCCTGTCAGGTTCTGTTACCGTTAGCCAAACCTCCTTGGGGATGTCACTTGGATCAGAGCACCAGGCCCAAAGATCGAAGGACCTAGTGCGCTCTCTACGCCTTGTGCGCTCTTGTACATAGTGGATTGCATAACTCTTGCCCAAGGCCCTCGAAGCCACCTCTTCCCCCCAACAGTGAACCGGAATCCCTTCAACCCGGACTTTGACTCTAAACTCCAGGTTTGTCTTCCTAGCATAGCTTTCCTCCGACCAATCGCCAAAATGGAATATCCGTCCACGAAACGAGACCGATCTCTTATCTAGCGCCCACTGCTTCGACCTTGGATCCGAGAATATGATAAAGAACTGTTCAGGATAGTGCTTGACTAGTTGATACTGACCGTGGTGTAGGTTGAACTTCTCTCTTAGCATGTCTCCTGTAGACAGAATGTCGACTTCATGACTGTTGCCGTCGAAGGAGCAAACGACAGCCTTGTCAATCAGCTCATCTCTTCGGCGACGAATGGAGCCAGTCGCCGTGACAGAACAGTAGACTTGCGATGGCCTTTCCCGTGGGTCTCCTGGGTAGCGAGCCTCCATTCCTTGGCCTTCCTGAACAGCCTGAAGATAGGATTTCTTGTGTACAAGAGAAGGGTGACTGAGTGGAGACTCTTGGAGCTGCTCACGGTTCTTATGAAGAGCGTTGAGGCATGGCGGTTGTTCTTGGTAGGTAATGTTCCTTGATGGATGCACCTTTGGCTTAGGTCTAGAGCGAACTGCATTGAATGTCCACTGGGAGCTTTTACGGTTGCAGAACCTCGCCCTGTGTCCGGATTTCAAGCAAAGCCAGCAGCGTGTAGGTGCCGGGCAATGAAAGGCGAAGTGCTCTGGCGAGAGGCAGTTGTAGCATTTACCCTGGAGCTTCAATTTGAATAGACTGGTGCCCTTCCCATCAATTTGATGCTTTTGCAGAGCTCTCTCAGGAACCACCATGTTCTTATGCCAACAGTACCGCGGCTTGACCACTGATCAGCCTCCGGCGTTGACATCCAGAGCAACAGGTGTTGGCCGACCATCAATACGCGGTGCAAAATCGTCACCCCAGCACGCTGATGGGACAAATCGTTGCTCGAATTCAAAGCCCCATTCGCATTGAAGGTATGCGGGTAGCCTGGCGGGCAAACTGCTGACCACTTCAATTTCTCTGAGACCGGGATTCGCGGCTGCGAAATCTGTAGTGGTGGATCTTCATTTGAAACTTGCACTGAGCGCATCTCTTTTCTAGGTCTTGAGTTTGAATCATCTTCGACGGTGTATCAGAACCATCGCCAGCTGAGCCGGCCCTTTGCAGATCCAACTGTGGGATTGAATCACCATTGCCTTGGGAGTGCAGATCTTGAACCAGCTTGACAAATTCCTCTCTGACCTGATCCTGCGAACTTGGGAAGATCTTCTCAGGACTTACCAAAACCAGAGGAGAAGGACGGACGTCCGAGCCGCGAGACCGCCGCGCGGGGGTGACCCGCACCCTCCGAGATGGAGAGCGCGAGCCCGGCGAGCGGCGCAAGGGACCCGGGGTGCACAGAAGGGGTCACACCTCGCCGAAGCCGGGGGATCTAGGGTTATGGCGGCATCAGTCGCTGAAAGGGAATTAGGCTTACACCTAGTCCCTAAATAATTTTGGTGGTTGAATTGCCCAACACAAATATTGGACTAACTAGTTTGCTCTAGTGTATAAGTTATACAGGTGCAAAAGGTTCACACTCAGCCAATAAAAAGAACAAGTTTTGGATTCAACAAAGGAGCAAAGAGGCAACCGAAGGCACCTCTGGTTTGGAGGCACCGGACTGTCCGGTGCGCCACCGGACAGTGTCCGGTGCACCAGAGGACTCCAACTCGAACTCGCCACCTTCAGGAATTTCTCAGGCCGCACCGCTATAATTCACCGGACTGTCCGGTGTACACCGGACAGTGTCCGGTGCTCCAAGAAAGCGCGGCCTCCTCAACTCGCCAGCCTCGGGATCGCACAGCAGCCGCTCCGCTATAATTCACCGGACATGTCCGGTGTGCACCGGACTGTCCGGTGTAACCCCGGCGCAACGGCTATTTCGGCGCCAACGGCTCCCTACGGCGTATTCAATGCGCGCTCTGCGCGCGCAGAAGTCAGGCGCGCCCATACTGGCGCACCGGACAATGAACAGGTGATGTCCGGTGTGCACCGGACATCCAGGCAGGCCCAGAAGTCAGAAGCTCCAACGGTCAGAATCCAACGGCATTGGTGACGTGGCGGGGGCACCGGACATGTCCGGTGTGCACCGGACTGTCCGGTGCGCCATCGACAGACAGCCTCCACCAACGGTCATGTTTGGTGGTTGGGGCTATAAATACCCCAACCACCCCACCATTCATAGCATCCAAGTTTTCCAACTTCCAACCACTATACAAGAGCTAGCATTCATTGCAAAGCACACCAAAAGAGATCAAATCCTCTCCCAACTCCATACAAAGCCCTAGTGACTAGAGAGAGTGATTTGTAGTGTTCATTTGAGCTCTTGCGCTTGGATCGCTTCTTTTTCTTTGGCATTCTTTCTTGTGATCAAACACTCACTTGTAATTGAGGCAAGAGACACCAATTGTGTGGTGGTCCTTGCGGGAAGTTTGATTCCCAAGTGATTTGAGAAAGAGAAGCTCACTCGGTCCGAGGGACCGTTTGAGAGAGGGAAGGGTTGAAAGAGACCCGGCCTTTGTGGCCTCCTCAACGGGGAGTAGGTTTGAGAGAACCGAACCTCGGTAAAACAAATCCGCGTGTCTCACTTCATTATTCGCTTGCGATTTGTTTTGCGCTCTCTCTCGCGGACTCTATTTCTAACGCTAACCCGGCTTGTAGTTGTGATTATTTTTGTGTTTTTCAGTTTCGCCCTATTCACCCCCCTCTAGGCGACTTTCAATTGGTATCAGAACCCGGTGCTTCATTAGAGCCTAACCGCTCGAAGTGATGTCGGGAGATCACACCAAGAGGGAGATGGAGACCGGCGACAAGCCCACTACAATTCAAGGGAGCACTTCATCGGAAGAGTCCCGTACCAAGAGGAGGGAGAAGAAGAAGGACTCCTCCAAACGGAAGGAGAAAAGATCTTCCTCTTCTCACCACAAAGAGAAGAAGGAAAAATCTTCTTCTCACAAGTCGCATCGGAAAGGCGACAAGCACAAGAGGATGAGGAAGGTGGTCTACTACGAGACCGACACTTCATCAACATCCACCTCTGACTCCGATGCACCGTCCGTAACTTCTAAGCGCCAAGAGCGCAAGAAGTTTAGTAAGATCCCTCTACACTATCCCCGCACATCTAGACATACTCCATTACTTTTCGTTCCATTAGGCAAACCGCCAACTTTTGATGGCGAAGATTATGCTAGGTGGAGTGATTTAATGAAATTTCATCTAACCTCACTCCACAAAAGTATATGGAATGTTGTTGAGTTTGGAGCACAGGTACCATCAATAGGGGATGAGGATTATGATACGGACGAAGTGGCCCAAATCGAGCACTTCAACTCCCAAGCCACAACCATTCTCCTCGCTTCTCTAAGCAAGGAGGAATACAACAAAGTGCAAGGGTTGAAGAATGCAAAGGAGATTTGGGACCTACTCAAGACGGCGCACGAGGGTGATGAACTCACCAAGATCATCAAGCGGGAAACGATCGAGGGGGAGCTCGGTCGCTTTCGTCTTCGCCAAGGGGAGGAGCCACAAGATATGTACAACCGGCTCAAAACCTTGGTGAACCAAGTGCACAACCTCAGGAGCAAAAAGTGGGACGACCACGAGGTGGTTAAGGTTATTTTAAGAGCTCTTATTTTCCTTAACCCCACTCAAGTTCAATTAATTCGTGGTAATCCTAGATATCCACTAATGACCCCCGAGGAAGTTATCGGGAATTTTGTGAGCTTTGAATGCATGATTAAGGGCTCAAAGAAGATCAACGAGCTTGACGAACCTTCCACATCCGAGGCGCAACCGGTGGCCTTCAAGGCAACGGAGGAGAAAAAGGAGGAGTCTACACCAAGTAGACAACCAATTGACGCCTCCAAGCTCGACAATGAGGAAATGGCCTTAATCATCAAAAGCTTTCGGCAAATCCTCAAGCAACGGAAGGGGAAGGATTACAAATCCCGTTCCAAGAAGGTTTGCTACAAGTGTGGTAAGCCCGGTCACTTTATTGCAAAATGTCCTATGTCTAGTGACAGTGACAGGGGCGACGACAAGAAGGGAAAGAGGAGAGAAAAGAAGAAATACTACAAGAAGAAGAGCGGCAATGCCCATATTTGCCGGGAATGGGACTCCGACGAGAGCTCCACCGAGTCCTCCTCCGACGAGGACGCCGCCAACATCGCCGTCACCAAGGGACTCCTCTTCCCAAACGTCGGCCACAAGTGCCTCATGGCAAAGGATGGCAAAAGGAAGAAGGTTAAATCTAACTCCTCCACTAAATATGAATCTTCTAGTGATGATAATGCTAGTGGTGAGGAAGATAATTTGCGTATCCTTTTTGCCAACCTTAACATGGAACAAAAAGAAAAATTAAATGAGCTAATTAGTGCCATCCATGAAAAGGATGATCTCTTGGACTCCCAAGAGGACTTCCTAATCAAGGAAAACAAGAAACATGTTAAGGTTAAAAATGCTTATGCTCTAGAGATAGAAAAATGTAACAAATTATCTAGTGAGCTAAGCACTTGCCATGACACTATTGCCAACCTTAGAAATGAAAATGCTAATTTAATTGCTAAGGTTGATTCTCATGTTTGTATTGATTCAATTCCCAATCTTAGAAATAATGATGATGATTTGCTTGCTAAGATTAAGGAATTGAATGAGTCTCTTGCTAGCCTTAAGATTGAGAATGAAAAATTGCTTGCTAAGGCTAAGGATTTTGATGTTTGCAATGCCACTATTTCCGACCTTAGAACTAAAAATGATTTATTACATGCTAAGGTTATTGAACTAAAATCTTGCAAACCCTCTACATCTAATGTTGAGCATGTTTCTATTTGTACTAGATGTAGAGATGTTGATATCAATGCTATTCATGATCACATGGCTTTAATTAAACAACAAAATGATCATATAGCATTATTAGACGCTAAAATTGCCGAGCATAACTTGGAAAATGAAAAGTTTAAATTTGCTAGAAGTATGCTCTATAATGGGAGACGCCCGGGCATCAAGGATGGCATTGGCTTCCAAAGGGGAGACAATGTCAAAATTAATGCCCCTCCAAAGAATTTATCTAACTTTGTTAAGGGCAAGGCTCCCATGCCTCAGGATAACGAGGGTTACATTTTGTACCCTGCCGGCTATCCTGAGAGCAAAATTAGGAGAACTCATTCTAGGAAGTCTCACTCTGGCCCTAACCATGCTTTTATGTATAAGGGTGAGACATCTAGCTCTAGGCAACCAACTCGTGCCAAGTTGCCTAGAAAGAAAACTCCTAATGCATCAAATGATCATGCTATATCATTTAAAACTTTTGATGCTTCTTATGTGCTTACTAGCAAATCCGGCAAGGTAGTTGCCAAGATTGTTGGGGGCAAACACAAGGGATCAAAGACTTGTGTTTGGGTACCCAAAGTTCTTGTTTCTAATGCCAAAGGACCCAAAACCGTTTGGGTACCTAAAGTCAAGAACTAAAATTGTTTTGTAGGTTTATACATCCGGGGGCTCAAGTTGGATACTCGACAGCGGGTGCACAAACCACATGACAGGGGAGAAAAAGATGTTCTCCTCATATGAGAAAAACCAAGATCCCCAACGAGCTATCACATTCGGGGATGGAAATCAAGGTTTGGTCAAAGGATTGGGTAAAATTGCTATATCACCTGACCATACTATTTCCAATGTTTTTCTTGTAGATTCTTTAGATTACAATTTGCTTTCCGTATCCCAATTATGTCAAATGGGCTACAACTGTCTATTTACTGATATAGGTGTTACTGTCTTTAGAAGAAGTGATGATTCAATAGCATTCAAGGGAGTGTTAGAGGGTCAGCTATACTTGGTAGATTTTGATAGAGCTGAACTCGACACTTGCTTGGTTGCTAAGACTAACTTGGGTTGGCTCTGGCACCGCCGACTAGCACATGTTGGAATGAAGAATCTTCACAAGCTTCTAAAGGGAGAACACATTTTAGGACTAACCAATGTTCATTTGAGAAAGACAGGATTTGTAGCGCATGCCAAGCCGGGAAGCAAGTTGGCACTCATCATCCACACAAGAACATCATGACTAGTGACAGGCCACTGGAGCTCCTACACATGGACCTATTCGGCCCGATCGCTTACATAAGCATCGGCGGGAGTAAGTACTGTCTAGTTATTGTGGATGATTATTCTCGCTTCACTTGGGTGTTCCTTTTGCAGGACAAATCTTATACCCAAGAGACCTTAAAAGGATTCTTGAGACGGGCTCAAAATGAGTTCGGCTTAAGGATCAAGAAAATTAGAAGCGACAATGGAACGGAGTTCAAGAACTCTCAAATTGAAGGCTTCCTTGAGGAGGAGGGCATCAAGCATGAGTTCTCTTCTCCCTACACTCCACAACAAAATGGTGTAGTGGAGAGGAAGAATCGAACTCTATTGGACATGGCAAGAACCATGCTTGATGAGTACAAGACACCGGATCGGTTTTGGGCCGAAGCGGTCAACACCGCTTGCTACGCCATCAACCGGTTATATCTTCACCGAATCCTCAAGAAGACATCCTATGAACTCCTAACCGGTAAAAAGCCCAATATTTCATATTTTAGAGTTTTTGGTAGCAAATGTTTTATTCTTGTCAAAAGAGGTAGAAAATCTAAATTTGCTCCTAAAACTATAGAAGGCTTTTTACTAGGATATGACTCAAACACAAGGGCATATAGAGTCTTTAACAAGTCCTCAGGACTTGTTGAAGTTTCTTGTGACGTTGTGTTTGATGAGACTAACGGCTCTCAAGTAGAGCAAGTTGATCTTGATGAGATAGGTGAAGAACAGGCTCCATGCATAGCGCTAAGGAACATGTCCATTGGGGATGTGTGTCCTAAGGAATCCGAAGAGCCTCCATATGCACAAGATCAACCATCCTCCTCAACGCAAGCATCTCCACCAACTCAAATTGAGGATGAGGCTCAAGATGGTGAACAAGAAGATCAAGAAGATGAGCCACCTCAAAATGACGGCAACGATCAAGGGGGAGATGCAAATGATGAAGACAAGGAGGATGAACAACCAAGGCCGCCACACCCAAGAGTCCACCAAGCAATACAACGAGATCACCCCGTCGACACCATCCTCGGCGACATTCATAAGGGGGTAACTACTCGATCTCGTGTTGCACATTTTTGTGAACATTACTCTTTTGTTTCCTCTATTGAGCCACACAGGGTAGAGGAAGCACTTCAAGATTCGGATTGGGTGATGGCGATGCAAGAGGAGCTCAACAATTTCACAAGGAACGAGGTATGGCACTTAGTTCCACGTCCTAATCAAAATGTTGTAGGAACCAAGTGGGTCTTCCGCAACAAGCAAGACGAGCATGGTGTGGTGACAAGGAACAAAGCTCGACTCGTGGCCAAGGGGTATTCACAAGTCGAAGGTTTGGATTTTGGTGAAACCTATGCACCCGTAGCTAGGCTTGAGTCAATTCGCATATTATTGGCCTATGCTACTTACCATGGCTTCAAGCTTTATCAAATGGACGTGAAGAGTGCCTTCCTCAATGGACCAATCAAGGAGGAGGTCTATGTTGAGCAACCTCCCGGCTTTGAAGACAGTGAGTACCCTAACCATGTTTATAGGCTCTCTAAGGCGCTTTATGGGCTCAAGCAAGCCCCAAGAGCATGGTATGAATGCCTTAGAGATTTCCTTATTGCAAATGGCTTCAAAGTCGGCAAAGCCGATCCTACTTTATTCACCAAAACACTTGATAATGATTTGTTTGTATGCCAAATTTATGTTGATGATATTATATTTGGGTCTACTAACAAATCTACATGTGAAGAATTTAGTAGGATCATGACACAAAAATTCGAGATGTCTATGATGGGGGAGTTGAAGTATTTTCTAGGATTTCAAGTCAAACAACTCCAAGAGGGCACATTCATTTGCCAAACAAAGTATACTCAAGACATTCTAAGCAAGTTTGGAATGAAGGATGCCAAGCCCATCAAGACTCCCATGGGAACAAATGGGCATCTCGACCTCGACACGGGAGGTAAGTCCGTGGATCAAAAGGTATACCGGTCGATGATTGGTTCATTGCTTTATTTATGTGCATCTCGACCGGACATTATGCTTTCCGTATGCATGTGTGCAAGATTCCAAGCCGACCCTAAGGAATCACACCTTACGGCCGTAAAACGAATCTTGAGATATTTGACTTATACTCCTAAGTTTGGGCTTTGGTACCCTCGGGGATCCACTTTTGATTTGATTGGTTATTCGGATGCCGATTGGGCGGGGTGCAAGATTAATAGGAAGAGCACATCGGGGACTTGCCAGTTCTTGGGAAGATCCTTGGTGTCATGGGCTTCAAAGAAGCAAAATTCAGTCGCTCTTTCTACCGCCGAAGCCGAGTATATTGCCGCAGGCCATTGTTGCGCGCAATTGCTTTGGATGAGGCAAACCCTGCGGGACTACGGTTACAAATTAACCAAAGTTCCTCTTCTATGTGATAATGAGAGTGCAATCCGCATGGCGGATAATCCCGTTGAGCATAGCCGCACTAAACACATAGCCATTCGGTATCATTTTCTTCGGGATCACCAACAAAAGGGGGATATCGAGATTTCATACATTAACACTAAAGATCAATTAGCCGATATCTTTACCAAGCCACTTGATGAACAATCTTTTACCAGACTTAGGCATGAGCTTAATATTCTTGATTCTAGGAATTTCTTTTGCTAAACTTGCACACATAGCTCATAAGAATACCTTTGATCATGTCTCTTTTATATGCTATGACTAATGCGTTTTCAAGTGTATTCCAAACCAAGTCATAGGTATATTGAAAGGGAATTGGAGTCTTCGGCAAAGTCAAAGGCTTCCACTCCACTCTACTACTCATCCTTCGCCGTCGCTCCGCATCACTCTCCATCTTTGGTATAATCTTCACTCATTTATTTTATGACCAAAGGAGGAGAAAGCACTTCTATGGGCTCTAATATTTCCGTTTTTGGCGATTCATGCCAAAGGGGGAGAAAATATGAGCCCAAAGCAAAAGGACCGCACCACCACCCTAATTTTAAAATTGATGATCTTCAATTGGTAAATTTCAAAATTGGTATCTCTTTGTGTTCTAAAGGGGGAGTAAGTAGTATTTTCAAATTTGATGTCTTAAAACCCTCTTGAACACTAAGAGGAGACTTTATTTGAGGGGGAGTTTTGTTTAGTCAAAGGAAAAAGCATTTGAAACAAGGGGAGAAAATTTCAAACTTGAAAATGCTTTGAAAAATCTTATTCATTTACCTTTGACTATCTCGCAAAAGGACTTTGAAAAGAATTTACAAAAGAATTTACAAAAACAAAACTCTTGGTGCAAATGTGGTCCAATATGTCAAAAACAAAGAAAACAATCCATGCGCATCATGTAAGCATTTATATTGGCTCAATTCCAAGCAACCTTTGCACTTACATTATGCAAACTAGTTCAATTATGCACTTCTATATTTGCTTTGGTTTGTGTTGGCATCAATCACCAAAAAGGGGGAGATTGAAAGGGAATTAGGCTTACACCTAGTCCCTAAATAATTTTGGTGGTTGAATTGCCCAACACAAATATTGGACTAACTAGTTTGCTCTAGTGTATAAGTTATACAGGTGCAAAAGGTTCACACTCAGCCAATAAAAAGAACAAGTTTTGGATTCAACAAAGGAGCAAAGAGGCAACCGAAGGCACCTCTGGTCTGGAGGCACCGGACTGTCCGGTGCGCCACCGAACAGTGTCCGGTGCACCAGAGGACTCCAACTCGAACTCGCCACCTTCGGGAATTTCTCAGGCCGCACCGCTATAATTCACCGGACTGTCCGGTGTACACCGGACAGTGTCCAGTGCTCCAAGAAAGCGCGGCCTCCTCAACTCGCCAGCCTCGGGATCGCACAGCAGCCGCTCCGCTATAATTCACCGGACATGTCCGGTGTGCACCGGACTGTCCGGTGTAACCCCGGCGCAACGGCTATTTCGGCGCCAACGGCTCCCTGCGGCGCATTCAATGCGCGCTCTGCGCGCGCAGAAGTCAGGCGCGCCCATACTGGCGCACCGGACAATGAACAGGTGATGTCCGGTGTGCACCGGACATCCAGGCGGGCCCAGAAGTCAGAAGCTCCAACGGTCAGAATCCAACGGCATTGGTGACGTGGCGGGGGCACCGGACATGTCCGGTGTGCACCGGACTGTCCGGTGCGCCATCGACAGACAGCCTCCACCAACGGTCATGTTTGGTGGTTGGGGCTATAAATACCCCAACCACCCCACCATTCATAGCATCCAAGTTTTCCAACTTCCAACCACTATACAAGAGCTAGCATTCATTGCAAAGCACACCAAAAGAGATCAAATCCTCTCCCAACTCCATACAAAGCCCTAGTGACTAGAGAGAGTGATTTGTAGTGTTCATTTGAGCTCTTGCGCTTGGATCGCTTCTTTTTCTTTGGCATTCTTTCTTGTGATCAAACACTCACTTGTAATTGAGGCAAGAGACACCAATTGTGTGGTGGTCCTTGCGGGAAGTTTGATTCCCAAGTGATTTGAGAAAGAGAAGCTCACTCGGTCCGAGGGACCGTTTGAGAGAGGGAAGGGTTGAAAGAGACCCGGCCTTTGTGGCCTCCTCAACGGGGAGTAGGTTTGAGAGAACCGAACCTCGGTAAAACAAATCCGCGTGTCTCACTTCATTATTCGCTTGCGATTTGTTTTGCGCTCTCTCTCGCGGACTCTATTTCTAACGCTAACCCGGCTTGTAGTTGTGATTATTTTTGTGTTTTTCAGTTTCGCCCTATTCACCCCCCCTCTAGGCGACTTTCAGTCGCCCAACCAGAACCCCGCCCCATTGCCGTTTTCTATCACTGATTCTGATTGGCAGGATCTTGTAAATGCATCGTTCTAGAACGTCGATGCGCATTGCGCAGTATCTTGTAAATGCACAAGGATGAGGATTCAGGATAACGATCTAAACTGTATTTAGGATGATACATACAGATACAGGTGTATGTTGCAGCTAGACAGACCTTGTCTGCCTACTGCCCGTCTGTCTATCTCCAGAGTTGCTGTTGTCCGAGACATCGCGCGCGAACGCACAGAACAACTGAACATGGCTGTAGATAGCGCCGGTCACCGACGGGATAACTGAACAACTGAACAACGGAACAACTGAACATGGAACAACTGAACACGGATCAACGCGAACGCATGGAACAACACGGATCTAAAACACGGAACAACAGAAGCAAGTTCAAACGGATCTATCGTCAGAGGCAGCAGGGACACCGGTCAACAGATGCACAAGATGGAAAGGAGAGGGGGCAGGGGCGGATCTATGATTTGAGGGCGATGGTGTCATCATCATTTAATTGTAGTAGTTTTTTGTCGAATTAATAGTAATACTAGCTCTTTGAAAAACATCGAAATTGGGTAAAAAATGATATATCAATGTTACGTAAAAAAATAGAAATCCAAGAAATTTAGATTAATTTGTCGTATAGATAATCAAATTACCATGACTCGAAAACCCCAGCCTCCAAGCAAACACCAAAATTAGGATATGAAAGCAACCTTAAAGATAACCGACATTGTTATAAAATTTTATTTTAATATAGGCTAGCAGTCTATATTTTAATTCTTTTTCTTCGCATAGGAGCATACTTATCATAGTCTCATAAAAACATTCTATTATTGCGATCTTCCATCTTCTGAAATCGATTTATCACATATTGTTCGGGATTGTATAACTAGAAAGGTTGGTTCAACAAAGCAAATGATGCAATCATCCATAAAGTTATTACAAATACAATTACATAGTATTGTCTTCATAATTTTTATTCCCGGAAAGCACCTGTCCACAGATACAGTGGCAACTGGCAGAACAAGAACTTTGTGAAGAATCGCTTCATCGCAAATTGATTTGGGGATCCCGATGAAGATTAGAAAAAAAGTGATTTTCGCCTGAACGCTGGTCGCAGACCGCTATTGCTTACTACTATTTTCGTTGGTTACTTGGTTGTTCTCTTGGCCAACGGCTGTGGTGACGTGCAACATATACATGTAGACGAGAACATGGAAAGGCAAGGGGTGTGAGATTTCGCGAGAGTAAAGGGATGTTTGAATGTACTAAAACTAATAGTTAGTGGCTAAAATTAGTTGAGATATCTAAACACTCTAGCTAATTAGTTCAGTTATTAGCTATTTTTGATAAATTAGTTAATAGTTATATAATTATTTGTTAGCTAGCTAATTTCACTAATAATTTTAGCCAACTAACTATTAGTTCTAGTGCATTTAAACATCCCCTAAGCAGACCTGATAGAAAGATAATTAAATAATGGGCTTGTCGGCGTTTCGAGATCGGGGGGTCCCCGAGCCGACGAGTGAGTGTGCCGCGTGCCCCAGCCCAGATGGGTCGAGCGCGTGGGCGAGCGCGAAGGGGGGAGAGCGAGGTGGCCGGAGCCGGGTCGTGAGGGAGGCGGAGATCCCGCGGCCTTCGTGTTCGTCCCGCGCCCAGGTCGGGTGCGCTTGCAGTAGGGGGTTACAAGCGTCCGCGCGGGTGAGGGGAGCGAGCGGCCCCAAGAGAGCGCCTGCCCCTGCCCTCGTTCCCGCGAGGCCAACCTTCTCTAAGAAGGCCCTGGTCCTTCCTTTTATAGGCGCAAGGAGAGGATCTAGGTGTACAATGGGGGTGCAGCAGAGTGCTACGTGTCTAGCGGGGGAGAGCTAGCGCCCTGGGTACATGCCAATGTGGCAGCCGGAGAGAACTTGGCACCCAGCTGGTGTGGTGTCGTGGCTGTCGGAGAAGTAACGGAGCCTGGTGGAGGGACAGCTGTTGGAACAGTTGGGCTCTTGCTGACGTCTCCCTGCTTCCGTAAGGGAGCCGAGAACCGCCGTCGTCATGGGTCTAGCGGGGCGCCATCATTGCCTATCTGGCGGAGCTAGCCAGATGGGACGTCGGTCTTGTTCTCTGCGACCCAAGTCGGCTCGGGGCAGGGTGATGATGGCGCTTCCTGTTGACGTGGCGGACTTGTGCCTTAGGTCGAGCAACGTGGAGGCTCCTCCGAGGCCGAGGTCGAGTCTGTCTTCCATGGCCGAGGCCGAGCCCGAGCTCCTGGGTCGGGCGAGGCGGAGGTCGTTCGGCAGAGGCCAGGGCGGAGTCCGAGCCCTGGGTCGGGCGGAGCGGAGTTCGCCGTCTTCCGGGGCCTTAGCCCGAGTCCGAGCCCTGGGTCGGGCGGAGCGGAGTTCGCCGTCTTCCGGGGCCTCTGTAACACCCGGATTTTTAGGGGGTCCAAAACCCGGGGTTAACATAAACACCAGGTATGCTGGGACCAAGTCTCATACATATGATGTATAGTGGCACAGGATCGAATGTCACATCTTTATACATAACAGGAGTTCCATACAAAATAAATAGTTACATTATAAGGAGACAACGGTCCAGCAACCCAAAGTTGACTGGGAGACGACGACCTAGACCACTCACGAACTCATCGCAGCATCCACCATGAGCATCATCCTGCAGTACCTGGCCTTGACCTGTGGTGTATGTGAGACAGCAAGAGTGAGCTCACATACGTTCATCGCTCAACAAGTTGTGGGGAATAATGTGCATGAACTCGCCAAAGGTGGGAGCTCACGTGAAGTGTAAGGCTTACCAAAGAAGATGGTTAGAGCTGAGCATTGCTTTTAAAGTTGGTCAAAATTTTATTAGCAGTTACTAAGTATAAGTAAATACCAACCCAGTTAAATAGTAGAACAAAAGTAACAACAACATCACCTGCAATGCAATGCGTATGACAAATTGAATTTAGTTCCATAAATTAATCATGTGAGTGTCCGAGCTGCTCATGACCGTGAGCACGGCTAGTATACCAGTTTTACACTCTGCAGAGGTTGCGCATCTTTACCCACAAGTCGTGTATCCCATGTCGCCAGGGTTTGCAAAGCCCTTAGACACTTCCGAGGTAAATGGCTAGGGATCCACTACGAGGCCTTTACAAAGTTCCACTAGCTTCCGAAAACCCGCTACAGTTTATAGGGAGATCCAGTACAGGAATCCCTTGCAGGACCGCCATCGCAGCAAAATCCTCCCGAGGGCCTCCCCGCACTGACCTCTCCCCTACTGCCCTTGCCCCTTTCGGGTAAGGTAGTCTTCCACTAGCTTTCCTAATTAATCAGCCAAGGGCGTCCCATTCCACCCTTGTGGTAGCACTGTTTTCCCGGGTGGTTCTCCATGTTCCAATTAACATAATGATCTTAACATGAACCATAAATAACAACTGATAACAAAAGTATAATCATGAATAGTGTAATCTTCATACCCAAAACCACATATAGCACTAGCAAGTACTACCCAGAAAGTTCAGTGGTAAACAAGGTATAAAGATAGACAAACTAGGGTAACCTATTGGGTCCCATCAAAATTAACCTATGCAGACCATTATGATTAATCAGAACATGAGTAGGTGAAAAGAAGTGATCAAGGGCACAACTTGCCTGGGCCTTGAGAATCCAGGTACCAGGATGATCTTCAGGTGATACGTATCCTCACTGCTAGTCGTAGCAATTCAAACAAACATTGCATAGGCAAAATTAACATTACACCAAACATATATGCAAAATACACAGTAATAATCTACATGTTAAAATAGAACCATAGGAACTGGAATCACTAAATTTGGAGTTGTAGATTTTAAGTTATGATTTTCCTAAGGTTTAAGGTGATTATGATATGATTAAATGATAAATAAATTTTCTGACAGAGTTCATGTCAAAACAGTGATTCTAAATGGTAGAGAATATTATTACAAAATTTTAGGAATTGGAATGACTCAATTTGGAGCTAAAATGAATTTTCTATGAATTATCTAAGTTCTAGCAATTATTTTTGTATTAAAAATACATTTTCTAATTCATTTACTCATTTTAAAACAGCAGTGGACTGGGCCTCAATTTCTGTGAAGTGCAGGGGGTTCGGTGCAAGTTTTCCAAGACACTGGGAACAGGGTCCCAGGACGGCGGGTTGTTTTCTCTAAAACTCAGGGACTCTTCAGCAAAACGCGCAAGCCGAAGGGGTATCGGCCGAGCACAGCCATCCGATCAAGCGCGAACGGATCAGATTAGATTCCCCCCCCAACCGAACCGGTACCGCATCAAGACCGTCGGATCGCCATCCAACGCTCCACATTTTAAATACTAGAGATCCACCCCGATCCATCCGATATCGCGCCAACGATCCAGATTCAATCTGACCGAAGGGGTAACTTGTTTCTAATCGTGGCCGTCAACTCTGTATCCAACGGCCACGCCATCCTCTCCCCCGCGCACCCGAGTAGAACGGCGGCGCCGCCCAGGTGTGCGGCGGGCCATCGTCGGAGTTCACCAATCCGAGATCCCGAGCGCGAGTTACCAAAATTAAGGGGGGGTAAACATAGCAGAGATGAAGGCGAGACATACTGAGGTGTTTTCACCGTTAATCGAGCTTGCAGGCGCGCGGTCCACGGCGTCACGCGGATAGGCGGAGAAGTACGTCGACGGCGAGAAATGAACAGCCCTCCGCAGGCGCTCCTTGCCAACGGATGGTTCCTACACGTGTGGCGGGGGCGTGTGGAGTTGCAGACCAACTCGCTGCGACCGATAATCCGACCAAGGTCCGATTCAACGGTGGCGGCGCGGCTCCAACGGCGGCGGCACACGGTCGGTTGAAGATGGAGTGAGGGCGACGCCACGACCAGGGCTTAAATAGGAGCAGGCAGGCACGAGGATCCCGGCCGGTTGGTTAGAAGATCGATTCTCGGTCTCCGATGGTTGGCCGGCGAGGATCTCGCACACCTTTCCGTTGAGCTTGGCCGCGGAGTCCGTGAAGACGATGGCTGACGAAGCGGGCCCCGCGGACCAGAGAGAGGGAGAGGCAGGCGAACGCGCGCGTGAGAGGCTGCTCGTGGAACCCGCCCGTAAGCGACCGGCGTGAAGCGAGCGACCGCAGGTGGCTGACCCGTGGGCCCTCCATGTCGGCGCCGGAGATCGGAGTTGGGTCGCGCGAAGGTAAGTGCAGGTGGGCCGAAATGGTGGCCGCCGGCCCATGAAGGCATAGTGTTCCTTTTTCTTTTTATTTCCTATTTTCTTTTCTCCATTTTCAAATCCAATTTGAGTTCAAGTTTAAATTCAAACTTTGTGAATAACTTGTCCTTAGTTTGAATGGTATAATTTAACAATATAAATGTGAGGGATGTTTATTCTGATTTTTATTTTATTTTATGTAGTATTTTCTTAGTTCTTCCCTTCTCTTTTTCTATTTTCTATTCCAAATTCAAATTTATACTTCTATTTTAGTTTTCAGATTTTTCAAATGCATCAATTGGAATCCAAAGGTGATTATAAACCATATTATTTTATTATTACTAATTTAAGTTTTATTCTCCTTGTTATCTATTTCATGGGATGTATAAATATTTCCTTTAAAAGAAAAATCCCTTTTTCATCTTTTTCTTATTTCCTAGTTTCCAAAACATTATGATACTTTGTTCAAATTTCTTCTACCAATTCCAAATTCTGAATTTGGGTGTTACAAATCCTACCCCCCTTAAAAATAATCTCGTCCACGAGATTTGTAAGAAAGAGGATATAGGAAGAGTGATTTAAAATTTAGCTTTTAGTTTCTAATTAGTTCAAAATCAAGAGTCTCTCTTTTTATTATTAATAAGTGATAGGAGAGCATGGGTAATATATGTATGTCCACTTTATTATGTAGGATAGAAGATGTCTTTAGGATATATATAGGTTTGGGTAAGAAAGAGCAGGATAAGAAAAGACTTCATCCAAGATTGTGGATCTTGACTCATCTTGGTGACCTCACTTGATCCTTGAAGACTTGAGTTGGTGCTCATCCTTCCTTGATGAAGTTGATCATCTTCTTCGGTCTTGTCTCAGTAATTAGGAGTTAGTGTATGTTATTGGGTGGGGAATATAGGTATGGATGAGATAGACTACATGATGTAGGTTACAAGTTTGTTTTAGGTAGGGGTTGATAGACTATGCAATCCATCATTACTCTATTGGTTGGGTTGTTATGTAACTTGTTATATAGGTCAAGTTGTTGGGTATGGCCAAGTTGATATAAGTCTCCAAATTAGGTTTAAGTAATTTAGGAGTATGGCCTTATCTTTTGTATCTGCATTAAGTAACTCAATCTAGCTTAGATCATATTGGATTAGATAGAGTTCAGATTAGGTTGGTATGACTAGATTAAACTAGTTAAGATTAGCTAGATTCACCAGGGTAGGATATATTTTATCAGGATATGTTAAAAATCTCTGTTAGGTTAAAACAGAGGGGTTATGCAACTATCAGATGGGTAAGGTAGTTGCTTATGGTTAGGTGGTTGTATATGGTAAAGTTGGTCTAGGGCACCAATTTTAGGTTAGATTGGTATAACTAGATTAGACTAGATAGAATCTCATTAATTTTGATTAGGTCATGGTTGTTATTCTAGAGTGGGATAAATATTCAATTTAGGGCAAGATAAATCCATAAGATAAGATAGAATCTTTCGAGGTCAGTTAGGTCTATTAGGATAAGATAGAATCTTTTCAAGACAAGATGAATCTATTAAAGTAATAGAGTATCTCTCAAGATAAGATGGATCTATTAAGTTAAATATATTTTATTTAGGATAAGTTGGGGTTTTTTTTTTTTTTTTTTTGAGATGAGATGGATCTATTATGATAAGAGAGAACCTTGTAAGATAAGATGGCTGTTAAACTAGATATATTTTAGGATAAGATGGAACCTTTCAAGATAATATAAATCTATTAAGGAAGAATCTTTTAAGTTTAGAGAGAATCCTTAGAGATAATGATAGATCTTTTTGATATATTCTAGTTGGTCTAGTTATTTTGATGATCATTTTTTTTTCTATATGTATATGCAAATGTAATTGTGGACATTACTCCACAACCCATCACACTCAATCAAAGATCCAAATCAGACATGTATCATAAGAACAAACTTTCAAGCATACAAATATTTACAAAAATATTTTTGATTTTGTTCCTAAGATTAGGTCTCCTATTCCTAAAAGTCACTTTAAGCACAGGATTTCAAAGAGTGAAATCCACATTTGTCTTTAGAAAGAAAAGATAAGAATAATCAGAGTGAAGCGGAAATAGATGAGAAAAGATTAAGGTAAGTTTAGAAATGAATCAGAGTAGCAGAGGTAAGTAGACAAGGGTTGTCCAGTTCTATCTAGGTTTCGTCCTACAGTCAACATTCCTCTGATACCACTTCTGTAACACCCGGATTTTTAGGGGGTCCAAAACCCGGGGTTAACATAAACACCAGGTATGCTGGGACCAAGTCTCATACATATGATGTATAGTGGCACAGGATCGAATGTCACATCTTTATACATAACAGGAGTTCCATACAAAATAAATAGTTACATTATAAGGAGACAACGGTCCAGCAACCCAAAGTTGACTGGGAGACGACGACCTAGACCACTCACGAACTCATCGCAGCATCCACCATGAGCATCATCCTGCAGTACCTGGCCTTGACCTGTGGTGTATGTGAGACAGCAAGAGTGAGCTCACATACGTTCATCGCTCAACAAGTTGTGGGGAATAATGTGCATGAACTCGCCAAAGGTGGGAGCTCACGTGAAGTGTAAGGCTTACCAAAGAAGATGGTTAGAGCTGAGCATTGCTTTTAAAGTTGGTCAAAATTTTATTAGCAGTTACTAAGTATAAGTAAATACCAACCCAGTTAAATAGTAGAACAAAAGTAACAACAACATCACCTGCAATGCAATGCGTATGACAAATTGAATTTAGTTCCATAAATTAATCATGTGAGTGTCCGAGCTGCTCATGACCGTGAGCACGGCTAGTATACCAGTTTTACACTCTGCAGAGGTTGCGCATCTTTACCCACAAGTCGTGTATCCCATGTCGCCAGGGTTTGCAAAGCCCTTAGACACTTCCGAGGTAAATGGCTAGGGATCCACTACGAGGCCTTTACAAAGTTCCACTAGCTTCCGAAAACCCGCTACAGTTTATAGGGAGATCCAGTACAGGAATCCCTTGCAGGACCGCCATCGCAGCAAAATCCTCCCGAGGGCCTCCCCGCACTGACCTCTCCCCTACTGCCCTTGCCCCTTTCGGGTAAGGTAGTCTTCCACTAGCTTTCCTAATTAATCAGCCAAGGGCGTCCCATTCCACCCTTGTGGTAGCACTGTTTTCCCGGGTGGTTCTCCATGTTCCAATTAACATAATGATCTTAACATGAACCATAAATAACAACTGATAACAAAAGTATAATCATGAATAGTGTAATCTTCATACCCAAAACCACATATAGCACTAGCAAGTACTACCCAGAAAGTTCAGTGGTAAACAAGGTATAAAGATAGACAAACTAGGGTAACCTATTGGGTCCCATCAAAATTAACCTATGCAGACCATTATGATTAATCAGAACATGAGTAGGTGAAAAGAAGTGATCAAGGGCACAACTTGCCTGGGCCTTGAGAATCCAGGTACCAGGATGATCTTCAGGTGATACGTATCCTCACTGCTAGTCGTAGCAATTCAAACAAACATTGCATAGGCAAAATTAACATTACACCAAACATATATGCAAAATACACAGTAATAATCTACATGTTAAAATAGAACCATAGGAACTGGAATCACTAAATTTGGAGTTGTAGATTTTAAGTTATGATTTTCCTAAGGTTTAAGGTGATTATGATATGATTAAATGATAAATAAATTTTCTGACAGAGTTCATGTCAAAACAGTGATTCTAAATGGTAGAGAATATTATTACAAAATTTTAGGAATTGGAATGACTCAATTTGGAGCTAAAATGAATTTTCTATGAATTATCTAAGTTCTAGCAATTATTTTTGTATTAAAAATACATTTTCTAATTCATTTACTCATTTTAAAACAGCAGTGGACTGGGCCTCAATTTCTGTGAAGTGCAGGGGGTTCGGTGCAAGTTTTCCAAGACACTGGGAACAGGGTCCCAGGACGGCGGGTTGTTTTCTCTAAAACTCAGGGACTCTTCAGCAAAACGCGCAAGCCGAAGGGGTATCGGCCGAGCACAGCCATCCGATCAAGCGCGAACGGATCAGATTAGATTCCCCCCCCAACCGAACCGGTACCGCATCAAGACCGTCGGATCGCCATCCAACGCTCCACATTTTAAATACTAGAGATCCACCCCGATCCATCCGATATCGCGCCAACGATCCAGATTCAATCTGACCGAAGGGGTAACTTGTTTCTAATCGTGGCCGTCAACTCTGTATCCAACGGCCACGCCATCCTCTCCCCCGCGCACCCGAGTAGAACGGCGGCGCCGCCCAGGTGTGCGGCGGGCCATCGTCGGAGTTCACCAATCCGAGATCCCGAGCGCGAGTTACCAAAATTAAGGGGGGGTAAACATAGCAGAGATGAAGGCGAGACATACTGAGGTGTTTTCACCGTTAATCGAGCTTGCAGGCGCGCGGTCCACGGCGTCACGCGGATAGGCGGAGAAGTACGTCGACGGCGAGAAATGAACAGCCCTCCGCAGGCGCTCCTTGCCAACGGATGGTTCCTACACGTGTGGCGGGGGCGTGTGGAGTTGCAGACCAACTCGCTGCGACCGATAATCCGACCAAGGTCCGATTCAACGGTGGCGGCGCGGCTCCAACGGCGGCGGCACACGGTCGGTTGAAGATGGAGTGAGGGCGACGCCACGACCAGGGCTTAAATAGGAGCAGGCAGGCACGAGGATCCCGGCCGGTTGGTTAGAAGATCGATTCTCGGTCTCCGATGGTTGGCCGGCGAGGATCTCGCACACCTTTCCGTTGAGCTTGGCCGCGGAGTCCGTGAAGACGATGGCTGACGAAGCGGGCCCCGCGGACCAGAGAGAGGGAGAGGCAGGCGAACGCGCGCGTGAGAGGCTGCTCGTGGAACCCGCCCGTAAGCGACCGGCGTGAAGCGAGCGACCGCAGGTGGCTGACCCGTGGGCCCTCCATGTCGGCGCCGGAGATCGGAGTTGGGTCGCGCGAAGGTAAGTGCAGGTGGGCCGAAATGGTGGCCGCCGGCCCATGAAGGCATAGTGTTCCTTTTTCTTTTTATTTCCTATTTTCTTTTCTCCATTTTCAAATCCAATTTGAGTTCAAGTTTAAATTCAAACTTTGTGAATAACTTGTCCTTAGTTTGAATGGTATAATTTAACAATATAAATGTGAGGGATGTTTATTCTGATTTTTATTTTATTTTATGTAGTATTTTCTTAGTTCTTCCCTTCTCTTTTTCTATTTTCTATTCCAAATTCAAATTTATACTTCTATTTTAGTTTTCAGATTTTTCAAATGCATCAATTGGAATCCAAAGGTGATTATAAACCATATTATTTTATTATTACTAATTTAAGTTTTATTCTCCTTGTTATCTATTTCATGGGATGTATAAATATTTCCTTTAAAAGAAAAATCCCTTTTTCATCTTTTTCTTATTTCCTAGTTTCCAAAACATTATGATACTTTGTTCAAATTTCTTCTACCAATTCCAAATTCTGAATTTGGGTGTTACAGCCTCAGCCCGAGTCCGAGCCCTGGGTCGGGCGGAGCGGAGTTCGCCGTCTTCCGGGGCCTCAGCCCGAGTCCGAGCCCTGGGTCGGGCGGAGCGGAGTTCGCCGTCTTCCGGGGCCTTAGCCCGAGTCCGAGCCCTGGGTCGGGCGGAGCGGAGTTCGCCGTCTTCCGGGGCCTTAGCCCGAGTCCGAGCCCTGGGTCGGGCGGAGCGGAGTTCGCCGTCTTCCGGGGCCTTAGCCCGAGTCCGAGCCCTGGGTCAGGCGGAGCTTCCTATGGCGCCTTTGGCAAAGCCTGGCCGCCCGTCAGTCTCACTCTTTGCGTTAAATGCCCCAGTGACTTGGTCGGTCGGCGCGGTGATTTAGTCAGGGTTGCTTCTTAACGAAGGCAAGGCCTCGGGCGAGCCGGAGATGCGTCTGCCGTAAAAAAAGGGGGCCTTGGGCGAGACGGAAACACCTCAGGGTCGGCTGCCCTTGCCCGAGACTAGGCTCGGGCGTGGCGTGATCAAGTCGCTCGTATGGACTGATCCCTGACTTAATCAAACCCATCAGGCCTCTGCAGCTTTAGGCTGATGGGGGTTACCAGCTGAGAATTAGGCGTCTTGAGGGTACCCCTAATTATGGTCCCCGACAGTAGCCCCCGAGCCTCGAAGGGAGTGTTAGCACTCGCTTGGAGGCTTTCGTCGCACTTTTTTGCAAGGGGACCAGCCTTTCTCGGTTGCACTTTGTTCCGGTGGGTGCGCGCGAGCGCACCCGCCGGGTGTAGCCCCCGAGGCCTCGGAGGAGTGGTTTCACTCCTTCGAGGTCTTAATGCCTTGCGTAATGCTTCGGCTGGTCTGGCGGTTCCCTCATGCGAACAGGCCGTAGCCCGGGTGCACTGTCGGGGCCCAAGTTCTCGGGCTGGTATGTTGACGCTGTCAACGGTTTGGCCGGAGCCGGGTTTGCGAGAGCAGCCCCCGAGCCTCCGCACAGGGCGAGAGGACGATCAGGGACAGACTCGGCTTTTTTACATACGCCCCTACGTCGCCTTTCCGCAAGGAGGAGGGGGGGAGAGCGCCATGCTACCCTCGATGGGCACCGAACATGGTGTCTCCGGTGAGCTGCAAGCGGGTAATCCGAGTGGACGTCCGTGCCCCGTTCGTTGGGGGTCGGCTAGGGGCCCGGAGGCACGCCCAAAAGTACCTGCGGGTGATCTGCCGGACCCGGTCCCCTGGCGACGGGGTCCGAGGGCTCGTTGCCTCCCTCCGATGGGATTCCGTTACAGGATCGTTCCCGCTGGTCTCGGAAATGTCCTAGGGTACCTCGGGAGCGCAGCCCGAGCCTTGGTTATGTATCGAACGTACCCCTGGTCATCCCTCGCTCGGTGTCTGAGGCGACTGTGAACCCTTCGGAGGGCCAGCCTTCGAACCCCTGATCAGTAATGGGCGCGGAGCCCGAGTAGCCTGAGGCGGTCGTGGAACCTTTCGGGAGGCCGACCTTCGAACCCCTGACCAGTAGTGGGTGTCGGGCCCACGCGATCTGAGGCGGCTGTTGAACCCTTCGGGGGGCCAGCCTTCGAACCCCTGATCAGTAAGGAGGCTCGGAGCCCAGTTCCTTCACGGGGAAGGATCTCTTTGGGGGTATCCCCTTTCCCGGTCCCTGTTGCAAGAGATAGAGAAAGAGGAAAAAGGAAAAAAGGATATGAATTTGAACGACGTGGCGTACCTTTTTTGGTGTGGTCGTTTTGGCGAAGGCGAAGCGTCGCCAGCTGCTCCTGCCAGAAGCGTCGCCTGTCCAGCCGCAGAGTTAATGCGCCGGGGCGAGTAGTTGGCGAGGCTGCCGTTGCGCGTGCGCGATCTGTTCGAGGAACGGGTCACGGGCGCGTTGTCTTCACACCGTGAGAGGGGGTTCTCTCGCTGCCTCCGGATGGGACGTGAGCTTGGCTGACGGCGTGACCGCTGCTCCCGTGCGCCTGCCACCGTCATTACTGCCGGCCCACTTTTGACCGCGTTTGACCGCTGCGTCCGGCTGGCGCTGCTGGGTCGCGCGCTAGGTCGCCTCGGGTCGCGGTATCGGTTCCGCAATCGAGGAGGTGCGGCGGTGGCGCAAGTGGTACAGTGGCTTGCATGCAGCATCCGGCGCGCCGGTTGCGCGACGCGTGGGCTTGAGCCTCCGTGCTGGCCTGTCAGGAGTCGGAGAGGCGCGTCCACTTGGCGCGGTTGCATGCCGCCCGCCTGGCTGCCCGCCCCTTTCGCCCGTTGGTCTGGACAAAAGTGGAGGATCACTTGTAACCGTTGGGTGGTTGTGCGCGCCGTGCGCGGCGGTTCGGCTTCTTCTGCTCGGAGCCGGTCTGCATGACATGTGGGTCCCAGCCCCCGCGCCGCAGGGGAGGGCTTTGGAGGCGTGTTGGAGAAGACTCAGCCCGTGACGGTTGGGGGCGCAAGCAGGGAGAGTCGCCTTTAAAAGGAGGGCGACCCCTTTCGTAAGGCGACCACGTCTTCTCCCTCCCTTATGCATCGTGTTTTTCCACCTTTCAAGCCCCCGGATGGGGGAAACCGCTGTCTCCTCGCCTCATCGTCGGAGGACACAACTCCGTGGGAGCGGGTACCTTTCAGCCATCGTTCGGCTTCAAGGATTTTCATCATGCAGCCCGGCTGCACCCCTCCACCGGCGGTCACCCAAGATGGTGACCTCCGGCTTGATGGTGGGGGAAAGCGAGCCGGGCTGCGGCCTCCGCCCCTTCCTCAGCCTCAAGGATTTTCATCACCAGGGCTGAGGAGGGGAGTGTGCCGAGTTGGGGTCGGTCCCTGCGCGGGCGGTGGCCCGCTCCTTCCCTCAGTGATCGGGGGGAAGGGCGGGAGTCGTCCGTGGCGCTAACAGCTGCACCGTGCCCGGCTCTTTGAGCCGAGCAGTTTCGGAGCCGCTCCCGGTGCCGCCTCCCGCCATGGCAGCTGGAAGAGGTTCTTCCGCCGGCGCGACAGCCAAGGTTGGCCATGGACTGACCTCTAACTCTACGGCCTTCTGCCCGTCCTTGCCTCTCGAGTTTGGGCAAGGGCGGGGGCCTCCTAGCAGCAGCATCCGCCCTGAGGCCATCATTGCTGCTGTTCGGTCCCCCAGGACAGAAGTCTTCATCGTCGCCGCTGTCGGGGCGGGCGGCGACATGCCGTTCGTTGGTCTTCTGTTGCCCCGCAGGCCCACCCCTATCGAGTGGGGTTGTTCGTACCTGCGGAGGGGGAACCAGAGTTCCGTTTGTAATGGCACTTCGAGTGCCGGGTTTTTTGTTCATTTCGGCTTTCGGGGCCTGAATATGTATGTGACGTCGGCACAGAGCCGTGTTTTTTCCTCATTTTTCGAGCACTAAGACTCGTCTGCTGATTATCTGAACCGCTTCACCAAGCATGAGTCGCCCCGTGTCAAGGTGACGAGTGAGGTATCCGTATCCCGGAGGCGTAGGAGTCCCTTGGCTCGGTCGGCCCTGTTGTCCGAGGCTCCTCTAGCTTAGTTAAAGAGACCCCTCGGCCGCTCTTCGACGAGCCGAGGCTAGGGGTAGCGATATCAGCATGAGCAGAGGCGGAGTTGGCTCGAAAATGAAACTTGTTTGGCCGGAGCCTAGCCGAGTTGTCCGTTGGCAGGATCGACGCCTGAGTTGGTCAGCCGAGGCTCCGGACCGGGCTGGTGCCCTCGGAAGGTGGTTGGCCGAGGCCCCGGAGGTGGCCGGCCAAGCCGCCCGCTCGGGCCGGATCCCGGAGAAGTCCCTGACAGCGATTGCCCGGGCGTGCACTACAGGAATTCTACTGATTCCTGTCGGTCAGGGTAATTCCCGTCGGCCAGAGCTAAAGCCGACGGGAATAGACTAATTCCCGTCGGCCAAAATATAGCCGACGACGATTATTTTAATTCCCGTCGGCCTTGTCTCAAGCCCACGGGGATTAACTAATCCCCGTCAGCCCTGTGCTCTGGCCGACGGGAATAAGTTAATTCCCGTCGGCCCCGTATATTAGCCGACGGGGATTAACCTTTTTAGAGCCAGGCCGCAGCCGCGCGGGCTCATTTCTTCTCTTCGCATCGCTGCCCGACCGCCGCCCTGCTCAACTGCCGCCCTGCCGGACCGCCGCCTGAGCCTGCCCCTGCCCGAGCACCGCCGGCGAGGCCGCCCCCGCCCGAGCCGCCCCGCCCGAGCCCGCCGGCCGCCCCCGCCCGAGCCGCCCCGCCCGAGCCCGCCGGCCGCCCCCGCCCGAGCCGCCCCGCCTGAGCGCCGCCGCCCTGCCCGACCGGCGCCGTGGCCGAGCACCGCCGCCGCTTGAGCGCCGCCGCCCAGCCCGAGGTCGCCCTGCCCCCGAGACCACCTTGCCCGAGGCCGCCCCGCCCGAGCGCCGCCGCCGCCCCGCCCGAGCGCCGCCGCCGCCGTCGGCTTTCCCCGGAGCGCCGCCGCCGCCGCCCGAGTGCCACCACAAGCTCCCGAGCTCCTCGTACCCCGAGCGTCGTCGTCCCCAGCCCGTCGTCGTCCACCGTCCGCTCGTGCCCCGACAGGAATCAGTAACTGAGGTATAATTTTATATATATGTAAATAAGTATTGATTATTTTCGTCGGTTTTTTGTGGCCGACGGGAGTTAACTTTAATGTGATTAGAGTTAGTTTAAAATTGTTAATTTATAGTGTTTTTAGTTTTTATATGACTTTATGCATTATTGAATGTAAATACGAGTGCGATTGTTAATGTAAATGCGAGTGCGATTGTTAAATTTGTGTATACATGCTTATTTTCGTCGGTTTTTTATGACCGACGGGAGTTAACTTTCATATGATTAGAGTTAGTTTAATATCACATGTGATTAGAGTGTGATTAGAGTTAGTTTAATATCACATGTGTGGCTTGATGTCAGGTAAGTATTAATTCTATTATTATAATAGATTTAACTTATGCTATTGAATTGTTGAATTTGATGTTATTTAATAATTAGATTTAACTTATAATATTAGGTTGTATGAAGGTTTCGATATTTATGTATATATATAGTTATTTATGTATATATATTTATGTATATATATATAGTTATTTATGTTTATATTTTAAGTATTATGTCATTTTTGATGCACTAATGAATAATTTCTTATTTTTTATGCAGGATGCCGCCAAAATCAAAGAAGTCAGTGAAAGGGTTGTTCAAGGGCCTGGGCCTTTTTCAGGGCAGTTCTTCGAGCAGCAGCAGACGTCGAGAGCTGTTGAGCGCGGTACATGGAGATGAGGTAACATATCTTGTACAAATAAATTTGTTTACAAATTTACAAATAAATCTTGAGTTGTATGTACCAGGATGAGCAGCACACAGAGGAGCAGCACATTGAGGAGGAGCAGCACAATGAGGCTGAGCAGCACAATGAGGAGGTGGAGCACATTGAGGAGGTGGAGCACGTGACATGGGACCAGGCCGCACAGCATCACCAGCCATGGGACCAGTGGGACCACCAGAGAGAGCAGCAACAGGCGTGGGACCAGTGGGGCCAACAGGGCGAACCGGCTGACAACCCGATGGATGATGGCTCGGGAGGCTCTTCAGCGACACGCACACGTCGCTCAAGAAAAAGCCACTCAGTAAAGCCTCGTCACGCGATAGAGCGAGAGGCTGATAGGACTTTAATCATGCCACATGGAGATCGGTGAGTGTAATATATTAACTTATCTCATATAACTATTATGTGTATTGTTAATGTTTTTGTGTAATGCAGGAATTGGGAGGACCTGTCCTTTGACGGCAAGGGACACCACACTCAGGTTAACCTTACGTTGGGTTCTCTTTGCCGCCTTCACTACCCTGGTATAGTGAAGGTGTCAAACGGTGATACCGAGGATGAGGTGCTCGTCAGTACCTGGGACGAGTACAAGTTTAAAAAGGAACGAAACCACACCGACAGACAGGGACTTGTGCGTAATGACTTTTGGGTATGAATTCTTTATTATTTTTGTTATGTTTCTTAATATTGTAAATCTATGACTTATACCATTGTATTTGTATTCTTTATGTTGTAGCTTCGATATCGGTTGCCTGACGGAGAGGATTACATGGGGCACGCTGAACGTGTCTTCCAAAACAATGCAAAGAAGCTGGTGAAGGATGCCATATACTATGCGAGAATTCAGGCTACAAACCTGTATTTTCAAAAGCATCCGGAAGAAGCAGGCCCCTTGACTAAAAAGGAAGGGTCGTCAAAGATATATTTGACTGAGGATCAATATCGTGAGGTTAGTATTCAATTTGTTTTACCCTTTATATTTATTGTTGTGATTGATAATATGTAACATTGTGTGTGTGCAGGTGATGGTTCCATGGATGGCGCCCGTGCCTGATGCGTACTATGCTTGGTGTCGATATTGGGCTTCCGAAGGCTTCCAGAAAGCGTCAGCGCATCACAGACAATGTCGAGGAACCAATCCTAACCACAAGTTTGGCGGTGACGACATGATACGAAAAGCAAAAAGAATGGTAAGTTTGATCTATCTATGTCGATCAGCAAATAATACGATTGCTTATGAATGTTTTTTGTTTATACAGGAAGCTACGAGTGGCCAAAAGCCTAGTGACATTGAGGTCTACCAGGAGGGCCACAAAGGACCAGACCCGAACAACCCTGACCAGCTCTGCAGCCAGACAGCCACGGATCGCTTGGTGAGTTTTGGCTCAAAAGTTCAAACGTTCAAAGTATATAAATTCTTGCATTTGTAAGGTTGTCAATGATGTATAGGTGGCATATGGGGAGGAGATGGTTCGTCGCCATGGCCCTGACTTCGACTGGCGCCATGAACCGGTGGATCCCTCGGTGGTGTACGCAAGTGGTGGTGGCAAAGCGCATGGACGGTAAGCTCTAACTTATGAAATTATATGGTTGACACTAAATTGACTATACAATAATCACATTTTTTGAATAACTTATAGATACGCACTCTTCGACGGATTCATTGACTCGTCGTCGGTGAGATCTCAGAGGACGGGTTCATCTTCCCGTAGCTCATGCTCTCGTCGACCGAACGAGCAGGAGTTGGAGATTATGAGGATGCGCGAAGAGATGAGACAACAACGCGAATTTATGGAAGCTTGCAATGCTCATAATCAAGCGATGTATCAAGTGAGTACACATAATCCGAACTCTAAATTATTATATTTCAATACAACATCTTCGGTAGTAACACATATGTGTTTAACAGTTAATGCAGCAACAAGGCATGACATCAAATTTTCCACCGCCACCACAATGGAGCCAATTTGCAAACACACCAGTTCCACCACCACAGTTCACCACCCCTCCGACACATATACCTGCACCTGGAGATAGGGTACGTTTGATAACTCTCCATTAATTTATACACTTGTATACTTTTTGATATTTGCATTTAACGTGTTGATATTTGCTAACTTGCATAGGTTACGCCTGAAGCGGGTGGCAGTGGGTCTGATCCAGCAGCAGGGACTGGATTTGTTGACTCGCTCTTCGCGTACCCTCCTCCTGGTGGTGAAGGCGGCAGCGGTCAAAGCTCTAACCACCCAAGTGGTGGTTATCTTTAAACACTTAAACTCGTGCTCGTTATGTTTTTAACTCCTGGACGTTATGTTTGTGTAAACACTCTCGTATCTGAAATGTTTGTGATGTGTGAATTATATCAATGTGTTTGTGATGTGTGATGTCAATGATGTGTTTGTGATGTGTGATGTCAATGCGTTTGTGATTTATATGTTTATGTGATATGTTTTGTCATATGTTTGTGATATATATGTTTTGTGTATGTTATGTGTGAGAAATATCTAATTTGGTGTTGCTGTTGCAGAAATATAGGTTAACTCCCGTCGGCCCAGTTAATTCCCGTCGGTTTGACCATAGCCGACGGGAATTGACTATTACCTCCCGTCGGCCCAGATAATTCCCGTCGGCTGACCTGGCCGACGGGAATTAATTAGTAACTCCCGTCGGCCAGGTCAGCCGACGGGGATTAATTAGTAACGCCCGTCGGTTGTAGAGCCGACGGGAATTAGCCCTTATTCCCGTCGGCTCGATTTTGGCCGACGGGGATTACGTATTCCCGTCGGCGGCCGACGGGAATAACCGTATCCCCGACAAGGGACGCCTGGCGGCTGACAACCGACGGGAATAAGGGCTAAACCGACGGGAATTACTTATTCCCGTCGGTTTAGTGCTTATTCCCGTCGGTTCCTGGCCGACGGGAATTAACTGTTTTCCTGTAGTGGTGGTGATGACGTCGTCCTTCGGAGCGAAGACCCTCGGACCGCGTTGCCGTTCGAGGCTAGGTCGGGCCTCACCGAAGGTGCCGTTGATGCCGAGGGTGTTGCCGCCCCCTTCCAGCGTCAAGACCCGAGCCTGCAGGATCAGATTGTCTTGTAGCGTGGGCCTTGTGCGGCCGTCGAGGCCAGAACACACACCCTTGCTGTGTTGTAAAGTTGCGTCTCTTTTCCTCTTGTTTCGAGCATCTAGACTTTTTGTCAGTAACAGGGATGTTAGTGCGAGTGAGAGTTGCTTCTCGCGGAAGGTGATGAGTGAGGTATCCGTATCCCGGAGGCGTGGGAGTCCCTCGGCTCGGTCGGCCTTGCCGCTTACGCGTACTTTCACCCGTCCATGAGGCCCCGTCACCGACTTGGTCGAGAAGGCTCGAAAGATCGCTTCGGCAGAAGGGCTTCCGAACGTAAAGACTTGTTCGATCCGTGGAGCCGCTTTATCCGAACGTGAGTTACTTATCGCAGAAGGTGATGAGTGAGGTATCCGTATCCCGGAGGCGTAGGAGTCCCTCGGCTCGGTCAGCCTTGACTGCTTACGTGCACCCCGTCGTTTCCGGGACCCACTTTTCGAAGTAGTCAAAAAGCACGAAAGACATTCTGGTAAAAGAGATTTTTTTTTTCGAGGAAAATTTTGACGCAGAGGGTGTTTCCCCCCTTTTAGCCCCCGAGGGAGGGTCGGGCTTTGCCGAGGCGAGGCCGACCCTTCCTTGTTGACTAAACTTTGCGTGGGTGCGAGGTATATGAACAACTTGGAAACATCTTAAGGGTAGAAGCGACGTAGCTGTTGGATGTTCCAAGCGTTGCCGTAGACCTCGCCTTGACTGTTGGCCAGCTTGTACGTTCCGGGCTTCAGAACTTTGGCGATGACGAACGGCCCCTCCCAGGGGGGCGTGAGCTTGTGCCTCCCTCGGGCGTCTTGCCGCAGCCGAAGCACCAGGTCGCCCACCTGGAGGTCTCGGGGTCGGACCCCTCGGGCGTGGTAGCGTCGCAGGGACTGCTGATACCGTGCCGAGTGTAGTAAGGCCTTGTCCCGAGCCTCTTCCAGCTGGTCCAGCGTGTCTTCTCGGCTAGCTTGGTTGCTTTGATCGTCGTAGGCTCTCGTCCTCGGGGAGCCGTATTCCAGGTCCGTGGGCAAGACGGCCTCGGCCCCGTAGACCAGGAAGAACGGCGTAAAACCCGTGGCTCGGCTCGGCGTCGTCCTCAGGCTCCAGACCACCGAGGGGAGTTCCTTCATCCATCGCTTGCCGAACTTGTTGAGGTCATTGTAAATCCGAGGCTTGAGCCCTTGTAGAATCATGCCATTGGCGCGCTCTACTTGCCCATTCGACATGGGATGAGCTACGGTGGCCCAGTCTACCCGGATGTTGTGATCCTCGCAAAAATCCAAGAATTTTTTGCCGGTGAACTGGGTGCCGTTGTCGGTGATGATGGAGTTCGGGACCCCGAAGCGATGGATGATGTTGGTGAAGAACGCCACCGCCTGCTCGGACCTGATGCTGTTCAGGGGTCGGACCTCGATCCACTTGGAGAATTTGTCGATGGCGACCAGCAGGTGCGTGTAGCCCCCGGGCGCCTTCTGCAGAGGGCCGACGAGGTCCAGACCCCACACAGCGAAGGGCCAGGTGATGGGTATCGTCTGCAGAGCCTGAGCGGGCAGGTGGGTCTGCTTCGCATAGAATTGGCACCCTTCGCAGGCGCGGACAACTCTAGTGGCGTCAGCCACCGCCGTCGGCCAGTAGAAGCCTTGCCGGAAAGCGTTCCCGACGAGGGTTCGAGGTGCTGCATGATGGCCGCAAGCCCCCAAGTGTATTTCCTGCAGGAGTTCCTGACCTTCGGCGATGGAGATGCATCGCTGGAGGATGCCCGAGGGGCTACGGCGGTAGAGCTCCTTCTCATCGCCCAGCAAGACGAACGACTTGGCGCGTCGCGCTACCCGCCGAGCCTCGGCTCGGTCGAGGGGCAGTTCTCCTTGGCGGAGATATTGCAGGTACGGGGTCTGCCAATCTTGATCTGGCGTGACCCCGCTCCGCTCCTCCTGGATGCGTAGTGCTTCGCCCTCGGGGGCCGAGGGTTCCTCGGGCTGAACCGAGGATGGCTCGGGCTAGGCCGAGGTCACCTCGGACGGGGCCGAGGGCGCCTCGGGCTCGGGCGTGTCGCCGATCTTGACGGAGGGTTGGTGCAGATCCCAGGAGAAGACGTCCGGGGGAACCGTCGTTCGCCCCGAGGCTATCTTCGCCAGCTCGTCCGCAGTCTCGTTGTAGCGCCGGGCGATGTGGTTAAGCTCGAGCCCGTAGAACTTGTCTTCCAGGCGTCGAACCTCATCACAGTAGGCCTCCATCTTCGGGTCGCGGCAGTGGGAGTTTTTCATGACTTGGTCGATGACGAGCTGCGAGTCGCCGCGAGCATCGAGGCGTCGGACCCCTAGCTCGATGGCGATTCGCAATCCGTTGATCAGAGCCTCGTACTCAGCCACATTGTTGGACGCCGGGAAATGGAGGCGGAGCACGTAGCGCAGGTGTTTCCCGAGGGGCGAGACGAAAAGCAGGCCCGCGCCGGCTCCCGTCTTCATCAGCGACCCGTCGAAAAACATGGTCCAGAGCTCCGGTTGGATCGGAGCCGTCGGCAACTGGGTGTCGACCCATTCGGCTACGAAGTCCGCCAGTACCTGGGACTTGATGGCCTTCCGAGGGGCGAACGAGATTGTCTCGCCCATGATTTCCACCGCTCACTTTGCGATCCGTCCCGAGGCTTCTCGGCACTGGATGATCTCCCCCAGGGGGAAGGATGACACCACAGTCACCGGATGAGACTCGAAGTAATGTCGCAGCTTTCGCCTCGTCAGGATCACTGCATACAGTAGCTTCTGGACTTGTGGGTAGTGGATCTTGGTCTCGGACAGCACCTCGCTGACGAAGTAAACTGGCCTCTGAATGGGCAAAGCATGCCCCTCTTCCTGCCTTTCGACCACGATCGCGGCGCTGACCACCTGAGTGGTAGCGGCGACGTAGACCAAGAGGGCTTCTCCATCAGCTGGGGGTACCAAGACGGGCGCCTGGGTGAGGAGCGCCTTCAGGTTCCCGAGAGCTTCCTCGGCCTCGGGAGTCCAAGTGAAGCACTCGGCCTTCCTTAAGAGACGGTACAGGGGCAGGCCTCTTTCGCCGAGGCGCGAGATGAAACGGCTCAAGGCCGCGAGACATCCCATGACCCTCTGTATGCCTTTTAAGTCCTTGATGGGCCCCATGCTTGTGATGGCTGCGATCTTCTCCGGGTTGGCTTCGATGCCCCGCTCGGAGACGATGAATCCCAAGAGCATGCCTCGGGGCACCCCGAAGACGCACTTCTCGGGATTGAGCTTGACGCCCTTCGCCTTGAGACACCGGAATGTCACTTCAAGGTCGGAGAGAAGGTCGGAGGCTTTCCTTGTCTTGACTACGATGTCATCGACGTAGGCCTCGACCGTGCGACCGATGTGTTCGCCGAACACATGGTTCATGCACCGCTGGTACGTTGCACCCGCGTTCCTCAAACCGAACGGCATGGTGACATAAAAGTACATGCCGAAGGGCGTGATGAAAGAAGTCGCGAGCTGGTCGGACTCTTTCATCTTGATTTGATGATACCCTGAGTAGGCATCGAGGAAAGACAGGGTTTCGCACCTAGCAGTGGAGTCCACGATTTGATCGATGCGAGGTAGAGGGTAGGGGACCTTCGGACACGCTTTGTTGAGACCAGTGTAGTCTACACACATCCGCCATTTCCCCCCTTTCTTCCTCACAAGTACAGGGTTGGCAAGCCATTCGGGATGGAATACCTCTTTGATGAACCCTGCTGCCATCAGCTTGTGGATCTCCTCGCCTATCACCCTGCGCCTTTCCTCGTCGAATCGGCGCAGAGGCTGTCTGACCTGTCGGGCTCCGGTCCGAATATCCAGTGAGTGCTCGGCGACATCCCTTGGTATGCCGGGCATGTCCGAGGGACTCCATGCAAAGACGTCGGCGTTTGCGCGGAGAAAGTCGACGAGCACTGCTTCCTATTTGGGGTCGAGCCCGGAACCGATCCGGATCTGCTTGGAGGTGTCGCCACTGGGGTCGAGAGGTGTCGGCGTTTCGAGACCGGGGGGTCCCCGAGCCGACGAGTGAGTGTGCCGCGTGCCCCAGCCCAGATGGGTCGAGCGTGTGGGCGAGCGCGAAGGGGGGAGAGCGAGGTGGCCGGAGCCGGGTCATGAGGGAGGCGGAGATCCCGCGGCCTTCGTGTTCGTCCCGCGCCCAGGTCGGGTGCGCTTGCAGTAGGGGGTTACAAGCGTCCGCGCGGGTGAGGGGAGCGAGCGGCCCCAAGAGAGCGCCTGCCCCTGCCCTCGTTCCCGCGAGGCCAACCTTCTTTAAGAAGGCCCTGGTCCTTCCTTTTATAGGCGCAAGGAGAGGATCTAGGTGTACAATGGGGGTGCAGCAGAGTGCTACGTGTCTAGCGGGGGAGAGCTAGCGCCCTGGGTACATGCCAATGTGGCAGCCGGAGAGAACTTGGCACCCAGCCGGTGTGGTGTCGTGGCCGTCGGAGGAGTAACGGAGCCTGGTGGAGGGACAGCTGTTGGGACAGTTGGGCTCTTGCTGACGTCTCCCTGCTTCCGTAAGGGAGCCGAGAGCCGCCGTCGTCATGGGTCTAGCGGGGCGCCATTATTGCCTATCTGGCGGAGCTAGCCGGATGGGACGTCGGTCTTGTTCTCTGTGACCCAAGTCGGCTCGGGGCAGGGTGATGATGGCGCTTCCTGTTGACGTGGCGGACTTGTGCCCTGGGTCGGGCGACGTGGAGGCTCCTCCGAGGCTGAGGTCGAGTCTGTCTTCCATGGCCGAGGCCGAGCCCGAGCTCCTGGGTCGGGCGAGGCGGAGGTCGTTCGGCAGAGGCCAGGGCGGAGTCCGAGCCCTGGGTCGGGCGAAGCGGAGTTCGTCGTCTTCCGGGGCCTTAGCCCGAGCCCTGGGTCGGGTGGAGCGGAGTTCGCCGTCTTCCGGGGCCTTTGCCCGAGTCCGAGCCCTGGGTCGGGCGGAGCGGAGTTCGTCGTCTTCCGGGGCCTTAGCCCGAGTCCGAGCCCTGGGTCGGGCGGAGCGGAGTTCGCCGTCTTCCGGGGCCTTAGCCCGAGTCCGAGCCCTGGGTCGGGCGGAGCGGAGTTCGCCGTCTTCCGGGGCCTTAGCCCGAGTCCGAGCCCTGGGTCGGGCGGAGCGGGGTTCGCCGTCTTCCGGGGCCTTAGCCCGAGTCCGAGCCCTAGGTCGGGCGGAGCTTCCTATGGCGCCTTTGGCAAAGCCTGGCCGCCCGTCAGTCTCACTCTTTGCGTTAAATGCCCCAGTGACTTGGTCGGTCGGCGCGGTGATCTAGTCAGGGTTGCTTCTTAACGAAGGCAAGGCCTCGGGCGAGCCGGAGATGCGTCTGCCGTAAAAAAGGGGGCCTCGGGCGAGACGGAAACACCTCAGGGTCGGCTGCCCTTGCCCGAGGCTAGGCTCGGGCGTGGCGTGATCGAGTCGCTCGTATGGACTGATCCCTGACTTAATCGAACCCATCAGGCCTCTGCAGCTTTATGCTGATGGGGGTTACCAGCTGAGAATTAGGCGTCTTGAGGGTACCCCTAATTATGGTCCCCGACAGTAGCCCCCGAGCCTCGAAGGGAGTGTTAGCACTCGCTTGGAGGCTTTCGTCGCACTTTTTTGCAAGGGGACCAGCCTTTCTCGGTTGCACTTTGTTCCGGTGGGTGCGCGCGAGCGCACCCGCCGGGTGTAGCCCCCGAGGCCTCGGAGGAGTGGTTTCACTCCTTCGAGGTCTTAATGCCTTGCGTAATGCTTCGGCTGGTCTGGCGGTTCCCTCATGCGAACAGGGCGTAGCCCGGGTGCACTGTCGAGGCCCAAGTTCTCGGGCTGGTATGTTGACGCTGTCAACGGTTTGGCCGGAGCCGGGTTTGCGAGAGCAGCCCCCGAGCCTCCACACAGGGCGAGAGGACGATCAGGGACAGACTCGGCTTTTTTACATACGCCCCTACGTCGCCTTTCCGCAAGGAGGAGGGGGGAGAGCGCCATGTTACCCTCGATGGGCACCGAACATGGTGTCTCCGGTGAGCTGCAAGCGGGTAATCCGAGTGGACGTCCGTGCCCCGTTCGTTGGGGGTCGGCTAGGGGCCCGGAGGCACGCCCAAAAGTACCTGCGGGTGATCTGCCGGACCCGGTCCCCTGGCGACGGGGTCCGAGGGCTCGTTGCCTCCCTCCGATGGGATTCCGTTACAGGATCGTTCCCGCTGGTCTCGGAAATGTCCTAGGGTACCTTGGGAGCGCAGCCCGAGCCTTGGTTATGTATCGAACGTACCCCTGGTCATCCCTCGCTCGGTGTCTGAGGCGACTGTGAACCCTTCGGAGGGCCAGCCTTCGAACCCCTGATCAGTAATGGGCGTGGAGCCCGAGTAGCCTGAGGCGGTCGTGGAACCTTTCGGGAGGCCGACCTTCGAACCCCTGACCAGTAGTGGGTGTCGGGCCCACGCGATCTGAGGCGGCTGTTGAACCCTTCGGGGGGCCAGCCTTCGAACCCCTGATCAGTAAGGAGGCTCGGAGCCTAGTTCCTTCACGGGGAAGGATCCCTTTGGGGGTATCCCCTTTCCCGGTCCCTGTTGCAAGAGATAGAGAAAGAGGAAAAAGGGAAAAAGGATACGAATTTGAACGACGTGGCGTACCTTTTTTGGTGTGGTCGTTTTGGCGAAGGCGAAGCGTCGCCAGCTGCTCCTGCCAGAAGCGTCGCCTGTCCAGCCGCGGAGTTAATGTGCTGGGGCGAGTAGTTGGCGAGGCTGCCGTTGCGCGTGCGCGATCTGTTCGAGGAACGGCTGTTTTGCTTCGCGTTTTTTGAACCTTGCGTCCGGTCCGGGCGGAAAGTTGGAACCGTCTTCGCTTTGGTCTTTATATACCCCGGAGAGGGTCCGGTGACGGTTCTCGACTCCGCTTCTTGTCTCCCTCTTAGGTTTTTTGCAGCCTGAGAGATCTAGCCAGGGAAAAGAAAACCACCCTCCCTGTCCTTCGCGCCGCCATCCTTTCCGCTCAGCGATGGCTGACCGGGTGACCATCATCTCACCGCGCGACCCATGGCCCTCTTCCACGGTGACGGCGAGTGATCTGGAGGACCTCGTCGGCGAGGGTTTGCTCCGCCCTCTCACCGATGAGCAGCGGCCGGAATGGATTCCACCCACGGGCGGAGTCACTCCATCCCCACCGCCGGGGTACGTCGTGAGCTTCGTCTCCTTCCATGAGCGGGGATTTGGTGTGCCGGCGAGCCGCTTCATGCGGGCCATCCTGTTTCATTATGGGGTGGAGTTGCACAACCTCACCCCCAACTCCATCTCGCAGGCCGCTATCTTCGTAGCGGTATGCGAAGGGTATTTGGGGATCGCCCCCCATTGGGATTTGTGGACCCATCTCTTCTTCGCCAAGCTTTTTGCCTTGCCGACGGGGGAGAGGAAGGTCCGCGCAGCGGTGCGGGCCGGAGGCTGCACCCTTTTGTTGAGGCAGTCGCGGTCATCGCAGTATATCCCTGCCGTCCTCGCATCCTCGAACAAGGGATGGCAGCGCCGGTGGTTCTACCTTCGGAATGACGAAGAATTGCTCCCGCCGTTTTCTCAGCGGGTCGTCACCGCCGCCACTGACGCCTGGCGCCACGGGACTCCACACGAGAGGCAGAAGAACCTCGAACCTCTTCTCCAGGCCCTGAAGGCGTTGCGGGAGGGAGGACTTACCGCCGCGGGAGTGGTTGCCGCCATCCACCGGCGGAGAGTGCTCCCCTTGACGGAGCGGCGGCTGTCGCTTTGGGAGATGACCCTAGAGGCCGACTGGGAGGGGTCGCGAATGTCCCCTGATTCTCTTCCCCTCGACGCCCTCCAATGGCGGGTGTCGGCCGCGATGGGGAAGCCGGACCCCCACGCCCTCTCCCAGCCTCGGATGCGCCCCGACCAGGGGTGCATCACTCTGGTGAGTGTTTGCTCCTTCCTTCTTCACATATCGGGTTGCTCCTGGTTCTCACGATTGGGTTTCTTCCCCCCCCCCTTTTAGGAGGTGGGGTGGCACAAACCCTCCCTACCGCGGGTCCCGGAGGACACGGCGGGTCGGGCAGCGCGGCGGGTCGCCGCGGAGGAGGAGAAGAAGCGGAAGGATGCGGAGAAGGCCCGGGCCCGCAAGCGGAGGCGGGCTCGGGACGCCTTGGAGAAACGCCGTCGCCAGCAGGAGAGGGAAGGACTCCCAAGGGAGCTGTCGCCGGAGACATCCGACGATGATGACGACGATGGTGAAGAGGAGGAGGAGGACATGGCCGCCCGGCTCGGCCTCTGCCCCAGCTTGGGGTGTGGCCAGGGGCCGTCGAGTCAGCCCCGAGCGGGCCGATGCCGTTAGTTCCCGGAGCCGGGATGCTGGATCCCCGACCCGAGGGGCGGGGGCAACCCGAGAGGGTACTTGACCCCTCGGCTGGAGGAGCTGACGCGACTTCAGGGAGCCGGGCCGAGGTACCCGTCCTTCGAGAGCCGCCACCCGTGCCGGCAGCGCGGGGGAGCGGTCCTCAGGTCGCCATGGCGGCGCCCGGGCAGCCCGCCTCCTCGGCGTCGGGGGCGCCCAAAGCGAGGGTGGTGCCGAGGCCATCGGCGAAGCGGACCTCGGCGGCAGTTCTAGGGAGCGGGAGCCAAGAGACCTCCCCCCAGGCACAGTGGATCATGGCCCGGAGCGGGTGAGTATCTTGGAATGTCTTCGTCCCGGCGCTTCATTCATATGTCCCGGTCGTGACTTTCTCTTTCTTCTTTTTTTTAGCAAGCGGAGCCATGGCCATACCGACCTGGCGCCCCGGAAAGCCCTTAAGACGGCGTCGGCGCGGGCAGCTGGCGCTACCACAGGCCCTGCCGCTCAGCCGACCCTTTCGCAGGGCATTTCGCCGCATGGGGCTCGGGCGTCGCATGTCTCGGGGGAGCAGGTCCCCGAGGCGGGCTCTTCCGCCGAGGCGGCCATTGTGATCGGGGAGGCGGCCGGCGCCGACGCGGTCCCGAGCCCGTCTGCCGTGCCGGCCGTGCCGGCGCCTGCCGCCACCGCAGTTGCCACCGTCCCAGTCGGAGAGCATCTGGTCGCTGCCAGCGTCGAGATGGCCGCAGCGTCGGTGCCCAGGGCCTCGGAAGAGGTGGGCGTGGACGCGCAGTTCATCCAGGCGGGCGGCAGCCTCGCCGCCGTGCGGCGGAGCCCCAAGGCCCGAGGCCAGTTGCTCCGATTCCGGACCCGCGAGGCCTCGGACCCTATCTTCGTTCTTGACGACGAACAGGAGGACCAGTCCTGGGATGAGCTCCGCAAGCGTGCGGAAGCAACGGTGGGGTCGCTCCGATCGTCGCTGGAGGTTCTCTGCGGGGACGTCCCCAAAATCCTCCAAGTAACGGTTCCAGGCATACCTTCTCCCTTCTGTGAGCGAGGCGTTCGTCATGACGCCTTGTTCTCCTTTCCAGGATCTGACGGACCGGAGCGCCGCCAAGTCGTCGTTCATCCGCCGCGAGGCCGACGTCTGGGGCTCGCTGCGATCCCTGAGGACTTCGCTCGCTGGGGCTACCGTGCGCCTTTCTCAGCAGGACGCTAAGATAGCGGACCTTCAGTTGCTCTGCGCTGATCTGAGGGCCGAGGCGGCGGCGGCGCGCGCGGAGGTGCTACGGCAGCGGTCAGAGTTCGTCCAGGTTGCCAAGGAGCGGGACCAATCTCGGGGCCAGGCTGCCGAGGCCGAAAGCCGGGCTAAGACCCTCGCGGCCGATCTAGCCGCAGCCCAAGTCGCGGCCTCGGAGCAGCGCGTCCGAGCCAGAGGTATGCTTCGACCGTCCTTGGTTCTCGTTCTTGTCCGTTTCTTCTGCTTGTGCTTGAGGTCTTTCTTCTGGTTGTTCGCAGAGCTCGAGTCTGCCCTTGACGAGTCTGCCAAAGCGCTTGCCGAGGCGCTTGCTGGGGCTGCCGAGCAGAGGGAGGCCGACCTCGCGGCCATGTCCGAGGCCGTCTTGAATGTTTATCGGGTCCTTGGCCCTGGCGACGTCCCTTCAGGAAGCTCCCCTCAAAGCCGTCTTCAAGCCTTAGGTGATTACGCGCGCGGTAAAGTCCGCGGGGCGCTACACCACGGCGTCAGGCGGGCCTTCGCCGTGCTCGCTTCCCATTACGTGGTGGACCTGGAGCGGGTCAGTGAGGGGTATTGTCTTCCTGACGAAGACGAAGTCGCCCTGGCAGAAGTTCAGCGGCTCGACGCGGTCGCCGCGGGTCCGAGCGCGGCGCTGGCGACCACCTTTGAGGCGGAGATCCTTCCTCCTGCGCCGCCGCTGGAGGCGGAGGTGGACCTTACCGACGGCGAGGGCGGAACTGAGGGCCTGATTTTTGTTGGGGCAGTTTCTGTTGGATGTACGCTTTACCGCGGCCGCCGAGGCCTGGACACTTTACTTTTCTTGCACGAAGTCGTACTCTCTTTTCTTTTAATTTTTGCACCTGGCCTGACTTGTCAACAATAGGGTGATTTCCCGAGTTGGGTTCTTTTTCGCGGCAAGCGATGAGTGAGGCGTCCCTATCCCGGAGGCGTAGGTGTTCCTCGGCTCAGTCGGTGTCGCCGCTTATCTGTACCCACGTTCGCTCCTCGAGACCCTGCTTCTGACACATCCGGGAGAACGCAAAAGCCCCTTCTTGATCGAAAAACTTTTTTGACGCGAAAAAGTGCATCCGATCTCGACGCGGAGGGGTTTCCCCTTTTTAGCCCCCGAGGGAGGGTCGGGCTCCGCTGGGGCGAGGCCGACCCTTCCTTGATGACTGATTCTTGTGTGTGAGTGGGGGAAGGGCGCAGCCCCCGGGCGTCGTCCGTGCAGAGGCCGTTTGACGAGTCGGGCTCCTGCCCGAATATCCGGCGAGTGCTCGGTGACATCCCTCGGTATGCCGGGCATGTCCGAGGGACCCCACGCAAAAATGTCGTCGTTTGTGCGGGGAAAGTCGGCGAGCACTGCTTCCTATTTGGGGTCGAGCGCGGAACTGATCCGGACCTGCTTGGGGGTGTCGTCACTGGGACCGAGAGGGACGGCCTTAACCGTCTCCGCTGGCTCGAAGTTGTCGGTGTGTCGCTTCACGTCCGGCACCTCTCGAGAGAGGCTTTCCAGGTCGGCGATGAGGGCCTCGGACTCGGCGAGGGCCTCGGCGTACTCCACGCACTCCACATCGCATTCGAACGCGTGTTTGTACGTGGGGCCGACGGTGATGACCCCATTGGGGCCCGGCATCTTGAGCTTCAGGTAGGTGTAGTTGGGGATGGCCATGAACTTCGCGTAGCATGGCCTTCCCAACACTGCGTGGTAGGTTCCTCGGAACCCGACCACCTCGAACGTCAAAGTCTCCCTTCGGAAGTTGGAGGGTGTTTCGAAGCAGACAGGAAGGTCGAGCTGTCCGAGGGGCTGGACGCGCTTCCCAGGAATGATCCTGTGGAAGGGCGCAGTGCCTGCTCGGACGGATGACAGATCGACGCGCAGGAGCCTGAGGGTCTCGGCGTAGATGATATTGAGGCAGCTGCCCCCATCCATCAGGACCTTGGTGAGCCTGATGTCGCCGATGACGGGGTCGACGACGAGCGGGTACTTCCCCGGGCTCGGCACGTGGTCGGGGTGGTCATCTTGGTCGAAGGTGATGGGCTTGTCGGACCAGTCTAGGTAGACTGGCGCCGCCACCTTCACCGAGCAGACCTCCCGACGCTCTTGCTTACGATGCCGAGCCGAGGCATTCGCCGCATGCCCTCCGTAGATCAAGAAGCAGTCGCGGACCTCGGGGAACTCTCCTGCTTGGTGATCTTCCTTTTTATCGTCGTCTCGGGCCCTGCCACCCTCTGCGGGTGGCCCGGCCCGGTGGAAGTGGCGCCGAAGCATGACGCACTCCTCGAGGGTGTGCTTGACGGGCCCCTGATGGTAAGGGCACGTCTCCTTGAGCATCTTGTCGAAGAGGTTGGCACCTCCGGGGGGCTTCCGAGGGTTCTTGCATTCGGCGGCGGCGACAAGGTCCGTGTTGGCGGCGTCGCGTTTCGCTTGCGACTTCCTCCTGCCTTTCTTCTTGGCGCCGAGCGGAGTAGACGCCTCGGGAGCATCTTCCGACGGGCGGCCCTGGGGCTGCTTGTCCTTTCGGAAGATGGCCTCGACCGCCTCCTGACCAGAGGCAAACTTGGTGGCGATGTCCATCAGCTCGCTCGCTCTGGTGGGGGTCTTGCGACCCAACTTGCTCACCAGGTCACGGCAGGTGGTGCCGGCAAGGAACGCGCCGATGACATCAGAGTCGGTGATGTTGGGCAGCTCGGTGCGCTGCTTCGAGAATCGCCGGATGTAGTCCCGAAGAGACTCTCCCGGCTGTTGCCGGCAGCTTCAGAGGTCCCAGGAATTCCTGGGGCGCACGTACGTGCCCTGAATGTTGCCGGCGAAAGCTTGGACCAGATCCTCCCAGTTGGAAATCTGCCCCGGAGGCAGGTGCTCCAACCAAGCGCGAGCAGTGTCGGAGAGGAACAGGGGGAGGTTGCGGATGATGAGGTTGTCGTCGTCCGTTCCACCCAGTTGACAGGCCAGGCGGTAGTCCGCGAGCCACAATTCCGGTCTCGTTTACCCCGAGTACTTTGTGATAGTAGTCGGGGGTCGGAATCGGGTCGGAAACGGCGCCCGCCGAATGGCCCGGCTGAAGACCTGCGGACCGGGTGGTTCGGGCGAGGGACTCCGATCCTCCCCGCTGTCGTAGCGTCCCCCACGCCTGGGGTGATAACCTCGGCGCACCCTTTCGTCGAGGCAGGCCCGACGGTCGCGATGAGGGTGCTCGTCGCCGAGGTGGCCCGGGGCCGCAGGCGCGGTGTTGCGCGTGCGCCCGGTGTAGACCGAGGCTTCCCGCATGAGTCGGGAAGTCGCAGCACGAGGTTCCGAGGGGTACCCCTGCCTTCGGGAGGCAGAGCTCTCGGCCCGCCGGGCCGCAGCGCCTTCCAGGAGATGCTTGAGCTCTCCCTGGATTCGTCGACCCTCGGTGGTTGATGACTCCGGCATCGCGCGGAGGAGCATCGCTGCGGCTGCCAGGTCCTGACCGGTTCCGCCGGATGCGGGTGGCGGTCTGTCCCTGGCATCGTTGGCGATGCGGTGCTGGAGACCCTGGGGCAGGTGACGTATTTCTCCGGCCGGGGGCTGGCCCGCCCATACCTGCCCGACGTCCCGGCGGATTGCCCCGAGCGCTCCTGCTCCCTCATCGAGCCCGGCCTGCGCCCCGCGGACTTGCTCGAGCTGTGGGTCGTGACCCCCCGCCGGAACGGGGACCACAGCTAGCTCCCGCGGGATGTCGGCGCGAAAAGCTGGCCTAGGGAGATCACCATCCTCCGGCATGCCGAGACAGCTGCCTCCAGAGGGATCCCCTAGCTCGACGTGGAAACATTCGCGGCTCGGGCCGCAGTCCTTGTCGTCAAGGCTGCGGCTGCCGTCGGAACAGTCGGAGAGGCAGTAGTTGCATGCGGTCATGAAGTCCCGCATGGCACTGGGGTTGCCAGATCCAGAGAAATCCCAACAGATGCTGGGGTCGTCATCTTCCTCGGACCCAGAGGGTCCGTAGGTCGAGGCGCCCGTCAATCGGTCCCAAGGCGACCGCACACGAAACCCGAAAGGGGTTGCACTCGCCTCAACGTGAGCGCTCGCCAGAGCGAGGTCACTAGGCGGGTTGAGGTCGAGTTGAAATGACAAAGGATGGGAATCAGCCGATACCTTTTGGTCGACGAGGAGCGACGAAGTCACATCGGGGGCTGATCGCGCCGTCGTCCTGGGTACGAGTGCGACGTCCTGCAGGCCCTCCGTGAGCGCGCTGGTGTCGTCCACTTGCTCAGGGTTGGCGTGTCGCGGGGGGACGGCGCTCGCCTTCGCCTCAAACGCGAGGGTGACGCCCGATGCGTCCTCCGTTGGGGCGCTGGGGATGTCGATTTGCTCGACAGCCGACTGAGCGTAGCCTCCCGCTTGGCCCTGGTTGCCTCGCCTCCTCCTCCGATGGCGAGGGAGAGGATGGGGCGAGCTCGAAAGTTGTCCTTCCCCCACGCGGGAAAGACGTCGTCGATTCCGCCGCCGGCGGGCGGGCTGTCCGCCACCATTGTCGCTGTCGCGCGGCGGTGGAAGGAGTATCATGTCGTAGCTGCCGTCGAAAGACATGAACTCGAGGCTCCCGAAACGGAGCACCGTCCCGGGTTGAAGAGGTCGTTGGAGACTGCCCATCTGGAGCTTGACGGGAATCTGCTCGTCAACACGCAGCAGGCCCCTACCTGGCGCGCCAACTGTCGGCGTTTCGAGACCGGGGGGTCCCCGAGCCGACGAGTGAGTGTGCCGCGTGCCCCAGCCCAGATGGGTCGAGCGCGTGGGCGAGCGTGAAGGGGGGAGAGCGAGGTGGCCGGAGCCGGGTCGTGAGGGAGGCAGAGATCCCGCGGCCTTCGTGTTCGTCCCGCGCTCAGGTCGGGTGCGCTTGCAGTAGGGGGTTACAAGCGTCCGCGCGGGTGAGGGGAGCGAGCAGCCCCAAGAGAGCGCCTGCCCCTGCCCTCGTTCCCGCGAGGCCAACCTTCTCTAAGAAGGCCCTGGTCCTTCCTTTTATAGGCGCAAGGAGAGGATCCAGGTGTACAATGGGGGTGCAGCAGAGTGCTACGTGTCTAGCGGGGGAGAGCTAGCGCCCTGGGTACATGCCAATGTGGCAGCCGGAGAGAACTTGGCACCCAGCCGGTGTGGTGTCGTGGCCATCGGAGGAGTAACGGAGCCTGGTGGAGGGACAGCTGTTGGGACAGTTGGGCTCTTGCTGACGTCTCCCTGCTTCCGTAAGGGAGCCGAGAGCCGCCGTCGTCATGGGTCTAGCGGGGCGCCATTATTGCCTATCTGGCGGAGCTAGCCGGATGGGACGTCGGTCTTGTTCTCTGCGACTCAAGTCGGCTCGGGGCAGGGTGATGATGGCGCTTCCTGTTGATGTGGCGGACTTGTGCCCTGGGTCGGGCGACGTGGAGGCTCCTCCGAGGCCGAGGTCGAGTCTGTCTTCCATGGCCGAGGCCGAGCCCGAGCTCCTGGGTCGGGCGAGGCGGAGGTCGTTCGGCAGAGGCCAGGGCGGAGTCCGAGCCCTGGGTCGGGCGAAGCGGAGTTCGTCGTCTTCCGGGGCCTTAGCCCGAGTCCGAGCCCTGGGTCGGGCGGAGCGGAGTTCGCCGTCTTCCGGGGCCTTAGCCCGAGTCCGAGCCCTGGGTCGGGCGGAGCGGAGTTCGCCGTCTTCCGGGGCCTTAGCCCGAGTCCGAGCCCTGGGTCGGGCGGAGCGGAGTTCGCCGTCTTCCGGGGCCTTAGCCCGAGTCCGAGCCCTGGGTCGGGCGGAGCGGAGTTCGCCGTCTTCCGGGGCCTTAGCCCGAGTCCGAGCCCTGGGTCGGGCGGAGCGGAGTTCACCGTCTTCCGGGGCCTTAGCCCGAGTCCGAGCCCTGGGTCGGGCGGAGCGGAGTTCGCCGTCTTCCGGGGCCTTAGCCCGAGTCCGAGCCCTGGGTCGGGCGGAGCTTCCTATGGCGCCTTTGGCAAAGCCTGGCCGCCCATCAGTCTCACTCTTTGCGTTAAATGCCCCAGTGACTTGGTCGGTCGGCGCGGTGATCTAGTCAGGGTTGCTTCTTAACGAAGGCAAGGCCTCGGGCGAGCCGGAGATGCGTCTGCCGTAAAAAAGGGGGCCTCGGGCGAGACGGAAACACCTCAGGGTCGGCTGCCCTTGCCCGAGGCTAGGCTCGGGCTGGCGTGATCGAGTCGCTCGTATGGACTGATCCCTGACTTAATCGAACCCATCAGGCCTCTGCAGCTTTATGCTGATGGGGGTTACCAGCTGAGAATTAGGCGTCTTGAGGGTACCCCTAATTATGGTCCCCGACAAGAGGGATGGCCTTAACCGTTTCCGCTGGCTCGAAGTTGCCGGCGTGTCGCTTCACGTCCGGCACCTCTCGGGAGAGGCTTTCCAGGTCGGCGATGAGGGCCTCGGACTCGGCGAGGGCCTCGGCGTACTCCACGCACTCCACATCGCATTCGAACGCGTGTTTGTACGTGGGGCCGACGGTGATGACCCCGTTGGGGCCCGGCATCTTGAGCTTCAGGTAGGTGTAGTTGGGAATGGCCATGAACTTCGCGTAGCATGGCCTTCCCAATACTGCGTGGTAGGTTCCTCGGAACCTGACCACCTCGAACGTCAAAGTCTCCCTTCGGAAGTTGGAGGGCGTTCCGAAGCAGACAGGAAGGTCGAGCTGTCCGAGGGGCTGGACGCGCTTCCCAGGAATGATCCCGTGGAAGGGCGCAGCGCCTGCTCGGACGGATGACAGATCGACGCGCAGGAGCCTGAGGGTCTCGGCGTAGATGATATTGAGGCAGCTGCCCCCATCCATCAGGACCTTGGTGAGCCTGACGTCGCCGATGACGGGGTCGACGACGAGCGGGTACTTCCCCGGGCTCGGCACGTGGTCGGGGTGGTCATCTTGGTCGAAGGTGATGGGCTTGTCGGACCAGTCTAGGTAGACTGGCGCCGCCACCTTCACCGAGCAGACCTCCCGATGCTCTTGCTTACGATGCCGAGCCGAGGCATTCGCCGCATGCCCTCCGTAGATCATGAAGCAGTCGTGGACCTCGGGGAACTCTCCTGCTTGGTGATCTTCCTTTTTGTCGTCGTCTCGGGCCCTGCCACCCTCTGCGGGTGGCCCGGCCCGGTGGAAGTGGCGCCGAAGCATGACGCACTCCTCGAGGGTGTGCTTGACGGGCCCCTGATGGTAAGGGCACGTCTCCTTGAGCATCTTGTCGAAGAGGTTGGCACCTCCGGGGGGCTTCCGAGGGTTCTTGTATTCGGCGGCGGCGACAAGGTCCGTGCTGGCGGCGTCGCGTTTCGCTTGCGACTTCCTCCTGCCTTTCTTCTTGGCGCCGAGCGGAGTAAACGCCTCGGGAGCCTCTTCCGACGGGCGGCCCTGGGGCTGCTTGTCCTTTCGGAAGACGGCCTCGACCGCCTCCTGACCAGAGGCGAACTTGGTGGCGATGTCCATCAGCTCGCTCGCCCTGGTGGGGGTCTTGCGACCCAACTTGCTCACCAGGTCACGGCAGGTGGTGCCGGCAAGGAAAGCGCCGATGACATCGGAGTCGGTGATGTTGGGCAGCTCGGTGCGCTGCTTCGAGAATCGCCGGATGTAGTCCCGAAGAGACTCTCCCGGCTGTTGCCGGCAGCTTCGGAGGTCCCAGGAATTCCCGGGGCGCACGTACGTGCCCTGGAAGTTGCCGGCGAAAGCTTGGACCAGATCCTCCCAGTTGGAAATCTGCCCCGGAGGCAGGTGCTCCAACCAAGCGCGAGCAGTGTCGGAGAGGAACAGGGGGAGGTTGCGGATGATGAGGTTGTCGTCGTCCGTTCCACCCAGTTGACAGGCCAGGCGGTAGTCCGCGAGCCACAATTCCAGTCTCGTTTCCCCCGAGTACTTTGTGATAGTAGTCGGGGGTCGGAATCGGGTCGGAAACGGCGCCCGCCGAATGGCCCGGCTGAAGACCTGCGGACCGGGTGGTTCGGGCGAGGGACTCCGATCCTCCCCGCTGTCGTAGCGTCCCCCACGCCTGGGGTGATAACCTCGGCGCACCCTTTCGTCGAGGCGGGCCCGACGGTCGCGATGAGGGTGCTCGTCGCCGAGGTGGCCCGGGGCCGCAGGCGCGGTGTTGCGCGTGCGCCCGGTGAAGACCGAGGCTTCCCGCATGAGTCGGGAAGTCGCTGCACGAGGTTCCGAGGGGTACCCCTGCCTTCGGGAGGCAGAGCTCTCGGCCCGCCGGGCCGCAGCGCCTTCCAGGAGATGCTTGAGCTCTCCCTGGATTCGCCGACCCTCGGTGGTTGATGACTCCGGCATCGCGCGGAGGAGCATCGCTGCGGCTGCCAGGTCCTGACCGGTTCTGCCGGATGCGGGTGGTGGTCTGTCCCTGGCATCGTTGGCGATGCAGTGCTGGAGACCCTGGGGCAGGTGACGTATTTCTCTGGCCGGGGGCTGGCCCGCCCATACCTGCCCGACGTCCCGGCGGATTGCCTCGAGCGCTCCTGCTCCCTCATCGAGCCCGGCCTGCGCCCCGCGGACTTGCTCGAGCTGTGGGCCATGACCCCCCGCCGGAACGGGGACCATAGCTAGCTCCCGCGGGATGTCGGCGCGAGGCGCTGGCCTAGGGAGATCACCATCCTCCGGCATGCCGAGACAGCTGCCTCCGGAGGGATCCCCTAGCTCGACGTGGAAACATTCGCGGCTCGGGCCGCAGTCCTTGTCGTCAAGGCTGCGGCTGCCGTCGGAACAGTCGGAGAGGCAGTAGTTGCATGCGGTCATGAAGTCCCGCATGGCACTGGGGTTGCCAGATCCAGAGAAATCCCAGCAGATGCTGGGGTCGTCATCTTCCTCGGACCCAGAGGGTCCGTAGGTCGAGACGCCCGTCAATCGGTCCCAAGGCGACCGCACACGAAACCCGAAAGGGGTTGCACTCGCCTCAACGTGAGCGCCCGCCAGAGCGAGGTCACTAGGCGGGTTGAGGTCGAGTTGAAATGACAAAGGATGGGAATCAGCCGGTACCTTTTGGTCGACGAGGAGCGACGAAGTCACATCGGGGGCTGATCGCGCCGTCGTCCTGGGTACGAGCGCGACGTCCTGCAGGCCCTCCGTGAGCGCGCTGGCGTCGTCCACTTGCTCGGGGTTGGCGTGTCGCGGGGGGACGGCGCTCGCCTTCGCCTCAAACGCGAGGGTGACGCCCGACGCGTCCTCCGTTGGGGCGCTGGGGATGTCGATTTGCTCGACAGCCGACTGAGCGCAGCCTCCCGCTTGGCCCTGGTTGCCCCGCCTCCTCCTCCGATGGCGAGGGAGAGGATGGGGCGAGCTCGAAAGTTGTCCTTCCCCCACGCGGGAAAGACGTCGTCGATTCCGCCACCGGCGGGCGGGCTGTCCGCCACCATTGTCGCTGTCGCGCGGCGGTGGAAGGAGTATCATGTCGTAGCTGCCGTCGAAAGACATGAACTCGAGGCTCCCGAAACGGAGCACCGTCCCGGGTTGAAGAGGTCGTTGGAGACTGCCCATCTGGAGCTTGACGGGAATCTGCTCGTCAACACGCAGCAGGCCTCTACCTGGCGCGCCAACTGTCGGCGTTTCGAGACCGGGGGGTCCCCGAGCCGACGAGTGAGTGTGCCGCATGCCCCAGCCCAGATGGGTCGAGCGCGTGGGCGAGCGCGAAGGGGGGAGAGCGAGGTGGCCGGAGCCGGGTCGTGAGGGAGGCGGAGATCCCGCGGCCTTCGTGTTCGTCCCGCGCCCAGGTCGGGTGCGCTTGCAGTAGGGGGTTACAAGCGTCCGCGCGGGTGAGGGGAGCGAGCGGCCCCAAGAGAGCGTCTGCCCCTGCCCTCGTTCCCGCGAGGCCAACCTTCTCTAAGAAGGCCCTGGTCCTTCCTTTTATAGGCGCAAGGAGAGGATCCAGGTGTACAATGGGGGTGCAGCAGAGTGCTACGTGTCTAGCGGGGGAGAGCTAGCGCCCTGGGTACATGCCAATGTGGCAGCCGGAGAGAACTTGGCACCCAGCTAGTGTGGTGTCGTGGCTGTCGGAGAAGTAACGGAGCCTGGTGGAGGGACAGCTGTTGGAACAGTTGGGCTCTTGCTGACGTCTCCCTGCTTCCGTAAGGGAGCCGAGAACCGCCGTCGTCATGGGTCTAGCGGGGCGCCATCATTGCCTATCTGGCGGAGCTAGCCAGATGGGACGTCGGTCTTGTTCTCTGCGACCCAAGTCGGCTCGGGGCAGGGTGATGATGGCGCTTCCTGTTGACGTGGCGGACTTGTGCCCTAGGTCGAGCAACGTGGAGGCTCCTCCGAGGCCGAGGTCGAGTCTGTCTTCCATGGCCGAGGCCGAGCCCGAGCTCCTGGGTCGGGCGAGGCGGAGGTCGTTCGGCAGAGGCCAGGGCGGAGTCCGAGCCCTGGGTCGGGCGGAGCGGAGTTCGCCGTCTTCCGGGGCCTTAGCCCGAGTCCGAGCCCTGGGTCGGGCGGAGCGGAGTTCGCCGTCTTCCGGGGCCTTAGCCCGAGTCCGAGCCCTGGGTCGGGCGGAGCGGAGTTCGCCGTCTTCTAGGGCCTCAGCCCGAGTCCGAGCCCTGGGTCGGGCGGAGCGGAGTTCGCCGTCTTCCGGGGCCTTTGCCCGAGTCCGAGCCCTGGGTCGGGCGGAGCGGAGTTCACCGTCTTCTGGGGCCTTAGCCCGAGTCCGAGCCCTGGGTCGGGCGGAGCGGAGTTCGCCGTCTTCCGGGGCCTTAGCCCGAGTCCGAGCCCTGGGTCGGGCGGAGCGGAGTTCGCCGTCTTCCGGGGCCTTAGCCCGAGTCCGAGCCCTGGGTCGGGCGGAGCTTCCTATGGCGCCTTTGGCAAAGCCTGGCCGCCCGTCAGTCTCACTCTTTGCGTTAAATGCCCCAGTGACTTGGTCGGTCGGCGCGGTGATTTAGTCAGGGTTGCTTCTTAACGAAGGCAAGGCCTCGGGCGAGCCGGAGATGCGTCTGCCGTAAAAAAAGGGGGCCTTGGGCGAGACGGAAACACCTCAGGGTCGGCTGCCCTTGCCCGAGACTAGGCTCGGGCGTGGCGTGATCGAGTCGCTCGTATGGACTGATCCCTGACTTAATCAAACCCATCAGGCCTCTGCAGCTTTATGCTGATGGGGGTTACCAGCTGAGAATTAGGCGTCTTGAGGGTACCCCTAATTATGGTCCCCGACAGGGCTATTTGAGGCTATCGGATGGGCTATTTGTGGCCTCCTACGGCTATCTTTTGATGGGCCTTGTTAGAAACTAATTAAATAATAAGCTGATGCATGTGATTAATGGTGTCACCGTTTTTTATTGATGGTTTCCCTAATAATTAAATCTTATGACATACACATGATAGAAATAAACCATTGGTGCTACGGGACACCACAACCACTATAGATCTGCCCTTGAGAGGGGAAGGACGTGAGTACTACCGGCGAGAAGCGGTTAGCCAGTGGTGTTCCCCTCGTGGATGTCGGTGGAGATGTCGCCACCAGATCTCATGCAGACGGAGCTCGTGCCGCTGCTATTGCCTCTGTGCCGTGGTTTTCGTGTGGTTTCTTTCCAAGCCGTCGAGACGAGGATTTTTTCTAGGCCAGGATGAGGTGGGAACTGCCCGGGTGGGCCGAGGGTTGAGACCCGAGTGGATATAAATAAACATGGTTATTCTGTGGACCGGGATTTCAACCACGTGGGTTTGATCCATATGATTTTGATCCCAATCCAGACCCTTTCTGACCCAAACAAACAAGGCCTATATGGGGAAGTTGCCTCTCTCCTCCATATGGGGTGTGGTGTATATGTGTGTGGGTGGGTGGGGGGGTTTGGAGGTGTTTGTCACCCCATAATCCACTAAACGTGGGGTGGGGGAGGGTTACGTGGTACCGTAGTAGCTGGTCTTAGCACATTTGGGAATGGCGACGGTCGACGGGGTCGTTTCATGTCGGGTTAAGTCTCCATGCGAACATGCTCCATAATCTAAAATGGCTCTTAGCATCGATTTGCATGATAATCCATTTTAGTTGTCAAACTCGTTTTCCAAAAATCTGACTGGTTCCTCGAAACATGTACTATGCACATGGTTGCCCCTGCTCAGGGCTGCAATTCTGTTTTATATCCTTGTTTTTTTATCCTTTCTATCCTAAAATATTAGTCCTTTTAATATTTTAATAGATTCATACAATATTTAATGATAGATTTATACAATATTTAATGTATGTGTTTTATAAAGCCGGTTGTTTAGTCTGCTCCAACTGTAATCTATAAAGCCAGAAATAATGTATAAGCAGTAGAAGGCGATACAGATTAAATCTAAGCGAACATGCTAAATCTCAACGTGAAAATAATTGCTATATATGGCATCTAATATACTGTGAAAGAACAAACGGATTAGAAAATAATCGTTACTTTATATATAATGATTACAATAAAACCGATAGGTAGGCTAGTACAAAATTAACCACGCATATTTCCCTGCTTTCTCCGTAAAACGATCTCTTCCAGAAAACCCCTATTCAGTGAGTACATATGCATCCCCTTGACTTCAATTTCCTAAAATTGTTGTGTTTCTTCTCATGATGATTTTATAGGTACCTTGTTGAGTTTAAGTTCCATTGCAAAGAGGAAGAATGCTCGATTTAGGCTTTGTATACATGTTGATAGGATGATCGTTAATATATGTTAACTGTGATTCATTGGCGTTGGTTTTTTGGTTCGCAATATATTGAGCCTGTTTGTTTCGGCTTCTAGACAGATTCTAGCCATCAGAATCGACTTCTGGTAGCAAAATGTTTCGCTTCCCAGTACGCATCTGCGAGAATGTGAAAAACACCCAAATCGATGTGAATATAGAATCCACCGAGTGTTCGCGACGAGAGGAATCCACCACTTCCTAAACTCTAAACCATACAAACCTCCTTATCTTACTCTACATGCAAGCCCCGTGATGTTCAGATTCTCGTCACAGTTAGATTATCTAGGAATCTATATTCTCAAAAAAACTCTTCAGAAAAAAGTAAAAAACAGGCACCTTGTTATTGCAGACCTGACTCCTGACGCGAGGGATCCTCTGTAGTTACCTCGCCTAAAGTTAGATCACTAAGATATGATGGCAGGCTTAGGCCAGACCCACACATCAGTGACCCAACTTTAGGGAAGTAACTACACGATTCTTCTTCTAGCTCAACACACTCATAAGACTTGGGCGTGCGCTCAACTTTTTAGTGTTACGAGATGCTAAACTCCATTGACCGCGTTTGCAACATTGCAAAAACAGGTTTGCTTATCCTCCTCCTTCTATCCCAATTTGGAAGTTGAATTCATCGCAATTTGAATGCTTTCATAAGATCCAATTGAAAAGAACTTTATAAAATGGAGAACTAACTAGCATGTGAATCAAGCAATCTATCCATCACAATGATTCAAAAGCTAAAAATTCAAAGGAGTGGATGCTTGTTTAAATAATAAAGCAATAAGATCATGCATATCCTTTAAAATCTAAAACCTTTCACGAGCATTTTGGTGAAAAATGGTCACAACAATGGAGGAATAGGTAGGGAAAGGAACCTTCTTGGATGAATGTGCTCAAGATGGAAGGGAGAAAGGAGTATGAGGGGTTTTATATTGTACGACTATCACTATCGGCTCGAGCCAAAAGTCAGTAGCGGTAGGCTCTATAACACTATTAGCTCAAGCCATGAATCGACTGTGACTTATCACTATTGGCTTAAGTAACTAGTTTGTAGTGATAGTTTCAGTATCACTATTGGTTCGTGGCTTGAATCAGCACTTCATTGTGGGTTTTAAGGACCCTCAATATTTTTTAGGTTTTTAAGTTAAGAATTATGAAGGTTTGTCCCACTGGTTTTAGAGAAACTGGCAGTAATGGGTAAACAGTAAAGGTTAGTTCCATAGAGTAATTTAGTGCCTACATAGAAAGCCTAGAGAGTAGCCCAACGACTAGCTCTTAAGGGGTGTTATAAATAGAAGTGCACCAAATTATGGAGCTTTATCTCGACATTCTAAGTGAACTAACACCCTTGTGAGCATATAAAAACACCTAGTCATTCCTTTAACTTTTGCTTTATCCAATCCAAGATGGAGAGAAAGCTAGTGCATTTGCATTGAGTTGTTGTATCTAGTGGCACTAGTTCATTATTGTGTCAGCTATAGATTTCCTGTTACTCTTGGTGATCATTAAACGGCTATTGGTGGTTGTTGCTAGCCTCGATCAAGCGGTTGTAAGGAGCTCTTATGCTCGCCCCGACAGGAGATCACGAAGAGCAACTCTAGTAAAATGCTCGTGGTTAGTTAGAGCGTACCACTTGGTTTACTCTTGCAGCATCTAAGTTGTGTAGCTACACTAGTTAGTTGTTTTTTTGTCAATAGCTCTCTACTGTAGTGAGTAGTAGTATCTTATTTGATGTTTGTGTTGTAGACTACAAACCAAGATGCTAAAATTGTGTATAGACTTACTTTGGATAAAATCAGAGCTAGTGCTAAGTAGATGCTATTGGAGATTTTTATTACACTAATTAAGTTTTGCACCAGTGTTGTAGTTTTGTAGTGAAAACTCACCCCGCCTGCCATCTAGATCCTCTCACTTAAGTATCTGCCATTATGCCGTCAAACCTTTTTCTATCTTGTTAGAAGAAAGAATGAAATGGTGCAACAAGAACTTTGAAAAAAATAATTGGATACACTTGCTGAAGGGCCAAATCTCCGCCACCCATATTGAGGAGTTCGTCTCCCTCTCCGCCTCCGCCTCTGGGTCAGGATCCAGGACGTCCACATGCAGGATGTTCAGGACCCGATCACTTGGAGATGGACGCTAGATGGCAGCTACTATAATAACGGCAGGCAGCTTACAAAAGCGAGGTTGGTCTCATCAAGAAAACACTGCGTTTTATTATTATTATTGCAATGAACACTTTGAAAGGCTACACCTATGCTGGGTTTATCCTTTTGATAAGGGCTAATTTGGTGATCAGGATCATGGGAATTAAACGAAATTGTGGAGAAAATTAGTTTATTTCTTTCTCAATCCCTCAAATACACCGTAATCCCCTTATCATCAACTCAAATCTAAAAGCGGTTAAATCCCCCCCCCCCGGGGAAGAGAAGACGGTTGAATGGGTTGGTGATTTACATCCTACGAAACCTTTGGAAAGAAAGAAACCAAAGGATCTTCAATATATATAACGTTACAGAATACGACGACGACGATCATTTTTACGTATACTCCATTATTCTGAACGCGCGCCGGACATGATTATTGCCTGTCATCTTGTCAAGATTATTACGACGACGATATGGCTGCAACTGTAATAGTATAATCGTTAACAACGCATTATAGCTATATGTATATATATGCGCAGACATAAAAATCCGGAGAAGATCATATCACATTGCATCTAGCCGGTCAGATTCAGGTACCCGGTTCCGTTTCCACGGACATGGAATTCGGCCATCCACTCCATCTTTGAACCGGGAATATAATATTTTCAGGAACTGGATGAAGGTTGTGACAGTGACAGAGAGATCGGTTCCCAGACAAGCAGGGGGTTCACCTTCACCGATCACCATGGCCTTTGAGCTGTCAGATCAGTTTCCTTGCCGTGGGATTATTGGTGACACCCACACCGCAATGGCGCGTGACGTCCACTCCCCACTCCCCACCGCGAACATGGTGGATTGGATGGATGCTCGGAATAATAGCTAGCGTGCCATGGCCGCCCGTCGTTGCCGGAGCTCCGATGCTTCATGCCTCCCCCACACCCATGAACATGCAGTTGGGTTCCGCCGTGGTCACTCGGTCGTCAGCTATAGTATTTTATGCGTGCTGTTAATAAACACCGGCTGTTCCTTCCTGTTCGGGCCCGGTCTGATCCTGCTGTGATCCATCGGTGGAAGAACCTCTGTACTTGTGCATTGCTGACTGCTGAGCCTGAGGACTGCTCATTCGTCGGCAGAATTTTGGCACCTAGTTTCGATCGATCCTCTAGCTAGGGTGAGCCTTTCGAGAGTCTTAAGATGCTTGCTACTAACGTGTCTATCAGGCTGGGTTCAGGAAGAGAAATGAGAGGCACGTGGTTCTCTGCTTCCACTCTCACCTGACTGACTAGTAGTAGTACTATTATACGCACTAAACGATTCATATGAAACAGTTTTTTCCCCTCAATTGCTCATAAATCACTAAGCTAGCGCTGCCCTCCCGGAATCAGGCCATTAATTATTTGTTACAGAAGAGCAAACACACAAGCTAGCTTGTTGCTTTGATGGGCAGCTAATATTCTAATTGCTTGCTGACGACGACTAATAAGGGTTACATCACTGACAAAAGAAGGCAAGACTCGTTTCATGACTTAATTAACTAACACCGTATCAAGCCTAGAACAATGTAGTAGACGATCAGCACGGGCAACGACGCCAGCGTCCCGAAGATAACCCTGCAAAGTTTTTCAGCTGTCTCAGTTGCTGATGACGGTTTTCAGCCAAGTCACCGATCGAGCCATGCATGCTTAAAACAAACAAACAAACTAACTAAGGGGTGTTGAATGCGCTAGAACTAATAATTAGTTGGCTAAAAATTGTTAGTATAATTAGCTAGCTAACAAATAGCTATCTAACTATTAACTAACTAGGTAAGTGCACGTGCGTTACAATGGGAACATATAATATCTCGATAATATATATATATATATATATATATATATATATATATTATATGTTATACTGTTATGAGTTGGAGGACGATATTCACGAGCCGTCTGGGATGACGTCGAAGAGAAACTTAGGCCTGTGACACACGAGAGGCCGTCCGTTTGTGAGGCACTCGAGGAGAAGGGCAAGGTAGTCTCGTGAAGGGAGCAAGGTCTAGGGAACAACAGTGGATTGGCGGCACACGGTCACGGGGGTGGAGGCCTTGGCGATAATGGTGTGCGGTCGAGAAGGTGCGCGTGGGAGCCGTCGGAGGGACGACGCAGCGGCTGGCAGAGCCGTGTCGGGGCTGGTGCCCGGCATAGCTCAGCGCTGCCGTAGGGGGGGGAGGGAGGGAGAGGCTTTAATCGGTACCAGCATCTACTGCTTGTACAATGTTTTGTCTCTATGGATTGCAGCTGCAACAGTCCGAACAGATGGCTTTAATCCGAAGCGAACAACCTATCTTGGCTGGGAGCATCGACATCGTGCCTTGATGGCGGTAGCAGCGGGCACAGGGGTCATCGTAGGAGGACAGCGGCGGGGGCATGGCCTTACCCCTATGGACGCACCCCTTCCACGCTTAATAGTATAGTAATGCTTAATAGTAGGGATTACCAGGTTATCATTTTTTTGAAATCAAAAGGGTGGACGGCAAATGCGATTACGTCCTATGGATATAAAACTCGAGTGACCTCTCCAAATTAAGCATTCCTCCGTACTTCCTACCTTTGTTGTGTTCTTCACTTCTTCTCGACCCTTGGGATCCGTAATTCGGCTGGCTAGGTAACACGGCGACGTTCTGGGCGCAAGATGCTTGAGCCAAGCCGTAGTAGAGACATCATTCCAAACAAATTGGATTCAATGGATTTCATGAATCAGGTCCAGGAACATTCGACCTTCACCTGATTTGGAGAAACTTTTAAATTCAGAAAATCTCCATACAAGTATTTTTTTCAGTCTATTACATTATCATTATCATTTCTGCTTATACGCATTCTATAGAGCCACCCATACGATGGAAAGGTTACTGTAATACAGGCAGTCCAAGGAATCTATACAAATACAACTTCTGGTACGACAGGTAATACTAATGCACGGTTACACTACAATAGCAATGCAGTGCAGAACTGCAGATTCCTGAAGACACTCAGGCGTTCAATCCAGTCTCAGGAGAAGATGTAGACCTCCTCAAACGATTTCCTACCAAAAATACATGCACTAGTCTAGCTGATCAATGGATTGTACGTACATTTGTTAGGGGGTAATGATACAGAGACTCACGATTTTTTTCGGTAAATGTTGGGCTGTAGTTGTAAATTAAGTTATCTAGCACTTTGTCGCAGGAGGCCTCTTTGGAGACTTGCGTGCTTGGTTGTTCCACGACACGAAAGGGTGAGCTAGGTAAGCAAGTTTCATCGAAGCAAGGTCCTTTCTTGCATATGCTTAAACTCAAAAATGGCTTTCTGCATCAAATGAGAACAGTTTTATTGTGGCATAAAGCCACTTGTATTTGGTGAGTGGCCACAATTTGATATGTTGTGAATATAATCTAGGAATAAATACAGTGCACAAGAGAAAAGGAAGAACCAATAAGAACACTAAATGTGGAACTCCTGAAACAGCTACAACTAAATTACCTCAGGATGCCATTGCGTGCAAGTGACTGGATAATTATTGGCTTGTACAGTTGAGACATAGACCTGATTTGATCAATATAGTTATTGTTTTCTGAACCATGTGGAAGCTAATGCACATACAATTCAGAGTTTCTACATACCTGCATTTGCAAACAGTATATAAAAAGGTCCATTCATTTTAAAATGTTGACCTCTTAATCTTTTCTGAAGTTTGCTGTTGAAGTAGAACACGGTAGTGGTAGTACTATTAGTATCTTCTGCACAGAATGACACATGATTTAATTTCTACAAAATGACTGCACTTATTCATGTTTAGGAGTACAGACAGCTACTTGTGATTCTTTAGTACAAAGGGAAATGAATTCACATTCTTTGAGCCAGGTTATTGTAGCCTACAAATTCTATTAGAAAAAGAATTCTCAAACCTGGTAATCATAGGGCAGCGAGCACTGAGTAGGGGGAAAAGGTTTCTAGATGGATAAACATGTTTTTTGGTAGCTAAGATGTTCATTAGCTATGGTGACTATTTAAGTTGTCATTGCTAATCTTGAGTTTTATCCTTCAAAACTATGTTTTTCTAAGGCAGTTGTTTATGCATCGATCTGCGGTATAGACCAGTGCTGGGGAAATAGCCGAACGAAGATGGTCATATCATCTCTAAAGGGCTGGGAAGAAAGTGGAGTTACCGAGGTACAACATCATTTGTGTCGGCATCAACACTATCATCTTCATCATGTCCACCTTTGAAAAGTTTTCTAGCAGTTTGCTTGGCGGGGAATTTGCGAGTCCTAGACGTAAGTTGTTTTCTGGACACATATTTAGTATCTCACACAATATGGGATTAAGAGAAAACAATCCTTCATGACATTCATTATATACCTTAGCAACTTCAAGCACAATACAGCCAAGATCCAAATGCTTCCTGACATAATGTCGAACCTCATGTGCTCCATCAAAGTATGAGTTGTTCGTTAACCCAGTAATCTGCCAAGGTAACATGAGTACGCATAAAAAATTAGTAAACCAGTGTTTTAAAGCTGGCTAATACACATGAGATATAACACAGTACTGGTACAGATTTGCAACAAAATCACGAAATAGTGAACATATAAATTGGCCAGTTTGACAGGACAATATGTATTGGGAAATTGCTATGAAAAAGAGAACTATTATTTTCTGCCAATATAATTCTATAAAGTGCAAATTTAAACCAAAGGGTAAACTGAAGTAACAGGCATACCCTGGCAAACAGATCTTCCCTCATACATGGAACCAAGTACTTCCAAGACCGGATATCCAAAATTCGGACAACACAATAATTTGTTAACACACGGGTACTCATTAACTTCACAGAAGTTAAGTTTGGGTGCACAAGGAATCTAGCTACAACTTCAACTAAGAACTCATATGTGCTAAATACACGATCAACTGGTTTCTTAGTGTCGTTACAACAGAAGTTCTCTCCCTTGGCAGCTTAGAAGTTAAGCTATAGTCATCATGGCTAACAACCAGCTTGTAATCAGGATATGGCTGATAAGAATACCAAAATGTAATTAAAAATTATAAGCAATTATCTTAAGAAAGAATATTGAAACAAAACTCATGGGACAAACACTCACGATTACTTCACAACAAGGAACAAAAATTAAAAAGTGCTCATTCACTACATTGTGCCTGGCATGCCATGGCATGAAGTCAACAATGAAGCATACATCGTGCCACAATAGTAGATTAGAAGACAAGATAAACGAAAAAGTAACTTGTTTGGTAAATTTAACTGTTTGTTGGCAATCAGTTGTCTCAGTTGTCTCAGTTGCTGATGATGGTTTTCAGCCAAGTCACCGATCGAGCCATGCATGCTTAAAACAAACAAACAAACTAACTAACTAACTAATATATCTTTACTACTATTAAGAAGGTAAGGGGTAGGCTGCCATTCCTGGTTCTGCCATTCCCATTCCATCCTGGTTTTCTGCTATTCACGTTCTCATTCCCGTTCTCATCCTGGTTCTGCCCACACACACTAGCCGTACAACGTCTGACATGTGGGGTCCCACACCCCTGGCCTGTTCTCTATTCCCATTCCCATCCCCGTTCTGCCCACAACTCTGTCGTATAGCGGGGTCCCACACCTCTGGCTTGTTCTCCATTCCCATCCTGGTTCTGCCCACACCCTGTCGCACAACGTCTGACAGGTGGGTCCCACACCCTGGTCTTGCATGTGGGGTCCTTGTCTTCGTGCACCGCGCATTTGACCAAAAAAGCCTGCTATTTGCGGTGACAGCAATGGTCAGGTAAGAATACACAAGATGTTCCGCACAAAAACTTATAAACATGTGTCTGCACAATTCAGTGGCCGATGTGGTACTAAGTTTAGCTTGCAAATACAAAGTGCATGCGTCCTCGGAGGCTCATCTGCTTGTTGTGGCCCATACCAAATCCTCCTCTACCACCTCCTTCCCAGCCCAGCGTTCCTGCTCTCCTGGTCTCACCCCGTGCTCTCCTGTTCCTCGTTAAGCTCGGGCATCTCGGCGCAACCGCCTTGCTCTCCCTTCGGCGTGCAACACGATCCCAGTCCACGACCTCCACCTCTACCGCTTGAGGGCGCAACAATGAAGATAAATAGTGACCAGACTGACTCGAAGACGCTCCCACGGGTGACATGGCGGTTCCCTCTTGACGACACCTCCAGGTTCTGGTCCACAGCGGCGGCGTCTGCGCGGGATGGGGCGAACGACAACAAGATCTGTCCCGAACAGACCTCGCCACAGGCGGTGGAACATACTGCATTAGCGCACTCGCCTGCGGCAGATGGAGCAGGTTCTCCTAACGTCGCCTCCCGGAGTCACGCCTCCGCCTCATCGTTCAGAAGCTAGACGACTCCTTCTTTGGTACCCTCCGGATTGAAATCGAGCTCTTGGCCACGTTGTAGGAGCTCAAGGTGACCATCGAGAACTTGTTCTCCGCCCTCTATAATGAGACCTAGAAGACATCTCTTGGTACGTGCCCATGGATTTTTCTGGTTTTGTTCGTCTTCCATTGATGGTCGGCATGAGATTGTTGGGTTTACATTGTGTTACCACGAAATTGTGTTCTGTGGTTATCAATTTCAAATTTGAGGTTGTTGGGTTAAATGCGACTCTAGAATCTGAATGATGTTGGCAACTTAAACTTCAAGGTTGTTGCTTGCTTGTTGTAGGAATGAGTCACTTCTGCTTATGCTTCAAGGATGTGAGACTGACGGATGACAAGGCAACATTGCGTGGATTTGGTATAAGAGATGGTGATGTGATACATGCACTTCCCTAAACAGCCATATGTTCTTGGATGCATTTTTCCTTTTAGTGCCAACTAAATTCTGCCCTATCTTATGAGATAAGCCAGAATATTACTTACCCTGCTTCATTTTCCAAACACGGAAGTTCCTACATGCATTTTAATGGATGGCCACCATCGGGTTCAACGACGATCTTGACCTCTCGTTGCGCTACCTCGAGTCTACCGCGACAAGCACGACAGGATGAAGCTGGTATGCCACCACCACAAGTAGTCCAACACCAGATCGATTACTTTATTATCATTAGCTTGCGAATTGGATCAAATACTGCCTTAATATCTTCGGTTGGTTAACTTCAAAGTTAGGCTCTATACTTGACGTTGCTCTGCTCAATTTCAGTATTTGTTCTCGTCTTGGACTGTACTACATTGACATTGTGTTCATAGGGAACCAGGAAGGATGAAACCTTTCTATGCCCATAATGTGCTTTATTCCAGCTACACATTTACTAAGACAGCCACACACGGTAATCTGGAAAAGTTGTAACCTTTGCATGCCACCCATTTAAGATCAAAATTTCACACCTGTTACTTATTGTTCCTCTTTCCAATTCTAATATTTGTTCCCCTTTATGCTGAAATTGATGCTCACAAAAATATGGGGAAGTCGACACTTTTCTGTGCCAATAATAATCTATTTTAGGCTCTTCACAACTTGGGATTACATACTATAATTTGGCCAACAAGTTTGCCAATTATGAATTGCATTGCACATTCTTTCATGTATTTCTTACCAAGTAGAAAACTTCAATTTTGAGCTAAGATCAGGACGAAGACCTTTATTTGCATACACTGGCAAAGTCTAATGTTGTCTGTCCTTGCACTTGTCTCGTCACTATAGGTTCTAGCACAAGCTATTTGCTTCCATCACAAGGTTCCTGGGCTTTGGATCTATGCGGCAGCATGGGAATTCGATTAAAACCTGAACGTCGTCGTAGCACGTGCACTGATGCAGAGCGGTCTTAGGTTCTGCCCTCAGTCAGAGGATATGTGGATCGAGTATCTTCGCATGGAGCTTACCTACCTTAACAAGCTGAAGGCTCGGAAGGTTGATCTTGGAGAAGATGTCAAGACACTACAAAAGAACGATAATGACGCAGGCTAGTGGAAAGAGAAAAAACAAGGAACTATTAATGCCATTGAATGACCAGGACGAAGATCACAAGGAGCTGGGCTTGGCTGGAGATGCTATGGAGAAGGAAGACCTGTTTTGGCGTCAAGGATTGTTAATCATTCAGACCATATATGATGGCATGGTGGAAGCTCTTCCATCAAGCTTAACCTTGCGGAAGAAATTTTTAGAGATATTAAACAGTGTTGACCTGGCACATTCTGATGAGTTGAAACTGGAGGTCCTCGATGATCTTAAGAGAGATTTCTCTCATATCGAGGACTACTGAGATTGGTTTTCTAGGCTTCAGCTTAGCAACTTGAACAGTTCCAATATTTCAAATAGAAAGGATGCTATATCAAATAAGTTGAATAGATCAATTCAGGTAAAGGAATTATATCCCCACTTTCGTACAAATATAAACATCTGTGATTATTATATGCTTTTGTACCTAATTTGTTTGTGAAGAAATTGTTATTATATGCTTGTTAGGGAAACTCTCTAATGCCATTTGCAGTTATAATATTAGAGTTTGACAAATATTTATACTTGTACAGCATATAGTGTACTATTTAAAACTGTCCCTTCGTAATAGCGTAATAGCCTTGTAGTATGTCCGTCTGTTGCAGTTTAGAGCACAATGGTTCTTTTCCCATTTCATAGCCAGGATCTGCCAGCTACACTACACACTAGATCTGACACACTTTTCTGAACATTCTAATTTTATATTGTGGTGTGGATTCTAGGTGTATGATGAAGCTGTCAGAAGGCTACAAACTTCCAAAATGTAGTGGATGGCTACAAACTTCCAAAATGTAGTCATTGTATGCAAAGCTTTGGATGGATATTGATGGTTGCAATGTAGTGGTAAAACAGGTAGATTAAAATAACAAAATTTATATGTATAGCCAGGATCACCAATGAATTACAAAATCTTTTTTCATAACAATATAACACATTTATATATAAGTTATCATGATATTAATATGTTCCCGTTGCAACGCACGGGCACTAACCTAGTACTAGTAAGATGCCCGTACTAACGATACAACGAATCTAAAAGGCAATAAAATTAATTAGGATAATAAGATGTGCAAAAAACATGAATCTTTGTTTATTATTATTAATAAGCGTTGAAATCTTGATAAGGCGACAAATTAAAATGAAGTGAATATACATTAAGGATAATAATTTTCTGTAAAAGTTGAGTATCATTATAAATAAAATCATATCTATCTGATGTGCCTAATAATTTCTTATATTTCTTCTGGAATATTGTCTTTGGATTCATTGTTCTTGTACTTCAATAATTCTACTAAGAATTTGGTCCTCAGGATATTCCCATTCTGCACATTCATTATTACATATCATTGAACTCGATTAATAATCAATTATAGAAGAACGATATTGACAAAGTATTAGAACAAATAGGGTACTCACGGTGCAAATGCATGGTAACCTTATACCATTCCAAGCGTGCATAAAGTTGATAACAAGAAATCCAGATAAATCCCTACAAATTAAAATAATACGTTGTTATATATATGTAGACAAAATTAATAAGTTGTTTGGGTTATAAAAAATTACCAGTTTAATGTTCTTGGAACCCATGTTGGTACTATACGACGCCACATATAAATATCGTCTTTCCATGTAGGATTGGCCAATTCCATGGCAACATTCATATTATTGGCAATATAATATATTTTATGGATATAATGCAAGCTAGGATGATCACCCTTAAACCATGATGGTATAGGCATAGAGTCCATTATATAGATGTTTCTAGTGTCCATGTTAAGTACATATAAGGTGAAGTGACCCAAGAAAGAATCAGGCAATAGAATCTGCAAGTTAAAAAAATAGTTTAAGTAAGAGAAAAAAAACAAAATTACAAAAATGATGAATGAGTATAGCTTACTTTTTTGCAATCTGAAACATTGTACTCCATGGCAGGCCAACATTCTAATAATTTTGCCAACATGTTGATATCTGGCTTTGCACGAAGGCGAGGGTCTCGACCAAATTTAGTTATGGACTACTTTTTGTTAGTAAAATGATGATATAATGAACACACTTATATGAATAAAGACTAATTACTTCAACTTACACAGAACTGTAGATCCATGTAGTGGTATTTGTCTTCCAACAAGAACAAGGCATCATTGCATGCGATCATCCGAACAGCCATGTTAAAACAATCTGTATCCATCGACTTATTTACATCCAATATATCTTTAAGTTTTTGAAAACTTAAAGAAATTGGATAAGGTTTAGTGATCTGAATCCAATATTTCCTATTAAATAAACATGTGTTTTTATAGTTAAAGCAAGAACATATGTGTTGAATATTTACCATGCATATACTATATTAAATGAGAATTAACTTACTTTAAATATTTAGCGTTGTCTATCCCCATGATATATGTGCATAACACAAACATCGGTTCTTGTGTGTTTGTTGATGTTACTTTAGCAGGCAGAACACATGAAGATATATATGGTTCAATCTGATGTGATGTATTTGACGATTTAGGTAACTCACATGGAGTATCGATTATTTCGACATCACTTGAACTCTCTCCATCTTCATCCACATTGTGGTCAAGATTTTGATGTCTTTTCTTTGTGTTTAATCTCGAGTCCCATAATATTGCAGGTAGCTTAAACCTAAGCATTGTTATATCATCTTGCAAGTATATAAATTAGAACAAAAGAAACATTGTTCCTATAAATATACGTCCTCTACCTGTGTTACTGAAAGTCGCCTAGAGGGGGGTGAATAGGGCGAAACTGAAATTTACAAAGTTAATCACAACTACAAGCCGGGTTAGCGTTAGAAATATAAGCGAGTCCGAGAGAGAGGGTGAAAAACAAATCGCAAGCAAATAGCGAGTGAGACACAAGGATTTGTTTTACCGAGGTTCGGTTCTTGCAAACCTACTCCCCGTTGAGGTGGTCACAAAGACCGGGTCTCTTTCAACCCTTTCCCTCTCTCAAACGGTCACTTAGACCGAGTGAGCTTCTCTTCTCAATCACACGGGACACTAAGTCCCCGCAAGGATCACCACACAATTGGTGTCTCTTGCCTCGATTACAATTGAGTTTGTCACAAGAAAGAATGAGAAAGAAAAGAAGCAATCCAAGCGCAAGAGCTCAAATGAACACAAGTGTCGCTCTCTCTAGTCACTATTTGATTTGGAGTGATTCCGGACTTGGGAGAGGATTTGATCTTTTTGGTTGTGTCTAGAATTGAATGCTATAGCTCTTGTATGAGGTGTGAATGCTGAAAACTTGGATGCCATTGAATGTGGGGTGGTTGGGGTATTTATAGCCCCAACCACCAAAATGTGGCCGTTGAAAGTCTGCTGTCGCATGGCGCACCGGACAGTCCGGTGCGCCACCGGACACTGTCCGGTGCGCCAGCCACATCAGCCAGCCGTTGGGGTTCGACCGTTGGAGCTCTGACCTGTGGGGCCCCTGGGCTGTCCAGTGGTGCACCGGACAAGTCCTGTAGACTGTCCGGTACGCCTGCTGCGCGTGCTCTGACCTCTGCGCGCGCAGGCACACATTTAATGCATTACAGTCGACCGTTGCGCGCGAAGTAGCCGTTGCTCCGCTGGCACACCGGACAGTCCGGTGCGCCACCGGACACTGTTCGGTGCATACACCGGACGGTCCGGTGAATTATAGCGGAGCGACCTCCATTTTCCCGAAGGTAGCGAGTTCAGCGTCGAGTTCTCTAGTGCACCGGACACTGTCCGGTGGTGCACCGGACACTGTCCGGTGGCACACCGGACAGTCCGGTGCGCCAGACCAGGGTGCCTTTGGGATGTCTTTAGCTCACTTTGTTTGAACCCTTTCTTGGTCTTTTTATTGATCTATTGTGAACCTTTGGCACTTGTAAAACTTATAATCTAGAGCAAACTAGTTAGTCCAATTATTTGTGTTGGGCAATTCAACCACCAAAATCACTTAGGAAAAGGTGTAAGCCTATTTCCCTTTCAATCTCCCCCTTTTTGGTGATTGATGCCAACACAAACCAAAGCAAATATAAAAGTGCAGAATTGAACTAGTTTGCATAATGTAAGTGCAAAGGTTGCTTGGAATGAAACCAATAGATATTACTTACTAGACGCGCATGGATGTCTTTTCTTTTTATTAACATTTTGGACCACGCTTGCACCACACGTTTTGTTTTGCAAAATGTTTTGGAAATTCTTTTCAAAGTTCTTTTGCAAATAGTCAAAGGTAAATGAATAAGATTTTTGAGAAGCATTTTCAAGTTTTGAAATTTTCTCCCCCTGTTTCAAATGCTTTTCCTTTGACTAAACAAAACTCCCCCTTAATGAAATCCTCCTCTTAGTGTTCAAGAGGGTTTTAGATATTAATTTTGAAGAGGGTATACCAATTTGAAATTATATCAAAATAAGATATCAATTTCAAAAACTTCTTTTAATACCAAATAAAAGACTACATTTTTGAAATTGGTGGTGGTGCGGTCCTTTTGCTTTGGGCTAATATTCTCTCCCCCTTTGGCATGAATCGCCAAAAACGGATGCTTGAGTGAAATATAAGCCCTTTTAAACTACTCTCTCCCCCTTTGGATGCAAGTAAAGGAGTGAAGATTATACCAAGGTTGGAGAGTGAGTGCGGAGCGACGACGAAGGATGAATGATTTGATGGAGCGGAGTGGAAGCCTTGTCTTCGCTGAAGACTCCTTTTCCCTTTCAATCTATGACTTAGCATGAAATGGACTTGAAAGAACACATTAGTCATAGCACATGAAAGAGATGATCAAAAGTATATATATGAGCTATGTATGCAAGACATCAATAAAAATTCCTAGAATCAAGAATATTTAGCTCATGCCTAAGTTTGGTAAAAGTTTGTTCATCCAATGGCTTGGTAAAGATATCGGCTAATTGTTCTTTGGTGCTAACATATGCAATCTCGATATCCCCCTTTTGTTGGTGATCCCTTAGAAAATGATACCGAATGACTATGTGTTTTGTGCGGCTATGTTCAACGGGATTATCCGCCATGCGGATTGCACTCTCATTATCACAAAGAAGAGGAACTTTGGTTAATTTGTAACCATAGTCCCTAAGGGTTTGCCTCATCCAAAGCAATTGCGCGCAACAATGGCCTGCGGCAATATACTCGGCTTCGGCGATTGAAAGAGCCACAGAATTTTGCTTCTTTGAAGCCCAAGACACCAAGGATCTTCCCAAGAACTGGCAAGTCCCCGATGTGCACTTTCTATTAATTTTGCACCCTGCCCAATCGGCATCGGAATAACCAATTAAATCAAATGTGGATCCCCTGGGGTACCAAAGGCCAAACTTAGGAGTATAAACTAAATATCTCAAGATTCGTTTTACGGCCCTAAGGTGAGCTTCCTTAGGATCGGCTTGGAATCTTGCACACATACATACGGAAAGCATAATATCCGGTCGTGAAGCACATAAATAAAGCAAGGAACCTATCATCGGCCGGTATACCTTTTGATCTACGGATTTATCTCCCGTGTCGAGGTCGAGATGCCCATTAGTTCCCATGGGTGTCTTGATAGGCTTGGCGTCCTTCATCCCAAACTTGGTTATAATGTCTTGAATGTACTTCGTTTGGCTAATGAAGGTGCCTTCTTGGAGTTGCTTGACTTGGAATCCTAGAAAATACTTCAACTCCCCCATCATACGAATTTCTGTGTCATGATCCTACTAAATTCCTCACATGTAGATTCGTTAGTAGACCCAAATATAATATCATCAACATAAATTTGGCATACAAACAAATCATTTGCAAGAGTTTTAGTAAATAAAGTAGGATCGGCTTTTCCGACTTTGAAGCCATTAGCAATAAGGAAATCTCTTAGGCATTCATACCATGCTCTTGGAGCTTGCTTGAGCCCATAAAGCGCCTTAGAGAGCCTATAGACATGGTTAGGATACTCACTGTCTTCAAAGCCGGGAGGTTGCTCAACATAGACCTCTTCCTTGATTGGTCCATTGAGGAAGACACTCTTCACGTCCATTTGGTAGAGCTTGAAGCCATGGTAAGTAGCATAGGCTAATAATATACAAATGGACTCAAGCCTAGCTACGGGTGCATAGGTTTCACCGAAATCCAAACCTTCGACTTGTGAATATCCCTTGGCCATAAGTCAGGCTTTGTTTATTGTCACCACACCATGCTCGTCTTGTTTGTTGCGGAAGACCCACTTGGTTCCTACAACATTTTGGTTAGGACGTGGAACTAAATGCCAAACCTCATTCCTCGTGAAGTTGTTGAGATCCTCTTGCATCGCCATCACCCAATCCGAATCTTGAAGTGCTTCCTCTACCTTGTGTGGCTCAATAGAGGAAACAAAAGAGTAATGCTCACAAAAATGTGCAACACGAGATCTAGTGGTTACCCCCTTATGAATATCGCCGAGGATGGTGTTGACGGGGTGATCTCGTTGGATTGCTTGGTGGACTCTTGGGTGTGGCGGTCTTGGAACTTGTTCATCCTCCTGGTCTTGATCATTTGCATCTCCCCCTTGATCATTGCCGTCGTCTTGAGGTGGCTCATCTTCTTGATCTTCTTCTTCATCATCTTGAGCCTCATCCTCATCTTGAGTTGGTGGAGATACTTGCATGGAGGAGGATGGTTGATCTTGTGCTTGAATAGGCTCTTCGGATTCCTTAGGACACACATCCCCAATGGACATGTTCCTTAGTGCGACGCATGGAGCCTCTTCATCATCTAATTCATCAAGATCAACTTGCTCTACTTGAGAGCCGTTAGTCTCATCAAACACAATGTCACAAGAAACTTCAACTAGTCCAGTGGACTTGTTAAAGACTCTATATGCCCTTGTGTTTGAATCATATCCTAGTAAAAAGCCTTCTACAGCCTTAGGAGCAAATTTGGACTTTCTACCTCTTTTAACAAGAATAAAACATTTGCTACCAAAGACTCTAAAATAGGAAACATTGGGCTTTTTACCGGTGAGGAGTTCGTAGGATGTCTTCTTGAGGATTTGGTGTAGATATAACCGGTTGATGGCATAGCAAGCGGTGTTGACCGCCTCGGCCCAAAACCGATCCGAAGTCTTGTACTCATCAAGCATGGTTCTTGCCATGTCCAATAGAGTTCTATTCTTCCTCTCCACTACACCATTTTGTTGTGGCGTGTAGGGAGAAGAGAACTCATGCTTGATGCCCTCCTCCTTAAGAAAGCCTTCGATTTGTGAGTTCTTGAACTCCGTCCCATTATCGCTTCTAATTTTATTGATCCTTAAGCCGAACTCATTTTGAGCCCGTCTCAAGAATCCCTTTAAAGTCTCTTGGGTTTGTGATTTTCCTGCAAAAAGAATACCCAAGTGAAGCGAGAGTAGTCATCGACAATAACAAGACAGTACTTACTCCCGCCGATGCTTATGTAAGCGATCGAGCCGAATAGGTCCATATGGAGGAGCTCGAGCGGTCTGTCAGTCGTTAAGATGTTCTTATGTGGATGATGAGCGCCAAGTTGCTTCCCGGCTTGGCATGCGCTACAAATCCTGTCTTTCTCAAAATGAACATTGGTTAGTCCTAAAATGTGTTCTCCCTTTAGAAGCTTGTGAAGATTCTTCATCCCAACATGTGCTAGTCGGCGATGCCAGAGCTAGCCCATGTTAGTCTTAGCAATTAAGCAAGTGTCGAGTTCAGCTCTATTGAAATCAACTAAGTATAGCTGACCCTCTAACACTCCCTTAAATGCTACTGAATCATCACTTCTTCTAAAGACAGTGACACCTACATCAGTAAATAGACAGTTGTAGCCCATTTTGCATAATTGAGATACGGAAAGCAAATTGTAATCTAAAGAATCTACAAGAAAAACATTGGAAATGGAATGGTCAGGTGGTATAGCAATTTTACCCAATCCTTTGACCAAACCTTGGTTTCCATCCCCGAATGTGATAGCTCGTTGGGGATCTTGGTTTTTCTCATAGGAGGAGAACATCTTTTTCTCCCCTGTCATGTGGTTTGTGCACCCGCTATCGATGATCCAACTTGAGCCCCCCGGATGCATAAACCTACAAAACAAGTTTAGTTCTTGATTTTAGGTACCCAAACAGTTTTGGGTCCTTTGATATTAGATACAAGAACTTTGGGTACCCAAACACAAGTCTTTGATCCCTTGTGTTTGTCCCCAACATACTTGACAACTACTTTGCCGGATTTGTTAGTTAAAACATAAGATGCATCAAAAGTCTTAAATGAAATGCTAGGTTCATTTGATGCACTAGGAGCTTTCTTCTTAGGCAATTTAGCACAAGTTGATTGCCTAGAACTAGATGTCTCACCCTTATACATAAAAGCATGATTAGGGCCAGAGTGAGACTTCCTAGAATGAGTTCTCCTAATCTTATGCTCGGGATAACCGGCAGGGTATAAAATGTAACCCTCGTTATCCTGAGGCATGGGAGCCTTGCCCTTAACAAAGTTAGATAATTTTTTAGGAGGGGCATTAAGTTTGACATTGTCTCCCCTTTGGAAGCCAATGCCATCCTTGATGCCAGGGCGTCTCCCACTATAAAGCATACTACGAGCAAATTTAAAATTTTCATTTTCTAGCTCATGCTCGGCAATTTTAGCATCTAATTTTGCTATATGATCATTTTGTTGTTTAATTAAGACCATGCGATGATGAATAGCATCAATATCAACATCTCTACATCTAGTGCAAATAGAAACATGCTCAACGGTAGATGTAGAGGGTTTGCAAGAATTTAGTTCAACAATCTTAGCATGTAGTATGTCATTTTCATCTCTAAGATTGGAAATGGAAGCATTGCAAACATCTAAGTCTTTAGCCTTAGCAATCAATTTTTCATTTTCAATCCTAAGGCTAACAAGAGAGGCATTCAATTTTTCAATCTTAGCAAGTAAGCTAGCATTATCATTTCTAAGATTGGAAATTGAATCATCACAAACATTAGCATCAACCTTAGCAATTAATCTAGCATTTTCATTTCTAAGGTTGGTAATAACATCATGACAAGTGCTTAGCTCATTAGTTAATTTTTCACATTTTTCCATCTCTAGAGCATAAGCATTCTTAACCTTAACATGCTTCTTATTTTCCTTAATTAGGAAGTCCTCTTGGCTATCCAAGAGTTCATCCTTATCATGAATAACGCTAATCAATTCATTTAACTTCTCCTTTTGTTCCATGTTAAGGTTGGCAAAAAGAGTAAACAAATTATCCTCCTCATTACTAGAATTGTCTTCATCACTAGAGGATGCATATTTAGTGGAGGATTTAGATTTAACCTTCTTCCTTTTGCCGTTCTTTGCCATGAGGCACTTGTGGCCGACGTTGGGGAAGAGAAGTCCCTTGTTGACGGCGATGTTGGCGGCGTCCTCGTCGGAGGAGGAGTCGGTGGAGCTCTCGTCGGAGTCCCACTCGCGGCACACATGGGCATCGCCGCCCTTCTTCTTGTGGTACCTCTTCTTTTCCTTTCTTCTCCCCTTCTTGTCGTCGCCCCTGTCACTGTCACTAGAAATAGGACATTTTGCAATAAAGTGACCGGGCTTACCACACTTGTAGCAAACCTTTTTGGAGCGGGGCTTGTAGTCCTTCCCCCTCCTTTGCTCGAGGATTTGTCAAAAGCTTTTGATGATTAAATCCATCTCCTCATTGTCGAGCTTTGAGGCGTCGATGGGGAGCCTACTTGGTGTAGACTCTTCCTTTTTCTCCTCCGTTGCCTTGAATGCGACACGTTGTGCCTCGGGCGTGGAGGAGGTGCCTTGCTCGATGATTTTCTTTGAGCCCTTAATCATTAGCTCAAAGCTCACAAATTTTCCTATAACCTCCTCGGGAGACATTAGCTTGTATCTAGGATCACCTCGAATTAATTGAACTTGCGTAGGGTTAAGAAAAACGAGGGATCTAAGAATAACCTTGACCATTTCATGGTCATCCCATTTTGTGCTCCCGAGGTTGCGCACTTGGTTCACCAAGGTCTTCAAGCGGTTGTACATAGCTTGCGGATCCTCCCCTTGGTGAAGCATGAAGCGACCGAGCTCCCCCTCGATCGTCTCCCGCTTGGTGATCTTGGTCACCTCTTCTCCTTCGTGCGCGGTCTTGAGTACATCCCAAATCTCCTTTGCACTCTTCAACCCTTGCACCTTATTATACTCCTCTCGACTTAGAGAGGCGAGGAGTATAGTAGTGGCTTGGGAGTTGAAGTGATGAATTTGGGCCACTTCATCCGAATCATAGTCTTCATCCCCTACGGATGGTACCTGTACACCAAACTCAACAACATTCCAAATGCTTGTGTGGAGTGAGGTTAGATGATGCCTCATTTTGTCACTCCACATATTATAATCTTCACCATAAAAAACCGGTGGTTTGCCTAATGGAACGAAGAGTAGAGGAGTACGCTTTGAAATACGAGGGTAGCGTAGGGGAATCTTACTATACTTCTTGCGATCATGGTGCTTAGAAGTTATGGATGGCGCGTCGGAGCCGAAGGTGGATGGTGATGAAGAATCGGTCTCGTAGTAGACCACCTTCCTCGTCTTCTTTTTCTTGTCGCCACTCCGATGCGACTTGTGGGAAGAGGATTCCTTCTCCTTCCCTTTGTTGCGGGACTCTCCCGATGGAGCCTTCCCGTGGCTTATAGCGGGCTTGTCGTCGGTCACCATCTCCTTCTTGGCGTGATCTCCCGACATCACTTCGAGCAGTTAGGCTCTAATGAAGCATCGTGCTCCGATACCAATTGAAAGTCTCCTAGAGGGGGGTGAATAGGGCGAAACTAAAATTTATAAAGTTAATCACAACTACAAGCCGGGTTAGCGTTAGAAATATAAGCGAGTCCGAGAGAGAGGGTGAAAAACAAATCGCAAGCAAATAGCGAGTGAGACACAAGGATTTGCTTTACCGAGATTCGGTTCTTGCAAACCTACTCCCCGTTGAGGTGGTAACAAAGACCGGGTCTCTTTCAACCCTTTCCCTCTCTCAAACGGTCACTTAGACCGAGTGAGCTTCTTTTCTCAATCACACGGGACACTAAGTCCCCGCAAGGATCACCACACAATTGGTGTCTCTTGCCTTGATTACAATTGAGTTTGTCACAAGAAAGAATGAGAAAGAAAAGAAGCAATCCAAGCGCAAGAGCTCAAATGAACACAAGTGTCGCTCTCTCTAGTCACTATTTGATTTGGAGTGATTCCGGACTTGGGAGAGGATTTGATCTTTTTGGTTGTGTCTAGATTTGAATGCTATAGCTCTTGTATGAGGTGTGAATGCTGAAAACTTAGATGCCATTGAATGTGGGGTGGTTGGGGTATTTATAGCCCCAACCACCAAAATGTGGTCGTTGGAAGTCTGCTGTCGCATGGCGCACCGGACAGTCCGGTGCGCCACCGGACACTGTCCGGTGCGCCAGCCACGTCAGCCAGCCGTTGGGGTTCGACCGTTGGAGCTCTGACCTGTGGGGCCCCTGGGCTGTCCGGTGGTGCACCGGACAAGTCCTGTAGACTGTCCGGTGTGCCTGCTGCGCGTGCTCTGACCTCTGCGCGCACAGGCGCGCATTTAATGCGTTGCAGTCGACCGTTGCGCGCGAAGTAGCCGTTGCTCTGCTGGCATACCGGACAGTCCCGTGCGCCACCGGACACTGTCCGGTGCATACACCGGACGGTCCGGTGAATTATAGCGGAGCGGCCTCCATTTTCCCGAAGGTAGCGAGTTCAGCGTCGAGTTCTCTGGTGCACCGGACACTGTCCGGTGGTGCACCGGACAGTCCGGTGTGCCAGACCAGGGTGCCTTTGGGATGTCTTTAGCTCACTTTGTTTGAACCCTTTCTTGGTCTTTTTATTGATCTATTGTGAACCTTTGGCACCTGTAAAACTTATAATCTAGAGCAAACTAGTTAGTTTAATTATTTGTGTTGGGCAATTCAACCACCAAAATCACTTAGAAAAAGGTGTAAGCCTATTTCCCTTTCAGTTACGTTATCAAATAGGGAAGATCCTGTCCAGTATTCCATATAGTTTATCATCCATAGCCCACAAGATACCCTAATATGAAATATAACAGATCAGGTGAGTTTCTATGTATATATAAAAATAAATACAACCAATTTTGTAGAGTTGTGGTCACATGAATTTTACCCATCGGTTTGCATTTGGGTTGTGATCTTCTCTATAACTGGCCATGATGCAACATCAAGGTTTGACCACTTGTCTTGATAAAGCTCTTTATGTTCTGCTGCAAGTTTAATCTGTCTTTCTAGACCTTTTAACTATGTGTATATATAAAACATATCAAGATTTATAGATAACAAATAATGTAATGATGAAATAATCATAATATAAAAGAAATAATTACTCACTGTAGTATAAAGGTCTCGGCGATCCATTATTTGTCGTCCCATAGAATCGAGTACATGTACCTCACCTTTTTTGCATTTAGAACTGCCAGGTACCCGTGAAAATTTTCTATATTTATTGGAATGAACACCTTCATAGAACATACACATTAACATTAATTTGTAAGTATTGTGCACCAATATATTACATATTACATATATTAAAAATGAGCTGAGTTTTAGGTCAACCATGTTAGACTGTAAATAGTTGTCCACCCTTTTTTCAATTGTGTCTTACAATTTAAGAGCACCTTAGGGTTGCCATCACGCTTAAGCAGACTGGAAATGAATGTGTTCTCCAAGAAGACCTTTCCACCTTCTCTATGAAGTAAATGCTCTTCATCCCTAATACAGTGTATATATGCACTGAGGACCTATACACCAAAAGAATACAATTAGCAGATCAAATATACATGCTAGCTTTAAATTTCTATACGATACTGTATAATAGGTGTTGGGGACTTGTTCTCAAATGCTATGAATTAAGAACAAGGCAACATAGTAATTGTTAAATATTAGGTTCTTTCGTCCTTCGAAGCATTATTTCCCTCGGGATATAATGGATTTCGGACGAAGGTTATGAAAGGTTATACCTTCATAAACACAACAAATAATGAGGAAGGGTAAAAAATATATAAAATAATTTGAATACATGATTATCATTATTAACTCATATCTATGTCATTACTGTAAAAATGATAACAAATTACAAATGTACCTTTGGCTCGAAGAAAAAGCAAAAATACCAGCGCGATGCGAAAACAAATGCCCAATGCGTTATTACAGGAGAGCACGTGAACAGTACGGGGTACTGTTCACCTATTTATAGGCACAGTTCACAGCCTGTATATAATTACATTTATGCCCTTTAAATGAACTATGATAATGACACAGAATATCATGGGTCTTTAAGTCATTTCATCTTTAAGTCGGTTCACCCCTTCGTCTTGAGACATGTCAATGTACCGAAGCTTTATAGTTGAAAGCTTCGGCGCTGCTTTGGAGAGGATCTGCCGAAGGTGTTTATTTCTTTAGGATCTTCGGCTACGAAGCATACCCCAACAGTAGCCCCTTCGCGGTGCTAGATCGTTTTTCATAACGAGCTTGATCCGTGAAAAATCTTCTAAGCTTTGGGATGCCGAAGATCCGAAAAACACCTTCCCTGAGCTCATTGGCGAGAAACGATTAGAATAATCGTCGGACGCGCGACCCATCTTGCACCGATTACACTCTTGCCAGCGATTCACCTTCTCGAGCTATGTGGCCCACCATTCAGTGAGCGTGGGTGACTGTTTGCCCGGTATTGGAGACCTTGCCGATTTACCTTCCCACCTGCAGCACTATATAAACAGACGGGTAGGTGTGAAGTTACCACAGCATTCATTGCTATTGTACTGTTTTGCTGCCAAATTTTTAGTCATAGTCGAAGCTTGATCATTGTGCTCACACAAAATCTGCTTCGACGCAAGTGTAAGAGTTTCGGAAGAAACAAAAAAGCCAATTCAAAAAATTTCAAGTAAGTCATAATCAAATGGTCAGAGTTCGCTCTACTGCAAGAGTCGATCGCGAGGGAGACGAAACCGAAGCTGCGGAAACTGTTCCTATCTTGGAAGCAATGAAGCAATCTGGGCTGGTAACACCGGAAGACGTCCCTGCTGCTGAAGCAGAGCAAGCAGATATTGAAGAGACCGACTCTGAAGATGATTACAACATCGCAGTACCGAGCATGCCTAGCCACCTGGACTTCGGAAAGTCGACCATCTCCAAAGCTGATTTTCCTAAGATGGTGAAGTCGGGCTACTTTAGCGAAGATAAGAAAGGGCTAATTCGCTTCGATGGAGAAGAAACTACTCCAAAGCCACAGAAAGATGAAATAATGATTTTCAAGAGTTTCCTCAAGGCTGGTTTGAGATTTCCTTTGAATAGGATGATTGCCGATGTGCTAAAAAAGTTTGGGATCCATTTTCATCAACTAACTCCTAACGCTATTGTTAGGCTTAATGTTTATATTTGGGCTCTCCGAAGCCAGGGGGTGGAACCGTTTGCCGAAGGTTTCTGCCGGGTGCGCTAGCTACATTATCAAACCAAGGCCAGAAAGGATGGGCTACATGAAAATTTTGGTTGTTACAATTTTGCCTATCGGAAAACTACAAAATTTCCTATGATCAGCTATCGAAGCAAGTGGCCGGCAGGCTGGAAATCGGAATGGTTCTATGTCAAAGTTGATGATGACAAGGAGAAGCTAGTCTAGAGTCCGCTTGAACTGATCTTCGGAGAAACCAGACCCCACTGCAATATGACACCAGAAGGTCCAACCCAAACTGCGTTGGCTGAATTTAGGATTATTGCAGAGCACATTGGCACTAGAGATTTAGTGCAGGAATTTCTGGCTTACAAAATATTTCCAACTATGAAGGAATGGGCTATGCCGAAGCTTGACAAAGAGAAGAAAGAGGGGGAGCTTGTCCGACTGCCCTACCTGTTGGGGGCTTGTTCTCAAATGCTAAGAATTAAGAACAAGGCAACATAGAAAATGTTAAGTGTTAAAGTCCTTCGTCCTCCAAAACATTATATCCCTGCAGGATATAAAGAATTTCGGACGAAGGTTACGAAGGACGTACCTTCGTAAGCATAATAGCAAGGGACGAAGCATTCATATCATATAAATCATGAAGTATGAAATAAACATTTAAATATTATCATAGAATCATTCCCATTTTTATTATCATGAATGAATGAATATAAATGACTTCAAATTACAAATGTACCTTCGGTCCTGAGGAAAAAAAGTACAGGTGTGATGCGAAAGCAAATGGCAGGTTCGCGTGAACAGTACAGGGGTACTGTTCATCTATTTATAGACACAGGACGCAGCCTGTGACGAATTACAATTATGCCCCTTACAAAAGTTTACAACATTGACTCAGACCTCTATGGATAAAAAGGTCATTCTATCACTATGTCGGTTTGTAATGCCGAAGCTCCATGAAAAGGGACCTTCGGCCATCTCCTGAGGACAACTTCAGCCGAAGCTGCTTCTTCGTGTAAGACCTTCGGCGCACCGAAGCATGGCCCCAACAGTAGCCCCTTTCGCGGTGCTAGATCGTTTTTCGTAACGAGCTTGATCCGTGAAAAATGCCTCTTAAGCTTCGGGAAGCCGAAGGTCCAAAAAACACCTTCCCTGAGCTCGTTGCCGAGAAACGATTCAATTTCCGAGCTCGTGTCGGACCCACCTTGCAGAGTTACTGTTTGATCTTTGCGGTCCACTGCGCAGCGAGTACGAATTACTGCCCGCCTGGTGTAAAAATCCTGCCGCTTCGCCTTCTTACCTGCAGCACTATATAAACAGACGGGTAGGTGTGAAGTTACCACAGCATTCATTGCTATTTGCACTATTTTGCTGCCAAAATTTTTAACTGTAGCCGAAGCTTGATTCTCAGAATCGAACGAAGGTCTGTCTCGAAGCCTGCTTCGTCAGAAAGAAAGGCTTCGGGAGAAAAAGGAAAAAGAAGAAAGTAACTAACTTTCCCGAACTCAGAATCAAATGGCCAGAGTGCGATCTACTGTCAGAGTTGAACGTGAAGGAGACGAAGCCGAAGGTTCGAATACTGTGCCCATCTCCGAAGCAATGCAGCGTTCCGGACTGGTGATTGCGGAAGAAATGCCCGCTGCTGAAGCAGGCCCGACAACTGCCGAAGGAGAAGAGAACATTGAAGAAACTGACTCCGAAGATGACTACCGCATTGCCATGCCCAACAAGCCCAGCCACCTAGACTTTGGAAAGTCAACTGTTTCAAAGGCTGATCTCGCCAAGATGGTGAAGGCAGGTTATTTCAGTGAAAATCAGAAGAAGCTACTTCACTTCGGGGGAGAAGAAACTACCCCGAAGCCAGAGAAGGACGAGATTGTCATTTTCAAGAGCTTTTTAAAGGCTGGGCTGAGATTCCCTCTTCATGGAATTATTGCAGATGTATTGAAAAAATTTGGTATTTACTTTCATCAATTGACTCCTAACGCTATCGTTAGGCTTAATGTTTATATCTGGGCCCTCCGAAGCCATGCAGTGGAGCCATTTGCCGACAGTTTCTGTCGAGTTCATGAGTTACATTACCAAACAAAGGCCAGAAAAGATGGGCTACATGATAACTTCGGTTGCTACAATTTTGCCTACCGGAAGACAACAAAGTGTCCTGTTATCAGCTACCGAAGCAAATGGCCAGCAGGCTGGAAATCTGAGTGGTTTTATGTGAAAGTTGACGAAGACGAAGAAAAATTGGTACAAAGCCCTCTTGATTTAATCTTCGGAGAAACAAGGCCGCGATGCCACATGAAATTGGAAGGTCCCACCTGGGCTGCACTGGGTGAGTTTGAAATTATTTCAGAGCATATCGGTACCAGGGATCTGGTTCAAGAATTCTTGGCGTTCAGAGTCTTCCCTACTCTGAAAGAATGGGAAATGCCAAAGCTAGAGGGGGAGAAGAAGAAGGGGGAACTTGTCCGGCTTCTTTATCACTTCAAATTCAAGAAATACTTTAAGAAGCCATGCCAAGAGTGGCTGGACACAGTTGAGGTGATGTGTAATGAAATTCTTGGGAATTATTCCAAAAAAGAAGATCAACTGATGACAGCAGCCTTCGGCACCCGTCCGAAGCGAAGACTGAACCGAGTGCTTGATGCCCTGGGCTTCGAGTACCCTGACTATGAACGGCTGAACAAGGGTGCTGAGGGCCAAAAAAGAAAAAGAGTGGCCGAAACTTTGAACAAGGATGAAGAAAAACCAGCAAAAGAGAAGAAAATTCCCAAGAAGAGAAAAATATCAACTCCAAAGCGAAAACTATCCGATGAAGAGGGATCCCCCGCACCACCTTCTACCAGCGACGTGGAGGAAATTTTAAAGGTAATGACTGAACCCGTGCCCACGAAGCTAAGTCCATTAGGGCCTCAACTGACGAAGCTTTTTCGAAAGGTGGAAGAGCCGGACCAAACGAAGATAACCAAACCAAAGCGACAAAGAATTATTGCAGTGACCGAAGTTATCGACAAGACGCCGCCGAGGGCGTCAATTCAGAAAACACCAGCTGTTAAGGGCACAACAAATGTTGAAGTCGCACCTTCGGAGGTCGCGGCTACCGAAGCCGCTACAGCCGAAGATGTGAACTTAGAAACTACCATTGAGGACATCAACAAAATTTTGCAAGACATGGCTGCAGAAGAAGCTGCCACCGCTGCTGAAGAAACCATGGCCACAGTGCCTGGGAAGGGGAAAGAAATAGCCGAAGACACTTCGGACGACGAAGCCTACACATTTCAAAATTTAATTGGACAAAAACTGTCGAAGGCCGAAATAGAAGAGCTTAAGGAATATGCCAAATCTTGCGGATACAAGCCAGGAGCTCTTCTATTTGGAGGCATTGATGATGAAAAATTGGGTTGTATTCGTGATCAGGCTGGGGCTAAGGTCATCGGTACTCTATCAAAGAGTATCGGTTTTCCGAAGCTAGAAACAGATATCAGCCGCTACCGACGACAACATATCGTCGGCAGCTTATTTTATTCCAATTTCAAGGTAAACAACCTTTTCACTGGCTTTTATTGCTTTTAATAATGAAAATGTTACTAACGAAAGTTGTTTCTGTGCAGAGCATGCTACTGAGCAAAGCTCTGAAGATGCAACAAGATCTAGAGGATAAGAAACACGAAGCTATAATTGAAAATCTAGAGAGCAAGATAAAAGAGCAGTCAGCCATTATTGAAAAGAAAGACTTTGAACTCCAGTCAACTGAAGGCTTGCTGGCAGAGACTGAAGCTAAAGTATCAGAATTGAATTCGAAGCTTATCTGCCAATCAAAACAATTTGAACAGGAGAAGCTAGAGCTTAATTCGAAACTTGAAGCCGAAGTCCAGACCAACTCAGACTTGAAGAAATCATTAACAAGCCTTCAGGATAAATGTTTGAAATTTAGTACCAGCTGCATTCAACAATTGAAGAAGATCTTTTACTCAGTTGGAGCCAGCAGCGGGAAGTTTAACCCTTCAGCTGAAAATTTACCAAAAGCCTTCGATCATATTGAAGCTGAAATTGAAGAACTTGACGAAGTTATAGCCGGGCACGGTGACTTCTGTGCCTGGGTAGCTTCTCGAGGCACCGCTGCAGCGTTCCTGAAAACCGGCTGTGAGCATGGAAAAGTCGTCAACAGGCCGAACTTCACTCTCTCTCCATCCATTCTAGATGATATTCCTGACCTTGCCCGAAGCATCTCAAATAGATTTATAAAAATGATATGGACAAAAGGCGGGCGAGAGAAAGCTGGAGACGAAGCTCGAAGTCATCTTGAACCAGTAAGAAATCATACTTTGTACTTACCTTCTCCTTCACACTTGATTTTTACTCACGATACCTTGATTCATGTAGGATGACGAAGCTGAAGATGATACTTAAAGAATACGCCGCCGAAGCGGAAACCTGACGAAGATTAGTAGGAGTAGACTAGAAAAAACTCAGGAGAATTTGTAACGACTTTTTGTAAATACAATTAAACTGTTCTCAAGGAACTTTGTACATACCTTGCAATATATTCTTACCCTTTCTATTGAGGCGCTTTGATGTGGACGAAATTAGTATTTTGAGCCGAAGGCGAAAAAACACCTTCCCTTCTTTTCGTACACAACGAAGCATAAAAGACCAGTTCTTTTTACCGGGGCTTTTCTTTTTTGTACACAAGGAAGCATAAAAGACCACTTCTTCTTTTTGCCGAAGCAACCACTTAGGAACACAAATGCTATGAATGAATGCTTATGAATGCAAATGCTATGATGTAATGTAATGTGCGAATGAATGTCCAAAGCATATGTCCGAAGCCACACTCTCAGCCATTATTTCCTTAGAAACAACCACACATCAGCTCTGCATTCCCTTAGGAACGACTTTGGAGCTTCTTCGCCTTTTACTTAGACGGTATAAGCTCTGCATTCCCTTAGGAACGTCTTTGGAGCTTCTTCGCCTTTTACTTAGGCGGTATAAGCTCTGCATTCCCTTAGGAACGTCTTTGGAGCTTCTTCGCCTTTTACTTTCGGCGGAATCAGCGTTGACTTTTCGCTGTGAGCTCTGCATCCCCTTAGGGACGTCTTTGGAGCTTCTTCACCTTTTCAGTTTCGGCACTCGATGGTGCGTTCTCAGTTTTTACATTTACATTTTTTGGGGGATTTTGCTCTTATAAAACTAAAAAGGAAATTACACATGATGGCCCCATTAAAAACCTTTCTCCCCCTTTAGAAAGGAAAAGGGTGCCATGAAAAAAGAAAAGAAAAACATAAAAAAGTTACATCAAGTTATACATAATATCGCCGAAGCTCATCCGCATTCCAAGATCTTGGAATTTCGTTGCCATCCATGGCCTTCAATCTGTACGAACCAGGCCTTGACGAAGATACTACTAAGAAAGGTCCTTCCCATTTCAACTGTAGCTTGCCCACTGTGTCTGGGTTGGCTACTCTCCGAAGCACCAAGTGACCCGGCTCAATATTTTTTAACCGGACCTTTCTATCTCGCCACTTGACTGTTTCAGCTTGATATTTATTGATATTCTCCACGGCCTGAAGCCTGATCCCCTCTAAAGCATCTTTTTCCACAAGGCAAGCATCTTCGGGACCTGATTCTGCCGAAGCTACCACTCTTATTGACCCAGCTTTAGCTTCTTCCGGTGTTATTGCTTCGTCACCGAATAATAATTTGAATGGGGTAAAACCTGTAGACCTTGATGTTGTTGTATTGTGGCTCCACACCACTTTGATTAACTGATCTAGCCACTTTCCCCTGGGTTGATTGAAGATTAACTTCATTATTCCTGTCATTATAATGCCGTTGGCCCTTTCAACGAGCCCATTTGACTCCGGATGCCTGACTGATGCAAAATGGATCTTCGTTCCAATTTGATCACAGAAATTTCTGAAAGCTTCGGAGTCAAACCGCGTTCCATTATCTACAGTGATTGCCTTCGGTACCCCGAAGCGACAGACAATATTCTGCCAGAAAAACTTTTGGACAGTAGCCGAAGTTATTGTGGCTAATGGCTTCGCCTCAATCCATTTAGAAAAATACTCCACAGCTACTATAACATATTTTAGATTCCCTTGGGCCGGTGGTAATGGACCCAACAAATCAAGGCCCCACCTTTGCAATGGCCAGATGGGTTGTATCAGCTGTGTCAAAGACGAAGGTTGCTTTTGATCTCTTGCACATTTCTGACAACCTTCGCACTTTTGAACTAACTCCGCTGCATCCGAAGCTGCCTTCGGCCAATAAAACCCTTGGCGGAAAACTTTTCCATGTAATGGCCTAGATCCGATGTGGGATCCACACAGGCCTGCATGTATTTCTTTCATTAATTCTATGCCTTCGGTTCTAGACAAGCATTTGAGCAGCGGGGCACAAACTCCATGTTTGTATAATTCCCCTTCTATCATGACATACGGACGACCTCTTGCCTCTATTCTTTTATTGTAAGCTTCGTCATCTGAAAGGAACTTACCCTGAAGGTAAGAGATTATTTCAGTTCTCCAATCTTCGCTGTAAACAGGAGATATGTTGAGGACTGCTCTTTCGAGAAGCTCCACTGAAGGTGCCTTTATTGTTTCGAAGAACACATCCGAAGGTAACGGCAGCCCCTGTGCTGCAGACATGGCTAGCAAATCAGCATGCTCATTTTGTCCTCGAGGAATATTCTTGACAGAAAATCCTTCGAAGGAGGCTTCGATCCTTCGGACCGTGTCTAGATATTTTTCAAGCTTCGGATCTTTAGCCTTGCAACTTTTGTCAATATGACCCGAAACAACCTGGGAATCAGTTTTAAGAATCGCCCTTCTGATTCCCATTGCCTTTAATTTCCGAAGGCCCAGGAGCAGGGCTTCGTACTCAGTAATATTATTTGTACAGCTGAAGTCAAGTCTTGCTGCATAACAAGTTTTAACCTTGGATGGTGAAACCAACACAGCGGCTGCACCTGCTCCGAAGGTTCCCCAAGAGCCATCACAAAACACTGTCCACACTTCGGCATCTTTATTTGCTTCTTCATCCTGAGCCCCTGGCGTCCAATCGGCAATGAAATCTGCCAATGCTTGAGACTGGATCGAAGATCTATGCACATAATCAATGTAAAATTCATTGAGCTCTGCAGCCCATTTTCCAATCCGTCCAGTAGCTTCTCTATTTCTCATGATATCCTTCAACGGCTGCGAAGAAGGAACAATGATATTGTATGCCTGAAAATAATGTCGAAGCTTCCTGGATGCCATTAAAACGGCATATAATACTTTCTCCAGCTCTGTATAATTTTTCTTTGATATACTAAGGACTTCAGATACAAAATATACTGGGACCTGCTTCTTGACTTGGCCATCACACTTCTCCTGGACAAGTGCCGCACTTACTGCTGAGTGCGAAGCTGCCACATACAACAATAAAGGAGCCCCTGGCGTTGGTGGGGTTAATGTTGTTAGATCTATCAAGTATTGCTTCAGCTCTTCGAAGGCTTTTTGTTGACTTGGGCCCCATTGAAAGACTTCAGCTGACTTCAGCACCTCGAAGAATGGTAAATTTCTTTCTGCTGATCTGGATATGAATCTGTTGAGAGATGCCAGCCTTCCTGTCAATCTTTGGGCCCCCTTTCTTGTAGTTGGTGGCTCCATTCGAAGTATAGCTTCGATTTTATTTGGATTGGCTTCAATTCCCTTTGTTGAAACCAAGCATCCGAGAAATTTCCCCTTCTTCACTCCGAAGACACATTTTTCTGGATTCAGCTTCAGACCAGCTTGTCTGAAACTGGCGAAGGTCTCCTGCAGATCAGCAATATGATTTTCCTGCTTCGTGCTTTTTACAATGATGTCATCGACATAAGTCAACACATTTCTGCCTATCTGAGACTGGAGGACCTTCACTGTCATTCTGCTGAAACTTCCTCCAGCATTTTTGAGCCCCTCAGGCATCCGAAGATAGCAATATGTGCCACTTGGGGTTATGAAGCTAGTCTTCGGCTCATCTTCCTTCTTCATCCAAATTTGATGATAGCCTGAGTAGCAGTCCAGGAGACTCATGAGCTCTGAAGAAGCTGCTGCATCGACTAAAGAGTCTATCCTTGGCAGCGGGAATTCATCCTTCGGACAAGCCTTGTTGAGATCTGTGAAATCGATACACATTCTCCACTTGCCATTGGCCTTCTTCACCATAACAGTGTTAGCTAGCCACTCTGGATACTTTACTTCTCTGATAACTCCTGCACTGAGGAGTCTTTTTACTTCATTGCGAGCCCCTTCGGCCTTGTCATCCGACATCTTCTGAAGCCTCTGCTTTCGGGGTCTGAAGGATGGGTCAACATTGAGCGAATGTTCAATAACATCCCGATTTACTCCACAGAGATCATTAGCTGACCATGCAAAAACATCTTTGTTGTTGAATAAAAACCTTATCAAGGTTTTCTCCTGGTCTTCAGATAGTTGCGAGCCCAACAGCACCTTCTGCTCTGCTATGTCCTCACACAATAGCATAGGCTTCGGCTGATCTGCTGAAGCTGCTTTCTCCCTTCTGAATTTGTACTGTTCACAAGCTTCAGCTCCATCTATGTTATGGATTGCTTTGGAGTCAGTCCAGCTTCCTTCGGCCCTTCTAGCAGCTTCCTGGCTTCCATGAATAGCAATAGGCCCTTGGTCCGAAGGTATCTTCATGCAGAGATAAGCTGGGTGAAGAATTGCTTCGAAGGCATTAAGAGTACCGCGACCAATGATAGCATTGTAAGGATACTCCATGTCAACAATATCAAACACAATTTGCTCAGTCCTTGTGTTGTTAACAAATCCGAAGGTTACCGGCATGGTAATTTTCCCAAGTGCTACAATCTGCCGCCCTCCGAAGCCACAAAGAGGGTGCGTAGCATCATGAATCTTGTCTTCAGGCTCTTGCATTTGTCTGAAGGCTTTAGCAAATATAATATCAGCTGCACTGCCTGTATCAACTAAGACATTGTGGACCAGAAATCCTTTGATCACGCAAGAGATAACCATGGCATCATTGTGAGGATAATCCTTAAGCTGAAGGTCTTCCTGAGAGAAAGTAATTGGAATGTGGGACCATTTTGACTTGATGAAGGGTCCCTGCACTCCAACATGCTGCACCCTTCTCTGAGCCTCCTTCTTCTGCTTCTTGTTAGCCGGCTCTGAGCAAGAACCGCCTGTTATCGGGAGCACCATCTTCGAAGCCGAAGCAGCTCCAGCGTGATTGTTGAACGAAGCCATCAGCTCAGAAAAGTGGAAGTGAGTTCACCGGAGGTGGGCGCCAATGTTGGGGGCTTGTTCTCAAATGCTAAGAATTAAGAACAAGGCAACATAGAAAATGTTAAGTGTTAAAGTCCTTCGTCCTCCAAAACATTATATCCCTGCAGGATATAAAGAATTTCGGACGAAGGTTACGAAGGACGTACCTTCGTAAGCATAATAGCAAGGGACGAAGCATTCATATCATATAAATCATGAAGTATGAAATAAACATTTAAATATTATCATAGAATCATTCCCATTTTTATTATCATGAATGAATGAATATAAATGACTTCAAATTACAAATGTACCTTCGGTCCTGAGGAAAAAAAGTACAGGTGTGATGCGAAAGCAAATGGCAGGTTCGCGTGAACAGTACAGGGGTACTGTTCATCTATTTATAGACACAGGACGCAGCCTGTGACGAATTACAATTATGCCCCTTACAAAAGTTTACAACATTGACTCAGACCTCTATGGATAAAAAGGTCATTCTATCACTATGTCGGTTTGTAATGCCGAAGCTCCATGAAAAGGGACCTTCGGCCATCTCCTGAGGACAACTTCAGCCGAAGCTGCTTCTTCGTGTAAGACCTTCGGCGCACCGAAGCATGGCCCCAACACTACCACTATAAATTCAAGAAATATTTCAAAGCACCCTACCAAGAATGGCTCGAGACAATCGAAGCAATGTGCACTAAAATTCTTGGGAACTATTCTAAAAAGGAGGATCAATTGATGACAGCAGCCTTCGGCACTCGGCCGAAACGAAGGCTAAATAGAGTGCTTGATGCTATAGGTTTTGAATATCCCGATTATGAGCGATTCGACAAGGGTGCCGAAGGGCAGAAAAGGAAGAGAGTAGCTGGCGCTTTGATCAAAGACGACGAAGATCAATCAAAAAAGAAGAAAGAAAAATTTGAATCGAAAGTGTTAACTTCGAAGAAAAGAAAGGAATCAATCCCGGAACAAAAATCAATTGAAGAAGAAGAAAAGGCTTCTGCGACATCTTCTGATGCTGAAATAGAGGAAATTCTAAAGGTAATGACTGAAACTTTGCCTGTCAAACTAAGTCCATTGGGGCTTCATCTGACGAAGCTTTTTCATAATGAAAAGGAGCCCACACAGGCAAAGGCATCTAGGCCAAAAAGACAAAGGATTGTTACCGTGACCGAAGTAATTGAATCGACACCACCAAGAGCTCCAACTCTGAAGATGCCGACAATTGAAATCATGACAGATACTGAAGTTGTACCTTCGGAGGCTGCCGCAGAAGAGGCCGGAGCCGAAGATGCTAACTCCGAAGGTATTAATTTAGAGAGCGTAGCCGTTGATATAGATAAAATGCTGCTAAACATGGCCGCTGAAGAAACTGCTGCAGCCACCGAAGAGACCACGGCTGCCAAACCCGAGAAAGGAGGAATAACCGAAGATACCTCGGAAGAAGAAACTTTTTGTAATACCCAATTTATAAATTATAATAGATAATATAAAAGGAGACACAATTTCACTCCATCTATATGTGAGTTTGACCTTTATGCATCATCACATGTGATCATCCTATGTAAAAAAAACAAATAATTAATAACATAAAAGCCACTAAAATATGGATCATGCTGGTTTCCATTCGTGTGTGCATCTTGTGACCACATAATAAATCATATGTAAAAATATATATATATATTAATATCCAAATTTGGAGATTTGATTCTGACTTGCAAATTAGGGTTAGAAAGGGAAAGAAAAGAAGAAAATATATAAATAATAATAAAATATATTATTTCTTTAATGAGATTTTAAGTGGTATATTTTACTCAAAGATGAAACCCATAACAAGATTCAAATTCAAATTTGAGATTCAAATGGAAAGGAAAAGAAAGACAAATAAAAAGAAAAAGGTTATACAAAAGATAAATATATAAACATATAAAAATATATATATAATATAGTTAAACCATCCATATTATTGGGTTCAGTTTGTACATTCAAAACGAATATGAGTTCACATTGAAAGTTTGATTCAAATTTGAATTTGAAATCCAAAAGGAGAAAGGAAATAGAAATGGAAAAAAAACAGAAAGGGGGGGGGGAAGCCACGCCTGGGCCGAATCCTCCACTCCCTGGCCCAAGTCTCATATGGGGCGGCCCATGCACCGCGTCACCGACCAGTGGGGCCAGGTGGCCAGCCTCCTAGCGCCCTGGGTCGCGGGAGTGCCTGAGTTCGTGGCCGACCCGTGGGCCCACCTTGTTAGTGGCTCTCGCATGGCTGACCGCATCTCCCCGCTGAGTCGTGGGCCCCAACGGTCGGGTTCTTCCTCTTGCTCAGTTCGTTGGAGGATTGCAACAACCCCTTGATCCCGTCGTAACAACCTGGACCGAATCTTTCGCCTTTTGACCGAGCTGCAAGTATATAGACTACGTGACCATCGTTCCTTATCCGTCTTACCCAAAGCATCGCCATGTGCGGGGACCCGAGAGAGCGCAGAGAAGGTGATGTGTGTAAGCATGCGGCCGCGGGCGATTCCTGCCAGGGCTGCCGGTCCGACCCCGGCGACTATCGGAGAGGAAGCGGAGTGCATGGGGAAGCTTCGAGCACAAGATCGATTGGAGCGCCGGTGATTTCTCACCGGAGGTGTGATTCGGTCGCGGATGCCTGCGCCGTGACTTCGCCTTGTACGTGGCCAGCTGCAACGAAGCAATAACTCCCGGTAAGAACTCGTCTAGCGTACACGCCATTAATTTCGCATCGCGTTGGAGCAGTCGGATTTGGAAATGGTGAGCTTGGGCCCCGGATCACGTGTTCGTCGGCGTGCTCCACTGCACGGCACAGTACCGCCGCCCTGGGAGCGCCGCCGTTCGAATAGTGGATGGGGTTATGTGGAGCGCAGTAAGGAAGATGATCCATGGCCGTTGGATCTCTGCTGGATGGGCGAGATTAGAAACCAGGGTACTGATTCGATACATTAAAGCGTCACCGTCAGATCAGATCGTGCGGTCGGGGGTGCGTGGGGGAGTTGCGCGCCTAGATCTAATCTGGCGCGTCCGTTGCGGATCGGGCGGCCAGGACTTCGCGGTACCCCTTCGCGACTACGGTTTTGCATAAGAACCCTCACCCTTTACGTAAATAGAACCCGCCGTCCATGCCTGGGGTTTCCTGTGTCTTAGGTTCTTTTACGCCATAGCCCCTGCGCTTTACAGATTTTGACGCCTAGTCCAGGAATCAATAAAATCAGAGAAAATCCATTCTAAATTCATTTTTAATACAAAAATAATGGTAGGAACTTGTAAAATTCATATAAAATTCATATGAACTCCAATTTGGACCATTCCAGTTCCTATAATTTTGTAATAGTATTCTCTATTAAATAGTACCACTGTTTTGACATGAACTTAGTTAGAAAATTAATTTCTCATCTAATCCTATTTTAATCACATTAAACTTTAGGAAATTCATAGCTTGAATTATATAACTCCAAAATTAATAATTCCAGTTCCTGTGATCATAATTTAATGTCTAGTTTATTACTGTATATTCCATTTGCATGTTTGATGTGATGTTAATTTATGCTATACTATGTATGTATTGTGTTGATGCGAGTAGACGAGCAAGCCACTGTGGAATCTGAGATTCAACAAGTTGAGACAGCTGAGCAGGAGCTCATTGAAGGCAAGTTGTGCCCTTGATTCACTTTTGTTACCCAATAATGTTCTTTATAATCATTTACCATGCATAGGTTTAATTTTGATGGGACCCAATAGGTTTCCCTAGACTGTTTATCCTGTTTACCTTGTTTACCCCTGAATCACATGGGTAGTTTATGCTATTGCTTTACGTGGTTTTTGGGTTAATATTTCATTATATCCATGTTCCAGTTATTTTGTTATTCTATTTATATTCATGTCAAGATCATTATGTTATTGTTAATTGGAACATGGAGCTTAACTTGAGAACCACGTGCCACCACAAGGGAGGAATGGGACCCCTTGGCTGACTAATTAGGAAAGCTAGTGGAAGACTACCTTACCCGAAAGGGGCAAGGGCAGTAGGGGGGTGGTCAGTGTAGGGAGGTCCCTGGTTGATTTTGCTGCGATGGCGGTCAGCCAGAAACCCTGCATTGGAACTTCCCATAAACTGTAGCGGGTTTTCGGAAGCTAGTGGAACTTTGTAAAGGCCTCGTAGTGGATCCCTAGCCATTCACCTTGGTAGTGTCTAAGGGCCTAGCTAACCCTGGCGACATGGGAAACACGACTTGTGGGTAAAGGGTACAACCTCTGCAGAGTGTAAAACTGGTATACTAGCCGAGCTCACGGTCATGAGCGGCTCAGGACTCTCCGATGATTAACTTATGGAACCTAAACTCAATTTGTCATTTGCATTTGCATGGGTTTATTATTAATTTTGTTCTTTATTATTATTTAAGGTTTGGTATTCACTTACACTTAGTAACTGCTAATAAAATTTTGACCAACTACTTAAAAGCAATGCTCAGCTTTAACCCCTATTGTTGACAAGCCTTACACTTCATGAACTCTCCACCTTTGGTGAGTTCATGTCACATTATTCCCCACAACTTGTTGAGCGATGAACATGTGTGAGCTCACTCTTGCTGTCTCACACCCCCCCACAGGAGAAGAACAGGTGGTTTCAAGTGGAGTCAAGTATCGAGGAGTTTGATCTGATCTAGGTGGCGTTTCTCAGTTGACATTGGCGCCGACGATCCTTAGTTCGTGTTATATTTATCTTTTCTTTTTGTAAGTCTTCCGCTATGTAATAAATACTCTGATTATTGTGACATTTATCTCTATACACTCTGTTATTATATATGTTGTCTTCTTGGCGCATGTATGAGGTGCACCTGGCTTTGTTCCTTAAAACCGGGTGTTACACTTTTGACTTCCGAAACCTAATTGGCCAGGAGCTGACTGAAGCTGAAAAAGAGGAACTAAAAGAGTATGCTCTATCTTGTGGATATCGGCCGGGGGCGCTTCTCTTTGGTGGTATTGATGATGAAGGGTTAGGCTGTATACGAGACCAAACCGGTGCGAAGGTTGTCGGTACTTTATCGAAGAGTATCGGCTTCCCGAAGCTTGAAGCGGATATCAGCCGCTACCGTCGACAACATATTGTCAGCAGTTTATTCTATTCTAATTTCAAGGTAAACATTTTGAGTCTAGCTCTTATTACTTGTAGTACGAAAATATTTTCTAACGAAGGCTATTTGTCCATAGAGCATGCTTTTGAGCAAGGCATTAAAAATGCAACAAGATTTAGAGGATAAAAGGCAAGAGGTTATAATTGAAAATTTAGAAAACAAAATAAAGGAGCAAACTGCTGCTATTGAGAAGAAAGACCTCGAGCTACAAACAGCCAAAGGCTTATTAGTGGATGCTGAAGCAAAAATAACAGAATCAAATTTGAGGCTTCTTTCCCAGTCAGAAAATTTTGAACAAGAGAAACTAAAGCTTGATGCAAGGCTTGAAGCCGAAACTCAAAGAAATTTGGAATTGAAAGAATCTTTGAAAAATCTTCAAAATAAATGCTTGGAGTTCTGTACTCGATGCATTCATCAGCTAAAGCAAGTGTTCCATTTTGTCGAAGCTAGTAGTGAAGAGTTCACTCCTTCGGCCGAAGACCTGTCTGGTGCCTTCGAGCACATTGAAGGTGATATTAATGATCTTGACGAAGTTATAGCTGGTCATAGCGACTTTTGTGCCCTGGCAGCTTCTCAGGGTACATCTGTTGCTTTTTTGAAATCTGGCTGTGAACACGGCAAAATTGTTAATAGACCCAACTTCAGCCTGTCACCGGCAGACTTAGATGATGTTCCGAATCTGGCTCGAAGTATTGCAAACAGATTTATAAAGTTAGTATGGACAAAAGGTGGTCGGAGCAAAGCTGGTGACGAAGCTCGGAGTCACCTCAAGCTGGTAACAAAATCATACCTTATTCTTACCTTTTCCTTCGAATTTTTGAATTTGGCTTATAATACTTTCGTGCAGATTGACCAGGCCGAAGCTGCAGCTGTAGAGTAGAAGAACGAAGCTCTAGAGATAGTGTCAAAGCTTGCATAGTCTTGTAAAAGTAGCTCAAAAAACTCCTGTAATAACTTGTATAAAATATGATGTAATCTGAGTTTTACTTTGTAATATAATCTTACTTTTCCGTCCATGTATGAAATGCTTTGGTGTGGACGAAAGTAATACTTTTGAGCCATAGGCGAAAAACACCTTCCCTTCTTTGCGTACACAGCGAAGGATAAAATTGCCTTCCTTTTGTATCCGAAGCATGTTTGTACATTATGCTAATGATGATCCTATGTATGTCTGGGTGAATGTTTATGAATGCAAATGTCATGATGTAATGTATCGTGCAAATGAATGCTCAAATACATATTCGAAGCTATACTCCCTTGAGAATGACTCAAACCTTCTTTGCCGCTTATTTTTCGGCTTCACCGTTTATTTTTCGGTGTATCAGCGCTGACTTTTTGCTGCAAGCCTCCCTTAGGAGCTTCTTCGCCTTTTACTTTCGGCGGAATCAGCGTTTATTTTTCGCTATAAGCCTCCCTTAGGAGCTTCTTCGCCTTTTACTTTCGGCGGTATCAGCGTTTATTTTTCGCTGTAAGCTCTACATTCCCTTGGGAACGACTTTTGAGCTTCTCTTTCTTTTCTTTTTCCATTACACTCGATGGTGCGTTGTCAGCTTTTACATTTACATTTTTGGGGGATATCACTCTTATAGAATTGAAATAAGGAAAAGAAAAATTACATGTTGTGGCCCCATTAAAAACCTTTCTCCCCCTTTGGAAAGGAAAAGGGTGCCATAAGGAAAAACTAAAACAACAATAAAAAATAAAAAAGATTACATCAGGTTACACATAATACCGCCGAAGCTCATCCGCATTCCACGATCTAGGAATGTCGTTGCCATCCATATCCTTTAATCTTTAGGAACCGGGTCTTGACGAAGATACTACCAGAAAGGGGCCTTCCCATTTTAGCTGTAGTTTGCCCACTGTGTCTGGGTTGGCCACTCTTCGAAGCACCAAATGTCCTGGCTTAATGTTCTTCAACCGAACCTTTCTATCACGCCATTTTATTGTTTCGGCTTGGTATTTATTGATGTTTTCCACAGCCTGAAGCCTGATCCCTTCTATAGCATCTTTGTCCACAGAACAATCAGCTTCGTCTTTCGCCGAAGCCACTGTTCTTATTGATCCTGCCTTAGCCTCTTCTGGGGTTATTGCTTCATCACCAAACAACAATTTGAATGGTGTAAAACCTGTTGACCTTGATACTGTTGTGTTGTGGCTCCACACCACTTTAATTAATTCATCTGGCCACTTTCCCCTTGGCTGATTGAATATTAACTTCATTATTCCTGTCATTATGACGCCATTAGCCCTTTCAACTAGTCCATTTGATTCCGGATGTCGAACTGACGCAAAATGGATCTTTGTGCCAATTTGTTCACAAAATTCTTTGAAAGCTTCGGAGTCAAACTGTGTTCCATTGTCCACAGTGATAGCCTTCGGCACTCTGAAGCGATAGACAATGTTTTGCCAGAAAAACTTTTGAACAGTAACCGAAGTTATTGTGGCTAAAGGCTTTGCCTCAATCCATTTAGAAAAATATTCCACTGCCACTACAACATATCTTAAATTCCCTTGTGCTGGTGGTAGCGGACCTAACAAATCAAGGCCCCACCTTTGCAACGGCCAAGTGGGTTGTATTAACTGAGTTAGAGACGAAGGTTGTTTTTGATCTTTTGCACATTTCTGACAACCTTCGCACTTTTGGACTAGTTCCGCTGCATCCGAAGCTGCTTTTGGCCAATAAAATCCTTGGCGAAAAACTTTTCCCAGCAAAGGCCTAGATCCAATGTGAGATCCACACAGGCCTGCATGTATTTCCTTCATCAATTCTATACCTTCGGCTCTGGATAAACATTTGAGTAACAGAGAGCAGACCCCATGCTTGTACAGCTCCCCTTCTATTATTACATATGGACGAGCTCTTGCCTCTATTCTCTTGTTATAAGCTTCGTCATCTGAAAGGAAATTACCCTTAAGGTAGGAGATGATCTCGGTTCTCCAGTCTTCATTATAAACAGGAGATATATTGAGGACCGCTCTTTCAAGAAGTTCAACTGAAGGTGCTTTTATTGTTTCAAAAAATACTTCCGAAGGTAAGGGCAGCCCCTGTGCTGCTGACTTGGCTAGCAAATCAGCATGCTCATTTTCTCCTCGAGGAATATTTTTTACAAACCCTTCAAAGGAAGCTTCAATCCTTCGGACCGTATCTAGATACTTCTCAAGCTTCGGGTCTCTTGCCTTACAACTCTTGTCAATATGACCAGAGATAACCTGGGAATCAGTTTTAAGAACCGCCCTTCTGATTCCCATTGCCTTTAACTTCCGAAGACCCAAAAGTAAAGCTTCGTACTCAGCAATGTTATTTGTGCAGCTAAAATCAAGTCTTGCTGCATAGCAAGTTTTAACTTTGGAGGGTGCGACCAACACAGCGGCTGCTCCTACTCCGAAGGTTCACCAAGAACCATCGCAGAATACTGTCCATGCTTCGGCATTTTTATTTGCCTCTTCTACCTGAGCCCCTGGCGTCCAGTCAGCAATGAAGTCAGCTAACGCCTAGGACTGAATCGAAGATCTGTGTACATAATCAATGCAAAATTCATTAAGTTCCGCAGCCCACTTTCCAATCCTTCCAGTAGCTTCTCTATTTCTCATAATGTCCTTCAATGGTTGTGAAGAAGGGACAATTATATTGTATGCTTGGAAATAATGCCGAAGCTTTCTAGAAGCCATCAAAACAGCATATAGCACCTTCTCCAATTCTGTATAATTTTTCTTTGATAAACTAAGAACTTCAGATACAAAGTATATTGGAGCTTGCTTCTTGACTTGCCCTTCAAGCTTCTCTTGGACAAGTGCCGCACTTACCGCTGAGTGCGAGGCTGCCACATTTAACAACAGAGGATCCCCTGGCGTTGGTGGAGTTAGCGTTGTTAGGTCTATCAAATATTACTTTAGCTCTTCGAAGGCTCTCTGCTGGACCGGTCCCCATTGAAAAACTTCAACTGACTTCAGCACTTCGAAAAATGGTAAATTTCTCTCTGCTGATCTAGATATGAATCTGTTGAGAGATGCCAGTCTTCCTGTCAATCTTTGAGCCCCCTTCTTTGTACTTGGTGGTTCCATTCGAAGGATAGCCTCGATTTTATTTGGATTAGCCTTAATCCCCTTTGTTGAGACTAGGCAGCCAAGAAATTTTCCTTTCTTCACCCCGAAGACACATTTTTCTGGATTCAACTTTAAACCGGCCTGTCTAAAATTACGAAGGTTTCCTACAGATCAGTAATGTGATTCTCTTGCTTCGTGCTTTTTACAATGATATCATCAACATAAGTTAGCACATTTCTGCCTATCTGAGATTGAAGAACCTTCACTATCATTCTGCTGAAGCTTCCTCCAGCATTCTTGAGCCCCTCAGGCATCCGGAGGTAACAATATGTTCCACTAGGGGTTATGAAGCTGGTCTTCGGCTCATCCTCCTTCTTCATCCAAATTTGATGATAGCCTGAATAACAATCCAGCAGACTCATAAGCTCTGATGAAGCTGCTGCATCAACTAGGGAATCTATCCTTGGCAATGGAAACTCGTCCTTCGGACAGGCCTTGTTGAGATCAGTAAAATTGATACACATCCTCCATTTACCATTGGCCTTTTTTACCATAACAATGTTAGCCAGCCATTCTGGGTATTTTACTTCTCTGATAACTCCGGCACTAAGAAGTCTTTTCACTTCATTCCGAGCACCTTCGGCCTTGTCATCAGACATCTTCCGAAGCCTTTGCTTTCTAGGTCTGAAGGATGGATCAACATTGAGCGAATGTTCAATAACATCCCTGTTAACTCCGCAAAGATCATTAGCCGACCATGCAAAGACATCTTTGTTGTTGAACAAGAATCTTATCAAGGTTTTCTCTTGTTCCTCAGACAATTGAGATCCCAGCAGCACCTTCTGCTCTGCGATATCTTCGCATAAAAGCATGGGTTTCGGCTGATCCGCCGAAGCAGCCTTCTCCCTTCTATGCTTGTACTGCTCACAAGCTTCTGCTTCATCTATGTTGTGGATTGCCTTTGAATCAGTCCAATTCCCATTTGCCTTTCTGGCGGCTTCTTGACTCCCATGAATAGCAATAGGTCCCTGATCCGAAGGTATCTTCATGCAAAGATATGCTGGATGAAGAATTGCTTCGAAAGCATTGAGTGTTCCGCGACCAATGATAGCATTGTAAGGATACTCCATGCCAACAATGTCAAACACAATTTGCTCAGTCCTTGTGTTGTTGACGAATCTGAAGGTCACTGGCATGGTAATCTTACCAAGCGCTTCAATCTGTCGCCCTCCAAAGCCACAAAGAGGGTGCGTAGCATCATGAATCTTGTCTTCGGGCTCTTGCATTTGTCTGAAGGCCTTAGCAAATATGATATCTAGTGCACTGCCTGTATCAACCAAAACATTATAAACCAGAAATCCTTTGATTACACAAGAGATAACCATAGCATCATTGTGTGGGTAATCCTTGAGCTGAAGATCCTCTTGAGAAAAGGTAATTGGGATATGAGACCATCTTGATTTGATGAAGGGTCCTTGTACCCCTACATGTTGTACTCTTCTCTATGCCTCCTTCTTCTGTTTCTTGTTGGCCGGCTCTGAGCATGAACCGCTTGTTATCGGGAGAACCAGCTTCGGGGCCGAAGCAGTTCCAGCTTGATTCTTGACCGAAGCCATCAGCTCAAAAAAGTGGAAGTGAGGTGACCGGAGGTGGACGCCAATGTTGGGGACTTGTTCTCAAATGCTATGAATCAAGAACAAGGCAACATAGAAATTGTTAAATATTAGGTTCCTTCGTCCTTCGAAGCATTATTTCCCTCGGGATATAATGGATTTCGGACGAAGGTTATGAAAGGTTATACCTTCATAAACACAACAAATAATGAGGAAGGGTAAAAAATATATAAAATAATTTGAATACATGATTATCATTATTAACTCATATCTATGTCATTACTGTAAAAATGATAACGAATTACAAATGTACCTTCGGCTCGAAGAAAAAGCAAAAATACCAGCGCGATGCGAAAACAAATGCCCAATGCGTGATTACAGGAGAGCACGTGAACAGTACGGGGGTACTGTTCACCTATTTATAGGCACAGTTCACAGCCTGTATATAATTACATTTATGCCCTTTAAATGAACTATGATAATGACACAGAATATCATGGGTCTTTAAGTCATTTCATCTTTAAGTCGGTTCACCCCTTCGTCTTGAGACATGTCAATGTACCGAAGCTTTATAGTTGAAAGCTTCGGCGCTGCATTGGAGAGGATCTACCGAAGGTGTTTATTTCTTTAGGATCTTCGGCTACGAAGCATACCCCCAACAATAGGATAATTATAAATATATATACTTTATTACTGTATATAATATGGACATACAGATGTACTTACTTCGCCAGACAATTGGATGTCACCATGAAAAAGACATTCCATATCATTTCTGTTTAACCATGCACTGTCGATGTTCACCACAACTTGTTTCCCCGGTAATGTTTTAATGTAATCAATAAGCTGAACATCTTCTGGGGTGCACTTATAATCTATACAATGAAAAATATTATACTTAACAAGCAAATGATATATGCGAAAACCATTAAGATGCAATAAGGCAAGAACAAAAAATTACCTTCAGAGACAACTTGAGCTACATTCAACTTCTTTGGTTTTTTATGTTGTTATATTCTAATAAGTGTGTCCAAAGCATCTTGTTTGTTCTGCTTTAGCATATCCGCATCAGAACTTATTTGACTTGATTCATTTTGAACATCCAAAGATGTCAGGTGTATCGCATCTGTATGAGGAGTGAATGAAACATAAGTCTCTTGACAAAAGCATTTTTAGGAGTACTTATAAGACAATATTTACATTTAGGAGTGTAGATAAGAGAGCCTACCCGGTTGTGGTCCAAGATCGGCTTCAGTTGACACTTTAACAGGATTGAAAATACATTCAATATCTACTCCCACAATATCGTGTAATTGTTTTGCAGCATTACCAACACTGACCTTATTATCCTCGCTCTCTATATCTATGGCGCACAAGAGAAGAATTAAGTGTCAAACAAATATTTATTATTACAGACCTTAGTTTTTTGTAATTGATAATAGCACTTACCCAGTTCATGTTCGTCAGTGTCATTAGTTGGCACTTGTGCTGAACAACCACTGCTAGCCACAACCTTATACGATGGTTCAGCAGTATTGACAATATTGACATTTCCTTCCTCCACCTCTATATCCATTGTGATTTGGTCTGTATCCATCAGATTGAAAGTGCCAAACATAATTTTATTAACAAAAGTATTTAGGTATATAAAGTACAAGACTAATGGTCAAACATCGTATTTCATGGATTGTTGTTCATAGATCAGAAAATAACACACGCTCAACCATGCAACATGATGTATTTTCCCAGAGAAGATTTACAAAAGCTTGCACGAAATCTAGATGTCATGAACGATCAGGTTTAGATGCAAACATATATAGGATAGTTATTGTCCGAGAAGAATCCGATCAGGTACAGATTGACGTAAATTGCTAAGAAATGCCTCTAGCCTATACCTCTATACACATATTTAATGAAATTTTATTTTTATATCTCACTTAACATATAATAAATTAAAATATGCAATAGTTAATATATTTATAGTGTAAATAATGAAGCATGTCTTTCATTAATTTTAGTAGTTTAGGTCGGCCAATGCTTCACTTTTACTGATTTTTCTTAGAAAAATTAGTTGTCGTAAGTCTGAAAATGGAATCTATCAAGTCCCCAACCTACGTCATATCGTATCATTGCGAATGCTTAACATATTCAATGCCACCCAAGCTATAGCTGCTGAACTGAAAACCAGAAAATCACCACTGGCCAGTGGCCACAGTAATAAATCCAAAGTAACACATGACTAAAGCATAAATGCATAATCAAGGATCATCTTCAGGAGCCAAATTGCTCCAATTAGACTCTAGTACTACATAGATTGGCTCAATTTCTCTTCAAACAATCAAGTGAATGACAACTGCATATAGATCACTGCTTCTTTCATCCAAAACAAATCCTGACTAAGCTAGGAATCTACTCAAAACTCATATGAATATGCAAATTGAGTACAACAGAACATGGCAGAGTTTTTTTTGATGAGTAGCACAAGGAATGACAAAAATTACATCATCAAAGAAGTACGGCGAGTGCGAGCGGATGGCGAGGGCTCACCTTGGCTATGATACAGGAGATGTTGGCGATGACCTTGGCGTTGAGGAGTGCGTTCTCGGCGTTCGCTGGTCAAGGGCTCAAGGCTGAGCGCTAGCAGCACCGGTCCTTCCTGTCGCCCCCGATGCCCATCCCAGCGTCTTCGTCTATAGCCTGCCGCCGTTGTAGTAATAGCAGCAGTCTCTCGCTCCCTAGGGTTAATGATTCCGACGAGAGGTATTAGGTAATAGTGGAGCGGCGATGTTGATCACGTCGACGGTTGCGAGGTGCGTTGGCACGGGACGGTTGCGAGGCGATGCACTCGACGCCGGGGAGAGAGAGGAGTATTAAGAGCATCTGCAGTAGTTACCTTAAAAATGGTCCTAAATATCTATTTAGGAAGTCGCTAAACAGATTTTGCGAGAGATAAAATGCATAGTCTCCAACAGATCCTTAAATTTAGGAACTAAATCAATGTTGAATCTCCGTCGACTGCTCATCCACCATAAGTGCTGTTCTGAATCATCTCCATCTGAATCTCACAAGAAGCAAGTGTAGCTGGATCTGTTACTTGCACTTGCAGATTTAATTCTTCGTGCGTCTATGCAGGTGTATTTCGACGTACATCCAAGTGCTGAGTTCAGTTTGTGCTCAACGTATTGATGTCGTCGTAAATAAACACTCTCACTTGGTAAGTGTTGCGTCATTGCTGCAAAAGATTATTCCCTTCTATTCTTTACAAATTTTTATTCGTTATTATGTATTTATAGTTCATTTTATGCGTCCCATGTTCCGGCGGCTCTTGGGTGAATTGTTTTTTCTTTTCCATAGAAAAACAACACAGAAACATTGGTGCCAAACTCGTTTTCACGATGATATTGAGCAAGAGACGCATTTCAGGACTCCTTCCTTTGTTCCTACATTTGAGAACAAAATATGTCTACATAGGAACTTGGTACATTTAGAAAGTTAATTTAAGGAACTCGGTACATTTGAAATACAAATTGTTTCTTCAATATTCATAGACCTTTTTCGTTTTCTTTGTGTAGTACAGATAGTGAAGCATTTCTTGACCAACCTTTGTCGTAAGCATTTCTTCACTCATTGTAATATGAATTTGGAGAGCCTTTTAACTTGGCTTCATTTTATTATGATACCTTTCTCTACCATAGATATATATATGAATATATTGACAGTCTTAATATGCTAATACATAGGCTTTCAAACAAAGGTATACCCTGGAGCCCTGCTGATGCTTCTTGTTGGGGACTTGTTCTCTGATGCTTCGGATTAAGAACAAGGCAACATAAAAAGTGTTAAATGATAAAGTCCTTCGTCCTCTGAAACATTATTTCCCTTCAAGATATAATGTGTTTCGGACGAAGACCATAAACAACATACCTTTGTAAGCACAATAAATAATGATGAAAAACTTGTATGTAACATAAGAAGTAATATAAACATTTAAATATTATCACAACATCATTTCTATTTTATTATCATAAAAGAATAGAAATGATTTCAGATTACAAGTGTACCTTCGGATTGCAGGAAGGTAAAAGTATAAGGATGACACAAAAGCAAATGCCCAGCCAGTGTGAACAGTACGGGAGTACTGTTCATCTATTTATAGGCGTGGGACGCAGCCCATGTAAAATTACATCCATGCCCATTACACTTGCTAATGACTTATGGGGATCCATTAAGGCCTAAGTAGTCTTTTCATCTTTAGGTTGGTTCCCCTTTCTGCTATCGCGACGAAGCTTTCCTGCGCATAGCTTCGGCTGTGTGCCATCCTTCGTACATCTTGGTAATCAGCCCGTCCATCATCTCAATCATCCTTCGTCTGGCTTAGGCTTCGTCCTGACCGTACTCCATGCTCATAATCTGAGTCCGAAAATACCTGTTCATATAATTTACTTGGAAAACATTGTCAAATCTTGTTTTTGAGGACCTTCGGAGAACGAAGGCCCCCAACAGTAGCCCCTCGCAATATTAATTTGTTAGTGATAAATTCAGATTACGATATGGACGAAGGCCTTAAGCCGAAGGTCCGAAAAAAACACCTTCCCTTTGCTAGAATAGCAACATTCACTGACAAGCGGGGTCTTTCAATTTTCAACGCGCTGAGCGTATAAATAAGATCATACCCGCAAACTCATTTGGTACGCTCTCTTGCCATCTGCTCCCGCTCACTCAATTTTTAGCTCTTGCGCACTAAGATTTGCTGAGCTTTTAGTTTTGAAGCTTCGGCCTTGAAAACAGTTTTTTAGTGTTTCCGAAGATGTCTGAAGATAAGAAGGCTGCTGCTGAGATGAAGCTGAGTCTCGACGAAGAGAAGAACTTGGGGTTTCTTATAGCGATGTCGAAGACCAATACGGAAAAAATCACCAAGGAGATTCTGGAAGGTTTGTCTGAAGATACTGGTGACAGCGACAGTTATGATGTGGACAGCGGTGGTGAAGACTCCGAAGATCGCCCCTGGCGACCAAGCCATTCAGTTTTTGGCAAGTCAGGTATCAAAGAAAATCATCTTGTCAACATGAGGGGAAGATACTTCCGGGATTTATCCATTGTGAGGGTCGACGAAGGAGAGAAAACTTACCCGACCCCTGAGGAAAATGAAGTCGTAGTGTTCCGAAGCTTTTTGAAAGCTGGACTACGATTTCCCCTGAGCAGCTTCGTCGTAGAAGTGCTGAAAATGTTTGAAATCTATCTTCATCAACTTACCCCCGAGGCAATTATAAGGTTGAATATCTTCGTGTGGGCCGTAAGAAGCCAAGGTCTGGAACCTGATGTGAAAAGCTTCTGCAACATACACGAGTTATCATACGAGACAAAACCCTAGGGTAAGGAACAGTATCACAATAATTTTGGCTGCTACAGTTTCGTTTCTCGGTCTGGGTCAAGCTGTCCCGTGCCAACATTTCGGAAGAGATGGCCCGGCGACTGGATGACAGAATGGTTCTATGTGAAAAATGACCTGAAAGCACGAGAAGATATTAAAGGTATAATTATGCGCCCTATTTGGCAAAGTTTCGGCCTGCGAAAGCCGAAAGTTGAGATGAATGAAGCTGCCGAAGAATGCCAGAGAGCCTTCGGAGTTATTTGTTCTTTTATTGGAACGAGAGATTTGGTACAAGAACATATTGCCTTCAGAGTATGGCCGCTCGCGGAGAAATGGGAAATGCCGCAAGAAACCATGAAGGAGGCCGACGAAGGTGGACTTATCAGGCTGAAGTATACTTTCAAGTTCGGAGATAAATTCGTTGAGCCAGATGATGACTGGTTAAAGAGTATTGAAAATTTAAGTGATGAACTGCTTGGAGCTTATTCGAAGGCCGAAGATACTGCACTGTCAGCAGCCTTCGGAGGCCGAAAAAAGAAAAGGCTGAACCGGGTGTTTGATGCAATCGGGTTCGTCTACCCTGATTATCGCTATCCCCTTCGAGGGCAGAAAAGAAAAAACACAAGCTCTGCGAAAGAAGAAGCTGCAACTGCTCCTAGCAAACCAGAACCGAAAAGAAAGAGGATGAAGGTCCTCACACATCGGCCACGCTATATTGAACCAGCTTCGGTGCCTGAGTTTACCGGAGAAACCTCTTCGGCCACCGAAGCTGAAAAGCCAACCAAGCCAACCTTGCTGCCAGAAGTCGCAGAAATGGCCGAAGCGCCAACAAAGATGGAATTGGAAGAACCGAAGATTTTGTTACCAGAAACCAAAGAGATGGTCGAAACGCCATCCACAGAAAAAATGGAAGAAACGAAAAAACCAATTGAGGAAAAAACGTCAGAAGTTTTGAGTCCTGCAGCAAATGTTGAGACAATAAAAAATCAAAAGGTGTCAGCAGTGACTCCGAAAAGAAAGAGAATGGCTAATGTGCTAGATGTTCTGGAAACAATTAAGTCCTCAAGCACAACTCCGAGGAAGACTGTTGAAACCTCCGAAGCGAAAACTGAGATTTTTTATACTAAAGCTTCAGAGCAAGAAATTGAAGCGGAAGCTGGGCCTTCGGAGCCCACGAAGGTAAAATCCTTGGAAACCGAAGAAGAAAAAATGACAGAGCCAATTCTTGTTGAAGAAATCAGTGTTGTTGCCCCCGAAGCATCCCCCAAAGTCCTTGATTATATTGTTCGACATGCTTCGGGGAAAAAGTTATCAGAAGAAGAAATTTTTGAAGCTAATCATTATGCCAAAGAATTGAAATATCCGAAGGGGGCACTAGTGTTCAATGGTATAAATGAAGAAGATTTCCTATACTGCCTCCCGGATAACAAAGAACTACTTGTCTGCCAGGAAATGGCCCGAAGCATGGGGTTTCCGAAGCTGGAGGCTGGCCTCTGCGCGATGACAAAGGACGATCTTGCGGATAGCCTTGCGTATAATAGCCTGAAGGTACGAGATCTGCGCATTTGGAAACTTTATGATTTGAAATCTATTGTTTTATTCTTATACTAACTTTTTACATATAGGGTTTAATACTAAGCAACGCGCTGAGAGCGCAAAAGAATGCCGAAGATGAGAGCTATGAAATTGCTTTCAACAACCTTCGAACAGAGGTTATCAAACTAAGGAACGAAGCCCTGGAAAAGGACAAAATTCTAGTTACATTGGTGGATAAAATAAAGGAGAACGAAGCTGCATCTAAAGCACAAGTTGCAGCCCAAAAGCACGAGATTGACGATCTTCGGAAGCAATTGGCCCAGGCTAAAGACGAACGCATACTTGAAGAAACGAAGCGAGAACTTAGCGACCAATGGGCAAATCATTTAGAAGGAACTGTCGAAGAGCTTCGTTCGTCCAAGAAAAGATGCTATGACAAATCTATAGAATGTGTTAAGAAAATGAGAAATAGCTTCGCCGGCGTTGGCGCATTTTCGAGTGAAGAAAACTTTACGAGAGGCAACCCCGAAGGCCCCATTGAATGGATTAGCCACGAAGCTGAGGCCTTCGAAGAAATTTTAAATAGCCGTGGAGATATATGTGCTTTTTCGGGTGCCAGGGGAATTGCCACCATTTTGGAGAAGAAGGGCTGTGAGCATGTAAAGATTCTAGCGCAATCCGAGGCTGCTTTGTCCTTCGAAAATGCAAGAGATCCTTCGGCCGAAGCTAGCATGGTTGGTGGAAAATTTTTCACTGATGTCTGGGATAATGGTGGCCGAGAAATGGCCCGAGAGATTATTCAGAGAAGCGAGAAGGGCATTCACGACGCTAGAGAAGTAGCTAAGGCCGCTGACAAAAGCTCAGAGCCCGAAGGGCAAATAGGTATTAACTAGTGGTTTTTATTATGTTGTAATTTTTAATTTTAAACTTCGTTCGCAAATTGTAATAGAAATGTAGCTGTATTCTGTCCTCCCTCAGATCCTACAAAAGCGTCTCCGGGTCCTCCCCCGAAAGATGACGACGAAATTAAAAAGATGGCTGAAGCTATCATGGATCAAGTTGTCCATCAACTTTTGAACGAAGCTGCTGAAGTAGTACTTAGGGAAGACTAGGTGTTATTGTAAAAATACTTGAAACATAATATGTGTGGTATTTTGTAACCCTGAATGTAATATATTTGCTTTTAATGATTCGATTCTTTACGATGCATGAAACTTTACATACGTACCGCTTTTGAGCCTTCGGCGAAAAAACACCTTCCCTTCTTTTCATGCTTCGTGAAGATAGAAAAACATTTATGCATCACAACAATGTCCATAGTGCTCTGATGAAGAATATCCAAGCTTCGTGAAAACATTCTCCGAAGCTATATTCCGAAGAGCAATATTGTATCCCCTTGTGACTTAGCACGATTTTCACTTTCTCAAAGCATTGTTCCGAAGGTCGATACTATGTCCCCCTCTTTTGCCATATGCAACATGATGTATGATGCTTATGCTATGCAAAATGATGTGATGATGTTATGTTATGTAGATGACATTTGTTCCGAAGATACACACACATCCTCGTAAAACACACAATCTTTTTGTATCAGCGCTGACTTTTCGCTGTAAGCCTCCCTTAGGAGCTTCTTCGCCTTTTACTTCAGCGGAATCAGCGTTGACTTTTCGCTGTAAGCTCTGCATTCCCTTAGGAACGACTTTGGAGCTTCTTTGCCTTTTACTTTCGGCGGAATCAGCGTTGACTTTTCGCTGTATGCTCTGCATTCCCTTTGGAACGACTTTGGAGCAGAAAACTTACACTGCGCTCCCTTCGGAACGGCTTTTGGTGACTTCGGCAAACTTACTCTGCGTTCCTTAGAACGACTTTTTGTTGCTTCGAAAAATTTTCGATAATTTGAAGGTCCTCTTCGTTAACGCAAATCTTTAAACTTCAACAACTTAAGCCTGTGAAGAAAATATATTTTCCTTGTGGGAATCAACGAAATTATTTACATGAAACCTAAACAATGTCCTTTATTATACGGAAAATAAAACTGAATGAAAAAGATTGCTATTAAGATAGGATATTTGTCAATAGATGTGCTTTGACTCTAGCACAGTGCTGTTGACTGTGCGAGCTTCGGACTGTTCTCTGAAGTCCCTTTGGTGTGGAGCATATTGACTCCCTTCTGGCTGCTGGCCTTGTTGCAGCGGTGGTGGAGGCGGAAGCTGTTGCCAGGAAGCTTGAGGTTGACTCGCCGAAGCAACAGAAACTACAGGGTGATTGCCTACATACTCTGGGATGTAAGGCGAATGATACGAAGCAGTGTGCATGACCTGCTTCGGCTGAGCCTGTTGTGCTGCAGCTTCGGCTATTTCCTTTTGCTTCTGGATGGTAACATGGCACATCCTGGTGGTATGGCCTTTGTTCTCACCACAGAACAAGCAAAAAATTCTTCTTGGCTGATTGCCAAATCTTCCGCCGAAGCCCCTGGCACCTCTGCCTCTCGGAGCTGGTGGTCGGAAGGAGCCTTGCTGTTGCCCCGAAGTCTGTGAAGAACACTGTGGCCTTTACTGTTGGCTCCCTGTATCATCATTTTGGGTAGAGTTATGAATTGATCTAACGTGCCTCGGATAGAACCTCCCTCCGAAGCCCCTGGTCATTTCAGAAAACCTGAAAGCCTCCTCCCTTCTTTGGCGAAAATCATTATCGGCCCGAATGTACTCGTCCATCTTCTGGAGCAGCTTCTCCAAAGTTTGAGGAGGCTTCCTAGCGAAGTACTGAGCTGACGGTCCTGGCCGAAGCCCCTTGATCATGGCCTCAATGACAATTTCGTTGGGCACTGTTGGTGCCTGTGCCCTCAAATGCAAGAACCTCCGGACGTACGCCTGAAGGTACTCTTCGTGATCCTGGGTGCACTGGAATAGAGCTTGAGCCGTGACCGGCTTCGTCTGGAACCCTTGGAAACTAGTTAACAACAAGTCCTTCAGCTTTTGCCACGAAGTGATCGTTCCTGGTCGAAGGGAGGAGTACCAGGTTTGAGCAACACTCCTGACAGCCATAACAAAAGATTTGGCCATGACCGCAGCATTGCCACCATACGAAGATACTGTTGCTTCGTAGCTCATCAAAAACTGCTTCGGGTCTGAGTGGCCATCAAATATGGGAAGCTGAGGCGGCTTGTAGGACGGAGGCCAAGGTGTAGCCTGCAGCTCAGTGGACAGAGGAGAAGCATCATCAAAAACAAAATTCCCATGATGGAAATTGTCATACCAGTCATCTTCATTGAGGAAACCCTCCTGATGAAGGTCTTGGTGCTGAGGCCTTCGGTGTTGCTCATCCTGAGTAAGATGACGAACCTCCTCAGAGGCTTCGTCTATCTGCCTTTGCAGTTCAGCTAGCCTGGCCATCTTTTCCTTCTTCCTTTGCACCTGTTGATGAAGCATCTCCATGTTTCTGATCTCCTGGTCTAGCTCATCCTCTTGTGGTGTCGGGCTGACAGCCTTCCTCTTCTGGCTTCGGGCCTCCCGAAGAGAGAGAGTCTCCTGATTGGGGTCCAGTGGTTGTAGAGGTGCAGCCCCAGTTGCTGAAGCTTTCTTCGGCGCCATAGCGAAGGTTTATGATCGCCGAAGGTGTTCAAAAACTCGAAGAGTGGAAGTAGGTTCACCGGAGGTGGGCGCCAATGTTGGGGACTTGTTCTCTGATGCTTCGGATTAAGAACAAGGCAACATAAAAAGTGTTAAATGATAAAGTCCTTCGTCCTCTGAAACATTATTTCCCTTCGGGATATAATGTGTTTCGGACGAAGACCATAAACAATATACCTTTGTAAGCACAATAAATAATGATGAAGAACTTGTATGTAACATAAGAAGTAATATAAACATTTAAATATTATCACAACATCATTTCTATTTTATTATCATAAAAGAATAGAAATGATTTCAGATTACAAGTGTACCTTCGGATTGCAGGAAGGTAAAAGTATAAGGATGACACAAAAGCAAATGCCCAGCCAGTGTGAACAGTACGGGAGTACTGTTCATCTATTTATAGGCGTGGGACGCAGCCCATGTAAAATTACATCCATGCCCATTACACTTGCTAATGACTTATGGGGATCCATTAAGGCCTAAGTAGTCTTTTCATCTTTAGGTTGGTTCCCCTTTCTGCTATCGCTACGAAGCTTTCCTGCGCATAGCTTCGGCTGTGCGCCATCCTTCGTACATCTTGGTAATCAGCCCGTCCATCATCTCAATCATCCTTCGTCTGGCTTAGGCTTCGTCCTGACCGTACTCCATGCTCATAATCTGAGTCCGAAGGTACCTGTTCATATAATTCACTTGGAAAACATTGTCAAATCTTGTTTTTGAGGACCTTCGGAGAACGAAGGCCCCCAACACTTCTGAAGCTAATTTGATGGCACTAAATGAGTTAATAACTCATGCTTTCTGTCGGGTACTGTAATTAGGGGTACCCCCAATACTCCTAAGCAAAGCTGGAAAACATCTTCAAAACAGACCGTAAAGGCTGGTAAGCACAGCGCAAAGTTAAAGCCTCATCTACCAAGGGATGCGATCTCGTCTCGCCCGAGCCCGGCCTCGGGCAAGAACAGTGGTCCCGGACGGATTCACGCCTCGCCCGAGGGCCTCCTCAGGCAGCAGGCGCACCCCCGGCTCACCCGAGGCTAAGCTCGGGCAAACTTTGTCGTATAGCAACCTTAGCCAAATCGCCTTACCGCCGACCGTATCGCATGCGCATTTAATGCAGGGATCACCTGACACCTTATCCTGACACGCGCGCCTCAGTTGGCAAGGTCGAAATGACCGCAGTCACTTCGCCCCTTTACTGATCGTTCTGATAGGAAAAAACACTATTCACCCCGTTCCGACTACTGTGCCAACCACCAGGGAAAGACTAACAACAGTGAGTCACGGCCTCTCCTGGGTTCAGCCTCGGGCGCAACAGGGAGCTCTGCCTCGCCCGACCCCAGGCCTCGGCCTCAGCCTCAGCCTCGGCCTCGGGAGAAGGTCTCCGCCTCGCCCGACCCCAACCTCGGCCTCAGCCTCGGCCTCGGGAGAAGGTCTCCGCCTCGCCCGACCCCGACCTCGGCCTCAGCCTCAGCCTCGGGAGAAGTCACCGCCTCGCCTGACCTCGGCCTCAGACCGACTACGCTACAGGGGACACATCATTACCCTACCTCTATCTAGCCGCCTCAGGCTACGAAGGAACAAGACCGGTGTCACATCTAGATTACTCCGGCAACAGGTAATGATGGTTCCCTGCATGCGGCCATGACATCGATTGTTCTCAAGCTCTCTACGAAGGCAAAGAAACGTCAGCGGGACCCAGGGCCACACCGCCAGCTACGCTTCATACAGGGCTCAAGCACTTCTCCGCCGGCCACGTTAGCACATAGCTACACCCCCATATGTACAGCTGGACCATCCCCTTGTATCTATAAAAGGGGATGCCCAGGGCCTTCTCAGGAAGGGAGGGAGGCATGGGCGGTAAGAACGATGGAGACGGACTCACTCAAACATCGATCTCCACTCCGCAACACTAGGCGTCTCAAGAGGCCTAGGACCGGTTCCCTCTCTCACGAAGCTTGTAGCCCCTACTGCAAGCACCCCAGTGTAAGATAATATAAGCCTCATCCCTCCTCTTATGTTCCATCTTGCATCAACCCATCTGGGCAGGGACACGCGACACAAAATTCACTAGTCGGTCCGGTTGAGGGTCCCCTGGGTCCGAAACGCCGACAGTTAGCGCGCCAGGTAGGGGAAGCTGCGTGTTGACAATACTTTCCCGTTGAGTTCTAGATGGACAATCTTTAGCAGCCTCTTCAGCCCGGGACGGTGCTCCGCTTTGGAAGTCTCGAGTTCATGTCCCCCGACGGCAGCTACGACATGGTACTCCTTCGCCCGCAGCACGACAACAACGATGGTCGTCGGCTCGCCCGGTGGAGGCGAACTCGACGACGACATCTCCCCGTGGCGGAAGAGGAACACCCGAGTCAACCCCGCCACCCTCCTCGCCAGAGGAGACGGAGACGGGGCAACCATGGCTAGGCAGGAGGCAGCACCTCGTCGGCTGTCAGACCAGAGCAAGTCGACGACGCCGACACCCCTGCGGGGGATATGTCGGGTGTTATCCTCGCACCTGAGACAACGACAGGTGTCGCTTCCCAGCAAAACGCCAGCCCCAGGCGGACTGATGACGCCGGCACCCTTGCGAGGGACTTGTCGGGCATTAGTCTCGCACCTGAGATAACGACACATTCCATCTCCGATGCAACTACACCGCCATCCACCAACCAGGAGGTACCTTCAGTTTTCCATCCTATTCCCTTTAGATTCAGCTTCGACCCACCAAGCGACCCCGCTTCGGTAAGCACTTTCGTAAGGGCATATCCCGACACATGCGCGAGGCCTCGGTCCACATCGAGCTTACAGAAGACGAGACACCTGCTGCCCGGGATCGCCTCGGCGACAATCAACACCGTCGCGACCGTCGAGTCCACATCGAGGAGAAGGTGCGCCGAGGCTACCACCCTAGACGTGGGGGACGCTACGACAGCGAGGAGGATCGGAGCCCCTCGCCTGAACCACCAGGTCCGCGGGTCTTCAGCCGGGCCATACGGCGTGCGCCATTCCCGGCCCGGTTCCGAGCCCCGACTACCATTACCAAGTACTCAAGGGAGACAAGGCTGGAGTTGTGGCTCGCAGATTACCGGCTGGCGTGCCAGTTGGGAGGGACAAACGACGACAACCTCATCATCCGCAACCTCCCCCTTTTCCTCTCTAACGCTGCTCGGGCCTGGCTGGAGCATCTGCCCCCTGCGCAGATCTTCGACTGGGACGACCTAGTTAAGGTCTTCGTTGGAAATTTCCAAGGTACGTACGTGCGCCCTGGGAACTCATGGGATCTCCGAAGCTGCCACCAGCAACCAGGGGAATCCCTGCGAGAGTACATCCGACGGTTTTCAAAGCAGTGCACCGAGTTGCCTAACATCACCGACACAGACGTCATCGGAGCATTCCTCGCCAGCACCACTTGCCGGGACCTGGTAAGCAAACTGGGGCACAAGACACCCACCAAGGCGAGCGAATTGATGGACATAGCCACCAAGTTCGCCTCTGGTCAGGAGGCGGTCGAAGCCATCTTCCAGAAGGACGAGCAGCCTCAGGGAAGGCAGAAGGAAGATGACCTCGAGGCATCCGTCTAGTGTGGCGCGAAGAAGACCAGGAAGAAGGCGCAAGCAAAATGCAACGCCGTTGACGCAGATCTCGTCGCTGCTGCTGAGCATAGGAATCCTCGGAAGCCTCCCGGAGGGGCCAACGTGTTCGACAAGATGCTCAAGGAGTTGTGCCCCTATCACAGGGGTCCCGTCAAGCACACCCTTGAAGAGTGTGACATGCTCCGGCGTTACTTCAATAAGGCTGGACCCTCAGCGGAGGATGACAAGGACCAAGGCAACAACAAGAAAGGAGGCGACGGGGAAGAAGAGTTCCCAGAGGTCCACAACTGCTTCATGATCTACGGTGGGCAAGTGGCGAATGCCTCGGCTCGACACCGCAAGCAGGAGCGCCGGGAGGTCTGCTCGGTGAAGGTAGCAACGCCAGTCTACCTAGAATGGTCCAACAAGCCCATTACCTTCGACCAAGGCAACCACCCCGACTACGTACCGAGCCCAGGAAGATACCCGCTCGTCGTCGACCCTATCATCGGCAATGTTAGGCTCTCCAAGGTCCTCATGGACAGAGGCAGCAGCCTCAACATCATCTACACCGAGACCCTAGAGCTCTTGGGGGTTGATCGGTCCGAGATCCAGGCTGGAGCAGCACCCTTTCATGGGATTGCACCCGGAAAGCGTATCCTGCCCCTCGGACAGATTGACTTGCCCGTCTGCTTCGGAACTCCCTCCAACTTCCTAAAGGAAACCCTCACTTTCGAGGTAGTCGGGTTTCGAGGGACCTATCACGCGGTGCTGGGAAGACCGTGCTACGCCAAGTTCATGGCCGTCCCCAACTACACTTATCTCAAGGTCAAGATGTCTGGCCCCAAGGGAGTCATCACCGTCGGACCCACGTACCGCCACGCTTATGAGTGCGATGTGGAATGCGTGGAGTACGCTGAAGCCATCGCCGAATCTGAAGCCCTCATCGCCGACCTGGATTGCCTCTCCAAAGAGGCGCCCGACGCGAAGCGGCACGCCGGCAACTTCGAGCCAGCCGAGGCAGTCAAGTCTGTCTCTCTCGACCCCAACAACGACGCCAGCAAGAAAGTCAGGATCGGCTCCGAGCTCAACCCCAAATAGGAAGCAGTGCTCGTCGACTTTCTCCGCGCAAACGCCGAATTTTTTGCGTGGAGTCCCTCGGACATGCCGGGCATACCGAGGATGTCGTCGAGCACTCACTGGACATCCGAGCCGGAGCCCGACCCGTGAAACAGCACCTGCGCCATTTTGATGAAGAAAAGCGCAGAGCCATAGGCGAGGAGGTCCACAAGCTAATGGCTGCAGGGTTCATCAAAGAGGTATTCCATCCAGAATGGTTAGCTAACCCTGTACTTGTAAAGAAAAAAGGTGGGAGGTGGAGGATGTGTGTAGACTACACTAGGCTAAATAAAGCATGTCCCAAGGTTCCTGTGACGGAACCTTCCAAGTCATTAGGCCCACCTACAGTTGTCCTTGTCCTACGGACCTCAGACAACCCTGTAGGTGCCCCTGAATCACTTGACAAGTTCGGTATCTGCTTTTCTTACCTTTCCCAAGAGCGTTTTACCCGTCACGCAGACATTACAGATCATCGGAGATACGAAAATGCGGAAGCGATTACATAAACTTACCTTTATTTAAAAAGTAAGACAAAGTTATATATTACAGACCAGGATAACTTATGAGTGCAGAGTAATATTATTATTACACACCAAGGGAGGCAAAACCCCTCCCGATAAGTTTTAAACAAAAGTTCTTATGGAGGAACTCTTCCTCCCGCAGCTTTACTCTTGCTTTTCTTCTTTTGGGACCACCTTGGAACAGAAACAACAAAAGTTTGTTGCTTCCTCACCTAAAATAATAGGGAATAAAACCCTGAGTATGGAATTACTCAACAAGGCTTACCCGACTAAAGAAAAGACTCTCAAGGGTATGCTGGTTATAAGGGAGTCAAGGTAAGGTTTCTCAATGATCAAAGACTCTATTTTGCAGAAATGCTTACTAAAAGTGGATCCTTAAAAATCCAGTTTTATTGTCAGGTTAGGTAAAATTACCTGCATCTAGAGTTCTTTCTACCCTAGTTCAAACACTTGACCTGCACTAGCCAATTTCTTAACAAGTCTTTTATCTTTACTGGAATTCTACGTATAGGGCAGTGACCAAGTCTTCATAACCGCGAAGGTACGGCGATCCGAATCGATTATACTCAGCTGAGGATCTCCAATCACACGACATATGTAGCACTTAACCCTTGCATATGTCAACCCGCCACCGGGGTTCTTAAGACCAGATCAGGTTCACGTCAACCGAGAGCACAGATACACCACCGTCCAGCCTCTTGCCACGGAGGGTACACACTAATCTCGCCACCGCTCCACGCCCATTGCGTGTTATCTTATTCTGGTCTTAGTCTGCCCGAGGCAAGGCTTACCCATGACGAGGCATGTGACCAGTTAAAGGGTCCTCGGTCAGCAAGCCTACATCGACATGGTCCTTAATCGACTTAGACGGAGACACTACACCGAGACTCTCTTCTCGTGCAAGTCACCCACTCGGTCTTAGCTTAATCATTTCAACCCAAGGTTTGGTACCTGGCAGAGGTACATCTTTTCCGATGTTGAACCCATCACGGCCATGATGGATCCACCATCAAGTTTTGTTTTCAAAAACATCCCACCCACTTTTGCCATATCATCTTTTGTAAAAACAAAACATTTGTTTTTCTAAAGCAAGGCTAAGCATCAAAATCTTTTGTAAAACAGGTGATCAAGGAAGGTAATCACATTCAAGGAAGGTAATGGAGGAATTGTTTTATCAATCAACTCCTATCACCTAATGCAACAAGCAAGTGATAAAGATCTTTAAATCACAAGGAGGTGGCAAATGCACCGGGGCTTGCCTTCGTTTATAGGTGAGTCAGGCTCGGATCCGCAGATGTCAAAGTAAAAGCAATTCCCTGCCTGATGTTCCACAGGTGGTGGTGAAGTCTTCTCCTCTTCTACCTCAACCTCTTCTTCGTTTTCTAGATGTAACCATATGCCATGTAATGCTCATGAGAGTGCAAGGATAATAAGAATTTATTATCTAAAGTTCTTGAATACAATTTTCCTTCACGGAACTCCGAGAACTTAGGGTTTCCGGAGTCAACAGTGAAGTTCAAAGAGCAGGGGGTGGTAGGGTTTTGGGTTCTAAGTATCAAACAAGGTCCAAATCAAACCAAATTCTACCCAAGGCTTCTAAATAATGTTTAAAGTTCATATAAAAAGTTTGGGCATTTTTGGAATTATTATTGATTTTAAGTAACCCAAAATTCCCTATTTGTCCTAAAAATCATAAAACTATTTTTATTAAATACTATGGAAAATAAGGAATCTAGGAAAATTGGTTTGACATTTTTAGGATTTCTCTACAATTTTCTAAAATTGTTAGAGTTCTGCCCAAAAAAGAAAAGGAAAAAGGATGAACAATCCTGGGCCGGTTTCAGCCCAGGCGGCCCAAGTCCACGTAGAAACGCGCGCGCGTCCGCGCCCACGGTGTAGACTTCGCAGAAAGGCCCTCGGTGTTCTGGCTAACTGGGAACAAGTTCAGTTACTGTTTTCTTGAGTCACTGACAGTTTCTAAAAAGGACCTCCACCTTCTATTCCTTCGCAGATTAAGGTCCATGACTAGGAACAGCCCCCGTCGCACTCCGGCGAGCCTATTCCAGCCGGACAATGCCATGGCTAGAGCTCCCGGGAGACAGGGACACAATTGAACCCCTACCGAACACTTCCCCTCACTTAATTTCGCAAATGAGTGCTTGGTTGGCCCTGGCCACGGTGACCGTGGGCGTTGCGGACAGACAATCGTGTTCCCGATGACCAGTGGGTTTCTAGTTCAATTGGGCGGGTCGGTGAGTATCAAGGACAAGCATGGGTGCTGAAACAAGAACACAATTGGCAAAATCGGACCTGATTGGAGCGGACCACGATGAGGTCAGAACACGCGGTGTTCTTAAGCAGATTGGAGGAAATGCGAAATTGAAGCTCTCTGGTGGAGTATTTGTGGTACGGGTGAGTGCGCTAGATGCGTGATTACCTAACGAAGTTGATGGTGCACTCAATTTATAGACCCCGAGGTCGGTAGCTCTCAATTTGACCGCGATGTGCTGGCGGCCGGAGATAGAGAAGAACTCTGGCGCAGTGGATTCGTGTCTACCGTCGTGGCGACTTCACCGGCGACGATTAGACAGCTATAGAGAATCACGGCGACACGACAGAGGTGTTCAAGTACGTGGCACAAGACCGAAAGATGACTGTCACCGGTGAGCTTATCAGCCCAAGCCGCAAAGCACGGGGGGGGGGGGGGGTACGGCGGTGAGTCACCGGAACTATCCTCAAGCGGAGAGCTACATCTGGCAGGCTTATCTGGTCACTGGTGGCGTAAATCGCAACGGCAGCGGCGCGAATCACGGTGGAGATCGGTCGTCGGCGGTGAGATTTTTGGCAGTGGCAGTCTGATCCGTTCAGGTACTGTACCATGGCAAATGGCATTCAGTCGATCTGACAGACCATCTTGAGATCGATTTTCCTCTCAGATTCATATGACAACTAATCCGAGGCTCTGCAGCAAAATTGTAGACCAATATACCATCTCCATCTTTGTTATAGCATCCCTTGGTAGATTCCCACTGGATCATGGTCGAAATGGCTCTCAAACTTGGGTCTAGGCCACTGTCAGTCTGTAATTCAGACTTTATCAGCCTGACAGTCCAACTTTGGGCTTAATTATCTCCAATTTCTTCTCAACAACTATGCTTACACTCTTAAGCAAAGTTGTTCTCCTTTGATAGGTCTATAATATTTATGTGGTGACCTAGGGAAAATTCTCACTAATTTGAAAGATACAAAGGCTCAAAGTTGAATCAATCACACTGAAATTCAGACTTCATCAAATGAGTCAAGTGTGGCTCTTTTGCACTTAAGTCCAAATCTCAAGTTTTGGATTGCAAACCCTCATGATTGGGAACCATATGACTTAGGATACTTATTTAACATGGTTTTTACACTTTAGTCCACAAGTGCACTATTTTTGCACATAGGCCCCTAGGGTTTGGATTTAGGGTTTTTCAGGGCTTCAATTAGGGTTTCTGGTATCTTAGGGGTGTAAATACAAAGTAGGTCCATCCTTGGTAACTTTTATGACTATTTCACTTAATCTTTGGGGTTTTCTCTATTTGGCTCCTGTTTTACCCCTCAGATCCCTATTTAAGGTTAAGTACCCTACACTAGGGTCTTATTTGCAAAATGCCATATCAATACAACTTGTTTGAAATTTTTGCCTAGTGAATGCACTCTAGGTGTGTCAAACATATGCAAATGCCAATGCTCATGATGTTATGCTCAAGTTTTAGTAACAGTAACACCAGGGGTGTTACATCCTTCCCCCCATAAAAGAATCTCGTCCCGAGATTAAAAGTCCTAGGGTAAGTAGTGGAAAAGGAAATGCTTCATGTTTTTATTTCCTAAGTTTTGGTACAAGGCAGGGGTGGGTTTGGGGTTCACTCCTTTATATCATCAATGTTTTACACTTACAAATTACAAGAGGCTAAAAAGCCTGGGAAATTCTTGTTTAAGAAGTCTCGAGTTTCCCAAGTAGCCTCGTCTTCAGAATGTTGGTTCCATTATATCTTGTAAAACTTGAGAGTTTTTCTTCAGGTAACCCTGTCCTTTTGATCCAAGACTCGAATAGGGTGCTCAGAATATGTCAAGTCCGGCTCTAGGACAACATCTGTCACTTCAATGGTTCGATCTGGAATCCGAAGACATTTCTTCAATTGAGACACGTGGAACACATTATGCATAGCAGACAAGTTTTCGGGTAGTTGAAGTCGATACGCCACTGGCCCACATTGCTCAAGTATAGGGAAAGGACCAATGTACCGAGGTGCAAGCTTTCCTTTAACCCCGAAACGCGATACACCCTTTATTGGTGAAACCTTCAGGTAGACATAATCTCCTACTAAAAAATATAAGGGTTGTCGTCGCTTGTCTGCGTAACTTTTTTGATGAGCTTGAGCCTTCTTCAAATTATGAACTATTTTTCGAACTTTTTCTTCAGTTTCTTTCACCATATCAGGCTTGAAGAAGTACCTTTCTCCCGGTTCAGACCAATTTAGCGGAGTACGACATCGTCGTCCATATAAAGCTTCGAAGGGTGCCATCTTGATACTTTCTTGATAGCTATTATTATATGAGAACTCCGCTAATGGTAAACATTGATCCCATTTTTGTGAGAAGTTCAACACACATGCCCGCAGCATATCTTCCAGTATCTGATTTACCCTCTCAGTCTGCCCCCTGGTTTGAGGGTGATAGGCTGAACTGTGGAGTAATTTAGTACCCAGGGATTTATGTTCTTCCAAAATTTGGACACGAATTGCGATCCACGATCTGACACTATTGTCTTTGGAATACCATGCAAACTGAGAATACGGGCAATGTATAATGCTGCATAAGTGGCCACTGTGTATTTTGCCCTGACGGGTAGGAAGTGTGCAATTTTTGTGAGTCGATCAATGATAACCCAGATAGAATCATACCCTTTGGCAGTCCTGGGCAGTCCCACAATAAAGTCCATACTAATATCTTCCCATTTCCAGGTTAGGATTGGTAGAGATTGTAATGGACCAGTAGCCTTCATGTGTATGGCCTTGACATGTTTACAAGTGTCACATCTAGCCACATAGCGTGCGATTTCGATCTTCATCTTCGTCCACCAATAATGCTGTTTCAGATCTTGATACATCTTAGTGCTTCTGGGATGAATAGAATAGCGACTAAGATGGGCTTCATCTAGAATTTGCTGGCGGACTTTGTCATTTTTCGGCACCACTATTGAAAGGGAAATATGCCTTTGGGCCATTTCTAAGTATTTTGGTGATTTAGTGTCCAACACAAGTGCTTAAGTATTAATCTATGCCAAATGTTGGACAAAGTGCAAATCAAGAGTAAAGGTATGTTTCTAAGACTTAGTACATTGTTTTGGAGACTAATGTTTTGTGTCTAAGTGCTGGAAACAGGAGAAATCACTTTGGAAAAGAGATGGATTTCTTCAGCCAATGACAGTTCAGTTTGGGAGCACCGGACTATCCGGTGGTGCACCGGACAGTGTCCGGTGAGCCAGGCTGGCGACTGTCAACTGGCTGCTCTCGGGAGGCGATTAACGGCGTACGGCTATAAATCACCGGACTGTCCGGTGGTGCACCGGACTATCCGGTGAGCCAACAGTCGGCCGGGCCAACGGTCGGCCGCGTAATCCGCGCGCGACGCGTGGCCGAGCCAACGGTTAGAAGGGGGCACCGGACTGTCCGGTGCGCCAACGGCTCTGAATCTGCAACGGTCGGCTTCGCCAAATAAGGAAAGAGATTCGCACCGGACAGTGTCCGATGGTGCACCGGACAGTGTCCGATGGTGCACCGGACTGTCTGGTGCACCAGGCGACAGAAGGCAAGAATTGCCTTCCTAGAATGCTCTCAACGGCTCCTAGCTGCCTTGGGGCTATAAAAGGGACCCCTAGGCGCATGGAGGAGTACACCAAGCATTCTCTAAGCATTCCTAAGCACCAAGACTTCAATTCCGCGCATTCGAATCTTTGTGATAGCAACTAGAGCTCCATTTGAGTAGTGTACTGTTCAGGTTGTGTTGAGAGCTCGTGTTGCGACCTGTGTGCGTGTTGTTGCTCTGATTTTGTGTCTTGTGTGCATTGCTCATCCCAATCTTACTTCTGTGATTCTTTGTGAACATCTTTGTAAGGGCGAGAGGCTCCAAGTTGTGGAGATTCCTCGCAAGCGGGATATAGTAAAGCAAAGCAAAACACCATGGTATTCAAGTGGGTCTTTGGACCGCTTGAGAGGGGTTGATTGCAACCCTCGTCCGTTGGGACGCCACAACGTGGAGTAGGCAAGTGTTGGACTTGGCCGAACCATAGGATAAACCACTGTGCCATCTCTGTGTTGATCTCTTTGTGGTTATTGTGTTTTGCTAAGACTCCTCTCTAGCCACTTGGCCTTATTGGTGCTAACTCCTAATCAAGTTTTTGTGGCACTAAGTTTCAAGTTTTACAGGATCACCTATTCACCCCCCCTCTAGGTGCTCTCAATTGGTATCAGAGCCGTTCTCTTCAAGAAAGGGACTAATCGCCCGAAGAGATGGATCCTAAGGGCAAGGGGATTGTGATCAATGATAAGGAGAAGGAGTCCTTCATCAATGAGCCGAAAGATGACAAGCCTACTGAATCGGGCTCGGGCCACAAATGAAAAGATGGGAAGAAGAAGAAGACGAGGCGCATCAAGGAGATCGTCTACTACGACGACAGCGACGAGTCCTCTTCTTCCCAAAAGGACAACGACGACAACGACTACGAGGAAAAGAAAACGGTCAATTCGAACTTTTCTTTTGATTACTCTCGTATTCCACAAAGTACCAATGCTCATTTACTCTCCATTCCACTTGGTAAACCTCCTCACTTTGATGGAGAGGACTACGGATTTTGGAGTCACAAAATGCGTAGTCACTTGTTCTCTCTCCATCCAAGCATATGGGAGATAGTAGAGAGTGGAATGAAATTTGATAGTACTGATAGTCCCATGTTCATTAATGAGCAAATTCACAAAAATGCACAAGCTACTACTGTTCTTCTAGCTTCATTGTGCAGGGACGAATACCATAAGGTGAGCGGCTTGGATAACGCCAAGCAGATTTGGGACACCCTCAAGATCTCACATGAGGGGAACGATGTCACCATGCTCACCAAGATGGAGTTGGTGGAGGGTGAACTTGGGAGATTCGCAATGATCAGGGGCGAGGAGCCAACCCAAAAGTACAACCGGCTCAAGACCCTCGTCAACAAAATAAGGAGCTATGGAAGCACGCAATGGACGGACCACGACGTCGTCCGCCTAATGCTAAGGTCTTTTACTGTCCTCGATCCACATCTTGTGAACAATATTCGTGAGAATCCTAGGTACACCAAGATGTCGCCCGAGGAGATACTTGGAAAGTTCGTAAGCGGGCAGATGATGATCAAGGAGGCTAGATACGTTGATGATGCGTTGAATGGCCCAATCCAAGAGCCTTAAACCATTGCTCTCAAAGCAACGAGGAGCAAGGAGGCGCTACCTAGCAAGGTGGCGCAAGTTGAGGCGGCCGAGCTCAATGAGGAAGAGATGGCCCTCATCATCAAGCGCTTCAAGACGGCGCTAAAGGGTCACAAGGGGCATCCTAACAAGAACAAGACAAAGGGGAAGCGCTCATGCTTCAAATGTGGTAAGATTGGTCATTTTATCGCTAATTGTCCCGATAATGATAGTGACCAGGAACAAGGGAACAAGAGGGAAAAGAAAAAGGCGTACAAGAAGGCTAAGGGCGAGGCACACCTTGGCAAGGAGTGGGACTCGGATTGTTCGTCGTCCGACTCTGACAACGAAGGACTCGCCGCCACCGTCTTCAACAAGTCGTCCCTCTTCCCCAACGAGCATCACACTTGCCTCATGGCAAGGGAAAAGAAGGTAAGCACTCGTAATATTAGTACTTACGCTTCCTCAAGTGATGAAGAATCTAGCAATGATGAAATAGACTATTCATGTTTATTCAAGGGCCTTGATAGAACTAAGGTTGATAAGATTAATGAATTAATTGATGCCTTGAATGATAAGAATAGATTATTAGAAAAGCAAGAGGATCTTTTGTATGAAGAACATGATAAGTTTGTAGAGGCACAAAAATCCCATGCTTTAGAAATTAAAAGGAATGAAATGCTCTCTTGTGAATTGTCTACATGCCATGACTCTATTTCTAGCTTAAAGAGCATAAATGATGATTTGAATGCTAAGTTAGAAATAGCTAATAAATCAAAATCTTGTGTAGAACATGTTGCAATTTGCAATAGGTGTAAAGATTTTAATGTTGATGCTTGTAGTGAACACCTAGTTTCAATTTCTAAATTGAATGACGAAGTGGCTAGTCTTAATGCCCAACTTAAGACTAGCAAGAGTGAATTTGACAAAATAAAATTTGCAAGGGATGCCTACACGATTGGTAGACACCCTTCAATTAAGGATGGTCTTTGCTTCAAGAGGGAAGTCAAGAACTTAACAAGCCATAAGACTTCCATCTCCGCCAAGGAGAAAGGGAAGGCCCCTATGGCTAGTAGTACTCAAAAAAACCATGCTTTCATGTAACATGATAGGAGACATTCTAGGAATGCTTATAGAAGTTATGATGTTTTTGATTCTCATGCCATGGTTGCTTCTAGTTCTTCTTTTATGCACGGTAGAAATATGCCTAAGAGAAATGTCATTCATCATATGCCTAGGAGAAATGTTGCTCATGTTCCTAGGAAAATTAATGAACCCTCTACAATTTATCATGCTTGCAATGCTTCCTTTGCAATTTGTAGAAAGGATAGAAAGGTGATTGCTAGAAAATTAGGGGCAAAATGCAAGGGAGATAAAACTTGCATTTGGGTCCCTAAGGATATTGTCACTAACCTTGTAGGACCCAACAAGAGTTGGGTACCTAAGACCCAAGCCTAAATTTGCCTTGCAGGTTTATGCATCCGGGGGTTCAAGCTGGATTATCGACAGCGGATGCACAAACCACATGATAGGGGAGAAGAAGATGTTCACCTCCTACGTCAAGAACAAAGATTCCCAAGACTCAATCATATTCGGTGACGGGAATCAAGGCAAGGTGAAAGGGTTAGGAAAAATAGCTATTTCATCTAAGCACTCCATTTCCAATGTGTTTTTAGTTGAGTCGCTTGGATATAACTTGTTGTCTGTGAGTCAGCTTTGTAATATGGGATATAACTGTTTATTCACAAATGTAGATGTGTCTGTCTTTAGAAGAAGTGATGGTTCATTAGCTTTTAAGGGTGTATTAGACGATGTTGGGGGCCTTCGGCTTCCGAAGGTCCTCAAAAACATGATTTGACAATATTTTCCGAGTGAAACATGTGAACAGGTATCTTTGGAGTCAGGTTGCGGGTGTACAAGAGCATGGTTAAGACGAAGCTTGACTGGGATGGAAAGCGATAACTGTGACGGAACCTCCCAAGTAATTAGGCCCACCTACAGTTGTCCTTGTCCAACGGACCTCAGACAACCCTATAGGTGCCCCTGAACTACTTGACAAGCTCGGTATCTTTCCTTACCTTTCCAGGAACGTATCACCCGTCTTGCAGACATTACAGAACATCGGAGATATAGATATGCGGAAGCGATTACATAACTTACATTTATTAAAAAGTAAGATCAGGTTGTTTATTACAGACCAGGAAATATAAACGAGTGCAGAGTAATATTATTACACATACCGAGGGAGGCAAAAACTCCTCCCGACAGTTATCACACAAAAGTCTTAATGGAGGATCCTTTCCTCCCGCACTTCACTCTTGCTTTTCTTCATTAGGAACCACCTTGGTACAGAAACAACAAAAGTTTGTTGTCTCCTCACCTAAAAACAACGGGGGAATAAACCCTGAGTATGGAATTACTCAGCAAGACTTACCCGACTAAGGAAAGACTCTCAAGGGTATGCTGGCTAGAGGGATTCAAGGAGTGGTCTATTAAGAATCAAAGACTCTGTTTTGCAGAAAAGCTTACTACGAGTGGATCCTTAAAATCCAATTTTATTGTCAGGTTAAGTAAAATTACCTGCAGCTAGAGTTCTTTCTACCCTAGTTCAATCACTTTACCTGCACTAGCCAATTTTCTTATCAACCCTTCATCTTCACTGGATTGCTACGTGTAAGTCAGTGGCCAAGTCTCCATAACCGCGGAGGTACGGCGATCCGAATCGATTATACTCAGCTGAGGATCTCCGATCACACGACATATGTAGCACTTAACCCTTGCATATGTCAACCCGCCACCGGGGTTCTTAAGACCAGATCAGGTTCACGCAAACCGAGAGCACAGATACACCACCGTCCAGCCTCTTGCTACGGAGGGTACACGCTACTCTCGCCACCGCTCCACGCCCATTTCGTGTTATCTTATTCTGGCCTTAGTCTACCCGAGGCAAAGCTTACCCATGACGAGGCATGTGACCAGTTAAAGGGTCCTCGGTCAGCAGGCTTACATCGAGACAGCCCTTAATCGACTCAGACGGAGACACTACACCGAGACTCTCTTTCTCGTGCAAGTCATCCGCCTGGTCTCAGCTTAATTATTAGCCCCAAAGGTTGGTACCTGGCAGAGGTACATCTTTTCCAATGTTGAATCCATCAAGGCCTTTGACAGATTCACCATCAAGTTTTATTTTGAAAACAACCCTCCCACTTTGCCAAACATCTTTTGTAAAACAAATCCTTTTATTTTGCTAGAGCAACACTAAGCATAACAAAACCTTTTGTAAAACAGGGTATCAAGGAAGGTAATCAAATTCCAAGGAAAGTAATGCAGGAATTGTTTTAGCAATCAACACCTATCACCTAGTGCATCAAACAAGTGAGAAAGATTTAAAACACAAGGGGGGTGGCAAATGCACCGGGGCTTGCCTTTGTTAACAGGTGAGTCTGGCTCGGATCCGCAAATATCAAAGTAGAAGCAGTTGCCTGCTTGAGAATCCGAGGGTGGTGGTGTCCTTTCTTCGGTGATTTCCTCTTCTTCTTCTTGTTCTAATCATAACCATACATATGTATAAGAATGGATGCCATGGGATGCTCATGAGGGTGCAAAGATAATATAAACTTATTATCTAAGTCTTGAATACAACTTTCCTTCACGGTACTCCGAGAACTTAAGGTTTCCGGAGTCAGTAAAGGAGTTCATAGGGCAGGGGGGTGTTTTGGGGTTTGGTGATCAAACAAGGTCCAAATCAACCCAAAATCTACCTAAGGCTTCTAAAAAATATAAGGAGTTCATATAAAAAGTTTGGGCAATTTTGGGATTATCATTTAATTTCTAAAATCCAGAACTATTGGTTTAAGCTATTTTAAATGCCTTAAAATTCCTTGTTTTATCTAAACATCATGAAACTATTTTTATTAAATCCTAGGGAAAATAAGGAGTCTAGGAAAATTGGTTTCACAATTTTAGGATTTTTCTACAATTTTTAACAAATTTACAAAGCTCTACTGAAAAAGAAAAAGGTTGCAATAGTGATGGGCTGGTTCTGGCCCGGGACAGCCCAACGCAACACGAAACCGGGTCGCGCGCCCACGCGCGCCCGCGCGCTCTGGCATCTTTGCAGAAGGGACCCCGAGTTCTTGGTTAACTGGAGATAAGTCCTGTTACTATTTCACCGTGTCGCTGACAGTTTGCAGTATAGTCCTCGGTTTTCTATTTCTTTACCCGACACATCCTCGACGGCGTCCATGCCCAGCCGAGCTTCGGCGAGCGCCTGAACCGGGGATTTTGCTCAGTGGTTGGTGTCCTACTTTGGTCGAAACCAAATTCAAGTTCTAAGGACCATTTCCCCCCAATAAATTTTACGGTTGGTGATCTGCCAAGCTCTGCCCGCGAGGACAGTGAACGGCGCGGACATGTGCTCGTGTTCCAATCGATTGGCGGGCTCCTAGTTCAATTCAGTGGTTTGTCAAGCATCACCAGCATACATGGACATGAGAACAACGCGCGAATCGGATGGGGTCTTACCAGAACGGCCTGACCACGGTGGAGTGGTGCTTTACGGTGGCAGAGACTAATTTGGGGAAAAACGGCGTTGTGACAGCTCTGGGTGAAATTGGAGGCAGGGATTGAGGCTATACGGCCGTAAGAAACTATGCTTTCACCGTGCGCAAACGATTTGGGCAAAGGTGGAGAGGTCAGTGCGAATTTGACTCGATTTGGTTTACTGGTATGTGGGTGATGGCCGAGCCTCGCCGCGAACCATGGGCTATTTATAGCCGCGGAGGTCCGGCGATCAACGGACAAGCACCCCGTGAGTCACCACGATGAGGACTAGTGCTAAGCACGTGGCGCGCGGCAGTAATCGGCCGACGGTGAGGTCTTATCCGATCAGTCGATGCGCAAGGGAGGTACGGCGATCCTATCTACGGCAGAACCACGGTGATGGCACGGTGGCCGCCGATTAACCGGGGCCTGCCACCTCCCCGTTTTAACGCCACGTTGCCAAAGCCTTTTACTGTGGCCGCCAACGACCTGTCCCGACCGCCGTGGCATCCTCATCGCCGGCGTGATTTTTCTGAAGACCGTGAACAGTGCACCAGACTCAGTAAAAAGCTTATCTGATAGACCATCTTCAGATCAAAATAACTCCAATTTTCATATGGTACCAAGACTTAACATCTGCAACAACCTTGTAGAGCTACAAACCAGCTACACTTCATTTATAGGGATTGAACTCAGTTGAGCACTAAATCAGGGTTGAATCCTAGGCCAAAGATGGCTTTATTACTCTGTAAGCCTGAAGTTCAGAGTTTAATCAGTCTGACAGCCAGACTTTAGGCTTAATTATCTCCAAAATCTTCTTAACATCAATGCTCACACTCTTAAGCAAAGTTGTTCACCTATAATTGGGCTACAATTTTGATGTGGTGACCTAGGGCAAATTCTCAATAATTTGGAAGATCCAATGCTCCAAAGTTGAGCCCTCAACACTGAATTTCAGACTTAGCCTCTATAGTGCTTAAGAGGTGATTTTTGCAATTTGGTCCAAAACTTAGGGTTTGGCTTGCAAATTCACATATATGTGACCCAAATGACTTAAGATACTTATTTGACTTGGTTTTTGCACTTTAGCCCAAAAGTGGACTAATTTTGCACATAGGCCCCTAGCTTTTAGTTTTAGGGTTTTCCAGGGTTCCAATTAGGGTTTCAGGGATTCTAGGGGTTTAAATGCGATTCAACTTTGTGTTTGAGGATATTTTATGACACTTTCCCTAAAGTCTTTAGGTTTTCTCATCTTGGGTTAGGCTTTACCCCTTTAACCTCTATTTAGGGTTAAGTCCCTTAACCAGGGTTCTATTTGCAAAACACTAAAACAATTCAACTTGTTTGAAATTTTTGCCTAGTGAATGCACTCTAGGTGTATCAAACATATACAATGCCAATGCTTATGATGCCATGCTCAAGTTTTAGTTACAGTAACACCAGGGGTGTTACATCCTTCCCCCCATAAAAGAATCTCGTCCCGAGATTTAAAGTCCTAGGGTGATTAATGGAAAAGGAAATGCTTCACATTTTTATTTCCTTAGTTCTGGTACAAGGCAGGGGTGGTGTGGGGGTTCACTCCTTTATTGCAATAACTATATACACTTTACAAATTACATGAGGCTAGAAAACCTGGGAAATTCTTATCTAAAAAGTCTTGAGTTTCCCACGTAGCCTCTTCCTCAGAATGTTGGTTCCATTGTATCTTGTAGAACTTGAGAGTCTTTCTCCGGGTAACCCTGTCCTTTTGATCCAGAACTCGAATAGGATGTTCCGAGTATGTTAAATCTGGTTCCAGGACAACATCTGTCACTTCAATGGTTCGATCGGGAACCCGAAGACACTTCTTCAATTGCGATACATGGAACACATTATGTACAGCAGACAATGTTTCGGGAAGTTGAAGTCGATACGCCACTGGCCCATATCTTTGAAGGATAGGAAATGGACCAATGTACCGGGGTGCAAGCTTTCCTTTTATCCTGAAACGCGATACTCCCTTCATTGGTGAAACCTTCAAGTAAACATAGTCCCCTTCAAGAAAATACAAGGGCATTCGCTGTTTGTCTACATAGCTCTTCTGCCGAGCTTGGGCTTTCTTCAGATTATGAATAACTTTCTGAACCTTTTCCTCGGCCTCCTTCACTATGTCAGGCCTAAAGAAATACCTTTCTCCAGGTTCAGACCAATTTAGCGGAGTTCGACACCGTCGCCCATATAAAGCTTCAAAAGGTGCCATCTTGATACTTTCTTGATAACTATTATTGTATGAAAACTCCGCCAAAGGTAAACATTCATCCCATTTTGGTGAGAAATCTAGGACACATGCTCGCAACATATCTTCGAGTACTTGATTAATCCTCTCAGTCTGTCCACTGGTTTGTGGATGATATGCCGAACTATGGAGCAACTTAGTACCCAAGGATTTGTGAAGTGCTTCCCAAAACTTGGCTACAAATTGGGGTCCACGATCTGACACAATGGTCTTCGAAACACCATGCAGACTAAGAATACGAGCAATGTACAATTGGGTGTAGACAGTAATTGGGGAATCCGTCTTGACCGGCAAAAAGTGAGCAATCTTCGTAAGCCGATCAATTATGACCCAGATAGAATCATACCCTTTTGCAGTCCTGGGCAATCCCACGATAAAGTCCATACTTATATCTTCCCATTTCCATGTTGGGATCGGCAAAGATTGTAATGGACCAGCAGTTTTCATGTGTATGGCTTTGACACGTCTGCAAGTGTCACACTTAGCCACATAGCGTGCAATTTCGATCTTCATCTTTGTCCACCAGTAATGTTGCTTCAAGTCTTGGTACATCTTAGTGCTTCCGGGATGAATAGAATAACGACTAAGATGTGCTTCATCAAGAATTTGCTGGCGGAGTTCTTCATTCTTTGGCACTACTATGCGGTTTTTAAACCATAGCACACCTTGATCGTCTTCCTTGAAACATTTGGCTGCTCCAGCCCCTATCTTCTCTCGTATGTGCTTCATACCCAGATTATCCTTTTGAGCATCAATTATCCTTTGCAAAATAATTGACTCAAGCTTTAGCTGATTCAGAGTCCCTTGTTGGATTATCCCCAGGTTTAACTTTTCCATCTCTTGACATAAAGTGTTGTCAAAGGTCTTCACCATAAGACAGTGGCAGGAAGCCTTACGGCTCAGTGCATCTGCCACCACATTGGCTTTGCCTGGGTGATAATGGATCTCCAGTTCATAGTCCTTAATAAGCTCAAGCCATCGTCTTTGCCTCATATTTAATTCTGACTGGGTGAAGATGTACTTCAAGCTTTTATGATCTGTATACATATGACAGATATTTCCCAGCAGATAGTGACGCCAAATTTTCAGGGCATGAACCACAGCAGCTAGCTCCAGATCATGAGTTGGGTAATGCTCCTCATGTCGGCGCAACTGCCTTGAAGCATATGCAATTACTCGGCCCTCTTGCATTAATACACAGCCGAGTCCACTGCCTGACGCATCACAATATACATCAAAAGGCTTGGTGATGTCCGGTTGAGCCAATACCGGAGCAGTGGTTAATAATGTTTTCAATTGCTCAAAGGCTTCATTACACTTAGAAGACCAATTGAACTTAATGTCATTTTTCAATAAACTTGTGATTGGCTTCACAAGCTTAGAAAAATCTGGTATGAATCTGTGATAATATCCAGCTAGTCCAAGAAAGCTCCGGACTTGGTGAACAGTGTTTGGGGGTTTCCACTCCAGAATATCTTTGACTTTGCTAGGATCTACCGCAATTCCTTTGGTCGATAACACGTGCCCCAAAAATTGAATTTCCTCCAGCCAGAACGCGCACTTGCTGAACTTGGCATACAGCTGATGTTCCCTCAGGCGCGTCAATACAATCCGTAGATGTTGAGCATGCTCCTCTTCATTTTTAGAATATATCAAGATATCATCGATGAAGACCACCACGAACTTGTCCAACTCGGGCATGAACACTGAGTTCATCAAATAGGTGAAGTGGGCAGGAGCATTTGTGAGCCCGAAAGACATTACTAGGTATTCAAACAATCCGTATCGCGTAGTAAACGCGGTCTTCGGTACATCCTCGGGCCGAATTCGGATTTGGTGATAGCCCGACCTGAGACCAATTTTGGAAAATACCCTCGCCCCAGTCAGTTGATCAAATAAGATGTTGATCCTTGGAAGAGGATACTTATTCTTGATAGTGACCTCATTCAGGGGTCGATAATCCACGCACATTCGTAGGGTTTGATCCTTCTTCTTAACAAAAATGGTGGGACAACCCCATGGAGACGAGCTTGGCCGGATGAATCCCTTATTCAGTAGATCTTGTAATTGAATCTTAGATTCCGCCAACTCATTAGGGGGCATACGGTACGATCTTCGGGAGATGGGAGCCGTACCGGGCTTTAGCTCAATTACAAATTCTACATCTCTTTCAGGGGGCAGTCCAGGCAAATCTTCCGGAAATACATCTGGAAACTCACATACTACCGGAATGTTCTTGATCTCCGGTACAATGGCTTCATATATTCTACCAGAAGCTTTGGCTGGATTGGTTACGGGGAGAGACAAAAGAATCTCTTCTTGATTATAGCTCAACCTGACGGTTCTGAGTTCAGTGTTGAGAATTGCCTTGTGTTGGGTTAACCAATTCATACCCAAAATTACATCTATATCCTGGCCTTTCAGAACAATCATGTTAGCAGGAAAGTTCCGTCCGGCCATTGTTACTGGCACTTCATAGGCCACTTCTCGAGTAAAAATATGTCCCCCAGGTGAATGAATTTTAAATCCCTCTTTTGATTCATGGCATGCAATGTGATGTTGCTCCACAAATTTCTTGCTAATGAATGTATGCGAAGCACCAGAATCAAAAAGAATAATTGCAGGGTGACTGGCCACGGGAAACGTACCCATCATCACCGGCTCTCCTTCCGGTGTAGTGGCCACTTGGGTGTAATATACACGCCCCGTCTTCTTTGTATTCCTCCCCACAGTATTTCCTTTAGACTGAGTTGACTTCCCAGATCCTTGCTGAGCATTGGATTGATTTTGCTTGGGATATGGGCAGTCTTTGATGAAATGTCCCGACTTGCCGCAGTTGAAACACCCGGTTGAAGAGCTGGGCAAAGCAGGGAATCGAGTGCCTAGGGCACCCGGCTGATTTGGGGGAATGGGGGTATTGTTGGGGCGAATAATGATTGGCTGTTTAAAAGGGAATGCAGGTGGACGAGAAAAAGTGCGATTTTGGCTAGAAGGCCGGATCACGAACCGTTGCCTCTTCGCCTGGCCCTGAGTAGGCTTCTCACCACCGAATCCCTTGTTCTTCCCAGAACTTGCGTATTTTGCTTCAACAGATAAGGCTGTACTGACAGCCTTTCCATACGTGAGATCTATACATGTGGCCATCTTTCGCTGCAACCGGTCATTTAGACCCCTCATGAAGCAGTTCTTTTTCTTTAAATCAGTATTCACCTGGTCGATGGCATACTGCGATAGGTGATTAAACTTGTTGAGATACTGATTGACGGTATCTCCTCCTTGTTTCAGTTTCATGAATTCCTCTTGTTTCATATGCAGCACACCTTCGGGTATGTAGTGTTCACGGAAGGCTGCTTTAAATTCTTCCCAGGTGATTTGATGGTTGACAGGTTGAATAGCCACAAAATTTCCCCACCAGGTACTGGCAGGGCCACGTAGTTGCTGCGCTGCGAATAATGGCTTCTGCATTTCTGAACAACGGAGAAGACCAAACTTTTGTTCAATAACTCGTATCCACTCGTCGGCTTCCAACGGGTCCTCTGCCTTGACGAATAGGGGTGGACGGGTTTCAGAGAAGTCCAGATAGGTGGTTTCACGGGGGCCTTGCTGATAACCCCTTCCTGCCTGCTGCTGGAATTGTTGTTGACCCGCCATTTCCCTAAGGAAGCGGGTATTGTCTGTGGTGGCATTTACCAAGGCGGCAATCGCCTCTGCCAACGTGGGAGGAACCGGAGGTGGATTTGGGGTGACATCCCTTCCCCCAGAAGTTCCCGCTGCGTCCTGTCCTCGAGTCCTGGTCGGCATCTGAGGCAAAGAATATTTGAAATAAACATAATATGCCAAAGAGACCTTCCATTTTACATTACTATAAAAAGTAATGATACAGACTCGATTTTACATAATAGGACACATTACCCATTATACAAAAGTTCAACCTATTATACAACTTACTATTTCTACTTTTACAAGCTACACTACTATTCCTGCTTATTCTTGGTAGCTTCATCGTCAGGGGTGGGAGACCATACGTTGACCAGCCTCAAAGAAGGAGGGGGCCTAAAAAGGACTAATTCTCCACCAAGCGCTTCGCCCGCAGTGTGCGAGGTTCCGGCTTCAGACCTGACGGGATCCGCAGGGACATTTGGGTGTAATTGCGAATACAGTACATGAACTTCTTCATGTAAAGTATTGCAATATACCTGCAAGTTATCAACAGCAACGCTAAGTTCGTTGACTCGTGCTCGAGCCTTTGCTTCCTTAGCTAAAGCTACCGAACGAGACTGCACTGCCCAGTCAAGCGCCAAATCTCGGTCAGCTAGTTGATCTTGCAGGGTACGGATGTAACTTCTTAAATCATTTATCCGGTCACCGTCCGCAACCCATAGATTAGTCCTGCGCTGTAACTCCACTTGGAGATGATTCACGCGAGCTTCGAGATCACCAATAGGATCGTTGCTCCCGCTACTGCTGTTTTGCTCTTGCTCTCGTGGGGCAAGTTGATGCCGAGGCACACCAATGGGTCCAGTATGCTTACGTACCGTTTTCCTTGTACGTGGCGGCATTTGCTAAGGGGGAAAATTTATTAGTATAATTCTTAGCATGATGCATGAATAAGTATAGAATCAACCTTAGTCGATTCAACCTTCTATACATTGCACTCTTCCTATCTGGTCCTTGAAACAAACTCTTCAGAAATACTTAGATAAGAAGAGAAGCAATTTTCTAGATAAGTCTTAGGAAATTCTTTTGAAGATGTCACAATAATATCTGTCAAGAAGGGCTACGCTCCGATACCAGCTCTGACGGAACCTCCCAAGTAATTAGGCCCACCTACAGTTGTCCTTGTCCAACGGACCTCAGACAACCCTATAGGTGCCCCTGAACTACTTGACAAGCTCGGTATCTTTCCTTACCTTTCCAGGAACGTCTCACCCGTCTTGCAGACATTATAGAACATCGGAGATATAGATATGCGGAAGCGATTACATAACTTACATTTATTAAAAAGTAAGATCAGGTTGTTTTTTACAGACCAGGAAATATAAACGAGTGCAGAGTAATATTATTACACATACCGAGGGAGGCAAAAACTCCTCCCGACAGTTATCACACAAAAGTCTTAATGGAGGATCCTTTCCTCCCGCACTTCACTCTTGCTTTTCTTCATTAGGAACCACCTTGGTACAGAAACAACAAAAGTTTGTTGTCTCCTCACCTAAAAACAACGGGGGAATAAACCCTGAGTATGGAATTACTCAGCAAGACTTACCCGACTAAGGAAAGACTCTCAAGGGTATGCTGGCTAGAGGGATTCAAAGAGTGGTCTATCAAGAATCAAAGACTCTGTTTTGCAGAAAAGCTTACTACGAGTGGATCCTTAAAATCCAATTTTATTGTCAGGTTAAGTAAAATTACCTGCAACTAGAGTTCTTTCTACCCTAGTTCAATCACTTTACCTGCACTAGCCAATTTTCTTATTGTGGCGGAACCGCCCGAATTATTCCAACTTAAGTGCCTAAGTCCCGCCTTAGAGGCTAGACCACACTTAAAAAGGAATAAACCGTCAGTCCCTCGGATCTAGTCCGATAAAGCCACTTAACCAGGATCGAATACCACTAGCTCACTCGAAGGTGAGGCACAGAGAAATACAATAAAACATAATACCACAAATTTAAGGAGTATCATTAGTGATTACATTATCGGAGTTTCAGAAATAATAACCATAAATTTTAATGCAGCGGAAGTGACTAACGGAGAAAACCGAGTAACATGGCGAAGCCTGGCCACGCTACTCCTCCTGGTCCTCTCCTGCGGAAGAAGTAACCCACTCGACAGTCTATCCGGTGGCAGGGATGGAGGCCAAGTCACACCATCAACCAATCATCCTAAGGAGTACCTGCAAAAATTGTGCCACAAGCAAGGCTGAGTATACTAATACTCAGCTAGACTTACCCGGTGTGAGGAGTCTATACTCCTCTACCTCTAGACATGCAGCTGTTTGGCTGTGGGGTTTGGTTGCCAAAAGCACTAGCTGAGTTTCTAAAAACAAGTTTTAGCTTTTCAAGTTTTAGTAGAATCCTTTAGACTAAATGTGTACCTAGCTAAGCATACATGGTATCAAACATTTTTACCAATCAACATCTTTTGCCAGTCACCTCATTTCCACTTATTACTCAATGTAGCAGCATGGATCAAGCAGTCTCATTAGCTGCGAGAAGCAGACGATTCGAATCGAGTTTTTAAACCTTGCAAGGTAAACCTAAACACACGACGTGGCGAGGCACTCCGTCCCCACACACATCAACCGTCCCCATCGATTCCCTGGCAACAGATCAGGGCTCACCGCCTTGGCGTACAATGCCTCACTGACCCCGACTGCCGTCGTGCAGTGACCGCACTTGTACCCACCATAACCGGAATGGGAGACTACGTCTCAGGTCGCGTGAGGGGATATGTCTGCGGGCAGGTTCACTCAGGTACTAGGCTTACCGATTTACCATATTTCTCGGTATGTGTTTAGTACGTTCAAACGCTTGACACACGGTACCACACCTTAATCCTTATTCCAAATTTTATCCCGTAGACAACCAATCCCCATGGATTGTTGCCCACAAACCAACATTTTTATGATAAGAAAGTGGATACAGCCAATTCCTGACCTCGCGCGAGTGCTAGAAAAATCACTCGACTTCTACCGAGATCCTACTTAATAAAGCAGCTACTCGACTTAGCATACTAGTATTCATCTCAATGGGGTTCCTGAGATCATGCAACTAGGGTTTCAAACAACTCCTACACTTAAGTGCACAATCAATCCTACAATCATTAAGTATAGTAAAATAGCATAATTAACTAGTTATGCATAAACCGGGGCTAGCACTAGTTATCTACACGTTCTCGGCGATCAACATTAACACCATTAAAAAGGACAACAATGTTTTATTTATTTACGCGACGCAACTACGACATTACAAGTACGCGTATCTTATTTATTTGGATACGGCTTTTCATTAGTTCTCCTATTGATCGCGTGAAAGCAACCAAGACAACGGAAGTTTAAACAGGACATAGACATCAATAACTACAAAACTTCTATCCATAACCAACTACAGCAAGCAAGCGTATCAATCATGGAACACATGTTAACCTAAGTTTAGCCATCACAAGTATATATTCGTTAAGTGCTAACTAAGCATTTTTAGCCAAATCGGTGAACTAAACATTCATTTGAGCACGTGCAGATTTCTAGACAGCAATACAGCACTTACTAGTTTTAATCATATCTCTTCAAATATTAATCCAAAAATAGCAAACTAGGATTTTCTGGAAAGCTTAAAAAGTTCTGTACAACTTTGGTATTGTCATTACAACATGATTCAGCACTTAGCAAGGTCAAAACGTGCTAATACACAGCGCTGTCCAGATTTGGACAGATTCAGGCTAGCAACTTCAAAAATTCACAACTGAACATTCAGACATCCAAACAAAGTGATCCTAGACTTTCTGAAAAGCTAATTAAATGTTCTACAAATTGTTTATAAACATCACAGGGTGATTCAATATTTAACTAAACGTAAATATCACTAAAAGACCTTGCTGTCCAGAACTGGACAGATTCAGTCTTCATAATTGTAACATTCATAACTTAAGCTTCAGACCACCAAAAAGAGTGATCCAAGACTTTTTGGAAAGCTCAGAAAAAGCGCTACATATCTTTTATAATCACCAAGAAGTGATTCAATGTTTAACTAAGTCAAACAACACCGTTTTCGAAATCTGTTCTGACAGAGGACAGAACACAGCGATCAGTTCGTAAATTTCATAACTCTGAAACCGTCAGGCCTTTAGTTATGAAATTTTAACACAAGCAAGATCAGAAAAGTATCTACATCTTTCTTATAATGACCATGAACAGATTGCAACATTAAATTGAGCAAACAATGCAGTTTCTAAAATCTGTACAGAATTTGGACATATTCAGTTACTGAATTTGTAAAATACATAACTCCTAAACTATCAGACCTGTGGCTATCAAATTTTAACACAAGTAAGATAATAGAGTTGTCTACAACTTTCTTGTGAACACCAATAACTGATTTCAAAATTAACTTAATCAACCATTGCAATTTCTGAAATCTGTTCAGAAATTCGACAGATTCAGGTGCTGGACTTGTGAAAAGCACAACTCTTAAACGATCAGGTTTTGGGCTGTAAAATTTTAGTACCAGCAAGATAATAAGGTTATCTACAACTCTTCTATACAACTTTTCTACAGAAAACATAATTTAATTCATCAAACAAACAGCACAATGAAAACAGTGTGTGCAGTCCAAAACAGCAATCGTTAACTTTCAGCTTCTCTATAATTCCAGAATTAGTCGTGTTCTAGAGACTTAAATTATTCTAACACTTCACCGTTGATTAGAGTTAAATTAGTCAAATTAGGACCATCAAGTTGACTCATAAATTTTATCCAAGTCATTTTGTGCGCTAGATTTACCATACTCAATTAACCACGCGTTCTCCACGAAAATCAACATCGAAGCGCTTTTCACCCAATAACTTGCATTTTAACTTAGACCTCCCATGAGCACTACTAAGCTTCATCCACGACCATAATCATGCGCATTCAGACTTCAAAAGAAAATCACCGTGACTACGACCTTACCCAAACACATCTATTAATTCGGCTAACTAGCGCAACAACATAGGCCACTATACATCACACACGTCGGCTAGTCTATTATTATCGAAATCCGAGACACAACATGTATATAACAATCACTTAACGCAATCGACTCCTACCTGACATGAGTTGGGTAATGACGTGACTATTTCCCAATTACCATCACACACCACCTTTCGCCATTTTTGGATGACCGGCACGACACACAGCTATTATAATACATCTCAAGTTCATTCAACCCATTTTAGACATCGCAACTCTAAAATATGGGTTGGAGCAGATTAATTAGTTTCTCTTCATCCTTTTCTTAACTCAAATTAGTTAACACACCAGTCACCCAAAATAGCACACTGTTGGGGTCTAACATAGATGCATTTACATATGGCGTAAAACTCCATAAGACTGACATTTGCTACTAAAGGACCTAAAGCACTTATGTGTATATCTTAGCGGATTGTTTTTCAATTTTAACAAGGACCGACTTGTGAACACTACTTGCCTCCAATAATTATTGGGCTGTGATAACACTCGTATAAGACCTCTAATCGATCAACAAGACATTTATTTATCCGAAGGGGCATGGAATGTGATGATTGACAAAGCGAAGCATCACATTGCCATACAACAAAAATTCATGACAATATCGAGATACTATCCACTAATCGTTTGAAAATTTAAACTTACTTCTCGCCTGCCACTACATCACTCCTTAATCACATAACCATCACGAGCATCCTTCACACGATTATATAATAGCGACCTAAGCGTCATGTCACAATACATACACCTTCTCCCGTTGCGAGTATAACCATATCCCGGCATATACCCGCACGCCTCAATCAATATCTTACGCCACCACTACTACAATACACCACAGCACACACGTGCATACATGTCCTAATTAAATCCTCGCATCATATATATTTCCAAACTTACTCATCACATAAAACAAGCACGACACACGTGTTTACCAAAACGTGAATGCGACCTTGCCACGGCATATAACCCAAACATTTTATACTCACACATAATTAAACATCCATGTACACCACATCGACCAAACCATAATTTAGACAAACTACAAATCGCACGCATCGAACAACCTCTTGTTCTCCAATCGCAAACGCGATCCTACCAATGCGTATAACCGAAACATTTTATACACATCCACACATACATGCACTGCCTACCATCAACCAAAACATACGTATTGTAAACTATAAATCAATCAACCTGAACGGAATCGGATCTGAGTTGGGCATGCATGTGGTTCACCCGACCGGTCTTGTATCGAACACGCGTGCGCGACGAATGGCAATTGACGGCTAGCTGCGATTAGACACACACAACCGTTCAACAATTTCACCGAGCCCAAAAATAAAAATATAATAGCACCAAGGACAGCGGGGGTTTCTCACCACGGGTTTCGACGGCGCGGTTGGGGGGGCTGCGTACACCCGATTGGGGCCCGACGACGAGTGCGATGAGGTTAACCTCGCAGCTGCGCTACGTCATCCATGGAAGGGATCGAGTGGGGAAAAACAGGGGGAAATGCAGGGAGGAGCGTCGCCCATGGGGCTGTTTCCTGTTGCCGCCATGGGGAAACAGGAAAGGAGGAATAGTGGGTGTCGGCCATGGGTGGAAGAAGGGATCGACATCCAAGCTGCTGCTGCGCCATGGACATGGAGCACGCCGAGATCGGGCCTGGGAGATCCTGTGCGCAGGGGGAAGGGCTCCCTGCTGCAGACGCCATGGAGGATGGGGGGCCAGAAACCGCACAGAGCACCGGTCACCCAGGAACAAGGGGGGGCGCCGATCTCCATGGAAGATGGTCGGCCATGGGCGACGGCGGGCCACTGCTCGAGTTCGGACCTGGAGAAACTGCTCTGCGCGGTGGAGCCATGGGGAAGGATCGCTGTGCAGAGCCGGGCGGCCATGGGGATCGCAGAGAGGGAGGAGGCCGGGTGGGAGATGGAGGGCACGGACGAGGACTGCTTCCAGGGCGAGGTGTCTGGTTGGCGTCCATGGACAAGCATCAAAGGGAGGGCGCTGGCAATGGAGCAAGGAGCAGAGAGCACGCAGGGAGGTGGAGAAGAGCGCCGAGCACTTGGGCTCTGGACGCGATGGCCAGGGCCGCTGGCCGAGCAGGGAGGAACTCGCGCCCATGGAGAGAAGCACGGCTGCAGGGGGCTGCTCGCCATGGAGAGATGCTTCGGTGCGCTGGGGAAGAAGCCCTACTGGGTGGGTGCCGGGTGCCATGGCAAGGAGGAAACTGAGCTCTGGCGTGCGTGATGCGGCTGGAAAATGGCAGAGGAGGAAGAGAAGAGATGTTGGCGGCTGGGGGTGGAAATGGAAATTTTCCAATTTGCAAGGGAGGGAGCTCCTATTTATAGGCATGTGCTAGGGTTAGGGTTTTTCTTAGTGGGCCTAATGGGCTGGGCTGGAATGGGCTTGGCCCAAAATATGAATCGGGCTGCGCTAAACATTTTCTGGAATAAAATGTTTCCGCGGAATTTATCTGTACACAGAACAGAGCGAAATAGATTTCGGCGAACGGACGATTGAGCAATTAATTCGGCCGAGAGTTTGACTTGAATTCGCTCGGAAATAATTCCCTACGCGTGATTCGGAAATAAATCGTCCTGGGATTTTTAGTCGGAGAAATCGGATCGGGACATTTTAAAATTGTCGTCGATACGGGGTTTTGAGTTCAGTTCGAACATGGGATATTTAGCCAAGTCGGATAAAATTGATTAGAGGATGACATATTGGGTATTCCGTTCAAGAGTACGGACTCGAATAAAAATAGTCAGACATCGATCGAAGTTCGAGGATTTAGACTAGGGCTCAGATCAAATAACAGTCGTCGAGAGTTGATTTTAAAGAGCTTCAGATGAGATTTATAATTCGAGAATGATCTTCGAGTCTGCATTAGTTCCGAGAATTAAAAGTCTTAACACGCTTCAAAATTGGCTATTTCACGCGATCGATTAACTCTGAATTCGGTGAACTTCCGAGAGAAAGCCTGATAAACAGAGATAGGCACGATCGAGAAATAGGAATTTTCACTGAGCATCCGAGATTAGGATTAATCTTCTGACATAACACGAAATAGACACCTAGGGTGTCACAGCCTTCCCCCCTTAAACAGAATCTCGTCCCGAGATTCGAATGAGGATCTTCAAGGGTGGAGAAGCATGTAACTCCCAGGCTAGAGATAGATGCAAATTCATTAGATGGGATCTGACAAGATAATGAAGGTAGATTCGGATAGAATATCGCGGCATGCTGAGACAAAATGCTGCGATCACTTTGAGAGAATGTTCAAAAGATACAGCACATCAGTATAGTCTCGTAATGGATCACGACTATTAACCGCGATACCAGCGCGTGTCGAGCAGCTCAACCATGTGTGCACCATAGTAGGCTCTCGGTTTCGTCGCGGCACCATCAGTCGTTAGTCATGACGTCATTACCAAACGCATCCAATAAGAAATTCACATAGCACAGATAGATGGAGCCCATGAGAGTATGGCTCAGAAAATGTGACTAAAGTTGAAGCAGAGATTGCTGGCCCAAAAGAGCAGCACATAAGAATTTCCTTCAATTCAGAGAACTATTTTATTATCAACATGGAGATTATTAGGCAAGAGATTTATACGAGATTTTGATATGAGGAGGAACCAACCATGAGATCAAGATTGATGAGCTTTTAGAGACATTAGAGAACCCAAGACAATAGCAACATCCATTGAACCAAATGGATACGTTGCATAAAGATAAAATTTGATAAAACAACGTCATGATCCTCGGAGAAGGTAAGAGAATGATCAGAAATGAGAGATTTAGGCAGATCAACATCAGATACTTGAGAATGGTTATAGCAGATAACCAGATAATAGGGCAGGATCAATAGGGGATCCATAGATTCGGATGATAAAGCAAACATGATTCACAAGAAAAAGGATTATCAGATCCAGGCGGAAGGAGAGGTAGGTAAACAGGATCAGCTAGGATGGTCGACAGAAATGCTATGAAGTTTTAGGGGCAAGGATTATATTTTTTTTATGGAAAGAAACATGGCTTGGACACGGTTTGCGCTACTAGACACCAAAGAATTTTTTTTCACAACAAGTGCACAAGGAGACCTAGGTTGGTCTAGCGATCAAGCTATGGGGGTCTCTAAGCTGTGCAGGTGTAACTTTATGTGTAAATCACACAAGGGTTAGAAAATACCAACACAAGCAGGATTTTTTTTAAGAGGTTTCACTTGCTAACCACTAGGCTGGTTAAAGTGGGGGGTCTTTTATAGGCAAAACAGGCAACAATTTTTATTGGTTAGAGGCAAAATGTATTAAATAGTTACTGTACCTCCTAGACAGCATGGCAAGGAGAACACATAACACAACCTAATCAAGACTATCATAACAACACAGGACAAGGCACTTCTTACAGCTCCTAACATAGCAGTACATCACATTATTCACAAGTTATTATTATTGGAATGAAGGTGAGAGAATCATGTTGATGCACAAGAGACAATGATGCGACAATCAGGATGCATGCTCATTCTAGTCGTCTTCTCAGACCTAACTACTTTTTCGGGTGCTTCTACAGCATCCCTATTAATAGTAGTAGTAGCCTTTATGGCCTATATAAATATAGCCACCTAGCTACCCATCTATTTCCTAAGGCTTCACGTCCTAGGTCTATCCGTATCGTCCTGACATCTATCCAACTTGGTTTCTAAGCAAGTTTTACTTTTGAAAAGGTTAGTAATCATGAGTTATTGACTTCTCTGTGCTGGTATTCGCTCCGATACCAGCTGTGGCGGAACCGCCCGAATTATTCCAACTTAAGTGCCTAAGTCCCGCCTTAGAGGCTAGACCACACTTAAATAAGAATAAACCGTCAGTCCCTCAGATCTAGTCCAATAAAGCCACTTAACCAGGATCGAATACCACTAGCTCACTCGAAGGTGAGGCACAGAGAAATACAATAAAACATAATACCACATATTTAAGGAGTATCATTAGTGATTACATTATCGGAGTTTCAGAAATAATAACCATAAATTTTAATGCAGCGGAAATGACTAACGGAGAAAACCGAGTAACATGGCGAAGCCTGGCCACGCTACTCCTCCTGGTCCTCTCCTGCGGAAGAAGTAACCCACTCGACCGTCTATCCGGTGGCAGGGATGGAGACCAAGTCACACCATCAACCAATCATCCTAAGGAGTACCTGCAAAAATTGTGCCACAAGCAAGGCTGAGTATACTAATACTCAGCTAGACTTACCCGGTGTGAGGAGTCTATACTCCTCTACCTCTAGACATGCAGCTGTTTGGCTGTGGGGTTTGGTTGCCAAAAGCACTAGCTAAGTTTCTAAAAACAAGTTTTAGCTTTTCAAGTTTTAGTAGAATCCTTTAGACTAAATGTGTACCTAGCTAAGCATACATGGTATCAAACATTTTTACCAATCAACGTCTTTTGCCAGTCACCTCATTTCCACTTATTACTCAATGTAGCAGCATGGATCAAGCAGTCTCATTAGCTGCGAGAAGCAGACGATTCGAATCGAGTTTTTAAACCTTGCAAGGTAAACCTAAACACACGACGTGGCGAGGCACTCCGTCCCCACACACATCAATCGTCCCCATCGATTCCCTGGCAACAGATCAGGGCTCACCGCCTTGGCGTACAATGCCTCACTGACCCCGACTGCCGTCGTGCAGTGACCGCACTTGTACCCACCATAACCGGAATGGGAGACTACGTCTCAGGTCGCGTGAGGGGATATGTCTGCGGGCAGGTTCACTCAGGTACTAGGCTTACCGATTTACCATATTTCTCGGTATGTGTTTAGTACGTTCAAACGCTTGACACACGGTACCACACCTTAATCCTTATTCCAAATTTTATCCCGTAGACAACCAATCCCCATGGATTGTTGCCCACAAACCAACATTTTTATGATAAGAAAGTGGATACAGCCAATTCCTGACCTCGCGCGAGTGCTAGAAAAATCACTCGACTTCTACCGAGATCCTACTTAATAAAGCAGCTACTCGACTTAGCATACTAGTATTCATCTCAATGGGGTTCCTGAGATCATGCAACTAGGGTTTCAAACAACTCCTACACTTAAGTGCACAATCAATCCTACAATCATTAAGTATAGTAAAATAGCATAATTAACTGGTTATGCATAAACCAGGGCTTGCCTTTAATTTAACACTTAGATAGTGCTTGCTGGGGGAGGTACTCGCTTGGCGAGCATCCACTGGTTATGTCCATTCTTCAGGTCGTCCACCATGGCATCTTGTGGTTGGCACCACATCACTGGCTCGATCATCATCTCTCGGTCCTATATGAGATGCAAGATGCATATGTATGAATATAATGAAAGTAGCACAAGATATACAACGACACAACGGTGAACTAAACATTAAATGAGAAGACACCGTAAACAACCATGCGCTAGCACTAGTTATCTACACGTTCTCGGCGATCAACATTAACACCATTAAAAAGGACAACAATGTTTTATTTATTTACGCGACGCAACTACGACATTACAAGTACGCGTATCTTATTTATTTGGATACGGCTTTTCATTAGTTCTCCTATTGATCGCGTGAAAGCAACCAAGACAACGGAAGTTTAAACAGGACATAGACATCAATAACTACAAAACTTCTATCCATAACCAACTACAGCAAGCAAGCGTATCAATCATGGAACACATGTTAACCTAAGTTTAGCCATCACAAGTATATATTCGTTAAGTGCTAACTAAGCATTTTTAGCCAAATCGGTGAACTAAACATTCATTTGAGCACGTGCAGATTTCTAGACAGCAATACAGCACTTACTAGTTTTAATCATATCTCTTCAAATATTAATCCAAAAATAGCAAACTAGGATTTTCTGGAAAGCTTAAAAAGTTCTGTACAACTTTGGTATTGTCATTACAACATGATTCAGCACTTAGCAAGGTCAAAACGTGCTAATACACAACGCTGTCCAGATTTGGACAGATTCAGGCTAGCAACTTCAAAAATTCACAACTGAACATTCAGACATCCAAACAAAGTGATCCTAGACTTTCTAAAAAGCTAATTAAATGTTCTACAAATTGTTTATAAACATCACAGGGTGATTCAATATTTAACTAAGCGTAAATATCACTAAAAGACCTTGCTGTCCAGAACTGGACAGATTCAGTCTTCATAATTGTAACATTCATAACTTAAGCTTCAGACCACCAAAAAGAGTGATCCAAGACTTTTTGGAAATCTCAGAAAAAGCACTACATATCTTTTATAATCACCAAGAAGTGATTCAATGTTTAACTAAGTCAAACAACACCGTTTTCGAAATCTGTTCTGACAGAGGACAGAACACAGCGATCAGTTCGTAAATTTCATAACTCTGAAACCGTCAGGCCTTTAGTTATGAAATTTTAACACAAGCAAGATCAGAAAAGCATCTACATCTTTCTTATAATGACCATGAACAGATTGCAACATTAAATTGAGCAAACAATGCAGTTTCTGAAATCTGTACAGAATTTGGACATATTCAGTTACTGAATTTGTAAAATACATAACTCCTAAACTATCAGACCTGTGGCTGTCAAATTTTAACACAAGTAAGATAATAGAGTTGTCTACAACTTTCTTGTGAACACCAATAACTGATTTCAAAATTAACTTAATCAACCATTGCAATTTCTGAAATCTGTTCAGAAATTCGACAGATTCAGGTGCTGGACTTGTGAAAAGCACAACTCTTAAACGATCAGGTTTTGGGCTGTAAAATTTTAGTACCAGCAAGATAATAAGGTTATCTACAACTCTTCTATACAACTTTTCTACAGAAAACATAATTTAATTCATCAAACAAACAGCACAATGAAAACAGTGTGTGCAGTCCAAAACAGCAATCGTTAACTTTCAGCTTCTCTATAATTCCAGAATTAGTCGTGTTCTAGAGACTTAAATTATTCTAACACTTCACCGTTGATTAGAGTTAAATTAGTCAAATTAGGACCATCAAGTTGACTCATAAATTTTATCCAAGTCATTTTGTGCGCTAGATTTACCATACTCAATTAACCACGCGTTCTCCACGAAAATCAACATCGAAGCGCTTTTCACCCAATAACTTGCATTTTAACTTAGACCTCCCATGAGCACTACTAAGCTTCATCCACGACCATAATCATGCGCATTCAGACTTCAAAAGAAAATCACCGTGACTACGACCTTACCCAAACACATCTATTAATTCGGCTAACTAGCGCAACAACATAGGCCACTATACATCACACACGTCGGCTAGTCTATTATTATCGAAATCCGAGACACAACATGTATATAACAATCACTTAACGCAATCGACTCCTACCTGACATGAGTTGGGTAATGACGTGACTATTTCCCAATTACCATCACACACCACCTTTCGCCATTTTTGGATGACCGGCACGACACACAGCTATTATAATACATCTCAAGTTCATTCAACCCATTTTAGACATCGCAACTCTAAAATATGGGTTGGAGCAGATTAATTAGTTTCTCTTCACCCTTTTCTTAACTCAAATTAGTTAACACACCAGTCACCCAAAATAGCACACTGTTGGGGTCTAACATAGATGCATTTACATATGGCGTAAAACTCCATAAGACTGACATTTGCTACTAAAGGACCTAAAGCACTTATGTGTATATCTTAGCGGATTGTTTTTCAATTTTAACAAGGACCGACTTGTGAACACTACTTGCCTCCAATAATTATTGGGCTGTGATAACACTCGTATAAGACCTCTAATCGATCAACAAGACATTTATTTATCCGAAGGGGCATGGAATGTGATGATTGACAAAGCGAAGCATCACATTGCCATACAACAAAAATTCATGACAATATCGAGATACTATCCACTAATCGTTTGAAAATTTAAACTTACTTCTCGCCTGCCACTACATCACTCCTTAATCACATAACCATCACGAGCATCCTTCACACGATTATATAATAGCGACCTAAGCGTCATGTCACAATACATACACCTTCTCCCGTTGCGAGTATAACCATATCCCGGCATATACCCGCACGCCTCAATCAATATCTTACGCCACCACTACTACAATACACCACAGCACACACGTGCATACATGTCCTAATTAAATCCTCGCATCATATATATTTCCAAACTTACTCATCACATAAAACAAGCACGACACACGTGTTTACCAAAACGTGAATGCGACCTTGCCACGGCATATAACCCAAACATTTTATACTCACACATAATTAAACATCCATGTACACCACATCGACCAAACCATAATTTAGACAAACTACAAATCGCAAGCATCGAACAACCTCTTGTTCTCCAATCGCAAACGCGATCCTACCAATGCGTATAACCGAAACATTTTATACACATCCACACATACATGCACTGCCTACCATCAACCAAAACATACGTATTGTAAACTATAAATCAATCAACCTGAACGGAATCGGATCTGAGTTGGGCATGCATGTGGTTCACCCGACCGGTCTTGTATCGAACACGCGTGCGCGACGAATGGCAATTGACGGCTAGCTGCGATTAGACACACACAACCGTTCAACAATTTCACCGAGCCCAAAAATAAAAATATAATAGCACCAAGGACAGCGGGGGTTTCTCACCACGGGTTTCGACGGCGCGGTTGGGGGGGCTGCGTACACCCGATTGGGGCCCGACGACGAGTGCGACGAGGTTAACCTCGCAGCTGCGCTACGTCATCCATGGAAGGGATCGAGTGGGGAGAAACAGGGGGAAATGCAGGGAGGAGCGTCGCCCATGGGGCTGTTTCCTGTTGCCGCCATGGGGAAACAGGAAAGGAGGAATAGTGGGTGTCGGCCATGGGTGGAAGAAGGGATCGACATCCAAGCTGCTGCTGCGCCATGGACATGGAGCACGCCGAGATCGGGCCTGGGAGATCCTGCGCGCAGGGGGAAGGGCTCCCTGCTGCAGACGCCATGGAGGATGGGGGGCCAGAAACCGCACAGAGCACCGGTCACCCAGGAACAAGGGGGGGCGCCGATCTCCATGGAAGATGGTCGGCCATGGGCGACGGCGGGCCACTGCTCGAGTTCGGACCTGGAGAAACTGCTCTGCGCGGTGGAGCCATGGGGAAGGATCGCTGTGCAGAGCCGGGCGGCCATGGGGATCGCAGAGAGGGAGGAGGCCGGGTGGGAGATGGAGGGCACGGACGAGGACTGCTTCCAGGGCGAGGTGTCTGGTTGGCGTCCATGGACAAGCATCAAAGGGAGGGCGCTGGCAATGGAGCAAGGAGCAGAGAGCACGCAGGGAGGTGGAGAAGAGCGCCGAGCACTTGGGCTCTGGACGCCATGGCCAGGGCCGCTGGCCGAGCAGGGAGGAACTCGCGCCCATGGAGAGAAGCACGGCTGTAGGGGGCTGCTCGCCATGGAGAGATGCTTCGGTGCGCTGGGGAAGAAGCCCTGCTGGGTGGGTGCCGGGCGCCATGGCAAGGAGGAAACTGAGCTCTGGCGTGCGTGATGCGGCTGGAAAATGGCAGAGGAGGAAGAGAAGAGATGTTGGCGGCTGGGGGTGGAAATGGAAATTTTCCAATTTGCAAGGCAGGGAGCTCCTATTTATAGGCATGTGCTAGGGTTAGGGTTTTTCTTAGTGGGCCTAATGGGCTGGGCTGGAATGGGCTTGGCCCAAAATATGAATCGGGCTGTGCTAAACATTTTCTAGAATAAAATGTTTCCGCGGAATTTATCTGTACACAGAACAGAGCGAAATAGATTTCGGCGAACGGACGATTGAGCAATTAATTCGGCCGAGAGTTTGACTTGAATTCGCTCGGAAATAATTCCCTACGCGTGATTCGGAAATAAATCGTCCTGGGATTTTTAGTCGGAGAAATCGGATCGGGACATTTTAAAATTGTCGTCGATACGGGGTTTTGAGTTCGGTTCGAACATGGGATATTTAGCCAAGTCGGATAAAATTGATTAGAGGATGACATATTGGGTATTCCGTTCAAGAGTACGGACTCGAATAAAAATAGTCAGACATCGATCGAAGTTCGAGGATTTAGACTAGGGCTCAGATCAAATAACAGTCGTCGAGAGTTGATTTTAAAGAGCTTCAGATGAGATTTATAATTCGAGAATGATCTTCGAGTCTGTATTAGTTCCGAGAATTAAAAGTCTTAACACGCTTCAAAATTGGCTATTTCACGCGATCGATTAACTCTGAATTCGGTGAACTTCCGAGAGAAAGCCTGATAAACAGAGATAGGCACGATCGAGAAATAGGAATTTTCACTGAGCATCCGAGATTAGGATTAATCTTCCGACATAACACGAAATAGACACCTGGGGTGTCACACTTATCAACCCTTCATCTTCACTAGATTGCTACGTGTAAGTCAGTGGCCAAGTCTCCATAACCGCGGAGGTACGGCGATCCGAATCGATTATACTCAGCTGAGGATCTCCGATCACACGACATATGTAGCACTTAACCCTTGCATATGTCAACCCGCCACCGGGGTTCTTAAGACCAGATCAGGTTCACGCAAACCGAGAGCACAGATACACCACCGTCCAGCCTCTTGCTACGGAGGGTACACGCTACTCTCGCCACCGCTCCACGCCCATTTCGTGTTATCTTATTCTGGCCTTAGTCTACCCGAGGCAAAGCTTACCCATGACGAGGCATGTGACCAGTTAAAGGGTCCTCGGTCAGCAGGCTTACATCGAGACGGCCCTTAATCGACTCAGACGGAGACACTACACCGAGACTCTCTTTATCGTGCAAGTCATCCGCCCGGTCTCAGCTTAATTATTAACCCCAAAGGTTGGTACCTGGCAGAGGTACATCTTTTCCAATGTTGAATCCATCAAGGCCTTTGACAGATTCACCATCAAGTTTTATTTTGAAAACAACCCTCCCACTTTGCCAAACATCTTTTGTAAAACAAATCCTTTTATTTTGCTAGAGCAACACTAAGCATAACAAAACCTTTTGTAAAACAGGGTATCAAGGAAGGTAATCAAATTCCAAGGAAAGTAATGCAGGAATTGTTTTAGCAATCAACACCTATCACCTAGTGCATCAAACAAGTGAGAAAGATTTAAAACACAAGGGGGGGGGGTGTGGCAAATGCACCGGGGCTTGCCTTTGTTAACAGGTGAGTCTGGCTCGGATCTGCAAGTATCAAAGTAGAAGCAGTTGCCTGCTTGAGAATCCGAGGGTGGTGGTGTCCTTTCTTCGGTGATTTCCTCTTCTTCTTCTTGTTCTAATCATAACCATACATATGTATAAGAATGGATGCCATGGGATGCTCATGAGGGTGCAAAGATAATATAAACTTATTATCTAAGTCTTTAATACAACTTTCCTTCACGGTACTCCGAGAACTTAGGGTTTTCGGAGTCAGTAAAGGAGTTCATAGGGCAGGGGGGTGTTTTGGGGTTTGGTGATCAAACAAGGTCCAAATCAACCCAAATTCTACCTAAGGCTTCTAAATAATATAAGGAGTTCATATAAAAAGTTTGGGCAATTTTGGGATTATCATTTAATTTCTAAAAATCCAGAACTATTGGTTTAAGCTATTTTAAATGCCTTAAAATTCCTTGTTTTATCTAAAAATCATGAAACTATTTTTATTAAATCCTAGGGAAAATAAGGAGTCTAGGAAAATTGGTTTCACAATTTTAGGATTTTTCTACAATTTTTAACAAATTTACAAAGCTCTACTGAAAAAGAAAAAGGAAAAGGTTGCAATAGTGATGGGCTGGTTCTGGCCCGGGACAGCCCAACGCAACAGGAAACAGGGTCGCGCGCCCACGCGCGCCCGCACGCTCTGGCATCTTTGCAGAAGGGACCCCGGGTTCTTGGTTAACTGGAGATAAGTCCTGTTACTGTTTCACCGTGTCGCTGACAGTTTGCAGTATAGTCCTCGGTTTTCTATTTCTTTACCCGACACATCCTCGACGGCGTCCATGCCCAGTCGAGCTCCGGCGAGCGCCTGAACCGGGGATTTTGCTCAGTGGTTGGTGTCCTACTTTGGTCGAAACCAAATTCAAGTTCTAAGGACCATTTCCCCCCAATAAATTTTACGGTTGGTGATCTGCCAAGCTCTGCCCGCGAGGACAGTGAACGGCGCGGACATGTGCTCGTGTTCCAATCGATTGGCGGGCTCCTAGTTCAATTCAGTGGTTTGTCAAGCATCACCAGCATACATGGACATGAGAACAACGCGCGAATCGGATGGGGTCTTACCAGAACGGCCTGACCACGGTGGAGTGGTGCTTTACGGTGGCGGAGACTAATTTGGGGGAAAACGGCGTTATGACGGCTCTGGGTGAAATTGGAGGCGGGGATTGAGGCTATACGGCCGTAAGAAACTATGCTTTCACCGTGCGCAAACGATTTGGGCAAAGGTGGAGAGGTTAGTGTGAATTTGACTCGATTTGGTTTACTGGTATGTGGGTGATGGCCGAGCCTCGCCGCGAACCATGGGCTATTTATAGCCGCGGAGGTCCGGCGATCAACGGACAAGCACCCCGTGAGTCACCACGATGAGGACTAGTGCTAAGCACGTGGCGCGCGGCAGTAATCGGCCGACGGTGAGGTCTTATCCGATCAGTCGATGCGCAAGGGAGGTACGACGATCCTATCTACGGCAGAACCACGGTGATGGCACGGTGGCCGCCGATTAACCGGGGCCTGCCACCTCCCAGTTTTAACGCCACGTTGCCAAAGCCTTTTACTGTGGCCGCCGACGACCTGTCCCGACCGCCGTGGCATCCTCATCGCCGGCGTGATTTTTCTGAAGACCGTGAACAGTGCACCAGACTCAGTAAAAAGCTTATCTGATAGACCATCTTCAGATCAAAATAACTCCAATTTTCATATGGTACCAAGACTTAACATCTGCAGCAACCTTGTAGAGCTACAAACCAGCTACACTTCATTTATAGGGATTGAACTCAGTTGAGCACTAAATCAGGGTTGAATCCTAGGCCAAAGATGGCTTTATTACTCTGTAAGCCTGAAGTTCAGAGTTTAATCAGTCTGACAGCCAGACTTTAGGCTTAATTATCTCCAAAATCTTCTTAACAACAATGCTCACACTCTTAAGCAAAGTTGTTCACCTATAATTGGGCTACAATTTTGATGTGGTGACCTAGGGCAAATTCTCAATAATTTGGAAGATCCAATGCTCCAAATTTGAGCCCTCAACACTGAATTTCAGACTTAGCCTCTATAGTGCTTAAGAGGTGATTTTTGCAATTTGGTCCAAAACTTAGGGTTTGGCTTGCAAATTCACATATATGTGACCCAAATGACTTAAGATACTTATTTGACTTGGTTTTTGCACTTTAGCCAAAAGTGGACTAATTTTGCACATAGGCCCCTAGGTTTTAGTTTTAGGGTTTTCCAGGGTTCCAATTAGGGTTTCTGGGATTCCAGGGGTTTAAATGCGATTCAACTTTGTGTTTGAGGATATTTTATGACTCTTTCCCTAAAGTCTTTAGGTTTTCTCATCTTGGGTTAGGCTTTACCCCTTTAACCTCTATTTAGGGTTCAGTCCCTTAACCAGGGTTCTATTTGCAAAACACTAAAACAATTCAACTTGTTTGAAATTTTTGCCTAGTGAATGCACTCTAGGTGTATCAAACATATACAATGCCAATGCTTATGATGCCATGCTCAAGTTTTAGTTACAGTAACACCAGGGGTGTTACAATAACGACGAAGGATAGGACGATCACGAAGCTATGTATAGAAAAGCTTTGGCATGACGAAGGAAAAGAGGAACCAACTTAAGGATGAAAAGTCAAGTTAAACCCCGAAGGATTGCCATAAAGTTATTATCAAATGTAAAGGGCATCAATGTAATTTTACGCGGGCTGCGTCCCGTGCCTATAAATAGATGAACAGTACTCCCGTACTGTTCACGCTGACCTGATATACGCTTTCTCGCATCACGACTGTACCTTTACTTTCCTTCAATCTGAAGGTACATTTGTAATTTGTTTTTATGAATTTAGTAATAAAAGTAAGTTGATAATAATATTCGTATCATTACTCATGTTTTATGTATGCGTGCTTTCTTTTACCATATAGCAATCTTACGAAGGTCTTTTCTTTGGTCACCTTCGTCCAAGATTCATTATATCCAAAGGGACATAATGTGTTTTAAGGATGAAGGAGTTTAACATTTAACACTTTTTATGTTGCCTTGTTCTTGATTCTTAGCATTTGAGAACAAGTCCCCAACATTGGCGCCCACCTCCGGTGAACTCACTTCCACTTTTTGAGTTTTGAACACCTTCGGCAAGCGTCACCTTCGTCATGCCGCCGAAAAAAGCTTCAACGACAGGGGCTGCCACTCTGCAGCCGCTGGACCCCAATCAAGATGTCGTTTCTCTTAGGGAGGCCCGAAGCCAGAAGAGGAAGGTCACCAGTCCAACGCCTCTAGAGGACGACTTGGATCAAGAAATCCAAAATTTAGAGATGATCAATCAACAGGTTCAACGGAAGAAGGAGAAGATGGCTCGTCTAGCTGATCTTCAAAGGCAGATAGACGAAGCCTCTAAAGAGCTTCGACATCTTGCTCAAGATGACCAGAACCAAAGGCCCCCGCGTAGAGAGCTTCATCAAGAGGGTTTCTACAACGAGGGCGACTGGTATGAAGATTTCCATCACAGAAATTTTGCTTTTGATGATGCTTCTCCCTTGTCAACAGAACTGCAGGCTATTCCTTGGCCACAGTCGTACAAGCCGCCCCAGCTCCCCATGTACGACGGTCATTCAGACCCGAAACAATTCTTGATGAGCTATGAGGCAACTATATCTTCGTACGGTGGCAACACGGCGGTCATGGCAAAGTCCTTTGTCATGGCTGTCAGGAGCGTTGCACAAACCTGGTACTCCTCCCTTAGGCCAGGGACAATCACCTCATGGCAAAAGTTGAAGGATATGTTGATAACCAGCTTCCAAGGGTTTCAGACGAAGCCAGTCACTGCTCAAGCTTGATTCCAGTGCACCCAGGATCACGAAGAATACCTTCAGGCGTATGTCCGAAGGTTCCTACTATACGTCTGAGGGCACAGGCACCAACAGTCACTACAAGAAACTGGTTAAAGAACGTGGGTGAAAAACCGTCGAACTTAATGTAATAGGCCGTCGAACTTAACATAAGAACGTGGGTTTACCCACGTTCATAGCCGACGGCGTTTTTTTGACGAACTTAAAGAAGTAAGTTCGACGGCCCCCACGTTCTTAACGTTAAGAACGTGGGTACCGTCGAACTTAACTTTAAGAACGTGGGTACCGTCGAACTTAACGTTAAGAACGTGGGTTTTTAAGTTCGACGGGGACCGTCGAATTGTGTCCCGTAAGTTCGACGGCACCCACGTTCTTAACTTTAAGAACGTGGGTACAGGTGGCCGTCGAACTTATGTGTCCTGCGCGAGTCGGCGCGGGCTGCCCATTAAGTTCGACGGTACCCACGTTCTTAACCTTAAGAACGTGGGTACCCACGTTCTTAACTCTTTTCCAGAAAAAAATAAAAAATACAGAAATGATAAATTAGACACACATAATAACACATGCAACACAGAATATCACATACAATACAATTTTCAAACACAGGGATATATATACATATCACAAATTCATACAAGTCCAAATATACATAAGTTCACAAATTCACACAAGTCCAAATACATAAGTTCACAAATTCACACAAGTCCAAATACATAAGTTCACAAATTCACACAAGTCCAAATACATAGGTTCATATCCATAGTTCTCATTTTTAGTTCACAAGTTCAAACATTAGCTCCATCGCTCTCGATCAGGACATCGGATTGTTGTTCGTAGCTCCACCACTAGAATTGAGACATCTGTCCGCAAAGTCAGCGTGAGGGGGAGGAGTCACTTGATGAGAGCCGGAATCCTACAAAATAAACCAAAATTCTCATAAATATACAACTGGCATTAAATCACATGTACACCAAGATATAGGAAAGCATGATAAACATAGCGTCCTTTTCTAAATAAATATAGGAAAGCATTAAATCACATGTACACATAAACCAAAATGAGCACCAGCAGCAACAAAAAAAGTATACATCACAAGTCACCCACGTTCAACCTGCAGGCTATATTGCCGTCGGACTTACTGATTACTCAACATGGCGAAAGCACCAGCAGCAACACCCATGTATGGCTGACATCAACCTGCAGGACCCAAGAACATGCCCTACAGGCCACCGACCAGAAGATCAACCTGCAGGACACCAAGAACATGCCCTACAGGCCGCTCAAGTGCCAGTCCTGCTGCCCAGGATTCTTCTGCCCAGGACCACTAAATTCTTGGCAATTTTAAATCGCCTAATCTATCGCACAGCGGCATCCAAGAACAATAAAGAATAGGGAATGAGCTACTGGGCTTCAGATCTGATGATCCATTAGTATGGAACAGTCCGAGGTAAGGATTCTGCGTCATTAGAAATTTAACTCAGCAGATTGTGAATGCAAGAAGCAGACTCAAAGTCCCAGATCATCTGTTTAGATGCGCCTCAGCCATGCAAAAACTTAGATGAGTTGGGCAGATTGTTTAGATGCGCCTCATCCATTAGTACGGAACAATCTGTAGTGACAGTTTAGATGGCTGCTAATTTTTAATAGCTTAGATCATCTGTTTGGCCATTTCAAATAGCTTAGATGGCTGCTAATATATAATTATATGTACCACTCATATCAATAGTGACAGTTTGGTCGAGTGGTCTAAGACGCCAGATTTAGGTTCATAGATGGATAGATGGAGTACATGGCCACTAACTACAAACTGAGCCCACAAAGCCTAGCCATGTACCATTTCATTTGCTAGAAATTAAATAGGTTCACAGTCACTAACTGTTTTTAGTGTGCATCACTTGCTGTTTTCACTTTTTTGCTGAATCTGTAGTTTGATTTCAGATAGTTTGATTTTCTAGTTTGATAGTCACTTTTTTGCTGAATCTGTAGTTTGATTTCAGATAGGTTCATAGTCACTATCTCAATTAAATAGGTTCATAGACACTGAATCTGTAGTTTGATTTCAGAAGAGCTCAGGTAGGTGAGAATTGAGAACTAGCCCAGGTAGGTGAAAATGGTGCACTGTGGCCCCCCTTTGATAGTGACTAAAGCTAGACGATAAAACCAATCTAGACTTAGTTTATTTAATTAGGAGGAAATCAACTAGCATTGAAATTCAGGAACGTACCGCATGTGACGGAAGTGGCTGTGTTGGCCATGGGGGGCGTCCCCAAGGCCCCATTGGATGTGTAGGATATCCCCATGGTGGTGGTGGCCAATATCCCATACCTGGTTGTGGAGGAGGAAGAATCTGTCCTCTAGGAGGCATCGACCACTGAATGTCCATCTGTGGGTTTCCTTGTCCGGTCTCAGAACCCTATAACCAAATAAAACGATGCATGATTATAATTGTAAATGAAAGTAAATATACTACAAAACTATACCTGTGTTTCGTTGGTGTTTGGGGTCTGTCCAGATTGTGACGGACGGGTGAACTGGGGTCCCATTGGAGATCCCATCTGAGCACTATACATCTGCAAATACAATAAGCTTGAGTTTTATTTTAAACTAATGTATATATAGAGTTTAAACTCACACATGGGATGGTAATCTTATCTAGCACATGCATCATAGAAGCCACAAGCAAGTTACCAACTGAACCATGAGTTAGGCTTTACCAACTGAAGTCACAATTCACTGATGCAGGCAACTAGCAGATGACAGAAATTGCGATTACACATTACACAAAAAACAGCTAATCAAGAAAGCAAACAGGAAAAGCCTAGATTACACATAACACCAAAAATCAGCTAATTCACTGATGCATAGATGCTGATGGCCTTGTCATTAGGTTTAGGTATATATATATCTTCTCTCTGAAGCTATGATGTCTGAAAAAAGTGAAATGAAACACATGGTTGAACTGATTGGTTTTTACGAGCTCGATCGATTCGTTTCCATGTCGCGCAGCAAGAGAGCTGTCGCAGTGCAAATGCTTCCGGCTGTGGGACAAGTCCTTATCTCAGTACCACTCAAATAAAAAAAGGTAATAGACCTGTACAAAAACATAACATAACTCGCAACAAAGACGGGTTCAGGGGATTTGATCGCAGAAACGGCACGTGCCTTACCCGTTCAACCTTCAACTCCCTGTGCCTGCAACGGATTAATTATTAACTGAACAGAATGTGAGTAGGTTTGGTAATTAAGTAGGAATTATTATCGCAGATGCTTGCTCTAATGCGAATGATGGTTTTTTATACAAATATAATATAAATTGGAATAAGCTGCTGGATGATAAGCTGCTGGATTATTATCGCAGATGGGCCTGAGGTAAGGCAGGAGCTGATTTTGCTGCTCAGATATCTGAAGCAATGCATGTATTTCTCGAAGAAGCCATACAGCGTGTTTTTGGACTATGGTGGTTATGGCCAGAATGATGTTCTTATAAAGAAATCTAAGGCGAGGGTGCGTAAGTATCAGTTAACTCTCTGTTGTCAATTATGTGTTGAGACTCAACATCCCGAACTTGTCGCGGGCCGATATTTTTCTGTTCATTCCACTACTGATAATAAATCAGGAGTAACTGGACGATATCCTGTTCTATCATACAGATCCTGAAGCCTGCCTTCACAATTGTCTGTGACAGAAGTAGCCAATGCTTTCTCCTTTTCATTAGGGGGGCTATCAGTGTTAAGGAGCGGTTGACAGCAGCAACTGGCGCAGAGGTTCCATTTCATCACGTTGTGGTCCAGGAAGGTCGTGTCTCCAACCTAGTGTTGGGTTACGCTCACTGTGGAATGGTTGTAGCAGCTCGATGGATTGCAAAACAAGCCATTCCTTGCCTGAGTAAAGCAATCGAGCAATTCCCAGAATATGAGGTTAAGGTAATTTCTTTCAGCTCTTGCCGAGTATCTCCAGGTGATCTTTTGATGTTATTGTCAAAAACTCATGGTATTATATATTGATGAGTTTTCTATGCTCTATTCTTTTAGATTTTGTGCTTCTGTATTGAACTACAGTTCTGTAACTCATATTGATGCTTACCTGTCTGCCTATTAAATTGCACAAAAATCAACATAAGTTGTGAATGCTAAAGCAAGTGGAACTGCAAGTATCTTTTAAAGTGGAAATGGCAAATAGGTTTTTTCCTTTCTTCAAGCCAAAGCAAATGAACTTTGAAACACTCTTGCAGTAAAGTATCAGCAATGGACTTTAGGATTCTCTAGGGCTGAAGAAAATAGATTGCCTAAGTACTGAGGTACAAGCTTAAAGTTATGACTACCATGAGTAGAGAGAATAAGTGGACTACACTCATGAATGCAAAATTGTAAGGAGAATAATATGAAACTAATGCTGAACAACTTACTAATGTTGGACCTCATTTCTTCATTGACTTTCATATTTTTTTTGCGATTTCAGTGATTTTTGTTAGCTAAGCAATGCATGTCTACTCAAATGTTCATGTTTAGAAGCTAAAGGACGCTATTTGCATTTGTTTTGCTTTACTTGTTTTTCATCTTAGATGATTTCTTGTCTTGGGAGGGACTTCTATCTAGCCCCATATTTCTTTATATCTAGCTTTTATCACAGACAGTATATGATGTTAAATATTTATGTCTTGTATCTGATCCTTCCTTCATTTTACTTATTTTGTTTAGATCATTGGACATTCAATGGGAGCTGGGATTGCAACAATACTAACATACATCCTTCGCGAGAATGAGAAGCTGGCATCATCCACTTGTATTGCATTTGGGCCAGGTACTGCACTGAGGAGTATAGTTTACTTTGAACAACATAAGTTGAGAAAAGCCATTACATTTAGATTCGCAAATAGTATCTTTTACACATTATTGGCATGCTACCACACTACTATGTCTTGTAAGGCTATCTCCAGCAGCTTATCATCTGCATATCCATATTTAATATTGGCTGGCCTATGCCATATGCGCTCTAAATAGATTTATTCAAAGGAAGCATATGTACTGGTCAGTGGTCATCCTCCAGGCATATTTTTATTGTGGGTTAACCTTCCACCTCACCTTATAAAAAAACCCTTCCACCTCTTATGCTACCAGGTTAACAGAAATCAGTTCTACTACTCCTTTATGTGATCAGCAAGCTGAATGAATTTGTTTTCTTTTACTTCATATTCTGCGTTAAACTGTTGCTTTTCTGCAGCTGGGCCAATGGCACATTGCAGATGAGTATGATGGCCAGGTGAGGGAACTTAATTGTAAATCAATATGCCATAGTCCAATGTGCCCTCCTTATTCAGCGATGACAGAGTGGCAGCATATAGTTCTTTCAGCTGACAAAATGGATCTGGTATGTTTCTACTGTACAACAGAATGTTCCATTATGACAGATAATAGTTCTTGGTAATTTGCTTGATCTCATAAGTAATATGGATCTGGGTCTGGGTCATGTTGTTTTTTCTTTTGTAAAAGGTGCGTCTATTTTTGGCTAAGGGTATGAGGAGGTGGATGTGTGTTGTTTGGGCTCCTGCCATTTTTTCTTCTTAATATAATATAACCATCATCCTCAACGAACGAGCAGAACAGGGTAACGCAGTTCCACGCAGCCGCGAGAGCATGGACACGGAGAACTCTCGTCGAACTCTACAAGCCCATGGCAGCTTGGCGTTAGACAAGTGTGTCGATGTTCTTTAATTCTTTGAATTTGCCCCCAGGTTGCTTGGCTAATGTTAAATCACTCAACAATTGACCAGACCGATTTTAGGCTGTCTAAGGCTCAGAGCGATTTAGATAAAAAAATATGGGCAGATTCTGAGCGGATTAATAAAATTATTACCTGCATCAGCATTCCCTGCATCATCTGAACTTGTTGAGATAGATGTTGAACTTGTTGTTGTTGTTGTCTTAGTTGCTCATCAAGCTCTGATTCCCTCGAAGTTGAAGTTCGAGATCTACTCCCCGCCGAGGAAACTGACCGACGACCAAAGCTATCGCGACTCACAACCCCATCGCCGATCCCCAACCTAGAAACATCACAAGTTATGATAATATAGTGTTTATATATCACAACTTTGATCTTATCATACCTCCCATGTGGTAGCCCACCACCGGCAACATATGCTGCATCCGGATCGAAAGGTGCCTCCCTCCAATCTAGATCATCGTCTCCTGCTTTCCTCCTAACCTCCTCAGCATAACGAGTCTACAAAACAATTTATGTTAATTATAAATGAGTCACAAGTTAATTAAGAATAGATAGTAATTATTTACACCTACCAGCTTTTCTGTCGCGCTTTCGTCACATAAAACTTCTGGATGATCTGGATCTGGACCTCGGTGTCCCTCCATGTAAACGTCAATGAATCGGGGTTCAACACCATCACGAGCCTCCTGCAGTAAGAGACATAATAAAATATACAAATTTGTCTGAGGGAAAAAGACTAAATGTTACTTAGCTCGTCATACCATTCGTTGTGATTTCCCAATAAATCCATCTGCTCCAAATCGATGGAGGCCCGGTTTGCTCTTCCGGTTCAAACGATTTCTATCTGACTTCACTTTGTACTCATCTGAGGACCAGTACTCGCAGAGCTTGACCCAAGCTTCAGGATGAGCAGTGAGCCAGTCCACTTCACTTTGTTTGTACTCCTCAGCTGTCAAGTGGATTTCACATGCCTGCTTGTTGGTCATTCTTTGACCCTTCACTTTCTTGAAGTACACGGTAACAGCTTTGACCCATGCATCTGACATTGAACCATTTATAACTTTTCTAGCAGCATTGTGGAATACACGTTTTGCATGTTCTTCGTTCGCTGTTTCGTCCAATCTAAATTGTTCCTGCAAAATGAAGAAGCAATTAAATTCATTTATAGACGCCCACGATAAGTAAATTTAAAAGACATAATAAACTCACCCAAAACGATGACCACACTGCGTCTTGGTGAGTACGGTCGGGTCCATATGGTTTGAGGCCCCAGTGAGCCCAGTGATACGCCCCTATCTCTGCCCCGTTGAGTTGTACCACCCCTGGATAGTGAAAACGAGCTATAGATCCCAGCACTGTGTTAACTGGTGTCCGATGACCTTTGCCACTCCATGCCACCTCCACCCAACTCCTCTCTCCTGCAGGGTTTATGACCCTACGTTGGTCCAAGGGTTGTGTCGGTGGAACTCTAAGGGACCGCCGAAACCTACAAAATTGTAAATTGTGCACTGGTAATAATATCAATCCAACAAAAATGGAACTCCTCGTCAAAATAAAATTACCTGAAGTTTGTTGCCTGTGTCGTTGTAACAACCTCGTCATCAGCCTCTTCATCGGCCTCTCCATCGTAGTCCTCCCCATAGTCATCATCATCACGCATCGGTGAATCTTGGCGTGCCAGCTCGTCCTCCTGCCTAGGTGCATTGTGCTCTGCCGCCTCGCGCGCTTGCTCAAATGCATTGTGGTCCTGCTCTAGCATAGGTCCACTTGAGCCTATCGCCTCACGCTCTGGCTCAAGTGCAGTGTGGCCTGCCACATCGCGCTCTTGCCCAGGTGCACTATGGCCTGCCACCTCGCGCTCGTGCCCAAGTGCACTATGGCTTCCCACTTCGCGCCCCTGCTCCTCCATGCAACCAAGGAGCTGCTCTAGCCGTTGCCTTGACGCTGTAGAGCCCTACAAACATAATCAACAATGAGATATATCAAGTACTCGATGTATACGTAGAAGAAAAGAAAATAAAACAAATTAAATACCTGGAACAACATAGAGGATGTATCCCCACCACCTGAACCCCTAGTTGACCGTGACCTCGAGGAGTCACCACGGTCTCCGCGCTTCTTCCCTTTGAGCTTGTCCATGACCCTCATCATCTGCACAAATTTCATTACAAGAATTTAAATATATATACTTTTAGTATTGAAATAGGAATGCATATACAAGAATTTAAATATATATACTTTTCAAAAATCATCGGCATCAGAATCTGCTTCAGCAACACGCTGCTCAATTATTTCAAGTCTTTGTTGTTTTTCAAGAATTCTCTGTGACTTACGAGTCCTTGCCCTAGAAGGACCTGGTTCTTCTGCCATCAAATCTATGGCAAGACTAGCTACTTCATTGAGCCCTAAATCCTCAGATATAGTAAATTCTCTATTTTCTGACTGATCGCCATCTTCTTGATAAATATCAACAGAATCATCATCTTCGTTATTTGTGTTGTAATAATCATATCGTAACGGATGGACTTCAGGATTAATTTTGTATACAACCCAACAAGACTTCAAGTTTTCATGAGGATATGTTAGATAGTACACCTGTTGCGCTTGATGTGCAAGCACAACATTGCTATAATCGCTGCCTTTAAACCGTGATTCATGCTTTACCTCCACAATTCCAAATTCATCCTCTCGCGTTTGTTGCGGATCAAACCATTCACAATCAAATAACACAAACATGAACTCTTTGGCCCCACCAAGAGTGTACTCTGTTATGTCTTGAAGAACACCATAATAGTCATGAGTGCCTCCGTCTGCATTTGTGGCAGTTGCTACTACTCCACTGTTTGTCGTGGCTGCCTGCGGGCGGATTTTTTCTAATTTTGATGTTCGAAAACGGTATCCATTAATATCATAGCGGCTATATTTTCTTGCTTTCAACTGACCATGTGATATCTGTCGCAAATCATCCGAGACTAGAGAGTCAAGTTTCTTACACTACATAGAGCAGAAAAAAAGATATAGGTAAATAGCAAGTCATATGTGCAATCTAAGTACACAAAGGAAAATTATAAAGAGATAATTACATGCTCGTGGAACCATTCAACGAAACATGGACCTCCATTCATCCCTTTCATACGTAGATTATCCAGTTCCTTTGGTGTAGGTTTGTGGCCAGCTAAATATATGGAATCAAACATTTCAAAGTATGGATCAAGTTCCTCCATGTTGGTGTACAAGTAGAGCATGGTGAAATTACGCTCTCTTATGTCAACATAATGTGCAGTAGAAGCCCCGACCCCTTTCCCCTTCCAGAGAAAAACACTAAGGTCGGTCGAAGGACCTTCTTCTTCAGTATGATACCGTGTTGACTGAGCATTCACGTTGTTAGTGTGTGATAAATACTGACTTGAGAAGATTGTGATCTCTTTAGCTGCAAAGGCCTCTGCGATACACCCCTCAACCCTTGCTTTGTTCCGCACAGTAGCTCTAAGTTTTTTCAATTCTCTTTCTTGACTGTACATCCATCGGAACTGCACTGGTCCTCCTACCAATGCTTCATAAGGTAAGTGCACTAGCAAATGTTGCATCACATTCATAAATCCAGGCGGAAATACTTTTTCCATCTTGCATACAAGCACCGCGATTTGTTTCTCAAATTGAATCATCAATTTCTTTGAGATATGCTTAGCACATATATGTCTATATATGTAACTAAGTTCAGCGATCATCTTCCACAAAGGAGGCTTCAAATAGCCACGGAACATTACCGGCATAAGTCTTTCCATCAAAATATGGTAATCGTGAGCCTTCAAACCATTTAATTTATTAGTGTCGAGGTTAACAGTACGTTTTATGTTAGCTACATAGCGGTCTGGAAACTTCAACATTTTCAACCATCGAAATACTTCTTTTCGCTCTTTCGGCTTTAGACAGTATGGAGCTCGTGGTGTCCTCTCCTTTCCATTAGGATTTAATTTGACCTCAAGGCTAGGGCGATCGCAAAGATTAGCTAAATCTTTCCTGGCATTGATGTTGTCTTTTGTTTTACCCTTAATGTTTAGACACATGCTTATGATGCTTTCAGCAACATTGCGCTCTTGGTGCATCAAATCTATGTTGTGTGGTAAAATCAATACCTTCGCATACGGAAGTTCCCAGAGAAAAGAAATATGAGTCCAGTTGTGATCTTGACCATAGCCTTCAAACTCATGACCTTCTGCAGCCCTTTGAAGGGCACGATGTTGTATCATGATATCTTCACCCATTAAACGTTTTGGTGGACCGTCTTTAACTTTTACGCCTCTTCTAAATGACTTCGTATCATTTCGAAACAGATGATTGGATGGAAGAAACCGTCGATGACAATCAAAGAATGAGACTTTTACCATGCTCCAATCGATATGCTTGTGTGTCCCCCATGCATATGGGACAACACAGTCGACCGTGAACACACCAGCCAGACCAAATACCATATGCAGGCAAATCATGAATTGGCCACAAATATGCCGCACGTAAGGTAAATTCACGTTTTAGATGACCATCATAAGCCTTTACCCCTACCCATAGCTCTTTGAACTCTTCAATCAACGGTTGCATGAATACATTGATCTTCTTTCCAGGATGTTTAGGCCCTGGAATAATAAGGGCAAGAAATATGAACCCTTCTTTCATGCATTTGTTGGGAGGGGGGTTGTAGGGCATGATGAAAACCGGCCAACAAGAGTATGAAGTTGAACTGTTGTCGTAAGGAGTGAAACCATCAGTGGACAAGCCTAGACGAACACTCCTAGCGTCTCTTCCAAATTCTGGGTCAAAACGATCCAGAGCCTTCCAAGCATCGCCATCTGATGGATGCATCATAATGTCTAGGTCTTGGATCTCACGTTCTCCTTCCTTATGCCACAACATTAGCTTCGCAGTTTCTGGGGTTAAAAACAGACGTTTAAGCCTTGGAGTGATGGGCATATATCGAAGTTGTTTAACTGCCACTTTTGTAGCAAAAGTAGCTCCATCCTCTTTTAGTACCTCCGCATATCTTGATTTACCGCATTTCTGACAATGGGTGCTCGCTTCATATTCCTTCCAGAACAACATGCAATTATCTTCGCACACATCAATCTTCTTATACTTCATCCCAAGACCGGACACAATCTTTTTAGACTGGTATAAGTCTTTTGGCATCTTATGGTTCGATGGGATGAGATCAATAATCAGATTGATTATATCGTTATAGCAATTATTCGAGAAGTTATACTTTGCCTTCATTGCCATAAGACGTGTAACCACCTGCAACACAGTCACAGTGGTGTCGTCATGCACTTTTTCCTCTGATGCGTGAAGAAGCTTGTAAAACTCCTGCACTTCATTTGGTGTATCCTGTTCTGAGGCCAATGTTGGATACTCTCTACTAATATCAGCCACCAAGTCATCCATCCGATCCTCCTCATCATCATCAATTATTTCTGACTCTGTGATATTCTGCTCTACTTCTCCATGTGAGCGCCACACAAGACAGTTAGGCATAAACCCATTCTTGCAAAGGTGATGCTCCAGTTCTTCGATCTTTCTCACATACTTAAAATTCCGACACTTGGTACACGGACACTTCACCACACGAGGTCCACCGGAAAATGCGAGATCCACGAATTGTTTTGCAACCCTAACCCATTCCTTTGAGTGACCTAGAGTCACGCTATTGAATCCATCATACATCGCCCTTCTTCTATTGTCATCCATTTGCAAAACTAAATAACCCAATGTATAAAAAATATGTAAGTAATCCTCATTAAGCATACAAACGTAAATAAAAAATGTGTAAATAAACATCATTAAGCATACAAACATAAATAAAAAATGTGTAAATAAACATCATTAAGCCCTTCTTCTATTAGGAAGGATCACTAGACATAAAAAAATTAACCAAACATTGAACCTAACATCGAATAATTTACAATGAACAAGAAATTATGCATCAATTGTAACAACTAGCCAAAATCATGCATCAAATTTTAACTAACAAACTAATTCTAATAATATGCATCAAAGAAAGAAGAAAAATACCTTCACGAAGACCGTCAAGGTGGTGATGGTCGAGGAGACGCGGGCCAGCTGTAGTTAGAGTGGAGAGAGAGACCGGAGACTAGAGTCAAATGGGCCTACAATTAGATGGAAACACGGCTTTAGGTTTCATAACTTTGCATAGAACAAAACATAACTATATGACCTGCTACCCAGTACCCAGCCACCCAGAAAAATAACTATACACAGCTGCAAGTTTTTTCTTCCTATTCTTACTTTAGGACATCTGCAACTTCTGAATTCAAATGACTATGTTGTTGCTAATTAATTTACCAAGATGCGCTGAAGCAATGTTTTAATAAGACAGCAAACCCCAGCAATGTTTTAATAAATAAGTTGCTGAAGCATATCACTGTTTTCTACTTGCTTGAACATGTCAGCAATCTCGCATGTTGGTAATCTATTGGTAATCATGTGGACATAATGCAGTAGAGCTGTAAACGATGCTCTTTATCCTCTGTTTTCTACTTGCTTGAACATGTCAGCATTCTCGCCTGTTGGTAATCTATTGGTAATCATGTGGACATAATACAGTAGAGCTATTAGTAGAATAAGAATTATTGTAAGGGTTTGAAACGGGAGTCACTGCTATCGCGTGAAGTCTTCTCCACCAACGACGCTAGAGTTCGAGTCAAGCCACCTTCTGGTTTTAGGTGAGATGATGGTTGGGTTCACGGGGAAGAGGAATGAGATGGAGCAAGCGGTGAATAGCCTCTCTTATTTCTCCCTCTCCGGTCCCGCTGCAAAGAGCCACAGACTGTTGAGTCGGTGAGCTGTCTGTGCTTTCTTTTAGTGGACTCCTGACTAGGCTGGTTGATTATAGGGATTAGGACTTGGCTAATTGTTTTTGTTGTTCCAGAATCCTGAAGAATACCATGAGCCAACCAACACAGTAAGTCTAGCTGCTCGTTCATGTCATATTGAGAATTTCACCAGTTCAAGCAAACAAGAAATTCCCAATGTCAAGATCGACATGGAAGCCAAATTACGAGCATGGTTGGAATCAAAGGGGAAAACAAAGTGCATCCAAAAAATGGATGGTCTTTTCTCCCCAATTGCCAGCAAGACTCTATTGTCTATGACCCATATATTACATGGAACCATACATAGTTCTTATTTCTTTATCTTCTCCTGCACAAGATACTTTTTGATCCAGTAGTCCTTGTTCCCACTGAAAATATACTACGAGAGCACATGCAGACAGAAGTAGATACACCAAAGAAAGGTACTTTAGGAAACTTCAGGGTATTATATTTGTGTGAAATAGTAGTTACAAAATATGAAAAGTTGGTTGAAATTTACTCAGAACAGCCTCTGAGATTTTTTACTTGTGCGTTCACGTGTGAATCTGATGTTTAAAGTCTTATGTAGTGGTGCTTCCTTCAGTTACTCCATGCAATGAAAAACATGAAGCTTCTCTCAGGAAAGCTCTTTCTCCAATTTCTAGCTGGTACGATGGACAACATAGCAAGACTGTTGAATCTATCTTTAAATGCTTCAAAATTATCTTGAATAGTATAAACTCAATGGGTATGTGCTCTTTTAGTAACATTACTTTTGTTTTGGCGGTTCTGTTGCCCATTAGCAGTTACATTACCTGTTAGCTTGTTTACCATATCTTGTCCAGTTGGGTAGTTTGGTTAAATCAATGTATCCATCTTGTCTGCTTTTATTGAATCATTTTGGTCATGGTATGTCATGTGTATAAAATGATAGAAGTATAGAACTATATTCCTGGATAGGTGCATAATATCATACAGATAGGTGTATGGAATAAAGAAATATTTGTTGAATACAATCACAGTCTCTACTGCTGTGTATTTGCTGAACAGGTCACCTACTAAAAGTGTACAAGGGAAAACACCGTATGAGGCCTGGCACGGCAAGAAACCTCAAGTGGGACATTTCAGAACTTTTGGTTGTATTGGACATGTCAAGAAAATAGGCCCCGGAGTAGATAAGCTGGCAGATAGATCCACTAAGCTGGCAGATAAATCAGCTAGGAAAAGCAAGTGGAACGGAGGGGAGCTAGGAAGCCTTACCGTGCCGGGGCGTTGGGGCGTCGGGGCGTCCGGGCGTCGGGTCGGCGGCGCGGCCCGCTTGCGGCGGCGTGGCGGCGGCGCGGCCCAGTCCCGGTGATGGCGCGGTGGCGGCGTGGGCTCGCGGTGACGGCGTGGTGAGAGAGGAGCGCGCGCCCCGGAGGGGACCCAGGAAGACCTACCGCCCCGGGCGTCGGGGCGTAGGGGCGGCGGCGCGGCACTGTCCCGGTGACGGCGTGAGAGAGGAGCGCGTGGTGAGAGAGGAGAGCGCGTGAGATGAGACAGAGGGTGAGAGAGAGACGCGCGGGCGTGGTTTTTTTGATGTAGGTTTAGGGTTAAGTTCGACGGTGTCTATAACCCCGACGAACTTAACTTAAGAACGTGGGTACCCACGTTCCTAACTAGTTAAGTTCGACGGTTTTATCCAGGGCCCACGAACTTAACTTAAGAACGTGGGTACCCACGTTCCTAATATAACCCATGAACTTAACTCAAGTAAGAACGTGGGTACCCACGTTCTTAATTTTACCCACGAACATTTATCAGTTTCTTGTAGTGAGTGCCCAATGAAATTGTCATTGAGGCCATGATCAAGGGGCTTCGGCCAGGACCTGCAGCTCAGTACTTTGCCAGGAAGCCTCCTCAAACTTTGGAGAAGCTACTCCAGAAGATGGACGAGTATATTCGAGCTGACAATGATTTTCGCCAAAGAAGGGAGGAAGCTTTCAGGTTCTCTGAAATGGCCAGGGGCTTCGGAGGAAGATTTTATCCGAGGCACGTCAGGTCAATTCACAATTCTACCCAAAATGATGACAAAGGGAATCAACAACAAAAGCCACAGTGCTCCTCGCAAGCTTCGGGGCAACAGCAAAGCTCTTTCCGGCCGCCAGCGCCAAGGGGCAGAGGTGCCAGGGGCTTCGGGGGAAGATTTGGAGATCAACCAAGAAAAATTTACTGCCTATTCTGTGGTGAAGGCAAGGGCCATACCACCAGGATGTGCCATTTTACCATCTAGAAGCAAAAGGAGCTAGCAGAGGCTGCAGCGCAATAGAACCAGCCGAAGCAGGTCATGCATACTGCTTCGTACCATTCGCCTTACATTCCAGAATATGTAGGCAATCACCCTGCAGCCTTTGTTGCTTCGGCAAGTCAACCCCAAGCTTCCTGGCAACAGCTTCCACCACCACCACCAATACAACGTGGTCCGCAGCCAGCAGGGAGCCAGCACTCTCACCCCCAGAGGGACCTCAGGGAGGAGTCCGAAGCTCGCATAGTCAATAGCACTGTGCTAGAGTCGAAGCACATTTACTGACAAAATATCCTACCTCGTCAGCAGCTTTTTGCATTTTCGCATTCAGTTTTACTTAAAGAACAATTATGGGAAGTTTAAGTGTCTTTTATCGTTTTTTCAAATTCTTGTAACAGCTTAGCTTATCATCATAATGAAAATATATCTTCTCCATAGGCTTGAGTTACTGAAGCACAAGAATTTGTGGTGGCACGGAGAACCTTCGAATTATCAAAAACCTGTTCTAAGGAATGCACTGTAACTTCTTCGAAGTAGTAAAAAGTCGTTCCTAAAGGAGCGCAGTGTAAGTTTTCTGCTCAAAAGTCGTTCCGAAGGGAATACAGAGCTTACAGCGAAAAATAAACGCTGATTCCGCTGAAAGTAAAAGGCGAAGAAGCTCCTAAGGGAGGCTTACAGCGAAAAATAAACGTTGATTCCGCTGAAAGTAAAAGGCGAAGAAGCTCCTAAGGGAGGCTTACAGCGAAAAGTCAGCGCTGAGATAAAAAGATTGTGTGCTCTATTGCAGAGATGTGTGTATCTTCGGCATAAATATCATTTTGCATAGCATAACATCATCACATCATTTTGCATAACATAAGCATCATACATCATATCGCATGTAGAACAAGAAGGGGACTGTTGGGGTCGTGCTTCGGTGCGCCGAAGGTCTCACACGAAGAAGCAGCTTCGGCTGAAGTCGTCTCCAAGAGATGGCCGAAGGTTCCTTCTCATGGAGCTTCAGCGTTTCAAACCGACATGGAAATAGAATGACCTTTTTATCCATAGAAGTCTGAGTCAATGTTGTAAACTTTTGTAAGGGGCATAATTGTAATTTGTCACAGGCTGCGACCTGTGCCTATAAATAGATGAACAGTACCACTGTACTGTTCACGCGAACTTGTCATTTGCCTTCGCATCACACTTGCACTTCTGCCTTCCTCAGGACCGAAGGTACATTTGTAATTTGAAGTCATTTGTATTCATTCATATTAATAGAAATGGAAATGATTCTATGTTAACATTTGAATGTCTATTTTATACCTCATGATTTATATGAATGCTTCATCCCTCGCTATTATGTTTACGAAGGTACGTCCTTTGTAACCTTCGTCCGAAGTTCCTTATATCCCGAAGGGATATAATGTAGTGGAGGACGAAGGACCTTAATATTTAACATTTTTTGTGTTGCCTTGTTCTTAATCCTTAGCATTTGAGAACAAGCCCCCAACATTGGCGCCCACCTCCGGTGAACTCACTTCCACTTTTCTGAGCTGATGGCTTCGTTCAACAACCAAGCTGGAGCTGCTTCGGCTTCGAAGCTGGTGCTCCCGATAACAGGCGGTTCTTGCTCAGAGCCGGCTAACAAGAAGCAGAAGAAGGAGGCTCAGAGAAGGGTGCAGCATGTTGGAGTGCAGGGACCCTTCATCAAGTCAAAATGGTCCCATATTCCAATTACCTTCTCTCAGGAAGACCTTCAGCTTAGGGATTATCCCCACAATGATGCCATGGTTATCTCTTGCGTGATCAAAGGATTTCTGGTCCACAATGTCCTAGTTGATACAGGCAGTGCAGCTGACATTATATTTGCTAAAGCCTTCAGACAAATGCAAGAGCCCGAAGACAAGATTCATGATGCAACGCACCCTCTTTGTGGCTTCGGAGGGCGGCAGATTGTGGCACTTGGGAAGATTACCATGCCGGTAACCTTCGGATTTGTTAACAACACAAGGACTGAGCAAATTGTGTTTGATATTGTTGACATGGAGTATCCTTACAATGCTATCATCGGCCGTGGCACTCTTAATGCCTTCGAAGCAATTCTTCACCCAGCTTATCTCTGCATGAAGATACCTTCGGACCAAGGACCTATTGCTATTCATGGAAGCCAGGAAGCTGCTAGAAGGGCCGAAGGAAGCTGGACTGACTCCAAGGCAATCCATAATATAGATGGAGCTGAAGCTTGTGAACAGTACAAATTCAGGAGGGAGAAGGCAGCTTCAGCGGATCAGCCGAAGCCTATGTTATTGTGTGAAGATGTAGCAGAGCAGAAGGTGTTGTTGGGCTCGCAATTATCTGAATACCAGGAGAAAACCTTGATAAGGTTTTCATTCAACAACAAAGATGTCTTTGCATGGTCAGCTAATGATCTCTGTGGAGTAAATCGGGATGTTATTGAACATTCGCTCAATGTTGACCCATCCTTCAGACCCCGAAAGCAGAGGCTTCGGAAAATGTCTGATGACAAGGCCGAAGGGGCTCGCAATGAAGTGAAAAGACTCCTCAGTGCAGGAGTTATCAGAGAAGTGAAGTATCCAGAGTGGTTAGCTAATACTGTTATGGTGAAGAAGGCCAATGGCAAGTGGAGAATGTGTATTGATTTCACAGATCTCAACAAGGCTTGTCCGAAGGATGAATTCCCGCTGCCAAGGATAGACTCTTTAGTTGATGCAGCAGCTTCTTCAGAGCTCATGAGTCTCCTGGACTGCTACTCAGGCTATCATCAAATCTGGATGAAGAAGGAAGATGAGCCGAAGACTAGCTTCATAACCCCAAGTGGTACATATTGCTATCTTCGGATGCCTGAGGGGCTCAAGAATGCTGGAGGGAGTTTCAGCAGAATGACTGCGAAGGTTCTCCAATCTCAGATAGGCAGAAATGTGTTGACTTATGTCGATGACATCATCGTAAAAAGCACGAAGCAAGAAAATCATATTGCTGATCTACAGGAGACCTTCGCCAGCTTCAGACAAGCTGGTCTGAAGCTGAATCCAGAAAAATGTGTCTTCGGAGTGAAGAAGGGCAAATTTCTTGGATGCTTGGTTTCAACAAAGGGAATCGAAGCTAATCCAAATAAAATCGAAGCTATACTTCGAATGGAGCCACCAACCACAAGAAAGGGGGCCCAAAGATTGACAGGAAGGCTGGCATCTCTCAACAGATTTATATCCAGATCGGCAGAAAGAAACTTACCATTCTTCGAGGTGCTGAAGTCAGCTGAAGTCTTTCAATGGGGCCCAAGTCAACAAAAAGCCTTCGAAGAGCTGAAGCAATACTTAATAGATCTCACAACATTAACTCCACCAACGCCAGGGGCTCCTCTGTTGTTGTATGTGGCAGCTTCGCACTCAGCAGTAAGTGCGGCACTTGTCCAGGAGAAGTTTGATGGACAGGTCAAGAAGCAAGTCCCAGTATATTTTGTATCTGAGGTCCTCAGTGTCTCAAAGAAAAATTATACAGAGCTGGAGAAGGTGTTGTATGCCGTTTTAATGGCATCCAGGAAGCTTCGGCATTATTTTCAGGCATACAATATTATTGTTCCTTCTTCGCAGCCGTTGAAGGATATCATGAGAAATAGAGAAGCTACTGGCCGGATTGGAAAATGGGCTGCAGAGCTCAATGAATTTTACATTGATTATGTGCACAGATCCTCAATTCAGTCTCAAGCATTGGCAGATTTCATTGCCGACTGGACGCCAGGGGCTCAGGACGAAGAAGCGAATAAAGATGCCGAAGTATGGACAGTGTTTTGTGATGGCTCTTGGGGAACCTTCGGAGCAGGTGCAGCTGCTGTGTTGGTCTCACCGTCCAAGGTTAAAACTTGCTATGCAGCAAGACTTGACTTCAGCTGCACAAATAATATCACTGAGTACGAAGCTCTGCTTCTGGGTCTTTGGAAACTAAAGGCAATGGGAATCAGAAGGGCGATTCTTAAAACTGATTCCCAGGTTGTTTCGGGTCATATTGACAAAAGTTGCAAGGCTAAAGACCCGAAGCTTGAAAAATACCTAGACACGGTCCGAAGGATCGAAGCTTCCTTCGAAGGATTTTCTGTTAAGAATATCCCTCGAGGACAAAATGAGCATGCTGATTTGTTAGCCAAGTCTGCAGCACAGGGGCTCCCGCTACCTTCGGATGTGTTCTTCGAAACAATAAAGGCTCCTTCAGTGGAGCTACTTGAAAGAGCAGTCCTCAACATTTCTCCTGTTTACAGTGAAGATTGGAGAACTGAAATAATCTCTTACCTTCAGGGTAATTTCCTATCAGATGACGAAGCTTATAATAAAAGGATAGAGGCAAGAGCTCGTCCCTATGTCATGATAGAAGGGGAGTTATACAAGCATGGAGTTTGTGCCCCGCTACTCAAGTGCTTGTCTAGGGCCGAAGGTATAGAGTTGATGAAGGAGATACATGCAGGCCTATGTGGATCCCACATCGGATCCAGGCCATTACTTGGAAAAGTGCTCCGTCAAGGATTTTATTGGCCGAAGGCAGCTTCGGATGCAGCGGAGTTAGTTCAAAAGTGCGAAGGTTGTCAGAAATGTGCAAGAGATCAAAAGCAACCTTCGTCTCTGACACAGCTGATACAGCCCATCTGGCCATTGCAAAGGTGGGGCCTCGACTTGCTGGGTCCATTACCACCGGCTCAAGGCAATCTGAAATATGTTATAGTGGCTGTGGAGTATTTTTCCAAGTGGATTGAGGCGAAGCCATTAGCCACAATAACTTCGGCCACTGTCCAAAAATTTTTCTGGCAGAATATTGTCTGTCGCTTCGGAGTGCCGAAGGCCATCACTGTAGATAATGGAACGCAGTTCGACTCCGAAGTTTTCAGAAATTTCTGTGATCAGATTGGAACGAAGATCCACTTTGCATCAGTCAGGCATCCGGAGTCGAATGGGCTTGTTGAAAGGGCCAACGGCATCATAATGACAGGAATAATGAAGCTAATCTTTAATCAACCAAGGGGAAAATGGCCAGATCAGTTGACCAAAGTGGTGTGGAGCCACAATACAACAACATCAAGGTCTACAGGCTTTACCCCATTCAAGTTATTATTCGGTGACGAAGCAATAACTCCAGAAGAAGCTAAAGCTGGATCAATAAGAGTGGTAGCTTCGGCAGAATCAGGTGCCGAAGATACTTGTCTTGTGGAAAAGGATGCCTTAGAAGGGATCAGGCTTCAGGCTGTGGAGAATATCAATAAATATCAAGCTGAAACAATAAAATGGCGAGATAGAAAGGTCCGGCTAAAAAATATTGAGCCGGGACACTTGGTGCTTCGGAGAGTGGCCAACCCAGATACAGTGGGCAAGTTACAATTGAAATGGGAAGGGCCTTTCTTAGTAGCATCTTCGTCGAGGCCTGGTTCGTATAGACTGAAGGACATGGATGGCAATGAAATTCCAAGATCTTGGAATGCGGATGAGCTTCGGCGATTTTATGTATAACTCGATGTAATTTTGTATGTTTTTTCTTTTCTTTTTCATGGCACCCTTTTCCTTTCTAAAGGGGGAGAAAGGTTTTTAATGGGGCCATCATATGTAATTTTCCTTTTTAGTTTTATAAGAGCAAAATCCCCCAAAGAATGTAAATGTAAAAGCTGAGAGCGCACCATCGAGTGCCGAAACTGAAAAAGAGAAAAAGCTCCGAAGACGTTCCTAAGGGAATGCAGAGCTTATACCGCCTAAGTAAAAGGCGAAGAAGCTCAAAAGACGTCCCTAAGGGGATGCAGAGCTTACAGCGAAAAGTCAACGCTGATACTGCCTAAGTAAAAGGCAAAGATGCTCCAAAGTCGTTCCTAAGGGAATGCAGAGCTGATGTGTGGTTGGTTCTAAAGAAGTAATGGTTGAGAACGTGGCTTCGGACATACGCTTCGGACATTCATTCGCACATTACATTACATCATGGCATTTGCATGCATAAGCATTCATTCATAGCATTTGTGTTCCTAAGTGGTTGCTTCGGAGAAGTGGTTTTTTTATGATTCGTTATGTAAAAGAAAAGCTTCGGAGAAGTGGTTCTTTATGATTCGTTATGCTATGTTGTGTACAAAAGAGAAAAGCTTCGTTGCTCGGGAAAAAGAAGAATTGCTTTTATGCTTCGTTGTGTACGAAAAGAAGGGAAGGTGTTTTTTTCGCCTTCGGCTCAAAATACTGATTTCGTCCACATCAAAGCGCCTCAATCGAAGGGTAAGAATATATTACAAGGTATGTACAAAGTTCCTTGAGAACAGTTTAAATGTATTTACAAAAGTTGTTACAAAAGTATCCTAAGTTTTTTTCTATAGTACATTTCTATTGATCTTCATTAAGCTTCAGCTTCGGCGACAGCTTCGGCGATATAACTCAAGCATCATCTTCACCTTCGTCATCCTACATAAATCAAGGAATCATGAGTAAAAATCAAGTGCAAAAGAAAAGGTAAGTACGAAGTATCATTTCTTACTGGTTCAAGATGACTTCGTGCTTCGTCTCCAGCCTTCTCCCGCCCGCCTTTTGTCCATATCATTTTTATAAATCTATTTGAGATGCTTCGGGCGAGGTCAGGTATATCATCCAGGATTGATGGAGATAGGGTGAAGTTGGGCCTATTGACAATCTTTCCATGCTCGCAGCCGGCCTTCAGGAATGCAGCAGCGGTACCCCGAGAAGCTACCCAGGCACAGAAGTCGCCGTGCCCGGCTATAACTTCGTCAACTTCTTCGATTTCGGCTTCAATATGATCGAAGGCCTGTGGTAAGTTTTCCGCTGAAGGGTTAAACTTCCCGCTGCTGGCTCCAACAGAGTAAAATATCTTTTTTAATCGTCCAATACAATTGTTGCTAAATTTTAAGCATTTGTCTTGAAGGCTTGCTAACGATTTCTTCAACTCTGAGCTAGTCTGGACTTCGGCTTTAAGTTTCGAATTAAGCTCCAGCTTCTCCTGATCGAATTGTTCTGATTGACTGATAAGCTTCGAATTTAATTCTGATACCTTAGCCTCAGTCTCTGCCAGCAGGCCTTCGGCGGATTGGAGCTCGAAGTCTTTCTTTTCAATGATAGCTGATTGTTCTTTTATCTTGCTCTCTAAATTTTCGATTATGGCTTCGTGTTTTTTGTCCTCCAAGTCTTGTTGCATCTTCAGAGCTTTGCTCAGTAGCATGCTCTGTACAGAAACAACTTACGTTAGTAGTATTTTCATTATTAACAGCAATAAAAACCAGAGAAAAGGTTGTTTACCTTGAAGTTGGAGTAAAATAAGCTGCCGACGATATGTTGTCGTCGGTAGCGGCTGATGTCTGTCTCTAGCTTCGGAAAACCGATACTCTTTGATAGAGTACCGATTACCTTGGCTCCAGTCTGGTCTCGAATGCAGCCTAATTTTTCGTCATCAATGCCTCCAAATAGAAGAGCTCCGGGTTTGTAGCCGCAAGATTTGGCATAGTCTTTGAGCTCTTCTATTTCATCCTTCGTTAGTTTTTGCCCAACTAAATTTTGAAAAGAGTAGGCTTCGTCGTCCGAAGTGTCTTCGGCTATTTCTTTTCCTTTTTCAGGCACTGTGGCCATGGTTTTTTCAGTAGTAGCACCAGCTTCTTCTGCAGCCATGTCTTCCAAAATTTTGTTAATATCCTCAATGGTTGTTTCCAAATTCACATCTTCGGCTGTAGCGGCTTCGGTAGCCGCGACCTCCGAAGGTGCGACTTCGACGTTTGGGGTGCCTTCGACAGCTGGTGTTTTCTGAATTGACGCTCTAGGCGGCGTCTTGTCGATCACTTCAGTTACCGCAATAATTCTTTGCCGCTTGGGTTTGCTTATTTTCGTCTGATCCGGCACGTCCACCTTTTGAAAAAGCTTCGTCAGTTGGAGCCCTAATGGACTTAGCTTCGTGGGCATGGGTTCAGTCATTACCTTTAAAATTTCCTCCACGTCGCTGGCAGAAGGCGGTGTGGGGGTCCCTTCTTCTTCGGGTGATTTGCGCTTCGGAGTAGATATTTTTCTTTTCTTGGGAATTTTCTTCTCCTTTGTTGGTCTTTCTTCATCTTTGATCAGAGTTTCGGCCACTCTTTTTCTTTTGTGGCCCTCGGCACCCTTGTTCAACTGCTCATAATCCGGGTACTCGAAGCCCAGGGCATCAAGCACTCGGTTCAGCCTTCGCTTCGGTCGGGCGCCGAAGGCCGCTGTCATTAGTTGATCCTCTTTTTTGGAGTAATTCCCCAGGATTTCATTGCACATCACCTCAACTGTGTCTAACCATTCTTTGCAGGGTTTTTTAAAGTACTTCTTAAACTTGAAGTGATAAGGAAGCCGAACAAGCTCCCCCTTCTTCTTCTCTCCCTCCAGCTTCGGCATTTCCCACTCTTTTAGAGTAGGGAAAACTCTGAATGCCAAGAACTCCTGAACTAGATCCCTGGTGCCAATATGTTCTGAAATAATTTCAAATTCACCCAGAGCAGCCCAGGTGGGACCTTCTAGATCGCCGATGCGGCATCGTGGCCTCGTCTCTCCGAAGATTAAATCCAGAGGGCTTTGTACCAATTTTTCTTTGTCTTCGTCAACTTTTACGTAAAACCACTCAGATTTCCAGCCTGCTGGCCATTTGCTTCGGTAGCTGATGACAGGACACTTTGTTGTCTTCCGGTAGGCAAAATTATAGCAACCGAAATTATCATGTAGCCCATCTTTTCTGGCCTTTGTTTGGTAATGTAATTCGTGAACTCGGCAGAAGCTGTCGGCAAACGGTTCTACAGCTTGGCTTCGGAGGGCCCAGATATAAACATTGAGCCTAACGATAGCGTTAGGAGTCAATTGATGAAAGTAGATACCAAACCTCTTCAGTATCTCCGCAATAATATTGTGAAGAGGGAATCTAAGCCCAGCCTTTAAAAAGCTCTTGAAGATAACAATCTCATCCTTCCCTGGCTTCGGGGTGGTTTCTTCTCCCCCGAAGCGGAGTAGCTTCTTCTGATCTTCATTGAAATAACCTGCTTTCACCATCTTCGAAAGATCAGCCTTTGAAACGGTTGATTTCCCAAAATCCAGGTGACTGGGCTTGCTGGGCATAGCAATGTGGTAGTCATCTTCGGGGTCAGTCCCTTCAATGTTTTCTTCTTCTCCTTCGGCTGTTGTCGGGTTTGCTTCAGCAGCAGGCATTTCTTCCGCAGTCACTAGACCGGAACGCTGCATCGCTTCGGAGATGGGCACAGTGTCCGAACCTTCGGCTTCGCCTCCTTCACGTACAACTTTGGCAGTAGATCGCACTCTCGCCATTTGATTCTGAGTTTGGGGAAGTCAAAAACTTTTTTCTTTTTTCTTTTCTCCCGAAGCTCTTCTTTCTGACGAAGCAGACGTCGAGATGGACCTTCGTTCGATTCTGAGACTCAAGCTTCGGCTATGGTGGAAAATTTTGGCAGCAAAACAGTGCAAATAGCAATGAATGCTGTGGTAACTTCACACCTACCCGTTTGTTTATATAGTGCTGCAGGTAAGAAAACGAAGCGGCAGGATTTTTACACCAGGCGGGCAGTCACTTGTACTCGCTGGGCAGTGGACCGCAAAGATCAAACAGTAACTCTGCAAGGTGGGCCTGGCGCGCGCTCGGAAGCCGGATCGTTTCTCCGCAACGAGCTCAGGGAAGGTGTTTTTTGGACCTTCGGCTTCCCGAAGCTGAAGAGTTTTTTTTTCACGGGTCAAGCTCGTTACGAAAAACGATCTAGCACCGCGAAAGGGGCTACTGTTGGGGTCGTGCTTCGGTGCGCCGAAGGTCTCACACGAAGAAGCAGCTTCGGCTGAAGTCGTCTCCAAGAGATGGCCGAAGGTTCCTTCTCATGGAGCTTCGGCGTTTCAAACCGACATGGAAATAGAATGACCTTTTTATCCATAGAAGTCTGAGTCAATGTTGTAAACTTTTGTAAGGGGCATAATTGTAATTTGTCACAGGCTGCGACCTGTGCCTATAAATAGATGAACAGTACCACTGTACTGTTCACGCGAACTTGTCATTTGCCTTCGCATCACACTTGCACTTCTGCCTTCCTCAGGACCGAAGGTACATTTGTAATTTGAAGTCATTTGTATTCATTCATATTAATAGAAATGGAAATGATTCTATGTTAACATTTGAATGTCTATTTTATACCTCATGATTTATATGAATGCTTCATCCCTCGCTATTATGTTTACGAAGGTACGTCCTTCGTAACCTTCGTCCGAAGTTCCTTATATCCCGAAGGGATATAATGTAGTGGAGGACGAAGGACCTTAATATTTAACATTTTTTGTGTTGCCTTGTTCTTAATCCTTAGCATTTGAGAACAAGCCCCCAACAGGGACACAGTATTGACCTTCGAGGAATGTTTTGAAAAAGAGAAAATCGTGCTAAAGCACAAGATAAATTGAGAAGAAGTATAGCTTCGTCAGAGAGGCAACATAAAACTTTTTTATAGCTTTGAAGAATATTTTCACAAAGCTTGGATATTCTTCATCAGAGAAGTATGGAAATTCTTGTGACATATAAAAGATTTTCTTCACGAAGCATGAAAAGAAGGGAAGGTGTTTTTTCGCCGAAGGCTCAAAAACGGTATGTATGCAAAATTTCATGCATCGTAAAGAATTGAGCCATAAATAGATTATATATTACATTCAAAATTACAAAGTTTTACACATGTCATGTTCCAAGTATTTTTATAATGGTATTTAATCTTCCCTAAGAACTACTTCTGCAGCTTCGTTTAGTAGCTGATTGACAACTTTGTCCATGATGGCTTCGGCCATTTGTCTAATTTCGTCGTCCCCCTTCGGGGGGGGGGGTCCGGAGATGCCCCAGCAAGTTCTGAGGGAGGAGAGGACACGGCTATATTACTGTTACAAACCACGAACAAAGTTCAAAATCAAAAATCACAACAAAATAAAAACCACTAATTAGTACCTATTTGCCCTTCGGGCCCTGTGCTTTTTTCAGCAGCCTCCGCTACCTTCCTAGCGTCATAGATGCCTTTTTCGCTTCTCTGAATGATTTCTTGAGCCATTTCTCGGCCGCCATTGTCCCAAATGTCGGTGAAAAATTTTCCACCGACCTGGCTTGCTTCGGCTGAAGGGTCTTTGATATCTTTAGAGGATAACGCAGCTTCAGACTGTGCTAAAGATTTCACATGCTCGCACCCTTTCTTCTCTAAAATAGTAACAATTCCCCTGGCGCCCGAAAAAGCACAAATGTCCCCGCGACTATTCAAGATTTCCTCGAAGACCTCAGCTTCATAACTAATCCATTCAATCGGGCCTTCTGGATTCCCCCTTGTGAAATTTTCTTCACTAGAGAACGCGCCAACGCTGGCGAAGCTGGATTTTATTTTCTTAACACACTCTATGGATTTATCATAGCACCTTTTCTTCGAAGCACGAAGCTCTTCAACATTTACATCCAAATGATTTTCCCATTGATCACTTAGTTCTCATTTTGTTTCTTCAAGAATGCGTTCTTCTTTAGATTGGGCTAGTTGTTTCCGAAGATCTTCGATTTCGCGCTTCTGAGCTTCGGCTTGAGTTTTAGAGCTAGCTTCGTCTTCCTTCATTTTATCCACCAATGTAAGCAGAATTTTGTCCTTTTCCAAGGCCTCGTTTCTTAGCCTGATAACCTCTGTTCGAAGGTTGTTAAGAGCAATAGTGCAGCTCTCGTCTTCAGCATTCTTTTGTGCCCTTAAAGCATTGCTGAGTATTAAGCCCTATTCAAAAGAATGAATGGATTAACATAACAGCAAAAGACTAATTCAAAATTCATAAATTTCAAAATTTACAATTTTTGTACCTTCAGACTATTATATGCAAGGCTATCCGCAAGATCCTCCTTCGTCATGGCGCAAAGGCCAGCTTCAAGCTTCGGGAACCCCATGCTCCTAGCCATCTCTCGGCAGACGGATAATTCTTTATTGTCTGGGAGACAGTATAGGAAGTCATCTTCGTCTGTTCCATTGAACACTGCGGCCCCCTTTGGATACTTCAGTTCTCGGGCATAGTGATTAGCTTCAAAAATCTCTTCTTCAGATAGTTTCTTCCCCGAAGCATGTCGCACAATATAATCACGTATTTTGGAAGATGCTTCGGGGGCGGCAGTGTCAACTTCCTCAATCAAAATCGACTCTGTCATTTTTGTTTTTTCAGCTTCTAAAGTTGCCTCTGTCAATTTTGTTGCTTCAGCTTTCAAAGGTTTCACCTTGGTGGGCTCCGGAAGTCCAACTTCAGTTTCAAATTGCTGCTTCAAGGCTTCAGCAACAAAGGCTTCAGTAGATACTTCAGAAGCTTTAACAGTCTTCTTCGGAGTTATGCTTGAAGATTTAATTGTTTCCAAAACATCTAGCACATTAACCATCCTTTTTCTTTTCGGGGTTGCTGCTGGACCCTTTTGGATTTTCGTGGCCTCAATTTTTGTTGAGGGACTTAAAATTTCTAATGTTTTTGCTTTTTCAGTCCTCGGTTCTTCTGTTTTCTCTGTTGCTGGTACTTCGGCCATTTCCTCGATTTTTGCCACTGGAGTTGGTTCTCTGGCTTCGGAGGCCGAAGAGGCCTCACCAATAAACTCAGGCACTGTGGCCGGCTCAATATAGCGTGGAGGGTGTGTGAGCACCTTTACCTTTTTCCTCTTCGGCACTGGCTCACTAGGAGCAGCTGAAGCAATTTCCTTTGCAGGAGAAGTATTTTTCCTTTTTTGGCCTCACACTGGGTAATGGTAGTCGGGGTAGATAAACCCAATTGCATCAAATACTCGGTTAAGCCTCTTCTTCTTTCGGCCTCCGAAGGCCACTGATAGTGCAGTATCTTCGGCTTTCGAGTATACCCCAAGCAATTCATCACTTATGGCCTCAATACTTTTCAACTAGTCATCATCTGGTTCAACAAACTTATCTCCGTATTTGAATGTGTATTTTAGCCTAACCAGCCCGCCTTCGTCAGGTTCCTTGACGGTCTCCTTCGGCATTCCCCACTTTTCTGCAAGCGACCAAACTCTGAAGGCAATATGCTCTTGGACCAAATCCCTTGTCCCAATAAAAGAGCAAACCACGCCGAAGGCTCTCTGGCATTCTTCGGCTGCTTCATCCATTTCCACCTTCGGCTTTCGGAGGCCGAAGCGTTGCCAGGTAGGGCGCATAATGATACCTTTGATATCTTCACGTGATTTCAAGTCATTTTTCACGTAAAACCATTCTGTCATCCAGTCGCCGGGCCACCTCTTTCGAAAGGTTGGCACAGGGCAGCTTGACCCCGACCGAGCGCCGAAGCTATAGCAGTCAAAGTTGTTGTGATACTGCTCTTTGCCCCAGGGTTTTGTCTCATACAATAGCTCGTGTATGTTACAGAAGCTTTTTGCGTTAGGTTCCAAACCTTGGCTTCTCACGGCCCACACAAAAATGTTCATCCTTATAATTGCTTCGGGGATAAGTTGGTGAAGGTAGATTTCGAATGTCTTCAATACTTCCACGACAAAACTATTCAAGGGAAATCGTAATCCAACTTTTAAGAAGCTTCGGAATATCACGACCTCATTTTCTTCAGGAGTCGGACAAGTCTTCTCTCCTTCGTCAGCCCTCACAATAGACAAGTCCCGAAAGTATCTCCCTCTCATATTGACAAGATGATTTTCCTTAATACTGGACTTACCAAAAACTGCATGGCTTGGTCACCAGGGTCGATCTTCGGAATCTTCACCACCACTATCCACATCGTAACTTTCACTGTCGCCAGTATCTTCAGATAAACCCTCCAAAATCTCCCTAGTAATCTTCTCCGTATTGGTCTTTGACATTGATTCAAGAAAGCCCAGGTGCATCTCCTCATAAAGGCTTAGCTTCGAACCACCAACGGCTTTCTTATTCTCAGGCATCTTCGCAAATGCTAACAAAACACACTCGAAACCGAAGCTTAAAAATTTAAAACCGAGCAAGTGCTGTTGCGTGCAGACTAAAAATTTTTTGGGGTGAGTAAAAGCGGATGGCAAGAGAGCGTGCCAAATAAACTTGCGGTGAGCTCTTATTTATACACCCAGTGTGTCGGAAACTGGAGGGCCCCATTTGTCAATGACTGCTGCTATTCTAGCAGAAGAAAGGTGTTTTTTCGGACCTTCGGCTCAAAGCCTTCGTCCATGTCGCAATATGAATTTGTCATTGCAGTAAATTAATATTGCGAGGGGCAACTGTTGGGGGCCTTCGGCTTCCGAAGGTCCTCAAAAACATGATTTGACAATATTTTCCGAGTGAAACATGTGAACAGGTATCTTCGGAGTCAGGTTGCGGGTGTACAAGAGCATGGTTAAGACGAAGCTTGACTGGGATGGAAAGCGATAACGACGAAGGATAGGACGATCACGAAGCTATGTACAGAAAAGCTTCGGCATGACGAAGGAAAAGAGGAACCGACTTAAGGATGAAAAGTCAAGTTAAACCCCGAAGGATTGCCATAAAGTTATTATCAAATGTAAAGGGCATCAATGTAATTTTACGTGGGCTGTGTCCCGTGCCTATAAATACATGAACAGTACTCCCGTACTGTTCACGCTGACCTGATATACGCTTTCTCGCATCACGACTGTACCTTTACTTTCCTTCAATCTGAAGGTACATTTGTAATTTGTTTTTATGAATTTAGTAATAAAAGTAAGTTGATAATAATATTCGTATCATTACTCATGTTTTATGTATGCGTGCTTTCTTTTACCATATAGCAATCTTACGAAGGTATTTTCTTTGGTCACCTTCGTCCAAGATTCATTATATCCAAAGGGACATAATGTTTTTAAGGATGAAGGAGTTTAACATTTAACACTTTTTATGTTGCCTTGTTCTTGATTCTTAGCATTTGAGAACAAGTCCCCAACAGATGACAAACTCTATTTAGTTGATTTTGCAAAAGAGGAGGCCGGTCTAGATGCATGCTTAATTGCTAAGACTAGCATGGGCTAGCTGTGGCATCGCCGTTTAGCTCATGTGGGGATGAAGGACCTTCACAAGCTTCTAAAGGGAGAACACGTGATAGGTCTAACTAATGTAACTTTCAAAAAAGATAGACCTTGTGCAGCTTGTCAAGCAGGTAAACAGGTGGGAAGCTCTCATCATACCAAAAATGTGATGACCACATCAAGACCTTTGGAGTTGCTTCATATGGACCTCTTCAGACCCGTCGCCTATCTAAGCATAAGAGGAAGTAAGTATGGTCTTGTTATAGTTGATGATTTTCCCGCTTCACTTGGGTATTATTTTTGCAGGATAAATCTGAAACCCAAGGGACCCTCAAGCGCTTCCTAAGAAGAGCTCAAAATGAGTTTGAGCTCAAGGTGAAGAAGATAAGGAGCGACAACGGGTCCGAGTTCAAGAACCTTCAAGTGGAGGAGTACCTTGAGGAGGAAGGGATCAAGCACGAGTTCTCCGCTCCCTACACACCACAGCAAAATGGTGTGGTAGAGAGGAAGAACAGGACGCTCATAGACATGGCGAGGATGATGCTTGGAGAGTTCAAGACCCCCGAGCGGTTTTGGTCGGAAGCCGTGAACACGACTTGCCACGCCATCAACCGGGTCTACCTTCACCGCCTCCTCAAGAAGACTTCGTATGAGCTTCTAACCGGTAACAAACCCAATGTGTCTTACTTTCGTGTATTTGGGAGCAAATGTTATATTCTAGTAAAGAAAGGTAGAAATTCTAAGTTTGCTCCCAAAGCTGTAGAAGGGTTTTTGTTAGGTTATGACTCAAATACAAAGGCGTATAGAGTCTTCAACAAATCATCGGGTTTGGTTGAAGTCTCTAGCGACGTTGTATTTGATGAGACTAATGGCTCTCCAAGAGAGCAAGTTGTTGATCTTGACGATGTAGATGAAGAAGACGTTCCAACGGCCGCAATACGCACCATGGCGATTGGAGATGTGCGGCCACAAGAACAAAAGGAGCAAGATCAACCTTCTTCCTCAACAATGGTGCATCCCCCAACTCAAGACGATGAACAAGTTCATCAAGAAGAGGCGTGTGATCAAGGGGGAGCACAAGATGATCATGTGATGGAGGAAGAAGCACAACTGGCACCTCCAACCCAAGTTCGAGCGATGATTCAAAGGAATCATCCTGTCGACCAAATTTTGGGTGATATTAGCAAGGGAGTAACAACTCGCTCTAGATTAGTTAATTTTTGTGAGCATTACTCTTTTGTCTCTTCTATTGAGCCTTTCAGGGTAGAAGAGGCCTTGCTAGATCCGGACTGGGTGTTGGCCATGCAGGAAGAGCTCAACAACTTCAAGAGTAATGAAGTTTGGACACTAGTGCCGCGTCCCAAGCAAAATGTTGTGGGAACCAAGTGGGTGTTTCGCAACAAACAGGACGAGCACGGGGTGGTGACGAGGAACAAGGCTCGACTTGTGGCAAAAGGTTATGCCCAAGTCGCAGGTTTGGACTTTGAGGAGACTTTTGCTCCTGTGGCTAGGCTAGAGTCTATTCGTATTTTGCTAGCATATGCCGCTCACCATTCTTTCAGGTTATTCCAAATGGATGTGAAGAGCGCTTTCCTCAACGGGCCAATCAAGGAGGAGGTGTACGTGGAGCAACCCCCTGGCTTCGAGGATGAACGATACCCCGACCACGTATGTAAGCTCTCTAAGGCGCTCTATGGACTTAAGCAAGCCCCAAGAGCATGGTATGAATGCCTTAGAGACTTTTTAATTGCTAATGCTTTCAAGGTTGGGAAAGCCGATCCAACTTTATTCACTAAGACTTGTGATGGTGACTTATTTGTGTGCCAAATTTATGTCGATGACATAATATTTGGTTCTACTAACCAAAAGTCTTGTGAAGAGTTTAGCAGGGTGATGACTCAAAAGTTTGAGATGTCGATGATGGGCGAGTTGAACTACTTCCTTGGGTTCCAAGTGAAGCAACTCAAGGACGGCACCTTCATCTTCCAAACGAAGTACACGCAAGACTTGCTAAAGCGGTTTGGGATGAAGGACGCCAAGCCCGCAAAGACTCTGATGGGAACTGACAGACACGTCGACCTCAACAAAGGAGGTAAGTCTATTGATCAAAAAGCATATCGGTCCATGATAAGTTCTTTGCTTTATTTATGTGCTAGTAGACCGGATATTATGCTTAGTGTATGCATGTGTGCTAGATTTCAATCCGATCCAAGGGAGTGTCACTTAGTGGCTGTGAAGCGAATTCTTAGATATTTAGTCGCTACGCCTTGCTTCGGGATCTGGTATCCAAAGGGGTCTACCTTTGACTTAATTGGATATTCAGACTCCGATTATGCTGGATGTAAGGTCGATAGGAAGAGTACATCAGGGACGTGCCAATTCTTAGGAAGGTCCCTGATGTCATGGAGTTCTAAGAAACAAACCTCCGTTGCCCTATCCAACAATGAGGCCGAGTACGTTGCCGTAGGACAATGTTGCATGCAACTACTTTGGATGAGGCAAACCCTCCGAGACTTTGGCTACAATCTGAGCAAAGTCCCACTCCTATGTGACAATGAGAGTGCTATCCGCATAGCGGACAATCCTGTTGAGCACAGCCGCACAAAGCACATTGACATCTAGCATCACTTTTTGAGAGACCACCAGCAAAAGGGAGATATCGAAGTGTTTTATATTAGCACCGAGAACCAGCTAGCCGATATCTTTACCAAGCCTTTAGATGAGAAGACCTTTTGCAGGCTGCGTAGTGAGCTAAATGTCTTAGATTCGCGGAACTTGGATTGATTCGTAACATACATGTGTATTATGCTTTGATCATGTTCCTTATGCATTTTGTTGTTTATTTATGGTGCTCAAGTTGTACAAACACTCCCTGAACCTCAAAAGTCCATGTGTGAGTGATGCACATATTTAGGGGGAGATGTGCTACAACTTGACCCTTTGAGACTAACCGTGTGCTTGAGTTTGCTTGATTTAGTCTCAAAGGTGGATTGAAAGGGAAAGGTGGACTTGGACCATGAAAGACTTTTACTGCACTCCGATGAGAGGGTAACTCACTCCAAGTTCATCTCCATCTTCTTATTGCCTTTGTACTCTTATGTGAAGATTTTGGTGAGGCAATGAGGTTTAAGGGCCATGATTGATCCCGTTTTGGTGCTTGATGCCAAAGGGGGAGAAAATAAGGCCAAAGCAAGAAATGGATCAGCTACCACTTGAGAATTTTGAAAACAGTAGAATAGAGCTTTTGTTTTGTCAAAATCCTCTTATTGTCTCTCTTTGTCAAAAGTTGGTCTCTTGTGGGGAGAATGTTTGATTATGGGAAAAGGGGGAGTTTTTGAATCTTTGATCAATTTCTCTTGGAATACCTCTCTTTATGTCTCTACAAGTGAATTTGACTTAGAAATAGGAAATTGAGTTTGATTTGCAAAAACAAACCGAGTGGTGGCAAAGTATGATCCAAATATGCCAAAGTTGAATCAAAACAATTTGTGTTCTTATTTGCATTGATATTGCACTTGTTCTAGTTGCTTTGTGTTGTGTTGGCATAAATCACCAAAAAGGGGGAGATTGAAAGGGAAATGTGCCTTTGGGCCATTTCTAAGTATTTTGGTGATTTAGTGTCCAACACAAGTGCTTAAGTATTAATCTATGCCAAATGTTGGACAAAGTGCAAATCAAGAGTAAAGGTATGTTTCTAAGACTTAGTACATTGTTTTGGAGACTAATGTTTTGTGTCTAAGTGCTGGAAACAGGAGAAATCACTTTAGAAAAGAGATGGCTTTCTTTAGCCAAAGACAGTTCAGTCTGGGTGCACCGGACAGTGTCCGGTGGTGCACCGGACAGTTTCCGGTGAGCCAGGCTGGCGACTGTCAACTGGCTGCTCTCGGGAGGCGATTATCAGCGTACGGCTATAAATCACCGGACTGTCCGGTGGTGCACCGGACTGTCCGGTGAGCCATTCACAGGCGAAGTCGTCGCTCTCGGGAAGCAATTAACGGCGTACGGCTAAAAATCACCGGACTGTCCGGTGGTGCACCGGACTGTCCGGTGAGCCAACAGTCGGTCGGGCCAACGGTCGGCCGCGTAATCCGCGCGCGACGCGTGGCTGAGCCAACGGTCAGAAGGGGGCACCGGACTGTCCGGTGTGCACCGGACAGTGTCCGGTGCGCCGACGGCTCTGAATCTGCAATGGTCGGCTTCACCAAATAAGGAAAGAGATCTGCACCGGACAGTGTCCGGTGGTGCACCAGACTGTCAGGTGCACCAGGCGACAGAAGGCAAGAATTGCCTTCCTGGAATGCTCTCAACGACTCCTAGCTGCCTTGGGGCTATAAAAGGGACCCCTAGGCGCATGGAGGAGTACACCAAGCATTCTCTAAGCATTCCTAAGCACCAAGACTTCAATTCCGCGCATTCGATTCTTTGTGATAGCAACTAGAGCTCCATTTGAGTAGTGTACTCTTTGGGTTGTGTTGAGAGCTCATGTTGTGACCTATGTGCGTGTTGTTGCTCTGATTTTGTGTCTTGTGTGCGTTGCTCATCCCAATCTTACTTCCGTGATTCTTTGTGAACATCTTTGTAAGGGCGAGAGGCTCCAAGTTGTGGAGATTCCTCGCAAGCGGGATATAGTAAAGCAAAGCAAAACACCATGGTATTCAAGTGGGTCTTTGGACCGCTTGAGAGGGGTTGATTGCAACCCTCATCCGTTGGGACACCACAACGTGGAGTAGGCAAGTGTTGGACTTGGCTGAACCACGGGATAAACCACTGTGCCATCTCTGTGTTGATCTCTTTGTGGTTATTGTGTTTTGCTAAGACTCCTCTCTAGCCACTTGGCCTTATTGGTGCTAACTCCTAATCAAGTTTTTGTGGCACTAAGTTTCAAGTTTTACAGGATCACCTATTCACCCCCCTCTAGGTGCTCTCAACTATGCGGTTGTTGAACCATACCACACCTTGGCCGTCTTCTCGGAAGCAATTGGCCTTTCCAGCTCTTACCTTCTCACGTATATGTTTCATACCCTCATCATTTTTCTGTGCGTCAATTATCCTTTGTAAGATGACTGACTCAATTTCAAGTGATTTGAAGTCCCATGCTGAATCATTCCCAGGTTCAAATTCTCCATCTCCTGGCATAATGTATTGTCAGAAGTCCTCATGGTTAAACAATGGCAGGAGACTTTGCGACTGAGTGCATCTGCCACTACATTTGCTTTGCCTGGGTGATAATGGATCTCTAATTCATAATCCTTGATCAGCTCGAGCCATCTCCTTTGTCTCATATTGAGTTCAGACTGGGTAAAGATATATTTCAAACTTTTGTGGTCTATATAAATATGACAGACATTTCCCAGTAGATAATGACGCCAGATCTTCAGGGCATGAACCACTGCAGCTAGCTCCAGATCATGAGTGGGATAATGCTCCTCATGCCGGCGTAACTGCCTTGAAGCATATGCGATTACTCGACCCTCTTGCATTAATATGCAGCCGAGCCCACTGCCTGATGCGTCACAATACACATCAAAGGGCTTATTAATGTCTGGTTGAGCCAACACTGGAGCAGTGGTTAACAATATCTTCAATTGCTCAAAAGCTTCATTACACTTTGAAGACCAATTGAATTTAGTATCATTTTTCAATAGACTTGTGATTGGCTTCACAAGCTTAGAAAAATCTGGTATAAATCGGCGGTAATAGCCAGCCAGTCCAAGGAAACTTCGGACTTGATGAACAGTGGTTGGGGGTTTCCACTCCAAAATGTCCTTGACTTTGCTGGGATCTACTGCAATCCCCTTGGCAGACAGTGCATGTCCCAGAAATTGAATTTCTTCCAGCCAAAACGCGCACTTACTGAACTTGGCATATAATTGATGTTCTCTCAAGCGCGTTAACACAATCCGTAAATGTTGAGCATGCTCCTCTTCATTCTTTGAATATATTAAAATATCATCTATGAAGACCACTACAAACTTGTCCAACTCGGGCATGAATACCGAGTTCATCAAATAAGTGAAGTGGGCCGGAGCATTCGTCAGTCCGAAAGACATTACCAGGTATTCAAATAATCTGTACCGCGTAGTGAATGCGGTTTTTGGTATATCCTCGGGCCGAATACGGATCTGATGATAGCCCGATCTGAGATCAATCTTGGAGAATACCCTCGCCCCGATCAGTTGATGAAATAAAATGTCAATTCGTGGAAGAGGGTACTTGTTCTTGATAGTGACCTCATTCAGGGGTCGATAATCTATGCACATCCATAAAGTTTGATCCTTCTTCTTGACGAATATGGCTGGACAACCCCATGGCGACGAGCTTGGCCAGATGAATCCTTTTTCTAGTAGATCATGTAATTGAATTTTCAATTCTGGCAGCTCATTTGGAGGCATTCGGTACGATCTTCTAGAAATGGGAGCCGTACCAGGCTTTAACTCAATTACAAACTCTACATCTCTTTCGGGTGGCAATCCAGGCAAATCCTCTGGAAAGACATCTGGGAACTCACATACTACCGGAATATCCTTGATCTCCGGTATAATGGCTTCATAAACTCTGCCAGTAGTTTTGGTTGGAATGGGGATAGACAAAAGAATTTCTTCTTGGTTATGACACAACCTGATGGTTCTCTGATCAGCATTGAGGGTTGCTTTATGTCGGGCCAACCAATTCATGCCCAAAATCACATCTATGTCTTGGCCTTTCAGAACAATCATATTAGTAGGAAAGTCCCGTCCGGCCAATGTTACGGGCACTTGGAAAGCCACTTCCCTAGTAAAGATTTGTCCCCCAGGTGACTGAATTTTAAACCCTTCTTTTGATTCATGGTATTAAATGTAATGTTGCTCCACAAATTTCTTGCTGATGAATGTATGTGAAGCACCAGAATCAAAGAGAATAATTGCGAGATGATTGGCCACAAGGAACGTACCTATCATTACCGGTTCACCATCCGGCGTGGTGGCCACTTGAGTGTAGTAAATTTGTCCCGTCTTCTTTGTATTTTTGCATGCATTTCCCTTAGCTTGAGAAGAATTCCCAGTACCTTGTTGATTGTTTGTGCGATTCTGCTTCGGATAAGGGTAATCCTTAATAAAATGCCCAGATTTTCCGCAATTGAAACAACCTGTTGACGAACTAGGAAGGGCCGGGAAACGAGTGCCAGGGGCACCCAGCTGACTTGTTGCAGTAGGGGCAGCATTGGGACGGATGAACACTGGTTGTTTGAATGGGAAGGAGGGTGGACGTGATGAAGAACGACCCTGATTAAAAGGCCGGATAACTAACCGTTGCCTTTTCTCGGGGCCCTGATTAGGCTTGTTACCTCCACTCCCCTTGGTTTTTCCAGAACTTGTATATTTAGATTCGACTGCCAGCGTTGTGCTGATAGCCCTTCCGTATGTGAGGTCGATGCAGGTAGCCATTTTCCTTTGCATCCAATCATTTAAACCCCTCATGAAATAGTTCTTCTTCTTTGTGTCGGTGTTGACTTGGTCAATTGCATACTGAGATAAGTGATTAAATTTATTGAGATACTGGGTGACCGTATCTCCGCCTTGCTTCAACTTCATGAATTCTTCCTGTTTCATGTGGAGTACTCCTTCTGGTATGTAATGCTCTCTAAAGGCTAGCTTAAATTCATCCCAGGTAATTTGATGATTGGCCGGCTGAACGACCACAAAGTTCCCCCACCAAGTACTGGCAGGGCCACGCAATTGCTGAGCTGCGAACAGGGGCTTCTGAATTTCGGAACATCGAAGAAGTCCAAATTTCTGCTCAATGACGTGGATCCATTCGTCCGCCTCTAAAGGGTCTTCGGCCTTGATGAACAACGGAGGGCGTGTTTCAGAGAAGTCCAAATAGGATGTCTCACGGGGGCCTTGCGGATAGCCCCGCCCGCCTTGTTGTTGAAGTTGCTGACCTGCCATGTCCCGCAAGAAGCGGGTATTATCTGCTGTAGCATTTACCAAGGCGGCAATAGCCTCGGCAAGTGTGGGAGGGACTGGAGGTGGGTTTGGTGTTGCCTCCCTCCCACGAGAGGTACTAGCCCCATCCTGAGCACGAGTCCGGGAAGGCATCTGTGGCAACAAACATTTGAAAACAATATGATATGCCAAAGAAAACCATCCATTTTACATTACTAAAAAGAGTAATGTTACAGACTCGAATTTTTACAACAGGATTACACCACTCATTATACATTACTACTATTTCTACTACTATACTATTCCTGCTTCCTGTCACTCTTGGTAGCCTCACTGTCGGGCGTAGGAGACCACTCATCGACCAACTTCATGGAGGGAGGGGGCCTAAAAAGGTCCAATTCGCCACCAAAAGCTTCTCCCGCTACATGAGAAGGTCCGACGTCTGTCCCGACAGAATCCGCAGGCACATTGGGGTGCAATTGTGAATACAGTACATGAACTTCTTCATGTAGAGTATTGCAATAAGCCTGCAGGTTATCGATGGCTGAGCTAAGCTTTTCTACTCTGGCTTGAGCTTTTGCCTCCTTAGCCCAGGCAATCGAACGAGACTGAACCGCCTAGTCGAGTGCTAAATCTCGATCTGCGAGCTGATCTTGCAGGCGGCGGATGTCGCTTCTTAATTCATTAATTCTGTCGCCATCTGCAACCTAGATGTCAGTCCTGCGTCGGAGTTCTGTTTGAAGCTGATTCACTTGCGCTTCAAGATCCCCGATCGGATCATTACTCCCACTACTGCTATCCTCGTGTCTTGGGGCAAGTTGATGACGTGGCACACCAATTGGGCCAGTATGCTTGCGCGTGGTTTTCCTCGTGCGCGGTGGCATTTTTCTAAGGGGGAAAATTTTATTAACATAGTTCTTAGCATGATGCATGTGTAATTACAGAACCAACCTTAGTTGATTCAACCTTCTATACATTGCACTCCTCCTACCTAGTCTTTCGTATAAATTCTTCAGAAATAATAGGTAAGAAGGGAAGAAATTTTCTAGATAAGTCTTTAGAAAATTCTTTTGAAGATGCCTCATAATATCTGCAGAGAAGGGCTTCGCTCCGATACCAGCTGTGATGGAACCTTCCAAGTCATTAGGCCCACCTACAGTTGTCCTTGTCCTACATACCTCAGACAACCCTGTAGGTGCCCCTGAATCACTTGACAAGTTCGGTATCTGCTTTTCTTACCTTTCCCAAGAGCATTTTACCCGTCACGCAGACATTACAGATCATCGGAGATACAAAAATGCGGAAGCGATTACATAAACTTACCTTTATTTAAAAAGTAAGATAAAGTTATATATTACAGACCAGGATAACTTATGAGTGCAGAGTAATATTATTATTACACACCAAGGGAGGCAAAAACCCCTCCCGATAAGTTTTAAACAAAAGTTCTTATGGAGGAACTCTTCCTCCCGCAGCTTTACTCTTGCTTTTCTTCTTTTGGGACCACCTTGGAACAGAAACAACAAAAGTTTGTTGCTTCCTCACCTAAAACAATAGGGAATAAAACCCTGAGTATGGAATTACTCAGCAAGACTTATCCGACTAAAGAAAAGACTCTCAAGGGTATGCTGGCTATAAGGGAGTCAAGGTAAGGTTTCTCAATGATCAAAGACTCTGTTTTGCAGAAATGCTTACTAAAAGTGGATCCTTAAAAATCCAGTTTTATTGTCAGGTTAGGTAAAATTACCTGCATCTAGAGTTCTTTCTACCCTAGTTCAAACACTTGACCTGCACTAGCCAATTTCTTAACAAGCCTTTTATCTTTACTGGAATTCTACGTATAGGGTAGTGACCAAGTCTTCATAACCATGAAGGTACGGCGATCCGAATCGATTATACTCAGCTGAGGATCTCCAATCACACGACATATGTAGCACTTAACCCTTGCATATGTCAACCCGCCACCGGGGTTCTTAAGACCAGATCAGGTTCACGTCAACAGAGAGCACAGATACACCACCGTCTAGCCTCTTGCCACAGAGGGTACACGCTACTCTCGCCACCGCTCCACGCCCATTGCGTGTTATCTTATTCTGGCCTTAGTCTGCCCGAGGCAAGGCTTACCCATGACGAGGCATGTGACCAGTTAAAGGGTCCTCGGTCAGCAAGCCTACATCGACACGGTCCTTAATCGACTCAGACGGAGACACTACACCGAGACTCTCTTCTCGTGCAAGTCACCCGCCCGGTCTTAGCTTAATCATTTCAACCCAAGGTTTGGTACCTAGCAGAGGTACATCTTTTCCGATGTTGAACCCATCACGGCCATGATGGATCCACCATCAAGTTTTGTTTTCAAAAACATCCCACCCACTTTTGCCATATCATCTTTTGTAAAAACAAAACATTTGTTTTTGTAAAGCAAGGCTAAGCATCAAAATCTTTTGTAAAACAGGTGATCAAGGAAGGTAATCACATTCAAGGAAGGTAATGCAGGAATTGTTTTATCAATCAACTCCTATCACCTAATGCAACAAGCAAGTGATAAAGATCTTTAAATCACAAGGAGGTGGCAAATGCACCGGGGCTTGCCTTCGTTTATAGGTGAGTCAGGCTCGGATCCGCAGATGTCAAAGTAAAAGCAATTCCCTGCCTGATGTTCCGCAGGTGGTGGTGAAGTCTTCTCCTCTTCTACCTCAACCTCTTCTTCGTTTTCTAGATATAACCATATGTCATGTAATGCTCATGAGAGTGCAAGGATAATAAGAATTTATTATCTAAAGTTCTTGAATACAATTTTCCTTCACGGAACTCCGAGAACTTAGGGTTTCCGGAGTCAACAGTGAAGTTCAAAGAGCAGGGGGTGGTAGGGTTTTGGGTTCTAAGTATCAAACAAGGTCCAAATCAAACCAAATTCTATCCAAGGCTTCTAAATAATGTTTAAAGTTCATATAAAAAGTTTGGGCATTTTTGGAATTATTATTGTTTTTCTAAAAATCCAGAAACAATACTTTAGGCTATTTTAAATAACCCAAAATTCCCTATTTGTCCTAAAATCATAAAACTATTTTTATTAAATACTATGGAAAATAAGGAACCTAGGAAAATTGGTTTGACATTTTTAGGATTTCTCTACAATTTTCTAAAATTGTTAGAGTCCTGCTCAAAAAAGAAAAGGAAAAAGGATGAATAGTCTTGGGCCGGTTTCAGCCCAGGCGGCCCAAGTCCACGCAGAAACGCGCGTGCGCCCGCGCCCACGGTGTAGACTTTGTAGAAAGGCCCTCGGTGTTCTGGCTAACTGGGAACGGGTTCGGTTACTGTTTTCTTGAGTCACTGACAGTTTCTAAAAAGGACCTCCACCTTCTATTCCTTCGCAGATTAAGGTCCACGATGAGGAACAGCCCTCGCCGCACTCCAGCGAGCCTATTCCGGCCGGACAACGCCATGGCTAGGGCTCCCGGGAGACAGGGACACAATTGAACCCCTACCGAACACTTCCCCTCACTTAATTTCGCAAATGAGTGCATGGTTGGCCCTGGCCATGGTGACCGTGGGCGTTGCGGACAGACAATCGTGTTCCGGACAACCAATGGGTTTCTAGTTTAATTGGGTGGGTCGGTGAGTATCAAGGACAAGCATGGGTGCTGAAACAAGAACACATTGGCAAAATCGGACCTGATTGGAGCGGACCACGGCGAGGTCAGAACACGCGGTGTTCTTAAGCAGATTGGGGGAAATGCGAAATTGAAGCTCTCTGGTGGAGTATTTGAGGTACGGGTGAGTGCGCTAGATGCGTGATTACCTAACGAAGTTGATGGTGCACTCAATTTATAGACCCCGAGGTCGGTAGCTCTCAATTTGACCGCGATGTGCTGGCGGCCGGAGATAGAGAAGAACTCTGGCGCAGTGGATTCGTGTCTACCATCGTGGCGACTTCACCGGCGACGATTAGACAGCTATAGAGAGTCACGACAACGAGACGGAGGTGTTCAAGTATGTGGCACAAGACCGGAAGATGGCTGTCACCGGTGAGCTTATCAGCCCAAGCCGCAAAGCACGGGGGGGGGGTACGGTGGTGAGTCACCGGAACTATCCTCAGGCGAAGAGCTACTATCTGGTAGGCTTATCTGGTCACTGGTGGCGTAAATCGCAACAGCGGCGGCATGAATCACGGTGGAGATCGATCGTCGGCGGTGAGATTTTTGGCACTGGGAGTCTGATCCGTTCAGGTACTATACCATGGCAAACGACATTCAGTCGATCTGATAGACCATCTTGAGATCAATTTTCCTCTTAGATTCATATGACAACTAATCCGAGGCTCTGCAGCAAAATTGTAGACCAATATACCATCTCCATCTTTGTTATAGCATCCCTAGGTAGATTCCCACTGGATCATGGTCGAAATGGCTCTCAAACTTGGGTCTAGGCCACTGTCAGTCTGAAATTCAGACTTTATCAGCCTGACAGTCCAACTTTGGGCTTAATTATCTCCAATTTCTTCTCAACAACTATGCTTACACTCTTAAGCAAAGTTGTTCTCCTTTGATAGGTCTATAATATTTATGTGGTGACCTAGGGCAAATTCTCACTAATTTGAAAGATACAAAGGCTCAAAGTTGAATCAATCACACTGAAATTCAGACTTCATCAAATGAGTCAAGTGTGGCTCTTTTGCACTTAAGTCCAAATCTCAAGTTTTGGATTGCAAACCCTCATGATTGGGAACCATATGACTTAGGATACTTATTTGACATGGTTTTTACACTTTAGTCCACAAGTGCACTATTTTTGCACATAGGCCCCTAGGGTTTGAATTTAGGGTTTTTCAGGGCTTCAATTAGGGTTTCTGGTATCTTAGGGGTGTAAATACAAAGTAGGTCCATCCTTGGTAACTTTTATGACTATTTCACTTAATCTTTTGGGGTTTTCTCTATTTGGCTCCTGTTTTACCCCTCAGATCCCTATTTAAGGTTAAGTACCCTACACTAGGGTCTTATTTGCAAAATGCCATATCAATACAACTTGTTTGAAATTTTTGCCTAGTGAATGCACTCTAGGTGTGTCAAACATATGCAAATGCCAATGCTCATGATGTTATGCTCAAGTTTTAGTAACAGTAACACCAGGGGTGTTACAGTTCCCTACCCTCTACCTCGCATTGATCAAATTGTGGACTCCACCACTGGGTGCGAAACCTTGTCTTTCCTCGACGCCTATTTAGGCTATCACCAAATCAAGATGAAAGAATCCGACCAGCTCGCGACTTCTTTTATCACACCCTTTGGCATGTATTGTTATACTACTATGCCATTTGGTTTAAGGAATGCAGGTGCAACATACCAGAGGTGCATGAACCATGTGTTCGGAGAGCACACCTGCAGAACGGTCGAGGCTTACGTCGATGACATCGTTGTCAAGATAAGGAAAGCCTCCGACCTCCTCTCTGATCTTGAGGTAACATTCAGGTGCCTAAAAGCGAAGAGCGTAAAACTCAATCCCGAGAAGTGTGTCTTCAGATTCCCCCGAGGCATGCTCCTAGGGTTCATCGTCTCCAAACGAGGCATCGAGGCCAACCCGGAGAAAATCGCGGCCATCACCAACATGGGACCCATCAAATATTTGAAAGGAGTACAAAGGGTCATGGGATGCCTTGCGGCTCTGAGCCACTTCATCTCACGCCTTGGCGAGAAAGGATTGCCCTTGTACCGCCTCTTAAGGAAGGCCGAGCGCTTCACTTGGACTCCCGAGGCCGAAGAAGCCCTCGAAAACTTAAAGGGCACTCCTTACTAATGCACCCATCTTGGTGCCCCCCACCGCGGGAGAAGCCCTCTTGATTTACGTCGCCGCAAGCTCTTAGGTGGTCAGCGCTGCGGTCGTAGTCGAGAGACGAGAAGAGGGGCATGAACTGCTCATCCAGAGGCCAGTCTACTTCATCAGCGAGGTGCTATCCGAGACCAAAATCCGCTACCCGCAAATCCAGAAGCTATTGTACGCAGTGATTCTAACACGGCAAAAGCTGCAACACTACTTCAAGTCTCATCCGGTGACTGTGGTGTCATCCTTTCACTTGGGAGAGATCATCCAGTGCCGAGAGGCCTCGGGTAGGATAGCAAAATGGGCAGTGGAACTCATGGGGGAAACACTTTCATTTGCACCTCGGAAGGCCATAAAATCCTAAATCTTGGCCGACTTCCTGGCTGAATGGACCGACACCTAGTTGCCAACGACCCCAATCTAGGCCGAACTTTGGACCATGTACTTCGATGGGTCGTTGATGAAAACCGGAGCAGGCGCGGGCTTGCTCTTCATCCCACCCCTCAGAGAACATGTGCGTTATGTAATACGCCTCCATTTTCCGGCGTCAAACAACGTGGCCGAATACGAGGCCTTGGTTAATGGGTTGCGCATCGCCGTCGAGCTAGGGGTTCGGCGCCTCGACGCCCGTGGCGACTCGCAGCTCGTTATTGACCAAGTCATGAAGAACTCTCATTGCCGCGATCGAAAAATGGAGGCCTACTGCGACGAAGTTTGGCGCTTGGAAGATAAGTTCTATGGGCTAGAACTCAACCATGTTGCTCGACGGTACAACGAGACTGCAGATGAGCTAGCTAAGATAGTCTCGGGACGAACAACGGTTCCCCCGAATGTCTTCTCCAGAGACATATATCAACCATCCGTCAAACTCAACGACGCACTCGGACTCGAGGAGACCTCGGCCCAGCCCGAGGTACCCTCGACCGCCGAGGGTGAGGCCATGCGTGTCGAGATAGAGCAGAATGGGATCACACCAAACCTAAACTGGCAGACCCCATACCTGGAAGGCCGAAGCTGCCCCTCGACAAGGCCGAAGCTCGGCGACTGGCTCGGCATGCCAAGTCATTTCGTTTTACTGGGTGATAAAAAAGAGTTGTACCACCGCAGCCCCTCGGGCATTCTCCAACGATTCATATCCATCTCCCAAGGACAAGAGCTGTTACAAGAAATACACTCGGGGGCTTGCGATCACCATGCAGCACCTCGAGCCCTCGTAGGAAACGCTTTCCGACAAGGTTTCTACTGGCCGACGCCACTAGGATTGTACGGTCCTGCCAAGGGTGTCAATTCTATGCGAGACGAACACACCTGCCTGCTCAAGCTCTACAGACAATACCTATCACTTGGTCGTTTGCTGTGTGGGGTCTAGACCTCATCGGTCCCTTGCAGAAGGCACCCGGGGCTTCACGCACCTGCTGGTCGCCATCGACAAATTCTCCAAGTGGATCGAAGTCCGACCCTTAACCAGCATCAGGTCCGAGCAAGCGGTGGCATTCTTTACAAATATCATCCACCACTTCGGGATCCCAAACTCTATCATCACCGACAACGGCACACAGTTCACTGGGAAAAAGTTCCTAGACTTCTGTGAAGGCCACCACATCCGTGTGGACTGGGCCGCCGTAGCTCACCCAATGACAAATGGGCAGGTGGAGCACGCCAATGGCATGATTTTGCAGGGGCTAAAACCAATGATCTACAACGACCTCAACAAGTTTGGCAAGCGGTGGATAAAAGAGCTACCCTCGGTAGTTTGGAGTCTGAGGACAACGCCGAGCCGAGCCATGGGCTTCTCGCCGTTTTTTCTAGTCTATGGGGCCGAGGCCATCCTACCCACAGACTTAGAATACGGTTCCCCGAGGGCAAAGGTGTACGACGAACGAAACAACCAAACCAGCCGAGAGGATTCATTGGACCAGCTAGAAGAGGCTCGGGACGTAGCCTTACTACACTCAGCGCGGTATCAGCAGTCTCTGCGACTACCACGCCCGAAGGATTCGGCCCCAAGGCTTCCAGGTGGGAGATTTCGTGCTTCGGCTATGACAAGACACCCGAGGACGCCACAAGCTTACTCCTCCCTGGGAAAGGCCGTTCATCATCGCCAAAATTTTGAAGCCCGGGACATATAAGCTGGCCAACGATCAAGGCGAGGTCTACAGCAACGCTTGGAACATCGAACAGCTATGTCGCTTTTACCCTTAAAGTGTTTCAAGTCGTTCATGTATCTCGGTCCCTTTACATGTACAAATAAAAAGTCAAGCTGTCAAGGGAGGATCAGCCTTGCCTCAGCAAAAATCGACCCTCCCTCGGGGGCTAGAAGGGGGGACCTCCTCTGCGTCAAAATTTTCCTCAGAAAAGTTTTCTACCAAAACGACTTTCGTGCCTTTCGACTATATCGATAGCGGAATCCTAAAAACAACACGAGAGACCTTGAACGGCAAGACCGACCGAGCCGAGGGACTCCTACACCTCCGGGATACGGATACCTCTCTCATCACCTTCCGCAAAAGGTAGCTCACGCTCGGATAAGTGATTTTGCTACCGAACAAGTCCTAACGCTCGGGTAGAAAACGACTTTCATGCCTTTTGACTATATCGATAGCGGAATCCTAAAAACGACATGAGAGACCTTGAACAGCAAGGCCGACCGAGCTGAGGGACTCCTACGCCTTCGGGATACGGATACCTCACTCATCACCTTTCGCGAAAGGTAGCTCACGCTCGGATAAGTGATTCTGCTACCGAACAAATCCTAACGCTCGAAACGAGAGGAAAGAAAATGTAGCTTTATACTCTAACACTAAAAATGTTTAGGCCTCAGCGACCGCGAGAAACATACACATACTTAGAATAAACTGTTCCCCACAGGCTCAGGTGTCGGCAGGGGGAGGAGCAGCACCCTCGGCGTCGTTCCTACCCACGGCGGAATCTGGCACGGCCTCGGATGGTGACACGGGCAGAAGGATCTCCACCTCAAAGAAGGAAGCCAATGCCGCGCCTGGGCCCTCGGCAGCCGCATCAAGCCTTTGGACCTCCGCTAGGGCGGCGTCCTCGTTATCAGGTAGGCAGTAGCCTTTGCTGACCCGCTCCAAATCCACGTCGTAGTGGGAAGCAAGGACGGCGAAGGCCCGCCTAACGCCGTGGTGCAGCGCCCCGCGGAGTCTGCTACGAACGTGGCCGCCCAAGGCCCGCAGGCGACTCTGGGGGGAGCTGCCCGAGGGGACGTCGTCGAGGCCAAAGGTCCAGCAGAAGGCCGAGATGGCCTCAGACATGGCCATGCGGTCGGCCTCTTTCTGCTTAGCCGCCTGGGTAAGCGCCTTGCAGTTCTTGATGGACTCGTCGAGAGCCGCCTCGAACCCTGAAGACAGCCGGACGATATTCTTCAGACACGAGGAAAAGGATGAAGCTAAAACAAAGTTACAAAGCAGGCAACACATACCTTCAGCCCGGGCACGCTGCTGGCAGGCCATGGCTTAGGCGGACCAGGCAGACCCGACGGCCACGGCCAGGCCCTCCGCAAGGGTCCCGGCCCGAGCGGTCGCCTCGGCTAGCCGCTCTGTAATCTCAGTCAGCTGTCCCCTAAGGGCCTCAGCCCGGCTCACGCCCTCGGCGGCTTGGATCCAGAATTGGTCCCGCTCGCTGGTGACCTGGCCGAGCTCTAGCTGCCGCTGCTGCATCTCCTCGGCCTGGGAGGCCACCTGCTCCCGTGCCGACGAAGCCTCCGTTCGTGCCGACGCCGCCTCTGTCCACGCCGCCGCTGCCTCCGACTTCAGCTCATCACAGAGCAGCCGAAGGTCCGCCACATCGGCGCTCCGTTGGGCGAGGCGCTCATTCGCCTCAGTAAGCGCGGCCCACTGGGACCGCAGCGACTCCCAAACGTCGCTCTTGCGACGGATGAACAGCGACTTAGCAGTGCTCATGTCCGCGAGCTCCTGAGGGAGAAAAATAGGATATCACAAAGAATGCCCTGATCACGTGAGGCGTATGTCTAAATCCTTACCTGGAAGACCCTGGGAACGTCCCTAGAAAGGATTTCCATGGTCGTCCGGAGCGACCTCATCGCCGCCTCGGTATATTCACGAAAATTACCCCGGAACTACTCCTCCAACTCATCGTTAAGGGAAAGGAGGGGCTCCGAGGTGTCGCGGCTCCAGAACAGGAGCGGCTGCCCACACCACTCATTGGGATTGAGCGGCGTGGGGATAAGGCCGCTGCTCCCCAAGATGGGCCACGGTTCTGCAGGCCCCACAACCGAGGCGCTGGGTCCCCTTGCAGTCGATGCATCGGGCGCCGCCGCAGTCGGCGTCTCAGGCCTCTCCTCGGCTAAGGTGACAAGCCTTCGCTCATCGACCTCGGCAACAACGGCCGCCCCTCCTCATGGTCGAAAATGGGGAGATCGGGGGTGACCGAGGGCAGAGGCGCCTCAGCCATCTCAACATCGGCGGTGGCGGGCGGCTCCGCGGACGAATCAGCAACGGCCCCAGCAGGAATCGATGCCGGTGCCGGCAACAAGACATGCGGACTCGGGGCCGCGGCCACGTCAACGGCCTCCCCCGGCATGATGGCCGCTCCAACAGGGGTCTCGACCTGGGAGGCTTGCCCCATGATAGCCCGTGCCGCTTGGGCCCCCGCCGGAGGGCGCCTTGCGCGGAGGCCAACCAACCAGCATGGCGCGCCGCAACTCCGGCTGCAGAGGCTGGCCCCATCTTAAGCGCCTTCGTGGGGCCAGTCCAGCCGAGCCCTGCCTTCGCTTGCTGAAAGGGAGAAGGGGCAAATTCAAGACACACAACAAAATAACTGAAACAGCGGTACCCTCAGATACATAACCGCTCTGGGGCAAGGCCAATCGTGCCTGCGGGGAGACCCCTCGGGCCCCGGTCTCCGCAGGCACTGCCGGGGGTTGTCCCACAGCCGGCTTAGACACCGCTTCTGCCTCGGACGCCCGAGGCGCCGAGGGGGCAGCCTGCCCCGGCGATGTCACGACAGTCGAGGGACTAGCTTCCCGTACGGCCGGCACGGGCACCTGCTCTTGGGGGACATGCGATTCGGCCTGACCCCCTAGGGTCACCCCGATTATCTCGGCCAAGGGGTCAAGTACCCCCTCGGCTCGCCTCCGCTCCTCGGACCAGGACCCCGGCGTCCTAGCCCCCAAACTCTGGTGGTGCCAGCCCACCTGGAGGCTGGCTTGACGACCTCTGGCCCAGCCTTGGATCCGGACTGAGGCCAAGCCGGGCCGCCATGTCGTCGTCTTCGTCATCATCATCATCGTCATCATCGTCATCGTCAGGCGTGTCTGGCGATGACTCCAACGGGAGCCCATCCCTTGCTTGCCTCCGACGATGCTTCTCCAAGGCTTCCCGAGCTCGCATCCTATCGCGAGCTCGGGCCTTTTCCGCGTCCTTCCTCTCCTTGTCCTTCTTCGCGGCAAGCCTACACGCGGTTCGGCCCGCCGCGTCCTTCGGGACTGGTGGCCGGGAGAGTTTAAAGATCCTCAGCCCCTGGGGACGAACAAAAAATCCCAAGGGTAAGGACTAAAGACGTAAGAAACACGGCACAAAACAGAAGAAGGGTCGGACACTTACCAGGGACACATACCCATGTTCGGGACGCATCGGGGGCTGGTTAAGAATGCCAGCGTCCAGCCTCCCTACCGTGCCCGCTACCCGTTTGAGGAGGTCGTCGGTGGAGAGGGGGGTCGGAGACATCCGTGAACCCTCTAGATCAACCCCCGGCTTTATCTCCGAAAGCCACAACCGCCGCTCGGCCAATGGGAGCACCCTCCGGCGGTGGATAGTGGCAACGACCCCCGTGGTAGTAAGGCCTTCGGCTTGAAGCTTCTGCAGGGCGTGGAGAATGGGCTGGAGCTTCTCCTGGTTCTCGCGTGTGGCCCCCAGCGCCAGTTATCACCGGCGGCGGTCACCACTCGTTGAGAAAATGGCAGTAGCACCCCGTCGTCATTCCGGAGATAGAACCACCGGTTATGCCACCCCTTGTTCGAAGACACAAGGGAGGCCAGGATGTACTGCTGTGCGTGCCCCGACCTCAGCTGAAGGGTGCAGCCACCTGCCCGCACCGCCATATGGACCTTCTTCACGTCCGCCGACACAACAAAAAACTCCGCGCAAAAGAGATGGGTCCACAGGTCCCAGTGGGGGTCAATCCCCAAAAACCCCTCGCAAACCACCACGAAAATGGCCGCCTGCGTGATAGAGTTGGGGTTGAAGTTATGCAGCTCCACCCCATAGTAGTGCAGGAGCACCCGCATGAAGTGACTCGCTGGCATCCCAAACCCCCGCTCATGGAAGAGGGTGAAGCTGACCACGTACCCCCGCGGCGGAGTTGGGTCGGCCTCGCTCCCAGGGGCCAGCCACTCAGGCTGCGGCCCGCCGGAGAGAGGACGGAGCAAACCCTCGGCAACAAGGGCTTGTAGATCCTCCGCGGTGATGGTGGAGAAGGGCCACGGGTCACGCGGCGGAATAACGGTCGGCTTGTCAGCCATTGCCGAACGGAGGCGGTGGAAGCGGAGGGAGGTGCGCGGTTTTTCTCTTCTCTCTGTCTACTCTTTCAGGTTGCGAAAGCAAAGGCAGAAGGCAAGAGCAGAAGCACGAGTGGCAGGGTAAAGAACTGCTGCCGGTCCCCCTCCCAGGTATATAAAGGCCCAGGCGAAATCCACTCAAAACTTTGCCCGAACCCTTCGTGGATTTCAAACTCGAATGCAAAATAGTTTTTCCATTCCTCGAACGAGTCATGCACGCGCAACAGATACCCCGCGAGTCGCCCGTCTCGTCGCATTAACTCCCTGGCAGGACACACGTCTCCTCTGGCAGGCGGGCGGGTGCCGTTTCGCCTCCGTCATGATGGCTGCCTCAAAAAAGGTGCGCCACACTCTTTCGAAATATCTCCTTTCTTCCTTTCATCTCTCTTTCTCTCTCTCCGCAGGGATCGGGAAAAAGGGACATTTTGAAGGAGTCCTTCGCAGCGAAGGAAACGGGCCCCGAGCCCTCCTACTGATCAAGGGTTCGAAGGTTGCACCCTACGGAGTTCGGCGACCGCCCCAGAGCACTCGGGCCCCGAGCCCTTTACTGATCAGAGGTTCGAAGGCTGGCCCCTCGAAGGGATTCGACAGCTGCCCCAGAACATGCAGAGTCAGGGATAACCTTGGGTACGTCCGTTACATGGCCAAGGCTCGGGCTACACTCCCGAGGTACCCTAGGACATTTCTGAGACCAGTGGGAACGATTTTGTAATGGAATCCCACCGGAGGGAGGCACCGAGCCCTCGGACCCTATCAAATGGGCCCGGATCCAGCAAATCACCTGCATGTACTTTTGGAGCGCGCCTCTGGGCCACTAGCCGACCCTTATCGAACGGGGCTCAGGCGTCCACTCGGATTACCCGTTAGCAACTCACTGGAAACACCGTGTTCGGTGCCCATCAAGGGTAACACGACGCGTTCCCCCCTCCTCCTTGTGGAAAGGCGATGAAGGGGCGTACAATAAAAAGCCGAGATGGTCCTCGATCGTCCTCTTGCTCCGTGCAGAGGCTCGGAGGCTGCTCTCGCACCAGGCTACGGCCAAATTGTTGACCATGTCAACCAACCAGCTTAAAAACTCGGAGCCTGACCATGCACCCGAGCTGCGGTCAGGCCACATGAGGGAACAACAAGGCCGACCGAGGAATCACGAGAAAAATTAAGACCTCAAAGGAGTCAAACCACTCCTCCGAGGCCTCGGGGGCTACACCCGACGGGTGCGCTCGCGCACACCCATCGGAACAAAATATGACCAAGAAAGGCTAGTCCCCTTGCAAAAAAATCCGGCAGAACCTCCAAGCAAGTGCCTACACTCCCTTTGAGGCTCGGGGGCTACTGTCGGGTACCGTAATTAGGGGTACCCCCAATACTCCTAAGCAAAGCTAGAAAACATCTTCAAAACAGACCGTAGAGGCTGGTAAGCACAGCGCAAAGTTAAAGCCTCATCTACTAAGGGACGCGATCTTGTCTCGCCCGAGCCCGGCCTCGGGCAAGAACAGTGGTCCCGGACGGATTCACGCCTCGCCCGAGGGCCTCCTCAGGCAGCAGGCGCACCCCCGGCTCGCCCGAGGCTAAGCTCGGGCAAACTTTGTCGTATAGCAACCTCGACCAAATCGCCTTACCGCCGATCATATCGCATGCACATTTAATGCAGGGATCACCTGACACCTTATCCTGACACACGCGCCTCAGTTGGCAAGGTCGAAATGACCGCAGTCACTTCGCCCCTTTACTGATCATTCTGACAGGAAAACAACACTATTCACCCTGTTCCGACTACTGTGCCAACCACCAGGAAAAGACTAACAACAGTGAGTCACGGCCTCTCCCGAGTTCAGCCTCGGGCGCAACAGGGAGCTCTGCCTCGCCCGACCCTAGGCCTCGGCCTCAGCCTCGGCCTCGGGAGAAGGTCTCCGCCTCGCCTGACCCCAACCTCGGCCTCAGCCTCGGCCTCGGGAGAAGGTCACCGCCTCGCCCGACCCCGACCTCGGCCTCAGCCTCGGGAGAAGGTCTCCGCCTCGCCCGACCCCGACCTCGGCCTCAGCCTCGGCCTCGGGAGAAGTAACTGCCTCGCTCGACCTCGGCCTCGGACCGACTATGCTACAGGGGACACATCATTACCCTACCTCTAGCTAGCCGCCTCAGGCTACGAAGGAACAAGACCGGTGTCACATCTAGATTACTCCGGCAACAGGTAATGATGGTTCCCTGCATGCGCCCATGACGTCGATTGTTCTCAAGCTCTCTACGAAGGCAAAGAAACATCAGCGGGACCTAGGGCCGCACCGCCAGCTACGCTTCATACAGGGCTCAAGCACTTCTCCGCCGGCCACGTTAGCACATAGCTACACCCCCATATGTACAGCTGAACCATCCCCTTGTATCTATAAAAGGGGATGCCCAGGGCCTTCTCAGGAAAGGGAGGGAGGCACGGGCGGTAAGAACGACGGAGACGGACTCACTCAAACATCGAACTCCACTCCGCAACACTAGGCTTCTCAAGAGGCCTAGGACCGGTTCCCTCTCTCAAGAAGCTTGTAGCCCCTACTACAAGCACCCCGGTGCAAGATAATATAAGCCCCATCCCTCCTCTTGTGTTCCATCTGGCATCAACCCATCTGGGCAGGGACACGCGACACAAAATTCACTAGTCAGTCCGGTTGAGGGTCCCCCGGGTCCGAAACGCCGACACTTTCCTTCAGGTTATGTAAATCATAAACTGCTAACAGAAAATGCAAACATGAATTATCTTTGTCATGATATATTTAGGCATACAAAACTATTCCTTGGCTTCTATTTACAGAGTAAGTATAAACAATGTATCCCTCAAATTAGACATATTTACTAAAAGAGTAACCTTCAGTTTATCACTCTAGAACAAGCTCCCGGAGGCAGGTGAAGGACAAGATATTCTCTACCTAAACATAACAGGAAAGGAGTTAACTCTGCCACCATCTTGAGAGCTTAGTCTCTTCTATGAAAGCGCATCTTTCAGCATTCACTGGGCTTGTTATTGACGTTGTAATCTGCACTCCAAAGAGGAAAAAAGCACCGATTAGATTCAGCTAGAGGACCACATGAAAAGGCTAAATAAATGAACACAATGGTAGTAGGTGTTGAAGTTGACTGAGTACAATCCTAAAAGCTCAAGTTTTCTAAACACAAGTATATTTTTCATGCTAAGGGTCACATCATTTTCAGTATTGAAAGTTTTGGCAAACAAATTAAAAGTAATAAATAAGAACACAAAACAACAGAATCAAATGCAAAAAGGATACAAGAATATGATTGAAACCATTATATCCTGCATCAACCCACAAGTAAAACAACATGCGTGATGTTTAAACCTAACCTCTATGTCAGATATATGTTGTTGTTCCATTCAATGCCAGTAAAAGAGATGATCAGATAGAGCTAATGCAGATTTAGCCATCATGGCAGCCAATCAAACAAATAGGGAAACAATTCGATCATCACATATCTCCTCACCATAAAAACAAACCATTTAACTTTATATAAAAAGCAGGATCCTAGTTACAAATCAGGAATGTCAACTGTGAAATGATGGCACAACCACAAGTTGACTGAGTACAATATTTAGATATTATTTTTGTTAGAAAAATTAGTTGTTGAAGTCTGAAAATGGAAGCCGTGAAGTCCCAACCTTACTTCATATCATTGTGGATTGGCATTATGCTGTAATACCATAAACAAAGGACCCTGTTCCCTTAGTTTCCACCTAAAAATACAAACTGTTTCTTTGATTTGAACAGTGAAGGAGCCACCGGCCTGAGACTCCAACAAATCTAAAACTTAATAAAATAAATACACATTAAGAATCATGACAAAAGTGATTAGGATATAGAGGTGAGCAAAAAAAATCTAAATCTTTATTTCTTATTCTAAACTCTAAAATCTTGCTAACGCTAGGCAAACTGAAATGAAGTTAATATACATTGTGTGTGTAATTATGTGTGTATCTTAAGTCCTGTAAGGAGAAAAGAACAAGGACAAAGAGACCAACTTTAGGCAAAATACAAAGCTCTAACTTTTACATGTATTAATATGTAGCACAGACTTCATTTTGCTTCAAAGAAAGTAAGTAGCTGCAGGTTATTAAGTTAGCAGTCAACATGAGGCAATATAATTTCTTTAAGAAATTGCATATACATGAAAAACAACAATCTCAAACTGTAGCTATGAACAAAATTCGATGAACAGTAAAAAAGAAGTGAAAATTATTATATCAACCGTAGAGGTTATTACAAAGCATGAGATTAATAGGTATACCTATATAATTGTACCATGAGTCATGTATGCATAACTTTCAGAGTGCAATAATGAAAGCACATCTTTCAACATTCCCAGTTGATGTTGGTATGGACATTGTAATCTGCGCTACAGAGAGGAAAATGAGCACCAATTAGACTCTGCAGCTGGAGCTCCACAAGAAAAGGCTAAATAACATGTAAAAATGGTGCCATCATAAAGGTACCTGATAAATGGCAATGTAGATAATATGTTTGTAATGTGTAAATTCTTGGTACAACATAAACAACACAAAAGATATCTTTAAGAATGTCATAAACAAGAGTGCAGACATAGCACAGTGGTGAGAGCTATCTCACTGCATAGACATGATGCAGCTAACATGTGCCGACACCATGAAAGTAATATTGTCAATATTGGCAGGAACACACAAATATTCATCGAAAAATATTTGTTACAGAAGAGCAAAGCAAACACACAAGCTCGCATTGATGGGCAGCCAATATTCTAATTGCTTGCTGACGACGACTAATAAGGGGTACATCACTGACAAAAGAAGGTAACTCTACTCGTTTCATGACTTAATTAACTAACACCGTATCAAGCCTAGAACAATGTAGTAGACGATCAGCACGGGCAACGACGCCAGCGTCCCGAAGATAACCCTGCAAATTAAAGTTTTTTTCAGCTGTCTCAGTTGCTGATGATGGTTTTCAGCCAAGTCACCGATCGAGCCATGCATACTTAAAACAAACAAACAAACTAACTAACTAACTAATATATACTCACGCCGTGCTCAGCACCTCCGGGTGCAGGCCGTACTCCCTGGCGAACACGAACGTGGTGATGGACTGGGGGAGCGCGGCCTGCATGACGGCGAGGCGCAGGACGTCGCCGCGGAGGCCGAGAGCCACGGCCCCGGCGGCGGTGGCGGCCGGCCCGGCCACGAACCGCAGCGCCATGCCGAGCACGGTTGGCCCGGCGCCGCACACGATGATCTTCTCCTGCAGCGCCATGAACAGCCCTGCCGCGCCACAGCACCATCAATCAACGCAATATAGTAGATATATATAGAGTCAGTGTTGTTGGCTGTACTGTTCTTATATAGGACGCGGTCGCTGCTATTAGTTCCGTACGTACCCATGCTAAACATGGAGAGGCCAACGCCTGTCTTGGACATGACGAGCACGGAGCCCTCGATGATGCTCGGCGTCTCGATGTGCCACCTGCGTCGACATGGTCGCGCACTGATCAACAAACAACACATACTAACCAAAAACCCAGGGAGCTTTCATGGGCCACGTGCGAAAACTTACATGGAGACCCTTTTGACCCATATATATATATATATATATATATATATATATATATATATATATATATATATATATAGAGTATAGTTATAGTTATAAACATATATTTGGATGGTCCGAATGGTAAATATAATTAGCTAGCTCTTGCCATGGTATACACATACGTGTATGTAGGTCGATCGTTTAATGGCATGTCCCGACGTTTGCAGTCTTGTTCAGTACTTGGGGACGTGATGACGGCAACGTGGCAGGATTAGGTTTTTTTTGGATGTATTCTGTTTTGAGTTTCGACTTGGAAACAGCATGACGTAGCATTGGACGGTTGAGCCAATCAAGCGAATACTAATAGAACTGATTAAATAACTAAGTACTATACTTAAGTATATATTTAAGGGTCCAGTATTTTGGGTTTTCTGTACGGCCGCCCAGCTCGATCCCCTCAGGTCCTGCCCTGACCTTGCTGCTCAAGTGCAGGACCAGCTAGCGTTGTGGAAACTAAAATCTGAGCCGGGTGCCCAAGTGCGCTCATGCATGGAAAAAAATGTTTGACGAATGCAGAATTTACGTGGCAAGTGGCACTGCGCGGTACGCAGCAACACCAGTACTTCACTAGCATGCCTCTAGAGTCCAGTGGCGTGTGGCTGTAACAGAGCACAGGGAGAGACAGAGGCTAGTGCCGTTCCTGAACAGGACTAAGCAGAGCGGAAAAGAACGGCAGAGCCGAGCTTAACTGCTTTGTCTGCACCAGACAGAAATTCCACCAACTTTATGCCAAAGCCAAAGTGGCTCCCGGGAAAGAAAGGGGAGGAGACGACGGCGATGGCGCGACGGGGGTAAGGGGTAGTGCGACGGGGTCACGAGGCGAGAGAGTAAGAGATAATCTAAGTAATATTTTCTATGTTCTAAAATAGAGTTTTTTCTAGTCTTCTTTCTTTCGTCCTTATTTGAATTGGTGATAATGAATATAGGCATATATACAACTATATTAATTAATTAATAAATAAATGTATATTTAGTTTAAAACGAATTATATTTTAGGAATGAGAAAGTATTGTCTATTGGATTTGAGTGAGTAAGAGAGAGGATGTTATTCAGTAATCTGAACCATTGATTTTAGTGGTATATTAAGTTTGAGTGCAATTTGTCCGTTGGATTTAGTGGAGTTTACGAGTGTGGGCGTGATATAATTGGGTGGGTTTTACAAAATTTAAACTGGTGGATTAATAGAAGTATAGATACGCATGACTGCACTATATCATTCAGAGTATAATATGCTCTAGACATTTCACTGTCAGATTCAATGTATACTAAAGTTAAACAATAAGGCGGATGCTTAGTGAAATCAATAATCGATGTGCTTTAACTCCATATTGTTTTTTTTTTGGTAGTGTTGTAGTGTTGTTCCGCTAACAAGCTAGAAGGCATTTTCCCACTTTGGCCGGTTTAATTGGTGGTGGTGCGGCATCCACTACACTGCACGGCGAATACCATTCATTCGCTGTTTTCTTTCAGATTTCAACCTTGTTTGGAGTGGACTAGCCACAAAGTGAGTTGCACAAGAAAGTAAAGCCAGTGGCCTAATTGGTCTCCACAAATTTTAGGTCGATTTTGTTCCTATAAATTTGAAAACAAAAAATAAGTCTTCGACATCCACCACAAACAATGAATTTCAATGGAAATGGCAGGAAGTTCTTTTAATTTAGAGCAGTGAGCAGTCCCATGCACGTTACGTCACAGAGCAAATGATGCATGGAACGGGTAGGTGTGTGTGTCCGTATGTGTGCGTGTGCCTGCGTAAATGACGCGACGCGAACCTGTTGGTGACGCAAGCCCACGAGACGCCAAGAATGCCCGCGTAGACGTTCGGGTTCCTCGCCACCTTCTTCCAGACCGCTATGACCAGCGGCCATAACGACTGAGCCGCCGTCGTCCCGCCACCCGAGCCGCCGCTTTCATCAGCGTCACCTGCAGCTTCCTCCGCGACGACGGGCAGCTTGCCGGCGCGCCTGGCCTCCAACGCGAGCAGCAAAGCGGGGAAGTAGACGATGATCTGCACCACGGAGATCTGCACGATGAGATCGCGCGCCCACTTGCCGTACATGGCGTCCAGGAGCGGCACGCCCACGACGAGCGTGTTGTTGAGCGTGGCAAGCGAGAACCCCGTGATGCACCACGACAGGGCTCTGTCCTTGCCCTTGCCGCCGCCGCCACGGCGCGCGGACGCGGAAGCTGCTGCGGTGGCCCAGGCAGCGAGAGCGAGCGCGACGGCAAGCTTGGACAGCGCGTCAGCGGCCAGGACCCGGTAGCTGAGCGCGAAGGGGTCGATGCGCGCGGCGAAGTCGAAGGCGAAGAAGGGCACGGCGAAGTAGGCCACGAGGCGGTTCACGGCATCGCACTGGTCCGGCGAGAACAGCTTCCACCACCGCACCGAGCCGTAACCGAGCCCCAGCGCGAAGTAGAGCGGCGCCATGGCCGCCACCACCTTGTACACGTCGCCCCACCCTATCATCATCTCCACGACTACAATTACTTGGGCTCCCCGGCCGGCCGGCCGCCCGCCCCGGTACTGTGCTGGAGTATCTCGGTGTCACAGGCAGCTAGCTTACACAAAAGTGAGGTGCAGACGTCTGTTTGTGGGGCGTCAGGTGCCGCCGTCCGCTTGTGTTTATATAGACGAGAGAGGGAGAGGTGGACGGTGGTGATATGGAGGAAATGGAATGGTTACAAGCATGGAGTCACAAGAATCAAAAGGAGAAATGAAAACAACTGCCTGAAATATAATATTATTTCAAGCAACGATCTTCACCGTTGGTTCCACTAGTAGAAAAGAGCTCATAGCCTGCGGCACCCATAAATTATCACTGACGGTTTCAGTTACCGCGCGCCAGTAAAAAAACGAGGCGGGCCCGGCTTTGGAACCGCCAGTGGAAACACATTTCCACTGGCGGTTATCTTAACACAACCGCCAGTGGAAATAGGATGTTTCCACTGGCGGTTGGTGTAACATAACCGCCAGTGGAAAACCAATTTCCACTGGCGGTTGGTGTAACCGAACCGCCAGTGGAAATACCCTATTTCCACTGGCGGTTGTGTTAAGATAACCGCCAGTGGAAATTGGTTTCCACTGGCGGTTTTTCAAGCCAACCGCCAGTGAACTGTCTGTTATAAATAGCTCTCTTCTTCCCCCGACAGTGAACTGTATGCTCGCAGCCAGCTTCCATTGGAGGCGATTTTGGAGGTCCAGATTTCAAAAAATATAAGGGGGGAGGTTTTGCTCTTCATTTCTTCGAAGAAGGTGGATAAGAAAGGTTGGTTTATGTTTCTTTGTCAATTTTTGTTCATTCTTGCTCAATTTTAGCCACATTTTGGATCTAGGGTTTTACATGTGAGAGAGAAGAGTATAGCTAGGTAATTTTCTCTATTTCCTCAAATGAGGTTGCTTAAGATGGTTAGTTTTTGTCTATTCCCTCTCCTTTTTCATGTTTAGTTATCAAATAAGTTTATCCATAACACATATTTAGTTGCTTTATGAATGGTGAATGTGTTGTATGGAAGGTTGGTTTAATTATGTTTCAATTGTCAGTTATTGTTTATTTTTGCTCAATTTTAACTACATTTTGAAACTAGGCTTTCACCATGTGTTAAAGATAGGTTTGGGTATTAATTTTTTTTGTTTATTAGTTGCTAGGAAAGTTTGGCTTATGTTTCTTTTGCCAAATTTTGTTCATTTTTCCTCCATTTTAGCCACATTTTGGATATAGGGTTTCACCATGTGTTAGAGAGTAGTCTAACTACTTTTATTGGAAGAGATAAAGTAGTCTAACTACATTTTGTTAGCGACAAACCGAAGCATGTAATTTTACACGACTTTCTAGAGAGGTGAGGGAGAGGGAGAGAGAGCTATTGTTGCCAATGCGCTCGGAGCAGGTGCAGCACTTACTGTCTGTGCGGATGCAGCACTTTGCACATCCAGAATGCCCGTTCTTGCACTGATTTTACATAGAGCAGAGCATCATGCTGGAGTCTACCGATCAATATGTACTGTATATATACATGCATGGTAATCTGACTTGCCATGAAAACTTCGGACTGGAAGGGTAGGCAGCAGATGTCGCACTCCAACACGTCCTTCTCCATGGATAGTGTCACAGTCGCCTCTTCCTCATCCTCCAACCCCGCCTCTTCCTCATCCTCCATAGAGAGAGAGATAGAGGAGAGAGAGAGATAGAGGAGAGAGAGAGATAGAGGAGAGAGAGAGGAGAGAGAGAGAGGAGAGAGAGAGAGAGGGTTTCACATTTTAGCCACATTTTTGGATATAGGGTTTCACCATGTGTTTTATGTTACTTTTTTACAGGTGGTGATGGAGAGGACATCCTGGATGTATAACTTATCAAGGCTAGATCCATCATACATATCCGAGGTCCATAGGTTTATTGATGTCGCTACGAACCATGCTTGGAGAACAAAGACAAAACACATATATTGTCCATGCATGGACTGCAAAAATGCTGCTGTATTTAATGACACAGAACAAATCATATCTCATCTGGTATGCCGAGGATTTATGAAGGATTACACAATTTGGACAAAGCATGGAGAGGGTAGCTCTTCGCCTTATACGACTGGAAACCCTGAGAACATCGACGACAGATTTCAGTTCGTTCACGAGACACACCAACCTCTTCCACAGAGCGAACATGTAGTGCAAAATGTTACTGATCATGGTTACGCTGGAGGAAATGAACATGATAGACCTCATGTTCTGCCAAGTGTTATGGATGAGGAAGATGCAGAGTTGTTAGAGGCAATGTTGCGTCGTCATACAGATCAATCGATGTTCTTAATGAAAGGTATGGAGTCCCTGAAGAAGGCAGCAGAAGAGCCTTTGTACGACGAGTCTAAGGGTTGTACCAAAGAGTTCATGACGCTCCGGTCTGTGCTAAAGCTGTTGATGTTAAAAGCTAAATATGGTGTGTCTGATGCTGGCTTCGATGCGTTCTTGAGTATTATCGCAGACATGCTTCCAAAGGAGAACAATGTGCCTGCTAACACGTACTATGCAAAGAAACTAATCAGTCCGCTCACTATGGGTGTGGAGAAGATCCACGCGTGTAGAAATCACTGTATCCTTTATCGAGGTGATGATTATAAAGACTTGGAGAGCTGCCCAAAGTGCGGTGCAAGTAGGTACAAGACGAATAAAGACTATCGAGAGGACGAAGAGTGTGTTGCATCCGTGTCTAAAGGGAAGAAGCGAAAGAAAGCCCAAAAAAAGACTTCAAAATCCACGAGCAAAGAAAAAGAAGAAGTAGACTATTATGCGCTCAAAAAGATTCCTGCTTTGGTGATGTGGTACCTCCCCGTCGTCGATCGATTGAGGTGTTTGTTCGCTAATCCTGAGGATGCCAGACTTATGAGCTGGCATGCTTCTGATGAGCACAAAAACGATGGGAAGCTTCGACATCCAGCCGATGGGAAGCAGTGGCAAGATTTCAATGACAACCACCGAGACTTTGTCGATGAACCGAGAAATGTTAGGTTCGCACTAAGTACTGATGGAATGAACCCATTTGCTGAGAGGAGCAGCAAGCATAGCACATGGCCGGTGATCCTCACCATATACAACCTTCCTCCATGGTTGATGCAGAAACGGAAGTACATTTTGCTAACCATCCTTATTTCTGGACCTACACAACCTGGAGTTGACATGGATGTATTTTTGGAGCCCTTAATGGAGGATATGAAAATATTGTGGGAAACGGGTGTTCAAATGTTGGATGAGTATCGTAAAGGTTCATTCACGCTGAGAGCAATTCTTTTTGTTACGATCAACGATTACCCTGCTCTCTTCACATTATCAGGCCAGTTTAAGGGAAAGGTTGGTTGCACAGTATGCATTGATGGAACTGCTTACGTATCCCTTGCTGCATCTAGGAAGATAGTTTACATGAGGCACAGACGCTTTTTATTGGAAGGACACAGGTACCGCATGCGAAAGATGGATAAGTACTTCGACAATAATGGTGAACTACATTCTACTGCTCCATCGGGTAACAATAGAGGTCATAGAGTTTTTGAAATAGTCAGGAATATCAAGTTTGTTTTCGGGAAGAAGACAAAAGACGGAAAAACAAGGAAGGATGCTAAACCATCTTCGGGGGCTATATTCAAGAAGAAGTCTATTTTCTTCGAGTACTTGCCTTACTGGAAAGAGTTAGATGTGCGGCATGCGATCGATGGTATGCACGTTCAGAAGAACGTGTTTGAAAGCATAATGGGCACCTTGCTAGACATAAAGGGCAAAACAAAAGAAGGGCTCAATTCACGCATGGACTTGGTAGATTTAGGCATAAAAAAGGAACTACATCCCGTTCTTCAAGAAAATGGGAAGTACCATCTCCCAGCAGCAAGCTACAATCTCAATGTAGATGAGAAACATGCGATGTGTGTTTGGCTCAAGAATTTGAAAGTCCCATCCGGATTCTGCTCTAGCATACGGAGTATTGTGTCAATGAAAGACCTGACAATCACCAACTACAACTCACATGATTGCCATGTCATGCTGACTACATTCCTACCTATTGCCATCAGGGCTATAAATCCTTTGTTTTTAAAGATGGCAATCACACGGTTGTGCTACTTTTTCAACAGGATTTCACAAAAGGTAATTGGCCGTGATGAGTTGGCATCTCTTCAGGAATTCGCAGTGGAGACAATATCACAGTTTGAGATGTGTTTCCCTCCATCGTTCTTTGATATTATGGTGCACCTTGTGGTGCACTTGGTGCCACAAATAGAAGCATTGGGTCATATGTACTTGCATGAAATGTGGACGTATGAGCGTTTCATGTCAATACTGAATGGCTATGTATCAACCCGTGCTCGTCCCGAGGCATCCATGATAGAGGGGTACTGTACCGAAGAGGCCATTGAGTCCGGAGGTCCATTCTGCAATAGTATCCTAAAAGACCAGGTTGCAATAGGTCTGCCTCCGTCACGACACGAGGGTAGACTGTATGGAAGCGGGAGGATGGGACGGAAATCTTTCATCCCACCGGATTACGATATAGTACTTGAGGCACATCAGAGCATCCTACATCAGCTAACGATAATGGAGCCATTTATCCAACAACACATCAATGAGCTTCGCGAGCAAAATCCTGGGCATACGGATGATTGGGTAATGAAGCAACATAAGCAGCGGTTCAACACATGGCTAATGGTGAAGGACATTCCACGTGGAGAAACAATAGAAGAACAAACCATCAAGGGCTTGGCATCTGGACCATCACGCCAGGTCACAACATGGCAAACCTATGACATTAGTGGATTCACATTTTGTACCAAGTCCAAGGACAAAAAGAGCATGTCACAAAACAGTGGTGTTCGATGCGAAGCCATAGATGATGAAACTGGTGAGATTATTACATATTTTGGCTTTATTGAGGACATATGGGAACTAGACTATGGTACATTTCAGATCTCGGTTTTCCGATGTCAATGGGTTGAAGACAAACATGTCACGGTAGACAACTATGGGGTCAGAGTTCTTGATCTAAGTAAGGTAGGTTACAAAGATGACCCATGGATCCTTGCTAATCGTGCTGCACAGGTCTTCTATGCTGAACAGATCATTTCTAACAATGAGAAGAAAAGCACCGACAAACCGAAGCATGTAGTTTTTCCTGGAAAACAACAAGCTATAGGAGTTGATGGTGTATCTGATTTAGAGGATTTTAACCAGTTCAATGACATGTCTCTTTTCATAGACCATCCAACCAAGATAAGGAACGTTGAGCGAAGCATCCCACGCAATTCGATGCCCTGGGTACGCCACGATGGACAAGGCAGAACAATAGCTCCCTAGATTATATAGTTGTCATGTAATTGATTATTGTTAGGACATGTCATGTAATTGATTATTGTTAGCGACAAACCGAAGCATGTAATTTTACACGACTTTCTAGAGAGGAGAGGGAGAGGGAGAGAGAGCTATTGTTGCCAATGCGCTCGGAGCAGGTCCAGCACTTACCGTCTGTGCGGATGCAGCACTTTGCACATCGAGAATGCCCGTTCTTGCACTGATTTTACACAGAGCAGAGCATCATGCTGGAGCCTACCGATCAATATGTACTGTATATATACATGCATGGTAATCTGACTTGCCATGAAAACTTCGCACTGGAAGGGTAGGCAGCAGATGTCACACTCCAGCGCGTCCTTCTCCATGGATAGTGTCACAGTCGCCTCTTCCTCATCCTCCAACCCCGCCTCTTCCTCATCCTCCACCACCACCTTGGCTTTCTTTGGAGTGCCGCCGTCATGGTTTATCACCTAGAACGAGGTAAAATAAAAGCAGGGAGGACTATTCGACTAATATATACATATCAGGCAGTAAGAAACAAGCATCTTCAAAGAACATGTTGTAAAAGAACTTGGAAAGATGTTTACCAGATCTGATACTTGTGAAAGAACTTCACACCAATGGTGATGAGAGACGCGAAGCCATGAGACGACGTAGTATTTAAACACTACAAGAATGGGCATTCTAGTGACAGAGGAGGGAGAGAGAGGGAAGAGAGAGGAGGGAAAGAGGAGAGAGAGAGGAGAGAGAGAGAGGAGAGAGAGGAGAGAGAGAGGATAGAGAGAGAGAGGAGAGAGAGAGGGAGAGGGGAGAGAGAGGAGCTAGGGAGAGGAGAGAGAGGAGAGAGAGGATAGAGAGAGAGAGAGGAGCTAGGGAGAGGAGAGAGAGGAGAGAGAGGGAGAGATAGAGGAGGGAGAGAGAGGGAAGAGAGAGGAGGGAGAGGGGAGAGAGAGGAGGGAGAGGGGAGAGAGAGGAGAGAGAGGAGAGAGAGAGGGGAGAGAGAGGGGAGAGAGAGAGAAGTAATATATAAATATATATATTATGTATACTAAATATATATATTTATATATTTAATATGTACAAAAATTTATATACTTAATGTATGAATATACAATAAAAAATAATATACTAAAAACATTTCTACTGGCGGTTGACAATGAAAACCGCCAGTAGAAATTAATTTTTACCGGCGGTTGTCGATGAAAACCGCCAGTAGAAATGGCCTCCACAGTCTGTGGATGGCATTTCTACTGGCGGTTCTCTATGGCAACCGCCAGTAAAAATCATTTCTACTGGCGGTTGTCATAGAGAACCGCCAGTAGAAATTTCTCGTATATAAAGGAGCACGCTCGGGGCCGAAAATTCGCTAAGTCATTGGCGCCCTGTCTTTCACACTTCCCGCCGTCAGGCTGCCAAAATTTCGCCCGACGATTTTTCTCCGCCGTGCGCCGCCGTCGTCCACGCCGCCGTCCACGCCGTCGTCCCCGCGCCATAGGTAAGTTCTTCTCTCTCTCTCTCCCTTTCTTCGACTATGATTGCTCGGGCATGCACGCGCCGCCGCCGCCGCCGCGCGTGTAAACCCTAAGCCGTGCACGCCGCCGCCGCCACAGCTAGGGAGGGAGAGAGAGAAGAGAGAGGAGGGAGAGGGAGTGTATATATAGGAAAGAGAGAGGAAGGAGAGGGAGAGGGAAGAGAGAGGAGGGAGAGGGAGAGAGATAGAGGGAGGGAGAGGAGGGTGAGAGAGAGAGAGGAGGGAGAGGAGAGAGATAGAGAGAGGGAGAGAGATAGAGGGAGAGGAGAGAGATAGAGGGAGGGAGAGGAGGGTGAGAGAGAGAGAGGAGGGAGAGGAGAGAGATAGAGAGAGGGAGAGGAGAGAGATAGAGAGAGGGAGAGAGATAGAGGGAGAGGAGAGAGATAGAGGGAGGGAGAGGAGGGTGAGAGAGAGAGGAGGGAGAGGAGAGAGATAGAGAGAGGGAGAGAGATAGAGGTAGAGGAGATAGATAGAGGGAGGGAGAGGAGGGTGAGAGAGAGAGAGGAGGGAGAGGAGAGAGATAGAGAGAGGAGAGGAGATGAGAGTATTCATACAATACTTATTTTTATTCATATGTGTGTTCATATGTGTTCAAATGTATGTGTTCAATATATATATGTGTTCATATGTGTTCAAATGTATGTGTTCAATATATATGTGTGTTCATATGTGTTCAATATATATATGTGTGTTCATATGTGTTCAAATGTATGTTGAATATATACATTGTAATTTTATCCGTCACAACTCGATAATATACGTATCCGATCCGATCCGAATTCGATCTGAACTCGATAATTTCCGTACGACTCTCCCTCTCTCCCTCTCTATACGTCCTATGCGACTCTCCCTCTCTCCCTCTCCTCGTCCTATACGACTCTCCCTCTCTCCCTCTCTATACGTAACTCGATAATATCCATACGATTCTCCCTCTCTCCCTCTTTATACGTCCTATGCGACTCTCTCCCCGTCCTACACGATACTATACGACTATACGATACTATATGGTTACGGTTTAGGGTTAGGGTTATGGTTAAGGGTTAGGGTTAGGGTTAGGGTTAGGGTTAAGGGTTAGGGTTTAGGGTTAGGGTTAGGGTTAAGGGTTCGGGTTTTGGGTTAAGGGTTCGGGTTTTGGGTTAGGGTTAGGGTTAGGGTTAAGGGTTATAGTTAGGGTTAGGGTTTAGGGTTAAGGGTTCGGGTTTTGGGTTAAGGGTTCGGGTTTTGGGTTAGGGTTAGGGTTAAGGGTTTAGGGTTAGGGTTAAGGGTTATAGTTAGGGTTAGGGTTAAGGGTTAGGGTTTAGGGTTAGGGTTAGGGTTTTGGGTTAAGGGTTCGGGTTTTGGGTTAGGGTTAGGGTTAGGGTTAAGGGTTATAGTTAGGGTTAGGGTTTAGGGTTAAGGGTTTGGGTTTTGGGTTAAGGGTTCGGGTTTTGGGTTAAGGGTTCGGGTTTTGGGTTAACGGTTAGGGTTAAGGGTTTAGGGTTAGGGTTAAGGGTTATAGTTAGGGTTAGGGTTAGGGTTAAGGGTTAGGGTTTAGGGTTAGGGTTAGGGTTAAGGGTTCGGGTTTTGGGTTAAGGGTTCGGGTTTTGGGTTAGGTTTAGGGTTAAGGGTTATAGTTAGGGTTAGGGTTAGGGTTAAGGGTTAGGGTTTAGGGTTAGGGTTAGGGTTAAGGGTTCGGGTTTTGGGTTAAGGGTTCGGGTTTTGGGTTAGGTTTAGGGTTAAGGGTTATAGTTAGGGTTAGGGTTAGGGTTTAGGGTTAAGGGTTCGGGTTTTGGGTTAAGGGTTCGGGTTTTGGGTTAAGGGTTCGGGTTTTGGGTTAGGGTTAGGGTTAAGGGTTTAGGGTTAGGGTTTAGGGTTAGGGTTAGGGTTAAGGGTTTAGTGCCTGAGGATGTATTTAATTATACTATTTGTTAATATGAATTTAATTATTGCTTACGTTAATATGTGTTAATATGTATTTAATTATTGCTTATGTATTTGTATATATATAGCTCAATGAGTTCTCCGATCAAGGACCAAGATTTAGTGCCCGAGCACATGGACAAGAGTGTTGCTCAAGAACAATCCAGCAGTGAAGGATATGAAACGCCTAGCGACCCTTTTCCTACCACTAGCATAGATAGGGCCGCTCTCCGTGAGTTGCAACGTGACCCTACTTATGATCCACAAGAAGCTGAGGTAAAAGTACGCATCTTTAGCTTCGTATGTGTACCCTACTGATTTCACATGCATGATCTCTTGTGCATTTTATTACATGAATAGGAGGTCGTGTCTGAATTTCGTGCGATACTCGAAGAAGCCGTGGCACGAAACGAAGACGTACCGGAGCCGACCCAAGACGCACCGGAACAGACCAAGACAACAACCGAGACGTCAAGGAAAAGGAAGCAGAGCGATCGAAAAACAGGTGACAGGGGGCTGAACAAGTTTCCCGACAAAACATACAAAATCTCAGACGTGAGCCCGAAAGGTCAGCCCCTAGCTCCAGAAGAGGCACTACCTAAGTTCCGGAATGCACTTGGGTTTTTAGTTAGAGATAATCTTGACATAACAATACGACAGTGGAGAGATGTGTCAGATGATGTCAAGAATCAAATATGGAATAAGCTATTAATGAGGTTCGTTCTGCCTCGGGGTTCAGAAGAACTCGTGAAGGAATACACGATGAAGCAGCTTGCAATCAATTTCCGAAACTGGAGGTCTGAGATGAACACAAAGTTTGCAAAGAAAGGTCTGGACCCGACCAAAAAATATAAAATCTCAGCAGGTCAGTGGGCAGTATTTCTAGAGCAGAGGAGCAGACCTGATTTCATATCTCTAAGTGAGGCAAATTCGGAACTATCAAAGAAGAACAAGTACCGCCACCACCTAGGCACAGGTGGTTACAAGCGTCAGGTTCCTAAATGGAGACAAGAAGACGCCGAGAAGAAGGCCAGGGTTGCCGACGCTGTCCGAGCAACTTGGTGAAAGGGCGGCAAATTGGCTCCATGCTAGAAAACCAAGGGAAACCGAGACCGGTGTATCTTTTGATGATCCCATTGTCGAAGAAGCGGCAAAAAACATATATACAATGGCAGCTAAGCAGAGCGAAGGAACTTTTAAGCCACAAAGGGAAAGAGACATCCTAACGGCTGGTCTCGGTAACCCTGAGCATCCTGGCCGTGTACAAGGAATCTCGTCTAAGGAAGGATGGAAGGAAGGATTCAGACAACAGTGGGAAGGTCTGTACAGGAAACGTGATCGATACAAGGAAGAGATGGCGGATTATTTTAAGGAGGAGGCCAAGAAAGAGTTCAAAGCCATGATGTCTCAAATGCTATCGAATCCTCCTCCAGAATTGATGCAACAGTTGGCGAGTGCGATGTCTGTTCAACAGATGACCACTCCACAAATACAAATAATTCCAGCAGCTCAACCGCCGGCTTCCACAGATTGTACGACATTACCAAGCTCTGTTGCTTCAACGGGAAATAAGGACCGTTATCCAGTTGATGACATCACAAGGCCTGTGGCGTGCACACTGGTTATAAGATATGGTATTAACAATAAACGTACAAAGAAAGTAGCCACAGGCCTTGCGATCCCAGGACGTAAGTTCCATGGAAACGATATTCCAGATGATTATTGCAAAGTAGAAGTGACGTCGGTCGTCCAAGGATCCGAGGACGACATGCTAGACATCCCTGGGCCCGAAGGTATCGAGAAACTTGGACAAGCTATCAATAATTTTATCCTTTGGCCTCGAAGGGATGTCGATTTGCTTGATTGGTCGAATTCGTCGCAGGCGTCGCAGGCCCAACCGTCTCCGCCTTCTCAAATTTTTGCTCCTATTGTACATCCATCATCCTCACCTCCTCAAACTTCACATGCTGCTCCTCATCCTTTTTCTGACCCACCGTCTCCGCCACAAGCATCACCATTCAGGGCTCCACCACCTTCTCCTCCCCATCCTCTTGGTGACCCACTGTCTACGCCACCATCAAGGGATCCACCTTCTCCACAACCATCAAAGGATCCAAGGCCATCAAAGAAATCTAAACTTCCTATTCCAAAATTGGTGTCCCCGTATCAGAAAAAGAAGAGTAAAGCTACTACTGCTGGCACAGCTCGGTTTTTGAAAGGGATTGGACGGAGCCTCACGTCACAAACTGTTGATTTGGCCAAGCACGAGGAGTCTGCAAAAAAGGCTGAGGCAATGGCCGCAAAAATAAAGAAGCCAACTAAGGCAGATTACAAAAACGTGCCTAAAAAATATGTGCCGGGCAGACCTCTGCTACCTCTTGAGAAACTAAGAAAGGTCCCGGCTGGTGTTAAAAGGTTGCATGACTGGTACATGCGGGCATCATCGGTTGGCATCGACACCATCAGTGTGCATATACCAGACCATGCTTTTATTGGTTCGGACCAAAAGGCCGTTGTTACATTCGAGGACATGTGGTTAATGATGAACCTTCAAAGACTCGACGTGCAACTTGTAACGATGTTTGCATTGTAAGTGTCGCTCATACTTCCACATATGTGTGTTATTATTAGTGAGTTGTATAAAATTTCAATATCTGACATGCACGTGTGACTTGCAGAATGCAACATGATCAGCAGGAGATTCTTTACGGTACCAAGCCCAATGCTAGTGCCAGTAAAAGGGTTGGGTATCTCAACCCAATACTTATATCCGAGGAAAGCCACACTTTTAGAATCGGGAAAGACAACGATGAATTACGGGGAAAGACGGACGAAGAAGTTGAGAAGCGTATAAAGGATATGAAGAAGGATTTTGAAGCTCGATACGCCACCTATATAGGACATGCAATGCTTCAATTTCAAGACAGGGAAGCCATAATAGCCCCGTACAACTTTAAGTAAGTGTGATTTTGCATAAATAAAATCAATAATTTCAATACACATGCATCACAAATTTGATTCGTACAGGGACCACTGGATATGCTTCCTCATTTATCCTAAGGTTGGAAAGGTGCTGGTGCTCGACTCCTTGAACTTCGACCCTTCGACATATGCAGAATTCCTCAGCACCTTAGAGCTGTAAGCCTTTTCTATGCATGCATACTTTTATCGATTAAAATTTGAGAATAACATGGTGATTCTATTTGAGATCACAGGGCTTATAGATTCTATAAGATGAGAGGTGGAAAGTACGACCTGTCGAAAAAAGGCGTGCCACTAGACATCCATCATCACTGGCCGGTAAGTATGTGATTTTATGAATACATATCATACACAATGTTGCAACTAAATAACCAATCTCCCGTTATGTAGTGCCACAAGCAACCACAAGGATCGGTCCTATGTGGATTCTATGTGTGCGAGTTCATGAGAGTGAACGGACGATACATCACGAACCCTGACAAGGTATTATTAGTAATAGTCAAGTATGTATTTATGTCATTAAAGATGCAAATGTGTTATTATTGAGTATAAATAGATGATGTTTATAAAATTCCTTTACAGCAATTTCAACGAGGAAACCCAGAGAACTTGACCGAAGCTGCATTGTATGGCATAGTCGAGGACCTCTGCACATTCATATTGAAAGAGGTCATTCCCGCAGAAGGAAAATATCACGATGCTTCCGGGACATTAGCTTTGCCAGAGTTCAGAATACTAACAGAAATTAGTAGATTATCTCTTAGCCGAGATAGTTATTAGAGCTTAGGTGAAAACTTATGATGTATAGAATGCATGAAGCATATATGGTTGTAAACAGAATACTTTGATGTATATAAATGTATGATAGAATTTAATTTCATGTTGCTTTCAATATCAATATAGATCTATATATATATGTTTGTGTGTGTGTAAATAAATATATATATAATTCAGTATTGTTTGAAATTTTGAAAAAAGGCGGGAAAACTTCCACTGGCGGCTAAATAAAGAAAACCGCCAGTGAAAAGTGCATTTCCACTGGCGGTTTGCTTTATAAAACCGCCAGTGGAAATGCATTTCCACTGGCGGTTTTCTTTATTCAGCCGCCAGTGGAAATGCACTTTTCACTGGCGGTTCCTTAAGAAAACCGCCAGTGAAAATGCACTTTTCACTGGCGGTTCCAAAATAACCGCCAGTGGAAATGCTGATTTCCACTGACCCCTAGCACTGGCGGTACTGAAAAACGCCTGTGTAAATAGGTTTAGAACCGCCACTATAGAGCTTCTGTGTACTAGTGTTCATGACTTCATGCGGAGAGAGTTCAGACTTCAGACCAGTGTTTTAAATAGCGGGTTATAGCATTTAGCGCTTGGTCTCCTCAAACAGCTAATAGCGGGCTAAATAGAGCTATAGCAGGAGATAGCGGTTAAATTGTGCATGAAAGCAAATAGCTATTTCCTCTCAAAACAGCTATAGCGGGAGATAGCGGCAGCTATAGCGGGAGATTTAAAACCTTGCTTCAGACAAGTGATAGTAGATAGCTAATATAAAGAAGCTAGAAATCAGACGTCTATAGCGGCTAAATTGTTCACTAGTAGAAAAAGGCTCAACGCCCGCGGGACGATATATTTTTACAGACGGATCCGGTTATCCACCGACTGTGCTATTTTTAGTGGCGGTTTCTTAAGAAAACCGCCACTAGAAATTGTATTTCTAGTGGCGGTTCCTTAAGAAAACCGCCAGTAAAAATCCATGATTTCTAGTGGCGGTTTTCTTAAGGAACCGCCTGTAGAAATCGATTTCTAGTGGCGGTTTTCTTAAGGAACCGCCACTAGAAATCATTTTTATCCTTAATTTTTCGAGTTTTTCAAACGACCTCGTATGACAAAACTACCAAAATAAAAGTTGTAGATCTCTAAAAGTTATGAAACTTTGTAGTTGACAACTTTTTTATTTAAACTCATTTCAGTTCTCAAAAATTGAATCTAAGTATGTTAAATTTAAAATTCAAATTTTGCAAACTAACTCGGATGAAAAAAGTGTCAAAATAAAAGTTGTAGAACTTCAAAAGTTATTTAACTTTGTAGTAGACAACTTTTTTATTTGAATTCGTTTAGGGTCTCAAATAAGCAATTTACACTCAAATGGTTGTAATATGTGGACAAAACAACTACCAACTAGACACAAAGCATGTCATAGACGGAGTGGTAGTGGAGGGTACGCGCGAGGGTGAGGTCGAAGGTTCGATTACTAACAACCGCGTAGCGCGCGAAAAATGCCACGACTTCGGAGACGGGCAGGTGGGGGTGGGCTGAGGCCCCCTAATACAAATAATTTTTTTACTATTTTTAAAATCTGTTTTATGTTTCCTGGAAACGATTTGCACTGGCGGTTTTATTACGCCGACCGCCAGTGAAAATCGATTTTCACTGGCGGTCTTCAGTTACCCGCCTGTAAAAATGATGATTTTTACTGGCCCCCTAGTACTGGCGGTTACGATAAACGCCACTAAAAATAGATTTACGACCGCCACTATAGAACTTCTCTGTACTAGTGGTTCAGACTGTCCAGGCGGCTGCTAGGCCCCCGCCTGCTCCTGCGCCTGGGATGGATGATGCTGCAGCAGCTGCTGCTGTCACCGTGCCAGCTTTCGTCGTCGGCTCTGATGCTGCTGCAGGTGCTTGGAACCAGGAGACAGTGGCGGGAGATAGGGAGGTGCACAGGACAGGGAAAAAGGAGAAGAACTGTAGCCGCTGCGGTTTGAAGGGGCACTTGGTTGCTGAGTGCTCTACCAAGTTGTATTGTGTCATTTGTGATGGCCATGATCATGTCAACCACCGTTGCCATTTGCTCAAGCAACCTCGACCCGTGGCACATGCTGTCGGATATGCGGTGTCTGGCTTGGGTTTCTACCATATACCTCATCTGCCACTCTCCAGGAAAAAGGATTCCAAAACAGCCCTTGTTACGGTTGTTGGTAGTACTCTTTCGGGTGATCAGTTGGTGGCGCAATTGCAACGTGTTGTTTCAAGTAAGTGGAATTGGGAACCTGTTGTTCATGAGCAGAACTCTTTCATTGTCACGTTTCCATCTAAGAATGAGCTACAGAGGGCCATTGCCTTTGGGGGTGCGGATGTCCGTGATAAAAATGTGCCCATGGGGACAAGGATGCAATTTGAGGAATGGCATGAGGAGGAGGAAGGTTTTCTGTTACCTAAGGTTTGGATTCGGGTCACTGGAATCAGGAAGAAATTGAGAGAATTTTTGAATCTCTGGGCCATTGGGTCTATGCTTGGGTCTACACAAACGGTTGATATGGAAACTACTCGCTGTTAGCCTCTAAGTTGTGTCATGTGTCGTGTCACGTGTCTGTAATAATCTAGTTGGACCTTGTTTTAGTGGCATAGATACACAGCGTTTCAGTGGTGTGCCTGAAACGCGTGTCCGCCGGTTGTTCAGTCAACCCGTCGCACGAACGCGCCGCGCATGCCTGTGGCCCGATCCTAAAATCTCGGAGTTCATGGGGCACGACGTGCGACGGGGGGGGGGAACAGGCATCATGCCTAGATATATTGCAATGGAAAACTCCAAGAAAAGGTGCGGCAGTTGTGCGCAGGCAAAAATACTCTTCTTTCTGTCATTTGCACACGCACCTGGTGAGCTGCCGGAACCACCACGAGCAGACACATCTACGTTCACCACCGTTGTAGCTCATCATCGATCCAAGGAATCAGAGGCTCGCGCCTCGGTTCCAACATCTGGTATCAGAGCCGGTGAATGTACTACGACGGCTCAGTGAGCCCGCCGCGACAACCGCCGATGAAGAAGAGGGTGATCCCACGCCGACCTTCAGAGAAGAAGGAGATGGCGGACACACGCACAGGACCAAGTGCCACGACGTCAGGCATCAAGGAAAGTTCTCTGGTATGGCCCATGCTGACCCGATCCAACTATGCAGAGTGGGCAATGTTGATGCAGATCAACTACGAGGCGATGGAGATCTGGGAAGTGATTGATCCCGGAACCAACGTCAGGCGTTCACAGGACAAGCAAGCAATGGGTGCTCTAATGAGATCTGTTCCCAAAGAGATGTGGGGGACAATTGGTGCAAAGAAGATAGTCAAAGAGGCTTGGGAGGCTGTGAAGATCATGAGGATTGGTGCTGATCGGGTTAAGGAGGTAAATGTGCAGAAACTTATTAGAGAATTTGAGAATATAGAGTTCAAGGAGGGGGAGAGTGTTGAGGATTTTGGGATGAGAATTACTAACCTTGTCACAAATATCAAATCCCTTGGTGAATCTATAGATGATACCCGTGTGGTCAAAAAGTTCCTGCGTGTTGTACCACCCCGGTTTAACCAAGTAGCAGTATCCATTGAAATGTTTTGTGAGATGAAGGATCTTACAGTTGAAGATCTTGTTGGCAGACTTCGTGCTGCTGAAGATCGACTAGAAGACAAGGTTGAGCACATCACTGATAAAACAGGTCGTTTACTGTTAGCTGAAGAAGATTGGCTTGAAAAGCATAAGCATCAGTTTCAGTCGTCTTCAAATAAAGACAGTAGCAGTAGTGACTCATGTCAGTGGAAGCCTAAGGCTCCCCATCGATCTGATGGAGGGAGTTCAGGAAGTTTCAGTAAGCAGAAACTCACTTCACAAGGCACACCTAGGAGAAAAGGGAGATGCAGAAATTGTGGGATATATGGTCATTGGGCTCAAGACTGTAAGCGTCCTAAGAGGGAGAAAGGCAAGGAACAAAAACAACCAGAGGCAAATCTTGCAGTTGCTGGTGGTGGTGTTGAAACTGGGGCACTTCTGTTTGCTGAAGTACAAGGCACAGTGCATGGAGCACCACAGTTTGTTCATTTGTCTGAAGAAAAAATGATCCCGATGATATGTCCTGAAGGCGTGTGGGTACTTGATACTGGTGCCAGTAATCACATGACAGGTACAAAGTCTGCACTCTCACACCTTGATGAATCTGTGAGTGGATCAGTCTGATTTGGGGATGGCTCAACTGTTAAAATATGTGGTTTGGGAGCTCTAGTTGTTCAGGGAAAGCAAAATCAGCACAAAGTCTTCACAAGTGTTTATTACATCCCACAACTGAAGAGTAATATAATAAGTCTTGGTTAGCTTGAAGAGGGTGGATGTGATATCAGACTGTTTAATGGGAGGTTGAGTGTACTAGATCCTGAAAATAACCTGCTAATCAGTGCACCTCGCACTGGTAACAGGCTGTACACTCTGAAACTAGATGCTGATTCACCTGTTTGTTTCCTGGCAAAGCACACTGATCCTGCCTGGAAATGGCATGCCAGATTTGGGCACCTGAATTTCAGGTCACTTAGAGAACTAGGTAGATTGAAGATGGTGGAAGGGATGCCCTTAGTAGACAGGGTGGAACAGGTCTGTGATGGATGCACTTTGGGAAAACAACACAGAACACCATTTCCAAGGAAGTCTGAATTCAGAGCTCAAAAGGGACTAGAATTGTTTCATGCAGATTTGTGTGGGCAGATCAGACCAAAGACAGTTGGTGGAAAATCCTATTTCCTGCTTGTAGTAGATGATTACAGCAGGTATATGTGGGTAGATCTATTGAACACAAAGGATCAGGCATTGGCATCACTACAGAAGATAAAACAAAGAGCTGAAATTGAGTTGGGAGGTAATTTGAAAGCTTTGAGGACAGATAGAGGGGGAGAGTTTAACTCAGGGTCCTTCACTATTTTTTGCAATGAGCAAGGAATCAAACATTACACCACCACTCCCTATTCTCCTCAGCAAAATGGGGTTGTTGAGAGAAGGAACCAATCTGTAGTGGAGATGGCTAGATGCCTGCTCAAAGGTAAGGGTGTGCCACCAAGATTCTGGGGAGAAGAAGTAACAACTGCAGTTTACCTGTTAAACAGGTCTCCTACTAAGAGTGTGCAAGGGAGAACACCATATGAGGCCTGGCATGGCAAGAAACCACAAGTTGGTCACTTGAGGACTTTTGGTTGTGTGGGTCATGTGAAGAAGATTGGTCCAGGTGTTGAAAAATTGTCAGACAGGTCCACAAAAATGGTTCTGCTTGGATATGAGGCAGGGACCAAAGGGTACAGGATGTATGATCCTTCAGCTAGGAGACTGTATATCAGCAGAGATGTTGTGTTTGAAGAAGAAGTGGGGTGGAATTGGGACAGTGATGAAAATGTTCAGCAAGATGAGACAGAATCTGGTCCTTGTGAATTCCAGTTTCAGTACACTGTGCCTGGTCAGGTGTTGCAGCAGCCAGGTGTTTCAGGTGGAAGTGTTGAAGATTCAAGGGGTGCACAAAATTCTCCACCCTCACCTCACACACCAGTGACACCACAAATAACAGTAACACCACAAGTGTCACAGGGGGGATTACAGGGGTCAAGTTCCAGTGTAGCTACTAACAACAGTCCTCAGACCCCGAGCACTCAAAGTTCACAACATCCACCATTGAGATACAGGTCTCTAACTGATCTGTGGGATGCAATAGAGGAGGTACATGATTTCCAATATAGTGGGCTATGCATGTTGGCTGCAGATGAGCTAGTGAATGTTGAAGTAGCTCTGACAGAAAAGTGTTGGAGGGATGCTATGAACAATGAACTCCAATCCATTGAAAACAACAACACTTGGATATGGTCTGAACTACTTGTTGGGCATAAACCCATTGGTTTGAAATGGGTGTACAAAGTCAAGAAGGATGCTGCTGGTAACATTGTCAAACACAAAGCTAGATTAGTTGCTAAAGGGTATGCATAGAAGGAAGGAATAGACTTTGATGAAGTATTTGCACCTGTTGCAAGACTTGAAACCATAAGGGTACTGATAGCTCTTTCAGCTCAGGGTAACTGGGAAATACATCACATGGATGTGAAGTCAGCCTTCTTGAATGGGGATCTTCATGAAGAAGTCTATGTAACACAACCTCCAGGATTTCAGAACCTAGAGAAGGGCCAACTGGTGCTCCAACTGAATAAAGCACTGTATGGCTTAAAACAAGCTCCCAGAGCTTGGAACATTAGACTGGATTCTGAGCTAGCCTCCCTAGGTTTCAGTAGATGCAAAGTAGAACATGCTGTCTACAGAAGGGGAGTTGGGAAGTCCATGCTGATTATAGGAGTATATGTGGATGATCTTATCATTTGTGGGCCCTCTGCAAGTGACATTGCAGATTTCAAGCAACAGATGAAGAAGACTTTTAGTATGAGTGATCTGGGGCTGCTCAGTTACTACTTGGGTATGGAGGTAAGGCAAGGGAGTAAGGGACAAATGAAATCACTATTTGCCAGAGGTCTTATGCACCCAAGATTGTAGAGCAGTGCAACATGGGCAGGTGCAATCCAATAGACACCCCAATGGAGCAGAGGGTTAAGCTTGTAACTGCTGAAAAGGGAACAGAGAGTGATACAACCCAGTATAGAAGTGTGATTGAGAGCTTGAGATACCTAGTAAACACAAGGCCAGACTTATCCTTTGTAGTGGGTTTGGTGAGCAGGTTTATGGAAGCCCCTGGTAAGGAGCACTGGTGTGCCATTAAGAGTATCATAAGATACATAGCTGGGACACTTGATTTTGGTGTAAAATTCAGAAAAGGAGGAACAACAGATTACTCATTAGTTGGCTATACTGACAGTGACTGTTCAGGGGACTTAATTCATAGGAAGAGCACATCAGGCATACTGTTCTTTTTGGGAGAAAATCTAGCTCTATCCTCTTGTGAAGCAGAATATATAGCTGCTGCCCTAGGAACCTACCAAGGTGTGTGGTTGACAATGCTGATAGCAGACATCATGAATGAAGAACCTCAGGTGTTCAGACTATTGATAGACAACAAGTCAGCGATTGAGCTAAGCAAAAATCCGGTTTACCATGACAGAAGCAAGCATATTGACACTCGTTATCTGAGAGCACCTAGAGGGGGGGTGAATAGGTGATCCTGTAACACTTCAAAACTTGAGCCACAAAACTTGGTTAATTGTTAGCACAATAATTGCCAAGTGGCTATAGAGGAATCCTCAACAAAACACAATAACCAACAAAGATCAATCACAAAGATGGCACGGTGGTTATCTCGTGGTTCGGCCAAGACCAACGCTTGCCTACTCCACGTTGTGGCGTCCCAACGGACGAGGGTTGCAATCAACCCCTCTCAAGCGGTCCAAAGACCCACTTGAATACCACGGTGTTTTGCTTGCTTTATCTCAATCCCGTTTGCGAGGAATCTCCACAACTTGGAGCCTCTCGCCCTTACACTTGAAATTCACAAAGAACACGGAGCAAGGGAGGGATTAGCAACGCACACAAGACACAAGAATCAGAGTGTCAACACGCACACAAGTCGCAACAAGAGCTCGCAACACAACTCAATGAGTTCACAACTCCACTAGAGCTCTATATGCTATCACAATGAAAAGAACGCGCGAAATCGATGTCTTGGTGCTTAGAAATGATTAGGATATGCTTGATATACTCCTCCATGCGCCTAGGGGTCCCTTTTATAGCCCCAAGGCATCTAGGAGCCGTTGGGAGCAATCTTGGAAGGCTGATCTTGCCTTCTGTCGACTGGCGCACCGGACAGTCCGGTGCACACCGGACACTGTCCGGTGCCCGATTTCCTTCCTTAAATAGCGAAGCCGACCGTTGGCAACCTGAGAGCCGTTGGCGCACCGGACATGTCCGGTGCACACCGGACAGTCCGGTGCCGTCTTCTAGCCGTTGGCTCGGCCACGTGTCCCGCGCAGATTGCGCGGCCGACCGTTGGCTCACCGGACACTCCGGTGCACACCGGACAGTCCGGTGAATTTTAGCCGTACGTCGCCGGTGAATTCCCGAGAGCAGCCACTTCGCTCGAGCCAGCCTGGCGCACCGGACACTGTCCGGTGCACCACCGGACAGTCCGGTGCTTGCAGACACAGCAGATTCTTGGCTGCTCGAGCCAAGACATTTCCAATTGGATTTTTCCTGTTTCCAGCACTTAGACACAATACATTAGTCCATAAAACAATGTACTAAGTCTGAGAAACATACCTTAATTCTTGATTTGTACTTTGTCCACCTTTTTACACTTAGGCACTTGTGTTGGACACTAAATCACCAAAATACTTAGAAATGGCCCAAGGGCACATTTCCCTTTCAATCTCCCCCTTTTTGGTGATTTATGCCAACACAACATAAAGCAAGTAGAACAAGTACAAAATCAAATCAAATAAGAACTCAAAATTGTTTTGATTCAATTTTGACATATATGGATCACTCTATGCCACCACTTGGTTTGTTTTTGCAAATCAAACTCAAATTTCTATCTCTAAGTCAAACACACATGTTAAGACATAAAGAGAGTCATTCTAAGAGAAATTGATTTAAGATTTCAAAAACTCCCCCTTTTTCCCATAATCAATACTTCTCCCCACAAGAAGCCAACTTTTGACAAGAGAGACAACAAAAGAGTTTTGACAAACCAAAAGCTCTATTCTACTATTTTCAAAATCTCTCAAGTGGTAGCTGATCCATTTATCGCTTTGGCCTTTATTTTCTCCCCCTTTGGCATCAAGCACCAAAACGGGATCAATCTTGGCCCTTTAACCCCATTGCCTCACCAAAATCTTCAACTAAGAGCAAATAGGCAATAAGAGTATAACGATGAACTTGGAAGAGTTACTCTTTTCATCGGAGTGCAGTGGAAGTCTCGCATGGTCCAAGTCCACCTTTTCCCTTTCAATTTTCCTTGGAGACTAAAACAACCAAACTCAAGTACATGGTTAGCCACAAAGGGTCAAGTTGTAGCACAGCTCCCCCTAAATATGTGCATCACTTGCAAACAGGACTTGTGAGGTCCAGGGAGTGTTTGTACAACTTGAGCACCACAATAAGCAACAATATGCAGAATGAACATAATCAAAAGCATAAACACATGTATGCTACATTTCAATCCAAGTTCCGCGAATCTAAGATATTGAGCTCACTACGCAGCCTGCAAAAGGTCTTCTCATCTAGAGGCTTGGTAAAGATATCGGCTAGCTGGTTCTCGGTGCTAACATGAAACACTTCGATATCCCCCTTTTGCTGGTGGTCTCTCAAAAAGTGATGCCAGATGTCAATGTGCTTTGTGCGGCTGTGCTCAACAGGATTTTCCGCTATTCGAATAGCACTCTCATTATCACATAGGAGTGGGACTTTGCTCAGATTGTAGCCAAAGTCCCTGAGGGTTTGCCTCATCCAAAGTAGTTGCGCGCAACACTGTCCTGCGGCAACGTACTCGGCCTCAGCGGTGGATAGGGCAACGGAGGTTTGTTTCTTAGAGTTCCATGACACCAGGGACCTTCCTAAGAATTGGCACGTCCCCGATGTACTCTTCCTATCGACCTTACATCCAGCATAGTCGGAATCTGAGTACCCAATCAAGTCAAAGTTAGACCCCTTTGGATACCAGATCCCGAAGCAAGGCGTAGCGACTAAATATCGAAGAATTCGCTTCACAGCCACTAAGTGACACTCCTTCGGATCGGATTGAAATCTAGCACACATGCATACGCTAAGCATAATATCCGGTCTACTAGCACATAAATAAAGCAAAGAACCTATCATGGACCGGTATGCTTTTTGATCAACGGACTTACCTCCTTTGTTGAGGTCGGTGTGTCCGTCGGTTCCCATCGGCGTCTTTGCGGGCTTGGCGTCCTTCATCCCAAACCTCTTTAGCAAATCTTGTGTGTACTTCGTTTGGGAGATGAAGGTGCCGTCCTTGAGTTGCTTCACTTGGAACCCAAGGAAGTAGGTCAACTCGCCCATCATCGACATCTCGAATTTCTGCGTCATCACCCTGCTAAACTCTTCACAAGACTTTTGGTTAGTAGAACCAAATATTATGTCGTCGACATAAATTTGGCACACAAAAAGATCACCATCGCAAGTCTTAGTAAAAAGAGTTGGATCGGCTTTCCCAACCTTGAAAGCATTAGCAATTAAAAAGTCTCTAAGGCATTCATACCATGCTCTTGGGGCTTGCTTAAGTCCATAGAGCGCCTTAGAGAGCTTACACACGTGGTCGGGGTACCGTTCATCCTCGAAGCCAGGGGGCTGCTCCACGTACACCTCCTCCTTGATCGGCCCGTTGAGGAAAGCGCTCTTCACATCCATTTGGTACAACCTGAAAGAATGGTGAGCGGCATATGCTAGCAAGATACGAATTGATTCTAGCCTAGCCACAGGAGCAAAAGTCTCCTCAAAGTCCAAACCTGCGACTTGGGCATAACCTTTTGCCACAAGTCGAGCCTTGTTCCTCGTCACCACCCCGTGCTCGTCCTGTTTGTTGCGGAACACCCACTTGGTTCCCACAACATTTTGCTTGGGACGAGGCACCAGTGTCCAAACTTCGTTGCGCTTGAAGTTGTTGAGTTCCTCCTGCATGGCCAACACCCAGTCCGGATCTAGCAAGGCCTCTTCTACCCTGAAAGGCTCAATAGAAGAGACAAAAGAGTAATGCTCACAAAAATTAACTAATCTTGAGCGAGTAGTTACTCCCTTGCTAATATCACCCAATATCTGGTCGACGGGATGATCCCTTTGATTCGTCGCTCGAACTTGGGTTGGAGGTGCTTCTTCCTCTTGAACATCCTGTGCTCCCCCTTGATCATGTGCCTCCACTTGAGGTACCTGTTCGTCATCTTGGGTTGGGGGATGCACCATAGTTGAGGAAGACAGTTGATCTTGCTCCAAATGTTCCTGAGGCCGTACATCTCCAATCGCCATGGTGCGTATCGCGGCCGTTGGAACGTCTTCTTCATCTACATCATCAAGATCAACAACTTGCTCTCTTAGAGAGCCATTAGTCTCATCAAATACAACGTCGCTAGAGACTTCAACCAAACCCGATGATTTGTTGAAGACCCTATACGCCTTTGTATTTGAATCATAACCTAATAAAAACCCTTCTACGGCTTTGGGAGCAAATTTGGAATTCCTACCCTTCTTCACTAGAATGTAGCATTTACTCCCAAAAACACGAAAATATGATACATTAGGTTTGTTACCGGTTAGCAGCTCATACGGCGTCTTCTTGAGGAGGCGGTGAAGGTAGACCCTGTTGATGGCGTGGCAAGCCGTGTTCACGGCTTCCGACCAAAAGCACTCGGGGGTCTTGAATTCTCCAAGCATAGTCCTCGCCATATCTATGAGCGTTTTGTTCTTCCTCTCTACCACACCATTTTGCTGAGGTGTGTAGGGAGCGGAGAACTCGTGCTTGATCCCCTCCTCCTCAAGAAACTCCTCCACTTGAAGGTTCTTGAATTCGAACTCGTTGTCGCTCCTTATCTTCTTCACCTTGAGCTCAAACTCATTTTGAGCTCTCCTTAGGAAGCGCTTGAGGGTCCCTTGGGTTTCAGACTTATCCTGCAAAAAGAACACCCAAGTGAAGCGGGAAAAGTCATCAACGATAACTAGACCATACTTACTTCCTCCTATGCTCAGATAGGCGACGGGTCCGAAGAGGTCCATATGTAGCAGCTCCAAGGGTCTTGATGTTGTCATCACATTTTTGGTGTGATGAGAGCCTCCCACCTGTTTCCCTGCTTGACAAGCTGCACAAGGTCTATCTTTTTCGAAATGAACATTGGTTAGACCTATCACGTGTTCTCCCTTTAGAAGCTTGTGGAGGTTCTTCATCCCCACATGTGCTAAGCGGCGATGCCACAGCCAGCCCATGCAAGTCTTAGCCATTAAGCATGCATCTAGACCGGCCTCTTCTTTTGCAAAATCAACTAAGTAAAGCTTGCCGTCTAGTACACCCTTAAAAGCTAGTGAACCATCACATCTTCTAAAGACAGACACATCTACATTTGTAAACAAACAGTTATATCCCATATTGCATAATTGACTAACAGATAGCAAATTATATCCAAGAGACTCTACTAAAAACACATTAGAGATAGAGTGCTCATTTGAGATTGCAATTTTACCTAACCCTTTTACCTTGCCTTGATTCCCATCACCGAATATTATTGAATCTTGGGAATCTTTATTCTTGACGTAGGAGGTGAACATCTTCTTCTCCCCCGTCATATGGTTTGTGCATCCGCTGTCGATAATCCAGCTTGAACCCCCGGATGCATAAACCTGCAAGGCAAATTTAGGCTTGGGTCTTAGGTACCCAACTCATGTTGGGTCCTACAAGGTTAGTGCAAATATCCTTAGGGACCCAAATGCAAGTTTTGTCTCCCTTGCATTTTCCCCCTAACTTCCTAGCAACTATTTTCCTATCCTTTCTACAAATAGCAAAGGACGCATTTAAAGCACGATAAATTGTAGAAGGTTCATTCATTACTTTCCTAGGAGCATGAATAATGTTCTTTCTAGGCACATGATGAATAGCATTTCTCCTAGACATATCTCTACCATGCATATAGGAAGAACTAGAAGCAAACATGGCATGAGAATCAAAATCATCATAAGCATTATAACTCCTATAAGCATTTCTAGTTTGTATCCTATCATGATACATAAAAGCATGGTTCTTTTTAGCATTACTAGCCATAGGAGCCTTCCCTTTCTCCTTGGCGGAGATAGGAGCCTTATGGCTTGTCAAGTCCTTGGCTTCCCTCTTGTAGCCAAGTCCATCCTTAATGGAGGGGTGTCTACCAATTGTGTAGGCATCCCTTGCAAATTTTAGCCTGTCAAATTCATTCTTGCTAATCTTAAGTTGGGCATTAAGACTAGCCAATTCCTCATTTAATTTGGAAATTGACACTAAATGATCACTACAAGCATCAACATCGAAATCTTTACACCTATTACAAGTTTCAACAAATTCTACACAAGAATTAGATTTACTAGCTACTTCTAGTTTAGCATTTAAATCAACATTAACACTTTTTAAAGTAGCAATGGTTTCATGACAAGAAGATAATTCACTAGAGAGCATTTCATTCCTTTTAATTTCAAGAGCAAGAGATTTTTGTGCACCAACAAATTTATCATGCTCCTCATATAAAAGATCCTCTTGTTTTTCTAGTAATCTATTCTTGTCATTCAAAGCATCAATCAACTCATTAATCTTATTAATTTTAGATCTATCTAATCCCTTGAATAAGCATGAGTAATCTATCTCATCATCATCACTAGACTCATCCTCACTTGAAGAAGCATAAGTACTAGTGTCATGAGTGCTTACTTTCTTCTCTCTTGCCATGAGGCAAGTGTGACGCTCGTTTGGGAAGAGGGATGACTTGTTGAAGGCGGTGGCGGCGAGTCCTTCATTGTCGGAGTCGGAGGAGGAGCAATCCGAATCCCACTCCTTGCCTAGATGTGCCTCGCCCTTTGCCTTCTTGTATGCCTTCTTCTTCTCCCTCTTGCTCCCTTGGTCCTGTTCACTATCATTGTCGGGACAGTTAGCAATAAAATGACCAAGCTTACCGCATTTGAAGCATGAGCGCTTCCCCTTGGCTTTGGTCTTGCTTGGCTGTCCCTTGCGACCTTTAAGCGCCGTCTTGAATCTTTTGATGATGAGGGCCATCTCTTCATCATTAAGTCCGGCTGCCTCAATTTGTGCCACCTTACTAGGTAGCGCCTCCTTGCTTCTTGTTGCCTTGAGAGCAAGGGGTTGCGGCTCGTTGATCGGACCATTCAAGGCGTCGTCCACGTACCTCGCCTCCTTGATCATCATCCGCCCGCTAACGAATTTTCCAAGGACTTCTTCGGGCGACATTTTGGTGTACCTGAGATTCTCACGAATATTATTTACCAAATGAGGATCAAGAACGGTAAAAGACTTTAGCATCAGTCGGACGACGTCGTGGTCCGTCCATCGCGTGCTTCCGTAGCTCCTTATTTTGTTGATAAGGGTCTTGAGCCGGTTGTATGTTTGTGTCGGCTCCTCGCCCCTTATCATCGCGAACCGTCCAAGCTCGCCCTCCACCAACTCCATCTTGGTGAGCAAGGTGACGTCGTTCCCCTCATGAGAAATCTTGAGGGTGTCCCAGATCTGCTTGGCGTTATCCAAGCCGCTCACTTTATGGTATTCATCCCTGCACAAAGAAGCTAGAAGAACAGTAGTAGCTTGTGCATTCTTATGAATTTGTTCATTAATGAGCATGGGACTATCCGAACTATCAAAATGCATTCCACTCTCCACAATCTCCCATATACTAGGATGGAGAGAGAATAGGTGACTACGCATTTTGTGGCTCCAAAATCCATAGTCCTCCCCATCAAAGTGTGGGGGCTTGCCGAGTGGAATGGAGAGCAAATGTGAATTTGAACTTTGCGGAATACGAGAGTAGTCAAAAGAAAAGTTCGAATTAACCGGTTTCCTTCTCTCGTAGTCGTTGTGGTCGTCGTCCTTTTGGGAAGAAGTGGACTCATCGCTGTCGTCGTAATAGACAATCTCCTTGATGCGCCTCGTCTTCTTCTTCTTCTTCCCTTCCTTCTGTCTATGGCCCGAGCCGGAGTCGGTAGGCTTGTCGTCCTTCGGCTCGTTGACGAAGGATTCCTTCTCTTTGTCGTTGATCACGATTCCCTTCCCCTTAGGATCCATCTCTTCGGGCGGTTAGTCCCTTTGTGAAGAGAACGGCTCCGATACCAATTGAGAGCACCTAGAGGGGGGGGGTGAATAGGTGATCCTGTAACACTTCAAAACTTGAGCCACAAAACTTGGTTAATTGTTAGCACAATAATTGCCAAGTGGCTATAGAGGAATCCTCAACAAAACACAATAACCAACAAAGATCAATCACAAAGATGGCACGGTGGTTATCCCGTGGTTCGGCCAAGACCAACGCTTGCCTACTCCACGTTGTGGCGTCCCAACGGACGAGGGTTGCAATCAACCCCTCTCAAGCGGTCCAAAGACCCACTTGAATACCATGGTGTTTTGCTTGCTTTATCTCAATCCCGTTTGCGAGGAATCTCCACAACTTGGAGCCTCTCGCCCTTACACTTGAAATTCACAAAGAACACGGAGCAAGGGAGGGATTAGCAACGCACACAAGACACAAGAATCAGAGTGTCAACACGCACACAAGTCGCAACAAGAGCTCGCAACACAACTCAATGAGTTCACAACTCCACTAGAGCTCTATATGCTATCACAATGAAAAGAACGCGCGAAATCGATGTCTTGGTGCTTAGAAATGATTAGGATATGCTTGATATACTCCTCCATGCGCCTAGGGGTCCCTTTTATAGCCCCAAGGCATCTAGGAGCCGTTGGGAGCAATCTTGGAAGGCTGATCTTGCCTTCTGTCGACTGGCGCACCGGACAGTCCGGTGCACACCGGACACTGTCCGGTGCCCGATTTCCTTCCTTAAATAGCGAAGCCGACCGTTGGCAACCTGAGAGCCGTTGGCGCACCGGACATGTCCGGTGCACACCGGACAGTCCGGTGCCGTCTTCTAGCCGTTGGCTCGGCCACGTGTCCCGCGCAGATTGCGCGGCCGACCGTTGGCCCGGCCGACCGTTGGCTCACCGGACAGTCTGGTGCACACCGGACAGTCCGGTGAATTTTAGCCGTACGTCGCCGGTGAATTCCCGAGAGCAGCCACTTCGCTCGAGCCAGCCTGGCGCACCGGACACTGTCCGGTGCGCCACCGGACACTGTCCGGTGCGCCACCGGACACTGTCCGGTGCACCACCGGACAGTCCGGTGCTTGCAGACACAGCAGATTCTTGGCTGCTCGAGCCAAGACATTTCCAATTGGATTTTTCCTGTTTCCAGCACTTAGACACAATACATTAGTCCATAAAACAATGTACTAAGTCTGAGAAACATACCTTAATTCTTGATTTGTACTTTGTCCACCTTTTTACACTTAGGCACTTGTGTTGGACACTAAATCACCAAAATACTTAGAAATGGCCCAAGGGCACATTTCCCTTTCATTATCACTACATTAGAGACTGCATTGAGAAGAATGTAGTGGATGTGGACCATGTCAGCACCAACAATCAATTGGCAGATATCCTGATGAAGCCGCTGTCCAGGGTCAAGTTTGTGGAGCTGAGATCAAGGCTTGGAGTGGTGAAAGTCCAACAAGATTAAGGGGGTGATTTGTTAGCCTCTAAGTTGTGTCATGTGTCGTGTCATGTGTCTGTAATAATCTAGCTGGACCTTGTTTTAGTGGCGTAGATACACAGCGTTTTAGTGGTGTGCTTGAAACGCGTGTCCGCCGGTTGTTCAGTCAACCCGTCGCACGAACGCGCCGTGCATGCCTGTGGCCCCATCCTAAAATCTCGGAGTTCATGGGGCACGACGTGCGACGGGGGGGAACAGGCATCATGCCTAGATATATTGCAATGGAAAACTCCAAGAAAAGGTGCGGCAGTTGTGCGCAGGCAAAAATACTCTTCTTTCTGTCATTTACACACGCACCTGGTGAGCTGCCGGAACCACCACGAGCAGACACAGCTGCGTTCACCACCGTTGTAGCTCATCATCGATCCAAGGAATCAGAGGCTCGCGCCTCGGTTCCAACACTCGCAAGAACAATTTTGGCCGGGTGTTGGTTGCTGTGTTGGATCCCATGTTGTTGCCGACAAAGTTGGATGTTGTTATCGGCGACCACTACTTTGAATTAAGATTCGAGGTCGAATCGGTGGGTTTTGATGAAAACGGTGATGAAGTAAACCAGAATTTGGGGGATGGAAATGATGGCGACAATGAGGACATGGATGAAGATGATCCCAATGATAGCAGTAGCTTGGACAGAGAGGGGAAGCGCTCTAAGAAGGACCTCTCTGGCTACCAAAATGGAAGTGACACTTCTATGGGAATGGGTGGGGCTGCCCCTGGTGTCACCTCTGCAGCCCCTGTTTTGGCACTTGAGCATGGAGTAGATACGGAGGAAAAATTCAGGAAAATGGAAAATGAAATTATGGATATGGCCATGGATATGTCGCTTGACTTTTGTGTTGACAAAGTTCTCGCGGAGGAAGATGGCGAACACTTGGAAGGAGCAGCTGATGGCATTTCTATTGACATGATGGCTGATTCTCCTACTGATTGTCCCATGAAGGTTGTGAATGGTGGCTCACTAGATGGTGTGCTGGTGGACAAATTGCCTGCTGCGTTTTCTGTGGTTGGAGGGGGTATCTGATGATGGTGTGTGCGGTGGTGGATCTCCTTCTGAGGCCATGTTGATGGCTGATACTGAGGCCACAATGGTGGCTGCTGATCTGGTGCAGGAATCGCGTCCTGGTCGGCCGCGGGAACGCCTTGCGGTTTATGCGCGCCGTGGGGCTGTCTCTACGCCGCCTTGCTCCAGGAGGGGGCTGCAGCAGCCTGGACTTGGCGCCCTCTCATCAGATATGCTGGTGGCCGCTGCGGGGATCAAGGAGGTGGTGTCGCAGCCCACACGTTCAAGCCCAAGGCTTGCGGGCGGGACTGATCACCACATTTTGGAGAAGGCCAAGTTGAGGGCTGCATGGAGGAATCTTGACGGTCCAGGTATCTCCATATCCTCTGGCCCTTTCTCTTTTCCTAATGATGTTATCTCTACTAAGGTTAGCAATCTAGGTGTATCTCTAGGCTCTAATCAAAAACAAGTTTCAGATTCAGTTTCTCTTTTAAATAGACTTGAGCTCCACAATTCTGAACCCCAATTAGATAGTAGCACGTTTTTTCTGGTTCAGAGTTTGAACATTTTGATAATGATGAGGTGGACAAGTATGAATTTGACAATCTCTCTCTTGGACGCTTATGTGGTGACTTTGTGGAGGAGGTTATGGATGAGGACAATGATCACCTAAGTTGTGATTTCCACACTGTCTTTAAGAAAAATAAATCAAAAGGCTCCTCAAGAAGCAAAGGTAGTACAAAAATAAAGTTTGTTAAGAAACATAAAAGGTGTACAAAATGAAAGGAATTTTTTGGAATAGCAGAGGTCTTGGTGACTTGGCTAAATTCAGGTTCCTTTCCGATACTAGTAAAGAAGAGAAGCTAGACTTCATTGCGTTACTCGAAACAGGAAAAAATGATTTCACACAAAGTACATTGAATAATATTTGTGCTGGTCGGGACTTCTTATGGCACTGGTCGAAACCTCATGGTAGGTCCGGAGGCATCCTACTAGGTGTTAATCTGGAAGTTTTTGACATCGGTAGTATTGATGAGGGTGACTTCTATGTGAAGTTCCATCTATGAAACAAGGATGATGGCTTTAGTTGGGTTCTGGTGGCGGTCTATGGGGCTGCACAAGATGAATTCAAGGAATCTTTTCTGGTTGATCTGGTGCAAACTTGTGCCAAAGAAAACCTACCTCTTTTTGTTAGTGGTGATTTTAATATCATTAGAAACCAACATGAAAAAAATAATGACAACTACAATGATAGATGGCCTTTCCTTTTTAATGCAGTCATTGATAGCTTGGATCTCCGGGAATTGGGATTGTCAAATCGGAAATTCACTTGGGCTAACTCTAGAAGCGTACCCACCTTTGAGACTCTTGACCGTATCTTGGTTACTACCGAGTGGGAGTCAAAGTATCCTTTGACAATGGTTCAAGCTTTGACGAGAGAAATTTCTGACCACACTCCACTGCTCATGAACACGGGAAGGGGAACCCACTCAAACAATCAGCCTCCTTTTAAATTTGAGCTCGGCTAGTTTCTGAGAGAAGGTTTCTCGGATATGGTGACACAGGTTTGGAAAAATGAGAATAGAGGTTGGACCCCACTACAAAAATGGCAGTTCAAAATTCAAAGACTACACCAATTCCTAAGGGGTTGGGCGAAAAATACCAGTGGTGCATATAAAAAATAAAAAGTGCAAATTATTAAGAAGGCTGTTGATTTAGACAAAAAGGCCAAAACGCAGATGCTTACTGCTCAAGAACTTGACTTAAAGCAGTGTCTAAAGCAGCGTCTAGCTCATATGCTAAGAGAGGAAGAAATTAAATGGTACCAAAGAGCCAAAACAACTAAGTTGTTACAGGGTGATTGTAATACTAAGTACTTCCAGCTGGTAGCAAATGGGAAACATAGAAAAACGAGGATATTCCGGTTAGAACAAGAGAACTGCACTATTGAGGGTGATGAAAATCTTAAAAGATTTATCACTATCTATTACAAGGGCCTCTTTGGTGCATCAGAACCCAACCATTTTTCATGGTTGAATCGGTTAGAGACGATATCCCACAGGTAACGGACCTGGAAAACGAAATTCTTACTTCACCATTTATGATGGATGAAGTCAAGAAGGCAATTTTCCAGATGGAACATAATAAGGCACCAGGACCTGATGGCTTCCCAGCTGAATTTTATCAAGTCTTCTGGGACGTAATCAAAGACGATTTACTATGTGTCGGTGTTTCGGACCCGGGGGGGTCCTCCGAACCGACTAGTGAATTTGTCGTCGCTGCGTGTCCTAGCCCAGATGGGTTGGCGCGAGAAGGAACACAAACAGGGGACTTGTATTATCTCGCACCGGGGGTGCCGCTCGTAGTAGGGGTTACAAGCATCGCGAGAGGGAAGAAGAGAGCCGGTCTGTCAGCCCGTCGTCCCCTCTGCACGAGAACCCTCCCCTTTCCGCGGGAAGGCCCTGGACCTCCCTTTTATAGAAGCAAGGAGAGGGTCCAGATGTACAATGGGGGTGTAGCAATGCGCTAACGTGTCTGGCAGAGAAATGCCTAAGCCCTATGTACATGCCAACGTGGTTGTCGGGGGAGAGCTTGAGCCCTGTATATGTGATAGCGTGGCCGTCGGAGAAGCGCCTGAGCCCTGTAGGAGCACAGCTGGCAGTGCGGCAAGGATCCTGCTGACGTCTCCTTGCAGTCGTAAGGAGCTGAGAGCCACCGGCATCATGGTTGCACGTGGGGCACCATCATTACCCGTCGTCGGGGTAAGCCAGATGGGACACCGGTCTTGTTCCTTGTAGCCTGAGCTGGCTAGGGATAAGGTAATGATGTATCCCCTGTGGGGCGGTCGGTCCGAGCCCAAGGTCGGGCGAGGCGGAGACATCTCTTGAGGCCGAGGCTGGGGTCGGGCGAGGACGCGATTCGTCCCGAGACCGAGGTCGAGGCCGAGTCAGGAGGTCGGGCGAGGCGGAGACTTCCTTCCGAGGCCGGAGCCTGCAGTCGGGCGAGGCGGAGACCTCCTCCCGAGGTCGAAGCCTGAGGTCGGGCGAGGCAGAGACCTCCTCCCGAGGCTGGAGCCTAAGGTCGGGCGAGGCTGAGTCCGGAGGTCGGGCGAGGCGGAGACCTCCTCCCGAGGCTGGAGCCTGAGGTCGGGCAAGGTGGAGCTTCCTATTGCGCCCGAGGCCGAACTCGGTGGTTGATCGTGACTTGTTGTCAGCTTCGCCTGGGTGGTTGGCACAGTAGTTGGAGCGAGGCGAGCGGCGCTGTTTTCCTGTCAGATCGGACAGTAAAAAGGGGGGGCGAAGTGACTGCGGTCACTTTGGCCTGGTTGACTGAGGCGCGTGTGTCAGGATGTGGCGTCTGGCGATCCTCGCATTGAATGCGCCTGCGATGTGGTCGGTTGGTGAGGCGGTTTGGTCAAGGTTGCTTCACAACGAAGCCTGCCCGAGCCGGGCTTTGGGAGAGCCGAGGGTGTGCCCGCTGCCTGAGGAGGTCCTCGGGCGAGGCGTGAATCCATCCGGGTCTACTGCTCCTGCCCGAGGCTGGGCTCGGGCGAGGTTGCGTCCCTGGGGTAGACGAAGCCTTGACTTGAACTGCGCCCGTCAGTTGGTCTGAGGGTGTTTACCAGCCGTGATTAGGAGTGTTGGGGGTACCCCTAATTACGATACCCGACAGAAGCCCCCAAGCCTCGAAGGGAGTGCTAGTACTCGCTTGGAGGCTTTTGCCGCATTTTTGGTTAGGGGACCGGCCTTTCTCGGTTTTACTTTGTTCCAGTGGGTGCGCGCGAGCGCACCCGCCGGGTGTAGCCCCCGAGGCCTCGGAGGAGTGGTTTGACTCCTCCGAGGTCTTAATGCCTTTCGTGGCGCCTCAGCCGGTCTAGTCGTTCCCTTATGCGGCCTGGCCGTAGCCCGGGTTCATGGTCAGGTTCCGAGTTTTCAAGCTGGTTTGTTGACGCTGTCAACAGTTGGGCCGTAGCCGGGTGCGAGAGCAGCCCCCTAGCCTCTGCATGGAGCGAGAGGACAATCACGGACTTTCCCGACTTTTATCATACGCCCCTGCGTCGCCTTTCCGCAAGGAGGAGGGGGGAAAGCACCATGTTGCCCTCGGAGGGCGCCGAACATGGTGTTTCCAGTGAGCTGCTAACGGGTAATCCGAGTGGACGCCCATGCCCTGTTCATTAGGGGTCGGCTGGTGGCCCAGAGGCGTGCTCCAAAAGTACCTGCGGGTGATTCGCCAGACCTGGACCCCTTCGACAGGGTCCGAGGGCTCGATGCCTCCCTCTGGTGGGATTCCGTTACAAATCGTTCCCGCTGGTCTCAGAAATGTCCTAGGGTACCTCGGGAGCGTAGCCCGAGCCTCGGCCATGTATCGGACGTACCCAGAGTCATCCCTCACTCTGTGTGCTCTGGGGCGACTGTCGAACCCTTCCGAGGGGCCAGCCTTCGAACCCCTGATCAGTAATGGGCGCGGAGCCCGAGCGCTCTGGGGTGGCTGTCGAACCCTTCCGAGGGGCCAGCCTTCGAACCCCTGATCAGTAATGGGCTTGAAGCCCGAGTGCTCTAGGGCAGCTGTCGAAACCCTTCCGAGGGGCCAGCCTTTGAACCCCTGATCAGTAGGAGGGCTCGGGGCCCGCTTCCTTCGCCGAGAAGGATCCTTTCCGAAACATCCCCTTTCTCGGTCCCTGTAGCGAAAGAGAGAGAGAGAGGAGGGGAAGGATATGAATTTAAATAAGGTGGCGCACCTTTTTTGACGCGGTCATCATGGCGGAGGTGAAGCGACGCCCGCCTCACCTGCCAGAGGTGTCGCTTGCTCGCCGGGGAGTTAATGCGACGGGGCGAGCGACTCGCGTAGCGCCCGTTGTGCGTGCGAGCCATTCGAGGAACGGGACACGGGCGCGTCGTCTTCATGCCATGGGAGAGGGCTCTCCTGTCGCTTCAGGAGGGGACGTGAGCCTGCAGGCGATCTGACCGCTGCTCCCGCTCGTCTGCCGCTGCCATTACTGTCGGCCCACTTTTGGGCCATGCCGACCGCCGTGCCTGTCCCTGCAGTCGACTAACCCGTGGCCGTCGCCTTTAATTGGCACTGTTGGGTCATGCGCAGGGCTGCCTCGAGTCTCAGTACTGGTTCCACAGTCGAGGAGGCACGACATTCAGCGCAAGTGGCGGTGCGGCTCTTTGCACGTCGTAATCGGCGCACCGGTTTTCATGACATGCGGGCCTGCTTCCTTTGCGTTGGTCCACCGGATGTGGTCGAAGCCGAAAGGGTGCACATTTGTGGTGCGGTTGGATGCCCGTCGCGTGGCAGTCCACCCTTTCGACCATCGGTTTCTGTGAAGATGGGAGAGCGCTTGTAACCGCGGGACGGTTACATGCCTCGTGTGCAGCGATTCGCCTTCTTCGCGCTTCGGATCAGCTCGTATGACGTGTGGGACCCAGCCCCCGTGTCGTATGGGGAGAACCCTGGAGCACGTCAGTGGAGACTTTGCCCGTGACGCTAGGGGGTGCAAGTGAGGAGGTCTGCCTATAAAAGGGGATCGATCCCCTGGGCAGTGGCCATGCCTTCGTTCTCCCCTCATGCATTATGCCTTTCCACCTTTCGAGCCCCCCAGATCGGGTGCACCAGCGTCGCCTTGCTTTTGCTGTCGTTGGAGGAGCGCGACCTCGTGGAGATCGGCACTCTTCAGCCATCGCTCGGCTTCAAGGATTTTCGTCGTCCGGGCTGAGGCGGAGGGCGAGCCGAGCCGGGTTTTGCCTCTCGTGTGGGCCGGCGACCCGCTTCTTCCTCCAACATTTGGGGGAGAAGGGCATCCTCTAGCCCTGTGGAGGTGACGTCCTCCAGCCATGCGGGGGAAGGCGAAACGCTGCTGCCCGGCCAGGGCGCAGCCGTCCGTCCTCCACCCGGGCAACGGTCGTGCCTGTGACGGAACCTCCCAAGTTATTAGGCCCACCTACAGTTGTCCTTGTCCAACAGACATCAGACAACCCTGTAGATGTTCCTGAATCACTTGACAAGTTTGGTATCTTTTCTCTTACCTTTCCAGGAACGTTTCACCCGTCTGACAGACAGTATGTTCATCGGAGATGCGGAAATGCGGAAGTGATTACATAAACTTACATTTATTTAAAAGTAAGAGTAAGTTATTTGTATAGACCAGAGAGTGCTGAAAAGTATTATTACAATACCTGGGAGGCAAAAACTCCTCCCATTAAGTTCTTTACATAAAAGTTTTTAAGGAGGACCCGGCCCTCCGGCAGCTTCATTCTTGATTATCTTCACTTTTCACCACCTTGGTACAAAAACAACAAAAGTTTGTTGTCTCCTCACCTAAAAACAACGGGGGGATAAAACCCTGAGTACGGAATTACTCAGCAAGACTTACCCGACTAAGGAAAAGACTCTCAAGGGCATGCTGATTATCAGGGAGTCAAGGTATGGTTTATCAAGAATCAAAGACTCTGTTTTGCAGAAAAGCTTACTAGGAGTGGATCCTTAAAATCCAATTTTATTGTCAGGTTAAGTAAAGTTACCTGCATCTAGAGTTCTTTCTACCCTAGTTCAAACACTTATCCTGAACTAGCCAAGTTCTTAATTCATCCTTCATCTTTACTGGATTGCTACGTGTAGGGCAGTGACCAAGTCTTCATAACCGCGAAGGTACGGCGATTCGAATCGATTATACTCAGCTGAGGATCTCCGATCACACGACATATGTAGCACTTAACCCTTGCATATGTCAACCCGCCATCGAGTTTCTTAAGACCAGATTAGGTTCACGCAAACCGAGAGCACAGATACACCACCGTCCAGTCTCTTGCCACGGAGGGTACACGCTACTCTCGCCACCGCTCCACGCCCATTTCGTGTTATCTTATTCTAGCCTTAGTCTGCCCGAGGCAAGGCTTACCCATGACGAGGCATGTGACCAGTTAAAGGGTCCTCGATCATCAAGCCTACATCGACAAGGTCCTTAATCGACTCAGACGGAGACACTACACCGAGACTCTCTTCTCATGCAAGTCACCCGCCTGGTCTCAGCTTAATCATTTCACCTCAAAGGTTGGTACCTGGCAGAGGTACCTCTTTTCCGATGTTGAATCCATCAAGGCCTTTGACAGATTCACCATCAAGTTTTATTTTGAAAACAACCCTCCCACTTTGCCAAACATCTTTTGTAAAACAAATCCTTTTGCTTTTCTAGAGCAATACTAAGCATAGTAAAACCTTTTATAAAAACAGGGTTTCAAGGTAATCAAATCCAAGGAAAGTATTACAGGAATTGTTTAAGCAATCAACACCTATCACCTAGTGCATCAAGCAAGTGAGAAAGATTTTAAAACACAAGGGGGGTGGCAAATGCACCGGGGCTTGCCTTTGTTTATGGGTGAGTCAGGCTCAGATCCACAAATATCGAAGTAGAAACAGTTCTCAGCCTGTGTTTCCGAAGGTGGTGGTACTTGCTCTTCAGTGGCTTCCACATCTTCTTCGTGTTCTAATCATAACCATACATATGTATATAAGAATGAATGCCATGTAATGCTCATGAGGGTGCAAAGATAATATAAACTTATTATCTAAGTCTTGAATACAATTTTCCTTCACGGAACTCCGAGAACTTAGGGTTTTCGGAGTCAGTAAAGGAGTTCACAGGGCAGGGGGGTTTTGGGGTTTGGTGATCAAACAAGGTCCAAATCAACCCAAATTCTACCCAAGGCTTCAAAATAATATGAGGAACTCATATAAAAATCTTGAGCATTTTTGGGATTACCATTTATCTTTTAAAAATCCAAAACTACTACCTTAAAAATCCAAAACTACTACCGCGGTTCGCATGTGTTCGGACACGTGTCGGGAGGGTGTTGCGTGATGCTCCGAGGGGCACCCTCGCCTTCGGGAGGCAGAGCTTTCGGCTTGTCGAACCGCGGCATGCTCCAGGAGGTTCTTGAGCTCGCCCTGGATACGCCGCCCCTCGGTGGTGGATGGCTCCGGCATCGTCCGGAGCAGCATCGCTGCTGCAGCCAGGTTCTGGCCGGTCTCATTGACGGCCAGGGGCGGTGCTGCCCTGGCATTGTCAACGACACGGCGCTGGACTTCTTGGGGCCGATGACACATTCCTCCGGCGAGTGCCTGACCTGCCCGCTCCTGCTTGATGTTTTGCCGGAGCTGCACAAGTCGCCCTGCTTCCTCGTCGAGCTTGGCCTGCATCTCGCGGATTTGCTCGAGCTGTGTGTCCTGACCCCCCGCAGGGTCTGGACCACAGCTAGCTCCCGCGGGATGTCAACGCGAGACGCAGGCCCAGGGTCATTCTTCGGCATACCAAGGTGGTTGCCTTCGTCGAGATCCCCTAGATCGACGTGGAAACATTCGCGACCCGGGCCATAACCCTTGTTGACAAGGCTATGGCCATCATCAGAGCAACCAGAGAGGCAGTAGTCACATGCGTCATGAAGTCTCGCATAGCACCGGAATCATGTAGTCTGGAGAAATCCCAACCGGAGTCGGGACCGTCCTATTCCTCAGAACCCAGGGGCCCGTAGGTTGAGACGGTCTTCAGTCGGTCCCAGGATGACCACATATGGTATCCCAGGAGATCAGGATACGCCCTAGCGAAAGCGCTCACCGAAGCGGGGTCGCTTGGCGGATCAAAACTGAATCGAAAGGGCATAGGGTGGAAGACGGACGGTACCTCTCGTCGATAGACGGTGGTGATGTCGTGTCGGAGCGCTCCGTTATCTCAGGTACGAGGGTGACGCCCAGCAGGTCCTTCACGAGGGTGCTGGTGTCGTCAGTTCGCTTGTCGTCGACGTATGGCGGGGAAGCAACACCCGTCGTTGTCTCGGGCGCGAGGACAATGCCCAGCATCTCCCCCGCTGGGGCGCCGGTGTTGTCGGCTCGCTCCGGCGCGACAGCCGACGAGGTGCTGCCTCCTGCCTGGCCACGGTTGCCCCGCCTCCTCCTCCTGCGGCGAGGAGGGTGGCGAGGCGAACGCAGATGCTCCTCTTCCTCCACGGGGGGAAGACGTCGTCGAGTTCGTCGCCGCCGGGCGAGATGACGATCGTCGCTGTTGTACCATGTCGTAGCTACCGTCGAGGGACATGAATTCGAGACTCCCAAAGCGAAGCACCGTCCCGGGCTGAAGAGGTTGCCGAAGACTCCCCATCTGGAACTCAATGGGAAGGTGATTGTTAACACGCAGCAGGCCCCTACCTGGCGCGCCAACTGTCGGTGTTTTGGACCCGGGGGGGTCCTCCGAACCGACTAGTGAATTTGTCGTCGCTGCGTGTCCCAGCCCAGATGGGTTGGCGCGAGAAGGAACACAAACGGGGGACTTGTATTATCTCGCACTGGGAGTGCCGCTCGTAGTAGGGGTTACAAGCGTCGCGAGAGGGAAGAAGAGAGCCGGTCTGTCAGCCCGTCGTCCCCTCTGCGCGAGAACCCACCCCTTTCCGCGGGAAGGCCCTGGACCTCCCTTTTATAGATGCAAGGAGAGGGTCCAGATGTACAATGGAGGTGTAGCAATGCGCTAACGTGTCTGGCAGAAAATGCCTAAGCCCTATGTACATGCCAACGTGGTTGTCGGGGAAGAGCTTGAGCCCTGTATACGTGATAGCGTTGCCGTCGGAGAAGCGTCTGAGCCCTGTAGGAGCACAGCTGGCAGTGCGGCAAGAATCCTGCTGACATCTCCTTGCTGTTGTAAGGAGCTGAGAGCCACCGGCGTCATGGTTGCACGCGGGGCACCATCATTACCCGTCGTCGGGGTAAGCCAGATGGGACACCGGTCTTGTTCCTTGTAGCCTGAGCTGGCTAGGGATAGGATAATGGTGTATCCCCTGTGGGGCGGTCGGTCCGAGCCCAAGGTCGGGCGAGGCAGAGACATCTCTTGAGGCCGAGGCCGGGGTCGGGCGAGGACGTGATTCCTCCCGAGACCGAGGTCGAGGCCGAGTCGAGAGGTCGGGCGAGGCGGAGACTTCCTTCCGAGGCCGGAGCCTGAGGTCGGGCGAGGCGGAGACCTCCTCCCGAGGCTGGAGCCTGAGGTCGGGCGAGGCCGAATCCGGAGGTCGGGCGAGGCGGAGACCTCCTCCCTGAGAGCACCTAGAGGGGGGTGAATAGGTGATCCTGTAAAAACTTGAAACTTAATCCCACAAAACTTGATTAGGAGTTAGCATAATAAAGCCAAGTGGCTAGAGAGGAGTTCTAGCAAAACACAATAACCACAAAGATATCAACACTGAGATGGCACAGTGGTTTATCCTGTGGTTCGGCCAAGTCCAACACTTGCCTACTCCACGTTGTGGCGTCCCAACGGACGAGGGTTGCACTCAACCCCTCTCAAGTGGTCCAAAGACCTACTTGAATACCACAGTGTTTTGCTTTCGCTTTACTATATCCCGCTTGCGAGGAATCTCCATAACTTGGAGCCTCTCGCCCTTACAAAGATGTTCACAAAGAAGCACAGAAGTAAGGATGGGATGAGCAACGCACACAAGACACAAAATCAGAGCAACACACGCACACAAGTCACAACACGAGCTCACTACACAACTCAAAGAGTTCTCTACTCAAATGGAGCTCTAGTTGCTATCACAAAGAATCGAATGCGCGGAATTGAAGTCTTGGTGCTTAGGAATGCTTAGAGAATGCTTGGTGTATTCCTCCATGCGCCTAGGGGCCCCTTTTATAGCCCCACGGCAGTTAGGAGCCGTTGAGAGCATTCCAGGAAGGCAATTCTTGCCTTCTGTCGTCTGGCGCACCAGACTGTCCGGTGCACCACCGGACACTGTCTGGTGCGGATTTCTTTCCTTCTGTGGCGCAGCCGACCGTTGAAGATCCAGAGCCGTTGGCGCACCGGACACTGTCCAGTGCACACCGGACAGTCCGGTGCCCCCTTCTGACCGTTGGCTCGGCCACGCGTCGCGTGCGGATTACGCGGCCGATCGTTGGACCGGCCGACCGTTGGCTCACCGGACAGTCCGGTGCACCACCGGACAGCCGGTGATTTATAGTCGTACGCCGTTAATCGCTTCCCGAGAGCGACGACTTCGCCTGTGAATGCCTCACCGTACAGTCCGGCGCACCACCGGACAGTCCGGTGATTTATAGTCGTACGCCGTTGATCGCTTCCCGAGAGCAGCCAGTTGACAGTCGCCAGCCTGGCGCACCGAACACTGTCCGGTGCACCTCCGGACAGTCCGGTGCACCCAGACTGCGCAGAGTCTTGGCTGTTTAGCCAAGTCTTTTCCAAATTGGTCCTTTTCTGTTTCTAGCACTTAGACACAATACATTAGTCTCCAAAACAATGTACTAAGTCTTAGAAACATACCTTTACACTTGATTTGCACTTTGTCCATCAATTGGCATAGATTAACACTTAAGCACTCGTGTTGGCACTCAATCACCAAAATACATAGAAATGGCCCAAGGGCACATTTCCCTTTCAATCTCCCCCTTTTTGGTGATTTATGCCAACACAACAAAAAGCAACTAAAGAAGTGCAACATCAATGCAAATGAGAACACAAATTTGTTTTGATTCGAATTTGGCATATTTGGATCATTCTTTGCCACCACTTGGTTTTGTTTTTGCAAATCAACCTCAATTTCCTATCTCTAAGTCAAACACACTTGTTGAGACATAGAGAGAGTTGTTCCAAGAGAATTTGATCAAAAAACTCCCCCTTTTTCCCATGATCAACTATTCTCCCCACAAGAGGCCAACTTTTGACAAAAGTGACAACAAGAGAGTTTTGACAAACCAAAAGCTCTATTCTACTATTTTCAAAATTCTCAAGTGGTAGCTGATCCATTTATTGCTTTGGCCTTATTTTCTCCCCCTTTGGCATCAAGCACCAAAACGGGATCAATCTTGGCCCCTGAACCCCATTGCCTCACCAAAATCTTCAATTAAGAGTAAAAAAGGCAATAAGAGTATTGAGATGAACTTGGAGTAAGTTACCCTCTCATCGGAGTGCAGTGGAAGTCTTGCATGGTCCAAGTCCACCTTTTCCCTTTCAATCCACCTTTGAGACTAAATCAAGCAAACTCAAGCACACAGTTAGTCTCAAAGGGTCAAGTTGTAGCACATCTCCCCCTAAATATGTGCATCACTCACACATGGACTTTTGAGGTTGGGGAGTGTTTGTACAACTTGAGCACCATAAATAAACAACAATATGCATAAGGAACATGATCAAAGGCATAAACACATATATGCTATAAATCAATCCAAGTTCCGCGAATCTAAGACATTTAGCTCACTACGCAGCCTGCAGAAGGTCTTGTCATCTAAAGGCTTGGTAAAGATATCGGGTAGCTGGTTCTCGGTGCTAATATAAAACACTTCGATATCTCCCTTTTGCTGGTGGTCTCTCAAAAAGTGATGCCGGATGTCAATGTGCTTTGTGCGGCTGTGCTCAACGGGGTTGTCCGCCATGCGGATAGCACTCTCATTATCACATAGGAGTGGGACTTTGCTCAGGTTGTAGCCAAAGTCCCAGAGGGTTTGCCTCATCCAAAGTAGTTGCGCGCAACACTGTCCTGCGGCAACGTACTCGGCCTCAGCGGTGGATAGGGCAACAGAGGTTTGTTTCTTAGAACTCCACGACACCAGGGACCTTCCTAAGAATTGGCACGTCCCCGATGTACTCTTCCTATCGACCTTACATCCAGCATAGTCGGAGTCTGAATATCCAATCAAGTCAAAGGTAGACCCCTTTGGATACCAGATCCCAAAGCAAGGCGTAGCGACTAAATATCTAAGAATTCGCTTCACGGCCACTAAGTGACACTCCCTTGGATCGGATTGAAATCTAGCACACATGCATACGCTAAGCATAATATCCGGTCTACTAGCGCATAAATAAAGCAAAGAACCTATCATGGACCGATATGCTTTTTGATCAACAGACTTACCTCCTTTGTTGAGGTTGACGTGTCCGTCAGTTCCCATCGGAGTCTTTGCGGGCTTGGCGTCCTTCATCCCAAACCGCTTTAGCAAGTCTTGCGTGTACTTCATTTGGGAGATGAAGGTGCCGTCCTTGAGTTGCTTCACTTGGAACCCAAGGAAGTAGTTTAACTCGCCCATCATCGACATCTCGAATTTCTGAGTCATCACCCTGCTAAACTCTTCACAAGACTTTTGGTTAGTAGAACCAAATATTATGTCATCGACATAAATTCGGCACACAAATAAATCACCATCACAAGTCTTAGTGAATAAAGTCGGATCGGCTTTCCCAACCTTGAAAGCATTAGCAATTAAAAAGTCTCTAAGGCATTCATACCATGCTCTTGGGGCTTGCTTAAGTCCATAGAGCACCTTAGAGAGCTTACATACGTGGTCGGGGTACCGTTCATCCTCGAAGCCAGGGGGTTGCTCCACGTACACCTCCTCCTTGATTGGCCCGTTTAGGAAAGCGCTCTTCACATCCATTTGGAACAACCTGAAAGAATGGTGAGCAGCATATGCTAGCAAAATACGAATGGACTCTAGCCTAGCCACAGGAGCAAAAGTCTCCTCAAAGTCCAAACCTACGACTTGGGCATAACCTTTTGCCACAAGTCGAGCCTTGTTCCTTGTCACCACCCCATGCTCGTCTTGTTTGTTGTGGAACACCCACTTGGTTCCCACAACATTTTGCTTGGGATGAGGCACCAGTGTCCAAACTTCATTTCTCTTGAAATTGTTGAGCTCCTCTTGCATGGCCAACACCCAGTCCGGATCTAGCAAGGCCTCTTCTACCCTGAGAGGCTCAATAGAAGAGACAAAGGAGTAATGCTCACAAAAATTAACTAATCTAGAACGAGTAGTTACTCCCTTGCTAATGTCACCCAAAATTTGGTCGACGGGATGATTCCTTTGAATCGTCGCTCGAACTTGGGTTGGAGGTGCCGGTTGTGCTTCTTCCTCCATCACATGATCATCTTGTGCTCCCCCTTGATCACACGCCTCCTCTTGATGAACTGTTCATCATCTTGAGTTGGGGGATGCACCATTGTTGAGGAAGAGGATTGATCTTGCTCCTTTTGTTCCTGTGGTCGCACGTCTCCAATCACCATGGTACGAATCGCGTCCGTTGGAACGTCTTCTTCATCTACATCATCAAGATCAACAACTTGCTCTCTTGGAGAGCCATTAGTCTCATCAAATACAACGTCGCTAGAGACTTCAACCAAACTCGATGATTTGTTGAAGACCCTATACGCCTTTGTATTTGAGTCATAACCTAACAAAAACCCTTCTACAGCTTTGGGAGAAAACTTAGAATTTCTACCCTTCTTTACTAGAATATAACATTTGCTCCCAAATACACGAAAGTAAGACACATTGGGTTTGTTACTGGTAAGAAGCTCATACGAAGTCTTCTTGAGGAGGCGATGAAGGTACACCCGGTTTATGGCGTGACAGGCCGTGTTCACGGCTTCCGACCAAAATCGCTCGGGTGTGACGGAACCTCCCAAGTAATTAGGCCCACCTACAGTTGTCCTTGTCCAACGGACCTCAGACAACCCTATAGGTGCCCCTGAACTACTTGACAAGCCTGGTATCTTTCCTTACCTTTCCAGGAACGTCTCACCCGTCTTGCAGACATTACAGAACATCGGAGATAAAGAAATGCGGAAGCGATTACATAACTTACATTTATTAAAAAGTAAGATCATGTTGTTTATTACAGACCAAGAATATATAACGAGTGTAGAGTAATATTATTACACATACCAAGGGAGGCAAAAACTCCTCCCGACAGTTATCACACAAAAGTCTTAATGGAGGATCCTTTCCTCCCGCACTTCACTCTTGCTTTTCTTCATTAGGAACCACCTTGGCACAGAAGCAACAGAACTCTGCTGCTTCCTCACCTAAAAACAACAAGGGGATAAACCCTGAGTATGGAGTTACTCAGCAAGTCTTACCCGACTAAGGAAAAGACTCTCAAGGGTATGCTGGATAAATGGGAATCAAGGAGAGGCTTTAGCAAGAATCAACTTAGATACTTTTGCAGAAATAGCTTACTAAGGTGAGTCCTTACTTTCAATCTTTTAATGCCATGTTAAGTATTAATAGACTCTGTTTGCCTCTAGTCTAATTTCATCATTTCATCAGTACAACATCATTTTTATCCATACTGTTCACATCCTGACTCTAGGTTGTAGGGAAGTGACCAAGTCTTCATAACCGCGAAGGTACGGCGATCCGAATCGATTATACTCAGCTGAGGATCTCCAATCACACGACATATGTAGCACTTAACCCTTGCATATGTCAACCCGCCACCGGGGTTCTTAAGACCAGATCAGGTTCACGCAAACCGAGAGCACAGATACACCACCGTCCAGCCTCTTGCCACGGTGGGTACACGCTACTCCCGCCACCGCTCCACGCCCATTTCGTGTTATCTTATTCTGGCCTTAGTCTGCCCGAGGCAAGGCTTACCCATGACGAGGCATGTGACCAGTTAAAGGGTCCTCGATCAGCACGCCTACATACGCATTCAATCCTTAACCAACTTGGGTAGAACATCACCTGTTCCTAACCCAAGTCTCGATTTAAGTACTTCCATCCTTAGGATTGTTTCTGTTCCTTAGGATGAAAAGAGCATCACAGGGAGCTTTGCAGTAAGATCCCACCACGCTCTCAATGAAAGTATTCTTGCAGGTAGAAGCCATCTTTACTCAGGATAACCCCTGAGCTAGGCAGTATTGCAAAAGACAACCTCTATCCACAAGATCTAAGCAGGGCTAAGCATTTTTGTAAATCAAATTTTGATACTTCACCAGAAGTATCTATAAAGGTATGGATATCAAGGAAGGCAATGCATCAAAGGGTTCCAAGCAACTCCTATAAACCTAATGCACATTTCACTAGACTTAAGTGTGCGAAAAGTATTTAAAAACACAAGGAAGGGGTTGCATGCACCGGGGCTTGCCTTTGTTAACAGGTGAGTCTGACTCGGATCCGCAAATATCAAAGTAGAAGCAGTTGCCTGCTTGAGAATCCGAGGGTGGAGGTGTCCTTTCTTCGGTGATTTCCTCTTCTTCTTCTCGTTCTAATCATAACCATGCAGATGTATAAGAATGGATGCCATGGGATGCTCATGAGGGTGCAAAGATAATATAAACTTATTATCTAAGTCTTGAATACAACTTTCCTTCACGGTACTCCGAGAACTTAGGGTTTCCGGAGTCAGTAAAGGAGTTCATAGGGCAGGGGGGTGTTTTGGGGTTTGGTGACCAAACAAGGTCCAAATTAACCCAAACTTTACCCAAGGCTTCTAAATAATATGAGGAACTCATATAAAAATTTTGAGCATTTTTGGGATTACAACTTATCTTTTAAAAATCCAAAACTATTACTTTGAACTACTTTAAATGCCTTAAAATTCCTTATTTAACCTAAAAATCACAAAACTATTTTTATTAAATTCTAGGGAAAATAAGAAGCCTAGGAAAATTGGCTTCACAATTTTACCATTTTTCTACATTTTTTTATAATTGTTTTGGCTCTGGACATAAAAGAAAAAGAAAAAACAGTGAATAGTACTGGGCTGATTTCAGCCCAGCGGCCCAGTTCAACGAGGAAAGCGCGCGCGTGCGCCTGCGCCCTGGCGACCTTGCAAAAAGAGCCTTGGAGTTTCGGTTAATCAGAACGGGCGTCAAACACTATTTAACAGAGTCACTGACGTTTACAGATAGACCCCTGCACTTCCATCTATTCTTGGTTTGAGGTCCCCGACGGCGTTCACGCCCAGCCGAGCTCCGGCGAGCACCTACGCCGGCCGATTTACCTAAGGATTGATGCCCTACTTCGGTTGAAACCGAATTTACGCCCCAACCATCGATTTCCCTAAGTTAATTGCATAATTGGTGAACTAATTCGGTCTGGCCATGGAGGGCGCGCAAATGAATCAAAGATCCATGTGTTCCCGATGGTCAGTGGACTCCTAGCCCAATTGGACGGGTCAGTAAGCATCACAGACACGGGGAGAAGCTTAAACGAAGCAGAGGGAGGGTTGGACTGACCGGGAAAAGGGCTGGCGACGATGAAGCTTGTTTCACGGTGGCGGAAAGAGATTTGGGGGAAAACGCGAATTCGAGCTCACTGGTGGATGATTGTGGCTGATTAGCGGTGGCTAGTTAGCTGACGACCTCGCGGAGCTAGTCACGGGCTCAATTTATAGGAGGGTAAGGCGGTGGCCGCGAATTTTGGGGAGGACGCGCGGCGGCCGGAAATGAAGAAGAAGACGGGTGCGGTGAATTCGTGTCCCACGGCGTGGCAGGCTCCTCGGCGATGATGGGACAGCCTTAAGGTGTCACGGCGGTGCTGTAAAACGGCTAGGCCACGCGGCGCACGGCCGGAAGGCGGTGGTTACCGGTGAGCTTATCGGCTTCGACCGTGGTGACACCGTACGGTGGCCGGGATTCTTTAACGGTTGAAGCTTACCCACGGCGGCGTACACTGGTGTTACCCACTTACCCCGAGAACAACGTGGACCGGCTGTCGCACGAATCACGGCGGCATTTGGTCGCCGGCGGTGAACATCCGGTGCTGGCAGTCTTATCCCAATCTGAGCACTGTACCATGGTGCTTCTTCAGTCAGTCGACCCGACAGAGCTTCTTGGAGCTCAATTTACTCCTGATTTTGTGTGAATCCTATGCCAACTTTCTGCAGCAAAGTTATAGAGCTATAATCCGTTTATAACTTTGCTACAATGTGCTCCCACAAAAAGTCACTGGATCCCACTCAAAATCGAGCTCAAAGTTCATCTCATAACACTGTTATTCTGAATTTTAGACCTCAGGCAGTCTGACAGTCCAACTTCAGGCTCAATTATCTCTAGATTTTTCTTAACAAGTGAGCTTACCACCTTAAGCAAAGTTGTTCTTCTATAATCAGGTTACAATTTTGCTGTGGTGACCTAATATGAATTCTCATTATTTTGAAAGCTACACAGCCCCAAAGTTGGGCCTATAACCCTGATTTCAGACTTAGCATATGAATCAAAATTGGGGTCCTTTTTGCAAATGAGTCCAAAAACTTAGGGTTTGGCTTTCAAATCCACATACTTGTGAACCAAATAACTTAAAATACTTATTTTACTTGGTTTTTGCACTTTAGTCCAAAAGTGGGCTAATTTTGCACATAGGTCCCTAGGGTTTGGGTTTAGGGTTTTTCCAGGGTTCTAATTGAGATTCTTGATGTCCCAGGGGCATAAATGTGATTCCACTTTGTTTTTGGGGATATTTTATGACTCTTTCCCTAAAGCCTTTAGGTTTTCTCATCTTGGGTTAGGTCTTACCCCTTTAATCCCTATTTAGGGTTAGGTGTCCTATCCAGGGTTCTATTTGCAAAAACACTTAAGCAATACAACTTGTTTGAAATTTTTTACCTAGTGAATGCACTCTAGGTGTATCAAACATATGCAATGTCAATGCTTATGATGTCATGCTCAAGTTTTAGTTACAGTAACACCAGGGGTGTTACATCCTTCCCCCCATAAAAGAATCTTGTCCCGAGATTTAAAGTCCTAGGGTGGGTAATGGAAAAGGAAATGCTTCACATTTGTATTTCCTTATTTTTGGTACAAGGCAGGGGTGGTGTGGGGGTTCATTCCTTTATTGCAATAACCATATACACTTTACAAATTACATGAGGCTAGAAAGCCTGGGAAATTCTTATTCAAAAAGTCTTGAGTTTCCCACGTAGCCTCTTCCTCAGCATGTTGGTTCCATTGTATCTTGTAGAACTTGAGAGTCTTTCTCCGGGTAACCCTGTCCTTTTGATCCAGAACTCAAATAGGATGTTCCGAGTATGTTAAATCTGGTTCCAGGACAACATCTATCACTTCAATGGTTCGATCGGGAACCCGAAGACACTTCTTCAATTGCAACACATGGAACACATTATGGATGGCAGATAGAATTTCGCGGAGTTGCAGTCGATATGCCACTGGCCCACATTGCTCAAGTACTAGAAATGGACCAATATACCTGGGTGCAAGTTTCCCTTTAACCCCGAAACGCGATACACCCTTCATTGGTGAGACTTTCAAGTAGACATACTCGCCTACCAGAAAGCATAAGGGTTGTCGTCGTCGGTCTGCATAAGTCTTTTATCGAGTTTGAGCTTTCTTCATATTATGAATAATTTTCTGAACCTTTTCTTCGACCTCCTTTACCATATCAGGCCTAAAGAAGTATCTTTCTCCTGGTTCAGACCAATTTAGCGGAGTTCGACACCGTCGCCCATATAAAGCTACAAAAGGTGCCATCTTGATACTCTCTTGATAACTGTTATTGTATGAAAACTCCGCTAAGGGCAAACATTCATCCCATTTCTGTGAGAAGTCCAGAACACATGCCCGCAGCATATCCTCAAGTATTTGATTGACCCTCTCAGTCTGTCCACTTGTTTGAGGATGATAGGCCGAATTGTGGAGCAGTTTGGTACCCAAGGATTTATGAAGCTCTTCCCAAAACTTGGATACGAACTGAGGTCCACGATCCGACACTATAGTTTTTGGAACACCATGCAAACTGAGAATACGGCCAATATATAATGCTGCATAAGTGGCCACTGTATATTTGGCCCTGACGGGTAAGAAGTGGGCAATCTTTGTGAGTCGATCAACGATAACCCAAATAGAATCATACCCATTGGCCGTCCTGGGCAGTCCCATAATAAAGTCCATACTTATATCTTCCCATTTCCATGTTGGGATTGGCAAAGATTGTAATGGACCAGCAGTTTTCATGTGTATGGCCTTGACACGTCTGCAAGTGTCACACCTAGCCACATAGCGTGCAATTTCGATCTTCATCTTTGTCCACCAGTAATGTTGCTTCAAGTATTGGTACATCTTAGTGCTTCCGGGATGAATAGAATAACGACTAAGATGTGCTTCATCAAGAATTTGCTGGCGGAGTTCTTCATTCTTTGGCACTACTATGCGGTTTTTAAACCATAACACACCTTGATCGTCTTCTTTGAAACATTTGGCTATTCCAGCCCTTATCTTCTCTCGTATGTGCTTCATACCCAGATTATCCTTTTGAGCATCAATTATCCTTTGCAAAATGATTGACTCAAGCTTTAGCTGATTCAGAGTCCCTTGTTGGATTATCCCTAGGTTTAACTTTTCCATCTCATGACACAAAGTGTTGTCAGAGGTCTTCACCACAAGACAGTGGCAGGAAGCCTTACGGCTTAGTGCATCTACCACCACATTGGCTTTGCCTGGGTGATAATGGATCTCCAGTTCATAGTCCTTAATAAGCTCAAGCCATCGTCTTTGCCTCATATTTAATTCTGACTGGGTGAAGATGTACTTCAAGCTTTTATGATCTGTATATATATGACAGATATTTCCCAGCAGATAGTGACGCCAAATTTTCAGGGCATGAACCACAGCAGCTAGCTCCAGATCATGAGTTGGGTAATGCTCCTCATGTCGGCGCAACTGCCTTGAAGCATATGCAATTACTCGGCCCTCTTGCATTAATACACAGCCGAGTCCACTGCCAGACGCATCACAATATACATCAAAAGGCTTAGTGATGTCCGGTTGAGCCAATACCGGAGCAGTGGTTAATAATGTCTTCAATTGCTCAAAGGCTTCATTACACTTAGAAGACCAATTGAATTTAATGTCATTCTTCAATAAACTTGTGATTGGCTTCACAAGCTTAGAAAAATCTGGTATGAATCTGCGATAATATCCAGCTAGTCCAAGAAAACTCCGAACTTGGTGAACAGTGGTTGGGGGTTTCCACTCCAGAATATCTTTGACTTTGCTAGGATCTACCGCAATTCCTTTGGCCGATAACACGTGCCCCAAAAATTGAATTTCCTCCAGCCAGAACGCGCACTTGCTGAACTTGGCATAAAGCTGATGTTCCCTCAGGCGCGTCAATACAATCCGTAGATGTTGAGCATGCTCCTCTTCATTTTTAGAATATATCAAGATATCATCGATGAAGACCACCACGAACTTGTCCAACTCGGGCATGAACACCGAGTTCATCAAATAGGTGAAGTGGGCAGGAGCATTTGTGAGCCCGAAAGACATTACCAAGTATTCAAACAATCCATACCGCGTAGTAAATGCGGTCTTCGGTATATCCTCGGGCCGAATACGGATTTGATGATAGCCCGACCTGAGATCAATTTTGGAAAATACCCTCGCCCCAGTTAGTTGATCAAATAAGATGTCGATCCTTGGAAGAGGGTACTTATTCTTGATGGTGACCTCATTTAGGGGTCGATAATCCACGCACATTCGCAAGGTTTGATCCTTCTTCTTAACAAAAATGGCGGGGCAACCCCATGGAGACGAGCTTGGCCGGATGAATCCCTTATTCAGTAGATCTTGTAATTGAATCTTCAATTCCGCCAACTCATTAGGGGGCATACAGTACGATCTTCGGGAGATGGGAGCCGTACCGGGCTTTAGCTCAATTACAAATTCTACATCTCTTTCAGGGGGCAGTCCAGGCAAATCTTCCGGAAATACATCTGGAAACTCACATACTACCGGAATATCCTTGATCTCCGGTACAATGGCTTCATATATTCTACCAGAAGCTTTGGCTGGATTGGTTACGGGGAGAGACAAAAGAATCTCTTCTTGATTATAGCTCAACCTGACGGTTCTGAGTTCAGTGTTGAGAATTGCCTTGTGTTGGGTTAACCAATTCATCCCCAAAATTACATCTATATCCTGGCCTTTTAGAACAATCATGTTAGCAGGAAAGTTCCGTCCGGCCATTGTTACTGGCACTTCATAGGCCACTTCTCGAGTAAAAATATGTCCCCCAGGTGAATGAATTTTAAATCCCTCTTTTGATTCATGGCATGCAATGTGATGTTGCTCCACAAATTTCTTGCTAATGAATGTATGCGAAGCACCAGAATCAAAAAGAATAATTGCGGGGTGACTAGCCACGGGAAACGTACCCATCATCACCGGTTCTCCTTCCGGTGTAGTGGCCACTTGGGTGTAGTATACACGCCCCGTCTTCCTTGTATTCTTCCCCACAGTATTTCCCTTAGGTTGAGTTGACTTCCCAGATCCTTGCTGAGCACTGGATTGATTTTGCTTGGGATATGGGCAGTCTTTGATAAAATGTCCCGACTTGCCGCAATTGAAACACCCTGTTGAAGAGCTGGGCAAAGCAGGGAATCGAGTGCCTGGGGCACCCGGCTGATTTGGGGTAGTGGGGGTATTGTTGGGGCGAATAATAATGGGCTGTTTGAAAGGGAATGCAGGTGGACGAGAAAAAGTGCGATTTTGGCTAGAAGGCCGGATCACAAACCGTTGCCTCTTCGCCTGGCCCTGATTAGGCCTCTCACCACCGAATCCCTTGTTCTTCCCAGAACTTGCGTATTTTGCTTCAACAGATAAGGCTGTGCTGACAGCCTTTCCATACGTGAGATCTATACATGTGGCCATCTTTCGCTGCAACCGGTCATTTAGACCCCTCATGAAGCAGTTCTTTTTCTTTAAATCAGTATTCACCTGGTCAATGGCATACTGCGACAGGTGATTAAACTTGTTGAGATACTGATTGACGGTATCTCCCCCTTGTTTCAGCTTCATGAATTCTTCTTGTTTCATATGCAGCACACCTTCGGGTATGTAGTGCTCACGGAAGGCTGCTTTAAATTCTTCCCAGGTAATTTGATGGTTGACAGGTTGAATAGCCACAAAATTTCCCCACCAGGTACTGGCAGGGCCACGTAGTTGATGTGCTGCGAATAATGGCTTCTGCGTTTCTGAACAACGGAGAAGACCAAACTTTTGTTCAATAACCCGTATCCACTCGTCGGCTTCCAACGGGTCCTCTGCCTTGACGAATAGGGGTGGACGGGTTTCAGAGAAGTCCAGATAGGTGGTTTCACGGGGGCCTTGCTGATAACCCCTTCCTGCCTGCTGCTGGAATTGCTGTTGACCCGCCATTTCCCTAAGGAAGCGGGTATTGTCTGCGGTGGCATTTACCAAGGCGGCAATCGCCTCGGCCAATGTGGGAGGAACCAGAGGTGGGTTTGGGGTGACATCCCTTCCCCCAGAAGTTCCGGCTGCGTCCTGTCCTCGAGTCCTGGTCGGCATCTGAGGCAAAGAACATTTGAAATAAACATAATATGCCAAAGAGACCTTCCATTTTACATTACTATAAAAAGTAATGATACAGACTCGATTTTACATAACAGGATACATTACCCATTATACAAAAGTTCAACCTATTATACAACTTACTATCTCTACTTCTACAAGCTACACTACTACTCCTGCTTTTGATTGTTCTTGGTAGCTTCATCGTCAGGGGTGGGAGACCATACGTCGACCAACCTCAAAGAAGGAGGGGGCCTAAGAAGGTCTAACTCTCCACCAAGCGCTTCGCCCGCAGTGTGCGAGGTTCCGGCTTCAGACCTGACGGGATCCGCAGGGACATTTGGGTGTAATTGCGAATACAGTACATGAACTTCTTCATGTAAAGTATTGCAATATACCTGCAAGTTGTCAATAGCAACGCTAAGTTCGTTGACTCGTGCTCGAGCCTTCGCTTCCTTAGCTAAAGCTACCGAACGTGACTGCACTACCCAATCAAGTGCCAAATCTCGGTCAGCTAGTTGATCTTGCAGGGTGCGGATGTAACTTCTTAAATCATTTATTCGGTCACCGTCCGCAACCCATAGATTAGTCCTGCGTTGCAACTCCGCTTGAAGTTGATTCACACGAGCTTCGAGATCACCAATAGGATCGTTGCTCCCGCTACTGCTGTTTTGCTCTTGCTCTCGGGGGGCAAGTTGATGCCGAGGCACACCGATGGGTCCAGTATGCTTACGTGTCGTTTTCCTTGTACGTGGCGGCATTTGCTAAGGGGGAAAATTTATTAGTACAGTTCTTAGCATGATGCATGAATAATTACAGAATCAACCTTAGTTGATTCAACCTTCTCTACATTGCACTCTTCCTATCTGGTCTTCGAAATAAACTCTTCAGAAATACTTAGGTAAGAAGAGAAGCAATTTTTCTAGATAAGTCTTAGGAAATTCTTTTGAAGATGCTACATAATATCTGTCAAGAAGGGTTACGCTCCGATACCAGCTGTGACGGAACCTCCCAAGTAATTAGGCCCACCTACAGTTGTCCTTGTCCAACGGACCTCAGACAACCCTATAGGTGCCCCTGAACTACTTGACAAGCCGGGTATCTTTCCTTACCTTTCCAGGAACGTCTCACCCGTCTTGCAGACATTACAGAACATCGAAGATAAAGAAATGCGGAAGCGATTACATAACTTACATTTATTAAAAAGTAAGATCATGTTGTTTATTACAGACCAGGAATATATAACGAGTGCAGAGTAATATTATTACACATACCAAGGGAGGCAAAAACTCCTCCCGACAGTTATCACACAAAAGTCTTAATGGAGGATCCTTTCTGTTGGAACTTGCTCTCAGCTGCAAGGGGATCCAACAAGGGTGAACAACGACGTCAACAGGGTTCTCGCGCAAGATGGCAATAGCTCTGTTAATCTGCCCCTCACGGGCACTGTGCGGGGGTATTTATAGGTGTCTGAGCACCCAGCGCCTTGTGTTAAGGACGCATGTGCCCTCGGATACCTAGATTATCCCCAGAATATTCCCATAAAGCAGGGTTACAGACTGTGATTATAGGGATGCCTTTGCAAATTAGGCCCATAACACGCAGCGGCCACGCGGGGCCCGTTACAATGGGCCGGATCACACGCGGGCCTCTGAGCTGCACGGAGGCCGCTTGGTGGGATGACGACGTCGCAGGCCTTCGTCTGGCGCCATATCAAGCGAAGGCCTGCTTTGTCTCCGTCGGGCCAGCGACTGCAGCGAAGGCCTGCTTTGCCTCCGTCAGACCAGCGACTGCAGTGAAGGCCTCGAGCGAGGGGTGGCGTCTTTGCCTTCGCCCCAACATTTGCCCTCCAAGGGACCAGTTCGACAAAGTCACCTGGTGCCGAAGACGTCGCTAGATGGCGGAGACGCTGCCCTCGCTCGAAGTGGTTCCGCGGGGGTGTTTGACATGACCGTTGATTGACACCGTACTGTTGGATTGCGGGTTTCCCGAAGCGCCGCGCCCTGTCGGATTGCGGGTTTCCCGAAGAGCCGCACCCTGTCTATAAAAGGGGGCGGGGGTCGGCGCTTTTTGAACTTCACTTTCCGCGCTCGGTGCAAACCCTAGCCGCCTTTTTCCACCGTCTTACTGCTCGTCTGCCCGCCTTGCTTTTGTTCGCCGGAGATCTGGCTCGAGTGAAGCAGACCGCCCGCCGCCGCCGACGGTACGTAGCGATGTCGACCTCCTCTTCTTCTGCTGCCGCTACACCACCGGCCGACGCCTCGCCGCCAACCGTCGCTTCGCCGCCGGTCTACGCCTCGTCTGAGGAGACGTAGAGTAGTTTGGTGGCGGAGGAGTTGCGCGCCGGCGATTCTGTGAATTTTGGCGTGTCGCGGATGTCGTCGGTCCGCGTGCAAGATATGCAGTGGCTGGGTTACTTTGGCGGCGGAGTCGCTCGTGTCCCGGGGACGGAGGAAGTCCCCGAGCCGGAGGGCGAGTTGGTTTTGTTCGAGGCGTTCTTCGTCGCCGGTCTCCGCCTGCCTGCACACCGATTTGTTGGCGAAGTCCTACGGAGGTTTAACGTTCAGATACATCAGTTGACTCCAAATGCCGTGGTGGCTCTGTCGAAGTATGTCTGGGCGACGACTTCGTACGGCGGACAGCCATCAGTTGAAGTCTTTGCGAAGTACTATTGCCTGCACTGGCAGAAGAGGATGATTGGAGATGAAGTTGCCCAGTTTGGGTCCTGTACGTTTACGCCGAAGACCGGCAAGACCACGATGCAGGTAGTCGAGTTGGTTCCTTGCGCCCGCAACAAATGGGGCAACTGGAATAAGTTTTGGTTTTACGTCGCTGAGGGTACCGTCGAAGACCATGAGGGGCTCCCCGTGTCCGAGATGTGTTCACATTTTTACTCAGCATACCCGTCCTTTGAGGTGGCGGAGGGGGATACGGACGAAGGGGCCCTTCGGTGTGCCGCCGGCCTAAGCAGTGGGCGCGATTTGGTTGAAGAATTTGTGGCGTACGGGGTATGGCCCTTGGCGCATGGCTTGGCGTTGGGCAAAGTGTGCCCTCGCCAGATGCCTTCCCATGGTGGGAAGATGGTGCGAAGTCCTGCCTTCGCACTGAATCTGCAAAACCGCGATCCGGCTGCCTTTGTGCGTGAGGCGGAGGATGGGGCGGTGCGGCTCGTTGGTCGGTACGTGCCGAGGACAGAGGGCCAGCATAGCTAGGATATCCGCGGGTCGAACAACCGTTTGAACAGGGTGTTTGAATTGAATCAACTGCCGTATGGCGGCTACCCCGGCCAAGACGATGTGGACCGCCGTGGGAAGAAACCGGTGGTGGAGGCCAGAGACGACCCTGCGCCGGCGGCCGCCCCATCCTCTAAAAAGAGGAAATTAGGTACTGCTATGGGAGGACTTGGGGTTTCCGATGGTTTTGCTAGAGAGCTGATGAGGACTTGCGCGGCCCCGGGGGGAAGGATGTCTTCGCCCGAGCTCCGGGAGTCTTCGGCGCGGATGCTGAGGGTTACCGAGGGTTGGTGGCCTAGGAATGTTCCTATCCCCCGCGCGGCCGGCGAAGACTTTTTTACATCTCGCATGGTTCATGAATGGAAAGTGTTTCCTTACGGGCGGAATATTGCTGCTATTGTGTCGGCAGTGATGGACAAGGATCGCCAGGGAGCTGCACAAAAGCGCCAGGCGGTTGTCAGGCTTCATGAAGCCCGGCCGAAGAGGCAGCGGGGGGCTGCGAAGGCTGCTGCCCCTGGCGGAGGCAAGCCGCCGCTGACGGGGAAGCCGGGCGGCCCTGTATCTAGCAAGGCGCCGGAGGCGGCGGCAGGCGCCGGTGGCTCCAAAGCGACGAAGGCTGTGCCACCGTCCAGCAGGGTGTTGGAGGTCGCGAAGGCGGCCCGAGAGTTGCCGTCGTCGGGCAAGCGCGTCGCCGACTTCGCCACCGATATCAGTGTGGAGGACTATCTTGGTGGTAAGCCCTTGGCTCGTTTTTTTTTAAATTCGTTGAAACGTTGCAGGGTCAGGCGAGGGCCAGCTTGCTATTGTTGCGCCTGCCGCGGCGACCGTGGCGGCTGCCGTAGTGCCGAAGGCGAAGGGCGGTGCTCTTAGTGCCGGAGGCGAGATGTCGGCACTGGCGGCCGTCAGGGATGAGGCGGGCGCTGCGTCCCGCCGGCTGAAGGAGGTGACGGAGGCGCTAAGTCAGGTCCGCTGAGTTAGACTCCGTTTTTTTTCGCGGTCTTACGTGTGTTCTGCAGGTGGCTGACTTCGCCAACCGCACGGCGTCGGGGGCCCTCACGGCAGTTGTGTCTGCCGAAGTCGAGAGACTTCGGACGCAACATGCGGACGCTATCCGTGAAAAATCGGCCGCCGACAGCAAGTGCCGCAAGCTGGCGGACAAGGTGGCCGCGCTGGAGGGGGAGAAGGCTGACCTCCAGCGCCAACTGGCGAGAGAGAGAAGGGAGACCAACGAGGCCCTCGCCAAGGCGCAGGCTGCGCAGGTGGAGGCCAATCTGGCGCGGGCGGAGGGCAATCTTGCCAGAGAGCGCGCCGAGCAGCTGCAGGAGCGGCTCATCGCCCTGGAGAGCCGCGTGGAGAGGGCCGAACGGACGCGCAAGCAGCTTATGGACTCGTACCATAAGCTGGGCGCGCGGACTGGTGACTTCGAAGTGCCGGACCGAGAGTCCGGACTTCGCTGCCTGGAGTGGGTACAGGAGGAGTTGCAGGCGCTCCCCACTATCGTGGAGGGGTTCATGTCGTATGCCTCCCTGGTCACCTGCGAGGGGGCGATGAACGCGCTCTCCCGCGAAGGGTGCCGGCACTTCGAGGTCTTCGACCAGGCCGATGAAGACTTTGAGCGAGATATCTACAAGGTCGAAGACCCCGTGGTGAAGGAATCCGCCGGTGCCATCTATGACCGGATGTGGGGTCCGCACGGTTGCGAGGTGGTCAGGGAGCGGGCCGAGACGGCGAGGGCTCAGGTAACGTTTGGCGTTTGTTTGGCGTTTGCTGGATGTGGGCTATGTGTGGGTTTGCTGAATTTGTGTGTTGTGTCTTAGGCGGCGCGTGGCGAGAGAGTGGATGACTTCGGGGCGTTGAACAGCGTGCTGCCTCACCCGGAGCCAATCCCGGCGGAAGCCGTGTCCGGGGCCGCCCTGGAGGCGCCCCCGGAGCCTGCGGAAGGCGCTCCGGATGCCCCCGCATCTGCTGCGGCCAGCGGGGACCTGCCCCCAGAGACCGCCGAAGGCGCGCCTGATGCCCCCACAGCCGCTGCGCCGAGGGCTGAAGATCCTGCGACGGTGGCGGCGGAGGCGGCGGCGGAGGCAACGGCGGAGGCTCCCGCGACGGCTGGGTCCTGGCAGGTGGCGTAGTGGGTGTAGATAGTTAGGGAATTTTGTATATGTTGCTGAATTTTGGTTGCTGCGCAGGTTCAAGATTTTGGGCCTGCGCATGCAACCGCCACTACTAATTTTTAGGTGGCTTCGACCGTGGATGGTGGTAATAAATGTGATGGGTCTGCAACTGAGTTTTCTGATTTTGCTGACTCTGGGAGCTCGGTTGAGTGGACTGAGGAGTCGACGGAGGAGGACTTGGACTATTTTGCGGCCTTGGATGTGGCAGCGGCGGAGGCTTCGCCGCGCGCTGCCGACACAGGTGACGTGCCTGGTCCGAGCACCGGGCGCCGGCGGCGAAGGGCGGTTGCGAAACGTAAAGTGGGTGGGGTGGAGGGAGATCGGCTTCGTGTGAGTAGGGCTGGCCGGCAGGAACTGTTGTCTTTGCCGGCCACCGTGAGTATGGGTGAGGGGGAATTGCGAAGTCTCTTTGCGGGTGAGGAGCTTAGGATAATGTTATTTAATTATAGGGAGATGGGAATTATTCCTAAGGTTGAGCCGATGTAGAGTGTAGTGCCCTCGCTTGTACATGTGTAAAGGCTTGTGTGATGAGGTTGTGTGCCCCCGCACACTTGGCTATGCTTGCGAAGGCGTTATGTACTTGGTCTGGTGTGTTTTGTTATGTTGTGCTGGTCCGGCTGCACCCTTGGGCGACTTCTGCACGGATAGTCTTCGCGGTAGACTTAGGTTTTTTCGCACTTGTGCTAGTCCGGCTGCACCCTTGGGCGACTTCTGCACGGATAGTCTTCGCGGTAGACTTCGGTTTTTTCGCACTTGTTGTGCTAGTCCGGCTGCACCCTTAGGCGACTTCTGCACGGATAGTCTTCACGGTAGACTTCGGTTTTTTCGCACTTGTTGTGCTAGTCCGGCTGCACCCTTAGGCGACTTCTACACGGATAGTCTTCGCGGTAGACTTCGGTTTTTTCGCACTTGTTGTGCTAGTCCGGCTGCACCCTTAGGCGACTTCTGTGCGGATTTGTCGCACGCGAGGGTGGCTAGCGCTGAGCCTCGCGGTGACCTCGTGTTGGTCGAATGTCGAAGGCCGTCGTCGCGGTCTTTTTTCGACGCATGTTTTTGCGGGGGATTTTTCAGACATATATTACATGGCTCCGCCTCGTTAAAAACCTCACCCCCCGGGAGGAAAAGAGTGTGGACCAGAATAAGATTGTTTTTGCGAATTACAAGGGCGAATCAGCCCTGAAGAGTCAAACAAAAAATTTGCGGAGGTTGTCGATGTTCCAGGAGTGCTCCAGGTCTTCGCCGTTTGGCGTTGTGAGCCTGTAAGCGCTGGGGGAAGCCTTCGTCTTGACTATAAAGGGGCCCTCCCACTTGGGCTCCAGCTTGCCCCTGGACTCGGTCCGAGTTGTTCGGACGAGTACGAGGTCCCCTTCGCTAAATTCCCTCGGGATGACTGCGTGGTCGCGCCATGCTTTTGTCTGGGCTTGGTATTTGTTTAGGGCTTGTAGAGCGAAGACTCGGTCTCCGTCAATGAGATCCTTTGAAGTTGGCTCGTCCACGTCGGGGACGGCTGACGGAACTGTTCGCGGGGACCCATGTTTTATTTCTTGTGGGGTCATGGCCTCCGATCCGTATAGAAGGCGGAAAGGAGTAAACCCAGTCGCCCTGCACTCAGTCGTGTTTAGTGCCCATACTGCCTCAGGTAACAAATCGGTCCATCTGCCCTTTTTTCATCGAGGAGCATCTTTTTGACAGCTGTGAAGATTTTTCCATTGGCGCGTTCCACAACTCCGTTGGACTGCGGATGATAGACTGAGGCGAAGGCAAGCTTGGTGCCAATGGAGAAGCAAAAATCCTTGAAGTCTTGGTTGTCAAACTGCTTGCCGTTGTCAACTGTTAGTTCGGACGGTACTCCGAAGCGGCAAACAATGTTTTGCCAAAAGAACTTTTGGGCAGTTTTTGGTGTTATTGTGGAAACAGCCCTTGCCTCGATCCATTTGGTGAAGTACTCGACAGCGATGAAGGCGAACTTAAGGTTCCCCTGAGCGGTGGGCAGGGGCCCGACGATGTCCAGGCCCCAGCGTTGGAGAGGCCACGTGTGGGCGATCAGCTTTGTATACTGCGAGGGGCTGCCTGACCGAGGAGAAAACTTCTGGCAGGCTTCGCAGGACCTTGTGACCCGATTTGCGGCGCAGATTATTGCGGGCCAGTAAAAGCCTTGGCGGATCACCTTAGCAGCCAGGGCCCTTGGCCCTGCGTGTGAGCCGCACGTGCCACTGTGGACTTCGCGTAGGATCTGGATGCCTTCGACTTCGGTGACGCACTTAAGCATTGGCTGACTGACCCCTTTTTTGTAGAGTTGGCCTTCAATCAGTGCGAAGTCTCGGCTTCGATGTCTGAGGCGCTTGGCCTCACTGATGTCGGCTGGATGATAGTACCCCTGTAGGAACAGGGTTATTGGTGCCCGCCAGTCTTCGGTCATGATAAGGTTGACTATGCGGTGGCCCTCGCTGTCATTGGTTATTTGGAGCCCTTCGGGGCTCCGGACGGCTGGCGTGCCGATGACATGAAAGAACACGTCGGAGGGCAAAGATTCGCCCCTGGCGGCAGCCTTGGCCAATGCGTCGGCCTCTTCATTCTTGGCCCGATCCACATGCTGCAAGGTGAACCCCTTGAATTGCCTCTCGAGACTTCGGATGGCCGCGAGGTACTGCATGAGCGCGGGGTCCTTTGCTGCATAGTCTTTCTCGACTTGGCCGGCAACTACCTTGGAGTCTGTTTTGATGATGCAGGTGGTGACTCCGAGGGCCCTTAGCTTGCGGAGGCCGAGGATGACTGCTTCGTATTCTGCTATATTATTTGTGCATCTGTCGGATTCCAGATTGAAGCTGAGGCGTGCTGCATATCTGTGCTTGACCCCGACTGGTGAGGTGATGACTGCAGCAACGCCTGCCCCCGCATGGCACCATGCGCCGTCGCAATGGATCGTCCAAATCTTCTCTGTGGACGAGTCTGGCTGTGTTGTTGGCCCAGTCCAGTCGACGACGAAATCTGCCAGGACTTGAGACTTGATGGCTGTCCTGGGCTCGAAGCAGATGTGGTAGCCGGAGAGTTCAGCCGCCCACTTGGCAATCCTCACCGATGCCTCCGGGTTTCTGAATAATTCGCCGAGTCCCCTGTTTGAGGTGACTCGGACCTTGAATGCTTCGAAGTAATGGCGCAGTTTGCGCGAAGACATGACGACTGCGTAGGCAATCTTCTCCAGCTCTGTCATGTTGCACTTGGACGATGTCAGCACTTCGGAGACATAGTACACGGGGCACTGCCGGACCACGCCCTCGACAGTCTGCTCCTGCACTAGTGCCGCGCTGACCGCATGTGGCGAAGCCACGACGTAGAGCAACAGGGGGAGCGAGGGGTCGGGGCTAGTAAGGATGGCCAACTCTGTCAGGTACTGTTTTAATGAGGCGAAGGCCGCCGCCTGCTCTGGTCCCCAGGCGAAGTCTTTTGCACCACGGAGTGTCTTGAGGAAGGGGAGACTTCGCTCGGCGGACCTGGAGATGAATTTGTTGAGAGCGGCCAATCTGCCTGTCAGGCGCTGGACGTCCCTGACGGACTGCGGAGGCGTCATGTCTATGATGGCCTGAATCTTGGTTGGGTTGGCCTCGATGCCGCGGTGTGATACCAGGTAGCCCAATATTTTGCCTTGGCGAACGCGGAAGACGCACTTTTCCGGGTTTAGGCGGAGTTGTGCGTCTCGCATGTTCGCGAATGTTTCGGCGAGGTCGGCGAGGTGGTCCTCCTTGCTCTTGCTGGCGACGACAATGTCGTCCACATATGTGAATATGTTTCTGCCAACTTGCCCTTCGAGCACTGTTTTGGTAAGCCTGGAGAAGGTGGACCCGGCGTTCTTGAGTCCCTCCGGCATTCTGATGAAGCAATATGTGCCGAAGGGTGTTATAAAGCTGGTGCTAGCCTTGTCTTCTTCCTTCATGTATATCTGGTGGTAACCGGAGAAGCAGTCGAGGAGGGACATGACTTCGCATCCGGTCGTGCTATCGACTATTTTGTCGATCCGCGGCAACGGGAAATTGTCCTTTGGGCAGGCTTTATTGAGACTGGTGAAGTCGATGCACATTCGCCACTTCCCGCTCTTTTTCTGCACCATCACGACATTGGAGAGCCATGTGGGGTAAGCCACCGGCTCGATGAATTTGGCTTCCAGGAGGCGGTGCACTTCTGCCTTGGCGGCCTCCGTCTTCTCGTCGGACATCTTGCGAAGCCGCTGTTTTTTCGGCCTTACCGAAGGGTCGATTCCCAGACTGTGCTCAATTATTGAACGGCTAACCCCGACCAGATCGAGGGCTGACCAGGCGAAGACATCTTTGTTCTTGGACAGGCAGCAGAGGAGCTTCTCTTCTTCATGCGAAGTAAGGTCTTCGCTGATAATGACTGTCTGCCTGGGCGTGGCCTGGTCGAGGGGGACAGTCTTGGTCCCGTCGTTGCTCTGCAGCTGTGCCTTGTCGTGCTGCTTATTGGTTGGGCTGGCGGGTGCGGGGACCTCGCGCTGGGCCGTGAGGCAGTGCACGTTTCTTTGACCGGGCACGAAGTCCCGCTCTATGTTGCGCGCAGTCTGTTGATTGCCGAAGACTGTGATGACGCCTAACGGACCTGGTATCTTCATACATAGGTACAGTCCATGAATGGCTGCTTCGAACTTATTGATGGAGCCCCGGCCCATGATGGCATTGTAAGGATATACCATGTCCACGATATCAAAGGTTATTTGCTCACTTCGGGCATTGGGTGCTACACCGAAGGAGAGAGGCAACTCTATTTTGCCGACGGGGAAGGTGCCCTTGCCGCCGAAGCCATACAACGGGTTGTCCGAAGGCTTAAGCAGGCTATGGCTTATGCCCATGTGATCGAAGGCGTGGAGGAAGATGATGTCCGCCTGACTGCCGTTGTCAACTAGGACTTTGTGCAGGTCCTAGCCTGCCACGCTGCAATTGATAACCATGGCGTCGCAGTGGGGGGCGCTGCGCAGGTCGACGTCTCGTGCGTCGAAGGTTAGCGGTATGTGGGACCACTTTGTCTGCACGACAGGTCCGGTGACGACGACGTGGTTGATGCTGCGGTAGTGGTCCCGCTTCTGCCGCTTTGTGTCAAAGTCGGTGCTGGACCCCCCAGTTATCATGTGAATGACTCCGCGATATGGTTGATCGGCGAAGTCTTCCTGCTTTGGAGCGTGGGGGATGTTTTGATGTTGCTGGTGTGGTGGTGGGGGTGGGGGAGGTACGATTTGTACTTCCTGATGGTGTTGGTAAGCGTGGTGTGGTGGATGCGGGGCGGGGGCGTGGATATATGGTGGAGGGGGTTGCTGGTAAGTGTGTGCGACAACTCGGGGGTGTCGGCTGGTTGTGCCCGTGCCATCCTGTCTCTGGTGGCCTTCGTTTCTGGGCAGTCTTTGGTTTGGTGGGCGCAGTCTCCGCCGTGGAAGAGGTAGTAGAATCAGCGCGGCGGCTGCGCACGCCCCTGACCCCTACCGCGAGTTCCATTTCCGCGGCCCTGGGGGGATACTCCTGGCGACGAGGGGCGTCAGCAGCGGGGACCTGGTTGGTGATGTTTTGCACTTGCTGTTGACTGCGACCGTCGCGACCGGAATCCGGCTGCGGAGTCCTTGTCCACGTGCGGCTGGACTGTGGAGCATCTTTTGGCTTCCTTTGGGACTCAATCTTGCGCTGGTGGAGCTCTTCGGATTTGGCGTACTTTTCAAACAGCTGATATAACTCCTGGAGGTTCTTTGGCGGATCTCTGATGCAGTGGTTGTAAAGGACGCCGGCGCGAAGGCCACTGATAGCGTAGTGGATGGCGATCTGGTCATCGACTGAGGGCAGTTGTGACTTGAGTGTTAAAAATTTGCGGTAATACTCCCTCAGAGTCTCCTTTTCCAGCTGCTTGCAGAGCGAGAGTTCGGCCAATGCGTCGGTGTCTGGGCGGTACCCTTGGAAGTTGAGCAGGAACTTGTCCCGGAGACTTCTCCAGGAATCAATGGACAGCGGAGGCAACCTGGTGAACCAGGTGAGTGCTGGGCCCTCGAGGGCGATGATGAAAGACTTCGCCATTGTGGCGTCGTCCCCTCCGGAAGATGCAACGGTGACCTGATAACTCATTATGTATTGTGCCGGGTCGGTGCTGCCGTTGTACTTGGGATAGGTCCCTGCCCGGAAGTTAGCTGGCCAAGGCGTCACTTGCAGGTGTGGCGCCAGGGGACTTCGCTCGTCGAGATAGTTGACCCCTTGGAATGGCGCGACGTGCGGGAAGGTGTGGTCGCGCTGGGGGAAACGCGGGTCTTCCGGTTGCGCGCGGTGTTGCAGGGGTGGCCCATGCTGCAGGCCGAGGTGGCCTTCGCGTGTGTCTTCGAGTTGTGCGCGCTGCTGGAGGGGTGGCTCGTGCTGCAGGCCAAAGTGGCCTTCGCGCTGCATCAGCGCAATCTCCCGCTCGAGTTCCTGGGCCTTCTGCTCTTCGTCGCGTATCATTTGCCGCACTTTGGCTAGTGCGGACACGCGCTGGCGCTTGGCCTCCAGTATCTCTTTCTGCCTCTGGAGATTGCGGTTCTTGAGGCGCAGGGCACGCAGCTGTAGCTGTTCTTCTGCTGAGACGTCGAGGACTTCACCGTCCTCAGTGAGGTCCGCGCCCTCCAGTGATGCGAAGCCTGAGGGTGGCTGCGGTTGTCCTTCAGGGCCGCAGGTGCGGAGAGTGTCGTCTTCGCAGGTGCGGGGAACGTCGTCTTCAGTGGGCTCTTGGTGGGTGGATTGGGTGAGGGCGAGGGCCTTGCCCTTTCTTGCGGCGAGCAGTGCCGCCTTCGCAGCCTCGTCAGCCTTCGGGTTAGCTCTCTTGGGTGCCATCGCGGGTGGTTTTCTCGTAGCACGAACGGTGGGCGCCAAATGTTGGAACTTGCTCTCCTATAAAGGTATGGATATCAAGGAAGGCAATGCATCAAAGGGTTCCAAGCAACTCCTATAAACCTAATGCACATTTCACTAGACTTAAGTGTGCGAAAAGTATTTAAAAACACAAGGAAGGGGTTGCATGCACCGGGGCTTGCCTTTGTTAACAGGCGAGTCTGACTCGGATCCGCAAATATCAAAGTAGAAGCAGTTGCCTGCTTGAGAATCCGAGGGTGGTGGTGTCCTTTCTTCGGTGATTTCCTCTTCTTCTCGTTCTAATCATAACCATGCAGATGTATAAGAATGGATGCCATGGGATGCTCATGAGGGTGCAAAGATAATATAAACTTATTATCTAAGTCTTGAATACAACTTTCCTTCACGGTACTCCGAGAACTTAGGGTTTCCGGAGTCAGTAAAGGAGTTCATAGGGCAGGGGGTGTTTTGGGGTTTGGTGATCAAACAAGGTCCAAATCAACCCAAACTTTACCCAAGGCTTCTAAATAATATGAGGAACTCATATAAAAATTTTGAGCATTTTTGGGATTACAACTTATCTTTTAAAAATCCAAAACTACTACTTTGAACTACTTTAAATGCCTTAAAATTCCTTATTTAACCTAAAAATCACAAAACTGTTTTTATTAAATTCTAGGGAAAATAAGAAGCCTAGGAAAATTGGTTTCACAATTTTACCATTTTTCTACATTTTTTTATAATTGTTTTGGCTCTGGACATAAAAGAAAAAGAAAAAATAGTGAATAGTACTGGGCTGATTTCAGCCCAGCGGCCCAGTTCAACGAGGAAAGCGCGCGCGTGCGCCCGCGCCCTGGCGACCTTGCAAAAAGAGCCTTGGAGTTTCGGTTAATCAGAACGGGCGTCAAACACTATTTAACAGAGTCACTGACGTTTACAGATAGACCCCTGCACTTCCATCTATTCTTGGTTTGAGGTCCCCGACGGCGTTCACGCCCAGCCGAGCTCCGGCGAGCACCTACGCCAGCCGATTTACCTAAGGATTGATGCCCTACTTCGGTTGAAACCGAATTTACGCCCCAACCATCGATTTCCCTAAGTTAATTGCATAATTATTGAACTAATTCGGTCTGGCCACGGAGGGCGCGCAAATGAATCAAAGATCCATGTGTTCCCGATGGTCAGTGGACTCCTAGCCCAATTGGACGGGTCAGTAAGCATCACAGACACGGGGAGAAGCTTAAACAAAGCAGAGGGAGGGTTGGACTGACCGGGAAAAGGGCTGGCGACGATGAAGCTTGTTTCACGGTGGCGGAAAGAGATTTGGGGGAAAACGCGAATTCGAGCTCACTGGTGGATGATTGTGGCTGATTAGCGGTGGCTAGTTAGCTGACGACCTCGTGGAGCTAGTCACGGGCTCAATTTACAGGAGGGTAAGGCGGTGGCCGCGAATTTTGGGGAGGACGCGCGGCGGCCGGAAATGAAGAAGAAGACGGGTGCGGTGAATTCGTGTCCCACGGCGTGGCAGGCTCCCCGGCGATGATGAGACAGCCTTAAGGTGTCACGGCGGTGCTGTAAAACGGCTAGGCCACGCGGCGCACGGCCGGAAGGCGGTGGTTACCGGCGAGCTTATCGGCTTCGACCGTGGTGACACCGTACGGTGGCCGGGATTCTTTAACGGTTGAAGCTTACCCACGGCGGCGTACACTGGTGTTACCCACTTACCCCGAGAACAACGTGGACCGGCTGTCGCACGAATCACGGTGGCATTTGGTCGCCGGCGATGAACATCCGGTGCTGGCAGTCTTATCCCAATCTGAGCACTGTACCATGGTGCTTCTTCAGTTAGTCGACCCGACAGAGCTTCTTGGAGCTCAATTTACTCCTGATTTTGTGTGAATCCTATGCCAACTTTCTGCAGCAAAGTTATAGAGCTATAATCCGTTTATAACTTTGCTACAATGTGCTCCCACAAAAAGTCACTGGATCCCACTCAAAATCGAGCTCAAAGTTCATCTCATAACACTGTTATTCTGAATTTCAGACCTCAGGCAGTCTGACAGTCCAACTTCAGGCTCAATTATCTCTAGATTTTTCTTAACAAGTGAGCTTACCACCTTAAGCAAAGTTGTTCTTCTATAATCAGGTTACAATTTTGCTGTGGTGACCTAATATGAATTCTCATTATTTTGAAAGCTACACAGCCCCAAAGTTGGGCCTATAACCCTGATTTTAGACTTAGCATATGAATCAAAATTGGGGTCCTTTTTGCAAATGAGTCCAAAACTTAGGGTTTGGCTTTCAAATCCACATACTTGTGAACCAAATAACTTAAAATACTTATTTTACTTGGTTTTTGCACTTTAGTCCAAAAGTGGGCTAATTTTGCACATAGGTCCCTAGGGTTTGGGTTTAGGGTTTTTCTAGGGTTCTAATTGAGATTCTTGATGTCCCAGGGGCATAAATGTGATTCCACTTTGTTTTTGGGGATATTTTATGACTCTTTCCCTAAAGCCTTTAGGTTTTCTCATCTTGGATTAGGTCTTACCCCTTTAATCCCTATTTAGGGTTAGGTGTCCTATCCAGGGTTCTATTTGCAAAAACACTTAAGCAATACAACTTGTTTGAAATTTTTTACCTAGTGAATGCACTCTAGGTGTATCAAACATATGCAATGTCAATGCTTATGATGTCATGCTCAAGTTTTAGTTACAGTAACACCAGGGGTGTTACATCGGGCGTCTTGAATTCTCCAAGCATTGTCCTCGCCATGTCAGTGAGCGTCCTGTTCTTCCTCTCTACCACACCGTTTTGCTGTGGTGTGTAGGGAGCGGAGAACTCGTGCTTGATCCCTTCCTCCTCAAGGTACTCCTCCACTTGAAGGTTCTTGAACTCGGATCCATTGTCGCTCCTTATCTTCTTCACCTTGAGCTCAAACTCATTTTGAGCTCTCTTTAGGAAGCGCTTGAGGGTCCCTTGGGTTTCAGATTTATCCTGCAAGAAGAATACCCAAGTGAAGCGGGAAAAATCATCAACTATAATAAGACCATACTTACTTCCTCCTATACTTAGATAGGCGACGGGTCCGAAGAGGTCCATATGAAGCAACTCCAAAGGTCTTGATGTGGTCATCACATTTTTGGTGTGATGAGAGCTTCCCACCTGTTTGCCTGCTTGACAAGCTGCACAAGGTCTATCTTTTTTGAAATGCACATTTGTTACACCTATCACGTGTTCTCCCTTTAGAAGTTTGTGAAGGTTCTTCATCCCCACATGTGCTAAGCGGCGATGCCACAGCCAGCCCATGCTAGTCTTAGCAATTAAGCATGCATTTAGACCAGCCTCCTCTTTTGCAAAATCAACTAAATAGAGTTTGCCGTCTAATACACCCTTAAAAGCTAATGAACCATCACTCCTTCTAAAGACAGACACATCTACATTTGTGAATAAGCAGTTATATCCCATATTACAAAGCTGACTCACAGACAACAAGTTATATCCAAGCGACTCAACTAAAAATACATTGGAAATGGAGTGCTCGGATGAAATAGTTATTTTTCCTAACCCTTTCACCTTGCCTTGATTCCCGTCACCGAATATGATTGAGTCTTGGGAATCTTTGTTCTTGACGTAGGAGGTGAACATCTTCTTCTCCCCCGTCATGTGGTTTGTGCATCCGCTGTCGATAATCTAGCTTGATCCCCCGGATGCATAAACCTGCAAGGCAAATTTAGGCTTGGGTCTTAGGTACCCAACTCTTGTTGGGTCCTACAAGGTTAGTGACAATATCCTTAGGGACCCAAATGCAAGTTTTGTCTCCCTTGCATTTTGCCCCTAATTTCCTAGCAATCACCTTTCTATCCTTTCTACAAATTGCAAAGGAAGCATTGCAAGCATGATAAATTGTAGAAGGTTCATTAATTTTCCTAGGAACATTAGCAACATTTCCCCTAGACATATGATGAATGACATTTCTCCTAGTCATATCTCTACCATGCACATAGGAAGAACTTGAAGCAAACATGGCATTTGAATCATACGCATTATAACTCCTATCATAATGAACATTTCTAGAATATCTCTTATCACCATAAATGGAAGCATGATTCTTGTGACTACTATTAGTCATAGGAGCCTTCCCTTTCTCCTTGGTGGGAATGGGAGCCTTATGACTGGTTAAGTTCTTGGCTTCTCTCTTAAAGCCAAGCCCATCCTTAATTGAGGGGTGTCTACCAATAGTGTAGGCATCCCTTGCAAATTTTAGTTTGTCAAATTCACTCTTGCTAGTCTTAAGTTGGGCATTAAGACTAGCCACTTCATCATTTATCTTTGCAATAGAAACTAGGTGTTCACTACAAGCATCAGCATTAAAATCTTTACACCTGTTGCAAATCACAACATGTTCTACACAAGAGTTAGATCTATTTGCTACTTCTAGTTTAGCATTTAATTCATCATTAACACTTTTTAAACTAGAAATTGTCTCATGGCAAGTAGATAGTTCACAAGAAAGCATTTCATTCCGTTTAACTTCTAGAGCAAGAGAATTTTGCGCCTCTACAAATTTATCATGTTCTTCATACAAAAGATCCTCTTGTTTTTCTAACAATCTATTCTTATCATTCAAAGCATCAATCAATTCATTGATCTTATCAATTTTATTTCTATCTAAACCTTTGAATAAACTAGAATAGTCTATTTCATCATCATCACTAGACTCATCATCACTTGAAGAAGCATAAGTAGTATTCCGAGTACATACCTTCTTCTCCTTCGCCATGAGGCATGTGTGACGCTCGTTGGGGAAGAGGGATGATTTGTTGAAGGCTGATGCGGCGAGTCCTTCGTTGTCGGAGTCGGACGACGAGCAATCCGAGTCCCACTCCTTTCCAAGGTGTGCCTCGCCCTTAGCCTTCTTGTAAGCCTTCTTCTTTTCCCTCTTCTTATCTTGTTCCTGGTCACTATCATTATCAGGACAATTAGCGATAAAATGACCAATCTTACCGCACTTGAAGCAGGAGCGCTTTCCCTTCGTCTTGTTCTTTTTGGGATACTCCTTGCGTCCCTTTAGCGCCGTCTTGAAGCGCTTGATGATGAGGGCCATCTCTTCCTCATTTAGCCCCGCCGCCTCAACTTGCGCCACCTTGCTAGGTAGCGTCTCCTTGCTACTCGATGCCTTGAGAGCAATGACTTGAGGCTCATGGATTGGGCCATTCAATGCATCGTCGACGTATCTTGCCTCCTTGATCATCATCCGTCCACTTACAAACTTCCCAAGCACTTCTTCGGGCGACATCTTTCTGTACCTGGGATTCTCACGAATATTGTTTACAAGATGTGGATCAAGGACAGTAAAAGACCTTAGCATTAGGCGGACGACGTCGTGGTCCGTCCATCGTGTGCTTCCATAGCTCCTTATTTTGTTGATGAGGGTCTTGAGCCGGTTGTACGTTTGGGTTGGCTCCTCTCCCCTGATCATTGCGAATCTCCCAAGTTCGCCCTCCACCAACTCCATCTTGGTGAGCATGGTGACGTCATTTCCCTCATGTGATATCTTGAGGGTGTCCTAGATCTTCTTGGCATTGTCCAAGCCGCTCACCTTATTGTATTCTTCCCTGCACAGAGATGCTAAAAGGACAGTAGTAGATTGTGCATTCTTATGGATTTGTTCATTGATAAACAAAGGACTATCCGTGCTATCAAATTGCATTCCATTTTCTACTATCTCCCATATACTCGGATGGAGAGAGAACAAGTGACTACGCATTTTGTGACTCTAAAATCCGTAGTCCTCCCCATCAAAGTGTGGAGGTTTGCCAAGAGGAATGGAAAGCAAATGTGCATTTGAACTATGCGGAATACGAGAATAATCGAAAGAGAAGTTTGAATTAACCGTCTTCTTTTTCTCGTAGTCGTTGTCGTCGTCCTTTTGGGAAGAAGAGGACTCGTCGCTGTCGTCGTAGTAGACGATCTCCTTGATGCGCCTCGTCTTCTTCTTCTTCTTCCCGTCTTTTCTTTTGTGACTCGCGCCCGAGTCAGTAGGCTTGTCATCCTTTGGATCATTGACGAAGGACTCCTTCTCCTTATCATTGACCACCATCCCCTTGCCCTTAGGATCCATCTCTTCAGGCGATTAGTCCTTCACGTGAAGAGAACGGCTCCGATACCAATTGAGAGCACCTAGAGGGGGGTGAATAGGTGATCCTGTAAAAACTTGAAACTTAATCCCACAAACTTGATTAGGAGTTAACACAATAAAGCCAAGTGGCTAGAGAGGAGTTCTAGCAAAACACAATAACCACAAAGATATCAACACAGAGATGGCACAGTGGTTTATCCCGTGGTTCGGCCAAGTCCAACACTTGCCTACTCCACGTTGTGGCGTCCCAACGGACGAGGGTTGCACTCAACCCCTCTCAAGTGGTCCAAAGACCTACTTGAATACCACAGTGTTTTGCTTTCGCTTTACTATATCCCGCTTGTGAGGAATCTCCACAACTTGGAGCCTCTCGCCCTTACAAAGATGTTCACAAAGAAGCACGGAAGTAAGGATGGGATGAGCAACGCACACAAGACACAAAATCAGAGCAACACACGCACAAAAGTCACAACACGAGCTCACAACACAACTCAAAGAGTTCTCTACTCAAATGGAGCTCTAGTTGCTATCACAAAGAATCGAATGCGTGGAATTGAAGTCTTGGTGCTTAGGAATGCTTAGAGAATGCTTGGTGTATTCCTCCATGCGCCTAGGGGCCCCTTTTATAGCCCCAAGGCAGCTAGGTGTAACACCCGGTTTTAAAGAAACAAAGCCGGGTGCATCTCATACATGCGCCAAGAAGACAACATATATAATAACAGAGTGTATAGAGATAAATGTCGTAAATCATCAGAGTATTTATTACATAGCGGAAGTCTTATTACAAAATAAAATAATAAAGATAAAACGAACTAAGGATCGACGGCGCCAATGTCGACTGAGAAACGCCACCTAGATCAGATCGAACTCCTCAGTGTTAGGCGGCTCCTCTTCAACCACCTGTTCTTCTCCTGTGGGGGGGTGTGAGACAGCAAGAGTGAGCTCACATACGTTCATAGCTCAACAAGTCGTGGGGAATAATGTGACATGAACTCACCAAAGGTGGGAGTTCATGTAGTGTAAGGCTGATCAATGAAATAAAGGCTAAGGCTGAGCATTGCTTTTATAAGTTGGTCAAAATTTTATTAGCAATTACTAGGTGTAAGTAAATACCAAACCTTAATAATAATAAAGAACAGTAATAGTAAAATAATCCCAAATGCGATGCAAATGTCAAATTAAACTTAAGTTCCATAGTTAATCATGTGAGGGTCCGAGCCGCTCATGACCGTGAGCACGGCTAGTATACTAGTTTTACACTCTGCAGAGGTTGCGCATCTTTACCCACAAGTCGTGTATCCCATGTCGCCTGGGTTTGCAAGGCCCTTAGACACTACCGAGGTGAATGGCTAGGGATCCACTACGAGGCCTTTACAAAGTTCCACTAGCTTCCGAAAACCCGCTACAGTTTATAGGAAGATCCAGTGCAGGGTTCCTGGCTGACAGCCATCGCAGCAAAATCAACCAGGGACCTCCCTACACTGACCTCTCCCCTACTGCCCTTGCCCCTTTCGGGTAAGGTAGTCTTCCACTAGCTTTCCTAATTAGTCAGCCAAGGGCGTCCCATTAAACCCTTGTGGTAGCACTGTTTTCCCGGGTGGTCGCTCCATGTTCCCATTAATTTAATGATCTTAACATGAACATCAATAATAACAAGATAATAACAGAATAATCATGAATAATGAATCTCCATACCCAATCCACATAAAGCAATAGCAAGTACTACCCAAAAATATTCCAGGGGTGAACAAGGTATAGAGGTAATCAAAACTGGGGTACATAAAGGATCCCATCAAAATTAACATATGCAGATCATTAAAATTAATAAGAACATGGCTGGGAAAAGTAAGTGATCAAGGGCACAACTTGCCTGTAATGAGCTCCTGCTCAGCTATCTCTACTTGCTGAACCTCAGTTTCCACAGTGGCTTGCTCGTCTACTCGCATCAACCCAATACATACATAGTATAGCCAAAATCAACATCACACCAAACAGATGAATGAAATATACAGTAAAAATCTACACATTAAAATGAAACCATAGGAACTGGAATCACTGAATTTGGAGTTATATATTTCAAGTTATGAATTTCTGTAGCTTTTATGTATTTAATACAAGATTAAGTATTAGATAAATTTAAATGAGCCTTTCATGCTAAAACAGAGGCATTAATGCGTAGACAATATTATTACAAAAATTTAGGAACTGGAATGGACCAATTTGGAGCTAAAATGAATTTTCTATGAATTAACTAAGTTCTAGGAATTATTTTTGTATTAAAAATACCTTTACTAATTCATTTATATGTTTTAAACGTGCTCTGGACTGGGCGTCAAATTCCAGAAAACACAGGGGGTCTGGCGTAAGTTATCCTAGACACAGAGAATAGTAACACATGGACGGCGGGTTGATTCTGCGAAAACAGGGGGTCTCTTTAGAAAAATGCCCCGCGAAGGGGTACGGGGGAAATCTGGCCGCCCGATCGACGATCTACGGCCCAGATTAGAGCAACATTACACCGAACCGGTATGCAACTTGCACCGACCGATCCGAGATCGACGCTCCCGATTTAATGAGATCCCGAACCACCGCTGGTCATCGATCTACCATTCGACGGTCACGATCCAACGCGGCGAAGGGGTACGCTACTTCTAATCGCAGCCGTTCAACAAAAGATCAACGACGTCTGCGTTTCCCCCCAATCTCTCCGCCAGCGACGGCGGCGCCGCCCGACTTCACGGCGAACCTCGCCGGAGAGATCCCAATCCAACGTTCCAGTGCCCTAGAGCTCAATTAAAGGCTTCTACACGATGCCTAGGGGATGGCGAACACACCGGAGTAGTTCTTACCGACAGACTTGGCGCGAAGAGGGTCCGGCCACGGCGAAGGCGGATCCGCGGCGGAGCTGAGTCGACGGTGACGAATTCCGGAGCCGCCGGTGGCCAATCCTCGGTAATTCGGCTGCGGTCGCCTTCAATGCAGCCGAAGGGAGCCCCTGGGTTCCACAATTTGAGCCCGGTCGTCGGCGAGCCCGGATTTGCCCGCGGCGGGTATCTTTCGGCGGCGCAGCGGTAATGGTGGCGGTTCGCTTAGGGAAAACGAGGCTCGTGCGAGAGGATAGAGAGGTACGAGTGTGCTTTTATTCAGCGCGGCAACGTCCGAGGGCGGTCAACGCCGGCGTTCTCGCGGCGGACATCGCGCAACGGCGAGCGAAGAAAACGGGGAGGTGGGTACGCGGCTGACAAGCGGGTCCCGCGGCTCAGAGAGACCGATCACACGCGAAATACGCCTGGACGGTGGGACCCGTGCGGCAGTGAGGGAGCGAGGCGCGGGCGCGAGGGAGGCTGACGAGTGGGGCCCAGGTGTCGGCGCTTCCCTCCCCTTGGTTGATGGGCCGCGCGGTGAGAAAGGTAAGTTGGGCCGAATTCCAGGTTCAGGGCCCAGGTAAGATTTTTATCTTTTTCTTTTTCATTTTTCTTTCCATTTTCTTTATTTTCAAACCCAATTTGATTTAATTCACACTTTTTGTGGATCTTCATTTATAAACTCTATTTTTGCCATTAAAAATACTAAGACTGAAGATAATTATTTATACATTTTATTTATATTTTCCTATCTCTTCTCTTTTCCTTATTTTCAAAACCCTAATTTCAAATTTAGGGTTAAATCAAGCTTCAAATAATTAATACCTTATTATTTTTATCCTCATGGTTTTATTTAATGCACAACACATAAAACTCCAACAAATGCACTTTTTTCTTTATTTTAGAATAATTGTTTTATTTAGTCACTCTCAACTACATAGGTGCTCTTTTATGATGCAAATGAAACACACAGAATGGGGAGCTCTCTTTCTATTACTCTTGGTATACAACTTTGAGTACTACAAATCCTACCCCCCTTAAAAATAATCTCGTCCTCGAGATTTAAGAAGATCTAGGGAAAAGGTGGGGAAAATCTATACGAAGCTCTTCTTCTCTTTCCCAAGTTGCTTCATCTTCACCGTGGTGGCTCCATTGAACTTTGCACATCTTTATAACCTTATTTCTCGTAACTCGGGTCAAAGTATCCAAAATCTTGATGGGGTACTCAGCATAAGTCAAGTCCTCTTGAACACTAAGATCTTCCATTGGTAACTGTTCTTCAGGCACCCTGAGGCATTTCTTTAGCTGAGATACATGGAATACATCATGAACATCCGCGAGATGATCCGGTAACTCCAATTGATATGCAACCTCTCCCACTCGCTTTAAGATCAAGAAAGGTCCAATAAAGCGAGGGGACAATTTTCCTTTGACCTTGAACCTTCTCATACCCCGGAGTGGTGACACCTTCAAATAGACATAATCTCCCTCCTTAAACTCAAGCAGTCTTCTCCGGGTATCAGCATAACTTTTCTGCCTGGACTGTGCAGTCCTCAAATTCTCCCTTATTTGCTGAACTTGTTCCTCTGCTTCTTGTATAATCTCAGGTCCAAACAACTGTCTTTCACCAGTTTGATTCCAATACAAGGGAGTCCTGCACTTTCTGCCATACAAAGCCTCAAACGGTGACATCTTCAAACTGGCCTGATAGCTATTATTATAAGAGAACTCTGCATATGGCAAACTCTTATCCCAACTTCCACCATGCTTAAGGGCACAAGCTCTTAACATATCTTCCAGTACTTGGTTAGTCCTCTCAGTCTGCCCATCAGTCTGGGGATGGTAAGCCGAACTAAAATTCAATCTTGTATCCAATGACTCGTGCAACTTCTTCCAATATCGAGAGGTAAACTGTGATCCCCGGTCTGACACAATCTTCTTTGGTACACCATGCAGGCATACAATCCGTGCCACGTACAATTCTGCCAACTTAGCTCCTGAATAAGTGGTCTTCACTGGAATAAAGTGGGCTACTTTAGTTAGCCTGTCCACAATCACCCATATAGAATCATATCCAGCAGACGTGCGGGGTAATCCAATAATGAAGTCCATGCCAATCTCTTCCCATTTCCACTCAGGTATCTTCAGTGGGTGCAATAGTCCGGCTGGCCTCTGGTGTTCAGCTTTAACTCTTTGGCATACATCGCACATAGCCACATGTGCAGCCACATCTCTCTTCAATCCATACCACCAATACTTTTGCTTTAAATCCTGATACATCTTAGTACTTCCAGGGTGGATAGAATAAACTGAATCATGTGCCTCCTTCAATATAGTTTCCCGAAGACTATCAATATCGGGAACACAGATCCGATTCTTGAACCATATCGTGCCTTGCTCATCCTCCGTGAACTCTGGGCCTCTACCCTCTGTTATCAGATCCTTGATCTCCTGGATTTTGGCATCACCAACCTGACCTTTACGAATTTCTTGCTCCAAGGTAGGTTCCAATTCAATAGTAACTCCTTCCGTATGTGTAACAATTCCCAGGTTGAGTCTCTCAAAATCTTTTGCTAATTCATCAGGTAGCTGGACAACGAAAGCGGAGTGAACATGCTCCTTCCGGCTCAAGGCATCTGCAACCAAATTCGCCTTGCCTGGGTGATAGTGAATCTCCAAGTCATAATCCTTAATGAGCTCCAACCAACGGCGTTGCCTCAGGTTGAGATCCTTCTGAGTGAATATATACTTTAAACTCTTATGATCCGTGTATACTTGGCACTTAGTTCCCATAACGTAGTGTCTCCAAATCTTAAGTGCATGCACAACTGCAGCCAGCTCTAAGTCATGGGTGGGGTAGTTCAATTCATGTTTCCTCAACTGACGAGATGCATAGGCAATCACATGTCCATCTTGCATGAGCACACATCCAAGTCCTTGGCCACATGCATCACAGTAAATGTCAAATCCCTTCTGCAGATCTGGCATAATCAATACTGGAGGTGACATCAATCTCTCCTTCAATTGATCAAAACTCTCTTGGCATTTCTCATCCCACTTGAATTCTCTTCCTTTCTCCAAAAGCGATGTCATGGGTTTAGCAATCTTAGAAAATCCTTCAATAAATCTCCGATAATATCCTGCGAGTCCTAAGAAACTCCGAATCTCCGTAACTGTAGTGGGCACTCTCCACTCCATAATCTCCTTCACCTTAGCAGGATCCACTGCTATTCCTCCATTAGAAATAATATGACCAAGGAATGGCACCTTGTCAATCCAAAACTCGCACTTGCTGAACTTAGCATAGAGTTGATTATCTCGTAACTTCTGTAGCACCAACCTTAGATGTTCTTCATGATCACTCTCATTCTTAGAATAGATAAGAATATCGTCGATAAACACCACGACGAATCTGTCCAAATACTCCATAAACACCTTATTCATCAAATTCATGAAGTAAGCTGGTGCATTGGTTAATCCAAATGACATAACAGTAAACTCATATAATCCATATCGAGTCGAGAAAGCCGTTTTAGGAATATCTGATGGTCTAATCCTCATCTGATGGTAACCGGATCGGAGATCAATCTTCGAGAATACTCTAGCACCACGCATCTGATCAAATAAATCCTCAATACGGGGCAACAGATACTTGTTCTTCACCGTAACATCATTAAGAGATCTGTAATCCACACACATCCGTTGTGATCCGTCCTTCTTCTGCACAAATAACACCGGTGCTCCCCAAGGTGAGGAACTTGGACGAATGTACCCCGCCTCTTGTAACTCCGTCAACTGCTTCTTAAGTTCCTTCAACTCTTCTACGGACATTCTATATGGCCGTTTAGAAATAGGGGCGGTTCCAGGTAAGAGATCAATAACAAACTCAACTTCTCTATCAGGTGACATTCCTGGTAACTCCTCTGGAAAGACGTCCGGAAAATCTCTAACCACCCGGATGTTGTCACCGACAAACTCCTCAGGCATAAAGAACATTGCACGCATGGATGAGGAGGTTACTGCAATATTAACTTGAAATCTTTCTCCTTTAGTGGTAGTGAGTTCTATGGTACCTCTACCACAAGCTATAACGGCCTTTGCCTTTCTCAGCCATGACATACCAAGGATCAGATCTATACTGCTTGACTCCAATATTATAGCAGTAGCTCCAAATTCTCTACCCATAATGGTTAATGTCAATCTACATGTCATTTGATTCGCCTCAACAGGCCCTTTAGGTGTAATTACTATCAGGGGTTTTCTCATATTTAGCAGTGGTATTTCATTTGTGTTGGCATATCTAGCAGACATGAATGAATGTGTAGCACCAGAATCAAATAATATTGTTGCAGGAATTGTATTAACATAAAACATACCAATCACGAGGTCCCCTCCATCCGGAGTATAATCAACGCTGACTTGATTCACCCTGGCTATAGAATATCCCTTGCCAGGGGTCTGTTGCTTGTTCTGAACTGGAGTAGTAGCAATCCTCTGTGGGCAGACATTTGCATAATGACCAATCTTCCCACACTTGAAACATTGAGTGCCCGGACTCTGTCCTGCAAACTTCGTCGGGGTGCCAGTGGGAGTAGCCTGTCGAGGAGGTGGAGTCCTCAGTGGTGACTGCTGAACTGGGCGTGGTCCTCCTGATCGAGTCGGTGTACCCTGTGGTGAACTGTAGCGAGGACGAACACTGCTGCTTCCTTGTCCTTGAGATATTGCCTTTCTCTTCAAATCTCCCAACTGAACACGCTTGTGTTCAATAGCCAGGGCCTTATCCAACAGTCTCTGAAATGATGGAAATGTGTGTGCCACTAGAGCATACTGCAGTGGTCCATTAAGTCCTTCAATGAAATGCTCCTGCTTCCTCTCGTCTTCAGCAACTTCTTCAGGGGCATATCTGGATAGCTGAATAAACTTGTCGCGGTACTCGCTGACTGACATACTTCCTTGCTTCAGCGACAGAAACTCCTTCTTCTTGATCTTTATCATCCCAGCTGGAATATGGTAGTTCCTGAACTGTGTACTGAACTCCTCCCAAGTAATAGTATCCGCAGCATCATGGGCAGCAGTATAAGAATCCCACCAGTCAGCAGCAGGACCAGTCAGACGTCCAGAAGCATATAAAACCTTCTCCCGGTCGGTGCATTGTGCAATATTCAGCATCTTCTCAATTGACTTCAGCCAATCATCCGCGTCCAGTGGATCAGGTGAGCTAGCGAATGTAGGTGGCTTGTGACTCATAAACTCCCGGTGCTTATCACGAGGTGGAACTGGTGGTGGTGGTGGAGGCAGTGGCACTTGTTGCTGCTGTTGCTGTTGTTGAAGCTGTTGTTGTAGCTGTTGTTGTTGCGCCCTCCTTTCTTGGTGTATCTCATCTCTCTCCTGGCGCAACTCCTGGCGTATGTCTTCTCTTTCCTGACGTATCTCTTGGCGTTCTTGCTGCATCTGGGCACGCATATCAGCCATAGTATCTGCCATTTGCTGCATCACCGCCATCTGAGCAGCAACCAGTGGGTCAACTCCGCCTGGTGGAGGATTAGGAGGATTCATCTCTGCAGGCTGTGGCTGAGGTTGTCTATAAATTCTTCGAGTGTGTCGGTTAGGAGGCAAATCAATTCCACCACCCCTCCTGGTATTGACCATCTGAGTTAGATACATATGGTAAGAAAAGCAGTAGACAAGGCAGTAATTACAATCAGGTTACTTTGGGGGATTTATTAGCTAAGCAGTTTAATATTTCACCTACTATAGCTAATTCAATACCCTATGTTGGTACATGCTAAGATGTCCATCTATAATAATTCAATCAATCAAAGAAGCAAATCAGACATTTAGCATCAGCACAATCAACCAACATTTTTTAAGAAAATAGTTTTAACTTTTGTTTTGGGTTCCCTAACTCTTAAGAATGTCATAGGGGTAGGGATTCCAAGGTTTGGAATCCATCTTGTCTCAGAGTAGAAAAGGTAAGAATGATCAGAGTAGAACAGTAGAAGGTGAGACAGGATCAAGATAAGTGTAGAAAGAATCAGAGTAAGGTGAGTGTAGAATGAATCAGAATGAGATAAGTAGGTAAGGGTTTGTCCAGTCTATCTAGGTTTCGTCCTACAGTCAACATTTCCTCTGATACCACTTCTGTAACACCCGGTTTTAAAGAAACAAAGCCGGGTGCATCTCATACATGCGCCAAGAAGACAACATATATAATAACAGAGTGTATAGAGATAAATGTCGTAAATCATCAGAGTATTTATTACATAGCGGAAGTCTTATTACAAAATAAAATAATAAAGATAAAACGAACTAAGGATCGACGGCGCCAATGTCGACTGAGAAACGCCACCTAGATCAGATCGAACTCCTCAGTGTTAGGCGGCTCCTCTTCAACCACCTGTTCTTCTCCTGTGGGGGGGGTGTGAGACAGCAAGAGTGAGCTCACATACGTTCATAGCTCAACAAGTCGTGGGGAATAATGTGACATGAACTCACCAAAGGTGGGAGTTCATGTAGTGTAAGGCTGATCAATGAAATAAAGGCTAAGGCTGAGCATTGCTTTTATAAGCTGGTCAAAATTTTATTAGCAATTACTAGGTGTAAGTAAATACCAAACCTTAATAATAATAAAGAACAGTAATAGTAAAATAATCCCAAATGCGATGCAAATGTCAAATTAAACTTAAGTTCCATAGTTAATCATGTGAGGGTCCGAGCCGCTCATGACCGTGAGCACGGCTAGTATACTAGTTTTACACTCTGCAGAGGTTGCGCATCTTTACCCACAAGTCGTGTATCCCATGTCGCCTGGGTTTGCAAGGCCCTTAGACACTACCGAGGTGAATGGCTAGGGATCCACTACGAGGCCTTTACAAAGTTCCACTAGCTTCCGAAAACCCGCTACAGTTTATAGGAAGATCCAGTGCAGGGTTCCTGGCTGACAGCCATCGCAGCAAAATCAACCAGGGACCTCCCTACACTGACCTCTCCCCTACTGCCCTTGCCCCTTTCGGGTAAGGTAGTCTTCCACTAGCTTTCCTAATTAGTCAGCCAAGGGCGTCCCATTAAACCCTTGTGGTAGCACTGTTTTCCCGGGTGGTCGCTCCATGTTCCCATTAATTTAATGATCTTAACATGAACAGCAATAATAACAAGATAATAACAGAATAATCATGAATATTGAATCTCCATACCCAATCCACATAAAGCAATAGCAAGTACTACCCAAAAATATTCCAGGGGTGAACAAGGTATAGAGGTAATCAAAACTGGGGTACATAAAGGATCCCATCAAAATTAACCTATGCAGATCATTAAAATTAATAAGAACATGGCTGGGAAAAGTAAGTGATCAAGGGCACAACTTGCCTGTAATGAGCTCCTGCTCAGCTATCTCTACTTGCTGAACCTCAGTTTCCACAGTGGCTTGCTCGTCTACTCGCATCAACCCAATACATACATAGTATAGCCAAAATCAACATCACACCAAACAGATGAATGAAATATACAGTAAAAATCTACACATTAAAATGAAACCATAGGAACTGGAATCACTGAATTTGGAGTTATATATTTCAAGTTATGAATTTCTGTAGCTTTTATGTATTTAATACAAGATTAAGTATTAGATAAATTTAAATGAGCCTTTCATGCTAAAACAGAGGCATTAATGCGTAGACAATATTATTACAAAAATTTAGGAACTGGAATGGACCAATTTGGAGCTAAAATGAATTTTCTATGAATTAACTAAGTTCTAGGAATTATTTTTGTATTAAAAATACCTTTACTAATTCATTTATATGTTTTAAACGTGCTCTGGACTGGGCGTCAAATTCCAGAAAACACAGGGGGTCTGGCGTAAGTTATCCTAGACACAGAGAATAGTAACACATGGACGGCGGGTTGATTCTGCGAAAACAGGGGGGTCTCTTTAGAAAAATGCCCCGCGAAGGGGTACGGGGGAAATCTGGCCGCCCGATCGACGATCTACGGCCCAGATTAGAGCAACATTACACCGAACCGGTATGCAACTTGCACCGACCGATCCGAGATCGACGCTCCCGATTTAATGAGATCCCGAACCACCGCTGGTCATCGATCTACCATTCGACGGTCACGATCCAACGCGGCGAAGGGGTACGCTACTTCTAATCGCAGCCGTTCAACAAAAGATCAACGGCGTCTGCGTTTCCCCCCAATCTCTCCGCCAGCGACGGCGGCGCCGCCCGACTTCACGGCGAACCTCGCCGGAGAGATCCCAATCCAACGTTCCAGTGCCCTAGAGCTCAATTAAAGGCTTCTACACGATGCCTAGGGGATGGCGAACACACCGGAGTAGTTCTTACCGACAGACTTGGCGCGAAGAGGGTCCGGCCACGGCGAAGGCGGATCCGCGGCGGAGCTGAGTCGACGGTGACGAATTCCGGAGCCGCCGGTGGCCAATCCTCGGTAATTCGGCTGCGGTCGCCTTCAATGCAGCCGAAGGGAGCCCCTGGGTTCCACAATTTGAGCCCGATCGTCGGCGAGCCCGGATTTGCCCGCGGCGGGTATCTTTCGGCGGCGCAGCGGTGATGGTGGCGGTTCGCTTAGGGAAAACGAGGCTCGTGCGAGAGGATAGAGAGGTACGAGTGTGCTTTTATTCAGCGCGGCAACGTCCGAGGGCGGTCAACGCCGGCGTTCTCGCGGCGGACATCGCGCAACGGCGAGCGAAGAAAACGGGGAGGTGGGTACGCGGCTGACAAGCGGGTCCCGCGGCTCAGAGAGACCGATCACACGCGAAATACGCCTGGACGGTGGGACCCATGCGGCAGTGAGGGAGCGAGGCGCGGGCGCGAGGGAGGCTGACGAGTGGGGCCCAGGTGTCGGCGCTTCCCTCCCCTTGGTTGATGGGCCGCGCGGTGAGAAAGGTAAGTTGGGCCGAATTCCAGGTTCAGGGCCCAGGTAAGGTTTTTATCTTTTTCTTTTTCATTTTTCTTTCCATTTTCTTTATTTTCAAACCCAATTTGATTTAATTCACACTTTTTGTGGATCTTCATTTATAAACTCTATTTTTGCCATTAAAAATACTAAGACTGAAGATAATTATTTATACATTTTATTTATATTTTCCTATCTCTTCTCTTTTCCTTATTTTCAAAACCCTAATTTCAAATTTAGGGTTAAATCAAGCTTCAAATAATTAATACCTTATTATTTTTATCCTCATGGTTTTATTTAATGCACAACACATAAAACTCCAACAAATGCACTTTTTTCTTTATTTTAGAATAATTGTTTTATTTAATCACTCTCAACTACATAGGTGCTCTTTTATGATGCAAATGAAACACACAGAATGGGGAGCTCTCTTTCTATTACTCTTGGTATACAACTTTGAGTACTACAAATCCTACCCCCCTTAAAAATAATCTCGTCCTCGAGATTTAAGAAGATCTAGGGAAAAGGTGGGGAAAATCTATACGAAGCTCTTCTTCTCTTTCCCAAGTTGCTTCATCTTCACCGTGGTGGCTCCATTGAACTTTGCACATCTTTATAACCTTATTTCTCGTAACTCGGGTCAAAGTATCCAAAATCTTGATGGGGTACTCAGCATAAGTCAAGTCCTCTTGAACACTAAGATCTTCCATTGGTAACTGTTCTTCAGGCACCCTGAGGCATTTCTTTAGCTGAGATACATGGAATACATCATGAACATCCGCGAGATGATCCGGTAACTCCAATTGATATGCAACCTCTCCCACTCGCTTTAAGATCAAGAAAGGTCCAATAAAGCGAGGGGACAATTTTCCTTTGACCTTGAACCTTCTCATACCCCGGAGTGGTGACACCTTCAAATAGACATAATCTCCCTCCTTAAACTCAAGCAGTCTTCTCCGGGTATCAGCATAACTTTTCTGCCTGGACTGTGCAGTCCTCAAATTCTCCCTTATTTGCTGAACTTGTTCCTCTGCTTCTTGTATAATCTCAGGTCCAAACAACTGTCTTTCACCAGTTTGATTCCAATACAAGGGAGTCCTGCACTTTCTGCCATACAAAGCCTCAAACGGTGACATCTTCAAACTGGCCTGATAGCTATTATTATAAGAGAACTCTGCATATGGCAAACTCTTATCCCAACTTCCACCATGCTTAAGGGCACAAGCTCTTAACATATCTTCCAGTACTTGGTTAGTCCTCTCAGTCTGCCCATCAGTCTGGGGATGGTAAGCCGAACTAAAATTCAATCTTGTATCCAATGACTCGTGCAACTTCTTCCAATATCGAGAGGTAAACTGCGATCCCCGGTCTGACACAATCTTCTTTGGTACACCATGCAGGCATACAATCCGTGCCACGTACAATTCTGCCAACTTAGCTCCTGAATAAGTGGTCTTCACTGGAATAAAGTGGGCTACTTTAGTTAGCCTGTCCACAATCACCCATATAGAATCATATCCAGCAGACGTGCGGGGTAATCCAACAATGAAGTCCATGCCAATCTCTTCCCATTTCCACTCAGGTATCTTCAGTGGGTGCAATAGTCCGGCTGGCCTCTGGTGTTCAGCTTTAACTCTTTGGCATACATCGCACATAGCCACATGTGCAGCCACATCTCTCTTCAATCCATACCACCAATACTTTTGCTTTAAATCCTGATACATCTTAGTACTTCCAGGGTGGATAGAATAAACTGAATCATGTGCCTCCTTCAATATAGTTTCCCGAAGACTATCAATATCGGGAACACAGATCCGATTCTTGAACCATATCGTGCCTTGCTCATCCTCCGTGAACTCTGGGCCTCTACCCTCTGTTATCAGATCCTTGATCTCCTGGATTTTGGCATCACCAACCTGACCTTTACGAATTTCTTGCTCCAAGGTAGGTTCCAATTCAATAGTAACTCCTTCCGTATGTGTAACAATTCCCAGGTTGAGTCTCTCAAAATCTTTTGCTAATTCATCAGGTAGCTGGACAACGAAAGCGGAGTGAACATGCTCCTTCCGGCTCAAGGCATCTGCAACCAAATTCGCCTTGCCTGGGTGATAGTGAATCTCCAAGTCATAATCCTTAATGAGCTCCAACCAACGGCGTTGCCTCAGGTTGAGATCCTTCTGAGTGAATATATACTTTAAACTCTTATGATCCGTGTATACTTGGCACTTAGTTCCCATAACGTAGTGTCTCCAAATCTTAAGTGCATGCACAACTGCAGCCAGCTCTAAGTCATGGGTGGGGTAGTTCAATTCATGTTTCCTCAACTGACGAGATGCATAGGCAATCACATGTCCATCTTGCATGAGCACACATCCAAGTCCTTGGCCACATGCATCACAGTAAATGTCAAATCCCTTCTGCAGATCTGGCATAATCAATACTGGAGGTGACATCAATCTCTCCTTCAATTGATCAAAACTCTCTTGGCATTTCTCATCCCACTTGAATTCTCTTCCTTTCTCCAAAAGCGATGTCATGGGTTTAGCAATCTTAGAAAATCCTTCAATAAATCTCCGATAATATCCTGCGAGTCCTAAGAAACTCCGAATCTCCGTAACTGTAGTGGGCACTCTCCACTCCATAATCTCCTTCACCTTAGCAGGATCCACTGCTATTCCTCCATTAGAAATAATATGACCAAGGAATGGCACCTTGTCAATCCAAAACTCGCACTTGCTGAACTTAGCATAGAGTTGATTATCTCGTAACTTCTGTAGCACCAACCTTAGATGTTCTTCATGATCACTCTCATTCTTAGAATAGATAAGAATATCGTCGATAAACACCACGACGAATCTGTCCAAATACTCCATAAACACCTTATTCATCAAATTCATGAAGTAAGCTGGTGCATTGGTTAATCCAAATGACATAACAGTAAACTCATATAATCCATATCGAGTCGAGAAAGCCGTTTTAGGAATATCCGATGGTCTAATCCTCATCTGATGGTAACCGGATCGGAGATCAATCTTCGAGAATACTCTAGCACCACGCATCTGATCAAATAAATCCTCAATACGGGGCAACAGATACTTGTTCTTCACCGTAACATCATTAAGAGATCTGTAATCCACACACATCCGTTGCGATCCGTCCTTCTTCTGCACAAATAACACCGGTGCTCCCCAAGGTGAGGAACTTGGACGAATGTACCCCGCCTCTTGTAACTCCGTCAACTGCTTCTTAAGTTCCTTCAACTCTTCTACGGACATTCTATATGGCCGTTTAGAAATAGGGGCGGTTCCAGGTAAGAGATCAATAACAAACTCAACTTCTCTATCAGGTGGCATTCCTGGTAACTCCTCTGGAAAGACGTCCGGAAAATCTCTAACCACCCGGATGTTGTCACCGACAAACTCATCAGGCATAAAGAACATTGCACGCATGGATGAGGAGGTTACTGCAATATTAACTTGAAATCTTTCTCCTTTAGTGGTAGTGAGTTCTATGGTACCTCTACCACAAGCTATAACGGCCTTTGCCTTTCTCAGCCATGACATACCAAGGATCAGATCTATACTGCTTGACTCCAATATTATAGCAGTAGCTCCAAATTCTCTACCCATAATGGTTAATGTCAATCTACGTGTCATTTGATTCGCCTCAACAGGCCCTTTAGGTGTAATTACTATCAGGGGTTTTCTCATATTTAGCAGTGGTATTTCATTTGTGTTGGCATATCTAGCAGACATGAATGAATGTGTAGCACCAGAATCAAATAATATTGTTGCAGGAATTGTATTAACATAAAACATACCAATCACGAGGTCCCCTCCATCCGGAGTATCATCAACGCTGACTTGATTCACCCTGGCTATAGAATATCCCTTGCCAGGGGTCTGTTGCTTGTTCTGAACTGGAGTAGTAGCAATCCTCTGTGGGCAGACATTTGCATAATGACCAATCTTCCCACACTTGAAACATTGAGTGCCCGGACTCTGTCCTGCAAACTTCGTCGGGGTGCCAGTGGGAGTAGCCTGTCGAGGAGGTGGAGTCCTCAGTGGTGACTGCTGAACTGGGCGTGGTCCTCCTGATCGAGTCGGTGTACCCTGTGGTGACCTGTAGCGAGGACGAACACTGCTGCTTCCTTGTCCTTGAGATATTGCCTTTCTCTTCAAATCTCCCAACTGAACACGCTTGTGTTCAATAGCCAGGGCCTTATCCAACAGTCTCTGAAATGATGGAAATGTGTGTGCCACTAGAGCATACTGCAGTGGTCCATTAAGTCCTTCAATGAAATGCTCCTGCTTCCTCTCGTCTTCAGCAACTTCTTCAGGGGCATATCTGGATAGCTGAATAAACTTGTCGCGGTACTCGCTGACTGACATACTTCCTTGCTTCAGCGACAGAAACTCCTTCTTCTTGATCTTTATCATCCCAGCTGGAATATGGTAGTTCCTGAACTGTGTACTGAACTCCTCCCAAGTAATAGTATCCGCAGCATCATGGGCAGCAGTATAAGAATCCCACCAGTCAGCAGCAGGACCAGTCAGACGTCCAGAAGCATATAAAACCTTCTCCCGGTCGGTGCATTGTGCAATATTCAGCATCTTCTCAATTGACTTCAGCCAATCATCCGCGTCCAGTGGATCAGGTGAGCTAGCGAATGTAGGTGGCTTGTGACTCATAAACTCCCGGTGCTTATCACGAGGTGGAACTGGTGGTGGTGGTGGAGGCAGTGGCACTTGTTGCTGCTGTTGCTGTTGTTGAAGCTGTTGTTGTAGCTGTTGTTGTTGCGCCCTCCTTTCTTGGCGTATCTCATCTCTCTCCTGGCGCAACTCCTGGCGTATGTCTTCTCTTTCCTGACGCATCTCTTGGCGTTCTTGCTGCATCTGGGCACGCATATCAGCCATAGTATCTGCCATTTGCTGCATCACCGCCATCTGAGCAGCAACCAGTGGGTCAACTCCGCCTGGTGGAGGATTAGGAGGATTCATCTCTGCAGGCTGTGGCTGAGGTTGTCTATAAATTCTTCGAGTGTGTCGGTTAGGAGGCAAATCAATTCCACCACCCCTCCTGGTATTGACCATCTGAGTTAGATACATATGGTAAGAAAAGCAGTAGACAAGGCAGTAATTACAATCAGGTTACTTTGGGGGATTTATTAGCTAAGCAGTTTAATATTTCACCTACTATAGCTAATTCAATACCCTATGTTGGTACATGCTAAGATGTCCATCTATAATAATTCAATCAATCAAAGAAGCAAATCAGACATTTAGCATCAGCACAATCAACCAACATTTTTTAAGAAAATAGTTTTAACTTTTGTTTTGGGTTCCCTAACTCTTAAGAATGTCATAGGGGTAGGGATTCCAAGGTTTGGAATCCATCTTGTCTCAGAGTAGAAAAGGTAAGAATGATCAGAGTAGAACAGTAGAAGGTGAGACAGGATCAAGATAAGTGTAGAAAGAATCAGAGTAAGGTGAGTGTAGAATGAATCAGAATGAGATAAGTAGGTAAGGGTTTGTCCAGTCTATCTAGGTTTCGTCCTACAGTCAACATTTCCTCTGATACCACTTCTGTAACACCCGGTTTTAAAGAAACAAAGCCGGGTGCATCTCATACATGCGCCAAGAAGACAACATATATAATAACAGAGTGTATAGAGATAAATGTCGTAAATCATCAGAGTATTTATTACATAGCGGAAGTCTTATTACAAAATAAAATAATAAAGATAAAATGAACTAAGGATCGACGGCGCCAATGTCGACTGAGAAACGCCACCTAGATCAGATCGAACTCCTCAGTGTTAGGCGGCTCCTCTTCAACCACCTGTTCTTCTCCTGTGGGGGGGTGTGAGACAGCAAGAGTGAGCTCACATACGTTCATAGCTCAACAAGTCGTGGGGAATAATGTGACATGAACTCACCAAAGGTGGGAGTTCATGTAGTGTAAGGCTGATCAATGAAATAAAGGCTAAGGCTGAGCATTGCTTTTATAAGTTGGTCAAAATTTTATTAGCAATTACTAGGTGTAAGTAAATACCAAACCTTAATAATAATAAAGAACAGTAATAGTAAAATAATCCCAAATGCGATGCAAATGTCAAATTAAACTTAAGTTCCATAGTTAATCATGTGAGGGTCCGAGCCGCTCATGACCGTGAGCACGGCTAGTATACTAGTTTTACACTCTGCAGAGGTTGCACATCTTTACCCACAAGTCGTGTATCCCATGTCGCCTGGGTTTGCAAGGCCCTTAGACACTACCGAGGTGAATGGCTAGGGATCCACTACGAGGCCTTTACAAAGTTCCACTAGCTTCCGAAAACCCGCTACAGTTTATAGGAAGATCCAGTGCAGGGTTCCTGGCTGACAGCCATCGCAGCAAAATCAACCAGGGACCTCCCTACACTGACCTCTCCCCTACTGCCCTTGCCCCTTTCGGGTAAGGTAGTCTTCCACTAGCTTTCCTAATTAGTCAGCCAAGGGCGTCCCATTAAACCCTTGTGGTAGCACTGTTTTCCCGGGTGGTCGCTCCATGTTCCCATTAATTTAATGATCTTAACATGAACAGCAATAATAACAAGATAATAACAGAATAATCATGAATATTGAATCTCCATACCCAATCCACATAAAGCAATAGCAAGTACTACCCAAAAATATTCCAGGGGTGAACAAGGTATAGAGGTAATCAAAACTGGGGTACATAAAGGATCCCATCAAAATTAACCTATGCAGATCATTAAAATTAATAAGAACATGGCTGGGAAAAGTAAGTGATCAAGGGCACAACTTGCCTGTAATGAGCTCCTGCTCAGCTATCTCTACTTGCTGAACCTCAGTTTCCACAGTGGCTTGCTCGTCTACTCGCATCAACCCAATACATACATAGTATAGCCAAAATCAACATCACACCAAACAGATGAATGAAATATACAGTAAAAATCTACACATTAAAATGAAACCATAGGAACTGGAATCACTGAATTTGGAGTTATATATTTCAAGTTATGAATTTCTGTAGCTTTTATGTATTTAATACAAGATTAAGTATTAGATAAATTTAAATGAGCCTTTCATGCTAAAACAGAGGCATTAATGCGTAGACAATATTATTACAAAAATTTAGGAACTGGAATGGACCAATTTGGAGCTAAAATGAATTTTCTATGAATTAACTAAGTTCTAGGAATTATTTTTGTATTAAAAATACCTTTACTAATTCATTTATATGTTTTAAACGTGCTCTGGACTGGGCGTCAAATTCCAGAAAACACAGGGGGTCTGGCGTAAGTTATCCTAGACACAGAGAATAGTAACACATGGACGACGGGTTGATTCTGCGAAAACAGGGGGGTCTCTTTAGAAAAATGCCCCGCGAAGGGGTACGGGGGAAATCTGGCCGCCCGATCGACGATCTACGGCCCAGATTAGAGCAACATTACACCGAACCGGTATGCAACTTGCACCGATCGATCCGAGATCGACGCTCCCGATTTAATGAGATCCCGAACCACCGCTGGTCATCGATCTACCATCCGACGGTCACGATCCAACGCGGCGAAGGGGTACGCTACTTCTAATCGCAGCAGTTCAACAAAAGATCAACGGCGTCTGCGTTTCCCCCCAATCTCTCCGCCAGCGACGGCGGCGCCGCCCGACTTCACGGCGAACCTCGCCGGAGAGATCCCAATCCAACGTTCCAGTGCCCTAGAGCTCAATTAAAGGCTTCTACACGATGCCTAGGGGATGGCGAACACACCGGAGTAGTTCTTACCGACAGACTTGGCGCGAAGAGGGTCCGGCCACGGCGAAGGCGGATCCGCGGCGGAGCTGAGTCGACGGTGACGAATTCCGGAGCCGCCGGTGGCCAATCCTCGGTAATTCGGCTGCGGTCGCCTTCAATGCAGCCGAAGGGAGCCCCTGGGTTCCACAATTTGAGCCCGATCGTCGGCGAGCCCGGATTTGCCCGCGGCGGGTATCTTTCGGCGGCGCAGCGGTGATGGTGGCGGTTCGCTTAGGGAAAACGAGGCTCGTGCGAGAGGATAGAGAGGTACGAGTGTGCTTTTATTCAGCGCGGCAACGTCCGAGGGCGGTCAACGCCGGCGTTCTCGCGGCGGACATCGCGCAACGGCGAGCGAAGAAAACGGGGAGGTGGGTACGCGGCTGACAAGCGGGTCCCGCGGCTCAGAGAGACCGATCACACGCGAAATACGCCTGGACGGTGGGACCCGTGCGGCAGTGAGGGAGCGAGGCGCGGGCGCGAGGGAGGCTGACGAGTGGGGCCCAGGTGTCGGCGCTTCCCTCCCCTTTGTTGATGGGCCGCGCGGTGAGAAAGGTAAGTTGGGCCGAATTCCAGGTTCAGGGCCCAGGTAAGGTTTTTATCTTTTTCTTTTTCATTTTTCTTTCCATTTTCTTTATTTTCAAACCCAATTTGATTTAATTCACACTTTTTGTGGATCTTCATTTATAAACTCTATTTTTGCCATTAAAAATACTAAGACTGAAGATAATTATTTATACATTTTATTTATATTTTCCTATCTCTTCTCTTTTCCTTATTTTCAAAACCCTAATTTCAAATTTAGGGTTAAATCAAGCTTCAAATAATTAATACCTTATTATTTTTATCCTCATGGTTTTATTTAATGCACAACACATAAAACTCCAACAAATGCACTTTTTTCTTTATTTTAGAATAATTGTTTTATTTAGTCACTCTCAACTACATAGGTGCTCTTTTATGATGCAAATGAAACACACAGAATGGGGAGCTCTCTTTCTATTACTCTTGGTATACAACTTTGAGTACTACACTAGGAGCCGTTGAGAGCATTCCAGGAATGCAATTCTTGCCTTCTGTCGCCTGGCGCACCGGACAGTCCGGTGCACTACCGGACACTGTCCGGTGCGGATTCCTTTCCTTCTGTGGCGCAGCCGACCGTTGAAGATCCAGAGCCGTTGGCGCACCGGACACTGTCCGGTGCACACCGGACAGTCCAGTGCCCCCTTCTGACCGTTGGCTCGGCCACGCGTCGCGTGCGGATTACGCGGCCGACCATTGGACCGGCCGACCGTTGGCTCACCGGACAGTCCGGTGCACCACCGGACAGTCCGATGATTTATAGTCGTACGCCGTTAATCGCTTCCCGAGAGCGACGACTTCGCCTGTGAATGGCTCACCGGACAGTCCGGTGCACCACCGGACAGTCCGGTGATTTATAGTCGTACGCCTTTGATCGCTTCCCGAGAGCAGCCAGTTGACAGTCGTCAGCCTGGCGCACCGGACACTGTCTGGTGCACCCAGACTACGCAGAGTCTTGGCTGTTTAGCCAAGTCTTTTCCAAATTAGTCTTTTTCTGTTTCTAGCACTTAGACACAATATATTAGTCTCCAAAACAATGTAATAAGTCTTAGAAACATACCTTTACACTTGATTTGCACTTTGTCCATCAATTGGCATAGATTAACACTTAAGCACTCGTGTTGGCACTCAATCACCAAAATACTTAGAAATGGCCCAAGGGCACATTTCCCTTTCACTCCCGAGGCCGGAGCCTGAGGTCGGGCGAGGCGGAGCTTCCTGTTGTGCCCGAGGCCGAACTCGATGGTTGATCGTGACTTGTTGTCAGCTTCGCCTGGGTGGTTGGCACAGTAGTCGGAGCGGGGCGAGCGGCGCTGTTTTCCTGTCAGATCGGACAGTAAAAAGGGGGGGGGCAAAGTGACTGCGGTCACTTTGGCCTGGCTGACTGAGGCACGTGTGTCAGGATGCAGCGTCAGGCGATCCTCGCATTGAATGCGCCTGCGATGTGGTCGGTTGGTGAGGCAGTTTGGTCAAGGTTGCTTCACAACGAAGCCTGCCCGAGCCGGGCTTTGGGAGAGCCGAGGGTGTGCCCGCTGCCTGAGGAGGTCCTCGGGCGAGGCGTGAATCCGTTCGGGTCTACTGCTCCTGCCCGAGGCTGGGCTCGGGCGAGGTTGCGTCCCTGGGGTAGACGAAGCCTTGACTTGAACCACGCCCGTCAGTTGGTCTAAGGGTGTTTACCAGCCGTGATTAAGAGTGCAGGGGGTACCCCTAATTATGGTACCCGACACTATGCCTCTTTCTTGAGTTCCATAAGGGAAATCTGCCCCTGTACTGTCTCAACTTTGGTATAATTACCTTACTCCCCAAGCAAAAAGAGGCCAAACAAATTCAACAATTTAGACCTATATGCCTGCTTAATGTGAGCTTTAAGATTTTCACCAAGGTAATGACGAACCGTGTGGCTCTAGTAGCACAGAAAGTCATTAAGCCTTCTCAAACTGCTTTCATGTCAGGAAGAAACATTATGGAGGGAGTCGTTATTTTACACGAGACGATCCACGAGTTACACAGGAAGAAGCTTGATGGCGTCGTACTAAAACTCGACTTTGAGAAGGCCTACGACAAGGTCAATTGGTCCTTTCTCCAACAAGCTTTGCGCATGAAAGGCTTTTCCCCCCAGTGGTGCAATTGGATCAGCCAAATTGTCAAGGGAGGTAGTGTCGGTATCAAAGTCAATGACGACATAGGCCACTACTTTCAAACAAGAAAGGACTTAGACAAGGTGATCCTCTGTCTCCGATCCTTCTTAATATCGTTGTGGACATGTTGGCTATTTTAATTGAGAGAGCAAAGAATAATGTTGACTTAGTAGGATTAGTACCACACTTAGTGGATGGAGGACTCTATACTACAATATGCTGATGATACTATCCTATTTATGGAACATGACCTCGATAAGGCCAAAAATCTTAAACTAGTATTAAGTACTTTTGAGCAGCTATCGGGTCTTAAAATAAACTTCCATAAGAGCGAGCTATATTGTTATGGCGAGGCTAAAGATTTTGAGCATGAATATGCAAATCTTTTTGGGTGCAAAACTGGTTGTGTTCCCTTTAAATACCTTGGAATCCCCATGCACCATAGGAAGTTATCAAACAACGATTGGAAGATAATTGAGGAAAAATTTCAGAAAAAACTCAGTAGTTGGAAAGGAAAATTGTTGTCAGTAGGTGGTAGGCTAGTTCTGATTAATTCTATGCTTACTAGCCTTGCCATGTATATGTTGTCTTTCTTTGAGATACCAAAAGGTGTGCTTAAAAAACTCAACTACTATCGCTCACGTTTCTATTGGCAATGTGATGAACACAAGAAGAAGTACAGGCTCACTAAGTGGAGCATCTTGTGTAGGCCTACAGACTGTGGGGGTTTAGGCATCCAGAATTTGGAAACCCAAAACAAATGTCTTTTGAGTAAGTGGCTTTTCAAGTTAATTAATGAGGAAGGCATTTGGCAAAATCTTCTAAGAAGGAAATATTTGTCACATAAAAACCATGCCCAAGCTCAAAGACAGCCCGGGGATTCCCATTTCTGGTCTGGACTCATGAAAGTAAAAGACCAATTCTTACATTACGGACGTTTCAAAGTTCATAATGGAAAGGAAACTAGATTCTAGGAGGACAACTGGGTTGGTGATAGGCGTCTTAAAATCGCCTATCCTAATCTCTATCAGATTGTGCGCAAAAAGTCCGCAACGGTAGCCGAGGTGCTAAGCACCACGCCGCTAAATGTGACCTTTCGAAGGGCGTTAACGGGCGTTAACTTGGAGTCGTGGTACAAATTGGTGGCATGTGTCCTCAACACTAGCCTTACAGGTGATAGGGACATTTTCATTTGGAATTTACACAAAAGTGGGGTATTCTCAACACGCTCTTTCTATAGGGTATTAATTTATGATGGTATTGTTCCACTTAAGTCCCCAATCTGGAAGATTAAGATACCACTTAAAATTAAAATTTTCCTGTGGTTCATAAAAAATGGAGTTACTCTCACTAAGGATAACCTTGCAAAACGGAATTGGAAAGGAAATCTAAAATGTTGTTCGTGTAGTTCTCTAGAGACTATTGAACATCTTTTCATCCAATGTCACTTCGCCCGCTTTATTTGGAATACAATACATATCACCTTTGGAATTCAACCTCCCTCTAGCATCTACGACATGTTTGGTTCTTGGCTTGCTGGTATTCGACCGGCATTTAGAAATCAGATTTGTGTAGGTTTATCTGCTATTTGTTGGGCTATATGGTTGAATAGAAATGATATGGTATTTAATTGCGCCAAGGCTAACACTTTCATGCAGGTTATTTTCAGGGCGACATATTGGGCACGTTCTTGGTCGCTGCTGCTTAGAGACGAGGACGCGAGGATCGATCTGAACAGGGCATACCGCTTATTGGAGTCGGTCGTTATGGAGGTGTTCGCTAAGTTTGGGTGGAAGTTCTCAAATAGAATTGCGGCCTAGTCGTCTAGCTGTCTTTGGTAAACTTGGTTTTTGAGTCTGTTTGTGAGCCTAGGCGCTTTTTGGATGTATCGATACGCTGTGTACGCTGTCTTGGATGGCGTAGAAGCTGGGACCTTATTTTTGTTCCATTATCTAAAAAATTATCGTCTCTCCCCACTCTTCTTTTGTCCACTTTCTACCTCTTGTAAATTTAAAATTTAGATTATCTTAGTCATCTTTCATACCTAAAACATCTTTAAATTCATCACAATGCTATCCATGTTCGCTAGAGTCACTGTTGTATGAAGCAGTCATGACCGGCCATATCATTGTGCCAACATCCATTAATACCTCAAGATCTGATTTTCCAATCAAATCATGAAATCGTCACTGACCCCATGTTTCTCCATAGCAGTGTCGATGACCGTGCTATGACCACGTTTGTTTCCTCTCGTGGCAAAGATCGAACGATATTTATTGTGTTGCCAAGAGTTTCTCGTAGAAGTGCATCGATCGATGGATTGGTGAACTAAGAACATGCAATATATCAAAAGTCGATACTTTCTGTGTTTTGGTCACAGCCTCGACAGTAGGAACCTATTCCTTGCCTAGGTCACCACCATGAAAGCAGTTATATTTGAGTCACAATCCTTGGCCTGAACAATGTTATATTCCGTTATTTTTCCTTCGTTAGCAAAATGATGATGTCAAAACTTTCACTAAGAAATACGTGGAAAGAGTGACTCAGGGAAGTTAGATGGAAGTATAGAGCACATAAAAAAGCCTGTCATGGGAACAAAGTGTTCCAACGATTTTATGGTCCTCATACATTTTAGATATATTTGTATTCGCCTCAATACACAGTTTTGAAGTAATTTTGGGTAAAAGAGTCCACAGTAATCCACTCCAATGCATATGAATTGATGCACTAGCGGATCCAGAGCTTTTTAGGAGCCGAGCTAAGCAGCTAAGTAGGTCTAATCTCCTTTATACATGGGATGCAGCATACTAATTAAATTTAGTGAAGTCGAACGCCTAGGAGCTCAGGCAGACACCTCTTCCTAGTGACTGCATAATTCCTTCTACAGACAGCACCGACCGCTTAATCCAAACTAGCGGACCCAAGTCCCAAGCTGTTTGATCAACAAAGAACGTAAAAGAGTTGTAAGCATCAATGACTGGAGTCTGTAAAGCCTTTTATCCTGAGCAAGTTGATGTAGGTTGGAATTAAAAACCCAATAGAACAACATAGAGTTAAAGTGATTTGCAGATTTGATCTCATGACTTCACCGTAAAGTATTTGGATCAAACACACTTATTTGAAAACATCAATGTTTCTGCACCCGTACAAGACAAAACACACACCACGTTCTCCGTTCACAGGTCCTTCTCTAGCATCCCGCTGTCCTTGGTCAAGCTTTATGCAGAAGGTTCTACAGGTTACTAAGGCATGCCGACTATTAAACACAATTACGCCTCCATATTAAATATTACTTGCAAGATACCATCCCTATCCAGGGACCAAGTGAGATCTTCACACAGCTATAGAGTGGTATGATCCATCAATTGTCTGTGCCGAAGTAGCGGTCGCCATATTCTCCCAGTCCTGGGATCACCCTGAATTCCTCGTTCAGACCATAATCGATTTCAGATGTTACAATCTTCAGCGAAGGAAATCGCTTGCAGATACACTGAATCCCTTCAGGAGCCTGTCCCACAAACAAACAAACAAAAAATGAGCGTAGCGGTAGTTATGCAACTAAAGAAAAAAGATAATAAGCAATGGAATCATCCAATATGCAAGGAAATATACCGAGATGAGATTGAGAAAAATGATCCGATCCTCAGGAACACCTTTTCTTATAAGAAGGTCAATTGCTTGGGCTACTGAGTTGCCTACAAAAAAACATCATGCGAGCTTAGTGAGACACACTTGTGCTACCTGTTTTTTTTTACAATCAGGGGGGGGGGGGGGGGGGGGGGCATCCCCACCTGAATATATATCAATATTCGCATGGCAAAGCCACACATCAACAACCTCGTTATTAGGGAAACGAGGCAAAACCCTTACAGTAGCCCAAACGGCTCGAAGGTTACACCAAGCAAAACAGAGATTACAAAAGAGGAGATACAACAGCAATGAGCGTTGGCCTAACACGGCCCGCCGGAAAACAGGAAAACAAGAGCAAAACGATAGCACCAACTAAATCCACCACCGAGCGACACCACTCCAGCGACCTCCACTCCTCTCAACTGTTAGGCACCGAGTTCAATCTGACAGATGACAGTCGTGACTACATCATCTTATGGCGGCACATCCAGGCTTCCAAACAACGGCCGCCAACGCCCCTTGAGGGGAGGAATCCTCCAGGGAGGGAAGAACGCCAAATGGAGAAACGAGGAGGTCCAAGAGAGGGGACCATGGTCTCGTAGACCCGGCAAAAGATGAGACGATTTGATCAAGGACCTGGAGAATAGCTGGGGTAGAGACACTAGCAGTAGAGTCACGAGGCAACCATCAAACGCCAAGGAAGAGAGATACAAGATGGTGCAGGATAGAAGGCTAGGATGACCACCATAGATCGACGGAGAGCAACCCCCAAGAACATGCTTGCTGGCACAAGGGTCAAAGCACCACCACAAACTCCCGTTTGTTGTGTGGCCCTCTAGGTGAGGTACCACGCAAGTGCAAACGGGGACTAAGGGCGAAGGGAGCACACCAACAACTTCGAACCGAAAACAACGATCTCCCCTCAAGCTAGCAGTGACACCGCAACGGCTCATCCGGGCTCCACATGCTAACATCCAACGCCATTCGAAGGGAGGAGCCCTCGAAGGGGGATGGTAGGAGAGGCGGAAAACACCAACCCAACATGAGATTTAGCGCCTCCTGCCAGCAGAGGGCTCACCGACAAAGCAGAGGCGCCAAGGGTGGGTGCCCGCCGCACCCCGATGAGGTCGTGCGCCGATGCCAGGCTCAACGACACCAGAAATCCTGCAAATAGGTGAAGACTAGAAGGGAGGGACCTCCGAGATGACGTCCGTTGATGGCTACCGTCGCCGACAAAGCAACACACCCCGTTGGATTTGCTTGACATCGCCTTCAAGAAGGTTGTCAAGCCAACGACGCCGCCGACGCCAACCGAAGGTGGGTCGGGTTTTCACCCGCAAAATCCAGCGGCGAGAGGTGGCGAAGGTGCGGAAGGACGCCTCCAAGGAGGAAGTGGCATCCGCAGATGTCATCGCCCAGGCTTTCGCCATGACCTCTGCCATACCACCCACGGGAGAATGGCAATGTTGTGCGCTAGCCCCGGCGTAGCCAAGCTGAGCCCCGACGCACGCACGACAACGGGGCAGCAATGGTGTGGCCAGACCAGCCTTCTTCACGGAGGCCGGGAAGACCAGATCCAGAGTCCGAGGTGGCAGACCTGGGCCCCCACATGGGCGGAACTGCTCGTGGCTCGCCGGAGGGCGCCCGAGATGCTGCTCCCCTTGCTTCGACCAACCGGGGCCAGCACAACCCAGAGCCCACAGCTGGGACTAGGAGCGGGCAGGCCACCCACTGCTAGTGGACCGACGCCACGACGTCGACAGCGCGTGGCGGCAAGGGACCGACCCAGAGCGAAGCGCAGGGGCCAGCGCCGGCACAAGTTGGCTCCAGGTGAAGATCCGAGCCCCGCCGCACGCAAGTCCCGGGCTCCCGTGCCGTGGAACGTCGCCACGCCGACGAGCCGTATGGCGATCAGGCGATCTCACCCGCCGAGACGGTGGGAGCCGGAGAGGCCCCGCCACCGCCGCCCTCCCGCGAGCCGCACGGATTTCCTGCGGCCCACTCAGGCAGCGACGCGGCAGTAGGAGGCTCCCGGCGAGGCACCGGCGGCTAGGGATGTCGGAGGAGTCCGAGCGGGAGGATGTGTTGGAGAGGAGAGAGGGGAGGAGATGCAGCAGCTACTGGATTGTTGGCCCCGCTGCCGCCCTCCTGGCTGCCGCACGGGCATCCCACGAGCAGCTCCGGCGGCGGCGAGACGGGGGAGGAGGTAGAGTGGGCTGTCGCCTTGGGCGGGATTTCGAAATCGCTGAGTGGGGCCCTGGAAAAGGTCCGCTCTTCAGGAATCCTTGTACTACCTGTTCATAGCCTGTACTGTACCAACTAACTATGAAGCACATGAAGTATCTAGTAGGTACAGTGATAAGCATTTCTTCAAACTTCAGAAAATGGACACCAAACTTTCATATTGATTGAAGGCATAAAGTATGACCGATTAATTCAGCAATGCATCAGCTTTTACTAGATTCAGGGCATTTCCAAACAGACATGCCAATAAACAAAATTCTTCAGTGGTTGCAAAATCTGTGAGAATCATTGAGTGACACTGTATCAGGATATCTCGTTGTCCAAATCATTTCTGTATATACATGCATAGTTTCAACAGGATGTTATTTTTGTCATCACAAGTTCACAACCTAAATCAACCTCAGTTCAAACAAACAAGGAACAGAAACAGAATATCAGGTAAAACTGACCTGTACCAAGCACCGGATCCAAAAGTAGAACATGTCGTTCAGCAATATCCATGGGCAGTTTGTGATAAACAAGCTAGATGCAGAAAGTTTATAATAGTTATCCATCGTGATTAACTCGATCATTTTAAGCATACTCCCTCTGCTATAAAATGTGAGTTTTAGTTTTTCATAAATCAAACTTCTCTAAACTGACCAGGTTTATAGAAAAATGTACCAACATATACAACATCAAATCAATTTCATCAAGTCCAACATGAAATGCCTTGATAGTGTATTTAATTGGTTATATGGGAAAATATTTTTTCTACAAACTTGGTCAAAGTTAGAGAAATTTGACTTAGAACAAAGCTGAAGCACCTTACATTTTGGACAAAGGGAGTACCTGTTAAGGAATTTGTTTATCATAAGATCTGAATGCTTACCTGCTGTCCATTGTCTCCAACACGATGAATTAGAATTTTCCCAATTTTTATTCCTTTACAACAAGCACGCAATGCGTTCTCCATACTCTCACCACTGCAATGAGACGAGGTATAAATAAAGCTAAAATTACTCCATACATCTATTAATATATTAAAATTGTGCACAAGATTGACTGCAAAAATGCATACATTCAGGGGAGGGAATTTGGGACATGATGCATATGAAGGATCCTAACATGATTTTTTTAAACAATAACATGAAATTTTAGAACAAGTTGCTTGCACAGAAGTTAAACATGAAAATAATGAGTACCAAGTGGTCATAATGATTCATGATGGTAAAGTATGAATGCTAAAAGGAATGAAGTACTCATAAAAGAAGAGTATACAGACAAAGCAGGAGGAAATGTTCCACATAATTAGTTTGTTTTATTTCCAAAACTATGTTGCAAGAGCATGGAAAATACAAAAAGCAGAAGCTTCTACATGCCAAGACAATAACGCGAAATTCTATACATAACAAATCTTCCTGTACATTCTTGTTTAACATCTATCATGAGCCATAGTTAATTCAGAGTATGTCCAACTGTCCATCATTAAGATCCCTGTTTCCTCAAATGTTTGTGCTTGTGTGTTTGTGTAGACAGCAACTTTATTTGGCATACCTTCGCACAATAGAGACTCCACAGAGCTTCTTACAGAAGTCAACTCCCATATAAACAGATCCTGAACTCAGACAAACATGACATGAGATAATGTTCAACCACAAGCATAGTATTTTTAATTTTCAATATAAAGATACACCTAAGCAAAAAATGACAAAAAGAAGAGATAAAACTGTCTGAAATGAGAAGGATCATCAATAAGCTTTTTTTACTTTGCCTTTCCAAAGATATTTCAAACATAATAAAATCAAACCTTATCTAGATACTTGTTTTATAGCCAGCCACATATTGCCATTTCAATGAGGTACTGATGTTATCATGAAACAAGAATGAAAGCCAGCTTGCTACATAACAGTGTGGCACAATATCCATTACTGTTGAGGTGGCTAAGTTTCTCAGCAACAAGATGGCACAAAGTATTAACTTATTCTACACAGTTACAGAAGATATTCCTCGGAACCTAAACCTGCAAGTCAAACATTCTGGATGGAACAAAATAGGGGAAAAAATACTCATAAGGTGCACAGCTAAGCAGCTACAAGATATAAGGTGCCACTTGCAAAATACCTGTTGGGGTAATAACCTGCTTTTCTGTAAATGGCAAATGTCCAAGACCATGCTCCACTACCTTAAACAGCAAATCCATAAATCAACTAAATGAATTAAATCGGCCTTGAAGTTGAGAAGGGAAATAAAGACGATGAAATAAAGTAGTACCAAACGGATCAATCGATCTGAATAAAAGACAAAGTCAGGTGTGGTGATGTCCCTATCACGGATAAGAGTATGCATTCCTCGGATCTGTCAAATTCATCATTACAAAAGGCAAGAAATTACAAAATTGGCAAAATAAGAAACCATTGATAAAGATTTCTAGATTTACCTGAAAAGTTGATTGAACAACATGAACATTTGGATAGATTTTGCACAAGTCATGCTGACCAAGTTTTGTACGGATATGTTGAACAATCAGATCAACTGCTACATGATTATCACCACCTCGAGGAATGATCACATCAGCATACTTCTTTGAAGGCAAAACAAAATCATCGAACGCTGGCTTCACAAACCTCCCATACTATAAATCCAACAGAATTTCATGTTACAATACAAGCACTTGATAAAAAAGGAAACATGTAAAAGGCATAGAAAACCACAGGGTTATAAGCCCAAGGTAAAATAAAATAAAAGGACTACTTGGTCAAGCACGGAGCTGATATCTCTTCCTCTTTCAACTGTATCACGTCTGATTCGTCGAGCAAGCCTAATGTCAGCATCTGATTGATGCATCACAGACCCCACAAAAGAAATGAACAACATTTCAGCTTTAAGGCCAATTCATAATTGCTATAACAAAAGAAATGCTACAGTGAGAATGAGGGTAAACCTGTGTCTACAAAAATTTTCATGTCCATCAGATTGCGAACTCTCTGATCATGGAAGACTAAAATGCCCTCCAAAATAATGACATCTGATGCATTGACCTGACAAAATGAAATTGGATCAGGTACTTAGTTGGGAAAAGGTTTGTGAAGTATATTAGCTTACAATCACACGAGCTTCCTACATTTAAACATAACAAATAAGGATTCGATTTTTTAGGTATATATCGCTATTCCTATTTTACCTTATGTTTAGAATTTTACATGCTACTTTTCAAATGTGACGCTCTGTACCAATATTTTTATCTATAACATAAAAAATAGAATATGACAATAATGAAAATCAAAACTCCAATTTTGTTGCCTTACTATAGATTCCCCTCTAGGGAAGATAAGGACAGACCCCGTACCAGGGGTCTGAGGAAGGGATAAACTGAGGCAAGCCTTCCCCCATCAAATTGTGGAGAAGCTGCTTCGAATCCGTGACCTGGTGACTTAGTGAGACAGCTCTCACCACTGCACCAGGCCTACCCTTCTCCTCCGGGGCAGATAAGGAGGGATCAAAAATAAAGTTGCAAATGCTCTAAAAAAGCACAAAAAGGAAATTTGGTTGAAAATAGGTTCATAGTCTGAAACAGTCATCTCATCACACAGGCATAAAAGACAAGGAAAGAAATGATCTATAGAATCATTCACAGGCCAATGCCATGAACTCAAAACCATGAAGGATTGGCAAAATTTTCATAATGACAATTTTCTGAGTGACTGCTACCTTTCTAAAGCTTTCAGAACACCGTCGATGCTTCTTGAAATCATATATAGGAACATTTACAGGTTGAGCACACTTCAGCTGCCCCATGCATTCTAGAAGTTGCTCTGTATCAAATGCATCTGCAAGCAAATAATACATTCCATCTCATATGTGAACAAATAAATTCAGCTATGATCGCTACCACAGGCTGGGTACCCAAAACAACAAATGCATTACCAGGGTGATCAAAATTATAGTCTTGTGCATGTGCAGACTCTTCAGCAGTAAGGCCACGGTAAAACGAATCCTGCAAAATGTCAAGCCCAAAATGAGTTTCAACGGGTTCTTCAGAAGTTACCACCATCAGATCGATGTGCACGACTTGTCAAACCTAATACATATTCGTCAATTCTAGCTAGCGCAGCCCACAAGCTAGTCAAAATGGAAATATGTGCACAACCTCACTAGTATTTCCATACAAATACACAACAACCTGCAGCTATCCCACATCTATGCAATCACTAGGTTACATCTGCGATCTTCCAGTTCGAACTGCATAACGCGAATACACTATACAAAACCAGGAAAGTACTGAACCAAGATTGACAGGAGACAATAATAGCAGCAGCAGGACGCTCTCAAAGCAAAACAATCCAGCCGCAGAAGTAGCAGTAACCACACACACACCTGGTTAACGAGCACGACACGGTGGTCGTGCAGCTGCTGGATGATCATGTCGCACACCGTCGTCTTCCCCGACGCCGTCCCTCCAGAAACCCCTTTGAGAAAATCAAGCAGAAATTCTGAATCAGGACCACCAAATGAGAAGCGGCTAGCCAGCACGAGAAGCGGAGAAAGGGCGGGACCGAGCCGGCCATTCCACCCGCTCGAGCGGCGAGCGCTAGCAGGGAGAGGTCGCCTGACGACCTACCGATGACGAATGGCTGCCGGGCAGCGGCAGGAGAGGGAAGCTCGGTGGTGCCGTTGGCGTAGACGGCTCCGTTGGAGTGCGTGTGCGCCGCGGCGGCGGGGGAGGAGGAAGGGGAAGAGGGCGCAGAGGTGGAGAGGCGCAGCGCCTCGAGGCGGAGGCCGCTGAAGTGGGCCCCCACCGCGGCCTCCATGACGTCGTCCACCGCCTTGTCCGGCATCGCCTCCCGCGCCGCCGGTCGATCGGGATTCGGGATTGATTCGCGGGTTTCTGGTGCGAGGCGAGCTTGTGTACGCGGCCGGTATCTATCGTCTCCGCGAGGTTTATTAGGGAAAGTTTAGCACGTGCATTAGATATTTGAATACCTATTATTACGAGTATTAAATATAGTTTATAAAACTAATTATATAACTGTAAAATTAAGACTAAATAGAGAGACAAAATTATTAAACCTAATTAATAATCAATATATGATTAACATTTCACTATACTCCGTCGCATCATGAGTAAATCGTAGATTAGTTAGGTTTAATAATGGGATTTGTGTTTGTAGGAACTAATTATATTTTAATTTTCGTATTTAACAATTTATGGATTAAAATAAAATAAAATAGAGGGACTCAAAATTAGTTACTAGAAACCAACACACCCTAATTTCGTCTTATTGATTAGTTCTCATCAATATAATTAGTTTTGTAATAAACTATGTTTAATATTTAACTAACATCTAAATATCTGATGTGGCTATGACTAATATTTAATATGAGAAAACAAACGAGAACTACAACATCTCTACCCATTTTCATGTGTCGTCCTTCACATATGAAGTGTGTAGGTTTGTTCTTCGCCCCCGCTTTTCGTCAAACAATGGTCCAATAAGCTATTACACATTGAGAAATCACTCAAACTCAACACGATAGGAGGTCATATCCCACGTAGTATCACCTTGCTAGGTGAAGACAAGTGACCAAATATGATTGTTTGTCATTGCAATGTACGAACATAGATGAGCTAATTATTAGTTATACCTCTCAAAATACCTATTATTTGTTATTTGCTTCAACCGAACAAAACCAGCTAATAACTTATTAGCTGACTAACAATTACCCCCACCCACGAACCGAGCCGCCTCACGCGCCCACGCCCTGCCCACGAGCCGAGCCGCCTCACGCGCACGCGCCCTGCCCACGTCTCGCCCCACGCCGGTCCACGAGCCGAGCCGGCGCCCACGCTCAAATGACTTAATGTTTTCTGTACGTTGGATGACCTAATGGTACCTGAATGCTTGAAATGACTTAATTTTGTCTAGAATGGCTGAACTAAAAAGGAATATCTGAAAAATATGAAAAAGTGTCTGAAAACGAAAATGACTTAAATATTGTCTATATGCTAGAATGACATAATGTCGCCTATAATGACTAAACCAAAACAGGGAATGTTTGAAAAAACATTAAGAACGACTGAAAAACAAGAATTACTTAATATTTCTTGAAATGACTCAATATTTTCGGGAATGACTGAACTAATAACATAAGAAATGTCTAAGAAAAACCTAGAAAAAATGGCTGAAACAATAAATAACTTAATTTTTTCTAAAAAATAGCTTAGTATTTACTAGAATGACTTAATGTTGATTCCAATAACATAAGAATTGTCTGAGAAAACCCAGAAAAAATGGATGAAACAATAATAACTTAATATTTTCTGAAAATGACTTAATATTCACTAGAATGACTTAATGTTGATTGGAATGACTTAATATGGCTAGAAAACGAGCTGCACGGGGCGGAGCCATGCGGGGGCGGAGCCGCACAGGAGGGCGCGCATGGTTGGGTGCCAGGGTGGTCCAGGTGATGGACCATTGAGTCTATCACCATAGGTGATAAATAGAGAATACATATATATATATATATATATGTGTGTGTGTGTGTGTGTGCATAGGGTAGATCTATTCATCACCTAGGGTGATAGACCAGGGTTTCATCACCTGGATCACCCTGGCAAGAAACCAGGGGCTCAGGCGAAACAAACCGGGACGGTGGGTTGATTCCTGGGAAGCTGGGGGTTTCTTTAACAAAATTACCAGGCGAAGAGGTATCGGGCTTCCTCGGCCATTAGATTTCAGATCAACGGCTAAGGATAGATCCAGCGGGCGAGCGCGCGGGCGTGTGACTGACAGGCGGGCCAGGGTGGTCTGCGGCTCAGGGTGGGGGCGGGGCTGACCGATTGGGCCCAGTGATAGGAGTGCAGGCGACTGACGAGCGGGACCCAAGGGCAGAGGTGCCAACACGAACTGGTATCCGAAGATCCAGGCCATTGGATATCGGGCGCCCTGGGGTTTAACGGCTATGGGCGGCGTTGCTCTCACCCGCAGCGGTGAGGTCGCTAGGAGATGAGGCGGGCCAGGGCTGATGAAGGGGACCTGGCGAACCTGGTGGTGGGGTTTTGGCCGTGAGAAGTGGACTGGGAATGGGTGAACGACGGAGGGGGTGCTCCAGGCGGGTCGGAGGTGCTCCAGCGAGCAATTCCGGCAGACTGGTGCGGACTTCGGTGGGGGTTTTGGGACATCCGAGGCCAAAGTTTGGGCACGGGGCGGGGCTACATCGACTAGGAGGCGTGGAGGTACAGCAGACCGACGCCATAGCTTCGGCGAGCTCTAATTCACTGTAGAGAAGTAGAATTGAGGCCAAAGGAGCACGGGGTGTGGTTCCTTACCTCAGGACAGTGCTTGGGGAGGTTTTGCACTACGTCCGGAGCTCTGGGCGGTTCAGCACGGCGATCGCGCGTCACCGGCGAGCTCGGGCGGTGGCGGATGTGCGTGAGGTGGGGTGCAGGCGAGAGAAACGAGGCAGGGGAGAGAGCAGGTGTGCGGGAGGCTCAAAAGAGCTGGAGGAGTCGTGGGGCGCGACGTGGGCCGGCTCTCTCGACGAGGCTCAAAAGAATGAAATGCTTGCCTTTGAATTATTTTCTTGCCATTCCTCTATCACTAGCCTCAAGAGTTTAAATGATGACTTGAATGCTAGAATAGAGAAAGTAAATGTTGCAAATTCTTCAATTGAACATGTTTCAATTTGTGCAAAGTGCAAAGATCATGATTTTAATGTTTGTAGTAATCATGCTTGTACTATTGCAAAATTAAATGATGAGATTGCTCAATTAAATGTTCAACTTAAGAATTGCAAAAATGAAGTAGAAAAGGTTAATTTTGCTAGGGATGCTTTTACCATTGGTAGATATCACTCCATTAATGATGGACTTGGTTTCCAAAAAGGAACCAAGAACACTAAGAGTCAAAAGGACCTTAACTTCACAAAGGAGAAGGGGAAGGCACCTATGACTAATAGTGTGCATTCATTTCATGAGAAGAGAAACCATGCTTATTTGTATTCTCGTGTTAAGAGTACTTCTCGTAATGCTTATCATGTTACTTGCAATGGTATTTTTACTCCTCACACTATGACTGCTTCATCTAGTGATTGTAATAGGAGTAGAACTAGGCGCCATGCTCCGCCTAAGGATAGGAATGCATCTAATGGACCTTCCATTCTATTTCGCACTTTTGATGTATCCTATGTAATTCATTGTAAGAGTAATAGAATTGTTGCTACAAGTGTGGAACCAAAATGTAAGAAATGTAAGACTTGCATTTGGGTTCCAAAATCTTATGTAATTAACCTGATAGGACCCAACACAAGTTGGGTACCTAAATCCCAAGCCTAAATACCTTGCATGTTTATGCATCTGGGGGCTCAAGATGTATCATTGATAGCGGATGCACAAACCACATGATGGGGGAGAAGAACATGTTCACCTCCTACGTTAAGAACAAGGATTCTCATGACACGATTATCTTTGGAGAATGGAATCAAGGCAAGGTAAAGGGGATAGGTAAAATAGAAATTACTACCGAACATTCTATTTCTAATGTCTTTTTTGTAGAATCGCTTGGTTATAATTTGCTTTCCATTAGTCAGTTATGTCATATGGGTTACAATTGTTTATTTACAAATGTTGATGTAACTGTCTTTAGAAGAAGTGATGGTTCATTAGCATTTAAAGGTGTATCTGACGGCAAGCTTTACTTAGTAGATTTTACTAAAGAAAATGTTGATCTAGATGCATGTTTACTTGCTAAGACCAACATGGCGCTTTGGCATCGGTGCCTAGCACATGTTGGGATGAAGAACCTCCATAAGCTTCTAAAGGGAGAACATGTGTTAGGACTAACCGATGCCTGTTTTGAGAAATACAGACCTTGTACAACATGTCAAGCAGGTAAATAGGTGGGAACAAGTCATCCAAGCAAGAATGTGATGACGACATCAAGAACACTGGAGCTTCTCCACATGGATCTCTTCGGGCCTGTTGCTTATATTAGCATTGGTGGAAAGTTTGGTCTAGTCTATACTACTCTATTAATAACCTAATGTTGGCACCTGGTGCTACCACGACTTCACCCTTCGTGCTGACATTCTGGCCCCGCCCCACGCGTCCTGACTGGTTCTCCAGTCCCATGCACCCTGCCTCTACACCATGCCCTATGGGCCCCACGCCTAGAGCACATAACACTCTCTCAGCCACTGCCCTATGGACCCCACAGTGTCTACCCAACACTCGACCCCGCCTGTGCAGCTACCACACCGCGCAAAAAAAAGTGTAGAGCGAGCACTCGAACCCACGGCCCCTGCTCTAGAGATTTAGGAGTAACCACTAGACCACACGTACTTTAGTGTTTAGAAATAAACAATAATTATAAGGTGTATTTGGTTGAAGAGCGGAGGAGAATAGAGTGATTCCATTCCAATTTTCTAGATGTTTGGTTTCCAACAAAATAAGAGTGGAGTGGCTCCTAGATCTTCATATGGAAATTTACTATAAGTAGTTGGAACGCTCCCGCTCCACAAAAACGACCGGATGCGAGCGCTCTCCTGGACATGAGCGCTCTCACTCCTCTCCTCCCCTCTACACTCATACGACTCTCGAACCAAACAAAGAATGAATGGCTCCGCTCTATTCTACTCTTCAACCAAACAGAAAATGGCGCGACTCTATTCTTATTGCCAAACGCAGGATAGAACGACTCCATTCTCAAATATTGGAATGGAGCCATTCTATTCTATTTGACTCTCCAACCAAACGCACCCATATTTGAATCAATATCTCAATACCTATTTATATGATATATAACAATCATAGCAAAGCACAAGCAACTGGCTAGTAATTGTTGATGACTATTCCCGTTTCACTTGGGTATTCTTTCTACTGGATAAATCTAAAACCCAAGAAACCCTCAAGCGCTTCCTAAGACGAGCTCAAAATGAGTTTGAGCTAAAAGTAAAGAAGATAAGGAGCGACAATGGATCTGAGTTCAAGAACCTTCAAGTGGAAGAATATCTTGAGGAGGAAGACCTCAAGCATGAGTTCTCCGCTTCCTACATGCCACAATAAAATGGTGTAGTTGAAAGGAAGAACATGACAGTTATCGACATGGCAAGAATGATGCTGGGAGAATACAAGACGCGAGAATGGTTTGGTCGAAAGACGTAAATACGGCTTGACATGCCATAAACTGTCTCTATCTTCATCGCCTCCTTAAGAAGACGGCATATGAGCTACTCACCGGTAACAAACCCAATGTTTCTTACTTTCATGTATTTAGGAGCAAATGCTACATCTTGGTAAAGAAAGGTAGACATTCAAAGTTTTCTCCCAAAGTTGTTGAAGGGTTTTTACTTGGTTATGTAACATCCCAAAATCTCAACCCAAGGTTTGGAACCCTAATCTCCTAAACCCCCCTTATTTCTATTTTCTCCCTAAACTCCACCCTTAGGTCATCTCATCATATACATACACTTGGATTGTTAGGAGCACCCCACATAGATTATTCTCAACACTTAAGATTATTTAGCAAATTGTTGATTCAAAAGAAAAAGAAATAAAAAGAAACAAAAATAGAAAATGGAAAAGTGAAATAGAAAACAGAAAAAGAAAAAAAAAGAAAAACCCTTCCCCCCTCGGCTGGGCCGATTCCGACCCAAACCGCGTCGCGCCCGCTCCCCCCCCCCCCCTCTCTCCTCCTCGGCCCAAGCGGCCCAGCTGCCGCGCCCGCGCGCGCTCGCGCCTGGGTGGGCCAAAATCACCCCCAGGCCTAGCTAGCTGGAAATCCCTTCTCCTTTTTCTTTTCCCATTTCTTTTTCCCATTTTCATATATATATATATATATATATATATATATATGCTGATATTTTATGCACCAAAAATAGTTTAAATAAATCATAGGGCACAAAAATAATAAGGTATAAGAATTGGCACACCCCACTAAAGTCACCATGATTGATGTATTGTTCTTATCTGTGCTTGTTAGCGGAAGAGGGATCCGATCCTCCAAAATTTGTAGCTCCAGAAGAAGGGCAGGAACCTGACCCCTCCGAGATAAATCTTTTGTGCCAGGAAAGCTTTGACGAAGGCAAGTCCATCCTTCCCTTGATGCATAATTTACCTATTCTCTCTACCACTACCTAAAGCCGGGACTAAGGGATGGGATCTATATTGCATGGTGAGCATGAGAGAGCCCGCATTAACTAATACCTTTTGATCACAAGATATGGGATGGGAAAAGGTTGTAATCAATGATGTTTCCAAAAAGTGTGCGATGAAGGGTATTCACCCTCATCACCTGGTGAGTAGGATGATCAGGGACTCCCTGGTTTAGGGGAGGGCCTAAGGTGATGGCTCAGCTAGTTTAGGCATGAGCAGAAGGTTTGTCCTCTCATATAAGGACCGGTTTGTCATCCTTCACTACCTGTACTCATGAAAAGTACAACCACTCGAGGCTGTGTGGGCAGTCACTCGATCTAAACTCGTACGGTCCAACCCCAGGGTTATGAAGGTTGGGGAGCACCGGGAGGATAAGGAGGAGGAATGTTTTGTCCGGTTTGGACATGGCAGTGGCCTGACTCCTTCCGGTATAACCATTAAGGTTAGGACATGCGAGGAAAGAAAGAGATTCAGATTCGGATCTCATTGGCCATGAGATCGCAGAGCCGGACTAGTGGGTAAAGTGTACACCTCTGCGCAGAGTTTAAACCTATTCGAATAGTCCGTGTCCACTGGTATGGACGAGTCTGGTGTGGTATGACAATTAGTGTTTCTACAACATCCGGGAGCAGGGAAATACATGTGTGCGAGTGTGTCTCTGGAAAAGAAAATGGTGCCACGGGAGCGGGAAGCTCAGTGGTGGATAAGCAAGTGTTATTATATTTCTTCGGGAAAACCCTAAAAACAAGTACTGCCTTTCTCTAAGAAAAAGAAGAGTGACTTCAACTCCACCATATGAAGCATGTATGATATAGGTCTCTTTCTCTTTACGGGAGCCGGGTGGGCTTGCGGAATACCTAGTGTATTCACCCAAATCTATTTATGTTTTTCAGCAGCTAGAGACTTCTTTTCTGCCATGCTTGATTGAGAGGGCTGTGTCTTCACCCAGTTCTGCCTGTGGCCTGGGCTAGATTCTCTTCCACTGCGTTTTATAATTTCAGCTCACTCTCGAGCTTGTACCCTGGTATTGTAATAACATTTACTCAAACTCTGTACTATATGAAGTAAGGAATGTGGTTACTAGCCTCCTGGGACTAGTAATTGTATCATATTTGAGTCCCAAAGGATCGGGACGCTTCAGGTGGTATCAGAGCCAATAGGACTGGCCGTAGACCGCAGCCCTGACCTTAAAAGTTGTCTTGACAAAAAAACACCTCTTACCCCTAGGAAAAACCTTCCCTCCTTTCCCCGATATTAACGGACCCTTCTTTTCTCCTACCAGATGGAAGGCTCTTGGGTCATTAGGACATCCTACTGCTCAGAGGAGGAAGGATTTCCTCACCTCCTACGGAGTTGCGCACTACGCATGGGGATCCGCAAGAAGCCCGAATACGTCTGAAAGGAATACCGCGAAAATGGAATAGAGAAGTGCTCTATGGCGGTCTACCTGGGAGAAAGCCGAAGCTACCCAAACCACCCTCCCTTCCAAGTCACCTTCATCGGGCACCGCTTCCCAGACACTTGTCAAAGTGTTGCCCGAAAAGCCCTTAAACAGCTATGCCAAAACTACAGCAGAGAGGTCTTTGAAACCCCCCTTCGTTACTTCCCACCTAGCAACAAAATTACCCCCTCCTGGAGGAAAAGACTTCAGGCCCTATCAGGGAGAGACCCCACCGAGGATGACCCCACCATTGTCTACATGGCCGGATACCTCCACACTCTCGATAACCACTACAATGACCTCTCCTCCCACTGCACCCACCTAAACTCCCGGGTGGAAAGCTTAGAGCAGCAGGTCAAGGAACTTAAGAGGGAGAAGGCGTCCCTCCAACAGTGTCTCGATATAGCAGAAGGCGAGGAGGCCAACACCCGTGAAGCCTACCAAACCCTGAAAATGGATTATGATAAGAAGCTGAAGAAGCTCGCCCCCACAAAGAAAATCCAAAAGAAGACCAAGAACCAAGGAGGCCAAGCTGAGCGGAGGAAGAAGGCCCCTCTAGCACCAGCTCCCGCCAGGATAGAGAATTTGTCCGACGTCGAGGATATGTCCCTAGCTAGCCTTGATGACCTTCTCAAGGAATTTGGGGACACTTTAGAAAAGGAGTTCGGTAGTACCTCTGAGAACGCTCGCGTGTAGTACGACTTGTAGTAGCTGTATGCTTGTAATGTATTGGTGTAATGAATAAAATAACTTGGTTGAAAACAATTGACATGTGCATACTAGTGACTCTCTCTCCCCCTGGCAGATGGCTTCGGATAAAACCACGCCTACTGCCTCCGGGATTGGAGCAGGGTTTCCCCTAAGAGCTGAAAGAGAAGCCGATAGAGAGGAAAGTGAGACCCACCTCCCCGCACCTCTAGAACTACCCTTAGATTTAGCCCAAGTTCTAGCCAACCAAACCTGACTCATCGAGGTCCTCACTCGAAGTCTGGAAAATCAACGTCTGAATGGTGGAAGACCGCAAGATAGGATGGGAGATTTCCTGAGGCTCAAGCCTCCCACATTTGCCGGATCTAGCAACCCCCTCGATGCTGATGATTGGCTACGCACGATTAAAAGAAAGCTGGAAGCCATCGGATGCCCGGAAAATTAGTGTGTTTAACTGGCTGCTCATCAACTTTCTGGAATGGCCTTAGCCTGGTGGGATACCTTCAATGTCACCATCAGAGATGCTACCTGGGTGGAGTTTGAAACGGCTTTCCGGGAGCACCATGTGCCCCAAGGGATTGTTCAGCTCAAGGAAGATGAGTTCCGGGAACTGACTCAAGACGGAAGAACTGTCAGTGAGTACGTGCACAAGTTCATGGAGTTGGCCCGCTACACGCCGGATGACGTCAGCACCGAAGTCAAGAAGATGGCCCGCTTCCTGAAGGGGCTCAGACCAGAACTCAAGACCATCCTAGCTAGCCAAGACTTCCTCAGTTTCTCGCACCTCTCCAACAAAGCCATGCAAGTGGAAAGGGCAAAATTAGAAGAAAAAGGCCATCTCAAGAGGAAATTCCAAGTCCTCCGAGCTCAGCAGCAAGACCAGCACCCGAAAACTCAATCCTTTGGATTTCCATCCAAGGGACCAAGCTTCAGTAGACCCGCTGGACCCACCCCGTCACGGTTCAGTCAGCAGAGTCAGAGCTCCTTTCATGCCCCCTTAGTTGCGAGCAACCAACCACCGGCGAATGCATGTTGGCACTGCGGAGATCCCAGTCACTTCAAGAACAACTGTCCCCAGCTGAAGCCATTGGGACCAGCTTACTCCAACTCGGTGAATGGCCCCAAGAATACCTCAGCATCCGCCCCTAAGGCGCCCTCCTCCATCAGCCAGCAAAATAAGACCTAGTATCAAGGAAGGGCACGAGTAAATCACGTCGATGCTCAGGAGGCTCAGCAAGCTCCGGGAGTAGTGCTCGGTGAGTTCCTTGTTGAATTTACTCCCGCTACTGTAATTTTCGATTCAGGAGCATCCCATTCTTTTATAGCCACTAGTTTTGTGGAAAAGCATGGCATTCCCTCTACCCCTCTAGAGATTCCCTTGGTCACCCGAACCCCAGGGTCAGACCTTCTATGCCAGTGCAAATGCTCCCAAGTCAGAATCCTTTTAAGTGGGGTAGTGTTCTTGACAGACTTAACCGTCTTGTCGTCCCAAGGAATTGATGTGATCTTAGGAATGGATTGGTTGACCAAACACAAAGGTATCATCAGTTGCGCAAACAAGACAGTCCTTCTCACAGACCACCAAGGAAAGTCAGTCTCTTGCCATGCTCAGCCGCCCGCCAATGATCCAATGATGTTTAATTTAGCAACAGAAAGCATATCAGTAGTAGAAGAATTCATGGATGTGTTCCCGGAAGAGTTGCTAGGAATGCCACTAGAAAGGGAAGTGGAATTCTACATAGATCTGATCCCTGGAACAACGCCCATCGCAAAGAGACCATACCGCATGGCTCCTATCGAGTTAGCAGAATTGAAGCTCCAAGTCGCAGATCTTCAACAAAAAGGGTACATTCGTCCCAGCTCATCCCCTTGGGGAGCACCAGTCCTTTTCGTCTCTAATAAGGATGGAAGTATGAGGATGTGCATTGATTACCGATCATTAAATGAAGTCACCATCAAGAACAAGTATCCACTTCCTCGGATCGATGACCTCTTCGATCAGCTACAAGGGGCCAAATACTTCTCCAAGATAGACCTAAGGTCTGGTTATCACCAGCTGAAAATCAAAGAAGCAGATATTCAGAAGACTGCATTTGTCACCCGGTACGGACAGTATGAATTCACAGTGATGCCTTTCGGACTGACAAACACACCTGCCTTTTTCATGAACCTCATGAATAAGGTGTTTATGGAAGAGCTGGATAAGTTTGTCGTGGTCTTCATTGATGACATCCTTATCTACTCCAAGAACCGCGAAGACCATAAGCGTCACCTCCGGACCGTCCTCGGAAAACTCAGGGCACACCAACTTTATGCTAAACTCAGTAAATGCGAATTCTGGTTGGAAAAGATAGCCTTCCTTGGGCATATCTTGACTGCAGAAGGAATAGAAGTAGACCCTTCCAAGGTAGAAGCAGTATCAAAATGGAGGCAGCCATCCAACGTCAGTGAAGTTCGAAGCTTTCTGGGAATGGCAGGATATTACCGCCGCTTTATCAAGGGATTCTCCAGCATAGCAAGACATATGACCGAACTCCTCAAGAAAGACCATAAGTTTGTGTGGACCCTGAAATGTGAAGGAAGTTTCTAGATCATAAAGGAGAAGCTCACAACCGCACCCATTTTGACACTACCGGATATACATCAGGATTTCGTCGTCTTCTGTGATGCCTCGAGGCAAGGCTTAGGGTGTGTGCTGATGCAAAATGAGAAAGTCATTGCTTATGCATCACGCCTACTTAAGCCGCATGAGAAAAATTATCCCACCCATGATTTGGAATTAGTAGCCATAGTGCATGCTTTGAAGATATGGAGGCACTACCTAATTGGGAACAAATGTCACATCTTCACCGATCACAAGAGTCTGAGGTATATCTTCACTCAGCCAGATCTCAACCTCCGTCAACGAAGATGGTTGGAACTAATCAAGGATTATGACCTTGAGATTCATTATCACCCCAGAAAGGCCAACGTGGTAGAAGACGCCCTCAGCCGAAAACCTTTTGGGATAAAGGGAACCAACTTTTTAGAAGATTGGAAGAAGGAATCAGCCCAACTGAATGCATGTTTGGGAAACAACGGCAGTCTCAAAGTCAAACCAATGCTAGAAGACCTCATATGCAAAGCTCAACGCCTAGACTCAGAGACAACAAGACTTGTGGAAAAAGCTCGCAAAGAGCAACTTCCGGACCTCAGGACAGATGAATAAGGAGCCCTTTGGTTCAAGAATCGTCTGTGTGTACCAAAAGGGGAGGCACGAGAAGTCCTGCTCGAGGAAGCTCACAACTCAGCCTACTCCATCCACCTAGGAACTACCAAGATGTACCTAGACCTCAAAGCCAGATACTGGTGGAGAGGGATGAAGAAAGAGATAGCACAGTATGTGGCCCAGTGTGACACCTGCCAAAGAACGAAGGCCGAGCACCAGAAGCCTGCAGGCCTATTACAACCCCTCCCAGTGCCTGAATGGAAGTGGGAAGAAATAGGCATGGATTTTGTAACCGGACTTCCTCAGACGCAAAAAGGGAATGACTCTATCTGGGTAATAATAGACCGCCTTACCAAGGTAGCCCATTTCATTCCCGTGAAAACTACCTTTGGAGGAGCCACCCTTGCCCGAATTTATCTTAAAGAGATAGTCAGACTCCATGGCATTCCAAGAAAGATAGTGTCAGACAGAGGAACCCAGTTTACCTCCAAATTCTGGACAAGCCTTCAGAAAGCTATGGGCACCAAGCTAGACTTCAGCACCGCCTATCACCCTCAGACAGACGGGCAGACAGAAAGGGTCAACAAGGTCCTCGAAGATCTATTAAGAGCCTGTGTGTTAACATTCGATAGAAGTTGGGAATCCAGTTTGCCTTATGCGGAGTTCTCGTATAATAATAGCCATCAGGCCAGCATCAAGATGTCACCGTTCGAAGCATTATATGGACGAAAATGCTAGACCCCTCTCATGTGGTCCAACGTAGGGGAAAAGGCACTGGAAGGACCTGCCTTTGTCAAAGAGGCTGAGGAGAAAGTTGCCCTGATCCGCAGAAGATTACTTGAAGCTCAGAGTCGGCAGAAGAGTTATGCGGACAACAGGCGGAGAGAACTCAGATTTGAGGAAGGAGACTTTGTCTACCTCAAGGTCTCCCCGATGCGTGGTGTCAGAAGGTTCCAAGTGAAAGGAAAGCTAGCACTGCGATTCGTCGGTCCCTATCCCATCATCGGCAGAGTAGGACCTGCAGCATACCGTCTTGAACTACCAGAATCCATGTCTGATATCCCCAATGTGTTTCATGTGTCCCAGCTCCACAAATGCCTGCAAGCACCAGAAAGTCACATCGAAGAAGAGGCAGTATAGATTCAGAAAGATCTTCAGTACCGTGAGAAGCCAGTAAAGATTCTTGACTCAGCAGTCCGAAAGACCCGCAACTCAGAAGTGAAACTCTATAAAGTTCAGTGGAGCAGAGAAGGAGAAGAGAAAGCTACCTGGGAGAGTGAGGACTCCTTGAGGAGGAATACCATTACCTTTTCTCAAATCCAGTCTAAATCTCGAGGGCGAGATTCCTTTAAGTGGGGTAGGTTTGTAACATCCCAAAATCTCAACCCAAGGTTTGGAACCCTAATCTCCTAAACCCCCCCTTATTTCTATTTTCTCCCTAAACTCCACCCTTAGGTCATCTCATCATATGCATACACTTGGATTGTTAGGAGCACCCCACATAGATTATTCTCAACACTTAAGATTATTTAGCAAATTGTTGATTCAAAAGAAAAGGAAATAAAAAGAAACAAAAATAGAAAATAGAAAAGTGAAATAGAAAATAGAAAAAGGAAAAACCCTTCCCCCCTCGGCTGGGCCGATTCCGGCCCAAACCGCGCCGCGCCCGCTCCCCCCCTCTCCTCCCCGGCCCAAGCGGCCCAGCTGTCGCGCCCCCGCGCGCGCGCTCGCGCCCGGGTGGGCCAAAATCACCCCCGGTCCAGCTAGCTGGAAATCCCTTCTCCTTTTTATTTTCCCATTTCTTTTTCCCATTTTCATATATATATATATGCTGATATTTTATGCACCAAAAATAGTTTAAATAAATCATAGGGCACAAAAATAATAAGGTATAAGAATTGGCACACCCCACTAAAGTCACCATAATTGATGTATTGTTCTTATCTGTGCTTGTTAGTGGAAGAGGGATCCGATCCTCCGGAATTTGTAGCTCCGTGTAGGACCGGTAAGGCGACCAGAGGGGGGGTGAATGGGAGCCAATCGGATTTATGTCTCCAAACACTGAAAATTAGCACTTTGCTTCAATTGAGATGAAGTAAGTGCTCAAACCATAAACACATGAGTGATCTCATGATTACAAATTGTTCTTAATACTCACATGAGATCAGCAAAGCAAACGGATCGCAAATCGGACACCAAAAACTCAAAAATGGTCCAATACAGTATTATCAACAGGTGCTGTTTTCAGCAGTACGAAATTCTGTTCTTGAGTTCAAAACTGAACTAAACGATCTCCGATTGATATGAAATTTTACACACATCTGAGCAAATATGTTTCCAAGATCTCCCCAAAATTTGAGCTTAATCCGACTTGTGACTCACCCACAGATTTAAAAATACAGCAGAAATTGGGGTTTTGTTGGGGTTTTCTAGAACGAGTTCAAACTGAGTTTTTCTCAAATCTCGACCAAAATCTGCAACAACTAGGTGTATGCAGTGGTCCGAGGAGTGCAACTCACCACCAATCAATCCCCAAACTAAATCCTCTCAAGGGAATCAATGGGTTTTCACCAACAACACAAGAATGGGGAAAAGGAGAAACCAAAACTATAAAACTTCAGAAATTTCAGCAAGGGTACAAAACTGAGATTTGAAGACAATGAACACTGTGGGCCGGACCGGTGACCCTTCCTCTGATTAAGCTTTAAAATCAAGAACACAATTGAAGTACAAAATCACTGCGAAACCCTCGGCTCAACTGGTGTCTACCTAGAGAGAAAACTAGGAGCTCTAGAATGAATTCTCAAAATAAATGGCAGCCAAGGATACTGAACCAACCAGCCCTCCCCTTCTATTTATAGAGGGTTATTCTCATTTCCTAAAGTACCCCTATTTATATAGAGCCTATCCACTCCACCGGGGGCGAAATGGACCAACTCCTAGGTTTTTGATCCGACGGCCACGTCCTTCACACGGAGTTGCTTCGCCTTGACGCACCCTCCGCGATCACGCCACGTGCCACCACCAGTTCCCTCCGGAACCGCCACCGCCGAGTTTTGAGGCCCAAACTCAGCAAAACCAGGCATCTGTAGCGCTGAGTGGTTTTGAGGCCCAAACCACCAAACCTGTCATGAGCACCGCACCTCGTGCACGTCCTCCACGATCAGACGCGTGTCCCGCTAGTCCTCGACCACGCCGGTAACACGGTCCACTCCACCACGTCCTCGCACAAGTGCGTGTCCCAGGTGTCAGCCACCACGGTTGGTCACCTGACTGCTCTGATTCGTCAGTCAAGACCCAGCACTCGCCCTTCACCGCTCCTGGTCCATCAGCACGAGCCCGCATGACCTTCACCTCAGCCATCGACCACCGTTCCTGTGCTCCACACCTGCACACCACAAGTCGACCAACATGGTTGCACAAGCATAATCTCACACTCTGGTCAGTCCACTGACTACCCCAGAGTGCTACCCATTGACAATCACTCATCATCAACCCGAACTACAAGGGACAAGTCAACCTTGTGTTCGCAATCTCCCCCTTGATGAGTGCATTGTCAACACCACCATTTGAGCATATTTAAACAGAAAGCAGAAGAAAAAGAGAAACTCACTCAAATGACCATAAGCCAGATAAAAGCCAGACAAGTCATTTAGAGTAAGCAAAACTTTGTCCCCAAAGAAATGGGCAGTGGCTCAACACCCAAGCAAGAAAAGGCTAGCCCTCAATAAGAGGCAAAAGCAGGGTTCAACACCACTAGCCAGAAGCCAAAATCTCATCGGAGCACACAAGGCTTTATCGGAGCATAAAAAACCAATTCAGAGCATAAGATCAGCACAAAAGCTAAAATCAAAGCTAGTTCCTCCAGAAAGAGGCAAACGGCTCAACACAACTAGCAATAGCTCCAAATAACATGTCTAGCCCTCTTGAATGAGAGGAAGCCTAGAAAACAAAATTCTCAAAATCTCTCCCCCTTGTTGACAAGTGAACTCATCAAGCACGGACATGGGTAGAAAGAAAAACTCCCCCTTGACAAGAGAACCTCCCTTGAGAAAAAAATACAGAAATGCAACAAAGAGTATGAATGCATGAGCGTCAGGAGTATACCAGCCAGAGTGTAAAAAATGCTCTAAGTGGTGTTGTGCTAAGTGTGCAGCAATAAATGCACGTGCTAGCAAATGCTCAAACTGGGCATATGCACAAGATATGTGAAGTGTAAGTATTTTGATTCAGTTTTAAGCATGTCAAAGAGATGTTCACCACAAAGACAACACTAAGCATATAGTAAGCAGGAAATCAACTAAGTGCCAGTCACAAGTGAACAAGGTGAACTACCCCAAACAGTGATCACTCATCATGCTAGAAACATATCTAAAATAGATACCATTTGAAATTTTCAAGATTTATCGGATTTTGCAGCGGATTCCAAATTTCATTGAAAAGCATGTGAGTGCGAGAGGTTGTAAGCATTGTCTTTGTCTGACTTTTCAACCGGGTGTAGCCTATGCAAACAAGCAATCAGAAGCTAAAAACACCGGTTTCGATCATCCATTACGCTGCTCAAGTTCATCCAAAAGTGCAAATGGAAGCAGTCTCGATACAGTGATGTGGTGACAAATACAAACCCATCTCGATCTTTCAAATTATCATTTATCTTGATTTTGAATCTTTAGCATGATATGAATAAATCAAGACAAGTGAATGACTCAAGGCATGAGACATAGCCACCTAGCATACTAGTAATAGCAAAAGGATTTCAACACATCCTACATATGCTAGGTGCCACTCTTAATGGTGAACAATTTTAGATTGAGCAAGTAATAGTCAAGTTTACAATTATGAAAACAACTTAGCTCAACAATATTGTATCAATATGAGCAAAAAGAACCTAAGCATGCCATAGCATTATCACGTACACAAAGAACATACTACTAGGAACAGAATCACATTCTAGCAGTTATACAAGTGAAGCTCAATATGACATGCAGATATAACAAAAAAATGAAAGCATAAAATAAGAAGAAAAGACAAAAGGGAGCCCTCTAATCAAAAAGGGAAACAAACATCCAATTCCCCTCGCAAATGAACAAAAGTTTTTTGATCAAGGGTTTGGTCAAAATGTCTGCAAGCTGGTGAGTGGTATCAATATAGCGCAATTCAATGTCGCCTTTCTCATAATGATCACGAAGAAAGTGAAAGCGAACATCAATGTGTTTGGTCCTCGAATGTAGCACAGGATTCTTGGCAACACTTATGGCACTCGTGCTATCATAAAGCAGAGGCACATGATGAAAATCCAAGTCAAAGTCCCGTAAGGTAGCCATCATCCAAAGTAACTGCGAACAACAGCTAGCAGCAGCAATATACTCGGCCTCTGTGGTAGACATGGCAACACTAGACTGTTTTCGAGAAGACCATGAAACCAACGAAGTACCCAAAAACTGACAATTCCCAGAAGTAGACTTGCGCTCCAAAAGGCAACCCGCAAAATCAGCATCAGAATAACCGCACAAGGACAGAACGGACGATGATGAGTACCATAAACCGAACTCGGGAGTGAAACGTAGGTACCTCATAATCCGTTTCACAGCCGTTCTGTGAGATGTGCGTGGGGAAGCCTAGAAACGAGCGCACAAACATACTGCAAAGTGTATGTCCGGCCTCGTCGCAGTCAAGTACAGGAGAGAGCCAATCATGCTCCTGTACTCCTTCTGGTCCACGGGTTCGCAATCCTCATCAGTGTCAAGTGTCATCGAGGTGGACATGGGCGTCGAAAGAGGCTTGCCCTTGCCCATGTCAAACTTCTTCTGGACATCCTTTGTATACTTGCCTTGATGTACAAAGGTCCCGTCTTGAGTCTGCTTGATTTGCAACCCAAGAAAGAAATTCAGCTCGCCCATCATGCTCATCTCAAATTCCCTGCTCATAAGATCTGAAAATCTAGACACAAGAGTATTAGAAGAACCACCAAAGATGATATCATCCACGTAAATCTGGACTAAAAGGGTGTCATTATTATGCTTGAGGAGAAAAAGAGTTTTGTCCACAGAGCCCATTTTAAAACCCTTAGAAAGTAGAAAAGATTTCAAACGCTCATACCAGGCTCTAGGGGCTTGTTTCAAACCATACAAAGCTTTTTGGAGTTTAAAAACGTGGTTTGGAAACTTGGAACTCTCAAAACCAGGGGGCTGCCTAACATATACCTCTTCCTCTATATACCCATTTAAAAAGGCACTTTTGACATCCATTTGAAAAAGCTTAAAACCCTTTGAAGCAGCAAAGGCTAAAAGGATCCTAATGGCCTCTAAACGGGCAACAGGGGCAAAGGTCTCCTCATAATCAATTCCCTCTTTTTGGCAATACCCTTGGGCAACCAACCTCGCCTTGTTTCTAACTACCAAACCATCCTCACTTTGTTTGTTTTTGAAAACCCATTTTGTACCGATGGGATGCAGTTAGAAGGAGGTGGCACCAAAACCCAAACCTGGTTTCTTTCAAAATTTTCAAGCTCCTCATGCATAGCATTGACCCAGTTAGGATCAGATAAAGCATGTCCAACATCTCGAGGCTCAAAAGTAGCAACAAAAGCTGAGTGGGCAAAATGAGAAATGTGATGTGACCTAGAGCGAGTGACTCGCTCATGAAGCTCCCCGATCATCTGCTGAGGTGGGTGACGGCGTTGAATATGCTGTGAGCCTCCCTTGAGGAAGTGGCCTCCCCCTCAACAGCAACTTCAACTCCTCCAGTCTCAGCAAGAGCTGGCTCGAGCGGACCCCAAGTGGTGGAAGGAGTGGGTTCGGGTCCGTCAGCCGTAGTAGTGGAAGCAGGCTCGACTGGGGCGGCCGGTGGAGTTGGCTCGAGAGCAACCCAATCGGCGTCGTCGTGCTCCTCCTCCATAAAGATGGTCTGTCCCATCTGATCTGGACCTGCAGGCTCAAAGACAGGGGATGGACAAGGTGCAGTCTCATCGAATGTAACCTCACAAGTCTCCATAATGCGGTTAGTCTCTAGGTTAAGAACACAATAAGCACGAGAATGTAATGCATAACCCAGAAAAACCCCATCAGAAGACCGGGACTCAAACTTGTCCAGATTACCCTTTTTAGCACAAAGCATCTGCAGCCAAATACCCTGAAATGACTGACCTTGGGTGGCCGTCCAAATCGCAGCTCATAAGAAGTTTTGTTCAGAAAAGCCCGAAGAAAGATGCGATTGGACACATGGCAAGCAGTGTTGATGGCTTCGGCCCAAAAACGCCTAGGAGTCCTATGCTCATCAAGCATCGTCCTAGCCATCTCAACAAGGGTCTGATTTTTGCGTTCAACAATACCATTCTGCTGGGGCACATATGGAGAGGAAAACTGATGCTCGAGTCCCAAAGAAGCACAAAAGGTTGCAAATTGAGTATTTTTGAATTCTGTGCCATTGTCACTGCGTATAGCTCTCATGGCATTTTTAGGAAACTCATTTTGCAAACAAAGAATCAAATCTCGAGCATGAGTAAAAGCCTCATCCTTCGTCGTCATAAAGAACACCCAAGAGTAGCGAGAGAAGTCGTCGACAACCACAAGCACATACCACTTCCCTCCAAAAGAGCAAACCCTGGCTGGACCAACAGTGTCCATATGAAGCAATTCACCAGGATGCGAGGTCATCACCTTGGTGACCGGGGAATGGGAAGCGGCAATCATTTTGCCATGACGACAAGGGTGACAGACAAGATCTTTCTCAAATTTTAATTTAGGCAATCCTTGGATGAGGTCAAGTGAGCTCAAACGACACAAAAGATCAAAGCTCAAGTGACCTAGCCTCCTATGCCACTTCCAAAGAGAAGAAGAAGATCCTGCCAACAAACATCGAGAAGGGCCAGAAGAATGTGAAAAATCAGCACTGAAAACTCGACCAAAAGGGGAAATCTGGCAAATAAGATCCCCACGGGCATCCAAAACCCGAGACAAGCCCTTTTTAAAGCGCACTTCATATTCATCCTCAAGGAGTTGCGAAACTAAAAGCAGATTGAAATGCAGATTCGAGACCAAAGCAACATCCTTGAGAATAAAGCTCTCGTTCACCCGAATGGTGCCACGAGAAACAACCTTACCTCTTGACTTATCCCCGAATGTGATGTATTCCTTACCAATCATGGGGTCGAGGCTGGAGAACCATTTTGAGTTTCCGGTCATGTGGCGCGAACAACCAGAATCCATGAGCCACGTGTTCTCCAGGCCTCCGTCCTACATCAATAGTAAGACACGGGGTGAGCAAATGGCACAACACTGGGGTAAGTAAACTGTGAAGAATACCAGTGTTGCGGAATTTGCCCCTGAAAAGTGTTAGGGAAAACACCAAACATCCCTGGTCCCGAAGGGAAGCGATCACCACAAGAAGAAAATTGTGGTCCGCTGGGGAAGTATGAGCCAAAACCTCTGTCACATGGTCCTTGGCCATATGATACATGAGCAGCATCCCGTCGGGCACGACCACCACGTGGTCTAACTGCCTGAGACCTAGAGGCAAGAGGCAAAACACCTCTAGGCCTCTCAGGACGTCTCTGAACAGGCTGAACATGAACACCATGAGAAGGATGGTTCATGTCCTTCCTGCTCGACTCAGAAACCCGCCGCTCATCTCTCTTCCTCCTAAAGCAAAAAGAAGCTAGATGCCCATCCCTCTCACAATATTCATAATGGTACCTCACCTCTCTCCTGGGTGGATTTTGTTTGTGGAAGGGGGCTTTCTTTTCGGATGACTGAGGGGCTCTAGGAAGGGGATCACTAGAGATGTCGGGAAAGGTGTCAAGTGTGTTCCTAAGATGGTTAGGTTTTGGAAGCCACACTTGTTTCCGAGGAGGATCTCTCATAGGTTCATCAATCACACCATCTCTCACAAGGGTGACAGGCTTAACAGAGGTGGTTTTGATAAGCTTGGGAGTGGGTGAAGGTTTCTCTGAAGGTGTCAAACCACTGCACTCACTGACCTTTCCAAAGCAAGCGACACTCCCATTCTTAGTAGCAAAGCCTAACCCCGGTCCGCCAGTTCCCCTCTTGAACTGACTGACCGTCATGCCCAACTGGGGCTCACTGCATGACACCCAACTCAAGATAGATCGAAGGTATGTGTTTTCTTCCTCGATTCTTGTCTTATCGTGTCTGCAGGACTCAAGGCAGATTGCAAACCCTCACAAAGTGCACACTACGCAGGTGCAGGGGCACTCACTGAGCTAGCCTTCTCAAGCAAAGATATCCTAGCGTCTCTCTCTGCTAGCTCAGACTGTAAGCCAGGACAAACGGTACATGCACCCAATAGGATAGACCTAGATCTCAACTCGTCGCGCTCATCTAGCAAGGTGGAGTACTTGGTCTGCTAAGTGGTGATGTTCGACATGTGTAGAGCGCACTCATCACATTCAGTCTCGTCAGACACTTCAACTGAAGCTCTAGTAGACTCAAGTTCCCTAAGTGTGCTCTTGTACTTGGATCTTAACTCTCACCTCTCACGAGCAGCCTGCCTAATCAACTTATCCTGACTAGCCAAAGTAGCGTTCAGCTCTTCTATCTCAGCGGCGAGATCATCGGCGGAAGGTAGTACCTCAGAAGTAGTGTCGTCGCCGATGTCTTTGTCGTCGCTGGTGCCGACCACGTCCTCACCAAGTGCCATGGTGCAGAAGCCTCCTGCGGTGTCGGCGATGAAGCACAGCCCGTTCAGCTTGTCCTCGATCCGCCTTTCAGTGTCCTCGTCGCTCGAGGAAGATATAACATCGTCAGAGTCGTGGTCGAGGTCGCTGAGGGAGGCGAGGAAGGCACGCTCCTTGATCTTTGCCTTCTGAAGGTACTTCTTCTTGAGCGCCTCCTTGTTGAATCATCCCTTGGACTTGTACTTGCCGGAGGAGTACTTGCCCTTGCGCCGACCAGAGTGATGGTCGCGCGGGCCAGACTCTGATTTGCCCTTCTTGGGGCCACGAAGTGGTCGGGATCGCCACAGTTGTAGCATCCTTCCTTGGACCCGCCATGCCGCCGGCTCATACGGTTGTTGTGGAACCGCGTAAATCGGCTGGCCACAAGTGCTAGCTCCTCGTCCCCAAGGCTCTCCACCTGCTCCTCTGTAATAGACAACAAAGAGGATAGAGCAAACATAGCAGGTGAGGAGTTAGAAGCAGAACCACCTCCAGACACCAGGGCCAGGGTGGGTGCACTAGGGTTCTCAATCTTGGCCCGAGTCTGGTGGTCAATCTCTGTGGACTTGAGCTTGCTGAAGAGCTCGTCCACGGTGAGAGTCTCGTAGTTGGGCGACTCGATGATCGCCGAGACCTTCACCTCCCAAACCCTCTGATCTAGAGCATGTAGTAATTTCAGCGCTCTCTCATGGTCACTATAGGGTAGCTGTGCCTTGTTGGCACGCATCTTGTTCACAATTGACTGGAACCTGGAGAACATGGAATCAATGGTCTCTCCAGCCAACTGTGTGAAGTTCTCATACTCTCGCCTATATGTCTCAAACAGTTTGGTCTTCACATGATCGTTGCCCTCATGGAATCTCTCGAGGGTAGACCAGATTTGATGAGCCGTAGTCAGATGTCCGACTCGCTCAAACTCACCAAGCGAGAGACACGAGAACAAAGCGTTTCGAGCTTTGTTGTTCAAATCATGGAACTCCATTTGAATTGGAGTGATCCAGTCACTTGTAGCATCGAAAATCGCATCGAGGCAAATTTCCCAAACCCGGTAACTGATGCTCTGAAGATACGCAGACATGCGAATCTTCTAGTACGGGTAATTGGTCCCATCAAAGAACGGAGGTTTTCCAACACCTCGTTCCATGTCGCCTACGTGGATTTCGAACCGATTAGGAAAGGAAAATCCTTAACCGGCTCTGATACCAATTGTAGGACCGGTAAGGCGACCAGAGTGGGGGTTGAATGGGAGCCAATCGGATTTATGTCTCCAAACACTGAAAATTAGCACTTTGCTTCAATTGAGATGAAGATAGTGCTCAAACCATAAATACATGAGTGATCTCATGATTACAAAATGTTATTAATACTCACATGAGATCAACAAAGCAAACGGATCGCAAATCGGACACCAAAAACTCAAAAACGGTCCAATACAGTATTGTCAACAGGTGCTGTTTTCAGCAGTACGAAATTCTGTTCTTGAGTTCAAAACTGAACTAAACGAACTCCGATTGATATGAAATTTTACACACACCTGAGAAAATATGTTTCCAAGATCTCCCCAAAATTTGAGCTTAATCCGACTTGTGACTCACCCGCAGATTTAAAAATACAGAAGAAATTAGGGTTTTGTTGGGGTTTTCTAGAACGAGTTCAAACTGAGTTTTTCTCAAATCTCAACCAAAATCTGCAACAACTAGGTGTATGCAGTGGTCCAAGGAGTGCAACTCCCCACCAATCAATCCCCAAACCAAATCCTCTCAAGGGAATCAATGGGTTTTCACCAACAACACAAGAATGGGGAAAAGGAGAAACCAAAACTATAAAACTTCAGAAATTTCAGCAAGGGTACAAAACTGAGATTTGAAGCCAATAAACACAGTCGAAGTACAAAATCACTGTGAAACCCTCGGCTCAACTGGTGTCTACCTAGAGAGAAAACTAGGAGCTCTAGAATGAATTCTCAAAATAAATGACAACCAAGGATACTGAACCAACCAGCCCTCCCCTTCTATTTATAGAGGGTTATTCTCATTTCCTAAAGTACCCCTATTTACATAGAGCCTATCCACTCCACCGAGGGCGAAATGGACCAACTCCTAGGTTTTTGATCCGACCGCCACGTCCTTCACACGGAGTTGGTTCGCCTTGACGCACCCTCCGCGATCACGCCACGTGCCACCATCAGTTCGCTTCGGAACCGCCACCGCCGAGTTTTGAGGCCCAAACTCAGCAAAACCAGGCATCCGTAGCGCTGAGTGGTTTTGAGGCCCAAATCACCAAACCTGTCATGAGCACCGCACCTCGTGCACGTCCTCCACGATAAGACGCGTGTCCCGCTAGTCCTCGACCACGCCGGTAACACGGTCCACTCCACCACGTCCTCGCACAAGTGCGTGTCCCAGGTGTCAGCCACCACGGTTGGTCACCTGACTGCTCTGATTCGTCAGTCAAGACCCAGCACTCGCCCTTCACCGCCCCCGGTCCATCAGCACGAGCCCGCATGACCTTCACCTCAGCCATCGACCACCGTTCCTGTGCTCCACACCTGCACACCACAAGTCGACCAACATGGTTGCACAAGCATAATCTCACACTCTGGTCAGTCCACTGACTACCCCAGAGTGCTACCCGTTGACAATCACTCATCATCAACCCGAACTACAAGGGACAAGTCAACCTTGTGTTCACACTCAGGAAGAAGGGCAGGAACCCGACCCCTCCGAGATAAATCTTTTGTGCCAGGAAAGCTTCGACGAAGGCAAGTCCATCCTTCCCTTGATGCATAATTTACCTATTCTCTCTACCACTACCTAAGCCGGGACTATGGGATGGGATCTATATTGCATGGTGAGCATGGGAGAGTCTGCATTAACTAATACCTTTTGATCACAAGATATGGGATGGGAAAAGGTTATAATCAACGATGTTTCCAAAAAGTGTGCGATGAAGGGTATTCACCCTCATCACCTGGTGAGTAGGATGATCAGGGACTCCCTGGTTTAGGGAAGGGCCTAAGGTGATGGCTCAGCTGGTTTAGGCGTAAGCAGAAGGATTGTCCTCTCTTATAAGGACCGGTTTGTCATCCTTCATTACCTGTACTCATGAAAAGTACAACCACTCGAGGCTGTGTGGGCAGTCACTCGATCTGAACTCGTACGGTCCAACCCCAGGGTTATGAAGGCTGGGGAGCACTGGGAGGATAAGGAGGGGGAATGTTTTGTCTGGTTTGGACATGGCGGTGGCCTGACTCCTTCCGGTATAACCATTAAGGTTAGGACATGCGAGGAAAGAAAGAGATTCGAATTCGGATCTCATTGGCCATGAGATCGCAGAGCCGGACTAGTGGGTAAAGTGTACACCTCTGCGCAGAGTCTGGTGTGGTATGACAATTAGTGTTTCTACAACATCCGGGAGTAGGGAAATACGTGTGTGTGAGTGTCTCTGGAAAAGAAAATGGTGCCACGGGAGCGGGAAGCTCAGTGGTGGATAAGCAAGTGTTATTATATTTCTTTGGGAAAACCCTAAAAACAAGTACTGCCTTTCTCTAAGAAAAAGAAGAGTGACTTCAACTCCACCATATGAAGCATGTATGATATAGGTCTCTTTCTCTTTACGGGAGCCGGGTGGGCTTGCGAAATACCTAGTGTATTCACCCAGATTTATTTCTGTTTTTCAGCAGCTGGAGACTTCTTTTCTCAATGCTTGATTGAGAGGGTTGTGTCTTCACCCAGTTCTGCCTGTGGCTTGGGCTAGATTCTCTTCCACTGTGTTTTATAATTTTAGCTCACTCTCGAGCTTGTACCCTGGTATTGTAATAACATTTACTCAAACTCTGTACTATATGAAGTAAGGAATGTGGTTAATAGCCTCCTGGGACTAGTAATTGTATCACATTTGAGTCCCAAAGGATCGGGACGCTTCAGGTTATGACTCAAATATGAAGGTATATAGAGTCTTTAACAAATCTTCGAGTTTAGTTGAAGTCTCTAGTGACGTTGTATTTGATGAGATTAATGGCTCTCAAAGAGAGCAAGTTGATCTTGATGACATAGATGAATGTGAGGTTCCTACGGCCGCAATGGGGACTATGACGATTGGAGATGTGCGACCATATGAACTACAAGTGCAAGATCAACCTTCTTCCTCAACTTTGGTGCAACCCCCGACTCAAGATGATGAACAAGTACCTCAAGGCGATGGCATGGATCAAGGGGGAGCACAAGAACAAGAAAGAAAGGAGGAGGAAGAAGTACCACATGCACCTCCAACCCAAGTTCGCACCAACATTCAAAGAGATCATCTGGTGGATCAAATTCTTGGTGACATTAGCAAGGGAGTAACTACTCATTCATGTGTTGCAAATTTTTGTGAGCACTACTCTTTGTTTCTTCTACTGAGCCTTTCATGGTAGAAGCCTTGCAGGATTTAGACTAGGTGTTGGCCATGCAAAAGGAGCTCAATAACTTCAAGAGAAATGAAGTATGGAGTCTGGTGCCACGTCTAAAGCAAAATGTTGTGAGCACCAAGTGGGTGTTTCGCAACAAACAAGACGAGTATGAAGTGGTGACAAGAAACAAAGTAAGACTTGTAGCAAAAGGTAATGCTCAAGTCACATGTTTAGGTTTTAAGGAGACTTTTGCTCCTATAGCTAGGCTTGAGTCTATTCAAATATTATTAGCCTATGCTGCTCACCATTCCTTTAGCTCTTTCAAATGGACGTGAAGAGCGCTTTCCTCAATGGGACAATCAGGGAGGTGTACATGGAACAACCCCTAGCTTCGAGGATGAAAGGTACCCCGACCATGTGTACAAGCTCTCTAAGGCGCTCTATGGACATAACCAAGCCCCAAGAGCATGGTATGAATGTCTTAGAGATTTCCTTATTTCTAATGCTTTCAAGGTCGGGAAAGCTGATCCTACTCTTTTTACTAAGACTTGCAATGGTGATCTATTTGAGAGCACCTAGAGGGGGGGGTGAATAGGTGATCCTGTAAAACTTGAAACTTAAGCCACAAAACTTGGTTAAGCGTTAGCACAATGATCGCCAAGTGGCTAGAGAGGAGTCTCAACAAAACACAATAACCACAAGAGATCAATCACAGAGATGGCACAGTGGTTTATCCCGTGGTTCGGCCAAGACCAACGCTTGCGTACTCCACGTTGTGGCGTCCCAACGGACGAGGGTTGCAATCAACCCCTCTCAAGCGGTCCAAAGACCCACTTGAATACCACGGTGTTTTGCTTGCTTTACTATATCCCGTTTGCGAGGAATCTCCACAACTTGGAGCCTCTTGCCCTTACACTTGAAGTTCACAAAGAAGCACGGAGTAAGGGAGGGATGAGCAACGCACACAAGACACAAAATCAGAATGTCAACACGCACACAAGTCGCAACAAGAGCTCGCAACACAACCCAACGAGTTCACAACTCAACTAGAGCTCTAGATGCTATCACGAAGAAACAATTGCATGGAATCGAAGTCTTGGTGCTTAGGAATGCTTTGAGTATCCTTGATGTTCTCCTCCATGCGCCTAGGGGTCCCTTTAATAGCCCCAAGGCAGCTAGGAGTCGTTGAGAGCATTCCAGGAAGGCTGATCTTGCCTTTTGTCGCCTGGCGCACCGGACAGTCCGGTGCACCACCGGACACTGTTCGGTGCGGATTTCTTTCCTTCTATGGCGCAGTCGACCGTTGCTGATTGAGAGCCGTTGGCGCACCAGGCACTGTCCGGTGCACACCGGACAGTCCGGTGTCCCAATGTGACCGTTGGCTCGGCCACGCGTCACGCGCGGAATCCTCGGCCGACCGTTGCCCCGGCTGACTGTTGGCTCATCGGACAGTCCGGTGCACCACCGGACAGTCCGGAGAATTTTAGCCGTACGTCGTTAATCATCTCCCGAGAGCGACGAGTTCGCTTGTGAACGGCTCACCGGACAGTCCGGTGCACCACCGGACAGTCCGGTGAATTATAGCCGTACAGCGCCGTCGAACTCCCGAGAGCAGCAAGTTCGCCAGAGCCAGTCTGGCGCACCGGACACTGTCCGGTGCACCCAGACTGAGCAGACTTTGGCTGAACAAAGCCATCTCTTCTCTAACTTGATTTTTCCTGTTTCCAGCACTTGGACACAATACATTAGTCCATAAAACAATGTGCTAAGTTTAGAAACATACCTTTTGACATGATTTGCACTTTGTCCACCACTTTGCATAGATTAACACAAAAGCACTTGTATTGGCAATCAATAACCAAAATACTTAGAAATGGCCCAAGGGCACATTTCCCTTTCAATCTCCCCCTTTTTGGTGATTTATGCCAACACAACATAAAGCAACTAGAACAAGTGCAATATCAATGCAAATGAAAACTCAAAATTGTTTTGATTCAATTTTGGCATATATGGATCACTCTTTGCCACCACTTGGTTTGTTTTTGCAAATCAAACTCAATTTCCTATCTCTAAGTCAAATTCACTTGTAGAGACATAAAGAGAGGTATTCCAATAGAAATTGATCAAGGATTTCAAAAACTCCCCCTTTTTTCCATAATCAACACTTCTCCCCACAAGAGGCCAACTTTTGACAAAAGAGACAATAAAAGAGTTTTGACAAACCAAAAGCTCTATTCTACTATTTTCAAAATTTCTCAAGTGGTAGCTGATCCATTTATTGCTTTGGCCTTATTTTCTCCCCCTTTGGCATCAAGCACCAAAACGGGATCAATCTTGGCCCTTTAACCCCATTGCCTCACAAAAAATCTTCAAATAAGAATACAAAGGCAATAGGAGTACATGAGATGAACTTGGAATAAGTTACCCTCTCATCGGAGTGCAGTAGAAGTCTTTCATGGTCCGAGTCCACCTTTTCCCGTTCAAACTTCCTTTGAGACTAAATCAAGCAAACTCAAGCACACGGTTAGTCTCAAAGGGTCAAGTTGTAACACAACTCCCCCTAAATATGTGCATCACTTGCAAAAGGACTTGTGAGGTCCGGGGAGTGATTGTACAACTTGAGCACCACAGTAAGCAACAAAATGCATAAGGAACATGATCAAGGGCATAAATACATGTATGCTATAAATCAATCCAAGTTCCGCGAATCTAGGATATTTAGCTCACTATGCAGCCTGCAAAAGGTCTTCTCATCTAAAGGCTTGGTAAAGATATCGGCTAGCTGGTTCTCGGTGCTAACGTGAAACACTTCGATATCTCCCTTTTGCTGGTGGTCTCTCAAAAAGTGATGCCGGATGTCAATGTGCTTTGTGCGGCTGTGCTCAACAGGATTTTCTGCTATTCGGATAGCACTCTCATTATCACATAGGAGTGGGACTTTGCTCAGATTGTAGCCAAAGTCCCAGAGGGTTTGCCTCATCCAAAGTAGTTGCGCGCAACACTGTCCTGCGGCAACATACTCGGCCTCAGCGGTGGATAGGGCAACAGAAGTTTGTTTCTTAGAGTTCCACGACACTAGGGACCTTCCTAAGAATTGGCACGTCCCCGATGTACTCTTCCTATCGACCTTACATCCAGCATAGTCGGAGTCTGAATATCCAATTAAGTCAAAGTTAGACCCCTTTGGATACCAGATCCCGAAGCAAGGCGTAGCGACTAAATATCTAAGAATTCGCTTCACGGCCACCAAGTGACATTCCCTTGGATCGGATTGAAATCTAGCACACATGCATACACTAAGCATAATATCCGGTCTACTAGCACACAAATAAAGTAAAGACCCTATCATAGACCGGTATGCCTTTTGATCAACGGACTTACCTCCTTTGTTGAGGTCGATGTGTCTGTCGGTTCCCATCGGAGTCTTTGCGGGCTTGGCGTCCTTCATCCCAAACCGCTTTAGCAAGTCTTGCATGTACTTCGTTTGGGAGATGAAGGTGCCGTCCTTGAGTTGCTTCACTTGGAATCCAAGGAAGTAGTTCAACTCGCCCATCATCGACATCTCGAATTTCTGTGTCATCACCCTGCTAAACTCTTCACAAGACTTTTGATTAGTAGAACCAAATATTATGTCATCGACATAAATTTGGCACACAAAAAGATCACCATCGCAAGTCTTAGTAAAAAGAGTTGGATCGGCTTTCCCAACCTTGAAAGCATTAGCAATTAGAAAGTCTCTAAGGCATTCATACCATGCTCTTGGGGCTTGCTTAAGTCCATAGAGCGCCTTAGAGAGCTTACACACGTGGTCGGGGTACCGTTCATCCTCGAAGCCAGGGGGTTGCTCCACGTACACCTCCTCCTTGATCAGCCCGTTGAGGAAAGCGCTCTTCATATCCATTTGGAACAACCTGAAAGAATGGTGAGCGGCATATGCTAGCAAGATATGAATGGACTCTAGCCTAGCCATGGGAGCAAAAGTCTTTTCAAAGTCCAAACCTGCGACTTGGGCATAACCTTTTGCCACAAGTCGAGCCTTGTTCGTCGTCACCACCCCGTGCTCATCCTGTTTGTTGCGGAACACCCACTTGGTTCCCACAACATTTTGCTTGGGATGAGGCACCAGTGTCCAAACTTCATTACGCTTGAAGTTGTTGAGCTCCTCCTGCATGGCCAACACCCAGTCCGGATCTAGCAAGGCCTCTTCTACCCTGAAAGGCTCAATAGAAGAGACAAAGGAGTAATGCTCACAAAAATTAACTAATCTTGAACGAGTAGTTACTCCCTTGCTAATAGCACCCAAAATTTGGTCGACGGGATGATCCCTTTGAATCGTCGCTCGAACTTGGGTTGGAGGTGCCTGAGGTGCTTCTTCCTCTTCAACTTGAACATCCTGTGCTCCCCGTTGATCATGCGCCTCCACTTGAGGTACCTGTTCGTCATCTTGGGTTGGGGGATGCACCATAGTTGAGGAAGAAGGTTGATCTTGCTCCTTTTGTTCCAGTGGCCTCACATCTCCAATCGCCATGGTGCGCATTGCGGCCGTTGGAACGTCTTCTTCATCTACATCATCAAGATCAACAACTTGCTCTCTTGGAGAGCCATTAGTCTCATCAAATACAACGTCGCTAGAGACTTCAACCAAACCCAATGATTTGTTGAAGACCCTATACGCCTTTGTATTTGAATCATAACCTAATAAAAACCCTTCTACTGCTTTGGGAGCAAATTTAGAAGTTCTACCTTTCTTCACAAGAATATAACACTTGCTCCCAAATACACGAAAATAAGACACATTGGGTTTGTTACCAGTTAGCAGCTCATACGAAGTCTTCTTGAGGAGGTGGTGAAGGTAGACCCGGTTGATGGCGTGGCAAACCGTGTTCACGGCTTCCGACCAAAAGCGCTCGGGGGTCTTGAACTCTCCAAGCATAGTCCTTGCCATATCAATGAGCGTCCTGTTCTTCCTCTCTACCACACCATTTTGTTGTGGTGTGTAGGGAGCGGAGAACTCGTGCTTGATCCCCTCCTCCTCAAGGAACTCCTCCACTTGAAGGTTCTTGAATTCAGACCCGTTGTCGCTCCTTATCTTCTTCACCTTGAGCTCAAACTCATTTTGAGCTCTCTTGAGGAAGCGCTTGAGGGTCCCTTGGGTTTCAGATTTATCCTGCAAAAAGAATACCCAAGTGAAGCGGGAAAAATCATCAACTATAACAAGACCATACTTACTTCCTCCTATGCTTAGATAGGCGACGGGTCCGAAGAGGTCCATATGAAGCATCTCCAAGGGTCTTGATGTGGTCATCACATTTTTGGTGTGATGAGAGCTTCCCACCTGTTTCCCTGCTTGACAAGCTGCACAAGGTCTATCTTTTTCGAAATGCACATTAGTTAGACCTATCACGTGTTCTCCCTTTAGAAGCTTGTGGAGGTTCTTCATCCCCACATGTGCTAAGCGGCGATGCCACAACCAGCCCATGCAAGTCTTAGCAATTAAGCATGCATCTAGACCGGCCTCTTCTTTTGCAAAATCAACCAAATAAAGTTTACCGTCTAGTACACCCTTAAAAGCTAGTGAACCATCACACCTTCTAAAGACAGACACATCTACATTTGTGAATAGACAATTATATCCCATATTGCATAATTGACTAACAGATAACAAATTATATCCAAGAGACTCAACTAAAAACACATTGGATATAGAGTGCTCGGATGAAATAGCAATTTTACCTAACCCTTTTACCTTGCCTTGGTTCCCATCACCGAATATTGTTGAATCTTGGGAATCCTTATTCTTGATGTAGGAAGAGAACATCCTCTTCTCCCCCGTCATGTGGTTTATGCATCCGCTGTCGATAATCCAGCTTGAGCCCCCGGATGCATAAACCTGCAAGGCAAATTTAGGCTTGGGTCTTAGGTACCCAACTCTTGTTGGGTCCTATAAGGTTAGTTACAATAGTCTTAGGGACCCAAATGCAAGTCTTGTCTCCCTTACATTTGGCCCCTAACTTCCTAGCGATTACCTTCTTATCCTTTCTACAAATTGCAAAGGAAGCATTGCAAGCATAATAAATTGTAGAAGGTTCATTTATTACTTTCCTAGGAGCATGAATAATATTCTTTCTAGGCACATGATGAATAACATTTCTCCTAGACATATTTCTGCCATGCATATAGGAAGAACTAGAAGCAAACATGGCATGAGAATCAAAAGCATCATAAGCATTACAACTCCTATAAGCATTTCTAGATTGTCTCCTATCATGGTACATAAAAGCATGGTTCTTTTTAGTACTACTAGCCATAGGGGCCTTCCCTTTCTCCTTGGCGGAGATGGGAGCCTTATGGCTTGTCAAGTTCTTGACTTCCCTCTTGAAGCCAAGACCATCCTTAATTGAGGGGTGTCTACCAATCGTGTAGGCATCCCTTGCAAATTTTAGCTTGTCAAATTCACTCTTGCTAGTCTTAAGTTGGGCATTAAGACTAGCCACTTCATCATTTAATTTAGAAATGCAAACTAGGTGTTCACTACAAGCATCAATGTCAAAATCTTTACACCTAGTGCAAATCATAACATGTTCTACAAAAGAGTTAGATTTATTTGCTACTTCTAGTTTGGCATTTAAATCATTGTTAATTCTCTTTAAGCTAGAGATAGAGTCATGACATGTAGACAATTCACTAGAAAGCATTTCATTCCTTTTAACTTCTAGAGCAAGTGAATTTTGTGCACTAACAAATTTATCATGCTCTTCATATAAAAGGTCCTCTTGTTTCTCTAAAAGTCTATCCTTTTCATTCAAGGCATCAATCAATTCATTAATCTTATCTATTTTAGTTCTATCCAATCCCTTGAACAAACTAGAGTAATCTATTTCTTCATCACTAGACTCATCATCACTAGAAGAATCATAAGTAGTACTGTCTCGAGTACATACCTTCTTCTCCTTCGCCATGAGGCATGTGTGACGCTCGTTGGGGAAGAGGGATGACTTGTTGAAGGCGGTGGCGGCGAGTCCTTCATTTTCGGAGTCGGATGACGAACAATCCGAGTCCCACTCCTTGCCAAGGTGTGCCTCGCCCTTAGCCTTCTTGTATGCCTTCTTCTTCTCCATCTTGCTCCCTTGTTCCTGGTCACTTCCATTATCGGGACAGTTAGCGATAAAATGACCAATCTTACCACATTTGAAGCATGAGCGCTTCCCCTTTGTCTTGGTCTTGCTTGGCTGTCCCTTGCGACCCTTTAGCGCCGTCTTGAAGCGCTTGATGATGAGGGCCATCTCTTCATCATTGAGCCCGGCCGCCTCAACTTGCGCCACCTTGCTAGGTAGCGCCTCCTTGCTCCTTGTTGCTTTGAGAGCAATGGGTTGAGGCTCATGGATTGGACCGTTCAACGCGTCATCCACATATCTCGCCTCCTTGATCATCATTCGCCCGCTTACGAACTTCCCAAGGACTTCTTCGGGCGACATCTTGGTGTACCTAGGATTTTCACGAATATTGTTCACCAAATGTGGATCAAGTACAGTAAAGGACCTTAGCATCAGGCAAACGACGTCGTGGTCCGTCCATCACGTGCTTCCGTAGCTCCTTATTCTGTTGATAAGGGTCTTGAGCCGGTTGTATGTTTGGGTTGGCTCCTCGCCCCTTATCATCGCAAATCTTCCAAGTTCTCCCTCTACCAACTCCATCTTGGTGAGCAAGGTGACATCGTTCCCCTCATGAGAGATCTTGAGGGTGTCCTAGATCTGCTTGGCGTTGTCCAAGCCGCTCACCTTATGGTACTCGTCCCTGCACAAAGAGGCTAACAACACAGTAGTAGCTTGTGCATTTTTATGAATCTGTTCATTAATAAATATAGGACTATCCGAGCTATCAAATTTCATTCCATTCTCAACAATCTCCCATATGCTTGGATGGAGAGAGAACAAGTGACTACGCATTTTGTGACTCCAAAATCCGTAGTCCTCCCCATCAAAGTGTGGAGGTTTGCCAAGAGGGATGGAAAGCAAATGTGCATTTGAACTCTGTGGAATACGAGAGTAATCGAAAGAAAAGTTCGAATTAACCGTCTTTCGTTTCTCGTAGTCGTAGTCGTCCTTTTGGGAAGAAGTGGATTCATCGCTGTCGTCGTAGTAGACGATCTCCTTGATGCGCCTTGTCTTCTTCTTCTTCCCATCTTTCCGTTTATGGCCCGAGCCTGAGTCGGTAGGCTTGTCATCCTTCGGCTCGTTGACAAAGGACTCCTTCTCCTTATCGTTGATCACGATTCCCTTCCCCTTAGGATCCATCTCTTCGGGCGATTAGTCCCTTCGTGAAGAGAACAGCTCCGATACCAATTGAGAGCACCTAGAGGGGGGGGGGGGTGAATAGGTGATCCTGTAAAACTTGAAACTTAAGCCACAAAAACTTGGTTAAGCATTAGCATAATGATCGCCAAGTGGCTAGAGAGGAGTCTCAACAAAACACAATAACCACAAGAGATCAATCACAGAGATGGCACAGTGGTTTATCCCGTGGTTCGGCCAAGACCAACGCTTGCCTACTCCACGTTGTGGCGTCCCAACGGACGAGGGTTGCAATCAACCCCTCTCAAGCGGTCCAAAGACCCACTTGAATACCACGGTGTTTTGCTTGCTTTACTATATCCCGTTTGCGAGGAATCTCCACAACTTGGAGCCTCTCGCCCTTACACTTGAAGTTCACAAAGAAGCACGGAGTAAGGGAGGGATGAGCAACGCACACAAGACACAAAATCAGAATGTCAACACGCACACAAGTCGCAACAAGAGCTCGCAACACAACCCAACGAGTTCACAACTCAACTAGAGCTCTAGATGCTATCACGAAGAAACAATTGCATGGAATCGAAGTCTTGGTGCTTAGGAATGCTTTGAGTATCCTTGATGTTCTCCTCCATGCGCCTAGGGGTCCCTTTTATAGCCCCAAGGCAGCTAGGAGCCGTTGAGAGCATTCCAGGAAGGCTGATCTTGCCTTTTGTCGCCTGGCGCACCGGACAGTCCGGTGCACCACCGGACACTGTCCGGTGCGGATTTCTTTCCTTCTATGGCGCAGTCGACCGTTGCTGATTGAGAGCCGTTGGCGCACCGGACACTGTCCGGTGCACACCGGACAGTCCGGTGTCCCAATGTGACCGTTAGCTCGGCCACGCGTCACGCATAGAATCCTTGGCCGACCGTTGCCCCGGCTGACCGTTGGCTCACCGAACAGTCCGGTGCACCACCGGACAGTCCGGTGAATTTTAGCCGTACACCGTTAATCATCTCCCGAGAGCGACGAGTTCGCCTATGAACGGCTCACCGGACAGTCCGGTGCACCACCGGACAGTCCGGTGAATTATAGTCGTACACCGCCGTCGAACTCTCGAGAGCAGCAAGTTCGCCAGAGCCAGTCTGGCGCACCGGACACTGTCCGGTGCACCCAGACTGAGCAGACTTTGGCTGAACAAAGCCATCTCTTCTCTAACCTGATTTTTCCTGTTTCCAGCACTTGGACACAATACATTAGTCCATAAAACAATGTGCTAAGTCTAGAAACATACCTTTTGACATGATTTGCACTTTGTCCACCACTTTGCATAGATTAACACAAAAGCACTTGTATTGGCAATCAATCACCAAAATACTTAGAAATGGCCCAAGGGCACATTTCCCTTTCACTATTTATATGCCAAATGTATGTCGATGACATAATATTTGGTTCTACTAATCAAAAGTCATGTGAAGAGTTTAGCAGGGTTATGACACAGAAATTTGAGATGTCCATGATGGGAGAGTTGACTTACTGAGAGCACCTTGAGGGGGGTGAATAGGTGATCCTACTTCCACGTTGTGGCATCCCAATGGACGAGGGTTGCACTCAACCCCTTTCAAGTGATCCGATGATCAACTTGAATACCATGGTTTTTTCCTTTCAGACTATTCTTCCCGTTTGCGAGGAATCTCCACAAGTTGGAGCCTCTTGCCCTTACAGTGATGATCACAAAAGAAGCACATAAGTAAGGGAGGAAAAAGCAACACACATAAGACTTAATCCGCAGCACACCCACACACACAAGCCAAGACTTGAGCTCGAAACACAGCACGAAGAGTTCACGACTCAAACGGAGCTCAAATCACTAACACAATTGATCAAATGCGTGGGGGCGGAGTCTGGGAGTCTTAGGATGCTTAGTGAATGCTTGGTATCATGCTCCATGCGCCTAGGGGTCTCTTTTATAGCCTCAAGGCAGCTAGGAGCCATTGGAGATCAACATGGAAGGCTATTCTTGCCTTCTGTCGAGTGGTGCACCGGACAGTCCGGTGCACCACCGGGCAGCTACTGTTCATGCCCGATGCACGATTTCCTTCCATATCGGGTACAGCCGACCGTTGGTCCTCGGGCCGGTTGACGCATCGGATAGTCCAGTGTGCTTAACTGACCGTTGGCGTGGACCACGCGTCGCCCGCAGATTGCACAGCCGACCGTTGGTCGCGAGCGCCGATGACTCACCGGACAGTCCGGTGCACCACCGGACAGTCCGGTGAATTTTAGCGAAGTCGCCCGGCCGATTCCTGAGAGCAGCTAGTTCACCGTTGGGCCAGCCTGGGGCACCGGACAGTGTCCGGTGGTGTGTCCGGTGCACCACCGGACAGTCTGGTGTGCCAGGCTGGAGCTGGTTTTAGCTGACTTAGCCAATTATTCTCCAATTGTTTTCTTCTTTTCTTGTCACTGTTTCTAGCACTTAGATAAACACGTTAGTATTCCAGAACAATTTACTAAGTCTAGAAACATACCTTGTTCTTCGATTTGCACTTCTCACTCATTTAGCACATAAGGACTCAATTAATATGTGTTGGACATCTAATCACCAAAACACTTATAGAAATGGCCTAAGGGCACATTTCCCTTTCAATCTCCCCCTTTTTGGTGATTCATGCCAACACATTAAAAAGCAATAACAGAAGTGCAATATCAATTCAAATTGAAGACCAAATTCTCTTTACTTAGGATTTGGCATATTTGGATCATTCTTTGCCACCACTTGGTTTCTTTTTGCAAATCGAATTCTTTTTCCTTTCTCTAAGTCGAACACACTTGTTTGAGCAAATAGAGAGATATTCCATGAGTAAAATCGATCAAGTGCCAAAAACTCCCCCTTTTTCCCATAATCAATATTCTCCCCCATAAGAGACCAAATTTTGTAATAAGAGTATTTTGGACTGAATTCAAATTCTAACTCTACTATTTTCAAAATTCACAAGTGGTTGGCTGATCCATTTGCTTTGGCCTTAATTTTCTCCCCCTTTGGCATTAAGCACCAAAACGAGATAACTTTTGGCCCATTTAACCCCATTGCCTCACCAAAATGTCAAATAAGAGCAAAAAGGCAACGAAAGCATTAGTATGAACTTGGAATTAAATACACTATACCGAAGTGCAGTGGAAGTCTTGTCGTCGTCCAAGTTCATATTCCCTTTCAATGTTCCTTTAAGACTACTTCAAGTATACTCAAACAACCAAGTTAGCCTCGAAAAGGTCAAGTTGTAGTTCATCTCCCCCTTAACATGTGCATCATTTGCATATGGACTTGTGAGGTCCGGGGATGATTTGTACAACTTGAGCATCATAAATAAACAATAACTGTTTAAATGCACAAAGTAACATGATCAAAGGCATAGAATACATGTATGCTATAGATCAATCCAAGTTACGCGAATCTAAGACATTTGGCTCACTACGCAACCTGCAAAACCTTTTCTCATCTAAAGGCTTAGTGAAGATTTTGGCTAACTGGTTCTCGGTGCTAATGTGGTACACATCGATATCTCCCTTTTGCTGGTGGTCTCTCAGGAAGTGATGCCAGATGTCTATGTGCGGCTGTGTTCAACAGGATTATCCACCAAGCGGATTGCACTCTCATTGTCACATAGGAGTGGGACTTTGCTCAGATTGTAGCCAAAGTCCCAGAGGGTTTGCCTCATCCAAAGCAGTTGCGCACAACATTGTCCTGCGGCAACGTACTCGGCCTCAGCGGTGGATAGGGCAACGGATGTTTGTTTCTTGAAACTCCATGATACCAGGGACCTTCCTAGAAATTGGCACATCCATGATGTGCTCTTCCTATCAACCTTGCACCCGGCATAGTCGGAGTCTGAGTACCCAATTAAGTCAAAGGTAGACCCCTTTGGATACTAGATCCCGAAGCAAGGCGTAGAAACTAAATACCTAAGAATTCGCTTAACGGCCACAAGGTGACACTCCTTGGGGTCGGATTGAAATCTAGCACACATGCATACACTAAGCGAATTGTCCGGTCTACTAGCACAAAGATAAAGTAGTGAACCTATCATTGACCGGTATGCCTTTGGATCAATGGACTTACCTCCTTTGTTGAGGTTAAGATGTCCGTCAGTTCCCATCGGTGTCTTTGCGGGCTTGGCGTCCTTCATCCCAAACTTCTTGAGGAGATCTTGAGTGTACTTCGTTTGGGAGTTGAAAGTGCCGTCCTTGAGTTGCTTCACTTGAAATCCAAGGAAGTAGGTCAACTCGCCCATCATCGACATCTCGAACTTTTGCATCATGACCCTGCTGAACTCCTCACAAGACTTTTGGTTAGTAGAACCAAATATTATGTCATCGACATAAATTTGGCAAACAAACAGATCACCATTGCATGTCTTTGTGAAAAGAGTGGGATCGGCTTTCCCAACCTTGAAAGCATTAGAAGTAAGGAAATCTCTAAGGCATTCATACCATGCTCTTGGGGCTTGCTTAAGTCCATAGAGCGCCTTAGAGAGCTTATATACATGGTTGGGATACCTGTCATCCTCAAAGCCAGGGGGTTGTTCCACGAATACCTCCTCCTTGATTGGCCTATTGAGGAAAGCGCTCTTTATGTCCATTTGAAATAGCCTAAAAGAGTAGTGAGCGGCATAGGCTAATAAAATTCGAATTGACTCTAACCTAGCCACAGGAGCAAAAGTCTCCTCGAAATCCAAACCTGCGACTTGGGCATAACCTTTTGCCACAAGTCGAGCCTTGTTTCTTGTCACCACTCCGTGCTCGTCTTGCTTGTTGCGGAACACCCACTTGGTTCCCACAACGTTTTGCTTTGGACGTGCCACTAGGCTCCAGACTTCATTCCTTTTGAAGTTGTTGAGCTCTTCCTGCATGGCCAACACCCAGTCCGGATCCTGCAAGGCCTCTTGTACCCTGAAAGGCTCAATAGAAGAGACAAACGAGTAATGCTCACAAAAAATAGCTAATCGTGAGCGAGTAGTTACTCCCTTGCTGATGTCACTCAGAATCTAATCGACGGGGTGATGTCTTTGGATTGTTGCTCGGACTTGGGTTGGAGGGGCCCATGGTGCTTCTTCCTCCATAACCTGTTCTTCTTGTGCTCCCACTTGATCCTGCCCCTCTTCTTGAGGTACCTGTTCATCGTCTTGAGTTGGGGGATGCACCATTGTCGAGGAAGATGGTTGATCTTGTTCCTGTAGTTCCTGTGGTCGCACATCACCTATCGCCATCGTGCGCATTGCGACCGTTGGAACTTCTTCTTCATCTAAATCATCAAGATCAACTTGCTCTCTTGGAGAGCCATTAGTCTCATCAAATACAACGTCGCTAGAGACTTCAACTAATCCTGATGATTTGTTGAAGACCCTATACGCCTTTGTATTTGAGTCATATCCTAGTAAGAAACCTTCTACTGCTTTGGGAGCAAATTTAGAATGTCTACCTTTCTTCACCAGAATGTAGCATTTGCTCCCAAATACACGAAAATAAGAAACATTTGGTTTGTTACCAGAAAGGAGTTCGTAGGAGGTCTTCTTGAGGAGATGGTGCAGGTAGAGCCGATTTATGGCATGGCAAGCTGTGTTCACAACTTTCGACCAGAACCGCTCAGGCGTCTTGTACTCTCCAATCATTGTTCTCGCCGTGTCGATTAGCATCCTATTCTTCCTCTCTACCACACCATTTTGTTGTGGTGTGTAGGGAGCAGAGAACTCGTGCTTGATACCTTCCTCCTCAAGATACTTCTCAACTTGTAGATTTTTGAACTCAGACCCATTGTCGCTTCTTATCTTCTTCACCTTTAGCTCAAATTCATTTTGAGCTCTCCTTAGGAAGCGCTTTAGGGTCCCTTGGGTTTCTGATTTGTCCTGCAAAAAGAATACCCAAGTGAAGCGGGAAAAATCATCAACTATTACAAGACCATACTTACTTCCCCCGATGCTAAGGTAGGCAATGGGTCCGAAGAGATCCATGTGAAGAAGCTCCAGAGGTCTTGATGTCGTCATCACATTCTTACTGTGATGAGTGCTTCCCCTTGTTTTCTTGCCTGAAATGCTGCACAAGGTCTGTCTTTCTCAAAACAGACATCAGTTAGTCCTAACACATGATCTCCCTTTAGAAGCTTATGAAGGTTCTTCATCCCAACATGTGCTAGATGGCAATGCCACAGCCAGCCCAAATTAGTCTTAGCTATTAAGCATGCATATAGATCGGCATTCTCTTTCAAAAAATCGACTAAGTAGAGTTTGCCGTCTAATACACCCTTAAAAGCTAATGAACCATCACTCCTTCTAAAGACAGATACATCAACATTTGTAAACAGACAATTGTAACCCATGTGACACAATTGACTTACAGACAGAAGGTTGTACCCGAGCGACTCTCCTAAAAATACATTTGATATTGAGTGCTCGTTAGTGATGACTATCTTGCTCAAGCCTTTGACCTTGCCTTGGTTCCCATCTCCAAAGACAATAGTATCTTGGGAATCCCTATTCTTGACGTAGGAGGTGAACATCTTCTTCTCCCACGTCATGTGGTTTGTGCATCCACTGTCGATAATCCAACTTGAGCCCCCGGATGCATAAACCTGCAAGGAATTTAAGCTTGGATTTTAGGTACCCAACTCTTGTTGGGTCCTACAAGGTTAGTCACAACAGTTTTTGGAACCCATATGAAAGTTTTGTCTCCCTTGCATTTGGATCCCAACTTCCTAGCAACTACTTTTGCATTCTTGTACAAAAGTACAAAGGAAGCATTACAAGCATGGTAAATAGTAGTAGGACCATTGCACACTCTCCTAGGTGCATGAGACACAACATGATTATGCCTAGGCCTATTTCTACCATAAGCATAGGTAGAGCTAGAAGCAACCATAGCATGAGAAATATGATAACCAGGTAAAACAGCTTGATCATAACATCTATCATTATGAGCATGACTAGTAAGTTTCCTATCATAAATATAGGCATGGTTCCTTTGAGGACTACTAGCCATAGGGGCCTTCCCTTTCTCCTTGTAGAGAACGGAAGTCCTTTAGCTTGTTAAGTTGTTGGTTTCCTTTTGAAAACCAAGTCCATCCTTAATTGAGGGTGTAGGCATCCCTAGCAAATTTTAGTTTATCATAATCAACTTTGCAAGTCTTAAGTTGAGCATTAAGACTTGCCACCTCATTGTTTAATTTAGCAATAAAAGTAAGATGTTCATTACAGGCATCAACATCAAAGTCCTTACATCTATTGCAAATAATGACATGCTCTATACATGAACTAGTTTCATTAACTTTCTCTAGCTTAGCATTTAATTCTACATTTAAATTCTTTAGGCTAGAAATGGATTCATGATAGGAAGACAACTCAGATGACAGTATTTCATTTTTCTTTATTTCTAAAGCAAGAGATTTTTGAACACTAATAAACTTGTCATGTTCCTCATATAAAATGTCCTCTTGTTTTTCTAGCAGTCTATCCTTTTCATTAAGAGCATCGATTAATTCATTAATTTTCTCTACTTTAGCTCTATCTAAACCCTTAAATAAATCAGAGTAATCTACTTCATCATCGGAAGATTCCTCATTGCTAGAAGAATAGTACTTAGGAGTATATTGAATACATATCTTCTTCTCCTTAGCCATAAGGCATGTATGACGTTCATTGGGGAAGAGCGAGGATTTGTTGAAGGCCGAGGTAGCTAGTCCTTCATCCTCAGAGTCGGAGGAGGAGCAGTCGGAGTCCCATTCCTTCCCAATGTGCGCCTTGCCCTTGGCTTTCCTATAGTTCTTCTTCTTCTCCCTATTTCCGTGTTTTTCTTGTCCCTGGTCATTGTCATTATCGGGGCATTGAGCTATGAAGTGACCAGTCTTACCGTATTTGAAGCAGGTGCATTTTCCCCTTGTTTTGTTCTTGTTGGGGTACTCCTTTCGTCCTTTTAGCGTGGTCTTGAAACGCTTGATGATAAGCACCATCTCATCTTCATTGAGCCCAACAACCTCCACTTGTGCTACCTTGCTCGGTAGCGCCTCCTTGCTGCTAGTTGCTTTGAGGGCAATGGGCTGCGGCTCGTAGATGGGTAGTGGACCATTTAGAGCATCATCCACGTATCGCACCTCCTTCACCATCATGTGCCCGCTCACGAATTTTTCGAGAATCTCCTCGAGCGTCATTTTGGTGTACCTGGGATTTTCACGAATAAGGTTGACAAGATGGGGTCAATAACGGTAAATGACCTGAGCATGAGTCAGACGACATCATGATCCGTCCATCTTGTGCTTCCATAGCTTCGGATTTTGTTGACCAGGGTCTTGAGCATGTTGTACGTCTGTGTTGGCTCCTCTCCCCTGATCATCGCGAACCTCCCCAGTTCGCCTTCCACCAGTTCCATCTTGGTGATCATGGTGGCATCATTTCCCTCATGTGATATCTTGAGGGTGTCCCATATTTGTTTGGCGTTGTCCAAGCCGCTAACCTTGTTATATTCATCCCTGCATAGAGATGCTAGCAAAACAGTAGTGGCTTGGGCATTTTTATGAATTTGTTCATTTATAAACACAGGATTATCCGTACTATCAAAATGCATCCCATTTTCCACAATTTCCCAAATGCTAGGATGAAGAGAAAATAGGTGACTACGCATTTTATCACTCCAAAATGAGTAATCCTCTCCATCAAAGTGTGGGGGTTTTCCAAGAGGAATAGAAAGTAAATGAGCATTTGAATTATACGGAATACGAGAATAATAAAAGGAGTAGTTTTGATTTACCGTCTTTTCTTGGACGAGGAGTCGTCGTCCCTTGGTGAAGAGGAGGCATCGCTGTCATAGTAGATGATCTTCTTGATGCGCCTCTTCTTCTTCCCGTCCCTCTTCTTGTGACTCGAGCCTGAATCAGTGGCCTTGTCGTCTCTTGGCTCGTTGAAGAGGGACTCCTTCTCCTTGTCGTTGACCACCATCCCCTTTCCCTTAGGATCCATCTGTTCGGGCGGTTAGTCCCTTAGATGAAGAGTACGGCTCCGATACCAATTGTGAGCACCTAGAGGGGGGGTGAATAGGTGATCCTACTTCCATGTTGTGGCATCCCAATGGACGAGGGTTGCACTCAACCCCTTTCAAGTGATCTAATGATCAACTTGAATACCACGATCTTTTCCTTTCAGAGTATTCTTCCCGTTTGCGAGGAATCTCCACAAGTTGGAGCCTCTCGCCCTTATAGTGATGATCACAAAAGAAGCACAGAAGTAAGGGAGGAAAAAGCAACACACACAAAGACTTAATCCGCAGCACAGCCACGCACACAAGCCAAGACTTGAGCTCGAAACACAGCATGGAGAGTTCACGACTCAAACGGAGCTCAAATCACTAACTCAATCGATTAAATGTGTGGGGGCAGAGTCTGGGAGTCTTAGGATGCTTAGTGAATGCTTGGTATCATGCTCCATGCGCCTAAGGGTCCCTTTTATAACCCCAAGACAGCTAAGAGCCGTTGGAGATCAACATGGAAGGCTATTCTTGACTTCTGTTGAGTGGTGCACCGGACAGTCCGGTGCACCACCAGACAACTACTGTTCATGTCCGATGCACGATTTCGTTCCATATCGGGCACAGCCGACCATTGGTCCTCGAGACCAGTTGGCGCACCGAACACTGTCCGGTGTACACCGGATAGTCCGGTGTGCCCAACCGACCATTGGCGCGGGCCACGCTTCGCCCGCAGATTACGCATGACTCACCAGACAGTCCGGTGCACCACCAGATAGTCCAGTGAATTTTAGCAAAGTCGCCCGGCCGATTCCCGAGAGCAGCCAGTTCAGCGTTGGGCCAGCCTGGGGCACCGGACACTGTCCGATGCACCACCGGACAGTTCGGTGTGCCAGGCTGGAGCTGGTTTTAGCTAACTTAGCCAATTATTCTCCAATTGTTTTCTTCTTTTCTTGTCACTGTTTCTAGCACTTAGATAAACACGTTAGTATCCAAGAACAATTTACTAAGTCTAGAAACATACTTTGTTCTTCGATTAATATATGTTGGACATCTAATCACCAAAACACTTATAGAAATGGCCCAAGGGCACATTTCCCTTTCACTTACTACCTCAGATTTCAAGTGAAGCAACTCAAGGAAGGGACATTCCTCTGTCAAACAAATTGCATCCAAGATCTACTTAAGAAGTTTGGGATGAAGGACGCAAAATCTACTAAGACTCTAATGGGAATTGACGGACACTTGGACCTCAACGCAGGAGGTAAGTCCGTAGATCAAAAGGTATACCAATCTATGATAGGATCCTTGATTTTACCTTTGTGCAAGTAGACCAGACATTATGCTTTCAGTTTGCATATGTGCTAGATTTCAATCCGATCACAAGGAATGTCATCTTGTGACTGTGAAGCGTATCCTTAGATATTTAGTTCATATACCTTACATCGGGCTCTAGTATCCTGAGGGGTCTACCTTTGACTTGATTGGATACTCAGATTCCAACTATGTCGGGTGCAAGGTTGATAGGAAGAGTACATCAGGGACTTGTCAATTTTTGGGAAGGTCCCTGGTGTCTTGGAGTTCAAAGAAACAAACTTCTGTTGCCCTATCCACCACCGAGGCTGAGTATGTTTCCGCAGGCTAGTGTTGTGCGCAACTACTTCGGATGAGGCAAACCCTCTGGAACTTTGGCTACAATCTGAGCAAAGTCCCACTCCTATGTGATAATGAGAGTGCAATCTGTTTGGCGGATAATCCTGTTGAACACAGCCGCACTAAGCACACAGACATCCGACATCACTTTTTGAGAGATCACCAGCAAAAGGGAGATATCGATGTTTGCCATATTAGCACCGATCACTAGCTAGTCGATATCTTTACTAAGCCTTTAGATGAGAAAATGTTTTGTAAGCTGCGTAATGAGCTATATATCTTAGATTCGCGGAACTTGATTGATCTAGAGCACATATGTGTTTATGCATTGATCATGTCATTATAAGTTTGATTATGATGTTCAGATTGTAAAACATCATCCTCAAACCTCACAAGTCCTTGTGCAAATGTTGCATATGTTTAGGGGGAGGATATGTTACAACTTGGCCCTTTAAGGCTATCAATTTGCTCAAGAGATTTTGGTGTAGTCTCAAAGATAAATGGAAAACTTGAACAACAAACAAGGCTTCCATTGCAAAACGGTATCATGTTCAAGTTGCCCTTGGTGTTCATTGCCTTCTTGTTTTTAATTTGCAATTTTTGTTGAAGCAATGAGATTTTTAAGGCCACTACTTTCTCCATTTTGGTGCTTAATGCCAAAGGGGGAGAAATTAAATCCAAAGCAATTGGATCAACTAGCACTTGTGAATTTTCAAAAAAAATATTTTGTTAGTACTTGTCTTTTGATCAAAACCCTCTTATTGCAAAAACTACTCTCTTGTGGGGGAGAAATTTGATTATGGGAAAAGGGGGAGTTTTTTTTGCCTTTGATCAAAAATAGTCTTGAAAAATGTTTTGATTTGCCAAAACAAAGTGTTTTAGACATAGAAGTAAGAAAATAGATGTTGGGGACTTGTTCTCAAGTGCTATGAATTAAGAACAAGGCAACATAAAATGTTAAAAGTTAATGTCCTTCATCCTTCGAAGCATTATTTCTCATAGGATATAATGATCTTCAGACGAAGGTGATGAAGGACATACCTTCATCATCACAACGAATGTTAATGAAAGAAGGAGCATATAAGATATGAAAGACAACATGAATAATCATATGACATTGCTAATATATTTATTATTATCATGGATAGACAGAATCGATATCGTATTACATTTGTACCTTCGGCTTGACAGAAGGTAAAAGTCCAAGTGTGACGCACGAGCGAGTACAAGTCAGCGTGAACCGTACGGGGATACTGTTCATCTATTTATAGACACAGGGCACAACCTGTGTGGATTTACATTTATGTCCTTCATATCTGGTTACAATCATAACACAAATTATCATGGGTCGATTGGTCTTTTTATCTTTAAGTCGGTACATCCCTTCGTCTGAAGGCGTGCTATGAAGCTCCCCAGATGGTAGCTTCGGTGCTGCTTCTATTTTGGTCTTCTGAAGGTACTTCTTCTTATAGGACCTTCGGCAAAGAAGTAGACCCCCAACAGTAGCCCCTTCACGGTGCTAGATCGTTTTTCGTAATGAGCTTGATCCGTGAAAAAATTCTCTTAGGCTTCAGAATGCCGAAGGTCCGAAAAACACCTTCCCTGAGCTCGTTGCCGAGAAACGATTAAAATATTCCTGGTCCCAGTATGCAGCGGGTACGCGTGATCTGGTGATTCACCTTCCTGCGCCCTGTGGTCCACCATTCAGTGGGTGCGAGCGACTGTTCAACGGGTGCGGGCGGCTTGGCGATTTTCCTTCCCAGCTGTAGCACTATATAAACAGACGGGTAGGCGTAAAATTACCACAACATTCATTACCACTGCACTGTTATGCTGCTGAAAAATTTGACCATAGTCGAAGCTTATTCATCGTATTCTCAGTCAAAGCATCATCTTGGCCTAGCTTCGTCATAAGAGGGAGCTTCAGCAAATTTGTAAAAGTCATAACTTCGTCAAAACCATAAGAAATTCAGCATCAGATGGCTAGAGTACGTTCAACTGCTAGAGTTACACGTGACGAAGAGGAGGCCGAAGCTGCCGAGACTGCCCCAATTTCCGAAGTAATGAGGCAATCGGGACTGGTTGCAACAGAAGTTACTAACGAAGGTGCACCTGCTACCGAAGCTGAACAAGCTGATATTGAAGAGGACAACGCTGATGAAGAGATCGATTATAACACTGTCATGCCTTCCAAACCCAGCCACTTGGACTTTGGAGAGTCTACTGTTTCTGAGGATGATATGCCCATGATGATGAAGCTAGGCTACTTTGGAGAAGTCGAGAGGAAGCTGATTCGTTTTGGCGGGGAAGAAACCACTCCGAAACCAGAAAATGATGAGGTGGTGGTTTTCAAGAATTTCTTCAAAGCAGGATTAAGGTTTCCTTTGCACGAAATGATTGGAGAGGTTTTGGAAAATTTTGAAATTTATCTTCATCAGCTGACTCCTAACGCTATCGTTAGGCTCAGCGTCTTCATCTGGGCTCTCCGAAGCCAAGGAATGGACCTGAATGCCGAAGCTTTCTGCCGAGTGCATGAGCTTTATTATCAGACAAAGGCTAGAGAAGATGGGCTACACAAGAATTTTGGATGTTACAACTTTGCTTACTGCAAAGATATGAAAACTCTGGTGGTTAGCTATCGCACCAAATGGCCAACCGGTTGGAAAAATGAGTGGTTCTATGTTAAGGTCGATGAGAAGAAGGAGAAGCTAGTTTAGAGCCCACTGAGACTAACCTTCGGGTTAACTAGGCCCTTGTGCGACATGCTGCTAGGGTCACCATGCCGACAGGCTGTGGCAGAGTTCTGAGTTGTGTCTGAGCAGATCAGTACTAGAGATTTGGTACATGAATACTTAGCCAACAGAGTATTTTCGACACTAAATAAATGGAATATGCCGAAGCTTAAGGGAGAAAAGAAGAAGAATGAACTTGTTCGATTGCCCTATCATTTCAAGTTCAAGAAACATTTCAAAGAGCCTTGCAAAGAATGGTTGGAGATGATTGAGGCTATGTGTAATGAAATTTTAGGCAACTATACTAAGAAAGAAGATCAATTGATGACCGCAGCTTTTGGCACCCGGCCAAAACGAAGGCTGAACCGAGTAATGGATGCCTTGAAATTTGACTACCCTGACTATGAACGATTAAACAAGGGTGCCGAAGGACCAATGCGAAAAAGAGTTGTCAGTGTTATGAACAGACAAGCTGCTAGAATGATAAAAGAAGATGAGAAATTATTGAAAAAGAAAAATCCAGCCCTGAGCCAAAGGTGGTTGTTCCGAAGAAAAGAAAAGCTACATCTCCAAGGCCAGATACTAGTATAGAAGGAGAAGCTCCTTCAACACCTTCTGCCACTGACGTAGAAGAAATTTTAAAGGTAATGACTGAATCTTTACCTATCAACCTAAGTCCACTGGGGCCACAACTTATGAAGCTTTTACAGAAAAAGAAGGAGCATGCGGCAGCCAAGAAGCCTGCTGAACAAAAAAGGCAAAGAATTATTACTGTAATTGAAGCCATTGAAGAAATGCCACCGTCGGCGCCATCGTCAAAAACACCAGCCGCCGAAGAAGCTACAGTTACCGAAGCTGCTGCCACCGAAGCTACAACTTCTGAAGCTACAGCGGCCGAAGCTACAAATCTGGAAAGCGCGTTTTCTGACATTGATAAGATGATTTTGAACATGACTGCAGAAGAAACTGCTGTAGCCGTTGAGGAAACCTGGCCACAGCGCCTGGAAAAGAGAAGGAGCTTGTCGAAGATGTTTCGGTGGAAAGGGACTTTAACTTTCAAAACATAATCAGGCAAGAGTTATCTAAGGCTGAAAGAGAAGAGCTAAGAGATTATACTATATCTTGCAGCTACCAGCCAGGAGCGCTGCTCTTCGGTGGCGTTGATGAAGAAAGCTTAGGTTGCCTCCGAGACCGAACCGGAGCGAAGGTTATCAGCACTCTATCGAAGAGTGTTAGTTTTCCGAAGCTTGAAGTCGACCTCAGCAGGTACCGGCGGCAACACATCGCCGATAGCTTGTTTTATTCTAATTTTAAGGTAAAGTTCTTTCCCCGACTTTTTATTGTTTTGAGATTAAGGTGTTTTCTGACGAAGGCTATTTTTTACAAAGCCTACTACTAAGTAAAACCTTGAGGATGCAACAAGACCTCGAGGACAAGAAAAATGAAGCTGTTGGAGACTTGTTCTCAAATGCTTCGGATTAAGAACAAGGCAACATAAAAAGTGTTAAACGTTAAGGCCCTTCGTCCTATTGGACATTATTCCCCATCGGGAATAATGAGCTCCGGACGAAGGTCACAAGAGGCATACCTTCGTAAATTCAACAAGTAATAACGAAGGACTCATATAAAACATGAAGTGTAGATCACAGAATCATTTCTATTTTATTAACACAAAGAAATAGAAATGATTACAAATTACAAATGTACCTTCGGTCTTGAGAGAAGGTAAAAAGTACAAGCGTGACGCAAATGCCGATGCACCGTCAGCGTGAACAGTACGGGAGTACTGTTCATCTATTTATAGACGCGGGACGCAGCCCACGTAAAATTACATCCATGTCCACTACATTTGTTAACGGTTTATGGAAATCTGTCGAGGCCCCCGAAGTCTTTTCATCTTTAAGTCGGTTCCCCCTTATGCCATCGCACCGAAGCTTCCCTGCGCACAGCTTCGGCTGCCCTCGACCTTCGTCTGGTCCAGGCTTCGTCCTGGTCGTGCTCTATATCCATAATTCTGAATCCGAAAATACCTGTTCATATAATCCACTTGGAAAACATTGTCAAATCATGTTTTTGAGGACCTTCGGAGGACGAAGGCCCCCAACAGTAGCCCCTCGCAATATTAATTTGTAAATAATAAATTCAGATTGCGATATGGACGAAGGCCTTGAGCCGAAGGTCCGAAAAAACACCTTCCCTTTGCTAGAATAGCAACATTCACTGACAAGCGGGGCCTTTCAATTTTCAACGCCCTAGGCGTATAAATAAGATCACATCGCGAACTCATTTGGTACGCACACTTTCCTTTTGCTTCGGCCCACTAAAATTTTTAGCTCTTGTTCATTAAGATTTGCTGGTCTTTTTGATTTCGAAGCTTCGGCCTCGGGAACAATTTTTTAGCGTTTCCGAAGATGTCTGAGGGCAAGAAGATCCCTGCTGAGACGAAGCTGAAGATTCCTGCTGAGACGAAGCTGAGTCTCGAGGAGGAGAAGAATCTGGGGTTCCTGATAGCGATGGCAGAGACCAATACAGAGAAAATTACGAAGGAGATTCTCGAAGGTTTGTCCGAAGATACTGATGACAGCGACAGCTATGATGTGGAAAGTGGTGGGGAAGAGGCCGAAGATCGACCGTGGCGACCAAGCCACACAGTTTTTGGGAAAACGGCCATCAAGCAGAATCACATTGATAATATGAGGGGGCGATATTTCCGAGACATATCTATTGTGAGAGCTGATGCCGGGGAAAAAACTTCTCCCACCCCCGAAGAAGATGAAGTTGTGATTTTCCGAAGCTTCCTCAAGGCTGGGCTTCGATTCCCCCTGAGCAACTTTGTTGTTGAGGTATTAAAGACATTTCAAGTCTACCTTCATCAACTCACTCCCGAAGCTATTATAAGAATGGGGATTTTTGTCTGGGCTACAAGAAGCCAAGGTTTGGAACCAAACGCTAAAAGCTTCTGCAACATACACGAGTTATTGTACGAGACGAAGCCCTGGGGAAAAGAGCAATATCACAACAATTTTGGGTGCTACAGCTTCGGCGCCCGCTCCGGGTCAAGCTATCCTGTGCCGACCTTTCGGAAGAGGTGGCCCGGAGCCTGGATGACTGAATGGTTTTATGTAAAGAATGATCTGACAGCTCAAGAGAATGTGAAGAGTATTATTATGCATCCAATCTGGCAACGCTTCGGTCTTCGAAGGCCGAAGGTCGAAATGGACGAAGCCGCCGAAGAATGCCAAAGAGCCTTCGGGGTAGTCTGCTCGTTTATTGGGACAAGGGACTTGGTCCAAGAACACATTGCCTTCAGGGTATGGCCACTTGCAGAAAAGTGGGACATGCCGAAGGAAACCATCAAAGAGTCCGACGAAGGCGGACTAGTCAGATTAAAGTACACATTCAAATATGCAGATAAATTTATTGAACCTGATGACGACTGGTTGAAAAGCATTGAAACATTAAGTGATGAATTACTTGGGGCATATTCGAAGGCTGAAAATACGGCACTATCAGCAGCCTTCGGAGGCCGAAAAAAGAAGAGACTCAACCGAGTTTTTGATGCAGTCGGGTTCTTCTACCCTGATTATCGTTATCCCATCCGAAGGCAAAAAAGAAAAAACATAACCCCTGAAAAAGAAGAAGCAGGAACTGCTCCTAGCGAGCCAGAACCGAAAGGAAAAAGGTTGAAGGTCCTCACACATCGACCACGCCATATTGAACTAGCTTCGGTGCCTGAGTTCACTGGAGAAACTTCTTCGGCCGCCGAAGCTGAACAGCCAACCTTGCTGCCAGAAATTGCAGAGATGGCCGAAGCACCATCGACAGAAAAAATGGAAGAAGCAAAAAATTCGACGAAGGAAAAAGCATCAGAAATTTTGAGTCCTGTAGTAAATGTCGAAGCAGCAAAAATCCAAAAGGGTCCAATGGTGACCCCAAAAAGGAAGAGAATGGTAAATGTACTAGATGTCTTGGAGACAATTAAGTCTTCAAGCACAACTCCAAAAAAGAGTGTTGAAATTGCTGAAGCTTCCTCTGAAGCTCCGACGCAGCAAGCTGAAGCTGAAGCTGGGCCTTCAGAGCCCTTCAGGGAGCAAACTTTGGAAGCCGAAGCAATAAAAATACCAGAACCAATTTTAATTGAAGAGACTGACACTGCCATCCCCGAAGCGCCTGCCAGCATGTGTGATTACATCATACGACATGCTTCGGGGAAAAAATTATCTGAAGAAGAAACTCACGAAGCTAACCATTATGCAAAGGAACTAAAATATCCAAAAGGGGCAGTAATATTCAATGGGACAAATGAAGATGATTTTTTATACTGCCTGCCTGACAACAAAGAGCTCTCTGTCTGCCGAGAAATGGCTAGGAGTATTGGTTTCCCGAAGCTTGAATCTGGATTAAGCGCCATGACGAAAGAAGATCTCGCAGACAGTCTTGCGTACAACAGCCTGAAGGTACGGGAATTTAACGCTTGAAAAGAAAACCCCCTTATATATATATTTTTTTTTACGCGACTCATTCATTTTTTCTTATATGAATTCTTTTTCGTATAGGGCCTGATCCTAAGCAACGCGCTAAGAGCGCAAAAGAGCGCCGAAGATGAAAGTTATGAGATTGCGTTCAACAATTTGCGCTCCGAAGTTATCAAATTGAGAAACGAAGCTCTAGAAAAGGATAAAATTCTTCTTACGCTGATAGACAAAGTAAAAAAGGATGAAGCTGCTTCAAAAACCCAGGCCGAAGCCCACAAGCGTGAAATTAAAGATCTTCAGAAACAGCTGACTAGAGCTAGAGAGGAGCGCGTCCTTGAGGAAACAAAACGAGAGCTCAGCGATCATATGGTCAACAAATTGGAGTTAAGAGTTAAAGAGCTTCGTACATCTCAGGGAAAATGTTATGTCAAATCTATAGAATGTGTGAATAAAATTAAAACCAGCTTTGCCAGCGTGGGCGCCTTCTCCAGCAAAGAGAATTTCTCTCGAGGCAATCCCGAAGGTCCACTGGAATGGATTAGTCACGAAGCAGAGGCCTTCGAGGAGATCCTGAGCAGTCGTGGCGATATCTGCGCTTTTTCGGGCGCCAGAGGAATTGCTTCTGTCTTAGAGAAGAAAGGTTGCGATCATGTAAAATTTCTAGCTCAGTCCGAAGCTGCCTTATCTTCCGAAGACATTAAGGACCCCTCGGCCGAAGCAAGCGTGGTTGGCGGCAAATTTTTTACGGATATCTGGAACGACGGCGGCCGAGGAATGGCGCAAGAGATCATCCAAAGGAGCGAAAAAGGTATCCACGATGCTAGAAAAGTGGCGGAAACTGCTGAAAAAAGTACGGAACCCGAAAGGCAATTAGGTATTAATTAGTTGTTCTTATTGTGTTGTAATTTTTGTTTCAAACTCTGCACATAGTTTGTAATAGTGATGAAGAAATGTTCTCTTCCCTCAGAAGCTGCTGGGTCGACTGCCGACCCCCACACAAAAGGAGATGAAGAAATCAAACAAATGGCCGAAGGTATCATGGACAAAGTTGTTGATCAACTTTTAAATGAAGTCGCCGAAGCAGTATTAAGAGAGGACTAAATGCTATTAGAAAAACATTTAAATTGTGATCTATGTAATATTTTGTACATTTGGATGTAATATACAAGTTTGTTTTCGTTACTCAATTCTTCACGATGCATGAAACTCTATATACATACCTTTTTGAGCCTTCGGCGAAAAAACACCTTCCCTTCTTTTCATGCTTCGTGAAGAAGACATTCTTCGTTAAAATTATTCTGATGAGTCACATCCATGCTTCGTGAAATCATCATCCGAAGCTATACTCCGAAGCTATACAATCTCGATATCACTTTCTCAGAGCATCCTTTCGAAGGTTGAGAGTGTCACTTTCTTTTGCCAAATGCAATATGATGTATGATGCTTATGCTATGCAAAATGATGTAATGATGTTATGCTATGCATGTGACATTTGTTCCGAAGATACTCATAAAATATATTCGTAAGCTCTGCATTCCCTTAGGAACGTCTTTGGAGCTTCTTCGTCTTTTACTTAGACGATCTCAGCGTTGACTTTTCGCTGTAAGCCTCCCTTAGGAGCTTCTTCGCCCTTTACTTAGGCGGTATCAGCGTTGACTTTTCGCTGTAAGCCTCCCTTAGGAGCTTCTTCGCCTTTTACTTAGGCGGTATCAGCGTTGACTTTTCGCTGTAGGCTCTGCATTCCTTTAGGAACGACTTCTGAGCAGAAAACTTACACTGCGCTCCCTTTGGAACGGCTTTTTGTGAATTCGCAAACTTACTCTGCGCTCCTTAGAACGACTTTCTGTTACTCCGAAGGATTTTTAATTCGAAGGTCCTCCTTGGTAACGGAAAAAGAATTTTAAGCTTCGGCAACTTAAGCTTGTGGAACAAATAGATCTTCCTCGTGGAAAACAACGAAATTATTACATGAAAACTATCAATGTTTTTTGCTTCACAGAAAATAAAACTGAAAAGAAAAGACTGCTATCAAAGGTAGGATATGTATCAATAAATGTGCTTCGACTCTGGCACAGTGCTGTTGACTGTGCGAGCTTCGGACTGTTCTCTGAAGTCCCTCTGATGTGGAGCGTGTTGACTCCCTTCTGGCTGTTGCCCTTGCTGCAATAGAGGTGGAGGCGGAAGCTGCTGCCAAGAAGCTTGAGGTTGACTTGCCGAAGCTACAGAAGCTGCAGGGTGATTGTCTATGTATTGTGGGATATAAGGCGGATGATACGAAGCAGTATGCATGACCTGCTTCGGCTGAGCTTGTTGAGATGCAGCTTCGGCAATTTCCTTTTGCTTCTGGATTGTAATATGGCACGACCTAGTGGTATGGCCCTTGCCTTCTCCACAGAACAAGCAAAACAGTCTCCTTGGCTGATCTCCGAATCTTCCGCCGAAGCCCCTGGCGCCTCTGCCTCTTGGAGCTGGTGGCCGGAAGGAAGTTTGTTGTTGCCCCGAAGCCTGTGAGGAGCATTGTGGTCTGTTCTGACTCCCCTTATCATCATTCTGAGTGTTATGGATGGAACGGACATGTCTCGGGTAGTATCTTCCTCCGAAGCCCCTGGTCATTTCAGAAAATCTGAAGGCCTCCTCCCTTCTTTGACGAAAGTCATTGTCAGCACGAATGTACTCATCCATCTTTTGGAGCAATTTCTCCAAGGTCTGAGGAGGCTTTCTAGCAAAGTATTGAGCTGCAGGCCCAGGACGAAGCCCCTTGATCATGGCTTCAATAACAATTTCATTGGGCACCGTTGGTGCCTGCGCCCTCAATCGTAAAAACCTTCGGACATACGCCTGAAGGTACTCTTCGTGATCCTGAATACACTGGAACAGGGCTTGAGCTGTGACTGGCTTCGTCTGAAATCCTTGAAAGCTGGTCAGTAACATATCCTTCAGCTTCTGCCATGAAGTTATTGTTCCTGGCCGAAGGGAGGAATACCAGGTCTGAGCAACATTCCTGACGGCCATGACGAAAGACTTCGCCATGACTGCAGCATTGCCCCCGTACGAAGACACCGTTGCTTCGTAGCTCATCAAGAATTGCTTCGGGTCGGAGTGACCATCAAACATGGGGAGCTGGGGTGGCTTATAGGATGGAGGCCAAGGTGTAGCCTGCAGCTCAGCAGACAGAGGAGAAGCATCATCAAAAACAAAATTTCCCTGATGGAAATTATCATACCAGTCATCTTCGTTGACGAAGCCCTCTTGATGAAGGTCTTTCTGATGAGGCCTTCTGTTCTGCTCATCGTGAGTAAGATGGCGGACTTCCTCAGAGGCTTCGTCTATCTGCCTTTGCAACTCAGCTAGGCGGGCCATCTTCTCCTTCTTCCTTTGTACTTGTTGGTGTAGCATCTCCATATCCCTGATTTCTTGGTCTAACTCTTCTTCCTGAAGTGTGGGGCTGACAGCCTTTCTCTTCTGGCTTCGGGCCTCCCGAAGAGAGACGGTCTCCTGGTTGTGGTCCAGCGGTTGCAGTGCTGAAGCCCCAGTCGCTGAAGCTTTCTTCGGCGCCATAGCTTCCGAAGGTGTTCAAAAAAGCTCGAAGTGGAAGTGAGTTCACCGGAGGTGGGCGCCAATGTTGGAGACTTGTTCTCAAATGCTTCGGATTAAGAACAAGGCAACATAAAAAGTGTTAAACGTTAAGGCCCTTCGTCCTATTGGACATTATTCCCCATCGGGAATAATGAGCTCCGGACGAAGGTCACAAGAGGCATACCTTCGTAAATTCAACAAGTAATAACGAAGGACTCATATAAAACATGAAGTGTAGATCACAGAATCATTTCTATTTTATTAACACAAAGAAATAGAAATGATTACAAATTACAAATGTACCTTCGGTCTTGAGAGAAGGTAAAAAGTACAAGCGTGACGCAAATGCCGATGCACCGTCAGCGTGAACAGTACGGGAGTACTGTTCATCTATTTATAGACGCGGGACGCAGCCCACGTAAAATTACATCCATGTCCACTACATTTGTTAACGGTTTATGGAAATCTGTCGAGGCCCCCGAAGTCTTTTCATCTTTAAGTCGGTTCCCCCTTATGCCATCGCACCGAAGCTTCCCTGCGCACAGCTTCGGCTGCCCTCGACCTTCGTCTGGTCCAGGCTTCGTCCTGGTCGTGCTCTATATCCATAATTCTGAATCCGAAAATACCTGTTCATATAATCCACTTGGAAAACATTGTCAAATCATGTTTTTGAGGACCTTCGGAGGACGAAGGCCCCCAACAGAAGCTATAATTGAGGGCTTAGAGAGCAAAATTAAAGATCATGAATCTGCTCTAGAAAAGAAAGACTTTATGCTTCAAACAATGGAGGGTTCACTGGCTAGATTGAACAATCAACTCTCCATGAAGTCAAAAAGCTTCGAACAGGAGAAGAAAAATTTCGAAACAAAACTTGAAGCTGAAGCTGAAAAAGTTCAAATTTGCAGAAATCTCTGAAGGAGCTTCAAGATAAATGTTTAGACTTCGGCACCCGGTGCGTCCAACGGCTGAAGCAGGTTTTCAACTCAGTTGGAGCCAGCTCTGAAAAGTTTAAACCTTCGATTGAGAACCTGCCAGGCACTTTTGATCATATTGAAGGTGAAGTGGATGCTCTTGACGAAGTCATAGCTGGACACGGTGACTTCTATGCTCTATTAGCTTCTCGCGGCACAACTGTTGCTTTCATGAAGGCTGGTTGCACACATGGAAATATTGTAAACAGACCAAACTTCAGCCTGTCACCAGCGGACTTGAACGATATCCCCGGCCTGGCCCGAAGCATTAAGAACAGATTCGTAACTCAAATTTGGGCAAAGGGTGGACGGAACTTAGCTGGTGATGAAGCTCGAAGCCACCTCAAGCCGGTAATAATGTTGTACCTGGTGCTTTACCTTCTTAAAATTTGCACTTTCCTTATACTGCTGTTATGTGCAGGATGACGACGCCGAAGAACAATGAATCGAAGCTTAATGGACAATGATGAAGTGATGAAGCTGCTGCAAAAGAACTCTAGAGAAATTTTCTGAATTATCTTTGTAAAAAATATTATTATTTAGGAATCAAACATTACTCTGTAAATTTGTCGATACCTTGTAATATATTTTACCTTCCCCCCCATGTATGAACTGCTTTGATGTGGACGAAACTTGTTCTTTTTGAGCCGAAGGCGAAAAATACCTTCCCTTCTTTTTGTACACAACGAAGCATAAGACTGCTTCTTTTATTTTTGCCGAAGCCTTGTCATTAAAACCGAAGTAATTGTCTGTAAATGATATGATCATGATGATCCTACGAATGTCTAAATGAATGTATATGAATTCAATGTATGATGTGATATAATGTGCAAATGAATGCCCAAACACACGCTTGCGAAGCTACATCCATACCCCACATTCCCTTGGGAATGACTGAAAGTTCTTTGCCGTTTATTTTTCGGCTTCACCGCTGACTTTTCGGTGTAAGTTTTGCATTCCCTTAGGAACGTCTTTTGAACTTCTTCGCCTTCTATTTCGGCGGTATCACCATTGACTTTTTGGTGTAAGTTCTGCATCCCTTTAGGAACGTCTTTTGAATTTCTTCGCCTTATATTTCGGCGGTATTTGGCTCTGCATTCCCTTAGGAACAACTTTTGAGAAAAAACTTATGTTGCACTTCCTTGAGAACAGCTTTTTTGTAGCTTCGTCGTGCTCTGCATCCCCTAGGGACGACTTTCAGGCTTCTCCCTATTTTTTTCTTTTTGCACTCGATGGTGCATGCTCAGATTTTACATTTTACATGTTTTGGGGGATTTTGCTCTCGTAGAGCTGAATGATGAAAGAAAAAATTACAAGCTATGGCCCCGTTAAAAACCTTTCTCCCCCTTTGAAAAGGAAAAGGGTACCATAGGAAAAAATGAAAAAGATTACATCAAACTACACACAATATCGTTGAAGCTCATCCGCATTCCAAGATCTAGGAATGTCGCTATCGTCCATATCCTTCAGTCTGTAAGAACCAGGTCTTGACGAAGATACCACCAGAAAGGGTCCTTCCCACTTCAGCTGTAGCTTGCCTACTGCGTCTGGACTGGCCACCCTTCGAAGCACCAAATGCCCTGGCTTAATGTTTTTCAGGCGAACTTTTCTGTCACGCCATTTTATTATTTCGGCTTGATATTTATTGATATTCTCCACAGCCTGAAGTCTGGTCTCTTCTATAGTATCTTTTGCCACAGAATAATCAGCTTCGTCCTCTGCCGAAGCTACTATTCTGATTGACCCCGCTTTAGCTTCTTTTGGGGTTATAGCCTCGTCACCAAACAATAACTTGAACGGTGTAAAACCTATTGACCTTGATATAGTTGTATTGTGGCTCCACTCCACTTTAATCAACTCATCTGGCCACTTTCCTCTGGGTTGATTGAAGATTAACTTCATTATTCCCGTCATTATAATACCATTAGCTCTTTCGACAAGCCCGTTTGACTCTGGGTGCCTGACTGATGCAAAATGAATCTTTGTACCAATATGGTGGCAGAAATCTTTGAAAGTTTTGGCATCAAACTGTGTTCCATTGTCCACAGTTATGGCCTTCGGCACGCCGAAGCGACAAATAATATTTTGCCAAAAGAATTTCTGGACTGTAACCGAAGTTATTGTAGCCAAAGGCTTTGCTTCAATCCACTTAGAAAAATATTCTACAGCCACCACGACATATTTCAAATTACCTTGCGCTGGTGGAAGTGGACCTAACAAATCCAGGCCCCATCTTTGCAATGGCCAGGTTGGTTGTATTAATTGAGTTATCGACGAAGGTTGTTTTTGGTCTCTTGCACATCTTTGACAATTTTCGCACCTTTGGACCAGATCCGCTGCATCCGAAGCTGCCTTCGGCCAATAAAATCCTTGTCTAAAAACTTTTCCCAGCAATGGTCTAGACCCAATATGAGATCCGCACAATCTTGCATGTATCTCCTTCATTAGCTCTATACCTTCGGTTCTGGATAAACACTTGAGAAGGGGGGAGCAAACTCCATGTTTATATAATTCCCCTTCTATTATGACATACGGTCTTGTTCTTGCTTCCATTCTTTTATTATAAACTTTGTCATCCGAGAGGCAATTACCCTGGAGGAAAGATAAGATTTCAGTCCTCCAATCTTCACTATGTACTGGAGAAATGGCAAGCACCGCTCTCTCCATGAGTTCAACCGAAGGTGCCTTTATTATTTCAAAAAATACTTCCGAAGGTAGAGGGAGCCCTTGAGCCGTTGATTTTGGCTAGCAGATCTGCATGCTCATTTCCGCCTCCTGGAATATTCTTGACAGAAAAACCTTCGAAAGAAGCTTCCAACCTTCGAACTGTATCCAGATATTTTTCAAGTTTCAGATCTCTTGCCTTGCTACTTTTATCCACATGACCAGAAATGACTTGAGAATCAGTTTTCAGAATGGCCCTTCTTATTCTAATTGCTCTTAACTTTCAAAGCCCCAACAGAAGTGCTTCGTACTCGGCAATATTATTTGTACAACTAAAATCAAGCTTGGCTGCATAGCATGTTTTGACTTTTGAAGGTGCTACTAGAACGCAGCTGCTCCTGTGCCGAAGGTTCCCCAAGAACCATCATAGAACACTGTCCAAGCTTCGGCATCTTTATTTATTTCTTCTTCCTAAGCCCCTGGCGTCCAGTCAGCGATGAAGTCTGCTAACGCCTGGGACTGAATTGAAGATCTATGCACATAATCAATGATGAATTCGTTAAGCTCTGCAGCCCATTTTCCAATCCTTCCAGTACCTTCTCTGTTCCTCATGATGTCCTTTAGAGGTTGTGACGATGGAACAATTATGTGGTATGCTTGAAAATAATGCCGAAGCTTTCTGGAGGCCATTAACACGTCATATAATACCTTCTCCAATTCTGTGTAATTTTTCTTTGATGGACTTAAAACTTCAGAGACAAAGTATACTGGAACTTGCTTTTTAGCTTGGCCATCTAGCTTCTCCTGCACCAGCGCTGCACTCACTACAGAATGCGAAGCTGCCACATATAAGAGCAATGGAGCCCCTGGCGCAGGTGGGGTTAACGTTGTTAAATCAATCAAATATTGTTTTAACTCTTCAAAAGCTTTTTGTTGCGTCGGGCCCCACTGAAAGACTTCGGTTGACTTCAGTTTTTCAAAAAATGGCAAATTTCTTTCTGCTGATCTTGATATGAATCTATTTAATGAAGCTAATCTTCCTGCTAGGCTTTGAGCTCCTTTCTTCGTACTTGGTGGCTCCATCTGAAGGATAGCTTCGATCTTGCTTGGGTTAGCTTCAATTACTTTCATTGATACCAGACAGCCAAGGAACTTGCCCTTCTTCACCCCAAAAACACATTTTTCTGGGTTTAACTTTAGACCAGCTTGTCTGAAATTGGCAAATGCCTCTTGCAAGTCGGCAATGTGATTTTCTTGCTTCATGCTTTTCACTATAATGTCGTCAACATAGGTCAATACATTTCTGCCTATTTGAGAATGAAGAACCTTGGCTGTCATTCTGCTGAAACTTCCTCCAGCATTTTTAAGCCCCTCAGGCATTCGAAGATAGCAATATGTACCACTGGGGGTTATGAAGCTAGTTTTTGGCTCATCTTCCTTCTTCATCTAGATTTGGTGGTAGCCAGAGTAACAATCCAATAGACTCATAAGCTCTGAAGAAGCTGCTGCGTCTACTAGAGAATCTATTCTTGGCAATGGGAATTCATCCTTCAAACAAGCCTTGTTAAGATCTATAAAATCAATACACATTCTCCATTTGCCATTGGCCTTCTTCACCATAACAGTATTGGCTAACCATTTTAGGTATTTTACCTCTCTGATGACACCAGCATTGAGAAGCCTTTTTACTTCATTCCGAGCGCCTTCAGCTTTGTCATCAGACATTTTCTGAAGCCTTTTCTTTCTTGGTCTAAAGGATGGGTCCACATTGAGTGAATGCTCAATGACATCTCTGTTGACACCACAGAGATCATTGGCTGACCAAGCAAAGACATCTTTGTTGTTTAATAAAAATTTTATCAAAGTTTTCTCTTGCTCTTCAGATAGCTGAGACCCCAGCAGTACCTTTTGCTCTGCTATGTCTTCACATAGAAGCATAGGCTTCGGCAGATCCGCCGAAGCAGCCTTCTCTCTTTTGTATTTGTACTGTTCACATGCTTCGGCTCCATCTATATTGTGAATTGCTTTTGAGTTTGTCCAATTTCCTTCGGCCTTTCTGGCAGCTTCTTGATTCCCATGAACAACAATGGGCCCTTGTTCCGAAGGTATCTTCATGCATAGATATGCTGGATGAAGTATTTTTTCAAATGCATTAAGTGTTCCACGACCAATGATTGCATTATAGGGGTACTCCATATCAACAATATCAAAGACAACCTGTTCGGTCCTTGTGTTATGAACAAAACCGAAGGTAACTGGCATTGTAATTTTGACGAGTGCTATAATCTGTCTTCCTCCGAAGCCACATAGAGGGTGTGTAGCATCATGAATGTTATCTTCTGGCTCTTGCATTTGTCTGAAGGCCTTAGCAAATATGATATCTGCTGCACTGCCTGTATCAACCAGAACATTATGGACCAGAAAACCCTTGATGACACAAGATATGACCATAGCATCATTGTGGAGGTCATCCTTGAGCTGAAGATCCTCCTGGGAGAAGGTGATTGGGATGTGGGACCATTTGGACTTGATGAAGGGTACCTGCACCCCAACATGCTGCACCCTTCTCTGTGCTTCTTTCTTCTGCTTCTTGTTGGCTAGCTCTGAGCATGAACCGCCTGTTATCGGGAGCACCAGCTTCGTAGCCGAAGGTACTTTAGCTTGATTGTTGAATGAAGCCATCAACTCAATAGTGGAAGTGAGTTCACCGGAGGTGGGCGCCAATGTTGGGGACTTGTTCTCAAGTGCTATGAATTAAGAACAAGGCAACATAAAATGTTAAAAGTTAATGTCCTTCGTCCTTCGAAGCATTATTTCCCATAGGATATAATGATCTTCAGACGAAGGTGATGAAGGACATACCTTCATCATCACAACAAATGTTAATGAAAGAAGAAGCATATAAGATATGAAAGACAACATGAATAATCATATGACATTGCTAATATATTTATTATTATCATGGATAGACAGAAACGATATCGTATTACATTTGTACCTTCGGCTTGACAGAAGGTAAAAGTCCAAGCGTGACGCACGAGCGAGTACAAGTCAGCGTGAACCGTACGGGGGTACTGTTCATCTATTTATAGGCACAGGGCGCAACCTGTGTGGATTTACATTTATGTCCTTCGTATCTGGTTACAATCATAACACAAATTATCATGGGTCGATTGGTCTTTTCATCTTTAAGTCGGTGCATCCGTTCGTCTGAAGGCGTGCTACGAAGCTCCCCAGATGGTAGCTTCGGTGCTGCTTCTGTTTTGGTCTTCCAAAGGTACTTCTTCTTATAGGACCTTCGGCAAAGAAGCAGACCCCCAACAATAGATTTGTATTGCGAAAATAAACCAAGTGGTGGTAAAATGATCCAAATATGCCAAATCTTGTGATAATTCAATTGGTATTTGATTTGACTTCAATTTGCAAAAGTTAGCTCATAATTGGGTATGTTAGTACATTTTGAATTGCTTTTGATGTGTTGGCATAAATCACAAAAGGGGGAGATTGGAAGGGAATGTGCCCTTGGGCCATTTCTAAGTGTTTTGGTGATGCCCAAAACATCACTTTAATCTAGCATGCCTCCTATGAGTATGACCACATTGCAAATCCTATTGAAATGGAGAATCAAAGGTATGAATCTAGCATTTACTGAATTGTTTTAGTTGCTCACTATGTCTATCTAAGTGTCTATCTAAGTGCTAGGAAACTTCTCAAGTCGAACAAAATGGATCAAAGAAGTTTGGATAGGATAGACATAGTGAGCAACTAAAACAATTCAGTAAATGCTAGATTCATACCTTTGATTCTCCATTTCACCGGACAGTCCGGTGTGCACCGGATAGTGTTTGGTGCCTAGGCTATCACCATGGCCGAATTAGCCGCTCTCGGCACGAGAGCTGGGCATGCTGACTATAATTCATGGGAGTGTCCGGTGTGCACCGGACTATCTGGTGATCCAGGCGGCCAACGGCTCTCGCTAGTGCCAACGGCCAACGCATAATCAATAGTGGACATGTGGTAGCACCAGACTCTCTAGTGCGCCACCGGATTGTCCAGTGTGCCGGGCAGCCGAAGGATGCAACAACTAACTCAACAGTCTGCATGGGATGAAAAGAAATCGTGCACTGTTCATTGTCTGGTGTCCACTGGATAGTCCGATGCACCCGCGAACAGAAGGCAACCAGGGCCTTCCAAACAAAGAAGAAACGACTCCTTCAGCCCTTAGGGCTATAAAAGGACCCCTCTAGGCGCATGTAGATGTTACCCAAGCATACCAAGAGCACACCAAAACTTCGATTCAACGCAACCACGCTTTCGACTCATTCTATAGAGAATTGAGCATTTTCTTGAGAGAAACTATGTCGTTTTGATTCTTGCATTCTCTCCTTTGCTTGTGTGTGTGGTGTTGCTGCTCTTGTACTCTTGTGTGTGTTTCTACTCCCTCCTTAATCTTGTGCTTTGATTGAGATCATTCGTGTAAGGCGTGAGAGACGCAAACTTGTGGAGATTCCTCACAAAGGGATTTGATATAAGAAAGAACAATGTGGTACACAAGTTTGATCTTTGGATCACTTGAGAGGGGTTGAGTGCAACCCTTAACCGAAGGAGGTCACCACAACGTTGTAGCATCCCAAAAATTCAAATTTTGAAATTTTCTCAAACTCGCTCTAAATTCAAAATGAATTTCAAATTTCATTTCAAAATGTTTGTTTGCGAGTTGATATCAACAAATAAAATATAGTGGTCTATATTTTCTCCAAAATCCTCCTCAAAATATCCTACAAATATTTCCCCAGTGACCCCCCTCAAATTCTTTCCAGAAATACTGCCTAGATATTTCCCGAGTAACCCCCCTCAATTTCTTTCCAGAAATACTGTCCAAATATTCCACCGATATATCTCCAAGTATTTTCCTCTTGAGAAATACCTTCAGAATCATTTTTCAAGTCCCTACAAATATTTTCTTCATAACTTTCCTCATGCTCATATGTATACGTATGCCTCTGGAGTCATACGGTGAGCTCTACAAGCTAATTACACTCATATAAGACAAATCCATGCTAATCTCCCACTAATCCTCATCCACCCACTAATCCTCTCATCCCTCCCCTAATCCCCCACCATGGCTATAAATAGAGGGGCAAGGGCCTCCTCTCATCCCACCCCAAGCCATTTCATGGCAACTCTCTCCACTCCCCCCCACACGCCCACTCCACCTCCCACACAAGCACACACTAGCACAAGGATCGTTCGGTCGTTCTTCGATCGTTCGTCCCCCTGTTCTTAGTTTGTTTGTTCGTTCGTCCGATCGTTCGATCGTTCGTCTGATCGTTCATGGTTCGTTCGTCCGTTCGTCCGATCGTTCGTCCGTTCGTTCGTCCAAATAATCTTTTTCTTGCCGTTATGCTGCCGAAATTCCGATCATTCGTTCATTCGATCATTCGATCGTTCGTCCATTCGTTCATAGTTCCTATTTATCGTTCATCGTTCGTTCATCGTCCCTATTCATCGTTCTTCCAGATAATCTTTGTCCTGCCGCTATGCTGCTGAAATTCCGATCGTTCGTTCGTCCGATCATTCGATCGTTCATCGTTCGTTCATAGTTCCTATTCATCGTTCATCGTTCGTTCATTGTCACTATTCATTGTTCGTTCATACGAACTATTCACCATCATTATTCACCGTTACTATTCATCGTTACTATTCACCAACACTATTCATCATCATTACTATTCATCGTTGTTACTATTCATCGATGATACCTATAATTACTTTTCCGTCGTCACTATTCATCGATCATCTGATCACCCCAAATTTCAACTACTCATCTGTCATGCTGTCCAGTTCACCTAAGACCAGCCAGACCCATATTCCAGTCATACGAACTCCGATGACTGTGATTTTCCTTCCAGTAGGGAACTTCCCATCTGGTCACCCATCCCAGATTTCTCCAAGTTGAGCACGCTAAACTTTGGGATTCTTTCAAGCCAGACTTCCAAAAAGAAAGGCGAACCATGTTTGTATGGATACGCCTTCAATCCTATAAAACCCGGCCCAAGATACCACATCCCACTTGGACCAGAATACCACAGCATTCCAGCTATTTGGGTCCCGCCTTACTGTTATCTGATGTGACACAGTAGGTAGGAACAGTTTCCACCAACATAAACCTCTGCCCAAGAAAAGCCCAAAAATAATACCTCGCACCCCTTGATTTTCCAAATATCTCTAAATATTCAAATTCTAGAATATTTCTTTCCTTTTCTTTTTCTCCCTATGATTATAAAATCCAAAACTCCTCCATCCAAACTCAGATTTCAGTCATTCTTGTTTCTAAAATTCTTGTCAAACTATTCCCTATCCAACCATGTCATCCCTTAAGCATGGTTCATATTCCAGAAAACTCCTAAAATACTCTTGTCCCATATTCTGCCTATAACTCTCTTGTCCATGCTAAGTCAGACAATTCTTTCGTCACTATTCTCACCAATAGTGAACTTCACTGAGCAACACCACATACACTCAACTATAAATACACCTAGCTACCCCCTCCCACTCCACACACTCAACACCCTCAGCCAAGGCAAACACCCCACCCACTCAGTTACTCCGCTCTGCCGGCTACACGCATAGTGTCGCTTCGCCTCCAGTCCACCCTCCTGGTAAGCACCTCCGCTCCACCACTAGTAGTACATCAACACCACATGACACAGATTCTATTCAAGACTCTGCCCATCCATATATCGCTATTCTGACCACTATACTAAATATTTGTTGGTATACTTGTTGGTTTGTATGTTTGCTTGTTCATGTTGCATAGTTATCAGAGCATTCGTGTCGTCTCGTGGAAGCCAGATCTGCAAGTCTACGCCACGCAGTGGAGCTAGAAGCCAGTTCCGCGAGCTCCCCTTCCCCCTTCGCCGGATAAGCACGACAAGCTCACTAGATCCCTTTGATGCATAAATTACCTATGATTTTTCAACCACAACCCTCAGCTTGTTATTTTATGCATGATATGATTTTGAGACAAGTTATTATGGCCACCCAGCCGCTTGCTGCAATCAATTCTTGATATATTTGTTACAAACGATTTGAGAAAAGGTGTGAGTTTTCAAAAGAAAATGCTTTTCAAAATGGGTATGATGAAGGGTTTTCACCCTTATCACCTTTGAGTAGGGATGATCAGGGACTCCCTGGTTTAGGGGAGGGCCTAAGATGATGGCTCAGCTGGTTTAGGTGTGAGCAGAAGGATTGTCCCCTCACATAAGGACCAGTCTATCATCCTTCACTACCTGTACTCATGATAAGTACAACCACTCGAGACTGTGTGGGCAGTCACTCAATCTGAACTCATACGGTCCAAACCCCAGGGTTATGAAGGCTGGGGAGCCGGGAGGATAAGGAGGGGGAAAGTTTTGTCCGGTTTGGACATGGCGGTGGCCTGACTCCTTCCGTTATAACCGCTAAGGTAAGGACGTGCGAGGAAAGAAAGAGATTCGGTTTTGGGTCTCACTAGCTATGGGATCGCAGAGCCAGACTAGTGGGTAAAGTGTACACCTCTACGCAAAGTTTGAAAACCTATTCGAATAGTCTGTGTCCACAGGAATGGACGAGTCTGGTATGGTATGGCAATTAATGTTTTGTTTTCCAAAAAAAGGTGCTTTTGAGAAAAATGGTTTTTAAAAGGTCCGGCAGTTTAGCCGTGAGCTATGGTGGACGGGAAGTCCAGTAGCTGTTTTTGAAAATGAAAACCAGTGGGAAACTGCTAAGATACCTAGATGGTTTAGTCCAGGGGATTTTGTTCTATACCGAAAAACTTCCTGCTCCTTTTGGAGAGGATGCGCTTTGCAAAAATACAAAATGTTTTTCAAAACAACCCTGCATAAAATATTGTTGTTTCTGCAAATATCCTGAGCTCCACGTATTCCATGCATTATATCTGATTTCCCCATTCCGCGGGTGAAGGTGGGCTGCTGAGTACGTTTGTACTCACCCTTGCTTATTTGTTGTTTTTCAGAAAAAGGAGATCGGGTAAGAGTTACGCCTGTTCCCAACCTTGTCTATGGCTGTTGGACCACTGATTTGCTTCGCTGTGTATATCGGGCTGCTTCAGTCCCACTCTGATGATATCTCCCGAATTGTGGACCAACTCTTAAAGTTGATCACCACCTTTATAGGTTTGTCTCGTTTAAAGTAGATCTGAAATCATCTGTTGTATAAATGTGTTTACTAGCCTCCTGGGACTAGTAATTGTATCACATTTGAGTCCCAGAGGATTGGGGCACTTCAGGTGGTATAAGAGCTGTTAGGTTGGTCGCAGGATGTAACCCTTAGCCTGATCAAAAGTTTTTGAGTCAAAACTATTTTCTTAAAAAAAAATCTTGCTCTCATCCCTTCATTTCAAAAATGCTTTCCCCCTTTCCTTCTCTCAGAAGTCAGATGGAGGTTCGCTGCCAAACCAGCTTTTGCCAGAATGAAGATGGTTTCCCCAAGTTGCTGAGAGCATGCACAGTTCGCCTCGGAATCAGGAGCCAACCAGAGTATGATGGTCGTGAATTCGTCGAGCATGGCATGGAGAAGTGTGTCGTGACTGTATACATTGGATCTAGTCCGCACCATGTGGAATGGAGTGTCACTGCTGCTGGGCACAGATTCAAAGACACCTGCCAAGTCATCGCTCGCAAGACCTTGAGGGCCCTGTGTTAGATCTATGAAGAAGAAGTGGCTGACACCTCGTCCGCCCTTTCAGAGAAACCGTCGAGTTTGGATGGCCAGGATGCGTGCATTGGAAAGTCAGCAGCTGCTTGAGGACGACCCCTCAGTCGTGTACCTCACTGCATACCTGCTCACCCTAGATGCCCAGTATGATTTCTTGGCTCAGCACCACCGTCAGATGATTGCCTGAGCAGAAGATGCAGAGAAGCGCAACCGTCAGCTCCATGTGGATCTCACCACAGCTCAAGCCCGTGTAGCTACCTTGGAAAGTCGTGAAGTCATTGCTGTTGTAGCCCTGAAGCAAGCCAAGGATGAGCATGTCTAGAAGTTGATGGAAGCCTACTCGGTAACCCATAACCAACGTAGAGCCCTGCGGATCCAAGAGCCCGCTTCATCCAACCTAGTTCAACCCATGAGAGCTGAAGATCCCCAGATTCTTGAAGGTCACCTGGTCTCTGTCAGAGGAGATAAGAAGACTTGGGAACTACCGGAAGGAGCCATAGTCTTGGAAGGAATTCCAGTCTTCCCTCTAGCTATGAATAAGCAAGAGCACCCCGAGTCCTCCCAAGATCCCTCGCTAGAGTTGTTTGAGCCCCTCACCATGAAGAAGATTCCAGCACCATCCCGTGAGATCAAAGAAGAAGCTGCGAGCACCTCGCCAGCACCGCCGCCCTCTGAGGAGCTACAAGAGTCAGTCCCGCTTGAAGAAGAGTTCAACCCCGTCTTGCCATCTCAGTCGCCGCTAGAAGAAGTCATCAACATCAGCTCCCTCTTGACCCATCCAGGAGATGTCTCAGATTGAAGTTGTGTGCCAGCCTTACCAGAAGAGAAGTTGTCTGGTCTGAAGTTAGTTATGCCCAGTCCTCTGCATGCATTGGGTAGTGAAGTTTTTCTTCACTTTGGCTAGAGCCCTGCATGTATGAGAGGTAATTGTGTAGACTCGTGTTTTGCAAAACTCTAATTGTGTGCCCCCTAGGGCATTTCAAAATGAATTTCGCTTGATGTTTTCTCCCCTTTTGAGTGCATATGTGATGCTTTGACGTTAGTGCTCATAAGTTGCATTTAGCATAGTTCTCAATTTAGGAGCCAAGCAATAGTAGTTATGCTTAGCCCCAAAATCTGAGTAGTCCGTGCTTTGAAAAAACTCTATTCTTTCCCCATTCAAAATATTTGATTTATTTGTGCTTATCATTGCTGAGCTTGTGTGTTTTCTTTCTTTTAAGAAAGGTTTTCTCTAAAAACATAGATCACAAATTAGATCCAATCCTCACCTTATTGTTCCATTCTCATCTTAACCCATCTGAAGAGAAAAGTGCCTTACCCAAGAAGATACCGGGAAGCTTACCCTTGAAGCCTGGAATAAGCTACAGAAGAAACCTATCCAGCCGCTCAGTCAAAAGGACCGACCGTGAGAATCAAAGCACTGCCCCTGAGTCAAAGTAAACAGGAAAAGAGGACAGAAGAAGTTATTACCATACAAAGAGGCAAAGATTCTTGGAACCAGAGACCACAAACATTAGGGTCATTGACCCCACCACTCACCTGTGCCCCCTGCACGCGTACCCTGCCTCCATGCGCACTACCACCGCCCCATGCCCCCTTTGCAGCGCACTACCGCCACCCCCCTTTTTGCAGAGCACCCACCGCCGCCATTGTCGCCGGCAACAGGCCCCCCTCCATTGCACCCGCTGCCGCATAGCACCTGCTCCATCATCACCACTCCGCAACCGAACACCACCGCTCGCCTATAAAACCCCCCACCAGCTCCCTCAACTCCCATCTCGCTCAAAGCAAAGCATACACCTGATAAAATCCCCTCTGCCAAATCGCAAGCAACTCCTTTTCCCACTCCCTCGCCCCTAAGATCACAATGCTTGGTGATTCTTGGGTTGAAGACTGTTGTACATGGTTCATAGTCTTTGGTTTCCTCATTTGTATGTGTAACACCCGGATTTTAGGGGTCCAAAACCCGGGCGCAAACATAAACACCAGGTATGCTGGGACCAAGTCTCAAACATATGATGTATAGTGGCACAGGATCGAATGTCACATCTTTATATATAACAGGAGTTCTATACAAAATAAGTAATTACATTATAAGGAGACAACGGTCCAGCAACCCAAAGTTGACTGGGAGACGACGACCTAGACCTCTCACGAACTCATCGCAGCATCCTCCATGAGCATCATCCTGCGGTACCTGTTCTTGACCTGTGGGGTGTGTGAGACAGCAAGAGTGAGCTCACATACGTTCATCGCTCAACAAGTTGTGGGGAATAATGTGCATGAACTCGCCAAAGGTGGGAGCTCACGTGAGGTGTAAGGCTTACCAAAGAAGATGGTTAGAGCTGAGCATTGCTTTTAAAGTTGGTCAAAATTTTATTAGCAGTTACTAAGTATAAGTAAATACCAAACCCAATTAAATAGTAGAACAAAAGTAACAACTTCACCTGCGATGCAATGCATATGACAAATTGAGTTTAAGTTCCATAATTTAATCATGTGAGTGTCCGAGCTGCTCATGACCGTGAGCACGGCTAGTATACCAATTTTACACTCTGCAGAGGTTGCGCATCTTTACCCACAAGTCATGTTACCCATCTGCCAAGAGACGGCCAATCCCATACACCTCTACCGAGGAGGCGAGGCAGGGTAACACTACGAGGCCTTTACAAAGTTCCACTAGCTTCAGAAAACCCGCTACAGTTTATAGGAAGTTCCAATGCAGGAATCCCTTGCAGGACCGCCATCGCAGCAAAATCCTCCCGAGGGCCTCCCTACACTGACCACTCCCCTACTGCCCTTGCCCCTTTCGGGTAAGGTAGTCTTCCACTAGCTTTCCTAATTAATCGGCCAAGGGCGTCCCATTCCACCCTTGTGGTAGCACTGTTTTCCCGGGTGGTTCTCCATGTTCCAATTAACATAATGATCTTTAACATGAACCATAAATAACAACTGATAACAAAGGTATAATCATGAATAGTGTAATCTTCATACCCAAAACCACATATAGCACTAGCAAGTACTACCCAGAAAGTTCAGTGGTAAATAAGGTATAAAGATAGACAAACTAGGGTAACCTATTGGGTCCCATCAAAATTAACCTATGCAGATCATTATGATTAATTAGAACATGAGTGGGTAAAAAGAAGTGATCAAGGGCACAACTTGCCTGGGCCTTGAGATTCTAGGTACCAGGATGATCTTCAGGTGACACGTGACCTCGCACTAGTCGTAGCAATACAAACAAACAGTGTATAGGCAAAATTAACATTACACCAAACATGTATGCCAAAATACATATTAATAATCTACATATTAAAATGAGATCACAGGAAAAAGAATCATTAATTTTGGAGTTATAGATTTTAAGTTATGAATTTCCAAAGATTCCATGTGCTTATTACAAGATTAATTAAGATAACAATTTTAATGTGACTTTTATGTAAAACCAGTGGCACTGAATGATAAACAATAATATTATAAAATTATAGGAACTGGAATGGGCAAATTTGGACTTAATATGAATTTTCTATGGATTATACAAGTTTTACAATTATTTTTATACTCAAAAATCAATTTCCAAATATCTTTTCCCTGTTTTCTTTAATTCCTGGATTGGGCGCACTAATACAAAGGAAGTCAGGGTTTAACTCGCAAAATATCCCAGACACAGGTTTCCCCACGCATTGGACGGCGGGTTGAATCTGGAAAACCAGAGGGTCTCATTTGCATAAGCGCCAATGCGAAGAGGTACACGCCAATATTAGTCGTCGGATTCAAGTTCAACTGTGCAGATCAGATCTGCCCACGGTGAACCGAGGAGTCATCAGGATCGTTGATCCTGAGATCGACGTCACACCACACCACGCGATCCAGACCAAGGGAAAAGCGATCTACGGTTCATATCCTCTCACAGCTCTAACAGCCCCTTGGCCGCACCTTCCAAGATCAACGGTGACCGACCCATCTCCCTCCCCAATCCAGGCCGAGCCACGGTGGCGCACCCACACACTACGGCGGAGCTCCGCCGGAGCACACTGCACGCACGCAACTAAGCCCCGCAGCCAAATTCACCCAGTGCTAAGCGTAGAGAAGCGTAATGCGAACTAGAGGGATGGGTTCTTACCAGCCGCAATGGCACCGGATTCCGCGACCACGGCGCTGTGCCATTTCACCGAGCTGCGGGAGCAGCGGTGAGAAATTCCCCTCCCACGGTGACCGGATCCCTCAACCAAGGCCGTACACACTATGCACGAGAGTCGGAGATCAATCCCAATCCCATTCCGGACACTCAATGGTTCCCAGGTAGCGGATCGACGACGGCGAGCTCTGGCGCGGGTTCCAGGGGCAAGGCTCGGCTCCATTATATATGGAGGAGCACACTAAATCAGGAGGTCAGCAACATCGGAGCGCGCACATGGGCTGTGGCCGGAATCAATCCCATGGAGTTCGTCGCGGCTGTTTAGATTGAATCGGACCTGGGGAGGGGATTTCGCCCGCCAGGTTCGCGTTTGGTTGGAGATGAACGGCCTGGCAGAGGGGGCCCACTGGCAGGACACCGCGCCCCATACGCCTGTGCGGACGGAAGAGAGACTGGAGTAATGGCCCCACCCGTCAGAGGGACAAGGCAGGACCAAGCGTGGGCGCTGGGTGGCTGGCCGACGGGCCCGCGCGGCAGCGACCGAAGGCGAGAAAAAAAAAAGGCTGTGCAGGAGGCGGTTGGGCCGAAAGAAGGAAGGTAAAGCGGGCCATTGGAGCGTTTTGGGCCCAAATCGAGTTCTTTTCCTTTTCTCTTTATTCTTTTCTTTTCCTGTTTATTTCTTTTCATTTTAGATTCTAAATTTTAAATTCAACTTTGTGATGAATTTGTCCTCAGTTTTAAGTGTGCCATTAAAGTACTGACTTTGAAGATACATCTTTATATATGTTTTATGTAAATTTTATACGCTTTCTCTTTCTTTTCCATTTCTTTTCTTTCCTTCTCTATTTTAAGCCAAATTGCTATTTGGGTTTCAATCCACATCTCCAGTTATTATAATATTTTTATTCATCTTACTATTTTATTAAATGCACAAGCAATTGAACTCCAACATGATGCATCATTCTTTTATTTAGTATATTTATTGGTAGCCAAGGTTAATCCTATTATTTGAATTATGAAAAAAATGAGATTAACAACACAAGTGGTCAAATAAACCCTTTTATATTTCTCATTTCTTGTACATTCTATTACTCTTTACTATTTGGGTATTACAAATCCTACCCCCCTTAAAAATAATCTCGTCCTCGAGATTAGTAATAAAAGGGATGTATGCTCATATTGTTCTCGGAACATATGCACAAACAAAAATCCCAACATGATGCATACCTTATTAGCAACACATGGGGTCAATTAGACCTTATTATTCCATCTGAAATAGTATCACACCATTTACTAACTAAAGTAACATTTAGATCTTACAAATAGCATTAATTTATATATATATATATTTATGTAGCTTGGTGGAGCTGGTGGTTAGGAAGGCATGGGTGCATATATGTATGTCCACTTTATTATGTAGGATAGAAGATGTCTTTAGGGCATATATAGGTTTGGTTAAGAAAGTGTAGGGTAAGAAAAGATTCCATCCTAGATTGTGGATCTTGACTCATCTTGGTGACCTCACTTGATCCTTGAAGACTTGGGTTGGTGCTCATCCTTACTTGATGAAGTTGATCATATTCTTTGGTCTTGTCTTATTGATTAGGGGTTAGTGTATATTATTGGGCTAGAGAATATGGTTAAGATAGGTATGGTTGAGATAGACTACATGATGTAGGTCAAAATTTGGTTTGATGTCAGGTGGTGGTTGATAGATTTTTGCAATCCATTAAGACTCTATTGATTGGGTAAGTTATGTAACTTGTTATATAGGTCGAGTTGTTGTGTATGGCCAAGTTGATATAAGTCTCCAAATTAGGCTTAAGTGATTTAGGAGTATGGCCTTATCCTTTCTACCAGCATTAAGTAACTCACACTAGGTTAGACCATATTAAATTAGATATGATCTAGAGTAGACTAGTTTAAGTTAGATAGATTTATCAGGGTAAGATATATCTTGTTAGGATATGTTAGAATCTTTTGAGATAGGATGGATTATATGATATAGGTAGGCCATTGTTCAAGGATGAGTTGGTATAAGACATTAATTTAGTTTAAGATATATTTGTAGAGACAGTGTCTAACCTATATCACCAACTTAACTAACTTGTCAATAACTCACTTTAGATTGGGTCATATTTAGATTAGATAGAATCTGGATTAGGTTGGATATAACTAGATTAGACTAGATAATATCTAATTACTTTGGATTAGATCATGGTGGTTACACTAGTGTGGGATAAATATGTTTATTAGGGCAAGCTGAATCCATAAAGATGAGATAGAATCTTTTGAGATTAGTTGGATCTATTAGGCTAAGATAGAATCTTTTCAAGATAAGCTGAGTCTATTGAGATAAGAAAGAATCTTTCAAGACAAGATGGAGCTATTAGGCTAGATATACTTTTAATGGGGAACATTCTTAATTTGTATAGTCATCTTATGATTTATTTATTTATATTTATGTCTATACGTATATGTAAATGTAATTGTGGACATTACTCCACAACTCATCACACTCAATCAAAGATCCAAATCAAACAAGTATCATAAGAACAAACATTCAAGCGTATAGATAAAATAGTTTTGTTTTTGTTCCTAGGATTAGGTCTCCTATTCCTAAAGTCACTTTAGGCACAAGATTTCAAAGTGTGAAATCCAAGTTTGTCTTTAGAATGAAAAGGTAAGAATAATCAGAGTAAAGCGGAATTAGATGAGAAAAGATTAAGAAAAGTTTAGATAAGAATCAGAGTAGCAAAGGTAAGTAGATAATGGTTGTCCAGTTCTATCTAGGTTTCGTCCTACAGTCAACATTCCTCTGATACCACTTCTGTAACACCCGGATTTTAGGGGTCCAAAACCCGGGCGCAAACATAAACACCAGGTATGCTGGGACCAAGTCTCAAACATATGATGTATAGTGGCACAGGATCGAATGTCACATCTTTATATATAACAGGAGTTCTATACAAAATAAGTAATTACATTATAAGGAGACAACGGTCCAGCAACCCAAAGTTGACTGGGAGACGACGACCTAGACCTCTCACGAACTCATCGCAGCATCCTCCATGAGCATCATCCTGCGGTACCTGTTCTTGACCTGTGGGGTGTGTGAGACAGCAAGAGTGAGCTCACATACGTTCATCGCTCAACAAGTTGTGGGGAATAATGTGCATGAACTCGCCAAAGGTGGGAGCTCACGTGAGGTGTAAGGCTTACCAAAGAAGATGGTTAGAGCTGAGCATTGCTTTTAAAGTTGGTCAAAATTTTATTAGCAGTTACTAAGTATAAGTAAATACCAAACCCAATTAAATAGTAGAACAAAAGTAACAACTTCACCTGCGATGCAATGCATATGACAAATTGAGTTTAAGTTCCATAATTTAATCATGTGAGTGTCCGAGCTGCTCATGACCGTGAGCACGGCTAGTATACCAGTTTTACACTCTGCAGAGGTTGCACATCTTTACCCACAAGTCATGTTACCCATCTGCCAAGAGACGGCCAATCCCATACACCTCTACCGAGGAGGCGAGGCAGGGTAACACTACGAGGCCTTTACAAAGTTTCACTAGCTTCAGAAAACCCGCTACAGTTTATAGGAAGTTCCAATGCAGGAATCCCTTGCAGGACCGCCATCGCAGCAAAATCCTCCCGAGGGCCTCCCTACACTGACCACTCCCCTACTGCCCTTGCCCCTTTCGGGTAAGGTAGTCTTCCACTAGCTTTCCTAATTAATCGGCCAAGGGCGTCCCATTCCACCCTTGTGGTAGCACTGTTTTCCCGGGTGGTTCTCCATGTTCCAATTAACATAATGATCTTTAACATGAACCATAAATAACAACTGATAACAAAGGTATAATCATGAATAGTGTAATCTTCATACCCAAAACCACATATAGCACTAGCAAGTACTACCCAGAAAGTTCAGTGGTAAACAAGGTATAAAGATAGACAAACTAGGGTAACCTATTGGGTCCCATCAAAATTAACCTATGCAGATCATTATGATTAATTAGAACATGAGTGGGTAAAAAGAAGTGATCAAGGGCACAACTTGCCTGGGCCTTGAGATTCCAGGTACCAGGATGATCTTCAGGTGACACGTGACCTCGCACTAGTCGTAGCAATACAAACAAACAGTGTATAGGCAAAATTAACATTACACCAAACATGTATGCCAAAATACATATTAATAATCTACATATTAAAATGAGATCACAGGAAAAAGAATCATTAATTTTGGAGTTATAGATTTTAAGTTATGAATTTCCAAAGATTCCATGTGCTTATTACAAGATTAATTAAGATAACAATTTTAATGTGACTTTTATGTAAAACCAGTGGCACTGAATGATAAACAATAATATTATAAAATTATAGGAACTGGAATGGGCAAATTTGGACTTAATATGAATTTTCTATGGATTATACAAGTTTTACAATTATTTTTATACTCAAAAATCAATTTCCAAATATCTTTTCCCTGTTTTCTTTAATTCCTGGATTGGGCGCACTAATACAAAGGAAGTCAGGGTTTAACTCGCAAAATATCCCAGACACAGGTTTCCCCACGCATTGGACGGCGGGTTGAATCTGGAAAACCAGAGGGTCTCATTTGCATAAGCGCCAATGCGAAGAGGTACACGCCAATATTAGTCGTCGGATTCAAGTTCAACCGTGCAGATCAGATCTGCCCACGGTGAACCGAGGAGTCATCAGGATCGTTGATCCTGAGATCGACGTCACACCACACCACGCGATCCAGACCAAGGGAAAAGCGATCTACGGTTCATATCCTCTCACAGCTCTAACAGCCCCTTGGCCGCACCTTCCAAGATCAACGGTGACCGACCCATCTCCCTCCCCAATCCAGGCCGAGCCACGGTGGCGCACCCACACACTACGGCGGAGCTCCGCCGGAGCACACTGCACGCACGCAACTAAGCCCCGCAGCCAAATTCACCCAGTGCTAAGCGTAGAGAAGCGTAATGTGAACTAGAGGGATGGGTTCTTACCAGCCGCAATGGCACCGGATTCCGCGACCACGGCGCTGTGCCATTTCACCGAGCTGCGGGAGCAGCGGTGAGAAATTCCCCTCCCACGGTGACCGGATCCCTCAACCAAGGCCGTACACACTATGCACGAGAGTTGGAGATCAATCCCAATCCCATTCCGGACACTCAATGGTTCCCAGGTAGCGGATCGACGACGGCGAGCTCTGGCGCGGGTTCCAGGGGCAAGGCTCGGCTCCATTATATATGGAGGAGCACACTAAATCAGGAGGTCAGCAACATCGGAGCGCGCACATGGGCTGTGGCCGGAATCAATCCCATGGAGTTCGTCGCGGCTGTTTAGATTGAATCGGACCTGGGGAGGGGATTTCGCCCACCAGGTTCGCGTTTGGTTGGAGATGAACGGCCTGGCAGAGGGGGCCCACTGGCAGGACACCGCGCCCCATACGCCTGTGCGGACGGAAGAGAGACTGGAGTAATGGCCCCACCCGTCAGAGGGACAAGGCAGGACCAAGCGTGGGCGCTGGGTGGCTGGCCGACGGGCCCGCGCGGCAGCGACCGAAGGCGAGAAAAAAAAGGCTGTGCAGGAGGCGGTTGGGCCGAAAGAAGGAAGGTAAAGCGGGCCATTGGAGCGTTTTGGGCCCAAATCGAGTTCTTTTCCTTTTCTCTTTATTCTTTTCTTTTCCTGTTTATTTCTTTTCATTTTAGATTCTAAATTTTAAATTCAACTTTGTGATGAATTTGTCCTCAGTTTTAAGTGTGCCATTAAAGTACTGACTTTGAAGATACATCTTTATATATGTTTTATGTAAATTTTATACGCTTTCTCTTTCTTTTCCATTTCTTTTCTTTCCTTCTCTATTTCAAGCCAAATTGCTATTTGGGTTTCAATCCACATCTCCAGTTATTATAATATTTTTATTCATCTTACTATTTTATTAAATGCACAAGCAATTGAACTCCAACATGATGCATCATTCTTTTATTTAGTATATTTATTGGTAGCCAAGGTTAATCCTATTATTTGAATTATGAAAAAAAATGAGATTAACAACACAAGTGGTCAAATAAACCCTTTTATATTTCTCATTTCTTGTACATTCTATTACTCTTTACTATTTGGGTATTACAGTATGATGGTAATACTGTTTGATAGAATCCTCTAGTGGGAAGAGCAAAGAGAAAGAAAGGGTCAGTGAAAAGAAGATAGTGAAGAGAAGATAAGAAGAAGGTTCTCCCAGAATCAACCTTGTGTCAATCATTTCTCCGCAGCCTGCTCAAGCAGCAACAGCAGAAGAAGGCCCCGTAACACCCGTGTTATGAGGTACTTCAAGGAGTTCAAATCCCCAAGATTCAAGAGTTCTACCCTCATTTTTTTAAGTGGGGTAGTATTCCAGTAAGGTTCCTGCTATAGAGAAAAAGAAGAAGGCCTGTAGCAAGCTTGTGGAAGACCAGATCATCAAAGCTTATAAGTTCCTGGATGTGAAGTGGTCACCCAAGTTTTGTTGATAAAGCACTAGAAGACCAATCAAAGAAGAAATCCATGTGGAAGTTCGCAAGAGGAAGGTTTGCGTGTCTGCATCGATGCTTCTTCAATAAGCTAGCTGCCAAGCGAAACCTAGAAGCCTGAAGATGATCTTTGAGTAGTCAGAATCAGCGTTTGCAATCGGCAACCGGATGCTCCTGAAAGGCCAGATTTTGTTGAAGTTCCATCTCTTCAAAGAGTCTCTAAAGTGAAGATATGTAGCTGAAGTAAAGCTATACCCATAACCCTTCTAAGCCGAATCTCGAGGACGAGATTCATTTTAAGTGGAGTAGATTTGTAGCATCCCAAAAATTCAAATTTTGAAATTTTCTCAAACTCGCTCTAAATTCAAATTGAATTTCAAATTTCATTTCAAAATGTTTGTTTGCGAGTTGATATCAACAAATAAAATATAGTGGTCTATATTTTCTCCAAAATCCTCCTCAAAATATCCTACAAATATTTCCCGAGTGACCCCCCTCAAATTCTTTCCAGAAATACTGCCTAGATATTTCCCAAGTAACCCCCCTCAATTTCTTTCCAGAAATACTGTCCAAATATTCCACCGATATATCTCCAAGTATTTTCCTCTTGAGAAATACCTTCAGAATCATTTTTCAAGTCCCTACAAATATTTTCTTCATAACTTTCCTCATGCTCATACGTATACGTATTCCTCCGGTGTCATACGATGAGCTCTACAAGCTAATTACACTCATATAAGACAAATCCATGCTAATCTCCCACTAATCCTCTCATCCTCCCACTAATCCTCTCATCCCTCCCCCTAATCCCCCCACCATGGCTATAAATAGAGGGGCAAGGGCCTCCTCTCATCCCACCCCAAGCCATTTCATGGCAACTCTCTCCACTCCCCCCCACAGGCCAACTCCACCTCCCACACAAGCACACACTAGAACAATGATCGTTCGGTCGTTCTTCGATCGTTCGTCCCCCTGTTCTTAGTTTGTTTGTTCGTTCATCCGATCATTCGATCGTTCGTCTGATCGTTCATGGTTCGTTCGTCTGTTCGTCCGATCGTTCGATCGTTCGTCCGTTCGTTCGTCCAAATAATCTTTTTCCTACCGTTATGCTGCCGAAATTCCGATCGTTCGTTCGTTCGATCATTCGATCGTTCGTCCGTTCGTTCATAGTTCCTATTCATCGTTCATCGTTCGTTCATCGTCCCTATTCATCGTTCTTCCAGATAATCTGTGTCCTGTCGTTATGCTGCTGAAATTCCGATCGTTTGTTCGTCCGATCATTCGATCGTTCATCGTTCGTTCATAGTTCCTATTCATCGTTCATCGTTCGTTCATCATCACTATTTATCGTTCGTTCATACGAAATATTCACCATCATTATTCATCGTTACTATTCACCAACACTATTCATCATCGTTACTATTCATCGTTACTATTCATCATCGTTACTATTCATCGATGATACCTATAATTACTTTTCCGTCGTCACTATTCATCGTTACTATTCATCGATAATCTGATCACCCTAAATTTCAACTACTCATCTGTCATGCTGTCCAGTCCACCTAAGATCAGCCAGACCCATATTCCAGTCATACGAACTCCGGTGACTGTGATTTTCCTTCCAGTAGGGAACTTCCCATCTGGTCACCCATCCCAGATTTCTCCAAGTTGAGCATGCTTAACTTTGGGATTCTTTCAAGCCAGAATTCCAAAAAGAAAGGTGAACCATGTTTGTATGGATACGCCTTCAATCCTATAAAACCAGACCCAAGATACCACATCCCACTTGGACCAGAATACCACAGCATTCCAGCTATTTGGGTCCCGCCTTACTGTTGTCTGATGTGACACAGTAGGTAGGAACAGTTTCCACCAACATAAACCTCTGCCCAAGAAAAGCCCAAAAATAATTCCTCACACCCTGCTCAAAAATACATTTGTATTTTTGATTTTCCAAATATCTCTAAATATTCAAATTCTAGAATATTTCTTTTCTTTTTCTCCCTATGATTATAAAATCCAAAACTCCTCCATCCAAACTCAGATTTCAGTCATTCTTGTTTCTAAAATTCTTGTCAAACTATTCCCTATCCAACCATGTCATCCCTTAACATTGGTTCATATTCCAGAAAACTCCTAAAATACTCTTGTCCCATATTCTGCCTATAACTCTCCTGTCCATGCTAAGTCAGACGATTCTTTCGTCACTATTCTCACCAATGGTGAACTTCACTGAGCTACACCATATACACTCAGCTATAAATACACCCAGCTACCCTCTCCCACTCCACACACTCAACACCCTCAGCCAAGGCAAACACCCCACCCACTCAGTTACTCTGCTCTACCGGCTACACGCATAGTGTCGCTTTGCCTCTAGTCCACCCTCCTAGTAAGCACCTTCGCTCCACCACTAGTAGTACCTCAACACCACATGACACAGATTCTACTCAAGACTCTGCCCATCCATATATCGCTATTCTGACCACTATACTAAATATTTGTTGGTATACTTGTTGGTTTGTATGTTTGCTTGTTCATGTTGCATAGTTATCGGAGCGTTCGTGCCATCTCGTGGAGGCTAGATCTGCAAGTCTACGCCAGGCAGTGGAGCTAGAAGCCAGTTCCGCGAGCTCCCCTTCCCCCTTCGCCGGATAAGCACGGTAAGCTCACTGGATCCCTTTGATGCATAAATTACCTATGATTTTTCAACCACAACCCTCAACTTGTTATTTTATGCATGATATGATTTTGAGACAAGTTATTATGGCCACCTAGCCGCTTGCCCAATCAATTCTTGATATGTTTGTTACAAATGATTTGAGAAAAGGTGTGAGTTTTCAAAAGAAAATGCTTTTCAAAATGGGCATGATGAAGGGTTTTCACCCTTATCACCTTTGAGTAGGGATGATCAGGGACTCCTAGGTTTAGGGGAGGGCCTAAGATGATGGCTCAGCTGGTTTAGGTGTGAGCAGAAGGATTGTCCCCTCACATAAGGACCGGTCTGTCATCCTTCACTACATGTACTCATGATAAGTACAACCACTCGAGACTGTGTAGGCAGTCACTCAATCTGAACTCGTACGGTCCAAACCCCAGGTTTATGAAGGCTGGGGAGCACCGGGAGGATAAGGAGGGGGAAAGTTTTGTCCAGTTTGGACATGGTGGTGGCCTGACTCCTTCCATTATAACCGCTAAGGTAAGAACGTGTGAGGAAAGAAAGAGATTCGGTTTCAGGTCTCACTAGCTATGGGATCGCAGAGCCAGACTAGTGGGTAAAGTGTACACCTCTGCGCAGAGTTTGAAAACCTATTCGAATAGTCTGTGTCCACAGGAATGGACGAGTCTGGTATGGTATGGCAATTAATGTTTTGTTTTCCAAAAAAAAGGTGCTTTTGAGAAAAGTGGTTTTTAAAAGGTCCGACGGTTTAGCCGTGAGCTATGGTGGACGGGAAGTCCAGTAGCTGTTTTTGAAAATGAAAACCAGTGGGAAACTGCTAAGATACCTAGATGGTTTAGTCCAGGGGATTTCGTTCTATACTAAAAAACTTCTTGCTCCTTTTGGAGAGGATGCGCTTTGCAAAAATACAAAATGTTTTTCAAAACAACCCTGCTTAAAATATTGTTGTTTCTGCAAATATCCTGAGCTCCACATATTCCATGCATTATATCTGATTTCCCCATTCCGCGGGTGAAGGTGGGCTGCTGAGTACATTTGTACTCACCCTTGCTTATTTGTTGTTTTTCAGAAAAAAGAGATCGGGTAAGAGTTACGCCTGTTCCCAACCTTGCCTGTGGCTGTTGGACCACTGATTTGCTTCGTTGCGTTTATCGGGCTGCTTTAGCCCCACTCTGATGATATGTCCCGAGTTGTGGACCAACTCTTAAAGTTGATCGCCACCTTTATAGGTTTGTCTCGTTTAAAGCAGATCTAAAATCATCTGTTGTATAAATGTGTTTACTAGCCTCCTGGGACTAGTAATTGTATCACATTTGAGTCCCAGAGGATTGGGGCGCTTCAAACGTGCAGTAGGCATTGGCCGAAGCACGGGATAAAATCATCATGTCTCTTGCGCATTTTCTTTATTGCGATTGTTGTCTTTCAAGAGTTCTCATATTTCACTTGCATTGTTGTTTCTAAGTTTAATACACATATCTAAGGAACAATCAATTAAAGAGTTCTATTCTCCTCTCCACCTCTACTCATAATAACTTGGTTTTAGTTTTCACTAACACTCATCATAAACCAAGTTTGTATTGTTTAGAGTTGATTTTTTCAGGATCACCAATTCACCCCCTCCCCCTCTAGATGCTCTCAATTCATCATGCAACATGGGCTAGCCGGCGATGCCAATGCCAACCCTTGTTGGATTTTGCACTAAACAGGTATCGGGTGACACTACTTGCTCTAAAGTCAACAAGGTAGAGCTTGCATGTCATCCAACCTATAAATCCAATAGAGGAATCCCCCCTTCTAAGGATTTTCACAGACACATTTGTAAACAAGCAATTGAAACCCATTCCACAAAGTTGTGAAACAGATAGCAAATTGTAACTCAAGGAATCAACTAATAGAACATTAGAGAATGATTGATGGTTTGAGATAGGAATGTTACCAATACCAAATCCCTTGCCACTATCCCCAAACACAATCTTGTATGACTCTTGGGTTAGATGCAAGGTTTGAAACATGTCCTTCTCCTCAGTCATATGGTTTGTACATCCACTGTCAGACACGCAACTTGACCCACCAAAGGAGTAGACCTGCAACACAGGTTTATGCTATGGTTTTAGGTACCCAAATTGAATTGGGTCCTTGAATGTTAGTGATAGCTTTAGGTACCCACACAATTTTTTCATCACATTTCTTTTAGTGTAGGCACCAACATATTTGACAACTAATTTTCCTTGATCCCAAGTTAGCATGTAATCACAAATGTAAGAATGAGAGATAGGAGTTGGAGCTTTCTCTCTATTTGATGCAACATTCTTCATCTTACCCTTTGTGTTACTCATGTTTGCATTCTCATGAGTGATCTTACCATTAGAAGAGTGAATCCTCCCTGAAGCATCATACAAGGTGGAACCTTCTATGAACTTAGGGGATTTCTACCCCTTATGCTCTATGCTAGGGTTAGCCTTAAATGTGTTGTACCCAAGTCCCTTCTTTCCATAGTTGTTCCTTAAGGGCTTGTACTTGGACACAACTTCACTTGACCCATCATTGCTAGAATATTTCTTCAAAATTTGTTTGACTTCCACCTTAGGACTAGCTTTACTTTCATGGTTAGTCAAACAACAAGTAGCATGATATTTTGAACAATGTTTGCAAGGGTTAGACATGGAGGATCTAGCAAAAGGATTCACTTCTAAGGGTGAAGTGATGGAGTTCTTGCAATTGTCAAGTTGCACTTGTAGCTCTTGATTTTGAACTTTCAAACTTGATATGTTTGATTCAATGCATCTTTAGCCTTTGCAAGACCAACTATAGAGGTTTTAGCACAATCAAGCTGTAACACCCTAAATTTGGGGGTATAAAATTTCTTTCTTATGATCATCCAAATTCAGGTGTTACCCTTCTCTATCTCACTCTATTTTCTCTCTCTCTAGTTTTCTCTCTCTTTCTCTTTTAATAAGGGTTAGTTGTATTAGTGAGGGATTATTTAATTTATTTTGTCCAAAACATATGAGTCATGGAATGTTGCATCATATTGAGCCCAAATATTCTTTGAAATGTTGCACATATTTGATTTGGTTTGAATTTGAAACTTGATTTGAATTTGAATTGAAAACCCTAGAGAAAATAAATAGAAAAGGCAATAGAAATTCCAAGAAAATAGGTGTTGGGGGGCTTCGTCTTCCGAAGGTCCTCAAAAACACGACTAACATGTTTTCCAAGTATAATACATGTACAGGAACCTTCGGACATAGGGTGAAATCGTACATGATATGAAGAACGCGGTTCGGGAGAAGGATGAACTAGTGCCGAAGCTACCTGTGAAAAAGCTTCGGCTCAGCAATGGAAAGTGAAACCGACTTAAAGAGGAAAAGGTTGTCTAGTCCTCGATAGATTATTCTTAAGTCGGTAGCAAATGTCAAGGGAATGAATGTAATTCTACACAGGTTGCGTCATGTGCCTATAAATAGATGAACAGTGGCACCGTATTGTTCACGCTGACTCACATTCATTCCCACGTCACGCTTGTACTTTTGTCTTCTGTCGAGCCGAAGGTATAAATGTAATTCGATACCGTTCATATTTACTTATGATGAAATAATAAAAATGTTCTGGTAATGTGATATGATTGTTCATGTTATTTCCTATATTTCATATGTTTTTACCTGCTTCACTATATACTAAAATAATGAAGGTATATTCTTCATGACCTTCGTCTAAAGATCATTATATCCTAAGGGAGATAATGCTTCGAAGGATGAAGGTCTTTAACCATTGACATTTTGTGTTGCCTTGTTCTTACTGTAGCATTTGAGAACAAGTCCCCAACATTGGCGCCCACCTCCGGTGAACTCATTCGACCACCCTCGGCAAGTTGTGACCTTCGTCATGCCGTCGAAGAAAGCTTCAGGGCTAGGGGCTGCACTGCAGCCACTGGACGTCAACCAAGACACATTGTGTGAAGCCCGAAGCCAAAAAAGGAAGGCTACAAGTCCAATGCCTCAGGAGCAAGAGTTAAACCAGGAGATCAGGGATCTTGAAGCCATTCATCAGCAGGTCCAAAGGAAGAAGGAGAAGATGTTTTGTCTTGCTGATCTTCAGAGGAAGATCGACGAAGCCACTGAGGAAATGTGTCATCTCACCCAAGATGACCAGGATAGGCGCCCTCAACGCATAGAGCTTTGTCAGTACAATTCCTATGATGATGACATTTGGTATGATGATTTCCACCATGGAAATTTTGCTTTTGATGATGCTTCTCCTCTGTCAGCAGAGCTACAGGCTACACTGTGGCCTTCATCATACAAGCCACCCCAGCTTCCCATGTATGATAGGCACTCAGACCCCAAGCAATTCTTGATGAGCTATGAGGCAATAATATCCTCATATGGAGGCAACGCCGCTGTCATGGCAAAGTCCTTCGTCATGGCAGTCCGAAATGTGGCCCAGACATGGTACTCTTCTCTCCGGCCGGGGACAATCACGTCATGGCAGAAGCTTAAGGACATGCTGGTCACCAGTTTTCAAGGGTTTCAAACGAAGTCAGTTACTGCTCAGCCTTGTTCCAGTGCGCACAAGACCATGAGGAGTACCTTCAGGCATATGTCCGAAGGTTCTTGCGCCTGAGGGCACAAGCGCCTACAGTGCCAAATGAAATCGTCATTGAGGCCATGATTAAGGGTCTTCAGCTAGGACCCACAGCTCAATACTTTGCCAGGAAAACCCCCAGACTCTGTTGAAGCTGCTTTAGAAAATGCATGAGTACATCCGTGCTGATAATGATTTCCGCCAAAGAAGGGAAGAAGCTTATAGGTTTTCTGAGATGACTAGGGGCTTCGGAGGAAGAATCCACCCTAGGCATGTCAAATCAATCCATAGCTCCAGTCAGAGTGATGACAAAGGAAGCCAGTTTCAGAGGCACAAACACAGCTCACAGTCTTCAGGACACCAGCAAACCTCATTCAGGCCACCAGCTCCAAGGGGCAGAGGCGACGGGGGCTTCAGAGGAAGGTATGGGGATTAGCCCAGGAAAATCTATTGCTTATTCTGTGGTGAAGACAAGGGCCACACTACAAGAATGTGCCAAATTACCATTCAGAAGCAAAAAGAGATTGTTGAAGCAGAAGCTCGGCAGAACCAGCCGAAGCAGGTTTTACATACTGCTTCGTGCTACTCTCCCTACATACCAGAATATGTGGGCAATCAACCAGCAACTTTTGTTGCTTCGGCAAGCCATTCACAAGCTTCCTGGCTCCAGCTTCCACTGCCACCACCATTGCCACCTGCTCATACCCAAAACTAGCAGCTAGAAGGGCGTCAGCACCCTCAACAACAACACGACTTTAGGGAGGAGTCCGAAGCTCGTACAGTCAACAGCACTATACCAAAATTGAAGCACATATACTAAGGAATATCCTACTTCTGAAGTACAATCATCTTTTATGCCATTTTTTGTACGAGAAACAAGTAATGAGAAACTCAGTTTCAATTTCTTGTAATAACTCTGCCTACACCAGAATGAAATATATCTTCTTCATAGATTTACGAAGCTTGAAAGACGACTGTTAAAGGAACGAAATAATTCTTGAAGCTCAAAAGTCGTTCCTAAGGGAATACAGAGCCAAAATTGACGAAGCTACAAAAAGTCGTTCCTAAGGGAGCGCAGTGTAAGTTTTCTGCTCAAAAGTCGTTCCTAAGGGAATGCAGAGCCAAAATTGACGAAGCTACAAAAAGTCGTTCCTAAGGGAGCGCAGCGTAAGTTTTCTGCTCAAAAGTCGTTCCAAAGGGAATGCAGAGCCAAATACCGCTGAAATATAAGGCGAAGAAGTTCAAAAGTCGTTCCTAAGGGGATGCAGAACTTATACCGCCGAAATATAAGGCGAAGAAGTTCAAAAGTCGTTCCTAAGGGGATGTAGAACTTATATCACCGAAATAGAAGGTGAAGAAGCTCAAAAGACATTCCTAAGTGAATGCAGAGCTTAGACTCAAAGGACGTTCCTAAGGGGATACAGTCTTCCATGTACTAATGTGGGTGCATGTGTGGGTGCTAAAGCATTAAGCATCATCATATTGCATCATACCATCGCATCATTTAGCATAGCATCACATCATACATCATATCGCATCAACAGAAAGATTGGATACGAAGCAAACCTTCGGAAATACTTCGATTGAATGAAAATGTGTTAAGACACGAAGCAAGCTTCGGGTGATAACTCTATCAGATCTGCCCTAGAAGGGGTGTCCTTCTTTACGAAGCATGAAAAGAAGGGAAGGTGTTTTTTCGCCAAAGGCTCAAAAAGCGGTATGTGTATATGTTTCATGCATCGCAAAGAAATAAATTACAACAATTTACATATTCGATTCAATATTACATACATCAAATGTTACATAGTTTTGTTACAATAGAAGCTTAATCTTCTTTCAATTGTTCCACACATCAAGCAATTCAAAAAATTATTACAGCAGAATCTACTCTTCTCTAAGGACTTTTTTTGCAACTTCGTTAAAAAGTTTATCGACGACTTCGTCGATAATAGAGTTCGCCACACTTATAATATCCAGTGCTTCCTTCATTTCTGGATCAGCTAGAGGATTGTACGGCTCCGGTGGCGGGGATAGTTCAGCTAAAGTAGGTAAACTAATTAGTTCGAAGCCACAAAGCAAGTACCGAAGCCAAAATATCATAAAACATTACTTATACGTCTCTCGCGTTCAGCAGCCTCTTCAACTCGCTTTGCTTCTGCCCGGGCGTCATGAGTGTCTTTTCATTCTTCTTTATAATTTCGCTGGCCAGCTCTCGGCCACCGTTCACCCATACATCAAAATAAATCTTCCTGCCTATTAAGGTCGCTTTAGCTGAAGGATCCTTCGTATCGTCTGTGGAGAAGGCAGCTTCGGTCTGGGCTATAGCCTTAACATGATCACATTCGGCCTTCTCCAGAATAGTTGCGATTCCCCGGGCGCCGGAGAAGGCACAAATATCCCCGCGATCACTTAATATTTCCTTGAAGATTTCAGCTTCGCCACTTATCCATTCAACAACGCCCTCGGGGTCGCCTCATATGAAATTTTCTTCAGAAGAGTAGGCACCCACTTTAGCGAAGCTAGTTTTTAATTTTTTCACACAATCCAAGGATTTCTCAAAGCACCTTTCCTTGGATTCGCGAAGTTCTTCAATATTTTTCTCTAGCTTATTTTCCAATATTCACTAATCTCTTGGTCAGCCTGTGCAAGCGCGCAACTCTCATTAGCTTCGGCCAGTTGTCTCCGAAGGTCTTCAATCTCAGCTTTTTGGGCTTCGGTTTGAGCTTTGTATTGAGCTTCGTCGTCTTTTATTTTAGTTACCAATGAAACCAAAATCTTGTCTTTCTCTAGACCTTAATTTCTTAGCTCAATGACCTCTGAGCGAAGATTGTTAAGGGCTATTGTACAGCCTTCGTCTTCGGCGCTTTTCTGTGCCCTCAAGGCATTACTAAGAATAAAACCCTGCAAAGAAGAAGAAAGAATTGAGCATGACAAATAAATACTTCATTCCCAACTTCAAGGTTAACTTCCATACCTTTATACTGTTGTACGCCAGACTATCAGCAAGATCATCCTTCGATATAACCAAAAGGCCTCCTTCAAGTTTCGGAAATCCCATACTTTTAGCTATCTCCCGGCAAACGGATATTTCTTTGTTATCCGGGAGACAGTACAGGAAATCATCTTCATTACTATCGTTAAACACTAAGGCTCCTTTCGGATATTTCAATTTTTGAGCATAATGTCTTGCTTCCATGATTTCTTCTTCAGATAACTTTTTCCCTGAAGCATGTCAAAAAATGTAATCAATATCTTCAACTAGGGCTTCGGGGACAGAAGGCTTTGCTTTTTCTGCCATGTCTTGCCTTGCTGCCATGCCGATATCTGCAGTTTGTTGATCAGCTTTATCTTCAGGCGCGACAACCTTTATCCCAACGGGCGCTGAGGGCCCAGCTTCGGCCTCGTCTTGGACTTTGGCAGCTTCAGCATTTTTCTTAATAGGTCCAGGGCTCAAGGTCTTCATAGTCTCCAAGACAGCGTCCAGCACGCTGGCCATTCTCCTCCTCTTGGGAGTTGCGGCAGGAGCCTTTTGCACCTTCGGCAATTTTGCCTCAGCTGGTGGGCTCAGAATTTCTGGCATTTTCTCTATTTTTCCACCTGCGGCTCTTTGGTCTTATCATTCTTAGTTTCGGCTGGCTCAACCTTAGGTACCTTCAGCACTACAGTCGGCTCTTCAATGCTCTGCACAACTGGATCAGCTTGTCTTGCTTCGACAGTTGAAGAGGCCCCTTCGCCAAATTCAGGCACTACGGTCGGTTCAATATACCGCGGCCGGTGAGTCAGAACCTTCACTTTTTTACCCTTCGGCACATCAGTGGTGGCCGAAGCGACAACTTTTCTCTTTTTCCCTTGCCTTCGCAGCAGGTAGTGATAATCAGGGTATACGAAGCCGATTGCATCGAATACCCTATTCAATCTTTTTTCCCTGGCCCCCAAAGGCTGCGGACAAGGCATCATCTTCGGCCTTGGAATATGTTTGTCACACCCGGTTTTGAAGGCAAACCGAATGCGAACTATGTACGTGCCAGGATCAGAACTCACGTACACAGCGATTACATAAATGACTCATCATAGCACAATGCTTCGAATAACATTAAAGAGTAAGTAATAATATTAAAGACGAGTCATTTACATAATATAACTCAAAGTACACAGAATCGAAACGTAGCCAACGTAAATAAACCCACCACAGGCAGCTGACTGGGGGAGGTCGCTAGCCTAATCCTCGAACTCGTCGAAGTCCTGGCACTCCTGGAGATCTGCCTCGACGCCTTCTTCTTTACCTGAGCATAGACTGAACCAAAGGCAACCTGATGTTTTGTGAAAGCAAGGGTGAGTACACATCAACGTACTCAGCAAATGTCCTGTTTGGCTGAGGTAGACTAGCTTTATGTGGAGTTAAGCTCAAGCAGTTGCTTTTAGTTGGTCAAGTATTTATTATTAGTGTAAGCCAAGTTTTATCATATAACCAACCCATGAACCATTTCCTCCTCGAGGAAACATCAATATCATCATCGAACCAAAACCATAAATCAAACCATTGTGTCTCGAACCAGCTGCATCTCTAATCAAAGAGGATCCCAAGGCCGCTCATAACCGTGAGCACGGCTGATATATCAGTTTTATTACCCTCTGCAGAGGTCGCACACTTTACCCATGAGTCATGATTCCCTTTCTGCCCGGGGATCATGACTCCCCATTGATCACTTCCTAGGTGGTCCGGCAGGGTATCACTACGTAGCTTTTACAAAGATTCCCGAGAGGTCATAGCCGCCCGTTAGGTTTCTCCAGTTTGATAAACACAGTACCTCTCCCCGCAGGAGGGTGACTAACAAAAGCAAAACGAAAGAACCTCGGCACTCAGCCTCGGCAGAGCAAGCATTGTGCCTGGACCCCATTAACGGCACGACGGCGAAGCAACTACACCTCTAGTTCCTCTAATTAATTAGCTAAGGGCGCCCCATTTCACCCTCATGGTTGCACTGTTATCCCGGGTGGTCTCTCAACGAACAGGTCCTTACGGAGAGGTACTCTGGAAACAGCCCAAGTCCCCTAAAATGCCACAAGTATATCATCATATCCAGAATAAAATCATAGTATCATCATTGTATCTCATCATGTTCATTGATTAAAGTAAAGCGCTAGCATGTAGCTAACCGTAGTAACCCAAAAGGTAAATCAAGGACAAGTTAAATTGAAAGCTAGTAAATCCTTAGGTTGTTCATAGTATGTGGACAGTGTATTATAAAGTAAATGGGACATAATGGGTCAGAGGACACTTGCCTTCACCCAACAGATGCTCAGGATCTTCAATCTCGTAGAGCTCGAGGAGCTTGATCACTTGGTCACCAAAGCTTGACCTTCGATCTCTCGAAGCTCGAAACGAACCGCGATCTAATCGCAACGCGACGCGAAGACGAACAGGCACAAGCAAACAAACATATACATATGCATAAGAACATTACACCATACAAGATAAAATATTATAAAAACATGCAACATAAAATAGAGCTCGATTCTATGGTCACGCGAGGGAAAGAAATGTCGAACTCGAAGCGACGGTCGGGAAAATATCGCGTTTACGTTAAACAAGTATTAACGCTAATAATTAATTCGACCTTATCAAATATAAATTATACCTACTATTTAGTTTCGGTTAATCTGCTACACTAACAATTGTCAATTAAATAAGTAATTTATTTAACACGAGAGATACTAAGCGAGGCGAAATTACGATGCGCGAAACAGCACGACAGCGTGCATAACGACGCGCGGACACGTACGACATAGCATGCGGACGACGCACGAAACAGTGCGCGCGATAGAGCGAATCAGCACGCGACCACGAGCACATCAGACGCGAACAACGTGCAGACAGTGCGACGACGTGATTATACTAAACAAGTATTAAATGAAAAGCGTTTAAGTTAGTATTCATCAAGTTAACATTTATCTATAAAATCATGATTTAGAAACTACAAACTAGTTTTAATTAGAAGGTCATTTTTAATAAGTATCGAATGAATAACTAATTAAATAATTAAAGCTTGTGACATGATAAAATACATTACTAATACGAAATCGACGCGACTTAACAATTAATTTAGAACGAACACGACATGCCGCAGCGCTAATCGATATCATGTCTACATTAACCAAACATAAATGAAAACACTTCGGATTGACACAACTACCCTAATAGCTATTGATGAAGCGTATAATTAAAATTACCAGTTCGTTTTCGGTTGAATTGTTACTTTAATAGCCGACCACTAAACAACTATTTACCAATTAATTATTCAACATGCACGAAATGGCGAAACGATTTTACTAAACGCGCAACTAGCGATTTGCGCGAAAGACGGCACACGCAAAACAGCGTGCGACACGCACGAGTCGACGCGACTACGCGAACGACGACGATCGCAATACATGTGAAAAGAACGTGAAAAACTGAACTATGATTGAAAAGGCACTTTATACAATAGGGAATTTACGTTATTAGACACGTAAATGATCCACATGTTGAATTTATTTTAGTACAAGATATTTCAGCGAAATATGTAAGTTGGATTATGTCAAATTATATTTAATTAGTAGTAACATAGGTGAACCTATTCATATTTTATTTATAAGCATTGCACATGATTTATATCATCTAATTCAAAAAATATATATAACCTAAGATATCATCTAGCCGTGATATTAAATGTGTCGTATGTATACTAAGCAAATTATTTAATAAAGCATACCGAGGTTGAAATTAAAAATACTAAAATGGATTAAACAAAACCGGAAGAACCTAAATTGCTTTTACGACTCTTCAAAAGCTACGAAAATTGATCTATAATTAAAAGATAAAATAATAGTTAATTTCGAAATATTAAATCACATGGTTTCAAATAAAATAAATCTACTTTTAGAAATGAAGAACATGGAAAGATACTTTAATCTACATTGCACTAATAATACCTCTCGTGTACCGGCATGAGCCGCTCCTCTGGCCTATCAAACGACAAGTGGGGCCTTCCACCTTCAACCCACGGACCGCATAGAATGCTTTCCTCCTTTCTTCTTCCTTAGACGCATTGCAACGGCCATGGGGAAGGGCTGCTTGCCGACGGTGCTGTGGCTCGGCAGCGGCTGCTGTCGCATGGGGCTAGGGACCCTGGACGCCATGGCCGGCCAGGAGTAGCAGCAGCAAGCGCGCGCACTTAGGCGGGCAGCGAGGAGTCACCAGACGCGGACAAGGGTGGCCTGGGCGGAGGTGAGCGGCATGGGCTATGGAGCGCGTAGGCGAGGCAAGGGAACGCGATGCAGCGGCGCTCTAGGGAACGACGAGGGTGGTTTCTGGCTTCCTTCTTGCAAGGGAGGAAGGGGAGGGACGACACACCACTTTTTTTTTTGGCGACGTGGGGGCCAGGTCGAGTGGGGGAGGTGGTTTTGGAGGCATCGGCGCGGCTCACAGGCAGTTGCTTGGAGAAGATGAACAGGAGGCATCACTGGTGGGGCCCAAAGCCAGGGAGATGGCTGGACGGGCTCTCCACGCTTCCGTTGCGTGCTCGCGTAGCAACCAGCCAGCATGGCGATTGGGCCAGGACGTGTGCGCGGGGCTGCGTGCGTGACGCGCGGGGGAAGAGCGCGGCTGGGCGAGCACGCTGGGCGCGGCGCGATGGCGGCGGCGGCTGGGCGAGCACGCTGGGCGCTAGGGTTGCAGGGGCGCGCGCAGGCGGTTGGGCAGGCAAAGCTGGGCCGCACGCGCTGGGCCGAGGCAGGGGTGCGCGCACTGCTGGGCTGCCGAGAGAGAGGGGGAAGAAGAGATGGCTGAAGGTTGCGTTCTTTTTTTTGTTTTCTTTTATTTCTCTTCCTTTTCACTATTTGAATTTTAGGCGTAGGTTATATAAATGCACTTCAAAACACAATCATCACACATAAATAAATACTTCTTAAGTTTGAATGGATGCACAACCACCACAATTCAACGTATAATCGGCATGCTATGCAATGATCAAGGGTTCTTTTAGGGTTTCATCTTATTACACTAAAAACCTATTTATATATGTAACAAAATAACTCTCCCATTATTTAGGAAAAAGAAAAGAAAATTATGGAAAAGAGAGGGTAACACCTGAATTTGGTGGATATTAGAAAAGAAATTTTATACCCCCAAATTCAGGGTGTTACAGATCTAACCCCCTTAACAGAATCTCGCCCTCGAGATTCAAGAAGAGGCTAGCAAGAGTACAAGAGTGGTTCCTTGGTTTTCACCGCTTTTCGATTCAACTTTGATTCTTCCAGCTTAACTTGTGGACTGGGTGATTTGACCTTCAGATGCTTCAGACCGATTGATGCAATTCTTGAGGATCTCCTGGACCTGTGGGTTAGGACCCACACACGCTTTCTCTATGCCACTCTGATTTTGTTGGTTGATGTTGATCACATTGTCTTCATTGGGGTTAGCAGCTAACCCCCTTAACAGAAGCGTTGATATGCACTTGGTGAAGATGCTACCAACTCCGATCTTGACTAATTAAGAGAGGTTGTAGGATGCAACTGGACAGGTGCAAGAGGGAAGGGTATAGATAGAAAAGGTAAGCATAGATGGATTGAAGAGTGAAAAGGGAGAGCACCCAGCTAATTAACTCTACGACACTCTACTAGTAAACGGATGTCATTGCGGACCCAGGGGCCACAACACACCAACACTCATTCCAAAGAAGCAAATCAGTCATAACACAAAGACAAACAGCACAAACATACAACAACAGACATCTCGTTGTTATACGTTCCTTTTAATTAAATGGTGGTCTTTCCTTACCAAGGGGAAATTATTCTAAGGCCATCGAAAGGCAAGGGGAATAATAAGACATACAGAATAGGGGCATGAGCACTATAGAGGATGGAGCTAAAGCAAGGATTGTAACCGACAGGGGAGAGAATGCAACCAAGGTCAAGATAGGTAAAACACCATTCTCGAATCGAGATGGGAAAGATGATATTTCAAAAGATAGGCATAGGATAAGCATCATGGAATGATCTAGATATTAGGAAGGTAAGGGTGATATAGAGCAAAAGCTAAGACTTGCAACGTGACAGAGGAAAAGGGAACGGACAAGAGCGAGATGGGTAAGACATCACTCTTGGAATGAAATGGGAGAGGCAGCTTTAAAATGCAGGTGCAAGATAAGCATCATGGTAAAGATCAAGGGATAACAAGGATTAAGGTGATAACAGACAAACACAACCAAGGATGTATTTTAGACAAAACTTGTGAGGCATCAAAGAAGGGGAAGCAATCAATGGTGAAGTAGGTGAGGCATTATCCTCAAACAGCGATGAAAAAGAGCAGGCTTTAAAGGGTAGGTTCAAAGTAAGCATGAGGGCAAGGGCATAGATATCACGAGGGTTTAAAGGTGATAACGGACAAGGATGTAGGAGAGGAGGTAAATGCGCATAATAATCAAGGATATAAGTACCACAAAGGATGGAGTTAAGACAAGACCTGCACATGGAAAAGAAGGGGGCACGTCCAAGGGCCAGATAGGTAAACAACCACTTTCCAATTGAGGTGGAAGAGAGGAGATTTTAAAGAGCCAGAATAAAGATGAGTATCAAGACAAGATCGATGGATGACAAGGAGGTGGTGATAGCAAATAAAACACATAGCAAAGGATGGAATTGAAACAAAACTTGTAAGGCAACAAGAAGTGAAAAGAAATCAAGGGAGAGGTAGGTAACTCGCAACTCTCAAACTAGGTTGAAAGAAAGGGGAGGATTTAAAGGATAAGTTTAAGGTAAGCATTTAGGTAGAAGACATAAGTATCGCAAGGGCCAAAGGCGATAACAGACAAGGGTGTAAGAGAAAAGATAAAGGCATATAAGAGCAAGTGGTACAAATACAATAACGAATGGAGTTAAGTCTAGACCTACACGCGGTAAAGAAGAGGATATAGTCAAGGGTGAGATAAGTAAAACATATCTCTCGAATTGAGATAGAAAAGAGGGGATTTCAACAAGCAGACCTAAGATAAGTATCAAGGCAAGATCTATAGATTACAAAGGTAAGGATGACATCAAACAAAAGCTCAACAAAGGATGAAGTTAAGGTAAGACAAGACTTGCAAAGCGACAAAGGGAAAGGAAACGAACAAGAGCGGGATAGGGAAAATAACACTCTCGGATTGAAATGGAATAAGTGAGGCTAAGAAATAGGTAAACATCATGGTAAATATGGAGAGAGGTCAAGGGTCAAAGGTGATAATAGGCAAGGATATAAAGGAAGAGGTAAATATGCATAAAAACAAGGAATCTAGGTACAATCAAGAATAGAAATAAGATAAGTCTTGCAAGAGGTAAAGTATAGGATATAACCACGGGTGAGATAAGTAAGAGACCACGCTTGAACTAAGGTGGGAGATTGGAGGTTTTAGATAACGAACATAGCGTAATCACCAAGGTAAGATTGAGAGATGAGAAGGGTAAAGGCAATAAGAAGCAAAAGCACAACAAAGGATGAGGTTACAAACTCGCGAGCCAAAGAAGAGGATACGACCAAGAGAAAGAAGGTATGAGACGGAAGAGGGGTGATTTTAAAGGGCAGGTATGAGACAAACATCAATGTAGGATATAGAGGTGTCAAGGGTGCATATGATAATAATTAAAAAGCATAACAAAGGATATAGTTAAGACAAGACTCGCGAAACGACAAAGTGGAGAAAACAATCAAGGTTAAGATCGGTAAGGTTCCAACAGAAGGGTTGAAGTAAAAAATTCATTACCGAGTGGAGTTACAAGGAAACAACGAGATTACTACAGGTGTGCAAAATAAAATGATCACTCAGGGATCATTAGGAAACAAGGGTGGTCAAGGGCATGTTAACTGAAATATTTCAAACAGATATTGGGACATAAAGGTAAGCATATATAAAAATAAGAGTATGCAAGATTCCAATGGTACGAGCATACCAAGACCAGGAAAGTACAAATTGCCAAAAAGATAGCGACTTATCAATAGAATAGGAAAGGGTCTCAAAAGGTAGTAAGATCATGGACATATAAACTGAAATGTTTAAATAGGCAACAGAGTTTTTAATTAGAGGTAGGTATTGAAACTAGAGTATTGAAGAATCCGGGGATAAAAGCATGTCAATACCAAGGGAATAGAGATGGTCAAATGGTAGCAATTTAATAATGGAAAAAGAATCCCAAAAGACAAGGCTATGGTTAGGGGGCATCTATAAAGATGTCGCAAGCACAAGATGAGATAAGATCTAATAGATTGAGAGAAGTATAGACCATACTAGAATAAAATACTTTTTGGCAAGAGGGCATATAGGAGCACAACATAGAATTAGTCGAGGTGACTAATGTTTTGAAGCAGAATCAAGGAAGAGATGAAGTAATAATCAATAAACGGCCAATGCTACTCTAGGTCAGCGGTCCTACAGTCAGCACGGCTTTGATACCACTTATGTCACACCCGGTTTTGAAGGCAAACCGAATGCGAACTATGTACGTGCCAGGATCAGAACTCACGTACACAGCGATTACATAAATGACTCATCATAGCACAATGCTTCGAATAACATTAAAGAGTAAGTAATAATATTAAAGACGAGTCATTTACATAATATAACTCAAAGTACACAGAATCGAAACGTAGCCAACGTAAATAAACCCACCACAAGCAGCTGACTGGGGGAGGTCGCTAGCCTAATCCTCGAACTCGTCGAAGTCCTGGCACTCCTGGAGATCTGCCTCGACGCCTTCTTCTTTACCTGAGCATAGATTGCACCAAAGGCAACCTGATGTTTTGTGAAAGCAAGGGTGAGTACACATCAACGTACTCAGCAAATGTCCTGTTTGGCTGAGGTAGACTAGCTTTATGTGGAGTTAAGCTCAAGCAGTTGCTTTTAGTTGGTCAAGTATTTATTATTAGTGTAAGCCAAGTTTTATCATATAACCAACCCATGAACCATTTCCTCCTCGAGGAAACATCAATATCATCATCGAACCAAAACCATAAATCAAACCATTGTGTCTCGAACCAGCTGCATCTCTAATCAAAGAGGATCCCAAGGCCGCTCATAACCGTGAGCACAGCTGATATATCAGTTTCATTACCCTCTGCAGAGGTCGCACACTTTACCCATGAGTCATGATTCCCTTTCTGCCCGGGGATCATGACTCCCCATTGATCACTTCCTAGGTGGTCCGGCAGGGTATCACTACGTAGCTTTTACAAAGATTCCCGAGAGGTCATAGCCGCCCGTTAGGTTTCTCCAGTTTGATAAACACAGTACCTCTCCCCGCAGGAGGGTGACTAACAAAAGCAAAACGAAAGAACCTCGGCACTCAGCCTCGGCAGAGCAAGCACTGTGCCTAGACCCCATTAACGGCACGACGGCGAAGCAACTACACCTCTAGTTCCTCTAATTAATTAGCTAAGGGCGCCCCATTTCACCCTCATGGTTGCACTGTTATCCCGGGTGGTCTCTCAACGAACAGGTCCTTACGGAGAGGTACTCGGGAAACAGCCCGAGTCCCCTAAAATGCCACAAGTATATCATCATATCCAGAATAAAATCATAGTATCATCATTGTATCTCATCATGTTCATTGATTAAAGTAAAGCGCTAGCATGTAGCTAACCATAGTAACCCAAAAGGTAAATCAAGGACAAGTTAAATTGAAAGCTAGTAAATCCTTAGGTTGTTCATAGTATGCGGGACAGTGTATTATAAAGTAAATGGGACATAATGGGTCAGAGGACACTTGCCTTCACCCAACAGATGCTCAGGATCTTCAATCTCGTAGAGCTCGAGGAGCTTGATCACTTGGTCACCAAAGCTTGACCTTCGATCTCTCGAAGCTCGAAACGAACCGCGATCTAATCGCAACGCGACGCGAAGACGAACAGGCACAAGCAAACAAACATATACATATGCATAAGAACATTACACCATACAAGATAAAATATTATAAAAACATGCAACATAAAATAGAGCTCGATTCTATGGTCACGCGAGGGAAAGAAATGTCGAACTCGAAGCGACGGTCGGAAAAATATCGCGTTTACGTTAAACAAGTATTAACGCTAACAATTAATTCGACCTTATCAAATATAAATTATACCTACTATTTAGTTTCGGTTAATCTGCTACACTAACAACTGTCAATTAAATAAGTAATTTATTTAACACGAGAGATACTAAGCGAGGCGAAATTACGACGCGCGAAACAGCACGACAGCGTGCATAACGACGCGCGGACACGTACGACATAGCATGCGGACGACGCACGAAACAGTGCGCGCGATAGAGCGAATCAGCACGCGACCACGAGCACATCAGACGCGAACAACGTGCAGACAGTGCGACGACGTGATTATACTAAACAAGTATTAAATGAAAAGCGTTTAAGTTAGTATTCATCAAGTTAACATTTATCTATAAAATCATGATTTAGAAACTACAAACTAGTTTTAATTAGAAGGTCATTTTTAATAAGTATCGAATGAATAACTAATTAAATAATTAAAGCTTGTGACATGATAAAATACATTACTAATACGAAATCGACGCAACTTAACAATTAATTTAGAACGAACACGACATGCCGCAGCGCTAATCGATATCATGTCTACATTAACCAAACATAAATGAAAACACTTCGGATTGACACAACTACCCTAATAGCTATTGATGAAGCGTATAATTAAAATTACCAGTTCGTTTTCGGTTGAATTGTTACTTTAATAGCCGACCACTAAACAACTATTTACCAATTAATTATTCAACATGCACGAAATGGCGAAACGATTTTACTAAACGCGCAACTAGCGATTTGCGCGAAAGACGGCACACGCAAAACAGCGTGCGACACGCACGAGTCGACGCGACTACGCGAACGACGACGATCGCAATACATGTGAAAAGAACGTGAAAAACTGAACTATGATTGAAAAGGCACTTTATACAATAGGGAATTTACGTTATTAGACACGTAAATGATCCACATGTTGAATTTATTTTAGTACAAGATATTTCAGCGAAATATGTAAGTTGGATTATGTCAAATTATATTTAATTAGTAGTAACATAGGTGAACCTATTCATATTTTATTTATAAGCATTGCACATGATTTATATCATCTAATTCAAAAAATATATATAACCTAAGATATCATCTAGCCGTGATATTAAATGTGTCGTATGTATACTAAGCAAATTATTTAATAAAGCATACCGAGGTTGAAATTAAAAATACTAAAATGGATTAAACAAAACCGGAAGAACCTAAATTGCTTTTACGACTCTTCAAAAGCTACGAAAATTGATCTATAATTAAAAGATAAAATAATAGTTAATTTCGAAATATTAAATCACATGGTTTCAAATAAAATAAATCTACTTTTAGAAATGAAGAACATGGAAAGATACTTTAATCTACATTGCACTAATAATACCTCTCGTGTACCGGCATCCGCTCCTCTGGCCTATCAAACGACAAGTGGGGCCTTCCACCTTCAACCCACGGACCGCATAGAATGCTTTCCTCCTTTCTTCTTCCTTAGACGCATTGCAACGGCCATGGGGAAGGGCTGCTTGCCGACGGTGCTGTGGCTCGGCAGCGGCTGCTGTCGCATGGGGCTAGGGACCCTGGACGCCATGGCCGGCCAGGAGTAGCAGCAGCAAGCGCGTGCACTCAGGCGGGCAGCGAGGAGTCACCAGACGCGGACAAGGGTGGCCTGGGCGGAGGTGAGCGGCATGGGCTATGGAGCGCGTAGGCGAGGCAAGGGAACGCGATGCAGCGGCGCTCTGGGGAACGACGAGGGCGGTTTCTGGCTTCCTTCTTGCAAGGGAGGAAGGGGAGGGACGACACACCACTTTTTTTTGGCGACGTGGGGGCCAGGTCGAGTGGGGGAGGTGGTTTTGGAGGCATCGGCGTGGCTCACAGGCAGTTGCTTGGAGAAGATGAACAGGAGGCATCACTGGTGGGGCCCAAAGCCAGGGAGATGGCTGGACGGGCTCTCCACGCTTCCGTTGCGTGCTCGCGTAGCAACCAGCCAGCATGGCGATTGGGCCAGGACGTGTGCGCGGGGCTGCGTGCGTGACGCGCGGGGGAAGAGCGCGGCTAGGCGAGCACGCTGGGCGCGGCGCGATGGCGGCGGCGGCTGGGCGAGCACGCTGGGCGCTAGGGTTGCAGGGGCACGCGCAGGCGGTTGGGCAGGCAAAGCTGGGCCGCACGCGCTGGGCCGAGGCAGGGGTGCGCGCACTGCTGGGCTGCCGAGAGAGGGGGGAAGAAGAGATGGCTGAAGGTTGCGTTCTTTTTTTTGTTTTCTTTTATTTCTCTTCCTTTTCACTATTTGAATTTTAGGCGTAGGTTATATAAATGCACTTCAAAACACAATCATCACACATAAATAAATACTTCTTAAGTTTGAATGGATGCACAACCACCACAATTCAACGTACAATCGGCATGCTATGCAATGATCAAGGGTTCTTTTAGGGTTTCATCTTATTACACTAAAAACCTATTTATATATGTAACAAAATAACTCTCCCATTATTTAGGAAAAAGAAAAGAAAATTATGGAAAAGAGAGGGTAACACCTGAATTTGGTGGATATTAGAAAAGAAATTTTATACCCCCAAATTCAGGGTGTTACAATGTTCCAAGCAGCTCGTCACTGGTAGCTTCAATACACTTCAACCAGTCATCATCTGGCTCATCAAACTTCTCCCTAAATCTGAAGGTATACTTCAATCGGACTAGACCACCTTCACTAGATTCGGTAGTAGTCTCCTTTAGCATATCCTAGCTCTCCACAAGTGGCCACACCCTGAAGGCTATGTGTTCTTGAATTAAATTCCTCGTGCCAATGAAGGCACAAACAGTACTAAAGGCCTTCTGACATGCTTCAACATCACTATCAATATTCACCTTCGGCCTTCGGAGGCCGAAGCGAGACCAGATGGGGCGTTGGATAATCTCCTTAATGTCTTCTCTTTTAATCAGATCATTTTTAACATAAACCACTCCTCCATCTAGGCTCCGGGCCATCTTTTCCGATATGTCGGCACCGGGTAGCTTGCATTAGAGCGGGCAATGAACCTGTAGCAGCCGAAGTTGTTGTGGTATTGTTCTTTGCGAACAGCCTTCGTCTCATATAAAAGCTCGTGCATACTACAGAAGCACTTCGCGCTCGGCTCCAGCCCCTGGCTTCTTACAGCCCAGACAAACATCCCCATCCTAATTATAGCTTCGGGGGTAATCTGATGGAGAAAAATCTGAAAAATCTTTAGTACCTCAACCACAAACTTGCTTAGTGGGAACCAGAGACCTGTCTTCAGGAAGCTTCGGTAAACGACAACTTCGTTTTCCTCAGGAACAGGGGCAGTGTTGTCTCCTCCAACCCTCACAATGGACATATCACAGAAATATTTCCCCCTCATGGCATCAATATGACTTTGTTTGATGCTCGATTTCCCGAAGATTGTATGGCTTGGCCGCCAGGGCCGATCCTCAGAATCTTCATCCCCACTCTCCACATCATAACTGTCACTGTCATTAGAACCTTTGGACAAACCCTCCATGATCTCCTTAGTAATTTTCTCTGTATTCATTTTTGCCATGGACTCATAAAATACAGCGATGAAAGGATCTGCAGCTTTCTTCTCTTCATATAGCTTCTCTTCGGTTATTTTCTTCTCTTCGCTCATCTTCTTCTCCTCAAATTAGGAGCAAGCACGCCTTTAAACCGAAGCTCTAAAAACTCGAAAACCAGGCAAGAGCTATTGAGCAAGAGCTAGAAATTTGAGAAAATATCGCGAATGGCAGAAATAGCGTACAAAATGCTGCCGTCGTGGGTTCATATTTATACGCCCAGTGCTGTGCAACTTGGCGGGCCCCGTCTGTCATTGGCTGTTGCTATTCTAGCAAAGGGAAGGTGTTTTTTGGACCTTCGGCTTAAGGCCTTTGTCCATGTCACAGTTTAAATCTGTTATTATAACAAATTAATACTGCGAGGGGCTACTGTTGGGGGCCTTCGTCTTCCGAAGGTCCTCAAAAACACAACTAACATGTTTTCCAAGTATAATACATGTACAGGAACCTTCGGACATAGGGTGAAATCGTACATGATATGAAGAACGCGGTTCGGAGAAGGATGAACTAGTGCCGAAGCTACCTGTGAAAAAGCTTCGGCTCAGCAATGGAAAGTGAAACCGACTTAAAGGGGAAAAGACTGTCTAGTCCTTGATAGATTATTCTTAAGTCAGTAGCAAATGTCAAGGGCATGAATGTAATTCTACATAGGCTGCGTTCTGTGCCTATAAATAGATGAACAGTGGCACCGTACTGTTCACGCTGACTGGCATTCATTCCCACGTCACACTTGTACTTTTGTCTTCTGTCGAGCCGAAGGTATAAATGTAATTCGATACCGTTCATGTTTACTTATGATGAAATAATAAAAATGTTCTGGTAATGTGATATGATTGTTCATGTTATTTCCTATATTTCATATGTTTTTACCTGCTTTACTATATACTAAAATAATGAAGGCATATTCTTCATGACCTTCATCTGAAGATCATTATATCCTAAGGGAGACAATGCTTCAAAGGACGAAGGTCTTTAACCATTGACATTTTGTGTTGCCTTGTTCTTAATTCATAGCATTTAAGAATAAGTCCCCAACAATAGAAAAAACAATTCGGCCCAGGGCAGCCCATTAAGCCCAGCCCCCGCGCGTCTCTGTGCCTGACAGGCGGACCCCGCCTGTCGGCGCAAACCCGAGCGCCCTCTCTCCCTCGCTCTCTCGCTGCTCCGTGGAGCCGACCTATCGACGCCGTTGCTCGCACCCACGCCCGCTCGCCCTCTCTCTGCCCCGTCGTCCCCACCTGTCAGCTTGTCCCTAACCTCTCGTCCACGATCTCCCGCCGTGGACGCGCCCACGACCGTGCGTTGTCCGGCCACGTCCGAGCCCCTCGCACCCCTTTTGAGCCCCACGCCCTGCTCGCCCACCTCCCCTCTCTCATTTGCGCCCTCTGCCTAGCTCCCTTGCCCTCTCGCTCGCTCTTACCACGCGAACCGAGAGCCCCGCCACCGCCCGCCGACGATCGTTGCCTGTTCCGTGGCCACTGTTGCGCCCGTGCCCCGTCCAGTGCCACGGTGAGCTTCGCCTTGCCGCCAGCTACTCGGGACACCCTTCAGTGTGCCCTCTCCCTCTCTGTCTCATTCGGTCCATGCTCACCAGAGCAGTTTTGTGCAGCCGGAGTCCCGCCGCCGTCGACCCGAGGCTCCACCGCACCCCCGCCGTTCTCCAAGTGTCCCGGAGTTCACACTCGAGGTGAGCAACCTTCCCATGCCTTTATTTCACCAAGTATCGCCCCAGAGCCCACGAATTGCTCGCCGGAGTTAGCTGCGCCGCCGCGGAACCTTTTCCACCGCGGTCTGTGTTCTCTGGCGCCCCCATGCCGGTTCTGCACCCACGGTTGTGTTTGTCGTGACGCGTTGAACGTGTCTGACCCTTTCCCTAAGCCATCAGAGCCCCATCGTGGCCAGCCTGCTTGTCTCCGGCGAACTCTTGCCACGGAACCAAGCGGCACCACTGCGCCCAAGTCTGCCCCCCTACCGTTAGATCTCGGTCGTCCACCCGAGATCGGGCGGTTTAGACTTAACCCGAGCGGATCTGATCGTAGCCCTCCGATCTGGATCCGGCCGCTCTCCCCTCTCCCCCTCACCCGCGCCTCTGCCCCTAGGCCCGCCTGCTCAGCCCGCCCTGACCCGCTGACGCCCTGGCCCCGCTTGTCAGCCACGCCTGCGCGCCCGCGCGATCTAATCTCAGCCGTCGGTTTCTGATCCAACGGTTGAGGGAGCCCGATACCCCTTCGCATGGTTGTCTTGCTTAAGAACCCCCTAGTTTTAGGAAATCAACCCGTCGTCCTCTATTTTAGCGCATAGGTCCCTGGTTTCTTTAGAATAGCCCCCCTGGACTTTTATTTAATTATAGATTTAGCCCTAATTTCATATTTCAAACTTCAAAACTTGTTTATTTCATATCCTTTTCATATGAACTCCAAATTTAGTGGTTCAAATTGCAAAATGTTCACAAGATTATTCTCTGTTCAAATAAAATATGACCAACTGTAATCTGTATACTATAATTTTTACACTTAGAATGTAGAATTAAAGTATATGTTGATTTATTTATTTAATGAAATAAATAAAAGGAAAATCCTAGGAATAAAGTATATTTAATCTTGTAAGGTTAGTGTTATGCATTTCATGGATTCATTTTTGGTTTAACCTTTAGGACTTAATGAGATAAATAGAATTAGGTAGGTAATTATGGATAATATTTAAAGGATAATCAAATTCCTAAATAAGAGTAGTTCATCTTATAATTTAATCTCTACTTGTTTAATTACCTCTTAACCTTAGAGCCATGTTCTAAACACTTAGAGAGAAATCAATTCTCCACTTAGGATTAGTCCATTTTGTAACTTGATATCATTCCCCTGTACTTAATACTATACCTTTTTGAGTTGTGTGCCAATGTTTGTACATGTTTGATATGCTGTTCATTTGTACTTTTCCAAATGTATTGAATGTATGCTCGCTTTACTTAGACAATGAGCAGTCCGAGGTTCCTGAGTGTGTTGTCGGAGACCTCCCTGAGCAACAACGTGGTGAAGGCAAGTGTCCTCAGACCCATCATGTCCTACTTTACTTTTATAATTCACTGTCCTGCATTACATTATTGAAACTTAAGGATTGACTAGTCTGTATTTACCTTACCCTTGTTTACCTTTTTGGGTTAATCATGGTTAGCTTATGCTATTGCTTTAACTTAATCAATGAACATGATGTGACCTTCTATGATACTATGATGTTATCCCAATGGGAGATGGGGTCCTTGTGATTACTTTAGGGGGCTCAGGCTGTTTCCTGAGTACCTCTCCGTAAGGACCTGTTTGGGGAGTGACAACCCGGGATAACAGTGCAACCATGAGGGTGGAATGGGGCGCCCTTAGCTAATTAATTAGAGGAACCAGAGGAGTAGTTGGCTTCGCCGTAGGGCCGTCAATGGGGTCCGGGCACAGTACTTGCTCTGCCGAGGCTGGTTGCAAAGGTTCTTTGATTTGGTTTTATTAGTCACCCTTCCTCTGGGGAGATGTACTGTGTTTATCAAACTGGAGAAACCTAACGGGCGGCTATGACCTTTGGGAAATCTTTGTAAAGGCTACATAGTGAGACCCTGCTAGGTCACCTTGGTAGTGATCAATGGGGAGGCTAGAACCCCGGGCAGAATGGGAATCATAGCTTATGGGTAAAGTGTGCAACCTCTGCAGAGTGTTAGAAACTGATATATCAGTCGTGCTCATGGTTATGAGCAGCCTTGGGATCCTCTTCGATTAGAAGAACTTGGTTTACTTTTATGATGATGATTAACAATGATGATTATAATTCTGCTCTCTAGTATTTCCTCTTGGAGGGAGTACTTCTGGGTAATAACTGTGTTATTACTAAAATTTGGCCCTACTTATATTAATAAAAATTGACCAACTAAAAGCAACTGCTAAACCTTAACTCCACATACAGCTGGTCCACTTTAGCCAAACGGGACATTTACTGAGTACGTTGATGTGTACTCACCCTTGCTTTATAAACCACCCCACCCTAGGTTGTCCCCACTGTTCTCAGTGCTCAGGAGGTGAAACTGGTAACATGGAGGACTTTGAGGAGTTCCAGGACTACAACGAGTTCTAGTTTACTTTAGTGGCAAACCCCCAGTCAGCTGCCTGTGTAGGCTTATCTTCTACGTTTCGTTACTTCGCACTTTGATGTTATTATTAAACCCTATGGATATGTATTAGACTTTGTGGATGTCTTAGACATCTTGATGTAACTAAGTACCTTTCCGCTATTTAATTCAAGCATTGTGTGATGATGTCCAATTATGTAATCGCTGTGTACGTGAGTTCTGATCCTGGCACGTACATGGTTCACATTCGGTTTACCTTCCAAAACCGGGTGTGACACAAGCTCACTTTCCTTTTCCTCTATAGTAGCTTTGATTAAAGATAGTTCTATAGTCAAGGCTTCCAACATTTCATCCTTATTGATGACTAACTCTTGAAGCTCTAGGTTTCTCTCCTTTTCAAGGATGAGCAAGTCTTCTTGAGCATCAAGAGTTGCCTTTCTTTTGTCTAGCTTCTCCATGAGTTTAGTGATGACATTGTATCCATTTGTACCAAATTCATTAATCATTTTATTTTTCATGCTATGTTCATCGTCATTATCATGAATGAACTTTGCATTAAACAAATGTACCTTGTCGCCCTTTGCCATGAGACAAGTAGGAGTGAAGGAGTCGTCGGAGAGGTTGGTGAAGAGTCGAGATGTCGAGGTGGATTGGACAACAATGTTTGCCACCCCTTCTTCTTCATCTGAACTAGAACTCTCTTCTTCGGAGTTCCATTCTTCACCAATATTACCTTGACCATACTTCTTCTTCAAGTATCCCTTGATCTTCTCTCCCTTCTTAAACCTTTCTTTCTTGAAATCATTATTTCTTTCTTTTTCTTTCTTATTAAGGCAATCCGCAATGAAATGATCGGTTTGGCCACGCTCATATCATGCCCTCTTCTTTCCTTTCCTTCTAAACTTGTAATTCTTTCTAACAAACTTCTTGAAGGTCTTGATGAACATTGTTGTGTCTTCATCACTTGAACTTTCATCATCACTTGAACTTTTGACCACTTTCTTGAACTTGTGATCTCTACTCATTGAACCCTTCTTGGAAGAATCTTGATCATTTGCAACCAAGGCCTGAGAGTCCCTTGTCTTGGTTGGAGCTTGCTCTAACTCATGTTGTTGGATCCTAAAAATAGTTGATGAGGAGTCAATTCCTCATAATCATCACGGTCTCTTATCATCCTTGCTAGCCTTTTATCTTTCTCCTTGTAGGCTCTCATAAATAGCCTAGTGACTTTTGAGTCACTCCAATCCTCAATTCCAAGCACTCTTATTTTGTTGACCAACACCATTAATCTAGCAAAGAGTGATTGAAGTGACTCACCCTTGACCAAATCATACCTTGCCAATTCACTTCCAATGTCTCGATCCTATGCCTCTTTGCTTTAGGATCACATTCATGAGACATCTTGAGAATGTTCCAAATGTCATGAGCATCCTCTCTAACTTGGACTTTTTGGTACTCTTTTGCACTTAGACTTCCAATAATTATGCTCACGGCTTGAGCATTGCGATGCACTTCTTGCATCAGCTTTGGTATCATCTCTTCTCCTTGGGTGGGCTTGTTCACACCTATATTGACAATCTCCCAGAGACTTAGATGCACACCGATTAGATGTGACTTCATCTTGGCAGTCCACTTGTCGTAGTTCAACTCACTAAGAGTTGGAAGCTTTTCGAGGGGCGCCGAAGAGAAGTTGGGCACAAAATTACAACAATAATCAAATTGAACTCGGTTAAATTCGTTACCCTACTTTTGATGGATGATTCTTCAGTGTTGAGACTTACCTTGCTCATCACCTTAGACACTAAAATCTCAACTAAATCGTCATTGTACTCCAACTTGCCTTTTCCTTTGTCTTCTTCGACCTTTCTTCTCAATTCTTCTTCAGCCTTCTTCTTCGCATCTTCATCTTTCATCTTGAGGAACATTCTTTTGGCAATGGCAAGGTCAAGGATCTTGGGATCCACCTCCTCGTTGGTAGATGTGGTTACAAGATTGATACCAAGAGCCACGCACAATGCCTTCCTTGCCAAAGATGAATCACAACCACAGATCCAAGCAAGAACACAAGACACGAGATTTATCTCGAGGTTCGGCCACACCAAAAAGGTGTCCTACCCCCGTTGAGCAGCCTACAAAGGACTGAGTCTTTTTCCAACCCTAATCCTCCATAAGCCGACCACGAAGGTCAAGGCAAAACCTTTTCTCAAATCTGCTCAACGAGTAGGTCATACAAACTCCTTGGGGTCATACACAAGTTTGGAGTCTCCCAAGCAACCTCAATATATCTAGGAACTCAAAGTTTTCAAGAACAACAAATTCGCACAAGAGGTGTTTGCAAAGAGCTCAAGAGATGAGAAAGGGGAGGAGAGGAAAACCAAAATCCAAAAGCCATGGATTCAAACCTCACACCAAGGGGTCCCTTCGATCAAGTGACGAGGGAGCGATTTGGGGTGAGAGAGAGAGAGGTGTGAGCTTGGTCTCAAGTTAGGTTAGCTTTGAATGCAGGGGAGTGACTAGAGTAAACAAGGAGAGAGATGGGAGAGGTATCTATAGAGACTCCTCAAAAAGAGCTGTTGGATTAGAACTTTCTGCGTCAGACCGGTTGAACCTGCCCCAACACCAGTTGAACTAGTTTTGACCAGAGCCAAACCATGTTCAAAACGAGTAGTTTGATTGAAGTCAACTGCCAGAAACTGGTTGAACCGCCCCTAGGGCCGGTTCAACTGGCCTGACCTATTAGCGAGACAGTCAGTTTGGAAGACAGACATTAGAACGGTCTTCTGACCCTGACACTGGTTGTACCACCCCTAAGGCCGGTTCAAATGGTTTTGGCCAGAGAGGTTCGAAGAGAAAACCCGAGTTGAACTGGCTCTAGGGCAGGTTCAACTAGTTTTAACCAGAGAGCTCCTCAGTTCAAGTCATGTTGAACTGCCTAAAGACAAGTTCAACTGTTTTTGAGCGGGGAGGTTCTCCGTCTCCTAAACCTCACTCCACAGAGTGTCCAAAAGATTTAGTTTTCAAAATAGCTTTTGAGTTTTAGAGGTTTGAGCTTTAGCAAACACCATTACCTTGGCGAAAACTACTTAGGAAAATTAAATCCCACGACTTAACAAATATAGACACTTTGCATGACAGTCGCATGGAATCTCATCAAGACACCATATGATGTATATCTGTTGTCCTTGTTACTTCCTCTTTCTTTCTCGACTGAGGTTAATAGTCCTTTACACCTTTAAACAAACTGTTCATACACTAGGAGCAAATTTTGTTAGAGACCTCATTTGTTTTGTCATTTAATCACCAAAACCCTCAATTGGGGTTGATTGCAGTTACACTAGAGCAACAACCACGCCATGATGGATTCTGCAATGAACAACGTCTCAAATCTGGTTTAGAACATCAAGGCATCCCTCTAGGCCCTCATCGTGTGCACAGACAAACTCCACAATGTGATCTAAGCTATCATGAAGAACGGGAGTCTCTGGCTCCACTTGTGAAAAAAGAAAGGGAGAAAGGATCACCAGAAGAATTAGAAACGGGGAAAGCAAGCATAACTCACTCGCCACACGATGGTCTGACTCCTCCAAGTGAACGCGGCGGTCCACAATCTCACCATCGGCAACCTCAAGGGATGTGTGGGCCCTGGCCAAACTCTCCCGAAGTTCTACAAAGGTTGGCTCTGAAGGGACATATGGACCAGATAGATCTGGGGGGGAACTCATCCTACGCATTCCCGAGGAATGGATCACGACCCTAGGAGCAAGGCAGGGAACATAACAATGAACGTCGACAGAAAAGAGGTAGCAGAGCACCATGCATTTCTAAAACAATCCTTACCCTAACTCAAGTAAATGTCAGCGTTTGGATCCCTGATTCCTAGGGCCATGAGTCAGCGGATGGATATCATCGAGTTTGTTTGTTGCGATTCAATTAGGAGTCCACCCTACCCATAGGGAGACTTTTGCCATTATAAAACACGACATATTTGGCTTCATAGAAACGGAGGTGTTGGCGAGGGTTTCGACAATATGGAGATACACAGAAGGCGAAGACGCTGAAATGGACTCATAATCGTTATTAGCCGTTGAGGAAAACCACTAATCTTCCTCCATCGGCGTCCGTCTGCGCGCCGTCCTCTTTCTCCATTCTCCATTTGTCGTTCTGTCTGAGCTCCATTGTGCAAACCTCGCAGGGCTACTACCGCTGCTCGCACTGCTACTCGCAGGGGTGCCAGACGACGAAGCAGGTGCAACGCACCGACGAGGACCCGACCCTCAATCCCTCAATGCAATCCTGTCGTTCCTGTGAAGGTCTTAGGCCGGCCCGTCCGCATTCGGCCTGGGTACGACAGCTGCTGGTCACTGCCGAGGATTGGGCGTGCGAACTTTGCGCCATGTCTGGGTTGCCGAGGTCGTGTTAGCACAGGTGGCCCACTCGAAGTTGTTGACAGACATAGCACAGAAGCAAGCAGGCCGAGGCTCTCTATCAGGCCCACCAGAAGGAACGTCCGCGTGCACGGCCCAGACTGGATCAATGAAATTGAGATGGAGTAGGTGATATATATGTGCCTAGCGGCGAAGAGCGAGGGCATCAAGAGAATAGACAATTATCTTCTTCTTCTTCCTGTTCAAGTCTTCCTCTTCCTCTGTTCTTCCTGTGTCTTCCTCGGTTCTATCTTGGAGTCTGTAATAACACACTGGAGTACCCGTATGTTAACAATTGGTACTCAGAGACAGCGATCCTTGGCCTTCTTCTGTGTCTGAAGTCGATCTGGAGCCGGTGCGTGTCCATCCGTACAATACTTGTCTTCGTCGGCGGCAAGTGGTGATGAATCCCGACACGCAGATCATCCTCGACGAAATCGCTCGTCGCTTCGCGGATCATGAAGTACAGCTCGATCGTCGTCTCACGGAGCAGGCGACGCGCTGGGAGTCCACCTTCACGGAGTTCGCCACAGATCAGCAGCATCGTGTCCGTTCCCTGGAGAAAGCATCCAGTGTGTTCGATGAATGGCGCACAAGCATGGAGGGCACGGTGGATGACCTGCGACTGGAAGTCGGGAAAATCGCCAAGCACTGGGAGCGCGACGTCGTCGACAAATCCACGGCGGTGATAGGGGTGTTGGCTCCAGCGTTGCATGCTGCTGAGCACCCATCTACCGGATCCATGGCCACCTTGCCCCATGGGCACCGCATCGACGTGCATCTAGGAGGATGGGTTTGGGTCAGTGACCACCCTAATTCATCCCCCGGTCAAGGGTACGTGTTCTCACTTGCCTTCAGGTTCAGTACCGTTGGCCGATGAGTTACATGTCCATGCCTTGGGACAGCCTGTTGGAACATTGCCAGGGGTTGAGGTGATGTTACCAGCAAGTACTACGGATTTAGGTCGTCTGCCGAAACTGAATTTTCCAGTGTTTGATGGAGATAATCCCAAGCTGTGGATTAGGCGTAGTCATGATTATTTTGAGTTGTATGTAGTGGAACGTCCTGCGTGGGTGAAGGTTTCCTCTATGCATTTTGTGGGGTCAGCGGCTCGCTGGTTATCCTCATTGGATGACCTGTTTCAGTCCTTCCTGTGGGCATGGTTTTGTAGTCAGTTGATGGAGAGGTTCGTCAAAGATGAACATGAGGTGTTTATTCATCGTTTATTTCGTATCAGTCATACAGCGACTGTTAAGGAATATGTAGATCAATTTTCTGCTCTAGTGGATAATTTGGTGTCATATGGGTGTCATGTTGATCCGTTGTATTTTGTCCAACGTTTTGTGGATGGGCTTAGAGATGATATTCGTGTTGCTGTTATTGTGCAACGTCCCTCGTTGCTGGATACTACTTGTGTCTTGGCATTGTTGCAGGAGGAGGTGACGACACCGGCTAAGCGCTTGGATGCTCGTCAGCTGGACGTGGTGTGGGTGGCCAGATCACCATTGAAGGGGCCATTACCTCTTCCTCTACCGCCAAGGGGGGATAAGCTGGTGATGCCGGACGATGCCGGTCGACGGACAGAGCAACAACGCCCTCACGTGATGGATGACAAGGTGGTGGCCCTGCGTGCTTATCGACGTGCCCGTGGTTTATGTCATCGGTGCGCTGAAAAGTGGTCTCCAGATCATCGCTGTCCTCAGGCAATACAGTTGCATGCAATGTAAGAGTTATGGGATCTTTGCCAGTTAGAAGATGAGGATTCAACTCCGGTACTGACCACTGAAACTGTCATGGAGGAGCAGTTGTTCTTAGTTGTTTCTGTTGCAGCAGCTAAAGGGGTGAATTCAGTCAATACCATGAAGTTTAAGGGCGTCATTCATGGAGTTGAAGTGCTAATCTTAGTGGATTCGGGCAGTTTGCACTCATTTTTATCAGCCACAGTGGCCTCTCAGTTAACTGGTTTGTCTTCCTTATCACCTCCGGTTCTGGTGCAGGTGGCCGATGGTGGTCGCATTCGTTGCTCTCAACAATTGTTGAATGTTGCTTGGTCTGTTCAACAGTGTGACTTTCTCATTGATTTTCGCATATTGGATCTCTCCTCTTATGACATGATCGTGGGAATGGACTGGTTGGCCATGCATAGTCCCATGAGGATTCATTGGTTATAGAACTGGATGGTGATCTCGTACCATAATTCTTCAGCACTACTACATGGGTTATTAGTTGTTCTTCTGCCAGGTTCAGTTGTGGAGATAACAGCAGTGGATCAGGTCATTCCTTCTTTTGAAGAGTTACCGTTGCCTCCTCTCTTGGTGTCATTGTTGACTGAATTTGCAGAGATATTTGCTCCACCAGTCGGCTTGCCTCCTTCAAGGTTTTGTGATCACACTATACCCTTGGTGCCAGGAGCTACCCCAGTGCATATCAGGCCCTATCGTTACCCACCGGCCATGAAGGACGAGATAGAGCGCCAAGTGACTGCTATGTTACAGTCAGGGTTGATTCAACCTAGTACCAGTCAGTTTTCTTCTTCTGTTTTGTTAGTCAAAAAAGAAGGATAACACGTGGAGGTTCTGTGTTGATTTTAGGCATTTGAATGCACTAACAGTTAAGTCTGTTTTTCCTGTACCTATGATTGAGGAATTGTTGGATGAGTTGGGACAGGCTTCTTGGTTTTCTAGTTTAGATCTAACGGCTGGATATCATCAAATATTGCTGCAGTCTTCAGATACACACAAGATGGCTTTTCAAACTCATTCTGGTCATTATGAGTTTAAGGTTATGGCATTCGGATTAACTGGAGCTCCAGCCACATTCCAGAAAGCAATGAACACTACCTTAGCCCCCTTGTTGCGTAAAGGTGTTTTGGTATTTTTTGACGACATATTGGTATATAGCTCCACATTTGAGGAACATTTGGAGCATCTTCGGGCAGTTTTTCAGTTGCTGCTCCAAGATCAATGGAAGGTGAAATGGTCCAAGTGCTCTTTTGCTCAAAATCAATTATCTTACCTGGGGCATGTGATTTCAGCCAAGGGGGTGGCCACTGATCCGGACAAAATCAAGGCAGTGGCTGAGTGGTCTACGCCAGCATCCCTCAAGGAGCTACGTAGCTTCCTTGGTTTGGCGGGGTATTATCGACGTTTTGTACGCCACTTTGGGATCATTGCCAAGCCTCTTACCACACTGCTCAAGAAAGGAGTGTTGTTCATCTGGACTCCGACACATGAATCATCTTTTCAAGCGTTGAATCAAGCATTGGTGTCGGCACCGGTATTGGCCCTGCCCAATTTCTCAATTCCATTCTGTTTGGAGACATATGCTAGTGGCATGGGTGTAGGTGCGGTTCTTATGCAGGCTGGACATCCTATTGCCTACCTTAGCAAAGCCTTGGGACCCAAATTGCAGGGATTGTCTACATATGAAAAAGAGTTTTTGGCCATTTTGGTAGCAGTGGATCATTGGCGCCATTATTTGTAGTTAAAAGAATTTCACATCTATACTGATCATCGAAGTTTGGCTCAGTTAGATGAACATCGTCTACATACTCCATGGCAGAAGAAAATGTTTACTCGCCTTTTGGGATTGCAATATTGCATTATATACAAGAAGGGTACTGATAACAGTGCTGTAGATGCCTTGTCGCGACACCCAACTGTTTTAGCTTTATGTCTTGCGGTATCCTCTGGTACTCCACAATGGATTGCAGAAATGGCATCATCTTATATGCAGGACAAGACTGCTCAGGAGCTCATCACCAAATTGGCTGTAGACTCAGCAGCGGTTCCACACTACTCTTGGAAGAATGGAATACTTCGATACAAGAATCGAATCTGGGTTGGTGCTGATTCAGATTTGCAGCAGAAGCTTTTGGCAGCATTTCACTGTTCAGCAGCCGGAGGACATTCTGGAATGCCAGTGACATATGCTCGGCTTAAGCAACTCTTTGCTTGGAAGGGAGCAGTTTGTCAGTAATTGTACCGTGTGCCAACAGGCAAAGGCGGATCGAGCCAAGTTATCGGGGCTGTTACAACCATTACCCGTCCCGACTGCTTTATGGCAAATTATCTCGATGGATTTTATTGAAGCTCTTCCTCGATCCCAGAATTATACATGCATTTTGGTGGTGGTCGATACCTTCACAAAATATGCTAATTTCTTGCCTTTGCGCCACCCATTCACGGCTCTGTCGGTGGCCAGGATGTTTCATGATCATATCTACAAACATCATGGGTTGCCTCAGTCGATTGTCTCTGATCGTGACAAAACCTTCCTCAGTCATTTGTGGCAAGAGTTATTTCGTCTGGCAGATGTTCGTCTTCGCATGAGCTCTGCGTACCATCCACAGTCTGATGGACATACGGAACGTGTAAACCAGTGCTTGGAGACATTCTTACGTTGCTTTGTTCATGCGTGTCCATCTCAGTGGAGCCAGTGGTTGTCAGTGGCACAGTTTTGGTATAATTCATCTCCACACTCTTCTACTGGCATTTCTCCTTTTGAAGCATTATATGGAACCCGACCGCTGCACTTTGGCATTACCGACTCCACTGTGGTCAGTTCTTCTGATCTTGCTTCTTGGCTGAGCAGCAGGCATCTCATGTCTGAGTTGGTTCGACAACATTTAGAACGCGCCAAGTTGCGCATGAAAAGGCAAGCTGACAAGGGACGTACATATGAAAAGGCAAGTTTCCAGATTTGTTGTGATCTTGACTAGATGTACAAATGACAGCTGGGCTTTGAAAATTCTAATTCGTCTAAATTAAGTTTAACTAATTCTAAGTTTTTTAATATAAAAATGTATATGGAACTATGAACTCACCAAAAAAAATCATATCAGAACTAAATCATTATTGATGTTAATAAAAAATATATGCAAATAATACATACTCCATTAGATTGTGGCTTTGTAGCTGTATGTCGTTTGTATATTATATCATTATACGTTGTAGGCATGTCCTCGAAATTCATGGATATTCCTCCGTTGCGGAGGGTGTGATCCAAAGAATCTTCATATCTAGTAGTTTGATATTATGTATAGAAGTTGCAAAAACCTGACTTTAAAGACAACCAAAACATTCTACAATTGGAATCGGAGTAGAAGAAATCTAAAGAGGTTGTTCACATTTCGGATCAAGCCACTCGTGTAAATAGACGGCCTGTTTGGTTTTCAGCTATCTGCGTCAGTCTGCCTAGTGTTTGGTTTCTAATCCATCTATTTTATTTCATTTTAGTTCCTAAATTATAAATACGGAAACAACTCTATTTTAGTTTCCGTATTTAATAATTTAGAGACTAAAATAAAATAAAACGGAAAAAATAAAAATAAGTCCCTAGAAACTAAATAATTTTATTTACAATCAATTTTTTAGCTAACTAAGTAATAGAGGTGTTTAGTTTCTAGAGATTAATGTTTAGTCCCTCTATTTTATTGTATTTTAGTCCCTAAATTACCAAATACGAAAACTAAAATAAACAATTCAGAGACTAAAATAAAATAAATAAAATAGAGTGGCTAAAAATTAGTCCCTACAAACCGAACACCCCTTATAGTCTTCCCGGCAGTAAATACAAGTGCTTCAGTATCCAAGCAATTTGTTTCAACAGAAAAAAGCTCACTGAATCCTGGTACATACCGTACATTACATATGCAAGTAAACACAAGTGTTCCTATGAAGCAACAGCTTTAGACATAAATCACCAGACTAGGAAAAAAAGTTCAAAGCAAATGACAGCTGCAGCACAACTGAAGTGTTGGCTTAATCCTTTCTCAGGTCGATATACTCGCGCTTAGTACCGGCCTTGTTAATGACTACAATTTCCAACTTGTCTCCCTGCATATTTTGCATGTTTGTGGATCAGCGGAGTGGATATATATCGAAGAGAAAGAGGTGCGCAATTTTGGCAAATGAGTAAATGCAGCTTACAGTGTAGATGTCTCTCTCAGTTGCAGATGCGAACACGTCCTTAACTAGATCGATGGCCTCTGACTCCGACAATGGTGTGACAGCATCCTGCACACAGTGAAGAGATTCTTAGGCTATCTGCTATTATCGTTATTTCTAGTCACCATTCACTTATATATGTGAATGCAAATTTGGTCAAATTGGTGTTTATTGAACAGATCCATTAAACAACATATGTAACTGCAAGAAACACACAGAAGATATATATAGAAATGTCCAGGGCTTACCCTGACAGGGAGTAATAGAGGACTTGGTGATTTTAGTTGATTGTCCAGGACTGGCATGATCAAAGTAGATCCGGTTCCCTGAGCACTGTAACCGGTTCTCTCATAGGAACCTACTGCATCATAGGTGAAAACGCATCCTTTCCCTGTGCAAGTACAGAACATGCTTATTTGAGTGTTCAAACTTCAAACAAGAAATGGGAGAAACTAAAGCAACAAAACTTACCCTCGCTGTCAAGCCCACCGAGCACATTGAAGGCGTAATATGGGAAGAATCGCTTGTAGTACAGGGTGTTGGATAGGAGCTGTGCCATGGCGGGGCAGCTCATCCTTTTATTATGTTGGTGTTGGTACAGCTATATACAAACAAATGAAAGACAATATCGTATTAGTGCTGGTGCAGTTTATAGTACCTGTCTGCTTGATACAAGGGAACTGCTTGATATAAAAAAAGGATGGTAGAATGAACATATAAAACAATTTAGACGCTGATAGGAGTTTGTTGTAAATTTTACCAATTCTCTGGCAGCTAGGTTCTTCTGCAGAGCCTTAATATCACCTTGAAAGCCAGAAGATGCCAGTACACATTTGTCAGCCCTACACACATAAAGAGATAATCTTTATTCTTTGGCACTCAGAAGGGAAATCACAATCTGAAAAATATATAACATAGGAATCAAGGTTCCAAATAGCGCTAGGCACCTAAGCATAGATTAAATGTGCTTAGGCATCTATGTTGCTATCACCCACTAGTTGCATGCCAGGAGAATGAATACCATGAGGTAAGCATATATGGCCTCTTGTTTCTTCGGCATTCACGGACTCATTGGTCTGCCATGCATTTAATTGTACAGATATGGCCTATACAGCATGCCAGGGCCCTGCTTCATGCTTAAGAGCGCCTAGGCAAACATCTATTAACTTTTTTTCGAACACTAAAATTGCAAGTCATTCTAGCTTTTCTAGATACATAGCTCTTACTAAATATCTAGACATAATGTGCATAGCAAAAGCTATGCACCTAGAAAAGCTTGAATGACTTACAATTTGAAATGGAGGGAGTAGCTGATAACCATCTTTCTCATAAAGTACATAATAATCAAAGAAAGCTTAGCAACCTCCACACAGTAGTGTCAATACTGAACAAAAAAGAATTGAGTTATCATAAATGCACCACTCACTTTAATTATGGTTCTTGTTGTGCATCTATGGGCACTCAAGCAAAGGATAAAACAAGTTTGCAGAGCAAAAACCTATAATTTGAAAAGTATTGGGTTATAATTAACAATAGCCATCAGACGCTCTTTCACACCACAGTTTTAGCGTAACATGCTCACCCTAAAACTGGGCACACAAAAAAGATCCCAACCATCTTCAGCTTGATCATTAGTAAGCCATATGTATATCTTAACATGCCAGGCAATAGGTCCAGTTCACTTGTCCCATTTGTGTATAATACTATAATTTGTTTTCGGCAGGCTTTGGTCCAGAGTTATGCTTTTGTTTGATGTACCACTCTTATTTTGTGAGTGTTGTTGGATAACGTTATAATGTACACTTACATACTGGTTTGTATCACTAAATGTTAACAAAAATACAGTTAAGATAATCCAATAAAATGAAAAGAAGTGTACTGGTTTAAGAGGTTGCAACTAGACTTGCTGTGAATCGTTTTTTCCACAACAGGGCACACCCAAATTTCATTACCACTATTAAGTATATCAGACCGTCTTCAACGTTTGCAGTCAGTCCCCCTTCACACCTGTAGGGGCTACAGTCTCATGCCAAAGCATGCACCGCTTCCCCTACCTCCTCCCCTACTGTGCGACAGTGCTAGCGCTTGCACAGGACACCACCAGATGTGGAGGTGCGGCAACCAGACCCCTTCCCTCGATGCGCGTGCATGGCAGTGTTTGTTAGTGGATGAAAAATTGGTAATGGATAATAAATAGGTATTTAAAATGATATTTTATGGAGGTAGTAGTGTGTAGGGGGAGAATTTAAGGGGAACCGATGTAGAGAGTGGCGATATAGGGGAAGAGAGATTGCTGACGTGACGGGGTAGTGGGATATAGGGGAAGAAATATAGAGGAGACTGTTGAAGAGAGTATCAATGCCATATGCTGTGGGCCCATGAGAATTCTATATGCTTAGCAACTACAAAAGCAACCAAATTATAGAGAAACCACATGTAAGAATTTAAACTGTAAACGCCAGCTAAAACAAATCCCCTATAACATACAGAAAAGAGGGGCTCCTTTACTTCTAGAACCCAAACAACTTCACTGTATGGAAACAGCACCAGCAAACCACACGATTGACAGCTATTCTCATTGTAAATCTTGAGGAGACAAAACAGTGGAATCCAAGCAATTCAACACATATAAGATCAAACCTAAATGTCAGACTTACATCTCCCTTCCTAGTTCCTACAATAATATGTTAATACATTGCTCATCTGCCAAAACCAGAAGTTTCTTTAGCAAGGAATGATACTCTTATGATGAAGAAAGCAGCATCTAACCCACTGTTCTACAAGGATTTAGTCATATGGATGAAAGAGCAAACGCACGAACTAAAGCTAGCACTAGTAAGAATGAACCACATATAACCCACTGTGCTCAGCATTATTAACGTAAGCAAATTGATGAACTAGAGATCATACCAGAGTAGCAAGCCAGTCAAACATTCTCGTTCACAAAGGGCACACTGAATTAACTAGCCATTAACGAAGAACTACCAGGCAAACGAAAAAAAGACGTAAAAATGCAAGGTATTTCCACCACAATTTCGGACCCGATCCTCCAAACACCAAACCCTAGCTAAATCCATCAGCGGCAGCACCAAATCCTGCAACGAATCCAGCCTCACCACCCAACAATCTGAGCCCGCGCTATACCAAAATCCCACTCGTGTCTCGCAATCCACAAACCCTAAAGCCCAGACGGGCAGATCGAAGCACGCGATTGGGTCCGGGGACTCACAGGTCGCAGATCTTGGAGTGATCACGCGTGAGGATACTGTATCCTACAGAGAGGCGGGTGTCCGCAGCGACGACACAGTAATCAGCGCCGGCGATGGCCACGCAGGTCCTGCAAGAACAAACAGACCCTCGTTAGAGGACACATAGGATACGACCAGCAAGCGAGGTTGGAAGGAGGCAGGGAGCCTACCCGCCGTTGTTCTCGTAGACCCAGTCGCCGCGCCTCGACATGGCGATGGTCGGAGTGCGCTCGCTGCACGGGTTGCTGGTGGTGGAGTCACCGGAGTCGGAAACACGGAACGTGGAGTGGGGAAGCTGCGGACGCGGCCTTGTGTTTTGTTTCTCCCACCTTGATCCTTTTTTGGGTCGTGGCCCGTGGGCCGACCGGCCGAGGTGGTTTGGGTTCCTCTACTTCTTCGAAAGAAAAGAAGTCATTTTAGAGCATCTCGATATAAGGCAATAACACTCTCAAGACTAATTTGGTAACAAATGGACAAAAAAACCTAGGGCACCAAGAAGATTTTAAATGACACTCACTCCCTAGGAGGATTTTTTTCATTCGGGTATATTTCTCTATCACTGTTTGGCAAACAAAGGGCTAAAAACCCCTCTTGAGACAAAATACTTCAGAAAAAGTACAAAAAATCAAAGAAAAATAAAAATATTTAGAAACATAAAAAACACAATGAAACATCACTACAAATCTAAAAAAACATACACCGGACTTGATCATCTAATATCCAACAAAGTTTAACTTAAATATCATCTAATATCCACCAAAGTTAATATATCCATCATCACATCACATAAGATCATCTCCAGTCACGCGTACAAATAGACAATATAACATAGAAACAGAGTATAAGTCCCTTCGTTATGAACTTTGACACTAGAATAAATTATGAGTTTAACTCCTTTTACAAGCTTCATGTGGACTGTCGTTCCATTTGCCTTCTCCATGTCAGCTTCATGTGTTGCTTCCACTTAGCACTGTGCAAGTACCAAATAACACCAATTGACACATGGTTTAGTTTACACTATGTACCAACATTTTACAACTAGGAAATGACCAAAGCGAAGAAACTTGCAGAAGTATGCATTCATGTGGACTGTCGTTCCATTTGCCTTCTCCATGTCAGCTTCATGTGTTGCTTCCACTTAGCACTCTGCAAGTACCAAGTAACACCAATTGACACACGGTTTAGTTTACACTATGTACCAACATTTTACAACTAGGAAATGACCAAAGCGAAGAAACTTGCAGAAGTATGCATTAGTTTACAGCCAGGCATGCAGTGCAGAACATATAGATATATATTGTCTTACAGTTCAGAAAAATCACTATGTTCATTTCAGCTCAAATATGCATTGTATGCAAAAAAAACCACAGCCAGGCATTGTATGCACAAATATGCACTGCATGCACAAAGATCATAAGGCTATGTTCCAAGTATCCTACAAGCTACTTTATTATTCAAGGATGCAGTTATGTAAATTGGTTGTCTAATATGGCAGGAGCGTCAAAGTTTCCAAAGTAATTAGTGAAAACTAAAAACCAATAATACAACATGGACAAATGTAAACAATATGAAGATGTTGCTGCTAACATGTTCTTGGATGGCAATATGAAGCTGTTGCCACACAATATGTGCTCATGCTAAGCTGAAACCAAAATCATAAAGCTATGTTTTGTTACATGCTTAAATATGGACATACCTGATTTTGCGTTTTAGCCACATTCTTCGAACATTGTGGTTCATTGTTAACATGAAAGCCTCTATATTAATCTCGGACTCAAAGACCTCCACGGCATATGACTTCTCATCTGTGAATCCATCCATTGCTTCCATTTCCTTCATACACTTCCTCATGGAAAGTTCTTTAAGAGCATCAAGTGTCTTGTTAGTTTGGCTCTTTTTGAACTCCACATAGTCTTCGAGAGCTGCTCCCACATGACTCTACTTACGCTTTCTGCTTTTGCTACCTTCTCCCTCTCTTGCTTCATGAACAGCTGACACAGATCGAGCTTCACTTGTCATCTCTTGTCCATCCAAATCAAATGGATTTGTATTGAATGGATGGAGATTTTGTTCAGACGTACTCCTAGCTGAAGGAACAACAAAAGTAGGAGCAGGAGGAACACTAGCAGGAGGAGCAAGAGGAGCAAGAGTATCAACAGATAGAGGAGCATAAGGAGGCAGTTGTTGACTTGATGTGAAATTTAAGTCTCTTGTAGCCACACTACCTATAAAAATGAACAAATATGAATAGGTATAATAGCTCATAGCCTATTAGAAATGAGTAGAAAAGAGGAAATGTACACACACTCACCTTCATAAAGTGTTTCTAAAGAGTAGAAAAGAGGAAATGGCTTCTTGCGAAACCTTGCAACCTTTGGGTGAGCCTATTAAATGCAACATGAAATGTAATTAGTTCTCAGAAAAAAAGATCATATTAAATAAGCAAAGACATAATGTTATAAAAAGAAATTGCTTACACTAATCAACCTTGTCCAAACCTCTGGTTCAGCCAATATCATACATAGGGAGTCATTCCAACCAGTCTCGCTTTCCTTTCTTGAATCTCTTACTGCTTTATAGCTTGATTTAAGTTCTTTCTCCTCTTGTAGTTGTTGTTTTGTGAAATGAGCCAAAGAAAACCTTTCATTAAACTTAGCAGTGATACACTTCCATCCCTCTAAATTCCATCCACTTTGACCCTTCAACTTTGGGTTATCTTTGTAGTCATGTAGTACATCGACTAAACCCTTCTCATATGTTGAGTTCTAGGCCGCCCTTGCAACTTCCTTTGACATGGATATATTTTCCAATAAATATTCAAAGCCATTAGTAAAATAAAAAGAACATACAACATTACACTATGGACAGTTGAATAAAACTTGATTTGGCCAACCAATTAAGTTGCTGAAAAAAGATGTGCAGATTGGCCTTGGCTATCTATTCTTGAGTGTCTATAGAAGCTGGATAAGTAGATAATACAACACAGTTGTATAAGTAGATAAGACAAATAGTTGCATTACAGCATTACATCAATCTGCAAACATTGTTCCCGAATTAATAAACATCAGGCAATACATTAAAAAAGCATGGTAGAGAAACTAGACATAGCAAAAACTCCACATATACAGTGCATTGTTGTATTTGGACTTAAGCTAATCAACTATTGTAGGCAGCCCACATCTGTAGTGCAATCTGATCTCTTAGTGTACTTCCATCACTTGACTCTGTGTCATTGGTATAGTTGTTGTCTCCCTCAGGGACATCAACATATTGACTTGGAGATAGATAATCTGGTTGGTTGTCTAGCCATCCTTCATCACCATCATGCCCTCTAATTATGTTGTGAAATGCAATAGCTGCAGCAACGATCTTGATTTGGTTTTCTATGGGATGGAATGTCCCTACTTTTAGAATCGGGAACCTTTTCTTAAGAACACCAATGGCCCTCTCTATATGGTTGCGAAGAATTGCATGGCGATGATTGAACAACTCTTTGTAGTTTGCATAACCACTTTGTGATGAACGACGCCTCCTAAACTGACTGAGATGGTATCGAAGTCCTCTGTATGGTGCAATGTATGATGTTGTATTTGCATAGCCACCATCTACCAGATAAAACTTTCCTTCTGGCACACTAAATCCTTTGCTAATAGCAGATCGAAGCACCCCTGCGTCTGATGCCGACCCTTCCCATCCACATGAGACAAATGTGAAATTAAGATCGAAGTCGCAGACTACCATAACATTATCTAGAAATATAAAATTTAATCACACACTTGTATAGCTGTGCTACCTACCATATAACATATAAAATTGATGCAAATTAAGGAACCAAATTAGAACAAAAATATAGTGTCCTTCCTTATATTCATAATCAAGAGACCATTCAATTCCAAGGGATCCAGTACTAGACTACTAGTCCAGACTTGTGGTCTTCCCAGCAAGAAAACATGTAATTGATTTATAGAGTACAAACAAAAACAATAGAGCATTACAACAAATCATAACAACTACTGAATGTAAAGATGTGAAATTTTTATATCAAAATGTGTGTCTTCAAGAAGTTATAACTGAACAATAAAATCAGTTATCAGGCCAGGTAATATAATTAGTTTTACATAGGCTTTTATAGTACAAGGTAGATGTAGTAGGCCACTTTCTGCTGGAAACTAAATAAATAGGCCTAAGCATGTAGAGCCCCACGCCTACGCGCACAAAACAAAACAAATACTGTTATGTGAAAGAGTACATGAAAACAAAAAAATGCAAGAAACATATATGAATCTCATTATTAATTCAGCAAGGAAAAGGTTTTCAGAAAGGTACATACACAACAACTCAAAGGTGGGGCTTAAAGATTTGAGAGTCCTTGTCAAAGCAAAAACTATTGCATAGATCATAAGGCTTCTAATGGTATTCTTGTCTTGCTTCTTCCCCAAATACGCCAAGGACAGCCCACGCGTGACCCTGGTCTTCTTCCCCAAATCACATCTCTCCCGCTCAAATCGGATCCTTGTCTTGCTTCTTCCCCAAATCAAGCAGCCAAACTTGCCATAAGAAATCAAGCGTTGCGTGCTCGTCAAATCAAGCAGCCAAACCCTGCCGCTGGACACAGATCCATCAGACCTTGCTTGATCCTGCGACTAAACCACCGAGGTAGGCAAGTAGCTGTCCTGGCGCTACCGCTGTCTCGGCAAGTCGTCCGATCAAGCTACCGGCCCCTCTCCTCCCTTTTCTGACCTTAGGATGAGCGGCTCCACATACTCGAGCAAGACTCTCAGACGAGAAGAAACATGCGCCAAACCAAAGCTGCCTCCAGCTCTATCACCGCTCCCTCCGTCGTTTCTGCCAAACCTGACCGACCACCTCCTTCCAACCCGCGAGAGCGTGGAGAAGACATGGAGAAGGTGTGGGAAGAGGTGAACTCACCGACGGAGACATGGCGGCGATGGAGGTGTGGCAGAGGCGTGGTAGCGACGCCGTCCCGCGGGAGAAGAGGAGGAAACGAGATAATCACGCGATGTCCCGAGGCTGGGAGCATTTCCACGGGAAAAATGGGCTCAAACCGGGTTGATACCCCTGCACAACTGTCTACCAAACAGGCTAGATCCACGCCCGTGGAAAATTGTCGCGTGCGCCGTCAGCACCGGGAAACTAGCAGATTCCCGGCGAGAAACATGGCTACCAAACTAGGCCTCAATCTCTAAAAAACTGTCATGTGGGGGGATTTGAGACTCTCTCCACATATATATAATACTAAGAGCATCTCCAAGAGCTTTCCAGAAGTCTCCTCTAACTTCAGTTTTTTTGGAAAAACACAAAAATGTGTACCCAACAGTTCCTCTAAAGCGCTCACAACTTTTTCATAGCCCTTAAAACTCCCTAGAAACAATCTGCCGCTTTAAGTGATCTGTTGGAGAAAGAATTAAAATCTACCCCCACTAATCATTTAGATGTCCCTTAAAACCGATCTTGATGAGTCATTTTCTGGGGAGCTCTTGAAGATGCTCTAACTAGAATATAAATTTTTATATTACTATATGTGTAAAGGACCAAATTTAGAGGATATCGCTAGAGACAGAGAAAAGATAGAGGATGAAATTTATAAAAAATATTGTAAATGATGAGGTATATTTTTAGGGGATGAAATCTATGAGGACGTTGCTCGAGAGAGCCTGAGACTTGTTGGGCAGCAAAATGGACAGGACGGACGGTCCGGTCCTAAGGCCGGACGGTCTGCGCGCGTAGAATCAGTTAGGGTTCTGAGTTTCTTGCGGGATTTGTTAGCTAAAACCGCGGAATTAGCACGGAAGATAGATTGTAATGGGTCCAGACTTCCCCACTATATATATATATGGAGGACTACTACCGATTAAACATCAATAATCGAATCAATATATCTCTCGTTTTACCTTGTACATTAGGAGTAGTTCTAGTTTAGACCTAGTTTAACCCTTCTCTACCTCAATTATTCACCTCTCTTCGGCTCTATGTCGATTAGAATTGTCTAGGGTGACCTATTGGTCCCTAGACAAGGCCTAGGACCTCTCCTCCCCGACGAGGTCCCTCTCGAGAGCGAGATCCAAGTGCTGTCGGCGAACTCCGTCGCCCCCTGCGCACGCGCGGACCGTCCGGCACGTCAAGAAGGAACCCGAGCTCTGCTCTAGGTCACGGATCGTCTGGCCCCTGGCAGCGGACCGTTCGCGCCTCCTCAGAGAGCATCGTCGCCGGTTCTCACCGTAGTGATTGCCTGATTGGCGCCCAGATCGGCGCCAACACACTTTTTGGCGACTCCGCTAGGAACATCACATATAGACCTATCAGATTGGCCCTCAATGGTCGGTTCAAGGGATAACTTTGACGTCTCCCCCAGCAATATCATCAAGCCGACTTGGGAAACCTTGCTGGCTGAAGAACAGCTCCAGTTCGAGGAGCACAAGGAGCAGCTGATCTAGGAAGCAAAGGCAAAATTTCTGGCCAACTTTAAGGTGGACAAGAACAATAAGGTCGCTAGGCAACGGGCGACTGATCTGGCTTCGCTCCGACCCACTGCAGCTACCTCCAAGGTAAGCGACACAAACAAACTCCAATCTCTTAAAAATTATATAGATGAGCAGCGAGACCAAATGCAAAATATCATAGGGGGTATGCAAAATAACTATAAAAGGCTAGTACGTGCTTTTGATAAGTCCACCGTCGCAAATTTTCCTTCGCACGAGGTAGAACTGGGGGAAAACACATGTGATTCATTGGCTACAGGTTGTCACGACCAGTCACAACCCCTTTATGGGATGCTGATAGACACACATCCTAGGCAACCACAGCCTCCTACGCAAATCAGCGATAAATTTATCGATCTGCGCATGTCCGGACCGTCCGCACATGAGCACGGACCTTCCGGGCCAGCAGCGGCCGGTCCCATTTTTAGAAGTACACCGGAGCCGCTACATATCGCACAAACTCTAAACTACCCAGCCGGTCCGTCCGCGTACAACGACGGACAATCCGCATACAATAATGGATGGTCCGGCCATATGGCCGGACAGTTCGCACACGCAGTCAGACGGTCTGCGTATCTAACCAGACGGTCCGACGCAGTTTTTTGAGGAATATTGCTACCCAAACCCTCATCCATCCTAGCTAAATTTCTTGTCATATCCTACGGCACCCCAGCACCATAATATAGCATTCCAAACATATGCGAGTAAGTACTTTTTGGCCCATAGAAGGCTGGAAAGAGACGGCCGTTCCTATGAGCCGCATAGGGCAAATATTAATACACCACAAAACCCAAACCAATGGATATCCTATGCCTATAGCTGACATGTTGATGAACTATACGTCGGAAAATAGAATTATTAGCTTTCTTGATGATAATGACGAATACAATCTCTACTACCTATTAAAGCAGTAAGGGGTAGGCTGTCATTCCGTGTTCTGCCATTCTCATTCCCTCCTCCCCGCAAAGCTCATTCCCATTCCCATTCCCTCCTCTCCGCAAAGCTCATTCCCATGCCATTCTGTGTTCTGTCATTCTCATTCCTCCCTCCCCGCACCTCCCCGCAAAGCTCATTCCCATTCCCACGTGCATCCCACGCCTAGCTAAAATTAAATTAAAAAAACACAAATGTGGCCCTAATGGGATTCGAACCCGCGACCTCTCACACAAATGTGCTCGTAGCTACCACTACACCACATGTGTGTTTATGTCAATATTTGTTACAGTAAAAATATCTACTACATCTCTCCCAAAGCCCACCTGCTACCCTTGCATAATGTGTAGTAGTAGATAATTATCAATGAGATTCTCGAATTATATTGTTGGATGGAGAGAGTAGTATTTAAAGAAGAGCCTTGCATGCAACTTCTTTTGTTTGAATAAGTTTTCAACTTAAATTCCTTTTTTTATATGTGTGACATTTATTCTCCGTAATATTTTTTCCATGGATCTGACTTGTGAGTCATTTTCATAAACCAACGCCAAAGATGAATCCATGTTTCTTACTTGAAAACCCCAAACAAACACCACTGGCAGGAGGCGCTCGCGTTGGCGTCGCTCATCGACGATGAGAAGAAGCTTGGCGACTGCCAGTTCGACCTCTGAAAGCAGTCCTACTTGGCCGCATGCGTTCTTGTGCGCTGGGACGACGGCTGTTGCTGATGTTGTGTGAGTATCCTCGAACAAGATGTATGTAGAGGAGTAGCACATCCAGAGGTGCAACGGCTAGGTGTACTACCTCGCTGATGAGCCCGGGGTGCACTTCGTTTAGCAGCCCAGCCAAAAGTCATCAGTACTCGCCATGTCGCGCGCGTTCGACAACTACTATATCAAAGACTGTGACGTCATCTTGGCGACAAAGGTGACGCAGAGAAGGACCGACAGCAATGACCACTTGCCATCGCCGAGGTAGCTTTTGTGCTGGCCTACCTTTAATTCTCTTCGCAAACGCACACACTTGCCTTTTTGTTTAAGCAAACATGTATGGTGGTGCGTGCCTGATGACTGACGATGTACGAGGGAACTTCTATCGGTAGGTGTGGCACGTGCTCTTCAATGATGAGACCATGCAAATCATGGTATATATCGAAGTCTGTATGATACTGATGGTTGCAACGTAGTAGTGGAACAGTTAAATTAAAATAACAAAATTTATGTATGGCTAGGATCACAAATGAATTATGAAACATTTTCTTATAACAATATAAGACACATTTCATATATAAGTTATCATGGTATTATATGTTTCCGTTGCAACGCACGGGGCACTCATCTAGTAAGATTTTTATGGCTGAAGAAGATGCATCTAAAACTGTAACACCCTGAATTTGTGGGTATAAAATTTCTGTCTAATTACCTACCAAATTCAGGTGTTACTCTTCTATCTCTCTCTAGTTTCTCTCTCTTTTTCTTTTTGGTAGAATTAGCTTAATTAGTGAGGGATTAATTATTTTATTTTGTCAAAATAATATGTGTCATGAAATGTTGCATCATGCTGAGCTCTAAATATTCTTTTAATTGTAGCACATGTTTGGTTTGTTTTAAACTTGAAACTTGATTTGAATTTGAATTGAAAACCCTAGAGAAAATAAATAGAAAAGCAATTAGAAATTCCCTAAAAAGGCCTTTTCAGCCTCGTCGGCCCAGCTCGGCCCAGCCAGGCTGCTCTCGCCCACGTTCTTCTCCCCCTCTCTCCCGCTCACAGCCAGTGGGGCCGATCTGTCGGCGCTGATTCCCTCGCGCTCATGCCCGTTCTCTCCCACTGACCGGTGGACCCTTTCCATTAGTGTTGACTGCTCGTTCGTGGATCCCCTCTCGTTGCTCCGCAGACCCCACCCGTCAGGTCCCCCGTCCCTAACCTCTCGCCCACGTTCGCCCGTTCTCTGGCCACCTCCTCATGCCCTTGCCCCTTTAGAGCCCACACCCCGATCGCCCACTTCCCCCTGCTTATTTGCGCTCTCAGCTGAGCTCTCTCGCCCCCTATCCCGCCTTACACGCGCAACCAGGCAACTCCACCGCCGTTCACCGAAGCCCACCGCCCGTTCCACGACCGTCGTTGAGTCCCCATCGCGTCCGTTGCCTCGGTGAGTTTCGCCTCACCATCAGCAACTCGGGACACCCCTTGGTTCACCTTCTTCCCCTGGTTTTCCTGGTCCACGCTCACTAGAGTGTTTTCCCGTGCAGCCAAAGTCCATCGCTGTCGATCTGAGGCTTCACCGCATGTAACACCCTGAATTTGGGGGTATAAAATTTCTTTGCTCATATTCACAAATTCAGGTGTTACTTCTCTTTTCACACCCTTCCCAATCCCCTCTTTCTCTTTTTTATATAGAAGAAAAGGGGCTATTTACTTTGTGTAATTAAAGTTTATTAGACTAAAACTCCAAGGGGTATGAAATGTTGCATCATGTCAAACCCTAAATTCTACTTTTGTTTGGTGCATAATTCTTAGAAATGCTAATTTGAATTTGTGGCTTATTTGGATTTGAATCAAATAGAGTAAATAAAAAGAAAAGGGAAAACAAATGCCAGAATAAAAGAAAAAGGAAAGAAGCCCGCTTCCCCCGCCCCCTCGGCCTTTCGGCCCATCTGGCCCATCCCCGCGCGCGCGCTCTCCTTCCCCCTCTCCCCTCTCTGCCCTGGCGGGCCCGCTCGTCAGCGCGACCGCCTTCCCCGCGCCCGCTTTCCCCGCTCTCTCTGCTCGCGGGCCCGAGCTGTCAGCTCTTCCGTCTCCACGTAACCGCCGCCCCGAGCCGCGCGTGCCGCGGACTCCACGCCCACGTCGCGTGTGGAGCTCGCCACCACCCCGCCCTCGGCCACTTGAGCCCAGAACCTCGCTCGCCGTCATCCCCTCCCTCATTTGCGCACCTGCAGGCCTCCCTTCCACCTCGCCCACGTTGCGCGCACGCCAAAGCGCCGCCGCCATTAAACCACCGCCGCCCGAGCTCGTTTCTCCATCGCCGTTGGAGCCCCGCCGTGCCCCCTGCCACGGTGAGCTTCGCCCCGGCGTCCGCAACCCGGGACGCGCCCCAATTTCCCCTCTCCCTCCCCGAATCCCTCTCCCCGCGCTCACCGCCGTTCTCTGCGCAGCCGCCGAGGTCCGCCACCGTCGACTCGGGCTGCCGCCGCGTCTCCGTCGCCATCGAGGGGTCCCCGGAGTTCGCCTTGAGGTCAGGAAACTCTCTCGCCCTCTCCCGTCCTTTTTATTGCCCCCAGTCACGTTTAATTGCTCGCCGGAGTCCCTTAGCTCCACCGCCGAGCCGCTTCGCCGTGGGCCGCCCCCCTCCGGTGCCCCTGCCCCGACCCAGTCCTCACCGGAAGGTTCCCCGCGCCCTCCCCAACCTCCCCGGCCGCCCAGGTCGTCCCAGGGACCCGCAGAGCCCCTGCGCCCCTCGTCTCCGGCGAGTTCTCCGCCGCGGGGACGGGCGCTGCCGCCTCTGCTGGCCGGAGGAGAAGACAGAAGCCAGCCACCCAATCCCCACCGTCCATCCCAGATCGAACGACCCTGATTCAAATAGGCCGAGCCCAATCTTAGTCGTCCGCCTGAGATCCAACGGCCCAGGGCCCTTTTCCCCCCCGCACCCCGCCTTCCTGCCATTTGGGCCCCGCCTGTCAGCCGTCCGCGCCCGCGCTGCCCGCCCGGCCCCGCCTTCCTGCCATTTGGGCCCCGCCTGTCAGCCGTCCGCGCCTGCGCTGCCCGCCCGGCCCCGCCTGTCAGCCGTCCGCCCCGCGCTGCCCGCCCAGCCCCGCCTGTCAGCCGTCCGCCCCGCGCTGCCCGCTCGGCCCCGCCTGTCAGCCGCTCAGGACGCCGCGCGCTCGCGCGCCCGCCCGCGGATCTAATCTCGGGCGTTGATCCGAGATCCAACGGCTATAAAAGCCCGATACCCCTTCGCCCGCGCATTTTCTTAAAGAGACCCCCGGCTTTTTGAAAATTAACCTGCCGTCCTTGGATCTTCGCAGTTAGGTCCTCGGACCTTTTATTTAATCCAAAATAAGTATTTAAAGCATATTTTCTACTGTGAACTTGTGATCTCTCTACTGCATATGTTTGGTTTATTGCTTTTGTTTGTTACTTCCCAAGTGCATAGAATGAATGATTACTTTACGTAGACAACAGGCAGTCTGTGTTTCCCGAGGAGGTTGCAGAAGAGGTCCCTGAGCAGCAATTTGGTGAAGGCAAGTGTCCTCTGACCCATTATGTCCCATTCACTTATAATTCACTTTCCCGCATTACTTAATTGAAACCTAAGGATTGATTAGCTTTATACTTTACCTTATCCTTGATGACCTTTTGGGTTATTATTATGGTTAGCATTTTGCTATTGCCTTAACCTAATCAATGAACATTATGTGACTATTTATGATACGATACTGTTATCCTGATGATATTGATGATCTTGTGATACTCTAGGGGGCTCAGGCTGTTTCCTGAGTACCTCTCCGTAAGGACCTGTTCGTTGAGAGACCACCCGGGATAACAGTGCAACCATGAGGGTGAAATGGGATGCCCTTAGCTAATTAATTAGAGGAACTAGAGGTGTAGTTGCTTCGCCGTCGTGCCGTCAATGGGGTCCAGGCACAGTGCTTGCTCTGCCGAGGCTGAGTGCCGAGGTTCTTTCGTTTTGCTTTTTGTTAGTCACTCTCCTGCAGGGAGGGGTACTGTGTTTATCAAACTAGAGAAACCTAACGGGCAGCTATGATCTCTAGGGAATCTTTGTAAAAGCTACATAGTGATACCCTGCCGGACCACCTAGGTAGTGGTCAATGGGGATTAGCTCTCCCCGGGCAGAACGGGAATCACGGCTCATGGGTAAAGTGTGCGACCTCTGCAGAGGGTAGTGAAACTGATATATCAGCCGTGCTCACGGTTAAGAGCAGCCTTGGGATCCTCTTTGATTAGAGATACAGATGGTTCGAGATACAATGGTTCTATTAATGTTTTTGGTTCGGTGAGGATCATGATGTTTCTTCAATGAGGAAATGACTCATGGGATGGTTATATGATAAAACTTGGCTTCCACTAATAATAAATGCCTGACCAACTAAAAGCAATCTGCTTTGACCTTAACCCCACATAAAGCTAGTCCACTTCAACCAAACGGGGCATTTGCTGAGTACGTTGATGTGTACTCATCCTTGCTTTACCACAAAACACCAGGTTGTCCACATTGCAACCACTGCTCGGGAGAAGACGAAGCTGTGGAAGGAGACTTCCAGGAGTTCCAAGACTACGACGAGTTTTAGGTGTGGGTTGGCGGCAACCCCCAGTCAGCTGCCTGTGAAGGCCTCATCTTTACTGCGTTTCGCTTAGCACTTTGATTTATTTGTTAAGTTAATGACTATGTGGATGTCTATGACTCTGTGATGTAATATGTTAATACTCTTTTATGTTATTATTCGAGCACTGTGCGATGATGTTCATTTATGTAATCGCTGTGTACGTGAGTTCTGATCCTGGCACGTACATAGTTCGCATTCGGTTTACCTTCCAAAACCGGGTGTGACATAAGTGGTATCAAAGCCAGGCTGACTGTAGGACCGCTGACCTAGAGTAGCAATGGTCGTACTAAGGACTATTAACCTTCATTCTCACCTTGACCTTTGGTGTCACTTCAAAGGTCGGTCACCTCGACCAACCCTGTGTTTTACTACATATATATATATACTATATTACACCTTGTTAAAATTTTATTTTGTTCTGTCTATGGTTTACTCACTTGTCATATTAGTTCTGTTCTTACTCTTATGCTTACGGTGTCTTTTGTAGATGGCTCGTCTTAGACACACTGCACGTAAGTCGGTGATTCCTTTCCTGCTGTCTCGACTTGCGGAGCGTCCTCTGCCCCGCACCGTGTCCGGTCAGTCGAGTCACCTGGAGAGACTGCACCACCGCCTGCGTGAGGAGCAGGAGCGCCGGCGTCAGCACAGAGAGCAGCAGGGCTCTTCCTCCCCACCCCAGCAGGAGGTGGAGTCCGTGAGGCGCCGTTCCTCTGCTCCCCAGCTGGAGGCGCCCCCTGCACCACCGAGGGACGCCCCTGCTGTTGGAGGAGGTCCTGGAGGAGACCCCGACGATGACTCAGACCACAGCACGGAGCCCTTTGAGCCGCAGGAGGCGGAAGGATGGGTCGCCCGACCCATCACCCGTGACGCCGCTCGCGGTTGTCACTTCCACGATGCACTCGACACCTTGTTGCGCCAGGCTTTCGACCGGCACACCTGGTCGATCGAGTATCGTTGTGTAGTCTACCAGCACAGTCGCGGGAGGTACCCAGACCGCTGGGAGGCTTCCTGCCTAGTTCGCCGTCCGGAGGATGACCTCCGGGGTGTGGAGGCTGTTTCGGAGCATTACTCCATCTCCGAGAGGGACACTGCAGAGGCAGCTATGCAGGATGCAGCACGGCGTGCACTCTCCCAGTACTGTTCTTTGTTCGGTGGGGTGGCCGACGGTCTTAACCTTAGGTACTACCCCCGCCGTCCTACTGGCAGCACAGAGAGTGTGGTTGTCTCACCCGTTGGTGAAGGTAACCCTAGGTTGAGTAGCACAGTCAACCTAGTCGCAGTGCTTAACACCGAGCTGGACCACTCTCTGGACGAGCTGAACAGGGCTCGAACAGAGATTGCTGAGTTGCGTGCTGAACTGGCAGAGCGCCGCCACCAGGAGGGTGGATCTCCCGCTCCTGCTAGGACTCAGCACCCTTACCGCTCGCCGCCACGTGGTCACCACACTTATGGTTCCCCTGCCTGTAAGACCAGGATAGATCTGGATCCTTAGATCGTTAGCATCGGAGTTTGTAATAATCCTTAAGTCAGATGTCCCAGTCTTAGATGGTCAGTTTAGTTTGCTTATCCGTTGCTTCCATTCAGTTTAGTTTGCTTATTAGTTGCTTTTAGTCAGTTTAGTTTGCTTATCAGTGGCTTACATGTTTGTTATGGTGAACTCGTGCTGGATTTGAATCTTTGTAATGACTGTAGCCAACATGTGGGTTTCCCCTGCCGTTGGCTTAGCTAGTGATATTAATGAAGTCAGTTATTTAGTTGGGAAACCATTTACTTCTACTTTCCTTTTTATCTGAGAAGCTGTAATGGATCATAGTGAAGATCAGTGAAGTTCTTTGTTCACTCAGTGTCATGAAGAATTCTGTTTTCCCTCTTCTTATGCTGAAGGATTGTAAGATCAATGCTGATGTATGAATGTCTTCCACAGATGTCTGACAACAGGCGCCGATGCAACAGGCGTGCTCAGCAAGAGCAGCGTGCCCAGCAGGAGGAACATCAGGGGCAGCCTCCCCGCCACCCCCGATGACAGTGGAACAGATGTTCTTGATGCAAACTCAGGCAGTGTAGGCTATTGGGCAGACTCTGGCAGCTATGCAGCGGGCTCAACAGCAACCTCAACCCCAGTTGCAAGTGCAGATGCCTCAGGTGCCATGGGATAAGCGTGGTGAGTTCATGAGAGGGCACCCTCCTACCTTCGCGCACTCTGCCGACCCCATGGATGCAGAAGACTGGCTGCGTGCAGTGGAAAGGGAACTACGCACCGCCCAATGTGATGACAGGGAGAAGGTTCTGTACGGTCCCCGCCAGCTAAGGGGAGCAGCCCAGTCCTGGTGGGAGTCCTACCTCACCACCCATGCTGACCCCGAAGCCATCACCTGGGAGGAATTCAGTGAGAGTTTCCGCAGATACCATGTTCCAGAGGGACTGATGATTGTGAAGAAGGAGGAGTTTCTGGCTCTGAAGCAGGGACCCCTGTCTGTTAGTGAATACAGAGACAAGTTTCTGCAGCTATCTCGTTATGCACCTGAAGATGTCAACACTAATGCTAAAAGGCAGTACAGGTTCATGAGGGGTTTGGTGGATCCCCTGCATTACCAGCTGATGAATCACACCTTCCCCACCTTCCAGCACCTGATCGATAGGGCAGTTATGACTGAGAGGAAGCGTAAGGATATGGAGGATCGGAAGCGCAAGATGAGTGGACCACAGTCCGGAAGCATCAGCCGCCCCCGCTTCTCAGGAGGTTCATCTCAGCAAGGCAAGCCTGGTCACCCACAGGGATATTAGAATCAGAATCAGCGTCCACATCAGCAGCAGTTTCAGAGGCAGTACCCACAACAGCAGCAGTATCGACAGAACAGCCAGCAGGGAGGTAATCAGTATCAGAAGCAGAACAACCAGGCACCTCGCCTTCCTGCCCCCGCAGCAAATCAGAACAACCAGGCAGCCCCAGCACAAGGAGGAGGCAGAGGATGTTTCCACTGTGGAGAACAAGGCCACTGGGCGATGCAGTGCCCAAAGAAGATGGCGCAGCAGCAGACCAACCCCAATGCCCCAACAAGGCAAGGTGTACCTCAACAAGCAGCAGGTAATCGTGGCCAAGCGTACAACCGAGGAAAGGTGAACCACTTGGAGGCCGAAGCAATCCAGGATGCACCAGACGTGGCAGTAGGTATGTTCTCAGTCGAATCTCATCCCGCAAAAGTGCTATTTGATACTGGTGCAACTCATTCATTTGTCACTGCAACATGGGTAGAAATGCATAACATCTCAGTAGAGGCAATGATGCCGCCCATGAGGATTAATTCGGTTGGTGGCAAGGTGCAAACAGATAAAATATGCTCAAATATAAGGGTGGAAATAAGGGGGATAGGGTTCCCCAGTGACCTAATAGTAATAGACACCCCTGGGGTAGATGTCATCCTAGGGATGAATTGGTTAATGAAATATGAAGCGAATGTCAGCTGTGACAAGAGGACTGTAACATTGAAGTCCCCGTCCGGAGAGGAGGTAGTGGCTGAGCTAAAGATGCCTAAATCAGCGGAGGGAGTTTGTCACCAGATTTCAGTTGATAGTAAGGAGACCAACCCGCTCGAGGCTATCAAGGTCGTGTCGGACTTTCCGGATGTGTTTCCCGAGGAGTTACCGGGCATGCCACCCGAGAGAAAAGTCGAATTTGCCATAGAGCTTATCCCTGGCACCGCCCCCATTTCCAAAAGAGCCTACCGAGTGTCTGGACCAGAATTGGTCGAACTCAAGAAGCAGATCGATGAGCTGTTAGAAAAGGGCTACATCAGACCAAGTACCTCGCCTTGGGCCGCTCCAGTATTGTTTGTGGAGAAGAAAGATGGTACCAAAAGGATGTGTATAGATTACAGAGCCCTGAACGAAGTCACTGTTAAGAATAAGTACCCCCTGTCGAGAATAGAAGATCTGTTTGACCAACTAAGAGGTGCCAGCGTATTCTCGAAGATAGATCTGAGGTCAGGCTACCATCAACTCAGAATCCGACCCTCGGACATACCGAAGACAGCATTCATCACCAAGTATGGGCTATATGAGTATACAGTTATGCCCTTTGGTTTGACAAATGCACCAGCCTTCTTTATGTATCTGATGAACAGTGTATTCATGGACTACCTAGACAAGTTTGTGGTAGTGTTCATCGATGATATTCTCATATACTCTCAAAGTGAAGAAGATCATGTGGAGCATTTGAAGATGGTATTGCAAAGGCTTCGAGAGCATCAGTTGTATGCTAAGCTGAATAAATGCGAGTTTTGGATTCATGAAGTCTTGTTTCTGGGTCACATCATAAACCAAGATGGGTTAGCAGTGGACCCAAAGAAAGTAGCAGATATCCTGAACTGGAAAGCACCGAAGGATGTTCGTGGAATCAAGAGCTTCATTGGAATGGCCGGATACTATAGGCGTTTCATTAAAGGCTTTTCAAAGATTGCTAGGCCAATGACAGCGTTACTAGCGAAGAAAATTGAGTTTAAGTGGACCCAAAAGTGCCAAGAAGCATTTGAAGAACTGAAGAATAGATTGACTACAGCACCTGTGTTAGTTCTGCCTGATGTTCACAAGCCATTCTCGGTGTACTGCGATGCTTCTTACACCGGATTGGGATGTGTGCTAATGCAAGAAGGAAGAGTTGTAGCATACTCATCTCGACAGCTGAAGATCCATGAGAAAAATTACCCCACACACGACCTGGAGTTAGCAGCAGTGGTTCATGCGTTAAAGACATGGAGACATTACCTGTATGGCAGAAGTGCGACATCTACACAGATCATAAAAGTCTGAAGTACATATTCACCCAGTCAGAGTTAAACATGAGGCAACGAAGATGGTTGGAATTGATCAAGGACTACGAGCTGGAGATACATTACCATCCAGGCAAAGCCAATGTTGTTGCAGATGCTCTGAGCAGGAAGAGTCAAGTCAATATGATGGCCACGTACCCGATGTCATATGAGTTGGCCAAGGAGTTCGACAGACTGAGTCTTGGTTTTCTGAACAGTACGCAAGGAGTAACAGTGGAATTAGAGCCCACCCTAGAGCGGGAAATCGAAGAAGGGCAGAAGGATGATGAAAACATCAACAAGATCCGGCAGCTGATCTTAGAAGGAAGAGGCAAAGACTTTCGAGAGGATGAAGATGGAGTAATATGGTTCAAGGACCGATTGTGTGTTCCTGACATCAAACCTATTCGGGAGCTGATCCTCAAGGAAGCTCATGAGACAGCTTACTCCATACACCCTGGAAGTGAAAAGATGTATCAAGATCTAAAAAGGAGGTTTTGGTGGTATGGCATGAAAAGAGAGATCGCAGAATATGTCGCCATCTGTGATAGCTGTCAAAGAACCAAAGCAGAGCATCAGAGGCCCGCCGGACTGTTGCAGCCATTGCAGATTCCTCAGTGGAAGTGGGATGAGATCGGGATGGATTTTATAGTTGGCTTACCTCGTACCTGGGCCGGCTATGATTCCATCTGGGTGGTTGTGGACCGCTTAACAAAGGTGGCGCATTTCATACCCGTGAAGACAACATACACCGGAGCAACGTTAGCTGAGTTATACATGTCACGGATAGTCTGCCTTCATGGTGTGCCGAAGAAGATAGAGTCAGATCGAGGAACACAGTTCACCTCTCATTTTTGGCAGCAGCTACAAGAAGCTTTAGGCACACATTTGAACTTCAGCTCGGCTTATCACCCACAAGACTGAGAGAACCAATCAGATCCTAGAAGACTGAGAGAACCAATCAGATCCTAGAAGATATGCTGAGAGCCTGTGCGTTGCAAGACAAGTCAGGATGGGACAAAAGGTTACCTTATGCAGAATTCTCCTACAACAATAGTTACCAGGCCAGTTTGAAGATGTCACCGTTTCAGGCACTCTATGGACGGAGTTGTAGGACTCCGCTGCATTGGGACCAGCCTGGAGAGAGACAGGTGTTTGGCCCCGACATCTTGTTTGAAGCCGAAGAGAATATCAAAATGGTTCGGGAGAATCTAAAGATAGCACAATCAAGGCAGCGAAGCTATGCTGACAGAAGGAGAAGGGAATTGAGTTTCGAAGTGGGAGATTACGTCTATCTGAAGGTGTCACCTATCAGAGGAGTCAGAAGGTTCGGAGTTAAAGGCAAGTTAGCACCCCGGTACATTGGACCATATCAGATTCAAGCAAAGCGTGGAGAAGTGGCCTATCAGCTCAACCTACTAGAAAGTTTGTCAGCGGTGCACAATGTGTTCCACGTGTCGCAATTGAAGAAGTGCCTGCGAGTACCAGAAGAACAGTTGCCAGTGGAGGGTTTGGAAGTCCAAGAGGATCTGACATACATAGAGAAGCCAACGCAGATTCTGGAGTTTGCAGACAGAGTCACCCGAAGAAACACCATCAGAATGTGCAAAGTCAGATGGGGCCACCACTCCGAGGAAGAAGCAACCTGGGAATGAGAAGATGATCTAAAGGCCAAATACCCTGAACTCTTTGCTGACCAACCTTGAATCTCGGGGCGAGATTCTTTTAAGGGGGATAGGTTTGTAACACCCTGAATTTGGGGGTATAAAATTTCTTTGCTCATATTCACAAATTCAGGTGTTACTTCTCTTTTCACACCCTTCCCAATCCCCTCTTTCTCTTTTTTATATAGAAGAAAAGGGGATATTTACTTTGTGTAATTAAAGTTTATTAGACTAAAACTCCAAGGGGTATGAAATGTTGCATCATGTCAAACCCTAAATTCTACTTTTGTCTGGTGCATAATTCTTAGAAATGCTAATTTGAATTTGTGGCTTATTTGGATTTGAATCAAATAGAGTAAATAAAAAGAAAAAGGGAAAACAAATGCCAGAATAAAAGAAAAAGGAAAGAAGCCCGCTTCCCCCGCCCCTCGGCCTTTCGGCCCATCTGGCCCATCCCCGCGCGCGCGCGCTCTCCTTCCCCCTCTCCCCTCTCTGCCCTGGCGGGCCCGCTCGTCAGCACGACCGCCTTCCCCGCGCCCGCTTTCCCCGCTCTCTCTACTCGCGGGCCCGAGCTGTCAGCTCTTCCGTCTCCGCGTAACCGCCGCCCCGAGCCGCGCGTGCCGTGGACTCCGCGCCCACGTCGCGCGTGGAGCTCGCCACCACCCCGCCCTCGGCCACTTGAGCCCAGAACCTCGCTCGCCCTCATCCCCTCCCTCATTTGCGCACCTGCAGGCCTCCCTTCCACCTCGCCCACGCTGCGCGCACGCCAAAGCGCCGCCGCCATTAAACCACCGCCGCCCGAGCTCGTTTCTCTGTCGCCGTTGGAGCCCCGCCGTGCCCTCTGCCACGGTGAGCTTCGCCCCGGCGTCCGCAACCCGGGACGCGCCCCAATTTCCCCTCTCCCTCCCCGAATCCCTCTGCCCGCGCTCACCACCGTTCTCTGCGCAGCCGCCGAGGTCCGCCACCGTCGACTCGGGCTGCCGCCGCGTCTCCGTCGCCATCGAGGGGTCCCCGGAGTTCGCCTTGAGGTCAGGAAACTCTCTCGCCCTCTCCCGTCCTTTTTATTGCCCCCAGTCGCGTTTAATTGCTCGCCGGAGTCCCTTAGCGCCACCGCCGAGCCGCTTCGCCGTGGGCCGCCCCCCTCCGGTGCCCCTGCCCCGACCCAGTCCTCACCGGAAGGTTCCCCGCGCCCTCCCCAACCTCCCCGGCCGCCCAGGTCGTCCCAGGGACCCGCAGAGCCCCTGCGCCCCTCGTCTCCGGCGAGTTCTCCGCCGCGGGGACGGGCGCCGCCGCCTCTGCTGGCCGAAGGAGAAGACAGAAGCCAGCCACCCAATCCCCGTCGTCCATCCCAGATCGAACGACCCTGATTCAAATAGGCCGAGCCCAATCTTAGCCGTCCGCCTGAGATCCAATGGCCCAGGGCCCTTTTCCCCCCTCGCACCCCGCCTTCCTGCCATTTGGGCCCCGCCTGTCAGCCGTCCGCGCCCGCGCTGCCCGCCCGGCCCCGCCTGTCAGCCGTCCGCCCCGCACTGCCCGCTCGGCCCCGCCTGTCAGCCGCTCAGGCCGCCGCGCGCTCGCGCGCCCGCCCGTGGATCTAATCTCGGGCGTTGATCCGAGATCCAACGGCTATAAAAGCCCGATACCCCTTCGCCCGCGCATTTTCTTAAAGAGACCCCCGGCTTTCTGAAAATTAACCCGCCGTCCTTGGATCTTCGCAGTTAGGTCCTCGGACCTTTTATTTAATCCAAAATAAGTATTTAAGGCATATTTTTTAATCCCTAATCTTGTAAAATTCATAACTTTGTCATATGAACTCCAAATTAGGTGCTTCAAATTGCAAAATGTTCATAATATTCTTATCTATCTATTTAAACAATGTTTCCCTGCTGTTTTTATGTCCCAATTAATAGTTGATCACTAGGGTAAAATTAATGTTATTGGAACCCTATTTGAGATAAATAAAAATTAGTAGACTTTAATAAAAGTTGGAGCACCTAAGTTTATGGACTTAACACCATGTAATGATTTAACCCCATCACTGACTTAGACCTGATTAGTGGATAATGAATCATTTTGTATAGTCATCTACCCTAGACCTAGGGAACACCAGATTGCCAATCCTTTTCTACTGTGAACTTGTGATCTCTCTGCTGCATATGTTTGGTTTATTGCTTTTGTTTGTTACTTCCCAAGTGCATAGAATGAATGATTACTTTACGTAGACAACGGGCAGTCTGTGTTTCCTGAGGAGGTTGCAAAAGAGGTCCCTGAGCAGCAATTTGGTGAAGGCAAGTGTCCTCTGACCCATTATGTCCCATTCACTTATAATTCACTTTCTCGCATTACTTAATTGAAACCTAAGGATTGACTAGCTTTATACTTTACCTTATCCTTGATGACCTTTTGGGTTATTATTATTGTTAGCATTTTGCTATTGCCTTAACCTAATCAATGAACATGATGTGACTATTTATGATACGATACTGTTATCCTGATGATATTGATGATCTTGTGATACTCTAGGGGGCTCAGGCTGTTTCCTGAGTACCTCTCCGTAAGGACCTGTTCGTTGAGAGACCACCCGGGATAACAGTGCAACCATGAGGGTGAAATGGGATGCCCTTAGCTAATTAATTAGAGGAACTAGAGGTGTAGTTGCTTCGCCGTCGTGCCGTCAATGGGGTCCAGGCACAGTGCTTGCTCTGCCGAGGCTGAGTGCCGAGGTTCTTTCGTTTTGCTTTTTGTTAGTCACTCTCCTGCGGGGAGGGGTACTGTGTTTATCAAACTGGAGAAACCTAACGGGCAGCTATGATCTCTAGGGAATCTTTGTAAAAGCTACGTAGTGATACCCTGCCGGACCACCTAGGTAGTGGTCAATGGGGATTAGCTCTCCCCGGGCAGAACGGGAATCACGGCTCATGGGTAAAGTGTGCGATCTCTGCAGAGGGTAGTGAAATTGATATATCAGCCGTGCTCACGGTTAAGAGCAGCCTTGGGATCCTCTTTGATTAGAGATACAGATGGTTCGAGATACAATGGTTCTATTAATGTTTTTGGTTCGGTGAGGATCATGATGTTTCTTCGATGAGGAAATGACTCATGGGATGGTTATATGATAAAACTTGGCTTCCACTAATAATAAATGCCTGACCAACTAAAAGCAATCTGCTTTGACCTTAACCCCACATAAAGCTAGTCCACTTCAACCAAACGGGGCATTTGCTGAGTACGTTGATGTGTACTCATCCTTGCTTTACCACAAAACACCAGGTTGTCCACATTGCAACCACTGCTCGGGAGAAGACGAAGCTGTGGAAGGAGACTTCCAGGAGTTCCAAGACTACGACGAGTTTTAGGTGTGGGTTGGCGGCAACCCCCAGTCAGCTGCCTGTGAAGGCCTCATCTTTACTGCGTTTCGCTTAGCACTTTGATTTATTTGTTAAGTTAATGACTATGTGGATGTCTATGACTCTGTGATGTAATATGTTAATACTCTTTTATGTTATTATTCGAGCACTGTGCGATGATGTTCATTTATGTAATCGCTGTGTATGTGAGTTCTGATCCTGGCACGTACATAGTTCGCATTCGGTTTACCTTCCAAAACCGGGTGTGACACCGCATCCTCGCTGTCTCCTAGGCACTCCTGAGTTCGCGCTCGAGGTGAGCAACCTCCCTATGTACTTAATTCGTCCGTTACTGCCCTAGTGCCCGCACAATTCCTCGCTGGAGTTGATCCATGCCACCGTTGGACCGCCTCGTCGTGTTTCGCGCTCTCTGGTACCCCTGCGCCGGTATTGCGCCCGGGACTGAGTTCGACAGGTCGCCCTGATCGCGCATGAGCCCTTCCCCAAGCCCCTAGAGCCCTGCCATGCCCGTTCCTCTCGTCTCCGGCGACTTCACCACCGAGGGGCGGGAGCGGCGCCGCCCGCAGCCGTAAAACCTTCCCGGCGTTGATCTCCACCATTCGATCCTGATCGCATGGTCTAGATCACCGGGTCTTGATTCGCGCCCGCGCGCCCTATCCTCGGGCCCGCCAGTCGACGCCTGCGCCCCCTGGCGTTGGGCCCGGCTTGTCAGCCCGCCTTCTCTGGTCGCTGACGCCCCGTCCCCGCCTGTCAGCGCTCGCTGCACGCACGCGTCAGCGGATCTGATCCTGGCCGTTGATCTACGATCTGATGGTTGAAATCACCTGATACCCCATCGTGTGTACTTTTGCTTAAGTGACCCCTAGGTTTTAGAAAATCAACCTGTCATCCTGAGTTTTAGCTCGCAGGCCCCTGTTTTGTTTTAAATAGACCCCTGACCTTTTAAATAATCACATAATTGGGCTTAATGTCATATTTCAAACTTCAAAACTTATGTATTTCATATCTTTTTCATATAAACTCCAAATTTAGTGGTTCAAATTACAAAATGTTCATAGAAATATTCTCTGTCCAAATAAATTATGATCATCCACATCCTGTGTACTTTAATTTTATGCTTATACTAAAGGTTAAGTTTAAGTAATATTGTATTTGTTTAGTAAAATAAATAAAAAGGAAAATGCTAATGGTACTTGGAGGTTTAATGTTGTGAGATTAGTAAAATGTTATGCATGAATTGACCCCTGTTATAATTTTGTGTCTCACTAAAATTAGTGGCACTAAACTAAATAGTCCATAATATCTAAGGAATCACTGGTCTTTAATTATATTAAACCCTACCATTTAGGTCTACCCTTTATATTCATAGTGTTCTACCAAACTTGTGTTCACTTGATTGTACATGTTTGGTGTGATGTTCATTTGTACTTTTCCTAAATGTATTGAATGTATGACCGCTTTATTTTGAAAGTTCCCTTTGCCCGGGAACAGGATCTGGATGTCGCCTAGAGGGGGGTGAAAGCTCTCTTGTGAGTTTTGGTGTTTGGATGACAACTCAATTAAAGGACTAACAAGTGTACTAAGTGTTGAACAGGTGCTTAAGGTAAAGCCTACAGGGTTCAACACAAGTGAACAATTGTGATGGTCCAAGAACTGGATTATGGATACATAATGGACATCACAAGTAAGATGGACATTGCATAAAGTGAGACTCGGGTGCGTAGCTCGGAGACAACTGATCAAGCCAAGGACGGAGGCAAGAAGAGCTTCGAGGTACCAAGTGCACGGGAGAAGGTCAAGGAGGCTGAGGAACCCAAAGCCAAGGGTGAAGAAGAAAGTCAAGGGTGATCGAGTTGAGAACAGCTACGGCACATCAAGGATCACTACATAAGGACGTGACTTACAGCCAATGAGGTAACAGCTACAGTTATGTGGTGTAAGTCATAAGGCTCAAGATCAAGCTCTAAGAAGGAGATCAAGGTCACTAGAAGGAGAACAAGTGTCAAAACCAGACCTGGAAGCAGCCCAAAAGAGCTAAGTTCACCTTAATCTTTAGTTTGGGTTGTTCCTATGTTTGGAGATGTTCTATGTGACCTTTGCAGGATGTTGGAGCTAAGAAATGTCAATCTAGATCAAGTCAAGCTGACTTGATGATTTATGAGTCCAACATCAAAGCTCAAGCATGACAAATGCTATAGATGTAATAATTAAGAGAAGGTATGTTTCTAGACTTAGTACATTGGTTTTGTGGACTAATATACTTGTCTAAGTGTTAGAAACAGAAAGAAGAAGAAAAGAAAAAAGGTGCAAAAGGCTTGGCTGTGTACAGCCAAGACTTAGCTCAGTCTGGCACACCGGACTGTCCGGTGGTGCACCGGACAGTGTCCGGTGCGCCAGGTTGAACCTCGGTGAACAGGCCGCTCTCGGGAGGAGTCTGGCGACGTATGGCTATAATTCACCGGACTGTCCGGTGGTGCACCGGACTGTCCGGTGAGCCAACGGTCGGCTTGGGCAACGGTCGGCCGCGCGATCTGCGCGGGACACGTGACCGAGCCAACGGCTAGATGGAGGCACCGGACTGTCCGGTGTGCACCGGACATGTCCGGTGCGCCAACGGCTCCAAGACTGCCAACGGTCGGCTTCACCATAGAAGGAAAGAAATCGTGCACCGGACAGTGTCCGGTGTGCACCGGACTGTCCGGTGCGCCACCCAACAGAAGGCAAGATTTGCCTTCCTGGATTGCTTCCAACGGCTCCTAGGCCCCTTGTGCCTATAAAAGGGACCCCTAGGCGCCTCAAGCAATACACAAGCGCAGCCAACAAGTGTAGACTTCACTCGAATCAATTCTCACTCTCCCTCTTGTGTGTAACTCTATAGTTTGTGTAGAAGGCATAGCTATAAGCCTTTAGAGAGAGGAGAAGTGCTGCTAAGAGCTAGAGCAAGGTCTTGAGCGTATCGTTACTCTACCGAGGTGCTACCGAGAAGTTTGTAAGTAGCCACGGTGTTGTTGTAACCCATCTCAATAGTGAAAGGCTCTATCTGTCATACTGACAGATCTGAGCAAACGGAGGAAGGAGTTGAACTAGACTCCAAGCCTAGGTGTGGCTAACTCCAACGAGGACTAGGCAAGCATTTCAGGCTTGGCCGAACCTCAGGATAAATCCTTGCGTCTGTGTGCTCTGTTCTGTATTGTACTCTGACTCTCTGTCTTACTCGCTTTTATATCTGCACTTCACTACTTACTTGTGGTACTAGCTTTCCTTGAAGTGCAGGATATTCTTAAGACAGGAACTTCAATTCCACTGCAACCTACTCGAAGGGTTCTTCACTCCACTGTGATCCTGTCTTCGAGTAGAGTAAGATTTAAGTTTTAAAGTGATAATTTTTATTCGCCTATTCACCCCCCTCTAGGCGACATCCAGATCTGTTCTCGGGCCAAAGGGAACTTTCAATTGGTATCAAAGCTAGGCCTCTCCAGTGTGGGCTTAGCCGTCCGGAGATGACGATGTCGTCACAAGAGGTAACTGTAGAACTTCTTTTAGGCGATGGCTCTAATTACAAGTCTTGGTCTGTCTCTATTTATAGTGCTTTCATGAGTGTTGATCCTGATTTGAGACAGGTCTTTAGTAGTAGTATTTTTCCCTCTAATATTAGTAAAAATCCTTCCAATGAAGAACTAAGATGTCTAACTCTAAATCACCATGCATGCAACATCTTAGTTGATTCTCTATCTAGAGGTGCCTATTTTGCCATCATGAGTAGTGATAGTGATCTATTTGTTGATGCTCATGATTTATGGAATAGGATTAAAGAAAAATATTTTGTGGCAAACTGTGATGCTCCTACTCCCTATATTACTTGTGATACTAACCATTCAAAGGGAGAAGAACAAGAACAATGGCACCCAAACGATGAATCCACCTCGTCGACAGGTATGTTCTCCACTAGTGATAAATGTTTTATTGCTAACAATGACGGTGGAGACGAAAGCCATGATGAGAAGGAATATGAGGATGATTGCGAGGATGAATCTTCATCATCACAAGGTAGTTTTTCCTATATTGCTTCCACTGACATTAATGACAGGGAAAATGAGACTGATGATGTGGAAGAAGAGGAGATTCGCCGTTTCTACAACCATCTCAACAAAGCGGACAAAGCTCTCTTGGTTAAGTTGTTGAGAAGAAACAAGGAACAAGGCGAGACGCTTCTCAGGCTAGAGGAGACTCTCATCAAAACCAACGACAGCGTGGAGAAGATGACCAAAGAACATGAGGAGCTAAAATACTCTCATGGGAACTTGGTCCAACGGTATGAATCGATTTTAATTGAGCAAAGAAATAATCATGATGTATTATCTAATGCTGCTCAACTTAAAATTGAAGATTCTATGCTTAGGAATCAAGTAGAATTGTTAAGTCATGATAACCTTGCTCTTACTGAAAAATATGACTTATTGTCTTGTTATCATGATAATCTCTTAGATAGACATATCATGCTTGAAGTTGCTCATGAGGTCGTAATTACGAACTTAAATTCATGTGAACTTCATTCTTGCACAAGTACACATTTAGATAATTCGTCACCATGTGCTAACCCCTGTTGTTCAAAAGAAAGCCAATGTTTGAATAAGCATCAAGCTGCAGGGTCACAAAAGAAATTGTGTGGGAACAAGAAGCAAAGACAACTGAGGAGAAGACACATTGCTCAACTCTCTCAAGATATCCACGGGCGCGTGGTGAAGAAGCTTGAGAAAGGAAAAACTGCAGCAAGTGTCAAGCTCAATAAGAAAAATGTTCCTAAAGATGAAGAAATCAACATGAGCTTGGAAAGAGGTAAAGATTCAATTAATCACGTTGTTTGCACTGACCTTCTCTCCATGTCATTCAAGTACAAAAAGGGAAAAGGAGGTGTTTCAAGTGCAAGAAGTTAGGCCACCTCATCGTGTCTTGTCCGTACAAAGACAAGAATGAAGGGACAAGGAGTTGTTTTGGATGCAACAATAAGGACCACACGATCACTTCATGTCCGGTCATGAAGAATCAAGGATGTGCATCCTCCAAGGTGACCCTCACCAAGGAAAATGACACACAGCAAGCGTCATGTCAGGTTGAGCGATGCTTCTGCTACAAGTGTGGTGAGCAGGGTCATCTATCCAAGGTATGTTATAAAGGTAAGATTCCTAAGCAAGTGAATTTGTGTCAATCTTATTCGCGTAGGAGACCCAAATCATACACTTGTGCTAGATCTATAACGAGATCACCTAGAACTAGCACAAAGGCAATTTGGGTACCAAAGGCACATTTAGATGATCATTATGTACCCATCCCAAGATGGGTACCAAACTGTGCTAACTAGACCATGCAGGTGTCTTGAGATGGACTGGAGACCATGGGAGAGCTTAAGACGGTTATCTAAAACTCTATGCTTAAGCTGTTAATTGTTTTGGTGTTTATTGACCCAAGGTTGAATTATTGTGAAACACTAATCCCATGTTCATCTCAAGTGAAATAAGGTGTATAGGTCCTGAATCATTATTGGTGAATCAAGTAAAGGACTTTGATGAGAATCTACAACTTGCTCTCCAAAGGATGGTACCCGTGTATTTTAAGTACATAATTGCAATTTAGTATTGCTCTTAAGTTGGCTTGTTGTGCTACCTGTCTTTGGAGTAGTTATGCTTTATGATTGCCTGTGTTAAATGAATCATAATGATGTTTGCTTAATCATGACTGGTGCTATATAGGATATATCTTTTAAATCATTCATGGGTAGCTCTTTCATTTGTTATATCCACAACGATTAACTCTCTTGGTGTATATGGATAAACCTGTAACTTTTTGTAAGTCATGCTATGTGCAATTATGACATTTTGTTTAGTCCATGTTCACATGATTACCCTAGTTTGGTACTGTGTGAATTTCAAATCCATGTCGTGCCCTTTTGAGCTATGAGGTGCATGAACAAAAGGAGCCCTGAATTGGTGATAACAAGTGCTCTCATAAAGGCAAAGGTATGGAAAATGGAACTGTGCAATTTTATTGAATATCTTGAAGTTCCATTGATAGTGATCATAGCTGTGTTCTTGCATTTCATTGGTAGTATCGTGGCTTAGGAGACTTATGCCTTAAAATGTTGTTTCTTTTGGTGTACCTAAAGAACCTTCTTAACTATGATGTGCTTAGACATGATCGTGTTGTTTTTCAATTAGTATATGTGATGCAATGATAGTTAAGTATGAAGCATGTCTAAGTTGTGTGTAAATGTTATACTTCCTGTGAGTATTCAATTGGCTTAGGTGCCACTGAGGCATGCATTGTTGTATTTAGTCAACCTTTCATTTAGCCTTCAATTGGTGTTAAGTGGCTTTTCATTTGATATTCAAATTGGCATCTTTGTGTGATGAAAATGATAGAGTATGCCTTGACCAAGGTATGTTGTGATCCCCTCTAGTTCTAAGGAAGCTAGAATGTGCAAAGTGCAAGTCATTCAAATACTTGATGCACAACTTGAGGGGGAGCACACATAACTTGTGTCTTTTGAGACTAATTGTTTCTTGAGCAATCTTGTATAGTCTCTAGGTGGAAAAGAGAAGATAAGCAAGAAATGGAGCAATCAGGACTTGGGTACCTCTGTAAGTCAAGAAATTGGTATCTCAAGTCATGAGTAAGTGCATATTTTTAGATTGCTCATGCTCTATAATATCTGGTGATAATAGATGCTTATTCTTAAATATCATGGAGCTATGATAATAAATGAACTTTCAATAGGTATGATAATAAATGAACTTTGCAATTGGTATCTTTCAATTGGTAGTCATGATAGTCTGCTTCAATTGACATCTTTTGATAATCATTAGAATAGAAGTTTCTTCTTGTGCCCAATACTATAACTTGTTCTAAGTTTGGTGTCTTAGTAACAAGAAAAGTTAGGATAAAGAATCAGGCACAAGTGTGGAGAAGCTCTCGAGAGATTAAATACTTTCAAGATGGGAAGTACACTACAACATGGTAAAGGTACAAAAGGAAGTATTAACCTTTTTTGCATATATGTATCTTACCTAAATGTTGATAGTGCATATGTTCAATAAGTAAGGGGGAGTTTTGATAGTCGTTTTTCCTCCTTAACACCCTGCTATCCCTTGACATCATCCTATGTTCTTGCTTGAGTATGGTTTTTGGTGTTTAATGTCAAAGGGGGAGAATTTGTGTATTACAGCTTATCTCAACCTGAGAGGAAAGCTTATCCTAAGGGGTGATGTGTTAGCTTTGCTAGTGTGTTATTCATATGCTTCTTGTAGTATTATATGTGTTGCATCATATGGACTAGTGTTTCCGCCGCGATGAATTATTATTTGGCTTCTATAGTGTAATAGATAGTCATGTGGTTAATGGTGCTTTAAGATTGCTTTAAATTGGTATCTTAGTTTAAATTAGTATCTTAATGGTGAATAGTGGTAGGTTGATATTCCTGTGATATATCCAAAGATTGCTTTAAATTGGTATCTTAGTTTAAATTAGTATCTTAATGGTGAATAGTGGTAGGTTGATATTCCTGTGATATATCCAAAGATTGCTTTAAATTGGTATCTTAGTTTAAATTAGTATCTTAATGGTGAATAGTGGTAGGTTGATATTCCTGTGATATATCCACTAATTTGAATGGTGTTTAACTCTGATTATGTGCATTTGTGTGTTTGATTATGTGCTTTTGTGTGTTATAGTATCATGGTTTGATTCTTGACACAATGCATCCTAAAAAGTGCTAAGGTGTAGAAATGTTTCGAATTGCCTAAGTATGTGCAAATTGGCGTCTGAGGTCAAGATTATGTTTTTGAAGTAAGCACATATTTAAGGGGAGCATTCTATAAACTTAGAATTCAAAATTTGTGCTTCAAATCTTATTCTTATGTAAGCTTTAATTGTGTTGCCATCAATCACCAAAAAGGGGGAGATTGAAAGCTCTCTTGTGAGTTTTGGTGTTTGGATGACAACTCAATTAAAGGACTAACAAGTGTACTAAGTGTTGAACAGGTGCTTAAGGTAAAGCCTACAGGGTTCAACACAAGTGAACAATTGTGATGGTCCAAGAACTGGATTATGGATACATAATGGACATCACAAGTAAGATGGACATTGAATAAAGTGAGACTCGGGTGCGTAGCTCGGAGACAACTGATCAAGCCAAGGACGGAGGCAAGAAGAGCTTCGAGGTACCAAGTGCACGAGAGAAGGTCAAGGAGGCTGAGGAACCCAAAGCCAAGGGTGAAGAAGAAGGCTTGCAAAGTCAAGGGTGATCGAGTTGAGAACAGCTACGGCACATCAAGGATCACTACATAAGGACGTGACTTACAGCCAATGAGGTAACAGCTACAGTTATGTGGTGTAAGTCATAAGGCTCAAGATCAAGCTCTAATAAGGAGATCAAGGTCACTAGAAGGAGAACAAGTGTCAAAACCAGAACTGGAAGCAGCCCAAAAGAGCTAAGTTCACCTTAATATTTAGTTTGGGTTGTTCCTATGTTTGGAGATGTTCTATGTGACCTTTGTAGGATGTTGGAGCTAAGAAATGTCAATCTAGATCAAGTCAAGTTGACTTGATGATTTATGAGTCCAACATCAAAGCTCAAGCATGACAAATGCTATAGATGTAATAATTAAGAGAAGGTATGTTTCTAGACTTAGTACATTGGTTTTGTGGACTAATATACTTGTCTAAGTGTTAGAAACAGAAAGAAGAAGAAAAGAAAAAAGGTGCAAAAGGCTTGGCTGTGTACAGCCAAGACTCAGCTCAGTCTGGCACACCGGACAGTGTCCGGTGGTGCACCGGACAGTGTCCGGTGCGCCAGGTTGAACCCCGGTGAACAGGCCGCTCTCGGGAGGAGTCTGGCGACGTACGGCTATAATTCACCGGACTGTCCGGTGGTGCACTGGACTGTCCGGTGAGCCAACGGTCGGCTTGGGCAACGGTCGGCCGCGCGATCTGCGCGGGACACGTGACCGAGCCAACGGCTAGATGGAGGCACCGGACTGTCCGGTGTGCACCGGACATGTCTGGTGCGCCAACGGCTCCAAGACTGCCAACGGTCGGCTTCGCCATAGAAGGAAAGAAATCGGGCACCGGACAGTGTCCGGTGTGCACCGGACTGTCCGGTGCGCCACCCGACAGAAGGCAAGATTTGCCTTCCTGGATTGCTTCCAACGGCTCCTAGGCCCCTTGTGCCTATAAAAGGGACCCCTAGGCGCCTCAAGAAATACACAAGCGCAGCCAACAAGTGTAGACTTCACTCGAATCAATTCTCACTCTCCCTCTTGTGTGTAACTCTATAGTTTGTGTAGAAGGCACAGCTATAAGCCTCTAGAGAGAGGAGAAGTGCTGCTAAGAGCTAGAGCAAGGTCTTGAGCGTATCGTTACTCTACCGAGGTGCTACCGAGAAGTTTGTAAGCAGCCACGGTGTTGTTGTAACCCATCTCAATAGTGAAAGGCTCTATCTGTCATACTGACAGATCTGAGCAAACGGAGGAAGGAGTTGAACTAGACTCCAAGCCCAGGTGTGGCTAACTCCAACGAGGACTAGGCAAGCATTTCAGGCTTGGCCGAACCTCGGGATAAATCCTTGCGTCTGTGTGCTCTGTTCTGTATTGTACTCTGACTCTCTGTCTTACTCGCTTTTATATCTGCACTTCACTACTTACTTGTGGTACTAGCTTTCCTTGAAGTGCAGGATATTCTTAAGACAGGAACTTCAATTCCACTACAACCTACTCAAAGGGTTCTTCACTCCACTGCGATCCTGTCTTCGAGTAGAGTAAGATTTAAGTTTTAAAGTGATAATTTTTATTCGCCTATTCACCCCCCTCTAGGCGACATCCAGATCCTGTTCCCGGGCCAAAGGGAACTTTCAGGGGGTGAATAGGTGAATAAAAATTATCACTTTAAAACTTTAGTTCTTTCTCTACTCAAAGGCCAGATCGCAGTGGAATGAAAGATCCTTCGAGTAGGTTGCAGCGGAATAGAAGATCGTATCTCAAAATGCCCTGCACTTCAAATATAACTTGTACCACAAGTAAGTGTTGAAGTGCAGATATAAAAAGTGAGTAAGACACAGAGTCAGTACACAATACAGAGCGAAGCACACAGACGCAATAATTTATCCTGAGGTTCGGCCAAGCCTGAAATGCTTGCCTAGTCCTCGTTGGAGTTAGCCACACCTGGGCTTGGAGTCTATTTCAACTCCTTCCTCCGTTTGCTCAGATCTATCAGTATGACAGATAGAGCCTTCCACTATGTTGAGTTGGGTTACAACAAAGCCGAGGCTGCTTACAATCTTCTTGACAGCACTCCGGCAAAGTAACAATGCGCTCAAGACTTTGCTCTAGCTCTTTGCAGCACCTCTCCACTCTCTAAAGGCTTATAACTCTGCCTTCACACAAACTAGAGAGATATACACGAGAGTGGGAGAGAGAATCGATCCGAGTGATGTATACAATTGTTGGCTGCACTTGTCATTGTGTGAGGCGCCTAGGGGTCCCTTTTATAGACCCAAGGGGCCTAGGAGCCGTTGGAATCCATTTTGGAAAGCAATACTTGCTTTCTGTCGGGTGGCGCACCGGACAGTCCGGTGCACCACCGGACAGGTCCTGTAGCTTGTCCGGTGCGTGATCTCCTTCCAAATCGGGCTCTGCTGACCGTTGGAGCAACGGTCGTCTTGGCTCACCGGACAGTCCGGTGCGCCAACTATCCGTTGGCCCAAGCCACGCGTCGCCCGCTGATCGCGCTGCCGACTGTTGGCGCAGACGACCGTTGGCTCACCGGACAGTCCGGTGAATTATAGCCATACGTCGCCAAACTTCTCCCGAGAGCGGCCTGTTCACCGGAGTTCAGCCTGGCGCACCGGACACTGTCTGGTGCACCACCGAACACTGTCCGGTGCACCACCAGACAGTCTGGTGTGCCAGACTGAGCTGAGTTTTGGCTGTACACAGCCAAGCCTTTTGCATCTCTTTTCTTTTCTCCTTTTTATCTGTTTCTAACACTTAGACAAATATATTAGTACACAAAAACCAATATACTAAGTCTAGAATCATATCTTCTCTTTGATTTTCACTTCTTTAGCATTTGGCATGACTGAGATTGATGTTGGACTCGTAAATCATCAAGTCAGCTTAACTTGATCTAGATTGTCCTTTCTGAGCTCCAACATCCTGCAAAGGTCACATAGAATATCTCCAAACATAGGAACAACCCAAACTAAAGGTCAAGACGCACTTAGCTCTTTTGGGCTACTTCCGGTTCTGATTTTGACATTTGTTCTCCTTCCAGTGACCTTGTTCCCTTTTGAGCTTGGTCTTGAGCCTTATGACTTACACCACATAATTGTAGATGTTACCTCATTGGTTGTAAGTCATGTCCTTATGTAGTGTTCCTTGATGCACCATAACTCTTCTTAACTCGATCAACCCTGATTCCGCAAGTCTCCTTCTTCACCCCTAGCTTTGGGTTCCTGGTCTCCTTGACTTTCTCCCGTGCACTCGGTACCTCGAAGCTCTTCTTGCTTCCATCCTTGGTTTGATCAGTTGTCTCCAAGTTATGCACATCAAGTCTCACTTAAGCAGTGTCCACCTTTCCTATGCTGTCCATTATCTATAGATAATTCCGTCTTTGGACCATCACACCTGTTTACTTGTGTTGAACCCTGTTAGCTTTGCATTCAGCACCTGTTCAACACTTAACACACTTGTTAGTCCTTTAATTGGGTTGTCATCTGAAAGTCGCCTAGAGGGGGGTGAATAGGGCGAAACTGAAATTTATAAATATAAACACAACTACAAGCCGGGTTAGTGTTAGAAATAATAATGAGTCCGGGAGAGAGGGCGCAAAACAAATCGCAAGCGAATGAAGAGTGTGACACGCGGATTTGTTTTACCGAGGTTCGGTTCTTGCAAACCTACTCCCCGTTGAGGAGGCCACAAAGGCCGGGTCTTTTTCAACCCTTTCCCTCTCTCAAACGGTCCCTCGGACCGAGTGAGCTTCTCTTCTCAAATCAACCGGGAACAAAACTTCCCCACAAGGACCACCACACAATTGGTGTCTCCTGCCTCGGTTTACAATTGAGTTTTGATCACAAGAACAAATGAGAAAGAAAGAAGCAATCCAAGCGCAAGAGCTCAAAAGAACACAACAAATCTCTCTCACTAATCACTAAAGCCTTGTGTGGAATTGGAGAGGATTTGATCACTTGGGTGTGTCTAGAATTGAATGCTAGAGCTCTTGTAAGGTGTAGAAGTGTAAAAACTTGGATGACTTGAATGTGGGGTGGTTTGGGGTATTTATAGCCCCAACCACCAAATTAGCCATGTGGTGGAGGCTGTCTGTCGCATGGTGCACCGGACAGTCCGTTGCACACCGGACAGTGTCCGGTGCGCTAGCCACGTCACCAGGCTGTTGGGTTCCGACCGTTGGAGCTCTGACTGCTGGGCCCGCCTGGATGTCCGGTGGCGCACTGGACATGTACTGTAGAGTGTCCGGTGCGCCACTTCGCGCGTGCCTGACTCCTGCGCGCTCTGGTGCGCATTTAATGCCGCTGCAGGTGACCGTTGGCGCCGAAGTAGCCATTGCTCCGCTGTCACACTGGACAGTCCGGTGTACACCGGACATGTCCGGTGAATTATGGCGGACTAGCCGTTGTGGATTCCCGGAGCTGGCGAGTTCAGAGTCGCTTCTCCTTGGAGCACTGAACACTGTCCGGTGTACACCAGACAGTCCGGTGAATTATAGCGCGGTGGCTCTGAATTTTTCCGAAGGTGTGAAGTTCAGCTTGGAGTCTCCTGGTGCACCGGACACTGGCCGGTGGTGCACCGGACACTGTCTGGTGGCACACCGGACAGTCCGGTGCGCCCGACCAGGGTGCCTTCGGTTATCCCTTTGCTCCTTTGTATGAACCCTTTCTCTTGATCTTTTTGTTGGCTTATTGTGAACCTTTGGTACCTGTAGAACTTATAAACTTGGGCAAACTAGTTAGTCCAATTATTTGTGTTGGGCAATTCAACCACCAAAATCAATTTAGGAAATAGGTGTAAGCCTAATTCCCTTTCAATCTCCCCCTTTTTGGTGATTGATGCCAACACAAACCAAAGCAAATATAGAAGTGCAGAATTTGAACTAGTTTGCATATGCAAGTGCAAAGGTTACTTAGAATTGAGCCAATAAATATTACTTACTAGATATGCATGGATTGTTTCTTTATTTTTAACATTTTGGACCACGCTTGCACCACATGTTTTGTTTTTGCAAATTCTTTTTGTAAATCCTTTTCAAAGTCCTTTTGCAAATAGTCAAAGGTAAATGAATAAGATTTTGCGAAGCATTTTCAAGATTTGACATTTTCTCCCCTTGTTTCAAATGCTTTTCCTTTGACTAAACAAAACTCCCCTCAAATAAATTCTCCTCTTAGTGTTCAAGAGGGTTTTAAGATATCAATTTTGAAAACACTGCTTGCTCCCCCTTTTGAACACAATAGGATTCCAATTTGAAATTTACCAATTGAAAATCATTAGTTTTTAAAATTAGGGTGGTGGTGCGGCCCTTTTGCTTTGGGCTCATACTTTCTCCCCCTTTGGCATGAATCGCCAAAAATGGATACTTTGAGTGAGATATAAGCCCTTTGCTAACAATTTTCTCCCCTTTGGCAAATAAAACATATGAGTGAAGATTATACCAAAGACGGAGAGTTGCTCGGAGCGACGGCGAAGGATGAGTTATGGAGTGGAGTGGAAGCCTTTGTATTCGCCGAAGACTCCAATTCCCTTTCAGTACACCTATGTCTTGGTTTGAAATTCACTTGAAAACACATTAGTCATAGCATATATAAAAGAGATATGATCAAAGGTATATTTATGAGCTATGTGAGCAAGACATCAAAAGAAATTCCTAGAATCAAGAATATTGAGCTCATGCCTAAGTTTGGTAAAAGTAAGTTCATCTAGTGGCTTGGTAAAGATATCGGCTAATTGATCTTTAGTATTAATGTATGCAATCTCGATATCCCCCTTTTGTTGGTGATCCCTAAGAAAATGATACCGAATGGCTATGTGTTTAGTGCGGCTATGCTCAACGGGATTATCCGCCATGCGGATTACACTCTCATTATCACATAGAAGAGGAACTTTGGTTAATTTGTAACCATAGTCCCGCAGGGTTTGCCTCATCCAAAGCAATTGCGCGCAACAGTGACCTGCGGCAATGTACTCGGCTTTGGCGATAGAAAGAGCGACCGAATTTTGCTTCTTTGAAGCCCAAGACACCAAGGACCTTCCCAAGAACTGGCAAGTCCCCGATGTGCTCTTTCTATTAATCTTACACCCCGCCCAATCGGCATCCGAATAACCAATTAAATCAAATATGGATCCCCGAGGGTACCAAAGCCCAAACTTAGGAGTATAAGCCAAATATCTCAAGATTCGTTTTACGGTCGTAAGGTGAGATTCCTTAGGGTCGGATTGGAATCTTGCACACATGCATACAGAAAGCATAATGTCCGGTCGAGATGCACATAAATAGAGTAATGAACCAATCATCGACCGATATACCTTTTGATCGACGGATTTACCTCCCGTGTCGAGGTCGAGATGCCCATTGGTTCCCATGGGAGTCTTGATGGGCTTGGCATCCTTCATTCCAAACTTGTTTAGAATGTCTTGAGTATACTAAATTTGGCAAATGAAGGTGCCCTCTTGGAGTTGCTTTACTTGAAATCCCAAGAAATACTTCAACTCCCCCATCATCGACATCTCGAATTTCTGTGTCATGATCCTACTAAATTCTTCACATGTAGATTCGTTAGTAGACCCAAATATGATATCATCAACATAAATTTGGCATACAAACAAATCATTGTCAAGAGTTTTAGTAAATAAAGTAGGATCGGCCTTGCCGACTTTGAAGCTATTAGCTATAAGGAAATCTCTTAGGCATTCATACCATGCTCTTGGGGCTTGCTTGAGCCCATAAAGCGCCTTAGAGAGCCTATAGACATGATTAGGGTACTCACTGTCTTCAAAGCCTGGAGGTTGCTCAACGTAGACCTCTTCCTTGATTGGTCCATTGAGGAAGGCACTCTTCACGTCCATTTGGTAAACCATGAAGCCATGGTAAGTAGCATAGGCTAATAATATGCGAATTGACTCAAGCCTAGCTACGGGTGCATAGGTTTCACCGAAATCCAAACCTTCGACTTGGGAGTATCCTTTGGCCACAAGTCGAGCTTTGTTCCTTATCACCACACTATGCTCATCTTGCTTGTTGCGGAAGACCCATTTGGTTCCTACAACATTCTGGTTAGGACGTGGAACTAAATGCCATACCTCGTTCCTAGTGAAATTGTTGAGCTCCTCTTGCATCGCCATCACCCAATCCGAATCTTGTAGTGCTTCCTCTACCCTGTGTGGCTCAATAGAGGAAACAAAAGAGTAATGCTCACAAAAATGTGCAACACGAGATCTAGTGGTTACCCCCTTATGAATGTCGCCGAGGATGGTGTCGACGGGGTGATCTCGTTGGATTGCTTGGTGGACTCTTGGGTGTGGCGGCCTTGGTTTTTCATCCTCCTTGTCTTGTTCATTTGCATCTTGTCACACCCGGGTTTCAGGGCACCAAGACCCGGGCGCGAACGTAATCACCAGGTGTGCTGGGACCAAGTCTCACACATATGATGAATCATGTCACAGGTTCAAACATCTTTACTACATAACAGGAATTATATACAAAATAAATAATTACATTATAAGGAGACAAAGGTCCAGCAACCCAAAGTTGACTGGGAGACGACGGCCTAGACCTCTCACGAACTCATCACGACATCCTCCATGCGCCTCATCCTGCGGTACCTGTCCTTGACCTGTGGGGCGGTGTGAGACAGCAAGAGTGAGCTCACATACGTTCATGGCTCAACAAGTTGTGGGGAATAATGTGCATGAACTCGCCAAAGGTGGGAGCTCACGTGAAGTGTAAGGCTTACCAAAGAGGATGGTTGAAGCTGGGCATTGCTTTTTAAAGTTGGTCAAAATTTTATTAGCAATTACTAAGTATAAGTAAATACCAAACCCAATTAAGTAGTAGAACAAAAGTAACAACATCACCTGCGATGCAATGCATATGATAAATTGAATTTAGTTCCATAATTTAATCATGTGAGGGTCCGAGCTGCTCTTGACCGTGAGCACGGCTGATATACCAGTTTTACACTCTGCAGAGGTTGCGCATCTTTACCCACAAGTCATGTTACTCATCTGCCAAGGGATCGCGACTTCCCATACACCTCTACCAAGGAGGCGAGGCAGGGTAACACTACGAGGCCTTTACAAAGTTCCACTAGCTTCAGAAAACCCGCTACAGTTTATAGGAAGCTCCAATGCAGGGACCCCTCGCATGACCGCCATCACAGCAAAATCATCCCGAGGGCCTCCCTACACTGACCACTCCCCTACTGCCCTTGCCCCTTTCGGGTAAGGTAGTCTTCCACTAGCTTTCCTAATTAATCAGCCAAGGGCGTCCTATTAAACCCTTGTGGTAGCACTGTTTTCCCGGGTGGTCGCTCCATGTTCCAATTAACATAATGATCTTATCATGAATAGTAATAATAAATAGATAATAAAAGTGTGATCATGAATATTGTATCTTCATACCCAAAACCACATAAAGCACTAGCAAGTACTACCCAAAAAGTTCAGTGGTAAACAAGGTATAAAGATAGTCAAACTAGGGTAACCTATTGGGTCCCATCAAAATTAACATATGCAGATCATTATGATTAATTAGAACATGAGTGGGTAAAAAGAAGTGATCAAGGGCACAACTTGCCTGGGCTTGAGGTTCCAGGTACCAGGATGATCTTCATATTCTCGTGACCTCACTACTAGTCGTAGCAATACAAACAAACATGGTATAGCCAAAATTAACATCACATCAAACATAAGAATAGACTGTGTAATAATATTCTACGCGTCGCTACGAGATCGTGGGAACAAGAATTACTAAATTCGGAGTTACAGTTAGAAAGTTATGATTTTCCGAAGATCTATGTGGTTAAATATAGAATAGACTAAGTGCAACATTTTAACCTATATTTCATGACAAAACAAAGTTACTAGATGACAATAAATATTATTGTGAGACTAATGTAACTAGAATGGATCAAAAAGGAGTTACGGTCATTGAGTTATGAATTTCTAGAGTTATTTAATGCCTGGTATAGACTAATTTAAGTGAACAATTTTAATCTCAGTTTCATGGCTAAACAGAGATACTAGTTGATAGACAATATTAATACCAAATTAATGCCACTGGAATGAATCAATTTGGAGCTAAAATAAAATTTCCATGAATTAATTAAGTTTCTGGAATTAATTTTGTATGTAAAAATCATTTTCTATAATTAATTTTCTATTTCCATTGCTCTCTGGACTGGGCGTCAAAAACAAAGAAACGCAGGGGCTAAACCGAAATATTTCCTAGACACAGCTTTAACCCTATATGGACGGCGGGTTGATTTGGAATAAGATAAGGGGCTCTTTTAGACTTTGTCACTGCCGAAGGGGTATGGATGGATATCTGCCGCCGGATCTGAGATGGATGGCGTAGATTAAATCTATTTTCGACGCGAATCGGTATGTTATTATAGCCGTCGGATTGGAGATCCATGGCCCTTATTAAAATACCCGATCATCCCATCCGGTCCATCCATAGAAAATCCAACGACACGGATTCGATCACCAAAGGGTATGCACACAGTCTAATCTAGATCGCTTGTTCTGAAATCAACGGTCATCAGTTCAGCAATCGAGATCCGTCCGATCCTGGATCAATGGTTACGCGCCCTTCTTCATCCCCAACCCCAGCCACGGTGATAGAGAAAACACCCCGGCGGCGCGCCCACCGGTGACACGGTCGGTCAGCCCCTAATGCCCCAAACCCGCATACGGCACCATGGAGAACGGAGAGGAGAGCGAGGAGGATTTGATGGTGGTCGACTTACGGGTGCTTGTGCTACGGTGGACACCGCCCACACGACACGGCGACACGGAGAGGAAGTCCGCCCCGGTGATAAATTGACGCCCAAGGAATCGATGCTCCCGCCCAAAGAGACAACCGGCGTGCACGTGGAACACTGGCGAATCACACAGGTACCCTAGGATGGTCAAATCCTCCCAGAAATCCCGGTCTCCCCCACGGCGGAATGAGACGGCGCGATGCCATGCTTTATGGGGGAAGGGCGAGTCCATGCCAAGGAAATCGGCAGTAGTTCGACGCGGAATCCAGGCACAAGCTCGTTCCGAGATCGTCGCGCCGTGGGGTGGGAGAGAATCCCGCGATTTGTTGGCGCCCGCGGCATTCGCGCTGCTGTTGCTAGCGATTGGGGAAGAAGGTAGCACTGTCAGCTGGGACCAACTGTCGGAGTCACGGTCACGCTGAGAGCAAAGGGGAGTGAGGATGAATTGTGGGCCCCGGACGTCAGTCACAACACCAAATCACGCGAGCGCGCGCTGGTGAAGGTGGGCCGCGGAGGGAGAGCCTGTGTTGGGCCGACGCGGAAGAGGGAGTTGGGCCGCGTGTTTAGAGATTCGGCCCAACAGCGACTTCCATTCTTTTTTTTCCTTTTATAATTTGTGGTCTATTCCCAAATTCAAATCCAAACGTGATTTTTAAAATTTAAATGCAACATCCAAACTATCGGCATGAACGCAATATATATATATATATTTATAAACTTATATATTTATTTTAATTGTTTTATTCCTTTGTTTAGTTAAAGATGCAAAATGGGATATGCACACATTTTATTTCATTTTAGGGAAGAACTCACTTGTGATCAAATTTTCATCTCAACTTAAAAACAGATATCCATTATTTCACTATTATATTATTTTTAAGGGAGAGTAATATATAATTTTTACTAGGAATCGTTTTACTTGAAAATACTTTTGAGGAGTGATATAGTTTACAGAAGATATCTTTCCTTCTAATTATTGTTTTCAACTTTACTCTTTTAGTTTCAAGACTTACATCTAAGTTTTGAACTACACCATTTTTTTATAGAATTATTTGTTTGCTATTTGACTTCTTTAATTGCCATAATTGAGTTTGCACAAAGAGAAGGAAATCAAATAGTTCCCAAAACACTTTTATATAAATACATGTATTTATTTATTCTATTATTTTCACCTTATACAAATTTTAGGGCTTTACAAATCCTACCCCTCTTAACAAAAATCTCGTCCTCGAGATTTTTAGAAGAAGGGATACAAAAGAATTGGTTTGTGATTTTAGCTTTTAATTTTTAATTAGATCAACAATGAAGGGTATTTTATTTTGTAATCATTGGTGGGTGGTTAGGAGAGCATGGGTATACGTAGGTACAATCATATATTATGTAGGATAAAAGATGGGTAGGTCAGGGCAAGAATAGCCTGGGGTGAGACAGTTTATGGTGAGAAAGGACTCCTTGTTGGGTGGTAATGCATTTGAAGATCGAGTTTGACTTCTCTCCTTCCTTGATGAGGTTGATCTTGTTCTTTTTCTAGTCTTGGTCTCATTGAGGCAGGGTCAGTGTATATCATTCGAGTTACCGGAGTATGGTTACGATAAATATGGGTGAGATAGACTACATGATGTAGGTCAAAAGTTTGTTTGAGGTTAGGTGGAGATAGATAGATTATGCAATCCATCAAGACTCTATTGGCTAGGTTAGATCTTATGCCCATGGTTGAGTTGGTCTAATGTGCGAAGTTAAGTTAATACCTGGCTAGTAGGGTTTAATCTCTTCTACCAGTATCACTAATCTGTTTAAGTAGACCACATTAGATTACATCATATTAGATTAGATAGGATCTAGATTAGATCGATATCACCAGATTAGACTAGACAATATCCGATTACTTTGGATTAGATCATGGTGGTTACACTAGTTGTCGGCGTTTCGAGACCGGGGGGTCCATAAGCCGATGAGTGAGTGTGCCGCGTGCCCCAGCCCAGATGGGTCGAGCGCGTGGGCGAGCGCGAAGGGGGGAAAAGTGAGGTGGCCGGAGACGAGTCGTGAGAGAGGTGGGTATCCCGAGGCCTTCGTGTTCGACCCGCGCCCAGGTCGGGTGCGCTTGCAGTAGGGGGTTACAAGCGTCCACGCGGGTGAGGGAAGCGAGCGGCCCCAAGAGAGCGCCTGCCCCGTCCTCGTCCCCGCGCGGCCAACCTCCTCTTAGAAGGCCCTGGTCCTTCCTTTTATAGGTGTAAGGAGAGGATCCAGGTGTACAATGGGGGTGTAGCAGAGTGCTACGTGTCTAGCGGGGGAGAGCTAGCGCCCTAAGTACATGCCAATGTGGCAGCCGGAGAGATCTTGGCACCCAGCTGGTGTGGTGTCGTGGCTGTCGGAGGAGAAACGGAGCCTGGCGGAGGGACAGCTGTCGGAGCGGTTGGGCCCTTGCTGACGTCCCCCTACTTCCGTAAGGGAGCTGAGAGCCGCCGTCGTCATGGGTCTAGCGGGGCGCCATCATTGCCTATCTGGCGGAGCTAGCCAGATGGGACGCCGGTCTTGTTCCCTGCGGCCCGAGTCGGCTCGGGGTAGGGTGATGATGGCGCTTCCTGTTGACGTGGCGGACTTGTGTCCTAGGTCGGGCGACGTGGAGGCTCCTCCGAAGCCGAGGTCGAGTCTGTCCTGCATGGCCGAGGCCGAGCCCGAGCTCCTGGGTCGGGCGAGGCGGAGGTCGTTCGGCAGAGGCCAGGGCGGAGTCCGACCCCTGGGGTCGGGCGAAGCGGAGTTCATCGTCTTCCGGGGCCTTAGCCCGAGTCCAAGCCCTGGGTCGGGCGGAGCGGAGTTCGCCGTCTTCCGGGGCCTTAGCCCGAGTCCGAGCCCTGGGTCGGGCGAAGCTGAGTTCACCGTCTTCCGGGGCCTTAGCCCGAGTCCGAGCCCTGGGTCGGGCGGAGCGGAGTTCACCGTCTTCCGGGGCCTTAGCCCGAGTCCGAGCCCTGGGTCGGGCGGAGCGGAGTTCGCCGTCTTCCGGGGCCTTAGCCTGAGTCCGAGCCCTGGGTCGGGCGGAGCGGAGTTCGCCGTCTTCCGGGGCCTTAGCCCGAGTCCGAGCCCTAGGTCGGGCGGAGCTTCCTATGGCGCCTTTGGCAAGGCCTGACTGCCTGTCAGTCTCACTCTGTCAAGTGGCACTGCAGTCGGGATGGCGCAGGCGGCGCTGTCCTTCTGTCAGACCGGTCAGTGGAGCGGCGAAGTGACGGCGGTCACTTCGGCTCTGCCGGGGGGCGCGCGTCAGGATAAAGGTGTCAGGCTACCTTTGCGTTAAATGCCCCTGCGACTCGATCGGTTGGTGCGGCGATTTAGTCAGGGTTGCTTCTTAGCGAAGGCAAGGCCTCGGGCGAGCCGGAGATGCGTCTGCCGTAAAAAGGGGGCCTCGGGCGAGACGGAAACACCTCAGGGTCGGCTGCCCTTGCCCGAGGCTAGGCTCGGGCGAGGCGTGATCGAGTCGCTCGTATGGACTGATCCCTGACTTAATCGCACCCATCAGGCCTCTGCAGCTTTATGCTGATGGGGGTTACCAGCTGAGAATTAGGCGTCTTGAGGGTACCCCTAATTATGGTCCCCGACAGTAGCCCCCGAGCCTCGAAGGGAGTGTTAGCACTCGCTTGGAGGCTTTCGTCGCACTTTTTTGCAAGGGGACCAGCCTTTCTCGGTTGCATTTTGTTCCGGTGGGTGCGCGCGAGCGCACCCGCCGGGTGTAGCCCCCGAGGCCTCGGAGGAGTGGTTTCACTCCTTCGAGATCTTAATGCCTTGCGTAATGCTTCGGCTGGTCTGGTGGTTCCCTCATGCGAACTGGCCGTAGCCCGGGTGCACGGTCGGGGCCCAAGTTCTCGGGCTGGTATGTTGACGCTGTCAACGGTTTGGCCGGAGCCGGGTTTGCGAGAGCAGCCCCCGAGCCTCCGCACAGGGCGAGAGGGCGATCAGGGACAGACTCGGCTTTTTTACATATGCCCCTACGTCGCCTTTCCGCAAGGAGGAGGGGGGGAGAGTGCCATGTTACCCTCGATGGGCACCGAACATGGTGTCTCCGGTGAGCTGCAAGCGGGTAATCCGAGTGGACGTCCGTGCCCCGTTCGTTGGGGGTCGGCTAGGGGCCCAGAGGCACGCCCAAAAGTACCTGCGGGTGATCTGCCGGACCCGGTCCCCTGGCGACGGGGTCCGAGGGCTCGATGCCTCCCTCCGATGGGATTCCGTTATAGGATCGCTCCCGCTGGTCTCGGAAATGTCCTAGGGTACCTCGGGAGCGCAACCCGAGCCTCGGTTATGTATCGAACGTACCCCTGGTCATCCCTCGCTCGGTGTCTGAGGCGACTGTGAACCCTTCGGGGGCCAGCCTTCGAACCCCTGATCAGTAATGGGCGCGGAGCCCGAGTAGCCTGAGGCGGCCGTGGAACCCTTCGGGGGGCTGGCCTTTGAACCTCTGACCAGTAGTGGGTGTAGGGCCCACGCGATCTGAGGCGGCTGTTGAACCCCCCGGGGGGCCAGCCTTCGAACCCCTGATCAGTAAGGAGGCTTGGAGCCTAATTCCTTCACGGGGAAGGATCCCTTTCGGGGTATCCCCCTTTCCCGGTCCCTGTCGCAAGAGATAGAGAAAGAGGAAAAAAGGAAAAAGGATACGAAACCGAACGACGCGGCTGTTGGAGCGAAGGCAGAAACGCCACCCTTCGCCCGAAGTCTCCACCGCTTAGCCCCCGCCCTGACAGGCAAAGCAGGCAGGGACACTCTTCGCTTGATCGACACCAGGGACAACATGGAGACCCTTCGCTCGATTCGGCACCAGACGAAGGCCTGCGGCAACGCCTCCCTACGGCGCGGCCTCGGTCGGCTCCGAGGCCCACATGAGGTCGGGCCCATTGTAACAGGCCCTGCGTGGCCGCGGTTGTGTTACGGGCCTAATTTGTAAAGGCGTACATGTAATTACAGCTTGTAACCCCGCTTTATAGGAATATTCTGGGGATAAACTAGGTACCTGAGGGCACATGCGTCCTTAACGCAAGGCGCCGTGCACTCGGATACCTATAAATACCCCCGCACAGTGCCCGTGAGAGGCCAGATTAACAGAGCTTTTGCCATCACGCGCGAGTGCCCTGTTGCCATCTCCATTCACCCGTGTTGGATCTCCTTGCTGTCGAAAGGCAGTGCCAACATTTGGCGCCCACCGTTCGTGCTACGAGACAACCACCCGCGATGGCACCCAAGCGAGCTAACCCGAAGGCTGACGAGGCTGCGAAGGCAGCACTGCTCGCCGCAAGGAAGGGCAAGGCCCTCGCCCTCACCCAATCCACCCACCGAGAGGCCACTGAAGACGACACCCTCCGCACCTACGACCCTGAGGGACAACCCTCAGGCCTCGCACCTCCCTCAGACATCACTCCACCGGAGGGCGCGGATCTCGTCGAGGACGGTGAGGTCCTCGGCATCTCAACAGAAGAACAGCTACAGCTGCGCGCCCTGCGCCTCAAGAACCGCAACCTCCAGAGGCAGAAGGAGATACTGGAGGCCAAGCGCCAGCGTGTGTCCGCACTCGCCAAAGTACGGCAGATGATCCGTGACGAAGAGCACAAGGCCCAGGAACTCGAGCGGGAGATCGCGCTGATGCAGCGCGAAGGCCACCTCAGCCCGCGGCACGAGTCATCCCTCCAGCAGCGCGCACAAAACGAAGACACGCGCGAAGGCCACCCCGGCCTGCAGCATGGGCCACCCCTGCAGCACCGCGCGCAGCCGGAGGACCCGCGTTTCCCCCAGCGCGACTTCACTTTCCCGCACGCCGCGCCATTCCAAGGGGTCAACTACCTCGATGAGCGAAGCCCCCTGGCGCCTCACCTGCAAGTGACGCCGTGGCCAGCCAACTTCCGGGCTGGGACCTACCCCAAGTACAACGGCAGCACTGACCCGGCTCAGTACATAATGAGTTACCAGGTCGCCGTCGCATCGTCCGGGGGGGACGACGCCACAATGGCGAAGTCCTTCATCATCGCCCTCGAGGGCCCCGCGCTCACCTGGTTCACCAGGTTGCCTCCGCTGTCCATCGATTCCTGGAGAAGTCTCCGGGACAAGTTCCTCCTCAACTTCCAGGGGTACCGCCCGGACACCGACGCCCTGGCCGAGCTCTCGCTCTGCAAGCAGCTAGAGAAGGAGACCCTGAGGGAATATTACCGCAAATTCTTGACACTCAAGTCACAGCTACCCTCAGTCGATGACCAGATTGCCATCCACTATGCTATCAGTGGTCTTCGCGCTGGCGTCCTTTACAGTCATTGCATCAGGGACCCGCCCAAGAACCTCCAAGAGTTATACCAGCTGTTTGAAAAGTACGCCAGATCCGAGGAGCTCCACCAGCGCAAGATTGAGTCCCAGCGGAAGCCAAAAGATGCTCCGCAGTCCAGCCGCACGTGGACAAGGACTCCGCAGCCAGACTCCGGTCGGGATGGCCGCGGTCAGCAGCAAGTGCACAACATCGCCAACCAGCAGCCGGCCGCTGACCCCCTTCGTCGCCAGGAATATCCCCCCCAGGGCCGCGGAAGTGGGACTCGCGGCAGGGGCCGAGGGCGTGCGCAGCCACCCCCTCCGCCGCGCCGATTTTACTGCCTTTTCCATGGCGAAGACTGCGCCCACCAAACTAAAGACTGCCCCGAAGTAAAGGCCACCAGAGACAGAATGGCGAGGGCGCAGCCAGCCGACAACCCCAGAATTGTCGCGCATAACTACCAGCCACCCCCTCCACCATATATCCACGCTCCCGCCCCGCATCCACCGCACCACGCTTACCAACATCATCAGGAAGTACAAATCGTACATCCTCCGCCTCCACCACCACACCAGCAGCAACAAAATATCCCCCACGCCCCAAAACAGGAAGACTTCGCCGATCAACCTTATCGCGGAGTCATTCATATGATAACTGGGGGGTCCAGCACCGACTTCGACACCAAGCGGCAGAAGCGGGACCACTACCGCAGCGTAAACCATGTCGCTATCACGGGCCCAGTTGTGCAGACGAAGTGGTCCCACATACCGCTCACCTTCGACGCACGGGACGTCGACTTGCGTAGCGCCCCCCACTGCGATGCCATGGTCATCAATTGCAGCGTGGCAGGGTGGGACCTACACAAGGTCCTCGTTGACAACGGCAGCCAGGCGGACATCATCTTCCTCCATGCCTTCGATCGCATGGGCATCAGCCACAGCCTGCTCAAGCCTTCGGACAACCCGTTGTATGGCTTCGGCGGCAAAGGCACCTTCCCCGTCGGCAAAATAGAGTTGCCCCTCTCCTTCGGTGTAGCACCCAATGCCCGAAGCGAGCAAGTGACTTTTGACATTGTGGATATGGTATATCCATACAACGCCATCATGGGTCGGGGCTCCATCAATAAGTTTGAAGCTGCCATCCACGGACTGTATTTGTGCATGAAGATACCAGGCCCTCTAGGCGTAATTACAGTCCGCGGTAACCAGCAAGCTGCGCGCAACATAGAGCGGGACTTCGTGCCTGGTCAGAGGAACGTGCACTGTCTCACGACACAGTGCGAGGTCCCTGCGCCCGCCAGCCCAACTGACAAGCACCACGACAAGGCTCAGTTGCAGAGTCAGGACGGGACCAAGACTGTCCCCCTCGATCAGGCCACGCCCAAGCAGACAGTCACTATCAGCGAAGACCTTACTTCGCATGAAGAAGAGAAGCTTCTCTGCTGCCTGGCCAAGAATAAAGATGTCTTCGCCTGGTCCGCCCTCGACCTGGTCGGAGTCAGCCGATCCATAATCGAGCACAGTCTGGGGATCGACCCCTCGGTGCGACCAAGAAAGCAAAAGCTTCGCAAAATGTCCGATGAAAAGACAGAGGCCGCCAAGGCGGAGGTGCACCGCCTCCTAGAGGCTAAATTCATTGAGCCAGTGGCTTACCCCACATGGCTCTCCAATGTTGTAATGGTGCAGAAAAAAAGCGGGAAATGGCGGATGTGCATAGACTTCACAAGTCTCAATAAGGCCTGCCCAAAAGACAATTTCCCGTTGCCACGGATCGACAAAATAGTCGATAGCGCGGCCGGATGCGAGGTCATGTCTCTCCTCGACTGCTTCTCCGGCTATCATCAGATATACATGAAGGAGGAAGACAAGGCTAGCACCAGCTTCATAACACCCTTCGGCACTTATTGCTTCATCAGAATGACGGAGGGTCTCAAGAACGCCGGGTCCACATTCTCCAGACTCACCAAAACAGTACTCGAGGGACAGGTCGGCAGAAATATATTTACATATGTGGACGACATCGTCGTCGCCAGCAAAAATAAGGAGGACCACCTCGCCGACCTGGCCGAGACATTCGCAAACATGTGAGACGCACGACTCCGCTTAAACCCGGAAAAGTGCGTTTTCGGTGTTCGCCAGGGCAAGATATTGGGCTACCTGGTGTCGCACCGCGGCATCGAGGCTAACCCAACTAAGATCCAGGCCATCATCAACATGTCGCCTCCGCAGTCCACCAGGGATGTCCAGCGTCTGACAGGCAGATTGGCCGCTCTCAACAGATTCATTTCCAGGTCGGCCGAGCGAAGTCTTCCTTTCCTCAAAACTCTCCGCGGCGCAAAAGACTTCGCTTGGGGGCCGGAGCAAGCAGCGGCCTTCGCCTCATTAAAGCAGTACTTAACGGAGCTGGCCACCCTCACGAGCCCCGACTCCTCGCTCCCCTTATTGCTCTATGTCGCGGCCTCGCCGCACGCGGTCAGCGCGGCACTAGTGCAGGAGCAGACAGTCGAAGGCACTGTCAGACAGTGCCCTGTTTATTACGTCTCCGAGGTCCTGACTCCGTCCAAATGCAACATGACAGAGCTGGAGAAGATCGCCTACGCAGTCGTTATGTCCTCGCGCAAGCTGCGCCATTATTTTGAAGCATTCAAGGTCCGCGTCACCTCAGATAGGGGGCTCGGCGAACTGTTTAGAAACCCGGAGGCATCGGTAAGGATCGCCAAGTGGGCAGCCGAACTCTCCGGCTACCACATCAGCTTCGAGCCCAGGACAGCCATCAAATCGCAAGTCCTGGCAGACTTCGTCGTCGACTGGACCGGGCCAGTAACACAGCCGGACCCGACCACAGAGAAGGTCTGGACGATCCATTGCGATGGCGCATGGTGCCATGCGGGGGCAGGCGTCGCTGCAATCATAACATCACCAGTCGGGGTCAAGCACAGATATGCAGCACGACTCAGCTTCAATCTGGAATCCGACAGGTGCACAAATAATATAGCAGAATACGAAGCAGTCATCCTCGGCCTCCGCAAGCTGAGGGCCCTCGGAGTCACCACTTGCATCATCAAAACAGACTCCAAGGTAGTTGCCGGCCAGGTCGACAAAGACTATGCAGCCAAGGACCCCGCGCTCATGCAGTACCTCGCGGCCATCCGAAGTCTCGAGAGACAGTTCAAGGGGTTCACCGTGCAGCATGTGGACCGGGCCAAGAATGAGGAGGCCGACGCATTGGCCAAGGCCGCGGCCAGGGGCGAAACTCTGCCCTCCGACGTGTTCTTCCACGTCATCGGCACGCCAGCAGTCCGGAGCCCCGAAGGGCTCCATATAACCAATGACATCGAGGGCCACCGTACAGTCAACCTCATCATGACCGAAGACTGGCGAGCACCCATTACTCTGTTCCTGCAGGGGTTTTATCACCCAGCCGACATCAGTGAGGCCAAGCGCCTCAGACATCGAAGCCGGGACTTCGCTCTTATTGAAGGCCAACTCTACAAAAAAGGGGTCAGCCAACCAATGCTTAAGTGCGTCACTGAGGCCGAAGGCATGCAGGTCCTACGTGAAGTCCACAGTGGCACGTGCGGCTCGCACGCGGGGCCAAGGGCCCTAGCTGCTAAGGTGATACGCCAGGGTTTTTACTGGCCAGCAATGATTTGCGCCGCGAACCGGGTCACTCGGTCCTGCGAAGCCTGCCAGAAGTTCTCTCCTCGGTCAGGCGGCCCTTCGCAGTACACAAAGCTGATCGCCCACACATGGCCTCTCCAGCGCTGGGGTCTCGACATTGTTGGACCCCTGCCCACCGCTCAGGGGAACCTCAAGTTCGCCTTCGTCGCGGTCAAGTACTTCACCAAATGGATCGAGGCACGGGCTGTCTCCACAATAACATCAAAGACTGCCCAAAAATTCTTCTGGCAGAACATCGTTTGCCGTTTCGGAGTACCGTCCGAGTTAACGGTCGACAACGGCAAACAGTTTGATAACCAAGACTTCAAGGATTTTTGTTTCTCCATTGGCACCAAGCTTGCCTTCGCCTCAGTCTACCATCCGCAGTCCAACGGGGTCGTGGAGCGCGCCAACGGAAAAATCTTCACAGCTATCAAAAAAATGTTCCTCGATGAAAAAAAGGGCAAATGGAGCGATTTCTTACCCGAGGCAGTCTGGGCACTAAACACGACTGAGTGCAGGGCGACCGGGTTTACTCCTTTCCGTCTGTTATACGGATCGGAGGCCATGACCCCGCAGGAAATAAAGCACGGGTCCCCGCGAACGGTCCCGTCAGCCGTCCCAGATGTGGACGAGCCGACTTCAAAGGATCTCATCGACGGAGACCGTGTCTTCGCCCTACAAGCTCTGAACAAGTATCAAGCCCAGACCAAAGCATGGCGCGACCACTCAGTCACCCCGAGGGAGTTCAGCGAGGGGGACCTCGTGCTCATTCGGACAGCTCGGACGGAGTCAAGGGGCAAGCTGGAGCCCAAGTGGGAGGGCCCTTTCATCGTCAAGACGAAGGCCTCCCCCAGCGCATACAGGCTCACAACGCCAACCGGCGAGGACCTGGAGCATTCCTGGAACATTGACAACCTCCGCAAATTTTTTGTTTGATTCCTCAGGGCTGTCTTCGCCCTTGTAATTTGCAGAAACAATTTTGCACCGGCCCGCACTCTCTTCACGGGGAAGGATCCCTTTCGGGGTATCCCCCTTTCCCGGTCCCTGTCACAAGAGATAGAGAAAGAGGAAAAAAGGAAAAAGGATACGAAACCGAACGACGCGGCGTACCTTTTTTGGAGCGGTTGTTTCGGCGAAGGCAAAGCGTCGCTCGCTGCCCCTGCCAGAAGCGCCGCCTGTCCAGCCGCGGAGTTGATGCAACGGGGCGAGTAGTTGGCGGGGCTGCCGTTGCGCGTGCGCGAGCCGTTCGAGGAACGGATCACGGGCGCGTTGTCTTCACGCCGTGAGAGGGGGTTCTCTCGCGGCCTCCGGATGGGACGTGAGCTTGGCTGACGACGTGACAGCTGCTCCCGCGCGCCTGCCACCGTCATTACTGCTGGCTCACCTTTGGCCGCGTTGGCCGCCGCGTCAGGCTGGTGCTGCTGGGTCGCGCGCTGGGTTGCCTCGAGTCGCGGTATTGGTTCCGCGATCGAGGAGGCGCGGTGGTGGCACAGGTGGTACAGTCGCTTGCATGCAGCATCCGGCGCGCCGGTCGCGCGACGCGTGGGCCTGGGCCTCCGTGCTGGCGTGTCGGGAGTCGGAGAGGCGCGCCCACTTGGCGCGATTGCATGCCGCCTGCATGGCTGCCCGCCCCTTTCGCCCGTTGGTCTGGGCAAAAGTGGAGGGTCACTTGTAACCGCTGGGCGGTTGCGTGCACCACGCGCGGCGGTTTGGCTTCTTCTGCTTGGAGCCGGTCTGCATGACATGCGGGACCCAGCCCCCGCGCCGCAGGGGAGGGCTTTGGAGTGTGTTGGAGAAGACTCAGCCCGTGACGGTTGGGGGCGCAAGCGGGGAGAGTCGCTTTTAAAAGGAGGGCGACCCCTTCCGTAAGGCGACCATGTCTTCTTCCTCCCTGATGCACCATGTCTTTTTACCTTCCAAGCCCCCGGATGGGGGAAACCATCGTCCTTTCGCCCCATCGTTGGAGGAACACAACTCCGTGGGAGTTGGTACCTTTCAGCCATCGTTCGGCTTCAAGGATTTTCATCATGCAGCCCGGTTGCACCCCTCCACCGGCGGTCACCCAAGATGGTGACCTCCGGCTCGATGGTGGGGGAAAGCGAGCCGGGCTGCGGCCTCTGCCCCTCCCTCAGCCTCAAGGATTTTCATCACCAGGGCTGGGGAGGGGAGTGTGTCGAGTTGAGGTCGGCCCCCGCGTGGGCGGCGGCCCGCTCCTTTACTCAGTGATCGGAGGGAGGAGCGGTCGTCGTCCGTGGCGCTGGCATCTGCAGCGTGCCTGGCCTTCGGACGCGAGTGGCTTCGGAGCCGCTCGCGGCGCCGGCGTCTGCCACGGCAGCTGGAAGAGGTTCTTCCGCCGGCACGATAGCCAGGGCTGGCCACGGACCGACCTCCAACTCTACGGCCTTCTGCCCGTCCTTGCCTCTCGAGTTCGGGCATGGGCGGGGGCCTCCTAGCAGCAGCATCCGCCCCGAGGTCATCACTGCTGCTGTTCGGTCCCCCGGGACAGAAGTCTTCATCGCCGCCGCTGTCGGGGCGGGCGATGACATGCCGTTCGTCGGTCTTCTGTTGCTCCGCAGGCTCACCCCTATCGAGTGGGGTTGTTCGTACCTGCGTAGGGGGAACCGGAGTTCCGTTTGTAATGGCACTTCGAATGCCGAGATTTTCTGTTCATTACGGCTTTCGGGGCCTGAACATGTATGTAACGTCGGCACAGAGCCGTATTTTTTCCTCATTCTTGAGCACTAAGACTCGTCTGTTGACTATCTGAACCGCTTCACCAAGCATGAGTCGCCCCGTGTCAAGGTGACGAGTGAGGTATCCGTATCCCGGAGGCGTAGGAGTCCCTCGGCTCGGTCGGCCCTGCTGTCCGAGGCTCCTCTAGCTTAGTTAAAGAGACCCCTCGGCCGCTCTTCGACGAGCCGAGGCCAGGGGTAGCGATATCAGTATGAACAGAGGCGGAGTTGGCTCGAAAACGACACCTGGTTGGCTGGGGCCTAGCCGGGTTGTCCGTTGGCAGGATCGACGTCGGAGTTGATCAGCCGAGGCTTCGGACCGGGCTGGCGCCCTCGGAAGATGGTTGGCCGAGGCCCCAGGGGTGACCGGCTGAGCCGCCTGCTCGGGCCGGATTCCCGGAGAAGTCCCTGGCAGCGATTGCCCGGGCGTGGTGATGACGTCGTCCTTCGGAGCGGAGAACCTCGGACCACGTCGCCGTCCGAGGCTAGGTCGGGCCTCGCCGAAGGTGCCGTCGATGCCGAGGGTGTTGTTGCCCTCTTCCAACGTCAAGACCCGAGCCTGCAGGATCAGATTGTCTTGTAGCGTGCGCCTCGTGCGGCCGTCGAGGCCAGAACACACACCCTCGCTGCGTTGTAAAGTTGCGTCTCTTTTCCTCTTGTTTCGAGTATCTGGACTTTTTGTCGGTAACAGGGATGTTTGTGTGAGCGAGAGTTGCTTCTCGCGGAAGGTGATGAGTGAGGTATCCGTATCCCGGAGGCGTGCGAGTCCCTCGGCTCGGTCGGCCTTGCCGCTTACTCGTACTTTCACCCGTCCATGAGGCCCTGTCACCGACTCGGTCGAGAAGGCTCGAAGGATCGCTTCGGCAGAAGGGCTTCCGAACGTAAAGACTTGTTCGGTCCGCGGAGTCACTTTATCCGAACGCGAGTTACTTATCGCAGAAGGTGATGAGTGAGGTATCCGTATCCCGGAGGCATAGGAGTCCCTCGGCTCGGTCAGCCTTGGCTGCTTACGTGTACTCCATCGTTTCCAGGACCCACTTTTCGAAGTAGTCAAAAAGCACGAAAGATATTCTGGTAGAAGAGATTTTTTTTTCGAGGAAAATTTTGACGCAGAGGGGGTTTCCCCCCTTTTAGCCCCCGAGGGAGGGTCGGGCTTTGCCGAGGCGAGGCCGACCCTTCCTTGTTGACTAAACTTTGCGTGGGTGCGGGGTATATGAACAACTTGGAAACATCTTAAGGGTAGAAACGACGTAGCTGTTGGATGTTCCAAGCGTTGCCGTAGACCTCGCCTTGACTGTCGGCCAGCTTGTACGTTCCGGGCTTCAGAACTTTGGCGATGACGAATGGCCCCTCCCAGGGGGCGTGAGCTTGTGCCTCCCTCGGGCGTCTTGCCGCAGTCGAAGCACCAGGTCGCCCACCTGGAGGTCTCGGGGTCGGACCCCTCGGGCGTGGTAGCGTCGCAGGGACTGCTGATACCGCGCCGAGTGTAGTAAGGCCCTACCCCAAGCCTCTTCCAGCTGGTCCAGCGAGTCTTCTCGGCTAGCTTGGTTGCTTTGATCGTCGTAGGCCCTCGTCCTTGGGGAGCCGTATTCCAGGTCAGTGGGCAAGACGGCCTCGGCCCCGTAGACCAGGAAGAACGGCGTGAAACCCGTGGCTCGGCTCGGCGTTGTCCTCAGGCTCCAGACCACCGAGGGGAGTTCCTTCATCCATCGCTTGCCGAACTTGTTGAGGTCGTTGTAAATTCGAGGCTTGAGCCCTTGTAGAATCATGCCGTTGGCACGCTCTACTTGCCCATTCGACATGGGATGAGCTACGGCAGCCCAGTCCACCCGGATGTGTTGATCCTCGCAAAAATCCAAGAATTTTCTGCCGGTGAACTGGGTGCCGTTGTCGGTGATGATGGAGTTTGGGACCCCGAAGTGATGGATGATGTTGGTGAAGAACGCCACCGCCTGCTCGGACCTGATGCTGTTCAGGGGTCGGACCTCGATCCACTTGGAGAATTTGTCGACGGCGACCAGCAGGTGCGTGTAGCCCCCGGGCGCCTTCTGCAGAGGGCCGACGAGGTCCAGACCCCACACAGCGAAGGGCCAGGTGATGGGTATCGTCTACAGAGCCTGAGCGGGCAGGTGGGTCTGCTTCGCATAGAATTGACACCCTTCGCAGGTGCGGACGATTCTAGTGGCGTCAGCAACCGCCGTTGGCCAGTAGAAGCCTTGCCGGAAAGCGTTCCCGACGAGGGCTCGAGGTGCTGCGTGATGGCCGCAAGCCCCCGAGTGTATCTCTTGCAGGAGTTCCTGACCTTCGGCGATGGAGATGCATCGCTGGAGGATGCCTGAGGGGCTGTGGTGGTAAAGCTCCTTCTCATCGCCCAGCAGGACGAACGACTTGGCGCGTCGCGCTACCCGCCGAGCCTCGGCTTGGTCGAGGGGTAGCTCTCCTTGGCGGAGATAGTGCAGGTACGGGGTCTGCCAATCTCGATCAGGCATGACCTCGCTCCGCTCCTCCTCGATGCGCAGCGCCTCGCCCTCGGGGGCCGAGGGTACCTCGGGCTGAACCGAGGACGCCTCGGGATGGGCCGAGGGCACCTCGGACTCGGGCGTGTCGTCGATCTTGACGGAGGGTTGGTGCAGATCCCGGGAGAAGACGTCCGGGGGAACCGTGGTTCGCCCCGAGGCTATCTTTGCCAACTCGTCCGCAGTCTCGTTATAGCGCCGGGCGATGTGGTTAAGCTCGAGCCCGTAGAACTTGTCTTCCAGGCGCCGAACCTCATCGCAGTAGGCCTCCATCTTCGGGTCGCGGCAATGGGAGTTCTTCATGACTTAGTCGATGACGAGCTGCGAGTCGCCGCGAGCGTCGAGGCATCGGACCCCTAGCTCGATGGCGATTCGCAATCCGTTGATCAGAGCTTCGTACTCAGCCACATTGTTGGACACCGGGAAATGGAGACGCAGCACGTAGCGTAGGTGTTTCCCGGGGGGCGAGACGAAGAGCAGGCTCGCGCCGGCTCCCGTCTTCATCAGCGACCTGTCGAAAAACATGGTCCAGAGCTCTGGTTGGATCGGAGCCGTCGGCAGCTGGGTGTCGACCCATTCGGCTACGAAGTCCGCCAGTACCTGGGACTTGATGGCCTTCCGAGGGGCGAACGAGATTGTCTCGCCCATAATTTCCACCGCCCACTTTGCGATCCTGCCCGAGGCCTCTCGGCACTGGATGATCTCCCCCAGGGGGAAGGATGACACCACAGTTACCGGGTGAGACTCGAAGTAATGTCGCAACTTTCGCCTCGTCAGGATTACTGCATACAGTAGCTTCTGAACTTGTGGGTAGAGGACCTTGGTTTCGGACAGCACCTCGCTGACGAAGTAAACTGGCCTCTGAACGGGCAATGCATGCCCCTCTTCTTGCCTTTCGACCACAATCGCGGCGCTAACCACCTGAGTGGTCGCGGCGACGTAGACCAAGAGGGCTTCTCCATTAGCTGGGGGTACCAAGATAGGCGCCTGGGTGAGGAGCGCCTTCAGGTTCCCGAGAGCTTCCTCGGCCTCGGGGGTCCAAGTGAAGCACTCGGCCTTCCTTAAGAGGCGGTACAGAGGCAGGCCTCTTTCGCCGAGGCGTGAGATGAAACGGCTCAAGGCAGCGAGACATCCCATGACCCTCTGTACGCCTTTTAAGTCCTTGATGGGCCCCATGCTGGTGATGGCTGCGATTTTCTCCGGGTTGGCTTCGATGCCCCGCTCGGAGACGATGAATCCCAGGAGCATGCCTCGGGGCACCCCGAAGACACACTTCTCGGGATTGAGCTTGACGTCCTTTGCCTTGAGACACCGGAATGTCACTTCAAGGTCGGAGAGGAGGTCGGAGGCTTTCCTTGTCTTGACTATGATGTCATCGACGTAGGCCTCGACCGTGCGACCGATGTGTTCGCCGAACACATGGTTCATGCACCGCTGGTACGTCGCACCCGCGTTCCTCAAACCGAACGGCATGGTGACATAGCAGTATATGCCGAAGGGCGTGATGAAATAAGTCGCGAGCTGGTCGGACTCTTTCATCTTGATTTGATGATACCCTGAGTAGGCATCGAGGAAAGACAGGGTTTCGCACCCAGCAGTGGAATCCACGATTTGATCGATGCGAGGTAGAGGGTAGGGAACCTTCGGACATGCTTTGTTGAGACTAGTGTAGTCTACACACATCTGCCATTTCCCCCCTTTCTTTCTCACAAGCACAGGGTTGGCAAGCCATTCGGGATGGAATACCTCTTTGATGAACCCTGCTGCCATTAGCTTGTGGATCTCCTCACCTATCACTCTGCGCTTCTCCTCGTCGAATCGGCGTAGAGGCTGCCTGACCGGTCGGGCTCCGGCCCGAATATCCAGCGAGTGCTCGGCGACATCCCTCGGTATGCCGGGCATGTTCGAGGGACTCCACGCAAAGACGTCGGTGTTTGCGCGGAGAAAGTCGACGAGCACTGCTTCCTATTTGGGGTCGAGCCCGGAACCGATCCGGACCTGCTTGGAGGTGTCGCCACTGGGGTCGAGAGGGACGACCTTAACCGTCTCTGCTGGCTCGAAATTGCCGGCGTGTCGCTTTACGTCTGGCACCTCTCTGGAGAGGTTCTCCAGGTCGGCGATGAGGGCCTTGGACTCGGCGAGGGCCTCGGCGTACTCCACGCACTCCACGTCGCATTCGAACGCGTGTTTGTACGTGGGGCCGATGGTGATGACCCCGTTGGGGCCCGGCATCTTGAGCTTCAGGTAGGTGTAGTTGGGGACGGCCATGAACTTCGCGTAGCATGGCCTCCCCAATACCGCGTGGTAGGTCCCTCGGAACCCGACCACCTCGAACGTCAGAATCTCCCTTCGGAAGTTGGAGGGCGTTCCGAAGCAGACAGGAAGGTCGAGCTGTCCGAGGGGCTGGACGCGCTTCCCAGGAATGATCCCGTGGAAGGGCGCAGCGCCTGCTCGGACGGAGGACAGATCGACGCGCAGGAGCCTGAGGGTCTCGGCGTAGATGATGTTGAGGCAGCTGCCCCCATCCATCAGGACCTTGGTGAGCCTGACGTCGCCGATGATGGGATCGACGACGAGCGGGTATTTCCCCGGGCTCGGCACGTGGTCGGGGTGGTCAGCTTGGTCGAAGGTGATGGGCTTGTCGGACCAGTCTAGGTAGACTGGCGCCGCCACCTTCATCGAGCAGACCTCCCGACGCTCTCGCTTGCGATGCCGAGCCGAGGCATTCGCCGCATGCCCTCCGTAGATCATGAAGCAGTCGCGGACCTCGGGGAACTCTCCTGCTTGGTGATCTTCCTTTTTGTCGTCGTCGCGGGCCCTGCCACCCTCTGCGGGTGGCCCGGCCCGGTGGAAGTGGCGCCGAAGCATGACGCACTCCTCGAGGGTGTGCTTGACGGGCCCCTGATGTTAAGGGCACGTCTCCTTGAGCATCTTGTCGAAGAGGTTAGCACCTCCGGGGGGCTTCCGAGGGTTCTTGTACTCGGCGGCGGCGACAAGGTCTACATCGGCGGCGTCGCGTTTCGCTTGCGACTTCTTCTTGCCTTTCTTCTTGGCGCCACGCGGAGTAGACGCCTCGGGAGCATCTTCCGACGGGCGGCCCTGGCGCTGCTTGTCCTTTCGGAAGATGGCCTCGACCGCCTCCTGGCCAGAGGCGAACTTGGTGGCGATGTCCATCAGCTCGCTCGCCCTGGTGGGGGTCTTGCGACCCAACTTGCTCACCAGGTCACGGCAGGTGGTGCCGGCAAGGAACGCGCCGATGACATCGGAGTCGGTGATGTTGGGCAGCTCGGTGCGCTGCTTCGAGAATCGCCGGATGTAGTCCCGAAGAGACTCTCCCGGCTGTTGCCGGCAGCTTCGGAGGTCCCAGGAATTCCCGGGGCGCACGTACGTGCCCTGGAAGTTGCCGGCGAAGGCTTGGACCAAATCCTCCCAGTTGGAGATCTGCCCCGGAGGCAGGTGCTCCAACCAGGCGCGAGCAGTGTCGGAGAGGAACAGGGGGAGGTTGCGGATGATGAGGTTGTCATCGTCCGTTCCACCCAGTTGGCAGGCCAGGCGGTAGTCCGCGAGCCACAATTCCGGTTTCGTCTCCCCCGAGTACTTTGTGATAGTAGTCGGGGGTCGAAAACGGGCCGGAAACGGCGCCCGCCGGATGGCCCGGCTGAAGGCCTGCGGACCGGGTGGTTCGGGCGAGGGACTCCGATCCTCCCCACTGTCGTAGCGTCCCCCACGCCTGGGGTGGTAGCCTCGGCGCACCCTTTCGTCGAGGCGGGCCCGACGGTCGCGACGATGGTGCTCGTTGCCGAGGTGGCCCGGGGCCGTAGGCGCGGTGTTGCGCGTGCGCCCGGTGTAGACCGAGGCTTCCCGCATGAATCGGGAAGTCGCGGCATGAGGTTCCGAGGGGTACCCCTGCCTTCGGGAGGCAGAGCTCTCGGCCCGCCGGGCCACAGCGCCTTCCAGGAGATTCTTGAGCTCTCCCTGGATTCGCCGACCCTCGGTGGTTGATGGCTCCGGTATCGCGCGGAGGAGCATCGCTGCGGCTGCCAGGTTCTGACCGACCTCGCTAGATGCGGGTGGCGGCCTGTCCCTGACATCGTTGGCGACGCGGTGCTGGAAACCCTGGGGAAGATGACGTAGTTCTCCGGCCGGGGGTTGGCCCGCCCATACCTGCCCGACGTCCCGGCGGATCGACTCGAGCGCTCCTGCTCCCTCGTCGAGCCCGGCCTGCGCCCCGCGGACTTGCTCGAGCTGTGGGTCGTGACCCCCCGTCGGAACGGGGACCACAGCTAGCTCCCGCGGGATGTCGGCGCGAGGCACCGGCCTAGGGAGATCACCTTCCTCCGGCATGCCGAGATGGTTGCCTTCGGAGGGATCCCCTAGCTCGACATGGAAACATTCGCGGCTCGGGCCGCAGTCCTTGTCGTCAAGGCTGCGGCTGCCGTCGGAACAGTCAGAGAGGCAGTAGTCACATGCGGTCATAAAGTCCCGCATGGCACTGGGGTTGCCAAATCCAGAGAAATCCCAGCAGATGCTGGGATCGTCATCTTCCTCGGACCCAGAGGGCCCATAGGTCGAGACGTCCGTCAATCAGTCCCAAGGCGACCGCACACGAAACCCCAGTGGGGTTGCACTCGCCTCAACGTGAGCGCCCGCCAAAGCGAGGTCGCTAGGCGGGTTGAGGCCGAGTCAAAATGACGTAGGATGGGAATCAGTCGGTACCTTTTGGTCGACGAGGAGCGACACAGTCACGTCGGGGACTGATTGCGCCGTCGTCTTGGGTACGAGGGCGACGTCCTGCAGGCCCTCCTCGAGCGTGCTGGCGTCGTCCACTTGCTCGGGATTGGCGTGTCACGGGGGACGGCGCTCGCCTTCGTCTCAAACGCGAGGTTGACGCCCGACGCGCCCTCCGTTGGGGCGCTGGGGACGTCGGTTCGCTCGACAGCCGACGGAGCGCGGCCTCCCGCTCGGCCCTGGTTGCCCCGCCTCCTCCTCCGACGGCGGGGGAGAGGACGGGGCGAGCTCGAATGTTGTTCTTCCACACGCGGGGAAGACGTCGTCGATTCCGCCGCCGGTGGGCGGGCTGTCGGCCGCCATTGTCGTCGTCACGCGGCGGTGGAAGGAGTATCATGTCGTAGCTGCCGTCGAGAGACATGAACTCGAGACTCCCGAAACGGAGCACCGTCCCGGGTTGGAGAGGTCGTTGGAGACTGCCCATCTGGAGCTTGACGGGAAACTGCTCGTCAACACGCAGCAGGCCCCTACCTGGCGCGCCAACTGTCGGCATTTCGAGACCGGGGGGTCCCTAAGCCGACGAGTGAGTGTGCCGCGTGCCCCAGCCCAGATGGGTCGAGCGCGTGGGCGAGCGCGAAGGGGGGAAAAGCGAGGTGGCCGGAGACGAGTCGTGAGAGAGGTGGGTATCCCGCGGCCTTCGTGTTCGACCCGCGCCCAGGTCGGGTGCGCTTGCAGTAGGGGGTTACAAGCGTCCACGCGGGTGAGGGAAGCGAGCGGCCCCAAGAGAGCGCCTGCCCCGTCCTCGTCCCCGCGCGGCCAACCTCCTCTAAGAAGGCCCTGGTCCTTCCTTTTATAGGCGTAAGGAGAGGATCCAGGTGTACAATGGGGGTGTAGCAGAGTGCTACGTGTCTAGCGGGGGAGAGCTAGCGCCCTAAGTACATGCCAATGTGGCAGCCGGAGAGATCTTGGCACCCAGCTGGTGTGGTGTCGTGGCTGTCGGAGGAGAAACGGAGCCTGGCGGAGGGACAGCTGTCGGAGCGGTTGGGCCCTTGCTGACGTCCCCCTGCTTCCGTAAGGGCGCTAAGAGCCGCCGTCGTCATGGGTCTAGCGGGGCGCCATCATTGCCTATCTGGCGGAGCTAGCCAGATGGGACGCCGGTCTTGTTCCCTGCGGCCCGAGTCGGCTCGGGGTAGGGTGATGATGGCGCTTCCTGTTGACGTGGCGGACTTGTGTCCTAGGTCGGGCGACGTGGAGGCTCCTCCGAAGCCGAGGTCGAGTCTGTCCTGCATGGCCGAGGCCGAGCCCGAGCTCCTGGGTCGGGCGAGGCGGAGGTCGTTCGGTAGAGGCCAGGGCGGAGTCCGACCCCTGGGGTCGGGCGAAGCGGAGTTCGTCGTCTTCCGGGGCCTTAGCCCGAGTCCGAGCCCTGGGTCGGGCGGAGCGGAGTTCACCGTCTTCCGGGGCCTTAGCCCGAGTCCGAGCCCTGGGTTGGGCGAAGCGGAGTTCGCCGTCTTCCGGGGCCTTAGCCCGAGTCCGAGCCCTGGGTCGGGCGGAGCGGAGTTCGCCGCCTTCCGGGGCCTTAGCCCGAGTCCGAGCCCTGGGTCGGGCGGAGCGGAGTTCGCCGTCTTCCGGGGCCATAGCCCGAGTTCGAGCCCTGGGTCGGGCGGAGCGGAGTTCGCCGTCTTCCGGGGCCTTAGCCCGAGTCCGAGCCCTAGGTCGGGCGGAGCTTCCTATGGCGCCTTTGGCAAGGCCTGACTGCCTGTCAGTCTCACTCTGTCAAGTGGCACTGCAGTCGGGATGGCGCAGGCGGCGCTGTCCTTCTGTCAGACCGGTCAGTGGAGCGGCGAAGTGACGGCGGTCACTTCGGCTCTGCCGGGGGGCGCGCGTCAGGATAAAGGTGTCAGGCTACCTTTGCGTTAAATGCCCCTGCGACTCGATCGGTTGGTGCAGCGATTTAGTCAGGGTTGCTTCTTAGCGAAGGCAAGGCCTCGGGCGAGCCGGAGATGCGTCTGCCGTAAAAAGGGGGCCTCGGGCGAGACGGAAACACCTCAGGGTCGGCTGCCCTTGCCCGAGGCTAGGCTCGGGCGAGGCGTGATCGAGTCGCTCGTATGGACTGATCCCTGACTTAATCGCACCCATCAGGCCTCTGCAGCTTTATGCTGATGGGGGTTACCAGCTGAGAATTAGGCGTCTTGAGGGTACCCCTAATTATGGTCCCCGACACTAGTGTGGGATAAATATGCTTATTAGGGCAAGATAAATCCATAAGGATAAGGTAGAATCTTTTGGGGTTAGTTAGATCTATTAGGATAACATAAAATCTTTTCAAGATAAGACGAACTTACTAAGGTAATAGAGTATTATTTAAGATAAGATGGATCTATGTGTTTAGGATAGAATCTTTTCAGATGAGACAGATACGGAATACTAGTTACCTTTTTAATGGGATATTCTAGATTGTCTAGTCATTTTATGAATACTATCCTTTATGCCTAGATGTATATGCAGATGTAATTGTGGACACTACTCCACAACTCATCACACTTAATCAAAGATCCAAATCAAACAAGTATCATAAGAACAAACATTCAAGTTCATAGATATCTATATAAAAATAGTTTTGTTTTTGTTCCTAAGAGTAGGTCTCTTATTCCTAAAGGTCACTTTAGGCACAGGATTTCAAAGTGTGAAATCCACATTTGTATTTAAAAGAAAAAGGTAAGAGTAATCAGAGTAAAGCGGAAATAGATGAGAGTAGATTAAGATAAGTTTAGAAAAGAATCAGAGTAAGGAAAGTAGATAATGGTTGTCCAGTTCTATCTAGGTTTCGTCCTACAGTCAACATTCCTCTGATACCACTTCTGTCACACCCGGGTTTTGGGGCACCAAGACCCGGGCGTGAACATAATCACCAGGTGTGCTGGGACCAAGTCTCACACATATGATGAATCATGGCACAGGTTCGAATGTCACATCTTTACTACATAACAGGAATTCTATACAAAATAAATAATTACATTATAAGGAGACAACGGTCCAGCAACCCAAAGTTGACTGGGAGACGACGGCCTAGACCTCTCACGAACTCATCACGGCATCCTCCATGCGCCTCATCCTGCGGTACCTGTCCTTGACCTATGGGGGGTGTGAGACAGCAAGAGTGAGCTCACATACGTTCATGGCTCAACAAGTTGTGGGGAATAATGTGCATGAACTCGCCAAAGGTGGGAGCTCACGTGAAGTGTAAGGCTTACCAAAGAGGATGGTTGAAGCTGAGCATTGCTTTTTAAAGTTGGTCAAAATTTTATTAGCAATTATTAAGTATAAGTAAATACCAAACCCAATTAAGTAGTAGAACAAAAGTAACAACATCACCTGCGATGCAATGCATATGATAAATTGAATTTAGTTCCATAATTTAATCATGTGAGGGTCCGAGCTGCTCTTGACCGTGAGCACGGCTGGTATACCAGTTTTACACTCTGCAAAGGTTGCGCATCTTTACCCACAAGTCATGTTACTCATCTGCCAAGGGATCGTGACTTCCCATACACCTCTACCGAGGAGGCGAGGCAGGGTAACACTACGAGGCTTTTACAAAGTTCCACTAGCTTCAGAAAACCCGCTACAGTTTATAGGAAGCTCCAATGCAGGGACCCCTCGCATGACCGCCATCGCAGCAAAATCATCCCAAGGTCCTCCCTACACTGACCACTCCCCTACTGCCCTTGCCCCTTTCGGGTAAGGTAGTCTTCCACTAGCTTTCCTAATTAACCAGCCAAGGGTGTCCCATTAAACCCTTGTGGTAGCACTGTTTTCCCGGGTGGTCGCTCCATGTTCCAATTAACATAATGATCTTATCATGAATAGTAATAATAAACAGATAATAAAAGTGTGATCATGAATATTGTATCTTCATACCCAAAACCACATAAAGCACTAGCAAGTACTACCCAAAAAGTTCAGTGGTAAACAAGGTATAAAGATAGTCAAACTAGGGTAACCTATTGGGTCCCATCAAAATTAACCTATGTAGATCATTATGATTAATTAGAATATGAGTGGGTAAAAAGAAGTGATCAAGGGCACAACTTGCCTGGGCTTGAGGTTCCAGGTACCAGGATGATCTTCATATTCTCGTGACCTCACTACTAGTCGTAGCAATACAAACAAACATGGTATAGCCAAAATTAACATCACATCAAACATAAGAATAGACTGTGTAATGATATTCTACGCGTCGCTACGAGATCGTGGGAACAAGAATTACTAAATTCGGAGTTACAGTTAGAAAGCTATGATTTTCTGAAGATCTATGTGGTTAAATATAGAATAGACTAAGTGCAATATTTTAACCTATATTTCATGACAAAACAAAGTTACTAGATGATAATAAATATTATTGTGAGACTAATGCAACTAGAATGGATCAAAAAGGAGTTACGGTCATTGAGTTATGAATTTCTAGAGTTATTTAATGCCTGGTATAGACTAATTTAAGTGAACAATTTTAATCTCAGTTTCATGGCTAAACAGAGATACTAGTTGATAGACAATATTAATACCAAATTAATGCCACTGGAATGAATCAATTTGGAGCTAAAATAAAATTTCCATGAATTAATTAAGTTTCTGGTTTTGTATGTAAAAATCATTTTCTATAGTTAATTTTCTATTTCCATTGCTCTCTGGACTGGGCGTCGAAAACAAAGAAACGTAGGGGCTAAACCGAAATATTTCCTAGACACAGCTTTAACCCTATATGGACGGCGGGTTGATTTGGAATAAGATAAGGGGCTCTTTTAGACTTTGTCACTGCCGAAGGGGTATGGATGGATATCTGCCGCCGGATCTGAGATGGATGGCGTAGATTAAATCTATTTTTGACGCGAATCGGTATGTTATTATAGCCGTCAGATTGGAGATCCATGGCCCTTATTAAAATACCCGATCATCCCATCCGGTCCATCCATAGAAAATCCAACGACACGGATTCGATCACCAAAGGGTATGCACACAGTCTAATCTGGATCGCTTGTTCTGAAATCAACGGTCATCAGTTCAGCAATCGAGATCCGTCCGATCCTGGATCAATGGTTACGCGCCCTTCTTCATCCCCCAACCCCAGCCACGGTGATAGAGAAAACACCCCGGCGGCGCGCCCGCCGGTGACACGGTCGGTCAGCCCCCAATGCCCCAAACCCGCATACGGCATCATGGAGAACGGAGAGGAGAGCGAGGAGGATTTGATGGTGGTCGACTTACGGGTGCTTGTGCTACGGTGGACACCGCCCACACGACACGGCGACACAGAGAGGAAGTCCGCCCCGGTGATAAATTGACGCCCAAGGAATCGATGCTCCCGCCCAAAGAGACAACCGACGTGCACGTGGAACACTGGCGAATCACACAGGTACCCTAGGATGGTCAAATCCTCCCAGAAATCCCGATCTCCCCCACAGCGGGTCGAGACGGCGCGATGCCATGCTTTATGGGGGAAGGGCGAGTCCATGCCAAGGAAATCGACAGTAGTTCGACGCGGAATCCAGGCGCAAGCTCGTTCCGAGATCGTCGCGCCGTGGGGTGGGAGAGAATCCCGCGATTTGTTGGCACCCGCGGCATTCGCGCTGCTGTTGCTAGCGATTGGGGAAGAAGGTAGCACTGTCAGCTGGGACCAACTGTCGGAGTCACGGTCACGCTGAGAGCAAAGGGGAGTGAGGATGAATTGTGGGCCCCGGACGTCAGTCACAACACCAAATCACGCGAGCGCACGCGCTGGTGAAGGTGGGCCACGGAGGGAGAGGCTGTGTTGGGCCGACGCGGAAGAGGGAGTTGGGCCGCGTGTTTAGAGATTCGGCCCAACAGCGACTTCCATTCTTTTTTTTCCTTTTATAATTTCTGGTCTATTCCCAAATTCAAATCCAAACGTGATTTTTAAAATTTAAATGCAACATCCAAACTATCGGCATGAACGCAATATATATATATATATATTTATAAACTTATATATTTATTTTAATTGTTTTATTCCTTTGTTTAGTTAAAGATGCAAAATGAGATATGCACACATTTTATTTCATTTTAGGGAAGAACTCACTTGTGATCAAATTTTCATCTCAACTTAAAAACAGATATCCATTGTTTCACTATTATATTATTTTTAAGGGAGAGTAATATATAATTTTTACTAGGAATCGTTTTACTTGAAAATACTTTTGAGGAGTGATATAGTTTACAGAAGATATCTTTCCTTCTAATTATTGTTTTCAATTTTATTCTTTTAGTTTCAAGACTTACATCTAAGTTTTGAACTACACCATTTTTTTATAGAACTATTTGTTTGCTATTTGACTTCTTTAATTGCCATAATTGAGTTTGCACAAAGAGAAGGAAATCAAATAGTTCCCAAAACACTTTTATATAAATACATGTATTTATTTATTCTATTATTTTCACCTTATACAAATTTTAGGGCTTTACACATCTCCCCCTTGATCGTTGTCGTCATCTTGAGGTGGCTCATCATTTTGATTTTCTCCTTCATCAACTTGAGCCTCGTCCTCATTTTGAGTCGGTGGAGATGCTTGCGTGGAGGACGATGGTTGATCTTGTGCATTTGTAGGCTCTTCGGATTCCTTAGGACACACATCCCCAATGGACATGTTCCTTAGCGCGATGCACGGAGCCTCTTCTTCACCTATCTCATCAAGATCAACTTGCTCTACTTGAGAGCCGTTAGTCTCATCAAACACAACGTCACAAGAAACTTCAACTAGTCCTGAGGACTTGTTAAAGACTTTATATGGCCTTGTGTTTGAGTCATATCCTAGTAAAAAGCCTTCTACAGTCTTAGGAGCAAATTTAGATTTTCTACCTCTTTTAACAAGAATAAAGCATTTGCTACCAAAGACTCTAAAATATGAAATGTTGGGCTTTTTACCGGTTAGGAGTTCGTATGATGTCTTCTTGAGGATTCGGTGTAGATATAACCGGTTGATGGCGTAGCAAGCGGTGTTAACCGCCTCGGCCCAAAACCGATCTGGCGTCTTGTATTCATCAAGCATGGTTCTTGCCATGTCCAATAGAGTTCGATTCTTCCTCTCCACTACACCATTTTGTTGTGGGGTGTAGGGAGAAGAGAACTCATGCTTGATGCCCTCCTCCTCAAGGAAGCCTTCTATTTGAGAGTTCTTGAACTCCGTCCCGTTGTCGCTTCTTATTTTCTTGATCTTTAAGCCGAACTCATTTTGAGCCCGTCTCAAGGATTCCTTTAAGGTCTCTTGGGTTTGAGATTTTCCTGCAAAAAGAATACCCAAGTGAAGCGAGAATAATCATCCACAATAACTAGAAAGTACTTACTCCCGCCGATGCTTATGTAAGCGATCGGGCCGAATAGATCCATGTGTAGGAGCTCCAGTGGCCTATCAGTCGTCATGATGTTCTTATGCGGATGATGAACACCAACTTGCTTCTCGGCTTGGCATGCGCCATAAATCCTGTCTTTCTTAAAATGAACATCTGTTAGTCCTAAAATGTGCTCTCCCTTTAGAAGCTTATGAAGATTCTTCATTCCAACATGGGCTAGTCGGCGGTGCCAGAGCCAACCCATGTTAGTCTTAGCAATTAAGCAAGTGTCGAGTTCAGCTCTATCAAAATCTACCAAATATAGCTGACCCTCTAACACTCCCTTAAAGGCTATTGAATCATCACTTCTTCTAAAGACAGTGACACCTACATCAGTAAAAAGACAGTTGTAGCCCATTTGACATAATTGGGAAACGGAAAGCAAGTTGTAATCTAAAGAATCTACAAGAAAAACATTGGAAATAGAATGGTCAGGAGATATAGCTATTTTACCCAAACCTTTGACCAAACCTTGATTTCCATCCCCGAATGTGATAGCTCGTTGGGGATCTTGGTTTTTCTCGTAGGAGGAGAACATCTTCTTCTCCCCTGTCATGTGGTTTGTGCACCCGCTATCGATGATCCAACTTGAGCCCCCGGATGCATAAACCTACAAAACAATTTTAGTTCTTGACTTTAGGTACCCAAACGGTCTTGGGTTCTTTAGCATTAGAAACAAGAACTTTGGGTACCCAAACACAAGTCTTTGACCCCTTGTGTTTGCCCCCAACAAACTTGGCAACTACCTTGCCGGATTTGTTAGTTAAAACATATGATGCATCAAAAGTTTTGAATGAAATGCTATGGTCATTTGATGCACTAGGAGTTTTCTTCTTAGGCAACTTAGCACGGGTTGGTTGCCTAGAACTAGATGTCTCACCCTTATACATAAAAGCATGATTAGGGCCAAAGTGAGACTTCCTAGAATGAATTCTCCTAATTTTGTGCTCGGGATAACCGACAGGGTACAAAATGTAACCCGCGTTATCCTGAGGCATGGGAGCCTTGCCCTTAACAAAGTTAGACAATTTCTTAGGAGGGGCATTAAGTTTGACATTGTCTCCCCTTTGGAAGCCAATGCCATCCTTGATGCCAGGGCGTCTCCCATTATAGAGCATACTTCTAGCAAATTTAAACTTTTCATTTTCTAAGTTATGCTCGGCAATTTTAGCATCTAATATTGCTATATGATCATTTTGTTGTTTAATTAAAGCCATGTGATCATGAATAGCATCAACATCAATATCTCTACATCTAGTGCAAATAGTGACATGCTCAATAGTAGATGTAGAGGGTTTGCAAGAATTAAGTTCAACAATCTTAGCACGTAATATATCATTTTTATCTCTAGGATCGGAAATTGTAACATTGCAAACATCAAAATCTTTAGCCTTAGCAATCAATTTTTCATTCTCATTTCTAAGGCTAGCAAGAGAAACATTCAACTCATCAATCTTAGCAAGTAAATCAACATTATCATCTCTAGGATTGGGAGTTGAAACATCACAAACATGTGAATCAACCTTAGCTAACAAATTAGCATTCTCATTTCTAAGGTTGTCAATGGTCTCATGGCAAGTGCTTAGCTCACTAGACAATTTTTCACATTTTTCAACTTCTAGAGCGTAAGCATTTTTAACCTTAACATGCTTTTTATTTTCCTTGATTAGGAAGTCCTCTTGGGAGTCCAAGAGTTCATCCTTCTGATGGATGGCACTAATTAGTTCATTTAATTTTTCCTTTTGTTGCATGTTTAGGTTGGCAAAAAGGGTACGCAAATTATCTTCCTCATCACTAGCATTATCATCACTAGAGGACTCATATTTAGTGGAGGATTTGGATTTAAACTTCTTCTTTTTGCTGTCCTTGGCCATGAGGCATTTGTGGCCGACGTTGGGGAAGAGAAGTCCCTTGGTGCGGGCATGTGTCCTGGATTTCTCACCAAAATGGGATGAATGTTTACCTTTGGTGGAGTTTTCATATAATAACAGTTATCAAGAAAGTATCAAGATGGCACCTTTTGAAGCTTTATATGGGCGACGGTGTCGAACTCCGCTAAATTGGTCTGAACCTGGAGAAAGATACTTCTTTAGGCCTGATATGGTGAAAGAGGTCGAAGAGAAGGTTCAGAAAATTATTCATAATATGAAGAGAGCTCAGACTCGACAAAAGAGTTATGCAGACCGACGACGACAACCCTTATGTTTTCTGGTAGACGATTATGTCTACTTGAAAGTTTCACCGATGAAGGGTGTATCGCGTTTCGGGGTTAAAGGAAAACTTGCACCCAGATACATTGGTCCATTCTTGGTGCTTGAACAATGTGGACCAGTGGCGTACCGACTCCAACTACCCGAAACATTGTCTGCTGTGCATAATGTGTTCCATGTATCGCAATTGAAGAAATGTCTACGGGTTCCCGATCGAACCGTTGAAGTGACTGATGTTGTCCTGGAACCAGATTTAACGTACTCGGAACATCCCATTCGAGTTCTGGATCAAAGGGACAGGGTTACCCGGAGAAAAACTCTTAAGTTTTATAAGATACAGTGGAACCAGCATTCGGAAGATGAGGCTACATGGGAAACCCAAGATTTCTTAGATAAGAATTTCCCAGGCTTTCTAGCCTCTTGTAAGTTGTAAAGTTTGTAAAACTGTGTAGTAAAGGAATGAACCCCCACACCACCCCTGCCTTGTACCAGAAATAAGGAAATAAAAATGTGACACATTTCCTTTTCCATTACTCACCCTAGGACTTTAAATCTCGGGACGAGATTCTTTTATGGGGGGAAGGATGTAACACCCCTGGTGTTACTATAACTAAAACTTGAGCATAGCATCATGAGCATGGGCATTGCATATGTTTGACACACCTAGAGTGCATTCACTAGGCAAAAATTTCAAACAAGTTGTATTGTTTTAATGTTTTACAAATAGGACCCTGGTTAATGGACTTAACCCTAAATAGTGATTAAAGGGGTAAAACTTAACCTAAGTTGAGAAAACCTAAAGGCTTTAGGGTAAAGGTCATAAAATGACCCTAAGAACAAAGTTGAATCCCACTTATACCCCTGGAATACCAGAAACCCTAATTGGAACCCTGGAAAACCCTAAAACCAAACCCTAGGGACCTAAGTGCAAAATTAGTCCACTTTTGGGCTAAGGTGTAAAAACCAAGTCAAATAAGTGTTTTAAGTCCATTGGATCACAAATATGTGGATTTGAAAGCAAAACCCTAAGTTTTGGACTTAAATGCAAAATGGACCTCATTTGAGTTTTACTCTAAGTCTGAAAAATCAGTGAATGGGCTCAACTTTGGGGCTTTGTAACTTACAAAGTATAGGGTTTTTACCCTAGGTCACCACATCAAAGTTGAAGACCAATTATAGGAGAACAACTTTGCTTAAGAGTGCAAGCCATGTTCTTGTGAAGAATTTAGAGAAAACCAAGCCTAAAGTTGGGCTGTCAGGCTGTTATGTCTGAATTTTCAGACTAGCACTGAACTGACCTCGACTTCAAGCTAGGTTTTGAGCATGATCCAGTGCTCAAATGTGATCAAGTCCTATAGTTGAGTTGTAGCTGGTATGTAGCACTACAACTTTGGTGCAGAGACTTGGACCTGTTGTCACATGAAATCTGGAGAAAACTGACTCTAAAGTTGCTCGGTCAGAAGCCTGATGAACGTATGGCCATGGTACAGTGCTTGAATAAACTGAAGAAGATCCCTTCGTGCTCATCGCCGGTAGCCGCCGCCGTTGATCACGGTTCATCACGATTCGTGCTCTGTGGTCCTCGGATAAGCGTCGCTCGGTAAAGATCTTTACCGCCGGTGAGCTGGCCACCACTCCGACGACCCCCCTGGCTTCCTTCTGCTTTGCGGCTGGCGATAAGTTCGCCGTCGACCGCCGCTACCCGACCGTGCGCCGCGTGGCCTAGCCGGTTCACAGCACCGCCGTAACGCCCTATGACTGTCCCATCATCGCCGAGTGAGTTGCCACGGCGGTGAACACGTATTCACCGCGGCCAGCACTTCTTCCTCCTCTCCGACCGCCGCGCGTCTCCTTGAAACCCACCGGCCACCGACCCCGGCGCCTATAAATTGAGTGTTCCCCTAGGTCCGTATGATAGTCAAGCACCTCGACACCCCGTATTGCCTCCAGTTGTTCACCGACGAGCTCGAATTTCGCGTTTCCCCCAATTCGGTTCTCCGCCGCCGTAGAAGTGAGCTCACCGTGGTCAGCCCTCCACAGGTCAGCCCCGGTCCTCTGTTACTTCGTTTGAGTACCCTCCCACCTCCGTGATGCTTGCCGAGCCATGGAATTGAACTAGGGGCTCTCGGATCGCCGGGAACACGGTTATCTCGCCGTGATGCTCACGGCCACCGTGGCCAGAGTCCCCTAGTTGATCAATAGCCAAATTAGTTTGGGAAAAATGCTTAGAGTCGATCCAATTCCGTTTCTGTTGCTCAGAGAGCTCAGCCGTTGTCCCGTTCGGCCGGTCTGCTGGCTCGCCGGAGCGCGGCCGTGCGCGAGCGCCGTCGGGGACGTGCGGTTGTGAATTGATAGAAACGCAGGGACCTTTTCGTAAAGTGTCAGTGACTCTGCGCAATAGTAAACGACTTTGTTCTGGTTTAGTCAAAACGTCGAGGGCCTCTGCGCAAAACTTCCCTCGCGGGCGCGGGCGCGCGCGCGAATCCGTTCAGGCCTGGGCTGCTGGGCTAGATTTGGCCCAGAACTGTTTAATGTTTTTCTTTTTCTTTTTCAGTGAAGCTTTGGAAAATTGTAGAAAACTGTAGAAAAATCATAAAATTGTGAGACCAATTTTCCTAGGTTCCTTATTTTCCCTAGAATTTAATAAAAATAGTTTCATGATTTTTAGGATAAATAAAGAATTTTAGGGTATTTAAAATAGCCTAAACCATTGGTTCTGGATTTTTAGAAAATAAATACTAAGTCCAAAATTCCCCAAACTTTTTATGTGAGCTTTTCACATTATTTAGAAGCCATGGGTAGAGTTTGGTTTGATTTGAACCTTGTTTGATCACTAAACCCAAAACCACACCCCCCTGCTCCATGAACTCCTTTACTAACTCCGGAAACCCTAGGTTCTCGGAGTACCGTGAAGGAAAGTTGTACTCAAGACCTAAATAATAAGTTTATGCTATCTTTGCATCCTCATGAGCATTCCATGACATCCATTCTTATGCATGTATATGGTTATATTAGAGCACGAAGAAGAAGAAGAAGTTTCTGAAGAAGGGATACCACCCACCTCTGATCCTCAAGCAGACAACTGCTTTTATTTCGATATCTGTGGATCCGAGCAAGACACCCCTGATAACAAAGGCAAGCCCCGGTGCATGCAACACTTTCCCTTGTGTATTTTAAATCCTTTTTGCACACTTAAGTCTAGTGAAATGTGCATTAGGTTCATAGGAGTTACTTGAAACCCTTTGATGCATTGCTTTCCTTGATATCCATACCTGTTTAGATACTTCTGTGAAGTATCAAAATTATGATTTACAAAAATGCTTAGCCTTGCTTAGATCTTGTGGATAGAGGTTGTCCTCAATTTAACCATGGAGAGGATGGCTTCTACCTGCAAGAATATTTTCATTTGGAGCAATGATGGGATCTTACTGCAAAGTTCCCTATGATGCTCTTTCATCCTCAGGAACAGACACAATCCTAAGGATGGAAATACGTAAATTGAGACTTGGGGGTAGGAACAGGTGATGTTCTACCCAGGTTGGTTAAGGATTAACGCGTATGTAGGCGTGCTGACCGAGGACCCTTTAACTGGTCACATGCCTCGTCATGGGTAAGCCTTGCCTCGGACAGACTAAGGCCGGAATAAGATAGCACGAAATGGGAGTGGAGCGGTGGCGAGAGTAGCGTGTACCCTCCGTGGCAAGAGGCTGGACGGTGGTGTATCTGTGCTCTCGGTTTGCGTGAACCTGATCCGGTCTTAAGAACCCCAGTGGCGGGTTGACATATGCAAGGGTTAAGTGCTACATATGTCGTGTGATTGGAGATCCTCAGCTGAGTATAATCGATTCGGATCGCCGTACCTTCGCGGTTATGAAGACTTGGTCACTTCCCTGCAACCTAGAGTCAGGATGTGAAAACGATGGATAAAAATGATGTTGTCTTGATGTGATGTGAAATTAGACTAGATGCAAATGGAGTCTATTAATACTTAATATGGCATTAAAAGATTGAAAGTAAGGACTCACCTTAGTAAGCAACTTCTGCAAAAATATAAGTTGATTTTTGCTAAAGCCTCCCCTTGACTCCTATTTACCCAGCATACCCTTGAGAGTCTTTTCCTTAGTCGGGTAAGACTTGCTGAGTAATTCCATACTCAGGGTTTATCCCTTTGTTGTTTTTAGATGGGGAAGTAGCAGACTTTTGCTGCTTCTATGCTAAGGTGGTTCCCAACGAAGAAAAACAAGACTGAAGTGCGGGAGGACTCGGTCCTCCACTTAGGATCTTTTGTTTATAGTCTTTCGGGAGAAGTTTGTGTCTCCCTGGTTTGTATAATTATTTCTTCTATGCACTCGCTTTTAGACTGGTCTGTAATAATATAACTCGAGCTTCCTTTTGAAATAAATGTAAGTTTATGTAAATCGCTTCCGCATATCTTTATCTCTGATGGTCTGTAATGTCTGCAAGACGGGTGAAACGTTTCTGGTGAGGTAAGGAAGATACCGAGCTTGTCAAGTAACTTAGGAACATCTACAGGGTGTCTGATGTCTGATAGACAAGGACAACTGTAGGTGGGCCTGATTACTTGAGAGGTTCCGTCACAGCTGGTATCGGAGCGTAGCCCTTCTTTGCAGATATTAAGGCATCTTCAAAAAGATTTTTAAAAGTCTTACCTAAAGATTCTTTTCTCTTCTTACCTAAGTATTCTGAAGAGTTTATCTTAAAGACCAGATAGGAAGAGTGCAACGTATAGAAGGTTGAATCGACCAAGGTTGATTCTGTACTTACTCATGCATCATGCTAAGAATTATGCTAATAAATTTTCCCCCTTAGAAAGATGCCGCCACGCACGAGGCTAACGGCACGAAAGTCAACGGGACCAATTGGAGTACCCCGGCATCAACTAGCCCCTCGACACGAAAGCAGTAGCAACGGGAGTAATGACCCCATAGGAGACTTGGAAGCCGAAGTACGTCGACTTCAAGCAACGCTACAACACAGGACCAATGCTTGGATTGCAGACGGAGATAGAATTAATGAACTAAGAAGGGATATCTGTCACCTGCGGGACCAGCTGGCTGATCGGGACTTAGCACTTGACTGGGCAGTACAGTCTCGTATGTTGGTATGTGCTAAGGAAGCAAGGGCTCAGGCCCGAATTAAAGAACTTAGCTCAGCTGTCGACAACCTGCAGGTCTACTGCAATACTTTGCATGAGGAAGTCCATGTGTTATATTCACAGTTACACCCTAGTGAGCCTGTACACTCTGCTGAGTCAGGAGCCGGACCCTCTCACGTTGCGGGACGCGCGTTGGGTGGGGAGTTAGATCTTTTTGAACCCCCTCCTTCTTTGAGGTTGGTTGACGTCTGGACTCCCACACCTGACAATGAAGCCGCCAAAAGCAACGGAAAGCAGGACTAAGGGTGTACTGTTATATTAGAGTAGTGTATTGTAGGGTGTACGGTTGTATAATAGGTTAAACTTTTGTAAAATGGGTAATGTATCCTGTTGTGTAATATCGAGTCTGTACCATTACTCTTTATAGTAATGTAAAACGGAAGGTTTTCTTTGGCACATTATGTTTATTCAAATGTTTTTGCCTCAGATGCCGACCCGGACTCGCGGACAGGACGCAGCTGGAACATCCGGGGGTTGGGATGCTACCCCGAATCCACCTCCCGTTCAACCCACGCTAGCCGAGGCAATAGCTGCCTTGGTGAATGCTACCGCCGACAATACCCGCTTCCTGAGGGAGATGGCGGGTCAGCAGCAGCTTCAGCAACAAGCAGGAAGAGGTTTTCCACAAGGTCCCCGTGAGACCACTTATCTGGATTTCTCCGAGACTCGTCCGCCTCTCTTCATCAAAGCAGAAGACCCGCTTGAAGCTGACGAGTGGATACGAGTCATTGAACAGAAATTTGGCCTTCTTCGTTGTTCGGAAACCCAGAAGCCATTGTTTGCGGCACAGCAACTCCGAGGCCCTGCCAGTACTTGGTGGGGAAACTTTGTGGCTATCCAACCGGACAACCATCAAATTACATGGAACGAGTTCAAAGTAGCATTCCGCGAGCATTACATTCCTGAGGGAGTGCTGCACATGAAACAAGAAGAGTTTATGAAATTGAAGCAAGGGGGAGATACTGTTAATCAGTATCTCAACAAGTTCAATCACCTGTCACAATACGCAATTGATCAGGTGAATACAGATTTAAAGAAAAAGAATTGTTTTATGAGAGGTCTGAATGACCGAATGCAGCGAAAAATGGCTGCATGTATTGATCTTACATATGGAAAGGCTGTCAGCACAGCCTTATCTGTAACACCCCAGGTGTTTACCGTCTGCTCGACAACGAGTACGGATTTAAGCACGTAATATCAGTGGATAAAACGAACGTTAAATTTTAAACATCTTCGTCTATCGCGATTTTTATATCGCATCGGTGTCGTCTGTCGCGAGTGCGACATCGTTTTTATTTCTATCTATCCGGGCTTTTCCTAAATTTTCGCGATGTTCGGAACATCGTCATTCCGAAAATCGGTGCGTCCAGTGATTATTTAAAATTCATCGCTCGCGCGAATACGAATTCGGAAGCTCGACTCACTCGGATGATTTTATCCCGGACAAAATCATTAGAACTCGACGACTAAAATGTTTGGGGCAAAATAATCCGAATCGCACATCGTCCGAGAGAAATCGGGCGCGAGGTTAATAATTCAGATATGGTTTCGGCTAATATTAGTCAAATCCCATAGGACAAATTCTCGAAGACGAAATCTGTCTTATTCGGGCCGTTGTTTCTCGTTCCGATTCAAAACTTTGGATATAAATAATGGCACAAGCTCATCTGATTCCAAAGCATTTGCTAAATCAAAACCATGTCATCCTTAGTGTCTATATCGTATACATTGCTAAGAAAATTAGAACCGAACTGAGTATTCATAACTAATCTGTTTCCATGTTCAGACTGCGGATAAAATTATCTGCTCTAAATTAAATTAAGCGCAGTCTGTACTAGTTGACGGATATCTTTTGTTTTGCCCGGTTTACATCTCGCGCTGATTTAATCAGAGAATTAAATTATCTGTTTTCAATTAGATTCGACACATTTATACATCATTTAGACCTCTCTCAAATCCTAGTGCTGAAACTAAAATACGTGCATAGGTATGTTTTGTTTCCTTTAAAAATAAGGCAAAAATCCTCTTTTATTTATTCCTCATCCATATCCTCACTCGTTGCTCACTTGGGAGATTTTTCTTCCTCGTGCCAGCAGCATTCCCACGTGTCTTCTAGTAGCTGCTCAACAGAGCCCCGATCCTTATCCCGTCGCGTACAGCTACCTGGAAATCTCTCTCGTTTTAACTTCCTTATGTACAATGCTGATGCTCGGTTCCTGCAGCAGGAATCGATGCCCATCTCCTGCGCCACTCTCTCCTAGCTCCCTGCCGAGATCTCGCCCAGCCGCTCGTCCAGCTCCAGCCCCAACTCCCTGCCGAGTTCTCCCTGCACGCGGTTCGGCTCGGTCTGCGATCTCCCCTGCAGCTGCTCGCCGGCGCCGAGGCCTCTGCTCCCTCTGCCCGTCTTCCTGCACGCGTCCGTCCAGCTCGGTCTCCCTGGCTCACGAAACCCAGTTGCCCAGCCCAGCCGATCTCTCTCCGCGCGCGTTCCTGTTTCTCGTCGCCTTGCTGCTCGCTCGTCCGCGCGCCCCTTCGTCCATGGTCGTCGTCCGCAGTCGATCCCCTCGCGCAGGCCGCGAGCTGTCTGTTCGCCGAAGTCGAGTCGTTCTCAGTCACTGGTGGACCGCGCGCCCCTCTGTTTGCTGGTCATGGCTCCCTCATGCTCGCCGTCGATTCGATATGCCGCCACATCCGTTGTCGGTTATTGTTTTCATCATCGCCTGGTCGGGAGTGTCATCACTAGTTCACTTTCACCGCGGATGCTTAAGTCTCTGGTCGCGCGTCTTTCTATCTCGCGCGCGTGAGTTTGAAGCTCTGCACGTTCGTCGTCGAACCCGTCATCCCCTGCTCGACCCCTACCCCACCAGCTTGCCCCAAATACGATCCCGTCGTCGTTCCGTGCGTCGGGTGAAGACGAAGCTAGCCGAGAAATATTTGCCGAGTACGCGACAAAAAGCTCGAACCAGTCGTTAATCGTCTCGACAACAACCACATCCACGACTCCGCCGTTCCAATAATTTTGCCGCATCACCCTTCAAATCCGAGTCCTCGTCCACAGGATCGTTGTTGATCTCACAACTTCAGCTCGAGTTAATTATGGTAAGTTAATTTATTATTTCCGTCAACTAAATAAATGGTAGGATTAAATAGAAGAATTGATTGCGATGATTCTCTTGTTTATTACTCGATGTAGAGATTAAGTTGAATTTTAGGGTTATGCGATAAATATATTGGTAGATATATATAATACACAGATTGACCGGTAAATTAGTTTAGAAAGTTAATAAAAGTTCTCCTATCAAATTTTATAAGTATTAGATGTCCAAAAAAAATTGTGAAGCTAAAAGCTATAAGTCGTTTAGGGTACTCTCAAAACTAGGTATAATATTCTATGTGTGTTAGTCGCTTTTATAATTGGAATGGATGGTGATTGCTACCTCGACTGTTTAGCTAAGTTGTCAGAGCATGATTATTGTAAGTAACAATATAACGATAACTAGTGTCCGTAATGTCTCGTCATTAAGTAGGTCATTTCTCTTTGCGTAGTCATATATTAATAACTAGTGTTTTCGTGTAAGATTGTACAACGCCTCGCCCTTAGGTGTTTAATACGCTATTGTATAACACTATTTAGATTTGCACTATTCCTGTTTATATGCATTCATGTGCATAATGCATTTCATTCAGGTACGTTAATTAGTCGCACAATGCGGAAGAAGAGCCAAGTCGACCCCAAGCGTGGGCTTCTTCGCAAGGCGATGCTGATGGACAAACCTGAAGATGGTCGCCAAGTGGTCGCCACTTAACAACACTAACGTAGTGTTTATCCCAGGCAAGCCCCGGTGCATGCAACCCTTTTCCTTGTGTTTTTAAATACTTTTCGCACACTTAAGTCTAGTGAAATGTGCATTAGGTTCATAGGAATTACTTGAAACCCTTTGATGCATTGCCTTCCTTGATATCCATACCTTTATAGATACTTCTGATGAAGTATCAAAATCTGATTTACAAAAATGCTTAGCCTTGCTTAGATCTTGTGGATAGAGGTTGTCCTTAATTTAACTCGAGAAAGGATGACTTCTACCTGCAAGAGTAATTTCATTTGGAGCAATGGTGGGATCTTACTGCAAAGTTCCCTGTGATGCTCTTTCATCCTAAGGAACAGACACAATCCTAAGGATGGAAATACTTAAATCGAGACTTGGGCTAGGAACAGGTGATGCTCCGCCCGGGTCAATTAAGGATTGGATGCGTATGTAGGCCTGTTGATCAAGGACTATCTTATCTAGCCACATGCCCTGAGAATGGGACAGGGTAAGCTTGAACCCGGCTATTCCATACATGAAAAGACAATCGCGCACTGGGAGTGGAGAGATGGCGAGAGTGGCACGTACCCTCCTGGCAACGGATCGCCTAAAAGGGGTGGTGTACTCTCGGGTGGCGCGGACCTGTTCATGCAGTGGAGGATCCGTGGGAATAGTAGACATCAAGGTTTACGAGAAACATATGTCGTGTGGTTAGAAATCCTCAGCTGAGTAAATCGATTCGGATCGCCGTTATATCCCCGGAGAGTGGAGACTTGAGCTCCGACCTACAACCTAAGTCAAGATGTAAACACTATGGATAAAATGATGTTGTATTGATGAGATGATGAAATTAGACTAGATGCAAACAGAGTCTATTAAATATTTAATCTGGCGCTAAAATATTGAAAGTAAGGACTCACTTTAGTAAGCTATTTCAGCAAAAGTATCTAAGTTGATTCTTGCTAAAGCCTCTCCTTGATTCCCAAATCCAGCATACCCTTGAGAGTCTTTTCTTTAGTCGGGTAAGTCTTGCTGAGTAATTCCATACTCAGGGTTTTATTCCCTGTTGTTTTTCAGGTTCTAACTTTGTGCTGCTCTTGATGGTGTTAAGTGCCGGTGGGCTCGGCCTTCTTATATAAGTATACCCAGTCTTTATCTTCTTACTGAGGATAGTCATTTGAGCTAGCATATATTTCAAACTTATAATCACTCCGATAAAATAATGTAAAATTTTTGTAACTTGTAAAATTTGGTAATAATATTTCCGCTGCAAAAATATTGGTGTGTGTGATTTGTGTTACTTAATCCCGCGGTTCTGGTTGTAAGTGGTTTATCCGGTGTCCTTGGGGCAATCGGACGGATCCTGTTAAGTTATCTGGTGCACATGCATAGCAGTCTGAGGTCTTTGAGACAAGGACAGGTGCATGTGGGCCCGATATCTTGGGAGGTTCTGCCACAGCTGGTATCGGAGCTGGATTAAGTATCTACGGTCACATACGTATTTTCAAAACAAAAGTTTTGGTTTTGAAAAACTTATTTTCAACTAAACACATTGTTTGGCTTTAAAAAAAAAGTTTTGAAAAACTATAATGCTAGCGACATCCTCTGTTAAGCCCTAAATTTAAGGACTATCAGGTGGCTTAGTTAAAACCACTAACCCACAACCGGGTGGGTATTGCATACATGTGTATTGTTATTTTTGAGGCCATTCAGTTTTGAATGGATCGACGCTCAAGGTAAGGTGAGATGTGAGAGCATGACCGAACAACCGTCGGTCTAGGGAAGTGTTTAATTTTGGCGCTTGATTATATACATGTTCCACATATGTATATATGAAGGCTGCGATGTGGAGTATTTACTTTTCTGGGAATTCAGTACCCCATGGATGTGTATGGGTACACAGACATGGGACTACTGAGAAGTGTAATGTACTTGTAACGACGCACCTACGCTTAGGTAAGAAGGTGAGTTACCATAATGAGTTGCCCTATGGTTAAAGTGTGGCAACGGCGCCTATGCGTGGCTCGGCGCTTAATGATGAGCTGGCCTCCATATAGAAATATATGGAGTATAAACTGTGATAAACTGTCATGTGTGACTTGCATCATTGGGAAATTGGGCTGCAATGGATTTTCTGCAGGTACACTAACCTCGAAAACGTATGTGTAGCTGACGACTAGCAAAATAACGTGAGAGTCGTAAGCATGCCACCGAGATAGAACGCTATCGCCACAATATGTTGGCAAAAATTAGTGAGGACGAATAGGACGAGCATGCATCCTGATTGTTGCATCATGTTTGTCACCTATACACCCAAAATGCTTCTCTCATCCTTATTCCAGAAACCAGTGATTGTAGATAATCTGGTGTAATATTGTATTACGAACTTCGAGAAAATAGCTGTCCTCTGTTCTTAGGTAACTTGTTAAGGTCTTATATGGTGTTGCTCTTGTACTTGATGTACCGATAGAAGGTTGGTAGTTTGTCTGTTTAAACCGAAAAACTAGGTCATATTCTTAGTTAGTGAACTATGACCCAAATTTGAATTCTCCCTTATCGCATTGTCGACCCATCGACCTAACCCAAAAAAGGCCTGTCCGAGTATTTTCTTGAATTTGATGCCTTTGGTTTCCCCATATCTATCAAAGGCATACCAACTTAATTTGATGATTGTTTTCCCTTCGTATCTAGTCAGATACTAATCCTTGACTTTGTAATCCCTATGATGGGCATAGAAATATGTTTGGGGCTGAATTAACAGTCTCCCATCATACACCCTTCATCAACCAATTTAGGTTATGGTCGTGTTTTGTTCATTTCATCGGGTCATAATCTATTTGGCTCTCTACTTGTAACCATTCTTACAGGTGGAGTATATCTTTGTATATTATCACCCTTGCCCAGTCTATTTGTGTTGTGTGAGATTTCTTATTGGTTATGTCTGGTAATGGTGTTGTGACTAAAACCGGTGGTGCCGTGACGAAACCGAGGGCCTTCTATGTGTGCGCACACATGGTTGTGCTGCTCGGCACGCGCTGGTATCACAGTTAGTAGTTATAATCCATTATGAGACTATATCAATGTGTTATCTTGGCACAATCTAGTTTTGCCATGTGGGATTCATTATTGGTGTTGTTCGGTAATGGTGTCATGGTTAATGACTTATGGTGCCGTAGCGAAACTGAGAGCCTCCTGTGAATGCGCACACATGATTGTGCTACTCGTCGGATGCTGGTATAAGGTCTCTGATCATGATCCATTGTGGAACTACACTGATGTGTGATCTTCCGTGGACTCCTTCCTTGAAACAATTTATATGTTGTTTGCGAAGTGATCAAGCAACATCTGTCATCTCCGTTGGATCAAAAGGGCATACCACTCTCATGTGTGGTCTTATTTCTTTTGATCTTGGTAGTGACTACTCATACCCGTTCCCTTTACGTCCTTTGTGTAAAGGTGAAACCTTGGAGTTTTTTTTAGTGTCAAGAGACAACTGATTAGCTCTCAAAATGGAGATCTGTTTCCCCTGCTGCTGAGATGCAGGAGTTTTTTTCATTCGCTCTCTTATTTAATCCATGTATTCCCTAACCAAGTGGATAATGCGTCTCGCATGAAGAAACGGATGAACCACATGACCAAATAGGTTTTTATCCAACTACATGCTCAACTGTTAACAAGAGAGAACTCTCGACCCTCGGCTTACCGATGGTATTGAGAGGACCTGCTCAATGTCAAATGTAGTTCAACAAGTTGGTTTTACTAACTTGTAACTACCCAATGAACAAAGATTGAGTTTAGAGATCGTTTTATCGATTTGCCTGAACTCATTTTGGTTCAACCCACTTAAGGAAGTACTTTCAAGAATCAAGATTAAGTCGGCCAATAACCACCTAATGATCACTCTAGTCATGCCTCGATTGCCTCACGTGTGCTTTTCTAGCATGTGTGATCAAGTCGAGCCATGATTAGTGCTCGATAAAATGGATTGGTTACAAAGTCCGCATCTACAGATCCCTCCACTGGTGATTCTCTCGAATCTATACCATCTTTTGTGGACTTGAATTCTCGGGTTAACCACATGTTAACCACGACAGTATTCGACATCCACATCCGTCTCGTGTGCTACGAACTCACTGCGACCACTTGTTGGTAAACCTCCTTCTGTGTGTGCTTACCCAAGATGGTGCATCTGATTCTGTTTAGGTAAAATCGCGTATTATCGCTCGCTCAACAGACTCAGATAGTACAGTGTCATCAGAAAAAAAAAGAGGCAAACTGCACACATGGAACCTTATGTGTTCCTCTGGCAGATATTGTTTCTATTGGTGGACATTTCTGAATTAGCCTAAGGCGATACATGTTATATCCACGAGAGAAACCACATCCTGAGACACTTGCCTTCGCTCAGAACTGCCTTATGATTACCGCTGATATGGATATGGGTTACATGCTTCTCTACTCTTGAAAGTCTTTCGCTCCGAATCTCGGGACGAGATTCTTTTAAGGGGGGAGGGCTGTAACACCCCAGGTGTTTACCGTCTGCTCGACAACGAGTACGGATTTAAGCACGTAATATCAGTGGATAAAACGAACGTTAAATTTTAAACATCTTCGTCTATCGCGATTTTTATATCGCATCGGTGTCGTCTGTCGCGAGTGCGACATCGTTTTTATTTCTATCTATTCGGGCTTTTCCTAAATTTTCGCGATGTTCGGAACATCGTCATTCCGAAAATCGGTGCGTCCAGTGATTATTTAAAATTCATCGCTCGCGCGAATACGAATTCGGAAGCTCGACTCACTCGGATGATTTTATCCCGGACAAAATCATTAGAACTCGACGACTAAAATGTTTGGGGCAAAATAATCCGAATCGCACATCGTCCGAGAGAAATCGGGCGCGAGGTTAATAATTCAGATATGGTTTCGGCTAATATTAGTCAAATCCCATAGGACAAATTCTCGAAGACGAAATCTGTCTTATTCGGGCCGTTGTTTCTCGTTCCGATCCAAAACTTTGGATATAAATAATGGCACAAGCTCATCTGATTCCAAAGCATTTGCTAAATCAAAACCATGTCATCCTTAGTGTCTATATCGTATACATTGCTAAGAAAATTAGAACCGAACTGAGTATTCATAACTAATCTGTTTCCATGTTCAGACTGCGGATAAAATTATCTGCTCTAAATTAAATTAAGCGCAGTCTGTACTAGTTGACGGATATCTTTTGTTTTGCCCGGTTTACATCTCGCGCCGATTTAATCAGAGAATTAAATTATCTGTTTTCAATTAGATTCGACACATTTATACATCATTTAGACCTCTCTCAAATCCTAGTGCTGAAACTAAAATACGTGCATAGGTATGTTTTGTTTCCTTTAAAAATAAGGCAAAAATCCTCTTTTATTTATTCCTCATCCATATCCTCACTCGTTGCTCACTTGGGAGATTTTTCTTCCTCGTGCCAGCAGCATTCCCACGTGTCTTCTAGTAGCTGCTCAACAGAGCCCCGATCCTTATCCCGTCGCGTACAGCTACCTGGAAATCTCTCTCGTTTTAACTTCCTTATGTACAATGCTGATGCTCGGTTCCTGCAGCAGGAATCGATGCCCATCTCCTGCGCCACTCTCTCCTAGCTCCCTGCCGAGATCTCGCCCAGCCGCTCGTCCAGCTCCAGCCCCAACTCCCTGCCGAGTTCTCCCTGCACGCGGTTCGGCTCGGTCTGCGATCTCCCCTGCAGCTGCTCGCCGGCGCCGAGGCCTCTGCTCCCTCTGCCCGTCTTCCTGCACGCGTCCGTCCAGCTCGGTCTCCCTGGCTCACGAAACCCAGTTGCCCAGCCCAGCCGATCTCTCTCCGCGCGCGTTCCTGTTTCTCGTCGCCTTGCTGCTCGCTCGTCCGCGCGCCCCTTCGTCCATGGTCGTCGTCCGCAGTCGATCCCCTCGCGCAGGCCGCGAGCTGTCTGTTCGCCGAAGTCGAGTCGCTCTCAGTCACTGGTGGACCGCGCGCCCCTCTGTTTGCTGGTCATGGCTCCCTCATGCTCGCCGTCGATTCGATATGCCGCCACATCCGTTGTCGGTTATTGTTTTCATCATCGCCTGGTCGGGAGTGTCATCACTAGTTCACTTTCACCGCGGATGCTTAAGTCTCTGGTCGCGCGTCTTTCTATCTCGCGCGCGTGAGTTTGAAGCTCTGCACGTTCGTCGTCGAACCCGTCATCCCCTGCTCGACCCCTACCCCACCAGCTTGCCCCAAATACGATCCCGTCGTCGTTCCGTGCGTCGGGTGAAGACGAAGCTAGCCGAGAAATATTTGCCGAGTACGCGACAAAAAGCTCGAACCAGTCGTTAATCGTCTCGACAACAACCACATCCACGACTCCGCCGTTCCAATAATTTTGCCGCATCACCCTTCAAATCCGAGTCCTCGTCCACAGGATCGTTGTTGATCTCACAACTTCAGCTCGAGTTAATTATGGTAAGTTAATTTATTATTTCCGTCAACTAAATAAATGGTAGGATTAAATAGAAGAATTGATTGCGATGATTCTCTTGTTTATTACTCGATGTAGAGATTAAGTTGAATTTTAGGGTTATGCGATAAATATATTGGTAGATATATATAATACACAGATTGACCGGTAAATTAGTTTAGAAAGTTAATAAAAGTTCTCCTATCAAATTTTATAAGTATTAGATGTCCAAAAAAAATTGTGAAGCTAAAAGCTATAAGTCGTTTAGGGTACTCTCAAAACTAGGTATAATATTCTATGTGTGTTAGTCGCTTTTATAATTGGAATGGATGGTGATTGCTACCTCGACTGTTTAGCTAAGTTGTCAGAGCATGATTATTGTAAGTAACAATATAACGATAACTAGTGTCCGTAATGTCTCGTCATTAAGTAGGTCATTTCTCTTTGCGTAGTCATATATTAATAACTAGTGTTTTCGTGTAAGATTGTACAACGCCTCGCCCTTAGGTGTTTAATACGCTATTGTATAACACTATTTAGATTTGCACTATTCCTGTTTATATGCATTCATGTGCATAATGCATTTCATTCAGGTACGTTAATTAGTCGCACAATGCGGAAGAAGAGCCAAGTCGACCCCAAGCGTGGGCTTCTTCGCAAGGCGATGCTGATGGACAAACCTGAAGATGGTCGCCAAGTGGTCGCCACTTAACAACACTAACGTAGTGTTTATCCCAGGCAAGCCCCGGTGCATGCAACCCTTTTCCTTGTGTTTTTAAATACTTTTCGCACACTTAAGTCTAGTGAAATGTGCATTAGGTTCATAGGAATTACTTGAAACCCTTTGATGCATTGCCTTCCTTGATATCCATACCTTTATAGATACTTCTGATGAAGTATCAAAATCTGATTTACAAAAATGCTTAGCCTTGCTTAGATCTTGTGGATAGAGGTTGTCCTTAATTTAACTCGAGAAAGGATGACTTCTACCTGCAAGAGTAATTTCATTTGGAGCAATGGTGGGATCTTACTGCAAAGTTCCCTGTGATGCTCTTTCATCCTAAGGAACAGACACAATCCTAAGGATGGAAATACTTAAATCGAGACTTGGGCTAGGAACAGGTGATGCTCCGCCCGGGTCAATTAAGGATTGGATGCGTATGTAGGCCTGTTGATCAAGGACTATCTTATCTAGCCACATGCCCTGAGAATGGGACAGGGTAAGCTTGAACCCGGCTATTCCATACATGAAAAGACAATCGCGCACTGGGAGTGGAGAGATGGCGAGAGTGGCACGTACCCTCCTGGCAACGGATCGCCTAAAAGGGGTGGTGTACTCTCGGGTGGCGCGGACCTGTTCATGCAGTGGAGGATCCGTGGGAATAGTAGACATCAAGGTTTACGAGAAACATATGTCGTGTGGTTAGAAATCCTCAGCTGAGTAAATCGATTCGGATCGCCGTTATATCCCCGGAGAGTGGAGACTTGAGCTCCGACCTACAACCTAAGTCAAGATGTAAACACTATGGATAAAATGATGTTGTATTGATGAGATGATGAAATTAGACTAGATGCAAACAGAGTCTATTAAATATTTAATCTGGCGCTAAAATATTGAAAGTAAGGACTCACTTTAGTAAGCTATTTCAGCAAAAGTATCTAAGTTGATTCTTGCTAAAGCCTCTCCTTGATTCCCAAATCCAGCATACCTTTATTAGCAAGACATTTGTGGAGCAACATCACATCGCATGTCATGAATCAAAAGAGGGATTTAAAATTCATTCACCTGGGGGACACATTTTTACTAGAGAAGTGGCCTATGAAGTGCCAGTAACTATGGCCGGACGGAACTTTCCTGCTAACATGATTGTTCTAAGAGGCCAGGATATAGATGTAATTTTGGGGATGAATTGGTTAACTCAACACAAGGCAATTCTCAACACTGAACTCAGAACCGTCAGGTTGAGTTATAATCAAGAAGAAATTCTCTTGTCTCTCCCCAAAACCAATCCAGCCAAAGCTTCTGGTAGAATATTTGAAGCCATTGTACCGGAGATCAAAAACATTCCGGTAGTATGTGAGTTTCCAGATGTATTTCCGGAAGATTTGCCTGGACTACCCCCTGAAAGAGATGTAGAATTCGTAATTGAGCTAAAGCCCGGTACGGCTCCCATCTCCCGAAGATCGTACCGTATGCCCCCTAATGAGTTGGCAGAATTGAAGCTTCAATTACAAGATCTGCTGAATAAGGGATTTATCCGGCCAAGCTCGTCCCCGTGGGGTTGTCCCGCCATTTTTGTCAAGAAGAAGGATCAAACCTTGCGCATGTGCGTGGACTATCGGCCCCTAAATGAGGTCACCATTAAGAATAAGTACCCTCTTCCAAGGATCGATATCTTATTTGATCAACTGACTGGGGCGAGGGTATTTTCCAAAATTGATCTCAGGTCGGGCTATCATCAAATCCGTATTCGACCCGAGGATATACCGAAGACCGCGTTTACTACGCGATATGGATTGTTTGAATACCTAGTAATGTCTTTCGGGCTCACAAATGCTCCTGCCCACTTCACCTATTTGATGAACTCGGTGTTCATGCCTGAGTTGGACAAGTTCGTGGTGGTCTTCATCGACGATATTTTGATATACTCTAAAAATGAAGAGGAGCATGTTCAGCACCTACGGATTGTATTGACGCGCCTGAGGGAACATCAGCTGTATGCTAAGTTCAGCAAGTGCGCGTTCTGGCTGGAGGAAATTCAATTTCTGGGGCACGTGTTATCAGCTAAAGGAATTGCGGTAGATCCTAGCAAGGTCAGGGATATTCTGGAATGGAAACCTCCAACAACTGTTCACCAAGTCCGGAGTTTTCTTGGACTAGCGGGATATTATCGCAGATTCATACCTGATTTCTCTAAGCTTGTGAAGCCAATCACAAGTTTATTGAAGAATGACATTAAGTTCAATTGGTCTTCTAAGTGTAATGAAGCCTTTGAGCAACTGAAGACATTATTGACCACTGCTCCGGTATTGGCTCAACCGGACATCACTAAGCCTTTTGATGTATATTGTGATGCGTCAGGCAGTGGACTCGGCTGTGTGCTGATGCAAGAAGGCCGAGTAATTGCGTATGCTTCAAGGCAGTTACGCCGACATGAAGAGCACTACCCAACGCATGATCTAGAGCTAGCCGCTGTGGTTCATGCCCTGAAAATATGGCGTCACTATCTGCTGGGAAATATCTGTCACATATATACAGATCATAAAAGTTTGAAGTATATATTTACCCAGTCAGAGTTAAATATGAGGCAAAGACGATGGCTTGAGCTCATTAAAGACTATGAACTAGAGATCCATTATCACCCAGGCAAAGCCAATGTGGTGGCAGATGCATTGAGTCGTAAGACTTCCTGCCACTGTCTTATGGCAAAGACCTCCGAAAACACTTTATGTCAAGAAATGGAAAAGTTAAACCTGGGGATAATCCAGCAAGGGACTCTGAATCAACTAAAGCTTGAGTCAACCATTTTGCAAAGGATAATTGATGCTCAAAGGGATAATCTGGGCATGAAGCACATACGAGAGAAAATAAGGGCTGGAACAGCCAAATGTTTCAAGGAAGATGATCAAGGTGTGTTATGGTTTAATAACCGCATAGTAGTGCCAAAGAATGAAGAGCTCCGCCAGCAAATCTTAGATGAAGCGCATCTTAGCCGCTATTCTATTCATCCGGGAAGCACTAAGATGTATCACGATCTAAAACAGCACTACTGGTGGACGAAGATGAAAATTGAAATTGCACGCTATGTGGCTAAGTGTGACACTTGCAGACGTGTCAAAGCCATACACATGAAAACTGCTGGTCCATTGCAATCTTTGCCAACCCCAACGTGGAAATGGGAAGATATAAGCATGGACTTTATTGTGGGATTGCCCAGGACGGCCAAAGGGTATGATTCTATTTGGGTTATCGTTGATCGACTCACAAAAATTGCCCACTTCTTACCCGTCAGGGCCAAATATACTGTAGCCACTTATGCAGCATTATACATCAGCCGTATTGTCAGTTTGCATGGTATTCCAAAAACCATAGTGTCGGATCGTGGACCTCAATTCGTATCCAAGTTTTGGGAAGAACTTCATAAATCCTTGGGTACCAAATTGCTCCACAGTTCGGCCTATCATCCTCAAACCAGTGGACAAACTGAGAGAGTGAATCAAATACTTGAAGATATGCTGCGGGCATGTGTCCTGGATTTCTCACCAAAATGGGATGAATGTTTACCTTTGGCGGAGTTTTCATATAATAACAGTTATCAAGAAAGTATCAAGATGGCACCTTTTGAAGCTTTATATGGGCGACGGTGTCGAACTCCGCTAAATTGGTCTGAACCTGGAGAAAGATACTTCTTTAGGCCTGATATGGTGAAAGAGGTCGAAGAGAAGGTTCAGAAAATTATTCATAATATGAAGAGAGCTCAGACTCGACAAAAGAGTTATGCAGACCGACGACGACAACCCTTATGTTTTCTGGTAGACGATTATGTCTACTTGAAAGTTTCACCGATGAAGGGTGTATCGCGTTTCGGGGTTAAAGGAAAACTTGCACCCAGATACATTGGTCCATTCTTGGTGCTTGAACAATGTGGACCAGTGGCGTACCGACTCCAACTACCGAAACATTGTCTGCTGTGCATAATGTGTTCCATGTATCGCAATTGAAGAAATGTCTACGGGTTCCCGATCGAACCGTTGAAGTGACTGATGTTGTCCTGGAACCAGATTTAACGTACTCGGAACATCCCATTCGAGTTCTGGATCAAAGGGACAGGGTTACCCGGAGAAAAACTCTTAAGTTTTATAAGATACAGTGGAACCAGCATTCGGAAGATGAGGCTACATGGGAAACCCAAGATTTCTTAGATAAGAATTTCCCAGGCTTTCTAGCCTCTTGTAAGTTGTAAAGTTTGTAAAACTGTGTAGTAAAGGAATGAACCCCCACACCACCCCTGCCTTGTACCAGAAATAAGGAAATAAAAATGTGACACATTTCCTTTTCCATTACTCACCCTAGGACTTTAAATCTCGGGACGAGATTCTTTTATGGGGGGAAGGATGTAACACCCCTGGTGTTACTATAACTAAAACTTGAGCATAGCATCATGAGCATGGGCATTGCATATGTTTGACACACCTAGAGTGCATTCACTAGGCAAAAATTTCAAACAAGTTGTATTGTTTTAATGTTTTACAAATAGGACCCTGGTTAATGGACTTAACCCTAAATAGTGATTAAAGGGGTAAAACTTAACCTAAGTTGAGAAAACCTAAAGGCTTTAGGGTAAAGGTCATAAAATGACCCTAAGAACAAAGTTGAATCCCACTTATACCCCTGGAATACCAGAAACCCTAATTGGAACCCTGGAAAACCCTAAAACCAAACCCTAGGGACCTAAGTGCAAAATTAGTCCACTTTTGGGCTAAGGTGTAAAAACCAAGTCAAATAAGTGTTTTAAGTCCATTGGATCACAAATATGTGGATTTGAAAGCAAAACCCTAAGTTTTGGACTTAAATGCAAAATGGACCTCATTTGAGTTTTACTCTAAGTCTGAAAAATCAGTGAATGGGCTCAACTTTGGGGCTTTGTAACTTACAAAGTATAGGGTTTTTACCCTAGGTCACCACATCAAAGTTGAAGACCAATTATAGGAGAACAACTTTGCTTAAGAGTGCAAGCCATGTTCTTGTGAAGAATTTAGAGAAAACCAAGCCTAAAGTTGGGCTGTCAGGCTGTTATGTCTGAATTTTCAGACTAGCACTGAACTGACCTCGACTTCAAGCTAGGTTTTGAGCATGATCCAGTGCTCAAATGTGATCAAGTCCTATAGTTGAGTTGTAGCTGGTATGTAGCACTACAACTTTGGTGCAGAGACTTGGACCTGTTGTCACATGAAATCTGGAGAAAACTGACTCTAAAGTTGCTCGGTCAGAAGCCTGATGAACGTATGGCCATGGTACAGTGCTTGAATAAACTGAAGAAGATCCCTTCGTGCTCATCGCCGGTAGCCGCCGCCGTTGATCACGGTTCATCACGATTCGTGCTCTGTGGTCCTCGGATAAGCGTCGCTCGGTAAAGATCTTTACCGCCGGTGAGCTGGCCACCACTCCGACGACCCCCCCTGGCTTCCTTCTGCTTTGCGGCTGGCGATAAGTTCGCCGTCGACCGCCGCTACCCGACCGTGCGCCGCGTGGCCTAGCCGGTTCACAGCACCGCCGTAACGCCCTATGACTGTCCCATCATCGCCGAGTGAGTTGCCACGGCGGTGAACACGTATTCACCGCGGCCAGCACTTCTTCCTCCTCTCCGACCGCCGCGCGTCTCCTTGAAATCCACCGGCCACCGACCCCGGCGCCTATAAATTGAGTGTGCCCCTAGGTCCGTATGATAGTCAAGCACCTCGACACCCCGTATTGCCTCCAGTTGTTCACCGACGAGCTCGAATTTCGCGTTTCCCCCAATTCGGTTCTCCGCCGCCGTAGAAGTGAGCTCACCGTGGTCAGCCCTCCACAGGTCAGCCCCGGTCCTCTGTTACTTCGTTTGAGTACCCTCCCACCTCCGTGATGCTTGCCGAGCCATGGAATTGAACTAGGGGCTCTCGGATCGCCGGGAACACGGTTATCTCGCCGTGATGCTCACGGCCACCGTGGCCAGAGTCCCCTAGTTGATCAATAGCCAAATTAGTTTGGGAAAAATGCTTAGAGTCGATCCAATTCCGTTTCTGTTGCTCGGAGAGCTCAGCCGTTGTCCCGTTCGGCCGGTCTGCTGGCTCGCCGGAGCGCGGCCGTGCGCGAGCGCCGTCGGGGACGTGCGGTTGTGAATTGATAGAAACGCAGGGACCTTTTCGTAAAGTGCAGTGACTCTGCGCAATAGTAAACGACTTTGTTCTGGTTTAGTCAAAACGTCGAGGGCCTCTGCGCAAAACTTCCCTCGCGGGCGCGGGCGCGCGCGCGAATCCGTTCAGGCCTGGGCTGCTGGGCTAGATTCGACCCAGAACTGTTTAATGTTTTTCTTTTTCTTTTTCAGTGAAGCTTTGGAAAATTGTAGAAAACTGTAGAAAAATCATAAAATTGTGAGACCAATTTTCCTAGGTTCCTTATTTTCCCTAGAATTTAATAAAAATAGTTTCATGATTTTTAGGATAAATAAAGAATTTTAGGGTATTTAAAATAGCCTAAACCATTGGTTCTGGATTTTTAGAAAATAAATACTAAGTCCAAAATTCCCCAAACTTTTTATGTGAGCTTTTCACATTATTTAGAAGCCATGGGTAGAGTATGGTTTGATTTGAACCTTGTTTGATCACTAAACCCAAAACCACACCCCCCCTGCTCCATGAACTCCTTTACTAACTCCGGAAACCCTAGGTTCTCGGAGTACCGTGAAGGAAAGTTGTACTCAAGACCTAAATAATAAGTTTATGCTATCTTTGCATCCTCATGAGCATTCCATGACATCCATTCTTATGCATGTATATGGTTATATTAGAGCACGAAGAAGAAGAAGAAGTTTCTGAAGAAGGGATACCACCCACCTCTGATCCTCAAGCAGACAACTGCTTTTATTTCGATATCTGTGGATCCGAGCAAGACACCCCTGATAACAAAGGCAAGCCCCGGTGCATGCAACCCTTTCCCTTGTGTATTTTAAATCCTTTTTGCACACTTAAGTCTAGTGAAATGTGCATTAGGTTCATAGGAGTTACTTGAAACCCTTTGATGCATTGCTTTCCTTGATATCCATACCTGTTTAGATACTTCTGTGAAGTATCAAAATTATGATTTACAAAAATGCTTAGCCTTGCTTAGATCTTGTGGATAGAGGTTGTCCTCAATTTAACCATGGAGAGGATGGCTTCTACCTGCAAGAATATTTTCATTTGGAGCAATGATGGGATCTTACTGCAAAGTTCCCTATGATGCTCTTTCATCCTCAGGAACAGACACAATCCTAAGGATGGAAATACGTAAATTGAGACTTGGGGGTAGGAACAGGTGATGTTCTACCCAGGTTGGTTAAGGATTAACGCGTATGTAGGCGTGCTGACCGAGGACCCTTTAACTGGTCACATGCCTCGTCATGGGTAAGCCTTGCCTCGGGCAGACTAAGGCCGGAATAAGATAACACGAAATGGGAGTGGAGCGGTGGCGAGAGTAGCGTGTACCCTCCGTGGCAAGAGGCTGGACGGTGGTGTATCTGTGCTCTCGGTTTGCGTGAACCTGATCCGGTCTTAAGAACCCCGGTGGCGGGTTGACATATGCAAGGGTTAAGTGCTACATATGTCATGTGATTGGAGATCCTCAGCTGAGTATAATCGATTCGGATCGCCGTACCTTCGCGGTTATGAAGACTTGGTCACTTCCCTGCAACCTAGAGTCAGGATGTGAAAACGATGGATAAAAATGATGTTGTCTTGATGTGATGTGAAATTAGACTAGATGCAAATGGAGTCTATTAATACTTAATATGGCATTAAAAGATTGAAAGTAAGGACTCACCTTAGTAAGCAACTTCTGCAAAAATATAAGTTGATTTTTGCTAAAGCCTCCCCTTGACTCCTATTTACCCAGCATACCCTTGAGAGTCTTTTCCTTAGTCGGATAAGACTTGCTGAGTAATTCCATACTCAGGGTTTATCCCTTTGTTGTTTTTAGATGGGGAAGTAGCAGACTTTTGCTGCTTCTGTGCTAAGGTGGTTCCCAACGAAGAAAAACAAGACTGAAGTGCGGGAGGACTCGGTCCTCCACTTAGGATCTTTTGTTTATAGTCTTTCGGGAGAAGTTTGTGTCTCCCTGGTTTGTATAATTATTTCTTCTATGCACTCGCTTTTAGACTGGTCTGTAATAATATAACTCGAGCTTTCTTTTGAAATAAATGTAAGTTTATGTAAATCGCTTCCGCATATCTTTATCTCCGATGGTCTGTAATGTCTGCAAGACGGGTGAAACGTTTCTGGTGAGGTAAGGAAGATACCGAGCTTGTCAAGTAACTTAGGAACATCTACAGGGTGTCTGATGTCTGATAGACAAGGACAACTGTAGGTGGGCCTGATTACTTGAGAGGTTCCGTCACACGCACTTGGTTCACCAAGGTCTTTAAGCGGTTGTACATAGCTTGTGGATCCTCCCCTTGGTGAAGCATAAAGCGACCGAGCTCCCCCTCGATCGTCTCCCGCTTGGTGATCTTTGTCACCTCGTCTCCTTCGTGCGCGGTCTTGAGTACGTCCCAAATTTCCTTCGCACTTTTTAACCCTTGCACCTTATTATACTCCTCTCGACTTAGAGAGGCGAGGAGTATAGTGGTGGCTTGTGAGTTAAAGTGGTGGATTTGGGCTACTTCGTCCGAGTCGTAGTCCTCATCCCCTACGGATGGTACCTGTACACCAAACTCAACAACATTCCATATGCTTGTGTGGAGTGAGGTTAGATGATGCCTCATTTTGTCACTCCACATATTATAATCTTCACCGTCAAAAATCGGTGGTTTGCCTAATGGAACAGAGAGCAAAGGAGTACGTTTTGAAACATGGGGATAGCGTAGAGGAATCTTACTATACTTCTTGCGCTCTTGGCGCTTAGAAGTAACGGACGGCGCATCGGAGTCGGAGGTCGATGGTGATGAAGAGTCGGTCTCGTAGTAGACCACTTTCCTCATCCTCTTGTGTTTGTTGCCTCTCTGATGCGACTTGTGGGAAGAGGATTTCTTCTCCTTCCCCTTCCCTTTGTTGGAGGAGTTTTTCTTCTCCTTCCTCTTGTTGCGGGACTCTTCCGATGAAAACGACCCGTGGCTTGTAGTGGGCTTGTCGCCGGTCTCCATCTCCTTCTTGGCATGATCTCCCGACATCACTTCGAGCGGTTAGGCTCTAATGAAGTACTGGGCTCCGATACCAATTGAAAGTCGCCTAGAGGGGGGGTGAATAGGGCGAAACTGAAATTTATAAATATAAACACAACTACAAGCCGGATTAGTGTTAGAAATAATAATGAGTCCGGGAGAGAGGGCGCAAAACAAATCGCAAGCGAATGAAGAGTGTGGCACGCGGATTTGTTTTACCGAGGTTCGGTTCTTGCAAACCTACTCCCCGTTGAGGAGGCCACAAAGGCCGGGTATTTTTCAACCCTTTCCCTCTCTCAAACGGTCCCTCGGACCGAGTGAGCTTCTCTTCTCAAATCAACCGGGAACAAAACTTCCCCGCAAGGACCACCACACAATTGGTGTCTCTTGCCTCGGTTTACAATTGAGTTTTGATCACAAGAACAAATGAGAAAGAAAGAAGCAATCCAAGCGCAAGAGCTCAAAAGAACACAACAAATCTCTCTCACTAATCACTAAAGGCTTGTGTGGAATTGGAGAGGATTTGATCACTTGGGTGTGTCTAGAATTGAATGCTAGAGCTCTTGTAAGGTGTAGAAGTGTGAAAACTTGGATGACTTGAATGTGGGGTGGTTGGGGGTATTTATAGCCCCAACCACCAAACTAGTCGTTTGGTGGAGGCTGTCTGTCGCATGGTGCACCGGACAGTCCGGTGCACACGGGATAGTGTCTGGTGCGCCAGCCACGTCACCAGGCCGTTGGGTTCCGACCGTTGGAGCTCTGACTGCTGGGCCCGCCTGGATGTCCGGTGGCGCACCGGACATGTACTGTAGAGTGTCCGGTGCGCCACTTCGCGCGTGCCTGACTCCTGCGCGCTCTGGTGCACATTTAATGCCGCTGCAGGTGACCGTTGGCGCCGAAGTAGTCGTTGCTCCGCTGTCACACCGGACAGTCCGGTGTACACCGGACATGTCCGGTGAATTATAGCGGACTAGCCGTTGTGGATTCCCGAAGCTGGCGAGTTCAGAGTCGCTTCTCCTTGGAGCACCGGACACTGTCCGGTGTACACCGGACAATCCGGTGAATTATAGCGCGGCGACTCTGAATTTTCCCGAAGCTGCGAAGTTCAGCTTGGAGTCTCCTGGTGCACCGGACACTGTCCGGTGGTGCACCGGACGCTGTCCGGTGGCACACCGGACAGTCCGGTGCGCCCGACCAGGGTGCCTTCGGTTATCCCTTTGCTCCTTTGTATGAACCCTTTCTCTTGATCTTTTTATTGGCTTATTGTGAACCTTTGGTACCTGTAGAACTTATAAACTTGGGCAAACTAGTTAGTCCAATTATTTGTGTTGGGCAATTCAACCACCAAAATAAATTTAGAAAATAGGTGTAAGCCTAATTCCCTTTCATCATCCAAACACCAAAACTCACAAGAGAGCTTTCAATGTCCCCCTTTTTGGTGATTGATGGCAACACAATTAAAGCTTACATAAGAATAAGATTTAAAGCACAAATTTTGAATTCTAAGTTTATAGAATGCTCCCCTAAATATGTGCTTACATCAAAATCTTAAATTTGGCCTTTTATGCCTAATTGCACATACTTAGGCTAATTCGAAGTATTACTATACCTTAGCACATGTGGGATGCATTGTGTCACTAATTAAACCGTGATGCGTATGACACATAAATGCACAGAATCCGAGTTAAACACCAATTGAATAGATATACCACAGAAGTATCAACCTATCACTATTCACCATTAAGATACCAAATTAAAACAATTTTAAAGCATCAGAACCACATGAATATCTATTACAGGATAAACATAGTAGATACTAATTGATTCATGTCAACGGAAGCACTAATTTTGCATTATCACCATATAATACAACAAGAAGCATATGATAAGAATTATCAATAAAACTAACACTAGCACAACCTACACATTCTTCCTTAAGACCAGGGAAACTCAAGGAAACCCCTTTAAGATAAGCATTCCTCTCAGGTTGAGGTAAGCTTTAAAACACAATTTCTCACCCTTTGACATCAAACACCAAAACCATATTCAAGCAAGAACATAGGATGATGTCAAGGGACAGCAGGATATTTAGTAGGAAAAATATAACACACTTACATTACTCCCCCTTACACATTTAAACATATGCAACACAAGCATTGGAGGAAAAATTAAGATACAAATACGCAAAAGGTAAACACTTCCTTTTGCAACTTTACCCGTTGTGATGTACTTTCCATCTTGAGCTTTTAATCTCCAGGAAGCTTCTTCACACTTGTGCCTGATCCTTTATCCTAACCTTTTCTTGTTGCTAAGACACCAAGCTTAGAGCAAGTTATAGTATTGTGGCACAAGATGAAGCTTCTATTCTAGTGATTACCAAAAGATATCAATTGAAGCAAACTACCACGGCTACCAATTGAAAAATCATTATTGTCATAGCTTCCATGATATTTAAAGGTAAGCACCTAGTATCTCCTAAATATTATGGAGCATGAGCAATCTATAAGGATGTAATTACTCACAACTTAAGATACCAAATACTTGTCTTATGGAGATACCCAAGTCCTGATTGCTTCATTTCCTGCTCATCTTCCCTTTTTCACCTTAAGACTATACAAGATCACTCAAGAAACAATTAGTCTCAAAAGACACAAGTTATGTGTGCTCCCCCTAAAGTTGTGCATCAAGTATTTGAATGACTTGCACTTTGCACATTCTAGCTTCCTCAGAACTAGAGGGGATCACAACATATCTTGGTCAAGGCATACCCTATCAATTTCATCACAAAGAGATACCAATTGAATAGTTGACTTAATACAACAATGCATGCCTCAAGGAGTATAACATTTTACAAGAAACCTAGGCATGCTTCATACATGATAATCATTGCACCACATATACCAATTGAAAACGACAAGATCATGCATATAAAGCGCAATGTCTAAGTACACCATGATTAAGAAGGTTCCTTAGGTGCACCAAAAGAAACAACATTTTAAAGTAAGGAGCACCTAAGCCAAGATACTACCAATTAAAAGGTGAGAACATTGCTATGATCACAATCAATGGAACTTCAAGATTTTCAATGAGATTGCATAGTTCCATTTTCCATACCTTTGCCTTTTTCTGAATTGCCATGAGAGCACTCGTTGTCACCAATTCAGGTCTCCTATTGTTTATGCACTTCATAGCTCAAGAAGGTGCATTAGAGGCACAACATGAATTTGGTATACACATAGTACCGAAATAGGGTAATCATGTGAACATGGACTAAACAAGATGTCATGCTTGCACACATAGGTTACTCATTAAACACCATATAACATGACTTACAAAAGGATACAGGTTTATCCATGAACACATAAAGAGTTAATCATGGTAAATATATCAAATGATAAGCTACTTATTGAATAATTCATGAGATATAACACACAATCATGATTAAGCAAGCATCAATGTGATCTTTGAAATCATGAATCAATGATCAAAAAGTATTCAACACAAGCAATCTCAAAAGCATAACTACTCCGAGGACAGATACAACAATCAAACTTCAGAGCAATACTGATTTGCAATAATGTACTTAAAATACACGGGTACCGTCCTTTGGAGAGCACATTGCATATTCTCATCAAGGTCCATTGCTTGATTTACCAATAATGATCAAAGACCTCTACAACTTATTTTACTCAAGATGAACATAGGATTAGTATTGCACAATAATTCAACCTTGGGTTAATAAATAGACAATAGAATTGACAACTTAAGCATAGAGTTTGAATTAACCATCTTAAGCTCTCCCATGGTCTCCAGTCCATCTCGAGGCACCTGCATGGTCTAGTTGGTACAGTTTGGTACCCATCTCGGGATGGGTCCATAACGATCATCCATAAGAGCTTTTGGTATCCAAATAGCAATTGTGCTAGTTCTAGGTGATCTCATTACTGATCTAGCACAAGTGTATGGTTTGGGTCTCCTAAGTGAATAAGATTGAGATAGATTTACTTGCTTAGGAACCTTACCCTTTTTACATACCTTGGATAGATGACCCTGCTCACCACACTTGTAGCAGAAGCGTCGCTTAACCTGACATGACGCTTGCTGCTTGTCTTCTTTCTTAGTGGGGGTCATCTCGAAGAGTGCACGTGCTTGATTTGTCATTAGCGGACAAGAAGTGATCATATGGTTCTTGTCATTGCATCCGAAGCATCTCCTTATCCCTTCATCCTTGTCGTTGTATGGACACGACGCAATGAGGTGTCCTAACTTATTGCACTTAAAGCACCTCCTTTTCCCTTTTCTCTTTTTGTTCTTGGATGACATAGAGAAATGGTCAGTGCAAACAACATGACTAATTAAATCTTTACCTTTTTCAAAGTTCATGTTGATTTCTTCATTTTTTGCTTTAGGAACATCCTTCTTATGGAGCTTAACACTTGCTGCAGTTTTTCCCGTCTCAAGCTTCTTCACCACGCTCCCGTGGATATCTTGAGAAGGTTGAGCAATGCGTCTTCTCCTTAGTTGCTTTGTTTTCTTGTTCCTTTCTTTGATGAGCACTTTTTCTTTTGATCCTGCAGCTTGATGCTCATCCAAGAGTTGGCTTTCTTTTGAGCAACCGGAGTTAGCACATGATGATATATTATCTAGATGTGCATGTGTGCAAGAATGAGGTTCACATGAATTTAGGTTTGCAATTACAACCTTATGAGCAACATCAAGCATGATATGTCTATCCAAGAGATTATCATGATAACAAGACAATAAATCATATTTTTCAGTAAGAGCAAGTTTATCATGACTTAGCACTTCTACTTGCCTCTCAAGCATGGCATTTTCCATTTTAAGTTGAGCAACGCAAGATAAAGCATCATCATTATTTCTTTGCTCAATTAAGACCGACTCATTCCGTTGGACCAAATCATCATGAGAGCACTTTAGCTCCTCATGTTCTTTGGTCATCTTCTCCAGGCTGTCGTTGGTTTTGATGAGGGTCTCTTCTAGCCTGAGAAGCGTCTCGCCTTGTTCCTTGTTCCTTCTCAATAGCTTAATCAAGAATGCTTTGTCTTCTTTGTTAAGATGGGTGTAGAAACGACGAATCTCCTCTTCTTCCACATCGTCGGTCTCATTTTCCATGTCTTTAGTATCAGTGGAAGCAATACAGGAAAATGTACCTTGTGGTGATGAAGATTCATCCTCGCTATCATCCTCATACTCCTCATCATTGCTTTCGTCTCCACTATCATTGTTAGCAATAAGACATTTATAACTAGTGGAAGACGAACCTTTCGGTGAGGTAGATTCATCGTTTGGTTGCCATCGTTTTTGTTCTTCTCCCTTGGACAAGTTAGTATCACAGGCAATAGAGGGTGCAGAAGCAGTGCATATGGACTTAAAAAATTTCAACTTAATTTTAGTCCATAGATCATGAGCATTAACAAAAAAATCACTATCACTACTCATGATGGCAAAATAGGCACTTCTAGACAGTGAGTCAACTAAGATGTTGCAAGCACGGTGATTGAGAGACAGACATCTTAGTTCATCATTAGAAGGATTTTGACTAAAATTGGAGGGAAAATACTTCTACTAAAGATCTGTCTCAAATCAGGATCAACATGCATGAAAGCATTATAAATAGAGACAGACCAGGATTTATAGTTGGAACCATCGCCTAGAAGAAGTTCTACAGTTACCTCTTGTGACGACATCGTCATCTCTGGACGGCTAAGCCCACACTGGAGAGGCCTAGCTTTGATACCAATTGAATGTTCCCTTTGCCCGGGAACAGGATCTGGATGACGCCTAGAGGAGGGGGTGAATAGGCGAATAAAAATTATCACTTTAAAACTTTAGTTCTTTCTCTACTCAAAGGCCAGATCGCAGTGGAATGAAAGATCCTTCGAGTAGGTTGCAACGAAATAGAAGATCCTGTCTCAAAATGCCCTGCACTTCAAATATAACTTGTACCACAGATAAGTGTTGAAGTGCAGATATAAAAAGTGAGTAAGACATAGAGTCAGTACACAATACAGAGCGAAGCACACAGACGCAAGAATTTATCCCGAGGTTCGGCCAAGCCTGAAATGCTTGCCTAGTCCTCGTTGGAGTTAGCCACACCTGGGCTTGGAGTCTATTTCAACTCCTTCCTCCGTTTGCTCAGATCTATCAGTATGACAGATAGAGCCTTCCACTATGTTGAGTTGGGTTACAACAAAGCCGCGGCTGCTTACAATCTTCTTGACAGCACTCCGGCAGAGTAACAATGCACTCAAGACTTTGCTCTAGCTCTTTGCAGCACCTCTCCACTCTCTAAAGGCTTATAACTTTGCCTTCACACAAACTAGAGAGATATACACGAGAGTGAGAGAATCGATCCGAGTGATGTATACAATTATTGGCTGCACTTGTCATTGTGTGAGGCGCCTAGGGGTCCCTTTTATAGACCCAAGGGGCCTAGGAGCCGTTGGAATCCATTTTGGAAAGCAATACTTGCTTTCTGTCGGGTGGCGCACCGGACAGTCCAATGCACCACCGGACAGGTCCTGTAGCTTGTCCGGTGCGTGATCTCCTTCCAAATCGGGCTCTGCTGACCGTTGGAGCAACGGTCGTCTTGGCTCACCGGACACTGTCCGGTGCACACCGAACAGTCCAGTGCGCCAACTATCTGATGGCTCAAGCCACGCGTCGCCCGCTGATAGCGCTGCCAACCGTTGGCGCAGACGACCGTTGGCTCACCGGACAGTCCGGTGCACCACCGGACAGTCCGGTGAATTATAGTCGTGCGTCGCCAAACTTCTCCCGAGAGCGGCCTGTTCACCGGAGTTTAGTCTGGCGCACCGGACACTGTCCGGTGCACCACCGAACACTGTCCGGTGCACCACCGGACAGTCTGGTGTGCCAGACTGAGTTGAGTCTTGGCTGTACACAGCCAAGCCTTTTGCATCTCTTTTCTTTTCTCCTTTTTATCTGTTTCTAACACTTAGACAAATATATTAGTACACAAAAACCAATGTACTAAGTCTAGAATCATACCTTCTCTTTGATTTTCACGTCTTTAGCATTTGGCATGACTGAGATTGATGTTGGACTCATAAATCATCAAGTCAGCTTAACTTGGTCTAGATTTTCCTTTCTGAGCTCCAACATCCTGCAAAGGTCACATAGAATATCTCCAAACATAGGAACAACCCAAACTAAAGGTCAAGGTGCACTTAGCTCTTTTGGGCTGCTTCCGGTTCTGATTTTGACATTTGTTCTCCTTCCAGTGACCTTGTTCCCTTTTGAGCTTGGTCTTGAGCCTTATGACTTACACCACATAATTGTAGATGTTACCTCATTGGTTGTAAGTCATGTCCTTATGTAGTGTTCCTTGATGCACCATAACTCTTCTTAACTCGATCAACCCTGATTCCGCAAGTCTCCTTCTTCACCCCTGGCTTTGGGTTCCTGGTCTCCTTGACTTTCTCTCGTGCACTCGGTACCTCGAAGCTCTTCTTGCTTCCATCCTTGGTTTGATCAGTTGTCTCCAAGTTATGCACATCAAGTCTCACTTAAGCAGTGTCCACCTTTCCTATGATGTCCATTATCTATAGATAATTCCGTCATTGGACCATCACACCTGTTTACTTGTGTTGAACCCTGTTAGCTTTGCATTCAGCACCTGTTCAACACTTAACACACTTGTTAGTCCTTTAATTGGGTTGTCATCCAAACACCAAAACTCACAAGAGAGCTTTCATATTTAGACAACGAGCAGCCTGTGGTTCCTAAGTGTGTTGCCGAAGATCTTCCTGAGAAACAACCCGGTGAAGGCAAGTGTCCTCTGACCTATTATGTCCTACATACTTTATAATTCACTGTCTCGTATTACATTATTGAAACTTAAGGATTGACTAGTCTGTATTTACCTTATCCTTGTTTACCTTTTGGGTTATCATGGTTAACTTTATGCTATTGCTTTACCTTAATCAATGAACATGATGTGAATACTTATGATACGATGATATTATCCCGATGATGTTCTTGTCATACTTTGGGGGACTCAGGTTGTTTCCTGAGTACCTCTCCGTAAGGACCTGTTTGGGGAGTGATAACCCGGGATAACAGTGCAATCATGAGGCTAGAACGGGACGCCCTTAGCTGATTAATTAGAGGAACCAGAGGAGTAGTTGGCTTCACCGTAGGGCCGTCAATAGGGTATGGGCAAAGTACTTGCTCTGCCAAGGCTGGTTGCAGAGGTTCTTGATTTGGTTTTGTTAGTCACCCTTCCTTTGGGGAGAGGTACTGTGTTTATTAAACTGGAGAAACCTAACGGGCGGCTATGACCTCTGGGGAATCTTTGTAAAGGCTATGTAGTGAGACCCTGCTGGTTCACCTTGGTAGTGATCAATGGGGAGGCTAGAACCCCAGGCAGTACGAGAATCACGACTTGTGGGTAAAGTGTGTGACCTCTACAGAGTGTTAGAAACTGATATGTCAATCGTGCTCACGGTTATGAGCGGCCTTGGGATCCTCTTTGATTATAAGAACTTTGGTTACTTTTATGATGATGATTAATGATGATGGTATAAATATGATCTCTAGTATTTCCTCTTGGAGGGAGTGCTTTTGGGTAATAATTGGGTTTATAATAAAACTTGGCTCCACTTATAGTAATAAATACATGACCAACTAAAAGCAACTGCTTAGCCTTACTCTACATACAGCTAGTCCACTTTAGCCAAACTGGACATTTGCTGAGTACCTTGATGTGTACTTACCCTTGCTTTACAAACCACCCCACCCCAGGCTATCCCCACTGTACTCAGTGCTCAAGAGGAGATGCTGGCAACATGGAGGACTTTTAGGAGTTTTAGGACTACGATGAGTTCTAGTTTATTTTAGTGGCAAACCCCCAGTCAGCAGCCTGTGAAGGCCCTGTCTTCTATGTTTCGTATTTTCGCACTTTGATGTTAATGACTATGTTATAGACTCAGTGGATGTCTTGGACATCTTGTTATAATAAAGTACTTTTCCGCTATTTACTCTAAGCATTGTGTGATGATGTCCAATTATGTAATCATTGTGTACGTGAGTTTCTGATCTTGGCACGTACATGGTTCGCATTCGGTTTACCTTCCAAAACCGGGTGTGACAAAAACGACCTTTATATGTCCAGGCTTCATTGGTTTATTTGAGTGGGTTGTCATAACATTTGGTCTGAAAAATGCTGGTGCTACTTATCAGAAGGCTATGGATTTGATCTTTCACAACCTGTTGGGAAACACTGTGGATGTTTACATCAATGATATTGTAGTCAAATCGGCTGAGTTTAGTTCTCATATAGCTTATTTGTGCAAAGCCTTTGATAAAATGTGTCAGTATGGTCTAAAAATGAACCCACGTAAATGTGCTTTTGGAGTGTCAGATGGTAAGTTCTTAGGATTTATCATTCATGAACATGGTATAGAGATAGACCCTGACCGAATTAAATCCATCGGAATGTGGGACCTCCAACTTGTAAGCTTGAAATGCAGAAGTTCCTCGGCAAGGTAAATTATTTGCGAAGGTTTATTTCTAACCTAGCCGGGAAGACTGATGCTTTCACTCCTATCATTTGGCTTAAAAATCATGTCGAATTCACCTAGAGGAGAACAACAAGAAGCATAATTCATTCTTTTAACAAATTCAGCATTCGACACATATCCAGGGTTGAGAATTGCAGAGCTAACAATTTAGCACAGGATGCATCAGGTTATCAGATAAAACGAGGGAGATTTCACAACACTGAAAATCTGATAACCGGTGTCGCGCCAGATTCAAAGGTCTCGGACTGTTCGGGTGTGGGAGCTGGACTGTTCAACGTTGCCAAGAAAGTTCTCCTGATTGATTCAACTGATAACAAAGTCGATGCAATTGATTGGAGGACACCCATAATTAATTACCTATGAAATCCCAGTGTTAGGACGGATAGGAATGTTCGACGTACAACTTTCAAGTATGTTTTAATGAGTGATGAACTCTACCGTCGAATAGTCAACGACGTCCTCCTTAATAGGGGTGAAAACGGGTCGGGTATACTCGTCGGGTACCAGATACGGATATTGAAATACCCGTTTGTTTGGATACAGATTCGGGTAGTTTTATATTCGGGACGGATATGGGTAATACTCGGATACTGTAGCTTCATATTCGGGTCGGATATGGAGCGAGGACTACCCGGTAAATACACGGATATTCGGGTCGGATACGGGTACCCAGAATTCGGGTACCCGTTTTTCTTTTTCTGCATAATATAGTTATAAAATCATAACATTTACATATGAAATCGGATGAAGATAAAGTTTGTATGAAAATTGTAGAGCTTGAAGAGATCTGTAACTTTGTAGTACATCAATTTTTTGTTTAAACATATCTTTAAGCCAAAATCATTGAAATAATGTCCAAATTTATATCAAATTAATAGATTTTATCATTTTTATGTGGGGGCTTAAGTTGATCTCTACGTGGGAACTTAAGGTTATCTTTTTATAGATTATTTATTAGTATTGGTAACTTATTTGTAATTTTTGGTCGATGCTAAAATATTTTATGGATTTAATTGTATTTTGATAATTTTCTATGACAATAAATTAATAATACATAAATAGTCTCAAAAAATTGTGAAATTTTACGGATGAACAACATATGTCCATATATAACCATAAAAATGTTTGGATCATAAGACTATTTTACGGAGGAAGATGAACAAGAGATTCGGGATCAAAGATCGCCACACCCAAGAGTCTACCAAGCAATTCAAAGAGATCAACCCGTCAACTCCATTCTTGGTGACATTCATAAGGGGATAACCACTAGATCTCGAGTTGCTCATTTCTATGAACATTACTCTTTTGTGTCCTCTATTAAGCCATACAGGATAGAGGATGCATTAAAAGATCCGGATTGGGTGGTGGCAATGCAAAACGAGCTCAACAACTTCAAGAGGAATGAGGTATGTCATTTAGTTCCACGTCCTAACCAAAATGTTGTAGGTACCAAGTGGGTATTTTGCAACAAACAAGATGAGAATGGTGTGGTGATTAGGAACAAAGCCCGACTTGTTGCAAAAGGTTATTCACAAGTCGAAGGTTTGGATTTTGATGAAACCTATGCACCCGTAGTTAGGCTTGAGTTAATTCGCATATTACTTGCCTATGCTACTTACCATGGCTTTAAGTTATATCAAATGGACGTGAAGAGCGCCTTCCTCAATGGCCCTATCAAGGAAGAGGTCTATGTTGAGCAACCTCCCGGCTTTGAAGATAGTGGGTATCCTAACCATGTGTATAAGCTCTCAAAGGCACTTTGTGGGCTCAAGCAAGCCCTAAGAGCATGGTATGAATGCCTATGAGACTTCCTTATCACTAATGGCTTCAAAGTTGGTAAAGCTGACCCTACACTCTTCACTAAAACTATAGCCAAAGACTTGTTTATATGCCAAATTTATGTTGATGATATTATATTTGGGTCTACTAACAAGTCCTCTTGTGAAGAGTTTAGTAGGATTATGATACATAAATTCGAGATGTCTATGATGGGGGAGTTGAAGTATTTCCTTGGATTCCAAATCAAGCAACTCCAAGAGGGTACCTTCATCAGCCAAACTAAATACATTCAAGATATTCTTAAGAAATTTGGAATGAAGAATGGCAAACCCATCAAGACACCCATAGGAACTAATGGGCATCTCGACCTCGACACAGGAGGTAAATCCGTAGATCAAAAGCCACACCAGTCGATGATAGGTTCTTTACTCTACTTATGTGCTTCACGACCGGATATTATGCTTTCTGTATGCATGTGTGCAAGGTTCCAGGCAAATCCTAAGGAAGTTCACCTTAGGGCCCTGAAAAGAATCATGAGATATTTAGTTTACACTCCTAAATTTGGGCTTTGGTACCCCAAGGGATATACCTTTGATTTAATTGGATATTCCGATGCCGATTATGCAGGGTGTAAAATCGATAGAAAGAGCACATCAGGGACTTGTCAGTTTCTGGGGAGATCCCTAGTGTCTTGGGCTTCAAAGAAACAAAACTCAGTAGCTCTTTCCACCGTTGAAGCCGAGTATATTGCTGCAGGCCATTGCTGTGCATGATTACTTTGGATGAGGCAAACCCTTAGGGACTATGGCTACAAGTTGAGCAAAGTCCCTCTCCTATGTGATAATGAGAGTGCAATCAGCATGGTGGATAATCCCATGGAACACAGCTGCACTAAGCACATATACATCCGGTATCACTTTCTGGTAGATCACCAACAAAAGGGGATATCGAAATTGCTTATGTGAGCTCCCACAACCAATTAGGCGCTATCTTTACCAAGCCACTAGATGAGAAGACCTTTAGCAAACTTAGGAATGAGCTAAATATACTTGATTCTCGAAACTTTGATTGAAACATTGCACAGATAGCTAATTCATATACCTTTGATCATGTCTCTTTTATTTGGTACAAATGCGTATTTCTTATTCTTCTTGTGCCAAGGCTAAGACTAATATGCTTTCAAGTATATTTCTATGTTTAGTCTTAGATTGAAAGGGAAATGGAGTATTCGGCAAAGACAAGGCTTCCACTCCAACTCTAACGGTATCATTTACCCTTTGCCATTACTCCGCGAACTCTCAATTGGTATGATCCTTCACTCATACTTTCTTTACCAATGTGGGAGAAAGTATGAAGGGCTCTCGAGTTCTCCGTTTTTGGTGATTTATGCCAAAGGGGGGAAAGTATTAATCCCAAAGCAAAAGGACCGCACCACCATTTCAAAATTTTCAAAAATAAAGGAAGAAATTACTACATTGGTGTTTATTTCAATTAATATTTGAGTTAGTTTCAATGGATTTTCAATTGGTAACTATTTTGAAAAGGGAAAATCGTTTCAAAAACCCTCTTGAAAGCTAAGGGGAGAATTTCTTCACGGGGAGCTTTTATTTAGTCAAAGGAAAATCATTTGAAATAGGGGGAATTTCAAATTTAAAAAATGCTTATTGCAATCATATTCTCATACCTTTGACTATTTGCAAAAGAATTTGAAGAGATTTTTCAAAAGATTTGCAAAAACAAGCAAGTGGTGCAACTATGGTCCAAAATGTTAAATAGGAGAAAAGCAATCACACTCACTCTTAGACATATGTATAAAGTCTTTCAATGGTTTAATTCTAAGTAACCTATGCACATCTATCATAATTGCAAATTAGTTACATTTCTGCACTCTATATTTGCTTTGGTTTGTGTTGGCATCAATCACCAAAAAGGGGGAGATTGAAAGGGGAATGGACCTAATCATTTCCTATAATCAATTTTGGTGGTTGACGTCCATCACAAACCACGCGAACTAACTAGTTTGTCAAGATGTTATTTATCTCAGGGGCATAAGGTTCAACATAAACCAAGGAAGAAATTCAGTTGGGGACACAAACAAATTTGGAGCAAAGGACTTGAGAGTGTGCTGCCTTTGGCGCACCGAACAATGTCCAATGTGCACTAGACAATGTCCGGTGTGCCAGGCCCGTGCGCAAGCGGATAGGCCACTCTCGGGTTTCTGCCGGGCGCGCTCCGCTATAATTCACCGGACTGTCCGGTGTGCACCGGACAAGTTCGGTGAGCCAGCAGAGCAATGGTCAGTTGGTCACTGCGCGTCAATGGTCGACTACAAAAGTGAACAGTGATGAACAGTGCGCGACAGAAGTCAGAGCAGCGGAGTCAGAGGTCAACGGACATGTCCGGTGTGGCACCAGATTGTCTGGTGCAACTACAGGACAAGGGTTCTAATGGTCAACTCGCTCCAAACCCCAACAGGCGTGTTGACGTGGCGCGCACCGGACAGTGAACAGTGCCTATCCGGTGCGCCACTGGACTGTCCAGTGTGTCCATCGCCAGCAAAAACAGCCAACGGCTAGGAAGTGGTTGGAGGCTATAAATACCCCCCAACCACCTCACTCATTGGCATCCAAGTTTTCTGAAGTTCCTATTCAATACAAGAGCAAAACCAACCACTCAAAGACACTTTCAAAGCATTCAATCCTCTCCAAGTTCCAAAATCAACTCAATCACTTAGTGACTTGAGAGAGAGAGAGTTTTTGTGTTCATTTGTGCTCTTGTTGCTTGGATTGCATTTCTCCTTCCCCATTCTTATTCTCTAAGTGCTTTGTAACTAGCAAGAGACACCTAAGTGTGTGGTGGTCCTTGCGGGGTCTTAGTGACCCAATCGATTAAGGAGAAGGCTCATCCGGTCTAAGTGACCGTTTGAGAGAGGGAAATGGTTGGAATAGACCTGGCCTTTGTGGCCTCCTCAACGGGGACTAGGTTCTTTGGAACCGAACCTCGGTAAAACAAATCACCGTGTTTACTTGTGTTGATTTCCATTTGATTTGTTTTCCATATTTCCTCTCTAATGTTTCCTTGCTAATATTGTTTTTGAGTTTGCTCCCAAAGTCATACACATCCATTTAAGCAACTCATAGCAAGAGAAACAATCTTCCGCACTCATATTTAATTCTAACGCTAACCCTGGCCTTAGTGTGTGTTTAAGTTTATAAATTTCAGGTCTCGCCTATTCACCCCCCTCTAGGTGACTTCAGTTCCTGCTTCTGTCCTGGTGGCTTTGTGGTAATTGCGTCATTCCCCGCCTGCTCGATCCGAGTTAGTCGCCCCCTTGGCCTAGAGAGGAAAGGGTTCCTCCCCCAAGGAAGTTTCTCGATGGAGACTAGAGAAGGAAGGCGATGTACCGCTGCCCTGAGACGACGAGGTGGTGGTACTTGCACCTTTCTATGAGCGAGGGTTCGGGCTTCCCCTACATCCCTTCGTTCGAGGGCTGATGTTCTTCTATGGGCTAGAGATTCAGAACCTCCATCCTAATTCTGTATTGCACATGTCGTGTTTCATCACCCTATGTGAGGCGTTCCTAGGGATCGACCCCCATTGGAAGTTGTGGCAATACTTATTCAGTGGTAGGGTGACCCCATGCGACGGTGAACATTTGTATGTTGGTTCGGTAAACTTCCAACTCTGCTCTAGCCGGAAGGCGATTTACCTTAGGATCTCGCTCCCCACCTCCATGAGATATGAGGGTGAATGATTCTATGTCAAGAACCTAGATGGTAGTGCTCTGTGCTTTATCGGGCGGGAGCCAATGTCGACGGACGACTGGAACTGTGGGGTGGAGCCAGGTTTGAAGGCTGAGGTGGATCCTCTTTGGCGCTCAAGACGCTGAAGGAGCAAGGCTTCACTGGTGCGAGATTAGTGCATGTCTTCGTGCATCGACGAATTCAGCCCTTGATGGCTCGCCAGAGGTCGATGTCCATGTATTCCGACGTTAATGATCCCAACACCACTCCGTCAAGCCGCTCGCACTGTCCAAAATCGAGGCGATGGTTAAGGTCGTCCTTGCGCTGTCGTTAGGGTTCTTCATGGATGAGAATTTCGTGCACCCCCTTTCTTAGGGCATGCCAAGTGATATGGCAAGCCCTTCTTTATGTTGATCTCCCTTTTCGTTTTGCTTCGCTGGTGATGTTGAGTCGTTGTACCTGTAGGGGATTGGTCCTTTAGTGCCCAGCCTTCCACCACTCCCTAATGGGGGCACAGTCCTAAGAGCACCTAGAGGGGGTAAATAGGTGATCCTGGGAAAATCAAATCTAAACAAGACAAACTTGGTTTGTGAAAAGTGTTAGTGAAAACAAAAACCAAGTTGTTATGAGTAGAGGTGGAGAGGAGAAGAGAACTCTTCACTTGATTGTTCCTTGAAGATGTGTATTGAACTTAGGAACAACAATATAGGTGAAATATGAGAACTCTTGGAAGACAACAATCACAATAAACGAAATGCACAAGAGACACTACGATTTTATCCCGTGGTTCGACCAATGCCTACTCCACATTATGGTGACCTCCTTCAGTCAAGGGTTGCACTCAACCCCTCTCAAGTGTTCCAAAGATCAAACTAGAGTACCACGTTGTTCTTCCTTATATCAAATCCCTTTGTGAGGAATCTCCACAAGTTGGAGTCTCTCAAGCCTTAGACAAATGATCTCAATCAAAGCAAAAGAGTAAGGAGAGAGTATAAACACACACAAGAGTACAAGAGTAGCAACACCATGCATACAAGCAAAGGATAGAACGCAACAATCAAGAAAACACTCAATTCTCTCTAGAATGAGTCAAAAGCATGGTTGTGTTGAATCAGAGTTTTGGTGTGCTCTTAGTATGCTTGGGTAACAGCTCGATGCGCCTAGAGAGGTCCTTTTATAGCCCCAAGGGCCAAAGGAGTCGTTTTTTCTTTATTTGGAAGGCCATGGTTGCCTTTTGTCCGCGGGTGCACCGGACTGTCCGGTGCACACCGGACAATGAATAGTGCATGATTTCCTTCTTTATCTGCCACACCGACCGTTGAGTTAGTTGTTGCATCCTTCGATTGCCTGACACACACGATAGTCTGGTGGCGCACCTGACAATCCGGTGCTGCCACGTGTCTACCGTTGATTCCACGCCGACTGTTGGCGCTAGCGAGAGTCGTTGGCCGCCTGGCTCACCGAACAGTTCGGTGCACACTGGAGAATCCGGTGAATGTTAGTCAGAGCGTCCGACCAAATTCTCGAGAGTGGCTAGTTCGGCCACAGCGCTGCCTAGCACGCCTGACACTATCTTGGTGCATATTGAACAGTCCAGTGCTGCCTAGACTAGCCCAACTTGGCCAAACATAGCCAAACTTCTTTTCTCTAATTTTGCTCGACTTGAGAAGTTTCCTAGCACTTAGACATAGTTAGCAACTAAAATAATTGACTAAGTGCTAGATTCATACCTTTGATTCTCCACTTCAATATGATTTGCAATGTGCTCATACTCATAGTAGGCATGTTAGTTCAAAGTGATGTGTTGGGCACTTAATCACCAAAACAGTTAGAAATGGCCCAAGGGAACATTTCCTTTTCAAGTCCAACTGGAGCGCAAGCGTAAAAGGAGCGACGGGGAAACCCTAAGGGCATGCATGAGGCGCCTTCAAGCGAAGAAGAAGAAAGGCAAGGATGTTGCATGCCCTGCTGGGTCGGGCGAGGGAGTTGTTCTTCCTCCTAGCTTGGTGGAAATGTCTTCTTCAGCTTCTACTGGAACGGGGACCGTGGCGCTAGTGGGTGGTCTATCGTGCCGCTGTGATGCCACAACTAGCTCCAACGTTCTGGCTAAAGCGGGCGGGCCGACCATGGATTCCACCCCTGTCATGGTGCCTACTGTCGACGTCGTGGCGACTGCTACTGCGATAGGGACGGCACAGGCGGTGGTGTCCCCTGTGATGCCCTCGGGTCTCATGGAGCACCGTGTAGAGGCGGTTCCTAGGATCGTGTCGCAGCCTCCCGTTCCTTCGCCGGCCGCACTTGGGAAAGTGGTTACTAGGAAGCGATCGTCCCGGTATGTCAATTTGCTCCCTTCTTGCTCATGGTCCTTTGTTCTCTGTCTGATACTCCTCTGCTTTCTTCTTCTCATCTAGCGGGTACGTGCCACGCAATTCTCTGAGGGACGCGACCTTGGTGGCCAGAATGTCATCTGCATCCCCCTGGCCCTCGAACTGCAGCTGCTGGGAAGCGCCCCTTCCATTTCCTAAGGGCAATCCTACGGGCGGTGCGTCACCCTCCTCCCCTGCGGCACTGGCGGCGTTGTCTCAAGTCGTTCCGAGGACGGTGAGCACAACCATCTCGGAGGTGGTCCTTATCGAGTTGTCTTCGCCTGCGTCCACCTTAGGAGAACCCTTGGTGGTGAGCGTAGGTACCTCTGGTGTGTCTTCATTAGTGAGCTCGCCCACTCTACCGTCACCTCTTCCTGCCCTTGCACCCTCGTCGACTGGCATCGTAGCTGGTGCCAGCTCAAAGGCGGGGCAGCCAACCCCCGAGTCCATCAGCCTTCGGGAGCGATCAACAGCGGACATGGTCGCTGGCAAGGTTGCACTGCCCATTCCGCTCGTGGAGGATGGCGATGCGAAGCCCAAAGAGCAAAAACTGCTTGAGACGGCCTCGTTTCAAGCTATTGAGGCTCTGGAAACCATTGAGCACATGCTCAGTGGTTTTGAGGATGCAATCTCGTTTGCTCGGGCATCGGTGATGGGGTACCTCGTCCCCTTTGTACGGGTAGGTTTTTGTTTTATATTTGATCTTCCCGTGATCTTTTGTTCATCTAGATTGCCTCCATGGCTCCCTTCTCCATCGACTTCTTGCTCGAGCGGAGGCTCGGGTGGGGGTGCTACGATCAGCTCAGGTGGAGGCGGGGCAGCTTCAGGCGAGTGCTAGCTATGCCGAGGAGGAGGAGCACGAGATTTCTGACCTCCACTCTGAAATCCTATGTCTCCAAGGTGAGGTATCATCCTTGCGTGTGGAGCACGATGGTGCTTGTGGCAGTGTGGATTGCCTTTAGGACGAAAGTTCTCGACTCGAGGAGACCCTCCGTGGAGCGAAGCCTCGCGCCGAGCTGGCCGTATCATCCCCGCGGGAGGTGGAGGTTCGCTTGGATCAAGCGAGCTTGGAGCTTGCAAGGGAGCGTGACGCGACCGAAGGTCCGCTTCCTTTATTATTCTTCGTGTTTGATTTCTTCATGCTTTTCTCCCGTAGAGCTCCGCAAGATGCTTGCTCAGGCACGGGATGTGAAGGTCGCAACGGAAGATGCTAGCTCACGAAAATGTCGTTGCCGTGGGATGTCGGGTGAATGCCCTTCTTTTGGAGAGGAGCTTCAAACTCCATGAGCTCAGTCTGGTTGCTGGCATGGTGTGTGCCCACCTCTCTCCTCCACTGTTGGCTAAAGCGCTCTTGGTTGAGCATCTTCGGGAGCTACCCGGCCACGTGGAGAGATCTGTCACCGAAGGTGTTTACCGAGGTGGTGGTGTGGCCCTTGGCCAAATAGTTTCTCACTTTGATAAAATCGATGCCGCCATCATCGTCGAGGGTTATGCCACCGGTCAAAGCCACGAGGATCTAGATGCCATCGAGGATCAAGTCTATCACTTTGCCTAGTTGAGTGCGAGTTGGATCGATGTCAGGTCCCTTCTGACTGTCCCCTTGAACAAGGAACCTCCCGTTGGTGGCCCATCTTCCTCCACTTAGATGACGACTCCTAGGATTCTTGTATTGTGTCTCCATGTGGTAGCTTAGCATGTATAAGAATGCTTGCTTTCTGTTTTTCTATGTGCCTCGGTGCGGACAAAATGTAGACAATGGTTTCAATGCACATTCTCGTCTTTCATTGATTTTTGGGACGAACATACATTTCAGCGCCTGGCCTAGGTGGGGGGACCTTTTTCCTAGCTCTATTGTCATGATGCCCTTGCGCTTTACACTTGCGCTTCCTATCCACTAACCCTGGCACATTTGGGGACATTAGCAATGCCTGGTGTCGTCTCTTAGCCTCCTCCTTGCTTCGTGGGTCTGGCGGCATTAGGGCCGATCGTAGTCGCATCAGCGGCGCCCAGACCGTCGCTTCCTAGGGACTTCAAAAGCTTCGGAACCAGCTCGGAGCTGGCAAGTTCACAGGCGTATGCTGCCTTGAATGAGGCGGTGGTTGCGATGATCCCACATAGCCCCCACATCTTTAGCTTCAGGTATGTGTAGTTGGTCACAACTAAGAATTTGGCATAGCTTCCGAGGATGGCATTGTAGCATCCCGAGAAGTCTACCACCTCGAACTACAGTTGTTTAGTGCGGAAGTTGGTGGGATTCCCAAATGTGATGAGGAGAGTGATCCGTCCAAGGGGAAGCTTGATGGCCTAGGATGACACCATGGAATGGTGCCGAGCTTGGGCGTAACGCTAAGTGTGCTATACCTAGACCATCGAGGGTCTCAACGTACATGATGTTGAGACCACTCCCTCCATCTATCAGTACCTTGGTGAGGCGTTTTGACCCCATGATTGGCTCGACGATGAGGGGGCATGTCCCAATATGTGGGATCATGTCGAGGTGGTCACGACGGTCGAAGACTATCAAGAATTCTGATCATCGTAGGTATTAGGCGACCGCGGGCTCCGCATCAAATACCTCTCGTCGTGCCACCTTACGGCGGCGTCAGTCTCCGTATGCCTCTCAAAGTAGCCTAGAGGGGGGTGAATAGGCTACACCTGCAATTCTCAATAAAAACTTTGATTTTTTTATGAGAAAAGATAGTTCAACAAGTGAGGTCGGTTCAACCGATCTTGAGGCCGGTTCAACTGCAAATCACTTGTTCAACTGCAAACTTAAAAGAAACTGCTCAGATCTGTAGTTAATAAGTGTATCGGAATAGTTGAATTAAAATTAACTAGATAGATCACATATCTGAGATGATGAGGAACAAATCACGCCACAATGAAGCACACAAGACACATTATTTTTACTGAGATTCGGTCACACCACCAAGGTGCCCTACTCCTTGTTGAGGTGCCCACAAAGGGTCGGGTCTTTCTCAACCCCGTTCCTCGATGCCGACCACAAAGGTCAAGGCGATCCCTTACTCAATTTTGCCCACAAAGAGTAGGTGACACAAAAATGTTCTTGGGGTCTTCTACAAACTTGGTGACTCCCAAGGCAAGATTACAAGCACACAAGGAACGCCACGTTCGAAGAATAATGTCGACATTTGGATCTGTGGACCTAACCAACTAGTGCAATAAAGCTGTGTGCCCCTGACCCAAATGGTGATGCAAGTTGACACAAGTCTTTTATCCTAGTTCGGGCTTGGAGAGGCCCTACTTCCAACAGAGGGGGAATGAGACTTATATTACTGGCACCTAAGTGCTTGCAGTAAGCAATACAAGCGGAGCAGGAGAGGGAAGGATCCTAAGTCCCTGGGGATGATTGAGGCAAGTGCCAATACCGTGTGGAGGAGAAAACTTGTTAAGTGTTTGCCTCTGCCTCTGGAAGCCATAGGCTATCCTATTTATAGACCCAAGGGGAGCAGCCTAGGGGACGGGAGTTGGCCGCACACTGTGAGGAGATGTCTCTCTATTCCTATAGATGGTATGGCATGTGGTATGGTATTGTACTTGTTGTTGACTTGTGCCTGCTTGGTTTCTACTAAGAGCCGAGGGTGAGGCTGAGGGCTCGGTCACATTCCCGAGCCATGGGCGAGGGGTTGCCCATACCATAGTGGTTGACATAGTGCTAAGTATGGGAAAAAGCTTCTTAGGTGGTGCATCAGGTCTGCGGTACCTGATGACGTTGAGGCGTTCTCCATTGCAGATATTGAGGTCAGAGACGGGCTCGGGCGAGGCAGAAGTCCGCTTGAGGTTGCGACCGAACCCGTCCTGAGATACAAAGACGTGCGCCACAGTTGAAGGAGTGGCCTCCAGCGGGATTCATGGGGGAGTATGCAGCCGAGACTGGGTTTGGGCGAGGCATAGTTTGCACCTGAGGGCTAGTTCTGCTTCGGGTGAGATGAAGTTTGTGCTTGAGTGCTCGTATGGCCCCTATCGTATTACACGTCTCGTCAGGGGTTGGTAGATGACGTGCATGTACAGTGGTCGCACACGCAATCATAGTACAAGCAGAGCGGGGTAGGTATGCATTTTGAATGCGACTGTCCCCCGACAAACTTTTGATGGGTCTTGCCAAGAGCTTGTCCTTCTTGCTCGAGGCGGACACCACTGTTCTGGAGTGAGGGGACCTCGGTCAGGATGGAGATTCTCCCTAGAACATGCCTTGTTCGAGACTGGGCTCGGGCGAGGCGGAGTTTGGGGAGACCCCTGAGGGGGACCTTAGGCGAGGCGTGGCTCTTGATCCTTTGACCTCGGGGAACGTACTTTGATGGTGTTCTTAGGGTTTAAACACATTTTACAAGTGTAATCTGGGTACCCCTAATTACCATACCAGACAGTAGCCCCCGAGCCTTCCAAAGAAGCGTTTTGACACTTGTGTGGAGGTTCTTCTGTTCTTTGTGCGGGTACGCTATCTTTCCCTAAGGAGAGGAAGATTTTGTTTTCGATGGGTGCGCGTGAGTGCACCCATCGGGTGTTGAAAGGGAAATGTGCCCTTGGGCCATTTCTAAGTATTTTGGTGATCAAGTGCCAACACAAATGGTTTAAGTGTGAAACTATGCCAAATGGTGGAAGAAGTGCAAAGTCAACACAAAGGTATGATTCTAGACTTAGTACATTGGTTTTTGTGTACTAACATATTTGTCTAAGTGCTAGAATCAGAGAAAATTCAATTGGAAAAGACTTGGCTCGAGCAGCCAAGACTCTGCTTAGTCTGGGTGCATCGGACAGTGTCCGGTGCGCCAGGCTGGCGTCTGGTCAACTGGCTGCTCTCGGGTCTCGACGGCGACGTACGACTATAAATCACCGGACTGTCCGGTGGTGCACCGGACAGTGTCCGATGAGTCTGCTGCGGCGAAGTCGCCGCTCTCGGGAACCAAGTCAACAGCGTACGGCTATAATTCACCGGACTGTCCGGTGAGTCACCGGACTGTCCGGTGAGCCAACGGTCGGGCGCGCCAACGGTCGGCAGCGCAATCCGCGCGTGACGCGTGGCCAAGCCAACGGTCGGATGGGGGCACCGGACTGTCTGGTGTGCACCGGACAGTGTCCGGTGCGCCAACGGCTCCAAATCTCCAACGGTCGGCTGCGCCAGAATAGGAAAGAAATCCGCACCGGACAGTGTCCGGTGCGCCAGTCAACAGAAGGCAAGAATTGCCTTCCTGGATTGCTCTCAACGGCTCCTAGCTGCCTTGGGGCTATAAAAGGGGCCCCTAGGCGCATGGAGGAGCACACCAAGCATCCCTTGAGCATTCCTAAGAACCAAGACTTCATATTCGCGCATTCGATTCTTTGTGATAGCAACTAGAGCTCCATTTGAGTAGAGAACTCTTCGAGTTGTGTTGAGAGCTCGTGTTGTGACTTGTGTGCGTATTGTTGCTCTGATTTTGTGTCTTGTGTGTGTTGCTCATCCCAACCTTACTTCCGTGCTTCTTTGTGATAATCAAATTGTAAGGGCGAGAGGCTCCAAGTTGTGGAGATTCCTCGCAAGCGAGATATAGTGAAACAAAGCAAAACATCGTGGTATTCAAGTGGGTCTTTGGACCGCTTGAGAGGGGTTGAGTGCAACCCTCATCCGTTGGGACGCCACAACGTGGAGTAGGCAAGTGTTGGACTTGGCCGAACCACGGGATAAACCACTATGCCTCTCTTTGTTGATCTCTTTATGGTTACTGTGTTTTGCAAGAACTCATCTCTAGCCACTTGGCTTCATTGCGCTAACACTTAATCAAGTTTGTGGCTTTGAGTTTAAGTTTTTACAGGATCACCTATTCACCCCCCTCTAGGTGCTCTCAATTGGTATCAGAGTCGTTCTCTTCGAAAAAGGGACTAATCGCCCGAAGATATGGATCCTAAGGGCAAGGGGATGGTGATCAACAATGACAAGGAGAAGGAGTCCTTCATTAATGAGCCGAAAGACGACAAGCCCACTGACTCGGGCTCAAGTCATAAAAAGAAGGACGGGAAGAAGAAAAGACGTATCAAGAAGATTGTCTACTACGACGACAGCGACGAGTCTTCTTCTTCCCAAAAGGATGATGACGACAACAACTACGACAAAAAGAAGACGGTTAATTTGAACTTTTCCTTTGATTATTCTCGTATTCCACAAAGTTCCAATGCTCATTTGCTTTCCATTCCCCTTGGTAAACCTCCTCACTTTGATGGAGAGGACTACGGATTTTGGAGTCATAAAATGCGTAGCCACTTGTTCTCTCTCCATCCAAGTATATGGGAGATAGTAGAAAATGGAATGCAACTTGAAAGTACGGATAGTCCCATATTCATCAATGAACAAATACATAAAAATGCACAAGCTACTACTGTTCTTTTAGCGTCATTGTGCAGGGATGAATACCATAAGGTGAGCGGCTTGGATAACGCCAAGCAGATTTGGGACACCCTCAAGATCTCGCATGAGGGAAATGACGTCACCATGCTCACCAAGATGGAATTGGTGGAGGGCGAACTTGGGAGATTCACAATGATCAGGGGGGAGGAGCCAACCCAAACATACAATAGGCTCAAGACCCTCGTCAATAAAATAAGGAGCTATGGAAGCACGCGATGGACGGACCACGACGTCGTCCGCCTAATGCTAAGGTCTTCACTGTCCTTGATCCACATCTTGTAAACAATATTCGTGAAAATCCTAGGTACACCAAGATGTCGCCCGAAGAAATACTTAGAAAGTTCGAAAGCGGGCGGATGATGATCAAGGAGGCAAGATACGTCGATGAGGCATTGAATGGTCCAATTCATTAGCCTCAAGCCATTGCTCTCAAGGCAACGAGTAGCAAGGAGGCGCTACCTAGCAAGGTAGCGCAAGTTGAGGCGCGGGGCTCAATGAGGAAGAAATGGCCCTCATCATCAAGCGCTTCAAGATGGCGCTAAAGGGTCGCAAGGAGCATCCCAAAAAGAACAAGACAAAGGGAAAGCGCTCCTGCTTCAAGTGCGATAAGGTTGGTCACTTTATTGCTAACTGTCCCGATAATGATAGTGACCAGGAACAAGGAAAGAATGGGAAAAGAGAGAACAAGAAGGTTTACAAGAAGGCTAAAGGCGAGGCACACCTTGGAAAGGAGTGGGATTCAGATTGCTCTTCGTCCGACTCCGACGACGAAGGACTCACCGCCACCGCCTTCAACAAATCGTCTCTCTTCCCCAACGAGCATCACACCTACCTCATGGCAAAGGAGAAGAAGGTAAGTACTCGAAATGCTATTACATATGCCTCTTCAAGTGATGATGAATCTAGCGATGATGAAGTAGACTATGCTAGTTTATTCAAAGGATTAGTTAGAACTAAAATTGATAAGATCAATGAATTAATTGATGCTTTGAATGAGAAAAATAGACTTTTAGAAAAGCAAGAGGACCTTTTATATGAAGAGCATGATAAATTTGTTAGTGCGCAAAATTCTCTTGCTCTAGAAGTTAAAAGAAATGAAGTGCTTTCATGTGAATTGTCTACATGCCATGAATCTATCTCTAGCTTAAAAAGTATTAATGATGACTTGAGTGCTAAGTTAGAAATAGCTAATAAATCAACCTCTTGTGTAGAACATGTTGTGATTTGTAATAGGTGTAAAGATTTTAATGTTGATGCTTGTAGTGAACACCTAGTTTCCATTTCTAAACTAAGTGATGAAGTGGCTAGTCTTAATGCTCAACTTAAAACTAGCAAAAAAGAATTTGATAAATTAAAATTTGCAAGGGATGCCTACACTATTGGTAGACACCCCTCAATTAAGGATGGGCTTGGCTTTAAGAAGGAAGCCAAGAACTTAACAAGTCATAAGGCTCCCATCTCCGCCAAGGAGAAAGGGAAGGCCCCTATGGCTAATAGTGCTCAAAAGAACCATGCTTTCATGTACCATGATAGGAGATATTTTAGGAATGTTCATAGAAGTTATGATGCTTTTGATTCTCATGCCATGATTGCTTCAAGTTCTTCTATTATGCATGATAGAAATTTGGCTAGGAAAAATGTTGTTCATCATATGCCTAGAAGAAATGTTGTTCATGTACCTAGGAAAGCAAGTAATGAACATTCTACAATTTACCATGCTTGCAATGCTTCCTTTGCTATTTGTAGAAAGGATAAGAAAGTGGTTGCTAGGAAATTAGGGGCAAAATGCAAGGGAGACAAAACTTGCATTTGGGTTCCTAAGACTATTGTCACTAACCTTGTAGGACCCAACAAGAGTTGGGTACCTAAGACCCAAGCCTAATTTGCCTTGCAGGTTTATGCATCCAGGGGATCAAACTGGATTATCGACAGCGGATGCAGAAACCACATGACGGGGGAGAAGAAGATGTTCACCTCCTACGTCAAGAATAAAGATTCCCAAGATTCAATCATATTCGGTGACGGGAATCAAGGCAAGGTTAAAGGCTTAGGCAAGATTGCCATCTCAAATGAGCACTCTATCTCCAATGTATTTTTAGTAGAGTCGCTAGGTTATAATCTTTTGTCGGTTAGTCAATTATGTAATATGGGATATAATTGCTTATTCACAAATGTAGATGTGTCTGTCTTTAGAAGGAGTGATGGTTCATTAGCGTTTAAGGGTGTACTAGATGGCAAACTCTATTTAGTTGATTTTGCAAAGGAGGCCGGTCTAGATGCATGCTTAATCGCTAAGACTAGCATGGGCTGGCTGTGGCATCGCCGTCTAGCACATGTGGGCATGAAGAACCTTCACAAACTTCTAAAGGGAGAACATGTGTTATGTCTAACAAATGTGCATATCGAAAAAGATAGACCTTGTGCAGCTTGTCAAGCAGGTAAACAAGTGGGAAGTGCTCATCACATCAAGAACGTGATGACTACATCAAGACCCCTGGAGCTGCTGCATATGGACCTCTTCGGACCCGTCGCCTACCTCAGCATCGGGGGAAGTAAGTATGGGTTAGTAATTGTTGATGATTTTTCCCGCTTCACTTGGGTATTCTTTTTGCAGGATAAATCTGAAACCCAAGGGACCCTCAAGCTCTTCCTAAGGAGAGCTCAAATGAGTTTGAGCTCAAGGTGAAGAAAATAAGGAGCGACAACGGGTCCGAGTTCAAGAACCTTCAAGTGGAGGAGTACCTTGAGGAGGAAGGAATCAAGCACGAATTCTCCGCTCCCTACACACCACAACAAAACGGTGTGGTAGAGAGGAAGAACCGGACGATCATAGACATGGCGAGGACGATGCTTGGAGAATTCAAGACGCCCGAGCGGTTTTGGTCGGAAGCTATGAACACGGCTTGCCACGCCATAAACCGAGTCTATCTCCATCGCCTCCTCAAGAAGACATCATACGAGCTTCTAACCGGTAACAAACCCAACGTTTTGTATTTTCGAGTTTTTGGGAGTAAATGCTACATTCTGATGAAGAAAGGTAGAAATTCAAAATTTGCTCCCAAAGCTGTAGAAGGGTTTTTGTTAGGTTATGACTCAAATACAAAGGCGTATAGAGTCTTCAACAAATCATCGGGTTTGGTTGAAGTCTCTAGTGACGTTGTATTTGATGAAACTAATGGCTCTCCAAGAGAGCAAGTTGAGCTTGATGATGTAGATGAGAAAGATGTTCCAACGGACGCGATTTGTACCATGGCGATTGGAGACATGCGACCGTAGGAACACAAGGAATAAGATCAGCCTTCTTCCTCAATGACGGTGCACCCCCCAACCCAAGATGATGAACAGGTACCTCAAGAGGAGGCGTGTGATCAAGGGGGAGCAAAGGATGTCCCAGTTGAAGAGGAAGAAGCACCACAGGCCCCTCCAACTCAAGTTCGAGCGATGATTCAAAGGAACCATCCCGTCGACCAGATTTTGGGTGACATTAGCAAGGGAGTAACCACTCGCTCTAGATTAGCTAATTTCTGTGAGCATTACTCTTTTGTCTCTTCTATTGAGCCTTTCAGGGTAGAAGAGGCCTTGCTAGATCTGGACTGGGTGTTGGCCATGCAGGAAGAGCTCAACAACTTCAAGCGTAATGAAGTTTGGACACTGGTGCCGTGTCCCAAGCAAAATATTGTGGGAACCAAGTGGGTGTTCCACAACAAACAGGACGAGCACGGGAAGGTGACGAGGAACAAGGCTCGACTTGTGACAAAAGGTTATGCCCAAGTCGCAGGTTTGGACTTTGAGGAGACTTTTGCTCCTGTGGCTAGGCTAGAGTCGATTCATATTTTGTTAGCCTATGCCGCTCACCATTCTTTCAGGTTGTATCAAATGGATGTTAAGAGCGCTTTCCTCAACGGGCCAATCAAGGAGGAGATGTACGTGGAGCAACCCCCTGGCTTTGAGGATGAACGGTACCCCGACCACGTGTGTAAGCTCTCTAAGGCGCTCTATGGACTTAAGCAAGCCCTAAGAGCATTGTTGGGGGCCATGCTCCGTCACGCCGAAGGTCCCATAGAAAGAAGCAGCTTCGGCGGAAGCTGTCCGCAGGAGATGACCGAAGGTTCCTCTTCATGAAGCTTCGGCATAACAAACCGACTTAAAGATAGAATGACCTTTCAATCCATAAAGGTCTGAGTCAGTGTTGTAAACTTTTATGAGGGGCATGATTGTAATTTTTCACAGGCTGTGTCCTGTGTCTATAAATAGATGAACAGTACCCCCGTACTGGGGGCTGACTGATACACGCTCTTGCATCACGCTTGTATCTTTGTCTTTTGCCAAGCCGAAGGTACAAATGTAATTCAATATTGCTCTTATTCTTTCATGATTATATAATAAAAGACACGTAATAATGTTATATGATTATTCACATTATTCTCTCATGTTTCATATGCTTCTCCTTTTATCGGTATAAATTATAATGATGAAGGTATGTCCTTCATGCCCTTCGTCTGAAGATCGTTATATCCTAAGGGAAATAACACTTCGAAGGACGAAGAATATTTACCATTAACTTTTTTCTGTGTTGCCTTGTTCTTAATTCATAGCAGTTGAGAACAAGTCCCCAACATTGGCGCCCACCTCCGGTGAACTCACTTCCACTTTTTTGAGCTGATGGCTTCGTTCAACGATCAAGCTGGAGCTGCTTCGGCTCCGAAGCTGCTGTTCCCGATAACAGGCGGTTCATGTTCAGAGCCAGCCAACAAGAAGCAGAAGAAGGAAGCACAGAGAAGGGTACAGCATGTTGGGGTGCAAGGACCCTTCATCAAGTTGAGATGGTCTCACATTCCTATTACCTTCTCCCAAGAGGACCTTCAACTCAAGGATTACCCACACAACGATGCCATGGTTATCTCTTGTGTTATCAAAGGATTTCTGGTTCACAATGTCTTGGTTGATACAGGCAGTGCAGCTGATATCATATTTGCTAAGGCCTTCAGGCAAATGCAAGAGCCAGAAGATAAGATTCATGATGCTACGCACCCTCTCTGTGGCTTCGGAGGAAGACAGATTGTAGCGCTGGGCAAGATCACCATGTCAGTGACCTTCGGGTTCGTCAACAACACTAGAACTGAGCAAGTTGTGTTTGACATTGTTGACATGGAATACCCTTACAATGCAATTATTGGTCGTGGCACCCTCAATGCTTTCGAAGCAATCCTTCATCCTGCCTATCTTTGCATGAAGATACCTTCGGATCAAGGACCCATCGCTATTCATGGAAGTCAGGAAGCTGCCAGAAGGGCCGAAGGAAGCTGGACTGACTCCAAAGCAATCCATAACATAGATGGAGCTGAAGCTTGTGAACAGTACAAATTCAGAAGGGAGAAAGCAGCTTCAGCAGATCAGCCGAAGCCCATGCTCTTATGTGAAGACATAGCAGAGCAGAAGGTGCTGTTGGGCTCTCAATTATCCGAAGACCAGGAGAAAACCTTGATAAGGTTTTTGTTCAACAACAAAGATGTTTTTGCATGGTCAGCTAATGACCTCTGCGGAGTAAATCGGGATGTTATTGAACACTCGCTCAATGTTGACCCATCCTTCAGACCCAGAAAGCAGAGGCTTCGGAAAATGTCTGATGATAAGGCCGAAGGTGCTCGTAATGAAGTAAAAAGACTCCTCAGTGCAGGAGTTATCAGAGAAGTAAAGTACCCAGAATGGCTAGCTAACACTGTTATGGTAAAGAAGGCCAATGGCAAGTGGAGAATGTGTATCGATTTTACAGATCTCAACAAGGCTTGTCCGAAGGACGAATTCCCATTGCCAAGGATAGACTCTTTAGTTGATGCAGCCGCTTCTTCAGAGCTCATGAGTCTGCTAGATTGTTACTCAGGCTATCACCAAATCTGGATGAAGAAGGAAGATGAGCCAAAGACTAGCTTCATAACCCCAAGTGGCACATATTGCTATCTTCGAATGCCTGAGGGGCTCAAAAACGCTGGAGGAAGTTTCAGCAGAATGACTGCGAAGGTCCTCCAGTCTCAGATAGGCAGAAATGTGCTAACTTATGTTGATGACATCATTGTAAAAAGCACGAAACAGGAAAATTATATTGCTGATTTGCAGGAGACCTTCGCCAGTTTTAGACAAGCTGGCTTAAAGCTGAATCCAGAAAAATGTGTCTTCGGAGTAAAGAAGGGGAAATTTCTTGGTTGCTTGGTTTCAACAAAGGGAATTGAAGCTAATCCAAGTAAAATTGAAGCTATACTTCGAATGGAGCCACCAACTACAAGAAAGGGGGCCCAAAGATTGACAGGGAGGCTGGCATCTCTCAATAGATTCATATCCAGATCAGCAGAAAGAAATTTACCATTCTTCGAAGTGCTGAAGTCTGCTGAAGTCTTTCAATGGGGACCAAGTCAACAAAAAGCCTTTGAAGAACTAAAGCAATACTTGATAGATTTAACAACATTAACTCCACCAACGCCAGGGGCTCCTTTGTTGTTATACGTGGCAGCTTCGCACTCAGCAGTAAGTGCAGCACTTGTCCAGGAGAAGCTCGATGGCCAAGTCAAGAAGCAGGTTCCAGTGTATTTTGTATCTGAAGTCCTTAGTGTGTCAAAGAAAAACTATACAGAACTGGAGAAGGTATTATATGCTGTTTTGATGGCATCCAGGAAGCTTTGGCATTATTTTCAAGCATACAATATTATTGTTCCTTCTTCGCAACCGTTGAAGGATATTATGAGAAATAGAGAAGCTACTGGACGGATTGGAAAATGGGCTGCAGAGCTCAATGAATTTTGCATTGATTATGTGCATAGATCCTCGATCCAGTCTCAAGCGTTGGCAGATTTCATTGCCGATTGGACGCCAGGGGCTCAGGATGAAGAAACAAATAAGGATGCCGAAGTGTGGACAGTGTTTTGTGATGGCTCTTGGGGAACCTTCGGAGCAGGAGCAGCCGCTGTGCTGGTCTCACCATCCAAAGTTAAAACTTGTTATGCAGCAAGACTTGATTTTAGCTGTACAAACAATATTACTGAGTACGAAGCTTTGCTTTTGGGCCTTCGGAAATTAAAAGCAATGGGAATCAGAAGGGCCATCCTTAAAACTGATTCTCAGGTTGTTTCGGGTCATATCGACAAGAGTTGCAAGGCTAAAGATCTGAAGCTTGAAAAATATCTAGACACGGTCCGAAGAATCGAAGCTTCCTTCGAAGGATTTTCTGTCAAAAATATCCCTCGAGGACAAAATGAGCATGCTGATTTGCTAGCTAAGTCAGCAGCACAAGGGCTGCCTTTACCTTCGGATGTGTTTTTCGAAACAATCAAGGCACCTTCAGTGGAACTCCTTGAAAGAGCAGTCCTCAATATATCTCCTGTTTATAGCGAAGATTGGAGAACAGAGATCATCTCTTACCTTCAGGGTAAGTTCCTTTCAGATGACGAAGCTTATAACAGGAGGATAGAGGCAAGAGCTCGTCCATATGTCATGATAGAAGGGGAGTTGTACAAGCATGGAGTTTGCGCTCCGCTACTCAAGTGTTTATCTAGAACCGAAGGTATAGAGTTGATGAAAGAAATACATGCAGGCCTGTGTGGATCTCACATTGGATCTAGGCCGTTACTTGGAAAAGTTTTCCGCCAAGGGTTTTATTGGCCGAAGGCAGCTTCGGATGCAGCGGAATTAGTTCAAAAGTGTGAAGGCTGTCAGAAATGTGCAAGAGATCAAAAACAACCTTCATCTTTAACACAGCTCATACAACCCATCTGGCCATTGCAAAGGTGGGGCCTTGACTTGTTAGGTCCATTACCACCGGCTCAAGGGAATTTAAGATATGTTATAGTGGCTGTGGAGTATTTTTCTAAATGGATTGAGGCAAAGCCATTAGCCACAATAACTTCGGCCACTGTCCAAAAGTTTTTCTGGCAGAATATTGTTTATCGTTTCGGAGTACCGAAGGCCATCACTGTGGATAATGGAACACAATTCGACTCCGAAGCTTTCAGAAATTTCTGTGATCGAATTGGTACGAAGATCCATTTTGCATCAGTCAGGCATCCGGAGTCAAATGGGCTCGTTGAAAGAGCCAACGACATTATAATGACAGGAATAATGAAGTTAATCTTCAATCAACCCAGGGGAAAGTGGCCAGATCAGTTAACCAAAGTGGTGTGGAGCCACAATACAACAATATCAAGGTCTACAGGCTTTACTCCATTCAAGTTATTATTCGGTGACGAAGCAATAACTCCGGAAGAAGCTAAAACTGGATCAATAAGAGTAGTAGCTTCGACAGAATCAGGTCCTGAAGATGCTTGTTTTGTAGAAAAAGATGCTTTAGAAGGGATCAGGCTTCAAGCTGTGGAGAATATCAATAAATACCAAGCCGAAACAGTCAAATGGCGAGATAGAAAAGTTCGGCTAAAGAATATTGAGCCGGGACGCTTGGTGCTTCGGAGAGTGGCCAACCCAGACACAGTGGGCAAGTTACAGTTGAAATGGGAGGGGCCTTTCTTAGTAGCATCTTCGTCAAGACCTGGTTCATACAGATTGAAGGACATGGACGGCAACGACATTCCAAGATCTTGGAATGCGGATGAGCTTCGGTGATATTATGTGTAACTTGATGTAACTTTTTTATGTTTTTTTTTCTTTTTCATGGCACCCTTTTCCTTTCTAAAGGGGGAGAAAGGTTTTTAATGGGGCCATCATATGTAATTTCCTTTTTTAGTTCTATAAGAGCAAAATCCCCCAAGGAATGTAAATGTAAAAGCTGAGAACGCACCATCGAGTGCCGAAAGCTGAAAAAGCGAAGAAGCTCCAAAGTCGTTCCTAAGGGAATGCAGAGCTTACAGCAAAAAGTCAACGCTGATTCCGCCGAAAGTAAAAGGCAAAGAAGCTCCAAAGTCGTTCCTAAGGGAATGCAGAGCTTACAGCGAAAAGTCAACGCTGATTCCGCCGAAAGTAAAAGGCGAAGAAGCTCCAAAGTCGTTCCTAAGGGAATGCAGAGCTGATGTGTGATTGTTTCTAAGGAAATAATGGCTAAGGGTATGGCTTCGGATATGTGTTTGGACATTCATTCGCACATCACATTACATCATAGCATTTGCATTCATAAACATTCATTCAGGCATATATAGGATAATCATCATCATGGCATAAGTGGTTGTTTCGGCATAAGAGAAGAGCTTCTTCGTGGTGTACAAAAAAGTAAGGTTTCGGCAAAAAGAAGAAGCGGTCTTTTATGCTTTGTTGTGTACAAAAAAGAAAGGTTTCGGCAAAAAGAAGAAGCGGTCTTTTATGCTTCGTTGTGTACGAAAAGAAGGGAAGGTGTTTTTTCGCCTTCGGCTCAAAATACTAATTTCGTCCACATCAAAGCGCCTCAATGGAAGGGTAAGGATATATTACAAGGTATGAACAAAGTTCATTAAGAACAGTTTAGCTGTATTTACAAAAGTTATTACAAAAGTCTCGAGTTTTTTCTACAGTCTACTCCTACTGATCTTCACCGGGCTTCAGCTTCGGCGGCATATTCTTTAAGCATCAGTTTCAGCTTCGTCATCCTACATGAATCAAGGTATTGTGAGTAAAAATCAAATTTGAAGGAGAAGGTAAGCACAAGGTATGATTTCTTACTGGTTCAAGATGACTTCGAGCTTCGTCTCCAGCTTTTTCTCGCCCGCCTTTTGTCCATATCATTTTTATAAATCTGTTTGAAATGCTTCGGGCGAGGTCAGGAATATCGTCTAGCATTGATGGAGATAGAGTGAAATTGGGCCTGTTGACGATTTTTCCATGATCACAGCCAGCCTACAGAAATGTTGCAGCAGTGCCCCGAGAAGCTACCCAGGCACAGAAGTCACCGTGCCCGGCTATAACTTCGTCAAGCTCATCAATTTCAGCTTCAATATGCTCGAAGGTTCTTGGCAAATCTTCAGCTAACGGGGTAAATTTCTCACTGCTAGCTCCAACTGAGTGGAAGATTTTTCTCAGTCGTTCAATACATTTGTTGCTAAATTCCAAACATTTATCTTGAAGGCTCGCCAATAATTTTTTCAAAACTGAATTTTCTTGGACTTCGGCTTCAAGTTTCGCATTTAGTTCTTGTTTTTCTTGTTCAAACTGTTCAGATTGGCAGAGAAGCTTCGTATTCAATTCCACTATTTTAGCTTCGGCTTCTGCCAATAAGCCTTCAGTTGCCTGAAGCTCAAAGTTCTTCTTTTCAATAGTAGCTAATTGCTCTTTTATTTTACTCTCTAAATTTTCAATTATAACCTCGTGCTTTTTGTCTTCCAGATCTTGCTGCATTTTCAAAGCCTTGCTCAGCAGCATGCTCTGCACGTAAACAACCTTCGTTAGAAACATTTTCATTATTAAAAACAATAAAAGTCAGAGAAAAGTTGTTTACCTTGAAATTGGAATAAAATAAGCTACCAACGATATGTTGTCGTCGGTAGCGGCTGATATCCGTTTCCAGCTTCGGAAAACCGATACTCTTTGATAGAGTATCGATGACCTTAGCTCCAGTTTGATCCCGGATGCAGTCTAATTTTTCATCGTCAATACCTCCGAAGAGGAGTGCTCCTGGCTTGTATCCACAGGATTTGGCATACTCTTTAAGCTCTTCTATCTCGGTTTTTGACAATTCTTCTCCAATGAAGTTTTGGAACATGAAGGCTTCGTTCTCTGAAGCTTCGTCAACAATTTCCTTTTCTTTCCCAGACACTGCGGCCATGGCCTCTTCAGCGGCAGCAGCAGCTTCTTCTGTGGCCATGTCTAGCAGTATTTTGTCGATATGTTCAATTGTGCTTTCCAAGTTCAAACCTTCAGGCGAGGTAGCTTCGACAGCCGCGACCTCCGAAGGTGGGATTTCAATATTTGTTATTTCTTCAGCCGCTGGTATCTTTTGAGCTGAAGCTCTCGGTGGTGTCTTGTCAATGACTTCTGTCACTGCGATGATTCTTTGTCTCTTTGTTTTAGTTGTTTTCTTCGTTTTTTCGGGCTCCTTTTCCTTCTGAAAAAACTTTGTCAGTTGAGGCCCCAATGGACTTAGCTTCGCAGGCAGGGATTCAGTCATTACCTTTAAAATCTCTTCCACGTCAGTGGCAGAGCGTGATGCGGGAATCTCCTCTTCGTCAGATACTTTTCGCTTCGGAGATGATATTTTCTTCTTCGGAATATTCTTCTTTTTTGGTGGTTCTTCCTCATCTTCATTTAAAGCTTCGGCTCCCCTTTTCCTTTTTTGGCCCCCGGCACCTTTGTTCAGACTTTCATAGTCAGGGTATTCAAAACCCAGGGCGTCCAGCACTCGATTCAGCCTTCGCTTCGGACGGGTGCCGAAGGCCGCAGTCATCAATTGATCTTCTTTTTTCGAGTAATTCCCAAGAATTTCATTGCACATTATTTCAACTGTGTCCAGCCATTCTTGGCAAGGTTTTTTAAAGTATTTCTTAAATTTGTAATAGTAAGGTAATCGCACAAGTTCCCCTTCTTTCTTCTCCCCCTCCAGCTTCGGCATTTCCCATTCTTTTAAAGTAGGAAAAACCCTGAAGGCCAAGAACTCTTGAACCAGGTCCCTAGTACTGATATGCTCTGAAATAATTTTAAACTCAGCCAGTGCAGCCCAAGTAGAACCTTCTAATGACATTTGGCATCGTGGTCTTGTTTCTCCGAAGATCAATTCAAGAGGACTTTGTACCAGCTTCTCTTGGTCTTCGTCAACTTTCACATAAAACCATTCTGATTTCCAGCCTGCCGGCCATTTGCTTCGGTAGCTGATTACAGGAAACTTTGTGGTTTTCCAATAGGCAAAATTGTAGCAACCAAAGTTATCATGTAATCCATCTTTTCTAGCCTTCGTCTGGTAATGCAGCTCATGAACTCGACAAAAGCTGTCGGCAAACGGCTCCACCGCCTGGCTTCGGAGGGCACAGATATAAACACTAAGCCTAACGATAGCGTTAGGAGTCAACTGATGAAAGTAGATACCAAACTTCTTCAATACATCTGCAATAATCCTATGAAGGGGGAATCTCAACCCAGCCTTTAGAAAGCTCTTGAAAATGACTATTTCATCCTTCTCTGGCTTCGGGGTAGTTTCTTCCCCCCCGAAGCGAAGTAGCTTCTTCTGACTTTCACTGAAATAACCTGATTTTACCATCTTGGAGAGATCAGCCTTCGAAACGGTCGACTTTCCGAAGTCCAAGTGGCTGGGCTTACTTGGCATGGCAATACGATAATCATCTTCGGGATCAGTTTCTTCAATGTTCTCATCTTCTGCTTCGGCAGTTGCTTGTTCTGCTTCAACAGCGGGGATTTCTTCCGAAGTTACTAGTCCGGATCGTTGCATTGCTTCGGAGATGGGAACAGTCTCCGAACCTTCAGCTTCGCCTCCTTTACGCTCAACCCTGGCAGTAGATCGCACTCTGGCCATTTAATTCTGAGTTTGTGGAAATTGAATACTTTTTTCCGAAGCCTTTCCTTCTGACGAAGCAGACTTCAAGTTGGAGCTTCGTTCGATTCCGAGAATCAAGCTTCGGCGATGGTTAAAAATTTTGGCAGCAAAACAGTGCAAATAGCAATGAATGCTGTGGTAACTTCACACCTACCCGTCTGTTTATATAGTGCTGCAGGTAAGAAGGCGAAACGCCAGGATTTTTACACCAGGCGGACAGTCGCCTGCACTCGCTGCGCGGTGGACCGCAGAGACCAAACAGTAACTCTGCAAGGTGGGACTGCCACGCGCTCGGAAACTGAATCGTTTCTCGACAACGAGCTCAGGGAAGGTGTTTTTTGGACCTTCGGCTTCCCGAAGCTTAAGAGACTTTTTTCACGGATCAAGCTCGTTACGAAAAACGATCTAGCGCCGCGAAAGGGGCTACTGTTGGGGGCCATGCTCCGTCACGCCGAAGGTCCCGTAGAAAGAAGCAGCTTCGGCGGAAGCTGTCCGCAGGAGATGACCGAAGGTTTCTCTTCATGAAGCTTCGGCATAACAAACCGACTTAAAGATAGAATGACCTTTCAATCCATAAAGGTCTGAGTCAGTGTTGTAAACTTTTATGAGGGGCATGATTGTAATTTTTCACAGGCTGTGTCCTGTGTCTATGATAGTCGCCTAGAGGGGGGGTGAATAGGGCGAAACTGAAACTTACAAAAATAATCACAACTACAAGCCGGGTTAGCGTTAGAAATATAAACGAGTCCGCGAGAGAGGGCGCAAAACAAATCGCAAGCAAATAAAAGTGTGACACGCGGATTTGTTTTACCGAGGTTCGGTTCTTGCAAACCTACTCCCCGTTGAGGAGGCCACAAAGGCCGGGTCTCTTTCAACCCTTCCCTCTCTCAAACGATCCCACGGATCGAGTGAGCTTTCTCTTCTTCTCAATCAAACGGGAACAAAGCTTCCCCGCAAGGGCCACCACACAATTGGTGCCTCTTGCCTTGGTTACAATTGAGTTTGATCACAAGAACAAGTGAGGAAGAAAAGAATGCGATCCAAGCGCAAGAGCTCGAAAGAACACAAGCAAATCACTCTCTCTAGTCACTATGGTGTTGTGTGGAATTTGGAGAGGACTTGATCTATTTGGTGTGTCTAGAATTGAATGCTAGAGCTCTTGTAGTAGTTGAGAAGTGGAAAACTTGGATGGCAATGAATGTGGGGTGGTTGGGGTATTTATAGCCCCAACCACCAAAAGTGACCGTTGCTGGAAGCTGTCTGTTCGATGGCGCACCGGACAGTCCGGTGCCCCCGCCACGTCACCATTGCCGTTGGATTCTGACCGTTGGAGCTTCTGACTTCTGGGCCCTCCTGGGTGTCCGGTGCACACCGGACATGTACTGTTTGATGTCCGGTGCACCGGTATGGGCGAGCCTGACGTCTGCGCGCGCTGCGCGCGCATTAAATGCACCGCAGGGAGCCGTTGGCGCCGCAAAGAGCCGTTGCTCCGCTGGCACACCGGACAGTCCGGTGCACACCGGACAGTCCGGTGAATTTTAGCGGAGCAGCTGCCGCGCGAACCCGAGGCTGGCGAGTTCCGGAGATCGCGCTTCCTTGGAGCACCGGACATGTCCGGTGCACACCGGACAGTCCGGTGAATTATAGCGCGCCGGCTTCCGAGAATTCCCGAGGGCGAAGAGTTGGAGTTGGAGTCCTCTGGGCGCACCGGACACTGTCCGGTGCACACCGGACAGTCCGGTGCCTTCAGCCAGAGGTGCCTTCGGTTGCCTCGTTGCTCCTTTGTTGAATCCAAAACTTGGTCTTTATATTGGCTAAGTGTGAACCTTTTGCACCTGTATAACTTGACTACTAGAGCAAACTAGTTAGTCCAATATTTGTGTTGGGCAATTCAACCACCAAAATTATTTAGGAACTAGGGGTAAGCCTAATTCCCTTTCAATCTCCCCCTTTTTGGTGATTGATGCCAACACAAACCAAAGCAAATATAGAAGTGCATAATTGAACTAGTTTGCATAATGTAAGTGCAAAGGTTGCTTGGAATTGAGCCAATATATACTTATATGATGCGCATGGATTGTTTTCTTTGTTTTTGACATATTGGACCACATTTGCACCAAAAGTTTTGTTTTTGCAAATTCTTTTGTAAATTCTTTTCAAAGTCATTTTGCAAGATGGTCAAAGGTAAATGAATAAGATTTTGCAAAGCATTTTCAAGTTTTGAAATTTTCTTCCTTTGTTCAAATGCTTTCCCTTTGACTAAACAAAACTCCCCCTCAAATAAGGTCTCCTCTTAGTGTTCAAGAGGGTTTTCTATCAATTTTGAAAATACTAGTTGCTCCCCCTTTAGAACATAAAGAGATACCAATTTTGAAATTTACCATTGAAAATCATCAAATTTAAAAAAAATAGGTGGTGGTGCGGTCCTTTTGCTTTGGGCTCATATTTTCTCCCCCTTTGGCATGAATCGCCAAAAACGGAATCATTAGAGCCCAATGAAGTACTTTCTCCCTCTTTGGTCATAAAATAAATGAGTGAAGATTATACCAAAGTTGGAGAGATGATGCGGAGCGACAGCGAAGGATGAGTAGTAGAGTGGAGTGGAAGCCTTGTCTTCGCCGAAGACTCCAATTCCCTTTCAATATACCTATGACTTGGTTTTGAAATACACTTGAAAACACATTAGTCATAGCATATATAAAAGGGACATGATCAAAGGTATATTTATGAGCTATGTGTGCAAGACTAGCAAAAGAAATTCCTAGAATCAAGAATATTGAGCTCATGCCTAAGTTTGGTAAAAGATTGTTCATCAAGTGGCTTGGTAAAGATATCGGCTAATTGATCTTTAGTGTTAATGTAAGAAATCTCGATATCCCCCTTTTGTTGGTGATCCCGAAGAAAATGATACCGAATGGCTATGTGCTTAGTGCGGCTATGCTCAACGGGATTGTCGGCCATTTTCATTGCACTCTCATTGTCACATAGCAAAGGGACTTTGGTTAATTTGTAACCGTGGTCCCGCAGGGTTTGCCTCATCCAAAGTAATTGCGCGCAACAATGGCCTGCGGCAATGTACTCGGCTTCGGCGGTGGAAAGAGCGACCGAATTTTGCTTCTTTGAAGCCCAAGACACCAAGGATCTTCCCAAGAACTGGCAAGTCCCCGATGTGCTCTTCCTGTTAATCTTACACCCCGCCCAATCGGCATCCGAATAACCAATCAAATCAAATGTGGATCCCCGAGGGTACCAAAGCCCAAACTTAGGAGTATAAGCCAAATATCTCAAGATTCGTTTTACGGCCGTAAGGTGTGATTCCTTAGGGTCGGCTTGGAATCTTGCACACATGCAAACGGAAAGCATAATATCCGGTCGAGATGCACATAAATAAAGCAATGAACCAATCATCGACCGGTATACCTTTTGATCCACGGACTTACCTCCCGTGTCGAGGTCGAGATGCCCATTTGTTCCCATGGGTGTCTTGATGGGCTTGGCATCCTTCATTCCAAACTTGCTTAGAATGTCTTGAGTATACTTTGTTTGGCTAATGAAGGTGCCGTCTTGGAGTTGCTTGACTTGAAATCCTAGAAAATACTTCAACTCCCCCATCATAGACATCTCGAATTTTTGTGTCATGATCCTACTAAATTCTTCACATGTAGATTTGTTAGTAGACCCAAATATAATATCATCAACATAAATTTGGCATACAAACAAATCATTGTTAAGAGTCTTAGTGAATAAAGTAGGATCGGCCTTGCCGACTTTGAAGCCATTTGAAATAAGGAAATCTCTAAGGCATTCATACCATGCTCTTGGGGCTTGCTTGAGCCCATAAAGCGCCTTAGAGAGCCTATAGACATGGTTAGGGTACTCACTGTCTTCAAAGCCGGGAGGTTGCTCAACATAGACCTCCTCCTTGATTGGTCCGTTGAGGAAGGCACTCTTCACGTCCATTTGGTAAAGCTTGAAGCCATGGTAAGTAGCATAGGCCAATAATATACGAATTGACTCAAGCCTAGCTACGGGTGCATAGGTTTCACCGAAGTCCAAACCTTCGACTTGTGAATACCCCTTGGCCACGAGTCGAGCTTTGTTCCTTGTCACCACGCCATGCTCGTCTTGCTTGTTGCGGAAGACCCACTTGGTTCCTACAACATTTTGATTAGGACGTGGAACTAAATGCCATACCTCATTCCTTGTGAAATTGTTGAGCTCCTCTTGCATCGCCATCACCCAATCCGAATCTTGAAGTGCTTCCTCTACCCTGTGTGGCTCAATAGAGGAAACAAAAGAGTAATGTTCACAAAAATGTGCAACACGAGATCGAGTAGTTACCCCCTTATGAATGTCGCCGAGGATGGTGTCGACGGGGTGATCTCGTTGTATTGCTTGGTGGACTCTTGGGTGTGGCGGTCTTGGTTGATCATCCTCCTTGTCCTCATCATTTGCATCTCCCCCTTGATCGTTGCCGTCATTTTGAGGTGGCTCATCTTCTTGATCTTCTTGTTCAACATCTTGAGCCTCATCCTCAATTTGAGTTGGTGGAGATGCTTGCGTTGAGGAGGATGGTTGATCTTGTGCATGTGAAGGCTCTTCGGATTCCTTAGGACACACATCCCCAATGGACATGTTCCTTAGCGCTATGCATGGAGCCTGTTCTTCACCTATATCATCAAGATCAACTTGCTCTACTTGAGAGCTGTTAGTCTCATCAAACACAACGTCACAAGATACTTCAACAAGTCCTGAGGACTTGTTAAAGACTCTATATGCCCTTGTGTTTGAGTCATATCCTAGTAAAAAGCCTTCCATAGTTTTAGGAGCAAATTTAGATTTTCTACCTCTTTTAACAAGTATAAAACATTTGCTACCAAAAACTCTAAAATATGAAATATTGGGCTTTTTACCGGTTAGGAGTTCATAAGATGTCTTCTTGAGGATTCGGTGAAGATATAACCGGTTGATGGCGTAGCAGGCGGTGTTGACTGCCTCGGCCCAAAACCGATCCGGTGTCTTGTATTCATCAAGCATGGTTCTAGCCATGTCCAATAGAGTTCGATTCTTCCTCTCCACTACACCATTTTGTTGTGGAGTGTAGGGAGAAGAGAACTCATGCTTGATGCCCTCCTCCTCAAGAAAGCCTTCAATTTGAGAGTTCTTGAACTCCGTCCCATTGTCGCTTCTAATCTTCTTGATCCTTAAGCCGAACTCATTTTGAGCCCGTCTCAAGAATCCCTTTAAAGTTTCTTGGGTATAAGATTTGTCCTGCAAAAAGAACACCCAAGTGAAGCGAGAAAAATCATCCACAATTACAAGACAATACTTACTACCGCCGATGCTTATGTAAGCGATCGGGCCGAATAAATCCATGTGAAGGAGCTCCAGTGGCCTATCGGTAGTCATGATGTTTTTGTGTGGATGATGGACACCAACTTGCTTCCCGGCTTGGCATGCGCTACAAATCCTGTCTTTCTCAAAATGAACATCGGTTAGTCCTAAAATGTGTTCTCCCTTTAGAAGCTTGTGAAGATTCTTCATTCCAACATGGGCTAGTCGGCGGTGCCAGAGCCAACCCAAGTTAGTCTTAGCAACTAAGCAAGTGTTGAGTTCAGCTTTATCAAAATCTACCAAGTATAGCTGACCCTCTAACACTCCCTTAAATGCTACTGAATCATCACTTCTTCTAAAGACAGTAACACCTGTATCAGTAAAAAGACAGTTGTAGCCCATTTTACATAATTGGGATACGGAAAGCAAATTGTAATCTAAGGAATCTACAAGAAAAACATTGGAAATAGTATGGTCAGGTGATATAGCAATTTTACCCAATCCTTTGACCGAACCTTGATTTCCATCCCCGAATGTGATAGCTCGTTGGGGATCATGGTTTTTCTCATATGAGGAGAACATCCTTTTCTCCCCTGTCATATGGTTTGTGCACCCGCTGTCGAGTATCCAACTTGAGCCCCCGGATGCATAAACCTACAAAACAAGTTTAGTTCTTTGTTTTAGGTACCCAAACGGTTTTGGGTCCTTTAGCATTAGATACAAGAACTTTGGGTACCCAAACACAAGTCTTGGAGCCCTTGTGTTTGCCCCCAACAATCTTGGCAACTACCTTGCCGGATTTGTTAGTCAAAACATAATATGCATCAAAAGTTTTAAATGAAATGCTATGATCATTTGATGCATTAGTAGTTTTCTTTCTAGGCAACTTGGCATGGATTGGTTGCCTAGATCTAGATGTCTCACCCTTATACATAAAAGCATGATTAGGGCCAGAGTGAGACTTCCTAGAATGAATTTTCCTAATCTTGCTCTCAGGATAACCGGCAGGGTACAAAATGTAACCCTCGTTATCCTGAGGCATGGGAGCCTTGCCCTTAACAAAGTTAGATAAGTTCTTTGGAGGGGTATTAATTTTGACATTGTCTCCCTTTTGGAAGCCAATGTCGTCCTTAATGCCAGGGCGTCTCCCATTATAGAGCATGCTTCTAGCAAGTTTAAATTTTTCATTTTCCAAGTCATGCTCTCTAATCTTATCATTAAGTTGTGCTATGTGATCATTTTGTTTTTTAATTAAGGCTAGGTGATCATGGATAGCATCAACATTAATATCTCTACATCTAGTACAAATGGAAATATGCTCAGTAGATGTAGAAGGTTTGCAAGATTTCAATTCAATGACCTTAGCATGCAGTAAATCATTCTTAGTTCTAAGGTCCAAAATAGTAGCATTGCAAACATCAAAATTCGTAGCCTTAGCAATTAATTTCTCATTCTCATTTCTAAGGCTAGCAAGAGAAATGTTCAATTCTTCAATCCTAGCAAGCAAGTCATCATTATCATCTCTAGGATTTGGAATTGAAACATTGCAAATATGAGAATCAACCTTAGCTAACAAATTAGCATTTTTATTTCTAAGGTTGTTTATAGTCTCATGGCAGGTGCTTAGCTCACTAGATAATTTGTTACATTTTTCTACCTCTAGAGCATAAGCATTTTTAACCTTAACATGTTTCTTGTTTTCCTTGATTAGGAAGTCCTCTTGGGAGTCCAAGAGATCATCCTTTTCATGGATGGCACTAATTAGCTCATTTAATTTTTCTTTTTGTTCCATGTTAAGGTTGGCAAAAAGAATACGCAAATTATCCTCCTCATTTTTATCATCATCCTCATCACTAGATGTTTCATATTTAGTGGAGGACCTTGATTTTACCTTCTTTTTGCCGTCCTTGGCCATGAGACACTTGTGGCCGACGTTTGGGAAGAGGAGGCCCTTGGTGACGGCGATGTTGGCGGCGTCCTCGTCGTCGGAGGAGTCGCTTGAGCTTTCGTCGGAGTCCCACTCCCGACAAACATGGGCATCGCCGCCCTTCTTCTTGTAGTACCTCTTCTTCTCCTTCCTCTTTCCCTTCTTGTCGTCGCCCCTATCACTGTCACTAGACATAGGACATTTTGCAATAAAATGACCGGGCTTACCACACTTGTAGCAAACCTTCTTGGAACGGGATTTGTAATCCTTCCCCTTCCGTTGTTTGAGGATTTGCCGAAAGCTTTTGATGATTAGGGCCATCTCCTCGTTGTCGAGCTTGGAGGCGTCAATTGGTTGTCTACTTGGTGTAGACTCTTCCTTCTTCTCCTCCGTTGCCTTGAAGGCCACCGGTTGCGCCTCGGATGTGGAAGGCTCATCAAGCTCGTTGATCTTCTTTGAGCCCTTAATCATGCATTCAAAGCTTACAAAATTCCCGATAACTTCCTCGGGGGTCATTAGTGGATATCTAGGATTACCACGAATTAATTGAACTTGTGTGGGGTTAAGGAAAATAAGGGCTCTTAGAATAACCTTAACCACTTCGTGGTCATCCCATTTTGCGCTTCCGAGGTTGCGCACTTGGTTCACCAAGGTCTTGAGCCGGTTGTACATATCTTGAGGCTCCTCCCCTTGGTGAAGACGGAAGCGACCGAGCTCCCCCTCGATCGTTTCCCGCTTGGTGATCTTGGTGAGTTCATCACCCTCGTGTGCCGTCTTGAGTAGGTCCCAAATCTCCTTGGCGTTCTTCAACCCTTGTACTTTGTTGTATTCCTCCTTGCTTAGAGAGGCAAGGAGGATGGTTGCGGCTTGGGAGTTGAAGTGCTCGATTTGGGCCACTTCGTCCGTGTCATAGTCCTCATCCCCTACGGATGGTACCTGTACACCATACTCAACAACATCCCATAATCTTTTGTGGAGAGAGGTTAGATGAAATCGCATCAAATTACTCCACATAGCATAATCTTCACCATTAAAAGTTGGTGGTTTGCCTAATGGGACGGAAAGTAAAGGTGTATGTCTAGGAATGCGAGGGTAGCGTAGGGGAATCTTACTATACTTCTTACGCTCTTGGCGTTTAGAAGTGACGGATGCCGCGTCGGAGCCGGAGGTAGATGTCGATGAAGTGTCGGTCTCGTAGTAGACCACCTTCCTCATCCTCTTGTGCTTGTCCCCACTCCGATGCGGCTTGTGAGAAGAAGATTTTTCCTTCTTCTCCTTGTGGTGAGAAGAGGAAGATCTTTTCTCCTTCCGCTTGGAGGAGTTCTTCTTCTTCTCCCTTCTCTTGGTGCGGGACTCTTCCGATGAAGTGCTCCCTTGGCTTGTAGTGGGCTTGTCGCCGGTCTCCATCTCCTTCTTGGCGTGATCTCCCGACATCACTTCGAGCGGTTAGGCTCTAATGAAGCACCGGGCTCTGATACCAATTGATAGTCGCCTAGAGGGGGGTGAATAGGGCGAAACTGAAACTTACAAAAATAATCACAACTACAAGCCGGGTTAGCGTTAGAAATATAAACGAGTCCGCGAGAGAGGGCGCAAAACAAATCGCAAGCAAATAAAAGTGTGACACGCGGATTTGTTTTACCGAGGTTCGGTTCTTGCAAACCTACTCCCCGTTGAGGAGGCCACAAAGGCCGGGTCTCTTTCAACCCTTCCCTCTCTCAAACGATCCCACGGATCGAGTGAGCTTTCTCTTCTTCTCAATCAAACGGGAACAAAGCTTCCCCGCAAGGGCCACCACACAATTGGTGCCTCTTGCCTTGGTTACAATTGAGTTTGATCACAAGAACAAGTGAGGAAGAAAAGAATGCGATCCAAGCGCAAGAGCTCGAAAGAACACAAGCAAATCACTCTCTCTAGTCACTATGGTGTTGTGTGGAATTTGGAGAGGACTTGATCTATTTGGTGTGTCTAGAATTGAATGCTAGAGCTCTTGTAGTAGTTGAGAAGTGGAAAACTTGGATGGCAATGAATGTGGGGTGGTTGGGGTATTTATAGCCCCAACCACCAAAAGTGACCGTTGCTGGAAGCTGTCTGTTCGATGGCGCACCGGACAGTCCGGTGCACACCGGACAGTCCGGTGCCCCCGCCACGTCACCATTGCCGTTGGATTCTGACCGTTGGAGCTTCTGACTTCTGGGCCCTCCTGGGTGTCCGGTGCACACCGGACATGTACTGTTTGATGTCCGGTGCACCGGTATGGGCGAGCCTGACGTCTGCGCGCGCATTAAATGCACCGCAGGGAGCCGTTGGCGCCGCAAAGAGCCGTTGCTCCGCTGGCACACCGGACAGTCCGGTGCACACCGGACAGTCCGGTGAATTTTAGCGGAGCAGCTGCCGCGCGAACCCGAGGCTGGCGAGTTCCGGAGACCGCGCTTCCTTGGAGCACCGGACATGTCCGGTGCACACCGGACAGTCCGGTGAATTATAGCGCGCCGGCTTCCGAGAATTCCCGAGGGCGAAGAGTTGGAGTTGGAGTCCTCTGGGCGCACCGGACACTGTCCGGTGCACACCGGACAGTCCGGTGCCTTCAGCCAGAGGTGCCTTCGGTTGCCTCGTTGCTCCTTTGTTGAATCCAAAACTTGGTCTTTATATTGGCTAAGTGTGAACCTTTTGCACCTGTATAACTTGACTACTAGAGCAAACTAGTTAGTCCAATATTTGTGTTGGGCAATTCAACCACCAAAATTATTTAGGAACTAGGGGTAAGCCTAATTCCCTTTCAGTCTATAAATAGATGAACAGTACCCCCGTACTGGGGGCTGACTGATACACGCTCTTGCATCACGCTTGTATCTTTGTCTTTTGCCAAGCCGAAGGTACAAATGTAATTCAATATTGCTCTTATTCTTTCATGATTATATAATAAAAGACACGTAATAATGTTATATGATTATTCACATTATTCTCTCATGTTTCATATGCTTCTCCTTTTATCGGTATAAATTATAATGATGAAGGTATGTCCTTCATGCCCTTCGTCTGAAGATCGTTATATCCTAAGAGAAATAACACTTCGAAGGACGAAGAATATTTACCATTAACTTTTTTCTGTGTTGCCTTGTTCTTAATTCGTAGCAGTTGAGAACAAGTCCCCAACAAGCATGGTATGAATGCCTTAGAGACTTTTTAATTGCTAATGCTTTCAAGGTTGGGAAAGCCGATCCAACTCTTTTCACTAAGACATGTGATGGTGACTTATTTGTGTGCCAAATTTATGTCGATGACATAATATTTGGTTCTACTAACCAACAGTCTTGTGAAGAGTTTAGCAGGGTGACGACTTAAAAGTATGAGATGTCGATGATGGGCGAGTTGAACTACTTCCTTGGGTTCCAAGTAAAGCAACTCAAGGATATACGCAAGACTTGCTCAAGCGGTTTGGGATGAAGGACGCCAAGCCCGCAAAGACTCCAATGGGAACTGACGGACACGTCGATCTCATTAAAGGAGGTAAGTCCGTTGATCAAAAAGCATACCGGTCCATGATAGGTTCCTTGCTTTATTTATGTGCTAGTAGACCGGATATTATGCTTAGTGTATGCATGTGTGCTAGATTTCAATCCGATCCAAGGGAGTGTCACTTAGTGGCTGTGAAGCGAATTCTTAGATATTTAGTCGCTACGCCTTGCTTCGGGATCTGGTATCCAAAGGGGTCTACCTTTGACTTAATTGGATATTCAGACTCCGATTATGCTGGATGTAAGGTCGATAGGAAGAGTACATCAGGGACGTGCCAATTTCTAGGAAGGTCCCTGGTGTCGTGGAGTTCTAAGAAACAAACCTCCGTTGCCCTATCCACCGCTGAGGCCGAGTATATTGCCGCAGGACAGTGTTGCGCACAACTACTTTGGATGAGGCAAACTCTCCGGGACTTTGGCTACAATCTGAGCAAAGTCCCACTCCTATGTGACAATGAGAGTGCTATCCGCATGGCGGACAATCCTATTGAGCACAGCCGCACAAAGCACATTGACATCCGGCATCACTTTTTGAGAGACCACCAGCAAAAGGGAGATATTGAAGTGTTTTATATTAGCACCGAGAACTAGCTAGCCGATATATTTACCAAGCCTTTAGATGAAAAGACCTTTTGTAGGCTGCGTAGTGAGCTAAATGTCTTAGATTCGCGGAACTTGGATTGATGTGTAGCATACATGTGTCTTATGCTTTGATCATGTTCCCTTATGCATTTTGTTGTTTATTTATGGTGCTCAAGTTGTACAAACACTCCCCGGACCTAAAAAGTCCATTTGCGAGTGATGCACATATTTAGGGGGAGGTGTGCTACAACTTGACCCTTTGAGACTAACCATGTGTTTGAGCTTGCTTGATTTAGTCTCAAAGGTGGATTGAATGGGAAAAGGTGAACTTGGACCATGCAAGACTTCCACTGCACTCCGATGAGAGGGTAACTCACTCCAAGTTCATCTCTATATTCTTATTGCCTTTGTACTCTTATTTGAAGATTTTGGTGAGGCAATGGGGTTTAAGGGCCAAGATTGATCCCGTTTTGGTGCTTGATGCCAAAGGGGGAGAAAATAAGGCCAAAGCAAGAAATGGATCAGCTACCACTTGAGAATTTTGAAAATAGTAGAGTAGAGTTTTGTTTTGTCAAAATACTCTTATTCTCTCTTAGTGCTAAAAGTTTGTCTCTTGTGGGGAGAATGCTTGATTATGGGAAAAAGGGGGAGTTTTTCAATTCTTGATCAATTTCTATTGGAATACCTCTCTTTATGTCTTAGCAAGTGACTGTCACTTAGAGATAGGAATTTGAGTTCGATTTGCAAAAACAAACCAAGTGGTGGCAAAGAATGATCCAAATATGCCAAATTCGAATCAAAACAGATTTGTGTTCTCATTTGCATTGATATTGCACTTCTTTTAGTTGCTTTTTGTTGTGTTGGCATAAATCACCAAAAAGGGGGAGATTGAAAGGGAAATGTGCCCTTGGGCCATTTCTAAGTATTTTGGTGATCAAGTGCCAACACAAATGGTTTAAGTGTGAAACTATGCCAAATGGTGGAAGAAGTGCAAAGTCAACACAAAGGTATGATTCTAGACTTAGTACATTGGTTTTTGTGTACTAACATATTTGTCTAAGTGCTAGAATCAGAGAAAATTCAATTGGAAAAGACTTGGCTCGAGCAGCCAAGACTCTGCTCAGTCTGGGTGCATCGGACTGTCCGGTGGTGCACCGGACAGTGTCCGGTGCGCCAGGCTGGCGTCTGGTCAACTGGCTACTCTCGGGTCTCGACGACGACGTACGACTATAAATCACCGGACTGTCCGGTGGTGCACCGGACAGTGTCCGATGAGTCTGCTGCGGCGAAGTCGCCGCTCTCGGGAACCAAGTCAACAGCGTACGGCTATAATTCACCGGACTGTCCGGTGAGTCACCGGACTGTCCGGTGAGCCAACGGTCGGGCGCGCCAACGGTCGGCAGCGCAATCCACGCGTGACGCGTGGCCAAGCCAACGGTCGGATGGGGGCACCGGACTGTCCGGTGTGCACCGGACAGTGTCCGGTGCGCCAACGGCTCCAAGTCTCCAACGGTCGGCTGCGCCAGAATAGGAAAGAAATCCGCACCGGACAGTGTCCGGTGGTGCACCGGACTGTCCGGTGCGCCAGTCGACAGAAGGCAAGAATTGCCTTCCTCGATTGCTCTCAACGGCTCCTAGCTGCCTTGGGGCTATAAAAGGGACCCCTAGGCGCATGGAGGAGCACACCAAGCATCCCTTGAGCATTCCTAAGCACCAAGACTTCATATTCGCGCATTCGATTCTTTGTGATAGCAACTAGAGCTCCATTTGAGTAGAGAACTCTTCGAGTTGTGTTGAGAGCTCGTGTTGTGACTTGTGTGCGTATTGTTGCTCTGATTTTGTGTCTTGTGTGTGTTGCTCATCCCAACCTTACTTCCGTGCTTCTTTGTGATAATCAAATTGTAAGGGCGAGAGGCTCCAAGTTGTGGAGATTCCTCGCAAGCGGGATATAGTGAAACAAAGCAAAACACCGTGGTATTCAAGTGGGTCTTTGGACCGCTTGAGAGGGGTTGAGTGCAACCCTCGTCCGTTGGGACGCCACAACATGGAGTAGGCAAGTGTTGGACTTGGCCGAACCACGGGATAAACCACTGTGCCTCTCTGTGTTGATCTCTTTATGGTTATTGTGTTTTGCAAGAACTCATCTCTAGCCACTTGGCTTCATTGCGCTAACACTTAATCAAGTTTGTGGCTTTGAGTTTAAGTTTTTACAGGATCACCTATTCACCCCCCTCTAGGTGCTCTCAGGTGTAGCCCCCGAGGCCCCGAAGGAGTGGTTGACTCCTTCGGGTTCTTAGTTTTTACCTCTATAGGCGTGGTTGACTTCATTCGTCACCTGACCGTAGCCTAGGTGCAAAGGGAGCCCCCGAGCGTCTACGTTGGATTGCTGGAGTTTCCAACAAGTTTGCCTGGGTGCAAGGACAGCCCTTGAGCCTCTGCATGGGGCGAGAGGACGGTCGAGGGGGCGCCTTGACTTTTTGGTTATACGCCTCTTCATCGTCATTGATGAGTAGGATCTATGCACCAGGGACAACACACGTACAAAACTTAGACGCCGTTTGACGTGTTTGGATGGTCCAATCCATAAGACTGGCTTCAACACATGCCGCGTCTGCTCCTCTACGATAATTTAGTGGCAATAAGAAGTACACTAAACACTACATCGCATGCCCCGCAGGCACTTAATGAAAATGAATGAGTGAAGATCTTCCTCCCCCCCTTGTGTCTTACCAAGGACTAAGTTCCCACTTGTGGTGAAAAAAGTATACCATCCCACCCGGCCTCCCCCCCGGGGGGGTTAAGGTTCCTCTCGGAGACTACCAGTCTACAAGAAGCTGGCAGAGCTTTAGCCATTGGACCACATCCATCCATCCTCCTACCTAAATAGTGACATCTTTTCTTGTTCGTTCTTCGAATTACGCTAGTGGAGACTAATTCCTTCCGACTAATGAAGATACTACCCCAGTCTTCCCATTCATTCCAAGTGGATCCTTTTCATTGAACGAACCAAGTTCACCTATACGAAAGTGAGGAATACAAATCCTACAATCAACTTCCCACTTTTTATGTCCCGTTTGACGATTCTGCTGCGTCTTTAGAAAAGAAAAAGGAGAAGGATAGGGTCAGAAAAACGATAACTATCAATTCGAATTCAGAATGAATCAAATCTCCCCAAGTAGGATTCGAACCTACGACCAATCAGTTAACAACCGACCGCTCTACCACTGAGCTACTGAGGAAGAATGGACTTAAGGAAACTGACTCTCGTTCTTTGGACCAACCAACCGAAAAGAAAAAAAAGTTAGTCACTATTTCTCTTTCACATACACCGGGAGAAAGGGTGACGATAGCAATCCCCTTTGCCTCCTTGGCCGAGGAGCCCCAAGACAGGACAAGGGGGCGGCGGGGATTAATAAAGAATGGGTTGGCAAATATCTCACTTAATGGTGGGAGGGGAGTATTTAGTCTTAGTCTGCCTTTAGGTTAGGGTTTTATTTGAAATCAAAATCGATGGCCCCCTTCAGCGCTATAGTCTTCTCTTCCTCCCTTCTTTGAGCATGCCCCTACGAAGCCTGATTAAAATATATTTTTTTATATTGTGAGTGGGTTTTAGGAGATAAGGTAGATGAAATCGTGTAGGAGAGACTGAAATAGGAAGAGATATTACTAATGTAGAGGGAAAATAGAGTATAAAGTGTAAAATTTTGAGGAAATCGTTACACAGTCTAACAGACTGCAAACTGATCCACCTTCATAGACATGGCTCTCCCTCCACTCCCTTCCCTCCCCTCACCTATGCTACTCGCTCTCTTGGCTTAGCACATCGTGAGCGCTCCATCAACCAAAATAAATATATTGTTTTTGTTGCATTATCGTTGTTATTGTCGATCTAAGGGTGTGTTTGGTTTGACTTTTGACTTTTGTTTTTGTTGTCTAAAAGCCAAAAGTCAAACCGAAGGGCTGGATCCAGGAAGCATTTTTTTCTTCTAAAAGCCGACTTTCTTGCAGTGTAAAAATAAAAACACCACTAGACCTACTTTTAGTTTCTTTTAGATAGAATTGTGAAAACATATATCGAAGAACTTTTAATGATTTTTAGTGGTTTTGACCAAACAGTTTTTAGCTTTTTAACACCTCACAGTCCACAACAGCTTTTCCCACAGCTCACAGTCCATAACAGCTTTTTTCACAGTCACATCCTAACCAGACAGACCCTAAATCAAACAGTATCATACCTTATTTGCGTGTACATATGTCTATCTTAATTCATATAAGTTAAACTTAGTTGGTGTGGAATTTAGTTTAAAATTTATACCAAACTATTCTAGCCTATGTGGATTCAAATAACACATCAAACGAGCCTGGTTTTTATAACTCAGTTTACACTGGCTGATAATATTACGAGTTAACAAAATCTTTTAAAAATTGAATACGGCAAAGGAATCCATTGCAAAACATTACATACAGAGTAAAATCTTTTGAACTTTTTCTAGAATTCAAAATTTCAAATAAAAAGACGTATTCCCTTTGTCTTAGCGTCCACGGCTCTTCCCACGCTTGCTGGACGGGGCAACCGGCAACCCCACTCTTTACAAAGTAGGGTACCCTATAAAGTATCACCAAATCCCACACCATTGCCAGTTTGGCACCCTCCTCACCCCACTACCTCTTCTTCCTCCGCACAGCGCACAAGCCGCGGAAGCAGCGCAGACCCGGCAAAATAGTGAGCTCTCATCTCTCAGTCTACATTGTGCTTCGCATCCTTCGCTTGTAGGTGTGTGCCCTGATCGTGCTTGTGCCGTGCCGCTCCGATGCAGGTGATGGCTCAGAAGACGAAGGAGGCGGAGATCACCGAGCAGGATTCGCTGCTTCTAGTAAGCCTTCTCCTCATCTCCTCGTCCTTCTCCGCGTCAACTTCAATTCCCGCCGATCGAATCGTTGTGGTTAGATCGAGATGTTTTCCTGTGATTTCTGGCCGGTGGGTTACACAAGGTTAACGTCATGGTCTTGTACTCTTGTTCGATCAAATTGGAATCGACTCGAGCATTTACATGCTCGCGTATCAAGTTGGTTTGCATTTGCGGGGTTATTAGTGGATTTTGTTTCTCAGTTTTACCCGTTTCTCGTGCGCGGATTCTAGCGCGCTTGATGCTCGAGCAGTGGGGTTTTGGGGTCTAATTGGTCTGTGCTAGTTTCTCCTTCCAATGGTTCTAGTTGGGTCGGTTCGGAACATGCTCAGTAGCTTCTAGTAACTCAAATTATGTGTCGTCCCTAGTTCTCCGCTAAACACTCGAACATGTATTTGGTATTTTGGTAGATATATTTTTCCTGCTACTTGCTTTTTCGAATTCAAACGTCGCCCCGGGGAAGGTCCTCTACTAGGTTCCCGGTCGATTCGGTCTAAAACCGGTGCGGAACTTCTCTTTTGTTTGCAGTCTCATTTCTGCGGTTTTGAACATTGGTAGAATGCTAGAACCTGAACTGATAGAAGAAGGTGTGTTGGTTTTCTAGTTTTCTGGTTGATTTCGGCGATTCTCAACATTGATCCAGTAAATCGTCTCAACTTGGTTGTTGGGAAGTAAGGACCTGTTAATTTGCGTTTAGATCTCAAATCAGTATGCAATGCATATATACATGTCTATCATTTTTTGCTTGCACTATTCTCATCGTTTCATTTTTTTAGCAATTAGTACTTCTGATGTCTGAAAATTTATTTCTCCAGGGGCCTCTAGAAAATTATTAATCAATTTGATACCCACTCAGTCTGTGATGATTAATTTAGCTCTCCATCGTGATAGTTTTTGTGGACTGAGCGTTAGAATACAGGTGAATTGATCACCTCTCTCCATTGAGTTGAACTGGTGGATGCATATAACTTAATATGGTATCAAAACAAGAGGTTTCAAATTTGAAAACTGTTTAGCGCAGTTAAATAAAAATAATTGTTACCCGCTCCTATTTCACGTCTGAGGCCTTAGAGAGCCTCGATGTGAGGAGTGTTCGAATAAAGTGAATTGTCCATCTCTCTTCGTCGCATCAGGTTTCACTAGTATCCATTTCCCCTTCTTATGTTTGCACTTGGGATAAGATCATAAGACATATTTATGTCCAAACATATCTTGAACAGAAACACTGCTTTTATTTGATCTGTAGTTCGACAGTATCAGTGTCCATGTTCATGGCAGTACAAAATTTAATTTCTACTTTGGGTTTGTAACAAACAGTACATATTTCTCCATTAGTTTTTGGGATCATAAACTCTTCCACAGTTTCTAACTGGTTGCTGCCTTGTATCAGAATATACTCTGTTATGGAATCATAAGAGCTTGTTAGACTTTCCTGGCGTGCTCTAGTAATATCAATTTCCTCTATGCATTACAGCAGTGTATATAGTTCTGGTAATCATACAGTGATTGATATGTAGAATAGCAGCAGTGTTCAGTAATGCTTGGTTTGGTATAGAAGTTTTGCTGCATTATCTACTTGTTATGGTTTACTTCCAATTAGATTACTCTTCTTTGTGTTATCCTATACCTTTGTGTATGTCCAAGCGGTTGCAGGTTGTTTGGAATGCTTCCATTATTTCCAAAAAAACTTGACCTGCGGGGTAAGACCGCCCCCACGGTATTATATTAAGAAGACATTCTCACGCAAGTCGAGAAAACCTCTCTGCCCCACCCATACGCAGTGGCACCGTAGGCCATGTGAGAACGACCGCAACCAGGGTCGGGCCTTAGACCTGTGCTTTGGCGTGTGATAGATGAGGGGATTTTTTAACCACAACCTGAAAATTTGCTCACACGGGGAGTTGAACCCAGGACCTGAGGAGTGCTACTCAGACCACCTAACCAACTCAGCTAGAAGCTCTTTCACTATTGAGACACAGGACAAAGTTTGCTACTCAGGCATGAGTGTTCAAATAAAGTGAATTGTCCATCTCTCTGTCATGGGTTATTTTGATTTGTGTTTCACTGTTGAAAGACAACTCATCTATATTGTGTTCTTTTGGCGAACATTGCAGTCCATTCCGATTCTTTTTTTAAGGAGCTTCAACTGTTTTATGAGTTGATGGGTGTTCAATGATTTCTTTCAACATGATCTGATGTGAGAAATCATAATATAGCCTGGTTTTTGTATGGATATTTCTGATAACATGATGTTACTTTTATCCAACAGACAAGGAATTTGCTCCGGATTGCTATATACAACATCAGCTACATCAGAGGCCTATTCCATGAGAAGTACTTCAGTGATAAGTCGGTTCCAGCACTAGGTTAGAATGTCAATAACTTTGTGCAGTATATATGTCCAAATCAGCGGCTGCTGTCATTTTACCTCAGAAATACTTCTATTTCTGCAGAGATGAAGATTAAGAAGCTGATGCCAATGGATGCTGAGTCAAGGAGACTGATTGATTGGATGGAGAAAGGTGAAACATGTCCTGAGCTCATTCATTGTCTACTACTACTTTCAGAGATGGTCTCAATTCCCTTAATATATTGGGTGCCTAGGTGTTGTGGAATCATAGAAATAGAAGTGTATTCGACAGCCTCTCTCCTAGTATTACTGCAGTTTTAGCTCATGCTTGAGAGGAGCATCGGATGTGGGAGTTTTCTGGTGCCAAGGAGCTGTCCTTTCTTGCAGGTTGCAGCCCCCCTCCCAGAGGTGATTTAGTGCATTAGTTTTGTAGATGAATCAGTTTGTGTACGTTAGATTTTGGCTGCCGTAAAGTGGTTCTATGTACCTTGGTCTTTGTAGGGCTTGTATCTTTCTCCTTATTAATATAATGAAACACAACTCTCCTGCGTGTTCGAGAAAAAAAAACATTCGGTACCATCTCATTTGCTTCAAAAAAAGTCTGTGTTGTATTTTGTTTGTTTTGGACATTGACATAATATGCGCATCTCTCACAAAGTTTTTTCTAACTTACATGGACAAATTATATTAATTAATAATATCATATCATAGTTCTTTTGAGGAAAATTCTACTTCTATGTATTCTACAACATATTATTTTAAACACAAGTTGTATTGTGAGAGGAATAGAGTGCTATAGGAAACCCTAGCTGCTACAGTATATATATATCCTAATGGGCCAGGCCCATATACACATCACTCTAACACCCCTCCGCAGTCGAAACTCTAGCCACTGCAGATGTTGAGACTGGACCAAAACTCCGCAAACACCGTGGATGGAAGCCCTTTGGTGAAGACGTCGGCAAACTGGGAGGTGGTCGGGATGTGGAGAACGCGAACAGCTCCATAGGAAACTCGTTCGCGGACGAAGTGAAGATTGATCTCGACATGCTTCGTGCGCTGGTGCTGGATGGGGTTGGTGGAGAGGTAGACGACGCTGACGTTGTCACAGAAAACCAGGGTGCTCGTGGCCAGCGGACTGTGGAGCTCTTGAAGAAACTGGCGTAGCCAGGCCGCCTCAGCCACGCCGTTGGCCACGGCACGGTACTCGGCCTCGGCGCTGGAGCGGGAGACGACCGGCTGGTGCTTGGACGACAGGAGACGAGGTTGTCCCTGAGGAACACGGCATAGCCCGAGGTGGATCGGCAAGTGTCGGGACAGCCTGCCTAGTCGACATCGGTGTAGACACGAAGCTCCGCGATCGAGGAACGGTGTAGAAGGAGCCCGAAGTCGAGGGTGCCATGCAAGTACCGCAGTATGCGCTTCATCGCAGTGAGGTGCGGCTCCCGAGGATCATGCATGTGGAGGCATATCTGTTGGACGACGTAGGCGACTTCGGGCCGAGTGAATATGAGGTACTGAAGTCCCCAGCGATGCTCCAGTAGCCGGTTGGATCAGCGACCAGGGTGCCGGCGGCGGAGACCTTGCCCTGCGTGTCCACCGGGGTCGCGCAGGGCTTGCACTCGGCCATGCCAGCATGCTCGAGGAGGTCAACGGCGAAGCGACTGTAACAAGCCCGGGGGGCCTGCTTGAGGCCGTAGAGTGACTTGTTGAGCTTGTAGACCAAGTCGGGGGGAGCAGGGTCAACGAACCCAACGGGCTGAGTGTAGTAGACCGCGTCCGTCAGGGTGCCGTGGAGGAATGCATTCTTCACGTCGAGTTGGTGGACCGGCCAGTCCCGGGACAGAGCGAGAGTCAGGACAGTCCGGACGGTGGCAGGCTTGACCACCAGACTGAAGGTCTCGTTGTAGTCAACTCCTGGGCGCTGGGTAAAGCCCCGGAGCACATAGCGGGCCTTGTACCGCTCTAGGGACCCATTGACATGCAGCTTCAGCTTGAAGATCCATTTCTCGGTGACCACGTTGGCGCCATGGGGACGCGACACCAGGTCCCAGGTGTGGTTGGCCTGGAGAGCGTCGTACTCCTCTTCCATGGCACGCCGCCACTGCGGATCGGCAAGCGCACCACGAACAGTCATGGGAACCGGTGGTAGGACCGAAGAAGAGGTCGTGGTGAGAATCAGGTGATCAGGGGCCCGAAGGACACCCGCCACGCGCTGGGTGACCATCGGGTGGATGTGTCGAGGATCTCGGTGGACGATGACGGGGTGATAGGCCGAGGGGTCAACGCGAGGGCGAGTCGGGGCACCGCGAGTCCGCGACGACCATGGCGCTGGTACGTCTGGATGGGGTTGGTGTAGCGAGACGATAGGGCCGGTCGGGACTATGCAGGAGACGCCTAGGCTGCACGTGGCCGTGCGGGGGAGGGTGGCGCTGGTGGGGTCGCGCGAGGCGACGCGGGGGATGTCGAGGTCGCACGTGGCTGTGTGGGGGAGGGTGGCGCCGGTGGGGTCGCGCGAGGCGACGCAGGGGACACCGAGGCCGCACGTGGCGAGGCAGGGGAGAGCGTTGCAGGCTCTCGCAGGCGGGGCCGCGCGGGGAGGCGTGGTGAACGAACCTGTAGGAAAGGGGGGCGACAGTGGGCGACACAGGGCGGGATTGAGGAACACGTCGAGCTCGGTGAGAGAGGCGCAGTGGAAGAAGAGGAAAAGGGGAAATCCAACTCGTCGAAGACGATGTGACGAGAGATGAGGACTCTATGTGAGGTGAGGTCGAGGCACCGGTACCCCTTATGGTCGGGGGAGTACCTGATGAAGACACAACGAGTGGAGCGGGGCGCTAACTTATGAGGAGTGGTGGAGGCAAGATTAGGGTAGCAAGCGCACCTGAAAACACGGAGATGATCGTAGGAGGGGTGGATGCCGAAGAGAGCGAAGTAAGGAATGGGGTGAGCAACCGCCTTGGTGGGCAGACGGTTGAGGAGGTAGGTGGCAATGGTAAGGGCCTCAGCCCAGTAGTGAGCTGGAAGAGAGACCTGAAAGAGCAGGGAGCGCATGACATCGTTCGTTGTGCGAATCATGCGCTCAACCCTACCGTTTTGAGGAGACGTGTAGGGGCACGACATGCGGAGGTGGACACCGCGAGAGAGAAAAAAGTTACGGGGCACATTGTTATATAACTCACGCCCGTTGTCACACTGGATACTCCGGATGGTGTGACCGAATTGAGTGGAGACCCAAGCGAAGAAGTGAGACAGGGTGGGAAAGGTGTCCGACTTCTGACGTAAGGGAAAAGTCCACATGTAGTGTGAGAAGTCATCGAGAACGAGTAAATAATACTTATAGCCAGAAATGCTGATTACAGGGGATGTCCATACATCACAGTGTATCAGATCATAAGTGTCTGCTGCCCTAGAGGAGGAGGTGGGGAACGGGAGCCGAACATGGCGACCTAACTGACAAGCATGACAGAGGTGCTCAAAAGATCCCCTACAACAGGAAACAGAGGTACTGCTTGAGAGCTTGGACATCACATCACGTCCGGGGTGGCCGAGACGACGATGCCAAGTGACAGAGGAGGTGGCCGCTGCGAGAACAGCCGGGGCAGAGGTCGATGTAGGCGTAGCGTGTAGAGGGGTCCAGGGCTGTCACACCGAGCGAGAAGGGTCCTAGTGGCAAGATCCTTCATAGACAGACCAAACGGGTCAAATTCCATAGAGCAAGAATTGTCAATAGTGAACTGACGAATAGAAAGAAGATTTTGAATGATGTTGGGGGCTACAAGGACGTTGGTTAAACGGAAGGGACCGGGAAGAACTACGGCACCCACGGAGGTGACGGGTAGGGCAGAGTCGTTTTCCACAACGATGGAAGAAGGAAGGGAGGGGTGGGGGAGAGGTGGAAGACAGTATACCTGCGTCCGAGGTGGTGTGATAGGAGGCGCCGGAGTCAGCCACCCAGTCAGAAACCGTGGTGGGTGGGGCCAGCGTCATCGTGGAGAAGGAACTGGCGAGAGACTGCGCGTCACACCCATTGGTCTAGGGTCCCCACATGGGCTGGGCCGGAGGCCCCGGGAGGGGAAGGAGCCCCTGCTGAGGCTGGGGAGGGGCCGAAGGCGCAGCCGGCGGTGGAGCCGCAAAGAAGACCTGCGGAGAGGTGTTGGGGCGAGGAGCCGAGGCACCCGTGGATGGCCCCAGGCCACATGTGGATGGTGCCAGTCCACGGGTTGTAGAGGGATGGCCACTGAGAGTTGCCTTGGCCGCCCGACGTGCCACCGCGACCCCCCGCGGAGCCAGTAGGCTGCCGATAAGCTCCAAGGGGTGGTGGGGCCAAAGTGCGATGCGGAGGAACCCCCCCGGAGTCAGGAGGGGCAGTCCGAGGTGCTGTAGAGCGCCGTGGCGGGAGCGGAGGTCGAAGTTTCAGAGAGGCGAAGCTCCTTGAGAAGCAGACCGTCCTTGGCCTCCGCAATGGTGGGAAACGACTTCATGCGGGTGAGGATGGGAGTCACGCGATCGAAGCGAGGGCTCAAGCCGCGTAGGAGGTTGAGCACGAGGCTCTCATCGGTGATTGGGGCCCCGAGGGTGCGGAGAGTGTCCGCCATGGTCTTCATCTGACGGCAGTACTCGTCCACAGAGAGATCGCCCTGAGCAAGTTGGCGGATGGCGGTCTCGAGGTACAGAATCCGAGTCTGGCGGTTGCCGAGGAACTGAGCCTCAAGGGCACCCCAGATACGATGCGCCGTATCGTTCGGTACACGAACGATGTCTTGGAGTTCGGCGGTGAGGGTGCCATGGATCCAAGAAAGGACTACCTCATCCATCAGGAGCCAATCCTCTGTGGGGTTAGTGACCGGGGAGAGGACGTGGTCGGCGAGGGCGTAGCGGGGAGGGTCTGCAGGACCTGGTCGCGCCACCGAGGGTACTGAGTGGAGTCCGGCACGAGAATGTCGGTGACGGTTGCCCGGATGCTGGTGAGGGCCGTCACCTGAGCGTGAAGAGAGGCGCGAAGAGTGGAGGCTGGGGTGGACACGGGCTCGAAGGTGTCGGCGTAGTGCCGAGCGGACGTGGGAGAGCCGTTCGATACGCCCTTGTCGGCGAGACAACGGTAGGTCTCGACGTATTGGTGCTCGATGGCGTTAACAACCGCCTGCTAATGCTCAAGGGCACGAGCGGCGTCCTAGGACCTTTGGCGAGCTGCAGTAACGACTGCTCGGATGGCGGCGATGATGGTGGCGCGTCATCCGAAGGAGCGCACAGGGATGAGGTGATGGCGGAGGGTTGGCTGTAGACAGTCAGCGACGGTGGGTGGGCACGCACGAGGCCCCAACCGTCATGTCGGGCAAGACATGGGGAAAACTAGGCGCCAGCAATTGAGAGCGAAGCAGGGCGGCATCTGGCATGGAGAGCGCACTGGAGGGGAACCCGGTGGAGAGGATTGCGATAGCCGGGGCAGATCCGTGGGGGGCTGGCGCAGCCCCGGCGGACAGAGGGTGGAATGGTGTGGGTGGAGGCATGGGTGAACGAGTGGGGGGGGGGAGGAAGGCCGGATCGGTCGGAGGTGCGGGCGGAGAGGGGAGAGCCGCGACGTTGGGATCGAGACGGCCGGAGGTCGGAGCAGCCGCGGGTCGAGGGGAAGTCCTGCTGCCGGTCGTCGGTGCCGACTGAGGGCACACAGGAGTCGGGTGGGGGGGGGGGTGCACGCCGGCGACGCCGGCACACGTACGTGGGGGCGGTGCGACGGCGGCGACATACGCGCGCGCGTGGCTGGGCGCGGGCGCGGTGAGCGCCCCCGGTAGGAGAGGGGGGAAGGGTTCCCCGTCGGCGGGGGAGGAGGGAGAGGGCGGCGGCCGGCCAGCCATGGAGACGGCGGCTGGAGGAAGCCCTAGCCTGGCTCTGGTACCATGTGAGAGGAATAGAGTGCTACAGGAAACCCTAGCTGCTACAATACAGATATATCCTAATGGGCCAGGCCCATATACACATCACTCTAACATGTATGTATCATGTGTAACACTATTGTCCTGGTTTTCTTATGTGACCAACTTATGGAATCAAACTTTTAGGTGTCTATGATGCTTTGCAAAAGAAATATCTCAAGACCCTCCTCTTCTGTATCTGCGAGAAGGAGGAGGGCCCAATGATTGAGGAGTATGCCTGTAAGTTTCCCCATGTGGAATCACATATCAGGTTGGATTGGCGACTTATTATGTGTCCTTGTTTCCCTACAGTCTCATTTAGCTACCCCAACACCAGTACCGAGGAAGTTGCGATGAATATGAGCCGTACGGGGAGCAAAAAGGGCAGTACTACATTCACTTCAAATGCTTCAGAAGTAACTCCTGATCAGATGAGGTACATCTTACCTTGGATGTTAACTTGCATGAGCATGCAGTCTTTGTAAAAGAGCTAGTGTTGCATTCAGAATGTTATGATTTGAAACTTTTGAAACAATTCAACATTATGGTTTTGTTGTGTAAAGAACATGCTGAAAAATTCAGGTATATAGGTTTGATTGTCAATCTGTTGGCTATGATAAAAGTACACAGTTATATCGAAACATGAATAGATTATGCCTATTCAGTTCAATTTTATGTGGATCATGTGCTATATATTGCTCTTAGTTTTCTTGACTTGCCTTACAGAAATCTAGTAACGAAGGTCATCATCCTTGTATGATGGAGCTATAGTGCATCACGTAGATCGATTAGTGTATTCAGGTCTTTTATTCAATGTGCCTGTTGGGTGAGAAAATGACAATCTTAATATTTTTTAGATGATGGAAACCAATATTCGGCTTTCACCTCACTGGGAGGATATGACCAACTTATTACAAGAGCAATAACTCAATCAACTACATCCGAGGAAGGGACAAACCTCCCACCAAAATAGCAATGAAACATAAGGATAGATGGTTTGGTTACGACGCAATCCTATTTGTAGATCTCCATCCATGGAGATAAAAAATCTTCAATGCCATCGTCTCTAATTGTCGACAAGCGTTCTTTATTTGGTCTTCTTCCTCTTCACTTTTCTGCAACCCATAACCTGCGCTAGTAAGTTCCCCTGAAGAGTACTTGTAAACGAGTTAGCATTGGGGTGTGATAAAAAACTAAATCATCATACTTATCCAGATAACACAGCACAAAACCGAAAATACCTGTAATAATAAGCTATTTAGTTTTTGAATCCACCCCATTAGCCAATTCCCAAATACATGACTCAATGAACGTGGTGGTCTCAAGCCAAAACAACAATAGATGAGCCACCACATGTCATTAGCAAAATGACAGTTAAAAAATAAATGTTGTATCGTTTCATTTCTATCACAAAACACACATCTTTTATTCCTCTGCCAATTCTGTCTTGCTAAGTTATCTTTAGTGAGCACAACACCCACAAAAATCTTTATCTTTAAGGGTAATTTTAGATTCCAAAGAACTTTGTGCTGGAAAACATAAATGTTGTTAATCAGAGTTCTATACATCGATTGAACAGTAAACTGATCAGATGAAGTTAGGTTCCACCTAACTGAACATACACAAGACGCTGAACAAGGTTATACCACAAAATCAAGTTTTGGCCCACTAAAGACCTACAGAAAGACACATTAAGAGGAACATATCTGAAAACATTGGCTACTGTGGCACTTTTATGCCGAACAATTTGGTATAAAGATGGGTACTGAAACATGAGAGATTGATTTCCTAACCATTTGTCTTCCCAAAACCTTATTTGTTCACCATTCTTAAGGGTAAAAACACCAAGGCTTAAGAAAAGACCCTTAACTCTCATGAGCCCCGACCAAAAATGTGAGTCCCCGGACTTATACATTACTTTAGATAGAGTATAATTCTTTAGGTATTTTTTTTCGTAAAACATGTTGCCACATGCCATCCTCATTAATCCACATGAAGAGCCACTTGCTTAGCAAACACTTAGTTTGAATGTCAATATTCTGAATTCCTAACCCCCTTGTTCCTTAGGTTGGCATAGGATGCCCCATCTAGCAAGTCTATATTTCTTCTTATGCTCTTCTCCTTGCCAAAAGAACCTAGATTGGAAGTAATCAATTCTTTGTAAAACTCTCCTGGGGACCTAAAAAAAGGGATATCATAAACATAGCTAAGCTCGAAGGACGGAGTTGATTAACACCAGACGACCACCCATCGACATAAGCTTTCTTTTCCAGCTACTAAGCTTCTTCTCAAACTTATCTTCAGTGATTTTCCAATTGCCATTGTTGAGCTTCCTAACATGCATAGGAATCCCTTTCTCAAACTTATCTTCAATGATTTTCCAATCACCATTGTTGAGCTTCCTAACATGCATAGGAATCCCAAAATATTTAAACGGAAATTCCCCTCTTTTGCACCCAAACAAATTAATATAATGAGGCTTTTCATCTCTAACTTGGCCAAAACAGAAAACCTCACTTTTGCGATAATTAATCTTTAGGCCCGAGACTTGTTCGAAAGCTAGAAAGATAAGTTTTATGTTTTCTGCCTTAACCAAATCATGATCCATAAAAAATCAGAGCGTCATCCGCATATTGTAAGATAGATAGCCCACCATCAACTAAGTGGGGGATAAGACCATCAACTTGGCCATTCTCTTTTGCCCTTTTAATTAATATGGCAAGCATATCCACTACAATATTAAAAAGAACCGGAGACAAGGGATCACCTTGGCGTAAACCTTTTCTTGTTTGAAAATTTCCCCCCACCTGATCATTAACTTTTATACCCACATGACCCCAATCATGACCGAATTTATCCATGAGCACCACTTACTAGAAAATCCTTTCATCCGTAAAGTCTGCTGCACAAATGGCCATTTCACTTTGTCATAGGCCTTTTCAAAGTCTATCTTAAGAATAACACCACTAATTTTTTTCCTATGTAACTCATGGATTGTTTCATGTAACACTACTACCCCCTCCAGAATGTTCCGACCAGGAGTGAAAGCAGATTGAAACGGGCCAATGATTTCCTTTGACACATTTGGCATCCTATTTGTAAGAACTTCAGTAAAGATCTTAAAACTTACATTCAGAAGACAAATGGGTCGAAAGTGCTTAATCGTCTCTGCATATTTTGATTTTGGCAACAAAATAATTGTGCCGAAATTCAAACTATAAAGAAGGAGACCACCTTTATGAAAATAAGCGAACAGAGCCATGAGATCGGGTTTTAACGAGGACCAAAAGGTATGATAATTTTAATATGTGATGATCATATCCTGACATATAGTTTTCTTTTAGAAGCTCTGCTTGTAAGATGATCAGAACGCTGGTTTCACTTATGAGAACCTTGGACCCAATGCCTGAGGAGGTATTTTAGACATCCCGTAATTTGTTTACGAATTTGCAATACATTGTGCTGATCTGAAACTGGGGTCTGTTCTTCAGCGAACCATTCTAATGAAGCTTCTATACTATGATGATGTCACAGTGAGTATAACTTTTCTTCTGTTTATTTATTTGGCCATATTGATACTTGGGTTCTGGAAGCAGATAACCTTGTTCTTTTGTTCTCAATAAATGAGGAGATAAATTATCTTGTTCTTGAATATGTTGGTAGAAGTCAACCCAGTTTCTTTTCCATACTGGCAGCCCGAGGATTATGAGCCTCCTTTCTTCAAGTGTTGTGCTGATAATGAGGCCATAAGTATATGGAACAAGAACCCCTTGAAGATGGAAGTGGGCAATGTCAATAGCAAGCACCTTGTGTTAGCTTTGAAGGTAAAGGGAAATGAGGCAGAAGGTCCTTTCACCTTTTATATATTTGAATTAAAGATGATTCTTCTCACAGTTTGTTCTCCTGTGTAGGTCAAGAGTGTCCTTGATCCATGCGATGATGACAATGTTAACAGCGAAGGTGATGGCATGACTGTGGATAATGAGTCTGATCATGATGATGACTTTTCTGACACTGAGGTGAAGAACAAACAGATCGATACTATGATATATTACTAGTGCATGACATTAATTTAGCAATCTATTGTGTTCCTAACATAAACATACTTAACTCTATACCTATATAACTTATGCTCTTTTTACCTGAAGTGTTGCTTGACATTATCTTTGATTGTGTTAGGTTCATCCACCAAAGGTGGATCATTACATCATAGCTCCTAATGGTAAGCATGTCCTCAGCAATGTTTGCATTTGCTGTTTTGGAATTATTAATAGAAGTTTTCTCACAGAAGGAAAAGGCAAAGGTCAGGACACTGGTACTATTTCAGAAGGTATATTTGGTTTGTGCAGCTTCATTTGCAATGCATTGATTTATTCTTCCTTAATAAAGAGAGAGACATCTTGTTAATTTAGTAATGTATTTGTAAGTCTTGGGCAATTGGGAATTTGATATATTTTATTATAGTTGTCTGTGCTCATCTGCTCCTCTGACTTTCTATGTTTGAAGATGATACTCAAGATACTGCTCATGAGGAAGAGCTAACTTCCCAAGTGAAGGAGTGGATATGCTCAAGGGACAGCGGAACAATTAATGTTTCAGATGTCCTTTCTAACTTCCCTGACATATCAATGGTAATTAACTATTGTTCCCTAGATTTCAAAGCAAGTGACAAACTTATAGTAGCACACTAATGCATGTTGTATGGCCTGATTTTTTACAACCTTTTGTTGAATATATTGCAGGAATTGGTTGAAGGTAATGCAGGAAAGGGTTCTGTTTGCTGGAAATAAAATCAGCCTTCTTTTCTCGCTCCTGTTGAAGTCTTAAATTAGTAGCCGATGGTTGTTTTTTCAGATATAATGGACAGGCTACTTAAAGATGGTATGCTATCCAGGGCAAGCAAAGATGGTTATACGGTTAACCAGGTCATCCTAATGGACTGCTTTTGTTTACCATATCTTATGATATTATTCTCTTATTTGTAAAAAAACGTACTACCTTCACTAACAAGACATATGAATGTTTTCAGAAGGCTGATCCAAAAACACCACATATAAAGAAGGAGGCCATCATGCCAGATGTATCACCAACTAATGTAACCAAACACAACAATGGGGATCTGCTATATATGAAGGTGAACCTTTTTTGACCTAATAGAATTTGTCTGCATATGTTGTCACCTGCTAATATAACATAATATAAAAAAAATCTCGATGTGTGAGGGGTAAGACAGCTCCCAGTCATTGCGTTAAGAAGACCTCACATGATATATAACATAACATTACAGGCATTATATCATGCACTTCCCATGGATTATGTGACAATAGCCAAACTTCAAGGAAAGCTGGATGGGGAAGCCAACCAAAATACAGTCCGAAAGTTGATTGACAAGATGGTGCAAGATGGATATGTGAAGAATTCAGCTAACCGAAGACTGGGTAATTGATTGAATATGTACACAGAAAGTCCTGAATGCATTATAATGTTCTAGTATTTTGCTAAATGGGTTCATCTATTATGTTTGTTTATCTGTGAAGTAGTAGTCCAGTCTAGTGAGCTGTGTTTGAAGTAATTTGACTCATAATATTCTTAATCATGGTCACATTTTTCTACAAAGGGACAACCGACCATGAAATCAACTCATTGAGAATTATGCATCTCAGCTGGAATTTTGGCATTAAATTTACGACTTAATGTGTTAGAAGATGAGTCAGGATGCCTGATGTTGTTATTCTGTAGTCCTAACTTCCAATATCAAATTATCAATCATCTAAAACCACTTAGACTCTGTTTGGATCCTTGAAATTGAATTCCATTCTAATAATTATAACTTAGCCACAAATTAATTAAGTTAATATAGTTGTACATAAAATATATTTATACTATTGTCGGACATATGAGGGGGATACTTATGTGTTGCACTTCTATGTTCTATCGAAGAGCATGCTATAAGTTGCACAGTAAAAATAGTATAGAATCAATTTCTATTTTCTACCATATGAATTTAAGATAAGCTTATATCTAAACTTTGAAAAGTTGTGAAATACAAATTAGCCTAGTCCATTAAGTAGATTACAGTTCCTCCAAAATAAAGGGATCCAAGCGGACCCTTTGAAAAATGGAATGATTCTACTGTGCTATATCATACAGTGATGTCAATTAATATGTTTTGTTTTTCCTACTAACCATATTACTATGCTGTAGGCAAAGCTGTCATTCATTCTGAATCTACCAACAAAAGGCTCCTTGAGATAAAAAAGATACTGGAAGTCAATGAAGGCGAACATATGGTAACATATCATGTACATATAAGTTTGACATATCACTAGCAGTACCTAACTAATCATTGTAGCATTACAGCCCTACAAATCAATTAAAATACTGCTACATTAATGCAGGCCATTGACACCAATACAGAGCATCCTGAGCCTGAGCACAAAGACCTTCTGAGAGGTAAGTATTAACAGCAATCTGCATCTTCACATTACTTTGACAGCAGGATTGGCATTGCCTCATTGACATGATGCTATCCAAATTATCTTTTCACAGTCTATGAAGTGGGAGATGGCTCCACTATGGGTTGCCTCCACTCAATTGGATCTGATCTTACTCGTACTCGGGAGCTGCCAGAGCTGCAACAGAATGTGTCCATGCAGAGCGGGCAAGAAGCTTCCACAGTGGGTAAGGATTCCAGCAGGACTCCAACAAGTGTGCGTGAGGTATCTACACAATCTGATCTCGCAGTAGTCAAGAAATGTTACAGTCTAGGGTCTTGGTGATCTCAAATATTGTGTTAAATGTATTTGTCTAAAACTTTCTTGCAGCTGGCTGTACCTGTTTGTTCCCTGGAAAGTGGAGTGCTTGGAAAGAGAATCAAAAGGCCTCTAACTGGTGGAAATGAGATGCAGTCTACCCAGGACAAGCGATCCAGGAAGGCTAGCATGGTAAACTTTGACATTTCTCCTCTGAAATGATCATAAGTCACACATAACTCAATCCTACAAAATCGATATGTTCATCTTATACCCAACATCACTGCTGCATGACAGCATGAATGATGAGCTGTAATATTCCTTGAAAATCCTGCAGGTGAAGGAAGCAATACTCCAACATGTCAAGTGCCAAAACCCTCAGGTTCAGTGAGGTGGGGTGACAGGAGTAGCTAACCATAGTTCAGGTCCTTGTGCAGGCAGACAAATAAACAAGTACAACAGTCACTGCAGAAGTAGCTTCCACTCCCTATGTTTTGCAAGGTAGAGAGTTCCACAATGTAGATTGCAGTCCCAATGTTTTGCAAGGTAGTAAAAGTTATACGCATCTGTTAGCCTATCGATCTGGTGATGAACATTCTCTTCTACAAAGTCAAAAGATGTTTTATTGACACGGAAATTGGACATATAAAGCTTCTGTTGAATGCATGATAGTTCAATAGATTATGGATCATATATTCCACTTATTTTCTACTTTCATATTGCTACTGTTATCTTCAAAACCTACGCAGGTTTATGTTACACAACTCAATATGGCAATATGCTGCTACATCTAGAGGAATTTAGAGCCGTTACTCTTCGAATTTAGAGCCATGCCTCCAATTTAGAGCCATTACTCTTCATAAGACAAAAACAACTTCCCTAGTGGAGCATGCCTCCAATTCGTGAACTGAGAATCAAGAATATGTTACAATCTTTCTCGACGTGATTCTTCCTACAGCAAGCTTCGATTAACTTGTCCAACTTGAATAGTTTCGAGAACATGGAAATTGCCAAAAGATGATTTGCCTCTCAGTTTTGTTATGTAAACATAAACGTTTGCTATTTTGGAAAGGAAAAAACTACTACATCATCTTCTCTTGTCATATGCACTAAATCACCTATTCACCTTAGCTAATGAAAATGGAGCTATTTACAGAAGAGACTGAAGGAAAAGTGTGTTGAAATGTTAACAAGTACTCCCGCTGTCCACTTTCACTTGTTATTTCAGAAAAACTGTTATTTCAGACAAACCAATAAAGATGTTTGCAAGTCTAGATCGTTGTCTCAAACGACCAGTAAAAATGATAGGAGACAGTGTGTTAGTGTTCAAAAGAACACATTATTGTCAGTAAGGGAACAAAATAACAATATGTTAGAAGCATACAAAAAAACTAAAATATATATTTGTTTTGAAAAAAATGGCAGGAGCTCTGCCTTTCAATTAAGATAGGGAAGAGGTTATGTACATGCTTAGAATTAAAAAGAAGCACGCTCCCAACAGGTAACCGGGCAGCACTAAGGTGCAAAAGTAACCAAGGAAAAACTCTACGGTTCTACACATCCCAAGTTAAGGCCCTTTGCCGTTGTTCGATGTCTTCTTTCGCTCTAGAGGCAACTTGCACTGCCGTTTCGAAAACGCCGTTGAAGGTTCTTCTGTTTCGTTCTTTCCAGATGTTCCAAATAGTATAAATCACTACCCCATTGAATCACTTTCTCTCACTTTTTTGAATCCTGGCCTCGGATTCCTCCCACCACCGGATCATCCTGCTCGGCTCCTCTGATGGAGTGATTAGATTTTCGTTGAAATGCCCCCAAGCCAGGGTGAGTGACCAAACTGATTTGGCGAAGGGCAAAGCAATGCCAAATGGATACAAGTCTCCAACGACCCATTACAAAGAGTGCAGTGATCTTGGTGAGGCCAGCCCCTTTTTTGTAAATTGTCCGTGGTGAGAGCTTTTTCCACTGCCATTGTCCATGCGAAAACCTTGCACTTGTTTTCAGCATGTGCTCTCCAGATTAGGCTAGATCAGAAAGGCCTGAAGGAGCCTCTAAACTGGACACGGTAAGCTGAGCGAGCGGAGTATGTTCCGTCTGCCGTCCATCTCCATAGAATGGAATCCCTCAAGCCAGGCATAAGGTGGGTGTCCTGGGTTCTGATCCAAAGGGAGATGAACTCCTGCATCTGGGTTGCAGTGGTGATTCGTCCTCGCAGCGTGTTGATCCAGTGGTTATCCTGGAGCTCCATGAACACCGATCCGTTTTTCGTCCTGGATATCGCAAATAGGCTAGGAGCTAAGTGGCATGGTGCTTCTCTATCAAGCCAAGCGTCATGCCAGAAACGGCATCTATGGCCATCTCCAACGACGACCCTTGTTGAGGTAGTGAAAAGTGCTCGATCAGTGTCGTCCATCGGGGTATCCATGCCAGCCTAAGGCTTGGTATCATCCACCCATTCCTGCCATAACCAACGTAGGCGTAAAGCCCTGTCGATTTTATCAAGGTCTGGTATCCCTAAACCGCCTAAGTCCTTCGGTCTTGTGACTGTTGCCCAATTCACTAGACAGTGGCCCCCGTTGGCGTTTTCTTCTCCTTTCCAGAGGAAGGATCTTCTGATTCTATCTATTCTCTTACGGGCCAGACTGCGAGCGGGAACACCGTCAGATGATAGGTTGGTATGGAAGAGAGGATCGATGAGACAAGAGTGAGACGACCGGCTCTATTCAGCCACTTCCCTTTCCAACCAGGGAATCTGTGAGCAATACATTCGATGAGCGGCTGAACGTGCACTTTCTTTAGAGGGCGTGTATGGAGCTGCAGGCCAAGGTAGTGGCATGGGAAATATTCTCTGATCCCATTGAAGGGCTCAAGGACACGGTCTAGCTCGATGTCTTCACAACGTATTGGATGAACGAAGCTTTTTTCTAGGTTTATGTGGAGACCAGAGAAATGCCCAAAAGCCTGGAGAATCTCCACGACCGCCTGCATGTCTTGTCTGACCGGGTTTAGGAGAATGGCAGCATCATCTACGTATAACAAGGTTCTCCATCTAGCTGTCTCTTCGGGCAATGGTGAAAGTGTGCCATGGTTGGTTGCAAGGTCAAGTATGCGTTGCAGAGGGTCCATAGCTAGGATGAATAGCAAAGGCGAGAGAGGGTCTCCCTGACGCACCCCCTGGCATGGAAAAGCTTTGGGCCTGGTGAGCTTCATGAAGAGTGTAGGCGTCTTATGTCTGTCCATTTCCCTAATGGTGGATTGCACGTAGAGGAAATTATCATGGATGCTTCTCTTCTTGATGAAAGCACTCTGACAGTTGAAAACCATATCATTTAGGTGGGGGTAAGTCTGTTGGCCAGCAACTTGGCGAAGATTTTAGCGATGCTGTGAATAAGGCTGATGGGCCTGTAGTCTGTGATTTTGAGAGCCTCAGCCTTCTTTGGGAGCAGGACAATATTAGCTGAGTTTAAGAGCTCGAAGCCTTGGGAGTTTAGTTGGTACAGACAGTTGAGTGCGGCCATCAAATCGTTCCCGATAGTGTCCCAGCATGCCTTAAAGAAGGCACCCGTGTAGCCATCAGGGCCTAGTGCCTTGTCGGACGGCATGGAGAAGATGGTGCGCCGAATTTTGTCATAAGAGAAAGATAATTCTAGGTGTTGGAGGTCCCTCGTCTCGTAACCTAGCGCCTGCCAATCAATGGTCATGGTTCTAGTTGCTACAATGCCTAGGTGCTCACTAAAGTAATCGTCGGCCACCTTTTCTTTCTCATGCTGAGAGAAGACCATGCCATCCTAGGACTGTAAGCATTGGATGTAGTTTTTCCTTCTACGAGCATTTGCTTTCAAGTGAAAGAGCTTGGTGTTAGCGTCTCCACAGCGAATGTAGGTGAGCCTAGACCTCTGTCGCATTCTCGATTTCTCAATGACAGCCAACCTCGTGTTACGTATTTTGAGGCGGCGCCTTAGATCTAACTCCTGGGCGGTGAGAGTTCTGGATTCCTGCGCCAATTCCAGCTGTAGGATGATCTCTTTGGCTATGGCCAGCTACAGTCTTGTGTTTCCTATTTTTCCTCTTTTTCATTTTTTAAGGTTCCTGGCCACTCTGGCTAGCTTGATATGAAGCCGCTTGATGGGCAACGTCGTGGACACCGGCCTATCCCAAGCCTCCTGTACCGCCTAGAGGAAGTCGTCCATTTTTGTCCAGAAATTTTCAAAGCGGAAGAAAGGGTTGTGGAAGTGCTCCAAATCCCCTAGAAGCAGGAAAGGTGTGTGGTCAGACATGAGTGAAGGCAGGGAGTGTAGAAAGCATGCTGGGAAGAGCAGTTCCCATTCGGGAATGCATAGCAGCCTGTCAATTCGAGTCATTGTTGGATTTTGTTGCTCATTACTCCAAGTGAACCGACGCCCATTTAGCTTAATCTCTGTCGGCCCCAGATCATCAATGGTCGACTTGAAGGAGGTCATTAAACGGCGGTTGAGGTTGGAATTATTTTTATCTTCCGCCTGATAGATTAGGTTGAAATCACCAAGGATTAGCCAGCGCCCATGCGACGGTGGGTTGATGTTTTTTAGTTCCTGGAGGAACTACATCTTGTCGCCATCGCTTTGAGGTCCATACACCACCGTGATTTGCCACTAAGTCGCATCCGCGCACATAGAAATGGTAGCGGTTACCGCATGCGAAGAAAGATGGATGTTAGATAGGTCGAAAAAGCTCTCATCAGTGGCAAGGAGGATGTTGCCTCTGGTTTGGGAGGCAGGCAGAGTCGTGAAGGAGTTTGCAAAGTTGTGTCCAATAGTGCGGGTGACCATCATTGCATCAACATCTTGTAATTTCACCTCCTGGAGGCAGACAATGGTGGCGCCAGTGTCACGAACGAGATCGCGAACGACGTCACGTCTGGCGCAGTTGTTTAGGCCCCTGATGTTCCAATTTAAAATACGACAGTTACTATGTGCCATAATAAAAACCTGAGACGAATGCCCGAGAGAAGACAGATGTGGCGTTGCATAGGTGCTTGGGTGCAAGGTGACCTACATAGGCCGGACGGCGACAAGCACACCGGAGCCACAATCAGACGCACATGGCTGAAGGCAAAGTCAAACAAAGAGCAGACGACATAATATGAATTTCCATTACTGCTGGCGCTCTGAAGGTTTACAGACCACGAATGCGCCAGTGTTGGATGAGCAGTTGTAGGTGGCATACTATGGTCGATGGTGACACCAAGCAACATGATGACGAAGACGACGATAACTACGACAATAGACATGGTAATCGATATAGACCCTCGAGTGGGTGGAACACACAACCCTACTCGTGGACGGACTCCGGCGTCGAGGTGTCTTCCAGGCCACTCAGAGCAGATATGGCCATGATGGTGGTGTCATTGAGCGGCCCCTTGAAGAGGTTGACGTAGCGCAGGAAACGATACTATATTTAAGTGGAAATTTCTTTTCGCGTCTCCCTCCCACACACACTGTCAGAAAAATACAAAAAATAAGCACAAAACTTAGGGTTCCAACCCTAACCCTCTCTCCCCCAAGCTTAGCTTTTAATCACTAAAATATATATTTGTTTGTGTTCTACAAAAATATAGATATTGTAAATATTGCGAATATAGAAACCGTAGTAAGACATGGGCAACCGACTAGTGACCATCTATCTGCAAACATGAAGTTTTTTTTTCACGATAGACCCACCCTAAATTCAAAACTTATGCCAAAACTCAAATAGGACGCACACTTTAGATTCCATTTCAATCTTTCTCTGCCTTTAATAATACTACCCGCAAAGAACTAAGGTGTCATTTGATTCACGAAATGTAATGTAAATGGTAATTATTCACACTCAAGTACCAGAGGTAATACATTTGAATAGACCAGTATCAATTTCTAGTGTGGTATCAGATTATGGTTGAACTTAAACAAACATGATTTAACGTTATTAGTTATCCATTACGTTACAAATATGTGAACCAAACGATACCTAATATGACTTGGATAAGACTAACTACAACTGCAGCAACCTTGTACAACACATGAACAAATTGGTTTCTTTAGAAACCATATGCTTGCCACTTTTTCGCTACTCAAACTATATTGATCAAATCCACTGTGGTGTCTAATCAAGCAATTCTTAAAGAATCAAGCCGCTTCTCTAGCCTCAACTCCGTGGGATTATTCAGTACACCACTTACGACTTTCTCCCATCCACTTGACACAAAAGCATTTACCTTTGCTAGTCAGCACAACACTGACTAGCAATACCACATCTCCTTGCTTCTTAATCCCCTGGACAAACTTCTGCTCACCTCCTTGCTTGGCGCAAAAAACTTGAAAACCATCTCATCCAAAACGTGGTTTGCTTAAAAAATACTCGTTAGATGCCGCAAATTACGTTGTTTTGTTTGGAGTCAGGGTTGAGGAAGGACTGTCTCGAGGGGAATATTCTCATTAGATGCTGTCTCCTGTCATCCCTCACATTTGGTCGGACAACGCGGGATGAGACCGTCATGAGACCTGCCTCGTCCTTAGATCTATCGCGAGGCAAACCTCATTGCGGTGCCCGATCGCCTCTTCAATCCGGTGTCCGTCGTTCCTTGGTGCCGGCGAGCTCCTCAACCAAGGCACAGTGAGTCTCCTTTTCTCTTCTCTTCCCCTTTCCTTTCTGAAAGTCGCCTAGAGGGGGGGGGGGTGAATAGGCGGAATCTGAAAATTATAAACTTAAGCACAACTACAAGCCGGGGTTAGCGTTAGAAATATAGACGAGTCCGAAAGAGAGGGCAAAAACAAATCAAGCAAAGAAATAGAGCGGATGACACGGAGATTTGTTTTACCGAGGTTCGGTTCTTGCAAACCTACTCCCCATTGAGGTGGTCACAAAGACCGGGGTCTCTTTCAACCCTTTCCCTCTCTCAATCAGTCACTTAGACCGAGTGAGCTTCTCTTCTCAATCAATCGGGACACTAAGTCCCTACAAGGACCACCACACAATTGGTGTCTCTTGCCTTGATTATAATTGAGTTGGGAACAAGAAAGAAAGAAGAAGAAAAGCGATCCAAGCGCAAGAACTCAAATGAACACAAATGTCACTCTCTCTAGTCACTATTTGATTGGAATGAACTTTGGACTTGGGAGAGGATTTGATCTCTTGTTTGTGTCTTGGAATGAAGTCTAGAGCTCTTGTATTGAATGCAATGGCTGAAAACTTGGATGCCTTGAAGTGTGGTGGTTGGGGGGTATTTATAGCCCCAACCACCAAAGTGGCCATTGGGGAGGCTGTCTGTCGTATGGCACACGGGACAGTCCGGTACGCAACCGGACACTGTCCGGTGCGCCAGCCACGTCACCCAACCGTTAGGGTTCGACCATTGGAGCTCTGACAAGTGGGGCCACCGGACAGTCCGGTGGTGCACCCGACAGGTCCTGTTCACTGTCCGGTGCGCCTTCTGGCGCCTGCTCTAAATTCTGCGCGCGCAGGCGCACACTGTTTACTTTCACTGTTCATTTGCAGACGACCGTTGGCGCAAAGTAGCCGTTGCTCCGCTGGCACACCGGACAGTCCGGTGTTACACCGGATAGTCCGGTGTTACACCAGATAGTCCGGTGAATTATAGCGGAGTGGCTCCCCGAATTCCCGAAGCTAGCAAGTTTGAGTTGATCCTCCCTGGTGCACCGGACACTGTCCGGTGGCACACCGGACAATCCGGTGCGCCAGACCAGGGTAGACTCCGATTGTCTTTTGCTCTTTTTATTTGAACCCTTTCTTTGACTTTGTATTGGTTTGTGTTGAACCTTTGGCACCTATAGAACTCATAATCTAGAGCAAACTAGTTAGTTCAATAATTTGTGTTGGGCAATTCAACCACCAAAATTCATATAGGAAAAGGTTTGACCCTATTTCCCTTTCACTTTCCCCATGGCGAGCTGCTCAATCTAGACGTGTCGCTTCCTTGGAGCCACTTCAGCAGCATCTTTTTGGATCCACCAGATCCAGCTCACGCATAGGGAGCTCCTTCTCTCGTTCGGCGAGAACACTCCATTGGATCAGATCTGCTCGCGCGTTTGATTGGTCTTGTGTTTTGTGTCCAAGCAGCTTTATTGGGTTTGGTTGCTGCTTGCTCCCGTTGAATTTCCAAGACATGATGCAAACATTGTGGGGGACAGATATCATCCGGGTCCACTAGAAGGCAAGAAGGCCTCGCGAAAGGCTTTGGGCCTATTATCTCGCAAGGCCATCCCTTTGTGGGCTAGGGGAGAACTGCCGGTGGAATGGGCCGACGCGAGGAAGAAGCAGACTGGGGCCCAGGCGGCTCGTTGGGTTTAAGCGCTATCCATAGCGCCGGTCCGACTTTCCTGCGTAGGGCGACCTTGAATATCGGAGCAAACTAGGGATAGGTCGGCAAGGTTATAGGAAGATAAGTTCAGTCGGTTCACTATTACTTAGGTACACATCGTCATCATACACGCATGTAGTGCCCCACGGTCAAGTATATAAGGCCTAGGGGGTACCCCATCATTTCCATCGACCATCTACTCAGCTCACAAGCTTTTCTCCATACAGGAGACTTCCCTTTAACCCACCACATAAAGATCCATACCAGGAAGTAGGGTGTTATGCATCTCAAAGCGGCCCGAACCTGTAGAAAATCGCCTATCATCTCTCGTGCATCTCGCACGAACCATTGAGTTACAGTCAACAGCATCGTCCTACCCAAAAACACCGCGAGGGGTAACCCTAGGTGTGCAGTCGGGTTCCAAACACCGACAGCTGGCGCGCTAGGTAGGGGGCGTGTCGTTGACCCAAGCTAGCTCAATGGCTGTCACTTCCCAGTGCAAGATCGCTCTTTGTCCTGGATGCGTATTCTGCTTCGGGACCATCTTGTCCGTAGCAAATGAGAGGGGAATTTTGCACAGTATAGCGGATCCACTGGAGAAGAAGCCTTCCTCGGAAATCCCCGGGAAAGTTGGAACAAGACAGCGGATAGCGCAACCTCCTGCGCCCCAGACAAAGACTACCTCTTGCAAGTCGAGAGCCAGGAATTCACTTGCCCGAAGAACCCTGTTGCCCACTTCACCCACAAAGGGTGGACACAGATTACAAGGAAAAAAGAAGCAAGTGTTCCAGAAAGAGGGGGTGGAAGCTCGTCAAGCTATCCTTCCGACACCTTCGCCCTCAAAGAAGGATGGAAATGAATTCACCACTGTAGCAACTCCTTTCTACCCCGACGTCCTCTTTATCGGGGGGAGATTGGAGTCATCTCCCATCTCTGACGACGAGCCAACCATGCCAGGGGAAGAACCTCCCAGCGAGAAGCTCGGCGTCGAAGGAACAGACGTCGCAATATTCAGCGACATAACGAGGTTGGGGAGCGGGACCCAGCGCGACCCGTATCCCAGGATGAAGTCTCGAAAGTGAGAGAAACTCCCAACGAATGGGTCTTCAGAGAAAGTAGGAATTCTCGCCGACGTGACCGCCAGTAAGCTCAAGACCGAGATCGAGAACAAGCTGAGCAGGGTGCGAGGTTACGACAAGAGAACCCTCTCTTCACTCGAAACCTGAACCCTGACTTTGCTCGTGCAATGAACATGCCGAGCGAAGTCGAAGGAGTGTTGGCTCAGATAGGTGATGGCCTCACGCGGACTCCGGATGCTGAAGGCTATCGGCGGCTGCTCACTCGGGCAGCTAATCATCTTCTACCCCTCGCTCATCCTCCAAGCGACCTGCGACATGCCATCAACAGTTGCCAAGACGCACAGAGCTCTATCAATGCTTCACGCGATCGACGACACAAGAACGAGATAAGGCGCCGGAGGAGTACGATCGGGACCATGGCGTCCCGACTCAAAGTCGTGCCACCCGAGTTGAGTCGGCAGCAGCCTCAACCAATGGCCCGATCTGGGGACGGTTGAGACAACACATCAGCGACTCCCTTCCCTAGGACCAACACCATGAACGTCGACAAGAAGACACATGTGTAGTATCCGTGCTTACTCCGCGTCTCAGGGCCATCTAGTGGCCCCCAAACTTCAAGGTCTCCAACGTCGACAAGTATGAGCCTAAGCAGGACCCAGGAGGCTGGTTGGGCGTCTATACGATCGCCGCTTGGGCCGCTGGGGCGACTTAAGACGTGATGACTGCATATTTGCCCATCGTTCTTGGGCAGGATGCATTGCAGTGGCTACGACACCTGCCACGACACTGCATCGACAATTGGAGTGACTTCAGTCGGTGTTTCATCGCCAACTTTTAGTCCCTCTCTGACAAGCCGACGCAGCCATGGGACCTCAAATCCATCAGGCACCACGGCGATGAAACACTTCGGTCGTACCTCAAGAGGTTTTAGACCATGAGAAATCGTATCCCCAAGGTCACTGAGGCAGCAGTGATTGAGGACTTCTACCGGGGATCTAATGACTCGGCCTTCATCCGAGCCATACTGTAGAAAGCGCCAACCACCTCCGAACAACTGTTTCGAGAAGCGGACCTCTACATCACCGCTGACGAACGGGCCCAGGACCTCATCGAGGGAGTGAAACCTGCGCCACCGGCACCGCGACACGACGTGAACCAGCAGCCCGACAAGCGTTGGGAGAAGAGTCCCCGTGAGGAGGTCCATGCTACCGGACCACCCGTCTCTCGTGCCCGAGGGGCACCCCGTGGAGGCAAGCGGACACTGGACGACATCCTCGATACCCAGTGCTCGTATCACAAGGACATGCGCCACACCTTGCGGAACTGTAGAGACTTCAAGTATTCTATCGGGAATGGCCAACCATTCCAGCCTCTACCACCTCCCCCACCATGAGGAGGGCCTGGCGAGCCCAGGCAGCCTCAGCAACAGGAAGGGGGAGGGGGCGGAGCATTCCCACGCGTTGACGGGGAGGTCAGCGTCATCTTCGGAGGACACGGGTCGCAGGAGAATAGAAGGCAGCAAAAGCTCAACGACCGACAAGTACTGGCGGCAACCACCAGTGCTCCAGCTCCCTATCGGTGGTCGGAGTACCCGATCACCTTCAGCCGAGCAGATCAATGGCTTAACTTCGACCATCCTGGCAAGTAACCGCTCCTCGTCGATCCGATGATCCGCGAGAACAGGGTGAAGAAAGTACTAGTGGATGGGGGAAGCAGCATCAACGTTACCTTCCCCCAGATGCTCCTGGGCTTGGGGGTCGCACTCAAAGAACTCACCGAGTCAGACACCCCTTTCTTCGGCATTGTGTCGACCGAAGGGGAGTACCTGCTCGGGCACATCTACATGCCCGTCACCTTTGGAACTCTGAAAAACTACATAACCGAATTCCTAAGGTTCGAGGTGGCAAGCTTCGACTGTGGATACAACACCATCATCGACAGGCCAGGATTGGCAAAATTAATGGCCATTCCACACTATTCATACATGATATTGAAGATGCCAGGCCCACAAGGAATCATCACCGTGCGTGCTGACTTCCAAGGTGCCGCGGAATGCTTTCGGGGAGCTATCCAGGCGGCCCTCACCACTAGACCACCGACGACTTCCTTCGTGCAGGCGAACACAAAGCCTGAGGAAGACCTCGCAATACCCGCGAATGAAGCTCAAGCCGTGACCTCTATGCGGCCGATTGAGGAGACAAAGAGGATCAACTTGGTGTTGGTGACTTGTTCTCAAATGCTTTGAATTAAGAACAAGGCAACATAGAAAGTGTTAAATGATAAGGTTCTTCGTCCTTCGAAACATTATTTCCCTTTGGGATATAACGCGCTCCGGACGAAGGTCATAAACAACATATCTTCGTAAGCACAATAAGTTACGACGAAGGACTTATGCATAACATAAATAGTAATGTAAACATTTAAATTTTATCACAATGTCATTTCTATTTTATTACTATGTAAAAATAGAAATGACTTCAAATTACAAATATACCTTCGGACTGCAGGAAGGCAAAAGTACAAGAATGACGCAAAAGCAAATACCAAGTCAGCGTGAACAGTACGGGAGTACTGTTCATCTATTTATAGGCGTGAGACACAGCCCATGTAAAATTACATTCATGTCCAGTACATTTGCTAATGACCTATGGGAGTCTGTCAAGGCCTAAGTAGTCTTTCCATCTTTAGGTCGGTTCCCCGTTCTGCTATCGCGACGAAGCTTTTTCTGCGCATAGCTTCGGCTGCGCGCCATCCTTCGTACAGCATGGTAACCAGCCCGTCCTTCATCAACCTCCTTTCGTCTGGCTTGAGCTTCGTCCTGTCCGCGCTCCATGTTCACAATCTGAGTCTGAGAATACCTGTTCATATGATTCACTTGGAAAATATTGTCAAATCTTGTTTTTGAGGACCTTCGGAGGACGAAGGCCCCCAACAGTAGCCCCTCGCAATATTAATTTGTTAGTGATAAATTCAGATTGCGATATGGACGAAGGCCTTAAGCCGAAGGTCCGAAAAAACACCTTCCCTTTGCTAGAATAGCAACATTCACTGACAAGCGGGGTCTTTCAATTTTCAACGCACTGGGCGTATAAATAAGATCGTAACGCAAACTCATTTTGGTACTCTCGCTTGCCATCTGCTTTCGCCCACTAAATTTTTAGCTCTTGCGCACTAAGATTTGCTGATACTTTGGTTTTGAAGCTTCGGCTTTGAAAACAGTTTTTAGTGTTTCCGAAGATGTCTGAAGATAAGAAGGTCGCTGCTGAGATGAAGCTGAGCCTTGACGAAGAGAAGAACTTGGGGTTCCTTATAGCGATGGCAGAGACCAATACGGAAAAAATTACCAAGGAGATTCTGGAAGGTTTGTCTGAAGATACTGGTGACAGCGACAGTTATGATGTAGAAAGTGGTGGGGAAGAGTCCGAAGATCGACCATGGCGGCCAAGTCACATGGTTTTCGGGAAAACCACTATTAAACAGAGTCATATTGATAATATGAGGGGGAGGTATTTTCGAGATATATCTATTGTGAGGGCTGATGCTGGAGAAAAGACTTCTCCCACCCCAGAAGAAGATGAAGTCGTAATCTTCCGAAGCTTTCTCAAGGCTGGGCTTCGATTCCCCATAAGCAACTTTGTTGTTGAAGTCCTGAAGACATTTCAGGTCTACCTTCATCAAATTACTCCCGAAGCTATCATAAGAATGGGGATGTTTGTCTGGGCTGCGAGAAGCCAAGGTTTAGAACCAAATGCTAAAAGCTTTTGCAACATTCATGAGTTGTTATATGAGACGAAGCCCTGGGGGAAAGAACAATATCACAACAACTTTGGGTGCTACAGCTTCGGTGCCCGCTCCGGGTCAAGCCGCCCTGTGCCAACCTTTCGGAAGAGGTGGCCCGGAGCCTGGATGACAGAGTGGTTTTATGTAAAGAATGACTTAACAGCGCAAGAAGATGTCAAGAGTATCATTATGCGCCCCATCTGGCAACGCTTCGGACTTCGAAGGCCGAAGGTTGAAATGGATGAAGCAGCCGAGGAATGCCAAAGAGCCTTCGGCGTAATCTGCTCCTTCATTGGGACAAGGGACTTGGTCCAGGAGCATATTGCCTTCAGGGTGTGGCCACTTGCAGGAAAGTGGGAAATGCCGAAGGAGACCATCAAAGAGTCCGATGAAGGCGGACTGGTCAGACTGAAATACACATTCAAATACGGGGATAAGTTTGTTGAACCTGATGACGACTGGTTGAAAAGCATTGAAACATTAAGTGACGAACTGCTTGGGGCATATTCGAAGGCCGAGAACACCGCGTTATCAGCAGCCTTCGGAGGCCGAAAGAAGAAAAGGCTCAACCGGGTATTTGACGCAGTCGGGTTTGTCTACCCTGACTATCACTATCCGGTATTGGGTCGCAAAAGAAAAAATACTTCTCCTGCAACAGAAGCTACCACGAGTGCCACTAGTGAGCCAGCGCCGCAAAGGAAAAAGATAAAGGTGCTCACCCACCGAGCGCGTTTTATTGAGCCGGCCACAGTGCCAGAATTTATTGGTGAAGTCTCTTTGGCCCCTGAAGCTACAGAACCAGCTCCAGTGCCGAAGATGGAAGAGAAAACTGAAGCGCCTTCAGCAGAAAAAGCAGAAAAACCGAAGATTGAAGGGCCAAAAATATCGGAAATCTTAAGTCCTTCAGCAAATGTCGAAACAACAAAAAATCAAAAGGGCCCATTGGTGACCCCAAAAAGAAAAAGAATGGTGAATGTACTAGATGTCTTGGAGACAATAAAGTCTTCAAGCACAACTCCAAAGAAGACTGTTGAACTTGCTGAAGCGTCTACTGAAACTTCGAAGCAACAAGCTGAAGCTGAAGCTGGGCCTTCAGAGCCCACCAAGGAACAATCTTTGGAAACCGAGAAAATATCAGAACCAGTTTTGGTTGAAGAAATTGACACTGCCGCCCCCGAAGCTCCTGCCAGCATATGCGATTACATCGTGCGACATGCTTCGGGGAAGAAATTATCTGAAGAAGAGACTTATGAAGCCAATCACTATGCTAGAGAGTTAAAATATCCGAAGGGGGCAGTAGTGTTCAATGGGACAAATGAAGATGACTTCCTATACTGCCTCCCTGATAACAAAGAATTATCTGTCTGCCGGGAGATGGCTAGAAGTATGGGTTTCCCGAAGCTCGAAGCTGGATTATGTGCTATGACGAAGGAGGATCTTGCGGACAGTCTTGCGTACAATAGCCTAAAGGTATGGGAATTAAGTGCTTGAAAAATTTTTTAATTCATAACTCACTCTTTTATTCTTATACCAACTTTTTTACATGTAGGGTTTAATCCTAAGCAACGCATTAAGAGCACAAAAGAGTGCCGAAGATGAGAGCTATGAAATTGCGTTCAACAACCTTCGATCAGAAGTCATTAAACTGAGAAACGAGGCTCTGGAAAAGGATAAAATTCTGCTTACATTGGTAGATAAGGTAAAAAAGGACGAAGCTGCTTCAAAGGTCCAGGCCGAAGCCCAAAAACGTGAAATTAAAGATCTTCAGAAACAGCTAGCTAGAGCTAAAGAGGAGCGTGCGCTTGAAGAAACAAAACGAGAGCTTAGTGATCAGTTGGTCAATCATTTAGAATTAAGTGTCAAAGAGCTTCGCGCGTCCCAGAGGAAATGCTATGTTAAATCTATAGAATGCGTTAAAAAGATAAAATCCAGCTTCGCCAGCGTTGGCGCCTTTTCTAGTGAAGAGAATTTCTCAAGAGGCAATCCCGAAGGTCCACTGGACTGGATCAGTAACGAAGCAGAAGCCTTCGAGGAAATCCTGAGCAGCCGCGGTGACATCTGCGCTTTTTCAGGCGCCAGAGGAGTTGCTGCTGTTTTGGAGAAGAAGGGTTGTGAGCATGTAAAATCCTTAGCTCAGTCCAAAGCTGCCTTGTCCTCCGAAGACATCAAAGAACCCTCGACCGAAGCAAGCATGGTTGGCGGTAAATTCTTTACTGATATCTGGGACAACGGCGGCCGAGAAATGGCGCAAGAGATTATTCAAAGGAGTGAAAAAGGCATCCATGATGCTAGGAAAGTGACAGAAGCTGCCGAAAAAAGTACAGAGCCCGAAGGGCAAATAGGTATTAATTAGTCGTTCTTGTTGTGTTGTAATTTTTATTTCAAACTTTGTTCGCCGTTTGTGATAGTAATGTAGACATGTTCCCCTCCCTCAGAACCTACTGGATCGTCTGCTGACCCTCACACGAAAGAGGATGACGAAATTAAACAAATGGCCGAAGCTATCATGGATAAAGTTGTTGAACAACTTCTAAATGAGGCTGCCGAAGTAGTTCTAAGAGAAGACTAGATGGCATTAGAAAGAACATTTGAAATGTGATCTATGTAATATTTTGTACATTTGAATGTAATATATAAGTTTCTTTTCATTATTCAATTCTTTACGATGCATGAAACTTTACATACGTACCGTTTTTAAGCCTTAGGCGAAAAAACACCTTCCCTTATTTTCATGCTTCGTGAAGATAGAAAAACTTTTATGCGTCACAAAACCCGTAGCGCTCTGATGAAAAATATCCAAACTTCGTGAGAACATTTTCTGAAGCTATATTCCGAAGATTTTTACTTTCTCAAAGCACTCTTCCGAAGGTTGATACTGTCCTCCCTTCTTTTACCATATGCAATATGATGTATGATGTTTATGCTATGCAAATTGATGTGATGATGTTATGTTATGTAGATGAATTTGATTCCGAAGATACACACATATCCCCGTGAAACACACAATCTTTTACTGTAAGCTCTGCATTCCCTTAGGAACGTCTTTGGAGCTTCTTCGCCTTTTACTTAGGCGGTATCAGCGTTGACTTTTCGCTGTAAGCTCTGCATTCCCTTAGGAACGTCTTTTGAGCTTCTTCGCCTTTTACTTAGGCGGTATCAGCGTTGACTTTTCGCTGTAAGCTCTGCATTCCCTTTGGAACGACTTTTGAGCAGAAAACTTACACCGCGCTCCCTTTGGAACGGCTTTTTGTGACTTCATCAACTTACTCTGCGTTCCTTAGAACGACTTTCTGTTGCTTCGAAGGATTTTTAATAATTCGAAGGTCCTCCTTGTTAACGCAAAATTTTTTAAGCTTCAGCAACTTAAGCCTGTGGAGAAAATAGGTTTTCCTCGTGGGAAACAACGAAATTATTATATGAAAACTAACAATGTTCTTTGTTACACAGAATATAGAACTGAATAGAAAAGACTGCTATTAAAGGTAGGATATGTCAATAAATGTGCTTCGACTCTGGCACAGTGCTATTGACTGTGCGAGCTTCGGATTGTTCTCTGAAGTCCCTTTGGTGCGGGGCATATTGGCTCCCTTCTGGCTGTTGGCCTTGTTGCAGTGGAGGTGGAGGCGGAGGCTGTTGCCAGGAAGCTTGAGGTTGACTTGCCGAAGCTACAGAAGCTGCAGGGTGGTTGTCTATGTATTGCGGGATGTAAGGCGGATGATACGAAGCAGTATGCATGACCTGCTTCGGCTGAGCTTGTTGCGCTGCAGCTTCGGCTATTTCCTTTTGCTTCTGGATTGTAACATGGCACGTCCTGGTGGTATGGCCCTTGTTTTCTCCACAGAACAAGCAAAACAGTTTCCTTGGTTGATCTCCAAATCTTCCGCTGAAGCCCCTGGCGCCTCTGCCTCTTGGAGCTGGTGGCCGGAAGAAACTTTGCTGTTGCCCCGAAGCCTGTGAGGAGCACTGCGGCCTGTTCTGCTGACTCCCCTTATCATCATTTTGAGTAGAGTTGTGGATGGACCTGACATGCCTCGGATAGAATCTTCCTCCGAAGCCCCTGGTCATTTCAGAAAATCTGAAAGCCTCCTCCCTTCTTTGGCGAAAATCATTGTCGGCACGAATGTACTCGTCCATCTTCTGGAGTAGCTTCTCCAAAGTCTGAGGTGGCTTCCTAGCGAAGTATTGAGCTGAAGGTCCAGGTCGAAGCCCCTTGATCATGGCTTCGATGACAATTTCATTGGGCACCGTTGGTGCCTGCGCCCTCAAACGTAAAAACCTTCTGACATACGCCTGAAGGTATTCTTCATGATCCTGAGTGCACTGGAACAAGGCTTGAGCAGTAACCGGCTTCGTCTGAAACCCTTGGAAGCTGGTTAACAACATGTCCTTCAGCTTTTGCCATGAAGTAATCGTTCCTGGTCGAAGGGAGGAATACCAGGTCTGAGCAACACTCCTGACAGCCATAACAAAAGACTTTGCCATGACCGCAGCATTGCCACCATACAAAGACACTGTTGCTTCGTAGCTCATCAAAAACTGCTTCGGGTCTGAATGACCATCGAACATGGGAAGCTGGGGTGGCTTGTAGGATGGAGGCCAAGGTGTAGCCTGCAGCTCAGCGGACAGGGGAGAAGCATCATCGAAAACAAAATTTCCATGATGGAAATTGTCATACCAGTCATCTTCGTTGAAGAAGCCCTCCTGATGAAGGTCTTTTTGTTGAGGCCTTCTGTTCTGCTCATCATGAGTAAGATGGCGGACTTCTTCAGAAGCTTCGTCTATCTGCCTCTGCAGCTCAGCTAACCTGGCCATCTTTTCCTTCTTCCTCTGCACCTGTTGATGAAGCATCTCCATATCCCTGATCTCTTGGTCTAGTTCATCCTCCTGAAGCATCGGGCTGACGGCCTTCCTCTTCTGGCTTCGGGCCTCCCGAAGAGAGACGGTCTCCTGGTTGGGGTCCAGCGGTTGCAGTGCTGCAGTTCCAGTCGCTGAAGCTTTCTTCGGCGCCATAGCGAGGGTCTATGGCTTCCGAAGGTGTTCAAAAAACTCAAAGTGGAGGTGAGTTCACCGGAGGTGGGCGCCAATGTTGGTGACTTGTTCTCAAATGCTTTGAATTAAGAACAAGGCAACATAGAAAGTGTTAAATGATAAGGTTCTTCGTCCTTCGAAACATTATTTCCCTTTGGGATATAACGCGCTCCGGACGAAGGTCATAAACAACATATCTTCGTAAGCACAATAAGTTACGACGAAGGACTTATGCATAACATAAATAGTAATGTAAACATTTAAATTTTATCACAATGTCATTTCTATTTTATTACTATGTAAAAATAGAAATGACTTCAAATTACAAATATACCTTCGGACTGCAGGAAGGCAAAAGTACAAGAATGACGCAAAAGCAAATACCAAGTCAGCGTGAACAGTACGGGAGTACTGTTCATCTATTTATAGGCGTGAGACACAGCCCATGTAAAATTACATTCATGTCCAGTACATTTGCTAATGACCTATGGGAGTCTGTCAAGGCCTAAGTAGTCTTTCCATCTTTAGGTCGGTTCCCCGTTCTGCTATCGCGACGAAGCTTTTTCTGCGCATAGCTTCGGCTGCGCGCCATCCTTCGTACAGCATGGTAACCAGCCCGTCCTTCATCAACCTCCTTTCGTCTGGCTTGAGCTTCGTCCTGTCCGCGCTCCATGTTCACAATCTGAGTCTGAGAATACCTGTTCATATGATTCACTTGGAAAATATTGTCAAATCTTGTTTTTGAGGACCTTCAGAGGACGAAGGCCCCCAACACTTGGGTTTCACTGATGAACGCTAGACCGCCATCATCAGCTCCAGCCTCGATGACAAATAGGAAAGTGCGCTCATCCGGTTCCTGCAAGATAACCGAGATGTATTCGCATGGCAACCTGCGGATATGCCAGGAGTCCCGAGAGAACTGGCCGAGCACAAATTGAAGGTCTATCCCCAAGCAAAGCTGATTCGACAGAAACTACGTCGTTTTCACGCCTGACAAGAGAGAAGCAATTCGCGTCGAGTTAGCTCGCTTAGTGGCGGCAGGGTTCATTAGAGAAGTGCTGCATCCTGAGTGGCTAGCAAATCATGTTCGTGTACTCAAAAAGAATAAAGTGGATTAGCGCATGTGCGTCGACTATACTGATCTCAACAAACACTGTTCGAAGGATCCCTTTGGGCTCCCTAGAATAGATCAGGTGGTTGATTCGACCGCTCGATGTTCTATGTTGTCCTTCCTAGACTGCTATTCTGGATACCATCAGATCAGCTTGGCAAAAGAAGATGAGGAGAAAACTATATTCATCACCACGTTTGGAGCTTTCTGCTATACCTCCATGTCGTTCGGCCTCAAGAACGCGGAAGCGACCTACTAGAGAGCTATTCAAACATGCTTAGCCGATCACTGGGGCAAGCAGGTGGAAGCTTATGTCGATGATGTGGTGATCAAAACAGAAAACTCAGAAAACTTCATTGAAGATTTGCAATTGGTCTTCAACAGCTTGAGGCGATACCGGTGGAAGCTCAATCCAGAAAAGTGTGTCTTCAGAGTACCAACGTGAAAGTTACTCGGATTCATTGTCAGCCACCGGGGAATTGAAGCCAACCCAGAAAAAAAATCAAGGCCATCATGAGAATGGAAGCGCCGCGATCACAGAAAAAGGTACAGAGGCATACTGGATGCATGGCAGCCCTGAGTAGGTTCATATCAAGGCTAGGCGAGAAAGGCATGCCATTCTACAAATTGCTCAAAAAGGTGGACAAATTTTAGTGGACCATAGAGGCACAGGAAGCTCTAGAGGCACTGAAAAAGTTCCTGACTACGCCACCAGTACTCAAGCCACCACGCCGAGCCACGCCAAATCAGCCGACAGAAGATCTATTGTTATACATCTCCTGCACGACTCACGTGGTAAGCACTGCGTTAGTAGTCAAGCAGGTGGAGGAAGGACATACATACCCGGTGCAGCATCCGGTCTACTTCATCAGCGAAGTTCTCGGGCCCTCAAAAATGAAGTATCCCCAAGTTTAGAAACTGCTATACGCGGTACTTCTAACCGCTCATAAGCTCCGTCACTACTTTGACGACCACAAAGTCATAGTAGTCACAAGATTTTCAATTGTGGACATTCTCCACAACAAAGAAGCTATCGGAAGGGTAGCCAAGTGGGCATGTGAGCTGGGAGCTCACGACATAGAGTTCCGACCTTGCACAACAATAAAGACTCAAGCACTGGTTGACTTCGTATTAGAGTGGACTGAACATCAGGTCCTAGCCAACCCGGAGGCTACCGAAGTATGGAGAATGTACTTTGATGGCTCGTTGAAGCTGCAGGGGCAGGTGCAGGGATCCTCTTCATTGCTCTTGGGGGTGAACAACTCAAGTATGCACTCCAGTTATTATTTCCAGCATCTAATAATGTGGCAGAATATGAAGCACTGATCCACGGGTTGAACATCGCCGTATCACTGAGCATTAAGAACCTGATGGTATATGGAGATTCGCTAGTGGTCATAAGCTAGATAAATAAAGACTAGGATTGCTCGACTGATTCTATGGGCAAGTACTGTGCAACCGTCCAAAAATTAAAGGACAAATTCGAAGGGTTGGAGTTCCATCACATGAAAAGAGACCGCAACGCGGCAGCAGACGCGTTGTCAAAGCTGGGATCCCATCGGGCCCAGGTCCCACCTAGGATCTTCGTCTAAGAAGTATCACGTCCGAGTATTCTCTCAGACCAGACGGAAGAGTGCAACACCTTGAGCCAACCAGAGTTGGACCCCAATGACTAGAGAGAGCCTATCATCAGGTACATAAAAAATGAAGAGGAACCAGATGACAAGGCGACAGCGGAACGCATCGCAAGACAGTCAGCCTACTACACCCTCATAGGGGACACACTGTACAGAAGAGGTGCAACGGAAGTCCTCATGAAGTGCATTCACTCGGCTATTGGGAAGAAACTGTTAGATGAAATCCATGCTGGGCAGTGCGGAGTACATGCTACATCCAGAACTCTGGTTGGAAAGGTTTTTAGATCTGGTTTCTATTGGCCAACAGCGAAGAGCGATGCCGCCGAGTTAGTCCAGAGATGTGAAGCTTGCCAATTCTTATCAAGGCAACAACATTTACCTGCACAACAGCTGCAGACCATCCCTATAACATGGCCATTTGCATGCTGGGTGCTGGACATGATCAGACCCTTCAAGAAAGCTCAGGGAGGCTATACTCACGTGCTGGTTGCCATTGACAAATTCACAAAATGGATAGAGTATAAGCCTATTGCCTCTTTAACCTCAGCCAAGGCAGTGGAATTCATACAAGACATAATATTCAGGTTTGGGATACCAAATAGCATCATAACTGACCTGCGATCCAACTTCACCAGCTCTAAATTCTTCGACTTCTGCGAGCAACGGAGCATCCAGATTAAGTATGCATCAGTAGCGCATCCAAGAGCCAATGGCCAAGTAGAAAGAGCCAACGGAATGATACTGGAAGCACTCAGGAAGAAAGTGTTTGACAAGAGTGAAAAGCTTGCAGGAAAGTGGATCAGAGAGCTGCCATACGTGGTTTGGAGCTTGAGAACTCAACCTAGTCGAGCTCTGCATGGAAATACCCCGTTCTTCATGGTTTATGGATCAGAGGCAGTGCTGCCCGCCGACCTAATATTCGTGGCGCCGAGGTTGGTTTTCGAAAACATAGCTGAAGCAGAAGCTACCAGGCTAGAAAATATTGATGTGCTAGAGGAAGAACGATTGAACATAGTAATTCAGTCGGCTAGGTACCAGCTGACCTTGAGGCGCTATCATGATAAAGCCGTGCGACACCGGTCCTTTGCAGTGGGAGACTTGGTCCTTTGCCGAATTCTAACAGGGGAAGGACGACACAAGTTGTCACCACTATGGGAAGGGCCATTCACTGTATCAGAAGTCACTCGGCCAGGATCATACTGGCTTACTCAAATGGATGGCACAGAAGTGGGGAACTCATGGAACATAGAGCATCTTAGAAAGTTTAATCCCTAGCAAGGCCTAAAAAATTCTCGAAGAAACATTATACTCTGTAATCGGGGACTTCAACATCAATAAAGTTTTTGTTTTGAAAGGCATTCAGACTCTTGACTATCAGCTGACTTCGATTTGATTGGACTTGAGATCAGCATGCTTACTCGACTTAGGGTGACCACTATACCCTACTAACGGAGCAATCGGCTTAAGTCGGCGACGACTTAAGACGGCGCGACATGCTCACGCTTACTCGACTTAGGGTGACCACTATACCCTACTAACAGAGCAATCGGCTTAAAGTCGACGACGACTTAAGACGGTGTGACATGCTCACGCTTACTCGACTTAGGGTGACCACTATACCCTACTAACGGAGCAATCGGCTTAAGTCGGCGATGACTTAAGATGGTGCAATATGCTCACGCTTACTCGACTTAGGGTAACCACTATACCCTACTAACGCAGCAATCGGCTTAAGTCGGCAACGACTTAAGACGGTGCGACATGCTCACGCTTACTCGACTTAGGGTGACCACTATACCCTGCTAATGGAGTAATCGGCTTAAGTCGGCGACGACTTAAGACGGTGCGACATGCTCACGCCTACTCGACTTAGGGTGACCACTATACCCTACTAACGGAGCAATCGGCTTAAGTCGGCGATGACTTAAGACGGTGCGACATGCTCACGCCTACTCAACTTAGGGTGACCACTATGCCCTACTAACGGAGCAATCGGCTTAAGTCAGCAATGATTTAATATGATGCAACATGCTCACGTCTACTTATCTTAAGGCGACCACTATGTCATACCAACCAGGCGATCGGCTTAAGTCGGAAACGCCTTAAAACCAGCATGGCACACTTGTTTTCACGATTGTTCAGGGTGACTGCTATACCCTAACAACAAAACAATTAGCCCTTCAGGAAAAAAGAACGTTTTACTTGTTGGCACCAGGGGCATGTTCTGGCACCCTATCCACAAAATATTCAAGTTCTAACACAACCATCACATGCACATATAATTCATATTACATTGAATGTTTTGCAGGACATCACTGCATCGAAACGTCTTTGTTAGCAATGTCTTTCATAGGAGCGACGGAAGAGGAAGGACGACTCGAAGCATCGGGCGCAGCCTTGACATCAGCGACAATATCGTCAGGCACCACGACGCCGGGCCTCCTCATCAAGATCCGTCCAGCGCGAATGGCTTTGTCCATAGCCTTGTCGCGCTGAGCTTTCAAGACGGCGCAGTGGTCCTCTGAAGCTTTGACAGCTAGTCGAGCGGCTTCTAGCTCCTGCGCGACAAGCTTCTTGGAAGCACGCAGATCCCTGATGGTGGAATCCCTGGTCGATAACAGCTGTCCAAGTCGCAGAACCTCATCTTGGGATACTTGTAGCTCGTGACGATGATGATCCAGGTATGACATGGTGAAGTGGTGGCTCCTCTCCAATATGGTCAAGGAGTTACTAGTGTCACGGTATAGCCTATCCAGATTGTCACGAGAGGCCACGAGTGCTCGTTTCTCCTCCTACGAACAAGAAGCAACATTCAGTACCCAATCAACAATAGCATGGCAAAGTCAACCAAGGGAGTTTACCTCATGCACCATCCTTTCAGAGTCAAGCTGGGCATTGAGGGAGGAATTCAAAGAACGTGCACCGTCCAAAGAAACAGAGGTCAGGGCCAAGTTGGCTTGACTTTGAGAATACTTCTTCTCAAGGTCAGAGCACCATTGGGCCATATCCGACAACATAGCTGAAAGGGGATGCATGACTAAGAACAAGTTGATCAGTAAAAACAACTAGGGAAGCTGTAAGATCACTAACCAGCGTTTGACGCCTTCAAGTCATCGATCTGTTTCTGGAGCAGCAATGGGTTCCACTGCATTAGAGACAGAGCTTGTTCGGGAACAGTGGCACCGTAGGATCTCAGCTGGGCAGATACTCCATCAACAAAAGCCTGTGATCATAGACAGATGAGTAAAAGAAAGATAATTCGCTAATATGAACAACATAGAGCAAGAGGCCGACTCGCCTAAAGATTGGAGAGGAACAGTGGTAGACCCAAGGCAGGAGGAGCTGAGTCATGGCTCGAGGAGGGAAGGTCTGCAGGAACGATCTGAAGAGCACTATCAGGGGTGACCTCAGCCCCACCAACAGACAGCAGGCTCCTTGCATCTAGCTCGCCGACCTCTAAGGCGACTTGTCCAGTTAAAACTGTGGAAGCACGTACCGCCGTCGCTCCATCGGACCGAGGTGGGGATGACCCAACGTGGACGTCCATGGAGGTGTGGGAAAGAGAGCCCACCTGAACACCCTCGGGGGCTGGATTGTAGCTTGCACTACCCACAAGAGCTAGATCACTACCAGCAACACCCTTGGGGGCTGGGTAACTGCCGGCACCACCCTCGGGGGCTGGGTCTTCTGCAGTAGCCACCTCTAAGGCTAAGGGCTCCTTAGCCACCTCCATGGGAGTTGGGTGACTCAGACCAGCGTCTCGGCATGGAAGATTGCCCTCTAAAGTCGACGATGCGCGAGACACCGCTCGGGTTACCTCTTGCCCAGCGGAATCAAGCAAGGAAAGCCCACCGTCTAGGACCTCTGAACAGACGGCTGGGATATCATCTGCAGGTGGATCTGATAGCATGTCTTCGTGGACGACTTCCTCCAGCACTTGATCAAAGTCTGATATTGAAAGCCCCTGAAGACTGACAAGAGCCGACAGAGCGGGAGAAGGAATATCACTACCCCCTCGCTACCTCTATAGTGCCGGTTGTTCTTGTGGATCGGTGGTACTTTCTCTTCTTCTTCCTCTTCGTCCTCATCAAATAAGCAAACAGCAGCCCGTGCACGATCACAACCCTTGGCACCAACTTCAGGAAGGGCCTCTGTGGGTACATCATCAGGAACTGGAGCAGAAGGGCCTGCACCCTGGTCCAAGCATGACAGTCGCCGAAGTCGCCTCTTCTTCCTTTTTTCCTCGACAAGTGCAGTCGAGCGGCTCGCTCGGCGTGGACGCTTCAGGCGGGCACCTTTGGGTTTCCGAGTCTCCACCTCTTCACCAAGTTCTTGCTCAGCTGTGATAGCCATTGGCTCGGTGTGGGTCAAGTCAGATGATTCCCCAGCCAGCAAGCTAAGCACAACATCTATCTCCGCGTCGTCAGTGCTAGCCGGCATCTCAAAATGAGTCTGTTTCTCATCCTCTAGAAGATTATGAAGTGGGGCAATCAAAGCCTCAATGTCCTCAGAAGAGGGTCACACTCTAAGACCTAGGCTACCGTCACGAGTAGGAGGGTTGGACATAAACTTAGAAAATGGCCTAAGTGGTGGCAGGTTCCATGCAGAATATGCCATAGGAGCACTAGCATTTAAAACTCTACCCCTCAGAATCATGTCCAGTCGGCTCATCAGATCTTCAGTGGGAATTTTCTTGTTTGTGACCCGGGTAGTATCGCTGACACCGCTGTACAAATAAGCAGGGTAGGCCCTATCCTTTAAAGGCTGAATGTTCTTGAAAACGAAATCAGCAACCATTGCCTCAGCAGTCAGACCTCTATCCTTTAGCAAGCAGACCTCGACAAGCAGTACTTTAGCCTCTGTTATCTCCGAAGGGGTCGAAGATTATATCCAGCTCGGTGTGCAGACATCTGGCTGCCTCCCTGACCGAGGGGGAGGGACTTGCAATGATTCTCCACAATGAACCACTCAAAGTGCCACCCCTTAATGCTGTCCTTGAGGGGAATGTAAAGGTACTCTGCTTTCCTCCCGCGACGAAGCTTCAGGCTTGCGCCGCCAACAAGCTGGTGTTGTCCCCCAGCCATCCCAGGCTAACAATGATAAAGGTATTTCCAGAGACCAAAATGGGGGAGAATCCCGAGAAAGGCCTTGCACAGATGTACAAAAATGGAAACTTGTAGAATGGAATTAGGGTTCAGATGTGTCAAGTTCAATTTGTAGAAATCAAGGAGGCCGTGGAAAAAGGGAGTAATGGGAAGAGCAAGACTGCGAATAAGAAAAGGAACGTAAATGATAGATTCATGGGTATCCTCTGTCAGAACGGTGATGCCGCGGCAAATTCGTCAAGAGCAAAGCTCTTTTGGAAGCAAAACCCCAACGTCAACAAGATGAAGGAGGTCGGATTTAGAGATGACAAACATGTGGTTACCCGCGAATGGCAACTGGCTGTTGGGGTCGATAGGCGGGATGATTGCTGCAACGGAGCTCTGCCTCTTCCGCTTTGGTGCCATCGCAGTCTTGCCGGCGGAACTAACAGGATCGAGATCTCAGGGAAGCAGAGGAGTGGTTCGAGGCAGAAAAGTGAAGTTAGGGCTCAGAAATCAAAAATGCACGTCGGCACGAGTATAAATGGGGTTCCTCGGGTCGGTCACTATTTCTAAAAAGTGCCAAGTCACTACTCGGGAAAGCAAAACTTCAGGCATGGCTCGGCGGTTACCTCTAAAATGCCAGCAGCGTCAAACATTACTCGGCGGTTACCTCTAAAACACCGGCAGCGTCAGACATCGCTCGACGGTTACCTCTAAAACGCCGGTAGCGTTAGACATTACTTGACAGTTACCTCTAAAACGCTGGCAGCGTCAGACATCGCTCGGCGGTTACCTCTAAAACGCCAGCAGCATCAAACATGACTCGGCGGTTACCTCTAAAACGCTGGTAGCGTCAGCTATCGCTCAGCGGTTACATCTAAAAACGCCGGTAGCGTTAGGTATATGGATGAACTATCAAGCATGTAAACAGAAAAAGCAGCAAATGCAACAGTCACTGGAAGCATCTAAAGTTTTTTCATTAATATTGGAGGGGGTTGCATAAACTCAAAGACTGACTCATTATGAGTTGCCCTTTTCCTCCTATCTTCTACTACATTACATTACTTCATTACTTACACTACACTATACTACTAATGACTACTACATTATTCCACTAATAATACTATGTCACACCCGTTTCCAAAGGGCAGAGCTGGGTGCATCGCATATGTGTGCCAGGATCTATTTCCACACATATGTTGACGTCACAAGTGCAATATATCAAAAGAACAATGTATAAAAGCGTAAATAAAGATTATATTAACATATTACACTTCAAACAGACATAATGTCTTAACCTTTATTCATCAAAGTACAGCGAAACAAGGACATCCATCCACAGGAAGATGACCGGGGGTATCACTAGACTAGCATCCATGGAGTTCAGCATCATATCTTCATCTGCAACTTCTGATCAAAATTAAGCAAGGGTGAGCTCACTTATGGTCGGGGCTCAGCAAGTGGGGGAAAAACTAATGCAGGTATAACAAGGTGAGGCTAAGGTTGAGCAGTAAGCATTTTAGTTGGTCAACATTTTATTAATAACACCTGTCTTACTAATAAGTGTGAATCCCAAGTATTCCCATTAAGCAAAGGTATATGAGTATTTCAAAAACATTTAAGTGAAACCACTTAAGCAAAACCATTGGCAGATCATCGGATCTCGATTTATTTCCATCTTTTAGTTCAATTATCATGTGAGGAGTCCAGGCCGCTCATAACCGTGAGCACGGCTGATATATCAGTTTTACACTCTGCAGAGGTGGTACAACTTTACCCACAAGCCGTGTATCCCCTCTAGCCTGGGTCGGCCAAAACCCGTAAACACTTCCGAGGTGAGTGGCTAGGGATCCACTATGAGGCTTTCACAAAATACACTTAATACGAAGCAACCCGCTAAGGTTTCTAAAGACGATGGTGGAGGCCCCCTGGGTGAGGTACCTTAGCCAAGAACACGTCCCCATGTTAACGTGGGCTACCAACACCTACCGCTCCCCCTCTTGCCCATATTTCAGGTAAGGTTGCCAAGCACTAAGCATATAAAGCTAATTACCAAAGCCAGAGCCATGATAGCACTCGTGGTTGCACTGTTTTCCCGGGTGGTCACTCCATGTTCCAATTAATATGCAATAATCTTGTTTAACCATCGGGTTAACAACAATAATGTAAACTTACCATTTTGGAACATTAATATCATAAGCGGGAGTGACTGCATAAAGTTAAGTTGTAGCAATAGCATAGCTACGAAGGTAAAGTATAATTCCCAGGTTTGATCAAGGAATAAGGTTGGAAAGGTTATCTAAATAGGTAACCCGTCAAATTATGCATATATATTCAAAAGAATAAACTTTATTAAATGTATTGTTTGGGATCAAACAGAGTATGCAGAGGGAGAAGTCCACTTGCCTTGCTTATAGCAAACTTGAGATTATTCCACGAAATAGATCTTGATTCTCAACTACTAGATCAACCACTGAATATCACACAAACAAACAAGAAGAAACAAACACCACTCAATAACATAAAACATTCATCATAGACCAAGCTAAAAGAAAACATAACAAAAGAGCATTTGCTTTTCAAAAGCATTACACGCAAGGGTTAAAATAAAAAGGTACCCTTTTCAAAAATGTGTGATCTATACTTTATAAAACAAGATATGAGCTTAAAATATCTTAATTAAAATATACAAATATTAGGTTCGCCATTTTAATATTTTATAAAAGCATATGTGGTATGTCTAAAATTAAGGATTCATAAGATGATAAATCGTGTTATAACATTATTAAACATTTTTAACCTTTTAGAAAAGATATGTGTTATATATCTACGGTTAATGAGTTATGAAACACATTATTAATTTATGAAGCATTATGAAACACATTATTAAACATTATTGATGAAAAGCTATTATATAATCCTAGATAGGTTTTGTGTGAAAAGACAACTAAATAATAACTATCTTCATTTTCATTAAGAGAATACATGGCATGTACTATTATTAAGAAAGCTATATCCAAAGTTAATATATAATCTAACATTTTAATTATAAATAGAACATGAACACTCATTATTTTATTTTATCCTTTAAGAAAAACTAAGTGATATATATAAATAATATCGACTCAATTTGATGGATGGATTAATCAAGCCTAGAAAACTAATTAAGTCATTTTAAATTAGAAATAAATGATCTATTTCATTAATAGGAAAATTATATTCAATAATATAAACTATCATTTTCTTTATTATGAAGGTATGATCACCTAATTAAGCCATTTTAACATTATTATAAAATTATATTCTTTCTTAGTGTGAATAGAAAAATATCTATGTTGCATAAAAATATATAAGACTTTGACTAATATCTAAATCACGCTCTATGCAAAGATAATCATGTAATTATTTATCTAAATGTTTTTGTTAATAAAAAGGTGATCTACTCTTTTCTTTTACTTATTATTTAGAAAACCCACACGTGAATTAATTATAGACATATTTAATTTGCAAGCACGTTTATTTCTATATGCTTAGCACATGATTATGAAGTTAATAATACAGATCTATATTTAATCTGAGCTAGAAATATTTATTTATATTGAGAAATATATTGCTTGGATCGGTACAAAATAAAATATAGCTTATACGGGGTGGCTCGCAAGATGGGCTTTTTTCTACCTTTGACCGAAGAAAGAAATAGCAGGGAACAGCACGTCGCCTTCAGCATGGCGGAGAAGGGACACCGAGACCGGCATTGGCGTCGATGTCACGGCATAGCACAGGGGTCCAAGACGCTGAACTTGGCGCGACGACAACACGATGACGAAGAACGCATGGCGTGGCAAGTGGTGAGATCAACGCAGCATCAGATTTCATCGGTGAGTGCCACAGCTCTGATGGGCATCATAGAGAACGGTGTTCCACGAGCAGCATGGCGGAGCTTCAGCATGGTAGTTGTCGGCGTTCCGAGACCGGGGGGTCCCCGAGCCGACTAGTGAGTGTGCCGCGTGCCCCAGCCCAGATGGGTCGAGCGCGTGGGCGAGCGCGAAGGGGGGGGAGAGAGAGAGAGTGCGAGGCGGCCGGAGCCGGGTCGTGAGGGAGTCGGAGAAATCCCGCGGCCTTCGTGTTCGTCCCCCGCCCAGGTCGGGTGCGCTTGCAGTAGGGGGTTACAAGCGTCCGCGCGGGTGAGGGGAGCGAGCGGCCCCGAGAGAGCGCCTGCCCCTGCCCTTCGTCCCCGCGAGGCCAACCTTCTCTAAGAAGGCCCTGGTCCTTCCTTTTATAGGCGTAAGAAGAGGATCCAGGTGTACAAATGGGGGTGTAGCAAGGTGCTACGTGTCTAGCGGGGGAGTGCTAGTGCCCTAGGTACATGCCAAGGTGGCAGCCGGAGAGATCTTGGCACCCAGCTAGTGTGGCGTCGTGGCTGTCGGAGAAGCAATGGAGCCGGGCGGAGGGACAGCTGTCGGAGTGGCTGGGCCCTTGCTGACGTCCTCCTGCTTTCGTAAGGGAGCTGGGAGCCGCCGTCGTCATGGTCCAGCGGGGCGCCATCATTGCCTATCTGGCGGAGCTAGCCAGATGGGACGTCGGTCCTGTTCTTTGCGGCTCGAGTCGGCTCGGGGCAGGGTGATGATGACGCTTCCTGTTGACGTGGCGGGCTGGTGTCCTAGGTCGGACGACGTGGAGGCTCCTCCGAGGCCGAGGTCGAGTCTGTCCTGCATGGCCGAGGCCGAACCTGAGCTCCTGGGTCGGGCGAGGCGGAGGTCGTTCGGCAGAGGTCGGGGTGGAGTCCGAGCCCTGGGTTGGGCGGAGCGGAGTTCGCCGTCTTCTGGGGCCTTAGCCCGAGTCCGAGCCCTGGGTCGGGCGGAGCGGAGTTCGCCGTCTTCCGGGGCCTTAGCCCGAGTCCGAGCCCTGGGTCGGGCGGAGCGGAGTTCGCCGTCTTCCGGGGCCTTAGCCCGAGTCCGAGCCCTGGGTCGGGCGGAGCGGAGTTCGCCGTCTTCTGGGGCCTTAGCCCGAGTCCGAGCCCTGGGTCGGGCGGAGCGGAGTTCGCCGTCTTCCGGGGCCTTAGCCCAAGTCCGAGCCCTGGGTCGGGCGGAGCTACCTCTGGCGCTTTCGGCCAAGCCTGGCTACCCGTCAGTCTTACCTTTTGCGTTAAAGGCCCCAGTGATTTGGTCGGTCGGCGCGGTGATTTAGTCAGGGTTACTTCTTATCGAAGGCATGGCCTCGGGCGAGCCGGAGATGCGTCTGCCGTGAAAGAGGAGGCCTCAGGCGAGACGGAAACATCTCAGGGTCGGCTGCCCTCGCCCGAGGCTAGGCTCGGGCGTGGCGTGATCAAGTCGCTCGTATGGACTGACCCCTGACTTAATCAAACCCATCAGGCCTCTGCAGCTTTATGCTGATGGGGGTTACCAGCTGAGAATTAGGCGTCTTGAGGGTACCCCTAATTATGGTCCCCGACAGTAGCCCCCGAGCCTCGAAGGGAGTGTTAACACTCGCTTGGAGGCTTTCGTCGCACTTTTTTGCAAGGGGACCAGCCTTTCTCGGTTGCACTTTGTTCCGGTGGGTGCGCGCGAGCGCACCCGCCGGGTGTAGCCCCCGAGGCCTCGGAGGAGTGGTTTCACTCCTTCGAGGTCTTAATGCCTTGCGTAATGCTTTGGCTGGTCTAGCGGTTCCCTCATGCGAACAGGCCGTAGCCCAGGTGCACTGTCAGGGCCCAAGTTCTCGGGCTGGTATGTTGACGCTGTCAACGGTTCGGCCGGAGCCGGGTTTGCGAGAGCAGCCCCCGAGCCTCCGCACAGAGCGAGAGGACGATCAGGGACAGACTCGGCTTTTTTATATACGCCCCTACGTCGCCTTTCTGCAAGGAGGAGGGGGGGAGAGCGCCATGTTACCCTCGATGGGCGCCGAACATGGTGTCTCCGGTGAGCTGCAATCGGGTAATCCGAGTGGACGTCCGTGCCCCGTTCGTTGGGGGTCGGCTAGGGGCCCGGAGGCACGCCCAAAAGTACCTGCGGGTGATCTGCCGGACCCGGTCCCCTGGCGACGGGGTCCGAGGGCTCGTTGCCTCCCTCCGATGGGATTCCGTTACAGAGTCGTTCCCGCTGGTCTCGGAAATGTCCTAGGGTACCTCGGGAGCGCAGCCCGAGCCTTGGTTATGTATCGAACGTACCCCTGGTCATCCCTCGCTCGGTGTCTGAGGCGACTGTGAACCCTTCGGGGGGCCAGCCTTCGAACCCCTGATCAGTAATGGGCGCGGAGCCCGAGTAGCCTGAGGCGGTCGTGGAACCTTTCGGGGGGCCGACCTTCGAACCCCTGACCAGTAGTGGGTGTCAGGCCCACGCGATCTGAGGCGGCTGTTGAACCCTTCGGGGGGCCAGCCTTCGAACCCCTGATCAGTAAGGAGGCTCGGGGCCTAGTTCCTTCGCGGGGAAGGATCCCTTTGGGGTATCCCCTTTCCCGGTCCCTGTTGCAAGAGATAGAGAAAGAAGGAAAAGGGAAAAAGGATTCGAAATTGAACATCGTGGCGTACCTTTTTCGGTGTGGTTGTTTTGGCGAAGGTGAAACGTCGCCAGCTGCTCCTGCCAGTAGCGCTGCCCGTTGAGCCGCGGAGTTAATGCGCCGGGGCGAGTAGCTGGCGAAGCCGCCGTTGCGCGTGCGCGAGCCGTTCGAGGAACGGGTCACGGGCGTGTCGTCTTCACACCGTGAGAGAGAGGGGGTTCTCTTGCTGCCTCCGGATGGGACGTGAGCCTGGCTGATGGCGTGATCGCTGCTCTTGCGCGCCTGCCACTGTCATTACTGTCGGCCCACTTTTGACCGTGTTTGACCGCTGCGCCAGGCTGGCGCAGCTGGGCCGCGCGCTGGGCCGCCTTGGGTCGCGGTATTGGTTCCGCAACCGAGGAGGTGCGGTGGTGGCGCAAGTGGCATAGTGGCTTACATGCAGCATCCGGCGCGCCGGTTGCGCGACGCGTGGGCTTGAGCCTTCATGCTGGTCTGTCAGGAGTCGGAGAGGCGCGTCCACTTGGCGCGGTTGCATGCCGCCCGCATGGCTGCCCGCCCCCTTCGCCCGTTGGTCTGGGCAAAAGTGGAGGGTCACTTGTAACCGCTGGGTGGTCGCGCGCACGCCGCGCGCGGCGGTTCGGCTTCTTTTGCTCGGAGCCGGTCCGCATGACAGGTGGGTCCCAGCCCCCGCGCCTCAGGGGAGGGCTTTGGAGGCGTGTTGGAGAAGACTCAGCCCGTGACGGTTGGGGCGCAAGCATGGAGAGTTGCCTTTAAAAGGAGGGCAACCCCTTTCGTAGGGCGACCATGTCTCCTTCCTTCCTTATGCATTGTGTCTTTCCACCTTTCAAGCCCCCGGATGGGGGAAACCGCCGTCTCCGTGCCTCATCGTCGGGGGACACCACTCCTTGGGAGCGGGTACCTTTCGGCCATCGTTCGGCTTCAAGGATTTTCATCACACAGCCCAGCGGCTCCCCTCCGCTGGTTATCACCCAAGAGGGTGGCCTCCAGCTCCCGAATGGGGAGGGGCAAACCGGGCTGTGGTCCCGGCCCCGCCCTCAGTGTTGAGGGTGTTCGTCATCCTCGCCGGGGCGGGGAGCGAGGCGAGCCGGGGCCACACCTCCTATGCGGGTCGGCGGGCCACCTCATTTTCCAGCTTCTGGTGGTGGCAATCGCCTTTTAGCCCCACGGCGGAGACATCCTCCAGACATGCCGGGGAAGGAGAACTGTTGCTGCCCAGCTAGGATGCAACATTCTGTCTTCCCCCTCGCGTTTGCGACGAGGGCGGCTGCGAGGATCTGCCGGGGTGCTTAGGGGCGCCCCACGTTTGCTGGTGATTCACCCAGAGCTTGTTGCTCCTCGGGCTTCCCTGGCGGGGAGATTGTCCGTACTCGCGGGGGCGGAACCGGAGTTCCGTTTGTAATGGCACTTCGAGTGCCGGGTTTTTTGTTCATTTTCGGCTTTCGGGGCCTAAACATGTATGTAACTACGACACGGAGCCGTGTTTTTTCCTTATTCCCGAGCACTAAGACTCGTCTGCTGATTGTCTGAACCGCTTCACTAAGCATGAGTCGCCTCGCGTCAAGGTGACGAGTGAGGTATCCGTATCCCGGAGGCGTAGGAGTCCCTCGGCTCGGTCGGCCCTGTTGTCCGAGGCTCCTCTAGCTTAGTTAAAGAGACCCCTCGGCCGCTCTTCGACGAGCCGAGGCCGGGGGTAGCGATATCAGCATGAGCAGAGGCGGAGTTGGCTCGGGAATGAAACCTGGTTGGCCGGAGCCTAGCCGAGTTGTCCGTTGGCAGGATCGACGCCGGAGTTGGTCAGCCGAGGCTTCGGACCGGGCTCGTGCCCTCGGAAGGTGGTTGGCCGAGGCCCCGGAGGTGGCTGGCCGAGCCGCCTGCTCGGGCCGGATTCCCGGAGAAGTCCCTGACAACGATCGCCCGGGCGTGGCGATGACGCCGTCCTTTGGAGCGAAGGCCCTCAGACCGCGTCGCCGTCCGAGGCTAGTTCAGGCCTTGCCGAAGGTGCTGTCGATGCCGAGGGTGTCGCCGCCCCCTTCCAGCGCCAAGACCTGAGCCTGCAGGATCAGCTTGTCTTGTAGCGTGTGCTTTGTGCGGCCGTCGAGGCCAGAACACACACCCTTGCTATGTTGTAAAGCTGCGTCCCTTTTCCTCTTGTTCCAAGCATCTGGACTTTTTGCCGGTAACAGGGATGTTTGTGCGAGCGAAAGTTGCTTCTCGCGGAAGGTGAGGAGTGAGGTATCCGTATCCCGGAGGCGTGGGAGTCCCTCGGCTCGGTCGGCCTTGCCGCTTACGCGCACTTTTACTCGTCCATGAGGCCCTATCACCGACTTAGTCGAGAAAAACTCGAAGAATCGCTTTGACAGAAGAGCTTCCGAACGTAGAGACTTGTTCGATCCGCGGAGTCACCTTATCCGAGCGCGAGTTACTTATCGCAGAAGGTGATGAGAGAGGTATCCGTATCCCGGAGGCGTAGTAGTCCCTCGGCTCGGTCAGCCTTGGCTGCTTACGTGTACTCCGTCGTTTCCAGGACCCACTTTTCGAAGTAGTCAAAAAGCACGAAAGATATTCTGATAAAAGAGATTTTTTGTTCGAGGAAAATTTTGACGCAGAGGGGGTTTCCCCCCTTTTAGCCCCCGAGGGAGGGTTGGGCTTTGCCGAGGCGAGGCCGACCCTTCCTTGTTGACTAAACTTTGCGTGGGTGCGAGGTATATGAACAATTTTGGAAACATCTCAAGGGTAGAAGCGACGTAGCTGCTGGATGTTCCAAGCGTTGCCGTAGACCTCGCCTTGACTGTTGGCCAGCTTGTACGTTCCGGGCCTCAGAACTTTGGCGATGACGAACGGCCCCTCCCAGGGGGGCGTGAGCTTGTGCCTCCCTCGGGTGTCTTGCCGCAGCCGAAGCACCAGATCGCCCTCCTGGAGGTCTCGGGGTCGGACCCCTCGGGCGTGGTAGCGTCGCAGGGACTGCTGATACTGCGCCGAGTGTAGTAAGGCCCTGTCCCGAGCCTCATCCAGCTAGTCCAGCGAGTCTTCTCGGCTAGCTTGGTTGCTTTCTTCGTTGTAGGCCCTCGTCCTCGGGGAGCCGTATTCCAGGTCAGTGGGCAGGATGGCCTCGGCCCCGTAGACCAGGAAGAACAGCGTGAAACCTGTGGCTCGGCTTGGCGTCGTCCTCAGGCTCCAGACCACCGAGGGGAGTTCCTTCATCCATCGCTTGTCGAACTTGTTGAGACCATTGTAAATCCGAGGCTTGAGCCCTTGTAGAATCATGCCGTTGGCACGTTCCACTTGCCCATTTGACATGGGATGAGCTACGGCGGCCCAGTCTACCCGGATGTTGTGATCCTCGCAAAAATCCAAGAATTTTTTGCCGGTGAACTGGGTGCCATTGTCGGTGATGATGGAGTTCGGGACCCCGAAGCGATGGATGATGTTGGTGAAGAACGCCACCGCCTGCTCGGACCTGATGCTGTTCAGGGGTCGGACCTCGATCCACTTGGAGAATTTGTCGATGGCGACCAGCAGGTGCGTGTAGCCCCCGGGCGCCTTCTACAGAGGGCCGACGAGGTCCAGACCCCACACAGCGAAAGGCCAGGTGATGGGTATCGTCTGCAGAGCCTGAGCGGGCAGGTGGGTCTGCTTCGCGTAGAATTGGCACCCTTCGCAGGCGCGGACAATTCTAGTGGCGTCAGCCACCGCCGTCGGCCAGTAGAAGCCTTGGCGGAAAGCGTTCCCGACGAGGGTTCGAGGTGCTGCATGATGGCCGCAAGCCCCCGAGTGTATTTCCTGCAGGAGTTCCTGACCCTCGGCGATGGAGATGCATCGCTGGAGGATGCCCGAGGGGCTACGGTGGTAGAGCTCCTTCTCATCGCCCAGCAAGACGAACGACTTGGCGCGTCGCGCTACCCGCCGAGCCTCGGTTCGGCCGAGGGGCAGCTCTCCTTGGCGGAGATATTGCAGGTACGGGGTCTTCCAATCTTGATCTGGCATGACCCCGCTCTGCTCCTCCTCGATGTGCAGTGCTTCGCCCTTGGGGGCCGAGGGCTCCTCGGGTTGAACCGAGGATGGCCCGGGCTGGGCCGAGGCTGTCTCGGACGGGGCCGAGGGCACCTCGGGCTCGGGCGTGCCGCCTATCTTGACGGAGGGTTGGTGCAGATCCCGGGAGAAGACGTCCGGGGGAACCGTCGTTCGCCCCGAGGCTATCTTCGCCAGCTCGTCCGCAGTCTCGTTGTAGCGCCGGGCGATGTGGTTAAGCTCGAGCCCGTAGAACTTGTCTTCCAGGCATCGAACCTCATCACAGTAGGCCTCCATCTTCGGGTCGCGGCAGTGGGAGTTCTTCATGACTTGGTCGATGACGAGCTGCGAGTCGCCGCGTGCATCGAGGCATCGGACCCCTAGCTCGATGGCGATTCGCAGTCCGTTGATCAGAGCCTCGTACTCAGCCACATTGTTGGACGCCGGGAAATGGAGGTGGAGCACGTAGCGCAGGTGTTTCCCGAGGGGCGAGACGAAGAGCAGGCCCGCGCCGGCTCCCGTCTTCATCAGCGACCCGTCGAAAAACATGGTCCAGAGCTCCGGTTGGATCGGAGCCGTCGGCAACTGGGTGTCGACCCATTCGGCTACGAAGTCCGCCAGTACCTGGGACTTGTTGGCCTTCCGAGGGGCAAACGAGATTGCCTCGCCCATGATTTCCACCGCCCACTTCGCGATCCGACCCGAGGCTTACTGGCACTGGATGATCTCCCCCAGGGGGAAGGATGACACCACAGTCACCGGATGAGACTCGAAGTAATGTCGCAGCTTTCGCCTCGTCAGGATCACTGCATACAGCAGCTTCTGGACTTGTGGGTAGCGGATCTTAGTCTCGGACAGCACTTCGCTGACGAAGTAAACTGGCCTCTGAACGGGCAAAGCATGCCCCTCTTCCTGCCTTTCGACCACGATCGCGGCGCTGACCACCTGAGTGGTAGCGGCGACGTAGACTAAGAGGGCTTCTCCATCAGCCGGGGGTACCAAGACGGGCGCCTGGGTGAGGAGCGCCTTCAGGTTCCCGAGGGCTTCCTCGGCCTCGGGAGTCCAAGTGAAGCACTCGGCCTTCCTTAAGAGACGGTACAGGGGCAGGCCTCTTTCGCCGAGGCGCGAGATGAAACGGCTCAAGGCCGCGAGGCATCCCATGACCCTCTGTACGCCTTTTAAGTCCTTGATGGGCCCCATGTTCGTGATGGCTGCGATCTTCTCCGGGTTGGCTTCGATGCCCCGCTCGGAGACGATGAATCCCAAGAGCATGCCTTGGGGCACCCCGAAGACGCACTTCTTGGGATTGAGCTTGACGCCCTTCGCCTTGAGACATCGGAATGTCAGTTCAAGGTCGGAGAGAAGGTCGGAGGCTTTCCTTCTCTTGACTACGATGTCATCGACGTAGGCCTCGACCGTGCGACCGATGTGTTCGCCGAACACATGGTTCATGCACCGCTGGTACGTTGCACCCGCGTTCCTCAAACCGAACGGCATGGTGACATAACAGTACATGCCGAAGGGCGTGATGAAAGAAGTCGCGAGCTGGTCGGACTCTTTCATCTTGATTTGATGATACCCTGAGTAGGCATCAAGGAAAGACAGGGTTTCGCACCCTGCAGTGGAGTCCACAATTTGGTCGATGCGAGGTAGAGGGTAGGGGACTTTCGGACGTGCTTTGTTGAGACCAGTGTAGTCTACACACATCCGACATTTCCCCCCTTTCTTCCTCACAAGCACAGGGTTGGCAAGCCACTCAGGGTGGAATACCTCTTTGATGAACCCTGCTGCCATCAGCTTGTGGATCTCCTCGCCTATCACCCTGCGCCTTTCCTCGTCGAATCGGCGCAGAGGCTGTCTGACCGGTCGGGCTCCGGCCCGAATATCCAGCGAGTGCTCGGCGACATCCCTCGGTATGCCGGGCATGTCCGAGGGACTCCACGCAAAGACGTCGGCGTTTGCGCGGAGAAAGTCGACGAGCACTGCTTCCTATTTGGGGTCGAGCCCGGATCCGATCCGAATCTGCTTGGAGGTGTCGCCACTGGGGTCGAGAGGGATGGCCTTAACCGTCTCTGCTGGCTCGAAGTTGCCGGCATGTCGCTTCACGTCCGGCACCTCTCGGGAGAGGCTTTCCAGGTCGGCAATGAGAGCCTCAGACTCGGCGAGGGCCTCGGCGTACTCCACGCACTCCACATCGCATTCGAATGCGTGTTTGTACATGGGGCCGACGGTGATGACCCCGTTGGGGCCCGGCATCTTGAGCTTCAGGTAGGTGTAGTTGGGGATGGCCATGAACTTCGCGTAGCATGGCCTTCCCAACACTGCGTGGTAGGTTCCTCGGAACCCGACCACCTCGAACGTCAAAGTCTCCCTTCGGAAGTTGGAGGGTGTTCCGAAGCAGACAGGAAGGTCGAGCTGTCCGAGGGGCTGGACGCGCTTCCCAGGAATGATCCCGTGGAAGGGCGCATCGCCTGCTCGGACGGATGACAGATCGACGCGCAGGAGCCTGAGGGTCTCAGCGTAGATGATGTTGAGGCAGCTGCCTCCATCCATCAGGACCTTGGTGAGCCTGACGTCGCCGATGACGGGATCGACGATGAGCGGGTACTTCCCTGGGCTTGGCACGTGGTTGGGGTGGTCATCCCGGTCGAAGGTGATGGGCTTGTCGGACCAGTCTAGGTAGACTGGCGCCGCCACCTTCACCAAGCAGACCTCCCGACGCTCCTGCTTACGATGCCGAGCCGAGGCGTTCACCGCATGCCCTCCATAGATCATGAAGCAGTCGCGGACCTCGGGGAACTCTCCTGCTTGGTGATCTTCCTTCTTGCCGTCGTCGCGGGCCTTGTCACCCTCTGCGGGTGGCCCGGCCCGGTGGAAGTGGCGCCGAAGCATGACGCACTCCTCGAGGGTGTGCTTGACGGGCCCCTGATGGTAGGGGCACGTCTCCTTTAGTGCCTTGTCGAAGAGGTTGGCGCCTCCGGGGGGCTTCCGAGGGTTCTTGTACTCGGCGGCGGCGACAAGGTCCGTGCTGGGGGCGTCGCGTTTCGCTTGCGACCTCCTCCTGCCTTTCTTCTTGGCGCCGAGTGGAGTAGACGCCTCGGGAACATCTTCCGACGGGCGGCCCTGGGGCTGCTTGTCCTTTCGGAAGATGGCTTCAACCGCCTCCTGACCAGAGGCGAACTTGGTGGCGATGTCCATCAGCTCGCTCGCCCTGGTGGGGGTCTTGCGACCCAACTTGCTCACCAGGTCACGGCAGGTGGTGCCGGCGAGGAACGCGCCGATGACATTGGAGTCGGTGATGTTGGGCAGCTCGGTGCGCTGCTTCGAGAATCGCCGGATGTAGTCCCGAAGGGACTCTCCCGGCTGCTGCCGGCAGCTTCGGAGGTCCCAGGAATTCCCTGGGCGCACGTACGTGCCCTGGAAGTTACCGGCGAAAGCCTGGACCAGATCCTCCCAGTTGGAAATCTGCCCCGGAGGCAGGTGCTCCAACCATGCGCGAGCGGTGTCGGAGAGGAACAGGGGAGGTTGCGGATGATGAGGTTGTCGTCGTCCGTCCCACCCAGTTGACAGGCCAGGCGGTAGTCCGCAAGCCACAATTCCGGTCTCGTTTCCCCCGAGTACTTCGTGATAGTAGTCGGGGGTCGGAATCGGGGCGGAAACGGCGTCCGCCGAATGGCTCGGCTGAAGACCTGCGGACCGGGTGGTTCGGGCGAGGGACTCCGATCCTCCCTGCTGTCGTAGCGTCCCCCACGCCTGGGGTGATAACCTCGGCGCACCCTCTCGTCGAGGCGGGCCCGACGGTCGCGATGAGGGTGCTCGTCGCCGAGGTGGCCCGGGGCCGCAGGCGCGGTGCTGCGCGTGCGCCCGGTGAAGACCGAGGCTTCCCGCGTGAGTCGGGAAGTCGCGGCACGAGGTTCCGAGGGGTACCCCTGCCTTCGGGAGGCAGAGCTCTCGGCCCGCCGGGCCGCAGCGCCTTCCAGGAGATGCTTGAGCTCTCCCTGGATTCGCCGACCCTCGGTGGTTGATGACTCCGGCATCGCGCGGAGGAGCATCGCTGCGGCGGCCAGGTCCTGACCGGTTCCGCCGGATGCGGGTGGCGGTCTGTCCCTGGCACCGTTGGCGATGCGGTGCTGGAGACCTTGGGGCAGGTGACGTATTCCTCCGGCCGGGGGCTGGCTCGCCCATACCTGCCCGATGTTCTGGCGGATTGCCTCGAGCGCTCCTGCTCCCTCATCGAGCCCGGCCTACGCCCCACGGACTTGCTCGAGCTGTGGGTCGTGACCCCCCGCCGGAACGGGGACCACAGCTAGCTCCCGCGGGATGTCGGAGTGAGGCGCTGGCCTAGGGGGATCACCATCCTCCGGCATGCCGAGACAGCCGCCTCCGGAGGGATCCCCTAGCTCGACGTGGAAACATTCGCGGCTCGGGCCGCAGTCCTTGTCGTCAAGGCTGCGGCTGCCGTCGGAACAGTCGGAGAGGCAGTAGTTGCATGCGGTCATGAAGTCCCGCATGGCACTGGGGTTGCCAGATCCAGAGAAATCCCAGCAGATGCTGGGGTCGTCGTCTTCCTCGGACCCAGAGGGTCCGTAGGTCGAGATACCCGTCAATCGGTCCCAAGGCGACCGCACACGAAACCCCAGAGAGGTTGCACTCGCCTCAACGTGAGCGCCCGCCAAAGCGAGGTCGCCAGGCGGGTTGAGGCCGAGTCGAAATGACAAAGAATGGGAATCAGCCCGTACCTTTGGGTCGACGAGGACCGACGAAGTCGCATCGGGGGCTGATCGTGCTGTCGTCCTGGGTGCGAGGGCGACGTCCTGCAGGCCCTCCGTGAGCGTGCTGGCGTCGTCCACTTGCTCGGGATCGGCGTGTCGCGGGGGGACGGCGCTCGCCTTCGCCTCAAACGCGTGGGTGATGCCCGACGCGTCCTCCGTTGGGGCGTTGGGGATGTCGATTTGCTCGACAGTCGACTGAGCGCAGCCTCCCGCTTGGCCTTGGTTCCCCCGCCTCCTCCTCCGATGGCGAGGGAGAGGACGGGGTGCACTCGAAAGTTGTCCTTCCCCCACGCGGGAAAGACGTCGTCGATTTCGCCGCCGGCGGGCGGGCTGTCCGCCACCATTGTCGCTGTCGCGCGGCGGTGGAAGGAGTATCATGCCGTAGCTGCCGTCGAAGGACATGAACTCGAGACTCCCGAAACGGAGCACCGTTCCGGGTTGAAGAGGTTGTTGGAGACTGCCCATCTGGAGCTTGACGGGAAATTACTCGTCAACACGCAGCAGGCCCCTACCTGGCGCGCCAACTGTCGGCGTTCCGAGACCGGGGGGTCCCCGAGCCGACGAGTGAGTGTGCCGCGTGCCCCAGCCCAGATGGGTCGAGCGCGTGGGCGAGCGCGAAGGGGGGGGAGAGAGAGAGAGTGCGAGGCGGCCGGAGCCGGGTCGTGAGGGAGTCGGAGAAATCCCGCGGCCTTCGTGTTCGTCCCGCGCCCAGGTCGGGTGCGCTTGCAGTAGGGGGTTACAAGCGTCCGCGCGGGTGAGGGGAGCGAGCGGCCCCGAGAGAGCGCCTGCCCCTGCCCTTCGTCCCCGCGAGGCCAACCTTCTCTAAGAAGGCCCTGGTCCTTCCTTTTATAGGCGTAAGGAGAGGATCCAGGTGTACAAATGGGGGTGTAGCAAGGTGCTACGTGTCTAGCGGGGGAGTGCTAGTGCCCTAGGTACATGCCAAGGTGGCAGTCGGAGAGATCTTGGCACCCAGCTAGTGTGGCGTCGTGGCTGTCGGAGAAGCAATGGAGCCGGGCGGAGGGACAGCTGTCGGAGTGGCTGGGCCCTTGCTGACGTCCTCCTGCTTTCGTAAGGGAGCTGGGAGCCGCCGTCGTCATGGTCCAGCGGGGCGCCATCATTGCCTATCTGGCGGAGCTAGCCAGATGGGACGTCGGTCCTGTTCTCTGCGGCTCGAGTCGGCTCGGGGCAGGGTGATGATGACGCTTCCTGTTGATGTGGCGGGCTGGTGTCCTAGGTCGGACGACGTGGAGGCTCCTCCGAGGCTGAGGTCGAGTCTGTCCTGCATGGCCGAGGCCGAACCTGAGCTCCTGGGTCGGGCGAGGCGGAGGTCGTTCGGCAGAGGTCGGGGTGGAGTCCGAGCCCTGGGTCGGGCGGAGCGGAGTTCGCCGTCTTCTGGGGCCTTAGCCCGAGTCCGAGCCCTGGGTCGGGCGGAGCGGAGTTCGCCGTCTTCCGGGGCCTTAGCCCGAGTCTGAGCCCTGGGTCGGGCGGAGCGGAGTTCGCCGTCTTCCGGGGCCTTAGCCCGAGTTCGAGCCCTGGGTCGGGCGGAGCGGAGTTCGCCGTCTTCCGGGGCCTTAGCCCGAGTCCGAGCCCTGGGTCGGGCGGAGCGGAGTTCGCCGTCTTCTGGGGCCTTAGCCCGAGTCCGAGCCCTGGGTCGGGCGGAGCGGAGTTCGCCGTCTTCCGGGGCCTTAGCCCGAGTCCGAGCCCTGGGTCGGGCGGAGCTACCTCTGGCGCTTTCGGCCAAGCCTGGCTACCCGTCAGTCTTACCTTTTGCGTTAAAGGCCCCAGTGATTTGGTCGGTCGGCGCGGTGATTTAGTCAGGGTTACTTCTTATCGAAGGCATGGCCTCGGGCGAGCCGGAGATGCGTCTGCCGTGAAAGAGGAGGCCTCAGGCGAGACGGAAACATCTCAGGGTCGGCTGCCCTCGCCCGAGGCTAGGCTCGGGCGTGGCGTGATCAAGTCGCTCGTATGGACTGACCCCTGACTTAATCAAACCCATCAGGCCTCTGCAGCTTTATGCTGATGGGGGTTACCAGCTGAGAATTAGGCATCTTGAGGGTACCCCTAATTATGGTCCCCGACAGTAGTGGACAGTGCTCGGCGCGATGCAAAGGAACTTCTGGGCGAAGCTCCAGTGATGGCGTGGTTGCAGCACGGCACTGACGAGCTGGAACAGTGCCGCGAAAAGCTTCGGCGAACGGACACGGCAAGTAGCAATCCAAGACTAGTGGCAGGGCAACGACGAGAATAGGCACTCGACACAACAGCAGGGAGCAAAGGCCAATTTGCAAATACTTCATCTTCCTCCTAACGTTTCTGCTCTCTGGTTATGGGAACAGGCACCATGGCCCATAAAGTGGGCGCGCGACACATAGGCGCAGAGGAGATGCCGAGCAGGGGGATCGAAGGTGGAGATGCTGGGTAAGCTGTTGCTGGCAGCGAGGGAGGCTCGACGGCGTCGAATTGGCCCAACAACGATGGTTGGCAAGCGACGGTGAATGGATTATGCTGGCAGCAGGAATGGGGCATGGGGAAAGCGAAGAAGGAGGTTGAGCACGGACTCAGGGGTCATTGGCACCTTATTTATAGCCTAGAAAGGGGGAAGGTACGTTCGGTGAAGTAGAATCGCGGCGGCAGCCATTAATGGCAAAGAAAATACAGACGGGTTAATGGGGAGGAGAAACTGACGGATTAAGGGAGAGAGGAGAGAAACGGACAGGCGTTGGAGACTAGTCCACTCGCGGGGAGATGAACCAGCAGAAGACGAGCCGATGAGGCGACCACGGACCCAGAAGAAACGGCGACAGCTATTAATGGAGGGAGAGAGAGGAAACCGTCACATTGCTTGAGTGGGGAAGAAGGAGAAGAGTCGTCGGGAAGGTGGCGTTCCACTGCATAGTGCGAGGCCATGAGCAGGCAGATGATCCAGCATGACGCGAAATGGCAGGCATGGGTGTGGCTCCACGCAGCGCACGAGCGAACGGTGCGGCGAGCAGTGCCAGAACTGAATACATGCTAAAGGTTGAAGAAATACTGTCAAGAGGGCCCCATGCGTAAGTGAGTAAAGAGAGGAGAAGGCAAGGTGCGATTGGGCCAAGGAGAATGGCCGACGGTTCTAATTTCTTGTGTTTTTTTTCTTTTCCAAATTCATTTCTTATCATTTCAGAATATACACTAATATAATATTTTTATTCCAAAACAAATAGAATAATTCTTCAAACATTATTAACTCAAATAAATATTTATTTGGCCGAAATATTATTTTAAGGAAAAGTCAATTATTTAAATAAAGGATCTTCACATAAGGAAATAAAATCAATTAAAATAGATTTTTTTCCAAATACTTGCAAAGTAAAATTGTTAACATATCGACATACATATTATCTAAAAACATTGATCATTCACAAAAAGAAAATAAAGTTAATAAAATGGAGTTTTTGCAAGCACTATCATTTGAAAAGTTATTAACATAATAAAATACATATTTTAATAATTCCTTATTATTTTATAAAATGAGATTTACTTCACATGATTAAAAAAATTGTATTTGCAAATCAATTCAACCAAAATTTATGCTCCAGCATGAATGCTTTAAACACTTGATTAAATTTTATCTATTCAAGAAATTCTTCAAATCAATGCTTCCTTATTTGAAAACATAAATATTTTCCTTTCTACTTAAATTTAATAATTCAAATAGGGTTGTTTGCATTTGCTAGATTTAGGGTGTTACAAAACCTAACCCCTTAAAAAGAATCTCGTCCTCGAGATTAAGGAAGGCTAGCAAGAAAACAAAGGTGATATATGGTTACTCGTGTGTTCTTGGTTCACACTGAACTCTTCTAAACTTAAGGAACTTATTGTTTCTTCGCTCCGCAATGACTACAAATCAAGTGATCTTCATCATCGTACTTATAACTGGTTGGTCTTCTGGATTATTGTTTGGGTCTTGCTTTGCATTCTTCTTTAGTTGGTCTAGACGTTTCTTGGGGCATTCGCGAATAATATGTTCTTCATTCTTTGCAGTAGTAGCAAGCACCTCTTGCTTTGAGTTCTTTGCGAGTCAACTTTGCTTGACCAACGGGTGATGAGGGTTGATTGGGTGTCTGTATCTTATATAGCTGAGCCTGACTTGATTCTTCTGTTTGGGTATTCATGTGTTTCGGGGCTTTTGCTTGTGGTTGAGGTGGACTACTCATGTATCCAAACATTTTCCTATTCCTTTTGTTGTTCTTCACTATGTTGATAGAAGTTTCTGTGCATTTTTGTTCATATTCCATGTCTGGAGACTGAGATAACTTTATCTCGAGGGTGTTCGGTAGTGAACGCTTCTCAGGACAGTTACGGAAGTAATGACCTTCACGTCCACATTGATAGCAAGCTTTTCTTGAAGTTATTTCTTGACTTTTTCCATGTTTCCCTTTTTGTTTCTTGGAACTAATGCGACGATGAGGCTGAAACTGTGTGCAGGTGATAGTCCATCCATCAATGTAACACTCATTTGCTTTTTTGGAGCTGAGCATCCTTGTGATGTTTCCTTTTTGGAAAACCTGGCAATTCATCGTCTGACAGTGCATCTGCTACTAGTTGTTCTTGGGAAGACCATTGACTTTTTATACCAGAAAATAAAATCCGGATCTTCTGTTTTGTAGTTTCACTTTCGTTTGTACTGATCTGGCGACAAGGAATTTCATAGAACTCACAACAACAACATGTTCCAAGATCATTTGTCTGTTGGTGTGCATCCTTTTGTTCATCAGTTGTTGCATTTCTAGTGACGTTTCGACTTGCCAACACTTGCTGGTATGAGGAGGTGAGTTGCGATACATTCTATATTACAAGAGCTTGTGCATGTAATAGCTTTTCTAAGGCAACTATCGAGGGTGATGTTGTGGTTGATGTCATATGGTTATCAGTAGTCTGCTCATGTGCTATAAATTTTGCTAAATCAACTTGTTGGAGTCTAGCTACCACTTGAGAGGTTGCTTGCAGAAACTGTGCATGCGCCTTCTTGAACTGTTCCATCTGCGACTTAGTTGGAGGAGTTGCCAACACAATGTACTCTTTACACTTAGTGACATCACTTGTAGTTGACATTCCAAGGTCTGACATCTGTATGGGTATGGAAGAATGGAAGGGATGAAAGGGTTGAGCAAAGACAAATTATAGAGAGCAGAGAAAACCCATCTATCTAAGGTTTTTCCTAGCTAACTGATGTCATTGTGGACAAAAGTCACACAATACAACAACAATCATTACAAAGAAGCAAATCAAACATAGTCACAAAGATAACTAACATGAACTCAAACATATCAGCACAACATAACTCGATGTTATTCATTCAATCAAAAGGCAATCTTTCCCAAGGAAAACAATTTCTTATAGTTTTTTTTGAAAGGCGAGACAAGGTTAGGAATAAGGAAGATATTATAAAATCAAGATATCAGATTAGAAATAACAAGGAGATAGACAAGATCAAAACATTATTGTTAATGACCAAGAGTGAAATAAGATAACCACTAATTGGTGAAGCGAGGATAAATTATACAACCAAGGATATGAGAAAGTTTTTTTTAAGGATACAAAATATAAAGGCATTATCAAGGAGAGAAGTAGAGAGACAAGGGTTCAATATATCGAGGTAGATATTGTCCAAGGATGACAATACAATGGCAACAAAACAAGAGTAGAAGAAATCAAGGGTTATATAGCAATATTATGAGTTAGAAAACAACCACAATATAACGTCGTCTTTACCGATCTAGCCGAAAACTTAACACTATAGAACTATCCTATCAACCTAACCAAGAAGTCGAATAATAGATCCAGGGGATTCATAACAAGACTTCTTGCGGAGTGGGGATAAGACAGAGAATAGGGCATCGTTGATAGCTTCGAAAGGGTTTCTTCTGGCAAACTTCGCTTCAAGTTCCACAATCCTAGCTTGATTATCTTGCAATGCTTCTCATTAGAACCTTCTGATAGACGAAGAATCAGACAAGAAGAGTTGAAAATAAAAGAGACGAGTTTTGATATAAAGTAAGTTTTTATGAAGACAATTAAGTCAAGTTTTGAACGACTGACTGGGCTTTCCATTTCTAACTAATCTAGCGACCTACGGTCACATTGCTCTGATACCACTTCTGTCACACCCGTTTCCAAAGGGCAGAGCTGGGTGCATCGCATATGTGTGCCAGGATCTATTTCCACACATATGTTGACGTCACAAGTGCAATATATCAAAAGAACAATGTATAAAAGCGTAAATAAAGATTATATTAACATATTACACTTCGAACAGACATAATGTCTTAACCTTTATTCATCAAAGTACAGCGAAACAAGGACATCCATCCACAGGAAGATGACCGGGGGTATCACTAGACTAGCATCCATGGAGTTCAGCATCATATCTTCATCTGCAACTTCTGATCAAAATTAAGCAAGGGTGAGCTCACTTATGGTCGGGGCTCAGCAAGTGGGGGAAAAACTAATGCAGGTATAACAAGGTGAGGCTAAGGTTGAGCAGTAAGCATTTTAGTTGGTCAACATTTTATTAATAACACCTGTCTTACTAATAAGTGTGAATCCCAAGTATTCCCATTAAGCAAAGGTATATGAGTATTTCAAAAACATTTAAGTGAAACCACTTAAGCAAAACCATTGGCAGATCATCGGATCTCGATTTATTTCCATCTTTTAGTTCAATTATCATGTGAGGAGTCCAGGCCGCTCATAACCGTGAGCACGGCTGATATATCAGTTTTACACTCTGCAGAGGTGGTACAACTTTACGCACAAGCCGTGTATCCCCTCTAGCCTGGGTCGGCCAAAACCCGTAAACACTTCCGAGGTGAGTGGCTAGGGATCCACTATGAGGCTTTCACAAAATACACTTAATACGAAGCAACCCGCTAAGGTTTCTAAAGACGATGGTGGAGGCCCCCTGGGTGAGGTACCTTAGCCAAGAACACGTCCCCATGTTAACGTGGGCTACCAACACCTACCGCTCCCCCTCTTGCCCATATTTCAGGTAAGGTTGCCAAGCACTAAGCATATAAAGCTAATTACCAAAGCCAGAGCCATGATAGCACTCGTGGTTGCACTGTTTTCCCGGGTGGTCACTCCATGTTCCAATTAATATGCAATAATCTTGTTTAACCATCGGGTTAACAACAATAATGTAAACTTACCATTTTGGAACATTAATATCATAAGCGGGAGTGACTGCATAAAGTTAAGTTGTAGCAATAGCATAGCTACGAAGGTAAAGTATAATTCCCAGGTTTGATCAAGGAATAAGGTTGGAAAGGTTATCTAAATAGGTAACCCGTCAAATTATGCATATATATTCAAAAGAATAAACTTTATTAAATGTATTGTTTGGGATCAAACAGAGTATGCAGAGGGAGAAGTCCACTTGCCTTGCTTATAACAAACTTGAGATTATTCCACGAAATAGATCTTGATTCTCAACTACTAGATCAACCACTGAATATCACACAAACAAACAAGAAGAAACAAACACCACTCAATAACATAAAACATTCATCATAGACCAAGCTAAAAGAAAACATAACAAAAGAGCATTTGCTTTTCAAAAGCATTACACGCAAGGGTTAAAATAAAAAGGTACTCTTTTAAAAAATGTGTGATCTATACTTTATAAAACAAGATATGAGCTTAAAATATCTTAATTAAAATATACAAATATTAGGTTCGCCATTTTAATATTTTATAAAAGCATATGTGGTATGTCTAAAATTAAGGATTCATAAGATGATAAATCGTGTTATAACATTATTAAACATTTTTAACCTTTTAGAAAAGATATGTGTTATATATCTACGGTTAATGAGTTATGAAACACATTATTAATTTATGAAGCATTATGAAACACATTATTAAACATTATTGATGAAAAGCTATTATATAATCCTAGATAGGTTTTGTGTGAAAAGACAACCAAATAATAACTATCTTCATTTTCATTAAGAGAATACATGGCATGTACTATTATTAAGAAAGCTATATCCAAAGTTAATATATAATCTAACATTTTAATTATAAATAGAACATGAACACTCATTATTTTATTTTATCCTTTAAGAAAAACTAAGTGATATATATAAATAATATCGACTCAATTTGATGGACGGATTAATCAAGCCTAGAAAACTAATTAAGTCATTTTAAATTAGAAATAAATGATCTATTTCATTAATAGGAAAATTATATTCAATAATATAAACTATCATTTTCTTTATTATGAAGGTATGATCACCTAATTAAGCCATTTTAACATTATTATAAAATTATATTCTTTCTTAGTGTGAATAGAAAAATATCTATGTTGCATAAAAATATATAAGACTTTGACTAATATCTAAATCACGCTCTATGCAAAGATAATCATGTAATTATTTATCTAAATGTTTTTGTTAATAAAAAGGTGATCTACTCTTTTCTTTTACTTATTATTTAGAAAACCCACACGTGAATTAATTATAGACATATTTAATTTGCAAGCACGTTTATTTCTATATGCTTAGCACATGATTATGAAGTTAATAATACAGATCTATATTTAATCTGAGCTAGAAATATTTATTTATATTGAGAAATATATTGCTTGGATCGGTACAAAATAAAATATAGCTTAGACGGGGTGGCTCGCAAGATGGGTTTTCTTCTACCTTTGACCGAAGAAAGAAATAGCAGGGAACAGCACGTCGCCTTCAGCATGGCGGAGAAGGGACACCGAGACCGGCATTGGCGTCGATGTCACGGCATAGCACGGGGGTCCAAGACGCTGAACTTGGCGCGGCGACAACACGATGACGAAGAACGCATGGCGTGGCAAGTGGCGAGATCAACGCAGCATCAGATTTCATCGGTGAGTGCCACAGCTCTGATGGGCATCATAGAGAACGGTGTTCCACGAGCAGCATGGCGGAGCTTCAGCATGGTAGTGGACAGTGCTCGGCGCGATGCAAAGGAACTTCTGGGCGAAGCTCCAGTGATGGCGTGGTTGCAGCACGGCACTGACGAGCTGGAACAGTGCCGCGAAAAGCTTCGGCGAACGGACACGGCAAGTAGCAATCCAAGACTAGTGGCAGGGCAACGACGAGAATAGGCACTCGACACAACAGCAGGGAGCAAAGGCCAATTTGCAAATACTTCATCTTCCTCCTAACGTTTCTGCTCTCTGGTTATGGGAACAGGCACCATGGCCCGTAAAGTGGGCGCGCGACACATAGGCGCAGAGGAGATGCCGAGCAGGGGATCGAAGGTGGAGATGCTGGGTAAGCTGTTGCTGGCAGCGAGGGAGGCTCAACGGCGTCGAATTGGCCCAACAGCGATGGTTGGCAAGCGACGGTGAATGGATTATGCTGGCAGCAGGAATGGGGCATGGGGAAAGCGAAGAAGGAGGTTGAGCACGGACTCAGGGGTCATTGGCACCTTATTTATAGCCTAGAAAGGGGGAAGGGACGTTCGGTGAAGTAGAATCGCGGCGGCAGCCATTAATGGCGAAGAAAATACAGACGGGTTAATGGGGAGGAGAAACTGACGGATTACGGGAGAGAGGAGAGAAACGGACAGGCGTTGGAGACTAGTCCACTCGCGGGGAGATGAACCAGCAGAAGACGAGCCGATGAGGCGACCACGGACCCAGAAGAAACGGCGACAGCTATTAATGGAGGGAGGGAGAGGAAACCGTCACATTGCTTGAGTGGGGAAGAAGGAGAAGAGTCGTCGGGAAGGTGGCGTTCCACTGCATAGTGCAAGGCCATGAGCAGGCAGATGATCCAGCATGACGAGAAATGGCAGGCATGGGTGTGGCTCCACGCAGCGCACGAGCGAACGGTGCGGCGAGCAGTGCCAGAACTGAATACATGCTAAAGGTTGAAGAAATACTGTCAAGAGGGCCCCATGCGTAAGTGAGTAAAGAGAGGAGAAGGCAAGGTGCGATTGGGCCAAAGAGAATGGCCGACGGTTCTAATTTCTTGTGTTTTTTTTTCTTTTCCAAATTCATTTCTTATCATTTCAGAATATACACTAATATAATATTTTTATTCCAAAACAAATAGAATAATTCTTCAAACATTATTAACTCAAATAAATATTTATTTGGCCGAAATATTATTTTAAGGAAAAGTCAATTATTTAAATAAAGGATCTTCACATAAGGAAATAAAATCAATTAAAATAGATTTTTTTCCAAATACTTGCAAAGTAAAATTGTTAACATATCGACATACATATTATCTAAAAAAATTGATCATTCACAAAAAGAAAATAAAGTTAATAAAATGGAGTTTTTGCAAGCACTATCATTTGAAAAGTTATTAACATAATAAAATACATATTTTAATAATTCCTTATTATTTTATAAAATGAGATTTACTTCACATGATTAAAAAAATTGTATTTGCAAATCAATTCAACCAAAATTTATGCTCCAGCATGAATGCTTCAAACACTTGATTAAATTTTATCTATTCAAGAAATTCTTCAAATCAATGCTTCCTTATTTGAAAACATAAATATTTTCCTTTCTACTTAAATTTAATAATTCAAATAGGGTTGTTTGCATTTGCTAGATTTAGGGTGTTACATACTACTACTATTAATTATCTATACTAATATTTAAACCAGTGGCGTTTTGCCACTACCGTCCTTGCCGCAACCACCGCCACTACCGCCGTCGTCGCCTTCGCCGTCCTTGCCGCCGTCGTCGTCTCCTTCGCCGTTGCCGCCATCGTCGCCTTCGTCGCCCTTGCCGCTGTCGTCGTTGCCTTCGCCATCGTCGCTGTCGTCGCCACCGCCACCGTCCTCGTCGTCGCTGTCGTCGCCGCTCCGCTCCTTAGACGAGCCAAAGGAGTTCTCATCCGAGGAGACCTTCGACTCATCCGACCCCTCAAGCCCGGCGCACTCGACGGAGCGGATGTACGTCCACACCTCAGCGGCCAGCCCCTGGGAGTCGTCCGAATCATCGGACGATGTCGGGGAGAGGCGAGAGCCAGCGACCCCTCGGACTTGGAGGAAACCTCCTCCTCCGAGTACTCAGAGTCGCCGAAGTCCTCTGAGGGAGGACTTGGATCACGTTTCCGCTTATCGCCGGCACGATGAGGCGAGCCTTGACCCCTCTTGCCTTTGCCCATGGTCAGATGGAGAAGAGGATAAAGGGAGAAGAAAGTAGCAGATGATCGAAGGATGAGTGAAGAGAACAATGGTGCAAGCAGGCTATTTATAGAGGCCGGGAGTGATCGTCCACTTCCTACCACGCTCGCCGAACAGTCGCAAGTATTCAATAACTAATTCAAGCCGCCTGAAAATGAGTCAGCCAACAGATGCCGCTTCGCGTAACATGACACCATTTGGACTAAGGTCAACTGCTCGGGTGGTATGATTACACCCCGCGGTCACATCAAGTTACTACTCCAGGACAGTGTGCTAAATGCTCTGCGTACCAAGACGTCCCTTAGTCACTCCCATTGAGGGGATGGCCAAGAATTTTCAATAGATTTTCTGAACAAGTCATATTCATACAGTATACACAATGAATGTACTGAGACAGAAGGAAGAGATCAGTAGAGATTGACGAAAATCCAAATATAGCTATTGAACTGCAAGTCTAGTCAGCAAAGGCATTGAGAAGCGGGGTGAAGACTAGCCAAGAGCCATCTACTAGATGTCCAATCTGTCACCGATCAAATAAATTTCAAACCTAACAAGGTGTGGGCAAAGACTATTGTTTGAATTCGTAAGAGCATGAAATGAAGACAAAATGCTGATTTCTAAAGCATGAGATGAAGATAAAATACTGATTTCTAAAGCATAAGATGAAGATCTTTGAGTGGATTATTTTCAAAAATCCACTCAAAGCTCGGGGGCTACACCCATTGGGTGCACCTCCGGTGCGCCTAATATATTTTTAATTCTAGAAGACAGAATGCTGGTTTCTAAAATACAAGCTGATGATAGAACGCCGATTTCTAAGGCACGAAATGAAGACCTTTGAGTGGTTTGTTTTCAGAAACCTACTCAAAGTTCCAAATGCTGACTTCCAAATCATGATATGATGACAAGATGCTGATCTCCGGAGCACCGAAGGAGGACCTTTAAGAAGGCTGTTTTTACTGAGTCATTCAAAGTTCAGGAGCAACGCTCAATAGTGCACCTTCGGCGCGCCCATCTCCAGAATGGAAATCAAGCCACAGAATCACGAGCTGGACCTAGAATCTTTGGGCTAATTATTTCAAAATCAACTCAAGGATTGGGGGCTTATGGGGGACAAACATCCCTCGGGTCCACTAGAAGGCAAGAAGGCCTTGCGAAAGGCTTTGGGCCTATTATCTCGCAAGGTCATCCCTTCGTGGGCCATGGAAGAACTACTGGTGGAATGGGCCGACGCGAGGAAGAAGTAGACTCGGGCCCAGGCGGCTCGTTGGGTTTAAGCGCTATCCACAGCGCCGGTCCGACTTTCCCGCGTAGGGCGACCTTGAATATCGGAGCAAACTAGGGATAGGTCGACAAGGTTATAGGAAGGTAAGTTCTGTCGATTCACTATTACTTAGGTACACATCGTCATCATACATGCATGTAGTGCACCACGATCAAGTATATAAGGCATAGGGGGTACCCCATCATTTCCATCGACCATCTACTCAGCTCACTAGCTTTTCTCCATATAGGAGACTTCCCTTGTAACCCACCACATAAAGATCCACACCATGAAGTAGGGTGTTACGCATCTCAAAGCGACCCGAACCTGTAGAAAATCGCTTGTCATCTCTCATGCATCTCGCACGAACCAATGAGTTACAATAAACAACACCGTCCTACCCAAAAGCACTGCGAGGGGTAACCCCGGGTGTGCGGTCGGGCTCCAAACACAGACAAACATGGGTATGGACAGGGTTAGGGGCGGTAACTCTTGTCAGTCTGTGATGCTTTTTCTATTCATTTCTAATAGCTTAATTACTTTGGTACTGTAGATTTTTCTTGTGAATTGACCTCCAAGTTATTTTTAACACAGTGGTCATCAACTAGCACACCGGTCATCGGCTAGTGGTGTACATTAGTGATTTATCTATGTATATGCAGTCAAGTAAATGAGTGCACAAACACTGTTGTTGTTCCCATCACAGCTCTCGGCATATATAGGAGCTCATGTTTTAACACAAAAGCTCATGTTTTTCCATTAGTTTCCGTTATATAGGAGTATTAAAAAAGGAGGCACGTCGTTAGTCTCTTCTTGGAAAACACCGTACTTGCCATTGTTTTCATTAGATATATGTCGTATTACCAAAATTTATAAAACTACATCTACATTATTGTTGTTTGCTTTTGATTATTTCCAAAATGTATAAAACTACATCTACATTGTATTTACCATTGCTTTCATTAGACATATGTTGTATTACCAAAATGTAGAAATGTATTTACCATTGATTGTACACCTATATATCAATTCTACATGATTGTTGTTTGCTTGAGATTATTTCCCCAAATATTGATATGATTCCAAAGTCATCATGACATGCCATATGTTTTTTTATTTGATGCTTACATGTAGATGGATAAGAAGACCAAGGTTATAGTTTGTGTTGCTGCTGCACATAAGTTACTGTCAATGATGGCTATGATTATTCATTCTAGAAAAAGAAAACGAAATACAAGGAGGATAGGGATTACCTATGCACCAATACATGAAAGGGATAGAATTAGAATTGAATATCTCAACACAAAGATTTGGAGGGATGACACAACATGTATAAACATGATTAGAATGAAAAGGGCTTATTTCTTTCACCTAACTAAACATTTTAGAGAGCGTGGTTTACTTCAGGACACTATCCATATGTGTGTCGAACAACCAGTGGCCATGTTTCTAAATATTGGCACGAATTTAGGTAGATCTGGGGAAACAGTTAGTCGATGTTTCAATAAAGTTCTTTGTGCAATTGGTGAGCTACGGGGGGAACTAATTAGGCCACCTTCATTGGACACTCCAACCAAAATAGCAGGGAACTACAGATGGGATCCGTACTTTAAGGTGTGAAACTCATCACTATTTTGTTTTTAGGTCTATATTCTTGTTGCACATACGGCCCCTAATGTTTCATGCTTGTATGGCCCTTAAACTAGGATTGTATTGGAGCTATTTATGGTACACATGTACGAGCCATTGTTCCTAGAGATATGGAGCATACCTTTCATGGTAGGAAGTCCTATGCGACTCAAAATGTAATGGCGGCTATAGATTTTGATCTACGCTTCACTTATGTGTTGGCTGGTTGGGAGGGAATAGCTCATGATGCTACTGTATTACGAGATGCTTTAGAACGTGTGAATGGCCTTCGCGTTCCACAAGGTAATAGTTTCACTTATGTGCTTGTAAATGACAATGTTTATGGAATTATGACCATAATATATATATATATATATATATTATATTTTAGGTAAATTCTACCTTGTTGATGCGGGATATGGAGCAAAATCGGGATTGTTGCCTCCTTTCCGTGGTGTGAGATACCATCTAAACAAATGGGGCAATAATCTTATACAAAATGAGAAAGAGTTGTTTAATCTAAGGCACTCATCTCTTCGTGTCACAGTTGAGCGTGCATTCGGGTCATTGAAGAGAAGATTCAAGATTTTAGATGATGCATCTCCTTTCTTCCCTTTTCCAACACAAGTCGATATTGTTGTTGCTTGTTGTATCATTCATAATTGGGTCATACAAGATGGGAGTGATGATTTCATTATACAAGATTCTAATTGGCCTAGTCATAGCCATGCTACATCTTTAGTTGGCCAAGCAAGTGAGCATGCTGCTATGGTTGCTTTGAGGCAAGGAATTGTTTACCAAATGTGGACAGACTATCAGAACTACAATGAAAACTAGTATCTTGTAATATTTGTAAGAACTATTTGTAAGGATACTATGTTATTGCAAGGATGTATTGGCTACTGTCTTTTATCTGTAAGAACTATTTGTAAGGATTGAAAGGGAAATAGGGTTAACCTTTTCCTAGTATTAATTTTGGTGGTTGAATGCCCAACACAAATATTGAACTAACTAGTTTGCTCTAAGATGCATGTCCTACAGGTGCATAAAGGTTCAACATAAACCAATAAATATTCAAGATAGGGTTCAAATACAAAGGAGCAAAGGAACCGAGTGTGCCATGGTCTGGCGCATCGGACTGTCCGGTGTGCCACCGGATTGTGTCCGGTGTGCCACCGGATAGTGTCCGGTGCACCAGGACCGTACAAGAATGAACTGGCCACTCTCGGGTTTCTCCAGGCGCACTTCGCTAAAAATCACCGGACTGTGCACCAGCGGAGTAACGGCTACCAGCGCAATGGTCGACTGCAAACAGTGACCCTGACAGCGCTATAGTGCGCGACAGAAGTCAGAACAGAGGTCAGAGGCGCACCGGACACTGAACAGTGCCTATTCGGTGTGGCACCGGACTGTCCGATGCCACTAGAGGACAAAGCCTCCAACGGTCAAAAGCTCCAGAACCCTAACAGTTGGGTGACGTGGCTGGCGCATCGGACAGTGTCTGGTGGTGCACCGGACTGTCCGGTGCGGCCATCGACAGCAGCCTACCCCAACGGTTATTTGGTGGTTGAGGGCTATAAATACCTCCCAACCACCACCAATCCAAGCATCCAAGAATTCTGAGTATCACATTCAATACAAGGGCTCTAGCATTCACTCCTAGACACAATTCAAAAGATCAAAGCCTCTCCAAGTCCCCAATTCATCTCAAACACTTAGTGACTAGTGAGAGAGAGATTTTGTGTTCTTTTGAGCTCTTGCCTCTTGGATTGCCTTCTTCCTTTCTCATTTCTTTTCTCGAGTGATTTGTAATCAAAGCAAGAGACACCTGAGTGTGTGGTGGTCATTGCGGGGTCTAAGTGACCCGGGAGATTAAGGAAAAGGCTCACTCGGTCTAAGTGACCATTTGAGAGAGACAAAGGGTTAAAAGAGACCTGGTCTTTGTGACCACCTCAACGGGGACTAGGTTCTTTAGAACCGAACCTCGGTAAAACAAATCACCATGTTCATCCGCTTTATTTCTTGGTTGATTTGTTTTCCCCTCTCTTTTGGACTCGGATTTAATTCTAACGCTAACCCAGGCTTGTAGTATGTGTTTAAAGTTGTAAATTTCAGATTACGCCTATTCACCCCCCTCTAGGCGACTTTCAATTGGTATCGGAGCTTGGTGCTTCATTAGAGTCTAACAATTCTAAGTGATGTCAGGAGGATCCGCCAAGAGGGAGATGGAAACCGGCGACAAAGCCACAAGCCATGGGAAGGCTCCATCAAGGGAGTCCGACACCAAAGTGAAGGAGGGATCCCCTCCTCGCATCAAGTCACATCGGAGTGGCGACAAGAAGAAAAAGATGAAGAAAGTGGTCTACTACGAGACTGACTCTTCGTCGCCCTCCACATTTGGCTCCGACGCGGCGTCCGTCACTTCTATGCGCCATGAGTGCAAGAAGTATAGTAAGATGCCACTTCGTTATCCCTGTATTTCTAAGCGCGCTCCCCTACTTTCCGTTCCCTTAGGCAAACCACCATATTTTGATGGTGAGGATTATTGTATGTGGAGTGATAAAATTAGGCATCACCTAACCTAACTCCACGCAAGCATTTGGGACATTGTTGAATTTGGAGCGCAGATACCTACCATAGGGGACGAGGGCTACGACTCGGACGAGGTCGCCCAAATACGGCACTTTAACTCCCAAGCAACTACTATACTCCTCGCCTCTCTATGTCGAGAGGAGTATAATACGTTGCAAGGGTTAAAAAGTGCCAAGGAGATTTGGGACGTCCTAAAGACCGCGCACGAAGGAGATGAGGTGACCAAGATCACCAAGCGGGAGACGATCGAGGGGGAGCTCGGTCGATTCGTCCTCAACCAAGGAGAGGAGCCACAAGCAATGTACAACCAGCTCAAGACCTTGGTCAATCAAGTGCGCAACCTCGGGAGCACCAAATGGGACGACCATGAAATGGTCAAGGTTATTCTAAGATCCCTTGTTTTTTGTAACCCTACTCAAGTTCAATTAATTCGTGGGGATCCTAAATACAAATTAATGTCTCCCGAGGAAGTGATAGGAAAGTTTGTGAGCTTTGAGCTAATGATCAAAGACTCCAAACACATCGTCAACTTGGAGCAAGGCGGCACCTCCACACCCGAGGTGCAACCCGTCGCATTTAAAGCGACAGAAGAAAAGAAAGAAGAGTCTACATCAAGTAGGCTCCCTATCGACGCCTCCAAGCTCGACAATGAGGAGATGGCGCTCATCATCAAGAGCTTCTGTCAAATCCTCAAGCAAAGGAGGGGGAAGGACTACAAACCCCGCTCAAAGAGGGTGTGCTACAAATGTGGTAAGCTCGGTCATTTTATTGTTAAATGTCCAATATCTAGTGATAGTGACAGGGGCGACGACAAGAGGGGGAAGAAGAAGGAGAAGAAGAAGTACTACAAGAGGAAGGGCGGCGATGCCCATGTGTATCGAGAATGGAACTTCGATGAGAGCTCCACCGACTCCTCATCCGACGAGGATGCCGCCAACATCGCCGTAAACAAGGGCCTCCTCTTCCCCAACGTCGGCCACAAGTGCTTCATGGCAAAGGACGGCAAAAAGAAGAAGGTACAAACTAGAACCACCCCCAAGTATACTACATCTAGTGATGAGGGTAGTTCTAGTGAAGATGAAGATGACTTGCTTACTCTTTTTGCCAACCTTAACATACAACAAAAGGAAAAATTAAATGAATTGATATGAGCCATTCATGAGAAGGATGAACTTTTGGATAGCCTAGAGGAATTCCTTATTAAAGAAAACAAAAAACATGTTAAATTAAAGAATTCTTATGCTTAGGAAGTTGAAAATGTGAAAATTTGACTAAGGAACTTAGCATGTGCCATGATTCAATTACCAATTTTAGAAATGAAAATGCTAGTTTAAATGCTAAGATGGATAAATTGAATGAATCAATTTCTAGCCTTAGAACTGAAAATGCTACTTTAATTTCTAAGGTTAAAAATTTAAATGTTTGCAATGATTCTATTTCCTGTCTTAGAGATGAGAATGCAATTTTAAATGCTAAGATAGAGGAATTAAAATCTTGCAAACCCTCTACATCTACTGTTGAACATATTGCTATTTGTACTAGATGTAGAGATGTTAATGTAGAAGCTATTCATGATCACCTTGCTTTAATTAAACAACAAAATGATCATATAGCTCAATTAACTACTAAAATTAATGACCATGAAATTGAAAATGAAAAGTTTAAATTTGCTAGAAGCATACTCTATAGTGGGAGACGCCCTGGCATTAAGGATGGCGTCGGAGCTGGTGCTTGGTGCTGGACTCCCTCGATGGAGCCTTCTCGTGGCTTGTGGCGGGCTTCTCGCCGGTCATCACCTCCTTCTTGGCGTGATCTCCCGACATCACTTCGAGCGGTTAGGCTCTAATGAAGTACCGGGCTCTAATACCAATTGAAAGTCGCCTAGAGGAGGGTGAATAGGCGGAATCTGAAATTTATAAACTTTAAGCACAACTACAAGTCGGGGTTAGCGTTAGAAATATAATCGAGTCTGAAAGAGAGGGCAAAAACAAATCACAAGCAAATAAGAACGGTTGACACGGTGATTTGTTTTACCAAGGTTCGGTTCTTGCAAACCTACTCCCCGTTGAGGTGGTCACAAAGACCGGGTCTCTTTCAACCCTTTCCCTCTCTCAAACGATCACCTAGACCGAGTGAGCTTCTCTTCTCAATCAAATGGGACACTTAGTCCCCACAAGGACCACCACACAATTGGTGTCTCTTGCTTTGATTACAAATGTTGCGGGAACAAGAATGGGGAAGAGGAAAAGCGATCCAAGCGCAAGAGCTCAAATGAACATAGCAAAACTCTCTCTTCTAGTCACTATTGCTTTGAGTGGAATTGGGACTTGGAGAGATTTTGATTCACTCTAATTGTGTCTTGAATTGAATGCTATAGCTCTTGTAATGAATGTGTTGGCTGAAAACTTGGATGCCTTGAAGTGTGGTGGTTGGGGGGTATTTATAGCCCCAACCACCAAAGTGGCCGTTGGGAGGGGCTGTTGTCGTATGGCGCACCGGACAGTCCGGTGTGCCAGCCACGTCACCCAACCGTTAGGGTTCGACTGTTGGAGCTCTAACTTGTGGGGCCACCGGACAGTCCGGTGGTGCACTGGACAGTCACTGTTCACTGTCCGGTGCGCCTTCTGGCGCCTGCTCTAACTTCTGCGCACGCAGTTGCATTGTTCACGTTTACTGTAGCCTTTTGCAGACGACCGTTGGCGCAGTTAGTCGTTGCTCCGCTGGCACACCGGACAGTCCGGTGCTCCACCGGACAGTCTGGTGAATTATAGCTGAGTGGCTCCCCGAATTCCTGAAGCTAGCAAGTTTGAGTTGATCCACCCTGGTGCACCGGACACTGTCCGGTGGCACACCGGACAGTCCGGTGCACCAAACCAGGGCAGCCTTCGGTTGTCTTTTGCTCTTTTTATTTGAACCCTTTCTTGGACTTTTTATTGGTTTGTGTTGAACCTTTGGCACCTGTAGAACTCATAATCTAGAGCAAACTAGTTAGTCCAATTATTTGTGTTGGGCAATTCAACCACCAAAATCATTTAGGAAAAGGTTTGACCCTATTTCCCTTTCACCTATGCTACTTACCATGGCTTTAAGCTTTACCAAATGGATGTGAAAAGTGCTTTCCTCAATGGACCAATCAAGGAAGAGGTCTATGTTGAGCAACCTCCCGGCTTTGAAGATAGTGAGTACCCTAACCATGTGTATAAACTCTCAAAGGCACTTTATGGGCTCAAGCAAGCCCCAAGAGCATGTATGAATGCCTGCGATATTTTCTTATCACTAATGGCTTCAAAGTCGGAAAAGCTGATCCTACTCTCTTTACTAAAACTTTTGCAAAAGATTTGTTTGTATGCCAAATTTATGTTGATGATATTATATTTGGGTCTACTAACAAATCAACTTGTGAGGAGTTTAGTAGGATCATGATTCAGAAATTCGAGATGTCTATGATGGGGGAGTTGAAATATTTCCTAGGATTTCAAGTCAAGCAACTCCAAGATGGCACCTTCATCAGCCAAACAAAGTACATTCAAGACAGACTTAACAAGTTTGGAATAAAGGATGCCAAGCCCATCAAGACACCCATGGGAACAAATGGGCATCTCGACCTCGACACGGGAGGTAAATCCGTAGATCAAAAGGTATACCGGTCGATGATAGGATCTTTACTCTATTTATGTGCATCTTGACCGTTTGTTATGCTTTCCGTATGCATGTGTGCAAGGTTCCAAGCCGATCCTAAGAAAGTTCACCTTAGGGCCGTGAAAAGAATCATGAGATATTTAGTTTACACTCCAAAGTTTGGACTTTGGTACCCTCAAGAGATCCACTTTTGACTTAATAGGATATTCCGATGACGATTGGGCAGGGTGTAAAATTGAATAATTGATAGGAAGAGCACATCAGGGACTTGTCAATTTGTGGGAAGATCCATGGTGCCTTGGGCTTCAAACAAACAAAACTCAGTAGCTCTTTCTACCGCCGAAGCCGAGTACATTGCCGCAGGCCATTGCTGTGCGCAGTTACTTTGGATGAGGCAAACCCTCAGGGACTATGGCTACAAATTGAGCAAAGTCCCTTTCCTATGTGATAATGAGAGTGCAATCCGCATGGCGGATAATCCCGTTGAACACAGCCGCACTAAGCACATAGACATTCGGTATCACTTTCTGAGGGATCACCAACTGAAAGGGAAATGGGGTCAAACCTTTTCCTAATTGATTTTGGTGGTTGAATTGCCCAACACAAACAATTGGACTAACTAGTTTGCTCTAGATTATATGTTCTACAGGTGTCATAGGTTCAACACAAACCAATAAAAAGAACAAGTTAGGGTTCAAAAAGAAAGGAGCAAAATAAACCGAAGGCTGCCCTGGCCTGGCGCACCGGACTGTCCGGTGCACCACCGGACAGTGTTTGGTGCACCAGGGTGGATCAACTCCAACTCGCTACCTTCGGGTTTCTGGAAAAGCCACTCCGCTAATATTCACCGAACTGTCCGGTGTGGCACCGGACTGTCCGATGTGCCATGCGGAGCAACGGCTACTGCGCCAACGGTCGTCCGCAAAAGCAACAGTGAACAGTGCGCGTCTGCGCGCGCAGAGTCAGAGGAGCGCCAGAAGGCGCACCGGACTGTGAACAGTACCTGTCCGATGCAGCACCGGGCTGTCCGGCGCCCCATGAAGTCAGAGCTCCAACGGTCGAAACCGTCAGAACCCTAACGGTTGGGTGACGTGGCTGACGCACCAGACAGTGTCCGGTGGCGCACCGGACTGTCTGGTGCGCCCTTCGACAGCAGACTTCCCCAACGACTGTTTTGGTGGTTGGGGCTATAAATATCCCCCAACCACCACACTTCAATGCATCCAAGTTTTCAGCCATTGCATTCAATACAAGAGCTCTAGACTTCACTCCAAGACCAAAACAAAAGATCAAATCCTCTCCAAGTCCCAATCTCATTCCAAAGACTTAGTGGCTTGTGAGAGAGAGACATTTGTGTTCATTTGAGTTCTTATTGCTTGGATCGCTTTTCTTCTTCCTCCATTCTTGTTCTCAAGCAACTTGTAATCAAGCAAGAGACACCAAGTTGTGGTGGTCCTTGTAAGGGATCTAAGTGACCCATTGATTAAGGAGAAAAGCTCACTCGGTCTAGGTGACCGTTTAAGAGAGGGAAATGGTTGAAAGAGACCCAGTCTTTGTGACCACCTCAACGGGGAGTAGGTTTGAAAGAACCAAACCTCGGTAAAACAAATCACAGTGTCATCCGCTTTTATTTGCTTATGATTTGTTTTCGCCCTCTCTAGTGGACTCGTTTTTATTCCTAACGCTAACCTGGCTTGTAGTTGTGCTTAAAGTTTATGAATTTCAGATTTGCCTATTTACCCCCTCTAGGCGACTTTCAATTGGTATCAAAGCCTGGTACTTCATTAGAGTCTAACCACACGAAGTGATGTCGGGAGCATCTGCCAAGAGGGAGATGGAGACCGACACAAGCCACGGGAGAGCTCCATCGAAGGAGTCTGGCATCAAAGGAAGGGAGCAATCACCTCCCCGCGTCAAGTCGCATCAGAGTGGCGACAAGAAGAAGAAGATGAAGAAAGTGGTCTACTACGAGACCGACTCTTCGTCGCCATCCACCTCCGGCTCCGATGCGTCGTCCGTCACTTCTAAGTGCCATGAGCACAAGAAGTTTAGTAAGATCCCCTTACGATACCCTTGCATTTCTAAACGTACTCCATTACTTTCCGTCCCATTAGGCAAACCACCGGTTTTTTACGGTGAAGATTATTGTATGTGGAGTGATAAAATGAGGCATCACCTAACCTCACTCCACGCTAGTATTTGGGATGTTGTTGAGTTTGGAGCACAGGTACCATCCGTAGGGGATGAAGGATATGATTCAGACGAAGTTGCCCAAATCCGGCACTTCAACTCCCAAGCCACTACTATACTCCTCGCCTCTCTAAGTCGAGGGGAGTATAATAAGGTGCAAGGGTTGAAGAGTGCCAAAGAGATTTGGGATGTACTCAAGACCGCGCACAAAGGAGATGAGGTGACAAAGATCACCAAGCAGGAGACGATCGAGGGGGAGCTTGGTCGATTCATGCTCAACCAAGGGGAGGAGCCACAAGCCATGTACAACCGGCTCAAGACCTTGGTGAATCAAGTGTGCAACCTCGGGAGCACAAAATGGGATGACCATGAAATGGTCAAGGTTATTCTAAGATCACTCGTTTTTCTTAATCCTACACAAGTTCAATTAATTCGTGGTGATCCTAGGTATAAGCTAATGTCTCCCGAGGAGGTTATAGGAAAGTTTGTGAGCTTTGAGTTGATGATCAAAGGCTCCAAACAAATTATCGAGCGAGGCACCACCTCCACACCCGAGGTGCAACCCGTCGCATTCAAAGCGACGGAAGAAAAGAAAGAAGAGTCTACGTCAAGTAGGCTCCCCATCGACGCCTCCAAGCTCGACAACGAGAAAATGGCGCTCATCATCAAGAGCTTCCGCCAAATCCTCAAGCAAAGAAGGGGGAAGGATTACAAGCTCCGCTCCAAGAAAGTTTGCTACAAATGTGGTAAGCCCGGTCATTTTATTGCAAAATGTCCTATGTCAAGTGATAGTGACAGGGGCGACGACAAGAAGGGAAGGAGGAAAGAAAAGAAGAGATACTACAAGAAGAAGGGCGACGATGCCCACGTGTGTCGGGAATGGGACTCCGATGAGAGCTCCACCGAATCCTCCTACGACGAGGATGCCGCCAACATCGCCATCAACAAGGGTCTCCTCTTCCCCAACGTCGGCCACAAATGCCTCATGGCAAGGGACGGCAAAAAGAAGGTAAAATCTAGAGCCTCCACTAAATATGCAACATCTAGTGATGAGGATAACTCTAGTGATGATGAAGATAATTTGTTTGCTCTTTTTGCCAACCTAAACATGCAACAAAAGGAAAAATTAAATGAATTGATAGGTGATATTCATGAGAAGGATGAACTCTTGGATAGCCAAGAGGACTTCCTTATTAAGGAAAATAAAAAGCATGTTAAAGTTAAAAATGCTTATGCTCAGGAAGTAGAAAAATGTGAAAATTTAACTAGTGAGCTTAGCATTTTCCATGACACTATCTCTAACCTTAGAATTGAAAATGCCAAATTAATTGCTAAGGTTGAGAAATTAAATGTTTGTGATGATTCTCTTGTCAACCTTAAAAATGATAATGCTAGTTTAATTGCTAAGATTGACAAGTTGAATAAATCACTTTCTAGCCTTAAGATTGAGAATGATAAATTAATAACTAAGGCTAAAGATTTAAATATTTGCAATGTTTCTATTTCCAATCTTAGAAATGAGAATGCCATGTTACATGCTAAGCAAGATTGATGAATTAAATGCTTGCAGACCCTCTACATCTAGTGTTGATCATGTTACTATTTGTACTAGATGTAGAGACATTAATGTTGATGCTATCCATGATCACCTAGCTTTAATTAAACAACAAAATGATCACATAGCTCAACTTAGTGCTAAAATTAATGAGCATGAGATAGAAAATGAAAAACTTAAATTTGCTAGAAGCATGCTCTATAGTGGGAGACGCCCTGGCATTAAGGATGGCATTGGCTTCCAACAGGGAGGCAATGTTAAACTTAATGCCCCTAAGAAATTGTCTAACTTTGTTAAGGGCAAAGCTCCCATGGTTCAGGATAACGAGGGCTATATTTTATATCCTGCTGATTATCCCGAACATAAGATTAGGAGAATTCATTCTAGGAAGACTCACTCTGGCTCTCATCATGCTTTTATGTATAAGAGTGAGGCATCTAGTTCTAGGCAATCCACTCATGTTAAATTACCTAAAAATAAAACTCCTACTGCATCAAATGAGCCTATTGTTTCATTTAAGACTTTTGATGCTTCATATATTTTAACTAACAAATCAGGCAAAGTAGTTGCCAAATAAGTTGGGGGCAAACACAAGGGCTCCAAGACTTGTGTTTGGGTACCCAAGGTGCTTGTTTCTAATGTCAAAGGACCCAAGACCGTTTGGGTACCTAAGAACAAGGCCTAAACTTGTTTTGTAGGTTTATGCATCCGGAGGCTCAAGTTGGATCATTGATAGTGGGTGCACAAACCACATGACTGGGGAGAAAAGGATGTTCTCCTCCTATGAGAAAAACCAAGATCCCCAAAGGGCTATCACATTCGGGGATGGAAATCAAGGTTTGGTCAAAGGACTTGGTAAAATTGCTATATGACCTGACCATTCTATTTCCAATATTTTTCTTATAGATTCTTTAGATTACAATTTGCTTTTTGTTTCTCAATTATGCAATATGGGCTACAACTGTCTATTTACGGATGTAGGTGTTACTGTCTTTAGAAGAAGTGATGATTCAATAGCATTTAAGGGAGTGTTAGAGGGTCAGCTATACTTAGTTGATTTCAAAAGAGCTGAACTCGACACTTGCTTAATTGCTAAGACTAATATGGGTTGGCTCTGGCATCGCCGACTAGCCCATGTTGGGATGAAGAATCTTCACAAGCTTCTAAAGGGAGAGCACATTTTAGGACTAACCAATGTTCATTTTGAGAAAGACAGGGTTTGTAGCGCATGTCAAGCAGGAAAGCAAGTTGGTGCCCATCATCCACACAAGAACATCATGATGACCGACAAGCCGCTTGAGCTACTCCACATGGATTTATTCGGCCCGACAGCGTACATAAGCATCGGCGGGAGATAAATCACAAACCCAAGAGACCAAAGGGATTCTTGAGATAAGCTCAAAATGAGTTTGGCTTAAGGATCAAAAAGATTAGAAGCGATAATGGGACGGAGTTCAAGAATTCACAAATTGAAGGCTTTCTTGAGGAAGAGGGCATCAAGCATGAGTTCTCTTCTCCGTACATGCCTCAACAAAATGGTGTAGTGGAGAGGAAGAATAGAACTCTACTTGACATGGCGAGGACCATGCTTGATGAGTACAAGACACCGGACCGGTTTTGGGCCGAGGCGATTAACACCGCCTGCTACTCCATCAACCGGCTCTACCTTCACCAAATTCTCAAGAAGACATCATATGACCCCCTTACCGGTAAAAAGCCCAATGTTTCATATTTTAGAGTCTTTGGTAGCAAATGTTTTATTCTAGTTAAAAGAGGTAGAAAACCTAAATTTGCTCCTAAGGTTGTAGAAGGCTTTTTACTTGGTTATGACTCAAACACAAGGGCATATAGAGTCTTTAACAAGTCCACTGGACTAGTTGAAGTTTCTTGTGACATTGTGTTTGATGAGACTAATGGCTCTCAAGTAGAGCAAGTTGATCTTGATGAGCTAGATGATGAAGAGGCTCTGTGCGTCGCGCTAAGGAACATGTCCATTGGGGATGTGTGTCCTAAGGAATTCGAAGAGCCTCCACAAGCACAAGATCAACCATCATCTCCCATTCAAGCATCTCCACCAACTCAAGATGAGGAACAGGCTCAAGGTGATGAAGAAGAAGATCAAGAAGATGAGCCACCTCAAGAAGAGGGCAATTATCAAGGGGGAGATGACAATGATCAAGACAAGGAAGATGAACAGGGTCAAAAACCACCACACCCAAGAGTCCACCAGGCGATTCAAAGAGATCACCCCGTGAACACCATCCTCGGCGATATTCATAAGGGGGTAACTACTCGATCTCGAGTCGCTCATTTCCGTGAACATTACTCTTTTGTGTCCTCTATTGAGCCTTACAGGATAGAGGATGCACTAAGAGATTCGGATTAGGTGTTGGCAATGCAAGAGGAGCTCAACAACTTTATAAGAAATGAGGTATGGCATTTAGTTCCACGTCCTAACCAAAATGTTGTAGGTGCCAAGTGGGTATTCTGCAACAAGCAAGATGAGCATGGTGTGGTCATAAGGAACAAAGCACGACTTGTGGCCAAGGGTTATTCACAAGTCGAAGGTTTGGATTTCGGTGAAACTTATGCACCCGTAGCTAGACTTGAGTCAATTTGCATATTACTTGCCTATGCTACTTACCATGGCTTTAAGCTCTATCAAGTGGACGTGAAGAGTGCCTTCCTCAATGGACCAATCAAGGAAGAGGTCTATGTTGAGCAACCTCCCGGCTTTGAGGATAGTGAGTATCCTAACCATGTGTATAAACTCTCAAAGGCGCTTTATGGGCTCAAGCAAGCCCCCAGAGCATGGTATGAATGCCTAAGAGATTTTCTTATCACTAATGGTTTCAAAGTCGGAAAAGCCGATCCTACTCTCTTTACTAAAATTATTGCAAAAGATTTGTTTGTATGCCAAATTTATGTTGATGATATCATATTTGGGTCTACTAACAAATCTACTTGTGAAGAGTTTAGTAGGATCATGGTTCAAAAATTTGAGATGTCTATGATGGGGGATGTAACACCCCTGGTGTTACTGTAACTAAAACTGGAGCATGGCATCATAAGCATTGGCATTGCATATGTTTGACACACCTAGAGTGCATTCACTAGGTAAAAATTTCAAACAAGTTGTATTGTTATAGCACTTTGCAAATAGAACCCTAGATAGGGAACTTAACCCTAAATAGGGATTAAAGGGGGTAAGACCTAACCCAAATTGAGAAAACCTGAAGGCTTTAGGGAAATAGTCATAAAATATCCCCAAAAATAAAATTGACTCACATTTATACCCCTGGGATACCAAAAACCCTAATTGAAACCCTGGAAAACCCTAAAACCAAACCCTAGGGACCTATGTGCAAAATTAGTCCACTTTTGGACTAAAGTGCAAAAACCAAGTCAAATAAGTATCTTAAGTCATTTGGGTCACTCATATGTGAATTTACAAGACAAACCCTAAGTTTTGGGCTTATATGCAAAAAGCCACACTTTTTCTCAAATGATTAAGTCTGATTTTCAGTGATATTGGCTCAACTTTGGAGCTCTACATCTTCCAAATTATTGAGAATTTGCCCTAGGTCACCACATCAACTATGTAGATCTATCTTAGGTGAAAAACTTTGCTTAAGAGAGTAAGCATGGTTGTTGTGAAGAATTTGGAGAAAAGTGCACTCAAAGTTGAACTTTCAGGCTGTCTGAAGTATGAAATTCAGACTAATAGTGGTACTGAGTCAACTTTGAACTGGAAATCAACCTTGATCTAATAAGAATTTGGCTATGGTTGCTATAGCAAGATTGTTGTTGGATCATCAGACAACAACTTTGTTACTGGCCGATCCACTGGTTGCCATTGAAAATTGGAAGAAAATTAGCGCCAAACTTGCTCGGTCAGTCCAACTGAATGAAGAAGTCCCATGGTACAGTACTGCAACTAAAATAGATCAGATCGCCAGCGCCACAAACCTTCACCGCCGGCGACCTCTCTGCGCCAAAATTCGTGCCACCGCCATCCGGGTTCGTGCAAGGTAGGGAACGGATAACGCCGGAGTCAGATAACGCGTACGTGTCACCATACCCCGAGCCCTGCCGGAGTTGTTCACCGGCGACCACCGTGACTCAGTGAGCTCTCGCCGCGCTGTCACGCATGCCGTGATTTCCTCACTGTGCCTCCTACCAACGTGTTATGCATACGCTTGCGATGTTATCCGTGGCCGCGAGGTGATCGCCGGACCGCCACGGCTATAAATAGCCATTGGGTTCACGGCGAGGTGTGATCATCGCAAACACAGTGACTAGATCGAAGTCAAATTCGCACCGCCCCCTCCACCTTCTCCTAAATCGATTGCGCACGGTGAAAGCACAACTTCTTACGGCCAAGTAGCCTCAATCCCCAACCCCAATTTCAACCAGAGCCGCCGCGACGCCGTTTTCCCCCAATTCGGTCCGCCGCGCCGCCAAGAACAGCTCGTCCGTGGCCAGACCACTCTGGTAAAGCTCTGCACCTCTCAAGTGTTGTTCTAGCAGCTATGTAGGCACGTAAAGCTCACCGTAGCATCCGTTTGACCAATTCGGGCATGGATAATTGAGAACACGGGATCGACACCGTGGTTTTCGCCGTGCACGTGGACATGCCGTTCTCGGTGTGTTCGGGTCAAATTGATGTGTGTTCCGAGGCCATCTTAGGTCAGTGAAGCCTCCCCGATGGTTAGTCTGGGCAGTTATCGCCGGCCATAGCCGGTACAGACCTCGTCCGGGATGAACGGCGAGCGTGCCGTGACCAGGGAGGTGTTTGGAGAAGAGACAGAAGTCTAGGGACATTTTTACAAAGTGTCAGCGACTGGGTTCAATAGTGTTTGGACTTCTTCGGGTTATTCAAAAACCGTGAGGGCTTTTCCGCAAATCCACCAGCGCGCGCGGGGGCGCATCCCCTGTTCCCTGTGTTGTTGGGCCGCCGGGTTAGAATTGGCCCAATACTATTCACCAGTTTCTCTTTTTCTTTTTATTCCAGAGCTAAAACAATTATAGAAAATGGTAGAAAAATCCTAAAATTGTGAAACCAATTTTCCTAAACTTCTTATTTTCCCTAGAATTTAATAAAAATAGTTTTATGATTTTTAGAGGAAATAAGGAATTTTAAGGCATTTTAAATAATTTAAAGTCTTAGTTCTGGATTTTTAGAAAATAGATAATAATCCCAAAATTGCTCAAACTTTTTACATAAGCTCTATACATTATTTAGAAGCCTTAGGTAGAATTTGGGTTGATTTGGACCTTGTTTGATACTCAGAACCTAAAACCCCCCTGCCCTGTGAACTCCTTTACTAACTCCGGAAACCCTAAGTTCTCGGAGTTCCGTGAAGGAAAGTTGTACTCAAGACCTTAGATAATAAGTTTATATCATCTTTGCACCCTCATGAGCATTACATGGCATTCATTCTTATGCATATATGTGGTTATGATTAGAACACGAGGAAGAAGTGGAAGCCACTGAAGAGCAAGTACCACCACCTTTGGAAACTCAGGCTGAGAATTGTTTCTACTTCGATATTTGTGGATCCGAGCCTGACTCACCCATAAATAAAGGCAAGCCCCGGTGCATTTGCCACCTCCTTGTGTTTTTAAAACCTTTTTCATTTGCTTGATGCATTAGGTGATAGGAGTTGATTGCTAAAACAATTCCTGCATTACCTTCCTTGAATTTGATTACCTTCCTTGATCACCTATTTTACAAAAGATTTTTGATGCTTAGCATTGCTTTAGAAAAACAAAATGTTTTGTTTTTACAAAAGTTGATGTGGCAAAAGCGGGATGTTTTCGAAAATAAAACTTGATGGTGGATCCATCACGGCCGTGATGGATTCAACATCGAAAAAGATGTACCTCTGCCAGGTACCAAGCTTTTGGGTGGAAATAATTAAGCTGAGACCGGGCAGGTGACTTGCACGAGAAGAGAGTCTCGGTGTAGTGTCTCCGTCTGAGTCGATTAAGGACCTTGTCGATGTAGGCCTGCTGACCGAGGACCCTTTAACTGGTCACATGCCTCGTCATGGGTAAGCCTTGCCTCGGGCAGACTAAGGCCAGAATAAGATAACACGAAATGGGCGTGGAGCGGTGGCGAGAGTAGCGTGTACCCTCCGTGGCAAGAGGCTGGACGGTGGTGTATCTGTGCTCTCGGTTTGCGTGAACCTGATCTGGTCTTAAGAAACCTAGTGGCGGGTTGACATATGCAAGGGTTAAGTGCTACATATGTCATGTGATCGGAGATCCTCAGCTGAGTATAATCGATTCGGATCGCCGTACCTCCGCGGTTATGGAGACTTGGCCACTGACTTACACGTAGCAATCCAGTGAAGATGAAGGGTTGATAAGAAAATGGCTCGTTCAAGATGAGTGTTTGAACTAGGATAGAAAGAACTCTAGATGTAGGTAAGTTTACCTAACTTGACAATAAAATTGGATTTTAAGGATCCACTTTAGTAAGCAATTCTGCAAACAGAGTCTTTGATTATTGAAAAGCCTTACCTTGACTCCCATATAACCAGCATACCCTTGAGAGTCTTTTCTTTAGTCGGGTAAGACTTGCTGAGTAATTCCATACTCAGGGTTTATTCCCCTGTTGTTTTTAGGTGAGGAGACAACAAACTTTTGTTGTTTTTGTACCAAGGTGGTGAAAAATGAGGACAATCAAGAATGAAGCTGCTGGAGGACCGAGTCCTCCTTAAAAACTTTTATGTAAAGAACTTAATGGGAGGAGTTTTTGCCTCCCAGGTATTGTAATAATACTTTACAGCACTCGCTTTACACTCTGGTCTGTATTAAATGACTTACTCTCACTTTTTAAATAAATGTAAGTTTATGTAATCACTTCCGCATTTCCGCATCTCCGATGAACATATTGTCTGTCAGACGGGTGAAACGTTCCTGGAAAGGTAAGAGAAAAGATACCGAACTTGTCAAGTGATTTAGGAACATCTACAGGGTTGTCTGATGTCTGTTGGACAAGGACAACTGTAGGTGGGCCTAATGACTTGGGAGGTTCCGTCACAGCTGGTATCAGAGCGTAGTCCTTCTTGGCAGATATTATGTAGCATCTTCAAAAAGATTTTCTTAGACTTATCTAGAAAATTTCTTCTCTTCTTACCTAAGCATCTCTGAAGAGTTTATTTCAAAGACCAGATAGGAAGAGTGCAATGTATAGAAGGTTGAATCAACTAAGGTTGATTCTGTAATTATTCATGCATCATGCTAAGAATTGTACTAATAAATTTTCCCCCTTAGAAAATGCCGCCGCGTACAAGGAAAACTGCGCGAAAGCATACTAGGCCTATCGGTGTACCTCGACACCAACTTGCCCCACGGGAGGAAGATAGCAGTAGCGGAAGCAATGATCCGATTGGAGAGCTTGAAGCTCGAGTGAATCAGCTTCAAACGGAATTGCAACGCAGGACCAATTTATGGGTCGCGGATGGCGACCGAATAAATGAATTAAGAAGTTACATCCGCCGCCTGCAAGATCAACTTGCTGATCGGGATTTGGCGCTTGATTGGGCGGTACAATCTCGTTCAGTAGCCTGGGTTAAGGAAGCGAAGGCTCGAGCCCGAGTCGAAGAACTTAGCACTGCTATTGACAACTTGCAGGCGTATTGCAATACTTTACATGAGGAAGTTCATGTACTGTATTCGCAATTACACCCAAATGCCCCTGCGGATCCTGTCAGGTCGGAAGCCGGACCCTCGCATGTTGCGGGAGAAGTGCTTGGTGGTGAGTTAGACCTTTTTAGGCCCCCTCCTTCTATGAGGCTGGTCGATGAATGGTCTCCCACACCTGACGACGAAGCTGCCAAGAGCAACCAGAAGCAGGAGTAGTAGTATAGTTGTAGAAATAGAAGTAGTATGCTGTATAATAGGTTGAACTATTGTATAATGGGTAATGTATCCTGTTGTATAACATCGAGTCTGTATCATTACTCTTGATGGTAATGTAAAATGGAAGGTTTCTCTGACATATTATATTTATTTTAAATGTTCTTTGCCTCAGATGCCTACCAGGACTCGAGGACAGGATGCAGCAGGAACTTCTGGGGGAGGGAGGTTACCCCAAATCCACCTCCGGTTCCTCCCACATTGGCCGAGGCGATTGCCGCCTTGGTGAACGCAACTGCAGACAATACCCGCTTTCTGAGAGAAATGGCGGGCCAACAATTCCAGCAGTAGGGTGGAAGGGGTTATCAACAGGGCCCCCGTGAAACCACATATTTGGATTTCTCTGAAACCCGTCCACCACTATTTGTCAAGGCTGAGGACCCGTTGGAAGCAGATGAATGGATACAAGTTATTGAGCAAAAATTTGGTCTTCTGCGCTGTTCAGAGACACAGAAGCCTTTATTCGTAGCGCAACAACTGTGCGGCCCTGCCAGCACCTGGTGGGGAAATTTCGTGGCTATTCAACCTGCTAATCATCAAGTAACATGGGAAGAATTTAAAGTGGCCTTCCGTGAACATTATATCCCGAAGGGTGTTCTTCATATGAAGCAAGAAGAGTTCATGAAGCTAAAACAAGGAGGAGATACTGTCAATCAGTATCTCAATAAGTTCAATCACCTGTCGCAATATGCAATCGATCAGGTGAACACTGATTTAAAAAAGAAGAATTGCTTTATGAGAGGTCTAAATGATCGATTGCAGAAAAAATGGCAACCTGCATAGATCTTACGTATGGGAAGGCTGTCAGCACAGCCCTATCTGTTGAAGCAAAATATGCAGGTTCCGGGAAAAACAAGGGATTTGGAGGTGAGAAGTCTAATCAAGGCCAGGCAAAAAGGCAATGGTTTGTGATCCGGCCTTCTAGCCAAAATCGCTCTTTTTCTTGTCCACCCTCATTCCCTTTCAAGCAGCCCATAATTATTCGTCCCAATAATGCCCCCACTACCCCAAGTCAGCCGGGTGCCCCGGGCACTCGATTCCCTGCTTTGCCCAGCTCTTCAACCGGGTGTTTCAATTGTGGCAAGTCTGGACATTTCATCAAGGATTGCCCATATCCCAAGCAGAATCAATCAAATAATCAGCAAGGATCTGGGAAATCAGCTCAGCCTAAGGGAAACAATGTGGGGAAGAATACAAAGAAGATGGGGCGGATATACTATACTCAAGTGGCCACTACACCGGAAGGTGAACCGGTGATGATGGGTATGTTTCTCGTGGCCAGTCACCCTGCAATTATTCTTTTTGATTCTGGTGCTTCGCATACATTTATTAGCAAGAAATTTGTGGAGCAACATCACATTTCATGCCATGAATCAAAAGAAGGGTTTAAAATTCATTCACCCGGGGGACACATTTTTACTAGAGAAGTGGCCTATCAAGTGCCAGTAACAATGGCCGGACGGAACTTTCCTGCTAACATGATTGTTCTGAAAGGCCAGGATATAGATGTAATTTTGGGTATGAATTGGTTAACCCAACATAAGGCAATTCTCAACACTGAGCTGAGAATCGTCAGGTTGAGCAATAATCAAGAAGAGATTCTTTTGTCCATCCCCGTAACCAATCCAGCCAAAGCTTCTGGTAGAATATATGAAGCCATTGTACCGGAGATCAAGGATATTCCGGTAGTATGTGAGTTTCCAGATGTATTTCTGGAAGATTTGCCTGGACTGCCACCTGAGAGAGATGTAGAATTTGTAATTGAGTTAAAGCCCGGTACGGCTCCCATTTCCCGAAGATCATACCGTATGCCTCCTAATGAGTTGGCAGAATTAAAGATTCAATTATAAGATCTACTGAATAAAGGATTCATCCGGCCAAGCTCGTTTCCATGGGGTTGCCCCGCCATTTTTGTTAAGAAGAAGGATCAAACCTTACGAATGTGCGTGGATTATCGACCCCTGAATGAGGTCACCATCAAGAACAAGTACCCTCTTCCAAGGATCGACATCTTATTTGATCAACTAACTGGAGCGAGGGTATTCTCCAAGATCGATCTCAGGTCGGGCTATCACCAAATCCGTATTCGGCCCGAGGATATACCGAAGACCGCGTTTACTACGCGGTATGGTTTATTTGAATATTTGGTAATGCCCTTCGGACTAACAAATGCTCCTGCCCATTTCACTTATTTGATGAACTCGGTGTTCATGCCTGAGTTGGACAAGTTCGTGGTGGTCTTCATCGATGATATCTTGATATATTCCAAAAATGAAGAGGAGCATGCTCAACATTTGCGGATTGTATTGACGCGCTTGAGGGAACATCAGTTGTATGCCAAGTTCAGCAAGTGCGCGTTCTAGCTGGAGGAAATTCAATTTTTGGGGCATGTGTTATCTGCCAAGGGAATTGCGGTAGATCCTAGCAAAGTCAAGGATATTCTGGAGTGGAAACCCCCAACCACTGTTCACCAAGTCCGGAGTTTTCTTGGACTAGCTGGATATTATCGCAGATTCATACCAGATTTTTCTAAGCTTGTGAAGCCAATCACAAGTTTATTGAAGAATGATATTAAATTCAATTGGTCTTCTAAGTGTAATGAAGCTTTTGAACAATTGAAGACATTATTAACCACTGCTCCGGTATTGGCTCAACCGGACATCACCAAACCTTTTGATGTATATTGTGATGCATCAGGCAGTGGACTCGGCTGTGTATTAATGCAAGAAGGCCGAGTAATTGCATATGCTTCAAGGCAGTTGCGCCGACATGAGGAGCATTACCCAACTCATGATCTGGAGCTAGCTGTTGTGGTTCATGCCCTGAAAATTTGGCGTCATTATCTGCTGGGAAATATCTGTCACATTTATACAGATCATAAAAGCTTGAAGTATATCTTCACCCAGTCAGAATTGAATATGAGACAAAGGCGATGGCTTGAGCTTATTAAGGACTATGAACTAGAAATTCATTATCACCCAGGCAAAGCTAATGTTGTGGCAGATGCACTGAGCCGTAAGGTTTCCTGCCACTGTCTTATGGTGAAGACCTCTGACAATACCTTATGTCAAGAGATGGAAAAGCTAAACCTAGGGATGGTCCAACAAGGAACCCTGAATCAGCTAAAGCTTGAGTCAATCATATTGCAAAGGATAATTGATGCTCAAAGGGATAATGCGGGTATGAAGCACATACGGGAGAAGATAAGGGCTGGAACAGCCAAATGTTTCAAAGAAGACGATCAAGGTGTGATATGGTTCAATAACCGCATAGTGGTGCCGAAGAATGAAGAACTCCGCCAGCAAATCTTAGATGAAGTGCATCTTAGTCGCTATTCTATTCATCCGGGAAGCACTAAGATGTATCATGATCTAAAGCAGCACTACTGGTGGACGAAGATGAAAATTGAAATTGCACGCTATGTGGCTAAGTGTGACACTTGCAGACGTGTCAAGGCCATACATATGAAAACTGCTGGTCCATTACAATCTTTGCCGATCCCAACATGGAAATGGGAAGACATAAGTATGGACTTTATCGTGGGATTGCCCAGGACTACAAAAGGGTATGATTCTATCTGGGTTATAATTGATCGGCTTACGAAGATTGCTCACTTTCTGCCGGTCAAGACAGATCACCCGGTTACTGTCTATGCCCAATTGTACATTGCTCGTATTCTTAGTCTGCATGGTGTTCCGAAGACCATAGTGTCGGATCGTGGACCTCAATTTGTAGCCAAGTTTTGGGAAGCACTTCACAAATCCTTGGGTACTAAGTTGCTCCATAGTTCGGCATATCATCCACAAACCAGTGGACAGACTGAGAGGATTAATCAAGTACTCGAAGATATGTTGCGAGCATGTGTTCTAGACTTCTCACCGAAATGGGATGAATGTTTGCCTTTGGCGGAGTTTTCATATAATAATAGCTATCAAGAAAGTATCAAGATGGCACCTTTTGAAGCTTTATATGGGCGACGATGTCGAACTCCGCTAAATTGGTCTGAACCTGGAGAAAGGCATTTCTTTAGGCCTGATATAGTGAAGGAGGCCGAGGAAAAGGTTCAGAAAATTATTCATAATATGAAGAAAGCACAAGCTCGTCAGAAGGGTTATGCAGACAAACGACGAATGCCCTTGTATTTTCATGAAGGGGACTATGTCTACCTGAAGGTTTCACCAATGAAGGGGGTATCGTGTTTCGGGGTTAAAGGGAAGCTTGCACCCAGGTACATTGGTCCATTCCCGGTACCTGAGCAATGTGGACCAGTGGCGTATCGACTGCAGCTCCCCGAAATTTTGTCTGCTATACATAATGTGTTCCATGTGTCACAATTGAAGAAGTGTCTTCGGGTCCCTGATCGAACCATTGAAGTAACAGATGTTGTCCTTGAACCGGACTTGACATACTCTGAGCACCCTATTCGAGTCTTGGATCAAAAGGACAGGGTTACCCGGAGAAAAACTCTCAAGTTCTATAAGATACAGTGGAACCAACATTCTGAAGAAGAGGCTACATGGGAAACTCAAGACTTTTTAGATAAGAATTTCCCAGGCTTTCTAGCCTCATGTAATTTGTAAAATGTGTATAGTTACTGTAATAAAGGAGTGAACCCCCACACCACCCCCTGCCTTGTACCAGAAAAAAAGAAATAAAAATGTGACACATTTCCTTTTCCATTACTTACCCAAGGACTTTTAATCTCGGGACGAGATTCTTTTATGGGGGGAAGGATGTAACACCCCTGGTGTTACTGTAACTAAAACTGGAGCATGGCATCATAAGCATTGGCATTGCATATGTTTGACACACCTAGAGTGCATTCACTAGGTAAAAATTTCAAACAAGTTGTATTGTTATAGCACTTTGCAAATAGAACCCTGGATAGGGAACTTAACCCTAAATAGGGATTAAAGAGGGTAAGACCTAACCCAAATTGAGAAAACCTAAAGGCTTTAGGGAAATAGTCATAAAATGTCCCCAAAAATAAACTTGACTCACATTTATACCCCTGGGATACCAAAAACCCTAATTGAAACCCTGGAAAACCCTAAAACCAAACCCTAGGGACCTATGTGCAAAATTAGTCCACTTTTGGACTAAAGTGCAAAAACCAAGTCAAATAAGTATCTTAAGTCATTTGGGTCACTCATATGTGAATTTACAAGCCAAACCCTAAGTTTTGGGCTTATATGCAAAAAGCCACACTTTTTCTCAGATGATTAAGTCTGATTTTCAGTGATATTGGCTCAACTTTGGAGCTCTACATCTTCCAAATTATTGAGAATTTGCCCTAGGTCACCACATCAACTATGTAGATCTATCTTAGGTGAAAAACTTTGCTTAAGAGAGTAAGCATGGTTGTTGTGAAGAATTTGGAGAAAAGTGCACTCAAAGTTGAACTTTCAGGCTGTCTGAAGTATGAAATTCAGACTAATAGTGGTACTGAGTCAACTTTGAACTGGAAATCAACCTTGACCTAATAAGAATTTGGCTATGGTTGCTATAGCAAGATTGTTGTTGGATCATCAGACAACAACTTTGTTACTGGCCGATCCACTGGTTGCCATTGAAAATTGGAAGAAAATTAGCGCCAAACTTGCTCAGTCAGTCAAACTGAATGAGGAAGTCCCATGGTACAGTACTGCAACTGAAATAGATCAGATCGCCAGCGCCACAAACCTTCACCGCCGGCGACCTCTCTGCGCCAAAATTCGTGCCGCCGCCGTCCGGGTTCGTGCTCGGTAGGGAACGGATAACGCCGGAGTCAGATAACGCGTACGTGTCACCATACCCCGAGCCCTGCCGGAGTTGTTTAGCGGCGACCACCGTGACTCAGTGAGCTCTCGCCGCGCTGTCACGCATGCCGTGATTTCCTCACTGTGCCTCCTACCAATGTGCTATGCATACGCTTGCGATGTTATCCGTGGCCGCGAGGTGATCGCCGGACCGCCACGGCTATAAATAGCCATTGGGTTCACGGCGAGGTCTGATCATCGCAAACACAGTGAATAGATCGAAGTCAAATTCGCACCGCCCCCTCCACCTTCTCCCAAATCGATTGCACACGGTGCAAGCACAGCTTCTTACGGCCAAGTAGCCTCAATCCCCAACCCCAATTTCAACCAGAGCCGCCGCGACGCCGTTTTCCCCTAATTCGGTCCGCCGCGCCGCCAAGAACAGCTCGTCCGTGGCCAGACCACTCTGGTAAAGCTCTGCACCTCTCAAGTGTTGTTCTAGCAGCTATGTAGGCACGTAAAGCTCACCATAGCATCCGTTTGACCAATTCGGGCATGGATAATTGAGAACACGGGATCGACACCGCGGTTTCCGCCGTGCACGTGGATAGGCCGTTCTCGGTGTGTTCGGGTCAAATTGATGTGTGTTCCGAGGCCATCTTAGGTCAGTGAAGCCTCCCCGATGGTTAGTCCGGGCAGTTATCGCCAGCCATAGCAGATACAGACCTCGTCCGGGATGAACGGCGAGCGTGCCGTGACCAGGGAGGTGTTTGGAGAAGAGACAGAAGTCTAGGGACATTATTACAAAGTGTCAGCGACTGGGTTCAATAGTGTTTGGACTTCTTCGGGTTATTCAAAAACCATGAGGGCTTTTCCGCAAATCCACCAGCGTGGGCGGGGGCGCATCCCCTGTTCCCTGTGTTGTTGGGCCGCCGGGTTAGAATTGGCCCAATACTATTCACCAGTTTCTCTTTTTCTTTTTATTCCAGAGCTAAAACAATTATAGAAAATGGTAGAAAAATCCTAAAATTGTGAAACCAATTTTCCTAAACTTCTTATTTTCCCTAGAATTTAATAAAAATAGTTTTTTGATTTTTAGAGGAAATAAGGAATTTTAAGGCATTTTAAATAATTTAAAGTCTTAGTTCTAGATTTTTAGAAAATAGATAATAATCCCAAAATTGCTCAAACTTTTTACATAAGCTCTATACATTATTTAGAAGCCTTGGGTAGAATTTGGGTTGATTTGGACCTTGTTTGATACTCAGAACCTAAAACCCCCCTGCCTTGTGAACTCCTTTACTCACTCCGGAAACCCTAAGTTCTCGGAGTTCCATGAAGGAAAGTTGTACTCAAGACCTTAGATAATAAGTTTATATCATCTTTGCACCCTCATGAGCATTACATGGCATTCATTCTTATGCATATATGTGGTTATGATTAGAACACGAGGAAGAAGTAGAAGCCACTGAAGAGCAAGTACCACCACCTTTGGAAACTCAGGCTGAGAATTGTTTCTACTTCGATATTTGTGGATCCGAGCCTGACTCACCCATAAACAAAGGCAAGCCCCGGTGCATTTGCCACCTCCTTGTGTTTTAAAAACCTTTTTCACTTGCTTGATGCATTAGGTGATAGGAGTTGATTGCTAAAACAATTCCTGCATTACCTTGCTTGAATTTGATTACCTTCCTTGATCACCTGTTTTACAAAAGATTTTTGATGCTTAGCATTGCTTTGGAAAAACAAAATGTTTTGTTTTTACAAAAGTTAATGTGGCAAAAGCGGGATGTTTTCGAAAATAAAATTTGATGGTGGATCCATCACGGCCGTGATGGATTCAACATCGAAAAAGATGTACCTCTGCCAGGTACCAAGCTTTTGGGTGGAAATAATTAAGCTGAGACCGGGCAGGTGACTTGCACGAGAAGAGAGTCTCGGTGTAGTGTCTCCGTCTGAGTCGATTAAGGACCTTGTCGATGTAGGCCTGCTGACCGAGGACCCTTTAACTGGTCACATGCCTCGTCATGGGTAAGCCTTGCCTCGGGCAGACTAAGGCCAGAATAAGATAACACGAAATGGGCGTGGAGCGGTGGCGAGAGTAGCGTGTACCCTCCGTGGCAAGAGGCTAGACAGTGGTGTATCTGTGCTCTCGGTTTGCGTGAACCTGATTTGGTCTTAAGAAACCCGATGGCGGGTTGACATATGCAAGGGTTAAGTGCTACATATGTCGTGTGATCGGAGATCCTCAGCTGAGTATAATCGATCGGATCGCCGTACCTCCGCGGTTATGGAGACTTGGCCACTGACTTACACGTAGCAATCCAGTGAAGATGAAGGGTTGATAAGAAAATGGATCGTTCAGGATGAGTGTTTGAACTAGGATAGAAAGAACTCTAGATGTAGGTAAGTTTACCTAACTTGACAATAAAACTGGATTTTAAGGATCCACTTTAGTAAGCAATTCTGCAAACAGAGTCTTTGATTATTGAAAAGCCTTACCTTGACTCCCATATAACCGGCATACCCTTGAGAGTCTTTTCTTTAGTCAGGTAAGACTTGCTGAGTAATTCCATACTCAGGGTTTATTCCCCTATTGTTTTTAGGTGAGGAGACAACAAACTTTTATTGTTTTTGTACCAAGGTGGTGAAAAATGAGGACAATCAAGAATGAAGCTGCTAGAGGACCGAGTCCTCCTTAAAAACTTTTATGTAAAGAACTTAATGGGAGGAGTTTTTGCCTCCCAGGTATTGTAATAATACTTTACAGCACTCGCTTTACACTCTGGTCTGTATTAAATGACTTACTCTCACTTTTTAAATAAATGTAAGTTTATGTAATCACTTCTGCATTTCCGCATCTCCGATGAACATATTGTCTGTCAGACGGGTGAAACGTTCCTGGAAAGGTAAGAGAAAAGATACCGAACTTGTCAAGTGATTCAGGAACATCTACAGGGTTGTTTGATGTCTGTTGGACAAGGACAACTGTAGGTGGGCCTAATGACGTGGGAGGTTCCGTCACAGGGGAGTTAAAGTATTTCTTGGGATTTCAAGTCAAGCAACTCCAAGAGGGCACCTTCATCAGCCAAACGAAGTACATTCAAGACATACTCGCCAAGTTTGGAATGAAGGATGCCAAACCCATCAAGACACCCATGGGCACCAATGGGCATCTCGACCTCGACACGGGAGGTAAATCCGTAGATCAAAAGGTATACCGATCAATGATAGGATCTCTACTCTATTTATGTGCATCTCAACCGGATATTATGCTTTCAGTATGCATGTGTGCAAGGTTCCAAGCTGATCCTAAGGAAGTTCACCTTAGGGCCGTGAAAAGAATCTTGAGATATTTAGTTTATACTCCTAAGTTTGGTCTTTGGTACCCCAAGGGATCCTCTTTTGATTTATTAGGATATTCAGATGCTGATTGGGCAGGGTGTAAAATTGATAGGAAGAGCACATCAGGGACTTGTCAGTTTCTGGGGAGATCTCTGGTGTCTTGGGCTTCAAAGAAACAAAACTCAGTAGCTCTTTCAACTGCCGAAGCCGAGTATATTGCCGCAGGCCATTGTTGCGCGCAATTACTTGGATGAGGCAAACCCTCAGGGACTATGGCTACAAATTTAGCAAAGTCCCTCTCCTATGTGATAATGAGAGTGCAATCCGCATGTCAGATAATCCCGTTGAACACAGCCGCACTAAGCACATAGCCATTCGGTATCACTTTTTGAGAGATCACCAACAAAGGAGGATATCGAGATAGCCTATATTAACACCAAAGAACAATTAGTCGATATCTTTACCAAACCATTAGATGAGAAAACCTTTACCAAACTTAGGAATGAGCTAAACATTCTTGATTCTCAGAATTTTGATTGATACTTTGCACACATAGCTCATTTATATACCTTTGATCATATCTCTCTTATGTCTGACTAATATGTTTTCAAGTGTATTCTTATGCTTAGTCATAGAATTGAAAGGGAAATGGAGTATTCGGCAAAGACGACGCTTCCACTCAACTCCATCGGTACTATTTACTCTTTACTGGTATTCCACCATCTCTCCACATTGGTATAAAATTCACTCATACATTGTTGGCCAAAGGGGAGAGAGAATTTAAAAGGGCTCCCAAAGTCTCCATTTTTGGTGATTAATACCAAAGGGGGAGAGAGTATTAGCCCAAAGCAAAAGGACCGCACCACCATCTAATTTTTAATTGTGTTTTGAAAATTCTTATTGGTATATTTCTAACTAGTATCTTCCAAAATTGGTATTTCTCTAAATGAAAGTATCTCAATTGGTATATCCCAAAACCCTCTTGAAAGCTAAGAGGAGGATTTCATTTAAGGGGAGTTTTGTTTAAGTCAAAGGAAAAGCATTTGAAACAGGGGTGTCGGGGACCATAATTAGGGGTACCCTCAAGGCCCCTAAATCTCAGCTGGTAACCCCCATCAGCACAAAGCTGCAAAGGCCTGATGGGTGCGATTAAGTCAAGGATCGGTCCATTCGAGGGACGCGATCACGCCTCGCCCGAGCCCAGCCTCGGGCAAGGGCAGCCAACCCCGGAGGACCTACGTCTCGCCCGAGGCCCCCCCTCCAGCAACGGACATACCTTCGGCTCGCCCGAGGCCCAGTCTTCACCAAGAAGCAACCTTGGCCAAATCACCACACCGACCGACCAAATCGCAGGGGCATTTAATGCAAAGGTGGCCTGACACCTTTATCCTGACGCACGCCCTCCAGTAGACAGAGCTGAAGTGACCGCAGTCACTTCGCCGCTCCACTGACCAGTCTGACAAGAGGGCAGCGCCGCCTGCGCCGCTCCGACTGCTGAGCCACTCGACAGAGTGAGGCTGACAGCAGCCAAGCCCGGCCTCAGGCGTCATAGGAAACTCCGCCTCGCCCGACCCCAGGGCTCGGACTCGGGCTCAGCCCCGGAAGACGGTGAACTCCGCTCCGCCCGACCCCAGGGCTCGGACTCGGACTCGGCCCCGGAAGACGACGAACTCCGCTCCGCCCGACCCCAGGGCTCCGACTCGGGCTCAGCCCCAGAAGACGGCGAACTCCGCTCTGCCCGACCCCAGGGCTCGGACTCGGACTCGGCCCCGGAAGACGGTGAACTCCGCTCCACCCGACCCCAGGGCTCGGACTCGGGCTCGGCCCCAGAAGACGACGAACTCCGCCTCGCCCGACCCCAGGGCTCGGACTCAGGCTCAGCCCCGAAGGACGACGAACTCCGCTTCGCCCGACCCCAGGGCTCGGACTCAACCCTGGCCTAAGCCCACGGTCTCTGCCTCGTCCGACCCGGGGGCTCGGACTCGACCTTGACCTCAGAAGACAGACTCGACCTCGACCTCGGAGGAGCCTCCACCTCGCCCAACCTAGGGCACGGACCGACCACGTCAATAGGAAGCGTCATCATTACCCTTCTCCGAGCTGACTCAGGCTACAGGGAACAAGACCAGCGTCCCATCTGGCTCGCTCCACCATACGAGTAATGATGGCGCCCCGCATGCCCTGTGACGACGGCGGCTCTCAGCCCCCTTACGGAAGCAAGAGGACGTCAGCAAGGACTCGATAGCCCCGACAGCTGTCCTTCCGCCAGGCTCCAGCGCTCCTCCGACGGCCACGACACCACGCGAACTGGGTGCCAAGACCTCTCCAGCTGCCACGATGGCATGTACTTAGGGCGCTAGCTCTCCACCACTAGACACGTTAGCACATTGCTACACTCCCCATTGTACACCTGGATCCTCTCCTTACGCCTATAAAAGGGAGGACCAGGGCCCTCTTACAGAGGGTTGGCCGCGCGGGGAAGGACGGGACGGCGCTCGCGCAAGGCCGCTCGCTCCCTCCCGCGTGGATGCTTGTAACCCCCTACTGCAAGCGCACCCGACCTGGGCGCGGGGCTAACACGAAGGCCGCGGGTTCCACTCTCCCACGCCTGTCTCCCTCCAGCTGCTTTCTTCCCCCCTTCGCGTTCCGCCTCGCGTCGACCCATCGGGGCTGGGGCACGCGGGGACAATTCACTCGTCGGTCCAGGGACCCCCCGGGTTTCGAAACACCGACAGTTGGCGCGCCAGGTAGGGGCCTGCTGCGTGTTGACGAACAGCTTCCAGTCAAGCTCCAGATGGGCAGTCTCCAACAACCTCTCGAGCCCGGGATGGTGCTCCGTTTCGGGAGTCTTGAGTTCATGTCCCTTGACGGCAGCTACGACATGATACTCCTTCCCCCGCCGCGCGACAGCGACAATGGCGGTCGACAACCCGCTCGCCGGCGGGGAAATCGACGACGCCTTCCCCACGTGGTGGAAGGACGACATTCGGGCTTGTCTCGTCCCCTCCCCGGCCGACGGAGGAGGAGGCGGGGCAACCAAGGCCAAGCAGGAGGCGGCACCTCGTTGGCTGTCGAGCGAGTCGACGGCACCGGCGCCCCAACGGGGAGCGCGTCGGGCATCGACCTCGCGCCTGAGACGGAGACGAGCGCCATCTCCCCGCAACACGTCAACCTCAAGCAAATGGACGACGCCAGCACGCTCGCGAAGGACTTGCTAGGCGTCACCCTCGTACCTGAGACGACGGTGCAGTCCGTCCCTGACGTGACTTCGTCACCGCCTGTCGACCAAAAGGTACCGACCGATTCCCATCTCGCGTCTTTTGGATTCGGCCTCGACCCGCCGAGCAACTCCGCCTTGGTGGACACTCCCATAGAGGCGAGTCCAAACCCTCTGGGGTATCGTGTGCGGTCACCCTGGGACCGGCTGACGGTCGTCTCGTCCTACGGGCCCTCGGGGTCTGAGGAAGATGACGAGCCCGACCTCTGTTGGGATTTTTCCGGACTTGGTAACCCCAGTGCCATGCGGGACTTCATGACCGCATGCGACTACTGCCTTTCCGACTGTTCCGATGGTAGCCGCAGCCTCGACGACGAGGACTGCGGCCCAAGTCGCGAATGTTTCCACGTCGATCTAGGGGGTCCCGGCGAAGGTAACCATCTTGGTATGCCGGAGAACGGTGATCTCCCTAGGCCCGTCCCTCGCGTTGACATCCTTCGGGAGCTAGCTGTGGTCCCCATCCCGGCGGGGGGTCCTGACCCACAGCTCGAGCAAATCCGCGAGAGACAGGCCAGGCTCGACGAGGGAGCAGGAGCGCTTGTGCCGGTCCGCCGGGACATCGGACAGGAATGGGCGAGCCTACCTCCGACCGGAGAAGCACGTCATCTCCCCCAGGGCAACCAGCACCGCATCGCCGACGACGTCAGGGTAAGGCCGCCACCAGATTCCAGTGGAGTCGGCCAGAACCTGGCTGCAGCGGCGATACTTCTCCGCGCGATGCCGGAGCCATCAACCACCGAGGGGCGGCGTATCCAGGGGGAGCTCAAGAATCTCCTAGAGGACGCCGCGGTCCGATGGGCCGAGAGCTCCACCTCCCGAAGGCAAGGGAACCCCTCGGAACATCGCGCCGCAACTTCCCGATTCATGCGGGAAGCCTTGGTCCACTCTGGGCGCACGCGCAACACAGCGCCTGCGGCCCCGGGTCGCCTCGGCAACGAGCACCATCACCACAGCCGTCGGGCCCACCTCGACGAGGAGGTACACCGAGGCTACCACCCCAGGCGTGGGGGACGCTACGACAGCGGGGAGGATCGGAGTCCTTCGCCCGAACCACCCGGTCTGCAGGCTTTCAGCTGCGCCATACGACGGGCGCCGTTCCCGACCCGGTTCCGAACCCTGACTACTATCACGAAGTACTCGAGGGAGACGAGACCGCAACTGTGGCTCGCGGACTATCGGCTGGCCTGCCAATTGGGTGGAACGGACGATGATAATCTCATCATCCACAACCTCCCCCTGTTTCTCTCCGACACCGCTCGAGCCTGGCTAGAGCATCTGCCCCCGGGGCAGATCTCCAACTGGGACGACCTAGTCCAAGCCTTCGCCGGCAATTTCCAAGGCACATACGTGCGCCCTGGAAACTCCTAGGATCTCCGAAGCTGCCGCTAGCAGCCGGGAGAGTCTCTCCGGGACTACATCTGGCGATTCTCGAAGCAGCGCACCGAGCTGCCCAACATCACCGATTCGGATGTCATCGGCGCGTTCCTCGCCGGCACCACCTGCCGCGACCTGGTGAGCAAGCTGGGTCGCAAGACCCCCACCAGGGCGAGCAAGCTGATGGACATCACCACAAAGTTTGCCTCTGGCCAGGAGGCGGTTGAGGCCATCTTCCGGAAGGACAAGCAGCCCCAGGGCCGCCCACTGGAAGATGCTCTCGAGGCGTCAACTCAGCGTGGCACCAAGAAGAAAGGCAAGAAGAAGTCGCAAGCGAAACGCGACGCCGCCGACGCGGACCTTGTCGCCGCCGCTGAGTACAAGAACCCTCGGAAACCTCCGGGAGGTGCCAACCTCTTCGACAAGATGCTCAAGGAGCCGTGTCCCTATCATCAGGGGCCCATCAAGCACACCCTTGAGGAGTGTGTCATGCTTCGACGACACTTCCACAAGGCCAGGCCACCCGCGGAGGGTGGCAAGGCTCTCAATGACGCTAAGAAGGAAGATCACAAGGCAGGAGAGTTCCCCGAGGTCCGCGACTGCTTCATGATCTACGGCGAGCAAGTGGCGAACGCCTCGGCTCGGCACCGCAAGCAAGAGCGTCGGGAGGTCTGCTCGGTAAAGGTGGCGGCGCCAGTCTACCTAGACTGGTCCGACAAGCCCATCACCTTCGACCAGGCCGACCATCCAGACCACGTGCCGAGCCCGAGGAGATACCCACTCGTTGTCGACCCCATCATCGGCAACGTCAGGCTCACCAAGGTCCTCATGGACGGAGGCAGCAGCCTCAACATCATCTACGCCGAGACCCTCGGGCTCCTGCGGATCGATCTGTCCTCGGTCGGGACGGGCGCTGCGCCTTTCCACGGGATCATCCCCGGGAAGCGCGTCCAACCCATCGGACAACTCGATCTACCCGTCTGCTTTGGGACGCCCTCCAACTTTCGAAGGGAGACCCTCACGTTCGAAGTGGTCAGGTTTCGAGGAACCTACCACGCAGTGTTGAGGAGGCCATGCTACGCCAAGTTCATGGCCGTCCCCAACTACACCTACCTCAAGCTCAAGATGTCGGGCCCCAACGGGGTCATCACCGTCGGACCCACGTACCGACACACATACGAATGCGACGTGGAGTGCGTGGAGTACACCGAGGCCCTCATCGCCGACCTGGAGAGCCTCTCTAGGGAGGCGCCCGACGTGAAGCACCACGCCGGCAACTTCGAGCCAGCGGAGACGGTCAAGTCCGTCCCTCTCAACCCCTGCAACGACGCCTCCAAGCAGATCCGGATCAGCTCCGAGCTCGACCCCAAATAGGAAGCAGTGCTCGTCGACTTTCTCCGCGCAAACGCCGACGTTTTCGCGTGGAGTCCCTCGGACATGCCCGGCATACCGAGGGAAGTCGCTGAGCACTCGCTGGATATCTGAGCTGGAGCCCGACCCGTGAAGCAGCCTCTATGCCGATTCGACGAAGAAAAGCGCAGAGTCATAGGCGAGGAGATCCACAAGCTAATGGCGGCAGGGTTCATCAAAGAGGTATTCCATCCCGAATGGCTTGCCAACCCTGTTCTTGTGAGAAAGAAAGGGGAGAAATGGCGGATGTGTGTAGACTACACTGGTCTAAACAAAGCATGTCCGAAAGTTCCCTACCCTCTGCCTCGCATCGATCAAATCGTGGATTCCACTGCTGGGTGCGAAACCCTGTCTTTCCTCGATGCCTACTCAGAGTATCACCAGATCAGGATGAAAGAGTCCGACCAGCTCATGACTTCTTTCATCACACCCTTCGGCATGTACTGCTATGTTACCATGCCGTTTGGTCTGAGGAATGCGGGTGCGACGTATCAGCGGTGCATGAACCATGTGTTCGGCGAACACATCGGTCGAACGGTCGAGGCCTACGTCGATGACATCGTAGTCAAGACGAGGAAAGCCTCCGACCTCCTTTCTGACCTTGATGTGACATTCCGATGTCTCAAGGCGAAAGGCGTGAAGCTCAATCCCGAAAAGTGTGTCTTTGGGGTCCCCCGAGGCATGCTCTTGGGATTCATCGTCTCCGAGCGGGGCATCGAGGCCAACCCGGAGAAGATAGCAGCCATCACCAGCATGGGGCCCATCAAGGACTTGAAAGGCGTGCAGAGGGTCATGGGATGCCTCGTGGCTCTGAGCCGTTTCATCTCGCGCCTCGGCGAAAGAGGCCTGCCTCTGTACCGCCTCTTAAGGAAGGCCGAGTGCTTCGCTTGGACTCCTGAGGCCGAGGAAGCCCTCGGGAACCTGAAGGCGCTCCTCACGAACGCGCCCATCTTGGTGCCCCCCGCTGCCGGAGAAGCCCTCTTGATCTACGTCGCCGCGACCACTCAGGTGGTTAGCGCCGCGATTGTGGTCGAGAGACGAGAAGAGGGGCATGCATTGCCCGTCTAGAGGCCAGTCTACTTCATCAGTGAGGTACTGTCCGAAACCAAGATCTGCTACCCACAAATCCAAAAGCTGCTGTACGCAGTGATCCTGACGCGGCGGAAGTTGCGACACTACTTCGAGTCTCATCCTGTGGCTGTGGTGTCATCCTTCCCCCTGGGGGAGATCATCCAGTCCCGAGAGGCCTCGGGTAGAATTGCAAAGTGGGCGGTGGAGATCATGGGCGAGACAATCTCGTTCGCCCCTCGGAAGGCCATCAAGTCCCAGGTCTTGGCGGACTTCGTGGCTGAATGGGTCGACACCCAGCTCTCGACAGCTCCGATCCAACCGGAGCTCTGGACCATGTTTTTCAATGGGTCGCTGATGAAGACGGGGGCCGGCGCGGGCCTGCTCTTCATCTCGCCCCTCGGGAAGCACCTACGCTACGTGCTACGCCTCCACTTCCCGGCGTCCAACAACGTGGCTGAGTACGAGGCTCTGGTAAACAGGTTGCGAATCGCCATCGAGCTAGGGGTCCGATGCCTCGACGCTCGTGGTGACTCGCAGCTCGTCATCGACCAAGTCATGAAGAACTCCCACTGCCGCGACCCGAAGATGGAAGCTTACTGCGATGAGGTTCGGCGCCTGGAAGACAAGTTCTACGGGCTCGAGCTCAACCACATCGCCCGACGCTACAACGAGACTACGGACGAGCTGGCTAAAATAGCCTCGGGGCAAACAACGGTTCCCCCAGACGTATTCTCCCGAGACCTGCATCAACCCTCCGTCAAGACCGACGACACGCCCGAGCCCGAGGCACCCTCGGCTCAGTCCGAGGTACCCTCGGCTCAGTCCAAGGTACCCTCGGCACGGTCCGAGGTACCCTCGGCTCGGCCCGAGGTATCCTCGGCCCCCGAGGGTGAGGCACTGCGCGTTGAGGGGGAGCAGAGCGAGGCCACGCCTAATCAAGACTAGCAGACCCCGTACCTGCAATATCTCCACCGAGGAGAGCTGCCCCTCGACCAAGCCGAGGCTCGGCGGTTGGCGCGGCACGCCAAGTCTTTCGTCTTGCTGGGAGATGGGAAGGAGCTCTACCACCACAGCCCCTCTGGCATCCTCCAGCGATGCATTTCCATCGCCGAAGGTCAGGAGCTCTTACAAAAGATACACTCGGGGGCTTGCGGCCATCACGCAGCACCCCGAACCCTTGTTGGAAACGCCTTCCGACAAGGTTTCTACTGACCGACGGCGGTGGCCGACGCCACTAGAATTGTTCGCACCTGCGAAGGGTGTCAGTTCTACGCAAGGCAGACCCACCTGCCCGCTCAGGCTCTGCACACCATACCCATCACCTGACCGTTTGCTGTATGGGGTCTGGACCTCGTCGGCCCCTTGCAGAAGGCACCCAGGGGCTACACGCACCTGCTGGTCGCCATCGACAAATTCTCCAAGTGGATCGAGGTTCGACCCCTAAACAGCATCAGGTCCGAACAGGCGGTGGCGTTCTTCACCAACATCATCCATCGCTTTGGGGTCCCGAACTCCATCATCACCGACAACGGCACCCAGTTCACCGGCAGAAAGTTCCTGGACTTCTGCGAGGATCACCACATCCGGGTGGACTGGGCCACCGCGGCTCACCCCATGACGAATGGGCAGGTAGAATGTGCCAACGGCATGATTCTGCAAGGACTCAAGCCTCGGATCTACAACGACCTCAACAAGTTCGGCAAGCGGTGGATGAAGGAACTCCCCTCGGTGGTCTGGAGTCTGAGGACAACGCCGAGCCGAGCCACGGGCTTCACGCCGTTCTTTCTAGTCTATGGGGCCAAGGCCATCCTGCCCACAGACTTAGAATACGGTTCCCCGAGGACGAGGACCTACGCCGACCAAAGCAATCAAGCTAATCGAGAAGACTCACTGGACCAGCTGGAAGAGGCTCGGTACATGGCCTTACTACACTCGGCGCGGTACCAGCAGTCCCTGCGACGCTACCACGCCCGAGGGGTTCGGTCCCGGGATCTCCAGGTGGGCGACCTGGTGCTTCGGCTGCGACAAGACGCCCGAGGGCGGCACAAACTCATGCCTCCCTGGGAAGGGTCGTTCGTTGTTGCCAAGGTTCTGAAGCCCAGAACATACAAGCTGGCCAACAGCCAAGGCGAGGTCTATAGCAACGCTTGGAACATCCAACAGCTACGTTGCTTCTACCCTTAAGATGCTTTCAAGTCGTTCGTATACCTCGTTCACACACAAAGTCTGGTCGTCAAGGAAGGGTCAGCCTTGCCTCGGCAAAGCCCGATCCTCCCTCGGGGGCTAGAAGGGGGGAACACCCTCTGCGTCGAAATTTTCCAAGAAAAAATCTTTCCTCCCAGAATGCCTTTCGTGCTTTTCGACTACTTCGAAAGTGGATCCTAAAAACGACGAAGTACACGTAAGCAGCCAAGGCTGACCGAGCCGAGTGACTCCTACGCCTCCAGGATACGGATACCTCACTCATCACCTTCTGCGATAAGTAACTCGCGCTCGGATAAGTGATTCTGCGGACCGAACAAGTCTTCACGCTCGAAAGCTCCTCTGCCGGAACGATTTTTCGGGCCTTCTCGACTGCGTCGGTGACAGAATCCTATGGACGAGTAAGAGTGCGCGTAAGCGGCAAGGCCGACCGAGCCGAGGGATTCCTATGCCTCCGGGATACGGATACCTCACTCATCACCTTCCGTGAAAAGCAACTCTCGCCCGCACAAACAATTCTGTTACCGACAAATAAGTCCGGATACTCGAAACAAGAGGAAAAGAAACGCAGCTTTACAACACGACGACGGTATGTTTGGGCCTCGGCGGCCGCAGAAAGCATACACACACTACAAGACAACCCGATCCTGCAGGCTCGAACGTCGACAGTTGAAGGGGGCAGCAGCACCCTCGGCGTCAACTACACCTTCGGCGGGGTCTGACCTAGCCTCGGACGGCGATGCGGTCGGAGGATCCCCACTCTGAAGGACGACATCATCACCACACCAGGGCCATCGACACCAGGGTCTTCTCCAGGAATCCGGCTCGAGCCGACGGCTCGGCCGGCCACCCCGAGGCCTCGGCCAGCTGTCCCCCGAAGACATCAGCCCGGCTTGAGGTCTCGGCAGCTCAACTCCGGTGTCGGTTCCGCCAGCGGACGACCCGGCCAGGCTCTGACCGACCAAGTCTTCTTTTCGAGCCAACTCTGCCTTTGTTCGTGCTGACACCGCTACCTCCGGCTTCAGCTCATTGAAGAGCGGCCGAGGGTTCCTATAACTAAGCAAGAGAATCCTCGGACAGCAAGGCCGACCAAGCCGAGGGACTCCTACGCCTCCGGGATACGGATACCTCACTCGTCACCTTCGCACGAGGCGGCTCACGCTCAGTGAAGCGGTTCAGATAGTCGACAGGCGAGTCTTAGTGCTCGAAATGAAGAAAAAACACGGCTCTGTGCCAAAAAGTACATACATGTTCAGGCCTCGATAGCCGCAATGAACAAAGCACCGGCATTCAAGGTGCCAATACAAACGGAACCCTGGTTCCGTCCCCACGGCAGCAGCGATGGCCTCAGGGCGGACGCCGCTGCAACCTTGCCCTCACCCACGCCGACGCTCGAGGGGCGAGGACAAGTACAAAGAGCCGGAGGCCCGAAGCACGGATGGTGGCAGTGATCCCGTCGGCGACGGGAACTTCTCAAGCCACATCCACCTCGGCACCGACGACCGGAGCGTCAGCCCATCGGCAGATCCCCACTCGGATCTTCCCGGACGAGCGGAGCACCGACCTCCGCGCGGGAGCCCCGTACCATTGCAAAGGCAGGACAGCCCCAGAACACGAACGCCGCTCTAGAGGCACGCGATGTCTTGGGCGGTCCACCCGTGCGCACGACGCGACAACCGCCCTTGCGGCGGGAGGGGGCACCGGGAGCCAAGCCGGCAAGCCCGACGTGCTGGAGCTGGCGACACCCGCCGTCGACCAGCCCTGCGTTGTCAAAGTCCGCCCCGCTCGTAGGGCCAGTGAGCGCCCTCTCCCTTGAATGCTGAAGGGGAGGCTGACCCGCGAACCCGCGCGGGAGGTAGAGCTCCGGCTCAGCCCGGCCTCCGCCCCAGCAAGGATGATGAACATCCTTGAAGCTGAGGGCGGAACCAAGATCGCAGCTCGGCTTGCTTCTCCCCATCCAAGGGCTGGTGATCACCGTCTTGGGTGACCACCGGCGAGGGGATGCAGCCGGGCCGCGTAATGAAAATCCTTGAAGCCGAACGATGGCTGAAAGGTACCAACTTCCTTGAAGTTGCGTCTCTCCGACGACAAGACGGAAGGATTGCGGGTGTCCTCCATCTGGGGGCTCGGAAGATGGAAAGACACGATGCATGAGGGGAGCGCGAAGACATGGTTGCCCTCCAAAGGGGCCGCCTTCCTTTTAAAGGCGACTCTCCCCACTTGTGTCCTCAGCCGTTGCGGGCTGAGTCTTCTCCAACACGCTCCAAGGTCCTCCCCCTACGGCGCGGGGGCTGGGCCCCACACGTCATGCAAATCGGTCCAGGGCAGAAGAAGCCAATCCGCCGCGCGCGATGCATGCAACCGCCCAGCGGTTACAAGCACTCCTCCACTTTCGCCCAGACCAACGGGTGGAAGGGTGGACAACCATGCAGTCGGCATGCAACCGCGCCAAGTGGATGTGCCCCTTCGACTCCAACGCGCCCAGCATGGAAGCCCAGGCCCACACGTCATGCAACCGGCGCGCCGGTTGCTACGTGCGAGCAACTGCACCGCCACTCACGCCACTACCGCGCCTCCTCGACTGCGGAGCCAATACCGCGACTCGAGGCAACCCTGCGCGTGACCCAGCAGTGCCAGCCAGGCGCAACGGTCAAATACGGTCAAAAATGGGCCGACAGTAATGGCGGTGGCAGGCGGGCAGGAGCAGCGGTCACGTCGTCAGCCAAGCTTACGTCCCATCCAGGGGCAGCGAGAGAACCCTCTCTCACGGCGTGAAGACGGCGCGCCCGTGATCCGTTCCTCGAACGGCCCGCGCACGCGCAACAGTCGCCTCGCGAACCACTCGCCCCGTCGCGTTAACTTCGCGGCGGGACAGGCGGCGCCTCAGGCGGGAGAAGCAAGCGACGCTTCGCCTTCGCCATAATGACCGCGTCGAAAAAGGTACGCCACGTCGTTCGATTTCGTATCCTTTTCCTCTTTCTCTCTCTTACAACAGGGACCGGGAAAGGGGGATACCCCGAAAAGGATCCTTCTCCGTGAAGGAAACAGGCCCGGAGCCTCCCTACTGATCAGAGGTTCGAAGGCCGGCCCCTCGGAGGGGTTCAACGGCCGCCTCAGAGCGATTGGGTTCTGCGCCCACTACTGGTCAGAGGTTCGATGGCCGGCCCCTCGGAAGGGTTCAACGGCCGCCTCAAGCCACTCGGGCTCCGCGCCCACTACTGATCAGGGGTTCGTAGGCTGGCCCTCGAAGGGTTCACAGTCGCCTCAGACACAGAGCGAGGGATGACCCTGGGTACGTTCGATACATAACCAAGGCTCGGGCTACGCTCCCGAGGTACCCTAGGACATTTCCGAGACCAGCGGGAGCGATCTTGTAATGGAATCCCATCAGAGGGAGGCATCGAGCCCTCGGACCCCATCAAAGGGGACCGGGTCCGGCAGATCACCCGCAGGTACTTTTGGAGCGCGCCTCCGGGCCTCTAGCCGACCCCTAGCAAATGGGGCATGGGCGTCCGCTCGGATTACCCGCCAGCAGCTCACCGGAGACACCATGTTCGGCGCCCTCCGAGGGCAACATGGCGCTTCCCCCCCCTCCTCCTTGCGGAAAGGCGACGCAGGGGCATATGTAAAAAAGTCGAGTCTGTCCTTGACCGTCCTCTCGCCCTGTGCAGAGGCTCGGGGGCTGCTCTCACAAAACCTGGCTCCGGCCGACCCGTTGATAGCGTCAACATACCAGCCCGAGAACTTGGGACCCGACCGTGCACCCGGGCTACGGCCAGCTCGCATGAGGGAACGACTAGACCAGCCGAAGTATTGCGAAACGCACTAAGACATCGAAGGAGTAAAACTACTCCTCCGAGGCCTCGGGGGCTACACCCGGCGGGTGCGCTCGCGCACACCCACCGGAACAAAATGCAACCAAGAAAAGGATGGTCCCCTTGCAAAAAAGTGCGGCAAAAGCCTCCAAGCGAGTATTAACACTCCCTTCGAGGCTCGGGGGCTACTGTCGGGGACCATAATTAGGGGTACCCTCAAGGCCCCTAAATCTCAGCTGGTAACCCCCATCAGCACAAAGCTGCAAAGGCCTGATGGGTGCAATTAAGTCAAGGATCGGTCCATTCGAGGGACGCGATCACGCCTCGCCCGAGCCCAGCCTCGTGCAAGGGCAGCCGACCCCGGAGGACCTACGTCTCGCCCGAGGCCCCCCTCCAGCAACGGACATACCTTCGGCTCGCCCGAGGCCCAGTCTTCACCAAGAAGCAACCTTGGCCAAATCACCACACCGACCGACCAAATCGCAGGGGCATTTAATGCAAAGGTGGCCTGACACCTTTATCCTGACGCACGCCCTCCAGTCGACAGAGCCGAAGTGACCGCAGTCACTTCGCCGCTCCACTAACCAGTCTGATAAGAGGGCAGCGCCGCCTGCGCCGCTCCGACTGCTGAGCCACTCGACAGAGTGAGGCTGACAGCAGCCAAGCCCGGCCTCAGGCGTCATAGGAAACTCCGCCTCGCCCGACCCTAGGGCTCGGACTCGGGCTCAGCCCCGGAAGACGGTGAACTTCGCTCCGCCCGACCCCAGGGCTTGGACTCAGGCTCAGCCCCGGAAGACGGCGAACTCCGCTTCGCCCGACCCTAGGGCTCGGACTCAGGCTCAGCCCCAGAAGACGGCGAACTCCGCTCCGCCCGACCCCAGGGCTCGGACTCGGACTCGGCCCCGGAAGACAACGAACTCCGCTCCGCCCGACCCCAGGGCTCGGACTCGGGCTCAGCCCCGGAAGACGGCGAACTCCGCTCCGCCCGACCCCAGGGCTCGGACTCGGGCTCAGCCCCGGAAGACGGCGAACTCCGCTCCGCCTGACCCTAGGGCTCGGACTCGGGCTCGGCCCCGGAAGACGACGAACTCCGCCTCGCCCGACCCCAGGGCTCGGACTCAGGCTCAGCCCCGAAGGACGACGAACTCCGCTTCGCCCGACCCCAGGGCTCGGACTCAACCCTGGCCTAAGCCCACGGTCTCCACCTCGTTCGACCCGGGGGCTCGGACTCGACCTCGACCTTGGAAGACAGACTCGACCTCGACCTCGGAGGAGCCTCCACCTCGCCCAACCTAGGGCATGGACCGACCACGTCAACAGGAAGCGCCATCATTACCCTACCCCGAGCTAACTCAGGCTACGGGGAACAAGACCGGCGTCCCATCTGGCTCGCTCCACCATACGAGTAATGATGGCGCCCCGCATGCCCTGTGACGACGGCGGCTCTCAGCCCCCTTACGGAAGCAAGAGGACGTCAGCAAGGACTCGACAGCCCCGACAGCTGTCCTTCCGCCAGGCTCCAGCGCTCCTCCGACGGCCACGACACCACGCGAACTGGGTGCTAAGACCTCTCCGGCTGCCACGATGGCATGTACTTAGGGCGCTAGCTCTCCACCGCTAGACACGTTAGCACATTGCTACACTCCCCATTGTACACCTGGATCCTCTCCTTACGCCTATAAAAGGGAGGACCAGGGCCCTCTTACAGAGGGTTGGCCGTGCGGGGAAGGACGGGACGGTGCTCGCGCAAGGCCGCTCGCTCCCTCCCGCATGGACGCTTGTAACCCCCTACTGCAAGCGCACCCGACCTGGGCGCGGGGCTAACACGAAGGCCGCGGGTTCCACTCTCCCACGCCTGTCTCCCTCCGGCTGCTTTCTTCCCCCCTTCGCTTTCCGCCTCACGTCGACCCATCTGGGCTGGGGCACGCGGCGACAATTCACTCGTCGGTCCAGGGACCCCCGGGTTTCGAAACACCGACAAGGGGGAGAAAATTTCAAATCTTGAAAGTGCTTCTTTCAATCTTATTCTTATACCTTTGACTATTTACAAAAAGACTTTGAAAAGATTTTCCAAAAGAATTTGCAAAAACAAAACTAGTGGTGCAAGCGTGGTCTAAAATGTTAAAATAGAAGAAAGCAATCCATGCATATCTATTAAAATAATATATTGATTTCACTCCAAGCAACATATGCACTTACACTATACAAACTAGTTCTATTCTGCACTTATATATTTGCTTTGGTTTGTGTTGGCATCAATCACCAAAAAGGGGGAGATTGAAAGGGAAATGGGGTCAAACCTTTTCCTAATTGATTTTGGTGGTTGAATTGCCCAACACAAACAATTGGACTAACTAGTTTGCTCTAGATTATATGTTCTACAGGTGCCATAGGTTCAACACAAACCAATAAAAAGAACAAGTTAGGGTTCAAAAAGAAAGGAGCAAAAGAAACCGAAGGCTGCCCTGGTCTGGCACACCGGACTGTCCGGTGTGCCACCGGACAGTGTCCGGTGCACCAGGGTGGATCAACTCCAACTCGGTACCTTCGGGTTTCTGGAAAAGCCACTCCGCTAAAATTCATCGGACTGTCTGATGTGGCACCGGACTGTCCGGTGTGCCATGTGGAGCAACGACTACTGCGCCAACGGTCATCTGCAAAAGCAACGGTGAACAGTGAACAGTGCGCGTCTGCGCGCGTAGAGTCAGAGCAGCGCAAGAAGGCGCACCGGACTGTGAACAGTACCTGTCCGGTGCGGCACCGGACTGTCCGGTGCCCCATGAAATCAGAGCTCCAACGGTCGAAACCGTCAGAATCCTAACGGTTGGGTGAAGTGGTTGACGCACCGGATAGTGTCCGGTGGCGCACCGAACTGTCCGGTGCGCCCTTCGACAGTAGACTTCCCCAATGGCTGTTTTGGTGGTTGGGGCTATAAATACCCCCCGACCACCACACTTCAATGCATCCAAGTTTTCAGCCATTGCATTAAATACAAGAGCTCTAGACTTCACTCCAAGACCAAAACAAAAGATCAAATCCTCTTTAAGTCCCAATCTCATTCCAAAGACTTAGTGGCTTGTGGGAGAGAGACATTTGTGTTCATTTGAGTTCTTGTCGCTTGGATCACTTTTCTTCTTCCTCCATTCTTGTTCTCAAGCAACTTGTAATCAAGCAACAGACACCAAGTTGTGGTGGTCCTTGTAAGGGGTCTAAGTGACCCGTTGATTAAGGAGAAAAGCTCACTCGGTCTAGGTGACCGTTTGAGAGAGGGAAAGGGTTGAAAGAGACCCGGTCTTTGTGACCACCTCAACGGGGAGTAGATATGAAAGAACCGAACCTCGGTAAAACAAATCACCGTGTCATCCGCTTTTATTTGCTTGTGATTTGTTTTCGCCCTCTCTAGCGGACTCGTTTTTATTCCTAACGCTAACATGGCTTGTAGTTGTGCTTAAAGTTTATAAATTTCAGATTTGCCTATTCACCCCCCTCTAGGCGATTTTCACCAACAAAGGGGAGATATCGAAATAGCTTATGTAAACACCAAGAATCAATTAGCCGATATCTTCACCAAGCCATTAGATGAGAAAACATTTAGCAAACTTAGGAATGAGCTAAATATTCTTGATTCTCGAAATTTTGATTAAAACATTGCACACATAGCTCATTTACATACCTTTGATCATATCTCTTTCACTTGGTACAAATGCATATTTCTTATTATTTTACCAAGGCTAAAACTAATGTGTTTTTCAAGTCTATTTCTATACTAAGTCATAGATTGAAAGGGAAATGGAGTCTTCGGCAAAGACAAGGCTTCCACTCCACTCTAACGATATCAATTACCCTTTGTCGTCACTCCACATCACTCTCAATTGGTATAATTCTTCACTCATATTTACTTGTACCAATGGGGGAGAAAATAACAAAAGGGCTCTCAAAGTCTCCGTTTTTGGCGATTAATGACAAAGGGGGAGAAAGTATTTAAGCCCAAAGCAAAAGCACCGCACCACCACCTAATTTTAAAATTATGTGTCGAAAATATTTATGTTTATTTTCAATTGGTATATTTAAAGATATATTTTCAAAATTGGTATCTAAATTACGAATATTACTTCCAATTGGTGTCTATTTCAAAAAAAACCCCTCTTGAAAGCTAAGAGGAGAATTTCATTCAGGGGGAGTTTTGTTTAGTCAAAGGAAAAGCATTTGAAATAGGGGGAGAAATTTCAAATCTTGAAAATGCTTCTTGCAATCTCATTCATATATCTTTGACTATTTGCAAAAGGTTTTTGAAAAGACTTTCCAAAAAGAATTTGCAAAAACAAAACAAGTGGTGCAAGCGTGGTCCAAAACGTTAAATAAAAGAAAGCAATCCATGCATATCTAAGTGAAACTATAAATTGGTTTAATTCCATGTAACCTATGCACTTACCTTATGCAAACTAATTCAATTCTACACTTATATACTTGCTTTGGTTTGTGTTGGCATCAATCACCAAAAAGGGGGAGATTGAAAGGGAAATAGGGTTAACCTTTTCCCAGTATTAATTTTGGTGGTTGAATGCCCAACACAAATATTGAACTAACTAGTTTGCTCTAAGATGCATGTCCTACAGGTGCATAAAGATTCAACATAAACCAATAAATATTCAAGATAGGGTTCAAATACAAAGAAGCAAAGGAACCGAGTGTGCCATGGTCTGGCGCACCGGACTGTCCGGTGTGCCACCGGACTGTGTCCAGTGCACCAGGATAGTACAAGAATGAACTGGCCACTCTCGGGTTTCTCCAGGCGCACTCCACTAAAAATCACTGGACTGTCCGGTGTACCACCGGACTGTCTGGTGCACCACCGGAGTAACGACTACCAGCGCAACGGTCGACTACAAACAGTGCCCCTGACAGCGCTACAGTGCATGACAGAAGTCAGAACAGAGGTCAGAGGCGCACCAGACACTGAACAATGCCTGTCCGGTGCGGCACCGGACTGTCCAGTGCCACTAGAGGACAAAGCCTCCAATGGTCAAAAGCTCTAGAACCCTAACGGTTGGGTGATGTGGCTGGCGCACCAGACAGTGTCTGGTGGCGCATCGGACTGTCCAGTGCGCCCATCGACAACAGCCTGCCCCAACGGTTATTTGGTGGTTGAGGGCTATAAATACCCCCCAACCACCACCACTCCAAGCATCCAAGAATTCTGAGTATCACATTCAATATAAGGGCTCTAGCATTCACTCCTAGACACAATTCAAAAGATCAAAGCCTCTCCAAGTCCCCAATTCATCTCAAACAAATAGTGACTTGTGAGAGAGAGATTTTGTGTTCTTTTGAGCTCTTGCCTCTTTGAGAGCACCTAGAGGGGGGTGAATAGGTGATCCTGTAAACTTCAAATACTAATAGCCACAAAACTTGGTTAAGTGTTAGTACGGCTAAGTAGCGAGCTCTTGCGAACACACAAGTATCATAGAGAAACAATCACAAGAGACATGCGAGTTTATCCCGTGGTTCGGCCAAGTAGAACTTGCCTACTTCCACGTTGTGGCGTCCCAATGGACGAGGGTTGCACTCAACCCCTTTCAAGTGATCCAATGATCAACTTGAATACCACGGTGTTCTTCTTTCTTAGACTTTCTCCCTTTTGCGAGGAATCTCCACAACTTGGAGCCTCTCGCCCTTACAATTGATGATCACAAAGAAGCACGGAAGTAAGGGAGGGGAGAGCAACACACACAAGACTCAAAATGAGAGCACAATCACGCACACAAGTCACAACTCGAGCTCAAAACACAACGCAAGTAGTTATCAACTCAAATGGAGCTCAAGTCACTATCTCAAAGAATCGAACGCGTGAGAATGGAGTCTTAGAGTCTTAGGATCTTTCTTGTAAGCTTGGGTGACTCCTCCATGCGCCTAGGGGTCCCTTTTATAGCCCAAAAGCAGCTAGGAACCGTTGGAGATCAACAAGGAAGGCCATTCTTGCCTTCTGTCGGGTGGCGCACCGGACAGTCCGGTGCACCACCGGACAGTCACTGTAGACGGTCCGGTGCAGATCTCCTTCCTTTTCTGGCGCAGACGACCGTTGCACCTCGGCGTCGGTTGGCGCACTGGACACTGTCCGGTGCACACTGGACAGTCTGGTGCCCCCTTCCGACCGTTGGTGCGGGCCACATGTCGCCCGTCAATTTCGCTGCCGACCGTTGCGCAGTCGACCGTTGGCTCACCGGACAGTCCGGTGAATTTAGTCGTACGCCGTTGAACTTTTCCCGAGAGCGACGACTTCGCCGCGGACGACTCACCGGACAGTCTGGTGCACCACCGGACAATCCAGTGATTTATAGCCATACGCCACCGTCAAGTCCCGAGAGCGGTAGTTCACCTTGGACTCACCTGGCGCACCGGACACTGTCTGGTGCACCACCGGACACTATCCGGTGTATCACCGGACAGTCCGGTGCACCCAGATCGAGAAGCAGTTGGTTGTACACATCCAACTCTTTTCCAATCTATTTTCTCCTGTTTCTAGCATTTAGACACAATACATTAGTACCCAAATCAATGTACTAAGTCTAGAAACGTACCTTGTTACATGATTTGCACTTCTTCAATCTTTGGCACAAATCAACACTTAGAGAATATGTGTTGGGCACTTAATCACCAAAACACTTTAGAAATGGCCCAAGGGCACATTTCCCTTTCAATCTCCCCCTTTTTGGTGATTTATGCCAACACATCCAAAAGCAACCAAAAGAAGTGCAATATCAATGCAAAAGAGAACCAAATTGTTTTTGACTCTAATTTGGCATATTTGGATCATACTTTGCCACCACTTGGTTTGTTTTTGCGAATCAAATTCATTTTCCTATCTCTACAACAAACTCACTTGTTTGGGCACAAAGAGAGATAATCCAAGAGTAAAATTGATTACGAGCCAAAAACTCCCCCTTTTTCCCATAGTCATAAATTCTCCCCACAAGAGACCAAATTTTGCAATAAGAGTGTTTTGGACAAAACGATAAGTTCTAACTCTACTCTTTTCAAAATTTCACAAGTGGTAGCTGATCCATTTGCTTTGGCCTTAATTTCTCCCCTTTGGCATTAAGCACCAAAACGGGATCGTTCTTGGCCCTTTAACCCCATTGCCTCACCAAAATTGTCAATTAAGAGCAGAAAGGCAATAAGAGCATAGATATGAACTTGGAGTTATTACCGGAGTGCAGTGGAAGTCTTTGCATGGTCCAAGTTCACATTTCCCTTTCAATTCACTTTTGAGACTAAATCAAGTAAACTCCAACACAAAATTTAGTCTCAAAGGGTCAAGTTGTAGCATGCCTCCCCCTAAATAAGTGCATCACTTGCAAATGGACTTGTTTGGTCCGAGGATCATGTGTACAACTTGAACACCACAAATGAACAAAAATAGATTGAAATGCATAAATTAACATGATCAAAGGCATAAAATACATGTATGCTATAGATCAATCCAAGTTACGCGAATCTAAGACATTTAACTCACTACGCAACCTGCAAAACCTTTTCTCATCTAAAGGCTTGGTGAAGATATCGGCTAGCTGGTTCTCGGTGTTAATATGGTACACCTCGATATCCCCCTTTTGCTGGTGGTCTCTCAGGAAGTGATGTCGGATGTCTATGTGCTTAGTGCGGCTGTGTTCAACAGGATTGTCTGCCATGCGGATTGCACTCTTATTGTCACATAGGAGTGGGACTTTGCTCAGATTGTAGCCAAAGTCCCAGAGGGTTTGCCTCATCCAAAGTAGTTGCGCACAGCACTGTCCTGCGGCAACATACTCGGCCTCAGCGGTGGATAGGGCAACAGATGTCTGTTTCTTTGAGCTCCACGACACCAGGGACCTTCCTAGGATTGGCACGTCCCTGATGTACTCTTCCTATAAACCTTGCACCCGGCATAATCGGAGTCTGAATATCCAATTAAGTCAAAGGTAAACCCCTTTGGATACCAGAATCCGCTTAACGATCACAAGGTGACATTCCCTTGGGTCAGATTGATATCTAGCACACATGCATACGCTAAGCATAATATCTGGTCTACTAGCACATAAATAAAGCAATGAACCTATCATAGACCGGTATGCCTTTTGACCAATGGACTTACCTCCTTTGTTGAGGTCGACATGTCCGTCGGTTCCCATTGGTGTCTTTGCGGGCTTGGCGTCCTTCACCCCGAACCGCTTGAGCAGGTCTTGCGTGTACTTCGTTTGGGAGATGAAGGTGCCATCCTTGAGTTGCTTCACTTGGAACCCAAGGAAGTAGTTCAACTCGCCCATCATCGACATCTCAAACTTTTGAGTCATCACCCTGCTAAACTCCTCACAAGACTTTTGGTTAGTAGAACCAAATATTATGTCATCGACATAAATTTGGCACACAAAAAGATCACCGTCACAAGTCTTAGTGAAAAGAGTGGGATCAGCTTTCCTAACCTTGAAAGCGTTAGCAATTAAGAAATCTCTAAGGCATTCATACCATGCTCTTGGGGCTTGCTTAAGTCCATAGAGCGCCTTAGAGAGCTTACACACATGGTCGGGGTACCTTTCATCCTCAAAGCCAAGGAGTTGCTCTACGTACACCTCCTCCTTGATGGGCCCATTGAGGAAAGCGCTCTTGACATCCATTTGGAACAACCTAAAAGAGTGGTGAGTGGCATAGGCTAATAGAATGTGAATAGACTCTAGCCTAGCCACAGGAGCAAAAGTCTCCTCGAAATCCAAATCTGTGACTTGGGCATAACCTTTTGCCACAAGTCGAGCCTTGTTCCTTGTCACCACCCCGTGCTCGTCCTGTTTGTTGTGGAACACCCACTTGGTTCCCACAACATTTTGCTTGCGACGTGGCACCAGGCTCCAAACTTCATTCCTCTTGAAGTTGTTGAGCTCTTCCTGCATGGCCAACACCCAGTCTGGATCTTGCAAGGCCTCTTCTACCCTGAAAGGCTCAATAGAAGACACAAACGAGTAATGCTCATAAAAGTTAGCTAATCTTGAGCGAGTAGTTACTCCCTTGCTTATATCACCCAGAATCTGGTCGACGGGATGATTCCTTTGAATCGTCGCTCGGACTTGAGTTGGAGGGGCTCGTGGTGCTTCTTCCTCCATAGCCGGTTCTTCTTGTGCTCCCCCTTGATCACACGCCTCTTCTTGAGGAACCTGTTCATCATCTTGAGTTGGGGGATGCACCATCGTTGAGGAAGAAGGTTGATCTTGCTCTTGTTGTTCTTGTGGCCGCACATCACCTATCGCCATCGTGCGTATTGCGGCCGTTGGAACATCATCTTCATCTACATCATCAAGATCAACTTGCTCTCTTGGAGAGCCATTAGTTTCATCAAATACAACATCGCTAGAGACTTCAACCAACCCCGATGATTTGTTGAAGACTCTATACGCCTTTGTATTTGAGTCATAACCTAGCAAAAAACCTTCTACAGCTTTGGGAGCAAATTTGGAATTTCTACCTTTCTTTACTAGAATGTAACATTTACTCCCAAATACACGAAAGTATGAAACATTAGGTTTGTTACCGGTTAGAAGTTCATACGAGGTCTTCTTGAGGAGGCGATGAAGGTAGACCCGGTTTATGGCGTGGCAAGCTGTATTCACAGCCTCCGACCAAAACCGCTCAAGTGTCTTGAACTCTCCAAGCATCGTCCTCGCCATGTCGATAAGCATCATGTTCTTCCTCTCTACCACACCATTTTGTTGTGGTGTGTAGGGAGCGGAGAACTCGTGCTTGATTCCTTCCTCCTCAAGGTACTACTCCACTTGTAAGTTCTTTAACTCGGACCCGTTGTCGCTTCTTACCTTTTTCACCTTGAGCTCAAATTCGTTTTGAGCTTTCCTTAGAAAGCGCTTTAGGGTCCCTTGGGTTTCTGATTTATCCTGCAAAAAGAATACCCAAGTGAAGCGGGAAAAATCATCAACAATAATAAGACCATACTTACTTCTCCCAATGCTGAGGTAGGCGACGGGTCCGAAGAGGTCCATATGAAGTAGCTCCAGAGGTCTTGATGTGGTCATCACATTCTTGATGTGATGAGTGCTTCCCACCTGTTTACCTGCTTGACAAGCTGCATAAGGTCTATCTTTTTTCGAAAAATACATTGGTTAGTCCTAACACATGTTCTCCCTTTAGAAGTTTATGAAGGTTCTTCATCCCAACATGTGCTAGACGGCGATGCCACAGCCTGCCCATGCTAGTCTTAGCAATTAAGCATGCATCTAGATCGGCCTCCTCTTTCGAAAAATCAACTAAGTAGAGTTTGTCGTCTAGTACACCCTTAAAAGCTAATGAACCATCACTCCTTCTAAAGACAGACACATCTACATTGGTAAATAGACAATTATAACCCATATTACATAGTTGACTGACAGACAATAAGTTGTACCCGAGTGATTCAACTAAGAACACATTGGATATGGAATGCTTGGATGAAATGGCTATCTTTCCTAGTCCTTTAACCTTGCCTTGGTTCCCATCTCCAAAGATGATCGAGTCCTGGGAATCCTTGTTCTTGATGTAGGAGGTGAACAGCATCTTCTCCCACGTCATGTGGTTTGTGCATCCGCTATCGATAATCTAGCTTAAGCCCCCGGATGCATAAACCTGCAAGGCAATTTACACTTGGGTTTTAGGTACCCAACTTTTGTTGGATCCTACAAGGTTAGTTACAATAGCCTTTGGGACCCAAATGCAAGTCTTGTCTCCCTTGCATTTGACCCCCAACTTCCTAGCAACCACTTTTTTATTTTTACATGTGAGTACAAAAGTAGTGTTGCACGCATGGAAAACAGTAGCAGATTCATTACGCATTTTCCTAGGTACATGATGCAAAACATGATTTTTCCTAGGTGTATTTCTACCATGCACAAAAGTAGAGCTTGAAGCAATCATAGCATGTGAATCATAAGCATCATAACTCCTATTATAATGAGCATTCCTAGAAAATTTTCTATCATAAATGAAAGCATGATTTCTTTGAATGCTACTAGCCATAGGGGCCTTCCCTTTCTCCTTGTTGGGAATGGGAGCCCTTTGGCTTGTTAAGTTCTTGGCTTCCTTTCGAAAGCCAAGCCCATCCTTAATTGAGGGGTGTCTACCAACAGTGTAGGCATCCCTAGCAAATTTTAATTTATCAAAATCATTTTTGCAAGTCTTAAGTTGGGCATTAAGACTTGCCACTTCACCATTTAATTTGGTAATGGAAGTAAGGTGTTCAACACACGCATCAACATCAAAATCCTTACACCTATTACAAATGACAACATGCTCTATACAAGAACTAGATTTATTAACTACTTCTAGCTTAGCATTTAAATCATCATTAATACTCTTTAAGCTAGACACAGTTTCATGACAAGCAGATAATTCAGAAGATAGCATTTCATTCCTTTTAACCTCTAAAGCAAGAGATTTTTGCACACTAAAAAACTTATCATGCTCTTCATACAAAATATCCTCTTGCTTTTCTAAAAGTCTATCCTTTTCATTTAAAGCATCAATTAACTCATTAATTTTATCTACTTTTGCTCTATCTAAACCTTTAAATAAATCGGTATAATCTACTTCATCATCACTAGAATCATCATCACTTGAAGTAGTATACTTAGGGGTTTCTCGAGCGCTTACTGTTGGTGACTTGTTCTTAAATGCTATGAATCAAGAACAAGGCAACACGAAGATGTTAAGTATTAAATACCCTTCGTCCGCTGAAGCATTATGTCCTCAATGGTTTAATGAACTTCGGACGAAGGGTATAAGCATTACAAAGGTAACGAAGATATTATAGAACGATGTAAAATGTAAAACATTAAAGATAGATATGTTGGAGATAAATGGCATCATTCATGTATTTATTTTGAATACAATGTTTAAGGTACGATTATACCTTCGCTTTGACAAGCAACAATTCCCGAGTGATGCTTTTGCAATTACCAGAATGCGTGAACAGTAAAGGAATACTGTTCACTATTTATAGACACAGGACACAGCCTATGAACAATTACAATCATACCCCTCATAAAAGTTTACAACATCGACTCAAACTCTTATGGACTAAAAGGTCATTCTATCTTTAAGTCGGTTTGTAATTCCGAAGCTTCATGGACAACACCCTTCGGCATTACGTACAGACAACTTCAACCGAAACTGTTTCTTCCTGCAGGACCTTCGGCGACGAAGCATGGTCCCAACAGTAGCCCCTTCGCGGTGCTAGATCGTTTTTCGTAACGAGCTTGATCCGTGAAAAAAGTCTCTCAGGCTTCAGGAAGCCGAAGGTCCGAAAAACACCTTCCCTGAGCTCGTTGTCGAGAAACGATACAGCTTTCGAGCGCGTAGCGATTCCACCATGCGAGTTCACTATTCTGGTTTTTGCGGTCCACCGTTCAGCGGGTGCGAGCAACCGTTTGCCTGGTGTAAAAATTCCCAACGATTTGCCTTCCTTCCTGCAACACTATATAAACAGACTGGTAGGTGTAAAGTTACCACAGCATTCATTGCTATTATACTGTTTTGCTGCCAAAATTTTTAACCATAGCCGAAGCTCGACTCCCGGATTCAGACGAAGCTCCAATTAGGTGCCTGCTTCGTCAGAAGAAAAGCTTCGGCAGAAGAAGAGGTTATTTAGTTCGCGAGAAACTTTTCAAGAAATTTAGAATTGGATGGCCAGATTATGCTCTACTGCTAGGATTGAGCATGAGGGAGGCGAAGTCGAAGGTGCAGAGACTGTTCCTATCTCCGAAGCAATGCAGCGATCCGGATTGGTGACTTCGCAAAGAATCCCTACTGCTGAAACTGCTGCCGAAACGGAACAAGCTGCTGCCAAAGCAGAACAAGGAGATATTGAGGAGGCTGGTTCTGATGATGATTACCATATCGCAGTACCGAGCAAGCCTAGTCATTTGGACTTCGGGAAATTGACTATCTCCAAGGCGGATTTCCCCAAGATGGTAAAGGCGGGCTACTTCAAAGAAGATGAGAAGAAGCTACTTCGCTTCGGGGGAGAGGAGACTACCCCGAAGCCGGAAAAGGATGAAATAGTTATTTTCAAGAGTTTTTTAAAGGCTGGGTTGAGATTTCCTTTGAATAGGATGATTTCTGATGTGCTGCAAAGGTTTGGGATCTATTTTCACCAGTTGACCCCCAACGCCATCGTCAGGCTTAGCGTTTATATCTGGGCCCTCCGAAGCCAGGCGGTGGAGCCGTTTGCCGACAGCTTCTGTTGAGTGCATGAGCTGCATTACCAGACGAAGGCCAGAAAGGATGGGTTGCACGAAAATTTTGGTTGCTACAATTTTGCTTATCGGAAGACCACAAAATTTCCTGTGATTAGCTACCGAAGCAAATGGCCGGCAAGCTGGAAGTCAGAATGGTTTTATGTTAAAGTTGACGAAGATAAGGAGAAGCTAGTACAGAGCCCTCTTGAACTGATCTTCAGAGAAACAAGACCTCGTTGTAGAATGACAACCGAAGGTCCAACTTGGGCCGCGCTAGCTGAATTCAAAATTATTGCAGAACACATTGGCACTAGAGACCTAGTGCAGGAATTTCTGGCCTTCAGAGTATTTCCGACCATGAGGGAGTGGACTATGCCGAAGCTTAAAGGAGAAAAGAAAGAAGGGGAGCTTGTCCGACTACCCTATCATTATAAGTTTAAGAAATACTTTAAAACGCCTTGTCAAGAATGGCTTGATACAATTGAAGTAATGAGTAATGAAATCCTTGGAAATTACTCCAAAAAAGAGGACCAGCTAATGACAGCAGCCTTCGGTACTCGGCCGAAGCGAAGGCTAAACAGGGTGCTCGATGCCATAGGTTTTGAATATGCTGATTATGATCGCTTGGGCGGAGATACTGGAGGCCCAAAGCGAAAAAGAATTTCTAGCGCTGCTGACGAAGAGGTCGCCAAGGTAACTAAAAATTAAAGGGGGGATTCTGAAAAACATAGCCCTAAAGAATTGAATCCTGAGCCGAAGGTGGCTACTAGAGGAAAAAGGAAAACTGCATCTCCAGAACCAAGATCGTTGGTTCAAGAAGAAGATACTCCTGCAACGCCTTCTGCTGTTGAAGTAGAAGAGATTATGAAGGTAATGACTGAACCCTTGCCTGTCAAGCTAAGTCCGCTGGCGTTGAAACTGACGAAGTTTTTTCAGAAGGACAAGGCAGCTTCGGCAGAAGAAGGTCCTGCACTGCCGAAAAAATGAAGGATTATTCAAATAGCAGATGTAATTCATGGGACACCATTGCCGACACCGGCATCAAGAATTGCTATTGACCAAACTGCCGAAGCTAAGGGCGCCACAGCCGAAACCACCACCAGAGCGGAAACCTCCGAAGCAAAAACTGGCGCAGCCGAAGCTGCCGGAGTTGAAACTGAAGCCGCAGAAGATCTGAACCAGGACGAAACACTTGAAGTTATTGATAACATACTCTTAAAAATAACTGAGGAAGAATCTGCTGTGGCCGCGGCAAGCACAGGCACTGAAAAAGGGAAAAACAAGCTGAAGACATTTTGGAGGAGGAAGATTTTGAATTTCAAGATTTACTTGGGCAAGAGCTGACAGATGCTGAAAAAGCAGAGCTTAAAAGATGTGCCATAGCCTGTGGATATAAGCCAGGGGCTACACTATTTGGTGGGGTTAACGAAGGAAAGCTGAGGTGCCTTCGAAACCGCGTCGAAGCTAAAATTGTTAGAACTCTCTGCAAAAACATTGGCTTGCCGAAGCTGGAGGTAGACCTCTGTCGCTACCAACGGCACCATATCGCCGGAAGTTTGCTTTATGCCAACTTCAAGGTAACAAATATTTTTGTTATTTTATTATTATTATTATCTTTTAGGTCGTTTTCTAACGAAGATCTTTTCGACAGAGCATACTATTAAGTAAAGTTCTAAAAATGCAAAAAGATCTCGAAGAAGAGAAGAACAAAGCCGTCATACAAAATTTGGTTGAAAAAGTTGAAAACTACGAGGCTAATTTGAAAAAGAAGGATTTCACCATCCAAGATCTTGAAATGATGGTCAAAGAGCACGAAGGTGCATTAGAAAAGAAAGATTTTGTTATTCAGTCTATGGAGGGTTCTTTGGCTGAAATCCAAACTGAGAATAACAGCTTAAAGAATGAATTGCTCCAACAGTCAGAAAAAATTTGAGCAAGAAAAGAAATATCTCGAAGCAAGGCTGAAAACTGAGGTGGATAAAAATTCAATTTTGCAGAAATCCTTTAAAGAACTTCAAGAGAAATGCCTTAGCTTCGGCAGCCGATGCGTGCAACGGCTGAAGGATGTGTTCCATTCTGTCGGAGCTAGCTCTGCAAAATTTACACCTTCAGCTGATAATCTGCCCAGCACGTTAGAATATATTGAAGGCGAGGTTGATGCCCTTGACGAAGTTATTGGTGGGCACGCCGACTTCTGTGCCCTGGTAGCTTCTCGGGGCACAGCCACCGCTTTTCTGAAGGCTGGCTGCACGCATGGAAATATTGTGAACAGACCAAACTTCAGCTTGTCAGCATCAGATCTGATAAATATCCCAAGCCTAGCCCGAAGCATCGGGAATAGATTCATGACCCAGATCTGGGTAAGTGGCGAGCGAAAAATGGCGGGTGACGAAGCTCGAAGTCACCTTAAGCCGGTAAGAAACCTACTTTTGTTACTTTTACCTTCTCCTTGAAATTTGCACCTTTCTTATTTTGCTGTTTGATGTACGCAGGATGACGAAGCTGAAGTTTGACAAAGTTGAAGTTTGACGAAGCCTAGCCTGAAGCTTGATAATTGTTTATAATATACTGTCCTGCAAAAATTCTGGAGAAACTTTTGTAATATAGTTATGGAACAACTTATGTAAATTTGTACATACCTTGTAATATATTTTGTTTCTGTTGTCTGCATATAATCTGCTTTGCTGTGGACGAAACTTCTCTTTTGAGCCGAAGGCGAAAAACACCTTCCCTTCTTTTCGTACACAACGAAGCATGAAAATTTTCCTTCGAGTTTTTCCTCATCGCCGAAGCATCTGTGCTTTTATGCGGTACAATGATGATCCTATATATGTCTAAATGCATGTTTATGAATACAAAAGACATGATGAGATGCATTGTGCAAATGAATATCAAAATACATAATCACAGTCCTTCAGCGTTGACTTTTCGCTGTAAGCCTCCCTTAGGAGCTTCTTCGCCTTTTACTTTCAGCGGAATCAGCGTTTATTTTTCGCTGTAAGCCTCCCTTAGGAGCTTCTTCGCCTTTTACTTTCAGCGGAATCAGCATTTATTTTTCGCTGTAAGCTCTGCATTCCCTTGGGAACGACTTTTGAGCTTCTCCATGTTTCCTTTTCTTTTTCCTTTTGCATTTACATTTACATTTTTTGGGGGATATCACTCTCATAAAATTGTAATAAGGAAAATTACATGTTGTGGCCCCATTAAAAACCTTTCTCCCCCTTTGGAAAGGAAAAGGGTGCCACGAAAAAGAATATAAAAAATTACATCAGGCTAAACATAATATCGTCGAAGCTCATCCACATTCCATGATCTAGGAATGTCGTTGTCGTCCATATCCTTCAATCTGTAGGAACCGGGTCTTGACGAAGATACTACCAAAAAGGGGCCTTCCCACTTCAGCTGTAATTTGCCTGCTGTCTCAGGGTTGGCTACTCTTCGAAGTACCAAGTGTCCTGGTTCAATGTTCTTCAGCTTGACTTTTCTGTCACGCCATTTTATTGTTTCAGCTTGATATTTATTGATGTTTTCCACAACTTGAAGTCTGATCCCTTCAATAGCATCTTTTTCTACAGAGCAATCAGCTTTGTCTTTGCCTTCTGCCAAAGCTACTATCCTTATTGATCCTGCTTTGGCCTCTTCTGGGGTTATTGCTTCGTCACCGAACAATAGTTTAAAGGGCGTAAAACCTGTTGACCTTGACATGGTTGTATTATGGCTCCATACCACTTTGATTAGCTCGTCAGGCCATTTTCCCCTAGGCTGGTTGAAGATTGACTTCATTATTCCTGTCATTATGATCCCATTAGCTCTTTCGACAAGTCCATTTGACTCTGGGTGTCGAACTGATGCAAAATGGATCTTCGTGCCAATTCGATCACAAAATTCTCTGAAGGCTTAAGAATCAAACTGTGTCCCATTGTCCACAGTAATGGCCTTCGGCACTCTGAAGCGACAAACAATGTTCTGCCAGAAAAACTTTTGAATAATAAATGAAGTTATTGTGGCTAAGGGCTTTGCCTCAATCCATTTGGAAAAATACTCCACTGCCACTACCACATATCTTAAGTTCCCCTGTGCTGGTGGTAATGGGCCTAGCAAATCAAGGCCCCACCTTTGCAACGGCCAAGTGGGTTGTATTAATTGAGTTAAAGACGAAGGTTGTTTTTGATCTCTTGCACATTTCTGACAACCTTCGCACTTTTGGACTATATCCGCTGCATTCGAAGCTGCCTTTGGCCAATAAAATCCTTGGCGAAAAACCTTCCCAAGCAAGGGCCTAGATCCAATGTGAGATCCACATAGGCCTGCATGTATTTCCTTCATTAATTCTATACCTTCGGATCTGGATAAACACTTGAGCAATGGGGAACAGACCCCACGCTTGTATAACTCCCCTTCTATTATGACATATGGTCGAGCTCTTGCTTCTATTCTCCTGTTATAAGCTTCGTCGTCTGAAAGAAAATTACCCTGAAGGAAGGAGACAATCTCGGTTCTCCAATCCTCGCTATAAACAGGGGATATATTAAGGATTGCTCTTTCAAGAAGCTCGACCGAAGGTGCTTTTATTGTTTCGAAAAATACTTCCGAAGGTATGGGCAGCCCTTGGGCTGCTGACTTGGCCAATAGATCAGTGTATTCATTTTCTCCACGAGGAATATTTTTGACAGAGAAACCTTCGAAGGAAGCCTCAATCCTTCGGACTGTATCTAGATACTTTTCAAGTTTCGGGTCTCTTGCTTTATAGCTCTTGTCAACATGACCAGAAATAACTTGAGAATCAGTTTTAAGAATGGCCCTTCTGATTCCCATTGCCTTTAACTTCCGAAGACCCAAGAGCAGAGCTTCATATTCAGCGATATTATTTGTGCAACTAAAATCAAGTCTTGCCACATAACAAGTTTTAACCTTGGAAGGTGAAACCAACACAGCAGCCGCTCCTGCTCCGAAGGTTCCCCAAGACCCATCGCAAAACACTGTCCATGCTTCGGCATCTTTATTTGTTTCTTCCTCCTGAGCCCCTGGCGTCCAGTCAGCAATGAAGTCTGCTAACGCCTGGGACTGAATCGAGGATCTATGAACATAATCAATACAAAATTCATTGAGCTCTGCAGCCCATTTTCCAATCCTTCCAGTAGCTTCTCGGTTTCTCATAATATCCTTTAGAGGTTGTGAAGAAGGAACAATTATGTTGTAAGCTTGAAAATAATGTCGAAGCTTCCTGGAGGCCATCAAAACAGCATACAGTACCTTCTCCAATTCTGTATAATTTTTCTTCGACAAACTAAGAACCTCGGATACAAAGTATATTGGGGCCTGCCTCTTAACTTGGCCTTCAAGCTTCTCCTGGACAAGTGCTGCACTTACCGCTGAGTGCGAAGCTGCCACATATAATAACAAAGGAGCCCCTGGAGTTGGTGGAGTTAATGTTGTTAGATCTATCAAATATTGCTTCAACTCTTCGAAGGCTTTCTGCTGGATTGGTCCCCATTGAAAGACTTCGGCTGACTTCAGCACTTCGAAGAATGGTAAGTTTCTCTCTGCTGATCTGGATATGAATCTGTTGAGAGATGCCAGCCTCCCCGTCAATCTTTGAGCCCCCTTTTTTGTATTTGGTGGTTCCATTCGAAGTATAGCTTCGATTTTGCTTGGATTAGCCTCAATTCCCTTTGTTGAAACTAGGCAACCAAGAAATTTCCCCTTCTTTACTCCGAAGACACATTTTTCTGGATTCAGCTTTAAACCAACCTGTCTAAAATTAGCGAAGGTCTCCTGTAAATCAGCAATGTGGTTATCTTGCTTCGTGCTTTTTACAATGATGTCATCAACATAAGTTAGTACATTCCTGCCTATCTGAGAATGGAGAACCTTCGCCGTCATTCTGCTGAAGCTTCCTCCAGCATTTTTAAGCCCCTCAGGCATCCGAAGGTAGCAATATGTCCCACTAGGGGTTATGAAGCTGGTTTTCGGTTCATCCTCCTTCTTCATCCAGATTTGATGATAGCCTGAATAGCAATCCAGCAAACTCATAAGCTCTGATGAAGCTGCTGCATCGACTAAGGAATCTATCCTTGGCAATGGAAACTCGTCCTTCAGACAAGCCTTATTAAGGTCAGTAAAATCAATACACATTCTACATTTACCATTGGCCTTCTTCACCATAACAGTGTTAGCCAACCATTCTGGGTATTTTACCACTCTAATAACTCCAGCACTGAGGAGTCTTTTCACTTCATTCCGAGCACCTTTGGCCTTGTCATCAGACATCTTCCGAAGCCTCTGCTTTCTGGGTCTGAAGAATGGATCGACATTGAGCGAATGCTCAATAACATCCCTGTTAACTCCACAAAGATCATTAGCTGACCAAGCAAAAACATCTTTATTGTTGAACAGAAACCTTATCAAGGTTTTTTCCTGCTCTTCAGACAATTGAGATCCCAATAGCACCTTCTGATCTGCTATATCCTCACATAGGAGCATGGGCTTCGGCTGGTCAGCTGAAGCAGCTTTTCCCTTCTGAACTTGTATTGCTCGTAGGCCTCAGCTCCATCTATGTTATGGATTGCTTTTGAATCTGTCCAATTTCCTTCGGCCCTTCTGGCAGCTTCCTGACTTCCATGAATAGCAATAGGCCCTTGGTCCGAAGGTATTTTCATGCAGAGGTAAGCTGGGTGAAGAATTGCTTCGAAGGCATTGAGAGTACCATGACCAATGATAGCATTGTAAGGATACTCCATGTCAACAATATCAAACACAATCTGCTCAGTCCTTGTGTTGTTAACAAATCCGAAGGTTACTGGCATGGTAATCTTCCCAAGTGCTACAATTTGTCGTCCTCCGAAGCCACAAAGAGGATGCGTAGCATCATGGATCTTGTCTTCGGGCTCTTGCATTTGTCTGAAAGCTTTAGCAAATATGATATCAGCTGCGCTGCCTGTGTCAACCAAAACATTATGGACCAGAAATCCTTTGATCACACAAGAGATAACCATAGCATCATTGTGTGGGTAATCCTTGAGTTGAAGATCCTCTTGGGAGAAGGTAATCGGAATGTGAGACCATCTTGACTTGATGAAGGGTCCTTGCACCCCAACATGTTGTACCCTTCTCTGTGCTTCCTTCTTCTGCTTCTTGTTGGCTGGCTCTGAGCATGAACCACCTGTTATCGGGAGTACCAGCTTCGGGGCCGAAGCAGCTCCAGCTTGATCGTTGAACGAAGCCATCAGCTCAAAAAAGTGGAAGTGAGTTGACCGGAGGTGGGCGCCAATGTTGGTGACTTGTTCTCAAATGCTATAAATCAAGAACAAGGCAACACGAAGATGTTAAGTATTAAATACCCTTCGTCCGCTGAAGCATTATGTCCTCAATGGTTTAATGAACTTCGGACGAAGGGTATAAGCATTACAAAGGTAACGAAGATATTATAAAACGATGTAAAATGTAAAACATTAAAGATAGATATGTTGGAGATAAATGGCATCATTCATGTATTTATTTTGAATACAATGTTTAAGGTACGATTATACCTTCGCTTTGACAAGCAACAATTCCCGAGGGATGCTTTTGCAATTACCGAAATGCGTGAACAGTAAAGGAATACTGTTCACTATTTATAGACATAGGACACAGCCTGTGAACAATTACAATCATACCCCTCATAAAAGTTTACAACATCGACTCAAACTCTTATGGACTAAAAGGTCATTCTATCTTTAAGTCGGTTTGTAATTCCAAAGCTTCATGGACAACACCCTTCGGCATTACGTACAGACAACTTCAACTGAAACTGTTTCTTCCTGCAGGACCTTCGGCGACGAAGCATGGTCCCAACACTTACCTTCTTTTCCTTGGCCAAGAGGCAAGTGTGACGCTCGTTGGGGAAGAGTGACGATTTGTTGAAGGCTGAGGCAGCGAGTCCTTCATCGTCGGAGTCGGAAGAAGAGCAGACCGAATCCCATTCTTTATGAAGGTGTGCCTCACCCTTTGCCTTCTTGTAGGCCTTCTTCTTCTCCCTCTTCCCGCTCTTTTCTTGTTCCTGGTCATTAGCATTATCGGGACAATTTGCTATAAAGTGACCAGTCTTACCGCACTTGAAGCAGGAGCGCTTTTCCTTTGCCTTGTTCTTGTTGGGGTACTCCTTGCGTCCTTTAAGGGCGGTCTTGAAGCACTTGATGATGAGGGCCATCTCATCTTCATTTAGCCCGGCAGCCTCAACTTGTGCCACCTTGCTAGGTAGCACCTTCTTGCTGCTTGTTGCCTTGAGCACAACGGGCTGCGGCTCGTAGATGGGCATTGGGCCGTTTAATGCATCATCAACATATCTTGCTTCCTTGACCATCATACGCCCGCTCACAAACTTTCCGAGTATCTCCTCGGGCGTCATCTTTGTGTACCTGGGATTTTCATGGATGAGGTTCACAAGATGAGGGTCAATGACAGTAAAAGACCTGAGCATAAGTTAGACGATGTCGTGGTCCGTCCATCTTGTGCTTCCATAGCTCCTGATCTTGTTGACCAGGGTCTTGAGCCTGTTGTACGTTTGAGTTGGCTCCTCTCACCTAATCATTGCAAACCTCCCCAGCTCGCCTTCCACCAACTCCATTTTGGTGATCATGGTGGCGTCGTTTCCCTCATGTGATATTTTGAGGGTATCCCAAATTTGCTTGGCGTTGTCCAAGCCGCTCACCTTGTCGTATTCGTCCCTGCACAAGGATGCTAGCAAAACAGTGGTAGCTTGCACATTCTTATGAATTTTCTCATTAATAAATACAGGGTTATCCGAACTATCGAATTGCATTCCATTTTCCACTATCTCCCAAATACTAGGATGGAGAGAGAAAAGGTGACTACACATTTTGTGACTCCAAAAAGAGTAGTCTTCTCCATCAAAGTGTGGAGGTTTCCCAAGAGGGATAGATAGCAAATGAGCATTAGAGTTGAATGGAATGTGAGAATAATTGTTGGGGACTTGTTCTCAAATGCTATGAGTTAGGAACAAGGCAACATAGAATGTCAGATGTTAAAGCCCTTCGTCCGCTGAAGCATTATTTCCCCAAGGATTTAATGAACTTCGGACGAAGGTCATGAATAATATATCACGAAGGTTGCACCTTCGTGAACAAAGATAAAACAATGCGAAATGAAATATATAAAAGACGTTACAGAATACCAAGAATCAATAACATTATTCGATTATTTTGTAATGTGAACTTAAACATCAAAACATAATATTTAGGTACATTTGTACCTTCGCCTTGGCAGAAAACAATAATTCCAGAGTATTGCGTTAGCAATTACAAGATTGCGTGAACAGTAAAGGAGTATTGTTCACATATTTATAGGCACAGGACGCAGCCTGTAAGAAATTACAATCATGCCCCTTACAGAAGATCACAATTATAACTCAGACTCTTATGGACTAAAAAGTCATTCCATCTTTGTCGGCGTTTCGAGACCGGGGGGTCCCTAAGCCGACGAGTGAGTGTGCCGCGTGCCCCAGCCTAGATGGGTCGAGCGCGTGGGCGAGCGCGAAGGGGGGAAAAGCGAGGTGGCCGGAGACGAGTCGTGAGAGAGGTGGGAATCCCGCGGCCTTCGTGTTCGACCCGCGCCCAGGTCGGGTGCGCTTGCAGTAGGGGGTTACAAGCGTCCACGCGGGTGAGGGAAGCGAGCGGCCCCAAGAGAGCGCCTGCCCCGTCCTCGTCCCCGCGCGGCCAACCTTCTCTAAGAAGGCCCTGGTCCTTCCTTTTATAGGCGTAAGGAGAGGATCCAGGTGTACAATGGGGGTGTAGCAAGGTGCTACGTGTCTAGCAGGGGTGAGCTAGCGCCCTAAGTACATGCCAGTGTGGCAGCCGGAGAAATCTTGGCACCCAGCTGGTGTGGTGTCGTGGCTGTCGGAGGAGCAACGGAGCCTGGCGGAGGGACAGCTGTCGGAGCGGTTGGGCCCTTGCTGACGTCCCCCTGCTTCCGTAAGGGAGCTGAGAGCCGCCGTCGTCATGGGTCTAGCGGGGCGCCATCATTGCCTGTTTGGCGGAGCTAGCCAGATGGGACGCCGGTCTTGTTCCCTGCGGCCCGAGTCAGCTCGGGGAAGGGTGATGATGGCGCTTCCTGTTGACGTGGCGGACTTGTGTCCTAGGTCGGGCGATGTGGAGGCTCCTCCGAAGCCGAGGTCGAGTCTGTCCTGCATGGCCGAGGCCGAGCCCGAGCTCCTGGGTCGGGCGAGGCGGAGGTCGTTCGGCAGAGGCCAAGGCGGAGTCTGACCCCTGGGGTCGGGCGAAGCGGAGTTCGTCGTCTTCCGGGGCCTTAGCCCGAGTCCGAGCCCTGGGTCGGGCGGAGCGGAGTTCGCCGTCTTCCGGGGCCTTAGCCCGAGTCCGAGCCCTGGGTCGGGCGGAGCGGAGTTCACCGTCTTCCGGGGCCTTAGCCCGAGTCCGAGCCCTAGGTCGGGCGGAGCGGAGTTCGCCATCTTCCGGGGCCTTAGCCCGAGTCCGAGCCCTGGGTCGGGCGGAGCGGAGTTCGCCGTCTTCCGGGGCCTTAGCCCGAGTCCGAGCCCTGGGTCGGGCGGAGCGGAGTTCGCCGTCTTCTGGGGCCTTAGCCCGAGTCCGAGCCCTGGGTCGGGCGGAGCTTCCTATGGCGCCTTTGGCAAGGCCTGACTGCCTGTCAGTCTCACTCTGTCAAGTGGCACTGCAGTCGGAATGGCGCAGGCGGCGCTGTCCTTCTGTCAGACCGGTCAGTGGAGCGGCGAAGTGACGGCGGTCACTTCGGCTCTGCCGGGGGGCGCGCGTCAGGATAAAGGTGTCAGGCTACCTTTGCGTTAAATGCCCCTGCGACTCGGTCGGTCGGCGCGGCGATTTAGTCAGGGTTGCTTCTTAGCGAAGGCAAGGCCTCGGGCGAGCCGGAGATGTGTCTGCCGTTAAAAGGGGGCCTCGGGCAAGACGGAAACATCTCGGGGTCGGCTGCCCTTGCCCGAGGCTAGGCTCGGGCGAGGCGTGATCGAGTCGCTCGTATGGACTGATCCCTGACTTAATCGCACCCATCAGGCCTCTACAGCTTTATGCTGATGGGGGTTACCAGCTGAGAATTAGGCGTCTTGAGGGTACCCCTAATTATGGTCCCCGACAGTAGCCCCCGAGCCTCGAAGGGAGTGTTAGCACTCACTTGGAGGCTTTCGTCGCACTTTTTTGCAAGGGGACCAGCCTTTCTCGGTTGCATTTTGTTCCGGTGGGTGCGCGCGAGCGCACCCGCCGGGTGTAGCCCCCGAGGCCTCGGAGGAGTGGTTTCACTCCTTCGAGGTCTTAATGCCTTGCGTAATGCTTCGGCTGGTCTGGTGGTTCCCTCATGCGAACTGGCCGTAGCCCGGGTGCACGGTCGGGGCCCAAGTTCTCGGGCTGGTATGTTGACGCTGTCAACGGTTTGGCCGGAGCCGGGTTTGCGAGAGCAGCCCCCAAGCCTCCGCACAGGGCGAGAGGGCGATCAGGGACAGACTCGGCTTTTTTACATATGCCCCTACGTCGCCTTTCCGCAAGGAGGAGGGGGGGAGAGCGCCATGTTACCCTCGATGGGCACCGAACATGGTGTCTCCGGTGAGCTGCAAGCGGGTAATCCGAGTGGACGTCCGTGCCCCGTTCGTTGGGGGTCGGCTAGGGGCCCAGAGGCACGCCCAAAAGTACCTGCGGGTGATCTGCCGGACCCGGTCCCCTGGCGACGGGGTCCGAGGGCTCGATGCCTCCCTCCGATGGGATTCCGTTACAAAATCGCTCCCGCTGGTCTCAGGAAATGTCCTAGGGTACCTCGGGAGCGCAGCCCGAGCCTCGCTTATGTATCGAACGTACCCCTGGTCATCCCTCGCTCGGTGTCTGAGGCGACTGTGAACCCTTCGGGGGCCAGCCTTCAAACCCCTGATCAGTAATGGGCGCGGAGCCCGAGTAGCCTGAGGCGGCCGTGGAACCCTTCGGGGGGCCGGCCTTCGAACCTCTGACCAGTAGTGGGTGTAGGGCCCACGCGATCTGAGGCGGCTGTTGAACCCCCCGGGGGGCCAGCCTTCGAACCCCTGATCAGTAAGGAGGCTCGGAGCCTAGTTCCTTCACGGGGAAGGATCCCTTTCGGGGTATCCCCCTTTCTCGGTCCCTGTCACAAGAGATAGAGAAAGAGGAAAAAAGGAAAAAGGATACGAAACCGAACGACGCGGCGTACCTTTTTTGGCGCGGTTGTTTCGGCGAAGGCGAAGCGTCGCCCGCTGCTCCTGCCAGAAGCGCCGCCTGTCCAGCCGTGGAGTTGATGCGACGGGGCGAGTAGTTGGCAGGGCTGCCGTTCCGCGTGCGCGAGCCGTTCGAGGAATGGATCACGGGCGCGTTGTCTTCGCACCGTGAGAGGGGGTTCTCTCGCGGCCTCCGGATGGGACGTGAGCTTGGCTGACGACGTGACCGCTGCTCCCGCGCGCCTGCCACCGTCATTACTGCCGGCCCACCTTTGGCCGCGTTGGCCGCTGCGTCAGGCTGACGCTGCTGGGTCGCGCGCTGGGTTGCCTCGAGTCGCGGTATTGGTTCCACGATCGAGGAGGCGCGGTGGTGGCGCAAGCGGTACAGTTGCTTGCATGCAGCATCCGGCGCGCCGGTCGCGCGACGCGTGGGCCTGGGCCTCCATGCTGGCGTGTCGGAAGTCGGAGAAGCGCGTCCACTTGGCGCGGTTGCATGCCGCCTGCATGGCTGCCCGCCCCTTTCGCCCGTTGGTCTGGGCAAAAGTGGAGGGTCACTTGTAACCGCTGGGCGGCTGCGAGCACCACGCGCGGCGGTTTGGCTTCTTCTGCTTGGAGCCGGTCTGCATGACATGTGGGACCTAGCCCCCGCGCCGTAGGGGAGGGCTTTGGAGCGTGTTGGAGAAGACTCAGCCCGTGACGGTTGGGGGCGCAAGCAGGGAGAGTCGCCTTTAAAAGGAGGGCGACCCCTTTCATAAGGCGACCATGTCTTCTTCCTCCCTTATGCACCGTGTCTTTCCACCTTCCAAGCCCCCGGATGGGGGAAACCGCCGTCTTTTCGCCTCATCGTTGGAGGAACGCAACTCCGTGGGAGTTGGTACCTTTCAGCCATCGTTCGGCTTCAAGGATTTTCATCACATAGCCCGGTTGCTCCCCTCCGCTGGTGGTCACCCAAGACGGTGACCTCCAGCTCCTGGATGGGGAGAGGCAAACCGGGCTGTGATCCCGGTCCCGCCCTCAGTGTTGAGGGTGTTCGTCATCCTCGCTGGGGCGGGGGGCGAGGCGAGCCGGGGCTCCACCTCCTGCGCGGGTCGGCGGACCACCTCTTCTTCCAGCTTCTGGTGGTGGCAATCGCCCTTTAGCCCTACGGCGGAGACATCCTCCAGCCATGTCGGTGGAGACGGAACCAGAGTTCCGTTTGTAATGGCACTTTGAATGTCAGGGTTTTTTGTTCATTTCGGCTTTCGGGGCCTGAACATGTATGTAACTTCGGCACGGAGCCGTGTTTTTTCCTCATTCTTGAGCGCTAAGACTCGTCTGTTGACTATCTGAACCGCTTCACCAAGCATGAGTCGCCCTATGTTAAGGTGACGAGTGAGGTATCCGTATCCCGGAGGCGTAGGAGTCCCTCGGCTCGGTCGGACCTGCTGTCCGAGGCTCCTCTAGCTTAGTTAAAGAGACCCCTCGGCCGCTCTTCGACGAGCCGAGGCCAGGGGTAGCGATATCAGTATGAACAGAGGCGGAGTTGGCTCGAAAATGAAACCTGGTTGGCCGGAGCCTAGCCGGGTTGTCCGTTGGCAGGATCGACGTCGGGGTTGATCAGCCGAGGCTTCGGACCGGGCTGGCGCCCTCGGAAGATGGTTGGCCGAGGCCCCAGGGGTGACCGGCTGAGCCGCCTGCTCGGGCCGGATTCCCGGAGAAGTCCCTGGCAGCGATTGCCCGGGCGTGGTGATGACGTCGTCCTTCGGAGCGGAGACCCTCGGACCACGTCGCCGTCCGAGGCTAGGTCGGGCCTCGCCGAAGGTGCCGTCGATGCCGAGGGTGTTGCTGCCCCCTTCCAGCGTCAGGACCCGAGCCTGCAGGATCAGATTGTCTTGTAGCGTGTGCCTTGTGCGGCCGTCGAGGCCAGAACACACACCCTCGCTGCGTTGTAAAGCTGCATCTCTTTTCCTCTTGTTTCGAGTATCTAGACTTTTTGTCGGTAACAGGGATGTTTGTGTGAGCGAGAGTTGCTTCTCGCGGAAGGTGATGGGTGAGGTATCCGTATCCCGGAGGCGTAGGAGTCCCTTGGCCCGGTCGGCCTTGCCGCTTACGCGTACTTTCACCCATCCATGAGGCCCTGTCACCAACTCGGTCGAGAAGGCTCGAAGGATCGCTTCGGCAGAAGGGCTTCCGAACGTAAAGACTTGTTCGATCCGCGGAGTCACTTTATCCGAACACGAGTTACTTATCGCAGAAGGTGATGAGTGAGGTATCCGTATCCCGGAGGCGTAGGAGTCCCTCGGCTCGGTCAGCCTTGGCTGCTTACGTGTACTCCGTCGTTTCCAGAACCCACTTTTCGAAGTAGTCAAAAAGCACGAAAGATATTCTGGTAGAGGAGATTTTTTTTCGAGGAAAATTTTGACGCAGAGGGGGTTTCCCCCCTTTTAGCCCCCGAGGGAGGGTCGGGCTTTGCCGAGGCGAGGCCGACCCTTCCTTGTTGACCAAACTTTGCGTGGGTGCGGGGTATATGAACAACTTGGAAACATCTTAAGGGTAGAAGCGACGTAGCTGTTGGATGTTCCAAGCGTTGCCGTAGACCTTGCCTTGACTGTTGGCCAGCTTGTACGTTCCGGGCTTCAGAACTTTGGCGATGACGAATGGCCCCTCCCAGGGGGGCGTGAGCTTGTGCCTCCCTCGGGCGTCTTGCCGCAGCCGAAGCACCAGGTCGCCCACCTGGAGATCTCGGGGTCGGACCCCTCGGGCGTGGTAGCGTCGCAGGGACTGCTGATACCGCGCCGAGTGTAGTAAGGCCCTGTCCCGAGCCTCTTCCAGCTGGTCCAGCGAGTCTCCTCGGCTAGCTTGGATGCTTTGATCGTCGTAGGCCCTCGTCCTCGGGGAGCCGTATTCCAGGTCAGTGGGCAAGACGGCCTCGGCCCCGTAGACCAGGAAGAACGGCGTGAAACCCGTGGCTCGGCTTGGCGTTGTCCTCAGGCTCCAGACCACCGAGGGGAGTTCCTTCATCCATCGCTTGCCGAGCTTGTTGAGGTCGTTGTAAATCCGAGGCTTGAGCCCTTGTAGAATCATGCCGTTGGCACGCTCTACTTGCCCATTCGACATGGGATGAGCTACGGCAGCCCAGTCCACCCGGATGTGGTGATCCTCGCAAAAATCCAAGAATTTTCTGCCGGTGAACTGGGTGCCGTTGTCGTTGATGATGGAGTTTGGGACCCCGAAGCGATGGATGATGTTGGTGAAGAACGCCACCGCCTGCTCGGACCTGATGCTGTTCAGGGGTCGGACCTCGATCCACTTGGAGAATTTGTCGACGGCGACCAGCAGGTGCGTGTAGCCCCCGGGCGCCTTCTGCAGAGGGCCGACGAGGTCCAGACCCCACACAGCGAAGGGCCAGGTGATGGGTATCGTCTGTAGAGCCTGAGCGGGCAGGTGGGTCTGCTTCGCATAGAATTGACACCCTTCGCAGGTGCGGACGATTCTAGTGGCGTCAGCCACCGCCGTCGGCCAGTAGAAGCCTTGCCGGAAAGCGTTCCCGATGAGGGCTCGGGGCGCTGCATGATGGCCGCAAGCCCCCGAGTGTATCTTTTGCAGGAGTTCCTGACCTTCGGTGATGGAGATGCATCGCTGGAGGATGCCTGAGGGGCTGCGGTGGTAAAGCTCCTTCTCATCGCCCAGCAGGACGAACGACTTGGCGCGTCGCGCTACCCGCCGAGCCTCGGCTTGGTCGAGGGGTAGCTCTCCTTGGCGGAGATAGTGCAGGTACGGGGTCTGCCAATCTCGATCAGGCATGACCTCGCTCCGCTCCTCCTCGATGCGCAACGCCTCGCCCTCGGGGGCCGAGGGTACCTCGGGCTGAACCGAGGACGCCTCGGGATGGGCCGAGGGTACCTCGGACTGAACCGAGGACGCCTCGGGCTGGGCCGAGGGTACCTCGGACTCGGGCGTGTCGTCGATCTTGACGGAGGGTTGGTGCAGATCTCGGGAGAAGACGTCCGGGGGAACCGTCGTTTGCCCCGAGGCTATCTTTGCCAGCTCGTCCGCAGTCTCGTTGTAGCGCCGGGCGATGTGGTTAAGCTCGAGCCCGTAGAACTTGTCTTCCAGGCGCCGAACCTCATCACAGTAGGCCTCCATCTTCGGGTCGCGGCAGTGGGAGTTCTTCATGACTTGGTCGATGACGAGCTGCGAGTCGCCGCGAGCGTCGAGGCGTCGGACCCCTAGCTCGATGGCGATTCGCAATCCGTTGATCAGAGCTTCGTACTCAGCCACATTGTTGGACGCCGGGAAATGGAGACGCAGCACGTAGTGTAGGTGTTTCCCGAGGGGCGAGACGAAGAGCAGGCCCGCGCCGGCTCCCGTCTTCATCAGCGACCCGTCGAAAAACATGGTCCAGAGCTCTGGTTGGATCGGAGCCGTCGGCAGCTGGGTGTCGACCCATTCGGCTACGAAGTCCGTCAGTACCTGGGACTTGATGGCCTTCCGGGGGGCGAACGAGATTGTCTCGCCCATGATTTCCACTGCCCACTTTGCGATCCTGCCCGAGGCCTCTCGGCACTGGATGATCTCCCCCAGGGGGAAGGATGACACCACAGTTACCGGATGAGACTCGAAGTAATGTCGCAACTTTCGCCTCGTCGGGATTACTGCATACAGTAGCTTATGAACTTGTGGGTAGCGGACCTTGGTTTCGGACAGCACCTCGCTGACGAAGTAAACTGGCCTCTGCACGGGCAATGCATGCCCCTCTTCTTGCCTTTCGACCACAATCGCGGCGCTAACCACCTGAGTGGTCGCGGCGACGTAGACCAAGAGGGCTTCTCCATCAGCTGGGGGTACCAAGATAGGCGCCTTGGTGAGGAGCGCCTTCAGGTTCCCGAGAGCTTCCTCGGCCTCAGGGGTCCAAGTGAAGCACTCGGCCTTCCTTAAGAGGCGGTACAAAGGCAGACCTCTTTCGCCGAGGCGTGAGATGAAACGGCTCAAGGCCGCGAGACATCCCATGACCCTCTGTACACCTTTTAAGTCCTTAATGGGCCCCATGCTGGTGATGGCTGCAATCTTCTCCGGGTTGGCTTCGATGCCCCGCTCGGAGACGACGAACCCCAGGAGCATGCCTCGGGGCACCCCGAAGACACACTTCTCGGGATTGAGCTTGACGTCCTTTGCCTTGAGACACCGGAATGTCACTTCAAGGTCGGAGAGGAGGTCGGAGGCTTTCCTTGTCTTGACTACGATGTCATCGACGTAGGCCTCGACCGTGCGACCGATGTGTTCGCCGAACACATGGTTCATGCACCGCTGGTACGTCGCACCCGCGTTCCTCAAACCGAACGGCATGGTGACATAGCAGTACATGCCGAAGGGCGTGATGAAAGAAGTCGCGAGCTGGTCGGACTCTTTCATCTTGATTTGATGATACCCTGAGTAGGCATCAAGGAAAGACAGGGTTTCGCACCCAGCAGTGGAATCCACGATTTGATCGATGCGAGGTAGAGGGTAGGGAACCTTTGGACATGCTTTGTTGAGACCAGTGTAGTCTACACACATCCGCCATTTCCCCCCTTTCTTTCTCACAAGCACATGGTTGGCAAGCCATTCGGGATGGAATACCTCTTTGATGAACCCTGCTGCCATTAGCTTGTGGATCTCCTCGCCTATCACTCTGCGCTTCTCCTCGTCGAATCGGCGCAGAGGCTGCCTGACCGGTCGAGCTCCGGCCTGAATATCCAGCGAGTGCTCGGCGACATCCCTCGGTATGCCGGGCATGTCCGAGGGACTCCATGCAAAGACATCGGCGTTTGCGCGGAGAAAGTCGACGAGCACTGCTTCCTATTTGGGGTCAAGCCCGGAACCGATCCGGATCTGCTTGGAGGTGTCGCCACTGGGGTCGAGAGGGACGGCCTTAACCGTCTCTGCTAGCTCGAAATTGCCGGCGTGTCGCTTCACGTCTTGCACCTCTCTGGAGAGGTTTTCCAGGTCGGCGATGAGGGCCTCGGACTCGGCGAGGGCCTCGGCGTACTCCACGCACTCCACGTCGCATTCGAACGCGTGTTTGTACGTGGGGCCGACGGTGATGACCCCGTTGGGGCCCGGCATCTTGAGCTTCAGGTAGGTGTAGTTGGGGACGGCCATGAACTTCGCGTAGCATGGCCTCCCCAATACCGCGTGGTAGGTCCCTCGGAACCCGACCACCTCGAACGTCAGAATCTCACTTCGGAAGTTGGAGGGTGTTCCGAAGCAGATAGGAAGGTCGAGCCGTCCGAGGGGCTGGACGCGCTTCCCAGGAATGATCCCGTGGAAGGGCACAGCACCTGCTCGGACGGAGGACAGATCGACGCGCAGGAGCCTGAGGGTCTCGGCGTAGATGATGTTGAGGCAGCTGCCCCCATCCATCAGGACCTTGGTGAGCTTGACGTCGCCGATGATGGGATCGACGACGAGCGGGTATTTCCCCGGGCTCGGCACGTGGTCAGGGTGGTCAGCTTGGTCGAAGGTGATGGGCTTGTCGGACCAGTCTAGGTAGACTGGCGCCGCCACCTTCACCGAGCAGACCTCCCGACGCTCTCGCTTGCGATGCCGAGCCGAGGCATTTGCCGCATGCCCTCCGTAGATCATGAAGCATTCGCGGACCTCGGGGAACTCTCCTGCTTGGTGATCTTCCTTTTTGTCGTCGTCGCGGGCCCTGCCACCTTCTGCGGGTGGCTCGGCCCTGTGGAAGTGGCGCCGAAGCATGACGCACTCCTCGAGGGTGTGCTTGACGGGCCTGTGATGGTAAGGGCACGTCTCCTTCAGCATCTTGTCGAAGAGGTTAGCACCTCCGGGGGGCTTCCGAGGGTTCTTGTACTCGGCAGCGGCGACAAGGTCCGCGTCGGCGGCGTCGCGTTTTGCTTGCGACTTCTTCTTGCCTTTCTTCTTGGCGCCGCGCGGAGTAGACGCCTTGGGAGCATCTTCCGACGGGCGGCCCTGGGGTTGCTTGTCCTTTCGGAAGATGGCCTCGACCGCCTCCTGGCCAGAGGCGAACTTGGTGGCGATGTCCATCAGCTCGCTCGCCCTGGTGGGGGTCTTGCGACCCAACTTGCTCACTAGGTCACGGCAGGTGGTGCCGGAAAGGAACGCGCCGATGACATCGGAGTCGGTGATGTTGGGCAGCTCGGTGCGCTGCTTCGAGAATCGCCGGATGTAGTCCCGAAGAGACTCTCCCGGCTGTTGCCGGCAGCTTCGGAGGTCCCAGGAATTCCCGGGGCGCACGTACGTGCCCTGGAAATTGCCGGCGAAGGCCTGGACCAACTCCTCCCAGTTGGAGATCTGCCCCGGAGGCAGGTGCTCCAACCAGGCGCGAGCAGTGTCGGAGAGGAACAGGGGGAGGTTGTGGATGATGAGGTTGTCGTCGTCCGTTCCACCCAGTTGGCAGGCCAGGCGGTAGTCTGCGAGCCACAATTCCGGTCTCGTCTCCCCCGAGTACTTTGTGATAGTAGTCGGGGGTCGGAAACGGGCCGGAAACGGCGCCCGCCGGATGGCCCGGCTGAAGGCCTGCGGACCGGGTGGTTCGGGCGAGGGACTCCGATCCTCCCCACTGTCGTAGCGTCCCCCACGCCTGGGGTGGTAGCCTCGGCGCACCCTTTCGTCGAGGCGGGCCCGACGGTCGCGACGATGGTGCTCGTTACCGAGGTGGCCCGGGGCCGCAGGCGCGGTGTTGCGCGTGCGCCCGGTGTAGACCGAGGCTTCCCGCATGAATCGGGAAGTCGCGGCATGAGGTTCCGAGGGGTACCCCTGCCTTCGGGAGGCAGAGCTCTCGGCCCGCCGGGCCGCAGCGCCTTCCAGGAGATTCTTGAGCTCTCCCTGGATTCGCCGACCCTCGGTGGTTGATGGTTCTGGCATCGCGCGAAGGAGCATCGCTGCGGCTGCCAGGTTCTGACCAACCCCGCTGGATGCGGGTGGCGGCCTGTCCCTGACATCGTTGGCGACGCGGTGCTGGAAACCCTGGGGCAGGTGACGTATTTCTCCGGCCGGGGGTTGGCCCGCCCATACCTGCTCGACGTCCCGGCGGATCGACTCAAGCGCTCCTGCTCCCTCGTCGAGCCTGGCCTGCGCCCCGCGGACTTGCTCGAGCTGTGGGTCGTGACCCCCCGCCGGAACGGGGACCACAGCTAGCTCCCGCGGGATGTCGGCGCGAGGCACCGGCCTAGGGAGATCACCGTCCTCCGGCATGCCGAGATGGTTGCCTTCGGAGGGATCCCCTAGCTCGACGTGGAAACATTCGCGGCTTGGGCCGCAGTCCTTGTCGTCAAGGCTGCGGCTACCGTCGGAACAGTCGGAGAGGCAGTAGTTACATGCGGTCATAAAGTCCCGCATGGAACTGGGGTTGCCAAATCCGGAGAAATCCCAGCAGATGTTGGGATCGTCGTCTTCCTCGGGCCCAGAGGGCCCGTAGGTCGAGACGTCCGTCAATCGGTCCCAAGGCGACCGCACACGAAACCCCAGAGGGGTTGCACTCGCCTCAACGTGAGCTCCCGCCAAAGCGAGGTCGCTAGGCGGGTTGAGGCCGAGTCGAAATGACGTAGGATGGGAGTCAGTCGGTACCTTTTGGTCGACGAGGAGCGACATAGTCACGTCGGGGACTGATTGCGCCGTCGTTTTGGGTACGAGGGCGACATCTTGCAGGCCCTCCACGAGCGTGCTGGCGTCGTCCACTTGCTCGAGGTTGGCGTGTCGCGGGGGACGGCGCTCGCCTTCGTCTCAAACGCGAGGTCGACGCCCGACGCGCCCTCCGTTGGGGCACTGGGGACGTCGGTTCGCTCGACAGCCGACGGAGCACGGCCTCCCGTTCGGCCCTGTTGCCCCGCCTCCTCCTCCGATGGCGGGGGAGAGGATGGGGCGAGCTCGAATGTTGTTCTTCCACCACGCGGGGAAGACGTTGTCGATTCTGCCGCCGGTGGGCGGACTGTCGGCCGCCATTGTCGTCGTCGCGCGGCGGTGGAAGGAGTATCATGTCGTAGCTGCCGTCGAGAGACATGAACTCGAGACTCCCGAAACGGAGCACCGTCCCGGGTTGGAGAGGTCGTTGGAGACTGCCCATCTGGAGCTTGACGGGAAGCTGCTCGTCAATACGCAGCAGGCCCCTACCTGGCGCGCCAACTGTCAGCGTTTCGAGACCGGGGGGTCCCTAAGCCGATGAGTGAGTGTGCCGCGTGCCCCAGCCCAGATGGGTCGAGCGCGTGGGCGAGCGCGAAGGGGGGAAAAGCGAGGTGGCTGGAGACGAGTCGTGAGAGAGGTGGGAATCCCGCGGCCTTTGTGTTCGACCCGCGCCCAGGTCGGGTGCGCTTGCAGTAGGGGGTTACAAGCGTCCACGCGGGTGAGGGAAGCGAGCGGCCCCAAGAGAGCGCCTGCCCCGTCCTCGTCCCCGCGCGGCCAACCTTCTCTAAGAAGGCCCTGGTCCTTCCTTTTATAGGCGTAAGGAGAGGATCCAGGTGTACAATGGGGGTGTAGCAAGGTGCTACGTGTCTAGCGGGGGTGAGCTAGCGCCCTAAGTACATGCCAGTGTGGCAGCCGGAGAAATCTTGGCACCCAGCTGGTGTGGTGTCATGGCTGTCGGAGGAGCAACGGAGCCTGGCGGAGGGACAGCTGTCGGAGCGGTTGGGCCCTTGCTGACGTCCCCCTGCTTCCGTAAGGGAGCTGAGAGCCGCCGTCGTCATGGGTCTAGCGGGGCGCCATCATTGCCTGTCTGGCGGAGCTAGCCAGATGGGACGCCGGTCTTGTTCCCTGCGGCCCGAGTCGGCTCGGGGTAGGGTGATGATGGCGCTTCCTGTTGACGTGGCGGACTTGTGTCCTAGGTCGGGCGACGTGGAGGCTCCTCCGAAGCCGAGGTCGAGTCTGTCCTGCATGGCCGAGGCCGAGCCCGAGCTCCTGGGTCGGGCGAGGCGGAGGTCGTTCGGCAGAGGCCAGGGCGGAGTCTGACCCCTGGGGTCGGGCGAAGCGGAGTTCGTCGTCTTCCGGGGCCTTAGCCTGAGTCCGAGCCCTGGGTCGGGTGGAGCGGAGTTCGCCGTCTTCCGGGGCCTTAGCCCGAGTCCGAGCCCTGGGTCGGGCGGAGCAGAGTTCGCCGTCTTCCGGGGCCTTAGCCCGAGTCCGAGCCCTGGGTCGGGCGGAGCGGAGTTCGCCGTCTTCCGGGGCCTTAGCCCGAGTCCGAGCCCTGGGTCGGGCGGAGCGGAGTTCACCGTCTTCTGGGGCCTTAGCCCGAGTCCGAGCCCTGGGTCGGGCGGAGCGGAGTTCGCCGTCTTCCGGGGCCTTAGCCCGAGTCCGAGCCCTGGGTCGGGCGGAGCTTCCTATGGCGCCTTTGGCAAGGCCTGACTACCTGTCAGTCTCACTCTGTCAAGTGGCACTGCAGTCGGAATGGCGCAGGCGGCGCTGTCCTTCTGTCAGACCGGTCAGTGGAGCGGCGAAGTGACGGCGGTCACTTCGGCTCTGCCGGGGGGCGCGCGTCAGGATAAAGGTGTCAGGCTACCTTTGCGTTAAATGCCCCTGCGACTCGGTCGGTCGGCGCGGCGATTTAGTCAGGGTTGCTTCTTAGCGAAGGCAAGGCCTCGGGCGAGCCGGAGATGTGTCTGCCGTTAAAAGGGGGCCTCGGGCGAGACGGAAACATCTCGGGGTCGGCTGCCCTTGCCCGAGGCTAGGCTCGAGCGAGGCGTGATCGAGTCGCTCGTATGGACTGATCCCTGACTTAATCGCACCCATCAGGCCTCTGCAGCTTTATGCTGATGGGGGTTACCAGCTGAGAATTAGGCGTCTTGAGGGTACCCCTAATTATGGTCCCCGACAATCTTTAAGTCGGTTCGATCCTTCGTCTTTGGATACGCTATAATGTCGAAGCTTTATGAGCGGTAGCTTCGGTATCACGTATGAACAGATTTGCCAAAGGTGTTTCTTCCTGCAGGACCTTCGGTGACGAAGCATGATCCCAACAGTAGCCCCTTCGCGGCGCTAGATTGTTTTTCGTAATGAACTTGACCCGTGAAAAAGTCTCTTAAGCTTCGGCTAGCCGAAGGTCCGAAAAACACCTTCCCTGAGCTCGTTGCGGAGAAACGATACAACTTCCGAGCACGGAGTAGTCCCGTCATGCATATTTACCTTCTCGAGTTTTGTGGCCCACTGTTCAGTGGATGCGGGCGACTGTTCGTCCGATGTAGGAGACTTGACGATTCACCTTTTTACCTGCAGCACTATATAAACAGACAAGTAGGTGTAAAGTTACCACAGCATTCATTGCAATTGCACTGTTTGCTGCCAAAAATTTCACCATAGCCGAAGCTTGACCCTTGCACTCAAACGAAGCACCACTCCGGATTCTGCTTCGTCACAAGAAGAGCTTCGGAAAAAAAGGTCATTAATTTCAAAAAAACTTTAGGAATTCATAATCAAATGGCTAGATTGCGCTCCACTGCCAGGATTGAGCGTGAGGGAGACGAAGCCGAAGCCACTAAAACTGTTTCGATTTCCGAAGCAATGAGGCGTTCTAGGCTGGTTTCATCAGAGGACACGCCTGCTGCCAAAGCAACACAAGCTAATGTTGTAGAAATTGGTTCCGAAGATGAGTACAACTTCGAGATGCCAAGTAAACCTAGTCATCTGGACTTTGGAAGGTCCACCATCTCTGAAGCTGATCTTCCTAAGATGGTGAAGCTGGGTTATTTTAGTGAGGCCAAGAAGGAATTAATTCGTTTTGGTGGAGAAGAAACTATCCCAAAGCCAGGAAAGAATGAGGTAGTAGTCTTCAAAAGTTTTCTGAAAGCTGGTTTAAGGTTCCCCCTTAACAAGATGATTGCTATTGTACTGAAGAAGTTTGGGATTTACCTTCATCAGCTGACCCCTAATGCTATCGTTAGGTTGAGTGTTTATATTTGGGCCCTTTGTAGCCAGGGAGTGGAACCGTTTGGTGAGGGTTTCTGTCGAGTTCATGAATTACACTACCAGACTAAAGCCAGAGGAGATGGTCTGCACGAGAATTTTGGCTGCTACAACTTTGCTTATCGCAAGACTACGAAGTTTCCAGTGATAAGCTATCGAAGCAAATGGCCAGCCGGATGGAAGTCTGAATGGTTTTATGTTAAAGTTGACGAAGATGAGGATAAATTGGTCCAGAGTCCGCTAGAACTGACCTTCAGAGAGACGAGGCCCCGATGCAACATGATAATGGGGAGCCCGAGTCAGATTGCTTTGGCTGAATTTCGAGTGATTTCAGATCATATTGGCACTAGAGACTTAGTGCAGGAATTCTTGGCTTTTAAAGTGTTCCCAACACTGAGGGAGTGGGAGATGCCGAAGCTAGAGGGAGAAAAGAAGAAGGGAGAACTTGTTCGATTGCCTTATCACTACAAATTTAAGAAACATTTTAAAGCACCATGCCAAGAATGATTAGACACAATTGAGGTTATGTGCAACAAGATTCTTGGCTGCTACTCTAAGAAAGAAGATCAGTTAATGACTGCGGCCTTCGGCACTTGTCTGAAACGAAGATTGAATCGGGTGCTGGATGCCTTGAATTTTGATTATCCTGACTATGAGCAACTGAGCGGAGATGCCGAAGGCCAGAAAAGAAAAAGGATTGCCAGCGTCCTTGATAAAGAAGGCACCAAATCGGCTAAAAAGGATAAAGAAAACTCTGAGAAAAGAAAATTGAGCCCTGAGCCGAAGATAGCTACTCCAAAGAGAAGAAAAGCTGCATCCCCAAAACCGAAGACGCCAGCCCGAGAGGAAGAAGCTCTTGCAACACCTTCTGCTGCCGAAGTGGAAGAGATTCTAAAGGTAATGACTGAACCTTTGCCTATCAAGCTAAGTCCGCTGGCGCCAGAACTGACGAAGTTTTTTCAAAAGGAAAAAGAACCTTCGGCAACAGAAAGTCCTGCCAAGCCGAAGAAGAAAAGAAGAATTATGCAAGTGGCCGATGTCATTCATCAGACACCACCACCGACATCAGCGTCAAAAATAATTGAAAGCGCTGTTACTGCCGAAACCACAGCCACCAGAGCAGAAACTACCGGAGCCGAAGCCACCGGAGCAACCACCGAAGCTGAAGCCACCGAAGCCGAAACTGAGACCACCGAAGATCCTAACCTAGAAACCACACTTGGTGATATTGATAACATACTTCTGAAAATGGCTGAAGAAGAAGCTGCTGCGGTCGCAGTGGACACGACGATTGAGAAAGGAAAAGAGCAAATTGAAGACACTTTGGAAGAAGAAAACTTTAATTTTCAAGATATACTTGGACAAGAGTTATCAGAAACTGAAAAAGAAGAGCTAAAGAAATATGCTATATCCTGTGGATACAAACCAGGGGCTCTGCTATTTGGCGGAGTCAATGAAGGGAAACTAAGATGCCTTCGGAATCGAACCGAGGCTAAAGTTGTTAGGACTTTCTCAAATAATGTTGGGCTGCCGAAGATTGAAGCGGACTTGTGCAGGTACCAGCGACAACATATCGCCGGTAGCCTATTCTACGCTAATTTCAAGGTAAAAACTTCTCAATTTTTTTTAATTAAGATGTTTTCTGACGAAGGTTGTTTTGCCAGAGTATATTACTAAGTAAAGTGCTGAGGATGCAACAAGATCTTGAAGACGAGAAAAACGAAGCTACCATCAGAGATCTAGAAAATAAAGTCGAAAGTTACGAAGCTGCTTTGAAGAAAAAGGACTTCGACATTCAAGAACTTGAACATAAAGCTAAAGATCACGAGGCTGCCTTGGAGAAGAAGGACTTCGTCATTCACTCTATGGAAGGCTCGCTAGCTGAAGCTCAAGCTGAAATTGACAAATTAAACAGCGAATTACTCATAAAATCAGAAAAATTTGAGCATGAAAAGAAGAATCTTGAAACAAGTCTCAAGACCGAAATTGAGAAGAATTCAAATTTGCAGAAATTATTGAAAGAGCTTCAGGAAAAATGTTTAGATTTCGGCAACCGATGTGTGCAGCGGCTGAAGGATGCGTTTTACTCAATTGGAGCCAGCTCTGATAAGTTTACACCTTCAGCTAAAAACCTGCCAAGCACCTTTGAATACATTGAGGGCGAAGTTGATGCACTTGATGAAGTTATCGCTGGGCATGCCGATTTCTGCGCCCTGTTAGCTTCTCGAGGCACGGCTACTGCTTTCCTGAAGGCTGGCTGCACGCACGAGAAAATTGTTAATAGGCCAAACTTCAGTTTATCGCCAGCAGATTTAATTGACATCCCCAACCTAGCTCGAAGCATAGGAAACGGGTTTATGACCCAGATTTGGATAAACGGCGGGCAAAAAATGGCTGGTGACGAAGCTCGGAGCCACCTTAAGCCAGTGAGAAACTTATACTTGTTACTTTTACCTTCTCCTTGAACTCTGCGCTTTCCTCATTCCGTTTTAATATGTACAGGATGATGAAGCTAAAGAATGACGAGTTGAAGCCTTAACAGATGTTCCGAAAGACTTTGCTGCATAAGATTCTAGAGAAAATTTTGTAATATGATTGTAAAGAGACCTATGTAAATTTGTGCGTACCTTGTAATATATCTTTTCGCCTTTGTCCATGTACAATCTGCTTTGCTGTGGACGAAATTTCTTTTTTGAGCCAAAGGCGAAAAACACCTTCCCTTCTTTTCGTACACAACGAAGCATAAAAATTTCTTCTTTCTGTTTTTCTCTGAAGCTTTATCCTTATAGCCGAAGCATCTGCCTTTTCTGTATGATATGATGATAATGATCCTATGTATGTCTAAATGAATGTTTATGAATGCAAATGTCATGATGTGATGTATCGTGCAAATGAATGTCCAAATATATATTCGAAGCCATAATCATAGCCTTCATTCCCTTAGGAATGACTCAAATCTTTTTGCCGCTTATTTTTCGGCTTCACCGTTTATTTTTCGGTGTATCAGCGTTGACTTTTCGCTGTAAGTCTCCCTTAGGAGCTTCTTCGCCTTTTACTTCAGCGGAAACAGCGTTTATTTTTCGCTGTAAGCCTCCCTTAGGAGCTTCTTCGCCTTTTACTTCAGCGGAATCAGCGTTTATTTTTCGCTGTAAGCCTCCCTTAGGAGCTTCTTCGCCTTTTACTTCAGCGGAATCAGCGTTTATTTTTCGCTGTAAGCTCTGCATTCCCTTAGGAACGACTTTTGAGCTTCTCCCTGTTTTCTTTTCTTTTTCCTTTGCACTCGGTGGTGCGTTATCAGCTTTTACATTTACATCTTTGGGGGATATTGCTCTTATAGAGTTGAAATAAAAAAAAGAAAAATTACATGTTGTGGCCCCATTAAAAACCTTTCTCCCCCTTTGGAAAGGAAAAGGGTGCCACAAGAGAGAATAGAAAAAATTACATCAAGCTAAACATAATACCACCGAAGCTCATCCGCATTCCATGATCTAGGAATGTCGTTGCCGTCCATATCCTTCAATCTGTAGGAACCGGGTCTTGACGAAGATACTACCAGAAAAGGTCCTTCCCACTTCAGCTATAGCTTGCCTACTGTCTCTAGGTTGGCTACTCTTCGAAGCACCAAATGTCCTGGCTCAATATTCTTTAGCCGAACCTTTCTATCATGCAATTTTATTGTTTCGGCTTGGTATTTATTGATGTTTTCCATAGCTTGAAGCCTGATCCCTTCTATAGCATCTTTTTCCACAGAGTAATTAGCTTCAGCTTTGTCTTCTGCCGAAGCTACTATTCTTATTGATCCTGCTTTTGCTTCTTCCGGAGTTATTGCTTCGTCACCAAATAGCAATTTGAATGGTGTAAAACCTGTTGATCTTGATATTGTTGTGTTCTGGCTCCACACTACTTTGATTAATTCATCTGGCCACTTTCCCCTGGGCTGATTGAAGATTAACTTCATTATTCCTGTCATTATGATGTCATTAGCCCTTTCAACAAGTCCATTTGACTCTAGATGCCGAACTGATGTAAAATGGATCTTCGTGCCAATTTGTTCACAAAGTTCTCTGAAAGCTTTGGAATCAAACTGCGTTCCATTGTCCACAGTGATGGCCTTCGGTACTCCAAAGCGACAGACAATATTTTGCCAAAAAAACTTTTGAATAGTAACCGAAGTTATTGTGGCTAAAGGCTTTGCCTCAATCCATTTAGAAACATATTCCACTGCCACTACAACATATCTTAAGTTCCCTTGTGCTGGTGGTAGCGGACCTAACAAATCAAGGCCCCATCTTTGCAATGGCCAAGTGGGTTGTATTAATTGGGTTAGAGACGAAGGTTGTTTTTGATATCTTGCACATTTCTGACAACCTTCGCACTTTTGGACTAACTCCGTTGCATCCAAAGCTGCCTTTGGCCAATAAAATCTTTGACGAAAAACTTTTCCCAGCAAAGGCCTAGATCCAATGTGAGATCCACACAGGCCTACATGTATTTCCTTCATCAATTCTATACCTTCGGCTCTGGATAAACATTTGAGTAACGGAGAACATACCCCATGCTTGTACAGCTCCCCTTCTATTATTACATATGGACGAGCTCTTGCCTTTATTCTTTTGTTATAAGCTTCGTCATCTGAAAGGAAGTTACCCTGAAGGTAAGAGATGATCTCAGTTCTCCAGTCTTCACTATAAATAGGAGATATATTGAGGACTGCTCTTTCAAGGAGTTCAACCGAAGGTGCTTTTATTGTTTCAAAAAATACTTCCGAAGGTAAGGGCAGGCCCTGTGCTGCTGACTTGGCTAGCAAATCAGCATGTTCATTTTCTCCTCGAGGAATATTTTTTACAGAAAACCCTTCAAAGGAAGCTTCAATCCTTTGGACCATATCTAAATATTTCTCTAGCTTCGAGTCTCTTGCCTTGCAACTCTTATCAATATGACTAGAAATAACCTGGGAGTCAGTTTTAAGAACTGCCCTTCTAATTCCCATTGCCTTTAACTTCCGAAGACCCAAAAGTAAAGCTTCGTACTCAGCAATGTTATTTGTGCAGCTAAAATCAAGTCTTGCTGCGTAGCAAGTTTTAACTTTGGATGGTGCGACCAACACAGCGGCTGCTCCTGCCCCAAAGGTTCCCCAAGAACCATCGCAGAATATTGTCCAAGCTTCGGCATCTTTACTCACTTCTTCTTCCTGAGCCCCTGGCATCCAGTCAGCAATGAAGTCTGCTAGCGCTTGAGACTGAATTGAAGATCTATGCACATAATCGATGCAAAACTCATTGAGTTCCGCAGCCCACTTTCCAACCCTTCCGGTAGCTTCTCTATTTCTCATGATATCCTTCAATGGTTGTGAAGAAGGGACAATTATATTGTATGCTTGAAAATAGTGCTGAAGCTTCCTGGAAGCCATCACAACAGCATACAGCACCTTCTCCAATTCTGTATAATTTTTCTTTGATAAACTAAGAACTTCGGATACAAAGTATATTGGGGCTTGCTTTTTGACTTGCCCTTCAAGCTTCTCTTGGACAAGTGTCGCACTTACCGCTGAGTGCGAGGCTGCCACATATAACAACAGAGGAGCCCCTGGCGTTGGTGGAGTTAACATCGTTAAGTCTATCAAATATTGCTTCAGCTCTTCGAAGGCTCTTTGCTGAACTAGTCCCCCATTGAAAAACTTCGGCTGATTTCAGCACTTCGAAGAATGGTAAATTTCTCTCTGCTGATCTAGATATGAATCTGTTGAGAGATGTCAATCTTCCTGTCAATCGTTGAGCCCCCTTCTTTGTGCTTGGTGGTTCCATTCGAAGAATAGCTTCGATTTTATTTGGATTAGCCTCAATCCCTTTTGTTGAAACTAGGCAACCAAGGAATTTCCCCTTCTTTACTCCGAAAACACACTTTTCTGGATTCAGTTTTAGACCGGCCTGTCTAAAATTAGCGAAAGTCTCCTGCAGATCAGCAATGTGATTTTCTTGCTTCGTGCTTTTTACAATGATATCATCGACATAAGTTAGCACATTTCTACCTATCTGAGAATGAAGAACCTTTGCTGTCATTCTGCTGAAGCTTCCTCCAGCATTTTTGAGACCCTCAGGCATCTGAAGGTAACAATATGTTCCGCTAGGGGTTATGAAGCTGGTTTTTGGCTCATCCTTCTTCTTCATCCAAATCTGATGATAGCCTGAATAACAGTCCAAGAGACTCATAAGTTCTGATGAAGCTGCTGCATCAACTAGGGAGTCTATCCTTGGCAATGGGAACTCATCCTTCGGACAAGCCTTGTTGAGATCAGTGAAATCAATACACATACTCCATTTGCCATTGGCCTTTTTTTACCATAACAGTGTTAGCCAGCCATTCTGGATACTTCACTTCTCTGATGACTCCGGCACTGAGGAGTCTTTTTACTTCATTTCGAGCACCTTCGGCCTTGTCATCAGACATCTTGTGAAGCCTCTGCTTTCTGGGCCTGAAGGATGGATCAACATTGAGCGAGTGTTCAATAACATCCCTGTTGACGCCACAAAGATCGTTAGCCGACCATGCAAAGACATCTTTGTTGTTGAACAAGAACCTTATCAGGGTTTTCTCTTGTTCCTCAGACAATTGAGATCCCAGCAGCACCTTCTGCTCTGTGATATCTTCGCATAAAAGCATGGGTTTCGGCTGATCGGTCGAAGCAGCCTTCTCCCTTTTGTACTTGTACTGCTCACAAGCTTCGGCTTCATCTATATTGTGGATTGCCTTTGAATCAGTCCAATTCCCCTCGACCTTTCTGGCAGCTTCCTGACTCCCATGAATAGCAATAGGTCCCTGATCCGAAGGTATCTTCATGCAAAGATATGCTGGATGAAGAATTGCTTCGAAAGCATTGAGTGTTCCACGACCAATGATAGCATTGTAAGGATACTCCATGTCAACAATGTCAAACACAACTTGCTCAGTCCTTGTGTTGTTGACGAATCCGAAGGTCACTGGCATGGTAATCTTACCAAGCGCTACAATCTGTCTTCCTCCGAAGCCACAAAGAGGGTGCGTAGCATCATGAATCTTGTCTTCGGGCTCTTGCATTTGTCTAAAGGCCTTAGCAAATATGATATCCGCTGCACTGCCTGTATCAACCAAAACATTGTGGACCAGAAATCCTTTGATCACACAAGAGATAACCATAGCATCATTATGTGGGTAATCCTTGAGCTGAAGATCCTCTTGAGAGAAGGTAATTGGGATGTGAGACCATCTTGACTTGATGAAGGGTCCTTGTACCCCTACATGTTGTACTCTTCTTTGTGCCTCCTTCTTCTACTTCTTGTTAGCCGGCTCTGAGCATGAACCACCTGTTATCGGGAGAATCAGCTTCGAAGCCAAAGGAGTTCCAGCTTGGTTATTGAACGAAGCCATCAGCTCAAAAAGTGGAAGTGAGTTCACCGGAGGTGGGCGCCAATGTTGGGGACTTGTTCCCAAATGCTATGAGTTAGGAACAAGGCAACATAGAATGTCAGATGTTAAAGCCCTTCATCCGCTGAAGCATTATTTCCCCAAGGATTTAATGAACTTCGGACGAAGGTCATGAATAATATATCACGAAGGTTGCACCTTCGTGAACAAAGATAAAACAATGCGAAATGAAATATATAAAAGACGTTACAGAATACCAAGAATCAATAACATTATTCGATTATTTTGTAATGTGAACTTAAACATCAAAACATAATATTTAGGTACATTTGTACCTTCGCCTTGGCAGAAAACAATAATTCCAGAGTATTGCGTTAGCAATTACAAGATTGCATGGACAGTAAAGGAGTACTGTTCACATATTTGTAGGCATAGGACGCAGCCTGTAAGAAATTACAATCATGCCCCTTACAGAAGATCACAATTATAACTCAGACTCTTATGGACTAAAAAGTCATTCCATCTTTAAGTCGGTTCGATCCTTCGTCTTTGCATACGCTATAATGTTGAAGCTTTATGAGCGGTAGCTTCGGTATCACGTATGAACAGATTTGCCGAAGGTGTTTCTTCCTGCAGGACCTTCGGCGACGAAGCATGATCCCAACACTAATCAAATGAAAAATTTGAGTTAACCGGTTTCTTTTTCTCGTCGTCGTCGTCTCTTGGTGAAGAAGAATATTCGTCGCTGTCGTAGTAGACGATCTTCTTGATGCGTCTCTTCTTCTTCTCGTCCTTCTTCTTGTGACTCGAGCCAGAGTCAGTGGGCTTGTCGTCCCTTGGCTCATTGAAGATGGACTCCTCCTTATCGTTGACCACCATCCCCTTTCCCTTAGGATCCATCTTGAAAGTGCATTGATCCCTTTTGTGAGTTTTGGTGATTTGGATAACAACACATTTAAAGGTCTAACAAGTTTGCTAAGTGTTGAACAGGGAATTCAGTATGATGAACATACTTGAATAGTCTATAATGATCAGTGAACAAGGTTCAACATAAGGTCCAATAACCAGTGAGACAATGCAAATGAATATAATATGGTCTCTATATTGGTTTGAATATATGGACAAGTCCTGAGAAATCACTATGCATAAATATGATCATAATAGAGGTTGAAGTGATTAAGAGGATTGGTCAAGCCAAAGTGAATAAGATATGAGGAATCGTGAATTAGCTTGACCATATTACTATTAGTCCATATATGAATATATGAGAATCAAACTAGAGCTTGATTGATCTTAGCAGTTATATCTAGATGACATTCAAGCAAGGTTCACAATATTGAAGAAATGATTCTCTCAATGGATGCTCAATAGGATGTGACTCAAGAATGGCTTGATAGGGTGAAGATAGCAAGGAAAGGGCTTCGAGGAACTAAGCGAAGGTGAAGGCCAAGCGACGGCTTATAGACCGAGGTACCATGGCTAAGGTGAAGAAGAGAGTACTTGCACTAAGTCGATGAACTAATCAGCTATGAAGAGTTACAACATGTTGATGCATCAGTAAGGTGACTTGAAGCCATGATTTGAACTCATATGTGGTGAAATGGCACAAGTCACAGGCTCGATTTGTGTTTGCTTCAAAAGGTGAGACAAAGATGTTTGTGATCCTTATGAAGCAACGCCATAGAGAAATCACACTTGAGACACCAATGACTCAAGGAGTTAACTTAATTATATTTTATTTAACTTGAGTATAGGAATCATCGTACTATCAAGGGGGATCCAAAAAGAAAGTTGGTGTTGGTACTAAAGCTCAAAAATCCTTGATCCAAAACTTCCATTTTACCCTTGTTAATCCTTAGTGAAAGTATGTAGTACAACCTTTTAAAGTCTATCTTGGCCAAAATTGCTTTTTGGAAAATACAGGTTCAACCGGTTTTAAAACATGTTCAACCGGTTTTTGCACTGTTCACCTTTTTTGAAAATACTGGTTCAGCCGGACACTCAACCGGTTTTTGTCTGGTGGAAACCGGTTCTAAAACCGGTTCAACCGGTTTTTGCACTGTTCACTTTTTTCTGCCAGTCTGCTGTGTCAGCCAAAAAGCTGTGTGCAGCTTTTTGAAAACCAGTTCAACCGGTTTTGGGACCGGTTCAACCGGTTTTTGGGTAGAAAAGTAAAAAACGGCTAGTTTTGGAGCCCCACCTATATATACTCACTCCTACCTCTCTCCCCACAGAAGAGCACGCACAAAACTTCATTCCCAACCTGAGAAACACCTCCCACTTTCTCTCACACACCTCTTGCCTCTCCCATTTCAAATCTTTGGAGAGAAATCTTTGAGTGAGTTTGAGAGCTGCGGTTTTTGTGCTTCATCTCCAAATCTCTCTTACTCTTCTTCATTCGAGCTTTGGTACTACATCGAGTTCTTTGTGGATTCATTACTCTTGGAGCTTCTAGCTCCTAGACGACTAGGTGTCTCTTCTGAGTCTCCAAATTTTGTGGAAGACCACAAGAAAGTTTGTATTACCCGCTCGTTTGAGCAAAGATTATTGTGTGGGCTTGACCTTTGTGGTCGGCAAAGGGAGGATTAGGGTTGAAAGAGACCCGGCTCTTTGTGGGCGCCTCAACGAGGAAGTAGGGCACCTTAGTGGTGTGACCGAACCTCGGGATAAATCTTGTGTCTCTTGTGTTCTTGCTCATTGTGTTTGTTTGTGTTCTTCGTTCTCTCACCATTCCGTGGAAGATTTGTTCATATCTTTTTGGTGTGTGGATTTTGAGAAGTGCCCTTCTCAAATCTACTGCTTTGAACCCTGTGGATCATTTAGAACATCTTATTTCCAAAGTTAACTGGGTGAATTTCGAGATCAATTCAGTTTTACCCAGTTTGCTTCTATTTTTGTTGAAAAAGTTTTAACTTGCCTATTCACCCCCCCCCCCTCTAGGCAACTTTCAATTGGTATCAGAGCCTAATCCTCGTTCTAACGCTTAACCGCGTGAGGAAAGATAATGTCGGGGGGACTAAGAAACGAAAGTGCTTCTAAGCTTGAAAAAGTTGAGGTTGCCTCGACTTCATCTTTTGGTGCAGATGTTGATCCTAGGGCAATAGACCTTGCCATGAGAATCACCGAAAGGATGTTCCTCAAAATGAAGGAAGATGAGGCGAAGAACGGTATTGAAGAAGAAGAAAATGATCGATGGAGACCAAACGACGAATCCACCTCTTCACAAGGTTCGTCTTTCAAATCCACTTCTCATATGTGCTTTGTTGCTAATGAGAGTGATAGTGAAAGCGAAAGTGAGGATGAGGAGGAGCATGAAAGTGATAGTGAAGATGAGGATGATCTTCAAAAATTCTTCGCTCAACTAAGCAAGAAGAACCGGATGAACTTGCTCAAACTCATGAAAAGAGCGAAAGAACAAAAGGAAATGCTTCATAAGCAAGAAGATATCCTCATCGAAAAAATCAAAGACTTGGAGGAGTTGACCAAAGAGAATGAGAAGCTAAAGTGCTCTCATGATGATTTGGTCCAAAGGTATGAAGACATTTCAATTGAGCAAATTAAAGCTATTAATCATTCATCATATATTGCTCAATTAGAAAATAAAAATGCTATGCTCAAGAACACGGTAGAAAAGCTAAATATTGAAAATCTAGCTTTGCAATAAAAACATGATAAGCTTGTGTGCTCTCATAATAAATTTATGGATTCACATATCTTGTTAGAAATGGCTCATGAGGTTGTGTTAACTAATTTGAAATCATACCAACCTCACATATGCACATGTACTCATATAGAAACTATATTATCATGTGCTAACAAATGTTGCTCTCAAGAAAGCCAATCTTCCATTGAGCTAGAATTTTCAGGAACAAGTAATGTTTCCTATGCAAAAGAAAACAATGAGCTCAAGGAAGAAAATGAGAGGCTAAAAAGGAGCTTGACTCAATTGAAGGGAAAATGTCATGCTCAACCTTCTCAAGATAAACATGATAATATGGTGAAAAGGCTTGAGAAGGGGACAACCGTAGCATGCACAAAACCCCTTCAAAAGAATATCAAGCTTTCCAAGAAAGGCATGAGCAAACATCAAGAGAAGAAAGACAAAGCTCATGACAAGTGCCTCAACCACGCCTCCACATGCTCCACACAAGGTAACAAACAAGCCACTCTTTCAAATAAGAGAAGATGCACTAGAAAGTGTTATCAATGTCATGAGAAGGGACATGAGATTAAGTCATGCCCCTACATAAAAGATAGTGGCTTAAATTTGGAAATAAAGAGGCTCACTAACCATGTAGCAAACAAGAAGCAAGGCAAGAAGGAGTCTTGCAAAATTAAAAATCATATTTGCTACACTTGCCGAAGAAAGGGACACCTTTGCAAGGATTGTCCCATGAGTAAGTATCTATTGGGGACTTGCTCTCAAATACTATGAATTAAGAACAAGGCAACATAAAATGTTAAATATCGATGTCCTTCGTCCGCTGAAGCATTATTTCCCCAAGGATTCGATGAACTTCGGACGAAGGTTATAATAACAAAATTACGAAAGTATCACCTTCGTAATTTAATTCTCGAAGGTAATGCGGAATAACGCAGGACATAAAGCATTAAAGATAGTTAAATTGGAAATAAATGACATCATTTATTATGCTATATAAATCTTAAATGTTTAAACATAATATTTAAATACATTTATACCTCTGCCTTGATAAATGATAATTTCCGGGTGATGCGATTGCAATTACAGGAATGCGTGAACAGTAAAGGAATACTGTTCACTATTTATAGGCACAGGACACAGCCCGTGAACAATTACAATCATACCCCTCATAAAAGTTTACAACATCGACTCAAACTCTTATGGACTAAAAGGTCATTCTATCTTTAAGTCGGTTTGTAATTCCGAAGCTTCATGAACGGCACCCTTCGGCATTACGTACAGACAGCTTCAACCGAAACTGTTTCGTCCTGCAGGACCTTCGGCGACGAAGCATGGTCCCAATAGTAGCCCCTTCGCGGTGCTAGATCGTTTTTCGTAACGAGCTTGATCCGTGAAAAAAAGTCTCCTAGGCTTCAGGAAGCCGAAGGTCCGAAAAACACCTTCCCGGAGCTCGTTGTCGAGAAACGATACAGTTTTCGAGTGCGTAGCGGTCCCACCATGCAGGTTCACTATTTTGGTCTTTGCGGCCCACCGCGCAGCAGGTGCGAGCAGCTGTTTGCCTGGTGTTAAAATCCTGACGATTCACCTTCTTACCTGCAGCACTATATAAACAGACAGGTAGGTGTGAAGTTACCACAGCATTCATTGCTATTGCACTGTTTTGCTGCCAAAAATTTTAACCATAGCCGAAGCTCGACTCTCGGATTCAGACGAAGCTCCAATTTGGTGTCTACTTCGTTAGAAGAAAAGCTTCGGGAGAAGAGGTTATTTAGTTCCCGAGAAATCTTTCAAGAAATTCAAAATTGAATGGCCAGACTGCGCTCTACTGCTAGAGTTGAGCGTGAGGGAGACGAAGTCGAAGGTGCAGAGACTGTTCCTATCTCCGAAGCAATGCAGCGATCCGGATTGGTGACCTCGGAAAGAATCCCTACTGCCAGAACAGAATAGGCTGCTGCCGAAACAGAACAAGCTGCTGCCGAAGCAGAACGAGGAGATATTGAGGAAGCTGATTCTGACGATGATTACCATATCGCAGTACCGAGCAAGCCTAGCCATTTGGACTTCGGGAAGTCGACTATCTCCAAGGCTGATTTCTCCAAAATGGTGAAGTCGGGCTATTTCAAAGAAAATGAGAAGAAGCTAGTTCGCTTCGGGGGAGAGGAGACTACCCCGAAGCCAGAAAAGGATGAAATAGTTATTTTCAAGAGTTTTTTAAAGGCTGGGTTGAGATTTCCTTTGAATAGAATGATTTCTGATGTGCTGCAAAACTTTGGGATTTATTTTCACCAACTGACTCCTAACGCCATTGTCAGGCTTAGCGTTTATATCTGGGCTCTCCGAAGGCAGGCGGTGGAGCCGTTTGCCGACACCTTCTGTCGAGTACATGAGCTGCATTACCAGACTAAGGCCAGAAAAGATGGGTTGCACGAAAATTTTGGTTATTACAATTTTGCCTATCGGAAGACCACAAAATTTCCTGTGATTAGCTATCGAAGCAAATGGCCGGCAGGCTGGAAGTCAGAATGGTTTTATGTCAAAGTTAACAAAGACAGAGAGAAGCTAGTACAGAGCCCTCTTGAACTGATCTTCGGAGAAACAAGACCTCGTTGCAGAATGACAACTGAAGGTCCAACTTGGGCCGCACTGGCTGAATTCAAAATTATTGCAGAACACGTTGGCACTAGAGATTTAGTGCAGGAATTTCTGGCCTTCAGAGTATTTCCGACTATGAAGGAGTGGACTATGCCGAAGCTTGAAGGAGAAAAGAAAGAAGGGGAGCTTGTCCGACTACCCTATTATTATAAGTTTAAGAAATATTTTAAAGCACCCTGTCAAGAATGGCTCGATACAATTGAAATAATGAGTAATGAAATCCTTGGAAATTACTCCAAAAAAGAGGACCAGCTGATGACAGCAGCCTTCGCCACTCGGCCGAAGCGAAGGCTGAACAGGATGCTTGATGCCATAGGTTTTGAATATGCTGATTATGATCGCCTGGGCGGAGATGCTGGAGGCCCAAAGCGAAAAAGAATTTCCAGCGCTGCTGACGAAGAGGTCGCCAAGGTAATCAAAAAGAAAAGGCGAGATTCTGAAAAACTTAGCCCTGAAGAGTTGAATCCTGAGCCGAAGGTGGCCACTGCAGGAAAGAGGAAAACTGCATCTCCAGAACCAAGAACGTTGGTTCAAGAAGAAGATACTCCTGCAACGCCTTCTGCTGTTGAAGTAGAAGAGATTATGAAGGTAATGACTGAACCCTTGCCTGTCAAGCTAAGTCCGCTGGCGTTGGAACTGACGAAGTTTTTTCAGAAGGACAAGGCAGCTTCGGCAGAAGAAGTTCCTGCACTGCCGAAAAAACGAAGGATTATTCAAATAGTAGATGTAATTCATGGGACACCGTTACCGACACCGGCATCAAGAATTGCTATTGACCAGACTGCCGAAACTGCCGAAGCTAAAGGCGCCGCAGCCGAAACCACGAGAGCGGAAACCTTCGAAGCTGAAACTGGCGCAACCGAAGCTGCCGGGGTTGAAACTGGGGCCACAGAAGATCTGAACTTGGATGAGACACTTGAAGTTATTGATAACATACTCTTAAAATGACTGAGGAAGAACCTGTTGTGGCCGCGGCGAGCACAGGCACTGAAAAGGGGAAAGAACAAGCTGAAGGCATTTTGGAGGGGGAAGATTTTGAATTTCAAGATTTACTTGGGCAAGAGCTGACAGACGCTGAAAAAGCAGAGCTTAAAAGATGTGCCATAGCCTGCGGATATAAGCCAGGGGCTACACTGTTTGGTGGGGTTAACGAAGGAAAACTGAGGTGCCTTCGAAACCGCAGTGAAGCTAAAATTGTTAGAACTCTCTGCAAAAACATTGGCTTGCCGAAGCTGGAAGTGGACCTCTGCCGTTACCAACGGCACCATATCGCCGGAAGTTTGCTTTATGCTAATTTCAAGGTAACAAATATTTTTGTTATTTTATTATTATTATTATCTTTTAGGTCGTTTTCTAACGAAGATCGTTTCGACAGAGCATACTGTTAAGTAAGGTTCTAAAAATGCAACAAGATCTCGAAGAAGAGAAGAACAAAGCCGTCATCCAAAATTTGGCTGAAAAAGTTGAAAATTACGAAGCTGATTTGAAAAAGAAGGATTTCACCATCCAAGATCTTGAAATGATGGTCAAAGAGCACGAAGGTGCATTAGAAAAGAAAGATTTTGTTATTCAGACTATGGAGGGTTCTTTGGCTGAAGTCCAAACTGAGAATAACAGCTTAAAGAATGAATTGCTCCAACAGTCAGAAAAATTTGAGCAAGAAAAGAAATATCTCGAAGCAAGCCTGAAAACTGAGGTGGATAAAAATTCAAATTTGCAGAAATCCTTTAAAGAACTTCAAGAGAAATGCCTAAGCTTCGGCAGCCGATGCGTGCAACGGCTGAAGGATGTGTTTCATTCTGTCGGAGCCAGCTCTGCAAAATTTACACCTTCAGCTGATAATCTGCCCAGCACGTTAGAATATATTGAAGGCGAGGTTGATGCCCTTGACGAAGTTATTGGTGGGCATGCCGACTTCTGCGCCCTGGTAGCTTCTCGGGGCACAGCCACCGCTTTTTTGAAGGCTGGCTGCACGCATGGAAATATTGTGAACAGACCAAACTTCAGCTTGTCAGCATCAGATCTAATAGATATCCCAAGCCTAGCCCGAAGTATTGGAAATAGATTCATGACCCAGATCTGGGTAGGTGGCGGGCGAAAAATGGCGGGTGACGAAGCTCGAAGTCATCTTAAGCCGGTAAGAAACTTATATTTGTTACTTTTACCTTCTCCTTGAAATTTGCACCTTTCTTATTCTGCTGTTTGATATACGCAGGATGACGAAGCTGGAGAATGACGAAGTTGAAGTTTGACGAAGCCTAGCCTGAAGCTTGATAGTTGTTTACAATATACTTTCCTGCAAAAATTCTGAAGAAACTTTTGTAATATAGTTATGGAACAACTTATGTAAATTTGTACATACCTTGTAATATATTTTGTTTCTGCTATCTGCGTACAATCTGCTTTGCTGTGGACGAAACTTATCTTTTGAGCCGAAGGCGAAAAACACCTTCCCTTCTTTTCGTACACAACGAAGCATAAAAATTTTCCTTCGAGTTTTTCCTCATCGCTGAAGCATCTGTGTTTTTGTGCGATATAATGATGATTCTATATATGTCTAAATGCATGTTTATGAATGCAAATGACATGATGAGATGCATTGTGCAAATGAATATCAAAATACATAATCATAGTCCTTCAGCGTTGACTTTTCGCTGTAAGCCTCCCTTAGGAGCTTCTTCGCCTTTTACTTTCAGCGGAATCAGCGCTTATTTTTCGCTGTAAGCCCTGCATTCCCTTAGGAACGACTTTTGAGCTTCTCCCTGTTTCCTTTTCTTTTTCCTTTTGCATTTACATTTACATTTTTTGGGGGATATCACTCTCATAAAATTGAAATAAGGAAAATTACATGTTGTGGCTCCATTAAAAACCTTTCTCCCCCTTTGGAAAGGAAAAGGGTGCCACGAAAAAGAATATAAAAAATTACATCAAGCTAAACATAATATCGTCGAAGCTCATCCGCATTCCATGATCTAGGAATGTCGTTGTCGTCCATATCCTTCAATCTGTAGGAACCGGGTCTTGACGAAGATACTACCAAAAAGGGGCCTTCCCACTTCAGCTGTAATTTACCTGCTGTCTCAGGGTTGGCTACTCTTCGAAGTACCAAGTGTCCTGGTTCAATGTTCTTCAGCTTGACTTTTCTGTCACGCCATTTTATTATTTCAGCTTGATATTTATTGATGTTTTCCACAGCTTGAAGTCTGATCCCTTCAATAGCATCTTTTTCTACAGAGCAATCAGCTTCGTCTTTGCCTTCTGCCGAAGCTACTACCCTTATTGATCCTGCTTTGGCCTCTTCTGGGGTTATTGCTTCGTCACCGAATAATAGTTTAAAGGGCGTAAAACCTGTTAACCTTGACATGGTTGTATTATGGCTCCATACCACTTTGATTAGCTCGTCAGGCCATTTTCCCCTGGGCTGATTGAAGATTGACTTCATTATTCCTGTCATTATGATCCCATTAGCTCTTTCGACAAGTCCATTTGACTCTGGGTGTCGAACTGATGCAAAATGGATCTTCGTGCCAATTTGATCACAAAATTTTCTGAAGGCCTCAGAATCAAACTGTGTCCCATTGTCCACAGTAATGGCCTTCGGTACTCCGAAGCGACAAACAATGTTCTGCCAGAAAAACTTTTGAATAGTAAATGAAGTTATTGTGGCTAAGGGCTTTGCCTCAATCCATTTGGAAAAATACTCCACTGCCACTACCACATATCTTAAGTTCCCCTGTGCTGGTGGTAATGGGCCTAGCAAATCAAGGCCCCACCTTTGCAACGGCCAAGTGGGTTGTATTAATTGAGTTAAAGACGAAGGTTGTTTTTGATCTCTTGCACATTTCTGACAACCTTCGCACTTTTGGACTATATCCGCTGCATTCGAAGCTGCCTTTGGCCAATAAAATCCTTGGCGAAAAACCTTCCCAAGCAAGGGCCTAGATCCAATGTGAGATCCACATAGGCCTGCATGTATTTCCTTCATTAATTCTATACCTTCGGATCTGGATAAACACTTGAGCAATGGGGAACAGACCCCACGCTTGTATAACTCCCCTTCTATTATGACATATGGTCGAGCTCTTGCTTCTATTCTCCTGTTATAAGCTTCGTCGTCTGAAAGAAAATTACCCTGAAGGAAGGAGACAATCTCGGTTCTCCAATCCTCGCTATAAACAGGGGATATATTAAGGATTGCTCTTTCAAGAAGCTCGACCGAAGGTGCTTTTATTGTTTCGAAAAATACTTCCGAAGGTATGGGCAGCCCTTGGGCTGCTGACTTGGCCAATAGATCAGTGTATTCATTTTCTCCACGAGGAATATTTTTGACAGAGAAACCTTCGAAGGAAGCCTCAATCCTTCGGACTGTATCTAGATACTTTTCAAGTTTCGGGTCTCTTGCTTTATAGCTCTTGTCAACATGACCAGAAATAACTTGAGAATCAGTTTTAAGAATGGCCCTTCTGATTCCCATTGCCTTTAACTTCCGAAGACCCAAGAGCAGAGCTTCATATTCAGCGATATTATTTGTGCAACTAAAATCAAGTCTTGCCACATAACAAGTTTTAACCTTGGAAGGTGAAACCAACACAGCAGCCGCTCCTGCTCCGAAGGTTCCCCAAGACCCATCGCAAAACACTGTCCATGCTTCGGCATCTTTATTTGTTTCTTCCTCCTGAGCCCCTGGCGTCCAGTCAGCAATGAAGTCTGCTAACGCCTGGGACTGAATCGAGGATCTATGAACATAATCAATACAAAATTCATTGAGCTCTGCAGCCCATTTTCCAATCCTTCCAGTAGCTTCTCGGTTTCTCATAATATCCTTTAGAGGTTGTGAAGAAGGAACAATTATGTTGTAAGCTTGAAAATAATGCCGAAGCTTCCTGGAGGCCATCAAAACAGCATACAGTACCTTCTCCAATTCTGTATAATTTTTCTTCGACAAACTAAGAACCTCGGATACAAAGTATATTGGGGCCTGCCTCTTAACTTGGCCTTCAAGCTTCTCCTGGACAAGTGCTGCACTTACCGCTGAGTGCGAAGCTGCCACATATAATAACAAAGGAGCCCCTGGAGTTGGTGGAGTTAATGTTGTTAGATCTATCAAATATTGCTTCAACTCTTCGAAGGCTTTCTGCTGGATTGGTCCCCATTGAAAGACTTCGGCTGACTTCAGCACTTCGAAGAATGGTAAGTTTCTCTCTGCTGATCTGGATATGAATCTGTTGAGAGATGCCAGCCTCCCCGTCAATCTTTGAGCCCCCTTTTTTGTACTTGGTGGTTCCATTCGAAGTATAGCTTCGATTTTGCTTGGATTAGCCTCAATTCCCTTTGTTGAAACTAGGCAACCAAGAAATTTCCCCTTCTTTACTCCGAAGACACATTTTTCTGGATTCAGCTTTAAACCAACCTGTCTAAAATTAGCGAAGGTCTCCTGTAAATCAGCAATGTGGTTATCTTGTTTCGTGCTTTTTACAATGATGTCATCAACATAAGTTAGTACATTCCTGCCTATCTGAGAATGGAGAACCTTCGCTGTCATTCTGCTGAAGCTTCCTCCAGCATTTTTAAGCCCCTCAGGCATCCGAAGGTAGCAATATGTCCCACTAGGGGTTATGAAGCTGGTTTTCGGTTCATCCTCCTTCTTCATCCAGATTTGATGATAGCCTGAATAGCAATCCAGCAAACTCATAAGCTATGATGAAGCTGTTGCATCGACTAAGGAATCTATCCTTGGCAATGGAAACTCGTCCTTCGGACAAGCCTTATTGAGGTCAGTAAAATCAATACACATTCTCCATTTACCATTGGCCTTCTTCACCATAACAGTGTTAGCCAACCATTCTGGGTATTTTACCACTCTAATAACTCTGGCACTGAGAAGTCTTTTCACTTCATTCCGAGCACCTTCGGCCTTGTCATCAGACATATTCCGAAGCCTCTGCTTTCTGGGTCTGAAGAATGGATCGACATTGAGCGAATGCTCAATAACATCCCTGTTAACTCCACAAAGATCATTAGCTGACCAAGCAAAAACATCTTTATTGTTGAACAGAAACCTTATCAAGGTTTTTTCCTGCTCTTCAGACAATTGAGATCCCAATAGCACCTTCTGATCTGCTATATCCTCACATAAGAGCATGGGCTTCGGCTGGTCAGCTGAAGCAGCTTTTTCCCTTCTGAACTTGTATTGCTCACAGGCCTCAGCTCCATCTATGTTATGGATTGCTTTTGAATCTGTCCAATTTCCTTCGGCCCTTCTGGCAACTTCCTGACTTCCATGAATAGCAATAGGCCCTTGGTCCGAAGGTATCTTCATGCAGAGGTAAGCTGGGTGAAGAATTGCTTCGAAGGCATTGAGAGTACTGCGACCAATGATAGCATTGTAAGGATACTCCATGTCAACAATATCAAACACAATTTGCTCAGTCCTTGTGTTGTTAACAAATCCGAAGGTTACTGGCATGGTAATCTTCCCAAGTGATACAATTTGTCGTCCTCCGAAGCCACAAAGAGGGTGCGTAGCATCATGGATCTTGTCTTCGGGCTCTTGCATTTGTCTGAAAGCTTTAGCAAATATGATATCAGCTGTGCTGCCTGTGTCAACCAAAACATTATGGACCAAAAATCCTTTGATCACACAAGAGATAACCATAGCATCATTGTGTGGGTAATCCTTGAGTTGAAGATCCTCTTGGGAGAAGGTAATTGGAATGTGAGACCATCTTGACTTGATGAAGGGTCCTTGCACCCCAACATGCTGTACCCTTCTCTGTGCTTCCTTCTTCTGCTTCTTGTTGGCTGGCTCTGAGCATGAACCACCTGTTATCGGGAGTACCAGCTTCGGGGCCGAAGCAGCTCTAGCTTGATCGTTGAACGAAGCCATCAGCTCAAAAAAGTGGAAGTGAGTTGACCGGAGGTGGGCGCCAATGTTGGGGACTTGCTCTCAAATACTATGAATTAAGAACAAGGCAACATAAAATGTTAAATATCGATGTCCTTCGTCCGCTGAAGCATTATTTCCCCAAGGATTCGATGAACTTCGGACGAAGGTTATAATAACAAAATTACGAAAGTATCACCTTCGTAATTTAATTCTCGAAGGTAATGCGGAATAACGCAGGACATAAAGCATTAAAGATAGTTAAATTGGAAATAAATGACATCATTTATTATGCTATATAAATCTTAAATGTTTAAACATAATATTTAAATACATTTATACCTCTGCCTTGACAAATGATAATTTCCGGGTGATGCGATTGCAATTACAGGAATGCGTGAACAGTAAAGGAATACTGTTCACTATTTATAGGCACAGGACACAGCCCGTGAACAATTACAATCATACCCCTCATAAAAGTTTACAACATCGACTCAAACTCTTATGGACTAAAAGGTCATTCTATCTTTAAGTCGGTTTGTAATTCCGAAGCTTCATGAACGGCACCCTTCGGCATTACGTACAGACAGCTTCAACCGAAACTGTTTCTTCCTGCAGGACCTTCGGCGACGAAGCATGGTCCCAACAGTATCCTAAGCCTACCATGTCAATTCATTCATACTCGCTTAGGAGACCCAAAAATGACACTTGTGCTAGAAAGGTAATTAGTTCACCTAAAACTAGCACAAAGGCCATTTGGGTGCCTAAGTACTTATTGGCTAACCTTGATGGACCCATCATGAGATGGGTACCAAAATGTACTTTATAAGTTTTGCAGGTACCTAGAGATGATATGAAGCTTTAGGGTGCTTGAGTGGTTTAACTCAATTCTGATCTCAAGCTATCAATCTTACATTGTCTATCTTTTAAGATTGACCCAAAGATGAATTGAGTTGTTATATCACTAACTTCATATTCATCTCTAGCAAGAACTTGTGTTGTAGGGAATAAGGATTAACCTTTATGGGAATCAAGAAAAAGGCCTACAACCAAGTGATATCCAAAGGATGGTAACAATTAATTCTTAAGTGCACATTGCTTTTAATTGGTATATTCCTTTGTGTCTTTTGTAGCCACATAGGAAAAATGAAGCACTTGAGAATGAACTTAAAAGATTTTACCTTGCTTTGGAAAGGATCTAATTATATGGTAGATTGCAAGTTCATATTTTTATATTGTGACAATCTACATGCTTTAAATTAATTGTATGTATCTTGTGGCATATTTCAAGTTAATCACATATTATTGCCATGACCTAGACATAAAGAGTATTATCCCATGTTCTTAAATGAATAGAGTGCTAAGTAAGAAATTCAAATTCTTAAAGCACTTACCAAAAGGGAATTCTCTATATGACTAGGGTTGTGAGACTAATGTTTCCATTGAAGTGTTTATGTAGTCTCACAACATGAGAATGTGTTTCCCAAATGGAGTGTGCCATTCAACATTCAAAGAAGATCGAACCAATACTATGTGAAGTATTCATTCTTGTTTAAATTGATTTTGAGTCTTCTACATTAATCACTCACCATGCTATGAATTAAACTTGCCATGTAAACTTAATTAAATAATCATGCTACTTTCATCTTTTTTACAATTGATGTTATGCATGATGCTTGTAAGGGTAATTTAGTTCATATCATGAGGTTTCCTTGTTTTAGTAACCTTCTTGTCATTCATATACTAGAGGTTGCTAATTAGGAAACTATTGCTTGTGTTACTAATACAATCTCTTTTAAGATATTTAATGGAAATTCATAAGTAGAGATTGTACCCTTTCAATTGGTAAAATCACAAGCTTTAAAGGTTAATCTTCACCTAAAAGAAAGATTAGGAATGCTCAAGGCAAAGGTATTGAACTAATTGCTTCAATTGGTTGTTGATCAATGGTAGTTCCTTTCAAGTGATATTCTTTCAATTGCTAATAATATATTCTATGGAAAGAAATGTCAATATGAAGGTTAAATTTCTTTTGGCTTAAATTTGTAAATTAGTGCATATTGTTAATTCACTCCTCCATGTGCATTAATTTAAAAGGAATTTAATTTATGCCTTTATGCCTCATAAATGATGATTTGTTTGCCATTCATATATAGATATCATCATTCATTAAATACTTCCTTGTACTACTAATACCTCTTTTCAAAGTGTTTTATCGACTAGTTTTAAAAGGAAAAGAGATAACAAAGAAGGAAGTCTCCACAAATGATGAAAAGAAGAATACTAAGGTGACACCACCACAGATAGTAAGATCTGTCAAATTGGTATAACAAATGGTACATTCTATATGGTGGTAAGTATTCTTAGGCATAAGTTAATTCATTGCAAATTTGTCATGCCTTGACCATGATATGTAATATACTCCTCATGAGACTCTTAACTGAATTGAAAGTGCATGTGGCAAGTCATTCAAATACTTGATGCACATATCTAGTGGGAGAACATTATATATTGTTGGGGCCATGCTTCGGTGCGCCGAAGGTCTTACACGAAGAAGCAGCTTCGGCTGAAGTTGTTCCCAGGAGATGGCCGAAGGTTCCTTTTCATGGAGCTTCGGCATTACAAACCGACATAGAGATAGAATGACCTTTTTATTCATGGAGGTCTGAGTCAATGTTGTAAACTTTTGTAAGGGGCATAATTGTAATTCGTCACAGGCTGTGACCTGTGTCTATAAATAGATGAACAGTACCCCTGTACTGTTCACGCGAACTTGACATTTGCTTTCGCATCACACCTGTACTTTTGCTTTCCTCAGGACCGAAGGTACATTTGTAATTTGAAGTCATTTATATTCGTTCATGATAATAAAAATGGAGATGATTCTATGATAATATTTAAATGTTTATTTTATACCTCATGATTCGTATGAATACTTTGTTCCTCGTTATTATGCTCACGAAGGTATGTCCTTCGTAACCTTCGTCCGAAAATTCTTTATATCCTAAAGGGATATAATGTTTTGGAGGACGAAGGACTTTAACACTTAACATTTTCTATGTTGCCTTGTTCTTAATTCTTAGCATTTGAGAACAAGCCCCCAACATTGGCGCCCACCTCCGGTGAACTCACTTCCACTTTTCTGAGCTGATGGCTTCGTTCAACAATCAAGCTGAAGCTGCTTCGGCTTCGAAGATGGTACTCCCGATAACAGGTGGTTCTTGCTCAGAGCCGGCTAACAAGAAGCAGAAGAAGGAGGCTCAGAGAAGGGTGCAGCATGTTGGAGTGTAGGGACCCTTCATCAAGTCAAAATGGTCCCACATTCCAATCACTTTCTCTCAGGAAGATCTTCAGCTTAAGGATTATCCTCACAATGATGCCATGGTTATCTCTTGCGTGATCAAAGGATTTCTGGTCCACAATGTCTTAGTTGATACAGGCAGTGCAGCTGATATTATATTCGCTAAGGCTTTCAGACAAATGCAAGAGCCCGAAGACAAGATTCATGATGCTACGCACCCTCTTTGTGGCTTCGGAGGACGGCAGATTGTAGCACTTGGGAAGATTACCATGCCGGTAACCTTCGGATTTGTTAACAACACAAGGACTGAGCAAATTGTGTTTGATATTGTTGACATGGAGTATCCTTACAATGCTATCATTGGCCGTGGTACTCTTAATGCCTTCGAAGCAATTCTTCATCCAGCTTATCTCTGCATGAAGATACCTTCGGACCAAGGGCCTATTGCTATTCATGGAAGCCAGGAAGCTGCTAGAAGGGCCGAAGGAAGCTGGACTGACTCCAAAGCAATCCACAACATAGATGGAGCTGAAGCTTGTGAACAGTACAAATTCAGAAGGGAGAAAGCAGCTTTAGCAGATCAGCCGAAGCCCATGCTATTGTGTGAGGACATAGCAGAGCAGAAGGTGCTGTTGGGCTCGCAATTATCTGAAGACCAGGAGAAAACCTTGATAAGGTTTTTATTCAACAACAAAGATGTTTTTGCATGGTCAGCTAATGATCTCTGTGGAGTAAATCGGGATGTTATTGAACATTCGCTCAATGTTGACCCATCCTTCAGACCCCGAAAGCAGAGGCTTCGGAAGATGTCGGATGACAAGGCCGAAGGGGCTCGCAATGAAGTAAAAAGACTCCTCAGTGCAGGAGTTATCAGAGAAGTAAAGTATCCAGAGTGGCTAGCTAACACTGTTATGGTGAAGAAGGTCAATGGCAAGTGGAGAATGTGTATCGATTTCACAGATCTCAACAAGGCTTGTCCGAAGGATGAATTCCCGCTGCCAAGGATAGACTCTTTAGTCGATGCAGCAGCTTCTTCAGAGCTCATGAGTCTCCTGGACTGCTACTCAGGCTATCATCAAATCTGGATGAAGAAGGAAGATGAGCCGAAGACTAGCTTCATAACCCCAAGTGGCACATATTGCTATCTTCGGATGCCTGAGGGGCTCAAAAATGCTGGAGGAAGTTTTAGCAGAATGACAGCGAAGGTCCTCCAGTCTCAGATAGGCAGAAATGTGTTGGCTTATGTCGATGACATCATTGTAAAAAGCACGAAGCAGGAAAATCATATTGCTGATCTGCAGGAGACCTTCGCCAGTTTCAGACAAGCTGGTCTGAAGCTGAATCCAGAAAAATGTGTCTTCGGAGTAAAGAAGGGGAAATTTCTTGGATGCTTGGTTTCAACAAAGGGAATCGAAGCTAATCCAAATAAAATCGAAGCTATACTTCGAATGGAGCCATCAACCACAAGAAAGGGGGCCCAAAGATTGACAGGAAGGCTGGCATCTCTCAACAGATTTATATCCAGATCAGCAGAAAGAAATTTACCATTCTTCGAGGTGCTGAAGTCAGCTGAAGTCTTTCAATGGGGCCCAAGTCAACAAAAAGCCTTCGAAGAGCTGAAGCAATACTTGATAGATCTAACAACATTAACTCCACCAACGCCAGGGGCTCCTTTGATGTTATATGTGGCAGCTTCGCACTCGGCAGTAAGTGCAGCACTTGTCCAGGAGAAGCTTGATGGACAAGTCAAGAAGCAGGTTCCAGTATATTTTGTATCTGAAGTCCTTAGTGTATCAAAGAAAAATTATACGGAGCTGGAGAAGGTATTATATGCCGTTTTAATGGCATCCAGGAAGCTTCGGCATTATTTTCAGGCATACAATATTATTGTTCCTTCTTCGCAGCCGTTGAAGGACATCATGAGAAATAGAGAAGCTACTGGACGGATTGGAAAATGGGCTGCAGAGCTCAATGAATTTTACATTGATTATGTGCATAGATCCTCGATCCAGTCTCAAGCATTGGCAGATTTCATTGCCGACTGGACGCCAGGGGCTCAGGATGAAGAAGCAAATAAAGATGCCGAAGTGTGGACAGTGTTTTGTGATGGCTCTTGGGGAACCTTCGGAGCAGGTGCAGCTGCTGTGTTGGTCTCACCATCCAAGGTTAAGACTTGTTATGCAGCAAGACTTGACTTCAGCTGTACAAACAATATTACTGAGTACGAAGCCCTGCTCCTGGGCCTTCGGAAATTAAAGGCAATGGGAATCAGAAGGGCGATTCTTAAAATTGATTCCCAGGTTGTTTCGGGACATATTGACAAAAGTTGCAAGGCTAAAGATCCGAAGCTTGAAAAATATCTAGACACGGTCCGAAGGATCGAAGCCTCCTTCGAAGGATTTTCTGTCAAGAATATCCCTAGAGGACAAAATGAGCATGCTGATTTGCTAGCCAAGTCTGCAGCACAGGGGCTGCCATTACCTTCGGATGTGTTCTTCGAAACAATAAAGGCACCTTCAGTGGAGCTCCTTGAAAGAGCAGTCCTCAACATATCTCCTGTTTACAGCGAAGATTGGAGAACTGAAATAATCTCTTACCTTCAGGGTAAGTTCCTTTCAGATGACGAAGCTTACAATAAAAGAATAGAGGCAAGAGCTCGTCCGTATGTCATGATAGAAGGGGAATTATACAAACATGGAGTTTGCGCCCCGCTGCTCAAGTGCTTGTCTAGAACCGAAGGTATAGAGTTAATGAAAGAAATACATGCAGGCCTGTGTGGATCCCACATCGGATCTAGGCCGTTACTTGGAAAAGTTTTCCGCCAAGGGTTTTATTGGCCGAAGGCAGCTTCGGATGCAGCGGAGTTAGTTCAAAAGTGCGAAGGTTGTCAGAAATGTGCAAGAGATCAAAAGCAACCTTCATCTTTGACACAGCTGATACAACCTATCTGGCCATTGCAAAGGTGGGGCCTTGACTTGTTGGGTCCATTACCACCGGCCCAAGGGAATCTAAAATATGTTATAGTAGCTGTGGAGTATTTTTCTAAATGGATTGAGGCGAAGCCATTAGCCACAATAACTTCGGCCACGGTCCAAAAGTTTTTCTGGCAGAATATTGTCTGTCGTTTCGGAGTACCGAAGGCCATCACTGTAGATAATGGAACACAGTTCGACTCCGAAGCTTTCAGAAATTTCTGTGATCAAATTGGAACGAAGATCCATTTTGCATCAGTCAGGCATCCGGAGTCGAATGGGCTTGTCGAAAGGGCTAACAGCATTATAATGACAGGAATAATGAAGTTAATCTTCAATCAACCCAGGGGAAAGTGGCCAGATCAGTTGACCAAAGTGGTGTGGAGCCACAATACAACAGCATCAAGGTCTACAGGCTTTACTCCATTCAAGTTATTGTTCGGAGACGAAGCAATAACTCCGGAAGAAGCTAAAGCTGGATCAATAAGAGTGGTAGCTTCGGCAGAATCAGGTCCCGAAGATGCTTGCCTTGTGGAAAAAGATGCCTTAGAGGGGATCAGGCTTCAGGCCGTGGAGAATATCAATAAATACCAAGCTGAAACAGTCAAGTGGCGAGATAGAAAGGTCCGGTTAAAAAATATTGAGCCGGGACACTTGGTGCTTCGGAGAGTAGCCAACCCAGATACAGTGGGCAAGCTACAGTTGAAATGGGAAGGACCTTTCTTAGTAGTATCTTCGTCAAGGCCTGGTTCGTACAGATTGAAGGACATGGATGGCAACGAAATTCCAAGATCTTGGAATGCGGATGAGCTTCGGCGATATTATGTATAACTTGATGTAACTTTTTATGTTTTTTCTTTTCTTTTTCATGGCACCCTTTTCCTTTCTAAAGGGGGAGAAAGGTTTTTAATGGGGCCATCATATGTAATTTCCTTTTTAGTTTTATAAGAGCAAAATCCCCCAAAGAATGTAAATGTAAAAGCTGAGAACGCACCATCGAGTGCCGAAACTGAAAAAGAGAAGAAGCTCCAAAGACGTCCCTAAGGGGATGCAGAGCTCACAGCGAAAAGTCAACGCTGATTTCGCCGAAAGTAAAAGGCGAAGAAGCTCCAAAGACGTCCTTAAGGGGATGCAGAGCTTACAGCGAAAAGTCAACGCTGATACCGCCTAAGTAAAAGGCGAAGAAGCTCCAAAGTCGTTCCTAAGGGAATGCAGAGCTGATGTGTGGTTGTTTCTAAGGAAATAATGGCTGAGTGTGGCTTCGAATATATGTTTCGGACATTCATTTGCACATTACATTACATCATAGCATTTGCATTCATAAGCATTCATTCATAGCATTTGTGTTCCTAAGTGGTTGCTTCGGCGAAAAGAAGAAGTGGTCTTTTATGCTTCGTTATGTACAAAAAAGAAAAGCTTCGGCAAAAAGAAGAAGTGGTCTTTTATGCTTCGATATGTACAAAAAAGAAAAGCTTCGGCAAAAAGACGAAGTGGTCTTTTATGCTTCGTTGTGTACGAAAAGAAGGGAAGGTGTTTTTTCGCCTTCGGCTCAAAATACTAATTTCGTCCACATCAAAGCGCCTCAATAGAAGGGTAAGAATATATTACAAGGTATGTACAAGGTTCCTTGAGAACAGTTTAATTGTATTTACAAAAGTTGTTACAAAAGTCTCCTGAGTTCTTTCTATAGTATACTCCTACTGATCTTCACTAAGCTTCAGCTTCGGCGACATATTTTAAGCATCATCTTCAGCTTCGTCATCCTACATGAATCAAGGTATCGCGAGTAAAAATCAAGTGTGAAGGAGAAGGTAAATATAAAGTATGATTTCTTACTGGATCAAGATGACTTCGAGCTTCGTCTCCAGCCTTCTCTCGCCCGCCTTTTGTCCATATCATTTTTATAAATCTATTTGAGATGCTTCGGGCGAGATCAGGAATATCGTCCAGAATTGATGGAGACAGGGTGAAGTTGGGCCTGTTGACGATTTTTCCATGCTCGCAGCCGGCCTTCAGGAACGCTGCAGCGGTACCCCGAGAAGCTACCCAGGCACAGAAGTCACCGTGCCCGGCTATAACTTCGTCAAGTTCTTCAATTTCAGCTTCAATATGATCGAAGGCTTTTGGTAAATTTTCAGCTGAAGGGTTAAACTTCCCGCTGCTGGCTCCAACTGAGTAAAAGACCTTTTTTAATTGTTCAATACAGTTATTGCTAAATTTCAAGCACTTGTCTTGAAGGCTTGTTAATGATTTCTTCAAGTCTGAGTTGGTCTGGACTTCGGCTTCAAGTTTCGAATTAAGCTCTAGCTTCTCCTGTTCAAATTGTTTTGATTGGCAGATAAGCTTCGAATTCAATTCTGATACTTTAGCTTCAGTCTCTGCCAGCAAGCCTTCAGTTGATTGGAGTTCAAAGTCTTTCTTCTCAATAATGGCTGACTGCTCTTTTATCTTGCTCTCTAGATTTTCAATTATAGCTTCGTGTTTTTTATCATCTAGATCTTGTTGCATCTTCAAAGCTTTGCTTAGTAGCATGCTCTGCAAATAAACAACCTTCGTCAGGAATATTTCCATTATTAAAAAACAATAGGAGTCAGAGAGAAAGTTGTTTACCTTGAAATTGGAATAAAATAAGCTGCCGACGATATGTTGTCGTCGGTAGCGGCTGATATCTGTTTCTAGCTTCGGAAAACCGATACTCTTTGATAGAGTACCGATGACCTTAGCACCAGTTTGATCACGAATGCAGCCCAATTTTTCATCATCAATGCCTCCAAATAGAAGAGCTCCTGGCTTGTATCCGCAAGATTTGGCATATTCCTTAAGCTCTTCTATTTCGGCCTTCGACAGTTTTTGCCCAACTAAATTTTGAAATGTGTAGGCTTCATCGTCCGAAGTGTCTTCGGCTATTTCTTTCCTCTTCCCAGGCACTGTGGCCATGGTTTCTTCAGCAGCGGTGGCAGCTTCTTCTGCAGCCATGTCTTTCAAAATTTTGTTGATGTCCTCAATGGTAGTTTCTAAGTTCACATCTTCGGCTGTAGCGGCTTCGGTAGCCGCGACCTCCGAAGGTGCGACTTCGACGTTTGTTGTGCCCTCAACAGCTGGCGTTTTCTGAATTGACGCCCTCGGTGGCGTCTTGTCGATAACTTCAGTCACTGCAATAATTCTTTGTCTTTTTGTTTTTGTTATCTTCTTCGATTTTTCGAGTTCCTTCACCTTTCGAAAAAGCTTCGTCAGTTGAGGCCTTAATGGACTTAGCTTCGTGGGCAGGGTTTCAGTCATTACCTTTAAGATTTCCTCCACGTCGCTAGAAGAAGGTGGTGCAGGAGTCCCCTCTTCATCGGATAATTTTCGCTTTGGAGTTGATATTTTTCTCTTCTTTGGAATTTTCTTCTCTTTTGCCGGTTCTTCTTCCTCTTTGTTCAAACTTTCGGCCACTCTTTTCCTTTTTTGGCCCTCAGCACCTTTGTTCAACCGTTCATAGTCAGGGTACTCGAAGCCCAGGGCATCAAGCACTCGGTTCAGCCTTCGCTTCGGACGGGTGCCGAAGGCCGCGGTCATCAGTTGATCTTCTTTTTTGGAATAATTCCCAAGAATTTCATTGCACATCACCTCAACTGTGTCCAGCCACTCTTGGCAAGGCTTTTTAAAGTATTTCTTGAATTTGAAGTGATAAGGAAGTCGGACAAGTTCCCCCTTCTTCTTCTCTCCCTCTAGCTTTGGCATTTCCCATTCTTTCAGAGTAGGGAAGACTCTAAATGCCAAGAATTCTTGAACCAGATCCCTGGTACCGATATGCTCTGAAATAATTTCAAACTCACCCAGTGCAGCCCAGGTGGGACCCTCCAATTTCATGTGGCATCGCGGCCTTGTTTCTCCGAAGATTAAATCAAGAGGGCTTTGTACCAATTTTTCTTCATCTTCGTCAACTTTCACATAAAACCACTCAGATTTCCAGCCTGCTGGCCATTTGCTTCGGTAGCTGATAACAGGACACTTTGTTGTCTTCCGATAGGCAAAATTGTAGCAACCGAAGTTATCATGTAGCCCATCTTTTCTGGCCTTTGTTTGGTAATGTAACTCATGAACTCGACAAAAGCTGTCGGCAAACGGTTCCACAGCTTGGCTTCGAAGGGCCCAGATATAAACATTAAGCCTAACGATAGCGTTAGGAGTCAATTGATGAAAGTAAATACCAAACTTTTTCAATACATCTGCAATAATTCCATGAAGAGGGAATCTCAGCCCAGCTTTTAAAAAGCTCTTGAAAATGACAATCTCGTCCTTCTCTGGCTTCGGGGTAGTTTCTTCTCCCCCGAAGCGAAGTAGCTTCTTCTGATTTTCACTAAAATAACCTGCTTTCACCATCTTGGAAAGATCAGCCTTTGAAACAGTCGATTTCCCGAAGTCCAAGTGACTGGGCTTGCTGGGCATGGCAATGCGATAGTCATCTTCGGGATCAGTTTCTTCAATGTTCTCTTCTTCCCCTTCGGCAATTGTTGGGTCTGCTTCAGCAGCGGGCATTTCTTCCGCAGTCACCAGTCCGGAACGCTGCATCGCTTCGGAGATGGGCACAGTATTCGAACCTTCGGCTTCGTCTCCTTCACGTTCAACTCTGGCAGTAGATCGCACTCTGGCCATATGATTCTGAGTTTGGGGAAGTTAGAAACTTTTTTCTTTTTCCTTTTCTCCCGAAGCTTTTCTTTCTGACGAAGCAGACTTCGAGATGGACCTTCGTTCGATTCTGAGAATCAAGCTTCGGCTATAGTTAAAAATTTTGGCAGCAAAACAGTGCAAATAGCAATGAATGCTGTGGTAGCTTCACACCTACTCGTCTGTTTATATAGTGCTGCAGGTAAGAAGGCGAAGCGGCAGGATTTTTACACCAGGCGGGCAGTCACTTGTACTCGCTGCGCAGTGGACCGCAAAGATCAAACAGTAACTCTGCAAGGTGGGACCGACACGAGCTCGGGAATTGAATCGTTTCTCGGCAACGAGCTCAGGGAAGGTGTTTTTTGGACCTTCGGCTTCCCGAAGCTTAAGAGGCATTTTTCACGGATCAAGCTCGTTACGAAAAACGATCTAGCACCGCGAAAGGGGCTACTGTTGGGGCCATGCTTCGGTGCGCCGAAGGTCTTACACGAAGAAGCAGCTTCGGCTGAAGTTGTTCCCAGGAGATGGCCGAAGGTTCCTTTTCATGGAGCTTCGGCATTACAAACCGACATAGAGATAGAATGACCTTTTTATTCATGGAGGTCTGAGTCAATGTTGTAAACTTTTGTAAGGGGCATAATTGTAATTCGTCACAGGCTGTGACCTGTGTCTATAAATAGATGAACAGTACCCCTGTACTGTTCACGAGAACTTGACATTTGCTTTCGCATCACACCTGTACTTTTGCTTTCCTCAGGACCGAAGGTACATTTGTAATTTGAAGTCATTTATATTCGTTCATGATAATAAAAATGGAGATGATTCTATGATAATATTTAAATGTTTATTTTATACCTCATGATTCGTATGAATACTTCGTTCCTCGTTATTATGCTCACGAAGGTATGTCCTTCGTAACCTTCGTCCGAAAATTCTTTATATCCTAAAGGGATATAATGTTTTGGAGGACGAAGGACTTTAACACTTAACATTTTCTATGTTGCCTTGTTCTTAATTCTTAGCATTTGAGAACAAGCCCCCAACATATATCTTGTGTCATAGAGAATAAGTTTCACTTGAGTAAGCTATACTAAGACAATCCAAAATGGTAAATTTGTATCTCATTCATATGGATTGTAATCTTTGTTTTCTAAATAGCTACTCTTGATGCAGTTTAAAATTCCCTTATCGTTAATTCTAAAAGTGCATAAGAATCTTTTTGTTGATATTCATTACATACATATGCACTAACATGGATATGATTTTTAAACTGTAAATGGTACAATTAGTGATCCATACTCTCTAAAATTTTTGGAAACCCATATTTTGATATCTTAGAAATCTACTTCAATCGGTATCCATATGCTTCACATTCAATTGGATCACTAAAGTTGTAAATTCCATGCATAACTTGTCTTTATGATATGAATGTTTGTGCGACTAACCTTGATAAGCTAGGTGCACCCAAGGTCAAGCTAGGTTCATCATCAAGAAGGCAACACAATGATGATCACTCCTTCAATGGATCAAGTTGGGTGCTCGATAATGGATGTATAAATCATATTTGGAGATAGTGGCAAGGGTGGTAACAACTGAATCTCAAGTGCATATTATTTTCAAATCTTATATCTTTTGTGACTTGTGTAGCCACTAAGGAAGAAGAAGCACTTGAGGATACACATCAGTTGTTGATTATGAAATAAAGGTCCAATTGGAAGATGAATGAATATTATCATATGGTCAACAATCCAAAATTATGTGACGTATTTTCTATCTAGTTAATTTGGATTTTATTCTTCCATATTAGACACTCACCATAATATGGATTAAGTCATCCTTTAGACTTCATTGAATAACCATGCATATTATCCATGTCATTCAAAATATATTGTGCATGAGGGTTCAAGGAAATTTAGTCCATATTATGATGTTTCTCTATTTTAGCAACACGCTTGACTTCCATATATAAAGGGTTGCTAAATAAGAAACTAGTGCTTGTGCTACTAATGCCATCTCTTGTGTTGAGTTTATCCATAGAAAATCTATGTTAAGAGATGGTGCTTGTTTTAAATTGGATAAATCACAAGCTTAAAGGATACTATTCAACTAAAGTAAGATGAAGTTGATAAGAGGCCAAGGTATGAAAATTTTCTCTCCTTCAGTTGTTTTAGTATTCTATCCTTAGTGGGATGTACCATAGTATAGGTTAAATTCCTTGCAATATAAAATGTTCAATAGTGCATATAACTTCGACATCAACTATATGTGTGCACTAATTTAAAGGAATTTAGTCTATCCTTTTGGGTTTCAATAATGATGATTCATTTGTCGTCCACATATAAGGATCATCATTTGTGAAACCCTCTCTTGTGTTTTTAATGCTCTCTTTTCTAAGTGTTACAACGAGGTCCTTCCAAGAGCTTTCAAGATGGATTCAAAATCTACAAAAAATGAATGAAGTTCAAGATCACTTGGTTGGATGAAATCATAAAGAGAAAAGAGATCACAGTGAATCAAGAAGGGAGTTATATTTTTTTGTCAATCAAATAATGAAGATGTAGTGACATATTTATATGATATCCTTCATTATGAGGTTTGAGGTTCATATTAGCATGCTTTACCCTCCAAGATTTCAATTGATTTACTTTTAGTTCTTAAACTTTTAATTGGTATAATTCTCATCATCTATTTAAAGCATGTTATGTTAAACCAAGATATAGTGCAAACATCTCCTTTAACCTCGTATTGTTGATGTGCATAAGTGTACTTTGTGTACTCTTGCATGCACAAATTGAGGGAGAGTTTAGCCTATATCTTGTGAGACTAATGATTTCTTTTAAGTTCATGTTGTGTAGTCTCACACCTTGGTGAAAGAAGAACATCAAATGAGGATGAGTGGTTCCAAGGAATGATCAAATAATTACCACATATCACCCCATGGATTAGTTCTTTTGGGGAACGATATGTGTTCTCTAGCATGATTTCAATTGTTGCAAATTTATTATGCCCTGGCCAAGATATATGATGAACCCCTCTAAGAATCTTAATTGAATCAAGTGCATGTTACAAGTAATTCGAGTACTTGATGCACACATTTAGGGGGAGCTCATTCTATATCATGTGTCCTTAAATACTAACATTCTCTTTTAGTGAACTTGTATAGTTCTTTGAAAAGAATAGGTTTCTCTTGATTTTTTTGAAGAGGATATGTTTCTCTTTGGCATGCTAAATTCACTCAATACATGTCGTAATGAAGACTGATGGGCATGAATGAAAATCATCTTGCTTTGTGCAAAAATAATGTCAATCCTATCAAAAGACTAAGTTGAAAATTGATGATCATGATGGAGAACATGTGGCATAAAACAAAGGTGTGTCATTCCATGAACTATTGTATTACCTTTGTACATCTAGTCTCTTACATGCTAGTGTGTGAATGTATATGTAATATCTTAAGTCACACCATAAGGTTGAACTTGTGGTGACGATTAAAAAATCTTTAGATATTTGATTAATACCTCTTGTGGTGATGTCATAAGTTAGTCTTGAGTCATCTTAGTGAGGTATGAGTCAAACATGCTAACTTCTCAAGAATCTTGGCTTAAATATTGCATATCATGTCTATTAGTATACCTTTTGATTATGAGCAATTCCTTAAATTGGTGCAATTTCATATTTTCATACTTTATTTGTACCAAGGTTCAAATTGTAGAACTTAATCCCCTGGCCTCACAAGTCCAAGTGCATAAGCTAAACAAGTATTCATCACTTGTATGCATACATTTAGGGGGAGAATGGTCTATAATTTGAATCTTTGAGACTAACTTCATTTTCAAGTCTATTATGTGTGTAGTCTCAAATTAGAAAGGAATCTTCAAGCAAAGATAATCGCTTCCACTGCAAAATTTGATGGGTATCAAAGATTTTTTGCTCCAATAAATGTATCTTCTATACATTTCATAAGAGAATGAGTTTCTCTTTTATATGCTACTCCAACATCATCTAAAACTGGTAAACATGTATCATATTCTTTTGGATTGCAAATGTATAAAGTAGCACAGCTTATAAATTCTTCTATCTAGAACTTAATTGATTAAATAGTGCACATGTTTCTTATGTTGCATGATTATGTTCAATTGATACTCCTTTTTATGCCAATGGTACTTTAAGTTGCAAATAAGTACTCTCAACAGATATCAATTGAATTCATATATATGTGTGCACTAAAACTTGAGGAGAACTTAGTGTAATATGCTATTAGTGATCTGCTTATCTATCAAATTGTATCAATTGGTGTTTTTCAATTGATATTTTTTTATATGATCCCTAGTTGCATAATCCATACTTGTGCAATTTTCATGTTGCCTCTTGTTGTGATAAGAAAATGCTAGGTGACATCTAGACTCTAGGTATCAAGTTTCACCTTTGATTTAGTATGACAATCTTCATTTGATATCTTGGACTTATGTCACAAGAGTGTGCAAATGAATTCTAAATCCAACACAAGTTTGGAACACCCCTTTGAAAAGGTAAAACGCAAAGGTACATCACTTATGACACTTCTCCATTACCTTTGTGCCATCTAAGGACCCTCTTCATGATAGTGTGTTCACATCATGCTTACTCATAATTTCTACCCTTTATATTCTTTGTATCCTTTTTGGAGATTTATGACAAAGGGGGAGAAATTTTGCATTAAAGCTTACCTTTAGTCTTATGTAACTAAGTGTTAGAAGACTTTTGAAAAGGGGAGAAATAATTAACAAAAAGGGGGAATTATAAGAAAAACATAAGATGTAGAAAGTTGATGAGTGCATACTATGTCATGAGCATCACGTTTATTTTATGACACACTGCACCCCACAAATAGTATGATATAAGTTGTCTCCATACTTTGACCCAAATATGTGCTTTTGGCATTTGAGTACAAAATTGGTATTTTCTGAAATGCACATATTTAGGGGGAGGAAACTATATCATAGGATTCAAAATCTTATTTATCAAATCTTATGTAAGCTTTAAATGTGTTGTCATCAATCACCAAAAAGGGGGAGATTGAAAGTGCATTGATCCCTTTTGTGAGTTTTGGTGATTTGGATAACAACACATTTAAAGGTCTAACAAGTTTGCTAAGTGTTGAACAGGAAATTCAGTATGATGAACATACTTGAATAGTCTATAATGATCAGTGAACAAGGTTCAACACAAGGTCAAATAACCAGTGAGACAATGCAAATGGATATAATATGGTCTCTATATTGGTTTGAATATATGGACAAGTCCTGAGAAATCACTATGCATAAATATGATCATAATAGAGGTTGAAGTGATTAAGAGGATTGGTCAAGCCAAAGTGAATAAGATATGAGGAATCGTGAATTGGCTTGACCATATTACTATTGTCGGGGACCATAATTAGGGGTACCCTCAAGGCTCCTAATTCTCAGCTGGTAACCCCCATCAGCACAAAGCTGCAAAGGCCTGATGGGTGCGATTAAGTCAGGGATCAGTCCATTCGAGGGACACGATCACGCCTCGCCCGAGCCTAGCCTCGGACAAGGGCAGCCGACCCCGGAGGATTTCCGTCTCGTCCGAGGCCCCCCTTCAGCGGCGAACATATTCCCGGCTCGCCCGAGGCCCTGCCTTCGCTAAGAAGCAACCCTGACCAAATCGCCGCACCGACCGACCAAGTCGCAGGAGCATTTAATGCAAAGGTGGCCTGACACCCTTATCCTGACGCGTGCCCCCCAGCCGGCAGAGCCGAAGTGACCGCCGTCACTTCGCCGCTCCACTGACCGGCCTGACAGAAGGACAGCGCCGCCTGCGCCACTCCGACTGCAGTGCCACTTGACAGAGTAAGACTGACAGGCAGTCAGGCCCTGCCGAAGGCACCATAGGAAGCTCCGCTTCGCCCGACCTAGGGCTCGGACTCGGGCTAAGTCCCGGAAGATGGCGAACTCCGCCCGACCCAGGGCTCGAACTCGGGCTAAGTCCCAGAAGACGGCGAACTCCGCTCCGCCCGACCCAGGGCTCGGACTCGGGCTAAGTCCCGGAAGACGGCGAACTCCGCTCCACCCGACCTAGGGCTCGGACTCGGGCTAAGTCCCGTAAGACGGCGAACTCCGCCCGACCCAGGGCTCGGACTCGGGCTAAGTCCCAGAAGACGGCGAACTCCGCCCGACCCAGGGCTCGGACTTGGGCTCGGCCCCAGAAGACGACGATCTCCGCCTCGCCCAAGGCTCGGACTTGGGCTCGGCCCCAGAAGACGACGATCTCCGCCTCGCCCGACCCAGGGCTCGGACTTGGGCTCGGCCCCAGAAGACGACGAACTCCGCTTCGCCCGACCCCAGGGCTCGGACTCCGCCCCGGCACCAGCCGGCAATCTCCGCCTCGCCCGACCCGGGGGCTCGGACTCGACCTCGGCTTCGGAGGAGCTTCCACATCGCCCAACCTAGGGCGCAGACCAGCCACGTCAACAGGAGGCGCCATCATCACCCTACCCCGAGCTGACTCGGGCCGCAGGGAACAAGACCGGCGTCCCATCTGGCTCGCTCCGCCAGATAGGCAATGATGGCGCCCCGCATGCTCTGTGACGACGGCGGCTCTCAGCCCCCTTACGGAAGCAAGAGGACGTCAGCAAGGACTCAACCGCTCCGACAGTTGTCCCTCCGCCAAGCTCCATCGCTCCTCTGACGGCCACGACATCACACCAGCTGGGTGCCAAGATCTCTCCGGCTGCCACAACGACATGTACCTAGGGCGCTAGCTCACCTCCGCTAGACACGTAGCACTCTGCTACACCCCCCATTGTACACCTGGATCCTCTCCTTACGCCTTTAAAAGGGAGGACCAGGGCCCTCTTAGAGAGGGTTGGCCGCGCGGGGACGAGGACGAGAACGGGCGCTCGCCGGAGGCCGCTCGCTCCCTCTCCCGCGTGGACGCTTGTAACCCCCTACTGCAAGCGCACCCGACCTAGGCGCGGGACGAACACGAAGGCCGCGGGATTCCCACCTCTCTCATGCCGGTCTCCGGCCGCCTCGCTCTCCCCCCTTCGCGCTCGCCCTCGCGCTCGACCCATCTGGGCTAGGGCACGCGGCGACATTCACTCGTCGGCCCAGGGACCCCCCGGTCTCAGAACGCCGACAGTTGGCGCGCCAGGTAGGGGCCTGCTGCGTGTTGACGAACAGCTTCCCGTCAAGCTCCAGATGGGCAGTCTCCAGCAACCTCTCCAACCCGTGACGGTGCTCCGTTTTGGGAGTCTTGAGTTCATGTCCCTCGACGGCAGCTACGACATGATACTCCTTCCACCGCCGTGCGACAACAACAGTGGCGGCCGACAACCCGCCTGCCAGCGGCGGAATCGGCGACGTCTTCCCCGCATGGTGGAAGAGCAACCTTCGAGCTCACCCCGTCCTCTCCCCCGCCGATGGAGGAGGAGGCGGGGCAACCAAGGCCAAGCAGGAGACAGCGCCTCGTCGGCTGTCGAGCGAGTCGACGGCCCCGGCACCCCAACGGGGGGCGCACCGGGCGTCGACCTCGCGTTTGAGACGAAGGCGAGCGCCGTCTCCCCGCGACACGCCAAACCCGAGCAAGCGGACGACGCCAGCACGCTCGCGAAAAGCTTGCTGGACGTCACCCTCGTACCTGAGACGACGGCGCAGTCAGTCCCCGACGCGACCTTATCGCCGCCCGTCGACCAAAAGGTACCGATCGATTCCCATCCCGCGTCTTTCGGATTCAGCCTCAACCCGTCTAGCAACTTCGCTTTGGCGGGCGCTCTCGTAGAGGCAAGTCCAGACCCTCTGGGGTTTCGTATGCGGTCACCTTGGGACCGGCTGACGGACGTCTCGACCTACGGGCCCTCTGGGTCCGAGGAAGACGACGAGCCTAGCATCTGTTGGGATTTCTCTAGACTTGGCAACCCCGGTGCCATGCGGGACTTCATGACTGCATGCGACTACTGCCTTTCCGACTGTTCCGACGGTAGCCGTAGCCTCAGCGACAAGGACCGCGGCCCAAGTCGCGAATGCTTCCACGTCGATCTAGGGGGTCCCCCCGAAGGCAACCATCTCGGCATGCCGGAGGACGGTGACATCCCTAGGCCGGTGCCTCGCGTTGACATCCCACGGGAGCTAGCTGTGGTCCCCGTTCAGGCGGGGGGTCATGACCCACAGCTCGAGCAAATCTGCGGGGTGCAGGCCAGGCTCGACGAGGGAGCAGGAGCGCTTGAGCCGATCCGTCGGGACGTCGGGCAGGCATGGGCGGACCAACCTCTGGCCGGAGAAATACGTCATCTACCCCAGGGCTTCCAGCACCGCATCACCGACGACGTCAGGCTCAGGCCACCACCCGCATCCAGTGGGGTCGGCCAGAACCTGGTGGCAGCAGCAATGCTTCTTCGCGTGATGCCGGAGCCATCAACCACCGAGGGGCGGCGAATCCAGGGAGAGCTCAAGAATCTCCTGGAAGGCGCCGTGGTCCGACGGGCCGAGAGCTCTGCCTCCCGAAGGCAGGGGTACCCCTCGGAACCTCATGCCGCGACTTCCCGATTCATGCGGGAAGCCTCGGTCTACACCGGGCGCACGCGCAACACAGCGCCTGCGGCCCCGGGTCGCCTCGGCAACGAGCACCATCACCGCGACCGTCGAGCCCACCTCGATGAGAGGGTGCGCCGAGGCTACCACCCCAGGCGTGGGGGACGCTACGACAGCGGGGAGGATCGGAGTCCCTCGCCCGAACCACCCGGTCCGCAAGCCTTCAGCCGAGCCATCCGACGGGCGCCGTTCCCGACCCGGTTCCGACCCCCGACTACTATCACAAAGTACTCGGGGGAGACGAGACCGGAACTGTGGCTCGCGGACTACCGTCTGGCCTGCCAACTGGGTGGAACGAACGATGACAACCTCATCATCCGCAACCTCCCCCTGTTCCTCTCCGACTCCGCTCGCGCCTGGTTGGAGCACCTGCCTCCGGGGCAGATCTCCAACTGGGACGACCTAGTCCAAGCTTTCACCGGCAATTTCCAGGGCACGTATGTGCGCCCCGGGAATTCCTGGGACCTCCGAAGCTGCCGACAGCAGCCGGGAGAGTCTCTCCGAGACTACATCCGGCGATTCTCGAAGCAGCGCACCGAGCTGCCCAACATCACCGACTCGGATGTCATCGGCGCGTTCCTCGCTGGCACCACCTACCGCGACCTGGTGAGCAAGCTGGGCCGCAAGACCCCCACCAGGGCGAGCGAGCTGATGGACATCACCACCAAGTTCGCCTTCGGCCAGGAGGCGGTCGAGGCTATCTTCCGAAAGGACAAGCAGCCCCAGGGCCATCCATCGGAAGGTACTCCCGAGGCGTCAACTCAGCGCGGCGCCAAGAAGAAGGGCAAGAAGAAGTCGCAAGCGAAACGCGACGCCGCCGACGCGGACCTTGTCGCCGCCGCCGAGTACAAGAACCCTCGGAAGCCCCTCGGAGGTGCCAACCTCTTCGACAAGATGCTCAAGGAGCCGTGCCCCTATCACCAGGGACCCGTCAAGCACACCCTTGAGGAATGCGTCATGCTTTGGCGCCACTTCCACAGGGCCGGGCCACCCGCGGAGGGTGGCAAGGCCCGCGACAACGACAAGAAGGAAGATCACCAGGCAGGAGAGTTCGCCGAGGTCCGCGACTGCTTCATGATCTATGGTGGGCAAGCGGTGAACACCTCGGCTCGGCACCGCAAGCAAGAGCGCCGGGAGGTCTGCTCGGTGAAGGTGGCGGCGCCAGTCTATCTAGACTGGTCCGACAAGCCCATCACCTTCGACCGAGACGATCACCCCGACCATGTGCCGAGCCCGGGGAAATACCCACTTGTCGTCGACCCCATCATCGGCGACGTCAGGCTCACCAAGGTCCTCATGGACGGAGGCAGCAGCCTCAACATCATCTACGCCGAGACCCTCGGGCTCCTGTGTGTTGATCTGTCCTCTATCCGGGCAGGCGCTGCGCCCTTCCATGGGATCATCCCCGGGAAGCGCGTCCAACCCCTCGGACAGCTCGACCTTCCCGTCTGCTTCGGAACACCCTCCAACTTCCGAAGGGAGACCCTGACGTTCGAGGTGGTCGGGTTCCGAGGAACCTACCACGCGGTGCTGGGGAGGCCATGCTACGCGAAGTTCATGGCCGTCCCCAACTACACCTACCTGAAGCTCAAGATGCCGGGCCCCAACGGGGTCATCACCGTCGGCCCTACGTACAAACACGCGTTCGAATGCAACGTGGAGTGCGTGGAGTACGCCGAGGCCCTCGCCGAGTCCGAGGCCCTCATCGCCGACCTGGAGAGCCTCTCTAAGGAGGTGCCAGACGTGAAGCGTCACGCTGGCAACTTTGAGCCAGCGGAGACGGTTAAGTCCATCCCCCTCGACCCCAGCGACGACACCTCCAAGCAGATCCGGATCGGCTCCGGGTTCGATCCCAAATAGGAAGCAGTGCTCGTCGACTTTCTCCGCGTGAACGCCGACGTCTTCGCGTGGAGTCCCTCGGACATGCCCGGCATACCGAGGGATGTCGCCGAGCACTCTCTGGACATCCGAGCCGGAGCCCGACCCGTCAAGCAGCCCCTGCGCCGATTCGACGAGGAGAAGCGCAGAGCCATAGGCGAGGAGATCCACAAGCTAATGGCGGCAGGGTTCATCAAAGAGGTATTCCATCCCGAATGGCTTGCCAACCCTGTGCTTGTGAGAAAGAAAGGGGGGAAATGGTGGATGTGTGTAGACTACACTGGTCTCAACAAAGCATGTCCGAAGGTTCCCTGCCCTCTGCCTCGCATCGACCAAATCGTGGATTCCACTGCTGGGTGCGAAACCCTATCTTTCCTCGATGCCTACTCAGGGTATCATCAAATCAGGATGAAAGAGTCCGACCAGCTCGCGACTTCTTTCATCACACCCTTCGGCATGTACTGCTATGTCACCATGCCGTTCAGCTTGAAGAATGCGGGCGCGACATACCAGCGGTGCATGAACCATGTGTTCGGCGAACACATTGGCCGCACGGTCGAGGCCTACATTGATGACATCGTAGTCAAGACGAGGAAAGCCTCCGACCTCCTTTCCGACCTTGGAGCGACATTCCGATGTCTCAAGGCGAAAGGCGTCAAGCTCAATCCCGAAAAGTGTGTCTTCGGGGTGCCCCGAGGCATGCTCTTGGGGTTCATCGTCTCCGAGCGGGGCATCGAAGCCAACCCGGAGAAAATCGCAGCCATCGCCAGCATGGGGCCCATCAAGGACTTGAAAGGCGTACAGAGGGTCATGGGATGCCTCGCGGCTCTGAGCCGCTTCATCTCACGCCTCGGCGAAAGAGGTCTACCTCTGTACCGCCTCTTAAGGAAGGCTGAGTGCTTCACTTGGACCCCTGAGGCCGAGGAAGCCCTCGGGAACCTGAAGGCGCTCCTCACAAAGGCGCATATCGTGGTGCCCCCAGCTGCCGGAGAAGCCCTCCTGGTCTACGTCGCCGCGACCACCCAGGTGGTTAGCATCGCGATTGTGGTCGAGAGGCAAGAAGAGGGGCATGCATTGCCCGTTCAAAGGCCAGTCTACTTCGTCAGCGAGGTACTGTCCGAAACCAAGATCCGCTACCCACAAGTTCAGAAGCTGCTGTACGCGGTGATCCTAACGCGACGGAAGTTGCGACACTACTTCGAGTCTCATCCGGTAACTGTGGTGTCATCCTTCCCCCTGGGAGAGATCATCCAGTGCTGAGAGGCCTCGGGTAGGATTGCAAAGTGGGCGGTGGAGATCATGGGCGAGACAATCTCGTTCGCTCCCCGGAAGGCCATTAAGTCCCAGGTCTTGGCAGACTTCGTGGCTGAATGGGTCAACACCCAGCTACCGACGGCTCTGATCCAACCGGAGCTCTGGACCATGTTCTTCGACGGGTCGCTGATGAAGACAGGAGCCGGCGCAGGCCTACTCTTCATCTCACCCCTCGGAAAGCATCTACGCTACATGCTACGCCTCCACTTCCCGGCGTCCAACAATGTGGCCGAATATGAGGCTCTGGTCAACGGGTTGCGGATTGCCATCGAGCTAGGGGTCCGACGCCTCGACGCTCGCGGTGACTCGCAGCTCATCATCGACCAAATCATGAAGAACTCCCATTGCCGTGACCCGAAGATGGAGGCCTACTGCGATGAGGTTCGGCGCCTGGAAGACAAGTTCTACGGGCTCGAGCTCAACCACATCGCTCGGCGCTACAACGAGACTGCGGACGAGCTGGCTAAAATAGCCTCGGGGCGAACGATGGTTTCCCCGGACGTCTTCTCCCGAGACCTGCATCAACCCTCCGTCAAGATCGACGACACGTTCGAGCCCGAGGTACCCTCGGCCCAGTTCGAGGCACCCATGGCTCAACCCAAGGCGCCCTCGGCCCAGTCCGAGGCACCCACTGCTCAACCCGAGGCGCCCTCGGCTCAGTCCGAGGCACCCTCGGCTCATCCCGAGGCACCCTCAGCTCGGCCCTAGGCGCCCTCGGTTCAGTCCGAGGTACCCTCGGCCCCGAGGGTGAGGCACTGCGCGTCGAGGAGGAGCGAAGCGGGGTCGCGCCTAATCAAAACTGGCAGACCCCGTACCTGCAATATCTCCACCGAGGAGAGCTACCCCTCGACCGAGCCGAGGCTCGGCGGGTGGCGCGGCACGCCAAATCGTTCGTCTTGCTGGGAGATGAGAAGGAGCTCTACCACCGCAGCCCCTCCGGCATCCTCCAGCGATGCATCTCCATCGCCGAAGGTCAGGAACTCCTGCGAGAGATACACTTGGGGGCTTGCGGCCATCACGCAGCGCCTCGAGCCCTTGTCGGGAACGCTTTCCGGCAAGGCTTCTACTAGCCGACGGCGGTGGCCGACGCTACCAGAATCGTCCGCACCTGCGAAGGGTGTCAATTCTACGCGAGGCAGACCCACCTGCCCGCTCAGGTTCTGCAGACGATACCCATCACCTGGCCTTTTGCGGTGTGGGGTCTGGACCTCGTCGGCCCCTTGCAGAAGGCACCCGGGGGCTACACGCACCTGCTGGTCGCCATCGACAAATTCTCCAAGTGGATCGAGGTCCGACCCCTAAACAGCATCAGGTCCGAGCAGGCGGTGGCGTTCTTCACCAACATCATCCATCGCTTCGGGGTCCCGAACTCCATCATCACCGACAATGGCACCCAGTTCACCGGCAGAAAGTTCCTGGACTTCTGCGAGGATCACCACATCCGGGTGGACTGGGCCGCCGTGGCTCATCCCATGACGAATGGGCAGGTGGAGCGTGCCAACGGCATGATTCTACAAGGGCTCAAGCCTCGGATCTACAACGACCTCAACAAGTTCGGCAAGCGACGGATGAAGGAACTCCCCTCGGTGGTCTGGAGTCTGAGGACAACGCCGAGCCGAGCCACGGGCTTCACGCCGTTCTTTCTAGTCTATGGGGCCGAAGCCATCTTGCCCACAGACTTAGAATACGGTTCCCCGAGGACGAGGGCCTACACCGACCAAAGCAACCAAGTCAGCCGAGAAAACTCGCTGGACCAGCTGGAGGAGGCTCGGGACCAGGCCTTGCTACACTCGGCGCGGTACCAGCAGTCCCTGCGACGCTACCACGCCCGAGGGGTCCGGTCCCGAGACCTCCAGGTGGGCGACCTGGTGCTTCGGCTGCGACAAGACGCCCGAGGGCGGCACAAGCTCACGCCTCCCTGGGAGGGGCCATTCGTCATCGCCAAGGTTCTGAAGCCCGAAACATACAAGTTGGCCAACAGTCAAGGCGAGGTCTACGGCAACGCCTGGAACATCCAACAGCTACGTCGCTTCTACCCTTAAGATGTTTTCAAGTTGATCATATACCTCGCACCCACGCAAAGTTTAGTCATCAAGGAAGGGTCGGCCTCGCCTCGGCAAAGCCCGACCCTCCCTCGGGGGCTAAAAGGGGGGGAACCCCCTCTGCGTTGAAATTTTCCTCGAAAAAAGATCTTTTCTGCCAGAATGTCTTTCGCGCTTTTTGGCTACTTCGAAAGTGGATCCTGAAAACGAGGGAGTAAACGTAAGCAGCCAAGGCTGACCGAGCCGAGGGACTCCTACGCCTCCGGGATACGGATACCTCACTCATCACCTTCTGCGATAAGTAACTCACGTTCGGATAAGTGATTCTGCGAACCGAACAAGTCTTCACGCTCGAAAGCTCTTCTGCCGAAGCGATCCTTCGAGCCTTCTCGACTGCGTCGGTGGCAGAGCCCCATGGACGGGTAAGAGTGCGCGTAAGCGGCAAGGCCGACCGAGCCGAGGGACTCCTACGCCTCCGGGATACGGATACCTCACTCATCACCTTCCGCGAGAAGCAACTCTTGCTCGCACAAACATTTCTGTTACCGACAAAAAAGTCCAGATACTCGAAATGAAAGGAAAAGAGACGCAGCTTTACAATGCGGCGAGGGTGTGTTTAGGCCTCGGCGGCCGCAGGAAACACACACTACAAGACAATCCGATCCTGCAGGCTCGGATCTTGACGGTTGAAGGGAGCAGCAGCACCCTTGGCATCGACGACACCTTCGGCGAGGGACGACCTAGCCTCGGACGGTGACGCGGTCCGAGGATCTCCACTCTGGAGGACGACGTCATCACCACGCCCGGGCCATCGCCGCCAGGGTCTTCTCCGGGAATCCGGCCCGAGCAGGCGGCTCGGCCGGTCACCCCGGGGCCTCGGCCAGTTACCTTCCAAGGACGTCAATCCGGCCCGTGCAGGCGGCTCGGCCGGTCACCCCGGGGCCTCGGCCAGCTGCCCTCCAAGGATGTCAGCCCGACCCGAGGCCTCGGCTGGTCAATTCCGGCGTCGGTCCCGCTAACGGACGACCCGGCCAGGCTCCGGCCAACCAGGTTTTCTTTTCGAGCCAACTCCGCGCTCTGTTCATGTTGACGTCGCTACCCCTGGCCTCAGCTCATCAAAGAGCGGCCGAGGGGTTCCTTTAACTAAGCTAGAGAAGCCTCGGACAACAAGGCCGACCGAGCCGAGGGACTCCTACGCCTCCGGGATACGGATACCTCACTCGTCACCTGTACACGGGGCGACTCACGCTTGGTGAAGCGGTTCAGACAACCAACAGGCGAGTCTTAGTGCTCGAAAAGGAGGAAAAAACACGGCTCCGTGCCGAAATCACCTACATGTTCAGGCCCCGATAGCCACAATGAACAAAAACCCTGGCATTCGAAGTGCCATTACAAACGGAACCCCGTTTCCGTCTCCGCGGGTACGAACAACCCCACAAGATTGGGGAACCCGCGGAGCGATCGCGGACCGACGGACGGCTCGCCTTCGCCCGCTCCAGCAGCAGCGACAACGACCCCCTCTACGGGTGGCCAAACTGCAGCGGCGATGGCCTTAGGGCGAACGCCGCTGCAACCTTGCCCTCGCCCACGTCGACGCTCGAGGGGCGAGGACAAGTACAAAGAGCCGGAGGCCCGGAGCGCGGATGGTGGCGGTGATCCCGTCGGCGACGGGGACTTCTCGAGCCGCCTCCGCCTCGGCACCGACGACAGGGGCCGTCAGCCCGCCGGCAGATCCCCGCTCGGATCCTCCCGGACGAGCAAGGCACCGACCTCCCCGCGGAGGCACCGTACCGGTGCAAAGGCAGGACCGCCCCAGAACACGAACGCCGCCCTAGCAGCGCGCGACATCTTGGGCGGTCCTCCCGTGCACACGGCGCGGCAGCCGCCTTCTGGCGGGAGGGGGCACCGGGGGCCAACCCGACGAGCCCGACGCGCTGGGGCTGACGACGCCTGTCGTCGACCGGCCCCACGTTGTCGAAGTCCGACCTGCCCGCAGGGCTAGCGAGCGCCCTCTCCCTCGAACGCCGCAGGAGAGGGTGACCCACGAACCCGCGCGGGAGGTAGAGCTCCGGCTCAGCCCGGCCTCCACCCTAGCAAGGATGATGAACATCCTTGAAGCTGAGGGTGGGACCAAGATCGCAGCCCGGCTCGCTTTCCCCCACCATCAAGCTGGAGGTCACCGTCTTGGGTGACCGCCGGTGGAGGGGTGCAGCCGGGCTACACGATGAAAATCCTTGAAGCCGAACGATGGCTGAAAGGTACCAACTCCCGCGGAGTTGCGTTCCTCCAACGACGAGGTGGAAAGACGGCGGATCTCCCCCATCCGGGGGCTTGGAAGGTGGAAAGACACGATGCATAAGGGAGCGCGAAGACATGGTCGCCTCCCAAGGGGGTCACCCTCCTTTTAAGGGCGGTTCTCCCTACTCGCGTCCCCAGCCGTCACGGGCTGAGCCTTCTCCAACACACTCCAAGGTCCTCCCCTGCGGCGCGGGGGCTGGGTCCCACACGTCATGCAAGCCGGCTCAGAGCAGAAGAAGCCAAACCGCCGCGCGCGGTGCGTACAACCGCCCAGCAGTTACAAGCGACCCTCCACTTTTGCCCAGACCAGTGGGCGAAAGGGTGGGCAGCCATGCAGGCGGCATGCAACCGCGCCAAGTGGGCACGCTTCTCCGACTCCCAACACGCCCGGCATGGAGGCCCAGGCCCACGCGTCATACAACCGGCGCGCCGAATGCTTCGTGCATGCAACTGCACCGCCACTTGCGCCACTACCGCGCCTCCTCGACTGCGGAACCAATACCGCGACTCGAGGCGACCCGGCGCGCGACCCAGCAGCACCAGCCTGGCGCGACGGTCAACGCGGCCAAAAGTGGGCCGGCAGTAATGGCAGTGGCAGGCGGGCAGGAGCAGCGGCCACGTCGTCAGCCAAGCTTACGTCCCATCCGGGGGCAGCGAGAGAACCCTCTCTCACGGCGTGAAGACAACACGCCCGTGATCCGTTCCTCGAACGGCTCACGCATGCGCAACGGTCGCTCCTCCAACCACTCGCCCCGTCGCATTAACTCCGCGGCGGGACACGCGGCGCCTCTGGCAGGAGAAGCGGGCGACGCTTCGCCTTCGCCATAATGACCGCGTCCAAAAAGGTACGCCGCGTCGTTCGATTTCGTATCCTTTTCCGTTTTTCCTCTTTCTCTCTCTTGCAACAGGGACCGGGAAAGGGGGATACCCCGAAAAGGATCCTTCCCCGAGAAGGAACCAGGCTCCGAGCCCCCTACTGATCAGAGGTTCGAAGGCTGGCCCCCAGAAGGGTTCAACAGCCGCCTCAGATCGCGTGGGCCCTACACCCACTACTGGTCAGAGGTTCGAAGGCCGGCCCCTCGAAAGGGTTCAACGACCGCCTCAGGCTACTCGGGCTCCGCGCCCAATACTGATCAGGGGTTCGAAGGCTGGCCCCCGAAGGGTTCACAGCCGCCTCAGACGCCGAGCGAGGGATGACCATGGGTACGTTCGATACATAATCAAGGCTCGGGCTGCGCTCCCGAGGTACCCTAGGACATTTCCGAGACCGGCGGGAACGATCTTGTAACGGAATCCCATCAGAGGGAGGCATCGAGCCCTCGGACCCCGTCGCCAGGGGACCGGGTCCGGCAGATCACCCGCAGGTACTTTTGGGCGTGCCTCTGGGCCCCTAGCCGACCCCTAACGAACGGGGCACGGACGTCCACTCGGATCACCCGCTTGCAGCTCAACGGAGACACCATGTTCGATGCCCATCGAGGGCAACATGGCGCTTCCCCCCCCCCTCCTCCTTGTGGAAAGGCGACGCAGGGGCGTATGTAAAAAAGCCGAGCCTGTCCCTGATCGCCCTCTCGCCCTGTGCAGAGGCTCGGGGGCTGCTCTCGCAAACCCGGCTCCGGCCAAACCGTTGACACCGTCAACATACCAGCCCGAGAACTTGGGACCCGACCGTACATCCGGGCTACGGCCAGCTCGCATGAGGGAACGACCAGACCAGCCGAAGCATTACGCAAGGCATTAAGACCTCGAAGGAGTGAAACCACTCCTCCGAGGCCTTGGGGGCTACACCCAGCGGGTGCGCTCGCGCGCATCCACCGGAACAAAACGCAACCGAGAAAGGCTGGTCCCCTTGCAAAAAAGTGCGACGAAAGCCTCCAAGCGAGTGCAAACACTCCCTTCGAGGCTCGGGGGCTACTGTCGGGGACCATAATTAGGGGTACCCTCAAGGCTCCTAATTCTCAGCTGGTAACCCCCATCAGCACAAAGCTGCAAAGGCCTGATGGGTGTGATAGTCGCCTAGAGGGGGGGTGAATAGGGCAAAACTGAAATTTACAAAAATAATCACAACTACAAGCCGGGTTAGCGTTAGTAATAAAGAAACGAGTCCGCGAGAGAGGGCGCAAAACAAATCGCAAGCAAATAAGAGTGTGACACAAGGATTTGTTTTACCGAGGTTCGGTTCTCGCAAACCTACTCCCCGTTGAGGAGGCCACAAAGGCCGGGTCTCTTTCAACCCTTCCCTCTCTCAAACGATCCCACGGATCGAGTGAGCTTTCTCTTCTTCTCAATTAAACGGGAACAAAGCTTCCCCGCAAGGGCCACCACACAATTGGTGCCTCTTGCCTTGGTTACAATTGAGTGATGATCTCAAGAACAAATGAGAAAGAAAGAAAGCAATCCAAGCGCAAGAGCTCAAAAGAACACGGCAAATCTCTCTCGCTAGTCACTAAGGGTTTGAGTGGAATTGGAGAGGATTTGATCTCTTTGTATGTGTCTAGAATTGAATGCCTAGCTCTTGTAAGTGGTTGAGAGTTGGAAAACTTGGATGGCAATGAATGTGGGGTGGTTGGGGTATTTATAGCCCCAACCACCAAAAGTGACCGTTGCTGGAACTCCTCTGTTCGATGGCGCACCGGACAGTCCGGTGCACACCGGACAGTCCGGTGCCCCTGCCACGTCACCAATGCCGTTGGATTCTGACCGTTGGAGCTTCTGACTTGTGGGCCCTCCTGGGTGTCCGGTGCACACCGGACATGTACTGTTTGATGTCCGGTGCACCGGCATGGGCGTGCCTGACGACTGCGCGCGCTGCGCGCGCATTTAATGCACCGCAGGGAGCCGTTGGCGCCGCAGAGAGCCGTTGCTCCGCTGGCACACCGGACAGTCCGGTGCACACCGGACAGTCCGGTGAATTTTAGCGGAGCGGCTGCCGAGCAAACCCGAGGCTGGCGAGTTCCGGAGGCCGCGTTTCCTTGGAGCACCGGACATGTCCGGTGCACACCGGACAGTCCGGTGAATTATAGCGCGCCGGCTTCCGAGAAATCCCGAGGGCGAAGAGTTTGAAGTCGAAGTCCTCTGGCCGCACCGGACAGTCCGGTGCACACCGGACAGTCCGGTGCCTTCGGCCAGAGGAGCCTTCGGTTGCCTTGCTGCTCCTTTGTTGAATCCAACACTTGGTCTTTTTATTGGCTGATTGTGAACCTTTTGCACCTGTATAACTTATGCACTAGAGTAAACTAGTTAGTCTAATGTTTGTGTTGGGCAATTCAACCACCAAAATTATTTAGGAACTAGGTCTAAGCCTAATTCCCTTTCAATCTCCCCCTTTTTGGTGATTGATGCCAACACAAACCAAAGCAAATATAGAAGTGCATAATTGAACTAGTTTACATAATGTAAGTGCAAAGGTTGCTTGGAATTGAGCCAATATAAACTTATATGATGCGCATGGATGGTTTCTTTGTTTTTGACATATTGGACCATATTTGCACCATGAGTTTTGTTTTTGCAAATTCTTTTGTAAATTCTTTTCAAAGTACTTTTGCAAGATAGTCAAAGGTAAATGAAAAAGATTTTGCAAAGCATTTTCAAGATATGGAATTTTCTCCCCCTATTTCCAATGCTTTTCCTTTGACTAAGCAAAACTCCCCCTCAAATAAGGTCTCCTCTTAGTGTTCAAGAGGGTTTTAAGACATCAATTTTGAAAATACTCGTTACTCCCCTCTTAGAACACAAAGAGATACCAATTTTGAAATTTACCAATATAAAATTATCAAATTTATGAAATTAGGTGGTGCGGTCTTTTTGCTTTGGGCTCATATTTTCTCCCCCTTTGGCATGAATCGCCAAAAACGGAATCATTAGAGCCCAATGAAGTACATTCTCCCCCTTTGGTCATGAAATAAATGAGTGAAGGTTATACCAACGTTGGAGAGATGATGCGGAGCGACGGCGAAGGATGAGTAGTGGAGCGGAGTGGAAGCCTTTGTCTTCGCCGAAGACTCCAATTCCCTTTCAATATACCTATGACTTGTTTGAAATACACTTGGAAACATATTAGTCATAGCATATATAAAAGAGACATGATCAAAGGTATATTCATGTGCTATGCGTGCAAGACTAGCAAAAGAAATTCCTAGAATCAAGAATATTAAGCTCATGCCTAAGTCGGGTAAAAGATTGTTCATCAAGTGGTTTGGTAAAGATATCGGCTAATTGATCTTTAGTATTAATATAAGAAATCTCGATATCCCCCTTTTGTTGGTGATCCCGAAGAAAATGATACCGAATGGCTATGTGCTTAGTGCGGCTGTGCTCGACGGGATTGTCGGCCATTTTGATTGCACTCTCATTGTCACATAGCAAAGGGACTTTGGTTAATTTGTAACCGTAGTCCCGCAGGGTTTGCCTCATCCAAAGCAATTGCGCGCAACAATGACCTGCGGCAATATACTCGGCTTCGGCGGTAGAAAGAGCGACCGAATTTTGCTTCTTTGAAGCCCATGACACCAAGGATCTTCCCAAGAACTGGCAAGTCCCCGATGTGCTCTTCCTATTAATCCTACACCCCGCCCAATCGGCATCCGAATAACCAATCAAATCAAATGTGGATCCCCGAGGGTACCAAAGCCCAAACTTAGGAGTAAAAGCCAAATATCTCAAGATTCGTTTTACGGCCGTAAGGTGTGATTCCTTAGGGTCGGCTTGGAATCTTGCACACATGCAAACGGAAAGCATAATGTCCGGTCGAGATGCACATAAATAAAGCAATGATCCAATCATCGACCGGTATACCTTTTGATCCACGGACTTACCTCCCGTGTCGAGGTCGAGATGCCCATTTGTTCCCATGGGTGTCTTGATGGGCTTGGCATCCTTCATTCCAAATTTGCTTAGAATGTCTTGAGTATACTTCGTTTGGCTAATGAAGGTGCCCTCTTGGAGTTGCTTGACTTGAAATCCTAAGAAATATTTCAACTCCCCCATCATCGACATCTCGAATTTCTGTGTCATGATCCTACTAAATTCTTCACATGTAGATTTGTTAGTAGACCCAAATATAATATCATCAACATAAATTTGGCATACGAACAAATCGTTGTCAAGAGTTTTAGTGAATAAAGTAGGATCGGCCTTGCCGACTTTGAAACCATTTGCAATAAGGAAATCTCTAAGGCATTCATACCATGCTCTCGGGGCTTGCTTGAGCCCATAAAGCGCCTTAGAGAGCCTATAAACATGGTTAGGATACTCACTGTCTTCAAAGCCGGGAGGTTGCTCAACATAGACCTCCTCCTTGATTGGTCCATTGAGGAAGGCACTCTTCACGTCCATTTGGTAGAGCTTGAAGCCATGGTAAGTAGCATAGGCTAATAATATACGAATTGACTCAAGCCTAGCTACGGGTGCATAGGTTTCACCAAAATCCAAACCTTCGACTTGTGAATACCCCTTGGCCACGAGTCGAGCTTTGTTCCTAGTCACCACACCATGCTCGTCTTGCTTGTTGCGGAAGACCCACTTGGTTCCTACAACATTTTGATTAGGACGTGGGACTAAGTGCCATACCTCGTTCCTTGTGAAATTGTTGAGCTCCTCTTGCATCGCCATCACCCAATCCGAATCTTGTAGTGCTTCCTCTACCCTGGTTGGCTCAATAGAGGAAACAAACGAGTAATGTTCACAAAAATGAGCAACACGAGATCGAGTAGTTACCCCCTTATGAATATCGCCAAGGATAGTGTCGACGGGGTGATCTCGTTGTATTGCTTGGTGGACTCTTGGGTGTGGCGGCCTTGGTTGTTCATCCTCCTTGTCTTCATCATTTGAATCTCCCCCTTGATCGTTGCCGTCATTTTGAGGTGGCTCATCTTCTTGATCTTCTTGTTCAACATCTTGAGCCTCATCCTCAACTTGAGTTGGTGGAGATACTTGTGTGGAGGAAGATGGTTGATCTTGTGCATTTGGAGGCTCTTCGGATTCCTTAGGACACACATCCCCGATGGACATGTTCCTTAGCGCTATGCATGGAGCCTGTTCTTTACCTATATCATCAAGATCAACTTGCTCTACTTGAGAGCCGTTAGTCTCATCAAACACAACGTCACAAGAAACTTCAACAAGTCCTGAGGACTTGTTAAAGACTCTATATGCCCTTGTGTTTGAGTCATATCCTAGTAAAAAGCCTTCTACAGTTTTAGGAGCAAATTTTGATTTTCTACCTCTTTTAACAAGTATAAAACATTTGCTACCAAAAACTCTAAAATATGAAATATTGGGCTTTTTACCTGTTAGGAGTTCATAAGATGTCTTCTTGAGGATTCGATGAAGATATAACCGGTTGATGGCGTAGCAGGCGGTGTTGACTGCCTCGGCCCAAAACCGATCCGGTGTCCTGTACTCATCAAGCATGGTTCTTGCCATGTCCAATAGAGTTCGATTCTTCCTCTCCACTACACCATTTTGTTGTGGAGTGTAGGGAGAAGAGAACTCATGCTTGATGCCCTCCTCCTCAAGGAAACCTTCGATTTGAGAGTTCTTGAACTCCGTCCCATTGTCGCTTCTAATTTTCTTGATCCTTAAGCCGAACTCATTTTGAGCCCGTCTCAAGAATCCCTTTAAGGTCTCTTGGGTTTGTGATTTTTCCTGCAAAAAGAATACCCAAGTGAAGCGAGAATAATCATCCACAATTACAAGACAATACTTACTACCGCCGATGCTCATGTAAGCGATCGGGCCGAATAGATCCATATGTAGGAGCTCCAGTGGCCTGTCGGTAGTCATGATATTTTTGTGTGGATGATGTATCCCAACTTGCTTCCCAGCTTGGCATGCGCTACAAATCCTGTCTTTCTCAAAATGAACATCGGTTAGTCCCAAAATGTGTTCTCCCTTTAGAAGCTTGTGAAGATTCTTCATTCCAACATGGGCTAGTCGACGGTGCCATAGCCAACCCAAGTTAGTCTTAGCAATTAAGCATGTGTCGAGTTCAGCTCTTTCAAAATCTACTAAGTATAGCTGACCCTCTAACACACCCTTAAATGCTATTGAATCATCACTCCTTCTAAAGACAGTAACACCTGTATCAGTAAAAAGACAGTTGTAGCCCATTTGACATAATTGGGATACGGAAAGCAAATTGTAATCTAAGGAATCTACAAGAAAAACATTGGAAATAGTATGGTCAGGAGATATAGCAATTTTACCCAAACCTTTGACCAAACCTTGATTTCCATCCCCGAATGTGATAGCTCGTTGGGGATCTTGGTTTTTCTCATATGAGGAGAACATCCTTTTCTCCCCGGTCATGTGGTTTGTGCACCCGCTGTCGAGTATCCAACTTGTGCCCCCGGATGCATAAACCTACAAAACAAGTTTAGTTCTTGATTTTAGGTACCCAAACGGTTTTGGGTCCTTTGGCATTAGATACAAGAACTTTGGGCACCCAAACACAAGTCTTGGAGCCCTTGTGTTTGCCCCCAACAATTTTGGCAACTACCTTGCCGGATTTGCTAGTCAAAACATAAGATGCATCAAAAGTTTTAAATGAAATGGCATGATCATTTGATGCATTAGTAGTTTTCTTTCTAGGCAACTTGGCATGGGTTGGTTGCCTAGATCTAGATGTCTCACCCTTATACATAAAAGCATAATTAGGGCCAGAGTGAGACTTCCTAGAATGAATTTTCTTAATTTTACTCTCAGGATACCCGGCAGGGTACAAAATGTAACCCTCGTTATCCTGAGGCATGGGAGCCTTGCCCTTAACAAAGTTAGACAAGTTCTTAGGAGGGGCATTAATTTTGACATTGTCTCCCCTTTGAAAGCCAATGCCGTCCTTAATGCCCGGGCGTCTCCCATTATAGAGCATGCTTCTAGCAAGTTTAAATTTTTCATTTTCTAAGTCATGCTCTCTAATCTTAGCATTAAGTTGTGCTATATGATCATTTTGTTTCTTAATTAAAGCTAGGTGATCATGGATAGCATCAACATTAATATCTCTACATCTAGTACAAATGGAAATATGCTCAACATTAGATGTAGAGGGTTTGCAAGATTTTAGTTCAACAACCTTAGCATGCAACAAATCATTTTTAGCTCTAAGGTCGAAAATAGTAGCATTGCAAACATCAAAATCCTTAGCCTTAGCAATTAATTTCTCATTCTCATTTCTAAGGCTAGCGATGGAAGCATTCAATTCATCAATCCTAGCAAGCAAATCAACATCATCATTTCTAGGATCAATGCAAACATGAGAATCAACCTTAGCTAACAAATTTGCATTTTCATTTCTAAGGTTGTCTAAAGTCTCATGGCAAATACTTAGCTCACTAGACAATTTTTCACATTTTTCTCTTTCTAGAGCATAAGCATTTTTAACCTTAACATGTTTTTTGTTTTCCTTGATTAGGAAGTCCTCTTGGGAGTCCAAGAGATCATCCTTTTCATGGATGGCACTAATCAATTCATTTAATTTTTCTTTTTGTTCCATGTTAAGGTTGGCAAAAAGAATACGCAAATTATCCTCTTCATTTTTATCATTATCCTCATCACTAGATGTTTCATATTTAGTGGAGGACTTTGATTTTACCTTCTTTTTGCCGTCCTTGGCCATGAGGCACTTGTGGCCGACGTTGGGGAAGAGGAGGCCCTTGGTGACGGCGATGTTGGCGGCGTCCTCGTCGTCGGAGGAGTCGCTTGAGCTTTCGTCGGAGTCCCACTCCCGACAAACATGGGCATCGCCGCCCTTCTTCTTGTAGTACTTCTTCTTCTCCTTCCTCTTGCCCTTCTTGTCGTTGTCCCTGTCACTATCACTTGATAATGGACATTTAGCAATAAAGTGACCGGGCTTACCACATTTGTAGCAAACCTTCTTGGAACGGGATTTGTAATCCTTCCCCTTCCGTTGCTTGAGGATTTGCCGAAAACTCTTGATGATTAGGGCCATCTCCTCGTTGTCGAGCTTGGAGGCGTCAATTGGTTGTCTACTTGGTGTAGACTCCTCCTTCTTCTCCTCCGTTGCCTTGAAGGCCACGGGTTGCGCCTCGGATGTGGAAGGCTCGTCAAGCTCGTTGATCTTCTTGGAGCCCTTAATCATGCATTCAAAACTCACAAAATTCCCGATGACTTCCTCGGGGGTCATTTGTGTATATCTAGGATTGCCACGAATTAATTGTACTTGAGTAGGGTTAAGGAAAATAAGGGCTCTTAGAATAACCTTAACCACTTCGTGGTCATCCCATTTTGCGCTCCCGAGGTTGCGCACTTGGTTCACCAAGGTCTTGAGCCGGTTGTACATGTCTTGTGGCTCCTCCCCTTGGCGAAGACGGAAGCGACCGAGCTCCCCCTCGATCGTTTCCCGCTTGGTGATCTTGGTGAGTTCATCACCCTCGTGCGCCGTCTTGAGTAGGTCCCAAATTTCCTTGGCGTTCTTCAACCCTTGTACTTTGTTGTATTCCTCCTTGCTCAGAGAGGCAAGAAGGATTGTTGTGGCTTGAGAGTTGAAGTGCTCGATTTGGGCCACTTCGTCCGTGTCATAGTCCTCATCCCCTACTGATGGTACCTGTACACCATACTCAACAACATCCCATAATCTTTTGTGGAGAGAGGTTAGATGAAATCGCATCAAATTACTCCACATAGCATAATCTTCACCATTAAAAGTTGGTGGTTTGCCTAATGGGACGGAAAGTAAAGGTGTATGTTTAGGAACGCGAGGGTAGCGTAGGGGGATCTTACTATACTTCTTACGCTCTTGGCGTTTAGAAGTGACGGACGCCGCGTCGGAGCCAGAGGTGGAGGTCGATGAAGTGTCGGTCTCGTAGAAGACCACCTTCCTCATCCTTTTGTGCTTGTCCCCACTCCGATGCGGCTTGTGAGAAGATTTTTCTTTCTTCTCCTTATGGTGAGAAGAGGAAGATCTTTTCTCCTTCCGCTTGGAGGAGCTCTTCTTCTTCTCCCTTCTCTTGGTGCGGGACTCTTCCGATGAAGATGAGGTGCTCCCTTGGCTTGTAGTGGGCTTGTCATCGCCGGTCTCCATCTCCCTCTTGGTGTGATCTCCCGACATCACTTCGAGCGGTTAGGCTCTAATGAAGCACCGGGCTCCGATACCAATTTATAGTCGCCTAGAGGGGGGGTGAATAGGGCGAAACTGAAATTTACAAAAATAATCACAACTACAAGCCGGGTTAGCGTTAGTAATAAAGAAACGAGTCCGCGAGAGAGGGCGCAAAACAAATCGCAAGCAAATAAGAGTGTGACACAAGGATTTGTTTTACCGAGGTTCGGTTCTCGCAAACCTACTCCCCGTTGAGGAGGCCACAAAGGCCGGGTCTCTTTCAACCCTTCCCTCTCTCAAACGATCCCACGGATCGAGTGAGCTTTCTCTTCTTCTCAATTAAACGGGAACAAAGCTTCCCCGCAAGGGCCACCACACAATTGGTGCCTCTTGCCTTGGTTACAATTGAGTGATGATCTCAAGAACAAATGAGAAAGAAAGAAAGCAATCCAAGCGCAAGAGCTCAAAAGAACACGGCAAATCTCTCTCGCTAGTCACTAAGGGTTTGAGTGGAATTGGAGAGGATTTGATCTCTTTGTATGTGTCTAGAATTGAATGCCTAGCTCTTGTAAGTGGTTGAGAGTTGGAAAACTTGGATGGCAATGAATGTGGGGTGGTTGGGGTATTTATAGCCCCAACCACCAAAAGTGACCGTTGCTGGAACTCCTCTGTTCGATGGCGCACCGGACAGTCCGGTGCACACCGGACAGTCCGGTGCCCCTGCCACGTCACCAATGCCGTTGGATTCTGACCGTTGGAGCTTCTGACTTGTGGGCCCTCCTGGGTGTCCGGTGCACACCGGACATGTACTGTTTGATGTCCGGTGCACCGGCATGGGCGTGCCTGACGACTGCGCGCGCTGCGCGCGCATTTAATGCACCGCAGGGAGCCGTTGGCGCCGCAGAGAGCCGTTGCTCCGCTGGCACACCGGACAGTCCGGTGCACACCGGACAGTCCGGTGAATTTTAGCGGAGCGGCTGCCGAGCAAACCCGAGGCTGGCGAGTTCCGGAGGCCGCGTTTCCTTGGAGCACCGGACATGTCCGGTGCACACCGGACAGTCCGGTGAATTATAGCGCGCCGGCTTCCGAGAAATCCCGAGGGCGAAGAGTTTGAAGTCGAAGTCCTCTGGCCGCACCGGACAGTCCGGTGCACACCGGACAGTCCGGTGCCTTCGGCCAGAGGAGCCTTCGGTTGCCTTGCTGCTCCTTTGTTGAATCCAACACTTGGTCTTTTTATTGGCTGATTGTGAACCTTTTGCACCTGTATAACTTATGCACTAGAGTAAACTAGTTAGTCTAATGTTTGTGTTGGGCAATTCAACCACCAAAATTATTTAGGAACTAGGTCTAAGCCTAATTCCCTTTCAATCTCCCCCTTTTTGGTGATTGATGCCAACACAAACCAAAGCAAATATAGAAGTGCATAATTGAACTAGTTTACATAATGTAAGTGCAAAGGTTGCTTGGAATTGAGCCAATATAAACTTATATGATGCGCATGGATGGTTTCTTTGTTTTTGACATATTGGACCATATTTGCACCATGAGTTTTGTTTTTGCAAATTCTTTTGTAAATTCTTTTCAAAGTACTTTTGCAAGATAGTCAAAGGTAAATGAAAAAGATTTTGCAAAGCATTTTCAAGATATGGAATTTTCTCCCCCTATTTCCAATGCTTTTCCTTTGACTAAGCAAAACTCCCCCTCAAATAAGGTCTCCTCTTAGTGTTCAAGAGGGTTTTAAGACATCAATTTTGAAAATACTCGTTACTCCCCTCTTAGAACACAAAGAGATACCAATTTTGAAATTTACCAATATAAAATTATCAAATTTATGAAATTAGGTGGTGCGGTCCTTTTGCTTTGGGCTCATATTTTCTCCCCCTTTGGCATGAATCGCCAAAAACGGAATCATTAGAGCCCAATGAAGTACATTCTCCCCCTTTGGTCATGAAATAAATGAGTGAAGGTTATACCAACGTTGGAGAGATGATGCGGAGCGACGGCGAAGGATGAGTAGTGGAGCGGAGTGGAAGCCTTTGTCTTCGCCGAAGACTCCAATTCCCTTTCAATATACCTATGACTTGTTTGAAATACACTTGGAAACATATTAGTCATAGCATATATAAAAGAGACATGATCAAAGGTATATTCATGTGCTATGCGTGCAAGACTAGCAAAAGAAATTCCTAGAATCAAGAATATTAAGCTCATGCCTAAGTCGGGTAAAAGATTGTTCATCAAGTGGTTTGGTAAAGATATCGGCTAATTGATCTTTAGTATTAATATAAGAAATCTCGATATCCCCCTTTTGTTGGTGATCCCGAAGAAAATGATACCGAATGGCTATGTGCTTAGTGCGGCTGTGCTCGACGGGATTGTCGGCCATTTTGATTGCACTCTCATTGTCACATAGCAAAGGGACTTTGGTTAATTTGTAACCGTAGTCCCGCAGGGTTTGCCTCATCCAAAGCAATTGCGCGCAACAATGACCTGCGGCAATATACTCGGCTTCGGCGGTAGAAAGAGCGACCGAATTTTGCTTCTTTGAAGCCCATGACACCAAGGATCTTCCCAAGAACTGGCAAGTCCCCGATGTGCTCTTCCTATTAATCCTACACCCCGCCCAATCGGCATCCGAATAACCAATCAAATCAAATGTGGATCCCCGAGGGTACCAAAGCCCAAACTTAGGAGTAAAAGCCCAAACTCAGGGATCAGTCCATTCGAGGAACACGATCACGCCTCGCCCGAGCCTAGCCTCGGACAAGGGCAGCCGACCCCGGAGGATTTCCGTCTCGCCCGAGGCCCCCCTTCAGCGGCGAACATATTCTCGGCTCGCCCGAGGCCCTGCCTTCACTAAGAAGCAACCCTGACCAAATCGCTGCACCGACCGACCAAGTCGTAGGAGCATTTAATGCAAAGGTGGCCTGACACCCTTATCCTGACGCGCGCCCCCCAGCCGGCAGAGCCGAAGTGAGCGCCGTCACTTCGCCGCTCCACTGACCGGCCTGACAGAAGGACAGCGCCGCCTGCGCCACTCCGACTGCAGTGCCACTTGACAGAGTAAGACTGACAGGCAGTCAGGCCCTGCCGAAGGCACCATAGGAAGCTCCGCTTCGCCCGACCCAGGGCTCGGACTCGGGCTAAGTCCCGGAAGACGGCGAACTCCGCCCGACCCAGGGCTCGGACTCGGGCTAAGTCCCGGAAGACGGCGAACTCCGCTCCGCCCGACCCAGGGCTCGGACTCGGGCTAAGTCCCGAAAGACGGCGAACTCCGCTCTGCCCGACCCAGGGCTCGGACTCGGGCTAAGTCCCGAAAGACGGCGAACTCCGCCCGACCCAAGGCTCGGACTCGGGCTAAGTCCCGGAAGATGGTGAACTCCGCCCGACCCAGGGCTCGGACTTGGGCTCGGCCCCAGAAGACGACGATCTCCGCCTCGCCCAGGGCTCGGACTTCGGCTCGGCCCCAGAAGACGACGATCTCCGCCTCGCCCGACCCAGGGCTTGGACTTGGGCTCGGTCCCAGAAGACGACGAACTCCGCTTCGCCCGACCCCAGGGCTCGGACTCCGCCCCGGCACCAGCCGGCAATCTCCGCCTCGCCCGACCCGGGGGCTCGGACTCGACCTCGGCTTCGGAGGAACTTCCACATCGCCCAACCTAGGGCGCAGACCAGCCACGTCAACAGGAGGCGCCATCATCACCCTACCCCGAGCTGACTCGGGCCGCAGGGAACAAGACCGGCGTCCCATCTGGCTCGCTCCGCTAGATAGGCAATGATGGCGCCCCGCATGCTCTGTGACGACGGCGGCTCTCAGCCCCCTTACGGAAGCAAGAGGACGTCAGCAAGGACTCAACCGCTCCGACAGCTGTCCCTCCACCAAGCTCCTTCGCTCCTCCGACGGCCACGACATCACACCAGCTGGGTGCCAAGATCTCTCCGGCTGCCACAACGGCATGTACCTAGGGCGCTAGCTCACCTCCGCTAGACACGTAGCACTCTGCTACACCCCCCATTGTACACCTGGATCCTCTCCTTACGCCTATAAAAGGGAGGACCAGGGCCCTCTTAGAGAGGGTTGGCCGCGCGGGGACGAGGACGAGAACAGGCGCTCGCCGGAGGCCGCTCGCTCCCTCTCCCGCGTGGACGCTTGTAACCCCCTACTGCAAGTGCACCCGACCTGGGCGCGGGACGAACACAAAGGCCGCGGGATTCCCACCTCTCTCACGCCAGTCTCAGGCCGCCTCGCTCTCCCCCCTTCGCGCTCGCCCTCGCGCTCGACCCATCTGGGCTGGGGCACGCGGCGACATTCACTCGTCGGCCCAGGGACCCCCCGGTCTCGGAACGCCGACAACTATTAGTCCATATATGAATATATGAGAATCAAACTAGAGCTTGATTGATCTTAGCAGTTATATCTAGATGACATTCAAGCAAGGTTCACAATATTGAAGAAATGATTCTCTCAAAGGATGCTCAATAGGATGTGACTCAAGAATGGATAGGGTGAAGATAGCAAGGAAAGGGCTTCGAGGAACTAAGCGAAGGTGAAGGCCAAGTGACGGCTTGTAGACTGAGGTACCATGGCTAAGGTGAAGAAGAGAGTACTTGCACTAAGTCGATGAACTAATCAGCTATGAAGAGTTACAACATGTTGATGCATCAGTAAGGTGACTTGAAGCCATGATTTGAACTCATATATGGTGAAATGGCACAAGTCACAGGCTCGATTTGTGTTTGCTTCAAAAGGTGAGACAAAAATGTTTGTGATCCTTATGAAGCAACGCCATAGAGAAATCACACTTGAGACACCAATGACTCAAGGAGTTTACTTAATTATATTTTATTTAACTTGAGTATAGGAATCGTCGTACTATCAAGGGGGGTCCAAAAAGAAGGTTGGTGTTGGTACTAAAGCTCAAAAATCCTTGATCCAAAACTTCCATTTTACCCTTGTTAATCCTTAGTGAAAGTATGTAGTACAACCTTTTAAAGTCTATCTTGGCCAAAATTGCTTTTTGGAAAATACAGGTTCAACCGGTTTTAAAACAGGTTCAACCGGTTTTAAAATAGGTTCAACCGGTTTTTGCACTGTTCACCTTTTTTGAAAATACTGGTTCAGCCGGACACTCAACCGGTTTTTGTCTGGTGGAAACCGGTTCAACCGGTTCTAAAACCGGTTCAACCGGTTTTTGCACTGTTCACTTTTTTCTGCCAGTTTACTGTGTCAGCCAGCTTTTTGAAAACCGGTTCAACCGGTTTTGGGACCGGTTCAACCGGTTTTTGGGCAGAAAAGTCAAAAACGGCTAGTTTTGGAGCCCCACCTGTATATACTCACTCCTACCTCTCTCTCCCACAGAAGAGCACGCACAAAACTTCATTCCCAACCTGAGAAACACCTCCCACTTTCTCTCACACACCTCTTGCCTCTCCCATTTCAAATCTTTGGAGAGAAATCTTTGAGTGAGTTTGAGAGCTGCGGTTTTTGTGCTTCATCTCCAAATCTCTCTTACTCTTCTTCATTCGAGCTTTGGTACTACATCGAGTTCTTTGTGGATTCATTACTCCTGGAGCTTCTAGCTCCTAGACGACTAGGTGTCTCTTGTGAGTCTCCAAATTTTGTGGAAGACCACAAGAAAGTTTGTATTACCCGCTCGTTTGAGCAAAGATTATTGTGTGGGCTTGACCTTTGTGGTCGGCAAAGGGAGGATTAGGGTTGAAAGAGACCCGGCTCTTTGTGGGCGCCTCAACAAGGAAGTAGGGCACCTTGGTGGTGTGACCGAACCTCGGGATAAATCTTGTGTCTCTTGTGTTCTTGCTCATTGTGTTTGTTTGTGTTCTTCGTTCTCTCACCATTCCGTGGAAGATTTGTTCATATCTTTTTGGTGTGTGGATTTTGAGAAGTGCCCTTCTCAGATCTACTGCTTTGAACCATGTGGATCATTTAGAACATCTTATTTCCAAAGTTAACTGGGTGAATTTCGAGATCAATTCAGTTTTACCCAGTTTGCTTCTAGTTTTTGTTGAAAAAGTTTTAACTTGCCCATTCACACCCCCTCTAGGCAACTTTCACATCTCTTCGGACGATTAGTCCCTTACGTGAAGAGAATGGCTCCGATACCAATTGAGAGCACCTAGAAGGGGTGAATAGGTGATCCTGTAAAATTCAAATACTTATAGCACTACTACAAATCGAGTCATATGAGATGGTTAATTTTTAGTTATTAAGACGCTTATGAAGTGTCTAAATTTGATGGAGTTGCAAAAGATGTTCCATCTTTAAGATGGTTATAAACCGTATTAAAAGATATTACATAAGACAGTTTTTAATTTATAACCGTCTAAAAAAGGCATTTGTTTAAGTCATTTTGTTCAATAAACCGTCTTAAATTAGGTTTTTGTTTAAGACACTTCTTCTAAAGAACTGTCGAAAATACGAACATTATAAGTCACAAAGTATATATTTATCAAAATGACTAGAATATTTTATAATAATAGACACTCGCAACAGAAAAACCATCTTATTTAGAAGGGTGATATTGGACATTTTAGAAACCGTCTTATTTAGGAGACTGATATTAGACGTTTTGATAACTGTCTTATTAAGATTTAAACGAAATGACTTACATATCATTACATTCTTCAATTACCACATTATAATAATTTAGAAGAGAAAAAAATACAAACACATATATTTAATAATACTATAATTAATACAATTTAGATAAATACCATTTAATATCTCATAAATAAGCACTGTCAAATAACTCATACATAATTGTACTCTAAATTCAAACTAAAATACTAATGGAAAAACTTGCTCATCAACTGTTTGTGCTAACATTGAGCCTAACTAAGTATATATGAATTCAAGTCTCCACACTTGTGCGACCACCAAAATTTGAGTTCCATTCCATCTTTCATCGATGGCATCATCCATCATTTCATTAGTTCATCATCGTCGATGGCATCATTCACCAGTATTTATGTGCATCTTCTGCTCTGAATCCTGAGCCTTGACCACCTGTAATAACATGTCAGCATGTCCTAATTTATGTATTTACATAAATCTTACAATAGTTCTGAAATAGGAAAGCTCATATAAAACAGTGTTAGTTGAGTTGTGCAAGGCTAGTTGGTCTGTTTCAGCATCTACAGTAGCATATGGAGTTGAGTTGTTTTTGAAGGCCTAAACATATGTACATATATAATTATACAGAGCATGCAAAATAGACATTCTATAACTATAGATATTGATGATGATATGAGGCAATATTCAGTTCTTGGAAGATTTGTTGTGTGTTTACAGCAGGGAACTTTTTTTAGTCGTTTACAGCAGGGAACTTTTTCTCTTTATGTACAAATCATATTGTTGATAAAATTTTGTGTGCAGATCTAAGTGGCAAGGTTCTCTAAATTTGAATATGGAAGATTCATTTAACTGCAATGCAATGTACTGTTATGCAAATTGCTGAAAAATATGGAAAAGTTGCTGTGAATATAGTTGGAGTTGTGACATGGCAAGTGATGTGTGCTGGAAGCAGTAAACATATGTTATATGCATTGGCAGAAGATTTGTTAGTTGTACCTAGTCCGATAGAAGTTGTAGTCTGTAAAAAGGAATTTGCAATAGTTCCATTGTTCCAAGCGTTTGGCCAACCTGTAATATTAGCCAAAAATGAATAGATTAAACTTTGGGCAACCTGTAACATTAGCCAAAAAATGAACAGATTAAATTTCGTTGTGTATATGGTAAGGAGTAATGCCAGGACAGAAAATTAACAATCAGTTGGTGGAGAGAAAGATTACAAATTTTTAGTTAGACACATATGAACACCTCACATTGTCTTGTGGGTTGTTTTGATCCATACCCTTCGCTTCGCACGATTTTTTAGCTAGCGTACCTATTTGGATGTACAATGCACATGTATGAACATAAGAACTAGTACAATATTATATGAAGTTATATGGTATAGGATTAAACATTCTCTAGCAAAGCATTATAAGCAAGCATAAGTAATCACTAGATACATTAACTCTAACACAACAAGCATGATCTTCTAATCAATCAAACCTAACTTAAACACCAAACAATCGTGAACCATATATGGATCTTCTTTAACTAGAACATACACCAAACGATTACTATAATTTAAACTTATTAGCCTTGGACATCTACAACTTTGAATTTGAATATAAATACTTTAACTAACTTTTTAAACCATTTCATCGGATTAACTAGCATAGCTAACACATCACACTATTTGTCCTAGCAAGTAGAGCATCATCAAATATTACATAATCTCATTTGACTATAACCTAGAAGCAAAAGACTTTAAGCGCCTAAATGCACTTCCCACTGTATAGCTCTCGGATTACAACTGGAATAAACCTATTGATGCTATTTGCTTCGAACTAATAAGGATAATGAGGAACATTTATTCAAGATGATTAACTTAAGCGACCAATCTCCATTTATGATATTTACTCAATCAACAACCATAGAACATGATAATTACTAAAACAAAGCATCACTTCACCAATTAAGAATCAGCTAAACTTACTTAGCCAAACAATAGTAACTTCAAGCCAACAATTTAATAGCAGAATTTTTAGACAGCAGCACAGCGGTTAATTGTTTTATTCATAGCTCACAAAATATGCATCCAAAAATAGTAAACTAGGACTTTCTGGAAAGCTTAGAAAGTCCTCTATAACTCTTATATTATCATCACAACATGATTCGACAGTTTGAAAGGGCAAACAGTGTTAAACTTTAATTCTGTCCAGATTTGGACAGAATTCGGCTACTCACTTCAAAAAAATCATAACTGGAGTTTCAGGCATCCAAATCAGGTGATCCTAGACTTTTTAGAAAGCTAATGGAATTGTCTACAATTCATTTATAAACATCTCAGGTTAATACAATACATATCAAAGTCAGTTACTACAAACAGACTTCGCTGTCCAGATTTGGACAGATTCAGACTCTATAGTTCAAACAGCTGTAACTTGATCTCTAGACCACCAAAAAGGGTGCTCCAAAATTTGTTGGAAAGATTAAGAAAAGTACTACAATTCTTCTATAATTACTAAGGGCTGATTCTCAGTTTAGCTTAGCCAAACAATCCAATTTTCGAAACCTGTACAGAATTTGGACAGATTCTGAAACTGGACTTGGAAAAATCATAACTCCTAAACTACTACACCCATGGCAATGAAATTTTAACACAAGCAAGATAAAAAGATTATCTACAAGTTTTATATATAACACTTCTACAAAAAAACACGGTTTACTTTACTTAACTAGCCACGAAATAAAATTAGACATGCAGTCCAAACAGCAAGAACTCTAACTTTGTTCCTATCTAGTTTCTACATCTATCATATTCTTGACACTTAGAATGCTTTAATAACTTGTCATGAATTAGAGCTAAAACCATTTACTCCTAAACTGTATGCTTACGTGTGGATCCCTTGCCAATAAAGAAACCTGGAAATGGTTCTTCTAGGTCTCCTAGTCCACCAAGGAAGGATACTGACAACACGAAGAAGGACGTGGAGGAGGCCCAGAGCCAGATCCTGGAGCCTAAACAGTCTAGTACAAGTAAGGAAATCACTGTGTCTAAAGTGAAAGAAAAATCGCCTTATGAAATGAAGAAGGAAGTTGGGTTTAGAAATGAAACAGTGGAAGCTGCTTCTGTTGAACATCTGCAGGAGGAAGAAGCTCCCACAAGTAAAGATGGCCAAAAGGTCCAAGCTGCTAGCACTACAGTTGGTGATCAAGAAAATGCATCCCTGAAGAGCATAGAGGAAGATCATGTGCAAGAAAATGCTGGTGCAGGAAGCTTGAATGGATGTGACAAAAGAAAAAATGAAGATGGGACAGTGATTGAAAGTGAAACTGCGAAAGATGATGCCAGAACATATGGAGTTAATTTGTCAGAATCAGATGCTGCAGTTCATATTCAGTCTACCTACAGAGGGTATGATGTTCGAAAATGGCAACCTTTGGATAAGCTCTGGAAGATCAAGCATGTGCATGAACAGATGCAAGTTGTGAGGAAGCAGATTCAATGCCTTTTAGATTCTTGCAGTAAGCCAACACAAAAAGAGCAAGTGGCCATAGGTGAAACTATTATGAATTTACTCCTGAAGCTTGACGCAATCCAGGTATATTTTTCATTCCAGCCTGTTTTTCTCTGAGTGGCATAGACTTATTTCTTCTTTGGTAAAATTTTTTGGTACTTGTTGGGTTGTTTCTAAGACCTTGGTAATATTGACACAGGGCTTGCATCCAAGTGTAAGGGAAGCTAGGAAGTCTGTTGCTCGAGAACTGATTTGCTTGCAGGAGAAGCTTGATACTTTATGCAAAGCAGCATCTAGAGACTTGAATCACACATATAGTAATGATGATGAATCTGAGGGGACCAAGAACATTATCCAAACTGTAGCTCCTACTGTAATAACTGAAGCTTCTGATAGGGTACGTGTTGCTTGTATTAACGATGTTCTCTAACCTTATTTTGCAATTGTTCAATTAAATATAATTTATGCATGATAACGCCACAAATTAATCTCAGCAGAAGAGAACTGTTGAACTAGGTAAGGTACAAGAACCATGTTCAGTGGACTCCATGGAGCCATGCAACGCAGTTCCATCTGGAGTTTCCTGGGAGGTGAGGCCAGAATGCCAGATGTAGACGCTAGCGAGGAGAAGAATGAAAAACAAGAGTCATGTAGCACCACAGTGGACGAAGCACACGAAGAAGTAAGTCAATTTTGATTTCCATTGTTTGGCACTCTGCTGTTGCAACCATGGTAATATTTTGGATTGTTTTGTTAAGCATGAGAGTATGTGCTTACATTTTCACACACATATTCACGCCATCGACCACACGTAATTAGAGCAAACTACAATCACATAAAGCGAACAACCTGGTGAAATTAGTTTGGATTGCGCATGCATGTCTACCACAGTTCTAGCTCTTTGTCGAGGAGCAATGCGCGAAGCGCGACATCGACGGAGGGCTGCGATTAACGACGCTCACACAGTTTAGACAATTTATCAAGCATGCTGAGCACAAAAACAACAGGGGTGGCGAGGCCTCACCAAGGGTGTTGCGACGTAGCGGGTTGGGGCTGCACAGGTCGAGGTGGAGCTCACTGCGGTATTTCATCGAGCACTTGGCGAGCATCGCGGACACGAGTTTGGCACCAGTATGCTGCTGTACCGTTCGGGCTAGTGCTGACCGGAGAGGCAAGGGGAGCCATGGGGGGGAACACGGCGTGGAGAACGGTTGGAACAGAACAGAGGGCGCACTGGGAACAGGAAGCAGGGGCGCGGCAGGGCTGAGGGCGAGCTCGGCGAGCACCAAGGGGAGGTGGAGGCGGCACCCGCCATGGCTGAGGGCGAGCTCACTGTGAAGGTCGAGCAGAGCCAGGGCGCTGGGAGGAGTAGAGGTGAGGGCGCCATGGGAGGGATGGGGAAGACGACCTGGCGGCCGGCACTAGAGGAAGATGGGGAAGATGACCTCAGGAGCGCTTGCTCAGGTGCTGGAGTGGAGGTCGGCAATGGGGAGCAGGCGGCGCCGTGAGGGAGGCGAGCCGCAGGGGAGGAGCTTGGCTGGTGCTCCACGGAATCAACAGAGTGGGGATGAGGCTGAGAGGATCTTGAGCGGTGGCTGGAAAAGAATAGAAGGAAAAAATAAGAAAAATAAGTACTTTTTTTACAATAACCTATGGATAAATACGGGTGCTCAAATTAACATTTAACACATGCACAAATCGATTGGACCGAATTGATATCGCCGATAATATTTGAATGATGTTTGATTTGGTAGACATTCTCAGAATCAGATAAAGTTTTATCAGATATTTATACGCGAACGTTTGGATTTAGGCGAGATGCAATCGAAACAAACTGGAACGATGTCAACAACGTTATTTTAGACTGCGTTCAATTTGATTTGAAATCAAATTATTTCATTCATGGTCTGAACATGTGATTCCACGGCTATAGATGATTTACTGGAGAAACAAATCTCATTTATAAATCCTCGGATGTGACAATTTCTCGGTTGGCAAGTAGGGACTAAATTATTTGGCACCAAACACTTAAGTCTTCGAGTTCTATTTAATTTTTTGGGATGAAATCAGAGAACTGAACTAAATTTTCAAATTCGTATTTGCGCGAGCGATGAATATTAAATAATCACCAGACTCGCCAATCTCCAGAACAAATATGTTCTGACTTCGCAAAGCAGTTAGAACAGGCCGGATAGATAGACGGAAAAGATATCGAAATTTTTGATAGTTGAATATTAGAACCTAGAGACCGTTATTATTGTCGATATTCCATGCTTGAGTCCATAAGCATAGTTTAACAGGAGGTAAACACCAGGGGTGTTACATTAATGATCGAGTCACATGTGGGTCCATTTTACCATCTATATCAAGTTATAATAATAAGTTTTACATTTTATATCATATATATGATCAAACTAAGATGGATTCACTATTTACTACGCTTTTTAACAAGATTTCTTATCATAAATATCATACAATGACGAGTTCATATTTAGAAATGTCTAGTATATTCACTAACATCTAAGACGATCCTTATAATCTAGACGACTCTAATAATATATTTATTTGAGATGGTTTCATATACAGAAGTGTCTAATATACTAACCAAAATCTAAGACAATTATTGCAATCTTAATGACTAAAATGGTATGTTTTTTGAGATGGTTTTCAATAACAATCCGTCTTAAATCAATATAAGACATTTATTACGATGTAAATGTCTCAAAACACTTCTTTATTAAAGATGGATCGCCAGCGAACCGTCTTACCTTACTCATCACCATATGATATAAGACACTTCTATAAAATGCATTGATATCTGTTTTAAAATGTGTGTCTTAAATAAGCATATCTCTAATAGTGTAGCCACAAAACTTGGTTAAGTGTTAGTACGGCTAAGTAGCGAGCTCTTGCGAACACACAAGTATCACAGAGAAACAATCACAAGAGACACACGAGTTTATCCCGTGGTTCGGCCAAGTAACACTTGCCTACTTCCATGTTGTGGCGTCCCAATGGACGAGGGTTACACTCAACCCCTTTCAAGTGATCCAATGATCAACTTGAATACCACGGTGTTCTTCTTTCTTAGACTTTCTCCCGCTTGCGAGGAATCTCCACAACTTGGAGCCTCTCGCCCTTATAATTGATGATCACAAAGAAGCACAGAAGTAAGAGAGGGGAGAGCAACACACACAAGACTCAAAACGAGAGCACAATCATGCACACAAGTCAAACTCAAGCTCAAAACACAACGCAAGGAGTTATCAACTCAAATAGAGCTCAAGTCACTATCTCAAAGAATCGAACGCGTGAGAATGGAGTCTTGGAGTCTTAGGATCTTTCTTGTAAGCTTGGGTGACTCCTCCATGCGCCTAGGAGTCCCTTTTATAGCCCAAAGGCAGCTAGGAGCCATTGGAGATCAACAAGGAAGGCCATTCTTGCCTTCTGTCGGGTGGCGCACTGAACAGTCCGGTGCGCCACCGGACAGTCACTATAAACGGTCCGGTACGGATCTCCTTCCTTTTCTGGCGCAGACGACCGTTGCACCTCGGCGTTGGTTGGCGCACCAGACACTGTCCGGTGCACACCGGACAGTCCGGTGCCCCCTTTCGACCATTGGTGTGGGCCACGTGTCGCCCGCCGATTTCGCTGCCGACCGTTGCGCAGTCGACCGTTGGCTCACCGGACAGTCCGGTGCACCACCGGACAGTCCGGTGCACCACCGGACAATCCGGTGAATTTTAGCCGTACGCCATTGAACTTTTCCCGAGAGCGACGACTTCGCCGTGGACGACTCATCGGACAATCCGGTGCACCACCGGACAATCCGGTGATTTATAGCCGTACGCCGCCGTCGAGTCCCAAGAGCGGCCAGTTCACCTTGGACTCGCCTGGCGCACCGGACACTATCCGGTGCACCACCGGACACTGTCCGGTGCACCCAGACCGAGCAGCAGTTGGTTGTACACAGCCAACTCTTTTCCAATCTATTTTCTCCTGTTTCTAGCACTTAGACATAATACATTAGTACCCAAATCAATGTACTAAGTCTAGAAACGTACCTTGTTACATGATTTGCACTTCTTCAATCTTTGGCACAAATCAACACTTATAGAATATGTGTTGGGCACTTAATCACCAAAACACTTTAGAAATGGCCCAAGGGCACATTTCCCTTTCACTCTTAGATTGCCTTCTTCCTTTCTCATTTCTTTTCTCAAGTGATTTGTAATCGAAGCAAGAGACACCTGAGTGTGTGGTGGTCCTTGCGGAGTCTAAGTAACCCGGGAGATTAAGAAAAAGGCTCACTTGGTCTAAGTGACCGTTTGAGAGAGGGAAAGGGTTGAAAGAGACCCGGTCTTTGTGACCACCTCAACGGGGACTAGGTTCTTTAGAACCCAACCTCGGTAAAACAAATCACCATGTTCATCTGCTTTATTTCTTGGTTGATTTATTTTCCCCTCTCTTTCGGACTCGGATTTAATTCTAACGCTAACTCCGACTTGTAGTGTGTGTTTAAAGTTGTAAATTTCAGATTACGCCTATTCACCCCCCCTCTAGGCGACTTTCAAGGATGCTATGTTATTGTAACAACATATTGGTTGCTGACTTTAATGTTGCTATGTCATTGTAAGGAAGTATTGTTTGCTAATTTTAATGTTGCTATGTCATTGTAAGGAAGTATTGTTTGCTAATTTTAATGTTGCTATGTTATTGTAAGGAAGTATTGTTTGCTGATTTTTATGATCTTGATACTTGTAGGGAAGAAATGGAAGTTGAAGGACAATGCTTCACTAATGGGCATGCTACCTGGACATCAACAATGCCTTCTTTCATGTTGTCCTACCTGTCCAATGTGGTGTCAAGTGGCGAAAGGACATCGTCTGGTTTTAAGAAAGTTCACTACAGTAGTTGTGCAAAAGCTATCAATGAAAAGTTCCAAATCGCCCTCAATGGCGAGCAGATTAAAAATCATCTGAAAACATGGTCCAAAAGGGTTGCCAAGATAAATAGGATAAGCAAAGTGAGTGGTACAGGCTGGGATGAAGATAGTTTTACTATATCTATGGATGAAGAGCACTATAATGGCTATGTTAAGGTATTATTTATTCTACCTGCAATATGTGTTCAATCTGCAATATGTGTATAATCTGCTATTTAGTTTTTTATAATTTGATGCCTATATTAGTTGGTATATACCTGTAGTAGTACACATATTGTAGATTTCTATTGATATGTTTGTCCAAATGTAGGATCACAAGAATGATGCTGATTGTTTAAATAAGCCTCTTGAACACTTTGCTGAGATGCAAACAATATTTGGAAACACCATGGCCACAGGTAAGTTTGCAAAGGATTCTAGTGCAGCTTTAGGCGAAGATGATGAAGTTGATAATGAAGAGGTGATGGCACATGCTTTCACTAAAAGGATGTCCACTTGTGATGATAATGCCACAACATCTTCTACAAGCAAGACCAAGAAGAAGGCAAAAAATGTGATAGTGAAGAGGAGGGGTTGATTGCTGCATTCAAAAGTATCGGGGATACCTTATCCAATGCTATTGAGAAGGTTGCCACAGGGGACACTGATGTGCCAGATGATCTTTTTGACAGTTTGATAAACCTTCCAGGTGTGTGTGCTCTGTTCTTCACTGCAGATGTTGTAACCTGTTTTCTATTGATCTGTTTGTCCAATAAAAACTATTATAACCTAAAACCTGAAAACTATTATAACATATTTTTGACAATTTGCTAAACTTTGCAGGTTTTAAGCAGACCCACATATCTCTTTATTTCAATTATCTAGTGGCGCACCCTCACATTGCTAGAGCCTTCAACAAGTTGCCATTCGAACACAAGTTAATCTGGGCTCGCAATTTCGTCAGTGAAAAGTTCCCAAGAGTGTGAGGGCAGTTGGTAGGGGTTCTTTTGCTTGAACCACATCGAACAATGAATTGTGATTTATGTGTACCTAGGAGTGTGAGGGTAGTTACTAGATAGGCTTAGACAGTTCTTTGCTTGAACCACATCAAATAATGAAATGTGGTCTAAGTACATCAGCGGATTTTGCTTGAACATGCACATTTTATGGAAGCCTTAAACTTGATATTATGTGTAATGCTAGGACACATTATTATGTATTGTGTGGAATTAATAATATGTGTGTTTTGTGGACTTAATATTAGTTGTAACATATTGTGAGATGGGGGCAATGGCTACAAACATTTTTTGTGCTATGTTCTCGAACCAAACTGAAAGGGATTTAGGCTTAGACCTAGTTCCTAAATAATTTTGGTGGTTGAATTGCCCAACACAAACATTGGACTAACTAGTTTACTCTAGTGCATAAGTTATACAGGTGCAAAAGGTTCACAATCAGCAAATAAAAAGATCAAATGTTGGATTCAACAAAGGAGCAGCAAGGCAACCGAGGGCTTCTCTGGCCGGAGGCACCGGACTGTCCGGTGTGCACCGGACTGTCCGGTGCGGGCAGAGGACTTCGACTTCAAACTCTTCACCCTCGGGATTTCTCGGAAGCCAGCGCGCTATAATTCACCGGACTGTCCGGTGTGCACCGGACATGTCCGGTGCTCCAAGGAAACACGGCCTCCGGAACTCGCCAGCCTCGGGTTTGCTCGGCAGCCGCTCCGCTAAAATTCACCGGACTGTCCGGTGTGCACCGGACTGTCCGGTGTACCAGCGGAGCAACGGCTCTCTGCGGCGCCAACGGCTCCCTGCAGTGCATTAAATGCGCGCGCAGCGCGCGCAGTCGTCAGGCACGCCCATGCCGGTGCACCGGACATCAAACAGTACATGTCCGGTGTGCACCGGACACCCAGGAGGGCCCACAAGTCAGAAGCTCCAACGGTCAGAATCCAACGGCATTGGTGACGTGGCAGGGGCACCGGACTGTCCGGTGTGCACCGGACTGTCCGGTGCGCCATCGAACAGAGGAGTTCCAGCAACGGTCACTTTTGGTGGTTGGGGCTATAAATACCCCAACCACCCCACATTCATTGCCATCCAAGTTTTCCAACTCTCAACCACTTACAAGAGCTAGGCATTCAATTCTAGACACATACAAAGAGATCAAATCCTCTCCAATTCCACTCAAACCCTTAGTGACTAGTGAGAGAGATTTGCCGTGTTCTTTTGAGCTCTTGCGCTTGGATTGCTTTCTTTCTTTCTCAGTTGTTCTTGAGATCATCACTCAATTGTAACCAAGGCAAGAGGCACCAATTGTGTGGTGGCCCTTGCGGGGAAGCTTTGTTCCCGGTTGATTGAGAAGAAGAGAAAGCTCACTCGATCCGTGGGATCGTTTGAGAGAGGGAAGGGTTGAAAGAGACCCGGCCTTTGTGGCCTCCTCAACGGGGAGTAGGTTTGCGAGAACCGAACCTCGGTAAAACAAATCCTTGTGTCACACTCTTATTTGCTTGCGATTTGTTTTGCGCCCTCTCTCTCGCGGACTCGTTTCTTTATTACTAACGCTAACCCGGCTTGTAGTTGTGATTATTTTTGTAAATTTCAGTTTCGCCCTATTCACCCCCCCCTCTAGGCGACTATCAATTGGTATCAGAACCCGGTACTTCATTAGAGCCTAACCGCTCGAAGTGATGTCGGGAGATCCCGCCAAGAAGGAGATGGAGACCGGCGATGACAAGCCCACTACAAGCCAAGGGAGCACCTCATCTTCATCGGAAGAGTCCCGCACCAAGAGAAGGGAGAAGAAGAAGAGATCCTCCAAGCGAAAGGAGAAAAGATCTTCCTCTTCTCATCACAAGGAGAAGAAGGAAAAATCTTCTTCTCACAAGCCGCATCGGAGTGGGGACAAGCACAAAAGGATGAGGAAGGTGGTCTTCTACGAGACCGACACTTCATCGACCTCCACCTCCGGCTCCGACGCGGCGTCCGTCACTTCTAAACGCCAAGAGCGTAAGAAGTATAGTAAGATTCCCCTACGCTACCCTCGCATTCCTAAACATACACCTTTACTTTCCGTCCCATTAGGCAAACCACCAACTTTTAATGGTGAAGATTATGCTATGTGGAGTAATTTGATGCGATTTCACCTAACCTCTCTCCACAAAAGATTATGGGATGTTGTTGAGTTTGGTGTACAGGTACCATCCGTAGGGGATGAAGACTACGACACGGACGAAGTGGCCCAAATCGAGCACTTCAACTCCCAGGCCACAACCATTCTCCTTGCCTCACTAAGCAAGGAGGAATATAACAAAGTACAAGGGTTGAAGAACGCCAAGGAGATTTGGGACCTACTCAAGACGGCGCACGAGGGTAATGAACTCACCAAGATCACCAAGCGGGAAACGATCGAGGGGGAGCTCGGTCGCTTCCGTCTTCGCCAAGGGGAGGAGCCACAAGACATGTACAACCGGCTCAAGACCTTGGTGAACCAAGTGCGCAACCTCGGGAGCGCAAAATGGGATGACCACGAGGTGGTTAAGGTTATTCTAAGAGCCCTTATTTTCCTTAACCCTACTCAAGTACAATTAATTCGTGGCAATCCTAGATATACACAAATGACCCCCGAGGAAGTCATCGGGAATTTTGTTAGTTTTGAATGTATGATTAAGGGCTCCAAGAAGATCAACGAGCTTGATGAACCCTCCACATCCGAGGCGCAACCGGTGGCCTTCAAGGCAACGGAGGAGAAGAAGGAGGAGTCTACACCAAGTAGACAACCAATTGACGCCTCCAAGCTCGACAACGAGGAGATGGCCCTAATCATCAAAAGCTTCCGGCAAATCCTCAAGCAACGGAAGGGGAAGGACTACAAATCCCGTTCCAAGAAGGTTTGCTACAAGTGTGGTAAGCCCGGTCACTTTATTGCTAAATGTCCATTATCAAGTGATAGTGACAGGGACAACGACAAGAAGGGCAAGAGGAAGGAGAAGAAGAAGTACTACAAGAAGAAGGGCGGCGATGCCCATGTTTGTCGGGAGTGGGACTCCGACGAAAGCTCAAGCGACTCCTCCGACGACGAGGACGCCGCCAACATCGCCGTCACCAAGGGCCTCCTCTTCCCCAACGTCGGCCACAAGTGCCTCATGGCCAAGGACAGCAAAAAGAAGGTAAAATCAAAGTCCTCCACTAAATATGAAACATCTAGTGATGAGGATGATGATAAAAATGAAGAGGATAATTTGCGTATTCTTTTTGCCAACCTTAACATGGAACAAAAAGAAAAATTAAATGAATTGATTAGTGCCATCCATGAAAAGGATGATCTCTTGGACTCCCAAGAGGACTTCCTAATCAAGGAAAACAAAAAACATGTTAAGGTTAAAAATGCTTATGCTCTAGAAAAAGAAAAATGTGAAAAATTGTCTAGTGAGCTAAGTATTTGTCATGAGACTTTAGACAACCTTAGAAATGAAAATGCCAATTTAATTGCTAAGGTTGATTCTCATGTTTGCATTGATCCTAGAAATGATAATGTTGATTTGCTTGCTAGGATTGATAAATTGAATGCTTCCATCGCTAGCCTTAGAAATGAGAATGAGAAATTAATTGCTAAGGCTAAGAATTTTGATGTTTGCAATACTACTATTTCTGACCTTAGAACTAAGAATGATTTGTTGCATGCTAAGATTATTGAATTAAAATCTTGCAAACCCTCTACATCTACTATTGAGCATGTGTCCATTTGCACTAGATGTAGAGATATTAATGTTGATGCTATCCATGATCACCTTGCATTAATTAAAAAACAAAATGATCACATAGCACAACTTAATGCTAAAATTAGAGAGCATGACTTAGAAAATGAAAAATTTAAATTGGCTAGAAGCATGCTCTATAATGGGAGACGCCCGGGCATTAAGGACGGCATTGGCTTCCAAAGGGGAGACAATGTCAAAATTAATGCCCCTCCTAAGAACTTGTCTAACTTTGTTAAGGGCAAGGCTCCCATGCCTCAGGATAACGAGGGTTACATTTTGTACCCTGCCGGGTATCCTGAGGGTAAAATTAAGAAAATTCATTCTAGGAAGTCTCACTCTGGCCCTAATTATGCTTTTATGTATAAGGGTGAGACATCTAGATCTAGGCAACCAACCCATGCCAAGTTGCCTAGAAAGAAAACTATTAATGCATCAAATGATCATGCCATTTCATTTAAAACTTTTGATGCATCTTATGTTTTGACTAGCAAGTCCGGCAAGGTAGTTGCCAAAATTGTTGGGGGCAAACACAAGGGCTCCAAGACTTGTGTTTGGGTACCCAAAGTTCTTGTATCTAATGCCAAAGGACCCAAAACCGTTTGGGTACCTAAAACAAAGAACTAAACTTGTTTTGTAGGTTTATGCATCCGGGGGCACAAGTTGGATACTCGACAGCGGGTGCACAAATCACATGACCGGGGAGAAAAGGATGTTCTCCTCATATGAGAAAAACCAAGATCCCCAACGAGCTATCACATTCGGGGATGGAAATCAAGGTTTGGTCAAAGGTTTGGGTAAAATTGCTATATCTCCTGACCATTCTATTTCCAATGTTTTTCTTGTAGATTCCTTAGATTACAATTTGCTTTCCGTATCCCAATTATGTCAAATGGGCTACAACTGTCTTTTTACTGATACTGGTGTAACTGTCTTTAGAAGAAGTGATGATTCAATAGCTTTTAAGGGAGTGTTAGAGGGTCAGCTATACTTAGTAGATTTTAATAGAGCTGAACTCGACACTTGCTTGATTGCTAAGACTAACTTGGGTTGGCTCTGGCACCGCCGACTAGCCCATGTTGGAATGAAGAATCTCCACAAGCTTCTAAAGGGAGAACACATTTTGGGACTAACCGATGTTCACTTTGAGAAAGACAGGATTTGTAGTGCATGCCAAGCCGGGAAGCAAGTTGGTGTCCATCATCCACACAAAAACATCATGACTACCGACAGGCCACTGGAGCTCCTTCACATGGATTTGTTTGGCCCGATCGCTTACATAAGCATCGGCGGTAGTAAGTATTGTCTTGTAATTGTGGATGATTATTCTCGCTTCACTTGGGTATTCTTTTTGCAGGAAAAATCACAAACCCAAGAGACCTTAAAGGGATTCTTGAGACGGGCTCAAAATGAGTTCGGCTTAAGGATCAAGAAAATTAGAAGCGACAATGGAACGGAGTTCAAGAACTCTCAAATAGAAGGCTTTCTTGAGGATGAGGGCATCAAGCATGAGTTCTCCTCTCCCTACACTCCTCAACAAAATGGTGTAGTGGAGAGGAAGAATCGAACTCTATTGGACATGGCAAGAACCATGCTTGATGAGTACAAGACACCGGACCGGTTTTGGGCCGAGGCGGTCAACACCGCCTGCTACGCCATCAACCGGTTATATCTTCATCGAATCCTCAAGAAGACTTCCTATGAACTCCTAACCGGTAAAAAGCCCAATATTTCATACTTTAGAGTTTTTGGTAGCAAATGTTTTATACTTGTTAAAAGAGGTAGAAAATCTAAATTTGCTCCTAAAACTGTAGAAGGCTTTTTACTAGGATATGACTCAAACACAAGGGCATATAGAGTCTTTAACAAGTCCTCAGGACTTGTTGAAGTTTCTTGTGACGTTGTGTTTGATGAGACTAACGGCTCTCAAGTAGAGCAAGTTGATCTTGATGATGTAGAACAGGCTCCATGCATAGCGCTAAGGAACATGTCCATCGGGGATGTGTGTCCTAAGGAATCCGAAGAGCCTCCAAATGCACAAGATCAACCTTCCTCCTCCATGCAAGCATCTCCACCAACTCAAGTTGAGGATGAGGCTCAAGATGTTGAACAAGCAAATCAAGAAGATGAGCCACCTCAAAATGACGGCAACGATCAAGGGGGAGATTCAAATGATGAAGACAAGGAGGATGAACAACCAAGGCCGCCACACCCAAGAGTCCACCAAGCAATACAACGAGATCACCCCGTCGACACTATCCTTGGTGATATTCATAAGGGGGTAACTACTCGATCTCGTGTTGCTCATTTTTGTGAACATTACTCGTTTGTTTCCTCTATTGAGCCAACCAGGGTAGAGGAAGCACTACAAGATTCGGATTGGGTGATGGCGATGCAAGAGGAGCTCAACAATTTCACAAGGAACGAGGTATGGCACTTAGTTCCACGTCCTAATCAAAATGTTGTAGGAACCAAGTGGGTCTTCCGCAACAAGCAAGACGAGCATGGTGTGGTGACAAGGAACAAAGCTCGACTCGTGGCCAAGGGGTATTCACAAGTCGAAGGTTTGGATTTTGGTGAAACCTATGCACCCGTAGCTAGGCTTGAGTCAATTCGCATATTATTAGCCTATGCTACTTACCATGGCTTCAAGCTTTATCAAATGGACGTGAAGAGTGCCTTCCTCAATGGACCAATCAAGGAGGAGGTCTATGTTGAGCAACCTCCCGGCTTTGAAGATAGTGAGTACCCTAACCATGTTTATAGGCTCTCAAAGGCGCTTTATGGGCTCAAGCAAGCCCCAAGAGCATGGTATGAATGCCTTAGAGATTTCCTTATTGCAAATGGCTTCAAAGTCGGCAAGGCCGATCCTACTTTGTTCACTAAAACTCTTGACAATGATTTGTTTGTATGCCAAATTTATGTTGATGATATCATATTTGGGTCTACTAACAAATCTACATGTGAAGAATTTAGTAGGATCATGACCCAGAAATTCGAGATGTCGATGATGGGGGAGTTGAAGTATTTTCTAGGATTTCAAGTCAAGCAACTCCAAGAGGGCACCTTCCTTAGCCAAACGAAGTATACTCAAGATATCCTAACCAAGTTTGGAATGAAGGATGCCAAACCCATCAAGACACCCATGGGAACAAATGGGCATCTCGACCTCGACACGGGAGGTAAGTCCGTGGATCAAAAGGTATATCAGTCGATGATTGGTTCATTGCTTTACTTATGTGCATCTCGACCGGACATTATGCTTTCCGTTTGCATGTGTGCAAGATTCCAAGCCGACCCTAAGGAATCACACCTTACGGCCGTGAAACGAATCTTGAGATATTTGGCTTTTACTCCTAAGTTTGGGCTTTGGTACCCTCGGGGATCCACATTTGATTTGATTGGTTATTCGGATGCCGATTGGGCGGGGTGTAGAATCAACAGGAAGAGCACATCGGGGACTTGCCAGTTCTTGGGAAGATCCTTGGTGTCATGGGCTTCAAAGAAGCAAAATTCGGTCGCTCTTTCTACCGCCGAAGCCGAGTATATTGCCGCAGGCCATTGTTGCGCGCAATTGCTTTGGATGAGGCAAACCCTGCGGGACTACGGTTACAAATTAACCAAAGTCCCTTTGCTATGTGACAATGAGAGTGCAATCAAAATGGCCGACAATCCCGTCGAGCACAGCCGCACTAAGCACATAGCCATTCGGTATCATTTTCTTCGGGATCACCAACAAAAGGGGGATATCGAGATTTCTTATATTAATACGAAAGATCAATTAGCCGATATCTTTACCAAACCACTTGATGAACAATCTTTTACCCGACTTAGGCATGAGCTCAATATTCTTGATTCTAGGAATTTCTTTTGCTAAGTCTTGCACGCATAGAACATGAATATACCTTTGATCTTGTCTCTTTTATATATGCTATGACTAATGTGTTTTCAAGTGTATTTCAACCAAGTCATAGGTGTATTGAAAGGGAATTTGAGTCTTCGGCGAAGACAAAGGCTTCCACTCCGTTCTACTACTCATCCTTCGCCGTCGCTCCGCATCATCTCTCCAACGTTGGTATAACCTTCACTCATGACCAAAGGGGGAGAATGTACTTCATTGGGCTCTAATGATTCCGTTTTTGGCGATTCATGCCAAAGGGGGAGAAAATATAAGCCCAAAGCAAAAGGACCGCACCACCACCTAATTTCATAAATTTGATAATTTTATTGGTAAATTTCAATTGGTATTTCAATTGGTATCTCTTTGTGCTCTAAGAGGAGAGTAACGAGTATTTTCATAATTGATGTCTTAAAACCCTCTTGAACACTAAGAGGAGACCTTATTTGAGGGGGAGTTTTGCTTAGTCAAAGGAAAAGCATTGGAAATAAGGGGAGAAAATTCCATATCTTGAAAATGCTTTGCAAAATCTTTTTCATTTACCTTTGACTATCTTGCAAAAGTATTTTGAAAAGAATTTACAAAAGAATTTGCAAAAACAAAACTCGTGGTGCAAATATGGTCCAATATGTAAAAAACAAAGAAACCATCCATGCGCATCATATAAGTTTAGATTGGCTCAATTCCAAGCAACCTTTGCACTTACATTATGTAAACTAGTTCAATTATGCACTTCTATATTTGCTTTGGTTTGTGTTGGCATCAATCACCAAAAAGGGGGAGATTGAAAGGGATTTAGGCTTAGACCTAGTTCCTAAATAATTTTGGTGGTTGAATTGCCCAACACAAACATTGGACTAACTAGTTTACTCTAGTGCATAAGTTATACAGGTGCAAAAGGTTCACAATCAGCAAATAAAAAGATCAAATGTTGGATTCAACAAAGGAGCAGCAAGGCAACCGAGGGCTTCTCTGGCCGGAGGCACCGGACTGTCCGGTGTGCACCGGACTGTCCGGTGCGGGCAGAGGACTTCGACTTCAAACTCTTCACCCTCGGGATTTCTCGGAAGCCAGCGCGCTATAATTCACCGGACTGTCCGGTGTGCACCGGACATGTCCGGTGCTCCAAGGAAACGCGGCCTCCGGAACTCGCCAGCCTCGGGTTTGCTCGGCAGCCGCTCCGCTAAAATTCACCGGACTGTCCGGTGTGCACCGGACTGTCCGGTGTACCAGCGGAGCAACGGCTCTCTGCGGCGCCAACGGCTCCCTGCAGTGCATTAAATGCGCGCGCAGCGCGCGCAGTCGTCAGGCACGCCCATGCCGGTGCACCGGACATCAAACAGTACATGTCCGGTGTGCACCGGACACCCAGGAGGGCCCACAAGTCAGAAGCTCCAACGGTCAGAATCCAACGGCATTGGTGACGTGGCAGGGGCACCGGACTGTCCGGTGTGCACCGGACTGTCCGGTGCGCCATCGAACAGAGGAGTTCCAGCAACGGTCACTTTTGGTGGTTGGGGCTATAAATACCCCAACCACCCCACATTCATTGCCATCCAAGTTTTCCAACTCTCAACCACTTACAAGAGCTAGGCATTCAATTCTAGACACATACAAAGAGATCAAATCCTCTCCAATTCCACTCAAACCCTTAGTGACTAGTGAGAGAGATTTGCCGTGTTCTTTTGAGCTCTTGCGCTTGGATTGCTTTCTTTCTTTCTCAGTTGTTCTTGAGATCATCACTCAATTGTAACCAAGGCAAGAGGCACCAATTGTGTGGTGGCCCTTGCGGGGAAGCTTTGTTCCCGGTTGATTGAGAAGAAGAGAAAGCTCACTCGATCCGTGGGATCGTTTGAGAGAGGGAAGAGTTGAAAGAGACCCGGCCTTTGTGGCCTCCTCAACGGGGAGTAGGTTTGCGAGAACCGAACCTCGGTAAAACAAATCCTTGTGTCACACTCTTATTTGCTTGCGATTTGTTTTGCGCCCTCTCTCTCGCGGACTCGTTTCTTTATTACTAACGCTAACCCGGCTTGTAGTTGTGATTATTTTTGTAAATTTCAGTTTCGCCCTATTCACCCCCCCTCTAGGCGACTATCACAAACAAAGGATAGGACCAATCCATCCCCAGTTATACCTCTAACCAAACAAAAAACAAGGATCATCTCATCCTTCCGACCAAACAATATGAGAAATCATTCCATCCCCAACCGAGGGGCCATTCTATTCTGTTCTCATTTGTCCTGCAACCAAACGCATCCTAGGTCACCACATCTGGATGGCGCCCGTAGCTTGGCATATCCAAAGCCAATTCTCTCGTATCCCGCAACGGCCTAACTGGCAGAACCCTATAACTAATATGTTAGGCTCCTATGTCCCCTCTTTTTATATTTCCTTTCTCACTAGCAGCGTTCTCTGTACATAAATACTTATATGAGAGACATATTTTGCTTTTAACTTTTGTACGTACGTATTTGTCATACTCTCAAATATCTCTACTACTCTATATGTTTCTAGAGTGGGCGTCCACACCCTCTGATGAAGCATGCCCCGTGTAGGAAACGGGTGACGCCTAAGAGGGGGGGTGAATTAGGACTTCTAAAACTTTTACTAAACTAGGCCACAATTAAATTACTAGAGCAAAACCTATGCAAATAATCAAACTAGAAAGTGCAATCTAGGTTTTGTCTAAGTGTTGCTATCTCTACCGCAAAGGCTAAGTTTCAATCTACACTAAATAAGTATGAATACAAGATTGAAACTTAAATGCTCAATATAAATGCAGAAACTTAAAGAGCAAAGTAGAGAAGCAAACTCTCGTGGATGACACCGGTATTTTTACCGAGGTATCTGGAACCACGCAAGGTCCCGACTAATCCTCGTTGGTGCCCCTACGCAAAGGGAAGCCCACGTGAGGGCCAAGCACCACGGTCGAGTAACTCCATAGAGAGCCACGGGCCTTCTCCACATGCAAGTGGTGCTCCGCTTCCGGCTCCTCTCGTACGCTCCCCACCGTCTCCACTATCGAGCTTCCGGCTGAAACGCCACGGGCCTCGTTTCCTCCGGTACATGGTGGCGGCCGTGACACAAACGCGGTTGTCAAGATCTCGCAAGACTCTCGCCCCACTCGGTATAATTACAACGACTCACGCAAGAGCCAAGGGGTTGTGTGGTTTGTCTAAACTCACTCAACTAACTAGGGTTCACCTAGAGCAAGCGCTAAAGCGGTCTAACTAACCTAAGCACTTCGCAAAGTACCTACGCTAATCACCGAGTGATTCTATTAAGCACTTGGGTGTTTGAGCTCTTGGAAATGTGCACTATATGTCTTGGTATGTTGCTTGGGCTCCCACACCTTCAAATGGCCGGTTGGGCGAAGTATATATAGGCCCCAACTCCAAAATAGTCGTTGGAGAAAAGCTGCAGTTCTCTGCGGCACACCGGACAGTCCGGTGGTACACCGGACAGCGCACTGTAGCCTATCTGGTGCGCCTAGTCGTTGCCCTGTCAGAGCAGGTGACCGTTGGCGCCGCAAGCTTTCCACACTGGACAGTCCGGTGCTCACACCGGACAGTTCGATGGTCTTTTCTTCGGGTGCCACCTGGAACTAGCCATTGGGCTGGAGTTCCCTGGTGCATCGAACAGTCCGGTGTGTGGGCACCGGACAGTTCGGTGTGCCACCGGACAGTTCGGTGTGCCACCGGACAGTCCGGTGCTCCACGCATAGACAGTCCGCAGCAGCACACTTGGACTTTTCTTGGATCTTCTTAATGTCTTCTTTTGAGGTGTTGCTTTCCCCAATTCCTTAGTCCAAGTAAATCTTGCATCTTGTGAACTACAAACATAAACACTAGAAAACTTATTAGTTCACGGATTGTGTTGTTCATCAAACACCAAAACTCAATTAGCCAAATGGCACGGGTCCATTTTCCTTACAATCTCCCCCTTTTTGGTGATTGATGACAACACAACCAAAGCAAGCAAATAATACAAGTATTTGAATGAAAATATGCAATCTACTTGCTAGGATGCATGTTTGTCCCCACAATGTGATATTATGGACTTAAGCCTCCCCCTAACTTCATAATTCACTTACTTCCTATTTTAGGACCAAATAACCAAAGCCACTTGAAAAACCATTTGTAGATATAAAATTTTAAATTTGTGGTGTTTGGTGTTTGATATAGTTTTCATTGCTTTGGTCCCTAAACTTCTCCCCCTTTGGCATCAACCACCGAAAAGGAAGACATTAAAAGCATGTAGGAAGTAAATAACAGCTTGTCCTCAAAGGATTACTCCCCTAAATTAGTGTTCTCCTTTAGAAAGAGTTTTTTCTCCCCTTTAGAGATTAAGAAAAGCTCCCCTTGACAGAGATCTTAGGAAAAAGCATGTGAAAATTAGAGGTGCAAGACATGATTTGAAAAGACTAACTTCCCTTATGCATAGGTAACAGAATGTGAGTTAACCACTTATGTATTTTTAGCGACATGGAAGTATATGATATGAAATATAGTCTAATCAAATATTGGAGAAGACATGTAAATGATACTAGTTGTAGTCTCAAAAGATACCAATTGAAATTCAATGGCGAGCTTGAGAGACATGAGAGTTCTTGGAGATTTTGCAGTGGAAGATTGTTGTCTTTCTCCGGGGACCTTATTTTCCTTACAATGAGACTATCACATGAAATAGATTGAAAAGGTGTTAGTCTCAAGGTATTAGATTATAGAGTAACCTCTCCCTGAAGGTGTGCATACAAGTTTTGAATACTTGTAGGAGACATGCACTTTTATTTGATATCAAGAGGGGCAAATTATCTATAATCTGAACTTTGGCACATATAAGTTAAATAATACAACTTGTAGAAATCAAAATTTTCAATTGATGCATCATTTACTATGGAGTGATATAGAAACTATGTGTCGTGCTTAAATAAACATTTTAAGCCATGTAGGTTTGCTTAAGTACATGAATTGAAAGCAAGCAATCCTACCATGTGATTTACCTAGTATGCATAATTTTAAACAAAAGTAAATAACAAATGTAATACTAGGCAAGAAAGGTAAACTAGATACAAGGTAGATAGATACGCATATATAAAAACAAGAGATACAATAAATCTAGTTACCTTAGTCATGGGTGGGAAATTTAGGTCCAAAATTTTCACTAACCCACTTGGCAATAAACTTGATCCAATATGATGTATCCCATGATATACATCCCAACTTTGCCAAGTCTCCAAATTTCCCGTCGACCTTCGGTCCACTCACTTCCCTTGCGGGATCCAAACCTTCTTGGTGCTTTTTATGGTTGAAATTATTTCCTTTGGCACCCAAATGCGTTTGGCCCCCTTTGCTTTGTTGGCTTGCTTGTTGGCCTTGATTGCTATCACCTTTTCATTCTTTTTCTTCTTGATCAAATATGGTGTAGCATCCTTTTTGTTCACCTTTTTTATGTAGGTGTTGGAGATTTTGCTTGATGGCTTTTGCTTGAGCTTTTGTCTTTGTTTAGCCCCGGTCATCGCCTTGCATTGGAAAGACTTATGGCCTTCCATGTGGCATAGCCTACAAATCACAGTTTCTCCCTCTACAGGCTTGTTCACTCTCGTAGTGGTGTTATCCTGTGGAGGTCGGATTTGTTTGGCTTTGCCTTTCTTGTCATACAAAGCTTTGCCAAGGCGAGCCACTTCTTGCTTTAATTGTTCATTTTCCTTTGCAACCTCATCCGAACATGTCTCTACAACAATATTCTCAACAACGACTTGGTTGCAGGGGTTAGAATCATCAATTAAATCAAAGCATGAAGTAGAAACATCTTTCTTAATTATTTCAGGTATTTCAACTAAAGATGCTACTGGGGTGCTACCAATGTTTTCTAGCTTAGTAGTTAGCTCATTATTGTGTATGCTAAGAATTTCCATTTTCTCTAGCAAATTTTCAATAGCTTCTTGGGAGCTAGCTAACTTAGCCTTAAGTTTTTCATTCTTTTTAATGAGACCATCATCGGTAGCGGTGGATGGAGCACTAGATTCTAATAGCTCAATTTTAGTTGACAACTCACTATTTAAGTTTGCAAAAGTTTCAAATTTTTCTAGCAAACTTTTATAACCATTTTGGGAGCTAATCAACTTATTTTTCAAAGTTTTAAGTTGAGCTTTTTGCTTGGTGCAAACATCCTGGAAAAATTCTACAGCTTCCGCAAGCTCATCTACAGAGGGCTTTCCCTCACCTTCATCATCACTACTACTTTCATCACTAGAGGATGGAACGCTTTTGTTAACTTTTGCCATAAGACATTTGTGTGATGACCGTGATGAGCGTGATGAGGACCGGTGGCTGCGCGTTCTTGGAGGTTCATCTTCACTTGAAGAATCATCCCAAGTTCTAACACTTATTAGCGCCTTGCCTTTGCTCCTCTCCTTTTTGGGTTTGGCCATATTTAGACAGTTGTCCCTGAAGTGGCCCTTTTCCCCACATGCGAAGCATCCTCTCTTCCTTTGCTCTTTCTTGTCAATGTTAAAGAGAAGATCTTCGACCTGCAGGGGCACACCCATTAGATTAATCTTGCGGATCATCCTCATTACCTTTCCGACACGTCAGATTATTTATTCGTCCTCGGAGGATGATGTGCATGGTTGATTATCTTCATCATCATCACTTTCTTCTTCTTCCTCTTCTTCACTTGAGGAACTTGGAGTGGGAGCCTTCTTTTTGCCCTTCCTTTCATCACATGCAAAAGCATATGGGCTTGAGGAAGTTGGCTCCTCTCCCCGACACATTTTTCGCGACATCTCAAAAGCCGCGATTTTCCCAATCACAATGGTCGGGGTCATGTTGCTTAAGTCCTCCATGTTGTGAAGGATGGTGATGATGCTCTCATATCTTTGTTGTGGTAGCATGGAGATAATCTTCCTCACAATGTCCGCATCACCTAGCTTATTAATGCCAATAGAATTGAGCTCATTGATAATTAGATTCAAATGAGAATACATGTCTCTAACAAGCTCATCATCTTTCATAGCAAAAGAATTATACTCATTTAAGACTAGGCAATGTTTTTGCTCATGGACATTGGATGTGCCGTCATGGAGCTCATGCAATTTTAGCCAAATCTCATTAGCAGTTTTCAAGGTAAATACTTGATTAAAGATATCCATGCTAAGAGATTCATACAAGCAATTTTTGGCTCTAGCATTTAAATGAATTTCTTTTTCCTCACTCGTGGTGGGTTTCTCAGGATTCTTGAGGGGTTTCATCCCGCCACGAGTGACTCTCCAAACACCTAGATCAACAACCTCTAGGTAACAAGCCATTCTAGCACTATAATATGGGAAGTTAGTGCCGTCAAAGTGTGGTGGCCTATGGGTATCCATCCCTTCCTCTAAAAAGCATCAGCTCTTTTAGCGGTGAAGCTAAAGCGATTCAAATGAGCCAAACCGGGCTTTGATACCACTTGTAGGAAACGGGTGACGCCTAAGAGGGGGGGGGGTGAATTAGGACTTCTAAAACTTTTACTAAACTAGGCCACAATTAAATTCCTAGAGCAAAACCTATGCAAATAATCAAACTAGAAAGTGCAATATAGGTTTTGTCTAAGTGTTGCTATCTCTACTACAAAGGCTAAGTTTCAATCTACACTAAATAAGTATGAATACAAGATTGAAACTTAAATGCTCAATATAAATGCAGAAACTTAAAGAGCAAAGTAGAGAAGCAAACTCTCGTGGATGACGCCGGTATTTTTACTGAGGTATCCGGAACAACGCAAGGTCCCGACTAATCCTCGTTGGTGACCCTACACAAAGGGAAGCCCACGCGAGGGCCAAGCACCACGGTCGAGTAACTCCGTAGAGAGCCACGGGCCTTCTCCACATGCAAGTGGTGCTCCGCTTCCGGCTCCTCTCGGACGCTCCCCGCCGTCTCCACTATCGAGCTTCCGGCCGAAACGCCGCGGGCCTCGTTCCCTCCGGTACACGGTGGCGGCCGTGACACAAACGCGGTTGTCATGATCTCGCAAGACTCTCGCCCCACTCGGTATAATTACAACAACTCACGCAAGAGCCGAGGGATTGTGTGGTTTGTCTAAACTCACTCAACTAACTAGGGTTCACCTAGAGCAAGCGCTAAAGCGGTCTAACTAACCTAAGCACTTTGCAAAGCACCTACGCTAATCACCGAGTGATTCTATTAAGCACTTGGGTGTTTGAGCTCTTGGAAATGTGCACTATATGTCTTGGTATGTTGCTTGGGCTCCCACACCTTCAAATGGCCGGTTGGGTGAAGTATATATAGGTCCCAACTCCAAAATAGCCGTTGGAGAAAAGCTGTAGTTCTCTGCGGCACACCGGACAGTCCGATGGTGCACCGGATAGTCCGGTGGTGCACCGGACAGCGCACTGTAGCTTGTCTGGTGCGCCTAGCTGTTGCCCTGTCAGAGCAGGTGACTGTTGGCGCCGCAGGCTTTCCACACTGGACAGTCTGGTGCTCACACGGGCAGTTCGGTGGTCTTTTCTCCAGGTGCCACCTGGAACTAGCGTTGGGCTAAAGTTACCTGGTGCACTGGACAGTCCGGCGTGTGGGCACCGGACAGTCCGGTGTGCCACCAGACAGTCCGGTGCTCCACGCACAGACAGTCCGCAGCAGCACACTTGGACTTTTCTTGGATCTTCTTAATGTCTTTTTTTGAGGTGTTGCTTTCCCCAATTCCTTAGTCCAAGTAAATCTTGCATCCTGTGAACTACAAACATAAACACTAGAAAACTTATTAGTTCACGGATTGTGTTGTTCATCAAACACCAAAACTCAATTAGCCAAATGGCCCGGGGTCCATTTTCCTTACACCCCGCTTGGCTCTCCTCGTCCCACTCTCCTCTCTCCCGCAATCCCTGCGACCTCACCCCACTCTCTCGATCAACGTTCACGCTCTCCATGGAAGGTGAATCAGACGCTCTAGATCGCCGCAATCCCTGCTCTCTCCCTAGAATCACATCCGTGTTTGTGCTCTCCATGGCTAGTCCTCTGTTCTCTCCCCAGAATCCCATTCGCGTCCACACTATCCATGGAAGGCGAGGAGTCCGCCCCGGATCGTCGCACCGGCTCTCGATCCGCATTCGCGCTCTCCGGGGAAGGGGAGCCCTCCCCCTGATAACCTCGCCCATTATCTGCCTTGCCACCGACTGGCCTCGCCCCACCATCGGCAACACTCACCCCCCTTCAATCGGCCCAAATCTAGAAAGCAATAACCTTCCATGGAGAGCACGGGTGAGAAGTTTCCATCGACGACATCATCGACTACAAAGCATGCAATGGTTAGTATCAAAACAAAACATGCATCACTTCGTATGAAAACTGATAACTATTTAACAAAATATTCTCACCATTAAATTCATTCGACGCTGAGCAATCATTGGCTCAAATGCATAGTTAGCACACATCCAATACCTATATCTAGAGGTGTTATGATCCTCGGACTTGTCAACCTTGTAAGGATCAGCACAAAAAAATAGGCACTAGAACACCCCTTGTCAAAGGCAGCGGGTCGAAGACAGTTCCGGTCAAATGACATTCCTAAAATTCGATATATTTTATAAGAATCAGAAATATTAGTTATTACATTTTTATAACACTTATCTTTGTTTAGCAGATTTATCACACCTAAACATCCTACAAATAGAAAATATGAAGATTATAAATGATTCAAAAACCCTAACCCTAATAATGAGAGACAAAAGAGCAAACCAAAAAGAGAAAGAAAAGGGAGGGAGATTACCTTGTTACAGAGGAACAATGGATCGATTACAAGTTTTTATGGTCAAAGTGGTTGATCTAGGTTTATGTTTCTCGTTTGGAAGAGGAGAGAGAACTTGATGAATGTGATCCAAAGAACTGGTGGCTGAAGCATAGTACTTATAGCCCGTAGGTAGGCACCAAAGCAATTGGCGCCTAGGTTGGCACCAAGATCCATGGCGCCTACCTAGACGTTAATTGATTTTATGCCTACCTATGGGCCACGTTAGATCCAAGTCAGCTTCGAGTACGAGATCTAGGCGTCAAAGTATTTGGCGCCAATACGTGTTAGGTCGATGTCAATAGTGACGGCGCCGACCTAAATATTCGTTTTTAATTAAAACTAGAAATGACATATTTGTGAAAATAAAGAAAACAGACTAAAATGGAAAAAGACGGTTGTCGTGGCACAATTAAAAAATTTTCCTATGGGTGTTTGGTTTCTAGAGATTAGTCTCTTTATTTATTTTATTTTCCTCCCTAAATCATCAAATAGAAACTAAAATAGAGTTTTAGATTCCATATTTAGCACTTTATAGATTAAAATAGAATAAAATAAGAAACTAAAATTAGTCAAAAAAAAAAACCAAACATATATCCGCGTTCCCAAACGTTCACACGCGCAAACGCCGGGAGCCACCGTGATGTCGCCGAAGCCGGCGAAGCCGACACCCGCCACCGAGTTCGAGTACTGCGAGCTGTGCCGCCATCACCACGACCATGGCCGGCGCCATCGCTACATAATCAAGCACAGGAGAAATCTCGACGCCGCGCTCACCTCCTTCCGCTCCAAGCTCTCCGACCTCCGCCGCGCCTTCCTCCACGGCTCCCCCTCTTCCCAGCCGCCGCGGACCCGTCTCTGGTGCCCCTTCTGCTCCATTGACCTCGTCGACCTCGACAGCCGCTCCGCTGGGTACTCGTCACCTATCCCTTGCCCCCATACCCGATACCCCTAGGGTTTCGGACTTTCGGTTTGGATTTACATATGCTATCTGGTTTTGGTTGCACCGTGGATTGCCCGGTATATTATGCAATTGAACCCTAGTAGGCAAGTAGTACATTAGGATCAGTAGCTCAGTACGGCTGGGGGTTGGAATCGTCATAAGGTTTTCAAAGCACTGTAGGTTTTCAGAGCACTGCAAGCATAGTGTGAGTTTAGGAGGAAAGTTAAGTCTGATTCTCTTCTATTGCAGTAACAATGCCATTTACCATTTGGCAAGCAGTGAGCACCTGAAGGGTGTGAAGGATTTCCTGTGGAAGCACGGGGGACGGATGGATCAGGTGGTCTCGCTTAGGATTTCAGAGGATGTGCTTGCCAAGGTGTGTCTTATACTTCCATTTTTTCTATCTATTAAATTAACATGATATGCATTTCTTCATTCTAGTTTTGTAAACGGGTCTATTTAGGTATGTTGCTGTTTGTATTTGTTTCTGCACTGACCTGGCAAAATGAGGTGTTATGGTACATGGTATGCAGATCTCTAATGTTTTTTTAGTTTCAGTGGGAGAAAGGCCCTGAATGCTTGAGCACAGGAACGACGATGGGGAATGAAGGGCTGATTGGACCATCTCTGAAGCAGATAAAAGATATCCAAAATGAATATGCATGTGACAGTTTGGATAGTTTTGCACAAAACAATATCCCATCTTTTAGTAACACTGCATCATATGTTGTTATGCCTTTACAAAATTCTACCAATGGGGCATATGGCTCTATTAGTACAGCGTGTCATGGAGCTTCCAGTTCTGGAAGTGCTTCACATTCTGCTCCATATGGAACTGTTGGCCTGCCCATCATACCTTGGGGATCGGCTGAAACACATAAGCTGCAGGGTGCACTGTCTACAAACTGGTTTCACAGCAGTGGTACTGAAACAAAAGGTGACCGAGCGTTACGATTATCATTCTGCTTTCTTTTTCATATGATTATGTCGCTTGATTGGCACATGGATAATTATATTTCCTTTTGTAGGCCATCAGCCTACTGTCTTTGTAAATGGCGCAAGCCAATCACTTTCTTGTTCTGATCATGTAAGTATGTACCACATGTACATGCATGTCTATGCGATAGGTAGCACAAGTCTAGTGAAAAAATGACAAACAATGATGTGATGCTTCTACATTACTTCAGTTCTTTGCTCACATATTTGGCTTACTATTAACAATTGAAAATGTTGCTTCATTTACACAAAAAGAAAAGGTAGCTTAGTAAATGTTATGCAAGGCAGGAGCTTGCACAATTAAGGTATCTCGAATCTCAATGGCAACAAAGTTAATCAGATTGCCTTTTGAGTTCATTATCCTTCTCAAATTTGCTATGTTTCCTGTTTATGTTCTGATTTAGGTCGTTAACTCGTTATAGTTGTTGTGAAGTTGTGGTGTATAGTTGTTTTTTGTTCACATAATCATGTAAAAGTATTGGAGAACAGCACACAAACGTCTCTAAATTTCTATGTGTACTTGTTGCCTTCTTATTTTTATTCCACTGCTTGCCATATCTAAAAACATATATTTTTCGTTCCTAGCTCCTAAGTAACAGATTACTATCTCAGTTAACTCATGAATTAGCTACGTGGTCCAGTGTTATTAAAACTACGTTTAAACGATGTTTAAACTACGTTTAAACGTCAAAACTCTAATTAGAGGTTGAAACCACGTTTTAGCGTTTTGGCGTTCTAAACTGTAAAACGCAGTGTTTTATGCATTTTAGACCATTAGCTACTTTTGAGCCAGGTCTATTAGTTACTTTTGAGGTTCAATCCAGCTCATGGGTGAAGTTTTGGTAAGACACTAACCTCTCTATTTTGGTATTTAACTTCATATTATTGTTTGAAATTATGATGTATTGGTATTTTTCCTGTGTTGTTTAAAACTACGTTTAAACAAAGTTTAAACGTTTAAAAGCCAAAATTTCACCCATGAGCGTTCCAACGTTTTACCGTTTTAATAACCTTGACGTGGTCCATATTTGTTCCATTATATTCATGGTCTATGAATTTGACATTGTAAATGTTGTCATTATTTAGCAAAAATTTCATGGCATTGTGGTTTTTTAGTTTCAAATGGAATGATAAAAATATCCTTCTATGAACCAAGTTTTTTTGTTAGCTTGTAAAACTCTTGTGTACATTAAACAGGAACAAGTTTACATGTGGAACTTTTTGTATTCATGATTCCACTGAGTAAAGGGTTTGCACTGAATGTCTTCCCCTCTATATGCCTGTTCTGTTTTTTCTTTTGTTTATTTGTCCTGTATACATAGTTGATGTGATTGTTTGATAAACAGATGTTACCTTTGCGGGTTCAACAAAGTCACACTGGAGGAAATTTGAGCAATGGTATTGGATGTATTCAGTTTTATATTTTCCTGTTCTAGATTTTGTCAAAACACTCACTAGTCTGACTGCAATATAGTTACTCCTAATTTCTTTTAGCCCTCATGAGAATCCTGATGCAATATCATTTCTTTATACTTATAGGCTCAAAAGCAAATGTGCATACGGGTGCTCCTCCTCCTTGGTTAAAAGCTAACGAACACGATCCAAAGAATTTGTCACTCAAAAGCTGTGGTCTTTCTTCCCGGAAAGGAAAATTGAGAAAACTCAATCCAAACAGGGTTGGTGCTGCATGGGCAGAAAGAAGAAGAGCTGAGATGGAAATGGAGAAGCAAGGTGAAATTGTTCCAGCAACATCTGATTCTAGTTGGCTGCCTAATTTTGGTAGTGTCTGGCAATCTGGCACAAGGAAGGAATCAAGGAAAGAATTTGAGAAAAGCCACAAGATTCATGACACGAAGAGCAACCATGACTTATCCTTGGAGATAAAACCATATATTAGCAAACGGATGGTAAATGTGAATTTTCACCTTTCTGTAGTTATGTTATCTCCCCCCCCCCCCCCCCAATATTTAACTTCATTTCCTCGAACTTGTGTTTCTTGCTAACTGTTAGCAAATAGTTTCTGAGTGTCATTTTCAAAGGTTACAACATTGACATTATATGATGTTCTACCACCTTTTGTCTGCATTAACTCACTTGTCCTGCTTATAGCTGGAAAAGATTGGCACTAAGCTACAACCTTTACGATAACCGAAGTTGCTTTAGCTGCTTTACTAATTATTATAGCTGTCCTGCTTTCTGGAAGTAACATAATTGTCCTTGTGTTTGTTCAGCAAAGCCAGAGTTTGGATTGCCAAATATTTTAGCAAGTGCTACAGTACCATATATTTATTTAGAATTGCAATCCACCTTAGATCAATTTGAAAGGAGGTTCGATCGTGTGGGCATAAGCCCAGTAAGCTATGTAGAGTGCATGTGCATATGCAGCTACGTTAGAGATGTCAATGGGGAATTCCCCACCGCCTCATACCCATCCCCATGAAGCTATACCTATCCCCATGCCCATATCCATCATGGGTATAAGATTCATCCCATACCCATATCCATTCAGGTATCGGGTCCCCATTGGGTCTCCATCCCCAATAAAAAAAGCATGATAACATTATATTTTATAACATTAACAGCCACACTCCACTCAATTTGTTAGCTACTTTCAGTAAATTAGCTATTTGTTAGCTAGCTAATTCCACTAGCAATTGTTTAGCTAACTAACTATTAGCTCTAATGCATTCAAACACCCTCTTAGTTACTGCATTTTTGAATTCTGATCGTTCATATATACTTTGTTTGTCTTTCCTCTTGCAGCGTGTAGGTGCTGAGAAAGCTTCTGACAAAGCTGAAGAGCTCGGCAGCCACCTACCGCAGTAAACAGATGTGCAACCCTTCGGCAGATGTTTGTGGTATGAACCTTTTACACTCGCCCATTCGGTAAAAGAAAAAAAGTTTAGGTTTAGCAATTAGTAAGGCTTGGAAATTAATTAAGCGCATAGTTTTATAGATCTATACATATATATGTTTGACAGTAGTTATTCGGTAAAAGAAAGGTTTAGGTTTAGCAATTAGCACCCAAGTTTAAGGCTTGGAAATTAGCATTGCTTTAGAGATCTATACATATATACGTTTGACAGTAGTTAGCGAGCCCTGCTGTCTTTGCTTTCCATCAATAGAAGGCTACAGCAACTTCTGATCACACAATTCAATGCCCCCAGCAATGAATATGATATTTGCGGTGACGGGGGCACTAGTACCACGAGTCGCTTGCAGGACTCCTGGAATGATTGCGCTGCGCCCCTTGGATCTGTGGATCTGTATTTGTTGAAACGCCATGTAGGGCAGCTGTTACTGACTTTCTGCTCACTGTTTGGCGCCTGCAGGTGGATGTCGTCGCGTGGGCGTCTCTTCGTAAAAGCGATTGGTTTGGTTTCCATGTCAGGTCGTGCCTGGGAAGCCCGCCGCGAGTACGGAATGCCAAGCCAGTAGTAGTTTTTGTTCTCGGCACGAAGCCATTTGTTTTGTGCGGGTACCGTTTGCGGCTTGATCGCGATTGGCCTCGTAGCCTTTTTGACCGAACGAGAGAAGCAGCAGCTCTGCAAAGCTACCTCCAGGTTCATTCGAGACGGGAGGTTGGGACTGGGAGGGATAGCGTCATTGCGGCCAATGGTTTTCGGTTCTTTTCCACTTGTGCACGACGTCATAAACCCGAGAAAATGTTTACAGCCTCACAGGGCACCTCTCAAAGAACCAGAGACTCCGGTTCCGGTGGGGTAAAACCGTAAAATGGCCGCCACTTGTAGTGTGTTGTTGTTGCTTTGCGCCATTGCCACTGCCTGCAGCACGCACAATGCTGCGCGCAGCGAGTCACTAGTCAGCGTGCGAGGGCCCGCGCTACGGGAAAGCAATCAGGAAACTTTTTTTCCCTGGAACAAAAAAGAGGACCAGAAAAGGTGGGATCGAATTTATCAACCATGGCCAGGTCTGGTGGAACCTGTCCGGAAGAGAGGAGTTTGCACATCGCATCCAGAACGGAACAAAGAAACAAAAACACATACACACATGTCGCTGCCCTTGAGCTAGCGCAGCATATGCTATATCAAGAGGTGTTTGGTTTATAGAGACTAATTTTTAGTCTATATATTTTATTTTAGTCTATAAATTATTAAATACGGAAATCAAAATAGAGTTTTAGTTTTTATATTTAATAATTTAGAGACTAAAGTAAAATAAAATAAAATGGAGAGAGTAAAAATTAGTCTATAGAAACTAAACACCCAGTAAGTCCGGCAATGCAAACATCAGCTGGTACTGGTAATCCACACGGGCGAGACGAATTTAAGATTCATTCAACAGTTATTATAAAGTAAATCGACCAATCCACTTACAATTTAGGATTAAAATAATACACCATTTTCATTTTTAGCATGTATGAGTAGATCTTTACGGTTTATTCTAAATTTGCAAAAATAAATTGGTCAAATCTAATAAACTCCGACAAGATGGGGGAGCAGGACTGTCGTGTGAATGTCTTGATGGATCCACTCCGAGGCGGCGTTGTAGCTGGCGAGAAAACAAACGCATTAGATCACGACGTGACGGAGACCATCACGAGAGACGCCGTGGTGTAGCGTGCGTGGAATAGGAGGCGGCGCGCGCAACTCTCACATGGGAAGAGAACGAGGGAGGGAGGGTAAGGCTCGTTCGGCTGTGCTGTGGGGTAGGATCTTTGCTCTAACTTTCAAAACTGTTTGTAGCATATTTTACTAAACAGATTTAAATGAAATAATTCTTTTTTAAAAGTCTGTTTTCAGCTTTTCTCACGGACACAGTTCTACGGGGTTTTTTTGGTAAAACTGAAAATACTTGTTTCTCTTATCTTACTCTCTATCACCTTTTTTTTCTGCGAACCTTATCCTACTAAATGTTTATGAAACCAGATTTAACTGTACACCTGATTTTACCTGAGCTGTAAAAAAAAATGCCAACAGCCCATTCATTGATGAGTTGGGATCCCACTCGCCGCCGCAGTAATAAGCAGCAGCCCCATTTCTATTTCCCTCGCACTCCCATCGCTGCAGGCTGCAGCGCATCATGCATATATATGCTTCCACGTATCGTTCGCTGTTGCTCGTACTGTATGGTGGCAGTGGCATGCATATGCTAACGCTATGCATGCTTTTCTGATTACTGTTACGTGTTGCCCACCCCCTCCATGCATCTCATAGGCCATAGCGCCAGCAGGGGAACCACGCACCAATGCTCTCAGATTACTGTTACCTACTACTGCAGTAGCTAGGCGCTAGCAATAAATATCGAGGAACAGTCGACACGAGAGAGAGAAAAAATTCACGCTGATTAATTACCACTCTACTACTGTACTACTACTAGTAGTCAACAAGGAATTCATAATATATATGCACGGTTGGTTGGCAACAAATTAAAGAAACCGACGATGGTGGTCTCTAACAATTAACATCTGATCCACGTACGTACAGCATTCTTCATGCTTTGATCACAGTCAGCTTCACACGCATGGCAATAATAATTAGCAGCCCCCTTATGCTAGCACACGCTAGCTTTTCTGTGGACACGATTAGAGCCTGCTAGTGCTAGCTTTTGTTCTTCGAAATCAGGCCGGTACGGTGACGACCCGACAACCTAACCACTGTATATGATATGACCTGATCGAAGCCGCGCGCGCACCTGTTACAGACCACATTTTACTGTCACACTACTGTACTAACTTGTTGTGTTTTGTTTGGTCAAGGGTCAAAGACACGTCTCCCATCTCTATGCGCGTGCAAACCCGGCCAATGCAAGGGCCATTTGTCAAAGTTGCGAGAAGACTGGCCTCTTGGGTTCGGTTAGCAGAAAATGCATGATGATTTCACGTGGTTGACACATGCATGATGGGAACACTGCTTGTTCCAAGCATAACTAGCACGGTTAACTTGCGTCGTTGGGGGACCTGATTTCCGTGGTATGTACATGCATGACGTTGCATATAAATACTGTTCTCATATATACCAGTTATGGACAAGGCAATAAACAAGGAAGCTTATATATGTATTACGTGGCCAATCATCATATTCCATGCACTTCGTCTTTTCAAAGTAATAATAATAAAGCCCACAATAATCATGTGGTACGTACGTAGTGCAATCTTCCACCTATCATCATCCCTATAATACACTCACTCGTTTCTTTTTTTTTCTTTTTTTCTAGAGCCATCGATCCTACTGCGCACAGCAAGAAGCCATGAGCACCCCCAAAAAAGGGACAAACCAACCAGCCCCATGCCCATGCCCCTCATGAAGCCAGGCCACAAACCAGACTGACACGTACGATTATTCCCTTCTCGACATCTCCCTCTCTCTCTCTCTCATGCACCCGAAACTTCGGTGCTCAAAACCATCACACTCCCAGGAAGGTTTTGGAGCCACACGTGGCGACAATACGCAAGCTGATGCCTTAATAACGTTAATTAAAAAATGTACTTGTTGTGTTGGAGAAATGGACCATGGACCAGCAACTGTCTCTCTCTCTTTTCCTCGGAGAAAAGAACATGCATGGTGGTATCTTGGATTTGGGGAGACTGAAGAAGTATTCAGGTGCAAGCTTGCATTGCTAGCTCAGGGAGTTCTTTATGGAATCAGACTCTGTGTGTGTGTGGTGGGTGCACCCATGTTGTTAATTAGTTTAGCTTTGTCTATAAGATACTGCTAACTGTACTCTTCCCTAATCTCAAAAAAAGAAACTGTACTCTTCCCTAATCTCAGAAAAATAAATTGTACTCTTCCCTGGCAAGGGGGAGCATCGCAGTGTCAAAGGCAATTGAATATTCTTGTCGATGCAGACCGAATATTTGTGCATACACTATCCCTTTTAGATGAAGCACATGCATTCTTCATGTTGAACAAGGGGAGTCGCTTTATATATATCAACACAATCTAATTAATTAAGCAATTAACCATCACGTACGGTACGGTACTGTTTTAGCACAGCATGCCTTGTTGAACAGAAGCGAAGCCTGTGATGTTTTTCTCTTAGGAGTAAAGTGACATTATTAGTTTTCAAACCCTATATATACACGCAACTTCGCAAAAACTATTGTAGCACAGCAACCCTCACATGGTCAGCAAACATGAGCATGCATGCATCCACGAAAAAGTGTCTGCGCCGCACCTCGCCGGCAGAACAGGCAACGGCAATCACCGTCCGCGGTAGGAGCCACAGTAAAGCACTATTGTTTTTTTTTTAAGGGAAAAGCACTACTACTTCGGTTGATCGGTTCCCCCCACTCAACCAACCAACCTCTCCCTCGCTAACAAGAAGCCAAGAAAAGTAATGCTCCCCTCTCCTCTTCTCCCGCTGCAAACCAGGTAGCGAGCGGAGCGCCAAAGGCACTGGCAGCAGCGAGACCCAAACCAACCGGCCCCTTCCCAATAATTGCACGCAGCAAGCACAAGGGTTCTCCATGCTGGTGTTAAAGGATGAACATGGCCCCCTGGTGCCGCTGCGGGGGCCCCCTCCCCTCGCCTTTAGAATCCCTGACAGGGATTGATGGCCTGATGAATAGCAACAAACAAAAATCCATATGGAAAAAATAGAAAATAGTTTTTTTTATTGTCATAATAGAATAGTGGATGCATATCATCCACACCCTCAAATTAGTATAATATGGCCATATGCATATCATCCACACCCTCAAGTGAGGCTTAGGCTAATTCCAACTATTTCCCCCTCTTTTATCTCCCTATTCATACTTTATATTTATTTTTTAAATACCTCTCTTTCATTTCTCCCCCTATTTCTTCTCCTCTCCAACAATTCTTTCTATTAAGCTTCGCTTTACACTTTAATTAAGCTATTTAACTTTTTTACGTATGTGTTTTTTTTGGGTTTTTAAAAATATGCAATATTTATAGTACCGTGATACACATTTTTATCTAATAATTAAACTTAATATCATTGATTAGTGAAGAGGTGAGATTAGAGAGGGGTCTGCTTCGCTCACCGGATTAAGAGAGACGATAAATGGCACCGTTGGAGCAATACTGAGGACGTCCATATACTGAGAATTGGAGGGGGAGAGTACTCGGGAACAGTGGGAGGCGGCCTCCAATGACTCCCTAGCCCCCTCCCCCCGCTTGCTCGAGGGTGGCCAGGAGTAGAGATGGCAATAGAGATCTGATCCCCGATTCCTTACGAGGAATTCCTCCATTAGAAGATGGAGAGGGGGAAGAAACTTCTCCCGCGTGTATATAAACGGGAAAAATTTATCCCTGGCGGGTAAACAGGGATAGGAACATGGAAGCATTCTCTATTCCCTGCGGGGATCCGTTAAATTTGTATGTGACTATGTTTTTGTGTATTAGTTAATGACAAAAAAATAATTATCTTGTCAAGAAACTATTAATTGTATAAATGTGTTCATTTTTCATGTATGCATAATGATTTCTTACATCTGACAAGGTGTATAAGTGATAATGTAACTTAATAACAAAGAACATATGTCTTAGTTATAATTTAAACAATGATGAGGATCTCTGTTGGGGTTTAGTCTCGCGGGGAACCGAGATAGATAAGAAATATTCACTGCAAGCGTTTGTGGGGATGAATAATTAAAGGTTAAAGAGGAGCTTAATAAAGAAATAGTTGAAGAGTAGGAAAAATATGGGATGAATAATTGAGGGGATTAATTTAAATATGAATACAAGGTACACACGAGGCATTTGGGAGTGAGAATTGTTGGAGAGTGGCTTCAGCTTTGGCAGTAGAGCTTGCCTCTTTTCCTTTTTCCTTTTTGCTGTTTGACTGCTTTATCCTTTGTAATCTTCTTTTCTATTTGCTTCAGTGGCGGACCTAGGATTTTTATATAGGGTGTGCCGCGACAAAATTTTTATGTAGAATTTTATCTAATGTACATATAATTTCATAGTAAATTTGGTAACAATTTGATATATAGATATAAAGTTTAACACTAACAATTAAGCATGAAAATTGCATACATTAAACATAAAGATTACAGTAATACTATTTATCTTGCCTTCGCTTCCTCAACGCTAAAATAATGGTAGTGAATTAATAATCAATAAGATAAAAATCAACACACATTGCGTTAGACAAAATTCAACAAAAAAATGAAAAAGTTTTACGACACAGATTTCATAGCCAGAAAAAGGCCCTTGGCAAAAAAAATCCCGTTGCACTTGCACACGAACCCATCAACAAAACTCTATCCATTAATCCATACAGCCATGCAAGCAGCAACCGGAGGACAGGATGGCTACCTCTTCAACATCCATGATGACTCCTCAAGACTCAAGCAGACAAGCTAGCAGTCAAGCTCCTCTTCCAGTGTTCCACGGTTCCGCCAGACTAGTTCGACGGTAGCAGGTTCAGCACAGCACACCGTCAAGGGTCAAGCAGCCAAGCAGGTTCAGCGCGGCAACACGCTTGACTCTAGTGAGGAGCCGAGGAGAGGACTCGCCGGCTTGCGTGCAAGAAGGTACAAGGCAGCCGCCAGCCCGCCGTCAGGAACAGCCTGCCAGGAAGCCGAACCGATCGGAGAGTAGACAAGAAGTTGGAACGGCCGTCCGGCTCGGGCGTCGCGTCGGCCAAATGGGATGGCTGGGTGGGGTCCCTGGTGGGCCTGGCTTAGGGTGTGCCAGGGCCCACCCGGACCCCCCTGTGGGTCCGCCCCTGATTTGCTTCTAACTCTGTTGTTTTAAAGTTTTAATAAAATTTTCAGTAGGGCTCTCCTGTCCTATAAAAAAAAAGAATTGTTGGAGAGAGTAATGTGATCTCCCCCACCATTGCTGAGCCGAGAGCTTAGGTGATATAGCTAGCCGCCTAGCCCCTCCACACCACTCGCTATCCACACGCTGCGCACTGCACTCACCTCTGTGGGCAGGTACTGATTGCCCAGCGCCCCAGTTCCTGGCTGGCCGGCTGGCTGTGGCCTGTGGCTGTGCCTGGTCTCCTCTTCCTCGGTGGTGGCGGTGGCGGTGGACGGTGGTGGTGCTGCTGATGGTGGTGGTGTTGCGCTGCTTGTTCGGTAGTTCCTCACTTTCACTTCCTTTCCTCCACGGCTCCCGTCACCTAAGCAGCAGCATATCCCCGCACACCACTCGCTTCTTCGCCTCAACCGGCGGCTAGCTCTTGCAGCAGCTCATCTCATCTCTCCCTCTGGCTGGCAGTTTATTTCTCTCCTCCCTATCAGGATAAGCTCAGCTCAGCCCAGCTCCCTGCTGATCTGCGGCATTTGACCTGCCTCCCGTGCTTGATTTGTTCGTTTCTGTGCGCGGTGGTGCCCGGGCAATAACTCCCCTTGGTGCCTGGTTGGCTCGTTGCCACCCTCCCCGCGGCAGAGCGGCCTATAGGATGAGAGGGACGGGGGAGGAACCCAACAAACCGGCCGCGGCACTGTCCTGACCGTGGAAGACACGCACACAGAGCTCCAGCTCCGCACTGCACTGGCCGACGGGGAAACGGTGGAGCTCGCGCGGTGTTCCATTCATGGATTGGGATCTCAAGATGCCGGTCTCCTGGGACCTGCCCGACCTCGAGCACGACGCCATGCCGCCGCCGCCGCCGCCCGTCTCCGCGGCGGCGTCGGGCATTGCCGCCGCAGCTGCCGCGCCTTCCCCCGCGACGGCGCCGAGCCGGGCGGAGTGCTCCGTCGACCTCAAGCTCGGCGGGCTAGGCGAGTTCGGGGCGGCCGACGGCACGACCACGAAGGAGCCGGCGGCTGCAACCGCAGCTCCGTCCGCCAGCCCGATGAAGCGCCCGCGCTTGGGGCCCGGCGGCGCCGGCGGGGCGCAGTGCCCGTCGTGCGCGGTGGACGGCTGCAAGGCCGACCTGAGCAAGTGCCGCGACTACCACCGCCGCCACAAGGTCTGCGAGGCGCACTCCAAGACGTCCGTCGTCGTCGTCGCCGGCCGCGAGATGCGCTTCTGCCAGCAGTGCAGCAGGTATATTCAACAATTCCTTCCAGCCCCAAACAATCCCATCCCTCCTCTCAATTCGCTTCACTTGGCAACGTCGCTGTAATTATTGCATGAACCGGGTAGCGTCGAGAGGGGTCGTTTGCTTGAATTGATGCCATGGAAATTGGTACTAGTACTACGAATCAACAAACCGACTGATTGACGTCAGTCATTTTTTTCCCCCACAGCTTTTCCTTTTTACTGCTGATTATTCCTTGCCTTTCCCTTTGCTCAAAGTGAAAATGCCAAACCAGTTCTTTCTTTGGCCCTGCCTCTCTCCTTCTTTGCTTCAGAATTCAGATTCTCGCCAAATTGTCACCAACAGGCAACAGCCACAGGTGTGATGAACTCGAGCGTAGCAATTAGCATACACCTGCCTGAGTGGCTGTCTTGCTTCAAGGATGCACAGCTTTACCTTTCTTTCCCGGGCGGCTCCACCTTTTCAGCCTTTCCATATGAACGTACACCGATCGTTTCCCTGTTTCCCTTTATCACGTCAACATGTATTACCTGAATCAACACCACCTCTTTTTTCTACTTGTGCATACCAACTTTCTAACCCATCAGTGAGAATCATTATCGGGTAAAAGCCAGGACGCACATCATGCGCTAGAGAATCATCATCTTTTCTTGTGGCAGACTGTCAGTTGATGCTCCTACCCCTGACCCCTGTATAACTTTCTTTTAAAAGTGAACGATGAATTGGAATTTGTATCTGGGATCACCGGATCAGGCTTCGAATCCGTCATCAAAGTTGATGCTACTCTGGGTTAGCATACAACAGAGAGGACACAATTTGAATCACATACACAGACCAGAAGCTGGTCTTTCCGATAGAATTCTTTAAGTCTGTCTCCAGCAGATCATATATGTGGTCGTAACATTGTTTTGCACTATAGACTGTACTGTTCACAGAGAGTGATGTTTGAAATTGGGGATGAGATAAGATAGGTAAGATGATGGAGACAACCTAAGGTGCAGACACTTTAATCAGGATTTGTGCAGTTTTTTGCTTTGAGAAGAGCTACTCTTGAAAATTTAAGCCCCATCTTTGAAGTTGTTGCATATGTACTATTTTTTAAAACCTTTCCTTGCTGAATTAATAATGAGATCTGCATGTTTCTTGCATGTTTGTCATGTATTCTTCCACGCAACAGTATTTGTTTCGTTCTTTTTTGTGTGGGGTGGGGGTGGGCGGGGGGCTCTTTATGCTTAAATATGTTGAGCATGAAATTCTATTTAATTTCCAGCATACACTGGCCTACCACGTCTACCTTGCTTGCTCCTGGCCTGCTAGGTGCTGGACATGAACAATGCATTTGTATGCAGGAAGGCAATACATATGTCTGAGACATAGAAATTTGCTATTTGAGAGACAGTAGGCGAACCTTTTATGCACAGTTTCGGTGTAGCCATTTTTTCTTAGTAACCTGCAACGTAACCTGGAAATCTAGGTTGCCTTGTTAACCGAGGGCAACGTGTATATATAGTTTTTTGTGTACATTGTTGCCTTAAGTGTGAGTTATTTCAGCAAAAAAGTTCGACTGGTTTCTTACTTTTGTCCGTGAAGTTAAATTTCTGTTTGACACTTCAGATCGATATATAGATTTGTACTAACTATCCTGGCTAAGACCTTGTGTCAGCCTCTCAAGTATATTTCAGATGTGTTTGTGCTGCCTTTTATATGTCCTAGATACATTGACCAACTACCTGTTTATCGATCTGCTACCTTACTAGTATCTTTAAACAATGCAAATACAGCTCCTGTGTTGTTTTGTCTCATTTCCTCTGAATGTTTTTTTTTTTATATTCAGTGGGGCTGCTGCAAGCCGCTTTCCCAATGATTGATTACCTTGCCTAGTAGTAGAGCAAAGTGTGAGATCGCCACACTGCTTTGCAGACTTTATCAAGTGCTCCTCAGTGTCCCAACATGCTGGTAGGCCGCCGTACTGGCATGTATCTGTTGGGAACCATTATATACCGTGGTCCAGATGCCCACACCACCAGGAGCTGTACAACTTTCTTGTGCCCGGGAGGGAGGGAGGTCCTGGACGTGAAACTTTTATCTAATCTGAAGCCCCCCCATGCAACCAATTTCTTAACTGACATCCTGAAACCTGAGTGGTGGTCCAGCTTGTGTACTTTTGCTTTTGAAGTGGCAGGCGAGTACTATTTTTAAACAGTAGGTGATAAAACATGTGCGGTTGCGGCTTTCTTCTGTGGCTAGGAGCTGCATTTCAGCGCCCCCCCCCCCCCCCCCCCCCACACACACACACACTTTGTATTTGAATTATTTATTACGGGCATTACGCATTACCCTGGAGTGTGGACTTTGTTCATAAGATTATCTCGGCTCCTGAGAGATTCGTTCTATCTGATTTTCCTTGGAATTTTCGTGATCTTGTTATGCATAATAAAGACCATGACTGTCATTAGTTTTGCCTATTTCATGGATTCATTATCGTTGATTTGTTTATTTAGGTTTCACTTGCTCCTAGAGTTTGATGAGGCCAAGCGCAGTTGTAGAAAGAGGCTTGACGGGCACAACCGGCGCCGGAGGAAGCCGCAGCCAGATAACATGAGCTCTGGGAGCTTTATGACAAGTCAACAAGGTATATTGTGTTTCTGTTCAGCGTGTTGAAATATAATATAAGTGAATTGTCTATCTCGTCTTATTAGCTTAAGTTTTTGGGTTGGATTAGTTAATGCATGCAATTTAAAATGGTATCAGAGCTAGAGTGTTGAAATATAATATAAGTGAATTATCCATCTATTTCTATCAGATTAAGTTTTTAGTTTAAACTGGTTGGTGCATGCAACTTAATATAGCGAACACCTTGCATTTTTTATACGTAAATCTATCAAAATGCTTCTAGAATTACGATTGATGGAAAAAAAAATTTGCATCCGAGATGCAAATACACTACTTTACAACCCATCACATCCACCAGCTAGATGTCTATATAAATAAGAGAAAAATGAATTACAAAAGGTTAAGTTGCAAATTCTGATATGTTTTTGTGGGCTCTAGACGGTGGATATGAGAGGCTGTAAAAAAGTGTGTCTGCATCCGGGATTGAAAGAATTTTTTTCCCGATTGATCATCAGAACTGGCATGTAGAACTGAACTACGATTGTTTCATGACGTGCGTGCAGGCTTGTTTTCGAGTGCAGGGACAAGGTTCTCGTCGTTCCCGGCTCCAAGGCCGGAGCCAAGCTGGTCTGGAGTCATCAAATCCGAGGACAGCTCATACTACACACACCACCCGGTGCTCAGCAACAGGCCGCACTTCGCCGGCACCTCCACGTCGCCGGCCTACTCCAAGGAAGGCCGGCGCTTCCCGTTCCTCCAGGACGGCGACCAAGTCAGCTTCAGCGCATCAGGCGCCGGGACGCTCGAGGTCTCCACGGTGTGCCAGCCCCTCCTCAAGACGACCGCCGCCGTGGCCCCGCCGCCGCCCGAGAGCAGCAAGATGCTCGCCCCCGTGCTCGACTCGGATTGTGCTCTCTCTCTTCTGTCATCCCCCGCCAACTCTTCCAGCGTCGACGTGAGCCGGATGGTCCAGCCCGCGGAGCGCATCCCCATGGCGCAGCCCCTCGTCCCCGGCCTCCAGCACCACCAGTTCGGCGTCTCCCCGGTGCCGGACTGGTTCGCCTGCTCCCAGGCCGGCTCCGGCGCCGTCCCTGCCGCGGGCACCGGCGGGTTCGCCTGCCCCCACAGCGTGGAGAGCGAGCAGTTCAACACAGTCCTAGTGCCGAGCTCCGACGGCGGCCACGAGATGAACTACCACGGCATATTCCACGTCGGCGGCGAGGGCTCCTCCGACGGGACGTCCCCTTCGCTCCCGTTCTCGTGGCAGTAGCTTCCCGTTGAAGCGGGCAATAGTTGTGATCGGTCAGCTGTAGCGGTGGTCATAACACCAGTTTCCTCTTCTTTCCGTGTTTATTTATTCTCTGCTCCCTCACTCACTCCTCCGTGTCACTTGCTCGTTTCTTAGTTTTGCATGCCTGATGCATGTAGCCTGAAAAAACTCGTATCAAATTAGTGCCAGATTTCCTTAGAGCATCTTCAACAACGTGACCTATAAAAATGTCCTATAATTTAAAAATAAGTATATTTTATAGAATTTAGGGCACCAACAAAACACCTCGCTCCAACAGTAAAGCCCCAAATCTAGATTATAGGGCAGCCCACTACGGTGTAGTATATTTGAGTCACTTGAGAGGGTGCCCTATAGTTTTTTGACAAAAATTTATGAAATAGAGCACTGTTGGAGTAGCTTTTCCTGTGTAGAGCACCATATTTCAATTTGAGGCACTAGTTTGAGGCATTGTTGGAGATGCTCTTAAAGCCCTGTTTGATTAGTTAGAATTAAATTTTATTTTAATAATTATAATTTAGATAAAACTAATTAAGTTCATATATAAATATATGAAATATATTTGTATATTATTCTAAATTATATGAAAGATAGTTATATAATATATTTATATTATAATAAAGCAAGCAGAAGAGTCTGCTATAAGTTATACATCGGAAAAATAGTATGTAAATCTGTAAAATTAATTTATATCTTTCATCCTATAAATTTAAGATAAACTTATATGATAACTTTGGAAAATGGTGAAATATTATATTCTAAAAGAATAGTCTATTTTATTAGTAAGATTTTAATTCTTTGAAATGAAAGACCTAAATTGTTTCTTATATCTTACATTCTTACTGATTGTGGAAGCGTACGTGTCCCTCAACCGAACCATGACGAACGATTTTTCTGGTAGTGGACGGCGGTGACTGTTTTTTTGGGCCACGAACGAGGACGAGCGATTTCTGTTACATGCAAGAACGCAACGCGTGCTGCCATGTAGTATGAGGGCTCTCGTATGCGGGCTGATGGCACGTTGGTTTCTATGTGTGACTGAACTTCAGTTCCTATCTTTTAATATCTTAGTCCATATATTTTAATATCTTTGAGGGATTAAGCTACCAAATACTGGTATTAAATAGAGGACTAAATATTTTTAGTATACCTTGAGTGGTGACTAGAAGAGGCTAAGAGCAAGGCTAATAATACAACATATGGTGAGCTCTATGACATTGTCGTATTACACTAGTCAGTTACTCATACTTTGCTACGGTTGTTATATACTCCCACCATCCCAGAAAACAAGGAGGACATGTTTTTAGAAGAGTCAAAGTTTTTAAACTTTGACCAACCATTTAGAAACAAAAATGTTTTTAGTGTATGTATGTTATATATTTGAATTCGTATTAAAAATACTTTAATATGATGCTTAATTTGCATTTGTTGATGTCATATTTTAAAAGAAATTAACGGTCAAAGTTTCACTTCAAAGACTTTTCTAAAGAAATATGCCTTATTTTTCGGGGCAAAGGGAGTATCATATAAATAAGTATTGATATATTTATTCAAATATAATTATTGTTTATTTCTAAACACTAAGGTATGTGTGGTTTGGTGGTTAGCTCTAAATTTTTGGAACATAATGACGTGGGTTCGAGTGCTCGCATTACACTATTTTTTGTGCGGTGGGCTGCGCAGACGGGGTCGGGTGATGGACGCACTGTCACATCCGGTTTTGGAAGGTAAATCGAATGCGAACCATGTACGTGTCAGGATCAGAACTCACGTACACAACGCTTACATAATTGGACATCATCACACAATGCTCAAAGTAAATAGCGGAAAGGTACTTTAATTACATCAAGATGTCCAAGACATCCACATAGTCTAATACATATCCATAGGGTTCAATAATAATATCAAAGTGCGGAGTAACGAAACGTAGAAGATAAGCCTACACAGCCAGCTGACTGGGGGTTTGCCACTAAAGTAAACTAGAATTCATCGTAGTCCTAGAACTCCTCAAAGTCCTCCATGTTGCCAACATCTCCTCCTGAGCACTGAGTATAGTGGGGACAACCTGGGGTGGGGTGGTTTGTAAAGCAAGGGTGAGTACACATCAACGTACTCAGCAAATGTCCCGTTTAGCTAAAGTGGACTAGCTGTATGTGGAGTTAAGGTTAAGCAGTTGCTTTTAGTTGGTCAAGTTTTATTACTATAAATGTAGCCAAATTTTAGTAATAAACCCAATTATTACCCAGGAGTACTCCCTCTAAGAGGAAATACCAGAGATCGAAATTATAACCATCATTGTTAATCATCATCATAAAGGTAATCAAAGTTCTTCTAATCAAAGAGGATCTTAAGGCTGCTCTTAACCGTAAGCACGACTGATATACCCGTTTCTAACACTCTGCAGAGTTTGCACACTTTACCCACAAGCCGTGATTCCCATTCTGCCCAGGGTTCTAGCCTCCCCATTGATCACTACCAAGGTGACCTAGCAGGGTCTCACTACGTAGCCTTTACAAAGATTTCCCAGAGGTCATAGTCGCCCGTAAGGTTTCTCCAGTTTGATAAACATAGTACCTCTCCCCAAAGGAAGGGTGTCTAACAAAACCAAATCAAGAACCTCTGCAACCAGCCTCGGCAGAGCAAGTATTATGCCTGGACCCCATTGACGGCCCTACGACGAAGCCAACTACTCCTCTGGTTCCTCTAATTAATCAGCTAAGGGCGTCACATTCCACCCTCATGGTTGCACTGTTATCCCGGATTGTCACTCCCCAAACAGGTCCTTACAGAGAGGTACTCAGGAAAAAGCCTGGGCCCCCTAAAGTAATCACCAGAACCTCATCGAGATAACATCATCGTATCATAAATAATCACATCATGTTCATTGATTAAGTTTAAGCAATAGCATAAGCTAACCATGATTAACCCAAAAAGGTAAACAAGGGTAAGGTAAATACAGACTAGTCAATCCTTAAGTTTCAATAATGTAATGCGGGACAGTGAATTATAAAGTAAAGTAGGACATGAAAGGTCTGAGGACACTTGCCTTCACCAGGTTGTTGCTCAGAGGGATCTTCGGCAACACACTCAGGAACCACGAGCTACTCGTTGTCTAAATAAAGCGATCATACATTCAATACATTTGGAAAGTACAAATGAACAACACATCAAACATGTACAAACATTGGAACACAACTCAAAAGATGTAGTATTTGTAACGAAAATGGACCCCGGGCCATTTGGCTAATCGAGTTTTGGTGTTTGATGAACAACACAATCTGTGAACTAATATGTTTGCTAGTGTTTATGATTATAGTTCACAGGATGCAGAGAGAATTGGACTAAGGCAATGAGGATGCAACACCTCAAAAGAAGACATAAAAAGATGCATAGGAGTCCAATACTCAAGAACAAAAGAAGCCCGAAGAAATCAGCGAAGGAACCCAAGAAGAGCGCTGTCAGCCAGCGCCTGGTGGCGCACCGGACAGTGTTGTCCGGTGTGCACCGGATTGTCCGGTGTGGCACCGGACAGTCTGCGCAGAGAGGCCACAAACAGGCGCTCTCTGGCTGTAGCACCGGTCTGTCCGGTGGGTCGACACCGGACTGTCCGGTGTGCACCGGACAGACAGCAACGGTCGGATCCAACGGTCGACTGCTACAAGCGCCAACGGTCGGCTAACGTGGCATGCACCGGACACTGTACAGTAGCTGTCCGGTGGTGCACCGGACTGTCCGGTGCACCCGACGACAGAAAGCTGCTGCTTTCTGTCCAACGGCTAGTTTGGGGTGTGGAGGCTATAAATACCACCCCAACCGGCCATTCTCAAGTGTGGGAGCCCAAGCAACATACCAAGGCATATAGTGCACATTTCCAAGAGCTCAAACACCCAAGTGCTTAATAGAATCACTTGGTGATTAGCGTAGGTGCTTTGCAAAGTGCTTAGGTTAGTTAGACCGCTTTAGCGATTGCTCTAGGTGAACCCTAGTTAATTGAGTGAGTTTAGACAAACCACACAACCCCTCGGCTCTTGCGTGAGCCGTTGTAATTGTACCGAGTGGGGCGAGAGTCTTGCGAGACCGTGACAACCGCGATTGTGTCACGGCCGCCACCGTGTACCGGAGGGAACGAGGCCCGCAGCGTTTCGGCTGGAAGCTCGATAGTGGAGACGGCGGGGAGCGTCCGAGAGGAGCCGGAAGCGGAGCACCACTTGAGCATGGAGAAGGCCCGCGGCTCTCTACGGAGTTACTCGACCGTGGTGCTTGGCCCTTGCGTGGGCTTCCCTTTGCGTAGGGGCACCAACGAGGATTAGTCGGGACCTTGCGTGGTTCCGGATACCTCGGTAAAAATACCGGCGTCATCCACGAGAGTTTGCTTCTCTACTTTGCTCTTTAAGTTTTCGCATCTATATTAAGCATTTAAGTTTCAATATTGTATTCATACTTATTTAGTGTAGATTGAAACTTAGCCTTTGCGGTAGAGATAGCAACACTTAGACAAAACCTAGATTGCAGTTTCTAGTTTGGTTATTTGCATAGGTTTTACTCTAGGGATTTAATTGTGGCCTAGTTTAGTAAAAGTTTTAGAAGTCCTAATTCACCCCCCTCTTAGGCGTCACCCGTTTCCTACAAGTGGTATCAGAGCTGGTTTGGCTCATTTGAAACGTTTTAGCTTCACCGCTAAAAGAGCCGACGCTTTTTAGAGGAAGGGATGGATACCCATAGGCCACCACACTTCGACGGCACTAACTTCCCATATTATAGTGCTAGAATGGCTTGTTACCTAGAGGCTGTTGATCTAGGTGTTTGGAGAGTCACTCGTGACGGGATGAAACCCCTCAAGAATCCCGAGAAACCCACCACGAGTGAGGAAAAAGAAATTCATTTAAATGCTAGAGCAAAAAATTGCTTGTATGAATCTCTTAGCATGGATATTTTTAATCAAGTATTTACCTTGAAAACTGCTAATGAGATTTGGCTAAAATTGCATGAGCTCCATGACGGCACATCCAATGTCCGTGAGCAAAAACATTGCCTAGTCTTAAATGAGTATAATTCTTTTGCTATGAAAGATGATGAGCTTGTTAGAGACATGTATTCTCGATTGAATCTAATTATCAATGAGCTCAATTCTATTGGCATTAATAAGCTAGGTGATGCGGACATTGTGAGGAAGATTATCTCCCTGCTACCACAACAAAGATATGGGAGCATCATCACCATCCTTCACAACATGGAGGACTTGAGCAACATGACCCCGACCATTGTGATTGGGAAAATCGCGGCTTTTGAGATGTCGCGAAAAATGAGTCGGGGAGAGGAGCCAACTTCCTCAAGACCATATGCTTTTGCATGTGATGAAAGGAAGGGCAAAAAGAAGGCTCCCACTCCAAGTTCCTCAAGTGAAGAAGAGGAAGAAAAAGAAAGTGATGATCATGAAGATAATCAACCGTGCACATCATCCTCCGAGGACAAAGAAACAATCCGACGCGTCGGAAAGGTAATGAGGATGATCCGTAAGATTAATTTAATGGGTGTGCCCCTGCAGGTAGAAGATCTTCTCTTTAATATTGACAGGAAAAAGCAAAGGAAGAGAGGATGCTTCGCATGTGGGGAGAAGGGCCACTTCAGGGACAACTGTCCAAATATGGCCAAACCCAAAAAGGAGAGGAGCAAAGGCAAGGCGCTAACAAGTGTTAGAACTTGGGATGATTCTTCAAGTGAAGATGAACCTCCAAGGACGCGCAGCCATCGATCCTCATCACGCTCATCACGGTCATCACACAAATGCCTTATGGCAAGAGGTAACAAAAGCATTCCATCCTCTAGTGATGAAAGTAGTAGTGATGATGAAGGTGAGGGAAAGCCCTCTGTAGATGAGCTTACGGAAGCCGTAGAATTTTTCCAGGATGTTTGCACTAAGCAAAAAGTTCAACTTAAAACTTTGAAAAATAAGTTGGTTAGCTCTCAAAATGATTAGAAAGGTTTGCTTGAAAAATTTGAAACTTTTGCAAACTTAAATAGTGAGCTATCAACTAAAATTGAGCTATTAGAATCTAGTGCTCTATCCACTGCTACCGATGATAGCCTTATTAAAAAGAATGAAAAACTGAAAGCTAAGTTAGCTAGCTCCCAAGAAGCTATTGAAAATTTGCTAGAGAAAATGGAAATTCTTAGCATTCACAATAATGAGCTAACTACTAAGCTAGAAAACATTGGTAGCACCCCAGCAGCATCCTTAGTTGAAATACCTGAAATAATTAAGAAAGATGCTTCTACTTCCTGCTTTGATTTAATTGATGATTCTAACCCCTGCAACCAAGTCGTTGTTGAGAATATTGTTGTAGAGACATGTTCGGATGAGGTTGCAAAGGAAAATGAACAATTAAAGCAAGAAGTGGCTCGCCTTGGAAAGGCTTTGTATGACAAGAAAGGCAAAGCCAAACAAATCCAACCTCCACAGGATAACACCACTGCGGGAGTGAACAAGCCTGTAGAGGGAGAAACTGTGATTTGTAGGCTATGCCACATGGAAGGCCACAAGTCTTTCCAATGCAAGGCGATGACCGGGGATAAACAAAGGCAAAAGCTCAAGCAAAAGCCATCAAGCAAAATCTCCAACACCTACATCAAAAAGGTGAACAAAAAGGATGCTACACCATACTTGGTCAAGAAGAAAAAGAATGGAAAGGTGATAGCAATCAAGGCCAACAAGCAAGCCAACAAAGAAAAAGGGGCCAAACGCATCTGGGTACCAAAGGAAATAATTTCAACCATGAAAAGCACCAAGAAGGTTTGGATCCCGAAAGGGAAGTGAGTGGACCGAAGGTCGATGGGAAATTTGGAGACTTGGCAAATTTGGATGTATATCATGGGATACATCATATTGGATCAAGTTTATTGCCAAGTGGGTTAGTGAAAATTTTGGACCCAAATTTCCCACCCATGACTAAAGTAACTAGTTTTATTGTATTTCTCGTTTTTTAGATATGCTTATCTATTTACCTTTTATCTAGTTTACCTTGCTTGCCTAGTATTACATTTGTTATGTACTTTTGTTCAAAATCATGCATACTAGGTAAATCATATGGTAGGATTGCTTGCTTTTAAATTCATATACTTAAGCAAACCTACATGGCTTAAAATGTTTATTTAAGCACGGCACATAGCTTCTATATCGCTCCATAGTAAATGATGCATCAATTGAAAATTTTGATTCCTACAAGTTGTATCATTTAACTTATATGTGCCAAAGTTAGGATTATGGATAATTTACCCCTCTTGATATCAAATCAAAGTGCATGTCTCCTACAAGTATTCAAAACTTGTATGCACACCTTTAGGGGGAGGTTACTCTATAATCTAACACTTTGAGACTAACACCTTTTCAAGTCTATTTCTTGTGATAGTCTCATTGTAAGGAAAATAAGGTCCCCGGAGAAAGACAACAATCTTCCACTGCAAAATCTCTAAGAACTCTCATGTCTCTCAAGCTCGCCTTTGATCTTCAATTGGTATCTGTTGAGACTACATTCAGTATCATTTACATGTCTTCTCCAATATTTGATTAGACTATATTTCATATCATATACTTCCATGTTGCTAAAAATGCATAAGTAGTTAACTCATATTCTGTTACCTATGCATAAGGGAAGTTAGTCTTTTCAAATCATGTCTTGCACCTCTAATTTTTTCATACTTTTTCCTAAGTAGAGGATCTCTGCCAGGGGAGTATTTCTTCATCTCTAAAAAGGGAGAGAAACTTCTTTCTAAAGAGAACACTCATTTAGGGGTAGTAATCTTTTCAACTGGTATCATTCATGTGGTTTAATTTAATATCCTTCTAGTGGTATCATTTGATAAAATTCTTGTCGAGGGCAAGATTTTATTTACTTCCTACATGCTTTTAATGTCTTCCTTTTCGGTGGTTGATGCCAAAGGTGGAGAAGTTTAGGGACCAAAGCATTGAAAACTATATCAAACACCAAACACCACCAATTTAAAATTTTATATCTACAAATGGATTTTCTAGTGGTTTTGGTTATTTGGTCCAAAAATAGGAAGTAAGTGAATTATGGAGTTAGGGGGAGGCTTAAGTCCATAATATCACATTGTGGGGACATTCATGCATCTTAGCAAGTAGATTGCATATTTTAATTCAAATACTTGTATTATTTGCTTGCTTTAGTTGTGTTGTCATCAATCACCAAAAAGGGGGAGATTGTAAGGAAAATGGACCCCGGGCCATTTGGATAATCGAGTTTTGGTGTTTGATGAACAACACAATCCGTGAACTAATATGTTTGCTAGTGTTTATGATTATAGTTCACAGGATGCGGAGAGAATTGGACTAAGGCAATGAGGATGCAACACCTCAAAAGAAGACATAAAAAGATGCATAGGAGTCCAATACTCAAGAACAAAAGAAGCCCGAAGAAATCAGCGAAGGAACCCAAGAAGAGGGCTGTCAGCCAGCGCCTGGTGGCGCACCGGACAGTCTGCGCAGAGAGGCCACAGACAGGCACTCTCTGGCTGTAGCACCGGTCTGTCCGGTGGGTCGGCACCGGACTGTCCGATGTGCACCGGACAGACGGCAACGGTCGGATCCAACGGTCGACTGCTATAGGCGCCAACGGTCGGCTGACGTGGCGTGCACCGGACACTGTACAGTAGCTGTCCGGTGGTGCACCGGACTGTCCGGTGCACCCGACGTCCAATGGCTAGTTTGGGGTGTGGAGGCTATAAATACCACCCCAACCGGCCATTCTCAAGTGTGGGAGCCCAAGCAACATACCAAGGCATATAGTGCACATTTCCAAGAGCTCAAACACCCAAGTGCTTAATAGAATCACTCAGTGATTAGCGTAGGTGCTTTGCGAAGTGCTTAGGTTAGTTAGATCGCTTTAGCGCTTGCTCTAGGTGAACCCTAGTTAGTTGAGTGAGTTTAGACAAACCACACAACCCCTCGGCTCTTGCGTGAGCCGTTGTAATTGTACCGAGTGGGGCGAGAGTCTTGCGAGACCGTGACAACCGCGATTGTGTCATGGCCGCCACCGTGTACCGGAGGAAACGAGGCCCGCGGCGTTTCGGCCGGAAGCTCGATAGTGGAGACGGCGGGGAGCGTCCGAGAGGAGCCGGAAGCGGAGCACCACTTGAGCGTGGAGAAGGCCCGCGGCTCTCTACGGAGTTACTCGACCGTGGTGCTTGGCCCTCGCGTGGGCTCCCCTTTGCGTAGGGGCACCAACGAGGATTAGTCGGGACCTTGCGTGGTTCCGGATACCTCGGTAAAAATACCGACGTCATCCACGAGAGTTTGCTTCTCTACTTTGCTCTTTAAGTTTCCGCATCTATATTAAGCATTTAAGTTTCAATCTTGTATTCATACTTATTTAGTGTAGATTGAAACTTAGCCTTTGAGGTAGATATAGCAACACTTAGACAAAACCTAGATTGCACTTTCTAGTTTGGTTATTTGCATAGGTTTTGCTCTAGGGATTTAATTGTGGCCTAGTTTAGTAAAAGTTTTAGAAGTCCTAATTCACCCCCCCTCTTAGGCGTCACCCGTTTCCTACAGTATTAAATGAAGGAGAGTGAGATCAAGTTATAAAATGAACTAATCCTAATTAAGGTTTGATTATTCTCTAAGTGTTTGGAACATACCTCAAAAAGGTAAAGTAGTAATTTAAACAAAGAAAGAGATTAAATTATAAGATGGACTAATCTCATTTAGGATTTGATTATTCTTTAAGTGTGGTCCATAATTACATAACCTAATTCTATTCATTTTGTTGAGACCTAAAAGTTAAACCAAAGATGAATTCATGTAATGCATATTACTAATCTCACAAGATTAAATATATTTTAACTCCTAGGGCTTTCATTTTATTTATTTCATTAAATAAATGAATTAACATATACATTAACCTTGTATCCTATGTGTAAAATTAAAGTATACAGACTATAGCTGATCATAATTTATTTGAACAGAGAATAATTTTATGAACATTTTGCATTTTGAACCACTAAATTTGGAGTTCATATGAAAAAGATATGAAATAAACAAGTTTTGAAGTTTAAAATATGAAATTAGGGCTAAATCTGTGATTAAATAAAAGTACAGGGGTCTATTTAAAATAAACCAGGGGCCTGTGCGCTAAAACAGAGGACGACGAGTTGATTTCCTAAAAGCCGAGGGTCTCTTAAGTAAAACTCACACGCGAAGGGGTACGGGGTAACTTCAACCGTCGGATCAGAGATCAACGACCACAATTAGATCGCGCGGACGCGGCTGACAAGCGGGGTCAGGGCGTCAGTGAGCCAGGGCAGGCTGACCGGTCGGGCCTAGGGACAGGGGCGCGGGTGAGGGGAAAAGAGGAGGGCGGTTGGATCTGGATCGGAGGGCTACGATCAGATTCGCTCTGGTTAAATCTAAACCGCCCGATCTCGGACGGACGCCCGAGATCTAACGGCTGGGGGCGAACACAGACGCGGTGGCGCCGCTCGGTCCCGCGGCGAGAGCTCGCCGGAGATAAGGGGGCTGGCCACGGCGGGGCTCTAGAGGCTTGGGGACTAGCTCAGGCACGTTCAGGGCGGTTTGGCGGAATCGACCATGGGCATCACGCCGGCGCGGGAGCACCAGAGGGCGCTGCACACGGCGAGGCCGGCTAACGGCGGCGCGGGGCAACTCCGGTGTGGCGGAACCGCCCGAATTATTCCAGCTTAAGTGCCCAAGTCGCACCCTTAAGGGCAGCAACACACTTAAACAGGAATAACCCGTCAGTCCCTCGGATCTAGTCCGATAAAGCCACTTATCCAGGATCGAATACCACTAACTCACACGAAGGTGAGGCACAGAGAAATACAATAAAACATAATACCATAAATTTAATAAGTATCAATAGTGATTACATTATCGGAGTTTCAGGAATAATAATCATAAATTTTAATGCAGCGGAAATAACTAACGGAGAAAACCGAGTAACATGGCGAAGCCTGGCCACGCTACTCCCCCTGGTCCTCTCCTGTGGAAGCAGTAACCCACTCGACCGTCTATCCCGGTGGCAGGGATGGAGGCCAAGTCACACCATCAAACAAATCAACGAGGTACCTGCAAAAATTGTGCCACAAGCAAGGCTGAGTATACTAATACTCAGCTAGACTTACCCGGTGTGAGGAGTCTACTCCTCTACCTCTAGACATGCAGCTGTTTGGCTGAGGGGTTTGGTTTGCCAAAAGCACTAGCTGAGTCTAAAATCATATTTTAGCTTTTCAAGTTTTAGTATGATCCTTTTAAACTAGATGTGTACCTAGCTAGTCATACATGGTATCAAACATTTTTACCAATCAACATCTTTTGCCAGTCACCTCATTTCCACTTATTACTCAATGTAGCAGCATGGATCAAGCAGTCTCATTAGCTGCGAGAAGCAGACGATTCGAATCGAGTTTTTATCCTTGCAAGGTAAACCTAAACACATGACATGCAGGGGCACTCCGTCCCCACACACATCAACCGTCCCCATCGATTCCCCGTCAGCAGATCAGGTCTCACCGCCTTGGCGTACAATGCCTCACTGACCCCGACTGGCCGTCGTGCAGTGACCGCACTTGTACCCACCATAACCGGAATGGGAGACTACGTCTCAGGTCGCGTGAGGGGGTATGTCCACTGCCAGGTTCACTCAGGTACTAGACTTACCGATTTACCATATTTCTCGGTATGTGTTTAGTACGTTCAAACGCTTGACACACGGTACCACACCTTAATCCTTAATCAACTTTTTATCCCGTGAACAACCAATCCCCATGGATTGTTGCCCACAATCAACCTCAATATGATAGGAAAGTGGATACAACCAATTCCTGACCTCGCGCGAGTGCTAGAAAAATCACTCGACTTCTACCGAGATCCTAATTAATAAAGCAGCTACTCGACTTAGCATACTAGTATTCATCTCAATAGGATTCCTGAGATCATGCAACTAGGGTTTCAAACAATTCCTACACCTAAGTGCACAATCAATCCTACAATCATTAAGTGAAGTAAAATAGCATAAATAACAGGTTATGCATAAAACCGGGGCTTGCCTTTAATATAACACTGAGACAGTGTTTGTCGGGTGGCACTCGCTTGGCGAGCATCCACTGGTTATGTCCATCCTTCCTTGGATCGTCCATCGACTGCATCTTGTTGTTGGCACCACATCACTTGCACGATCATCCTCTCTCAGTCCTAATGAGATGCAAGATGCATATGTATGAATATAATGAAATAGCACAAGGTAGCATAGGATATATAAAGACACACGGTAGCGAGCTAGGCACTTAATTTTAAGACACCGTAAACAACCACATGCTAGCATTAGCTATCTACACTCAATCGAGCGCACCACATCAATACCACTGGAAGGACGACGATTACTACCTATAATTAACCAACACACACAGGTCATCACAAGTATGAGCATTTATTTAATTAGCTACGACTTTTCATTAGTTCTTCTATTAAGCACACAAAAAGCATCCCAACTCAAGTTCAATAGAGGACCTATGCATCAATGTCGATATACTCCTATATCACAATCAACTACAGCAAGAAACATACAAAACATAACACACGTGCATTATTAAGCTTAGTCATGGTAAATCTACATTAATTTAGTGCTAACCAACCATTTTTAGCCAAAAGGGTGAACTAACAACTAACTAAGCACTAGCAGAATTTTTGGACATCAATACAGCAGTCACTCGTTTCAGTCATAACTTTTCAAATATTAATCCAAAACTAGCAAACTAGGACTTTCTGGAAAGCTTAGAAAGTGCTCTACAACTTTGGTATTGTCATTACAACATGATTCAGTACTTAGCAAGGTCAAAATATGCTAATACAACAGCGCTGTCCAGATTTGGACAGATTCAGACTGGTGACTTTAAAAATTCATAACTGAAGATTCAGACATCCAAACAAAGTGATCTTAGACTTTCTGGAAAGCTAATTAAATGTTCTACAAATTATTTATAAACATCACTGGCTGGTTTAACATGTATCAAGGGTAAAATATACTATGAAGGCTGTGCTGTCCAAAACTGGACAGATTCAGTTTTCATAATTGTAACATTCATAACTTAAGCTTCAGACCACCAAAAGTAGTGATCCAAGACTTTTTGGAAAGCTTGGGAAAAGTACTACATAACTCTTATAATCACCAAGAAGTGGTTCCAGGTTTATTCGAATCAAACCTTACAGTTTTTGAAATCTGTTCTGACAGAGGACAGAACACAGCAACCCGTTGGAAAAATTCATAACTCTTAAACTATCAGTCCTATGGTTATGAAATTTTAACACAAGCAAGATCAGAAAAGCCTCTACAACTTTCTTATAATCGACAAGGACTGATTCTAACCTTAACTTAAGCAAACAATACAGTTTCTGAAATCTGTACAGAATTTAGACAGATTCAGTTACTGAATTTGTAAAAAGCATAACTCCTAAACTATCAGACCTGTGGCTGTCAAATTTTAACACAAGTAAGATAATAGAGTTGTCTACAACTTTCTTGTGAACACCAATAACTGATTTCAACATTAACTTAATCACCAATTGCAATTTCTGAAATATGTTCAGAAATTCGACAGATTCAGATGCTGGGCTTGCGAAAAACACAACTCCTAAACGATCAGGTTTTGAGCTGTAAAATTTTAGTACCAGCAAGATAATAAGGTTATCTACAACTCTTCTATACAACTTTTCTACAGAAAACATAATTTAATTCATCAAACAAACAGCACAATGAAAACAGTGTGTGCAGTCCAAAACAGCAATCCTCAAAATTCAGCTTCTATTTACTTCTAAAATTGTCGCGTTCTAGGGACTCAAATTGTTCTAACGCTTTACTATTTAATTAAGTTAAGACAATCAAATCAGAACCAACACATCAACTTACCAATTTTTATTCAAGTCATTTAGTGCACCAAAACTACTACAACCAATTAACCACGCATTCTTCACGATAATCACCCAATAATTTGCATTTCAACTTAGACATCACATGAGCACTACTACTTTTCATCCGCGATCATAACCATACACATTTAGACCACAACCAGCAAATTACCGTAACTACTAGAATTCGTGAGCACAACCATATACTATACGCAAGCATAATTTACGAACACAAAATGCGCATTGACTCGACTTATAAATATGGAGAAGCGATGACTACTTTGGCATGTCACCATCTCTCTATTTAAGTTAATCCAATTATTAACTACATCGATCGAACCTCATATTGCGCAACTCTTATAATTTACTACCTCAAATACAACCATAGCACGGCATGCACTTGAGACTCTTTGTTCAAGTTAACGTCATTACTACTACAACACACTTCGGCACACATGTTTGATAACACATCTTTCTAAATTAATCTATTTCATCTTCCAAACACTAAATATATGCCACGTAATTTACGTTTTTCACCTAATTTAACCTACACCAACGATGAATACGTAAATATAATTATCCTAGACTGACTCACTAGCCGAGTGCGGGAGACACCAAGCACGCTTTAGGATTTACCAAATTTTTGCCGCACTAACACACTAATCTACGATGAAGCATGTTAGCAATTCATTAACACATTCACGACCAATTCCTACGACACACCAAGGAAACTATCGCAGCCACATATCTATCCAATCCAACAACAAAATAACCCCGGCTCACCCACGCACCTACGGGTCCCCAAAATACGCACCAGGTATCGACCGCGCAAGTGACTCCAACAGAACTAACCATACCCTCATTTACGTCGACTATCACAATCACCGATCCCATGCATAAACCAATACACTTCCCACATAAACATCTATCGATGTATTCCCTCAAACATGATCCACATTTATTTATTTAAACTTAGTCTTCGCATCAAACAACACATCGCATATATCCCTATCGAAATCTGAAAACATCCGAGTTCTTTTCTAGTTCTTTTTCTTTCGCCAAAAAAAATTCAATCCATACCAATACAATTTTTAAACATGCACCGCATCGACCAAACATAATTAGACAACTACACACCGCATACACCACATAACCTTTTGTTCTCCAATCGCAAACGCAATCCTACCAATGCGCATAGCCAAAACATTTTACACATATCCACACATATACATGCACTGCCTGACGTCAATCAAATCATACGGATGGTAACTATAAATCAATCAACCTGAACGGGAGCAGACTAGACGCAGGTGCTGTCCACATGGCTCGGCATTTCGTCGAACTGCAAGGCGCGGAGCGCGACTTTGATGGTGGCTGCGATAATACAAAAATTTGTTGACGATAGTTCATCGAACACCATAAACACCGAAAGAACAGCGAGGACAGCTGGTTTCTCACCGAGGGTCGACGGCGTCATGGGCGGGGCTGTCTACGACACCAAGCCTCTCACAGGCATTTTGTCGAGCACCTGCAGAGCGTGCGCAGCGCAGGACTGCAGGGAAACGCTGCTGCAAGGGTCGACCATGGATTGCATCGAGGGAGAGGGTGTTGGCCGCCGTGCGCGAGTGAAGTTTGCACGCCAGCTGAAACTCCCTGGTCGCGGATAGGGAAGAGCAGGGGGCGCCGGACTCCAGCCATTGCTGCAGAAGATGGGGAGGGCGCCGGCCTGCAGGGGGGGCTGCTCGCCATGGGGGCTTGGAACTGCCGCTGGGCGCCGGCCAGGAGAAGCTTCTGCGCAGCGTCCAAGGCAGGCGAGGTGGAGCTCGCGCCCTTGGAATGAGAAGTGAAGAACGCCATGGCTTGGGCGTGTGGAGCAGGGAGGCGTGGATCTGGGCGTTGGGGGAGGAGGGGCGCTGGGAGGTGGAGCGCAGAGCACTGGTAGAGGGAGGCGCCTACTGGCTTGAGGAAGGAGAAGGAGACGCCATGGGATTTGCTGGAGAAATCAAGGCGCCATGGAGAGGAGCACGCACGGCTCCCAAGTGGCTGTTGCTGCCGTGGGAGAAGAGAAGAAGACAGGGAGGAGAATAGCTGTGGCGGCTGGGAGAAGATGAGGGATGGGAGTGAAAAAATGCCAAGTGAGCACCCCATTTATAGAAGATGGCTAGGGTTAGGGTTTTCCTTAGTGGGCCAAATGGGCTGGGTTTTAAATGGGCTTGGCCCGAAACATGTAATCGGGCTGCGCTAAATTTATTTTCCGGAATAAAATGCTCTCGCGGAAGTCGTCGGTGTAAAAACAGAGCGAGCTGGAGTTCGGACGAACGGAAGATTGAGCGATTAATTCGACCGAGAGTTTGATTTGAATTTGCTCGGAAATAATTCCCTACGCGTGATTCGAAAATAAATCGCCCCGAGATTTGATCGGATTTGGATTTTTAGTCGGAGGAGGCGACTCGTGATATTTTAAAATTACTACCGATACGGGGTTTTAAATTCAGTTCGGACATGAGACATTTGGCCGAGTCGGATAAATTTGATGAGAGGATGACATATCGAGTATTCCGTCTGAGAGTACGGACTCGGATTAAAATAGTCGAACATAGATCGAAGTTTTGAGGAATTAGATTCGGGCTCAGGTCAAATAGCAGTCGTCGAGAGTTTGATTAAACGAGCTTCAGATGAGATTTATAAATCGAGATGGATAATCGAGTTCGCATTCGTGTCGAGGAATAAAAGTTTTAACAGGCTCCAAAATTGACTGTTTCTCGCGATCGTTTAACTCTGAATTCGGTGAACTTCCGAGAGAAAGCCTGATAAACAGAGATAGACACGATCGAGAAATAGAAATTTTTACTGAGCATCCGAGATTAGGATTAATCTTCCGACATAACACGAAATAGACACCTGGGGTGTCACAGCCTTCCCCCCTTAAACAGAATCTCGTCCCGAGATTCGAATGAGGATATTTAAGGGTGGAGAAGCATGTAACTCCCAGACTGAAGATAGATGCAAATCAGGAGAGGGTATCTGACAAGATAAGGAAGATAGATTCGGATAGAATATCGCGGCATGATGAGACAAAATGCAGCGATCACTCTGAGAGAATCTTCATCAAAGATAGCATATCGGTGTAGTTCCATAATGGATCATGGCTATTAACCGCGATACCAGCGCGTGCCGAGAAGCTCGACCATGTGTGCACCATAGTAGGCTCCCGGTCTCGTCGCGGCACCATCAGTCGTTAGTCATGACACCATTACCGAACGTAACCAATGAAATCCACATAGCAAATATAGATGGAGCCTATGAGAGTATGGCTCGGAAAATAAGAATGTGATCGGAGTTGAAGCAGAGATTGCTGGCAAAAGAGCATCATATGAGAATTTTCTTCAACTCAGAAAATTATTTTATGATCATCATGGAGATTATTAGGCCAGAGATTAGTACGAGATTTGATATGAGAAGGAACCAACCATGAGATCAAGATTGATGAGTTTTTAGAGACCTGAGAGAACTAAAGTCAACGGCATAATCCATTGAACCAAATGTATCCACTGCTTAGAGATAAAATCGATAAAACAGCGTCATGATCCTCAAAGAAGGGGTATGAGAATGATCAGAAGTGACAGATTTAGGCAGATCAACATCCGATACTTGAGAACGGGTTATAGCAGATACCCAGATAACGGAGCAGAATCATTAAGGGATCCAGAGATTCGGATGATAAAGCCACAACATGATTCACAAGGAAAGAGATCACCAGATCCATGCGAAAGGAGAGGTAGGCAACAAGATCAGCTGGATGATCAACAGGAATGCTATGAAGTTTCAGGGGCAAGGATTTATGGAAAGAAACAGGGCCTTGATAGGGTTTGCGCAACTAGATACCAGCAACAAATTTTTTTTGACACTACAAGTGTACAAGGAAGCTTTAGCCAATTTAGGGGTCAAGCTATGGGAATCTACAAGTTGTGTAGGTGTAAATTCAAGTGTAAAACACATAAGGGCTAGAAACACCAAAACAAGCACATGAATTTTTTTTAAAAGGTTTTACTTGCTAACCACAAGGTTGTTTGGAGTGGGGGGTCCTATTGGCCAGTTATGGGCAAAAAAGGTTGAACAACTACAACATTCCCTAGATAGCAAGACAAGAGAAGCACATAACACAACCTAGTCAAGACTATCATGGCACATAGGATAAGACAATATTTTTTTTTGCAGTTCATAGCATTACATCACATTATTCACAAGTTCATATTATTGGAATAGAGGTGAGAGAAGCATGTTGATGCACAAGAAACAATTATGCGACAATCATGATGCATGCTCATTCTAGTCGTCTTCTCAGACCTAACTAATTTTTCGGATGCTTGCTATAGCATCCTTATTAATAGTAGTAGTAGCCTTTATGGCCTAAATAACTAGCCACCTAGCTACCCATCTATTTCCTAAGGCTTCACGTCCTAGGTCTATCCTTATCGTCCTGATATCTATCCAACTTTGGTTTCTAAGCAAGTTTTACTTTAGAAAAGGTTGGTAATCATGACTTATTGACTTCTCTGTACTGGTATTCGCTCCGATACCAGCTGTGGCGGAACCGCCCGAATTATTCCAGCTTAAGTGCCCAAGTCGCACCCTTAAGGGCAGCAACACACTTAAACAGGAATAACCCGTCAGTCCCTCGGATCTAGTCCGATAAAGCCACTTATCCAGGATCGAATACCACTAACTCACACGAAGGTGAGGCACAGAGAAATACAATAAAACATAATACCATAAATTTAATAAGTATCAATAGTGATTACATTATCGGAGTTTCAGGAATAATAATCATAAATTTTAATGCAGCAGAAATAACTAACGGAGAAAACCGAGTAACATGGCGAAGCCTGGCCACGCTACTCCCCCTGGTCCTCTCCTGCGGAAGCAGTAACCCACTCGACCGTCTATCCCGGTGGCAGGGATGGAGGCCAAGTCACACCATCAAACAAATCAACGAGGTACCTGCAAAAATTGTGCCACAAGCAAGGCTGAGTATACTAATACTCAGCTAGACTTACCCGGTGTGAGGAGTCTACTCCTCTACCTCTAGACATGCAGCTGTTTGGCTGAGGGGTTTGGTTTGCCAAAAGCACTAGCTGAGTCTAAAATCATATTTTAGCTTTTCAAGTTTTAGTATGATCCTTTTAAACTAGATGTGTACCTAGCTAGTCATACATGGTATCAAACATTTTTACCAATCAACATCTTTTGCCAGTCACCTCATTTCCACTTATTACTCAATGTAGCAGCATGGATCAAGTAGTCTCATTAGCTGCGAGAAGCAGACGATTCGAATCGAGTTTTTATCCTTGCAAGGTAAACCTAAACACACGACATGCAGGGGCACTCCGTCCACACACACATCAACCGTCCCCATCGATTCCCCGTCAGCAGATCAGGTCTCACCGCCTTGGCGTACAATGCCTCACTGACCCCGACTGGCCGTCGTGCAGTGACCGCACTTGTACCCACCATAACCGGAATGGGAGACTACGTCTCAGGTCGCGTGAGGGGGTATGTCCACTGCCAGGTTCACTCAGGTACTAGGCTTACCGATTTACCATATTTCTCGGTATGTGTTTAGTACGTTCAAACGCTTGACACACGGTACCACACCTTAATCCTTAATCAACTTTTTATCCCGTGAACAACCAATCCCCATGGATTGTTGCCCACAATCAACCTCAATATGATAGGAAAGTGGATACAACCAATTCCTGACCTCGCGCGAGTGCTAGAAAAATCACTCGACTTCTACCGAGATCCTAATTAATAAAGCAGCTACTCGACTTAGCATACTAGTATTCATCTCAATAGGATTCCTGAGATCATGCAACTAGGGTTTCAAACAATTCCTACACCTAAGTGCACAATCAATCCTACAATCATTAAGTGAAGTAAAATAGCATAAATAACAGGTTATGCATAAAACCGGGGCTTGCCTTTAATATAACACTGAGACAGTGTTTGTCGGGTGGCACTCGCTTGGCGAGCATCCACTGGTTATGTCCATCCTTCCTTGGATCGTCCATCGACTGCATCTTGTTGTTGGCACCACATCACTTGCACGATCATCCTCTCTCGGTCCTAATGAGATGCAAGATGCATATGTATGAATATAATGAAATAGCACAAGGTAGCATAGGATATATAAAGACACACGGTAGCGAGCTAGGCACTTAATTTTAAGACACCGTAAACAACCACATGCTAGCATTAGCTATCTACACTCAATCGAGCGCACCACATCAATACCACTGGAAGGACGACGATTACTACCTATAATTAACCAACACACACAGGTCATCACAAGTATGAGCATTTATTTAATTAGCTACGACTTTTCATTAGTTCTTCTATTAAGCACACAAAAAGCATCCCAACTCAAGTTCAATAGAGGACCTATGCATCAATGTCGATATACTCCTATATCACAATCAACTACAGCAAGAAACATACAAAACATAACACACGTGCATTATTAAGCTTAGTCATGGTAAATCTACATTAATTTAGTGCTAACCAACCATTTTTAGCCAAAAGGGTGAACTAATAACTAACTAAGCACTAGCAGAATTTTTGGACATCAATACAGCAGTCACTCGTTTCAGTCATAACTTTTCAAATATTAATCCAAAACTAGCAAACTAGGACTTTCTGGAAAGCTTAGAAAGTGCTCTACAACTTTGGTATTGTCATTACAACATGATTCAGCACTTAGCAAGGTCAAAATATGCTAATACAACAGCGCTGTCCAGATTTGGACAGATTCAGACTGGTGACTTTAAAAATTCATAACTGAAGATTCAGACATCCAAACAAAGTGATCTTAGACTTTCTGGAAAGCTAATTAAATGTTCTACAAATTATTTATAAACATCACTGGCTGGTTTAACATGTATCAAGGGTAAAATATACTATGAAGGCTGTGCTGTCCAAAACTGGACAGATTCAGTTTTCATAATTGTAACATTCATAACTTAAGCTTCAGACCACCAAAAGTAGTGATCCAAGACTTTTTAGAAAGCTTGGGAAAAGTACTACATAACTCTTATAATCACCAAGAAGTGGTTCCAGGTTTATTCGAATCAAACCTTACAGTTTTTGAAATCTGTTCTGACAGAGGACAGAACACAACAACCCGTTGGAAAAATTCATAACTCTTAAACTATCAGTCCTATGGTTATGAAATTTTAACACAAGCAAGATCAGAAAAGCCTCTACAACTTTCTTATAATCGACAAGGACTGATTCTAACCTTAACTTAAGCAAACAATACAGTTTCTGAAATCTGTACAGAATTTAGACAGATTCAGTTACTGAATTTGTAAAAAGCATAACTCCTAAACTATCAGACCTGTGGCTGTCAAATTTTAACACAAGTAAGATAATAGAGTTGTCTACAACTTTCTTGTGAACACCAATAACTGATTTCAACATTAACTTAATCACCAATTGCAATTTCTGAAATATGTTCAGAAATTCGACAGATTCAGATGCTGGGCTTGCGAAAAACACAACTCCTAAACGATCAGGTTTTGGGCTGTAAAATTTTAGTACCAGCAAGATAATAAGGTTATCTACAACTCTTCTATACAACTTTTCTACAGAAAACATAATTTAATTCATCAAACAAACAGCACAATGAAAACAGTGTGTGCAGTCCAAAACAGCAATCCTCAAAATTCAGCTTCTATTTACTTCTAAAATTGTCGCGTTCTAGGGACTCGAATTGTTCTAACGCTTTACTATTTAATTAAGTTAAGACAATCAAATCAGAACCAACACATCAACTTACCAATTTTTATTCAAGTCATTTAGTGCACCAAAACTACTACAACCAATTAACCACGCATTCTTCACGATAATCACCCAATAATTTGCATTTCAACTTAGACATCACATGAGCACTACTACTTTTCATCCGCGATCATAACCATACACATTTAGACCACAACCAGCAAATTACCGTAACTACTAGAATTCGTGAGCACAACCATATACTATACGCAAGCATAATTTACGAACACAAAATGCGCATTGACTCGACTTATAAATATGGAGAAGCGATGACTACTTTGGCATGTCACCATCTCTCTATTTAAGTTAATCCAATTATTAACTACATCGATCGAACCTCATATTGCGCAACTCTTATAATTTACTACCTCAAATACAACCATAGCACGGCATGCACTTGAGACTCTTTGTTCAAGTTAACGTCATTACTACTACAACACACTTCGGCACACATGTTTGATAACACATCTTTCTAAATTAATCTATTTCATCTTCCAAACACTAAATATATGCCACGTAATTTACGTTTTTCACCTAATTTAACCTACACCAACGATGAATACGTAAATATAATTATCCTAGACTGACTCACTAGCCGAGTGCGGGAGACACCAAGCACGCTTTAGGATTTACCAAATTTTTGCCGCACTAACACACTAATCTACGATGAAGCATGTTAGCAATTCATTAACACATTCACGACCAATTCCTACGACACACCAAGGAAACTATCGCAGCCACATATCTATCCAATCCAACAACAAAATAACCCCGGCTCACCCACGCACCTACGGGTCCCCAAAATACGCACCAGGTATCGACCGCGCAAGTGACTCCAACAGAACTAACCATACCCTCATTTACGTCGACTATCACAATCACCGATCCCATGCATAAACCAATACACTTCCCACATAAACATCTATCGATGTATTCCCTCAAACATGATCCACATTTATTTATTTAAACTTAGTCTTCGCATCAAACAACACATCGCATATATCCCTATCGAAATCTGAAAACATCCGAGTTCTTTTCTAGTTCTTTTTCTTTCGCCAAAAAAAATTCAATCCATACCAATACAATTTTTAAACATGCACCGCATCGACCAAACATAATTAGACAACTACACACCGCATACACCACATAACCTTTTGTTCTCCAATCGCAAACGCAATCCTACCAATGCGCATAGCCAAAACATTTTACACATATCCACACATATACATGCACTGCCTGACGTCAATCAAATCATACGGATGGTAACTATAAATCAATCAACCTGAACGGGAGCAGACTAGACGCAGGTGCTGTCCACATGGCTCGGCATTTCGTCGAACTGCAAGGCGCGGAGCGCGACTTTGATGGTGGCTGCGATAATACAAAAATTTGTTGACGATAGTTCATCGAACACCATAAACACCGAAAGAACAGCGAGGACAGCTGGTTTCTCACCGAGGGTCGACGGCGTCATGGGCGGGGCTGTCTACGACACCAAGCCTCTCACAGGCATTTTGTCGAGCACCTGCAGAGCGTGCGCAGCGCAGGACTGCAGGGAAACGCTGCTGCAAGGGTCGACCATGGATTGCATCGAGGGAGAGGGTGTTGGCCGCCGTGCGCGAGTGAAGTTTGCACGCCAGCTGAAACTCCCTGGTCGCGGACAGGGAAGAGCAGGGGGCGCCGGACTCCAGCCATTGCTGCAGAAGATGGGGAGGGCGCCGGCCTGCAGGGGGGCTGCTCGCCATGGGGGCTTGGAACTGCCGCTGGGCGCCGGCCAGGAGAAGCTTCTGCGCAGCGTCCAAGGCAGGCGAGGTGGAGCTCGCGCCCATGGAATGAGAAGTGAAGAACGCCATGGCTTGGGCGTGTGGAGCAGGGAGGCGTGGATCTGGGCGTTGGGGGAGGAGGGGCGCTGGGAGGTGGAGCGCAGAGCACTGGCAGAGGGAGGCGCCTACTGGCTTGAGGAAGGAGAAGGAGACGCCATGGGATTTGCTGGAGAAATCAAGGCGCCATGGAGAGGAGCACGCACGGCTCCCAGGTGGCTGTTGCTGCCGTGGGAGAAGAGAAGAAGACAGGGAGGAGAATAGCTGTGGCGGCTGGGAGAAGATGAGGGATGGGAGTGAAAAAATGCCAAGTGAGCACCCCATTTATAGAAGATGGCTAGGGTTAGGGTTTTCCTTAGTGGGCCAAATGGGCTGGGTTTTAAATGGGCTTGGCCCGAAACATGTAATCGGGCTGCGCTAAATTTATTTTCCGGAATAAAATGCTCTCGCGGAAGTCGTCGGTGTAAAAACAGAGCGAGCTGGAGTTCGGACGAATGGAAGATTGAGCGATTAATTCGACCGAGAGTTTGATTTGAATTTGCTCGGAAATAATTCCCTACGCGTGATTCGAAAATAAATCGCCCCGAGATTTGATCGGATTTGGATTTTTAGTCGGAGGAGGCGACTCGTGATATTTTAAAATTACTACCGATACGGGGTTTTAAATTCAGTTCGGACATGAGACATTTGGCCGAGTCGGATAAATTTGATGAGAGGATGACATATCGAGTATTCCGTCTGAGAATACGGACTCGGATTAAAATAGTCGAACATAGATCGAAGTTTTGAGGAATTAGATTCGGGCTCAGGTCAAATAGCAGTCGTCGAGAGTTTGATTAAACGAGCTTCAGATGAGATTTATAAATCGAGATGGATAATCGAGTTCGCATTCGTGTCGAGGAATAAAAGTTTTAACAGGCTCCAAAATTGACTGTTTCTCGCGATCGTTTAACTCTGAATTCGGTGAACTTCCGAGAGAAAGCCTGATAAACAGAGATAGACACGATCGAGAAATAGAAATTTTTACTGAGCATCCGAGATTAGGATTAATCTTCCGACATAACACGAAATAGACACCTGGGGTGTCACATCCGGTGAACAATCGCGCGCTAACCAGGGCAGTAACGACCAAAATAATGGCGCGGGTAGGTTGCTCACTGAAAGGGAAATAGGGTTAACCTTTTCCCAGTATTAATTTTGGTGGTTGAATGCTTGGACTAACTAGTTTGCTCTAGAGTATATGATACACAGGTGCAAAAAGGTTCAAAACAAACCAATAAAAGATTGAAGAAAGGGTTCAAATTCTAAAGGAGCAAGAAACCGAGTGTGCCCTGGTCTGGCGCACCGGACTGTCCGATGCACCAGGACCGTACAACTCCAAACTCGCCATTCAAGAGTCCACCAAGCAATTCAAAGAGATCACCTGTGAACTCCATTCTCAGTGACATTCATAAGGAGGTAACTACTAGATCTTGAGTTGCACATTTCTGTGAACATTACTCTTTTGTGTCCTCTATTGAGCCTTACAGGGTGGAGGATGCACTAAGAGATTCGGATTGGGTGTTGGCAATGCAAGAGGAGCTCAACAACTTCACAAGGAATGGGGTATGGCATTTAGTTCCATGTCCTAACCAAAATGTTGTAGGAACTAAGTGGGTATTTCGCAACAAACAAGATGAGCATGGTGTGGTGACAAGGAACAAAGCCCGACTTGTGGCCAAAGGTTATTCACAAGTCGAAGGTTTGGACTTTGATGAAACTTATGCACCCGTAGCTAGTTTTGAATCAATTCTTATATTACTTGCCTATGCTACCCACCATGGCTTTAAGCTTTATCAAATGGATGTGAAAAGTGCTTTCCTCATTGGACCAATCAAGGAAGAGGTCTATGTTGAGCAACCTCCCGGCTTTGAAGATAGTGAGTACCCTAACCACGTCTATAAACTCTCAAAGGCGCTTTATGGGCTCAAGCAAGCCCCAAGAGCATGGTATGAATGCCTACGAGATTTCCTTATCACTAATGGTTTCAAAGTGGGTAAAGCCGATCCTACACTCTACTAAAACTATTGCAAAAGATTTGTTTGTATGCCAAATTTATGTTGATGATATCATATTTGGGTCTACTAACAAATCAACTTGTGAAGAGTTTAGTAGGATCATGATATAAAAATTCGAGATGTCTATGATGGGGGAGTTGAAGTATTTTCTAGGATTTCAAGTTAAGCAACTCCAAGAGGGCACCTTCATCAGCCAAACAAAGTACATTCAAGACATACTTAACAAGTTTGGAATGAAGGATGTGAAAGGGAAATAGGGTCAAACCTTTTTCCTAAATGATTTTGGTGGTTGAATTGCCAACACAAACAATTGGACTAACTAGTTTGCTCTAGAATATATGTTCTACAGGTGTCAAAGGTTCACAACAAACCAATACAAAGTTAAAATAAAGGGTTCAAAACAAAGGAGCAAAGAAAACCGAAGGCTGCCCTGGTCTGGCGCACCGGACTGTCCGGTGCACTAGGGAGATCAACTCCGAACTTGTCACCTTTAGGTTTCTGGAAATTGCTCCCCGCTATAATTCACCGGACTGTCCGGTGTAGCACCAAACTGCCCGGTGTGCTAGCGGGAGCAACGGCTACAACGCCAACGGTCGACTGCAAAATGAACAGTGAACAGTGAACAGTGAACAGTGCGAACTGCACGTGCAGAAGTCAGAGCACGCGCTAGAAGGCGCACCGGATACTGAACAGTGACTGTCCGGTGGCCCAGCTGTCAGAAGCTCCAATGGTCGAACCCCAATGGTTGGGTGACGTGGCTGGCGCACTGTACAGTGTCCGGTGGCGCACCGGACTGTCTGGTGCGCCCGTCGACAGACAGCCTCCCCAACGACCATTTTGGTGGGTGGGGCTATAAATACCCCCAACCACCACACATTCAAGGCATCCAAGTTTTCAGCCATTGCATTCAATACAAGAGCTCTAGACTTCACTCCAAGACACAAACAAGAGATTAAATCCTCTCCCAAGTCCAAAGATCACTCCAAACAATTAGTGACTAGTGAGAGAGAGATATTTGTGTTCATTTGAGTTCTTGTCACTTGGATCGCTTTTCTTCTTCCCCATTCTTGTTCTCAACACCTTTGTAATCAAAGTAAGAGACACCAAGTTGTGGTGGTCCTTGTGGGGACTAAGTGTCCCAATTGATTGAGGAGAAAAGCTCACTCGGTCTAGGTGACCGTTTGAGAGAGGGAAAGGGTTGAAAGAGACCTGGTCTTTGTGACCACCTCAACGGGGAGTAGGTTTGCAAGAACCGAACCTCGGTAAAACAAATCACTGTGTCACTCTTTTCATTTGCTTGTGATTTGTTTTCGCCCTCTCTTTCGGACTTGATTTTATTTCTAATGCTAACTCCGGCTTGTAGTGTGTGCTTAAGTTTATAATTTTCAGATTCCGCCTATTCACCCCCTCTAGGCAACTTTCAATTGGTATCAAAGCCCGGTACTTCATTAGAGCCTAACCGCTCGAAGTGATGTCAGGAGATCACGCCAAGAAGGAGGTCATGACCGGCGAGAAGCCCGCTACAAGCCACGGGAAGGCTCCATCAAGGGAGTCCGGCACCAAAGGAAAGGGGGAATCACCTCCCCACGTCAAGTCGCACCGAAGTGGCGACAAGAAGAAGAAAATGAAGAAGGTGGTCTACTACGAGACCGATTCTTCGTCGCCCTCCACCTCCAGCTCCGACGCACCGTCCGTCACTTCTAAGCGCCATGAGCGCAAGAAGTTTAGTAAGATCCCCTTACGCTACCCTCGCATTTCTAAACGTACTCCATTACTTTCTGTCCCATTAGGCAAACCACCGGTTTTTGACGGTGAAGATTATTGTATGTAGAGTGATAAAATGAGGCATCACCTAACCTCACTCCACACTAGCATTTGGGATGTTGTTGAGTTTGGAGCACAGGTACCATCCGTAGGGGATGAAGATTCTGATTCGGACAAGGTTGCCCAAATCCGGCACTTCAACTCACAAGCCACTACTATACTCCTTGCCTCTGTAAGTCGAGAGGAGTATAATAAGGTGCAAGGGTTGAAGAGTGCCAAAGAGATTTGGGACATGCTCAAGACCACACACGAAGGAGATGAGGTGACCAAGATCACCAAGCGGGAAACGATCGAGGGGGAGCTCGGTCGATTCATGCTCAACCAAGGAGAGGAGTCACAAGCCATGTACAACCGGCTCAAAACCTTGGTGAATCAAGTGCACAACCTCGGGAGCACAAAATGGGATAACTATGAGATGGCCAAGGTTATTCTTAGCTCACTCGTTTTTCTTAATCCTACTCAAGTTCAATTAATTCATGGTGATCCTAGATACAAGCTAATGTCTCCCGAGTTGATGATCAAAGGCTCCAAACAAATCATCAAGCGAGGCGCCACCTCCACACCCGAGGTGCAACCCGTTGCCTTCAAAGCAACGGACGAGAAGAAAGAAGAGTCTACATCAAGTAGGCTCCCCATCGACGCCTCCAAGCTCGACAATGAGGAGATGACTTTAATCATCAAAAGCTTTCGCCAAATCCTCAAGCAAAGGAAGGGGAAGGATTACAAGCCCCGCTCCAAGAAAGTTTGCTACAAGTGTGGTAAGCCCGGTCATTTCATTGCTAAATGTCCATTATCTAGTGATAGTTATAGGGGCGACGATAAGAAGGGAAGGAGGAAGGAAAAGAAGAAGTACTACAAGAAGAAGGGCGGTGATGCCCACGTGTGTCGGGAGTGAGACTCCGATGAGAGCTCCACCGACTCCTTCGACGACGAGGACGCCGCCAACATCGCCGTCAACAAAGGCCTCCTCTTCCCCAACGTCGGCCACAAGTGCCTCATGGCAAAGGACGACAAAAAGAAGAAGGTAAAATCTAGAGCTTCTACTAAATATACAACATCTAGTGATGAGGCTAGCTCTAGTGATGATGAGGATGATTTGCTTACACTTTTTACCAACCTAAACATGCAACAAAAAGAAAAAATGAATGAACTAATTAGTGCTATTCATGAGAAGGATGAACTCTTGGATAGCCAAGAGGACTTCCTTATTAAGGAAAACAAGAAGCATGTTAAGGTTAAAAATGCTTATGCTCAAGAAGTAGAAAAATATAAAAAATTAACTAATGAGCTTAGCACTTGCCATGACATTATCTCCAACCTTAGAAATGAAAATGCCAAATTAATTGCTAAGGTTGAGAAATTAAATGTTTGTGATGATTCTCTTGTCAACCTTAAAAATGATAATGCTAGTTTGATTGCTAAAATTGATAAGTTGAATGAATCAATTGCTAGCCTTAAGATTGAGAATGATAAACTAATTGCTAAGGCTAAGGAATTAGATGTTTGCAATGTTTCTATTTCCAATCTTAGAAATGAGAATGCTATTTTACATGCTAAGATTGATGAATTAAATACATGCAAACCCTCTACATCCACTGTCGATCATGTTTCTATTTGTACTAGATGTAGAGATATTAATGTTGATGTTATCCATGATCACCTAGCTTTAATTAAACAACAAAATGATCACATAGCTCAACTTAGTGCTAAAACTAATGAGCATGACTTAGAAAATGAAAATTTTAAATTTGCTAGAAGCATGCTCTATAGTGGGAGACGCCCTGGCATTAAGGATGGCATTGGCTTCCAACAGGGAGGCAATGTCAAGCTTAATGCCCCCAAGAAATTATTTAACTTTGTTAAGGGCAAAGCTCCCATGGTTCAGGATAACGAGGATTACATTTTACATCCTGCTGGTTATCCCGAACACAAAATTAGGAGAATTCATTCTAGGAAGTCTCACTCTGGCTCTCATCATGCTTTTATGTATAAGAGTGAGGCATCTAGTTCTAGGCAATCCACTCATGCTAAATTGCATAAAAAGAAAACTTCTATTGCATCAAATGAGCCAATTATTTCATTTAAGACTTTTGATGCATCTTTTGTTTTAACTAACAAATCAGGCAAAGTAGTTGCCAAATATGTTGGGGCCAAGCACAAGGGCTCAAAGACTTGTGTTTGGGTACCTAAGGTGCTTGTTTCTAATGTGAAAGGACCCAAGACCGTTTGGGTACCTAAGAACAAGGCCTAAACTTGTTTTGTAGGTTTATGCATCCGGGGGCTCAAGTTGGATCATTGACAGCGGGTGCACAAACCACATGACTAGGGAGAAAAAGATGTTCTGCTATGAGAAAAACCAAGATCCCCAACGAGCTATTACATTCGGGGATGGAAATCAAGGTTTGGTCAAAGGACTTGGTAAAATTGCTATATCACCTGACCATTCTATTTCCAATGTTTTTCTTGTAGATTCATTAGATTACAATTTGCTTTTAGTTTCTCAATTATGCAAAATGGGCTACAATTGTATTTTTACGGATATAGGTGTTACTGTCTTTAGAAGAAGTGATGATTCAGTAGCATTTAAGGGAGTATTAGAGGGTCAGCTATACTTAGTTGATTTTAATAGAGTTGAACTCGATAGTTGCTTAATTGCTAAGACTAATATGGGTTGGCTCTGGCATCGCCGACTAGCCCACGTTGGGATGAAGAATCTTCACAAGCTTCTAAAGGGAGAACACATTTTGGGACTAACCAATGTTCATTTTGAAAAAGACAGGGTTTGTAGCGCATGTCAAGCAGGGAAGCAAGTTGGTGTTCATCATCCACACAAGAACATCATGACGACTGATAGGCCGCTTGAGCTACTCCACATAGATCTATTCGGCTCGATCGCTTACATAAGCATCGGCGGGAGTAAGTATTGTCTTATAATTGTGGATGATTATTCTCGCTTCACTTGGGTGTTCTTTTTGCTGGAAAAATCACAAACCCAAGAGACATTAAAGGGATTCTTGAGACGAGCTTAAAATGAGTTTGGCTTAAGGATCAAAAAGATTAGAAGCGACAATGGAACGGAGTTCAAGAACTCACAAATAGAAGGCTTCCTTGAGGAGGAGGGCATCAAGCATGAGTTCTCTTCTCCCTACACGCCACAACAAAATGGTGTAGTGGAGAGGAAGAATATAACTCTACTTGACATGGTGAGGACCATGCTTGATGAGTACAAGACTCCGGACCGGTTTTGGGCCGAGGCGATTAACACCGCCTGCTACTCCATCAACCGGCTCTACCTACACCGAATCCTCAAGAAGACATCATATGAACTCCTCACCGGTAAAAAGCCCAATGTTTCATATTTTAGAGTCTTTGGTAGCAAATGTTTTATTCTGGTTAAAAGAGGTAGAAAATCTAAATTTGCTCCTAAGGCTGTAGAAGGCTTTTTACTTGGTTATGATTCAAACACAAGGGCATACAGAGTCTTTAACAAGTCCACTGGACTAGTTGAAGTTTCTTGTGACATTATGTTTGATGAGACTAATGGCTCTCAAGTAGAGCAAGTTGATCTTGATGAGTTAGATGATGAAGAAGCTCCATGCGTCGCGCTAAGGAACATGTCCATTGGGGATGCGTGTCCTAAGGAATCCGAAGAGCCTCCACAAGCACAAGATCAACCATCATCTTCCATACAAGCATCTCCATCAACTCAAGATGAGGAACATGCTCAAGATGATGAAAATGAAGATCAAGAGGATGAGCCACCTCAAGAGGAGGACAATTATCAAGGGGGAGATGTCAATGATCAAGACAAGGAAGATGATCAGGGTCCAAGACCGCCACACCCAAGAGTCCACCAGGCGATTCAAAGAGATCACCCCGTGAACACCATCCTCGGCGATATTCATAAGGGGGTAACCACTCGATCTCGAGTCACACATTTTTGTGAACATTACTCTTTTGTTTCCTCTATTGAGCCACACAGGGTAGAGGATGCACTTAAAGATTCGGATTGGGTGCTGGCGATGCAAGAGGAGCTCAACAACTTCACGAGGAATGAGGTACGGCATTTGGTTCCACGTCCTAATCAAAATGTTGTAGGTACCAAGTGGGTATTCCGCAACAAGCAAGATGAGCATGGTGTGGTGACAAGGAACAAAGCACGACTTGTGGCCAAGGGATATTCATAAGTCGAAGGTTTGGATTTTGGTGAAACCTATGCACCCATAGCTAGGCTTGAGACAATTCGTATATTACTTGCCTATGCTACTTACCATGGCTTTAAGCTATATCAAATGGACGTGAAGAGTGCCTTCCTCAATAGACCAATCAAAGAAGAGGTCTATGTTGAGCAACCTCCCGGCTTTGAAGATAGTGAGTACCCTAACCATGTGTATGAACTCTCTAAGGTGCTTTATGGGCTCAAGCAAGCCCCAAGAGCATGTATGAATGCCTAAGAGATTTTCTTATCACTAATGGCTTCAAAGTCGGCAAAGCCGATCCTACTCTCTTTACTAAAACTCTTGCAAAAGATTTGTTTGTATGCCAAATTTATGTTGATGATATTATATTTGGGTCTACTAACAAATCTACTTGTGAAGAGTTTAGTAGGATCATGGTACAGAAATTCGAGATGTCTATGATGGGGGAGTTGAAGTATTTTCTAGGATTTCAAGTCAAGCAACTCCAAGATGGCACCTTCATCAGCCAAACAAAGTACATTCAAGATATACTCACCAAGTTTGGAATGAAGGATGCCAAGCCCATCAAGACACCCGTGGGAACCTGTTGGGGGCTTGTTCTCAAATGCTTCGAATTAAGAACAAGGCAACATAGAAAATGTTAAGTGTTAAAGTCCTTCGTCCTCCAAAACATTATATCCCTTCAGGATATAAAGAATTTCGGACGAAGGTTGCGAAGGACGTACCTTCGTGAGCATAATAACAAGGGACGAAGTATTCATACAAATCATGAGGTATGAAATAAACATTTAAATATTATCATAGAATCATCTCCATTTTATTATCATGAATGAATATAAACGACTTCAAATTACAAATGTACCTTCGGTCTTGAGGAAGGCAAAAGTGCAAGTGTGATGCGAAAGCAAAATGCCAAGTTCGCGTGAACAGTACAGGGGTACTGTTCATCTATTTATAGACACAGGTCACAGCCTGTGACGAATTACAATTATGCCCCTTACAAAAGTTTACAACATTGACTCAGACCTCTATGGATAAAAAGGTCATTCTATCTCTGTGTCGGTTTGTAATGCCGAAGCTCCATGAAAAGGAACCTTCGGCCATCTCCTGGGAACAGCTTCAGCCGAAGCTGCTTCTTCGTGTAAGACCTTCGGCGCACCGAAGCATGGCCCCAACAGTAGCCCCTTTCGCGGTGCTAGATCGTTTTTCGTAACGAGCTTGATCCGTGAAAAATGCCTCTTAAGCTTCGGGAAGCCGAAGGTCCAAAAAACACCTTCCCTGAGCTCGTTGCCGAGAAACGATTCGATTCCCGAGCTCGTGCCGGTCCCACCTTGCAGAGTTACTGTTTGATCTTTGCGGTCCACTGCGCAGCGAGTACAAGTGACTGCCCGCCTGGTGTAAAAATCCTGCCGCTTCGCCTTCTTACCTGCAGCACTATATAAACAGTCGAGTAGGTGTGAAGTTACCACAGCATTCATTGCTATTTGCACTGTTTTGCTGCCAAAATTTTTAACTATAGCCGAAGCTTGATTCTCAGAATCGAACGAAGGTCCATCTCGAAGTCTGCTTCGTCAGAAAGAAAAGCTTCGGGAGAAAAGGAAAAAGAAAAAAGTATCTAACTTCCCCAAACTCAGAATCATATGGCCAGAGTGCGATCTACTGCCAGAGTTGAACGTGAAGGAGACGAAGCCGAAGGTTCGAATACTGTGCCCATCTCCGAAGCAATGCAGCGTTCCGGACTGGTGACTGCGGAAGAAATGCCCGCTGCTGAAGCAGACCCAACAATTGCCGAAGGGGAAGAAGAGAACATTGAAGAAACTGATCCCGAAGATGACTATCGCATTGCCATGCCCAGCAAGCCCAGTCACTTGGACTTCGGGAAATCGACTGTTTCAAAGGCTGATCTTTCCAAGATGGTGAAAGCAGGTTATTTTAGTGAAAATCAGAAGAAGCTACTTCGCTTCGGGGGAGAAGAAACTACCCCGAAGCCAGAGAAGGACGAGATTGTCATTTTCAAGAGCTTTTTAAAAGCTGGGCTGAGATTCCCTCTTCATGGAATTATTGCAGATGTATTGAAAAAGTTTGGTATTTACTTTCATCAATTGACTCATAACGCTATCGTTAGGCTTAATGTTTATATCTGGGCCCTTCGAAGCCAAGCTGTGGAACCGTTTGCCGACAGTTTTTGTCGAGTTCATGAGTTACATTACCAAACAAAGGCCAGAAAAGATGGGCTACATGATAACTTCGGTTGCTACAATTTTGCCTACCGGAAGACAACAAAGTGTCCTGTTATCAGCTACCGAAGCAAATGGCCAGCAGGCTGGAAATCTGAGTGGTTTTATGTGAAAGTTGACGAAGACGAAGAAAAATTGGTACAAAGCCCTCTTGATTTAATCTTCGGAGAAACAAGGCCGCGATGCCACATGAAATTGGAGGGTCCCACCTGGGCTGCACTGGGTGAGTTTGAAATTATTTCAGAGCATATCGGTACCAGGGATCTGGTTCAAGAATTCTTGGCGTTCAGAGTCTTCCCTACTCTGAAAGAATGGGAAATGCCAAAGCTAGAGGGAGAGAAGAAGAAGGGGGAACTTGTCCGGCTTCCTTATCACTTCAAATTCAAGAAATACTTTAAAAAGCCTTGCCAAGAGTGGCTGGACACAGTTGAGGTGATGTGCAATGAAATTCTTGGGAATTATTCCAAAAAAGAAGATCAACTGATGACCGCGGCCTTCGGCACCCGTCCGAAGCGAAGGCTGAACCGAGTGCTTGATGCCCTGGGCTTCGAGTACCCTGACTATGAACAGTTGAACAAGGGTGCTGAGGGCCAAAAAAGGAAAAGAGTGGCCGAAACTTTGAACAAGGATGAAGAAAAACCACCAAAAGAGAAGAAAATTCCCAAGAAGAGAAAAATATCAACTCCAAAGCGAAAATTATCCGATGAAGAGGGGACCCCCGCACCACCTTCTACCAGCGACGTGGAGGAAATCTTAAAGGTAATGACTGAAACCCTGCCCACGAAGCTAAGTCCATTAAGGCCTCAACTGACGAAGCTTTTTCGAAAGGTGGAGGAACCCGAAAAATCGAAGAAGATAACAAAAACAAAAAGACAAAGAATTATTGCAGTGACTGAAGTTATCGACAAGACGCCACCGAGGGCGTCAATTCAGAAAACACCAGCTGTTGAGGGCACAACAAACGTCGAAGTCGCACCTTCGGAGGTCGCGGCTACCGAAGCCGCTACAGCCGAAGATGTGAACTTAGAAACTACCATTGAGGACATCAACAAAATTTTGCAAGACATGGCTGCAGAAGAAGCTGCCACCGCTGCTGAAGAAACCATGGCCACAGTGCCTGGGAAGGGGAAAGAAATAGCCGAAGACACTTCGGACGACGAAGCCTACACATTTCAAAATTTAGTTGGGCAAAAACTGTCGAAGGCCGAAATAGAAGAGCTTAAGGAATATGCCAAATCTTGCGGATACAAGCCAGGAGCTCTTCTATTTGGAGGCATTGATGATGAAAAATTGGGCTGCATTCGTGATCAAATTGGGGCTAAGGTCATCGGTACTCTATCAAAGAGTATCGGTTTTCCGAAGCTAGAAACAGATATCAGCCGCTACCGACGACAACATATCGTCGGCAGCTTATTTTATTCCAATTTCAAGGTAAACAACCTTTTTTCTGGCTTTTATTGCTTTTAATAATGAAAATGTTACTAACGAAAGTTGTTTCTGTGCAGAGCATGTTACTGAGCAAAGCTCTGAAGATGCAACAAGATCTAGAGGATAAAAAACACGAAGCTATAATTGAAAATCTAGAGAGCAAGATAAAAGAGCAGTCAGCCATTATTGAGAAGAAAGACTTTGAACTCCAAACAACTGAAGGCTTGCTGGCAGAGACTGAAGCTAAAGTATCAGAATTGAATTCGAAGCTTATCTAGCAATCAAAACAATTTGAACAAGAGAAGCTAGAGCTTAATTCAAAACTTGAAGCCGAAGTCCAGACCAACTCAGACTTGAAGAAATCATTAACAAGCCTTCAAGACAAGTGCTTGAAATTTAGCAATAACTGTATTGAACAATTAAAAAAGATCTTTTACTCAGTTGGAGCCAGCAGCGGGAAGTTTAACCCTTCAGCTGAAAATTTACCAAAAGCCTTTGATCATATTGAAGCTGAAATTGAAGAACTTGACGAAGTTATAGCCGGGCACGGTGACTTCTGTGCCTGGGTAGCTTCTCGGGGTACCGCTGCAGCGTTCCTGAAGGCCGGCTGCGAGCATGGAAAAATCGTCAACAGGTCCAACTTCACCCTGTCTCCATCAATTCTGGACGATATTCCTGACCTCGCCCGAAGCATCTCAAATAGATTTATAAAAATGATATGGACAAAAGGCGGGCGAGAGAAGGCCGTTGACGAAGCTCGAAGTCATCTTGATCCAGTAAGAAATCATACTTTGTACTTACCTTCTCCTTCACACTTGATTTTTACTCGCGATACCTTGATTCATGTAGGATGACGAAGCTGAAGATGATGCTTAAAATATGCTGCCGAAGCTGAAGCTTAGCGAAGATCAGTAGAAGTATACTATAGAAAGAACTCAGGAGACTTTTGTAACAACTTTTGTAAATACAATTAAACTGTTCTCAAGGAACTTTGTACATACCTTGTAATATATTCTTACCCTTCTATTGAGGCGCTTTGATGTGGACGAAATTAGTATTTTGAGCCGAAGACGAAAAAACACCTTCCCTTCTTTTCGTACACAACGAAGCATAGAAGACCACTTCTTCTTTTTGCCGAAGCTTTTCTTTTTTGTACATAACGAAGCATAAAAGACCACTTCTTCTTTTTGCCGAAGCTTTTCTTTTTTGTACATAACGAAGCATAAAAGACCGCTTCTTCTTTTTGCCGAAGCAACCACTTAGGAACACAAATGCTATGAATGAATGCTTATGAATGCAAATGCTATGATGTAATGTAATGTGCGAATGAATGTCCAAAACATATGTCCGAAGCCACACTCTCAGCCATTATTTCCTTAGAAACAACCACACATCAGCTCTGCATTCCCTTAGGAACGACTTTGGAGCTTCTTCGCCTTTTACTTAGGCGGTATCAGCGTTGACTTTTCGCTGTAAGCTCTGCATCCCCTCAGGGACGTCTTTGGAGCTTCTTCGCCTTTTACTTAGGCGGTATCAGCGTTGATTTTTCGCTGTGAGCTCTGCATCCCCTTAGGGACGTCTTTGGAGCTTTTTCTCTTTTTCAGTTTCGGCACTCGATGGTGCGTTCTCAGCTTTTACATTTACATTCTTTGGGGGATTTTGCTCTTATAAAACTAAAAAGGAAATTACATATGATGGCCCCATTAAAAACCTTTCTCCCCCTTTAGAAAGGAAAAGGGTGCCATGAAAAAGAAAAGAAAAACATAAAAAGTTACATCAAGTTATACATAATATCGCCGAAGCTCATCCGCATTCCAAGATCTTGGAATTTCGTTGCCGTCCATGTCCTTTAATCTGTACGAACCAGGCCTTGACGAAGATACTACTAAGAAAGGTCCTTCCCATTTCAACTGTAATTTGCCCACTGTGTCTGGGTTGGCCACTCTCCGAAGCACCAAGTGTCCCAACTCAATATTTTTTAGCCGGACCTTTCTATCTCGCCATTTGACTGTTTCAGCCTGGTATTTATTGATATTCTCCACAGCTTGAAGCCTGATCCCTTCTAAAGCATCTTTTTCTACAAAACAGGCATCTTCAGGACTTGATTCTGCCGAAGCTACCACTCTTATTGATCCAGCTTTAGCTTCTTCTGGAGTTATTGCTTCGTCTCCGAACAACAACTTGAATGGAGTAAAGCCTGTAGACCTTGATGCTGTTGTATTGTGGCTCCACACCACTTTGGTTAACTGATCTGGCCACTTTCCCCTGGGTTGATTGAAGATTAACTTCATTATTCCTGTCATTATAATGCCGTTGGCCCTTTCAACGAGCCCATTCGACTCCGGATGCCTGACTGATGCAAAATGGATCTTCGTTCCAATTTGATCACAGAAATTTCTGAAAGCTTCGGAGTCGAACTGCGTTCCATTGTCTACAGTGATGGCCTTCGGTACCCCGAAGCGATAGACAATATTCTGCCAGAAAAACTTTTGGACAGTGGCCGAAGTTATTGTGGCTAATGGCTTCGCCTCAATCCACTTGGAAAAATACTCCACAGCCACTATAACATATTTTAGATTCCCTTGAGCCGGTGGTAATGGACCCAACAAGTCAAGGCCCCACCTTTGCAATGGCCAGATGGGTTGTATCAGCTGTGTCAAAGACGAAGGTTGCTTTTGATCTCTTGCACATTTCTGACAACCTTCGCACTTTTGAACTAACTCCGCTGCATCCGAAGCTGCCTTCGGCCAATAAAACCCTTGGCGGAAAATTTTTCCAAGTAACGGCCTAGATCCGATGTGGGATCCACACAGGCCTGCATGTATTTCTTTCATTAACTCTATACCTTCGGTTCTAGACAAGCATTTGAGCAGCGGGGCGCAAACTCCATGTTTGTATAATTCCCCTTCTATCATGACATACGGACGAGCTCTTGCCTCTATTCTTTTATTGTAAGCTTCGTCATCTGAAAGGAACTTACCCTGAAGGTAAGAGATTATTTCAGTTCTCCAATCTTCGCTGTAAACAGGAGATATGTTGAGGACTGCTCTTTCAAGGAGCTCCACTGAAGGTGCCTTTATTGTTTCGAAGAACACATCCGAAGGTAACGACAGCCCCTGTGCTGCAGACTTGGCTAGCAAATCAGCATGCTCATTTTTGTCCTCGAGGGATATTCTTGACAGAAAATCCTTCGAAGGAGGCTTCGATCCTTCGGACCGTGTCTAGATATTTTTCAAGCTTCGGATCTTTAGCCTTGCAACTTTTGTCAATATGACCCGAAACAACCTGGGAATCAGTTTTAAGAATCGCCCTTCTGATTCCCATTGCCTTTAATTTCCAAAGGCCCAGGAGCAGGGCTTCGTACTCAGTAATATTGTTTGTACAGCTGAAGTCAAGTCTTGCTGCATAACAAGTTTTAACCTTGGATGGTGAGACCAACACAGCAGCTGCACCTGCTCCGAAGGTTCCCCAAGAGCCATCACAAAACACTGTCCACACTTCGGCATCTTTATTTGCTTCTTCATCCTGAGCCCCTGGCGTCCAGTCGGCGATGAAATCTGCCAATGCTTGAGACTGGATCGAGGATCTATGCACATAATCAATGTAAAATTCATTGAGCTCTGCAGCCCATTTTCCAATCCGTCCAGTAGCTTCTCTATTTCTCATGATATCCTTCAACGGCTGCGAAGAAGGAACAATAATGTTGTATGCCTGAAAATAATGCCGAAGCTTCCTGGATGCCATTAAAACGGCATATAATACCTTCTCCAGCTCTGTATAATTTTTCTTTGATACACTAAGGACTTCAGATACAAAATATACTGGAACCTGCTTCTTGATTTGGCCATCAAGCTTCTCCTGGACAAGTGCCGCACTTACTGCTAAGTGCGAAGCTGCCACATATAACAACAGAGGAGCCCCTGGTGTTGGCGGAGTTAATGTTGTTAGATCTATCAAATATTGCTTCAGCTCTTCGAAGGCTTTTTGTTGACTTGGTCCCCATTGAAAGATTTCAGCTGACTTCAACACCTCGAAGAATGGTAAATTTCTTTCTGCTGATCTGGATATAAATCTGTTGAGGGATGCCAGCCTTCCTGTCAATCTTTGGGCCCCCTTTCTTGTGGTTGGTGGCTCCATTCGAAGTATAGCTTCGATTTTATTTGGATTAGCTTCGATTCCCTTTGTTGAAACCAAGCATCCAAGAAATTTCCCCTTCTTTACTCCGAAGACACATTTTTCTGGATTCAGCTTCAGACCAGCTTGTCTGAAACTGGCGAAGGTCTCCTGCAAATCAGCAATATGATTTTCCTGCTTCGTGCTTTTTACAATGATGTCATCGACATAAGTCAACACATTTCTGCCTATCTGAGACTGGAGGACCTTCGCTGTCATTCTGCTGAAACTTCCTCCAGCATTTTTGAGCCCCTCAGGCATCTGAAGATAGCAATATGTGCCACTTGGGGTTATGAAGCTAGTCTTCGGCTCATCTTCCTTCTTCATCCAGATTTGATGATAGCCTGAGTAACAGTCCAGAAGACTCATGAGCTCTGAAGAAGCTGCTGCATCGACTAAAGAGTCTATCCTTGGCAGCGGGAATTCATCCTTCGGACAAGCCTTGTTGAGATCTGTGAAATCGATACACATTCTCCACTTGCCATTGGCCTTCTTCACCATAACAGTGTTAGCTAGCCACTCTGGATACTTTACTTCTCTGATAACTCCTGCACTGAGGAGTCTTTTTACTTCATTGCGAGCCCCTTCGGCCTTGTCATCCGACATCTTCCGAAGCCTCTGCTTTCGGGGTCTGAAGGATGGGTCAACATTGAGCGAATGTTCAATAACATCCCGATTTACTCCACAGAGATCATTAGCTGACCATGCAAAAACATCTTTGTTGTTGAATAAAAACCTTATCAAGGTTTTCTCCTGGTCTTCAGATAGTTGCGAGCCCAACAGCACCTTCTGCTCTGCTATGTCCTCACACAATAGCATAGGCTTCGGTTGATCTACTGAAGCTGCTTTCTCCCTTCTGAATTTGTACTGTTCACAAGCTTCAGCTCCATCTATGCTATGGATTGCTTTGGAGTCAGTCCAGCTTCCTTCGGCCCTTCTAGCAGCTTCCTGGCTTCCATGAATAGCAATAGGCCCTTGGTCCGAAGGTATCTTCATGCAGAGATAAGCTGGGTGAAGAATTGCTTCGAAGGCATTAAGAGTACCATGGCCAATGATAGCATTGTAAGGATACTCCATGTCAACAATATCAAACACAATTTGCTCAGTCCTTGTGTTGTTAACAAATCCGAAGGTTACCGGCATGGTAATCTTCCCAAGTGCTACAATCTGTCGCCCTCCGAAGCCACAAAGAGGGTGCGTAGCATCATGGATCTTGTCTTCGGGCTCTTGCATTTGTCTGAAGGCCTTAGCAAATATAATATCAGCTGCACTGCCTGTATCAACTAAGACATTGTGGACCAGAAATCCTTTGATCACGCAAGAGATAACCATGGCATCATTGTGAGGATAATCCTTAAGCTGAAGGTCTTCCTGAGAGAAAGTAATTGGAATGTGGGACCATTTTGACTTGATGAAGGGTCCCTGCACTCCAACATGCTGCACCCTTCTCTGAGCCTCCTTCTTCTGCTTCTTGTTAGCCGGCTCTGAGCAAGAACCGCCTGTTATCGGGAGTACCATCTTCGAAGCCGAAGCAGCTTCAGCTTGATTGTTGAACGAAGCCATCAGCTCAGAAAAGTGGAAGTGAGTTCACCGGAGGTGGGCGCCAATGTTGGGGGCTTGTTCTCAAATGCTTCGAATTAAGAACAAGGCAACATAGAAAATGTTAAGTGTTAAAGTCCTTCGTCCTCCAAAACATTATATCCCTTCAGGATATAAAGAATTTCGGACGAAGGTTGCGAAGGACGTACCTTCGTGAGCATAATAACAAGGGACGAAGTATTCATACAAATCATGAGGTATGAAATAAACATTTAAATATTATCATAGAATCATCTCCATTTTATTATCATGAATGAATATAAACGACTTCAAATTACAAATGTACCTTCGGTCTTGAGGAAGGCAAAAGTGCAAGTGTGATGCGAAAGCAAAATGCCAAGTTCACGTGAACAGTACAGGGGTACTGTTCATCTATTTATAGACACAGGTCACAGCCTGTGACGAATTACAATTATGCCCCTTACAAAAGTTTACAACATTGACTCAGACCTCTATGGATAAAAAGGTCATTCTATCTCTGTGTCGGTTTGTAATGCCGAAGCTCCATGAAAAGGAACCTTCGGCCATCTCCTGGGAACAGCTTCAGCCGAAGCTGCTTCTTCGTGTAAGACCTTCGGCGCACCGAAGCATGGCCCCAACAGAACCAATGGGCATCTCGACCTCGACACGGGAGGTAAATTCGTAGATCAAAAGGTATACCGGTCGATGATAGGATCTCTACTCTATTTATGTGCATCTCGACCGGATATTATGCTTTCTGTATGCATGTGTGCAAGGTTCCAAGCCAATCCTAAGGAAGTTCACCTTAGGGCCGTGAAGAGAATCTTGAGATATTTAGTTTATACTCCTAAGTTTGGTCTTTGGTACCCTAAGGGATCCTCTTTTGATTGATTAGGATATTCAAATGCTGATTGGGCTGGGTGTAAAATTGATAGGAAGAGCACATCAGGGACTTGTCAGTTTCTGGGGAGATCCCTGGTGTCTTGGGCTTCAAAGAAACAAAACCCAGTAGCTCTTTCTACCGCCGAAGCCGAGTATATTGCCGCAGGCCATTGTTGCGCGCAATTGCTTTGGATGAGGCAAACCCTCAGGGACTATGGCTACAAATTTAGCAAAGTCCCTCTCCTATGTGATAATGAGAGTGCAATCCGCATGGCGGATAATCCCGTTGAACACAGCCGCACTAAACACATAGCCATTCGGTATCACTTTTTGAGAGATCACCAACAAAGGGGGATATCGAGATAGCCTATATTAACACCAAAGATCAATTAGCCGATATCTTTACCAAGCCATTAGATGAGAAAACCTTTACCAAACTTAGGAATGAGCTAAACATTCTTGATTCTCAGAACTTTGATTGATACTTTGCACACATAGCTCATTTATATACCTTTGATCATACCTCTTTTATGTCTATGACTAATGTGTTTTCAAGTTTATTCTCATGTTTAGTCATAGAATTGAAAGGGAAATAGAGTATTCGACGAAGACGACGCTTCCACTCAACTCCATCGGTATTATCTACTCTTTGTCGGTATTCCACCATCTCTCCACATTGGTATAATCTTCACTCATATATTGTTTGCCAAGGGGGAGAGAAGTTACTAAGGGCTCATATTTCACTCAAAGTATCCATTTTTGGCGATTCATGCCAAAGGGGGAGAAAGTATTAGCCTAAAGCAAAAGGACCGCACCACCACCAACGAATTTTAAAAATGAAGTTTTCAAATTGGTATCTTAATGTGTTTTCAAAAGGGGGAAAAAGTACTAGTATCTTCAAAAATTTGTAAAACCCTCTTGAACACTAAGAGGAGAATTTCATTAAGGGGGAGTTTTGTTTAGTCAAAGGAAAAGCATTTGAAACAGGGGGAGAAAATTTCAAAATCTTGAAAATGCTTCTCGAAATCTTATATACCTTTGAATATTTGCAAAAAGACTTTGAAAAGGATTTTCCAAAGAATTTGCAAAAACAAAACTAGTGGTGCAAGCGTGGTCCAAAATGTTAAATAGAAGAAAGCAATCCATGCATATCTATTGAAATAATTATATTGGTTTCACTCCAAGCAACCTTTGCACTTACCTTATGCAAACTAGTTCAATTCTGCACTTTTATATTTGCTTTGGTTTGTGTTGGCATCAATCATCAAAAAGGGGGAGATTGAAAGGGAAATAGGGTCAAACCTTTTTCCTAAATGATTTTGGTGGTTGAATTGCCCAACACAAACAATTGGACTAACTAGTTTGCTCTAGAATATATGTTCTACAGGTGCCAAAGGTTCACAACAAACCAATACAAAGTTAAAAGAAAGGGTTCAAAACAAAGGAGCAAAGAAAACCGAAGGCTGCCCTGGTCTGGCGCACAGGATTGTCCGGTGTGCCACCGGACAGTGTCTGGTGCACCAGGGAGATCAACTCCGAACTTGTCACCTTCAGGTTTCTGGAAATTGCTCCCCGCTATAATTCACCGGACTGTCCGGTGTAGCACCGGACTGTCCGGTGTGCCAGCAGGAGCAACGGCTACAGCGCCAACGGTCGACTGCAAAATGAACAATGCGGACTGCGCGCACAGAAGTCAGAGCAGGCGTCAGAAGGCGCACCGGATAGTGAACAGTGACTGTCTGGTGCACCACCGGACTGTCCGGTGGCCTAGCTGTCAGAAGCTCCAACGGTCGAACCCTAACTGTTGGGTGACGTGGCTGGCGCATCGGACTGTCCGGTGCGCCCGTCGACAGACAGCCTCGCCAATGGCCATTTTGGTGGGTGGGGCTATAAATACCCTGAAAGGGAAATAGGGTAAAACCTTTTCCTATATGAATTTTGGTGATTGAATTGCCCAACACAAACAATTGGACTAACTAGTTTGCTCTAGATTATGAGTTCTATAGGTGCCAAAGGTTCAACACAAACCAATACAAAGTCAAAGAAAGGGTTCAAATAAAAAGAGCAAAAGACAACCGAAGGCTGCCATGGTCTGGCGCACCAGACTGTCCGGTGCACCAGGGAAGATCAACTCAAACTTGCCAGCTTCGGGAATTTGGGAAAGCCGCTCCGCTATAATTCACCGGACTGTCCGGTGTAGCACCGGACTGTCCGGTGCGCCAGCGGAGCAACGGCTACTTCGCGCCAACGGTCGTTTGCAAAGGAATAGTAAAAGTGAACAGTGTGCGCCTGCGCGCGCAGAAGTCAGAGCAGGCGCTAGAAGGCGCACCAGACAGTGAACAGTGATTGTTCGGTGTACCACCGGACTGTTCGGTGGCCCCACTTGTCAGAACTCCAACGGTCGGACCCTAACGGTTGGGTGACGTGGCTAGCGCACCGGACAGTGTCCGGTGCGCCATACGACAGCAGCCCCTCCCAACGGCCACTTTGGTGGTTGGGGCTATAAATACCCTCAACCACCAACACTTCAAGGCATCCAAGTTTCAGTCATTTGCATTCAATACAAGAGCTCTAGACTTCACTCCAAGACACAAACAAAGAGATCAAATCCTCTCCCAAGTCCAAAGATCATTCCAATCAAATAGTGACTAGTGAGAGAGTGATATTTGTGTTCTTTTGAGTTCTTGCGCTTGGATCACTTTCTTCCTTCCTCATTTCTTGTTCTCAAGTGTTTTGTAACCAAGGCAAGAGACACCAAGTGTGTGGTGATCCTTGCGGGGTCTAAGTGACCAATGAGATAAGGAGAAAGCTCACTTGGTCTAGGTGACCGTTTGAGAGAGGGAAAGGGTTGAAAGAGACCCGGTCTTTGTGACCACCTCAACGGGGAGTTGGTTTGCAAGAACCGAACCTCGGTAAAACAAATCACCGCGTCTCACTCTTCATTTGCTTGTGATTTGTTTTTGCCCTCTCTTTTGAACTCGATTGTATTTCTAACGCTAACCCCGGCTTGTAGTTGTGCTTAAGTTTATAATTTTCAGATTCTGCCTATTCACCCCCCCTCTAGGCGACTTTCATACCCCCAACCACCACACATTCAAGGCATCCAAGTTTTCAGCCATTGCATTCAATACAAGAGCTCTAGACTTCACTCCAAGACACAAACAAGAGATCAAATCCTCTCCCAAGTCCAAAGGTCACTCCAAACAATTAGTGACTAGTGAGAGAGGTATATTTGTGTTCATTTGAGTTCTTGTCGCTTGGATCGCTTTTCTTCTTCCCTATTCTTGTTCTCAACACCTTTGTAATCAAAGCAAGAGACACCAAGTTGTGGTGGTCCTTATGGGGACTAAGTGTCCCAATTGATTGAGGAGAAAAGCTCACTCGATCTATGTGACCGTTTGAGAGAGGGAAAGGGTTGAAAGAGACCCGGTCTTTATGACCACCTCAACAGGGAGTAGGTTTGCAAGAACCGAACCTCGATAAAACAAATCACCGTGTCACTCTCTTCATTTGCTTGTGATTTGTTTTTGCCCTCTCTTTCAGACTTGATTTTATTTCTAACGCTAACTCCGGCTTGTAGTGTGTGCTTAAGTTTATAATTTTCAGATTCCGCCTATTCACCCCCCTCTAGGTGACTTTTAGGATGCCAAGCCCATCAAGACACCCATGGGAACAAATGGGCATCTCAACCTCGACACGGGAGGTAAGTCCATAGATCAAAAGGTATACCGGTCGATGATAGGATCTTTACTCTATTTATGTGCATCTCGACCGGATATTATGCTTTCCGTATGTATGTGTGCAAGGTTCCAAGCCGATCCTAAGGAAGTTCACCTTAGGGCCATGAAAAGAATCATGAGACATTTAGTTTACACTCCTAAGTTTGGTCTTTGGTACCCCAAGGGATCCACTTTTGATTTAATAGGATATTCCGATGCTGATTGGGCAGGGTGTAAAATTGATAGGAAGAGCACATCAGAGACTTCTCATTTCTGGGGAGATCCCTGGTGTCTTGGGCTTCAAAGAAACAAAACTCAGTAGCTCTTTCCACCACCGAAGTCGAGTATATTGCCGCAGGCCATTGTTGTGCGCAATTACTTTGGATGAGGCAAACCCTCAGTGACTATGGCTACAAATTGAGCAAAGTCCCTCTCCTATGTGACAATGAGAGTGCAATCCGCATGGCGGATAATCCCGTTGAACACAGCCGCACTAAGCACGTAGACATTCAGTATCACTTTTTGAGGGATCACCAACAAAGGGGGGATATCGAGATTGCTTATGTTAGCACCAAAGAACAACTAGCCGATATCTTTACCAAACCATTAGATGAGAAAACCTTAAGCAAACTTAGGAATGAGCTAAATATTCTTGATTCTTGGAATTTTGATTGAAACATTGCACACATAGCTCATTCATATACCTTTGATCATATCTCTTTCATTTGGTATGACTAATGTGTTTTCAAGTGTATTCTTATACTAAGTCATAGATTGAAAGGGAAATGGAGTCTTCGGCGAAGACAAGGCTTCCACTTCACTCTAACGGTATCATTTACCCTTCGCCGTCACTCCACATCACTCTCAAATTGGTATAATCTTTCACTCATATTTACTTATACCAATGAGGGAGAAAGTAAAAAAGGGCTCTCAATGACTCCGTTTTTGGCGATTAATGCCAAAGGGGGAGAAATATTAAGCCCAAAGCAAAAGGACCGCACCACCAACTTAATTTTGTTTTTACAAAAGTATGTTTTTTCCAATTGATATCTTGTGATAAGCAATTTCTTCAATTAGTATGATATTTTCAATTGGTATATTTAAAGATAGATATTCAAAACTGGCATCTAAATTACATACTTCCAATTGATATCTATCAAAACCCTCTTGAAAGCTAAGAGGAGAATTTCATTTAGGGGGGGTTTTGTTTAAGTCAAAGGAAAAGCATTTTGAAACAGGGGGAGAAATTTCAAATCTTGAAAATGCTTCTTGCAATCTTATTCATATACCTTTGACTATTTGCAAAAGACTTTGAAAAAGTTTTTCCAAAAAAAGATTTGCAAAAACAAAACAAATGGTGCAAATGTGGTCCAAAATGTTAAATAGAAGAAAGCAATCCAGGCATATCTAGTGAAAATGATAAATTGGTTTAATTCCACGTAACCTATGCACTTACCTTATGCAAACTAGTTTCAATTCTGCACTTATATATTTGCTTTGGTTTGTTTTGGCATCAATCACCAAAAAGGGGGAGATTGAAAGGGAAATAGGGTTAACCTTTTCCCAGTATTAATTTTGGTGGTTGAATGCCCAACACAAATATTGGACTAACTAGTTTGCTCTAGAGTATATGATATACAGGTGCATAAAGGTTCAACACAAACCAATAAAAGATTGAAGAAAGGGTTCAAATTCAAAAGGAGCAAGAAACCGAGTGTGCCCTGGTCTAGCGCACCAGACTGTCCGGTGTGCCACCAGACAGTGTCCGGTGCACCAGGACCGTATAACTCCAAACTCGCCACCCTCAGATTTCTGTGGGCATGCTCCGCTATAATTCACCGAACTGTCCGGTGCACCAGCGGAGCAATGGCTCCTTCGCGCAACGGTCGACTGCAAAAGCTGAAGATTCAGAGGAACAGCGCACGTTAGAGCAGAGCCACCCGTCAGAGGCACACCGGACAGTGAACAGTATCTGTCCGGTGCGGCACCGGACTATCCGGTGCCACTAGAAGATAAAGCCTCCAACGATCGACGCCGTCCGAACCCTAACAGTTGGGTGACGTAGCTGGCGCACCGGACAGTGTCCGGTGGCGCACCGCCCCTCGAGAGCAGCCAACCCCAACGGCTATGTGGTGGTTGAGGGCTATAAATACCCCCCAACCACCACCACTCCAAGCATCCAAGTTTCCAGCACTTCACATTCAATACAAGAGCTAGTGCATTCACTCCTAGACACAAATCAAAAGAATCAAAGCCTCTACAAGTACCAAAATTCATTCCACTCACCTAGTGACTTGAGAGAGAGTTTTGTTCGTGTTCTTTGAGCTCTTGTTTCTTGGATCGCTTTCTTCTTCCTCATTCTTGTTTCTAAGTGAATTGTAATCAAAGCAAGAGACACCAAGTGTGTGGTGGTCCTTGTGGGGTCTAAGTGACCCGTTTGATTAAGGAGAAAGCTCACTCAGTCTAGGTGACCGTTTGAGAGAGGGAAAGGGTTGAAAGAGACCTGGTCTTTGTGACCACCTCAACGGGGACTAGGTTCTTTAGAACCGAACCTCGGTAAAACAAATCACCGTGTTCATCCGCTTTATTTCTTGGTTGATTTGTTTTCCCCTCTCTTTTGGACTCGAATTAATTTCTAACGCTAACCTCGGCTTGTAGTGTGTGCTTAAGTTTATAATTTTCAGATTCCGCCTATTCACCCCCCTCTAGGTGACTTTCAATTGGTATCAGAATCAGGTGCTTTATTAGAGTCTAACAACTTGAGGTGATGTCGGGAGATCACGCCAAGAGGAAGATGGAAACCGGCGAGAAGGCCACAAGCCACGGGAAGGCTCCATCAAGGGAGTCTGGCGCCAAAGGCAAGGAGGAATCACCTCCTCGTGTCAAGTCACATCGGAGTGGCGACAAGAAGAAGAAGATGAAGAAAGTGGTCTACTACGAAACTGATTCTTCGTCGCCCTCCACATCCGGCTCCGACGCTGCGTCCGTCACTTCTAAGCGCCATGAGCGCAAGAAGTTTAGTAAGATGCCACTTCGTTATTCCCGTATTTCTAAATGCACTCCATTACTTTCCGTTCCATTAGGCAAGCCACCATGTTTTGATGGTGAAGATTATTCTATGTGGAGTGATAAAATGAGGCATCACCTAACCTCACTCCACGCAAGCATATGGGACATTGTTGAGTTTGGAGCGCAGGTACCAAATGTGGGGGACGAAGATTACGATTCGGACGAGGTTGCCCAAATACGACACTTTCACTCCCAAGCAACTACTATACTCCTCGCCTCCTTGTGTCGAGAGGAGTATAATAAGGTGCAAGGGCTAAAAAGTGTTGAGGAGATTTGGGATGTCCTAAAGACCGCACACAAAGGAGATGAGGTGACCAAGATCACCAAGCGGGAGACGATCGATGGGGAGCTCGGTCGATTCGTCCTCCACCAAGGAGAGGAGCCACAAGCAATGTACAACCGGCTCAAAACCTTGGTGAATCAAGTGCGCAACCTCAGGAGCACAAAATGGGATGACCATGAGATGGTCAAGGTTATTCTAAGATCCCTTGTTTTTCACAATCCTACTCAAGTACAATTAATTCGTGGGGATCCTAGATACAAATTAATGTCTCCTGAGGAAGTGATATGAAGGTTTGTGAGCTTTGAACTAATGATCAAAGGCTCCAAACACATCGTCGTCTTGGAGCAAGGCGGCACCTCCACACCCGAGGTGCAACCCGTCGCATTCAAAGCGACGGAAGAAAAGAAAGAAGAGTCTACATCAAGTAGGCTCCCCATCGACGCCTCCAAGCTCGACAATGAGGTGATGGCGCTCATCATCAAGAGCTTTCGCCAAATCCTTAAGAAAAGGAGGGGGAAAGATTACAAACCCCGCTCCAAGAGGGTTTGCTACAAGTGTGGTAAGCACGGTCATTTTATTGCAAAATGTCCAATGTCTAGTGATAGTGACAGGGGCGATGACAAGAGGGGGAAGAATAAGGAAAATAAGAGGTACTACAAAAAGAAAGGCGGCGATGCCCACGTGTGTCGGGAATGGAACTCCGATGAGAGCTCCACCGACTCCTCGTCCTATGAGGATGCCACCAACATCACCGTCAACAAGGGCCTCCTCTTCCCCAACGTCGGCCACAAATGCTTCATGGCAAAGGACGAAAAAAAAGAAGGTACAATCTAGAACCACCCCCAAGTATACTGTTGGGGGCCTGCTTCTTCGCCGAAGGTCCTCTAAGCAGAAACGCCTTCGAAAGATTGGCATATAAGCAAACACAGCGCGAAGGTACACGCCGAAGCTACGATTCAAGGAGCTTCGGCACAGTGCCATGCCTTGAGATGAAGGGCTGCACCGACTTAAAGAGGAAAAGACCGATCAGTCCATGTTGATTTGTGTCATGATTGTAACTAGTCATCAAGGACATAAATGTAATTTTGACCGAGCTGCGTCCCATGCCTATAAATAGGTGAACAGTACCCCAGTACTGTTCACGCTGATTTGTATTCACTCGTGCATCCCGCTTGGATTTTCACCTTCTATCAAACCGAAGGTATAAATGTAATTCAATATTGCTTATATTCATTCATAACATTGGTAATAAAGAAATATAAAGGATGTCATATGATTATTCATAATGTTTCTTATGTCTCATATATTTCTATTTCCATTATTATACATTGAGATGATGAAGGTACGTCCTTCATGACCTTTGCCTGAAGATCATTATATCCTAAGGGAGATAATGCTTCGAAGGACGAAGGTCTTTAACTACTAACATTTTGTGTTGCCTTGTTCTTAACTCATAGCATTTGAGAACAAGTCCCCAACATTGGCGCCACCTCCGGCGAACTCACTTCCACTGTTGAGACGATGGCTTTGTTCAACAACCAAGCTGCGACACCTTCGGTTACGAAGCTGGTGCTCCCGATCATAGGCGGTTCAAGTTCAGAGCCAGCTAACAAGAAGCAGAAGAAGGAAGCGCAGAGAAGGGTGCAGCATGTTAGGGTGCAGGGACCCTTCATCAAGTCCAAGTGGTCCCACATTCCAATCACCTTCTCCCAGGAGGACCTTCAGCTCAAAGATTACCCTCACAATGATGCTTTGGTCATATCTTGTGTCATCAAGGGATTTCTGGTCCATAATGTTTTGGTTGACATAGGCAGTGCAACGGATATCATATTTGCTAAGGCCTTCAGACAGATGCAAGAGCTAGAGGACAAGATTCATGATGCTACACACCCTCTCTGTGGCTTTGGAGGAAGGCAGATTGTCGCACTTGGTAAAATCACAATGTCAGTTATCTTTGGCTACGTCCACAACACAAGGACTGAATAGGTTGTTTTTGACATTGTCGACATGGAGTACCCCTATAATGCAATCACTGGTCGAGGGACACTTAATGCCTTCGAAGCAATACTTCATCCAGTATATCTATGCATGAAGATACCTTCGGAACAAGGGCCCATTGCTGTCCATGTAATACCCACTTTGTAATTGCTAGGAATAATGTCAACAGAGAAACATTTTCTCTTTATGTGAGTTTGATCTATATTCATCATCCTATGAGAACACCATGTCCAAGAACAATTAATAAAAGACATGCTACCAAATTGTTGCATCATGCTGGACATTTTATTTTGTGTGCATTTTGTGACAAAAAAATATTAAAGACCAAAAAAAGAGAGAATTTAAAACCTAAAAGGAATGCTTGAGATTAGAGAAGAGGAAGGAATATTATTCAATACAAATAAAGTTGTCATTAAAATCACTTCATCACAGTTGAGATGATCAAAATAAATAATTAACCAGTATATAAAGTGCCACAAAGTTTGAATTTAGATTGAAGTTTGAATTTGAAAAAAAAAATGAAAAAGAAAAACAGAAAATAAAAAGAAAAAGTATACTATACCTAACTGGGCCTGGCGCTCCATTCTGGCCCATTTTGGGTTTTCTTCACGCGAGCCCAACTGGGGAGGGTGGCGCCGACACCCTGGGTCCACCGGGAGGTCACCCACGCGCGTGTCTCTGCGGCTGGCTCGTGGGCTCCACTGGACAGCCCCTCTTTCCTCAGCTGCCGTGCTCAGCTCACTGGAAATCCGGGCCCGCGCGTCAGCGTGTTCCTCCTCGTCGTCAACAGACTCCCGACCATGGCGGGCGACGCGGTCTTCGATCCCTTTTCCTCGGAGTCGCTCGCCACGTTCCTCGACCCCGATGGCTCTGTGAATAAAGGCTGGGCTCGCCCACCTCTTCCCCGTACTCCCATCGCCGAAGCCACCACCGTGCACCATCAATCAGAGTGAAGTGAGGTGCGGCCGCCGTGAGCAATCCCGGCAACGCCGTCGATCCGGTCCTCTGTTGGGTGTTCGCGGGCTTCATCAGGCCGGTTGGGAGGCGTCCGTGGCAAAGGTACTCGGGATCCGTCGCGAGCCTCGCCGGAATTTCTCACCGTGCCTCGTCCTCCGCATCGCGCCGTGGTCGGGCACCTTCGCGTCGCTAACCCCGGTAAGAAACCTAGCCAAGCGATTCGCCTTCACCTCCTGGTGGCGTGGCACCCTTCAATTTTGAACTTAGGGCACATAGGCGTAGGATTGCGTGCGCGCCGGCGATAGTCCGCCGCGGGCCGAGGGCGGCGCCGCCGCGCGGCTCGGTTGAGTTGGGGACGATCCGCGGGCCGTCGGATGGCGCGTGGACGGTCCCGATTAGATCCAGCTTACCCCTTCGTCCAATCCAACTGCGTCCGTCGATGCGTGATCCAGCGGTGCAGGGTAGATCTGTGATTCATTAAACCCTGGCCGTTGATCGCCGATCGTACGGCTCTGGGCGCGTACCGGTTCAGGGTGATAGGATTCTAATCTGGGCCGTCAGTTTAGATCTGACGGCTGATATCACGCGATACCCTTTCGCTGTGGCGATTTTGTTAAAGAAACCCTGGAAAACCGAGGAATCAACCCGCCGTCCGTTCTGCACTGTGCGCTGTGTCTGTATAAACTTACACCGAGCCCCCTGGGTTTCTCCAGAATTGAGGCCCAGTCCAGGACTTTATAAAACCAGAGAAATTGATTATTAAATAGATTTTTAATAGGAAAATAATTGCTAGAACTTTATAAATTCATAGAAAATTCATACTAACTCCAAATTAATGCATTCCAGTTCCTAAAATTTTGTAATTTTATCCTCTTTCACTTAGTGTCTCTGTTTTGGCATAAAAACAGTAGGAAATTTATTTATCACTTAATCCTATTTAAAGCACATAAAACCTTTGAAAATGCATAACTTAAAATCTATAACTCAGAAAAATATGATTTCTGTTCCTAGGATTTTATTTTAATATGTAGAATATCTCTGTGCATTTTGTTTATATGTTTGGTGTAATGTTAATTTCTCTATATGCACTGTGCTTGTTTGTATTGTGGCGAGTAGAAGAGCCCGTTGCTGAGGATCCTGGTGAGCAGCAAGTTGAAGTAGCTGAGCAGGAGCTCATTGAAGGCAAGTTGTGCCCTTGACCACTTTTTACCCAATAATGTTCTTTAATATCACATACTCATGCATAGGTTAATTTTGATGGGACCCAATAGGTCACCCTAGATTGTTTATCTCATTACCTTGTTTACCCCTGAATCACTTGGGTAGTTTGCTATTGCTTTATATGGTTTTGGGATAATCATTTATTACCTCTATGTTCCAATTCTTGTTGTTATTCTGTTTATGTTCATGTTGTTATCATTAATGTTAATTGGAACATAGAGCTTAACTTGAGAACCACGTGCCACCACAAGGGTGGAATGGGACGCCCTTGGCTGATTAATTAGGAAAGCTAGTGGAAGACTACCTTACCCGAAAGGGGCAAGGGCAGTAGGGGAGAGGTCAGTGCGGGGAGGTCCCTGGTTGATTTTGCTGCGATGGCTATCAGCCAGGAACCCTTTACTGGATCTTCCCATAAACTGTAGCGGGTTTTCGGAAGCTAGTGGAACTTTGTAAAGGCCTCGTAGTGTTGCCCTGCCGTGCTTCCTAGGTAGAGGTATATGGGATTCATGACCCCTTGGCAGATGGGTAACATGACTTGTGGGTAAAGGGTACAACCTCTGCAGAGTGTAAAACTGGTATACTAGCCGAGCTCACGGTCACGAGCAGCTCAGGACTCTCTGATGTTTAAATTATGGAACTTAAATTCAATTTTGTCATTTGCATTGCATGGGTTTATTATTAATTTTGTTCTATTACTTTACTTATGGTTTGGTATTTACTTACACTTAGTAACTGCTAATAAAATTTTGACCAACTACTTAAAAGCAATGCTCAGCTTTAACCCCTGTCTTGGATTTAGCCTTACACATCACATGAACTCACACCTTTGTGAGTTTATGTCCACTGGTTCCCCACAACTTGTTGAGCTATGATCATGTGTGAGCTCACCCTTGCTGTCTCACACCCCCCCCCACAGGAGATGATCAGGTGGTTCAGGAGGAGCTGCCTAACACTGAGGAGTTCGATCTGATCTAGGTGGCGTTTCCCAGTCGACATTGGCGCCGACGATCCTTAGTTTGTTTTATCTTTAATACTTTATTTTGTAATAAGTCTTCCGCTATGTAATAAATACTCTGATGTTAATGACATTTATCTCTATACACTCTGTTATTGTATATGTTGTCTTCTTGGCGCATGTATGAGATGCACCCGGCTTTGTTCCTTTAAAACCGGGTGTTACAGAAGTGGTATCAGAGGAAATGTTGACTGTAGGACGAAACCTAGATAGAATGGATAAACCCTTACCTACTTATCTCACTCTGATTCATTCTACACTTACCTTACTCTGATTCCTTCTACACTTATCTTGATCCTGTCTCACCTTCTACTGTTCTACTCTGATCATTCTTACCTTTTCCACTCTAAGACAAGATGGATTTCAAACCTTGGAATCCCTACCCCTGTGACATTTCTAAGAGATAGGGAACCTAAGACAAAATTAAACCTATTTTCTCTATTTAAAAATGTTGTTTGATTGTGCTGATGCTAAATGCCTGATTTGCTTCTTTGATTGATTGAATTATAGATGGACATCTTAGTATGTACCACCATAAGGTATTGAATTAGCTAGGATGTGTAAAATATTAATCTGCTTAGCTAATAAATCCCCCAAAGTAACCTGATTTGTAAATACCTGCCTTGTCTACTATTTTCTTACCATATGTATCTAACTCAGATGGTCAATACCAGGCGGGGTGGTGGAATTGACTTGCCTCCTAACCAACACACTCGAAGACAACCTCAACCACAACCTGCGGGGATGAATCCTCCCAATCCCCCACCAGGCGGAGTTGACCCACTGGTTGCTGCTCAGATGGCAATGATGCAGCAAATGGCAGATACTATGGCGGATATGCGTGCTCAGATGCAACAAGAACGCCAGGAGATGCGTCAAGAAAGAGAGGATATACGACAGGAGTTACGCCAGGAGCGAGATGAGATACGCCAGGAAAGGAGGGCGCAACAACAACAGCTGCAACAGCAAATGCAACAACAGCAACAGCAGCAACAAGTGCCACTGCCTCCACCACCACCACCAGTTCCACCCCGAGATAAGCATAGGGAGTTCATGAGCCATAAGCCACCTACATTCGCTAGCTCACCTGATCCACTGGACGCGGATGATTGGCTGAAGTCTGTTGAGAAGATGCTGAATATTGCACAGTGCACGGACCGGGAGAAGGTTTTATATGCTTCTGGACGTCTGATTGGTCCTGCTGCTGACTGGTGGGATTCTTATACTGCTGCCCATGATGCTGCGGATACTATTACTTGGGCAGAGTTCAGTACACAATTCAGGAACTACCATATTCCAGCTGGGATGATAAAGATCAAGAAGAAGGAATTTCTGTCGCTGAAGCAAGGGAGTATGTCAGTCAGCGAGTACAGAGACAAGTTTATTCAGTTATCCCGATATGCCCCTGAAGAAGTTGCTGAAGACGAGAGGAAGCAGGAGCATTTTATTGAAGGACTTAATGGACCACTGCAGTATGCTCTAGTGGCACACACATTCCCATCATTTCAGAGGCTGCTTGACAAGGCATTGGCTATTGAACACAAGCGTGTTCAATTGGGAGATTTGAAGAGAAAGGCCATATCTCAGGGACAAGGAAGCAGCAGCGTTCGTCCTCGCTACAGTTCACCCCAGGGTACACCGACTCGACCAGGAGGACCACGCCCAGTTCAGCAGTCACCACTGAGGACTCCACCCCCTCGACAGGCTACCCCTACTGGCACCCCGACGAAGTTTTCAGGACAGAGTCCGGGCACTCAATGTTACAAGTGTGGGAAGATTGGTCATTATGCAAATGTCTGCCCACAGAGGATTGCTACTACTCCAGTACAGAACAGGCAGCAAACTCCAGGAACTGGCAAGGGATATTCTATTGCCAAGGTTAATCAAGTCAGCGTTGATGCTACTCCGGATGGAGGGGACCTCGTAATTGGTATGTTTTATGTTAATGCAATTCCTGCAACTATATTATTTGATTCTGGTGCTACACATTCATTCATGTCTGCTCGTTATGCCAACACAAATGAAATACCACTGCTAAATATGAGAAAACCCCTGATAGTAATTACACCTAAAGGGCATGTTGAGGCAAATCAAATGACACGTAGATTGACATTAACTATTATGGGTAGAGAATTTGGAGCTACTGCTATAATATTGGAGTCAAGCAGTATAGATTTGATTCTTGGTATGTCATGGCTAAGAAAGGCAAAGGCCGTTATAGCATGTGGTAGAGGTACCGTAGAACTCACTACTACTAAAGGAGAAAGGTTTCAAGTTAACATTGCAGTAACCTCCTCATCTATGCGTGCAATGTTCTTCATGCCTGAGGAGTTTGTCGGTGACAATATTCGGGTGGTTAGGGATTTTCCGGATGTCTTTCCAGAGGAGTTACCAGGAATGCCACCTGAAAGAGAAGTTGAGTTTGTTATTGACCTCTTACCTGGAACCGCCCCTATTTCTAAACGGCCATATAGAATGTCCGTAGAAGAGTTGAAGGAGCTTAAGAAGCAGTTAACTGAGTTACAAGAGGCTGGGTACATTCGTCCGAGTTCCTCACCTTGGGGAGCACCGGTCTTGTTTGTACAGAAGAAGGATGGATCGCAACGGATGTGTGTGGATTATAGATCTCTTAATGATGTTACAGTGAAGAACAAATACCCGTTGCCCCGTATCGAGGACCTGTTTGATCAAATGAGAGGTGCTAGAGTATTTTCGAAGATTGATCTCCGATCCGGTTACCATCAGATGAGGATTAGACCATCGGATATTCCCAAGACGGCTTTCTCGACTAGATATGGATTATATGAGTTCACAGTTATGTCGTTTGGATTGACTAACGCACCAGCCTATTTTATGAACTTAATGAACAAGGTGTTTATGGAGTATTTGGACAGATTCGTCGTGGTATTCATCGACGATATTCTTATTTATTCTCAGAGTGAAAGTGATCACGAGGAACATCTGAGGATGGTGCTACAGAAGCTACGAGATAACCAGCTATATGCCAAGTTCAGCAAGTGCGAGTTTTGGATTGGCGAAGTGCCATTTCTTGGTCATATTATTTCTAATGGAGGTATAGCAGTGGATCCTGCTAAAGTTAAGGAGATAATGGAGTGGAGAGTACCCACTACAGTGACCGAGATTCGGAGTTTCTTGGGATTAGCAGGATATTATCGAAGGTTTATTGAAGGATTTTCTAAGATTGCTAAGCCGATGACTTCGCTTTTGGAGAAAGGAAAAGAATTTAAGTGGGACGAGAAGTGTCAAGACAGCTTTGATCTATTGAAGAAAAGATTGATGTCGCCCCCAGTATTGGTTATGCCAGACTTGCAGAGAGGATTTGATATCTATTGCGATGCATGTGGCCAAGGCTTAGGATGTGTGCTCATGCAAGAAGGACACGTGATTGCTTATGCTTCTCGTCAGTTGCGGAGACATGAATTGAACTACCCTACACATGACTTGGAATTGGCAGCCGTTGTGCATGCACTTAAGATTTGGAGACATTATATCATGGGGACCAAGTGTCAAGTGTATACGGATCATAAGAGTTTGAAGTATATATTCACTCAGAAGGATCTCAACCTTAGGCAACGCCGTTGGTTGGAGCTTATTAAGGATTATGATTTGGAGATTCACTATCACCCGGGCAAGGCAAACTTGGTTGCAGATGCCTTGAGTCGCAAGGAGCATGTTCATTCAGCTGTTGTTGCCCAGCTACCCGATGAGATTTTTGAGGACTTCAGGAGACTTAACCTGGGGATAGTTGCTCATACTGAGGGAGTTACTATTGATGTGGAACCTACTCTGGAGCAAGAGATCCGCAAGGGACAAATTGGTGATGATAAGATAAAAGAGATTAAGGATCTGATTACTGAAGGTCGAGTTCCGGAATTCACAGAAGATGAGCAAGGCACTATATGGTTCAAGGACAGGATATGTGTTCCTGATATTAAAAGCCTTCGAGAGACTATTTTAAAGGAGGCCCATGACTCGGATTATTCTATTCATCCTGGTAGTACCAAGATGTATCAGGATTTGAAACGGAAATATTGGTGGTATGGATTGAAAAGAGATGTAGCTGCACATGTGGCTATGTGCGATGTATGTCAAAGAGTTAAGGCTGAACACCAGAGGCCAGCTGGACTACTGCATCCACTGAAGATACCCGAGTGGAAATGGGAAGAGATTGGTATGGATTTCATTACTGGATTGCCTCGCACCCAGAAAGGATATGATTCGATATGGGTTATTGTGGATAGATTGACTAAAGTGGCTCACTTTATTCCTGTCAAGACTACTTATAAAGGTTCTCAGCTAGCAGAGTTATATATGGCTCGGATTGTGTGTTTGCATGGAGTACCAAAGAAGATCGTGTCTGATCGAGGTTCGCAGTTTACCTCAAGGTTTTGGAGAAGCTTTCATGAGAACATGAGTACAAAGTTGAATTTCAGTACAGCTTATCACCCTCAGACTGATGGACAGACTGAAAGGACTAATCAAGTATTGGAAGATATGTTGAGAGCTTGTGCCCTTCAGCATGGAGGAAGTTGGGATAAGAGTCTGCCTTATGCTGAATTCTCATATAATAATAGTTACCAGGCCAGTCTAAAAATGTCACCTTTTGAAGCTTTATATGGGAGGAAGTGCAGGACTCCTCTATATTGGGATCAGACTGGAGAGAGACAATTCTTTGGGCCTGAATTGATTCAAGAAGCAGAAGAACAAGTTCGTATAATTCGAGAAAATTTGAGAGTGGCACGAACCAGGCAAAAGAGTTATGCTGATAATAGAAGGAGACCACTGGAATTTGAAGAAGGAGATTATGTGTATCTCAAAGTGTCACCACTTCGTGGAATGAGGAGATTTAAAGTCAAGGGCAAATTATCCCCTCGCTACATTGGACCATTCTTGATCTTTAGAAGAGTTGGGGAGATGGCATACCAACTCGAGCTACCTGCTAGTCTATCAGATGTGCATAATGTGTTTCACGTATCTCAACTGAAGAAGTGTCTCCGTGTTCCCGAGGAACAGTTACCCATGGAAGAGCTCAGTGTTCAAGGTGATTTGACTTACACGGAGTACCCGATCAAGATTTTGGATATTTTGACTCGAGTTACAAGAAATAAGGTGATAAAGATGTGTAAAGTCCAATGGAGTCACCACAGTGAAGATGAAGCAACTTGGGAAAGAGAAGAAGAGCTTCGTATAGATTTTCCCCACCTTTTCTCTAGTTCTTCTTAAATCTCGAGGACGAGATTATTTTTAAGGGGGGTAGGATTTGTAATACCCACTTTGTAATTGCTAGGAATAATGTCAACAGAGAAACATTTTCTCTTTATGTGAGTTTGATCTATATTCATCATCCTATGAGAACACCATGTCCAAGAACAATTAATAAAAGACATGCTACCAAATTGTTGCATCATGCTGGACATTTTATTTTGTGTGCATTTTGTGACAAAAAAATATTAAAGACCAAAAAAAGAGAGAATTTAAAACCTAAAAGGAATGCTTGAGATTAGAGAAGAGGAAGGAATATTATTCAATACAAATAAAGTTGTCATTAAAATCACTTCATCACAGTTGAGATGATCAAAATAAATAATTAACCAGTATATAAAGTGCCACAAAGTTTGAATTTAGATTGAAGTTTGAATTTGAAAAAAAAAATGAAAAAGAAAAACAGAAAATAAAAAGAAAAAGTATACTATACCTAACTGGGCCTGGCGCTCCATTCTGGCCCATTTTGGGTTTTCTTCACGCGAGCCCAACTGGGGAGGGTGGCGCCGACACCCTGGGTCCACCGGGAGGTCACCCACGCGCGTGTCTCTGCGGCTGGCTCGTGGGCTCCACTGGACAGCCCCTCTTTCCTCAGCTGCCGTGCTCAGCTCACTGGAAATCCGGGCCCGCGCGTCAGCGTGTTCCTCCTCGTCGTCAACAGACTCCCGACCATGGCGGGCGACGCGGTCTTCGATCCCTTTTCCTCGGAGTCGCTCGCCACGTTCCTCGACCCCGATGGCTCTGTGAATAAAGGCTGGGCTCGCCCACCTCTTCCCCGTACTCCCATCGCCGAAGCCACCACCGTGCACCATCAATCAGAGTGAAGTGAGGTGCGGCCGCCGTGAGCAATCCCGGCAACGCCGTCGATCCGGTCCTCTGTTGGGTGTTCGCGGGCTTCATCAGGCCGGTTGGGAGGCGTCCGTGGCAAAGGTACTCGGGATCCGTCGCGAGCCTCGCCGGAATTTCTCACCGTGCCTCGTCCTCCGCATCGCGCCGTGGTCGGGCACCTTCGCGTCGCTAACCCCGGTAAGAAACCTAGCCAAGCGATTCGCCTTCACCTCCTGGTGGCGTGGCACCCTTCAATTTTGAACTTAGGGCACATAGGCGTAGGATTGCGTGCGCGCCGGCGATAGTCCGCCGCGGGCCGAGGGCGGCGCCGCCGCGCGGCTCGGTTGAGTTGGGGACGATCCGCGGGCCGTCGGATGGCGCGTGGACGGTCCCGATTAGATCCAGCTTACCCCTTCGTCCAATCCAACTGCGTCCGTCGATGCGTGATCCAGCGGTGCAGGGTAGATCTGTGATTCATTAAACCCTGGCCGTTGATCGCCGATCGTACGGCTCTGGGCGCGTACCGGTTCAGGGTGATAGGATTCTAATCTGGGCCGTCAGTTTAGATCTGACGGCTGATATCACGCGATACCCTTTCGCTGTGGCGATTTTGTTAAAGAAACCCTGGAAAACCGAGGAATCAACCCGCCGTCCGTTCTGCACTGTGCGCTGTGTCTGTATAAACTTACACCGAGCCCCCTGGGTTTCTCCAGAATTGAGGCCCAGTCCAGGACTTTATAAAACCAGAGAAATTGATTATTAAATAGATTTTTAATAGGAAAATAATTGCTAGAACTTTATAAATTCATAGAAAATTCATACTAACTCCAAATTAATGCATTCCAGTTCCTAAAATTTTGTAATTTTATCCTCTTTCACTTAGTGTCTCTGTTTTGGCATAAAAACAGTAGGAAATTTATTTATCACTTAATCCTATTTAAAGCACATAAAACCTTTGAAAATGCATAACTTAAAATCTATAACTCAGAAAAATATGATTTCTGTTCCTAGGATTTTATTTTAATATGTAGAATATCTCTGTGCATTTTGTTTATATGTTTGGTGTAATGTTAATTTCTCTATATGCACTGTGCTTGTTTGTATTGTGGCGAGTAGAAGAGCCCGTTGCTGAGGATCCTGGTGAGCAGCAAGTTGAAGTAGCTGAGCAGGAGCTCATTGAAGGCAAGTTGTGCCCTTGACCACTTTTTACCCAATAATGTTCTTTAATATCACATACTCATGCATAGGTTAATTTTGATGGGACCCAATAGGTCACCCTAGATTGTTTATCTCATTACCTTGTTTACCCCTGAATCACTTGGGTAGTTTGCTATTGCTTTATATGGTTTTGGGATAATCATTTATTACCTCTATGTTCCAATTCTTGTTGTTATTCTGTTTATGTTCATGTTGTTATCATTAATGTTAATTGGAACATAGAGCTTAACTTGAGAACCACGTGCCACCACAAGGGTGGAATGGGACGCCCTTGGCTGATTAATTAGGAAAGCTAGTGGAAGACTACCTTACCCGAAAGGGGCAAGGGCAGTAGGGGAGAGGTCAGTGCGGGGAGGTCCCTGGTTGATTTTGCTGCGATGGCTATCAGCCAGGAACCCTTTACTGGATCTTCCCATAAACTGTAGCGGGTTTTCGGAAGCTAGTGGAACTTTGTAAAGGCCTCGTAGTGTTGCCCTGCCGTGCTTCCTAGGTAGAGGTATATGGGATTCATGACCCCTTGGCAGATGGGTAACATGACTTGTGGGTAAAGGGTACAACCTCTGCAGAGTGTAAAACTGGTATACTAGCCGAGCTCACGGTCACGAGCAGCTCAGGACTCTCTGATGTTTAAATTATGGAACTTAAATTCAATTTTGTCATTTGCATTGCATGGGTTTATTATTAATTTTGTTCTATTACTTTACTTATGGTTTGGTATTTACTTACACTTAGTAACTGCTAATAAAATTTTGACCAACTACTTAAAAGCAATGCTCAGCTTTAACCCCTGTCTTGGATTTAGCCTTACACATCACATGAACTCACACCTTTGTGAGTTTATGTCCACTGGTTCCCCACAACTTGTTGAGCTATGATCATGTGTGAGCTCACCCTTGCTGTCTCACACCCCCCCCCCACAGGAGATGATCAGGTGGTTCAGGAGGAGCTGCCTAACACTGAGGAGTTCGATCTGATCTAGGTGGCGTTTCCCAGTCGACATTGGCGCCGACGATCCTTAGTTTGTTTTATCTTTAATACTTTATTTTGTAATAAGTCTTCCGCTATGTAATAAATACTCTGATGTTAATGACATTTATCTCTATACACTCTGTTATTGTATATGTTGTCTTCTTGGCGCATGTATGAGATGCACCCGGCTTTGTTCCTTTAAAACCGGGTGTTACAGTCCATGAGAGTCAAGAAGCTGCCAGAAGGGCCAAATGGAACTTGACAGATTCAAAGGCAATCCATAACATAGATGGAGCTGAAGCCTGTCAGTAGTATAAATACAAAAGAGAGAAGGCTGCTTCGGCGGATTAGCCGAAGCCTATGCTTCTATGTGAAGATATAGCAGAACAAAGGGTACTGCTGGGGTCTCAGCTATCTGATGAGTAAGAGAAGACTTTGCTAAGATTTTTATTCAACAACAAAGATGTCTTTGCTTGGTCAGCCAATGATCTCTGTGGTGTCAACAGAGATGTTATTGAACATTCACTCAATGTGGATACATCTTTCAGGCCAAGAAAACAAAGGCTTCAGAAGATGTCTGAATACAAAGCTGAAGGTGCTTGGAACGAAGTGAAGAGACTTCTTAGTGCCAGTGTTATCAGAGAGGTGAAATACCCAGAATGGCTAGCCAACACTGTTATGGTGAAGAAGGCCAATGGTAAATGGAGAATGCGCATTGATTTCACAGATCTCAACAAGGCCTGTCCAAAGGACGAGTTCTGTAATACCCACTTTGTAAGAAAATCGAAAAGGAGAAAATTATATCCCTTTGTATACATGAGTGTGTCATCTCTATCTATCATTTCATGTGGACACATTACTTACACAAATACATAATTAACAAGAGATACCCAAAAATAATACGTGCATCATGCTGGATTTTATTTGGTTGTGCATATGTTAGTAATAAAGTTTTGGAGAAAGACAATAATGTTCAAAATAGAATTTAGATTTAATTTGGAATGTTAGAATTTGAGAATCTTTGGAAGAACCATACAAAATAAAGGATATGGAGGTATAATAAATATAAAACTGCTTATACTAATATATGAGATTTTACATTTAACCTAGGTATGAACTTCACAAAAATGGATTCAAAAATTTGAAATCTAAATTTGAAAAGGAAGAAGAAAGAAAAGGAAATATAAAAGGAAAAAATAAATAAAAGGAAAGATTACCTGGTCTTCGGTATTCAATCTGGCCCATTCCTCCTTTAACACCCGCATGACCCATTAACTTGCGCGCTGTTCAGTGTGAGTGCGCTGACCTGTGGGCCACACCGGTCATCCGCTCCCGTGTGTGCACCTTGCGTCCGTTAAACTGCCAAGTGGGCCCCCTCTATCGGCGTTTTCTTCTCCGCAGCAACGCTCGCGCGAAACTCTGCCACGGCGTTGGATCATGGTGGCTTTTCCTCCTCTTGTTGGCCTCGAACTATAAGAGTCAAGCTCCGCAAACCCTAGATGGATCCTCTTCCACCTCCGCGATAGCCACTAACGATAGCACCGTGTGCGAGAGAGCGGCGCGGTGAACGATTGTGGCCGGGACGAAGACCACGGAGCACGGCGGGTGCATACGTGAGGCAATTTGGGGCCGACCATCTGAGCTGCGCGGCGGATTGCTCACTGGCGAGCAATTTGCATCACTGGACCACCAGACCTCGTCGATAGGGCGTGATTCTTCGATAGCGGAGGTATGATGGCGGAATTCGTGTTGGGGGTGTGCACCGCATCGTGTAGCAAGGAGTAGATTGAACTGCGGGGCATCTAGGGTCGGGAATCGAACTCACCGGCGGAACTCAGTCGCGTCCGGGGTACAGCGCCGCCGTGGTCAGCTCAATAGAGGAAGAAGGGCCGATAGCCGTTGGATGGGAAAGGGTCGCCTAGGATTAGATCTGGTATGCATTGGTCCTCGGCCATCGATCACGCAGCGAACGACTGCGATTGGAAGTCAAGTTACCCCTTCGCTCGGATGAGGCCGCGCCATTGGATTTAGGATGGGTGGTCTTGATTAGATCATGGGTATTCTGCTGCGCGTTTCAATCTGGGCGCTCCGTTTAAGATTGGTCGGCTGTGAGCGCACCGTACCCCTTCAGCCTGAAGATTTGCATAAGAAACCTTATGGTTTTAGGATTTTGAACCCGCCGTCCTTGGCCTCTATGCGCTGAGTCTAGAAAATATTGCACCGAGACCCCTGTTCTCTCTGGTATTTGGCGCCCAGTCCAGAGATTTGGAAAATCAGAGAAAAGTAATTAGAAATGATTTTTAATGAGAAAATAAATGCTAGAACTTTAATAAATCATAGAAAATTCATATTAACTCCAAATTACTCCATTCCAGTTTCTAAAATTTTGTAATATTATTCTCTATCACTTAGAGTCTCTGTTTTGTCATGAAAACAGTAAGAAAATTAATTCCTCACTTAATCCTATTTTAAACACATACAACCTTTGAAAATTCATATTTTAAAATCTATAACTCCAAAAATTATGATTCCTATCCCTAGAATTTTATTTTAATGTGTAGATTATTACTGTGTATTTTGTTTATATGTTTGGTGTGATGTTAATTTTCTTTATATACTGTGCTTGTTGGTATTTTGGTGAGTAGAAGAACCTGTGACTGACGATCCTGGTGAGCAGCAGATAGAAGTAGCTGAGCAGGAGCTCATTGAAGGCAAGTTGTGCCCTTGACCACTTTTTACCCAATAACGTTCTTTAATATCATTTATTCATGCATAGGTTAATTTTGATGGGACCCAATAGGTCACCCTAGATTGTTTATCTCATTACCTTGTTTACCCCTGAATCACTTGGGTAGTTTACTATTGCTTCACATGGTTTTGGGATAATCATTTATTATATCTATGTTCCAATTCTTTTGTTATTCTATTTATGTTCATGTCAAGATCATTAATGTCAATTGAAACATAGAGCTTAACTTGAGAAACACGTGCCACCACAAGGGAGGAATGGGACCCCTTGGCTGACTAATTAGGAAAGCTAGTGGAAGACTACCTTACCCGAAAGGGGCAAGGGCAGTAGGGGAGTTGCATGCAAGGAGGTTCTCGGGTTGATTTTGCTGCGATGGCGGTCAGACAGGGGATTCTTGCAAGTGCTCCTCTCATAAACTGTAGCGAGTTTTCGGAAGCTAGTGGAACTTTGTAAAGGCCTCGTAGTGTTGCCCTGCCTCGCCTCCTAGGTAGAGGTGTATGGGAGTCGCGACCCCTTGGCAGATGGGTAACATGACTTGTGGGTAAAGGGTACAACCTCTGCAGAGTGTAAAACTAGTATACTAGCCGAGCTCACGGTCATGAGCAGCTCAGGACTCTCTGATGATTAATCTATGATACTTAAATTCAATTTGTCATTTGCATATGCATGGGTTTATTACTAATTTGTTCTATTACTTTATTTAAGGTTTGGTATTTACTTACACTTAGTAACTGCTAATAAAATTTTGACCAACTACTTAAAAGCAATGCTCAGCTTTAACCCCTGCCATTGATTAGCCTTACACATCACATGAATTCCCACCTTTGGTGAGTTCATGCCACTAGTTCCCCACAACTTGTTGAGCTAAGATCATGTGTGAGCTCACCCTTGCTGTCTCACACCCCCACAGGAGAAGAACAGGTGGTTCAGGAGGAGCCACAAGGCGACGAGTTTGATCTGATCTAGGTGGCGTTTCTCAGTTGACATTGGCGCCAACGATGATCCTTAGTTCGCTTTATATTTACTCTTTTATTTTGTAATAAGACTTCCGCTATGTAATAAATACTCTGATTATTGTGACATTTATCTCTATACACTCTGTTATTATATATGTTGTCTTCTTGGCGCATGTATGAGATGCACCTGGCTTTGTTCCTTAAAGCCGGGTGTGACAGAAGTGGTATCAGAGGAAATGTTGACTGTAGGACGAAACCTAGATAGAAATGGACAAATCCTTCACTACTTACCTTATTCTGATTCATTCTATACTTATCTCATCTTGGTCTTGTCTCACCTTCTGCTTTACTACTCTGATTAATCTTATCCTTTCTACTCTAAGACAAGATGGATTTCACACCTTGGAATCCTATGACTATGATCTTTTTAAGAGATAGGGAACCTAAGACAAAAAAAATTAAAACTATTTTCTCTATTTAAAAATGTTGGTTGATTGTTCTGATGATAAATGTCTGATCTGCTTCTTTGATTGATTGAAATATTATATATGGACATCTTAGCATGTACCACCATAAGGTAATGAATTAGCTATGGTTGGTAAAATATTAATCTGCTTAGCTAATAAATCCCCCAAAGTAACATGATTCGTAATTACCTGCCTTGTCTACTATTCTCTTACCATATGTATCTAACTCAGATGGTCAATACCAGGAGGGGTGGTGGAATTGATCTACCTCCCAGACGGCACACTCGGAGGATATTTAGACAACCCCAGCCACAACCAGCAGAGATGAATCCTCCTAATCCTCCACCAGGCGGAGTTGACCCACTGGTTGCAGCTCAGATGAGGATGATGCAACAAATGGCGGACACTAAGGTAGATATGCGTGCTCATATGCAGCAAGAACACCAGGAGATGTGCCAGGAACGAGAAGAAATACGCTAGGAGTTGCGCCAGGAACGAGAGGAGATACGCCAAGAAAGGAGGGCGCAACTACAACAACAACAGCAGCTGCAACAGCAACTTCAACAACAACAGCAACAGCAGCAACAGCAACAAGTACCATTGCCTCCACCTCCACCAGTTCCACCCTGTGATAAGCACCGGGAGTTCATGAGTCATAAGCCATCGACGTTTGCAAGCTCTCCTGATCCACTAGACGCAGATGATTGGCTGAAGTCCATAGAGAAGATGTTGAACATTGCTCAATGCACTGATCGGGAGAAGGTTTTATATGCTTCTAGACGTCTGACAGGTCCTGCTGCTGATTGGTGGGATTCATATACTGCTGCCCACGATGCTGCTGATACTATTACTTGGGCAGAGTTCAGTACATAGTTCTAGAATTATCATATACCAGCTAGATTAATGAAGACTAAGAAGAAGGAATTTCTATCGCTGAAGCAAGGAAGCATGTCAATTAGTGGGTACCGCGACAAGTTTATCCAGCTATCCAGATATGCTCCTGATGAAGTTGCTGAGGATGAGAGGAAGCAAGAACATTTTATTGAAGGACTTAATGGACCCCTGCAATATGCTCTTGTGGCACACACATTTCCATCATTTCAGAGGCTTCTTGATAAGGCTCTAGCTATTGAACACAAGCGTGTTTAGCTGGGAGATTTAAAGAGGAAAGCTATATCTCAAGGACAAGGAAGCAGTAGTGTTCATCCTCGCTAAAGTTCACCCCAGGGTACACCAGTTCGCACTGGTGGAGGCCAGCGCCCAGTTCAGCAATCACCTCAGAGGACTCCATCGCCTCGTCAGGCTACCCCCACTGGCACCCCGACGAAGTTTTTAGGGCAGAGTGCAGGCACCACTTGTTTCAAGTGTGGGAAGACTGGTCATTATGCAAATGTTTGCCCATAGAGGATGGCTACTACCTTAGTTCTGAATAGGCAGCAGACTCCAGGATCTGACAAGGGATACTCTATTGCTAGGGTTAATCAAGTCAGCGTTGATGCTACTCCTGATGGTGCCGACATCATAATTGGTATGTTTTACGTTAATGCAATTCCTGCAACCATATTATTTGATTCTGGTGCAACACATTCATTTATGTCTGCTCGATATGCCAACACAAATGAGATACCACTGTTAAATATGAGAAAACCAATGATAGTAATTACACCTAAAGGGCCTGTTGAGGCAAATCAAATGACACGTAGATTGACATTAACAATTATGGGGAGAGAATTTGGAGCTACTGCTATAATATTAGAGGCAAGCAGTATAGATCTGATCCTTGGTATGTCATGGTTAAGAAAGGCAAAGGCCACTATAGCATGTGGTAGAGGTACCGTAGAACTCACCAGCCCTAAAGGAGAAAGGTTTCAAGTTAATATTGCAGTAACCACCTCATCCAAACGTGCAATGTTCTTTATACCTGAGGAGTTTGTTGGCAACAACATTCGTGTGGTTAGAGATTTTCCGGATGTCTTTCCAGAGGAGTTACCAGGGATGCCACCTGATAGAGAAGTTGAGTTTGTTATTGATCTCTTACCTAGGACTGCCCCTATTTCTAAACGGCCATACAGGATGTCTGTAGAAGAGTTAAAGGAACTTAAGAAGCAGTTAACCGAGTTACAAGAGGCTGGGTACATTCGTCCGAGTTCCTCACCTTGGGGAGTGCCGGTTCTATTTGTACAGAAGAAGGATGGATCACAACGTATGTGTGTGGATTATAGATCCCTTAATGATGTTACTGTGAAGAATAAGTATCCGTTACCCCATATTGAGGATTTATTCGATCAGATGAGAGGTGCAAGGGTATTCACGAAGATTGATCTCCGATCTGGTTATCATCAGATGAGGATTAGACCATCGGATATTCCTAAGACGGCATTCTCAACTCGATATAGATTATATGAGTTCACTGTCATGTCGTTTGGATTAACCAATGCACCAGCCTATTTTATGAACTTGATGAATAAGGTGTTTATGGAATATTTGAACAGATTCGTCGTGGTATTCATCGATGATATTCTTATTTATTCCAAGAGTGATAGTGAAAGGGAAATAGGCTTACACCTTTTCCTAAATAGATTTTGGTGGTTGAATTGCCCAACACAAATAATTGGACTAACTAGTTTACTCTAGTCTATAAGTTTTACAGGTGCCAAAGGTTCATAATAGACCAATAAAAAGACCAAGAAAGGGTTCAAACAAAGAGAGCTAAAGAAATCCCAAAGACACCCTGGTCTGGCGCACCGGACTGTCCGGTGTGCCACCGGACAGTGTTCGGTGCACCAGGGAACCCGACGCTGAACTCGCCACCATCGGGAAAATCAGAGGGCGCTCCGCTATAATTCACCGGACCGTCCGATGATGCACCGGACAGTGTCCGGTGTGCCAGCGGAGCAACGGCTACTTCAAGCGCAACGGTCGACTGCAACACATTTAATGCGCGCCTGCGTGTGCAGAGGTCAGAGCACGCGCAGTTGGCGCACCGGACAGTCTACAGGAGATGTCCGGTGCACCACCGGATAGCCCAGAGGCCCCACAAGTCAGAGCTCCAATGGTCGAACCCTAACGGCCGGGTGACGTGGCTGGCGCACCGGACAGTGTCCGGTGGCGCACCGGACTGTCCGGTGCGCCCGTCGACAGCAGCCTCCACCAAACGGCTAGTTTGGTGGTTGGGGCTATAAATACCCCAACCACCCCACATTCAATTGCATCCAAGTTTCTACACTTCTACACCTTACAAGAGCTATAGCATTCAATACAAGACACACAAAAGAGATCAAATCCTCTCCCAACTCCACACAAAGCTTAAGTGTTTAGAGAGAGAGATTTGTTGTGTTCTTTTGAGCTCTTGCACTTGGATTGCTTCTTTTCTTTCTCATTCTTCTTGTGATCAAACTCAATTGTAACCGAAGCAAGAGACACCAATTGTGTGGTGGTCCTTGCGGGGACTTAGTGTCCCGTGTGATTGAGAAGAGAAGCTCACTCGGTCTAAGTGACCGTTTGAGAGAGGGAAAGGGTTGAAAGAGACCCGGTCTTTGTGACCACCTCAACGGGGAGTAGGTTTGCAAGAACCAAACCTAGGTAAAACAAATCCTTGTGTCTCACTCTCTATTTGCTTGCGATTTGTTTTTCACCCTCTCTCTCGGACTCGATTATATTTCTAACGCTAACCCGGCTTGTAGTTGTGATTAACTTTGTAAATTTCAGTTTCCCCCTATTCACCCCCCTCTAGGCGACTTTCAATTGGTATCAGAGCCTGGTGCTTCATTAGAGCCTAATCGCTCGAAGTGATGTCGGGAGATCACGCCAAGAAGGAGATGGAGACCGACGACAAGCCCACTACAAGCCACAGGAAGGTTTCATCGGAAGAGTCTCGCAACAAGGGGAAGGGGAAGGAGAAGAAATCCTCTTCCCACAAGTCGCATCGGAGTGGCGACAAGAAAAAGAAGATGAGGGAGGTGGTCTACTACGAGACCGATTCTTCATCGCCTTCCACCTCCGGCTCCGACGCGCCGTCCATTACTTCTAAGCGCCATGAGCGCAAGAAGTATAGTAAGATTCCCCTACGCTACCCCCGTATTTCAAAGCGTACTCCTTTACTCTCCGTTCCATTAGGCAAACCACCGGTTTTTGACGGTGAAGATTATAATATGTGGAGTGACAAAATGAGGCATCATCTAACCTCACTCCACACAAGCATTTGGAATGTTGTTGAGTTTGGTGTACAGGTACCATCCGTAGGGGATGAAGACTACGACTCCAACAAAGTGGCCCAAATCCACCACTTTAACTCCCAAGCCACCACTATACTCCTCGCCTCTCTAAGTCGAGAGGAGTATAATAAGGTGCAAGGGTTAAAGAGTGCGAAGGGAATTTGGGACGTACTCAAGACCACGCACGAAGGGGACGAGGTGACCAAAATCACCAAGCAGGAGACGATCGAGGGGGAGCTCGGTCGGTTCCGACTCAACCAAGGCGAGGACCCTCAAGCCATGTACAACCGCTTGAAGACCTTGGTGAACCAAGTGCGCAACCTCGAGAGCACCAAATGGGATGACCATGAGATGGTCAAGGTTATTCTAAGATCCCTCGTTTTTCTTAACCCTACACAAGTTCAATTAATTCGAGGAAATCCTAGATATACACTAATGACTCCCGAGGAAGTGATAGGAAATTTTGTGAGCTTTGAGTTGATGATCAAAGGCTCAAAGAAAATCATCGAGCTAGATGGCCCCTCCGCGCCTGAAGCACAACCGGTCGCATTCAAGGCAACAGAGGAGAAAAAGGAGGAGTCTACATCAAGTAGACAACCCATAGATGCCTCCAAGCTCGACAACGAGGAAATGGCGCTCATCATCAAGAGTTTCTGCCAAATCCTCAAGCAAAGGAGGGGGAAGGATTACAAGCCCCGCTCCAAGAAATTTTGCTACAAGTGTGGTAAGCCCGGTCACTTTATTGCAAAATGTCCACTATCTAGTGACAGTGACAGGGATAACGACAAGAAGGGCAAGAGGAGAGAAAAGAAGAGGTACTACAAGAAGAAGGGCGGCGATGCCCATATGTGCCGCGAATGGGACTCCGACGAGAGCTCCTCCGACTCCTCCTCCGACGAGGACACCGCCAACATCGCCGTCACCAAGGGACTCCTCTTCCCCAATGTCGGCCACAAGTTCCTCATGGCAAAGGACGGCAAAAGGAAGAAGGTAAAATCAAAATCCTCCACTAAATATGAAACCTCTAGTGATGAGGATAATGCTAGTGATGAGGAGAACAATTTGCGCATCCTTTTTGCCAACCTAAACATGCAACAAAAGGAAAAACTAAATGAACTAATTAGTGCTATTCATGAGAAGGATGATCTCTTGGACTCCCAAGAGGACTTCCTAATTAAAGAAAATAAGAAGCATGTTAAGGTTAAAAATTCTTATGCTCTAGAAGTAGAAAAGTGTGAAAATTTATCTAGTGAGCTAAGCACATGCCATGATATTATCACCAACCTTAGAAATGAGAATGCTAGTTTAATTGCTAAGGTTGATTCAAATGTTTGTGATGCTTCAATTTCCAATCTTAGAGATGATAATGTTGAATTACTTGCTAAGATTGAAGAATTAAATGTTTCTCTTGCTAGCCTTAGAAATGAAAATGAAAATTTGATTGCTAAGGCTAAAGAATTAGATGTTTGCAATGCTTCCATTTCCGATCTTAGAAGTGAAAATGATATTTTACATGCTAAGATTATTGAACTAAAAACTTGCAAACCCTCTACATCTACTGTTGAGCATGTGTCTATTTGTACTAGATGTAGAGATGTTGATATTGATGCTATTCATGATCATATGACCTTAATTAAACAACAAAATGATCATATAGCAAAATTGGATGCTAAAATTGCCGAGCACGAACTTGAAAATGAAAAATTTAAATTTGCTCGCAGTATGCTTTATAGTGGGAGACGCCCTAGCATCAAGGATGGCATTGGCTTCCAAAAGGGAGACAATGTCAAACTTAATGCCCCTCCTAAGAAATTGTCTAACTTTGTTAAGGGCAAGGCTCCCATGCCTCAGGATAATGAGGGTTACATTTTGTACCCTGCAGGTTAACCCGAGAGCAAAATTAGGAGAATTCATTCTAGGAAATCTCACTCTGGCCCTAATCATGCTTTTATGTATAAGGGTGAGACATCTAGCTCTAGGCAATCAACCCGTGCTAAATTGCCTAGAAAGGAAACTCCTATTGCATCAAATGATCATAATATTTCATTTAAAACCTTTGATGCATCTTATGTTTTAACTAACAAATTCGGCAAGGTAGTTGCCAAATATGTTGGGGGCAAACACAAGGGAGCAAAGACTTGTGTTTGGGTACCCAAAGTTCTTGTCTCTAATGTCAAAGGACCCAAAACTGTTTGGGTACCTAAAATCAAGAACTAAACTTGTTTTGTAGGTTTATGCATCCGGGGCTCAAGTTGGATCATCGATAGCGGGTGCACGAACCACATGACAGGGGAGAAGAAAATGTTATCCTCTTATGAGAAAAACCAAGATCCCCAATGAGCTATCACATTCGGGGATGGGAACCAAGGTTTGGTCAAAGGTTTGGGTAAAATAGCTATATCTCCTGACCATTCCATTTCCAATGTTTTTCTAGTTGATTCATTAGATTACAATTTGCTTTCCGTATCTCAATTATGCCAAATGGGCTACAACTGTCTATTTACTGATGTAGGTGTCACTGTCTTTAGAAGAAGTGATGATTCAATAGCATTTAAGGGAGTGTTGGAGGGTCAGCTATACTTAATTGATTTCAATAGAGCTGAACTCGACACTTGCTTAATTGCTAAGACTAACATGGGCTGGCTCTGGCATCACCGACTAGCACATGTTGGGATGAAGAATCTTCACAAGCTTCTAAAGGGAGAACACATTTTAGGACTAACCAATGTTCATTTTGAGAAAGACAAGATTTGTAGCGCATGCCAAGCCGGGAAGCAAGTTGGTGTTCATCATCCACATAAAAACATCTTGACGACTGACAGGCCACTTGAGCTCCTCCACATGGACCTATTCGGCCCGATCGCTTACATAAGCATCGGCGGGAGTAAGTACTATCTTGTTATTGTGGATGACTATTCTCGCTTCACTTGGGTGTTCTTTTTATAGGAAAAATCTCAAACCCAAGAGACTTTAAAGGGATTCTTGAGACAGGCTCAAAATGAGTTCGGCTTAAGGATCAAGAAAATAAGAAGCGATAATGGGACGGAGTTCAAGAATTCTCAAATTGAAGGCTTCCTTGAGGAGGAGGGCATCAAGCATGAGTTCTCTTCTCCCTACACACCACAACAAAATGGTGTAGTGGAGAGGAAGAATAGAACTCTATTAGACATGGCGAGGACCATGCTTGATGAATACAAGACTTCGGATCGGTTTTGGGCCGAGGCGGTCAACACCGCTTGCTACGCCGTCAACCGGTTGTATCTACACTGAATCCTCAAGAAGACATCTGTAATACTCAAAATTGTTTACAAGAAATACATGGTGATTACCTTATTTTATGTGCCTTATTTGCATCATGAAAAGAGCATATATAAAATGAGGAGTGAGTAAATCAAACCAAAGATACTAAAATAAAAGAAAGTGCATCTCGTTGGAGTTTTACTGTTTGTGCATTAAATAAAATAATAATGTTAATAATAATAAAAAAAAATAATAAATCTAAAGGTTGAATTGATCTCTAAATTAAAATATAGGGTTTTGAAAATAAAAAGAGAAGAAATACCACATAAAACATAGGAAATAAATATATACATAAAGATATTTTTCTTTATCTCCAAATGTAAATTGGTACATTTGATATAATTACAAATCCATAACTGAAATTCAAATTTGAATTTGAAATGTAAAAGGAGGAATGAAAATCTAAATTTGAAAAAGAAAAGAGAAAGGAATAAAGAAAAGAAAAAGAAGAAAGAACCCTGCTGGGCTGGCTTGATCACAATTCGGCCCAACTTGGACTCGTCTACCATGCGCGCCAGCCCATCTCCCGCACAGCACTGCTCCGTGGGCCCCGCTGAACAGGGACTCCACCGCGCCAGCCCAGTTGCCAACTCTGCGTCAACGACTGGTGGACCCCACTCGTCATTCTCACGCGCCTCCTCTCAACCCCCTGCCGCGTGGGGCCCGGACGTCAGGACCTTCTTCACCCGATCGGACTCAAGCGAAGTCCGCGGTAGCCGACTCCGCCCAACAGAACGCAAGCTCCACCGAATCCCGTGATTTGCGCCTTGGGTAAGGACTCCGATTTTGGCCGGGCCTATATATGCATGAACGGCGACCTTCCCCTACCCCATCTACCCTTAACTCCTTGGAAGCGCCATTGGCGACAGGAGGAAAAGCGGCAGACCGCTCGCGGCTATCCCTGGGAGCTCGGCCGTGGCACTATGGAGTTCGGTGGTGGGCATGGAAGCTTGCGGTGGCGTCGCTGGGTGGGGAAAGACTCTGCGGCCACCGGAATTGCTCACCGGTGTGGCGTCTCCGCCATGGACCCGCCCTTCGCCGTGGCCAGGCACCATCTCGGTACAATTGCCGGTGAGTACCCTCAAACCGTGTTCGCAATAGCATAATCATCGCGTAAGTCCTATCCGATTTGATTTAGTCGCTCGGGGTTGGCCGTTCGCCGTCGCACTCACGTGCTCCGCCGTGTGAGCCTGACGGCGGCGACTCTGCTCGGTGTTGGTAGGAAGATGGTGTGAACACCGTCGGATCATAGTGAACGGCTAGGATTAGATGTTAACATACCCCTTCGCTGCGATCAGTCATGGGCCATCCGATCGGGATCGGAGGGCAGGCAGTATCTGGTGGCGTGGTCGATTTGTGGCCGTTGATTCCTGATCTGGTGGTAGCTGCTTCATAACGGTTCGAGCGGCTGTGGATCTAATCCGGTCCCTAGATTCAGGATCGGACGGCCCAAATCCCTCCGTACCCCTTCGCATGGCAAACTTCATAAAGAGACCCTGGGTTTTCTCGGAATCAACCCGCCGTCCCGTTCTGCTGTGCAATGAGTCTTGGGACTTCTTACACCGAGCCCCCTTCGTTTCTGTTTAATATGCGCCCAGTCCAGAGATCATGAAAATCAAATAAATAAATTCAGAAATAGATTTGTAATATAAAAACAATTGCTAGAACTTAGATAATTCATAGAAAATTCATTTTAGCTCCAAATTGAACCATTCCAGTTTCTAAAATTTTGTAATAATATTCTTCATCATTTAGTGCCTCTGTTTGGTCATGAAAACAATTAGAAATTTAATCTCTCACTTAATCCATTTTAAACACATAAAACCTTTGAAAATTCATAACTTGAATTCTATAACTCAAAAATTAATAATTCTTTTTCCTGTGATCTTATTTTAATAAGTAGATTATTAATATGTATTTTGTTTGGTGTAATGTTAATTTTGCCTATACCATGTTTGTTTGAATTACTACGACTAGCAGTGAGGTCACGAGTCATCTGAAGATCATCCTGGTACCTGAAATCTCAAGTCCCAGGCAAGTTGTGCCCTTGATCACTTCTTCTTACCCACTCATGTTCTAATTAATCATAATGATCTGCATAGGTTAATTTTGATGGGACCCAATAGGTTTCCTAGTTTGTCTATCTTTATACCTTGTTTACCACGGAACTTTTTGGGTAGTACTTGCTAGTGCTTTATGTGGATTTGGGTATAGAGATACACATTACTATCCATGATTATACTTTTATTGTCAGTTGTTATTTACTGTTCATGTTAAGATCATTATGTTAATTGGAACATGGAGCGACCACCCGGGAAAACAGTGCTACCACAAGGGAGGAATGGGACCCCTTGGCTGATTAATTAGGAAAGCTAGTGGAAGGCTACCTTACCCGAAAGGGGCAAGGGCAGTAGGGGAGTGGTCAGTGTAGGGAGGCCCTCGGGAGGATTTTGCTGCGATGGCGGTCCTGCAAGGGATTCCTGCATTGGAGCTTCCTATAAACTGTAGCGGGTTTTCTGAAGCTAGTGGAACTTTGTAAAGGCCTCGTAGTGGATCCCTAGCCATTCACCTCGGTAGTGTCTAAGGGCCTTGCAAACCCTGGCGACATGGGATACACGACTTGTGGGTAAAGATGCGCAACCTCTGCAGAGTGTAAAACTGGTATACTAGCCGTGCTCACGGTCATGAGCAGCTCGGACCCTCACATGATTAAATTATGGAACTTAAATTCAATTTGTCATATGCATTGCATCGCAGGTGATGTTGTTACTTCTGTTCTACTATTTAACTGGGTTGGTATTTACTTATACTTAGTAACTGCTAATAAAATTTTGACCAACTTTAAAAGCAATGCTCAGCTTCAACCATCCTCTTTGGTAAGCCTTACACTTCACGTGAGCTCCCACCTTTGGCGAGTTCATGCACATTATTCCCCACAACTTGTTGAGCGATGAACGTATGTGAGCTCACTCTTGCTGTCTCACACCCCCCCACAGGTCAAGAACAGGTACCGCAGGATGAGGCGCTTGGAGGATGCTGCGATGAGTTCGAGAGAAGTCTAGGCCGTCGTCTCCCAGTCAACTTTGGGTTGCTGGACCGTTGCCTCCTTATAATGTAATTATTTATTTTGTACAGAATTCCTGTTATGTAGTAAAGATATGACATTCGATCCTGAGCCATGATTCATCATATGTGTGAGACTTGGTCCCAGCACACCTGGTGATTATGTTCGCGCCCGGGTCTTGGTGCCCCTAAAATCCGGGTGTGACAGAAGTGGTATCAGAGGAATGTTGACTGTAGGACGAAACCTAGATAGAACTGGACAACCATTCTTTACTTACCTTACTCTGATTCTTTTCTAAACTTATCTTAATCTTTTCTCATCTATTTCCGCTTACTCTGATTTTTCTTACCTTTTCATTCTAAAGACAAATGTGGATTTCACACTTTGAAATCCTGTGCCTAAAGTGACCTTTAGGAATAGGAGACCTACTCTCAGGAACAAAAACAAAACTATTTTTATGGTTATCTATGCACTTGAATGCTTGTTCTGATGATATTTGTTTGATTTGGATCCTTGCTTGAGTGTGATTGTTGTGGAGTAATGTCCACAATTACATCTGCATATACATAATGCTTATAAAACTAACTATACAAACTAAATTATCCCTCATTAAAGTATCTAGCCTACAATATCTATCTCATCTTATAAGATTCTATCCTACACACATATATCCATCTTATCTTAAAAAGATACTCATCTTATCTTGAAGAGATTTTATGTCATCCTAATAGATCTAACTGGCCTTAAAAGATTCTATCTTATCATTATGGATTGATGTTATCCTAATAAGCATACTTAACCACCCTAGATTAACAACCATAATCTAATGCAAATTAATTAGATCATATCTAGTCAAACTAGTCATACCAATCTAATCTAGATCCCATCTAACCTATTATGATCTAATCTAATGTGGTCTACTAAAACATATTAGTGATACTGGTAGAAGTGATTAAATCCTACTAGCCATGTATTAACCTAACCTAGAGCCATGATGAATGGTGTAACCTTTTTATTCCCACCTAACAACAAACAAACTTTTAAACTACATCTTGTAGTCTATCTCCCCCATATATATCTCTCATCTTGACAGATTCTATCTTACCCTTGGATATTCACCTTATATGATTGGTTACCCCAATCTGGACATAAAACAAAGATTAAGTCCTACCAAAGAATCTTTAGATTATAACCAGCTACTAGCTTATTCATTCCGCTTATTGAATAATTTCCTTTGCAAAACTATTACCATATACTTCTAACTTTCATGGTCAATACCAGGAAAGGAAAGATTATCACGTAACAACAAACAGAAAATGAATCCTCCAAATCCTCCACCTGTTGAAATCAATCAAGTGGTTGCTACCCAAAGACTGGTAATACAACAGTTAACAGACCTGGTGACCGAGATGCAGAATCAGATAAGACAACAACGCGAGGAAATACGTCAGGCCCGCCAAGAAATAAGGCAAGCACGGTTGGAGAGACAACAACAACAACAACCTCCACCACCACCACCAGCTCCACCAAGCTATATAGATATAAATTATGATGATTTGTAAGATCTAGATGTTACTTTAGTTAGTAGATGCTATGATATTAATTTAGAAGAAACAATAAGGTCTATTGACCCTATGTTTTGTTAAAGAATTATACCTCATGCTGAGATTTCTTTGTTTGTGCATATGTTCCGAGAACAATATGAGTAAACATCCCTTTTTCTCACAAATCTCGAGGACGAGATTATTTTTAAGGGGGGTAGAATTTGTAATACTCAAAATTGTTTACAAGAAATACATGGTGATTACCTTATTTTATGTGCCTTATTTGCATCATGAAAAGAGCATATATAAAATGAGGAGTGAGTAAATCAAACCAAAGATACTAAAATAAAAGAAAGTGCATCTCGTTGGAGTTTTACTGTTTGTGCATTAAATAAAATAATAATGTTAATAATAATAAAAAAAATAATAAATCTAAAGGTTGAATTGATCTCTAAATTAAAATATAGGGTTTTGAAAATAAAAAGAGAAGAAATACCACATAAAACATAGGAAATAAATATATACATAAAGATATTTTTCTTTATCTCCAAATGTAAATTGGTACATTTGATATAATTACAAATCCATAACTGAAATTCAAATTTGAATTTGAAATGTAAAAGGAGGAATGAAAATCTAAATTTGAAAAAGAAAAGAGAAAGGAATAAAGAAAAGAAAAAGAAGAAAGAACCCTGCTGGGCTGGCTTGATCACAATTCGGCCCAACTTGGACTCGTCTACCATGCGCGCCAGCCCATCTCCCGCACAGCACTGCTCCGTGGGCCCCGCTGAACAGGGACTCCACCGCGCCAGCCCAGTTGCCAACTCTGCGTCAACGACTGGTGGACCCCACTCGTCATTCTCACGCGCCTCCTCTCAACCCCCTGCCGCGTGGGGCCCGGACGTCAGGACCTTCTTCACCCGATCGGACTCAAGCGAAGTCCGCGGTAGCCGACTCCGCCCAACAGAACGCAAGCTCCACCGAATCCCGTGATTTGCGCCTTGGGTAAGGACTCCGATTTTGGCCGGGCCTATATATGCATGAACGGCGACCTTCCCCTACCCCATCTACCCTTAACTCCTTGGAAGCGCCATTGGCGACAGGAGGAAAAGCGGCAGACCGCTCGCGGCTATCCCTGGGAGCTCGGCCGTGGCACTATGGAGTTCGGTGGTGGGCATGGAAGCTTGCGGTGGCGTCGCTGGGTGGGGAAAGACTCTGCGGCCACCGGAATTGCTCACCGGTGTGGCGTCTCCGCCATGGACCCGCCCTTCGCCGTGGCCAGGCACCATCTCGGTACAATTGCCGGTGAGTACCCTCAAACCGTGTTCGCAATAGCATAATCATCGCGTAAGTCCTATCCGATTTGATTTAGTCGCTCGGGGTTGGCCGTTCGCCGTCGCACTCACGTGCTCCGCCGTGTGAGCCTGACGGCGGCGACTCTGCTCGGTGTTGGTAGGAAGATGGTGTGAACACCGTCGGATCATAGTGAACGGCTAGGATTAGATGTTAACATACCCCTTCGCTGCGATCAGTCATGGGCCATCCGATCGGGATCGGAGGGCAGGCAGTATCTGGTGGCGTGGTCGATTTGTGGCCGTTGATTCCTGATCTGGTGGTAGCTGCTTCATAACGGTTCGAGCGGCTGTGGATCTAATCCGGTCCCTAGATTCAGGATCGGACGGCCCAAATCCCTCCGTACCCCTTCGCATGGCAAACTTCATAAAGAGACCCTGGGTTTTCTCGGAATCAACCCGCCGTCCCGTTCTGCTGTGCAATGAGTCTTGGGACTTCTTACACCGAGCCCCCTTCGTTTCTGTTTAATATGCGCCCAGTCCAGAGATCATGAAAATCAAATAAATAAATTCAGAAATAGATTTGTAATATAAAAACAATTGCTAGAACTTAGATAATTCATAGAAAATTCATTTTAGCTCCAAATTGAACCATTCCAGTTTCTAAAATTTTGTAATAATATTCTTCATCATTTAGTGCCTCTGTTTGGTCATGAAAACAATTAGAAATTTAATCTCTCACTTAATCCATTTTAAACACATAAAACCTTTGAAAATTCATAACTTGAATTCTATAACTCAAAAATTAATAATTCTTTTTCCTGTGATCTTATTTTAATAAGTAGATTATTAATATGTATTTTGTTTGGTGTAATGTTAATTTTGCCTATACCATGTTTGTTTGAATTACTACGACTAGCAGTGAGGTCACGAGTCATCTGAAGATCATCCTGGTACCTGGAATCTCAAGTCCCAGGCAAGTTGTGCCCTTGATCACTTCTTCTTACCCACTCATGTTCTAATTAATCATAATGATCTGCATAGGTTAATTTTGATGGGACCCAATAGGTTTCCTAGTTTGTCTATCTTTATACCTTGTTTACCACGGAACTTTTTGGGTAGTACTTGCTAGTGCTTTATGTGGATTTGGGTATAGAGATACACATTACTATCCATGATTATACTTTTATTGTCAGTTGTTATTTACTGTTCATGTTAAGATCATTATGTTAATTGGAACATGGAGCGACCACCCGGGAAAACAGTGCTACCACAAGGGAGGAATGGGACCCCTTGGCTGATTAATTAGGAAAGCTAGTGGAAGGCTACCTTACCCGAAAGGGGCAAGGGCAGTAGGGGAGTGGTCAGTGTAGGGAGGCCCTCGGGAGGATTTTGCTGCGATGGCGGTCCTGCAAGGGATTCCTGCATTGGAGCTTCCTATAAACTGTAGCGGGTTTTCTGAAGCTAGTGGAACTTTGTAAAGGCCTCGTAGTGGATCCCTAGCCATTCACCTCGGTAGTGTCTAAGGGCCTTGCAAACCTTGGCGACATGGGATACACGACTTGTGGGTAAAGATGCGCAACCTCTGCAGAGTGTAAAACTGGTATACTAGTCGTGCTCACGGTCATGAGCAGCTCGGACCCTCACATGATTAAATTATGGAACTTAAATTCAATTTGTCATATGCATTGCATCGCAGGTGATGTTGTTACTTCTGTTCTACTATTTAACTGGGTTGGTATTTACTTATACTTAGTAACTGCTAATAAAATTTTGACCAACTTTAAAAGCAATGCTCAGCTTCAACCATCCTCTTTGGTAAGCCTTACACTTCACGTGAGCTCCCACCTTTGGCGAGTTCATGCACATTATTCCCCACAACTTGTTGAGCGATGAACGTATGTGAGCTCACTCTTGCTGTCTCACACCCCCCCACAGGTCAAGAACAGGTACCGCAGGATGAGGCGCTTGGAGGATGCTGCGATGAGTTCGAGAGAAGTCTAGGCCGTCGTCTCCCAGTCAACTTTGGGTTGCTGGACCGTTGCCTCCTTATAATGTAATTATTTATTTTGTACAGAATTCCTGTTATGTAGTAAAGATATGACATTCGATCCTGAGCCATGATTCATCATATGTGTGAGACTTGGTCCCAGCACACCTGGTGATTATGTTCGCGCCCGGGTCTTGGTGCCCCTAAAATCCGGGTGTGACATTACGAACTCCTCACAGGTAAAAAGCCCAATGTTTCATATTTTAGAGTCTTTGGTAGCAAATGTTTTATTCTTGGTAAAAGAGGTAGAAAATCAAAATTTGCTCCTAAGGCTGTAGAAGGCTTTTTACTAGGATATGATTCAAACACAAGGGCATATAGAGTCTTTAACAAGTCCACTGGACTAGTTGAAGTTTCTTGTGACATTGTGTTTGATGAGACCAACGGCTCTCAAGTAGAGCAAGTTGATCTTGATGAATTAGATGATGAAGAGGCTCCGTGCGTCGCGCTAAGGAACATGTCCATTGGGGATGTGTGTCCTAAGGAATCCGATGAGCCCATTCAAGCACAAGATCAACCATCCTCCTCCATGCAAGCATCTCCACCAACCCAAGATGAGGATGAGGCTCAAGATGATGAAGAGGAAGATGAAGAAGATGAGCCACCTCAAAACGACGACAATGATCAAGGGGGAGATGCAAATGATCAAGACAAGGAGGATGAGCAAGTTGCAAGGCCGCCACACCCAAGAGTCCACCAAGCAATCCAAAGAGATCACCCCGTGAACACCATCCTCGGCGACATTCATAAGGGGGTAACCACTAGATCTCGTGTTACACATTTTTGTGAGCATTACTCTTTTGTTTCCCCTATTGAGCCACATAGGGTAGAGGAAGCACTTCAAAGTCGGCAAGGCCGATCCTACTTTATTTACTAAAACTCTTGCAAATGATTTGTTCGTATGCCAAATTTATGTTGATGATATTATATTTGGGTCTACTAACGAATCTACATGTGAGGAATTTAGTAGGATCATGACACAAAAATTCGAGATGTCTATGATGGGGGAGTTAAAGTATTTTCTAGGATTCCAAGTCAAGCAACTCCAAGAGGGCACCTTCATTAGCCAAACCAAGTACATTCAAGACATTCTAAACAAGTTTGGGATGAAGGACGCCAAGCCCATCAAGACACCCATGGGAACTAATGGGCATCTCGACCTCGACACGGGAGGTAAATCCGTAGATCAAAAGGTATATCGGTCGATGATAGGTTCTTTACTCTATTTATGTGCTTCACGACCGGATATTATGCTTTCCGTATGCATGTGTGCAAGATTCCAAGCCGATCCTAAGGAAGCTCACCTTAGGGCCGTAAAACGAATCTTGAGATATTTAGTTTATACTCCTAAGTTTGGCCTTTGGTATCCCAGGGGATCCACATTTGATTTAGTTGGTTATTCCGATGCCGATTGGGCAGGGTGCAAAATTAATAGAAAGAGCACATCGGGGATTTGCCAGTTCTTGGGAAGGTCTCTGGTGTCTTGGGCTTCAAAGAAGCAAAATTCTGTGGCTCTTTCAACCGCCGAAGCCGAGTATATTGCCGCAGGCCATTGTTGCGCGCAATTGCTTTAGATGAGGCAAACCCTCAGGGACTATGGTTACAAATTAACCAAAGTTCCTCTTCTATGTGATAATGAGAGTGCAATCCGCATGGCGGATAATCCCGTTGAGCATAGCCACACTAAACACATAGCCATTCGGTATCATTTTATAAGGGATCAACAACAAAAGGGGGATATCGAGATTGCATATGTTAGCACCAAAGAACAATTAGCCGATATCTTTACCAAACCATTGGATGAACAAACTTTTACCAAACTTAGGCATGAGCTAAATATTCTTGATTCTAGGAATTTTTATTGATGTCTTGCATACATAGCTCATATATATACCTTTGATCATCTCTTTCATGTGCTATGACTAATGTGTTCTTTCAAGTCCATTTCATGCTAAGTCATAGATATTGAAAGGAAAGAGGAGTCTTCGGCGAAGACAAGGCTTCCACTCCGCTTCATCGACTCATTCATCCTTCGCCATCGCTCCAACTCTCCAACTTTGGTATAATCTTCACTTCTATACTTCTATCCAAAGGGGCAGAAAGTAGTTTAAAGAGGGCTTATATTTCACTCAAATATCCGTTTTTGGCGATTCATGCCAAAGGGGGAGAGAGTATTAGCCCAAAGCAAAAGGATTGCACCACCGCCACAAATTTCAAAAATATAGTTTATTTGGTATGGAGTCTATTAATTGGTGAAGTTTTTCAATTGATATCTTATTTTGATACAATTTCAAATTAGTACACCCTCTTCAAAATTAGTATCTAAAACCCTCTTGAATACTAAGAGGAGGATTTCAGTAAGGGGGAGTTTTGTTTAGTCAAAGGAAAAGCATTTGAAATAGGGGAGAAAATTTCAAAACTTGAAAATGCTTCTCAAAAATCTTATTCATTTACCTTTGACTATTTGCAAAAGAACTTTGAAAAGAATTTCTAAAACATTTTGCAAAAACAAAACATGTGGTGCAAGCGTGGTCCAAAATGTTAATAAAAAGAAAAGACATCCATGCGCATCTAGTAAGTATTATTGGTTTCATTCCAAGCAACCTTTGCACTTACATTATGCAAACTAGTTCAATTCTGCACTTCCATATTTGCTTTGGTTTGTGTTGGCATCAATCACCAAAAAGGGGGAGATTGAAAGGGAAATAGGCTTACACCTTTTCCTAAATAGATTTTGGTGGTTGAATTGCCCAACACAAATAATTGGACTAACTAGTTTGCTCTAGTCTATAAGTTTTACAGGTGCCAAAGGTTCACAATAGACCAATAAAAAGACCAAGAAAGGGTTCAAACAAAGAGAGCTAAAGAAATCCCAAAGGCACCCTGGTCTGGCGCACCGGACTATCCGGTGCACCACCGGACAGTGTCCGGTGCACCAGGGAACCCGACGCTGAACTCGCCACCTTCGGGAAAATCAGAGGGCGCTCCGCTATAATTCACCGGACCGTCCGGTGATGCACCGGACAGTGTCCGGTGGCGCACCGGACTGTCCGGTGTGCCAGCGGAGCAACGACTACTTCAAGCGCAACGGTCGACTGCAACGCATGTAATGCGCGCCTGCGCGCGCAGAGGTCAGAGCACGCGCAGTTGGCGCACCGGACAGTCTATAGGAGATGTCCGGTGCACCACCGGACAGCCCAGAGGCCCCACAAGTCAGAGCTCCAACGGTCGAACCCTAACGGTCGGGTGACGTGGTTGGCGCACCGGACAGTGTCCGGTGGCGCACCGGACTGTCCGGTGCGCCCGTCGACAGCAGCCTCCACCAAACGGCTAGTTTGGTGGTTGGGGCTATAAATACCCCAACCACCCCACATTCAATTGCATCCAAGTTTCTACACTTCTACACCTTACAAGAGCTATAGCATTCAATACAAGACACACAAAAGAGATCGAATCCTCTCCCAACTCCACACAAAGCTTAAGTGTTTAGAGAGAGAGATTTGTTGTGTTCATTTGAGCTCTTGCGCTTGGATTGCTTCTTTTCTTTCTCATTCTTCTTGTGATCAAACTCAATTGTAACCAAAGGAAGAGACACCAATTGTGTGGTGGTCCTTGCGGGGACTTAGTGTCCCGTGTGATTGAGAAGAGAAGCTCACTTGGTCTAAGTGACCGTTTGAGAGAGAGGAAAGGGTTGAAAGAGACCCGGTCTTTGTGACCACCTCAACGGGGAGTAGGTTTGCAAGAACCGAACCTCGGTAAAACAAATCCTTGTGTCTCACTCTCTATTTGCTTGCGATTTGTTTTTCACCCTCTCTCTCGGACTCGATTATATTTCTAACGCTAACCCGGCTTGTAGTTGTGATTAACTTTGTAAATTTTAGTTTCGCCCTATTCACCCCCATCCTCTAGGCGACTTTCAGATAGTGATCATGAGGAACATCTGAGATTGGTGCTACAGAAGTTACGAGATAACCAACTTTACGCCAAGTTTAGCAAGTGCGAGTTTTGGATTGGCGAGGTGCCATTTCTTGGTCATATTATTTCTAATGGTGGAATATCAGTGGATCCTGCTAAGGTTAAGGAGATAATGGAGTGGAGAGTACCCACTATAGTTACTGAGATTCGGAGTTTCTTGGGACTAGCAGGATATTATCGGATATTTATTGAAGGATTTTCTAAGATTGCTAAACCTATGACCTCGCTTCTGGAGAAGGGCAGAGAATTTAAGTGGGATGAGAAATGCCAAGGCAGCTTTGATCAATTGAAGAAGAGATTGATGTCACCACCAGTGTTGATTATGCCAGATTTACAGAAGGGATTTGACATTTATTGTGATGCATGTGGCCAAGGCTTGGGATGTGTGCTCATGCAAGAGGGACATGTGATTGCCTATGCTTCTCGTCAGTTGTAGAATACCCTATCAAGATTTTGCATACCTTGACTCGAGTTACAAGAAATAAGGTGATAAAGATGTGCAAAGTGCAATGGAGTCACCATGGAGAAGATGAAGCAACATGGGAAAGAGAAGAAGAGCTTCGCATAGATTTTCCCCATCTTTTCCCTAGATCTTCCTAAATCTCGAGGACGAGATTCTTGTTAAGGGGGGTAGATTTGTAATACCCACTTTGTAAGAAAATCAAAAAGGAAAAAATTATAACCCTTTGTATACATGAGTGTGTCATCTCTATCTATCATTTCATGTGGACACATTACTTACACAAATATATAATTAACAAGAGATACCCAAAAATAATACGTGCATCATGCTGGATTTTATTTGGTTGTGCATATGTTAGTAATAAAGTTTTGGAGAAAGACAATAATGTTCAAAATAGAATTTAGATTTAATTTGGAATGTTAGAATTTGAGAATCTTTGGAAGAACCATACAAAATAAAGGATATGGAGGTATAATAAATATAAAACTGCTTATACTAATATCTGAGATTTTACATTTAACCTAGGTATGAACTTCACAAAAATGGATTCAAAAATTTGAAATCTAAATTTGAAAAGGAAGAAGAAAGAAAAGGAAATATAAAAGGAAAAAATAAATAAAAGGAAAGATTACCTGGGCTTCGGTATTCAATCTGGCACATTCCTCCTTTAACACCCGCATGACCCATTAACTTGCACGCTGTTCAGTGTGAGTGCGCTGACCTGTGGGCCACACCGGTCATCTGCTCCCGCGCGTGCACCTTGCGTCCGTTACACTGGCAAGTGGGCCCCCTCTATCGGCGTTTTCTTCTCCGCAGCAACGCTCGCGCGAAACCTCCGCCACGGCATTGGATCGTGGCGGCTTTTCCTCCTCTTGTTGGCCTTGGACTATAAGAGTCAAGCGTCGCAAACCCTAGATGGCTCCTCTTCCACCTTCGTGATAGCCACTAACGATAGCACCGTGTGCGAGAGAGCGGCGCGGTGAACATGAAGTGGGGCTCGCCATTGGTGAATCGTGGCCTGGGGAAGTTCTGGCCGCGATTGTGGCTGGGACGAAGACCACGGAGCACGGCGGGTGCATACGTGAGGCAATTTGGGGCCCACCATCTGCGCTGCGCAGCGGATTGCTCACCGGTGAGCAATTTGCATCAATGGACCGCCAGACCTCGTCGACAGGGCGTGATTCTTCGATAGCGGAGGTATGATGGTGGAATTCGTGTTGGGGGTGTGCACCGCATCGTGTAGCAAGGAGAAGATTGAACTGCGGGGCATCAAGGGCCAGGAATCAAACTCACTGGCGGAACTCAGTCGCGTCCGGAGTATAGTGCCGCCGTGGTCAGCTCAGTAGAGGAAGAAGGGCCGATAGCCGTTGGATGGGGAAGGGTCGCCTAGGATTAGATCTGGTATGTGTTGGTCCTCAGCCATCGATCATGCAGCGAACGACTGCGATTGGAAGTCAAGTTACCCCTTCGATCGGATGAGGCCGCACCGTTGGATTTAGGATGGGTGGTCTTGATTAGATCATGGGTATTCTGCTGCGCGTTTCAATCTGGGCGCTCCGTTTAAGATTGGTCGGCTGTGAGCGCACCGTACCCCTTCGGCCTGAAGATTTGCATAAGAAACCTTATGGTTTTAGGATTTTAAACCCGCCGTCCTTGGCCTCTGTGCGCTGAGTCTAGAAAATATTGCACCGAGACCCCTGTTCTCTCTGGTATTTGGCGCCCAGTCCTGAGATTTGGAAAATCAGAGAAAAGTAATTAGAAATGATTTTTAATGAGAAAATAAATGCTAGAACTTTAATAAATCATAGAAAATTCATATGAACTCTAAATTACTCCATTCTAGTTTCTAAAATTTTGTAATATTATTCTCTATCACTTAGAGTCTCTGTTTTGTCATGAAAACAGTAAGAAAATTAATTCCTCACTTAATCCTATTTTAAACACATAAAATCTTTGGAAATTCATATTTTAAAATCTATAACTCCAAAAATTATGATTCCTATCCCTAGAATTTTTTTTAATGTGTAGATTATTACTGTGTATTTTGTTTATATGTTTGGTATGATGTTAATTTTCTTTATATACTGTGCTTGTTGGTATTGTGGCGAGTAGAAGAACCTGTGACTGAGGATCCTGGTGAGCAGCAGATAGAAGTAGCTGAGCAGGAGCTCATTGAAGGCAAGTTGTGCCCTTGACCACTTTTTACCCAATAATGTTCTTTAATATCATTTATTCATGCATAGGTTAATTTTGATGGGACCTAATAGGTCACCCTAGATTGTTTATCTCATTACCTTGTTTACCCCTGAATCACTTGGGTAGTTTGCTATTGCTTCACATGGTTTTGGGATAATCATTTATTACATCTATGTTCCAATTCTTTTGTTATTCTATTTATGTTCATGTCAAGATCATTAATGTTAATTGGAACATAGAGCTTAACTTGAGAAACACGTGCCACCACAAGGGAGGAATGGGACCCCTTGGCTGACTAATTAGGAAAGCTAGTGGAAGACTACCTTACTCGAAAGGGGCAAGGGCAGTAGGGGAGTTGCATGCAAGGAGGTTCTCGGGTTGATTTTGCTGTGATGGCGGTCAGACGAGGGATTCTTGCAAGTGCTCCTCCCATAAACTGTAGCGAGTTTTCGGAAGCTAGTGGAACTTTGTAAAGGCCTTGTAGTGTTGCCTTGCCTCGCCTCCTAGGTAGAGGTGTATGGGAGTTGCGACCCCTTGGCAGATGGGTAACATGACTTGTGGGTAAAGGGTACAACCTCTGCAGAGTGTAAAACTGGTATACTAGCCGAGCTCACGGTCATGAGCAGCTCAGGACTCTCTTATGATTAATCTATGAAACTTAAATTCAATTTGTCATTTGCATATGCATGGGTTTATTATTAATTTGTTCTATTACTTTATTTAAGGTTTGGTATTTACTTACACTTAGTAACTGCTAATAAAATTTTGACCAACTACTTAAAAGCAATGCTCAGCTTTAACCCCTGCCATTGATTAGCCTTACACATCACATGAATTCCCACCTTTGGTGAGTTCATGCCACTGGTTCCTCACAACTTATTAAGCTAAGATCATGTGTGAGCTCACCCTTGCTGTCTCACACCCCCCCCCATAGGAGAAGAACAGGTGGTTCAGGAGGAGCCACAAGGCGAGGAGTTTGATCTGATCTAGGTGGCGTTTCTCAGTTGACATTGGCGCTAACGACGATCCTTAGTTTGCTTTATATTTACTCTTTTATTTTGTAATAAGACTTCCGCTATGTAATAAATACTCTGATTATTGTGACATTTATCTCTATACAATCTGTTATTATATATGTTGTCTTCTTGGCGCATGTATGAGATGCACCTGGCTTTGTTCCTTAAAGCCGGGTGTGACAAGTTCCCATTACCAAGAATAGACTCTCTTGTAGATGCAGCAGCTTCTTCAGAGCTCATGAGTCTATTGGATTGTTATTTAGGCTATCATCAAATTTGGATGAAGAAGGAAGACGAGCTGAAGACTAGCTTCATAACTCCTAGTGGCACCTATTGCTATCTTCGGATGCCTGAGGGGCTCAAGAATGCTGGAGGAAGCTTCAGCAAAATGACAGCCAAGGTCCTTCATTCTCAAATAGGCAGAAATGTACTGACCTATGTTGATGATATCATAGTAAAAAGCACGAAGCAAGAAAATCACATTGCTGATTTGCAAGAGACATTTGACAATTTCAGGCAAGCTGGCCTGAAATTAAATACAGAAAAGTGTGTTTTTGGAGTAAAGAAGGGCAAGTTCCTTGGCTGTTTGGTATCAATGAAGGTAATTGAAGCCAACCCGAGCAAGATTGAAGCTATCCTTCGGATGGAGCCACCAAATTCAAAAAAGGAGGCTCAACGATTGGCAGGAAGGCTTGCGTCATTGAATAGGTTCATATCAAGATCAGTAGAGATGAATCTACCATTCTTTGAAGTTCTAAAGTCAGCCAAAGTTTTTCAATGGGGTCTGGCTCAGTAAAAGGCTTTTGAAGAATTAAAGCAATACTTGATAGATCTGACAACTCTAACTCCACCTTCGCTAGGGGCTCCATTACTCCTGTATGTAGCAGCTTCTCACTTTGCAGTTAATGCGGCGCTTGTACAGGAGAAGCTAGATGGCCAAATCAAAAAGCAGGCTCCAGTATACTTCGTCTCCGAAGTTCTAAGTTTATCAAAGAAAAACTATACAGAATTGGAGAAGGTGTTGTATGCTGTCTTAACGGCCTCCAGGAAGCTTCGGCATTATTTTCAAGCATATCACATAATTGTCCCTTCATCACAGCCTCTGAAGGACATAATGAGGAACAGAGAAGCTACTGGAAGGATTGGAAAATGGGCTGCGGAGCTTAACGAATTCAGTATTGACTATGTACATAGATCTTCAATTCAGTCCCAGGCGTTAGCAGACTTCATTGTTGATTGGACGCTAGGGGCTCAGGAAGAAGAAACAAATAAAGACGCTGAAGCTTAGACAGTGTTCTGCGATGGTTCCTGGGGAACCTTCGGTGCAGGAGCGGCTGCTGTCCTAGTTGCGCCTTCTAAAGTCAGAACATGTTATGCAGCAAGGCTTGACTTCAGTTGTACAAATAATATTGCTGAATACGAAGCACTCCTGTTGGGGCTTCGAAAGTTAAAGGCAATGGGAATAAGAAATGCCATCCTTAAAACTGACTCTCAAGTCATTTCTGGTCATGTAGACAAAAGTAGTAAGGCAAGAGATCCGAAGCTTGAAAAATATCTAGATACAGTTCGAAGGTTGGAGGCTTCTTTCGAAGGTTTTTTCATCAAGAATATTCCAAGAGGAGAAAATGAGCACACAGATCTGTTAGCCAAATCAGCGGCACAGGGGCTCCCTCTACCTTTGTAAGTATTTTTTGAGATAATAAAAGCACCTTCGGTTGAACTTATGGAGAGAGCAGTGCTTGCAATTTCCCCTGTACATAGTGAAGACTGGAGGACTGAAATTATATCTTTCCTCAAAGGTAATTGTCTTTCGGATGACGAAGCTTATAATAAGAGAATGGAAGCAAGGACAAGACCGTATGTGATAATAAAAGGGGAATTATACAAATATAGAGTCTGTTCTCCACTCCTCAAGTGTTTATCCAGAACCGAAGGTATAGAATTAATGAAAGAGATACATGCAGGTCTGTGTGGATCTCATATTGGGTCTAGGCCCTTGCTGGGAAAAGAGTTTAGACAAGGATTTTATTGGCCGAAGGCAACTTCGGATGCAGTAGAGTTAGTTCAAAAGTGCGAGAATTGTCAAAAAAGTGCAAGAGATCAGAAGCAACCTTCGTCTCTCACGTAGCTGATATAGCCTACTTGGCCATTGCAAAGATGGGGCCTGGAATTGTTAGGCCCACTTCCACCAGCGCAAGGTAATTTGAAATATGTTGTGGTGGTTTTAGAATATTTTTTTAAGTGGATTGAAGCAAAGCCTTTGGCTACAATAACTTCGGTTACAGTCCAAAAGTTCTTCTGGCAAAATATTGTTTGTCGCTTCAGCGTGCCGAAGGCTATAACTGTGGACAATGGAACACAGTTTGATGCCAAAACATTTAAAGAGTTCTGTGACCAGATTGGTATGAAGATCCATTTTGCATCAGTTAGGCATCCGGAGTCAAACGGGATGGTAGAAAGAGCAAATGGCATTATAATGACAGGAATAATGAAGCTAATCTTCAATCAGCCCAGAGGAAAGTGGCCAGATGAGTTGATTAAAGTGGTGTGGAGCCATAATACAACCATGTCAAGATCAACAGGATTTACACCTTTCAAACTATTATTTAGTGACGAAGCTATAACTCCAGAAGAAGCTAAAGCAGGATCAATAAGAACAGTAGCTTCGGCAGAAGACGAAACTGATTATCACGTAACAAAAGATACTATAGAGGGGACCAGACTTCAGGCTGTAGAGAACATCAGTAAATATCAAGCCAAAACAATAAAATGGCATGACAGAAAAGTTCGATTGAAAAATATCAAGCCAGGACATTTGGTGCTTCGGAGAGTAGCCAATCCAGACACAGTAGGCAAATTGCAGCTGAAATGGGAAGGACCTTTTCTGGTGGTATCTTCGTCAAGGCCCGGTTCTTACAGATTGAAGGATATGGACGGCAACGACATACCCAGATCTTGGAATGCGGATGAGCTTTGGTGATACTATGTGTAAAATTGATATATATATATATATATTTTCTATGGTACCCTTTTCCTTTCAAGAGGGGAGAAAGGTTTTTAATGGGGTCATAGCTTGTAATTTTTCATTCTTATTTAGCCCCATGAGGGCCAAATCCCCCAAAAGATGTAATATGTAAATCTAAGCATGCACCATCGAGTGCAAAAAGAAAACAGGGAGAAGCTCAAAAGATGTCCCCAAGGGGATGCAGAGCATGACGAAGCTACAAAAAGTCGTTCCTAAGGGAGCGCAGCATAAGTTTTTGCTCAAAAGTCGTTTCTAAGGGAATGTTGAGCCAAATACTACCGAAATATAAGGCGAAGAAGTTCAAAAGTCGTTCCTAAGGGGATGCAGAACTTATACCACCGAAATAGAAGGCGAAGAAGTTCAAAAGATGTTCCTAAGGGGATGCAGAACTTATACCACCAAAATAGAAGGTGAAGAAGCTCAAAAGACGTTCCTATGGGGATGCAGAGCTTAAGACTCAAAAGACATTCCTAAGGGGATGCAGAGTCTGGGTGTGGCTTCGTGTGTGTGTTTGGACATTCATTTGCACATTACATTACATCATTCATTGCATTCATACACATTCATGTAGACATCCGTAGGATCATCATCATCATAACATAAAGTACAAACAAATACTTCGGCTTTGATGACAATGCTTCGATGAGCATAAAGAAGCAAAGATACGCTTCGTTGTGTATGAAAAGAAGGGAAGGTGTTTTTCGACTTCGGCTCAAAAGATACAAGTTTCGTCCACATCAAAGCAATTCACACACGGTTGGAAAGGTAAAAAATATTACAAGGTATGGACAAATTTACAGAGTAATGTTTGATTCCTAAATTATAATATCTTTTACAAAGATAATTCAAATGTCTCTAAAGCTTTGTGCAGCAGCTTCATCAATTTTCGAAATGAGTTTCGAACTATTGACCTTCGGCATCGTCATCCTGTACACAACAAAGCAGTATAAGGTAAAAAGTAATTACAAGAGAAGGTAAGCAACATGTATAAGTTTTATACCGGCTTAAGATGACTTCGTGCCTCATCACCAGCTAAGTTCTGCCCACCCTTCGTCCAAATTTGTGTTATAAATCTATTCCCAATACTTCGGGCTACGCTGGCGATATCAGCTAGGTCCGCTGGAGATAGAATGAAGTTCGGTCTATTTACTATCTTTCCGTGTGTGCAACCAGCCTTCATAAAAGCTACAGCTATGCAGCGAGAAGCCAGCAGGGCACAGAAGTCACCATGCCTAGCTATTACTTCGTCAAGTGCCTCAACTTCACTTCCAATATGCTCGAAGGTGCTTGGCAAGTCTTCAACCGAAGGTTCAAATTTTTCAGAGCTGGCTCCCACTGAGTTGAAGACCTATCGTAGCCGTTGCACGCAGCGGTTGTTGAAGTTTAAGCAAATATTCCGAAGCTCTGTTAATTATTCTTGCAGATTTGAGTTTTTCTCGACTTTGGCTTCGAGCATTGCATCAAAATTCTTCCTTTTTTGTTCGAAGCTTTCTAATTTTCGGAGGAGCTCATCATTTAATCTAGCAACTTCGGTTTAGGCTTCTGCCAATGAACCCTCCATTGTCTGAAGAAGGAAGTCCTTTTTCTCCAGAAAAGCTTCATGATCTTTGATTTTCTTTTCTAGGCCTTCGATTATAATCTCATTCTTTTTATCCTCAAGATCTTGCTGCATCCTTAGTGCTTTGCTTAGTAGCATACTCTGTACAAAACAGTCTTCATCAAGAATTTTTTCCTTCATCACAAAAATTTAAAAGATGAGAAAAAAAGCTTTACCTTAAAGTTGGAATAGAATAAGCTGCCGACGATATGCTGTCACCGGTAACTGCTAATATCAGCTTCAAGCTTTGGAAAACCAACACTCTTCGATAGAGTGCTGATAATCTTCACCCTAGTGCAGTCTCGAATACATCCTAAGGCTTCTTCGTTAATTCCACCAAAGAGCACCGCTCCTGGCTGGTAGCCGCAGGATGCAGCATACTCTTGCAGCTCCTCCTTCTCGGCCTTGGATAATTCTTGACCAACTAGATTCTGAAAGCTGAAGCCTTTTTCTTCTGAAGTATCTTTGGCAATTTCTTTCCCTTTCTCAGGCACTACGGCCATAACTTCTTTAGTAGCCACATCAGTCTCCTCTGCAGCCATATCAAAGAGCACTTTATCAATAGCAGATAACGTACTCTCCAGATTGGTAGCTTCGGCGGCCACAGCTTCAGTAGAAGTATCTGCTTCGGCAGCTGGTGTCATCTTTGATGCTGAGGCCGGCGATGGCGTTTCCTCAATGGCTTGCATAACAGTAATAATTCTTCGCTTTTTAGGCCCAGCTGCCTTTTTTGTTGCTGAAGGCTCGTCCTTCTTCTGTAAAAGCTTCGTCAGATGCGGTCCCAGAAGACTTAGCAGCTTGATAGCTAAGAATTTAGTCATTACCTTTAAAATTTTTCTACTTCAGCAGCAGAAGGCATTTAAGGAGTTTCTTTTTCCATCTCAGCCACCTTCGGCTCTGGAGTTGCAGCTCTTCTCTTCTTCGAAGTGGCCGCTTTCGGCTCGGGACTGGATTTTCTCTTCTTCAGAGTTTTTTCCTGCCTGCTCAGAACACTGACAACCCTTTTTCTCTTTGTCCCTTCGACACCCTTGCTGAGTCGCTCATAATCAGGGTATTCATTAAAGCGTCCATTACTCGGTTCAACCTTCGTTTTGGTCGGATGTCGAAGGCTACAGTCATTGATAGATCTTCTTTTTTGGTGTAGTTTCCTAAAATTTCATTACACAATGTTTCAATCATTTTCAGCCACTCTTGGCATGGCCCTTTGAACTGCTTCTCAAACTTAAAGCGATAAGGCAATCGCACAAGCTCAAGTGTCTTCTTCGTTCCCTTTAGCTTCGGCATACTAAATTCACTTAACGTCGGAGACTTCCTGTTAGCCAAGTATTCTTGAACTAAATCTCTAGTGCTGATTTGTTCGGCCACCACCCTAAATTCTGATACAGACAGTTGGCATGCTGACCCTGGCTTCATGTTGCACAAAGGTCTAGTCATTCCGAAGCTCAAAGTCAGCGGGCTCATCACCATCGTCATTAGTTTCCCTCTTTTTTCTCATCGGCCTTAATATAAAACCACTCACTCTTCCAGCCGGTTGGCCACTTAGTGCGATAGCTGAGGACCGGAGCCTTTGTATCCTTGCGATACGCGAAGTTATAACAACCAAAATTTTCATGTAGCCCATCTTCTCTGGCCTTCGTTTGGTAATGCAACTTATGCACTCGGCAGAAAGCTTCAGCATTTGGGTCCATCCCTTGGCTTCGAAGGGCCCAGATGAAGATGCTGAGCCTAACGATAGCGTTAGGGGTCAGCTGATAAAGATAAATTTCAAAATTATCCAAAACTTCTCCTATCATCTCGTTCAGAGGAAACCATAATCCTGCTCTAAAAAAGCTTTTGAAAATCACTACTTCATCATCCATCGGCGTTGGAGTGGTTTCTTCTTCGGCAAAACGAATAAGCTTCTTTAAAGCTTCTCCGAAGTACCCCAGTTTCATCATCATAGGCACGTCGGCTTCAGACACGATAGATTTCTCAAAATTAAGGTGTTTGGGTTTTGATGGGATCAAAATGCTATAATCCTCCTTTTCTTCATCAACATTTTCTTCCTCAATATCAGCTTGTTTAGCTTTAGCAGCAGGTGCACCTTCGTCAATGGCTCCCTCTATTACATCTAAACCCGATTGTCTCATGACTTCAGAAATCGAAGCTGTCTCGCTAGCCTCAGTCTCCTGTCCTTCACGAGTTACCCTTACGGTCGAGCGTACTCGGGCCATCTGATGAATCTTTTGTGATTTTTACGAAGCTGATGTTTTTTACAGTTTTGACGAAGCTCTCTCTTTTGACGAATCTAATTCAAAATGATAGTTCGCTCGAGAATGCAGTGAAAAAGCTTCGGCTTTGATTAAATTTTTCAACAGCGCAATAGTGTAATGGCAATGAATGTTGTGGTAACTTTACACCTACTCGTCTGTTTATATAGTGCTACAGGTGGGAAGGTGAATCGCCAAGTCGCCCGCACCCGCTCAACAGTCACCCGCACCCGCTGAACGGTGGGCCACCTCGCGCTCCCAATATTTTAATCGTTTCTCAGCAACGAGCTCAGGGAAGGTGTTTTTCGGACCTTCGGCATTCCGAAGCCTTGGAGATTTTTCACGGATCAAGCTCGTTACGAAAAACAATCTAGCACCGCGAAGGGGCTACTGTTGGGGGCCTGCTTCTTCGCCAAAGGTCCTTTAAGCAGAAACACCTTCGAAAGATCAGCATATAAGCAAACACAGCACGAAGGTACACGCCGAAGCTATGATTCAAGGAGCTTCGGCACAGTGCCATGCCTTGAGACGAATGGCTGCACCGACTTAAAGAGGAAAAGACCGATCAGTCCATGATGATTTGTGTCATGATTGTAACTAATCATTAAGGACATAAATGTAATTTTGACCGGGCTACGTCCCATGCCTATAAATAGGTGAACAGTACCCCCGTACTGTTCACGCTGATTTGTATTCACTCGCGCATCCCGCTTGGATTTTCACCTTCTATCAAACCGAAGGTATAAATGTAATTCAATATTGCTTATATTCATTCATAACATTGGTAATAAAGAAATATAAAGGATGTCATATGATTATTCATAATGTTTCTCGTGTCTCATATATTTCTATTTCCATTATTATACATTGAGATGATGAAGGTACGTCCTTCATGACCTTCGTCTGAAGATCATTATATCCTAAGGGAGATAATGCTTCGAAGGACGAAGGTCTTTAACTATTAACATTTTGTGTTGCCTTGTTCTTAACTCATAGCATTTGAGAACAAGTCCCCAACATATACTACATCTAGTGATGAGGGTAGTTCTAGTGAAGATGAAGATGACTTGCTTAGTCTTTTTGCCAACCTTAATATGCAACAAAAAGAAAAATTAAATGAATTGATAGGTGCCATCCATGAGAAGGATGAACTCTTGGACAGCCATGAGGAATTCCTTATTAAGGAAAATAAAAAGCATGTTAAAGTAAAAAATGCTTATGCTCAGGAAGTAGAGAAAAATGAAAACTTGACTAAGGAGCTTAGCATTTGCCATGATTCAATTGCTAATCTTAGAAATGAAAATGTTAGTTTAATTGCTAAGATTGATAAGATGAATGAATCAATTTCTAGCCTTAGAACTGACAATGCTAGTTTAACTTCCAAGGCTAAAGAATTAAATGTTTGCAATGATTCTATTTCCTGTCTTAGAGATGAAAATGCCATATTACATGCTAAGATAGAAGAATTAAATGTTTGCAAACCCTCTACTTCCACTGTTGATCATGTTTCTATTTGCACTAGATGTAGAGATGTAAATGTTGATGCTATCCATGATCACCTTGCTTTAATTAAACAACAAAATGATCATATAGCTCAACTAACTGCTAAAATTAATGAGCATGACATTGAGAATGAAAAATTTAAATTTGCTAGAAGCATGCTCTATAGTGGGAGACGCCCTGGTATTAAGGATGGCATTGGTTTCCAACAGGGAAGCAATGTCAAGCTTAATGCCCCTAAAAGATTGTCTAATTTTGTTAAGGGCAAAGCTCCTATGGTTCAGGATAATAAGGGCTACATTTTATATCCTGCTAATTATCCCGAACACAAAATTAGGAGAATTCATGCTAAGAAGTCTCATTCTGTTTCTCACCATGCTTTATGTATAAGAATGAGGCATCTACCTCTAGGCATTCTACACATATTAAAATGCCTAAAAAGAAAACTCCTACTACATCAAATGAGCCTAACATGTCATTTAAGACTTTTGATGCATCTTATGTTTTAACTAACAAATCAGGCAAAGTAGTTGCCAAATATGTTGGGGGCAAACACAAGGGCTCCAAGACTTGTGTTTGGGTACCCAAGGTGCTTGTTTCTAACATCAAAGGACCCAAGACTGTTTGGATACCTAAGAACAAGGCCTAAATTGTTTTGCAGGTTTATGCATTCGGGGGCTCAAGTTGGATAATTGATAGCAGATGCACAAACCACATGACAGGGGAGAAAAGAATGTTCTCCTCCTACGAGAAAAACGAAGATCCCCAAAGAGCTATCACATTCACGGATGGAAATCAAGGTTTAGTCAAAGGACTTGGTAAAATTGCTATATCACATGACCATTCTATTTCTAATGTTTTTCTTGTAGATTCTTTAGATTACAACTTGCTTTCAGTTTCTCAATTATGCAAAATGGGCTACAACTGTCTATTTACAGATGTAGGTGTTATTGTCTTTATAAGAAGTGATGATTCAGTAGCATTTAAGGGAGTATTAGAGGGTCATCTATACTTAGTTGATTTTAACAAAGCTAAACTCGATACTTGCTTAATTGCTAAGACTAATATGGGTTGGCTCTGGCATCGCCGACTAGCCCATGTTGGAATGAAGAATCTTCACAAGCTTCTAAAGGGAGAGCACATTTCGGGACTAACAAATGTTCATTTTTGAGAAAGACAGGATTTGTAGCGCATGTCAAGCAGGAAAGCAAGTTGGCACTCATCATCCACACAAGAACATAATGACAATGGACAGGCCACTGGAACTACTCCACATGGATTTAATCGGCCTGATAGATTACATAAGCATCGGCGAGAGTAAGTACTGTCTAGTAATTGTGGATGATTATTCTCGCTTCACTTGGTTATTCTTTTTATAGGAAAAATCTCAAACCCAAGAGACCTTAAAGGGATTCTTAAGACGAGCTCAAAATGATTTCGGATTAAGAATAAAAAAGATAAGAAGTGACAACGGGACGAAGTTCAAGAACTCACAAATCGAAGGCTTCCTTGAGGATGAGGGCATCAAGCATGAGTTCTCTTATCCCTACACACCTCAACAAAATGGTGTAGTGGAGAGGAAGATAGAACTCTACTAGACATGGCGAGGACCATGCTTGATGAGTACAAGGCTCTGGACGATTTTAGGCTAAGGTGATTAACACCGCCTGCTACTCCATCAACCGGCTCTACCTTCACCGAATCCTCAAGAAGACATCATACGAACTTCTCACTGGTAAAAAGTCCAATGTTTCATATTTTAGAGTCTTTGGTAGCAAATGTTTTATTCTTATTAAAAGAGGTAGAAAATCTAAATTTGCTCCTAAGGTTGTAGAAGGTTTTTTACTTGGTTATGACTCAAACACAAGGGCATATAGAGTCTTCAACAAATCCACTGAATTAGTTGAGGTTTCTTGTGACATTTTGTTTGATGAGACTAATGGCTCTCAAGTAGAGAAAGTTGATCTTGATGAATTAGATGATGAAGAGGCTTCGTGCGTCACGCTAAGGAACATGTCCATTGGGGATGTGTGTCCTAAGGAATCCGAAGAGCCTCCACAAGCACAAGATCAACCGTCATCTTCCATGCATGGATCTCCACCAACTCAAGATGAGGATCAGGCTCAAGATGATGAAGATCAAGAGGATGAGACACCTCAAGAGGAGGACAATGATCAAGGGGGAGATCAAGTCAATAAGGACAAGGAAGATGAGCAAGAGATTTAGGGTCAAAGACCGCCACACCCAAGAGTTCACCAAGCAATTCAAAGAGATCACTCCGTGAACTCCATTCTTGGTGACATTCATAAGGGAGTAACTACTAGATCTCGAATTGCACATTTCTGTGAACATTACTCTTTTGTGTCCTCTATTGAGCCTTACAGGGTGGAGGATGCACTAAGAGATTCGGATTGGGTGTTGGCAATGCAAGAGGAGCTCAACAACTTCACAAGGAATGAGGTATGGCATTTAGTTCCACGTTCTAACCAAAATGTTGTAGGAACCAAGTGGGTATTCCGTAACAAACAAGATAAGCATGGTGTGGTGACAAGGAACAAAGCCCGACTTGTGGCTAAAGGTTATTCACAAGTCGAAGGTTTGGACTTTGATGAAACTTATGCACCCATAGCTAGGCTTGAATCAATTCGTATATTACTTGCCTATGCTACTCACCATGGCTTTAAGATTTATCAAATGGACGTGAAAAGTGCTTTCCACAATGGACCAATCAAGGAAGAGGTCTATGTTGAGCAACCTCCCGGCTTTGAAGATAGTGAGTACCCTAACCACGTCTATAAACTCTCAAAGGCACTTTATGGGCTTAAGCAAGCCCCAAGAGTATGGTATGAATGCCTACGAGATTTCCTTATCACTAATGGCTTCAAAGTCGGTAAAGCCGATCCTACACTCTTTACTAAAACTATTGCAAAAGATTTGTTTGTGTGCCAAATTTATGTTGATGATATCATATTTGGGTCTACTAACAAATCAACTTGTGAAGAGTTTAGTAGGATCATGATACAAAAATTCGAGATGTCTATGTTGGGGGAGTTGAAGTATTTTCTAGGATTTCAAGTTAAGCAACTCCAAGAGGGCACCTTCATCAGCCAAACAAAGTACATTCAAGACATACTTAACAAGTTTGGAATGAAGGATGCCAAGCCCATCAAGACACCCATGGGAACAAATGGGCATCTCGACCTCGACATGTGAGGTAAGTCCGTAGATCAAAAGGTATACCGGTTGATGATAGGATCTTTACTCTATTTATGTGCATCTCGATCGGATATTATGCTTTCCGTATGCATTTGTTCAAGGTTCCAAGCCGATCCTAAGGAAGTTCACCTTAGGGCCGTGAAAAGAATCATGAGATATTTAGTTTACACTCCTAAGTTTGGTCTTTGGTACCCTAAGAGATCCACTTTTGATTTAATAGGATATTCCGATGCCGATTGGGCAGGGTGTAAAATTGATAGAAAGAGCACATCAGGGACTTGTCAGTTTCTAGGGAGATCCCTAATGTCTTGGGCTTCAAAGAAACAAAACTCAGTAGCTCTTTCCACTGCCGAAGCCGAGTATATTGCCGCAGGCCATTGTTGTGCGCAATTACTTTGGATGAGGCAAACCCTCAGGGACTATGGCTACAAATTGAGCAAAGTCCCTCTCCTATGTGACAATGAGAGTGCAATTCGCATGGCGGATAATCCCCTTGAACACAGCCGCACTAAGCACATAGACATTCGGTATCACTTTTTGAGGGATCACCAACAAAGGGGGGATATCGAGATTGCTTATGTTAGCACCAAAGAACAGCTAGCCGATATCTTTACCAAACCATTAGATGAGAAAACCTTTAACAAACTTAGGAATGAGCTAAATATTCTTGATTCTCAAAATTTTGATTGAAACATTGTACACATAGCTCATTCATATACCTTTGATCATATCTCTTTCATTTGGTACGACTAATGTGTTTTCAAGTGTATTCTTATACTAAGCCGTAGATTGAAAGGGAAATGGAGTCTTCGGCGAAGACAAGGCTTCCACTTCACTCTAACGGTATCATTTACCCTTCGCCGTCACTCCACATCACTCTCAAATTGGTATAATCTTTCACTCATATTTACTTATACCAATGGGGGAGAAAGTAAAAAGAGCTCTCAACGACTCCGTTTTTGGCGATTAATGCCAAAGGGGGAGAAATATTAAGCCCAAAGCAAAAGGACCACACCACCAACTTAAATTTTTTTTACAAAAGTATGTTTTTTTCCAATTGATATCTTGTGATAAGCAATTTCTTCAATTAGTATGATATTTTCAATTGGTATATTTAAAGATAGATTTTCAAAACTGGCATCTAAATTACATACTTCCAATTGGTATCTATCAAAACCCTCTTGAAAGCTAAGAGGAGAATTTCATTCAGGGGGAGTTTTGTTTAAGTCAAAGGAAAAGCATGTTGAAACAGGGGGAGAAATTTCAAATATTGAAAATGTTTCTTGCAAACTTATTCATATACCTTTGACTATTTGCAAAAGACTTTGAAAAAGTTTTTCCAAAAAAAAGGATTTGCAAAAACAAAACAAGTGGTGCAAATGTGGTCCAAAATGTTAAATAGAAGAAAGCAATCCATGCATATCTAGTGAAAATGATAAATTGGTTTAATTCCAAGTAACCTATGCACTTACCTTATGCAAGCTAGTTTCAATTCTGCACTTATATTTTTTGCTTTGGTTTGTGTTGGCATCAATCACCAAAAAGGGGGAGATTGAAAGGGAAATAGGGTTAACCTTTTCCTAGTATTAATTTTGGTGGTTGAATGCCCAACACAAATATTGGACTAACTAGTTTGCTCTAGAGTATATGATATACAGGTGCATAAAGGTTCAACACAAACCAATAAGAGATTGAAGAAAGGGTTCAAATTCAAAAGGAGCAAGAAACCAAGTGTGCCCTGGTCTGGCGCACCGGACTGTCCGGTGTGCACCGGACACTATCCGGTGCACCAGGACCATATAACTCCAAACTCGCCACCCTTGGGTTTCTGTAGGCGTGCTCCGCTATAATTCACCGGACTGTCCGGTGTGCCACCGGACTGTCCGGTGCACCAGCGGAGCAACGACTCCTTCGCACAACGGTCGACTGCAAAACCTGAAGATTCAGAGGAATAGTGTGCAACAGCGCACGACACAGCAGAGCCATCTGTCAGAGGCGGACCAGACAGTGAACAGTCACTGTCCGGTGCGGCATCGGACTGTCCGGTGCCACTAGAAGACAAAGGCACCAACGGTCGACAGCGTCTGAACCGTAACGGTAGGGTGACGTGGCTGGCGCACCGGACAGTGTCCGGTGGCGCACTGGACTGTCCGGTGCGCCCATCGACAGCAGCCAACCCCAACAGCTATGTGGTGGTTGAGAACTATAAATACCCCCCAACCACCACTCCAAGCATCCAAGTTTCCAGCACTTCACATTGAATACAAGAGCTAGCACATTCACTCCTAGACACAAATCAAAAGAATCAAAGCCTCTCCAAGTGCCAAAATTCATTCCACTCAACTAGTGACTTGAGAGAGAGTTTTGTTCGTGTTCTTTGAGCTCTTGTTTCTTGGATCGCTTTTTTCTTCCTCATTCTTGTTTCTAAGTGAATTGTAATCAAAGCAAGAGACACCAAGTGTGTGGTGGTCCTTGTGGGGTCTAAGTGACCCGTTTGATTAAGGAGAAAGCTCACTCGGTCTAGGTGACCGTTTAAGAGAGGGAAAGGGTTGAAAGAGACCCGGTCTTTGTGACCACCTCAATGGGGACTAGGTTCTTTAGAACCGAACATCGGTAAAACAAATCACCGTGTTCATCCGCTTTATTTCTTGGTTGATTTGTTTTCCCCTCTCTTTCGGACTCGAATTAGTTTCTAACGCTAACCCTAGCTTGTAGTGTGTGCTTAAGTTTATAATTTTCAGATTCCGCCTATTCACCCCCCCTCTAGGCGACTTTCACTCACCTCGAGGGGAAGCGCTGGAGTCACGGGGCAACGACGGTGGCGCAGGGACGTGATGGGGCGACGGTGGCGGAGCTCCGGCTGCATAGGAGAAACTCTGGTGAGCGCGGACCAGGCAGACTAAAGGGATTAGGGGGCGAACCGAGGGGTGTTCCAGGTGGCGAGTGGATAGGGCAGAGCTTACCGGGGCAACAGACACGACGGGGAGTTCCATGACGATCGTAGAACGAGCGGCGGACGTCAGTGGCCGGTGGCGGGGCTCTGGTCGCGCGCGCAGAGCGAGAGAGGGGGCGAGGGGGTTCGGTTGAGGGCGCAAGTGAGCGAGGGGAGGTGGGCGAGCAGGACGTGGGGCTGAAAAGGGGCGCGGGTGCGGGGACGTGGCCGGAGAATGCGCGGACGTGGGCGAGAGGTTAGGGACGACTGACAGGTGGGGTCGGCGGGACAGAGAGGGAAGCGAGCGCGCGGGCGAGAGAAACGGCGCCGACAGGCCTAGCCCACGGACAACGAGAGAGAGAGAGAGGGGGGGGAGAGGGCGCGCTAGGGTTGGCGCCGACAAGCGGGGCCCGCCTGTCAGGCACCGAGGGCGCGTGGGCGTAGGCGCGCGCGCGGGGCTGAGCTTAGTGGGCCGGTTTGGGCTGAAATAGGTTTTCCATTTTTAGGGAATTTCTAATTGCTTTTCTATTTATTTTTCCTAGGTTTTTCAATTCAAATTCAAACCAAGTTTCAGAATCCAAACCAAATCAAATATGTGCAACAATTCAAAGAATATTTAGGCTCAATATGATGCAACATTTTATGACTCATATGTTTTGGGCAAAAATAAAATAAAATAAATAATCCTTCACTAATTAAACTAACCCTAATCAAAAGAGGAAGAGAGGGAGAGAAACTAGAGAGAGAGAAACTAGAGTGAGATAGAGAAGAGTAACACCTGAATTTGGATGATAATGAGAAAGAAATTTTATACTCCCAAATTTAGGGTGTTACACGCACTACGTGAGCGTTTGTGGTCTACAACACGCGTGGGGCGGGCCTAATTAGATTCTTAATAGAGTAATATAGATATAGTCAACTAAGAGCTACACATATAATAACCCTCTTATAACATAAATTGTACATTAAATATTTAGTTCATCTATTTATGTCACAAAAAGTCATCGAGCCCGTGTGTAAACCACTCTCAATTGTCTACTAATTAGCAGCTAGCTATTTCTTTCTCTTTATTTTTCTTTCTTCTATATCATTACAAATATAATGTATCACCTTTTACCGTCTTTTACATCATCTTATTATACTTAATTTAAAAGGATAATGAATAGCACATGCCCTTCATTATTACCTGCCCTCTCACCTTCTTACGCTGGTGCTAGATCTGGTGCCCCCTGTCTTCCCTACGCTCATGAGTATTTTGGTCTTTTTTTATGTACCTTAATAACTTTGAGTCCCTAGATCCAAACATGATTAAGGACTTTAGTCAGGGACTAATGTAAACAAACAATCCTGGAATAGTCCACCGCATAATTGCTTCGCGTAGAGTGCCGATTTGTGCCGGACCGGCCGTAAAAGCTGGACGTGTGCATTGGTCCGGGTAATGTTTTGCCCGCTTGTCTTCGAAAAACAATTCCACAGAGGAATCATACACAAGTACTTGTTCACGTGACCATACGGATACATGGCATGTCCAGTCCTGTTCACTTCAGATTAAATTCAGCTATTTGAATTATTACATCTGCAATTCATAGAGACAAAATCCTATAGAAACAATAGCAGCCGATACATATTAAAAATAAACGAACAGGCTGTCATGGATGGTCGTGGATGGCAACCAGAGAGATCGACACGATACAACTTTTTTCCCTAGCATCCTCGCATAGATCCCCTATATTTCACTAATCACCAAACCAGCACTAAAAGTTTTTTTTACAGTACAGAGGCGTATTAGAGCGGGCAGGAATGGATATCTGGGCCAGGACGCGTTCGATGTTGGGTAGATGCCACGTACTATAGTAAATGGGCTGTCGTGGCCCGACTGAATCCATCGTCTAGGCCGAAATGGTTCTGTTGTATGTACGAAAGTCTGTCCGGGAAAATAACGATAGATTCGACCGGCGACTCGTGCGTCAAACAGCGCCTTCACATGCTGTAGCAGGCTAGTAGCGAGGTAGCAACGACGGGTCGACGGCAGTCTAGTCTCGGCCCTGGGGGAGGCTGATCAGCTGATGCAATGCTATGTCTGAATTCTTGCCTGTATCTTTCTTTCACAAGATTGTCGAAATGGCGTCAATCGTTAATGCATGTGTACGCCAGCTGCTAGCGATCAGTACTGTGGTCAATGTTACTCTCATGCTTGCAGCTGACTGTCAAGGTAATAAGGCTATTCACAATGGGGATTTTATGTCACTGTTTCAAAAATGCCACATCAGATTTATGGATGAATGAAATACGCTCTCTCAATAGAGAGTTTCATCTCACTATTTCATATGTCAACATACTTCTTAAATGCTGCATATAAATAACCAATAGGATTTACTCAATTATACGAAGATGAAACAAAACACTCTCAGTGGAGGTTTCACACAGTTTCCAAGATCTTGGAAACGAGTTAACATGGTTTCATCCCCATGAAACTCCATGAAACTCTTCCTTCTTAAATGATATGACATGTCATCAAAATAGCTGATGTGGCAGACTAATTAATACATGAAACACCCTATGAAACCTCCATTGTGAATAGCCTAAGGCCGGGTGGCGGCATCACGTTTGACGCGTCTAACAAACCAAGAAAGTTTAGTTTGGTCGTTGATGCGTGCCCGGCCCATTCAGCGCCTTCACATATATCCTTGCCCTGAGGTATATAGCACTGTATGGTGATCTGCACCCGTTCTTGCAAGGCCCACCTGAGTTAGAAGGGGATTGGAGTGGGTAGGAGGGGATAGTCAAAATTAAATATAAAGAGATTTAATTAACCTTCCTTTAATCCACTCCGATCCCTGTCCAGTCTGAACGGTGTATTAGTTGCAAGTTTTGTCTTGGACTTCACCTTCACACAGCGCCATGCATGCATGTATATTCCTGATGACCATCGATCCAATAAGAAGCGAAGGCCGACAGGTAATACGCACGAGCGCTAGCTACCGACAACCTTCACCACGAAAGCAAGACGTAGAGCCTAGTTCGCAGTTTGGCACGCCACGAGTCCGGGTCCGCGATCCCTCGCACGGCACGGCACGGCGGATTGATTGATTCGTCATTGGTTGCAATTGCAAGGCAACAAACGAACGAAAAAGCGTTGAAAGAGACACGCATCAATCCCGCGCGCCCGGCCCCATCCCCACCACCACCGCGATCCCTGGGCCCAGCGGCCTTCTAGCCGACCAGCACCCTCTTTGCCCTCCGGTCCGTCGCAGGCATCTCCCTCCGCATGGGGAAGGAGCAAAGCAGCAAGCGGCCGTGTGGGTGGGAATACCGGCGCGGCGAACGGGCGAAGCCCCAGGTGCCGCGGCTCGTCCGATCGGCATCGGCATCCGGCAGCTTTCCCGGCGGTTGACACGTGGTGCGGGTGGGGGCACCGGTACGCCGACGCACGCGGCACGCCCCACTCGGCCGCGGGGTCACCACTCACCACCACCGGCGCGCGCGCGCTCATCGCAGCCAAATATCCCTCGGACGACGGGACGCGTCAGGCGTCAGGCGGCACCGCGCTCGGTCCGTTGGGTCGGGTAGTGTTCCATCCACTTCCCCGCGTGCTTTGGTTTGCCTCCGTACGTCCGCTCCCGGTCCCGGCTGCCCCCGCGCGAGCCCGACCTCCCTCTCCGAACCGGCCGGACGGCGTGTCGTCCGGTGCCCGTGCAGACGCGACGACCGCATGCAGGCTCTCGATTCTTCTCGCGCCGGAAGGAACGGCTTGATCACGACTCATGCATGAGTTTGGTCAGGGACGGACGAAGGTGCGTGGTGGAAGTTTGCCGGATAGCCCCTCTGTACAGTCGAGTATTGCATATATGGTTATATTATTAGGTTATGCGGGCTTGCTAAGCTGCTCTAGCCCCTGGTTGGCCGGTTAGTATACTGTACACACACGTGTGCCGTTCAAATTATAACATTAGGACATACTCCCTCGATCAGTCGGCTAAGGGGGTGTTTGAATGCACTAAAACTAATAGTTAGTTGGCTAAAAGTTATTAGTGGAATTAGCTAACTAACAAATAACTACCTAACTATTAATTAATTTACTAAAAATAGTTAATAGTTGAACTATTAGCTAGAGTGTTTGGATGTCTCAACTAATTTTAGTGGCTAACTATTAGTTTTAGTGCATTCAAACATCCCCTAAACCTGACGTCTCGGATAAGAGAGAAGATGCAAATCAGGATTCTTGATACTGAAACGTCAAACGTACGTGGAATTAACGTGCGTGAAGATTAAGAGATTGTTTGGTTCATGGACATGGAAGGCGAAAAGGCCCAACCAACCAAAAATTGATGTTATGATGGGCCTTGGAGTTTTGCATGCCAATAACTTGGTCTATTGACAAATTTTAGCAAGCCAAAAGTAGATTTTGGCGATATTCAGCTATAGCACATGGAACAACGAGGGTCGAACCGACGATTTGGTTTGGATGTGATTGGTTGATTGCATATGCTTCAATCAGGCTGTAAGAAACATATTGAGAGCAACAATGCATGGTAGTTGCATATAATAAATATTATGATTATATTTATATATTTACTAATCTAGGTAACATGTTTTGTTTAAGTAAGCAAACATCATCTCAACTCGGTCAGAGACTAGGCAAGTGAAGGCAACTAGACAAGCTAGACAGTGTTGCATGTGATTAGCTTGCCTTCTTTGACGGTCTGCCTGCCTCCTAGATACGGACCAGGTCGACTTAGCTAATACACAAAACAAATCGCATTACATTCACCCGAACCAACAAACGCTTTGTCCATTCAGAATCGCATCAGATATGGAAGTGATAAAAAGTCCAGGACTCCACACATGCATGATCTTTACACTTGCTTGCACACATGCCCGGGAGTCTGGAACAAACAAGAACATCCCGGATCGATCCCTAGGCTGAAACGGATCATATATATAGCGTCTCCTCTTTCTGGAAAAAGGCGATGCAAAACGGATCGATGAGCTCTCACCACGTCACCCGTGCGTGCTGAGGAGAGGAGCTCCGTCGTCCTGTCTGCGCGAACTATGGCAATGCATGGCGACCGACCTCTTCCGAACCAGAACGGCATGTCTGCAGGCTCGATCGCTGCAAGCATGCATGCCCGTTGGAAGACGCCGGAACGAAAACGGGTCGTCGAGCTCGAATCGATGGAGGAAAGAGGAAAGCAGCGCGCCGAGCCTAGCTATGGCAGTTAGCAGCCTCTAGCGGCAGGGGTGGGGGGCTTTGCCCAAAACCACGACAAGCCGAGGTTGCATCCAGAAAAAGTCCACGCCCTTTCTCTCTCTAGCATCGACCTGCTGTCGAGTCCTCACTGGTCTATTCAGCTGAGCGATGAGAGAGATGGAGTGACGGGAGGCTGACACATGGCCGGGTATTGAGCAGTGGCGGACCTAGGATTTTTATATAGGGTGTGCCGCGACAAAATTTTTATGTAGAATTTTATCTAATGTACATATAATTTCATAGTAAATTTGGTAACAATTTGATATATAGATATAAAGTTTAACACTAACAATTAAGCATGAAAATTGCATACATTAAACATAAAGATTACAGTAATACTATTTATCTTGCCTTCGCTTCCTCAACGCTAAAATAATGGTAGTGAATTAATAATCAATAAGATAAAAATCAACACACATTGCGTTAGACAAAATTCAACAAAAAAATGAAAAAGTTTTACGACACAGATTTCATAGCCAGAAAAAGGCCCTTGGCAAAAAAAATCCCGTTGCACTTGCACACGAACCCATCAACAAAACTCTATCCATTAATCCATACAGCCATGCAAGCAGCAACCGGAGGACAGGATGGCTACCTCTTCAACATCCATGATGACTCCTCAAGACTCAAGCAGACAAGCTAGCAGTCAAGCTCCTCTTCCAGTGTTCCACGGTTCCGCCAGACTAGTTCGACGGTAGCAGGTTCAGCACAGCACACCGTCAAGGGTCAAGCAGCCAAGCAGGTTCAGCGCGGCAACACGCTTGACTCTAGTGAGGAGCCGAGGAGAGGACTCGCCGGCTTGCGTGCAAGAAGGTACAAGGCAGCCGCCAGCCCGCCGTCAGGAACAGCCTGCCAGGAAGCCGAACCGATCGGAGAGTAGACAAGAAGTTGGAACGGCCGTCCGGCTCGGGCGTCGCGTCGGCCAAATGGGATGGCTGGGTGGGGTCCCTGGTGGGCCTGGCTTAGGGTGTGCCAGGGCCCACCCGGACCCCCCTGTGGGTCCGCCCCTGGTATTGAGGCGCGGAATTGAATCTGATTAATAAATAATGCAAAGGTGGCGTGCCAGGACGGAGGACAGAAAGCAATCACGAGACGGGAGGGGTTGGCCTTTCGCCTCTAGGGTTCCGGGTCGCCCACCACCTTACCGGAAATGGCAATTGCGGGACGCGCCCCAATCACTCACCACCCCTTTCGTCTCGCCCTTTTAACCCAATCCCCTCTCCACGACTCCATCCACCCTTCTCCTGAGTCCTGCCTGCGCTCGCCTCCTTTCTTCCCCCCCGGCCCCTTGGCCTTTGCTTGCTTGCATCGGGCCGGTCGAGCCGGAGAGGCCGGAAAAGCTAGCTAGCTACCAGCTCTCCGGTGGTAGTACGTCTGCCTGCAGCTGGGGTTAGCTGCAAGGGTTGGGAGCCATGGGGAGGGGTCGGGTGGAGCTCAAGCGGATCGAGAACAAGATCAACCGCCAGGTCACCTTCGCCAAGCGCCGCAACGGCCTGCTCAAGAAGGCGTACGAGCTCTCCGTGCTCTGCGACGCCGAAGTCGCGCTCATCATCTTCTCCAACCGCGGCAAGCTCTACGAGTTCTGCAGCGGACAGAGGTATACGCACGCATGCGTGTGCGAACACCACACACGCACATATACGTGGACACATGGTACATGTGTGTGTTCTGTGGCAGTTGCCGGAGGCCGCAGATCCTCTCGGATCTGACATCCGGGGAAGCGCGGGGTGGTGGCGGAAGCTTGGACGGTTTTTGTGCTTGTTTTATAGGGGCGTAGTTTCACGGGGATCTGGGTACCACAGGGTGGATCCGCACGTGCCAGACCTAGCTCGTCGTTTCTCATCTCTGGTGATCTGTGATTCGTTTTTCAGGGTTTAATCTGGGAGTAGAAATTAAGCCTCATGGATTTCTTTCCGAATTAGCTAGGGTTCTGAATTGCTCCTTGGCTTGTGAAGAATGGTGATTTTAGCAGATCTGGCCAATTTTCATTTGTTCCTGGGGTTGTGGACTTGTACGTATTATTGATGGATCGACTGGTCTAGAGATGGCGCGAATCCCCAGTTAAATTAATCGATATTTGTATATGCATAAAGAGCTACAAAATTCGGGTGAGCAAAGGGCAAGGACGACTAGGGCCCTCTATCGAATTTGTCGTGTTGCACGTACATGTAAGCTTTAATTTCACCCGGGATCGAATCCGGCCGTTTTTCCTCAGATTTTTCATCTGCATGTTTTGGTCTCATATTTGGCAGGCTTAGCTTAGAGGCTCAGTTCAAGCATGAATGGACGTCGCGTGTTGCTTACTAGCTGATTTTCGAATGCAATCTCTTTGAAAATAAAAACGAATTTTGTTACTGCCAAATACATGAGATTTAGTACACGTTATAAACCTTCCCTATCTATCCCTGTGTCCCTCCCACGGTCAAAAATAGGAATACACTTTTACTGTATCATTATGAAAAGAACTCAGTTGCATTTGCTTCGTATGTAGTGTATATATAATATTTTTATCAAGTACCCAGATCATTGTTCATGATCCGAAAAGGGCATTATATGACAATCTGTTTTAATTAAATGACTCAAAAAAACCATTGAAATCAACCCATTAATTAGCAATATTGTCTAGATCAAGTAAGCCCTCACACAATTAAAATTAACCCATTAGCATTATTGTCTAGATCAATTAACCCATTCAGATTTTTTCACTAACCTTTTTCATTTTTGTACAGAAAATTAAATACAATCACATAACTTTTAACTGGGAAGACTATAAGATCAAACCATATGGGTGGTTAATTTGTTTATATATGGTAACGTCTTAAAATTTTTGTATTACCTAGGAAGATCTCTTAATTTCCACAATGTTCTGTAACTAGATAATCAGCATTGTGTCCAACTCTCTTGCTGTTTTGTATAAGGCTTGTGTCAGTATTAGTATTGTTGGGATGCTGAAAATTTTCAGTTAATGATTCCATGATCCAGCAAGTGCGGCAAGCATTTAGTATTTTATAAATTTATTAGTTCTAAATTTGGAATTAAATTCTCCATTTTATATTGCAATTTTCAAGTGTGTAGAAATACTAGATTATATTAAGGCTTTCTTCACTCCAACATTTATTCTGTAAGCGGGATAGTATATATATTGTTAGTTTTATTTTCTTTCCAATAATATATATAAGCATGCTCATCTTTTGCACCTCATATTTTATATACATGTTTCTAATTTCATTTGGAGGGGGGGGGGGGCGCTAACTACTCTAACGTTATAATTTTTTTAGTTTGTAATATTATTTAAGTGCATATAACTGAACACCTTGTAAACAAGATTCCTAGGACTGCCCTGGAGGTATAAACTAGAGTACAATCAAGTGTCAGGTTTCAAATGTCATTCGTTGTGTCCCACTGACTCCACCTTTCTGATCGAACTGTCCTTTCATTTCACTGCATTTCATTCCCTTGCCCGCAAAACTCTCCAAAGCAAAAGCTTTATCATATGTCCCTTCTATGGTCTACACAATTGGCACAATGGCACCTATTGTTCTACACTAGTATTTTATGCATGCTGTCACATATATATGCATGCATATCTTCAACATATATACTATATATATGCATGCATATCTTCAACATATACTGTATACTAGATTTTGTTCGTGATCACTCACGTCTTTTTTTTCTTTCTGAAAGTCTAAAGCATGTTAGGGCAACTGACACTCCCGTGGTATTGGGGGAAATTAAATACTCTATGGTTTTGCTGGGTCAAGACATAATTTTTCTATTATTTTGTTTGTTAGAATGTATCGTAAGCTTAAATCAGGAATTTTCTGTGCTATAACTGCGACAGATGTAAATCACATTAATTATGTGAACTTGAAGTATTGATAGGAAGATATAGTAAAACTAGCGATGCTATAAGAGATTTGTTTCGTCGACAAGTATATGCTAATACATATGCAGCTTGTATGCAACGAAAAACAAAATTTAGTTGCATATTATTATCCTTGTTGACAATGCTTCATCTTCTCCACGAACCACATATTTTCTGTAGTCTGCTAACTACGTACCATGCTAATTTTGAACTTGTAGCATCACCAAAACACTTGAGAGGTATGAAAAAAACAGTTATGGAGGACCAGATACTGCTGTACAGAACAAGGAGAACGAGGTAATCTAAGCTTGACACATTTATTTACCTGAATCAATGTCAGGAGTTCTCTTCTGTTTTACTAGTATTATATTTCCTCATACAAAGATTCTAGTACTCATTGGTTTGAAGAAAACTTAGATCCATATTTTGATGTTTAAAAATTAGTTTCATGATTCAACATCTCTTTGTGAAAATTTAAAAGATACAGTGGTTTTGTTCTCATACAGTTATCACATATAATAAAAAAGATTCTAGAACTCTAATTTGGAACATACAGTTATATTATAGAAGCTACATCTTCGTTTTGTTCAAGTAAACATCTTATTCTGTTTGTGTAGGGCTGGCAATTACAGAAGCTACATTTTCGTTTTGTCATTTCCTGTTTCTTTTTATCGCGTGTACTTCCCAATTAGAGTTACTAGAATCATGGATATATAATTCCTATGTTGTAGAAAACAAAAGTTTACATTGAACTATTGTCAAAGATGATAGCTCCAAATATCATTGCATGTGAACTGATATTCCATTCCCGTCACTATTGCCCAGCCACTATTTGCTTCAAAAGCATTTAATGCTCACTTTTTTCAATATATTTGGTGGACTGAAGTACCTCTTATTTTGCAGTTAGTCCAGAGCAGTCGTAATGAGTACCTCAAGCTGAAAGCGAGGGTGGATAATTTACAGAGGACTCAGAGGCAAGTTGACTCTACGTTTGAGTTGTATCTTCGCAACAAAAGGAATCTCTCTTGCCCAACCCACATTGTCCATTAGAAAAATTGCTACACATGTTTGGACAATTTCATCAAAATAAATTTGTGGAACTGTCATTTCCAGTGTATGAACTATTAGTTAGGTACCAGGTAAATGACATCCCTTTTCAGGGAAAAATGTTTCTGTATTGTTTGTTTGCCCTACTTTGGTGATTAACTAGTACAAAAAAATTGCATAGCTAAAGCTTTGGGTCTTCAGCATATATGCACACCTGAAAAAGAGTTTCAGAATTCTCATAACCTTTGAATTAGATATCATTTATGTACGCTAAATGAATCCAGAGACCATAATTTAATCTCAACGAAGTTAAACTAAGTTTCTTAATGGAATGTGTAATGCTTAGCTAAGATGCACATATTTGATTTTCGCTTTATTTGCAATTACAGGAATTTGCTTGGTGAGGATCTGGGGTCACTTGGTGTCAAAGAGCTTGAGCAGCTTGAGAAGCAACTTGATTCATCCTTAAGGCACATAAGATCCACAAGGGTAATTCATTGAAGAAACCATTTTCTAATGCGTTATTTCTTTTGGGTGAAGCTAGTGTTGATAACACAGTTCATATTTCTAATTAACAAGCCATTTTGAATATAGAGTACTCTATATACAATTATATACAATTGTGATCCTCACACTAGTACACAAAACTCTATACCGTCGATTGTAAACCTTTTTGCACTAGAGTTTTTTACAACCGCCAGTACTAGGGCTAGTAGAAATAATTTTTTCTACAAACGGGTAACTGAAAACCTCCACCGGCGGTTGAACTAAGAAAACCGCTAGTAAAAATCGAATTCCATAGGCGGTCGAGGTAATAAAACTGCCGGTGAAAATATTTTCCAAGAAACATAAAAATATTTTTTTATTAAGAGGGAGGTTCTGAACTACATATAGTATAGTACTCCTATTTTATAGTATATAGGACTTTAATTTTTTATGGTAGTCCTCTTACCTTTTAGAAGGTAAGATCTTATAGAAAACATAGCCCTTGTTTTATTATAAAAAATAAAACAATCAAATGATATAATTAAGCAAATTTCTAGAATCTCACCATCCCTCAAGAAATAAATATCTTTTGCCTCCTCCTTTTTTGCACCGACATGATCAGGGACGGAGCCAGAAAAAAGTTTAGAAGGGACTAATCTAAACTGCTGAGCTCATTCTATATTATATTGTGCATATTTTAGATAAGGTGAGGCTCTAGTGGGACTCCACATGGGATCCGAAGCGGTAGGGGAGCTCGAGCCTTGGCTGCCCCACCGCCGGATCCGTCCCTGTGATCAGGTAAAGAGAATCGTTTGGCATACACGATGAAATTGTACACGCACGTGAGTAATTTTTTTTTATCTTCACATTGGCTTGAGTAAGTTTGAGTAGTGAAGCGTCAAGAGTATAATAAAACTACCAAAGCCAATTTTTCTACCCCCAAAGTTGTGATCAGAACGGTGAAGAACTGCACCACTTGTATCCTTTCGTTAGATCTAAACTAGGGTTGTATATATAACAGAGCAGTTAGGTTTTTTTCTTTCAAAGTCGCAAGATCTGATGTAATTTTTTCTTCACGTCATAAAAAAGTTGTGGATCCCGTTAGTCTTTTTTTCAAAAATGCTACAACTTAAACTTTTTTATTACAAAATAAATAAGTTTGAAGAAATAGTTGTATTAAATTTACATTAAATTTACTTAAATTCACATTTTATGCCGTATGTCACGATATCACGTTACATTAAATAGGAAATTAAATTGGATTATGCATGTACGTTCGATCTAATGGAAGATAGTCCCTAGCTATTTCTCCTCCTACCACCAAGGAAGTCATAAACATCTTCAAAATCTAATCCAAATCTTGATTCCCTGGCAAGATTTAAAAAATGTTCTCCCACAATTCTCTATCTTAACTCCCAACACTCGAGAAAATTGGCCCAACAACCACGCGGAAATATACACATGTATATTGATTGGCCAAACTAAAGATATAATGATGTGGGGAAGAATAATTGGAACATGGTTCTCAATGCAAATATACAAGTGAGAAAGAAAATATATAAGCAATCATAGTGATTTGGATATAGTCCATGATTTCTGATACAAAATTGTTATATATATTTTAGTTGTGGGATTTTGAAAACTATTATATTGGAGAAGCTCAACAAATAATCTCCCAATTAAGTTTTTTTAGCCACTTGAAAAACTTATTGATTTACCAATTGATTTTTGGAAACTATTAAAGATGCTCCAACATATGATAATTAACATATGGATTAACAGTCCATAGATATTTGAGAGTACCATCTATTTTAATTCATCTCTAATATTTTCTGTGACTAATGCACCTTAATTAGGTAGGTATGGAATTTGAAATATTTTGAATGATGACATTCATTTCATATAAAAAAACTCGACCTGCGGCGTATGAGAGCCCCAAACATTATATTATTAAGAAGAAGATTTTCTCATGCAAGTCGAGAAAACCCTCGAACACATATCACACCCATACACAACGTCACCATAACCGATATGAGAAACAGCTGCGATCGGGGCCGGGCCTTAGATCTATGCTTTGACGTGGTATTGACGAGGGAATTTCTTTAACAACAATCTGAAATTCGCTCCCATGAAAAGTCAAATTCAGGATCTAAGGAGTGTTAATCAGACCACCTAACCAACTCAGATATAACCCTTTCGCACATACATTTCAATAGGCATGAACGATTTTGTATTTTGTATCTTTCAAATGCTAATCAAGGAAATTTATGATTTCGCAGACACAACATATGCTTGATCAGCTCACTGATCTTCAGAGGAGGGTATGCTATTAATATGATATAATTTATAAATATTTCTACATGTAGATATCTTTTTGGATGATTTCTTCCTAGATAAGAGCATATGTATTCTAACTAATTAATGATATCGCTAAACCATGTTCAGGAGCAAATGCTGTGTGAAGCAAATAAGTGCCTTAGAAGAAAGGTATGCATAATGGTCCTATAACCATGTCCCTTAAATGCTGCATACATATTTTACCCGGTCTTGTTTAGATACTCGAGAAAGCATCTTATAATTTTGTTTTGATGTCATGTTTTGAGTTAAAATAAATGGAGTATATCAATAAAGCATTGAGCTCTTCAAGTTGGAAGGTCTTTTTATTAACAGCATATGTTCGTTGCACACATATATATATATGCTTGCGAATACATGTGCAATGAACACATTAAATTGAGTTTCCATGAGCACAAATATACACTAGTACTGGTTCATGTTAAACAGTTGAACCAGCTATCACTTATGCTGTCTCCAGCAGCAGCTACGACCCTACCACGTCTCCTATCTTATCTCTTATTTCAAACTTTAGTTTATAAATAGTGTAATATACAGTATAAATTCTCTATTTTATACGATCTGCTGCGGATAATACTTCTCTATGCATAGTGTTTGTCTTAATATATCCGCCACAGGATGTTTTGCATAAGGAATACTGTTGTTCAATTGTGGCAGCACAACTGCAATTCATATATTAACCTCTCAAAAAATATATATTGTGCATATTGTTACATTTGACTGCTATTACAGTATGCACATGTGATAACAATATTTACCAACTATAAATGAGTTTCTAGGGGGGGGGGGGTTCCGAGATCAATGAGGTTTCTTGTTTCGTATAAAAAAATTAATGTGGTTTCTTCACGTGATTGTTTTGCAAATAAAAAAGCTGGAGGAGACCAGCAACCAGGTGCATGGCCAAGTGTGGGAGCACGGTGCCAACTTACTCGGCTACGAGAGGCACTCTCCTCAACAGCAGGCCCCATCACATGTTGGCAATGGTTTGTTCTTTCATCCCCTGGAAGCTGCAGCAGAGCCAACCCTGCAGATCGGGTATGTCATCATATGCCTCCAGATGCATCCTGTGATTCGCTAGATCCTACATAAAGCGAGCCTGTGCATCGACCTCATCATGTCTTGTTGTGTTTGGCATGCATGTTTGCAGGTTCGCTCCTGAGCATATGAATAACTTCATGCCAACATGGCTACCCTGAAAATGGATCTTGAGGCAAAGGAAATAAATAAAGATGCGGTGGCAGCATCATACTCTATGCAAGAGTGACAGCTGTGTTTCAGTCACATATATGATCTAGTCTGTGTGTCAATGTGTCGAAAAACATGTCTGTGATTTTGTTATATGTAATGTAACGCGCAATGAAACATACAGGACTAGCTGCTTGCTTGACGATGCGTTTGCGTGTATCCGTATAAAGGCTATAAGCCACATCGTATATGCGTACTGCACCTTCTGCATGCATTATCTAAAGGGATGCATAGATTCTAGATTAGGTTCCACGTACGGGTGCAGGTAGCGTAATGTTTGGATGCCTTTATTGGTAGACCAAGCTAGAGTCGTGTAAGGACTTGTTCGGTTATTTCATTCCTATATATATTGATGGAATTAAAAAAATTATAAAAGATTTTGATTTGTTTGAAATTTAAACTCACTCAATCCACGTAAATTCAGAGCAAAAAGAAAGCCCTAAAATAGAGGTGGGGTTGAGCGTATCTAATGAGCCAGATTGAGTTGGTGCAGGCACACAAATCAAGAAAGTGTTTTATTTAGATTTTTCGTTATATCTTTTAATTGATATATCTAATTAATAAATCGATTGCACTTTCGTGTTTCTAATATTTTACGAACAAAACTAAACTACACTTGCTATATAACATAATATTATTTTTTTTATTTATTCATCTTGTTAACACAGTAAACCTGTCGGCGTTTCGACCCCGGGGGTCCTTGGACCGACGAGTAAATTGTCGCCGCGTGCCCCAGCCCAGATGGGTCGGCGCGAGGCGGAACGCGAAGGGGGAAAAGCAGCCGGAGGGAGACAGGCGTGGGAGGTGGAACCCGCGGCCTTCGTGTTAGCCCCGCGCCCAGGTCGGGTGCGCTTGCAGTAGGGGGTTACAAGCGTCCACGCGGGAGGGAGCGAGCGGCCTTGCGCGAGCGCCGTCCCGTCCTTCCCCGCGCGGCCAACCCTCTGTAAGAGGGCCCTGGACCTCCCTTTTATAGGCGTAAGGAGAGGAGCCAGGTGTACAATGGGGGGTGTAGCAGTGTGCTAACGTGTCTAGCGGAGGAGAGCTAGCGCCCTAAGTACATGCCATCGTGGCAGCCGGAGAGGTTTTGGCACCCAGTTCGTGTGGTGTCGTGGCCGTCGGAGGAGCGCTGGAGCCTGGCGGAAGGACAGCTGTCGGGGCTGTCGAGTCCTTGCTGACGTCCTCTTGCTTCCGTAAGGGGGCAGAGAGCCGCCGTCGTCATAGAGCATGCGGGGCGCCATCATGACTTGTTTAGCGGAATGAGCCTGATGGGACGCCGGTCTTGTCCCCCGTAGCCTGAGTCAGCTTGGGGTAGGGTAATGATGGCGCCTCCTGTGACGTGGCCGGTCCGAGCCCTAAGTCGGGCGAGGTGGAGGCTCCTTCGAGGTCGAGGTCGAGTCTGTCTTCCAAGGCCGAGGTCGAGTCCGAGCCCCTGGGTCGGGCGAGGCGGAGACCGTCGGCTGAGGCCAGGGCTGAGTCCGAGACCTGGGGTCGGGCGAAGCGGAGTTCGTCGTCTTCCGGGGCTGAGCCCGAGTCCGAGCCCTGGGGTCGGGCGAAGCGCAGTTCGTCGTCTTCCAGGGCTGAGCCCGAGTCCGAGCCCTGGGGTCGGGCGAAGCGGAGTTCGTCGTCTTCCGGGGCTGAGCCCGAGTCCGAGCCCTGGGGTCGGGCGAAGCGGAGTTCGTCGTCTTCTGGGGCTGAGCCCGAGTCCGAGCCCTGGGGTCGGGCGGAGCGGAGTTCGTCGTCTTCCGGTGCTGAGCCCGAGTCCGAGCCCTAGGGTCGGGCGGAGCGGAGTTCGTCGTCTTCCGGGGCTGAGCCCAAGTCCGAGCCCTGGGGTCGGGCGAAGCGGAGTTTGTCGTCTTCCGGGGCTGAGCCCGAGTCCGAGCCCTGGGGTCGGGCGAAGCGGAGTTTCCTATGGTGCCTGAGGCCGGACTTGGTTGCTGACAGCCTCACTCTGTCGAGTGGCACAGCAGTCGGGGCGGCGCAGGCGGCACTGTCCCCTTGTCAGGCCGGTCAGTGGAGCGGCGAAGTGACTACGGTCACTTCGGCTCTGTCGAATGGAGGGCGCGCGTCAGGATAAAGGTGTCAGGCCACCTTTGCGTTAAATGCCCCTGTGATTTGGTCGGTTGGCGTGGCGACTTGGCCAAGGTTGCTTCTTGGTGAAGACTGGGCCTCGTGCGAGCCGAAGGTGTGCCCGTTGCTGGAGGGGGTCCTCGAGCGAGACGTGAATCCTCCGGGGTCGACTGCCCTTGCCTGAGGCTGGACTTAGGCGAGGCGTGATCGCGTCCCTCGAATGGACCGATCCTGGACTTAATCGCACCCATCAGGCCTTTGCAGCTTTGTGCTGATGGGGGTTACCAGCTGAGATTTACGAGTCTTGAGGGTACCCCTAATTATGGTCCCCGACAGTAGCCCCCGAGCCTCGAAGGGAGTGTTAATACTCGCTTGGAGGCTTTTGTCGCACTTTTTTGCAAGGGGACCAGCCTTTCTCGGTTGCGTTTTGTTCCGGTGGGTGCGCGCGAGCGCACCCGCCGGGTGTAGCCCCCGAGGCCTCAGAGGAGTGGGTTGACTCCTTCGAGGTCTTAATGTATTTCACAACGCTTCGGCCGGTCTGGTTGTTCCTTCATGCGAGCTGGCCGTAGCCCGGGTGCACGGTCGGGTCCCAAGTTCTCGGGCTGGTATGTTGATGTTGTCAACGGATTGGCCGGAGCCGGGTTTGCGAGAGCAGCCCCCGAGCCTCCGCACAGGGCGAGAGGACGGTCAAGGACAGACTCGTCTTTTTTATATATGCCCCTGCGTCGCCTTTCTGCAAGGAGGAGGGGGGGAAAGCGCCATGTTGCCCTTGGAGGGCGCCGAACATGGTGTCTCCAGTGAGCTGCTGACGGGTAATCCGAGTGGACGCCCGTGCCCCATTTGTTAGGGGTCGGCTAGAGGCCCGGAGGCGCGCTCCAAAAGTACCTGCGGGTGATCTGCCGGACCTGGTCCCCTTTTGACGGGGTCCGGGGGCTCGATGCCTCCCTCTGATGGGATTCCGTTACAAGATCGTTCCCGCTGGTCTCGGAAATGTCCTAGGGTACCTCGGGAGCGTAGCCCGAGCCTTGGTTATGTATCGAACGTACCCGGGGTCATCCCTCGCTCTGTGTCTGAGGTGGCTGTGAACCCTTCGTGGGCCAGCCTACGAACCCCTGATCAGTAGTGGGCACGGAGCCCGAGTGGCCTGAGGCGGCTGTTGAACCCTTCCGAGGGGCCGGCCCTCGAACCTCTGACTAGTAGTGGGCGCGGAGCCCAAGCGCTCTGAGGCGGCTGTTGAACCCTTCCGAGGAGCCAGCCTTCGAACCTCTGATCAGTAGGGGGGCTCGGGGCCCATTTCCTTCGCGGAGAAGGATCCCTTTCGGGGTATCCCTCTTTCCCGGTCCCTGTTGTAAGAGAGAGAAAGAGGAAAAGGAAAAGGACACGAAATCGAAATGACGTGGCGTACCTTTTCTGACGCGGTCATTATGGCGAAGGCGAAGCGTCGCTTGCTTCTCCTGCCAAAGGTGCCGCCTGTCCCGCTGTGGAGTTAATGCGATGGGACGAGTGGTACACGGAGCAGCCATTGCGCGTGCGCGAGCCGTTCGAGGAACGGAACACGGGCGCGCCGTCTTCATGCCGTGGGAGAGGGTTCTCTCGCTGTCCCACGAGGGGACGTGAGCTTGGCTGTCGACGTGACCGCTGCTTCCACCCGCCTGCTACCGCCATTACTGCCGGCCCATTTGCGGCCGCATCGACCGTCGCGCCTTCTCCCGTGGCTGACCGGTCCGTGACTGATGCGCCAGGCTGGCACTGTTGGGTCATACGCAGGGTTGCCTCGAGTCGCGATACTGGTTCCGCAGTCGAGGAGGCGCGGTAGTGGCGCGAGGGTCGGTGCAGTTGCTCGCACGTAGCAACCGGCGCGCCGGTTGCATGACGTGTGGGCCTGGGCCTCCATGCTGGGCACGTTGGAGTCGAAGGGGCGCGCCCACTTGGCGCGGTTGCATGCCGACTGCATGGCTGTCCACCCTTTCACCCGTTGGTCTGGGCGAAAGTGGAGGAATGCTTGTAACCGCTGGGCAGTTGCATGCCCCACGCGTGGCGGTTTGGCTCCTTCTGCCCTGGACCAGCTTGCATGACGCGCGGGGCCTAGCCCCCGTGTCGTAGGGGGAGGACCTTGGAGCGTGTTGGAGAAGACTCAGCCCGCGACGGCTGAGGACGCAAGCGGGGAGAGTCGCCTTTAAAAGGAGGGTGACCCCCTTGAAAGGCGACCATGTGTTCGCATTCCCTTGTACGTCGTGTATTTCCACCTTTCGAGCCCCCGGATGGGGAACGCTCGCAATCCTTCCGCCTTGTCGTTGGAGGGACGCAACTTCGAGGAAGTTGGTACCTTTCAGCCATCGTTCGGCTTCAAGGATTTTCATCAGGCAGCCCGGCCGCATCCCCTCACCGGTGGTCACCCAAGACGGTGACCTCCAGTTTGATGGTGGGGAGAAGCGAACCGGGCTGCGATCTTGGTCCCGCCCTCAGCTTCAAGGATGTTCATCATCCTGGCTGGGGCAGGGGCCGGATTGAGCCGGAGCTCTACTTCCCGTGGGTCGGACTTCGACAACGCGGGGCTGGTCGGCGGGAACGTCGTCAGCTCCAGCGCGTTGGGCTCGCTAGCTCAGCTGGCTCGGCTCCTGGTGCCCCTTCTCGCCGCAAGGGCGGTTGTCGTGCCGCGCGTACTGGAGGACCGCCCAGGACGTCGCGCGCTGCTAGGGTGGCGTTCGTGTCTTGGGGTTGTCCTGCCTTTGCCTCGGTACGTGTCTCCGCACGGAGGTCGATGCTCCGCTCGTCCGTGAGGATCCGAGTAGGGAGCCGGCTCCCGTCGTCGGTGACGTGGTTGCGGCGGCTGGAGAAGTCCCCGTCGCCGACGGGATCACCGCCACCATCCGCGCTCCGGGCCCCCGGCTCTTTGTACTTGTCCTCGCCCCTCGAGTGTAGCCGTGGGCGAGGGCGTCGTTGCAGTGGGCCAGCTGGAGCCTTGTCGCCCCGCGGGTCCTCCAGTGTGAGGGGTTGTTCGTACCCGCGGGGGCGGAACTGGAGTTCCGTTTGTAATGGCACTTTGAGTGCCGGTGTCTTGTTCATTGCGGCTGTCGGGGCCTGAACACATATGTAGTTTCGGCACGGAGCCGTGTTTTTTCTTCATTTCGAGCACTGAGACTCGCCTGTCGACTATCTGAACCGCTTCACCGAGCGTGAGTCGCCTCGTGCAAAGGTGACGAGTGAGGTATCCGTATCCCGGAGGCGTAGGAGTCCCTCGGCTCGGTCGGCCTTGTTGTCTGAGGCTTCTCTTGCTCAATTAAAGGAACCCTCGGCCGCTCTTCGATGAGCCAAAGCCGGAGGTAGCAGTGTCAGCACGGACAGAGGCAGAGTTGGCTCGAAAAGAAGATTTGGTCGGCCGGAGCCTGGCCGGGTCGTCCACTAGCGGGACCGACGCCGGAGTTGAGCTGCCAAGGCCACAAGCCGGGCTGATGTCCTCGGGGAACGACTGGCTGAGGCTTCGGGGTGGCCGGCCGAGCCGTCTGCTCGAGCCGGATTCCTGAAGAAGACCCCGCTGGCGCTGGTCCGGGCGTGGTGCTGCTGTCGTCCTTCGGGGTGGAGATCCTCCAACCGCGTCGTCGTCCGAGGCTAGGTCAGACCCCGCCGAAGGTGTAGTTGACACTAAGGGTGATGCTGCCCCCTTCAACTATCGACGTCCGAGCCTGCAGGATCGGGTTGTCTTGTAGCGTATGTATGTTTTCTGCGACCGCCGAGGCCCAAACACACTGTTGTCGTGTTGTAAAGCTGCGTCCCTTTTCCTCTTGTTTCGAGTATCTGGACTTACTTGTCGGTAACAAAATTGTTTGTCCGAGCGAGAGTTACTTTTCACGGAAGGTGATGAGTGAGGTATCCGTATCCCGGAGGCGTAGGAATCCCTCGGCTCGATCGGCCTAGCCGCTTACGTGTACTCTTACTCGCCCATAGGGTTTTGTCACCGTCGTAGTCGAGAAGGCCCGAAAAATCGTTTCGGCAGAGGAGCTTTCGAGCGTGAAGACTTGTTCGGTCCGCGGAGTCACCTATTCGAGCGTGAGTTACTTATCGCAGAAGGTGATGAGTGAGGTGTCCATATCCCAGAGGCGTAGGAGTCCCTCGGCTCGGTCAGTCTTGGCTGCTTACGTGTACTCCGTCGTTTTCAGGATCCACTTTCGAAGTAGTCGAAAAGCACGAAAGGCATTCTGGCAGAAAAGATTTTTTCTTTTTTCGAGGAAAATTTCGACGCAGAGGGGGTTCCCCCTTCTAGCCCCCGAGGGAGGGTCGGGCTTTGCCGAGGCAAGGCTGACCCTTCCTTGACGACCAGACTTTGTGTGTGAATGGGGTGTACGAATAACTTGGAAGCATGTTAAGGGTAGAAGCGACGTAGCTGTTGGATGTTCCAAGCGTTGCTGTAGACCTCGCCTTGACTGTTGGCCAGCTTGTATGTTCCGGGCTTCAGAACCTTGGCGACGACGAACGGCCCTTCCCAGGGAGGCGTGAGTTTGTGCCGCCCTCGGGCGTCTTGTCGCAGCTGAAGCACCAGGTCGCCCACCTGGAGGTCTTGGGACCGAACCCCTCGGGCGTGGTAGCGTCGCAGGGACTGCTGGTACCGCGCCGAGTGTAGTAAGGCCATGTCCCGAGCCTCCTCCAGCTGGTCCAGTGAGTCTTCTCGATTAGCTCGATTGCTTTGGTCGGCGTAGGCCCTCGTCCTCGGGGAATCGTATTTTAAGTCTATGGGCAAGATGGCCTCAGCCCCATAGACTAGAAAGAATGGTGTGAAGCCCGTGGCTCGGCTCGGCGTCGTCCTCAGACTCCAGACCACCGAGGGGAGCTCCTTTATCCATCGCTTGCCGAAATTGTTTTAGGTCGTTGTAGATCCGCGGCTTGAGCCCTTGCAGGATCATGCCGTTAGCACGCTCTACTTGCCCATTCGTCATGGGGTGAGCCACGGCGGCCCAGTCCACCCGGATGTGGTGATCCTCGCAGAAGTCCAAGAACTTTCTGCCGGTGAACTGGGTGCTGTTGTCGGTGATGATGGAGTTTGGGACCCCAAAGCGATGGATGATGTTGGTGAAGAACGCCACCGCCTGTTCGGACCTGATGCTGTTTAGGGGTCGGACCTCGATCCACTTGGAGAATTTGTCGATGGCGACCAATAGGTGCGTGTATGTGGCGGAACTGCCCGAATTATTCCAACTTAAGTGCCTAAGTCCTGCCTTAGAGGCTAGACTTCACTTAAATGGAATAACCCATCAATCCCTCGGATCTAGTCCGACACGGCCACTGACAGGATCAAGTACCACAATCTCACTCGATGGTGAGTCACAGAGCAAATACAATAAAGCATAAAACCATGCATGTGAGAGTATTAAATTATTACATCATCATCATCGGAGTTTTTACAAAAGTAACCATCATTGTTCGAAGTGCAGCGGAATAAAACTAACAGCAAATAAATAGAGAGATGGGGAAGTCTGTCCCATCACTCCTCATGCTCCTACTCAGCCGAGGCGGGTCCCACTCGACAGTCCAACCCGGTGGTAAGGTGGACGGCCAAGTCACTCCAGCAACCATGTCCTCCAGAGAACCTGTAAAATTATGCCACAAGCAAGGCTGAGTATACTAATACTCAGCTAGACTTACCCGGTGTAAGGAGTCTACTCCTCTACCTCTAGACATGCAGCTGTTTGGCTGTGGGGTTTGGTTTGCCAAAAGCACTAGCTGAGTTTCTAAATCAAGTTTTAACTTTGTCAAATTTAAGTGTGACTCTCTTAAGGCTAAATGTGTACTGTCTACTCATACATAGTAGCAAACATTTTTAGCAATCAACATCTTGTATCAACTCATCATATTTCCACTTGTTACTCAATGTAGCAGCATGGATCAAGCAGTCTCATTAGCTGCGAGAAGCAGACGATTCGAATCGAGTTTTTAAACCTTCAAGGTAAACCTAAACACACGATGTGGCGAGGCACTCCGACCCCACACACATCAACCGTCCCCATCGATTCCCTGGCAGCAGATCAGGGCTCACCGCCTTGGCATACAATGCCTCACTGACCCCGACTGCCGTCGTGCAGTGACCGCACTTGTACCCACCATAACCGGAATGGGAGACCACGTCTCAGGTCGCGTGAGGGGATATGTCCGCTGGTAGGTTCAATCAGGTACTAGGCTTACCGATTTACCATATTTCTCGGCATGTGCTTAGTACGTTCAAACGCTTGACTCACAGTACCATACCTTAATCCTTATTCCAATTTCCGTCTTGTAGACAACCAATCCCCATGGATTGTTGTCCACAGACCAACATCATTATGATAATAAAGTGGAGACAATCAATTCCTGACCTCGCGCGAGTGCTAGAAAAATCACTCGACTTCTACCGAGATCCTATTTAATAAAGCAACTACTCGACCTAGCATACTAGTATTCATCTCAAAAGGAATCCTGAGTTCATGCAACTAAGGTTCCAAACAACTCCTACACTTAAGTGCACAGTACAAGCCTACAAACATTAAGTGTAGTAAAATAGCATATATAAACGGTTATGCATAAAACCGGGGCTTGCCTTCCAAAGCTGGGGCAGGCAGATCCTCTGGTGCAGGCTCGGGTGCTGGATCTGGGGCTACCTCCTGAGCAGCTCCTTGCTCTGGCACGAGGATGTACTCTCCGTCAGCGAGGTTACAGTCTATCGAAATGCAATGAACATGTATGTCATGATTATGCAGGATTTAAAAACATTATACTGAGAGAAGAATACTAAATTAATGAGTAACTTAGGGTTTCCGGGTCATATGTGGCTTTTAATGGTTTATGCTTATCACTTCTAGGTCTAGGTTTTGTTAGGGATAGGCATAGGTAATTGATATTGCCTTTATATATTTCAGTGGACAATTTATAAAGAGTTTTGGGAGGACACTAATTTCCTATTTTTCATATTTCCTTTTCTTTACTCTCTATTCATAGTTTCTAGTGTAGGTTTGAATTACGACAGTGGTTTAACATTTTCCAAAATTTCTGTAAAATTTACAGTGGATTGCCATTGGTCACTATAGCCCATTCTAGGAAATTGAGGTTCAAAATAAAAAGGCTAAGCTTTAGACAAAAATAACAAAGGTGGTGTAAAATGGGTCACTTTACACTACACCTCTCCATTAGAGTTGAGTTCCTTCCTAAGGGTTATTTTTGTTGGGATCTAACAACAATACTAAACCTCTGTGCCAAAATTCACAGAAAGTTAATTGGTGATTATTTAGTTGTGATTTTCTAAAGTTTTATGCCAAAAAGGTGCTTATAACTAACTTGTCATTTGAAAAATATCAAACAACAGATTTTGTATTTTTCCTATGTTCATAATAACCAAACATTAGTTATCCTAAGGTTTGAGGGGTTTTCACCTTAGGGTTATTTTTGTAGGGTTTTTCTAAGTTTTCCTTGTTTTCTTAAATTAAAAGGGATCCTACTTATTTTATACTACACAGGGTATGATAGATTTTTCCAGTGAACTTTATTGAATAAGTACCCTAACAAAAATAGAGGTGCCCTCTGGTTCATTATTTAAATCACATTTTCTATTTTTTTCTTAACCTTAAGCATAATGTAAAATAAGTGGTAAAACTAACTTAATGGGGTGGACAGAGAGGTTTAGCATTTTTAAACAGGTCAGTAGGTGGACATAAACTTCTCCAAATTTTCTTAACCTTAGTCAAATAGCACAACTATTTTTCTTTCTATTATTGAGCTTTTGGCCAAAACTATAATTAAATCAGAACCTTAAAGTTTTCTATAGTACATAGGGGTTTTATATTTTTCTTAAGTAGGTTACAATATTTAGAGTCTGATAAAATTTGTTTGACCAAATTTGGATGAACTAAACAGAAGTTATGAATTTTTAAAGTCTCTGTTCAATTTAAAAACAGATTTAATAAGAGTTTCCTGGAAAAACAATTTACACTGAGGTCCCTGGGTTTAAACTGAATCAACCCACTCAAATCTACCCCTGAGCCACTATTCCCCTGAGTCGCTGACAGTTCAAAAAGCCCCCTGACCTTCTCTTCCTCTCACCCGCAGTCCTTCCCCCAATGTAAACAGTGCCCGCGGGAAAGAAAAGGGTGGCGCGGCTTACCGGCGGCGAGGTAGGTCCGGCGAAGGGCAGGGTTGGCTCGGGGAGGCTCTGGCGGTCACAGCGAGGTGCGGCTCGACGACGGGGATGGCCGGAATCGCTCGGTCCACGCACGCAGGCGGGTGTTCTCGTCGGCGGCGAGTGTACCGGCCAAACCACGGCGAGCTGGTTCAATCCAAGGGCAAGGTGAGCTTCACGGGGTAACGTAGTGACTGTGTGCACGAGGAATCGGAAAGTGGTTGAGCGGATTACCCGGTCCACGTACTCCGACGGGGTTGCGAGCTCCGGCGACCGTGGACTGGCCTCTCCGGCGAAGCAGGCTTCGATTCCTTGCTCGGGGAGCTTCACGGGGGTGTACTTAGTCGTCTCCGAGGGTTGGACGGGGCTGGGAAGGGCTGGGCTGGCCGGTCCACGACGACAGGGGCTTGGGTGGCCGCAGACACGCCGTGCACGGGCAAACGACGGTGAGTTGAGCTCCGGTGAGGCTTGAGCGTGCGCGGAGAAGTGTGGTCGATGCCTTAGTGGGTTTTATAGGCGCGGGCGCACACAGGGGACACGGGCGCGGCTCGGCGTGGCGCGGGGTCGGGCGCGGGCGTGCTCTGGCGCGGCAGAGCGCGTCGAACACATGGAGCTTTTCTTCTGCCCTTGTTCCACAGCTCACCCAAGTCGCAAACGTGCGAATCTTGGCATAAATCCGGCGTGAGTCTTTTCCTGGCACCTAGGGCTATCACTCAACTGTGAGACGCCATGGCAGATATGGCCTAGGGAGGGAGATCTTGGGTCGCCAAATCGGGTGTGTCTCTCTGCCCACCTCGCGACAAATACCATGCCAAGGCATGTCAAACGTCCAAGTCTCGGGCTCAGCTTTTTCTAGTGGGTGCCTTAGGTGGTATGCCACATTTTTGGTATAGAACATAGGTGGATTTGGTGCCAGCTTCGAGGTGAACACGGCTAATCTTTGGTGTAGGTGTAGTTTTTAACTTAGAGAGAATTAGGGAGCTCTAGCTCTCTCTCCACTTGGAGATCTGATTTGGGGTTTCTCCAACGGCCTTTTTGCAATATTTCCTTCCCTTAATTGCTGGTTATAAGGTTACTTAAGGTTTGGTTGAAGATTACCCATGTTTTGCACATTTGCTCACTCTTTCTCCCCCTCTCATTCATGGCCTTGAGATATAGGGTTAAAGAGAGGCCTAGGGTTTTCCCCCTCTTGTCCAAGGTAGTAAGTGCATAAAGATTTGAGTAATACCTCTTAAGTCATTAACAAACTTTGATTAACACATGAGCTCCAAAGTTCTTATGTAGTTCCTTAAGTCTCTACCACATATGATCACAGCCCTTAATGCCAAGGTGGGTTCTAACCATGGTAACACCTGAGGTGTTACAGTGTAGCCCCCGGGTGCCTTCTGCAAGGGGCCGACGAGGTCCAGACCCCACACAGCGAACGACCAGGTGATGGGTATGGTCTGCAGAGCCTGAGCGGGCAGGTGGGTCTGCCTCGCGTAGAACTGACACCCTTCGCAGGTGCGGACAATTCTAGTGGCGTCGGCCACCGCCGTCGGCCAGTAGAAACCTTGCCGGAAGGCGTTTCCAACAATGGCTCGAGGTGCTGCGTGATGGCCGCAAGCCCCCAAGTGTATCTCTTGTAAGAGCTCCTGGCCTTCGGCGATGGAAATGCATCGCTGGAGGATGCCCGAGGGGCTGCGGTGGTAGAGCTCCTTCTCGTCTCCCAGCAAGACAAACGACTTGGCGCGCCGCGCCAACCGCCGAGCTTCGGCTCGGTCGAGGGGTAGCTCTCCTCGGTGGAGATATTGCAGGTACGGGGTCTGCCAGTTTCGATTAGGCGTGACCTCGCTCCGCTCCTCCTCGACGCACAGTGCCTCACCCTCGGGGGCTGAGGGTACCTCGGACTGAGCCGAGGGTGCCTCGGGCTGAGCCGAGGTCGCCTCGGACTGGGTCGAGGGTGCCTCGGGCCGAGCCGAGGCCTTCTCGGGCTCGGACGTGTTGTCGGTCTTGACGGAGGGTTGATGCAGGTCTCGGGAGAATACGTCCGGGGGAACCGTTGTTCGCCCCGAGGCTATTTTAGCCAGCTCGTCCGCAGTCTCATTGTAGCGTCGGGCGATGTGGTTGAGCTCGAGCCCGTAGAACTTGTCTTCCAGGCGCCGAACCTCATCGTAGTAGGCTTCCATCTTCGGGTCGCGGCAGTGGGAGTTCTTCATGACTTGGTCGATGACGAGCTGTGAGTCACCGCGAGCGTCGAGGCGTCGGACCCCTAGCTCGATGGCGATTCACAACCCGTTTACCAGAGCCTCGTACTCAGCCACGTTGTTGGACACCGGGAAGTGGAGGCGTAGCACGTAGCGTAGGTGCTTCCCGAGGGGCGAGATGAAGAGCAGGCCCGCGCCTTTCCCCCCGTCTTCATCAGCGACCCATCGAAAAACATGGTCCAGAGTTCCGGTTGGATCGGAGCTGTTGGGAGCTGGGTGTCGACCCATTCGGCCACAAAGTCCGCCAAGACCTGGGACTTGATGGCTTTCCGGGGGGGCGAACGAGATCGTCTCGCCCATGATCTCCACCGCCCACTTTGCAATTCTACCCAAGGCCTCTCGGGACTGGATGATCTCCCCCAGGGGGAAGGATGACACCACAGTTACCGGATGAGACTTGAAGTAGTGTCGCAACTTCCGCCGCGTCAGGATCACCGCGTACAGCAGCTTCTGAATTTGTGGGTAGCGGATCTTGGTCTCGGACAGTACCTCACTGATGAAGTAGACTGGCCTCTGGACGGGCAGTGCATGCCCCTCTTCTCGTCTCTCAACCACAATCGCGGCGCTAACCACCTGAGTGGTAGCGGCGACGTAGATCAAGAGGGCTTCTCCGGCAGCGGGGGGCACCAAGATGGGCGCATTCGTGAGGAGCGCCTTCAGGTTCCCGAGGGCTTCCTCGGCCTCAGGGGTCCAAGCGAAGCACTCGGCCTTCCTTAAGAGGCGGTACAGAGGCAGGCCTCTTTTGACGAGGCGCGAGATGAAACGGCTCAGAGCCGCGAGGCATCCCATGACCCTCTGTACACCTTTCAAGTCCTTGATGGGCCCCATGTTGGTGATGGCCGCGATCTTCTCTGGGTTGGCCTCGATGCCCCGCTCGGAGACAATGAACCCCAAGAGCATGCCTCGGGGGACTCCGAAGACACACTTCTCGGGATTGAGTTTTACACCTTTTGTCTTGAGGCATCGGAATGTCGCTTCGAGGTCAGAAAGGAGGTCGGAGGCTTTCCTCGTCTTGACTACGATGTCATCGACGTAGGCCTCAACCGTTCGGCCAATGTGTTCGCCGAACACATGGTTCATGCACCGCTAGTACGTTGCACCCGCATTCCTCAAGCTAAACGACATGGTAACATAGCAGTACATGCCGAAGGGTGTGATGAAAGAAGTCGCGAGCTGGTCGGACTCTTTCATCCTGATCTGGTGATACCCTGAGTAGGCATCAAGGAAAGACAGGGTTTCGCACCCAACAGTGGAATCCACGATTTGATCGATACGAGGCAGAGGGTAGGGAACTTTCGGACATGCTTTGTTTAGACCAGTGTAGTCTACACACATCCACCATTTCCCCCCTTTCTTCCTCACAAGCACAGGATTGGCAAGCCATTCAGGATGGAATACCTCTTTGATGAACCCTGCCGCCATTAGCTTGTGGATCTCCTCGCCTATGGCTCTGCGCTTTTCTTCGTCGAATCGACGCAGAGGCTGCTTCACGGGTCGGGCTCCAGCTCGGATATCCAGCGAGTGCTCGGTGACTTCCCTCGGTATGTCGGGCATGTCCGAGGGACTCCACGCGAAAACGTCGGCGTTTGCGCGGAGAAAGTCGACGAGCACTGCTTCCTATTTGGGGTCGAGCTCGGAGCCGATCTGGATCTGCTTGGAGGCGTCGTTGCAGGGGTCAAGAGGGACAAACTTAACCGTCTCCGCTGGCTCGAAGTTGCCGGCGTGGCGCTTCACGTCTGGCGCCTCCCTAGAGAGGCTCTCCAGGTCGGCGATGAGGGCCTCGGATTCGGCGAGGGCCTCGGCGTACTCCACGCACTCCATGTCGCATTCGTACGCGTGTCGGTACGTGGGCCCGACGGTGATGACCCCGTTGGGGCCCGACATCTTGAGCTTGAGATAGGTGTAATTGGGGACGGCCATGAACTTGGCGTAGCATGGCCTTTCCAGCACTGCGTGGTAGGTTCCTCGAAACCCGACCACTTCAAACGTGAGGGTATCCCTTCGAAAGTTGGAGGGCGTCCCAAAGCAGACGGGTAGATCAAGTTGTCCGAGGGGTTGGACGCGCTTCCCAGGGATGATCCCGTGGAAAGGCGTAGCGCCCGCCCGGACCGAGGACAGATCGATCCGCAGGAGCCCGAGGGTCTCGGCGTAGATGATGTTGAGGCTGCTGCCTCCGTCCATGAGGACCTTGGTGAGCCTGACGTTGCCGATGATGGGGTCGACAACAAGCGGGTATTTCCCCAGGCTCGGCACATGGTCGGGATGGTCGCCCTGGTCGAAGGTGATGGGCTTATCGGACCAATCTAGGTAGACTGGCGCCGCCACCTTTACCGAGTAGACCTCCCGACGCTCTTGCTTGCGGTGCCGAGCCGAGGCGTTGGCCACTTGCCCACCGTAGATCATGAAGCAGTCGCGGACCTCGGGGAACTCTCCTGCCTTGTGATCTTCCTTCTTAGCGTCGTCGAGAGCCTTGCCACCCTCCGCGGGTGGCCCGGCCTTGTGAAAGTGGCGTCGAAGCATGGCGCACTCCTCAAGGGTGTGCTTGACGGGCCCCTGATGATAGGGGCACGGCTCCTTGAGCATCTTGTCGAAGAGGTTGGCACCTCCGAGGGGTTTCCGAGGGTTCTTGTACTCGGCAGCAGCGACAAGGTCCGCGGCGGCGACAAGGTCCGCGTCGGCGGCGTCGCGTTTCGCTTGCGACTTCTTCTTGCCCTTCTTCTTGGTGCCGCGCTAAGTTGACGCCTCGGGAACATCTTCCGGTGGGCGGCCCTGGGGCTGCTTATCCTTCCGGAAGATGGCCTCAACTGCCTCCTGGCCAGAGGCGAACTTGGTGGCGATGTCCATCAGCTCGCTCCTTGGTGGGGGTCTTGCGACCCAGCTTGCTCACCAGGTCACGGCAAGTGGTGCCGGCGAGGAACGCGCCGATGACATCCGAATCGGTGACGTTGGGAAGCTCGGTGCGCTGCTTCGAGAATCGCCGGATGTAGTCCCGGAGAGACTCTCCCGGCTGCTGGCGGCAGCTTCGAAGATCCCAGGAGTTTCCAGGTCGCACGTACGTGCCTTGGAAATTGCCGGCGAAGGCTTGGACCAGGTCGTCCCAGTTGGAGATCTGCCCCAGAGGCAGGTGCTCCAGCTAGGCTCGAGCGGTGTTGGAGAGGAACAGGGGGAGGATGCGGATGATGAGATTATCATCGTCCGTTCCACCCAGTTGGCAGGCCAGCCGATAGTCCGCGAGCCACAGTTCCGGTCTCGTCTCCCCCGAGTACTTTGTGATAGTAGTCGGGGTTCGGAACCGGGTCGGGAACGGTGCCCGTCGTATGGCGCGGCTGAAAGCCTGCGGACCGGGTGGTTCGGGCGAAGGACTCCGATCCTCCCCGCTGTCGTAGCGTCCCCCATGCCTAGGGTGGTAGCCTCGGCGCACCCTCTCGTCGAGGTGGGCCTGACGGCTGCGGTGATGGTGCTCGTTGCCGAGGCGACCCGAGGCCGCAGGCGCTGTGTTGCGCGTGCGCCCGGTGTGGACCGAGGCTTCCCGCTTGAATCGGGAAGTCGCGGCGCGAGGTTCCGAGGGGTACCCCTGCCTTCAGGAGGCGGAGCTCTCGGCCCGTCGGACCGTGGCATCCTCCAGGAGGTTCTTGAGCTCTCCCTGGATACGCCGCCCCTCGGTGGTTGATGGTTCCGGCATCGCGCAGAGAAGTATTGCCGTCGCGGCCAGGTTTTGGCCGACTCCACTGGAAATCGGTGGCGGCCTTACCCTGACGTCATCGGCGATGCGGTGCTGGATGCCCTGGGGGAGATGATGCGCTTCTCTGGCCGGAGGTTGGCCCGCCCATTCCTGCCCGATGTCCCGGTGGATCGGCTCAAGTGTTCCTGCTCCCTCGTCGAGCCTGGCCTGCATCTCGCGGATTTGCTCGAGCTGTGGGTCATGACCCCCCGCCGGGACGGGGACCACAGCTAGCTCCTGAAGGATGTCGACGCGAGGCACGGGCCTAGGGGGATCACTGTTCTCCGGTATACCAAGATGGTTGCCTTCACCGGGACCCCCTAGATCGACGTGGAAACATTCGCGACTTGGGCCGCAGTCCTCGTCGTCGAGGCTGCGGCTACCGTCGGAACAGTCGGAAAGGGAGTAGTCGCATGCGGTCATGAAGTTCCGCATGGCATTGGGGTTACCAAGTCCGGAGAAATCCCAACAGAAGTCGGGCTCGCCATCTTCCTCGAACCCCGAGGACCCGTAGGTTGAGACGGCCGTCAGCCGGTCCCAGGGTGACCGCACACGATACCCCAGAGGGTTTGGACTTGCCTCTATGAGAATGTCCGCCGAAGCGGAGTCGCTTGGTGGGTCGAGGCCGAATCCAAAAGGCGCGAGATGGGAATCGGTCGGTACCTCCTGGTCGACGGGCGGTGACGAAGTCACATCAGGGACTGACTGCACCGTCATCTCAGGTACGAGGGTGACGCCCAACAAGTCCTTCGCGAGCGTGCTGGCATCGTCCGTTTGCTTGAGGTTGGTGTGTTGCGGGGGGACGGCGCTCATCTTCGTCTCAGACGCGAGGTCAATGCCCGACGTGCTCTCCGTTGGGGCGCCGGCACCGTCGACTCGCTCGACAGCCGACGAGGTGCCGCCTCCTGCTTGGCCTTGGTTGCCCCGCCTCCTCCTCCGTCGGCGGGGGAGGGGACGGGACAAGCCCGAATGTCGTCCTTCCACCACGTGGAAAAGGCGTCGTCGATTTCCCCGCCGGCGGGCGGGTTGTCGACCGCCATTGTCGCTGTCGCGCGGCGGGGGAAGGAGTATCATGTCGTAGCTACCGTCGAGAGACATGAACTCAAGACTCCCGAAACGGAGCACCGTCCCGGGCTGGAGAGGTTGCTGGAGACTGCCCATCTGGAGCTTGACGGGAAGCTGTTCGTCAACACGCAGCAGGCCCCTACCTGGCGCGCCAACTGTCGGCGTTTCGACCCCGGGGGGGTCCCTGGACCGACGAGTAAATTGTCGCCGCGTGCCCCAGCCCAGATGGGTCGGCGCGAGGCGGAACGCGAAGGGGGAAAAGCAGCCGGAGGGAGACAGGCGTGGGAGGTTGAACCCGCGGCCTTCGTGTTAGCCCCGCGCCCAGGTCGGGTGCGCTTGCAGTAGGGGGTTACAAGCGTCCACGCGGGAGGGAGCGAGCGGCCTTGCGCGAGCGCCGTCCCGTCCTTCCCCGCGCGGCCAACCCTCTGTAAGAGGGCCCTGGACCTCCCTTTTATAGGCGTAAGGAGAGGAGCCAGGTGTACAATGGGGGGGTGTAGCAGTGTGCTAACGTTTCTAGCGGAGGAGAGCTAGCGCCCTAAGTACATGCCATCGTGGCAGCCGGAGAGGTTTTGGCACCCAGTTCGTGTGGTGTCGTGGCCGTCGGAGGAGCGCTGGAGCCTGGCGAAAGGACAGCTGTCGGGGCTGTTGAGTCCTTGCTGACGTCCTCTTGCTTCCATAAGGGGGCTGAGAGCCGCCGTCGTCATAGAGCATGCGGGGTGCTATCATGACTTGTTTAGCGGAACGAGTCGGATGGGACGCCGGTCTTGTCCCCCGTAGCCTGAGTCAGCTTGGGGTAGGGTAATGATGGCGCCTCCTGTGATGTGGCCGGTCCGAGCCTTGAGTCGGGCGAGGTGGAGGCTCCTTCGAGGTCAAGGTCGAGTCTGTCTTCCAAGGCCGAGGTCGAGTCTGAGCCCCTAGGTCGGGCGAGGCGGAGACCGTCGGCTGAGGCCAGGGCTGAGTCCGAGCCCTGGGGTCGGGCAAAGCGGAGTTCGTCGTCTTCCAGGGCTGAGCCCGAGTCCGAGCCCTGGGGTCGGGCGAAGCGGAGTTCATCGTCTTTCGGGGTTGAGCCCGAGTCCGAGCCCTGGGGTCGAGCGAAGCGGAGTTCGTCGTCTTCCGGGGCTGAGCCCGAGTCCGAGCCCTGGGGTCGGGCGAAGCGGAGTTCGTCGTCTTCCGGGGCTGAGCCCGAGTCCGAGCCCTGGGGTCGGGCGAAGCGGAGTTCGTCGTCTTCCAGGGCTGAGCCCGAGTCCGAGCCCTGGGGTCGGGCGGAGCGGAGTTCGTCGTCTTCCGGGGCTGAGCCCGAGTCTGAGCCCTGGGGTCAGGCGAAGCGGAGTTCGTCGTCTTCCGGGGCTGAGCCCGAGTCCGAGCCCTGGGGTCCGGCGAAGTGGAGTTTCCTATGGCACCTGAGGCCGGACTTGGTTGCTGACAGCCTCACTCTGTCGAGTGGCACAGCAGTCGGGGCGGCGCAGGCGGCACTGTCCCCTTGTTAGGCCGGTCAGTGGAGCGGCGAAGTGACTACGATCACTTCGGCTCTGTCGACTGGAGGGCGCGCGTCAGGATAAAGGTGTTAGGCCACCTTTGCGTTAAATGCCCCTATGATTTGGTCGGTTGGCGTGGCGACTTGGCCAAGGTTGCTTCTTGGTGAAGACTGGGCCTCGGGCGAGCCGAAGGTGTGCCCGTTGCTGGAGGGGGTCCTCGAGCGAGACGTGAATCCTCCGGGGTCGGCTGCCCTTGCCTGAGGCTGGGCTCGGGCGAGGCGTGATCGTGTCCCTCGAATGGACCGATCCTGGACTTAATCGCACCCATCAGGCCTTTGCAGCTTTATGCTGATGGGGGTTACCAGCTGAGATTTAGGAGTCTTGAGGGTACCCCTAATTATGGTCCCCGACAAAACCGAACATTGTTTCTCTCATAGCCTCGCATATGCTTTTGAAAGGATTTTTAACTCATGAAATTTGAAGCGTTGTTAGTCCTCATGCAAATGCAACCACTAGATGCTCTATGAGGCACTAAGTTTTACACGGATCAAAGTCATTGACCCCCTCTTAATAGTACGACTATCTAACCTACTAATCCGGTCAAGTATCTTCTCTAAACTCCTAGAGACCGGCAAAAACAAAACCTATGTTATATCTTTGCCTTCACTTGATCCACAACCAATGCTTATAACTCTCCAAGATTTCCTGTTCTATGTGGTCCAACCCTGCATTCTTATTTCTCCAAGAACCATTAGTCCACAAACAATTGTCATTAATTACCAAAACATCACTAAGGGGCCTAGATGATTCACACAAATGCACTTTCAACTCAGTTAAGAGTCTCATGAGGAGTACATTACATATATTGGTCAAGGCATGACAAATTTGCAATGAATTAACTTATGCCTAAGAATACTTACCACCATATAGAATGTACCATCCGTTATATCAATTGAAATATCTTACTATATGAGATGGTGTCATCTAAGTATTCTTCTTTTCTTCATTTGTGGAGACTTCCTTCTTTAGCTTGTTAACTCTTTTCCTTTTAAAACTAGTCGAAAAGGCACTTTAAAAAGAGATATTAGTGGTACAAGGAAGTATTTATTGAATGATGATATTTATATATGAATGGCAAACAAATCATCATTTATGAGGCGTAAAGGCATAAATTAAATTCCTTTTAAGTTAATGCACATGGAGGAGTGAATTAACAATATGCACCAATTTATAAATTTAAGCCAAAAGGAATTTAACCTTTATATTGACATTTATTTCCATAGAATAGATTATTACCACTTGAAAGGAACTACTATTAATCAACTACCAATTGAAGCAATTACTTCCGTACCTTTGCCTTGAGCATTCCTAATCTTTCTTTTAGGTGAAGATTAACCTTTAATGCTTGTTATTTTACCAATTGAAAGAGCACAATCTCTACTTATGAATTTCCATGAGATGGCTTAAAATAGATTGCATTAGAAACACAAGCAATAGTTTCATATTTAGCAACCTCTAGTATATGAATGACAAGAAGGTTACTAAAATAAGGAAACCTCATGATATGAACTAAATTACCCTTACAAGCATCATGCATAACATCAATTAAAAAATAAAAGCAGCATGATTATTTAAATAAGTTTATAAGGCAAGTTTAATTCATAACATGGTGAGTGATTAATGTAGAAGACTCAAAACCAATTTAAACAAGATGGAATACATCACATAGTATTGAATTGATCTTCTTTTAATGTTTAATGTCCACTCCATTTGGGAAATACATTCTCATGTTGTGAAACTACATAAATCACTAAGATAAAAACATTAGTCTCACAACTCTAGTCATATAGAGAATTCCCCTTTTGATAAGTGCTTTAAGAATTTGAATTTCTTACTTAGCACCCTATTCATTTAAGAACTTGCCTAGTTTTACCCAGTTTTACCTAGTTTGTTCCTAGTTTTTGTTGAAAAAGTTTTAACTTGCCTATTCACCCCCCTCTAGGCAACTTTCAATCAATCAAGGGCTTTGAGTGGGGCAACATGCACCACACTTTGCCATATAACAACAAAAAATAGTTTCTTAATATCATGAACTCATGAAAAAATGTAAATTAGTCTCTATCGGAGAGGAAATCTCCGGCCAGGTGGCGGAATGCACCCGCCCTAAGTCCTAAGATGAGGAGGGGCCTAAGCGTTTTGCTTCTCTGCTAAACGATGAACGAACACAAGAACACACAAGGATTTAGAGTGGTTCGGGCCACCGGAGCGTAATACCCTACTCCACTGTGTGATGTATTGAGCTTGAGAGCTTGTATGAACTTGTGAGCCTAAGCAGGGTCTAAGTGTGTGTAGATGTCTCCTCGTGTGTCGTTGCATGCCTCCCCTTTTATAGCTCAAGGGGGGCACGTACAAAGGTGCTGAGCCCCGACATGTGGGCCTAGAAAAATAACGGATGTAATACTTGGAGCGACTAATGCTCATCGTTGAAGCAATCTCCTTGCGCCCTGATATCTGCGATCTGCGTAGTATTGGCGTGCAGGGGAAGCTTCCCTGGCAACGTACGAGTGACGATGGATGGGCACAGTGCACTTCGCAGCACGGATGTACTGTTCGGCAATGGAATGGACAGGCACGCCGCCTACAAGATGGCCTGGACGCCGCCTGCCAGCTGAGTGGATAGGACACATTAAATGCTGAAGGGGCACATCGCCTGTTAGCGGGATAGTCAAGCGGTACGTCTTCTCCGCAATAAATGCAGAGACAGCGCGGCCCAGAGGCCTTACGTCTGGCTCCACCCGCTGGCTTACGTCACGTGCGGTAGGCCACGTGGCATCATCTTCTCTGGCCACATGGCGACCCTGGAGCCATCCACGTGGTGGAGTCGGGTGTTGTTCACCACGTGACTAGAGATAGTCGCGTGGGCACCGCGTCTTCACGCTGTAGTAAGGGGTACCCCTGTTTCAGGGTACCGACAGTGGCCCTTGGGCCCGCCTCAGGGGAGGATACGAGCCTGCAGGTGGGGCCAAAGCTTGACTGGCGATTGGCGCGCTGCTTCCGTGCGCTTGCTATCGTAATCAATGCCAGTCTGTCTTCGGTCACGTCAACTGCCATGCCTGTCCCCGCGACTGACTGACCCATGGTCTCCGCATTTGATGGCTTTACTAGGCCATGCGCGGGGTGCCTCGATACCGCTGCACTTGGTTTTGAAAATTTACCTTCTCTGTCTTCTGCGGCAGCCCCGAGGAGGCACAGTACTGGCGCGAGCGGCGGTTCGACTTCTCTGCTCTCAGGAATTGGCGCCCAAGGAGGATGACTCGTGGGCCTAGGCCCCCGCGTCGGAGACTGGGCTATTGGCAGAGGTGAAGAGGCGCCCTACCACAGGTGGTGGTGTGCTCCTCACGTGGCGATTCGCCTTCTCTGCACATGAGGGCCGACGCTCGAAGAGTATGACTTCGTGGGCCTGGGCCCCCATGCCAGAGGTCGGAGACGTTGTTTGCCGCGAAGATGGAGAGGCGCACTACCGCGAGTCGGTAGCATGCTCCTTGCGTGGCGGTTCGCCTTCTCCGCACCCGGAGACCAGCGCACCAGCTGTATGACTTGTGGGGCTGGGCCCTCGCATCATAGGTTGGGTACACCGGTGTGCATAGGGGGGGACTTCCCATGGCATTTCGGGGCGCGAGCGGGGGAGTCTGCCTTTAAAAAGGGGTTCATCCCTCGCTTCTCACCCACTCGTTGTGCCCTTTCGCCTCCGAGCTCTCTGCGCCCCTTTGCGCCCCTCTTCATCCCGAGCGTGTCCAGACTGAGTGGATGCTCAACATGGTGTGCTGCCTGCTTGGATGGAGTGCGCTGACGTTTGGTGGAAAGGTTCATACCGATGGCATCCCCCTCGGTGATCTCACCATCGGGGAGTTTGTGCTCTTCCGCCGGTGCCTAGCTTTAAGGATGTTCATCAGCCTTGCGAGGGTGGAGAGCGAGCTGAGCTGCGGCTCTATCTCCCGTGTGAACTGATGGCCCGCCTCCATGGGTTGGTCGCGCCCCGGCGACGTCGCAATGGCCTTGTCGTCACCCCCGTAGGAAGACAGGGGCAAGGGCCTCTTTGCTGTGGCGCATGCGTTGAGGTGGTCACCGCCGCTGGCAAGCCGCCCGTGGGGGCAACGCTTCTTCCCGCTTCTTCCTCCAGCATCCGGAGGGAAGGATGTTCACCAGCCTTGTGAAGGCGAGAAGCGGGCTGAGCTACGGCTCCATCTTTCATGCCCCCATCTCTTCGTCTTTGATGGCTTCGGTGCCACCTCCAATGGTGACCGCCGACCTGGCTGCTGAAGACACCGCCCGAGGGGTCGTACAAGACGTCGTACACCGTGGAGATGGCAACACGCTCCCAGCGCGACCCTACTGATGTCGAGTAGGTCATACCTGTAGACATAAGGCTAGGGCCCCGCTTTGAAGGCGGATGTAATAACTTTGTTTTTGTAAGGTACTTTTGAGTACTAATTACCAAGCAGTATTAGCACTTATCTGGATACTATTTGTCCCTATTGTGTGTGGTGTTGCCGACTCCTCCCTGGTACTTGGCCCCCTGGGACGCAGGCTCGATGTGTCGAGGCTAGATACCAGCGTATCTAAGAGGGAGTTGACAACGGCCCCCAGGAGATAGCCTCGACTGGGACCTGGACCTGAAAACAACTTCGGCTAGGGAGCGTTAGTAGCACACCCATAGGACCCATCGCCTGATACTAGCCATCCTTTGATACAGGCACGGGCCCTGCAGGATTTAGTCTAGGAAGCCAAGTTGTGTGTCCGGACCCCCTGGACCGTGGTGCCAGATACTAGGACACCCGTCGCAGAGTGGTGGAGCGTGCAGGCTTATGGTACGGGACTAGGCTAAGCGGCTACACGGCTCCGGACCACCCCAGGAGACAAGTGTCCATTCTCTAGTACCGGACCCTAGGTTGCTGGACCCACAGGACTATAGCTCCAAATACTAGGGTACCCATCATAGAGTGGTGGAGTGTGTAGGCTTTGGGTACAGAACCAGGCTAAGCGGCTACACATCTTTGGACCACCCCATAGAATGAGCTCCCGTTCTCTAGAACCGGCCCCAGGCTGCCGGGCCCCCCTGCTTTCGCAGAGGGGTCCTAAACTGCAAGCCTGGCTACTCAATTCGGATCTCATTATGTCAGCAGGGATAGGGACCGTATGAGTGGGTTAGGTAAAAAATAATAACATCTGTAATCTGTAGCAGAATAAAACCATCACAGGAGCACATCTGAGGGGGTAAATTTTTCCTTATAACTTGACATGCATTCAGTGTAGACCAACAAGCCGGGCTTATGAGGACGGACCTCACCAGGTTGTCGTACACGTACGCACAACCTAGTTAACAGAAGAAATCATAACCCCTCAGACTTGCTTCTGTGGGTAGGACTTACAGGAATACTCTATATTCCAGGGATTGGGAAGAGGTTCCCCTTCTGGTGCGGCAAGATGGATACACACGGGTCGGCATACTTCTGTCACTTTGAAGGGTCCTTCCTGGCTGGGGGAGAGTTTGAGGAGCCCTTCTTGGTTTAGGATTCGCCTTAGGACCAGGTCCCGGACCCCGAGCTCCCTACTTATGCATGAACCGTTGGAGGTAGTGCCTGGGCGCCTGATTGCAACGTGCACTTCGGATCACCGCCTGCTATCTGCATTCGTGGATGGAGTCCATGTCCTCGCGCCGCAGCTGTTCCTGCACAGACTTATCAAAAGACTAGACCCATGGGGAGTCCAGAAGGGTTTCAGGGGGGAAGGCAGGCTTCGGCCCCGTAGACCCTACGGGGTCCCCCCGGTGGCCCGTCTAGTTGTCGTCATCGGAGTCAGAGTCTCCAGTGAAAACATCCTTCAGGACCCCCTCGGGTGACTGATACCCGAGGTCTTGTTCAGCCGCGGCCACCTCGTCATCGTTGACCCTTTCCTTGCCAGGTCGGCGACGAGGTGGGGAGAAGTCCCTGGAAGACTACTCGCGCCGCTCGCTGACGCGCTTCGCGAGTTTGATGATCTCACGGCATTCTGCGATGCTGTGGCGACTGTTGGGGTGCATAGGGCATGAGCCGCTGTTACCCCACTGCAGTCGTGGGCGCTTGTTGCGCTTGTTCCGGCCCCCAATCGTAGCTGCAATGACAACACGGCAGAATGCGGCTTCTTGCGACCGTGGTTTTTCTTCTTCTTTTTGCCGTCCTGGGTAACGGCATCGGAGCCCCCTGTCTGGGCGACTCCAGTCTGTGGTGCCGAGTGCCATGCATGGCCCTCGGCGGCTCTGGCACACTTGTCGGCCAGAGTGAAGAGAGTGGAGACAGTTTCCACGTCGTGCGTGGCTAACTTCTCCAACATCTTCTCATCACGTACTCCCTGGCAAAAAGTCGTGATGATAGAAGCATCGTAAATACGAGGTATGATGCCTTGTACCTTGGTGAAGCGGGAGATGAAGGTCCAGAGAGTTTCCCCGGGCTCTTGCCTCACTGCGTGGAGGTGGGCCTCTACGCCATGCTGTTGGTAAGCGCTGATGAAGTTCACTGTGAATCGCGCGCAGAGCTCTTCCCAGGAGTAGATCGATCACGGGGCAAGGTTCATGAGCCAAGTCTGGGCTGGCCTAGACAAGGCAACATGGAAGTATGTTGCCATCACGGTGGTGTCTCCACCTGCTGCCGTGATGGCGGTGACGTAAACCTGCAAGAATTCCGATGGATTGGACGTACCGTCGTACTTTTCCGAAAGGTGCGGCCGGAACATGGGTGGCCATGTTGCTGCGCGGAGATGACCCGCGAGCGCGGCGTAGCCCACGCCGGCCAATGGGACACCCGCCTGGATCCGGGCGCCCGTTGGAGTCTGCGGTGCAACCGCAGCGAAGTCGTAGTCGAGGTTGCGACCCTCAACGTTCTGTCGGCGTTCCCGCGCCCTCTCCAGAGAGATGCAGGCATCCTCTCCCGCACGCCTGTGGTTGAGTTCTGCCCGCAGGTCTTTAGACCTCTCCAGAGAGACTGGAGCGTCCTCCACCGTGCGCCGGCGGTTGAGCTCCGCCCGCAGGTCCTTAGTCGGTGCTGCCCTCACCAAGGGTGAGCGCACAGATGCCAACGCCTTATGTTGGCGCCAGGATGACCGAGGCCTAGGTCTGGTTGAGCCAGAGTGCGCCATGCCGAGTAGGCGGTCGACGTCGTCCCGCCACTGTTTCATGGCCCCTGGAGAGGCCGTGGAGCCAGGAGGGTGGCGTAGCAATTCCCTGGCTACTGATAGCGCCCCAGGCGCAGCCCTAGACGCCCTGGATGTTTGCGTGGGAGTGTGCTGCCGTGTAGAGTGCACAACAGCCGCTGCACTAGGCGCAGGGAGGTTGGTGGCCCGCGGAGTGGAAGAGGCAGCCTCCTCCTCTAGCATGAAGTCCTCGGGCACGAAATCTTGGTGCTCGACGATGTGGACCATGGTGTCGAGCAAGAAAACAAGCAAATACCTAATGCCAAGGCCCCTACCTGGTGTGCCAAATGTCGGAGAGGAAACCTCCGGCCAGGTGGCGGAATGCATCCGCCCTAAGTCCTAAGACGAGGAGGGGCCTAAGCGTTTTGCATGTCTACTAAACGATGAACGAACACAAGAACACACAAGGATTTAGAGTGGTTCAGGCCACCGGAGCGTAATACCCTACTCCACTGTGTGATGTATTGAGCTTGAGAGCTTGTATGAACTTGTGAGCCTGAGCAGGGTCTAAGTGTGTGTAGATGTCTCCCCGTGTGTCGTTGCATGCCTCCCCTTTTATAGCTCAAGGGGGGCACGTACAAAGGTGCTGAGCCCCAACATGTGGGCCCAGGAACATAACGGATATAATACTTGGAGCGACTAATACTCATCGTTGAAGCAATCTCCTTGCGCCCTAATATCTGCGATCTGCGTAGTATTGGCGTGCAGGGGAAGCTTCCCTGGCAACATACGAGTGACGATGGATGGGCACAGTGCACTTCGCAGCACAGGCGTACTGTTCGGCAATGGAATGGATAGGCACGCCGCCTGCAAGATGGCCTGGACGCCGCCTGCCAGCTGAGTGGACAGGACACATTAAATGCTGAAGGGGCACATCACCTGTCACTGGGATAGTCAGGTGTAACACCCGGATTTTAGGGATCCAAAACCCGGGGTTAACATAAACACCAGGTATGCTGGGACCAAGTCTCAAACATATGATGTAAAGTGGCACAGGATCGAATGTCACAACTTTATATATAACAGGAGTTCTATACAAAATAAATAATTACATTATAAGGAGACAACGGTCCAGCAACCCAAAAGTTGACTGGGAGACGACGACCTAGACCTCTCACGAACTCATCACAGCATTCCTCCATGAGCATCATCCTGCAGTACCTGGCCTTGACCTGTGGTGTATGTGAGACAGCAAGAGTGAGCTCACATACGTTCATCGCTCAACAAGTTGTGGGGAATAATGTGCATGAACTCGCCAAAGGTGGGAGCTCACGTGAAGTGTAAGGCTTACCAAAGAAGATGGTTAGAGCTGAGCATTGCTTTTAAAGTTGGTCAAAATTTTATTAGCAATTACTAAGTATAAGTAAATACCAAACCCAATTAAGTAATAGATCAAAAAGTAACAACACCACCTGCAATGCAATGCATATGACAAATTGAATTTAGTTCCATAAATTAATCATGTGAGGGTCCGAGCTGCTCATGACCGTGAGCACGGCTAGTATACCAGTTTTACACTCTGCAGAGGTTGCGCATCTTTACCCACAAGTCGTGTTACCCATTTGCCAAGGGGTCATGAATCCCATACACCTCTACCAAGGAAGTGAGGCAGGGTAGCACTACGAGGCCTTTACAAAGTTCCACTAGCTTCCGAAAACCCGCTACAGTTTATAGGAAGATCCAGTGCAGGAATCCCTTGCAGGACCGCCATCGCAGCAAAATCCTCCCGAGGGCCTCCCTACACTGACCTCTCCCCTACTGCCCTTGCCCCTTTCAGGTAAGGTAGTCTTCCACTAGCTTTCCTAATTAATCAGCCAAGGGCATCCCATACTACCCTTGTGGTAGCACTGTTTTCCCGGGTGGTTCTCCATGTTCCAATTAACATAATGATCTTAACATGAACCATAAATAACAACTGATAACAAAAGTATAATCATGAATAGTAATGTGTATCTCTATACCCAAAGCCACATATAGCACTAGCAAGTACTACCCAGAAAGATCAGTGGTAAACAAGGTATAAAGATAGTCAAACTAGGGTAACCTATTGGGTCCCATCAAAATTAACCTATGCAGATCATTATGATTAATCAGAACATGAGTGGGTAAAAAGAAGTGATCAAGGGCACAACTTGCCTGGGCCTTGAGAATCCAGGTACCAGGATGATCTTCAGGTGATATGTATCCTCACTGCTAGTCGTAGCAATACAAACATACATGGTATAGGCAAAATTAACATTACACCAATCATATATGCAAAATACATATTAATAATCTACATATTAAAATAAGATCACAGGAAAAAGAATTATTAATTTTTGAGTTATAGAATTCAAGTTATGAATTTCCTAAGATTTAAGGTGATTATAATATGATTAAATGATAAATAAATTTTCTGACAGAGTTCATGTCAAAACAGTGATTCTAAATGGTAGAGAATATTATTACAAAATTTTAGGAATTGGAATGACTCAATTTGGAGCTGAAATGAATTAGTTATGAATTAAATAAGTTTCTGGATTTATTTTAACACTAAAAATCATTTTCTAAATCATTTTCCTGAATTTATAACTCTCTGGACTGGGCCACAAATACTGAAAACTACAGGGGCGTTAACACAAAAAGTCCGCAGACTCAGACTTCACCCTGCGAGGACGGCGGGTTGATTTGAGAGAAAGACAGGGTCTCTTTTGACTATTGTGCCCGCGAAGGGGTACGGGCCAAGATGAGCCGTAGGATCTTGATCTCACGGTTAGGATTACATTACCCGCATAGCGAACCGGTACACGATCTGTGCCGCACAATCCGGTTCTGACGCTCCAGATTTAATTACTCTAACTTGACTCCCGCCCGCACGATCAAAATCGGACGGCCATCGCTACGCCAATCCGAATCGGTACGTAGAGCCCAAATTGGACCGTTGATCCCACGATCGACGGCACAGAACGCCCCGCACTCATTCTTCGTCTCCCCCCCCTGATGAACAGGCACGGCGGAGCACCCGCCCGCGGTGGCGCCATCTCCGGCGAGGGCCACCCACGGCCTGGATGCCCAAATCCGATGCCCAGGACGATGATACACACGATAGAGGTGGACGCGAATACAAGGAGAGAGTCCATACCGCGAATTGTCGCAGGGAGCTTTCTGGCCGCGGGGATAGGCGGAGGTGCGACGGCGTGATGACGACGACGAGCAATTGGTGAGTCCTTGAGTCGCGCCTTCGCCCGCAGCAGCCACACGCACAAAGCCAACACCACGGCGAATTCGCACTATCCTTATCGGGAGTCCCCGCGGTGAGAACCGGGGCGAATTGCAGTGGCGGCGACCAATTCCTTCTCGGCGAAGTCGTTCACTCACCACCGACGATGGCGCGAGGAACAGAGGTATGCGAGGGTATGAGGCGAACAAGTCCATGACCACATTGGCTTTATAATCCACAGGGATGGTCAGCCGAGCTAGCGAATTCAACGCGGCAATGGTGGCGGGCACCGCGGCTAGGTGGTTGCGGCAAGGGTTACGACCAACAGTGCCCCGAGCTAATGACAGGTGGGCCCGTGGAAGCAGCGAAATGATCCCCAGCCAATGGCCAAGATTTAATGACCCGAAGCGGTATCCATATTCTAATCCGAGCCGCACACCGACAGATCGACGGTCCATAGTCACCCCGACCCAGATCAAATCCCAACCGTCAGCCACTGATCTAACGGTCGCGACATCGTCTTCCCAAATTGCCAACAGGCACGGCGGCGCCCGTGACCACGACGGCGAGTCCGTCGCGCATGTGAATCCGACCAATCCGAGCATCATTCCCGAATTAATTCATCCCTCGCCAAACCGATGACCCCCTGAATCTATTTCACCAACCGATTGCAGCTGCCATCGAGCACTGGCCCCTGCCCACGGCAGAGCACCAATTTGAAGCGGTGCCAACGCTGCCCGCCCGAATTCGACACCCAAACCCCATACGAACTACCCTACATGACGCTAGAAGGAAAGGCGAACGAGATGGTTATGGTCCATACCGTGAATCGATGTCTGGTTGATGGTGGCCACGGTGGAACGCGGCGGCCGCACAGCGGAGCTCCAAGCTTCGCCCCAAGCTTCCAGGGGGTTGGCGTGGAGCGGATAGGGCGAGGAGGTCTGGCTTTATACCTAGGGCAGAGTCCGAGCGAGGCGGGTCTGCGGATTTCAGGCGAGATCCCCGGCCGAGCTCAACTGCCCCGGCGAGCTCGGGTTCTGTTACAAGGGAGAGGGAAGGAGCTGACGCGTGGGTCCCGCGAGCCAGTGAGAGGTGAGGGCGAGAGTGCGGCCGACGCGCGAGGGAGGGGTGTGGCTGAGCAACGGGGCCCGCGGACCAGAGGAGGGGAGGGAAGGAGCGAGCGCGCGTGCGGCCGACGAATGGGGCCCACAAGGCAGTGGAACAGCAGGTGCTGGCTACGCGGCGTAAGGCTGACGAGGCGGGCCCACCGGGCATCCAAAGCAAGCCACGCGCGGGGAGGACTTGGGCTGCGCGGGAGGGGAAAAGCTTAAGTGGGCCGAATTTGGGTATTCCAGCCCAGTTAGGTTAGAATTCCTTTTTCTTTTTCTTTTCTATTTTCTTTTCTCCATTTTCAAATCCAATTTGAATTCAAGTTTAAATTCAAACTTTTGTGAATAACTTGTCCTCAGTTTGAATAGTATACTTTAATAATATAAGTATGAAGAATTTTTATTCTGATTTTATTTTGTTTTATGTAGTATTTTCCCTACTCCTTTTATTTTCTATTTTCTATTTTTCCTTTCCATTTGAATTTCAAATCAACACAAGTTTAAAGTTCAAACACTTAATTTGGATACACATATAGAACTTTAGCATAATGTGCAAAAAAAACCTATTTTATGTATTTCTTTATTTATTTTAGTCCTTTTAGACAAGTTTTTATTCATATAGTAGAATAATCCCTACCTCATTAATTCTAGGGAAATCAAATTTAGACTTATATATGTTAAGAAATAGTTTAACCATAATTCTTTTATATATCCTAACCCAAAGGCAATTTAGATTATCTAAGTATCTTTAATTATGTATTTTTAACTTATTCATGAGTGGAAACTCCTAAATTATGATTATCTCTAAGGAAAGGTGTTTTGATTTAAAATCTTTGAGAATTTTTCCTTGTCTTCACAAAATTGAACTTTAGGGTGTTACAAATCCTACCCCCCTTAAAAATAATCTCGTCCTCGAGATTAGTAAGAAAGAGGATATGGAAGAGTGGTTTGCAATTTAGCTTTTAGTTTCTAATTAGTTCAAAATCAAGAGTCTCTCTTTTTATTATTAGTAAGTGATTAGGAGAGCATGGATATTACATGTATGTCCACATTATTATGTAGGATAGAAGATGTCTTTAGGGCATATATAGGTTTGGGTAAGAAAGAGTAGGATAAGAAAAGACTTCCTCCAAGATTTTGTGGATCTTGATTCATCTTGGTGACCTCACTTAATCCTTGAAGACTTGAGTTGGTGCTCATGCTTCCTTGATGAAGTTGATCATCTTCTTCGTTCTTGTCTCACTGATTAGGAGTTAGTGTATATTATTGGAGTTTGGGGAAATATGGCTAAGATAGTTATGGATGAAATAGGCTACATGATGTAAGTCAAAATTTGGTTTGATGTCAGGTGGTGGTTGATAGATTTTGCAACCCATTAAGGCTCTACTGGTTGGGTTGTTATGCAACTTGTTATATAGGTCAAGTTGTTGGATATGGCCGAGTTGATCTAGGTCACTAATTTAGGCTTAAGTGAATTTTGGAGTATAACCTTATCCTTTGTGTCAGCATTAAGTATCTCAATCTAGCTTAGATCATACTGGATTAGATAGAATCCAGATTAGGTTGGTATGACTAGATTAAACTAGTTAAGATTAGCTAGATCTACCAGGGTAGGATAAATATTACTAGGATATGTTAGCATCTTTTAGGATAGGGTGGATTATATGATGTAGGTAGGTCATTGTTCAAGGATGAGTTGGTATAAGACATTAATTTAGGTCAAGATATATTTGTAGAGACAGTGTCTAACCTATATCACCAACTGAACTAACTTGTTAATATCTCACTTTAGATTGGATCATATTAGGTTAGATGGGATCTAGATTGGTATCACCGGATTAGTCTAGACAATATCTAATTACTTTAAATTAGATCATGGTTGATATTTTAGACCAGGATAAATATGCTAATTAGGGTAAGATGAATCCATGAGGATAAGGTAGAATCTTGTGAGGTCAGTTAGATTTATTGGGATAAGGATAAAATCTTTTCAAGATAAGATGAGTATCTTTCAAGATGAGATGGATCTATTAAGATAAGGGAGAATCTTTTAAGATAAGATGAATTGGTTAGAATGAGATCTTTTAGGATAAGATAAATCTCTTATGCTAGATATGTTCCAATGGGGATAATCTAGGTTGTCTAGTTATTTTATAAATATATTTTTATACCTATGTGTATATACAGATGCAATTGTGGACATTACTCCACAATTCATCACACTCAAACAAAGATCCAAATCAGACAAGTATCATAAGAACAAACATTCAGGTCCATAGATAAAAAAAATAGTTTTGTTTTTTGGTTCCTAAGAATAGGTCTCCTATTCCTAAAAGTTACTTTAGGTACAGGATTTCAAAGTGTGAAATCCACTTTTGTCTCTTAGAAAGAAAAGATAAGAATAATCAGAGTAAAGCGGAAGTAAATGAGAAAAGATTAAGATAAGTTTAGAAAAGAATCAGAGTAAGGTAAGTAAAGAATGGTTGTCCAGTTCTATCTAGGTTTCGTCCTACAGTCAACATTCCTCTGATACCACTTCTGTAACACCCGGATTTTAGGGATCCAAAACCCGGGGTTAACATAAACACCAGGTATGCTGGGACCAAGTCTCAAACATATGATGTAAAGTGGCACAGGATCGAATGTCACAACTTTATATATAACAGGAGTTCTATACAAAATAAATAATTACATTATAAGGAGACAACGGTCCAGCAACCCAAAAGTTGACTGGGAGACGACGACCTAGACCTCTCACGAACTCATCACAGCATTCCTCCATGAGCATCATCCTGCAGTACCTGGCCTTGACCTGTGGTGTATGTGAGACAGCAAGAGTGAGCTCACATACGTTCATCGCTCAACAAGTTGTGGGGAATAATGTGCATGAACTCGCCAAAGGTGGGAGCTCACGTGAAGTGTAAGGCTTACCAAAGAAGATGGTTAGAGCTGAGCATTGCTTTTAAAGTTGGTCAAAATTTTATTAGCAATTACTAAGTATAAGTAAATACCAAACCCAATTAAGTAATAGATCAAAAAGTAACAACACCACCTGCAATGCAATGCATATGACAAATTGAATTTAGTTCCATAAATTAATCATGTGAGGGTCCGAGCTGCTCATGACCGTGAGCACGGCTAGTATACCAGTTTTACACTCTGCAGAGGTTGCGCATCTTTACCCACAAGTCGTGTTACCCATCTGCCAAGGGGTCATGAATCCCATACACCTCTACCAAGGAAGTGAGGCAGGGTAGCACTACGAGGCCTTTACAAAGTTCCACTAGCTTCCGAAAACCCGCTACAGTTTATAGGAAGATCCAGTGCAGGAATCCCTTGCAGGACCGCCATCGCAGCAAAATCCTCCCGAGGGCCTCCCTACACTGACCTCTCCCCTACTGCCCTTGCCCCTTTCAGGTAAGGTAGTCTTCCACTAGCTTTCCTAATTAATCAGCCAAGGGCATCCCATACTACCCTTGTGGTAGCACTGTTTTCCCGGGTGGTTCTCCATGTTCCAATTAACATAATGATCTTAACATGAACCATAAATAACAACTGATAACAAAAGTATAATCATGAATAGTAATGTGTATCTCTATACCCAAAGCCACATATAGCACTAGCAAGTACTACCCAGAAAGATCAGTGGTAAACAAGGTATAAAGATAGTCAAACTAGGGTAACCTATTGGGTCCCATCAAAATTAACCTATGCAGATCATTATGATTAATCAGAACATGAGTGGGTAAAAAGAAGTGATCAAGGGCACAACTTGCCTGGGCCTTGAGAATCCAGGTACCAGGATGATCTTCAGGTGATATGTATCCTCACTGCTAGTCGTAGCAATACAAACATACATGGTATAGGCAAAATTAACATTACACCAATCATATATGCAAAATACATATTAATAATCTACATATTAAAATAAGATCACAGGAAAAAGAATTATTAATTTTTGAGTTATAGAATTCAAGTTATGAATTTCCTAAGATTTAAGGTGATTATAATATGATTAAATGATAAATAAATTTTCTGACAGAGTTCATGTCAAAACAGTGATTCTAAATGGTAGAGAATATTATTACAAAATTTTAGGAATTGGAATGACTCAATTTGGAGCTGAAATGAATTAGTTATGAATTAAATAAGTTTCTGGATTTATTTTAACACTAAAAATCATTTTCTAAATCATTTTCCTGAATTTATAACTCTCTGGACTGGGCCACAAATACTGAAAACTACAGGGGCGTTAACACAAAAAGTCCGCAGACTCAGACTTCACCCTGCGAGGACGGCGGGTTGATTTGAGAGAAAGACAGGGTCTCTTTTGACTATTGTGCCCGCGAAGGGGTACGGGCCAAGATGAGCCGTAGGATCTTGATCTCACGGTTAGGATTACATTACCCGCATAGCGAACCGGTACACGATCTGTGCCGCACAATCCGGTTCTGACGCTCCAGATTTAATTACTCTAACTTGACTCCCGCCCGCACGATCAAAATCGGACGGCCATCGCTACGCCAATCCGAATCGGTACGTAGAGCCCAAATTGGACCGTTGATCCCACGATCGACGGCACAGAACGCCCCGCACTCATTCTTCGTCTCCCCCCCCTGATGAACAGGCACGGCGGAGCACCCGCCCGCGGTGGCGCCATCTCCGGCGAGGGCCACCCACGGCCTGGATGCCCAAATCCGATGCCCAGGACGATGATACACACGATAGAGGTGGACGCGAATACAAGGAGAGAGTCCATACCGCGAATTGTCGCAGGGAGCTTTCTGGCCGCGGGGATAGGCGGAGGTGCGACGGCGTGATGACGACGACGAGCAATTGGTGAGTCCTTGAGTCGCGCCTTCGCCCGCAGCAGCCACACGCACAAAGCCAACACCACGGCGAATTCGCACTATCCTTATCGGGAGTCCCCGCGGTGAGAACCGGGGCGAATTGCAGTGGCGGCGACCAATTCCTTCTCGGCGAAGTCGTTCACTCACCACCGACGATGGCGCGAGGAACAGAGGTATGCGAGGGTATGAGGCGAACAAGTCCATGACCACATTGGCTTTATAATCCACAGGGATGGTCAGCCGAGCTAGCGAATTCAACGCGGCAATGGTGGCGGGCACCGCGGCTAGGTGGTTGCGGCAAGGGTTACGACCAACAGTGCCCCGAGCTAATGACAGGTGGGCCCGTGGAAGCAGCGAAATGATCCCCAGCCAATGGCCAAGATTTAATGACCCGAAGCGGTATCCATATTCTAATCCGAGCCGCACACCGACAGATCGACGGTCCATAGTCACCCCGACCCAGATCAAATCCCAACCGTCAGCCACTGATCTAACGGTCGCGACATCGTCTTCCCAAATTGCCAACAGGCACGGCGGCGCCCGTGACCACGACGGCGAGTCCGTCGCGCATGTGAATCCGACCAATCCGAGCATCATTCCCGAATTAATTCATCCCTCGCCAAACCGATGACCCCCTGAATCTATTTCACCAACCGATTGCAGCTGCCATCGAGCACTGGCCCCTGCCCACGGCAGAGCACCAATTTGAAGCGGTGCCAACGCTGCCCGCCCGAATTCGACACCCAAACCCCATACGAACTACCCTACATGACGCTAGAAGGAAAGGCGAACGAGATGGTTATGGTCCATACCGTGAATCGATGTCTGGTTGATGGTGGCCACGGTGGAACGCGGCGGCCGCACAGCGGAGCTCCAAGCTTCGCCCCAAGCTTCCAGGGGGTTGGCGTGGAGCGGATAGGGCGAGGAGGTCTGGCTTTATACCTAGGGCAGAGTCCGAGCGAGGCGGGTCTGCGGATTTCAGGCGAGATCCCCGGCCGAGCTCAACTGCCCCGGCGAGCTCGGGTTCTGTTACAAGGGAGAGGGAAGGAGCTAACGCGTGGGTCCCGCGAGCCAGTGAGAGGTGAGGGCGAGAGTGCGGCCGACGCGCGAGGGAGGGGTGTGGCTGAGCAACGGGGCCCGCGGACCAGAGGAGGGGAGGGAAGGAGCGAGCGCGCGTGCGGCCGACGAATGGGGCCCACAAGGCAGTGGAACAGCAGGTGCTGGCTACGCGGCGTAAGGCTGACGAGGCGGGCCCACCGGGCATCCAAAGCAAGCCACGCGCGGGGAGGACTTGGGCTGCGCGGGAGGGGAAAAGCTTAAGTGGGCCGAATTTGGGTATTCCAGCCCAGTTAGGTTAGAATTCCTTTTTCTTTTTCTTTTCTATTTTCTTTTCTCCATTTTCAAATCCAATTTGAATTCAAGTTTAAATTCAAACTTTTGTGAATAACTTGTCCTCAGTTTGAATAGTATACTTTAATAATATAAGTATGAAGAATTTTTATTCTGATTTTATTTTGTTTTATGTAGTATTTTCCCTACTCCTTTTATTTTCTATTTTCTATTTTTCCTTTCCATTTGAATTTCAAATCAACACAAGTTTAAAGTTCAAACACTTAATTTGGATACACATATAGAACTTTAGCATAATGTGCAAAAAAAAACCTATTTTATGTATTTCTTTATTTATTTTAGTCCTTTTAGACAAGTTTTTATTCATATAGTAGAATAATCCCTACCTCATTAATTCTAGGGAAATCAAATTTAGACTTATATATGTTAAGAAATAGTTTAACCATAATTCTTTTATATATCCTAACCCAAAGGCAATTTAGATTATCTAAGTATCTTTAATTATGTATTTTTAACTTATTCATGAGTGGAAACTCCTAAATTATGATTATCTCTAAGGAAAGGTGTTTTGATTTAAAATCTTTGAGAATTTTTCCTTGTCTTCACAAAATTGAACTTTAGGGTGTTACATCAGGCGGCGCGTCTTCTCCACAATAAATGCAGAGACAGCGCGGCCCCGAGGCCTTACGTTAGGCTCCACCCGCTGGCTTACGTCACGCGCGGTAGGCCACGTGGCAGCATCGGGCCTCCGCCTGGGCAGGGAGCAGTAGCATTACGTGGACAGGTCCGCACCAGGCTAGGCCTGGACACGTGTCGGCATCGGACCCCTGCCTGAGCAAGGCCTGGGTATTCTCTCCCCCAGAGTCCCTGGACCCGGCTGTGGGTAGTCCGAACCCCACGCAGAGGGGTCTGGGACTCGACCCGGAGGTCCGGGTTGCACCCGCGGGGGTCCTGGACCTTGCTCCAGAGGTCTGGTCCACATGTATAGGGGTTCGACACTTTCCCATAGGGGTCTGGACCCACTGTTGGCATCTTGGAGTGTATCGTCTTCTCTGGCCACATGGCGACCCTGGAGCCATCCACGTGGTGGAGTCGGGTGTTGTTCACCACGTGACTAGAGATAGTCGCGTGGGCACCGCGTCTTCACGCTGTAGTAAGGGGTACCCCTGTTTCAGTGTACCGACAGTCTCAGACATAGGAAAATACTTGAAGAACAAACAACTAATCGAACCCTAAACAAACATAGTCATAATCCACCTAGATCAATTGAGCGAAAACCACCCTCCCCTTTCATCAAATAAATAATATTAACCGCAATAACATAACAACCTCTAAAAGCATATTCTAAAAAGGAAATCATAATGATAGGCCATTCAACAAAAATGAACTAAGTTACAAAGTACAAAGGTTTAGACGATCTAGCAATCATAAACCATTAAGATCTGATGATATATTTTATGTAGCACATATAAAGGAGTAGGTATACATAAAAATGTGTCAAAAAATAAATAAAAACATCAAAGAGGCACAATGAGAAGTAAAATCAACAACTCAACCAATCATATCAATCAGGATCAAGCTTCACCTCGTCCAATATACTATCCCTTCCACTAAAAAATAATATAAATCATCCAAATTCACAATTCTTATCCAATTACACGACCATATCCACAAAATGCAAAAGTAGTGGACACCACCATCGTCACAATAATCAAATTTCCATATACCTCAATAAAAAGTTTCTATAGCAAACAATTTTCGATAAAACAACCAAGATGACAAATCCCCATGCATTCCATATATAATACCAATACAATAATTCCAAATAGAGGTATGATATTAATAATCATTTGAGGAAACAATGTTCAACATGAAAGCAAATAGTAAAGGAATTTCGAAGAGTAAATACCAACCTAGGAGATGGATCATCTAAGAAAATAACATGATGGTCTCTCATTTACCAATAAAATTCTTTGATGAGGATCTTCGATTAAAATACTAACCACATTTGGATGAAATGGTAACCAATGCAAACATAAAAGGATGGATAGTCTCCAAAGTTTTAATTGACGGAGGAAGCTCTGCATATATCATCTTCGCATCAACACTTGATACAATGAAAATCATCAGAGAAGTGTTATAACGAGCACACAATCCTCTATATGACTTTGGAGGAAAATGAATCCACATCATAGGAAGAATTATACTACCAATATCTTATAGAATATTAAACAATACAAGGACTAGGCAAATAGTCTTCTATGTCATGGAAATACATTACCTCTATAATGTCATTTTAGAAAGAGGGAGCATCAATGCATTCGAAGCAATTACCAATGATCATTACCTCTATATGAAGATGTCAGCCATAAATCGAGGCATAACAATCTTCGATGATCAAATAAAAGCAACAAACGTTAAAAAAGATTGAAATCCAAATCCGTTTGGCCCCCTTTGTTATTGTTGGTTTGCTTGCTCAACTAGATGGCTATCACCTTATTGTTTTCTTCTTCTTATGGATGTATGGTGAGGCGGCCTTTTTGTCCACCTTATTGGTATAGGTGATGTAGACCCCATGGGGGCCTCCTTCCACCCACATCTCCATGTATTCCCGGGATCCCGCTGGGGGACCTAGACCCCCTCTAGAAGGTCTCCCGACCCCTAGAGTGGTCTCTTTTAGGCTTCCACTCCGTCGAATACTATGTGGGGCCTAGGCGCACAACATGTCGGCTATGCGACAATCTCGGTTAATGGGGGGCTCCTGATGCTCCATGTGGCTAGCCACCCATGCCGTGGTCGGTCAAGGAGTTAGTGGAGTCAATAGTCATGTCGCGCCTATTCGATGGAATAAATGCAACTGTACTATTATCATCCCCACTTCTTGGCTATAATGCCCCAATACTCTAGGTGTGGCACCATCGTGGCACTATGGCAGCGTGTGTGACATGCGCCACGGTCTGCCACAACCACTGTGGAAACGTGGACGGTACTTGTCGTGGGCCGTCATGTTTTAGGTCACCCGCTTCGTACGCCATGGTGTCTACAACTCTGGTCATCTATGACATGCACCATGACTTCTGAGGTCTCCTGTAGCAGCATGGAGGACCTACTCCTCCATTTGCCACATCCTAGGATTTTGGCAACAACGCACACGCCCGAGACATCTAAACTGGCAGGGTGTGCATCTACAACACCTCAGACATTCCTACATGACCTCGGACTAACGTCAATAGGGATTTCATTACTATTGGGTGGGACATACGTCAAGCCTAGCCCCACCTGTCAGTTATAACCCCTCTTCCTAGGTTTATAAAAGGGGGAGGGTGGCCCACTTTACAGGGGACTCCACACAAATTTCTCTTGGATCATGTCTTTTTACACAACCTCACACATTTCACTCTCAAGCTCTCACAAGCCTCATGTAATCAACACTTAACCGTTTTCTTACAATCCCAATCCACCTGAGGAGGGTGTAGGTTATTACTCCTCGTCGGCTCGAACCTCACTAAAACCTTGCCTCCCTTGTTGTGCTCGAGGTGTTTATTGTGTTCATCTCCCGATAATCGGGCTTGTCCCCTTTATCCATGATAGACAATATAAAAACACAATAAGATTCTCTACCAAATCTTTATAGGGCCTACCAGATTACCCCTTAGGCCCACCCTAATCAAAGGGACAAAGCACTATATACATAATGGAAATGACGACTGTGCAAACAGACCTTAGGTGCAAGTGTGCAAATGAACCTCTTAGTTCTTTAGTTCATGATCCAATAGTAGATACAATTGTAATTTATCAAGTTGTTTTTGATAAAGCTGCACAAGTTAGTGGTGGAGAGATTTAAGTGTTAAATATGGCCTATGGTTGAATTATGATCTAAGGGCCTAAGAAGCATGTTTGCATGCTTGTACCTAAGGTCTACTTACATAGCATCGTTCATATATATATAAGAATCTGAGCATTTGATATATGACTATATTTAAAATTAGATTTCTAATACAATTGAGATACATATTGATACTTAATTGATTCTATATTTGGTTCCAAGTTCCTAAAATAATATAAGATCTAAACATATATTAAACTCTACATTATTTATATTATGTCTTTAATATTAAAACAATATTTTTTAGTGTCTATTTATTAGTATCAGTACATTTAATTTAAACCCAATTGTCTATTTTATATCATCTATTTATTGGTATCCAATATGATGTACAACATCAGTGTTATCTGTATCCCATCTGCTCCCTTCGTTCTATGGCTAGATGAAACTATATACATATCATTTACACATAAATTGGTGAACGTGTTACATGTATGTGTAGTGCATGTATCCTGTTGGTTAAACTGATGATTGGTGAACTATTACTATTTGTTAAATTAATCTATGTGATTATACCTACTCGTAAAAAATGCACATTCAAGACCAAGACGATGACGATCAATTGCTAGCCCACTGAAAGGGCTCCTGCCAGGACTCCGTCAAGCATGGCGCCGCTTGCAACCGCAAGCTCATCGACGCTAGGTTCTTCAATAGAGACATGTTGCTCATCAACCCGATCATGATGGATGCCAACTAGACATGCAACACCGAGGGTCACATAACCCGCATGCTCGCCACCGCCAATGGTAGCTTCGTGCCCCGCACCAGCCTTTTTGGCTATGCCACTGGCACCACTAATGGCGATGCGCCACGGGCGCGCGTCACCGCCTACAAGGTCTACTGGTCAGTGGAGTGCGCCGCCACCACCTTCCTCCTAGGCTTCGATTTTGCCATCCACGACGACACCAATGTCATCTCCATCTCATTCGGTTAGGACGCGTCCCTCACCGATGATGCCAAATCCCTCTTCCAAGAGCCCATCACACTCAGCTCCCTCCACACCGCCATCCATGGCATATTTGTCGTATGCTCCATCGACAATTCTGACCCCTAAGACGACACCATTATCAACGCCGTGCCATGGGTCACCAACGTCATTGCCACCACCACCGACAGGGACTTCCCAATGTTCTCACCCTCGCAACATCGTGAGCCTCAGTGGGATGAGCCTCGAGCAGTGTTATCCTAAATGGTTCTAGACGACCACTTAAACAGGTCTAAAAGGTGAATGGAGGAGCATCGTGCAGTTTAGGGCCTAGGCGGTCCTCTAAACAGTTGTCACATTTAAACGGTCAATGCTCTATCTAAATAGTCTAAATGGAACAAGTTTAAACATTGTTTAGCCTATTTATTGGGCCGTTTTCTTGATAGTACCAAAATGTGGCGGGCTTAGTTGTATTGGCCTGTTGCTGTTACTGGCAGGGTTCCCTAACCTTCTCTACCCGAGCTTGCCATCTTTCCTTTGGTTATTGATAGTTTCTATACATGAATATGTCTTCTTGTAGCATGTTTTAGTTGTTGTTCTATAATTAGCTAAACTATGGGGTGAGTTTAGTTGTCTTGAATTGGTCATTTGGTCATGTGGATATGTAATATATTATGTCGGAGTTGTTGTCCATTTATCACAATTTTGTATCACTAAACCAAATATATTTACGGATTTACTCATTTACTCTTACTGCAATTTACATAATACATACTAACCATTAACCCTTCTTTTGTAGGTATATGGTTTAGATGGAGAGGACATCAAAAGATTTGTGTTTATTTCAAAAAAGTTAGTGAAAAGTTATTTATTCTTCCTGCAATATTGCTACAGTAGAAAACCGTTTAGACCATTTAATTCTGTTTAAACACGTTTAAACAAGTCTAAACACTAAACATGGCCTCGTTGTTCGTCTACTGTTTACAATTTATGTTACCATTAGCCTCGAGTACACCCCGCTGCACTCCAGCGCGCTCTACCCGATGGTGTAGGATCTAGGACACTAGCTAGAGGGCGGGTGAATAAACGGTTTTGACTAAAATAAAAAAACACTAGGGAAATTTAATCAATATAACAAGAGGTATAAATTCTCTAGTGATAACAAGTAAACAATCTATGAGAATCAACTAAGGTGATTGAATACTTGATGAACAATATGCAAAATACTAATCACTTGCACGGCAATAAGTAATGCAAGAAAATAAAGACACCAGATTTTATCCCGTGGTATCGGTGATTTGCCGATCACCCCTAATCCACATTGAGGTGGACTTCAAGTTCTCACTTGCTCCTCTATCAAGACACGGCTTGATCTTTGAGCCAAGTGGACAAGAAATCACTCAATACCTCGATTCCACTAATGTCACCTTTGCCGCTCCGGCGAGGTAGGCGCGAACCCCTCACAATCAACACCACGGCTTCTCCACAATCTTTTTGGAGAGCTTGACAGAGACAACACCCGAGCCGTCTTGGAGGCGGCAACCTCTAAGAGTAACAAGCCGATGACGCTTGCTCGGTGTACCACCTAGTGCCTCAAGAATCACCAACGGATGCAAATGCACTAGGAACACTCAATCTCTCACTAGAATGCAATCTCAAGCAAGGAGTGTGAGAGAATGAGTTGGAGGATCACAAATGAGCTCAATGTGTGCAAGGAATGGCCAAGAGAGCCCTCACACACGAGCTCCCCTTCTATTTATAGCACACAACTCAAATCCAACATGTTGGGGGCCTTCGTCTTCCGAAGGTCCTCAAAAACATGATTTGACAATATTTCCCAAGTGTAATATATGTACAGGTACCTTCAGACTCGGATCAAAACCATACGCAATGTGAGAAGCACAAACAATACGAAGGATGACGCGGCCCCGAAGCCATGCGCAAGGGAGCTTCGGCATAACGGCAGAAAAAGGAACCAACTTAGAAGAGAAAAGGCTATATGGACCTCAATGAATTATCCTAAAGTCAATAGTAAATGTAAAGGACATGAGTGTAATTTTACACAGGCTGCGTCCTGTGCCTATAAATAGATGAACAGTACCCCCGTGCTGTTCACGCTGACTTGTATTCGCTCATGCGTCACGCTTGGACTTTTACCTTCTGTCAAGTCGAATGTACAAATGTAATACAATATCGTTTCTGTCTATCCATGATAATAATACATATATTAGCAATGATATGATTATTCATGTTGTTTTTCATATCTTATATGCTTCTTCTCTCATTAACATTCGTTGTAATGATGAAGGTATGTCCTTCATCACCTTCGTCCGAAGATCATTATATCCTATGGCAAATAATGCTTCGAAGGACGAAGGACATTAACTTTTAACATTTTATGTTGCCTTGTTCTTAATTCATAGCACTTGAGAACAAGTCCCCAACATTGGCGCCCACCTCCGGTGAACTCATTCGACCACCTTCAGCAAGCACTGACCTTCGTCATGCCTCCAAAGAAGACAACTGCACCAGGGGCTGCTGCACTGCAGCCACTGGACACAAATCAGGAGACTCTTTCTCTTCGAGAGGCTCGAAACTAGAAGACAAAGGCCACTAGTCCAACACTCCAAGAGGAGGAGTTGGACCAAGAGATCAGGGACAAGGAAATCATCCATCAACAAGTACAAAGGAAGAAGGAGAAGATGGCCCAGCTGGCCGATCTTCAAAGGAAGATTGACGAAGCTATTGAAGAAGTGCGTCATCTTGTCCAAGATGAACAAGATCGAAGGCCCCAGCATAGGGAGCTTCGTCAAGAGGGCCTATTCAATGAAGATGGATGGTATGATGATTACAGTCATGATACTTTTACTTTTGACGATGCTTCTCCCTTGGTAGCAGAACTGCAGGCTACTCCGTGGCCCCCATCATACAAGCCACCCCAACTTCCCATGTATGATGGGCATTCAGATCCGAAGCAGTTTCTGATGAGTTACGAAGCAACTATATCTTCGTACGGGGGCAACACCGCAATCATGGCAAAGTCTTTCGTCATGGCAGTCCGGAATGTAGCTCAGGCATGGTATCCTTCTCTTTGGCTAGGGACTATTACATCATGGCAGAAGCTCAAAGACATGTTGGTTACTAGTTTCTAAGGTTTTCAAATGAAGCCAGTCACAGCTCAGGCCCTGTTCCAATGCACGCAAGACCATGAAGAATACCTTCAGGCATACGTCCGAAGGTTCTTGCGACTGAGAGCACAAGCACCTACAGTGCCCAATGAAATTGTCATTGAGGCCATGATCAAGGGTCTTCGCCCGGGACCTACTGCTCAATATTTCGCAAGAAAGCCCCCACAGACTCTGGAGAAGCTGCTTCAGAAGATGGATGAATATATCCGGGCTGACAATGACTTCCGCCAAAGAAGGGAGGAAGCTTACAGATTCTCTGAGATGACTAGGGGCTTCAGAGGACGAATTCACCCAAGGCATGTTAGGTCGATCCATAGCTCCAGCCAGAGCGATGACAAGGGAAGCCAGCCTCAGAGGTCACAGTACACCTCACAATCTTCGGGGCAACAGTAGAGCTCTTTCAGGCCGCCAGCTCCAAGGGGCAGAGGCGTCAGGGGCTTCGGAGGAAGATATGGGGATCAACCGAGGAAGGTCTACTGTTTATTTTGTGGTGAGGACAAGGGCCATACTACAAGAATGTGCCAAATCACTATTTAGAAGCAAAAGGAAATTGCAGAAGCCGAAGCTCGGCAGAACCAGCCGAAGCAGGTCTTGCACACTTCTTCGTGCCACTCTCCTTATATACCAGAGTATGTGGGCAATCATTTTGCAGCTTCTGTTGCTTCGGCTAGCCATTCACAGGCTTCCTAGCCACAACTCCCACCCCCACCACCACTACAACCGACCTACTCCCGAAGCTAGCAGCCAGAAGGGCACCAGAATACCCAACAGCAGCGGGAATTCAGGGAGGAATCCAAAGCTCGCACAGTCAACAATACTGTGACAGAATCAAAACACATTTATTGAGCGATATCCTACCCTTAAAATACTTTTATGGTTCATGTCATTTTGTTTTTTAAGAAATAAGCAATGTAAATCTAGTTTTAATTCTCTGTAATAGTTTCACTTTTATCAGAATGAAATATATCTTTTTCACAGACTTACGAAGCTCAAAAAGTGCCAAAATTACAAAAAGTCGTTCCTAAGGGAGCGCAACATAAATTCTGCCGAAGATACAAAAAGTCGTTCCTAAGGGAGCGCAGCATAAATTCTGTCGAAGATACGAAAAGTTGTTCATAAGGGAGCGCAGCGTAAGTTCTACCGAAGATACAAAAAGTCGTTCCTAAGGGAGCGCTGTGTAAGTTTTCTGCTCAAAAGTCGTTCCAAAGGGAATGCATAACCAAATACCGCCGAAATAGAAGGCGAAGAAGTTCAAAAGACGTTCCTAAGGGGATGCAGAACTTATACCGCCGAAATAGAAGGCAAAGAAGTTCAAAAGACGTTCCTAAGGGGATGCAGAACTTACACCGAAAAATAAGCGGTGAAGCCGAAAAATAAACGGCAAAATGTTTGTTCCTAAGTGGACACAGAGATTGTGTGGTTCAGCGTGGGTGAGTGGGTGTGTGTCTTCGGCATCAACATCATCCTTTGCATCATACCATCACATCATCTCGCATAGCATCACATCATACATCATATCGCACCAATGACACAAACTGAATACGAAGTTGATCCTTGAAGAATGTTTTATAAAAGCGAAAATGTGCTAAGGCACCAAGTATATAGCTTCATGAGCTCTATTGCAAAAGAAGGGATCCCTTGCCTTTACGAAACATGGATTTTTTCACGAAGCATGGATTTTTTTCACGAATCATGGTTCTTTTTCTTTACGAAGCATGAAAAGAAAGGAATGTGTTTTTTCGCCGAAGGCTCAAAATGGTATGTACATAAAAGTTTCATGCATCGCAAAGAAGTGAATTACAAAAAAATTTACATATTGGATTCAGAAATGTGTGTATCAAATATTACAGTCATATTGCAGCACGGTTACATTAACCGTCTAGAAATGTTTTTGCAAAAACTACTAATCTTCCTTCAGGACCTTCTCCGCAATTTCATTCAGCAATTTGTTAATGACTTCGTCAACAACAGACTCGGCTATATTAATAATATCTAGCACTTCCTTCGTTTCTGGATCAGCCAGGGGATCAAACGGCTCCGGTGGCGGAGATAATTCAGCTACAGTAGAAAAAAGTTAATTAGTCCGAAGCCATAAAAGCAATGCTGAAGCTAGATGCTGCAAAGAAATACCTATGCGCCTTTCGCGCTCTATAGCTTCTACATCTTGTTTTGCTTGCACTCGGGCGTCATGGATATCTTTCTCGCTTTTCTTCATAATTTCGTGAGCCATTTCTCGGCCACCATTTACCCAGATGCCATTATAAAATTTTCCGCCCATTAAACTTGCTTCAGCTGAGGGATCCTTTGTATCATCCACGGAGAAGGCAGCTTCGACCTGGGCCAGGGTTTTGACATGGTCGCATCCCGCCTTCTCCAGGATGGCCGAAATTCCCCTAGCACCGGAGAATGCGCAGACATCCCCGTGATCATTTAAGATTTCTTCAAAAGCTTTGGCCTCTCCACTTATCCATTCGATAACTCCTTCAGGGTCACCTCGTATGAAGTGATCTTCGTTAGAATAGGTGCCCACGTTGGCGAAGCTAGCCTTTATTTTCTCCACGCAGCCCAAAGATTTTTCGAAACATCTTTCCTTGGACGCGTGAAGTTCTTCAACAGTTTTCTCTAAATAATTTTTCCAATATTCACAGCTCTCTCGATTAGCTTCCGCGACAGCGCATTTTTCTTTAGCTTCGGCCAATTGTTTCCGAAGCTCTTCGATCTCGTTCTTTTGGATTTCAGCTTGAGCCTTGAAACTGGCTTCATCTTCTTTCACTTTATTTACCAATGAAATCAAGATTTTGTCTTTTTCAAGACCTTCGTTCCTTAATTCAATTACCTCTGAACGAAGGTTATTCAGATCCATTGTGTATCCCTCATCTTCAATGTCTTTCTGAGCTCTTAGTGCATTGCTAGGAATTAAACCCTGAAAGAGAAGGACAGAATTAAGTATAAATAAACAAAGTATTTTGATTTCAAAATACAAAATTAGCTTTTATCCCTTTATGCTATTATAAGCCGAACTGTCAGCAAGCTCATCCTTTGATAATACTGAAAGGCCATCTTCTAGCGTCGGGAATCCAATGCTTCTACCTATCTCCCGGCAAACGGATATCTCTTTGTTATCCGGGAGACAGTACAGAAAATCTTCTTCCCCACTACCATTAAACACTAATGCCCCTTCGGGTATTTTAATTTTTGGGCATAATGTAACGCTTCTAGCTTCTCTTTTTGAGAAAGTCTCTTTCCCGAGGTGTGTCGAATGATGTAATCAGTGCTTTCTTTTGAAGCTTCGGTAGCAGCAACTTCAACCCCTTCATACGCAATTTGCTCTACCACTTTTTCTTCAACTACGGCGAGCTCTGTCTTAGTGGGTTCAGCATGAATTGTTGCAGCTTCGACTTCTGCCTGTTTTGTTTCAGCTTCGGGTTGAGCTTTCGAAGCTTCGGCAATCTTTCATGAAGGGGTGCAACTCACGATCTTTGCTGTTTCCAATACAACATCTAGCACACTTGCCATTCTTCTCCACTTAGGAGTTGTGGCAGAACTTTTTTGAGTCTTCGAAGCTGTTACTTCTGTGGAAGGGCTAAAAATCTCTAGTATTTTGTCAACTTTTGACCCTTCAACTTTATCTTTGTCGGCCTTTGTTTCAACTACCTCAACCGAAGGTACCTTCGACATTGGAGACAGCTCTTCAACTCTCTGCGCAGGAGGAATAATCTCTTTCTCTTTGGCAGCCGAAGAGGCCCCTTTGCCAAATTCGGGTATCATGGCCGGTTCGATGTAACGAGGCCGGTGGGTCAAAACCTTTATCTTCTTGCCCTTCGGCTCAGGTGTGATGGCCGAAGAGGCAGCTTTTCCAGAGGCACTAATCTTACTTTTTACCCCTTGCCCTCGCAACGAGTAGCAATAATCAGGGTATACAAAGCCAATGGCGTCGAATACCCTGTTCAACCTTTTCTTATTTCGACCTCCGAAGGCTGAGGACAAGGCATTATCTTCTGTCTTGGAATATGCTCCAAGCAATTCATCACTTGTAGCTTCGATGTGCTTCAGCCAATCGTCGTTTGGTTCATCAAATTTATCCCCAAACCTGAATGTATATTTCAGCCAGACCAAATCACCTTTATTAGACTTAGTGATGGTCTCCTTCGGCATTTCCCAGCTTTCTACAAGCGGCCATACCCTGAATGCTATATGTTCTTGCATTAAGTCCCTTGTTCCGATAAAGGAGCAAACAGTGTTGAAGGCCCTCTGACACACTTCGACCGTTTCATCAATTTCTATCTTTGGTCTTCGAAGGCCAAAGCGAGACCAAATGGGACGCATAATGACTTCCTTGATATCTTCCCGTGTCTTCAAATCATTCTTCACGTAAAACCTCTCCTCCATCCAAGCTCCGGGCCGCCTTTTACGGAATGTTGGCACTGGGTAGCTTGCGTTGGGGCGAGCAGCAAATCCATAACAACCAAAGTTGTTATGATATTGTTCTTTTCCCATGGCCTTCGTCTCATACAAAAGCTCATGCATACTGCAAAAGCATTTTGCGCTTGGCTCCAGCCCTTGGCTTCTTACAGCCCAGATAAAAATCCCCATTCTAATAATGTCTTCAGGAGTGATTTGATCAAGGTAAATTTGATATATCTTCAGCACTTCAACCACAAACCTGCTCAGTGGAAACCGAAGACCAGCTTTGAGGAAGCTCCGGTAAATCACAACTTCGTCTTCCTCGGGGGCAGGGACATTGTTGTCCCCGCCAGCCCTCACAATAGACATATCCCGAAAATATCTTCCTCTCATATTATCAAGATGACTCTGCTTAATTATTGATTTTCCAAAGATTGTATGGCTTGGTCGCCAGGGCCAATCTTCAGAATCTTCACCTCCACTCTCCACATCGTAACTATCACTGTCATCAGTGTCTTCAGACAAACCTTCTAGTATCTCCTTCGTAATTTTTTCTGTGTTTGTTTTCGACATCGATTCAACAAATCTAGCAATGTAAGGATTCACAGCTTTCTTCTCCTCAAACAGTCTCGCTTCTTCAGTTAGCTTCGACTCCACAACAGCTTTCTTCTCCTGGGACATCTTTTTCTTCCAGATGTGGTGAAAACACGCCTGTGTAAACCGAAGCTCAGAAAGTTTGAAAACCTAGCAAGTGCTAGTGAGCAAGAGCTATAAGATTGAGAAAATAATGCAAATGGCAGAAACAGCGCATCAAATACAGCTAGTGTGAGCCCCTATTTATACGCCCGGTGCGGCACAAATTGGAGGGCCCCATCTGTCATTGAATATTGCTATTCTAGCAAGGGGAAGGTGTTTTTTCGGACCTTCGGCTCAAAAGCCTTTGTCCATATTGCAGTCTGAATTCGTTATCTTAACAAATTGATACTGCAAGGGGCTACTGTTGGGGGCCTTCGTCTTCCAAAGATTCTCAAAAATATGATTTGACAATATTTCCCAAGTGTTGGGGCAAAGGCGAAGTCGCCACCCTTCGCTCCAGCCTTCGTCCATCTCGCTGCACCAACGGAGACAAAACGACCGGCGAGGTCCACCCTTCGTCCTCTACATCTACGAGACGAAGGCCTATGACGACGTCGCCCCGTCCCACGGCCTAGAGGCCCACGTGGGATTCGGCCCATTGTAGCAGGCCCCGTGCGCGGAAGTGTGTTACGGGCTCGATTTGTAATGGCTTTTCTGTAATGACAGACTGTAACCCTCCTATATGGGAATATTTCAGGGATAGCCCAGGTGCCTGAGGGCACATGCATCTTTACATCGAGACGTTGGGCACTCAAGCGCCTATAGATACCCCTGTATAGTGCCCTTGAGGGGCTAAATTAATAGGGCAATTACTGTCTCAAGCTAAATCGTGCTTTCATCTTTCTCACTCTCCCGTTGGATCAACTTGCACCGGAGCGCAAGTTCCAACATTGGCGCCCACCGTTCGTGCTACGAGCAAACCACCCACGATGGCACCCAAACGAGCTAACTCGAAGGTAGCCCCATCCGTCGACGAAGCAGCGAAGGCAGCCCTGCTAGCCGAGAAAAAGGGCAAGGTCGTGGCCGACAACACCCACCAAGGAGCTGGCGAAGACGAAGCACACAGTAAGAGACAACACAATGACCAACACACTCTAGAAGGCACCCCTCGCACCTGTAGCTCCGAAGGGCAGCCACAAGTGCCACCCCCAGGCTTCGCCCCACCAGAGGTCGAGGACGCAACAGAGGACGGTGAGGTCCTCGGCGTCTCCATAGAAGAACAGCTACAGCTACAGGCCCTGCGCCTCAAAAACCGCAACCTCCAGAAGCAGAAAGAAATCCTCGAGGCCAAGCGACAACGAGTCTCTGCGCAGGCTAAGGTGCGCCAAATGATCCGAGATGAGGAGCAAAGAGCTCAAGAGCTTGAGCAGGAGATTGCGCTAATGCAGCGCGAAGGCCAACATGATCTGCAGCACGGCCCGCCCCTCCAGCAGCGAGTGCTAGTCGGAGACCTGTTCGTTCCTCAGCGCGGACCCTTCATCCCGCACGCCGCAGCTTTCCAAGGCATCAACTACCTTGACGAGCGGAGCCCCCTAGCGCCGCAGCTGTAGGTGTCACCATGGCCCGCCAACTTCAGGGCAGGAACCTACCCCAAATACAACGGCAGCACTGACCCAGCACAGTACATCATGAGCTATCAAGTAGCTGTTGCATCATCCGGAGGGGATGATGCCACGATGGCCAAGTCTTTCATCATAGCCCTCGAGGGCCCGGCCCTAACCTGGTACACCAGGTTGCCCCCGTTGTCCATCGAATCCTGGAGAAGTCTTCGGGACAAATTTCTGCTCAATTTCCAGGGGTACCGCCCAGACACCGACGCCTTGGCCGAACTGTCACTCTGCAAGCAGCTGGAGAAAGAAACCCTGCGGGAGTATTACCGCAAGTTCCTGACTCTCAAGTCATAACTGCCTTCGGTCGAAGACCAGATTGCCATTCACTACGCCATCAGTGGCCTTCGGGCTGGCGTCCTTTACAGTCACTGCATCAGGGACCCACCCAAGAACCTCCAAGAGCTCTATCAGCTGTTCGAAAAATATGCCAGATCCGAAGAGCTCCACTAGCGCAAAGTCGAGTCCCAGAGGAAACCCAAGGACCCTCCACAGTCCAGCCGAACATGGACAAGACCTTCGCAGTCAGACTCCGGTCGGGACAGTCACAATCAGCAGCAGGTGCATAACATCGCCAATCAGCCCCCCACCGGCGAGGCCTCTCACCGTCAAGATTATCCCCCCCAAGGCCGCGGCAATGGCACGCGTGGTCGAGGACGGGGACGGGCACAACAGCCCTGTAGATTTTACTGCCTGTTTCACGGCGAAGACTTCGCGCACCCCACCAAAGATTGCCCAGAAACTAAGGCCACCAGGGACAGGATGGCTCGGGCACAACCCGCCGACAACCCAAGAGTTGTCACGCACACATACCAACACCACCACCCACAACAATACAACCACGGCCCCGCCCAGCATCTACCCAACCATGCATACCAACACCACCAAGAGGTACAAGTCCTACCACCCCCACCCCCACCCTTGCCTCCGCATCAAAACATCCACCACCAAAATCACCCCCAAGCACCAAAACAGGAAGACTTCGCTGATCAGCCGTATCGTGATAACCGGAGGGTCCAGCGTCGACTTCGACACGAAGCGACAAAAGAGGGACCACTACCGAAGCATTAACCACATCGCCATCACCGGCCCAGTTGTGCAAACGAAGTGGTCGCATGTGCCGCTAACCTTCGACGCCAGAGATGTCGACCTGCGCAGCGCACCCCACTGTGATGCCATGGTAATCAACTGCAGTGTAGCAGGCTGGGACCTGCACAAAGTCTTAGTTGACAATGGCAGCCAGGCGGACATCATTTTCCTCCACGCCTTCGACCGCATGGGCATCCGCCACAGTCTACTTAAGCCTTCGGACAACCCCCTTTATGGCTTCGGCGGCAAGGGCACCTTTCCCGTGGGCAAGATAGAGCTACCCTTGTCCTTTGGTGTAGCACCCAATGCACGAAGTGAGCAGGTCACCTTCGACATCGTCGACATGGTATACCCGTACAACGCCATAATGGGTCGGGGCTCCATCAACAAGTTTGAAGCGGCCATTCACGGACTTTACCTGTGCATGAAAATCCTGGGTCCGCAAGGCGTGATCTCAGTTTACGGCAACCAGCAGACTGCGCGCAACATTGAAAGAGACTTTGTTCTAGGTCAGCGGAACATACACTGTCTTACGACGCAGCACGAAGCCCCTGAGGCTACCCCCCAGCTGCCAACGATCATGAAAAAGCACAAATGCATAGCAACGATGGCATGAAGATAGTTCCTCTTGACCAAGCAACGTCCAAGCAAACGGTCATCATAAGCGAAGACCTGACATCGCAAGACGAGGAGAGACTCATCTCCTGTCTCTCTAGGAACAAGGATGTCTTCGCCTGGTCCACCCTCGACTTGGTCAGAGTCAGTCGCGCTATCATCGAACACAGTTTGGGCATCGACCCCTCGGTGCGACCGAAGAAGCAGAGGCTGCACAAAATGTCTGATGAAAAAACAGAGGCGGCCAAAGCCGAGGTACACCGCCTGCTCGAGGCCAATTTCATCGAACCAGTCGCCTACCCTACGTGGCTATCCAACGTAGTCATGGTGCAGAAGAAGAGCGGCAAGTGGCGGATGTGCATCGATTTCACCAGCCTCAACAAGGCCTGCCCCAAGGATAATTTCCCGCTGCCTCGTATCGACAAAATCGTCGATAGCGCGGCCGGATGCGAAGTCATGTCACTCCTCGACTGCTTCTCTGGTTTTCACCAAATATATATGAAGGAGGAAGACAAAGCCAGTACCAGTTTTATCACGCCCTTCGGCACTTATTGCTTCGTCAGAATGCCGGAGGGACTAAAGAATGCCGAGTCCACCTTCTCTTGCCTCACCAAGACGGTGCTCAAGAGCCAAGTAGACCGGAACATTTTCACGTATGTGGACGACATCGTTGTCGCCAGCAGAAACAAAGAGGATCACCTAGCCGACCTTGCTGAAACGTTCGCAAACATGCGGGAAGCAAGACTTCGCCTAAACCCCGAAAAATGTGTCTTCAGAGTTCGCCAGGGGAAGATACTGGGCTACCTGGTGTCGCACCGCAGGATCGAGGCCAACCCAACCAAGATCCAGGCCATCATCAACATGACGCCTCCGCAGTCAACCAGAGACGTCCAGTGCTTAACAGGCAGGTTGGCCGCCCTCAACAGATTCATTTCCAAGTCCGCAGAGCAAAGCCTACCCTTCCTCAGGACACTACGCGGCGCAAAAGACTTTGCATGGGGACCAGAGCAAGCGACAGCCTTCACATCACTCAAGCAGCACCTGTCAAAGCTGGCAACCCTTACAAGCCCCAACCCCTCGCTACCTCTGTCGCTCTATATCGCGGCTTCGCCGCACGCCGTCAGCGCAGCGTTGGTCCAAGAGCAGGTCAGAGAGGGCACAACTCGGCAGTGTCCAGTTTATTACGTCTCCGAAGTCCTCACAACTTCCAAGTGCAACATGACGGAGTTGGAAAAAATTGCCTACGCGGTCGTCATGGCATCGCGCAAGTTGTGCCACTACTTCGAAGCGTTCAAGGTGCAGGTCACCACGGACAGGGGACTCAGCGAATTATTCAGAAATCCAGAGGCATTCGTCCGTATCGCCAAATGGGCAGCCGAACTCTCCGAATACCACATCACCTTCGAGCCCAGGACAGGAATCAAGTCGCAAGTCCTCGCAGATTTCATCGTCGACTGGACAGGGTCGGCACGACAGTAAGAAGAGCTCTCAGAGAGGGTGTGGACCATCCACTATGATGACGCATGGTGCCATGCGGGGGCAGGCGTAGCTGCAATTATCACATCACCCACCGGCGTCAAGCACAGATACGCAGCACGCCTCAGCTTCGCTCTGGAATCCGATAGGTGCACAAACAACATAGCAGAATACGAAGCCGTTATCCTGGGCCTTTGCAAGCTGAAAGCACTCGGGGTGGCCACCAGCATAATCAAGACAGACTCCAAAGTCATCGCTGGCCAGATCGAAAAAGACTATTCAGCAAAAGACCCCGCACTTCTGCAGTATCTTTCGGCCGTCCGCAGTCTTGAGAAACAGTTCAAGGGTTTCACCCTACAACATGTGGACCGCTCTAGAAACAAAGAAGCCGACGCGTTGGCCAAAGCAGCAGCCAGAGGTGAAGCCCTGCCCTCAGACGTGTTCTACCACGTCATTGGCACACCAACCGTCCGCAACCCAGAGGGCCTGCAAATAACCACCAATGCCGGGGGCCTTCGCATTGTCAATCTCATCATGGCTAAAGACTGGAGGGCCCCTATAACCCTGTTCTTGCAAGGATACTACCATCCAAGTGATGTCAACGAGGCCAAACGCCTCAAACACCAAAGTTGGGACTTCACACTTATTGAGGGCCAGCTTTACAAGAAAGGGATCAGTCAGCCCATGCTCAAATGTGTCACCGAGACTGAAGGCCTCCAGATCCTGCACGAAGTCCACAGCGGCACTTGCGGCTCTCACTCGGGCCTAGGGCCCTCGCTGCCAAGGTGATCCGTCAAGGTTTCTACTGGCCCGCTATTATCTGTGCCGCAAACTGAGTCACGAGGTCATGCGAAGCCTACCAGAAGTTCTCTCCCCGCTCGGGCAACCCCTTGCAACTCACAAAACTGATCGCCCACACATGGCCTCTTCAATGTTGGGGCCTGGACATTATCGGGCCACTACCCACGGCACAAGGAAACCTCAAGTTCACCTTCGTTGCCGTCGAGTATTTTACCAAGTGGATCGAGGCAAGGGTAGTATCCACAATCACGTCGAAGGCTGCACAGAAATTTTTTTGGCAAAACATTATCTGCCGATTAGGAGTCCCGTTTGAACTCACAGTTGACAATGGCAAACAGTTTGACAGCCAGGATTTCAGGGATTTTTGCTTCTCCATCGGCACCAAGCTAGCCTTCGCCTCAGTATACCACCCCCAATCTAACGGCATCGTGGAATGCGCCAACGGCAAGATTTTCACCGCCATTAAGAAAATTCTTCTCGACGACAAGAAGGGCAAATGGGCCGACCTACTACTTGAAGCAGTCTGGGCACTGAACACGACCGAATGCCGGGCGACTGGGTTCACTCCCCCTACTATACGGATCGGAGGCCATGACCCCACAGGAAATCAAACATGGGTCACCACGGACAAGCGCTTCAGCCATCCCCGACGTCGACGAACCAACCTCCAAAGACCTCATCAACAGAGACCGTGTCTTTGCCCTGCAGGCTCTCTACAAATACCAAGCTCAAACGAAGGCCTGGCGCGACCACGCCATCATCCCAAGAGAATTTGACGAAGGGGACCTCGTACTCATCCGGACAACTCGGATAGAGTCACGGGGCAAGCTGGAGCCAAAGTGGGAGGGTCCCTTCATCGTCAAGACGAAGGCGTCCCCCAGCGCGTATAGGCTGATAACGCCATCCGGCGAGGACCTAGAGCATTCCTGGAATATCGATAATCTTCGCAAATTTTTTGTTTGAATCCTCAGGGCTAACATGCCCTTGTAATGCACCAAACAGTATCATTTTGGCCCACACTCTTTTCCTCCCGGGGGGTGAGGTTTTAATGAGGCGGAGCCATGTAATATACCCGCAAAAACTAAGACACAATGTCGAAAAAGACCGCATCGACGGTCTTCGGCATTCGACCACACCTAAGTCACCGCGAGGGGCAGCGCTGGCCACCCTCGCGTGCGACACTCCGTGCAAAAGTCGCCTAAGGGTGCAGCCGGACTCTCCATGCAAAAGTCGCCTAAGGGTGCAGCCGGACTAGCACAATAAGTGCGCAACATCGAAGTCTTTCCCAAAAGACTCTCCGTGCAAAAGTCGCCTAAGGGTGCAGCCGGACTAGCACAATAAGTGCGCAACATCGAAGTCTTTCCCAAAAGACTCTCCGTGCAAAAGTCGCCTAAGGGTGCAGCCGGACTAGCACAATAAGTGCGCAACATCGAAGTCTTTCACAAAAGACTCTCCATGCAAAAGTCGCCTAAGGGTGCAGCCGGACCCTCCATGCAATAGTCGCTTACGGGTGCAGCCTGAACAACACAACCAGTACGCAAAGATCGCGGTTGTCCCAAAAAGACTCCGGGCAAAAATCGCCTACGAGCGCGGCTGGATCAACAAAGGCGCACAACCTTATCATATAGATTACGGTTACATATACACAGCGAGGGCATCATACATCACATTGGCTTAACCTTCGGGATGATACCCATCTCCCTATAGTTGAACAGCATTATCCTCAATTCCTCACCCTCAAAAAGATTTCGTAGCTCCCCCTCACCTACACTCACCCCAATCGGCGAGGACAACAATTCTCGCTTATCAGTCCCGTCCACATGAAGACACCCACTCTCCAACTCACCACGTTGCCGCCTACCACTTCGTGACAATCCACTCACCCTCCGTTTCGCCACCGCCCGTCACCGCCTATACCCAGTACTCGTGCATGGGGGCTCCTCGGAACCCTCCGCGCGCGGGGAGGGCTCTGCTGCAGCCACATCCAACGCCGCAAAATAATCCAAGTCCTCATCCGAAGACTCTTCCATCCATGCAATCGAACTCCCAGAATCATTAGACTCAACACACTTAGACAGAGAGCCAAACGAATCGTCATCAGCAGCCACGGTCGAAGCCGCCACAAAAATATCATTGTCAGTAGCGGTTGCGTGCGTAGGCCCAAACCCCAGAACCTGCGCAGCAACCGAGGTTTAGTATCACGTATGCAAAATGTACAAACTCCCCAACACCTACTCAGCCACCTGCGAAGGCCCGGCTGCGGCTGTGAGGTCCTCGGCTGCCGGCTCGGCCACCGCCTTCGGGGCATCTTTGCCAATCAGCGCAGGGGCTGGTGCGTGGTCTTCGCCGGCCGCAGCGAGTGCAGGGGTCACCGAGGGGCCTTCACCAGCATTCGTGTGCGGCACCGGATTGACCTCCGCAGCCTCGGGCAGTGCATTGTCCAGACCAGCAAGGTCCTCGACGTCTTCGGAATGAGCCATCTGTAGCAACAGCACACATTCAGCAAAGCCACTTACCCACACATATAACCACATGATGTCTTCGCTTTTACTTGCTCTATTGCCCGGTCGGACCGTTCCCTCATCGCCTCTCGGCCGTGCGGACCCCACATCCTATCAAAAAGTGCCCCGCCGACTGCTTCACCATGGGGTCTTCGACCCTAAAGATTTCACGTTCAAAGTTTTCGTCCGCTCGGTCGAAGACCTCATAGTGACTGCACCCCTCGCGGGACAAAGCATTCATGGCCCCCTCGCAGGTGACAAGGGAGGCGAAGGACATGAAGCCTGTCACAATGGTCGGGAGCAGCAGCAGCTCCTCCTGCAACCATTCGAGGAAGCGAAGGCCCGCTTCTTGGCTGGGCACTTCAAAGTCAGCAGTCCACGCACCCAGCTCGCGGTACGCGTCCACGAACTGCTCGTGCGTCCGCTCGACCTCCGCGCGCATAGAGGTCTCGGCCTTGTCCACGTGGCTGCGTAGGGCGTCGAATCTCGCCTCCAGCTCCTCAGCGCGTTGGCGGGCGAGACTGCCCTCCGCCCGCGCCACTTTGGCCTCAGCCTGCGTAGCCTGCGCGTCAGCGATGGCCTTGTTCGCCTCCCTCCTCTCCTCCACCAGCTGGCGTCGGAGATCCGTCTTCTTAGCCTCCATGGCGGCCACCTTCTCCGCTAGCCTATGATTTTTGCTTTCCGCAGCCGACTTCTCCTGCACAGCATCCGCGTGCTGTGCCCGGAGACGCTCGACCTCGGCGGCAACGTCCGTAGTCAAGGCACCCGACGCGACGAGGTCGGCGAAGTCGGCCGCCTGACACAAACCCATGAGACCCAAATCCTCATAAAAACAACAAACATTGAAGTCCAGCAGAACTTACCTGCTTCAGCTGCTGCGACGCCTCCCTCAGTCGCTGCGACATGGAGCCCGCCATGTCCTTAGCGGCAGCAGCCGACAGAATCTCGCCGCTTGCGCAGAAGGTGGCCCACGGGTCCCGCGCAGCACCCTTCGCCCCCACCACCACCGTTGGCGAAGTGGTCGTCACCAGTGGCGGGACAACAGCCAGTTGCCTCTCACCCGGACCTGCACCACGATACTAGTTAAAGACCTCGTCGAGTAAAAAAAGAGAGAGCGTGTTAACTTACCAACAAGATAATCCTCGACACTGATGTCCGTGCCGAAGTCGGCAATACGTCACGCTGACAAAGACTGCCTTTGTTCTCTCACGACCCCGCCCAGGGGTGGTTTGCTCCCGCCAGCGGCGGCAGCCTTCGCACTGGCCGACGCCTTGCTGTGCACGGGGGCGACCGGTTTCGCAGCCTGCGCCTGTTTGCTACCACTAGAGGAAGCAGCCTTCGCGCTCCCCCGCGCCCTTTTCGCCTCGCGCATAGGATCCGCGATCCTGACGACCGCCCGACGTTTCTGCGTGGCGTCGTGACGGTCCCTCTCCATCACTGCCGATACAACAGCAGCAATATTCCGCCCGTAAGGAAAAACCTTCAATTCGCGAGCCATGCTAGACGTAAAGAAGTCTTTGCCAGCCGCGCGGGGGACCGGAACATTCTTGGGCCATCGACCCCCGGTAACCTCCAGCATTCGCGTCGAAGACTCCCGGAGCTCGGGGGAAGACATCCTTCCCCGGGGGCTGCGCACATCCCCATCAAATCGACAGCAAAACTATTAGAGACCCCCACTCCCCCAACTGCAGTACCTAATTTTCTCTTCTTAGTGGCCGGGGCAGCCTCCTGCGAAGGCCCTTCCTCGGTCACGTCCACCGGTTTCTTCCCGTGGCGGTCGGCGGCGTCTTCCCCGGGATAGCCACCGTATGGAAAGCAGTTTAACTCGAAGACCCGATTCAACCTAACATTAGACCCACGGATATCCCAGCTCCGCAGACCCTCTGTCCTCGGCACATAGCGCCCCACGATCCTCGCCGCACTGTCTTTCGCTTCGTGCACGAACGCGTCGGGATCCCGGCCATGCAGATCCAAAGTGAAGGCAGGACTCACCCGCTGCCCGCCTAGGGAGGGCATCTCGCGAGGGCATACTTCGCCCAGCGCCCATCCATGTGCCAAGGGCCATATCCCATACCCGACGAATTCCTCAACTAAATCGCGCCCGCTACTCATGCGGGCAGCGCACCGAAGGGCTCCCTCGTCTTCATCATCCTCTACCACCTCAAATTGCGGGTACGCTACATAATAATGGGAGCACATCACGGCCATGGGGAGCCCTGGGTGGTCTTCAACCTTGCCTTCCGAAACATAAAACCAGAAATCCCACCAGTTGCCCCATTTATTGTGGGCACAGGGAACTAACTCCACAACTTCCATCGAAGTCTTTCCGGTCTTCGGCGTAAACGTGCACGATCCAAACTGTGCAATCTTGTGTCCAATTTTCCTTTTCTGCCAATGCAGACAGTAATGTTTGGTGAAGACCTCCACAGACGACTGGCCACCATACGAAGTCACCGCCCAGACATACTTCGCCAGGGCCACCACAGCATTCGGCGTCAGCTGGTGGACCTGGACCTCAAACCTCTGCAGGACCTCCGCCACAAAGCGATGTGCAGGCAGACGAAGGCCAGCGGTGAAAAACACCTCAAACACGACCAACTCGCCCTCGAGCTCGGGAACCTCCTCCGCCCCCAGGACACGCCCCACTCCGCTACCAAAATAACCAAGCTGCTGCATATCCTGAACGCGGACCGAGGAAATCCGCGAAACACCGAACTCCATCGTATCACCCGGTCGTAGCTCCTCCGCCGCCACATTGCTCAGGGTATCCTCGGACGATGCGCCGGCCGGCGGCGAGTTTGCAGCAGACGAGGAAGAAGACGGCATGGCTACGTACCGTCGGCGGCGGCGAGCGGTCTGCTTGACGCGGGCCAGATCTCTGACGAGCAGGAGCAAAGAGGGCAGGCAGGCGGGCGAACAATTTCAAAAGGAGGCTAGGGTTTTGCGGCGCGCAGAAAGTGAACCTGAACCGCGCAGCTCCGCCCTTTTTATACATGGGACGCGACGCTTCGGGAAACCCACAGTCCAACAGTACCGAGTCTATCAACGGTCACATAAAAAACCCCCGCGGAACCACTTCGAGCGAGGGCAGCATCTCCACCATCTAGCGACGTCTTCGGCACCAGATGACTTAGTCGAACTGGTCCCTCGAAGGGCAAATGTTGGGGCGAAGGCGAAGATGCCACCCTTCGCTCTAGCTTTCGTCCATCTCGCTGCACCAACGGAGGCAAAACGACCGGCGAGGTCCACCCTTCGTCCTCTACATCTACGAGACGAAGGCCTACGACGACGTCGCCCCGTCCCACGGCCTAGAGGCCCACGTGGGATTCGACCCATTGTAGCAGGCCCCATGCGTGGAAGTGTGTTACAGGCTCGATTTGTAATGGCTTTTCTGTAATGACAGTCTATAACCCTCCTATATGGGAATATTCCGGGGATAGCCCAGGTGCCTGAGGGCACATGCGTCTTTACATCGAGACGTTGGGCACTCAGGCGCCTATAAATACCCCTGTACAGTGCCCTTGAGGGGCTGGATTAACAGGGCAATTACTGTCTCAAGCTAAACCGTGCTTTCATCTTTCTCACTCTCCTGTTGGACCAACTTGCACCGGAGCGCAAGTTCCAACACCAAGTGTAATATATGTACAGGTACCTTCGGACTCGGATCATAACCATACGCAATGTGAGAAGCACAAACAATACGAAGGATGACGCGGCCCCGAAGCCACGCGCAAGGGAGCTTCGGCATAACGGCAGGAAAAGGAACTGACTTAGAAGAGAAAAGGCTATATGGACCTCAATGAATTATCCTAAAGTCAATAGTAAATGTAAAGGACATGAGTGTAATTTTACACAGGCTACGTCCTGTGCCTATAAATAGATGAACATTACCCCCATACTGTTCACGCTAACTTGTATTCGCTCATGCGTCACGCTTGGACTTTTACCTTCTGTCAAGCCGAAGGTACAAATGTAATACAATATCGTTTCTATCTATCCATGATAATAATAAATATATTAGCAATGTCATATGATTATTCATGTTGTTTTTCATATCTTATATGCTTCTTCTCTCATTAACATTCGTTGTAATGATGAAGGTATGTCCTTCATCACCTTCGTCCGAAGATCATTATATCCTATGGGAAATAATGCTTCGAAGGACGAAGGACATTAACTTTTAACATTTTATGCTGCCTTGTTCTTAATTCATAGCACTTGAGAACAAGTCCCCAACACAACCGTTATGTGCAATTTGCACATTTCCTGCGCACACGCGGACGGTCCGCGCCCTAGGGCCGGACGGTCCACCATACACATAACGTCTATTTTTCCCGTTTGAAATCTGTCAGAGCTGTCAGAAAAGTGAGGTCCAGACAGTCTGCCAACCTTGGCCGGACCTTCCAGGACCTGGCAACATGGAGCACCAGAGCTCTGACCAAGAGGAGTTAACACATGCGGACCGTCCGCCTACAAGGCCGGACGGTCCGTGACCTGGGAGACAGTACTGTCCGGGCTTATCCTCCGGACAGTCCATAGTACAAACCCCAAAAACCACACAGTCCCTGCCCAAACCAAATTTGGCACCTACGGACGGTCCGCCTTACAAGGCCGGACTGTCCGCACAATAATTCAGGGACTGTGCCGAGAGCAACCTTCTCTGGTCAGGACTGCGGACGGTCCAACCCCAAGGCCCGGACAGTCCGCAGTACAAATGAACAGGACCTGTCAGAAGTGAACACACTTCGGACCCCACTGAAGGATCGCGGACGGTCCGCCCACATGGCCCGGACGGTCCGCCTATCCAAGACTTGGCAATTTTCAAACATGCTTTTGAAAAGATTTTTTTAACCCATGAAATTTGAAGCGTTGTTAGTCCTCATGCAAATGCAACCACTAGATGCTCTATGAGGCACTAAATTTTACACAGATCAAAGTCATTGACCCCTCTTAATAGTACGGCTATCTAGCCTACTAATCCGGTCAAGTATCTTCTCTAAACTCCTGGAGACCGGCAAAAACAAAACCTATGTTATACCTTTGCCTTCACTTGATCCACATCCAATGCTTATAAATCTCTAAGATTTTCTGTTCTATGTGGTCCAACCCTGCATTCTTATTTCTCCAAGAACCGTTAGTCCACAAACAGTTGTCATTAATTACCAAAACATCACTAAGGGGCCTAGATGATTCACAATCTCCCCCTTTTTGGTAATTGATTACAACACTACACAATATATTCAAGAGAAATTTTGTTTTCCAAATCTCCCTCATACCTTAGGTATAAGAAGGATTTGAGATGAGTTTCATAAGACTTATCTTGATTTGAATTACCGTCCGAGAGATAGATAAATCCCAATAAAAACTCAGAATGTAGGAATAGCTCCCCCTATGTGTGTGCATGATATTTCTAGTTGAAGATACAACACACATAATCGATCGAAGTTTTGATGGAGATCTTCCTACAGTCATGGTTATCGAGGCATACAAGAAGTAATATGTAAAGTAAGCGCAACAAATTTTAATCACTCCTCGATCAACCATTCACAGAATAATTTGAACTAAATTAAACATAAGATTCAACACACATAGTTCAACCCACATAATATTAAAAATAGTTGTCCACAGGCATAAGACATAGTTCACCAAACTACATAAGACATAGAGTTCAAATAGTAACCAATACCAAGAACATAAGACATAAAATGGTAAACATGCACATGCATAGCCTTAATGTCCACATAAGCGAGCTCCCTCTGAATATGATATCTTCTCTCCCCCTTTAGCATCAATTGCCACAAAGGAGGGGCCTCACTGACCACCAGGTGGAGGATACATGCTATAATAGTGAGTGCTGAAGGTGTCAAAGAGAGAGGAGAACTGCCCAAAGTCCTGCTGGAGCTGCTGCTGCCTCTGACTTATTTCTTGCATGCTGTCATTGGTGGAGAGATTATCAAACTGACTAGACAGAGCCCCCATGTTGTCCTAAAAACTCTGCTGCATGTTGTTTAGTCTGGTCATGATGGGATCAGTGACATGGTCTTGGATGTGACTACGAAATTCAGAAAGTTCACAGTTTATCGCATCCAAGTGATCATCAAGGCAAGAGTGTATGGCATCCATGCGCTGGTCCATATGGGTCATCATTCCCTGGAAGCAGCCATCCATGTGGGTCTAAAGCCCTTGCTGCATATTCTGAAAGTATGGGTCAAAGTAGCCTGGACCAGGCTACCAGTACTGCTAAGGCTGAGGAGGAGGTGGAGGAGGAGGCATCTGCTCTGCATCAGCTTCAGGAGCATCTCCTGCATCATAACCAGCTTCTTCCTCATCATCTGGGAAGGGAGTGAGAGGCCTGGTGAGGAACCCAATCTCATTCTTGAAGGGCCTAAAAGGTGTGTGAACTATTTCACAGTGCCCCTCAAATCTGGTCTTGGCTTTAATGAGAGCCATAATGTACGGAGCATAGGCTAAGTTCTGGTTTTTGTCCATTTTTAGATCATTTAACTGTCTCATCATGAAAAGCACAACATTCATTACCTCACCATTCATGACATGGTGGATAATGTTCTAGAACTTGTCTCTAATTTTGCTCTTGTCCCCACTCTTGGGAAGAATTGTGACTCTTGCAATTTTGTTAATCACAGCAGGATGATGCCTCAGTCCTGCTGTCTCTCCAAACCTCCTAGGTATTCCCAGCCTTGCTGGCTAATAGAATTGCATAAAGTCTTCAAAGTTATCTTTAGTGTATAAATCAATCCCAGCTGAAATGGTACCATAATCCAGACTGTTTGCAGCTGCAAATTCAGCAAATGTTGCAGAATATCTCTTGAAACCAGTCATCCATGTAATGGATTCCTCATCTATATCAATCTCAGTAGTGGCCATAAATTGCTTTACTGCCATCTCACTGAAATCGGTCCTCTGACCCATAAAGTGATATAGACCACATGCCTCAAATTTTGGGATCAGGTCCTCCATAACTGATTGTCTCAGCATAAAAGTCCAATCTATCACTTGATGCTTGTGAAAGTTGGTATCCATTAGTATGCCCCAAAAGACATCAAATTGGAGCTGAGTGTGAAAGAATTGAACATTGGTGTCTGATGGCAGAGCATATTGATTGACAGTCCTCCTGGAGCAGTATTCTACCATAGAGAACCTCCTCTTTGGATAAGTCCATCCTATGATGTCAATCGGATAGTCAGGATGAGTATGCGGAACATCTTATGTGTCCATAGAGACACTGTCCCCAGATGAAGATTGGGCCTCTGAGTCTGTGGTTGGATTGTAATCTGCATCGTCTACACGAGGGCGCTTTGATTTCAAACGACTGGCAAGCTTCTTCCGAAGACCACCCAGACCACTGTAATGTATGTGAGAAATAACCATAGGTGAATAGTTGATAACGCCACAATCATAGAGAAAGCAAGTGTAACTCTCTGTCAGGGGCCGGACCATCCGCGCTAGGGGGCCAGACTGTCTGCGCCCACCAGGCGGATGGTCCGCGACCGTCCAGGGGTGATTCTCTAGAACCCTAGCCGCCCGAATCATTCAATCAACGATTCAGCAGAAAATAACCATCCAAACTTATTCAAATTTTTGCACAACATTCACAATGAGTAGCACTAACAATTCCACCAATTAGATTTGTGAATCCATTGCTTAATTCAAGATCAGATAGAAAATCCGAAGACTCCCCAAATTTGAAGAAATTTGATGAAATCCATGAGATTATGAAATACCGGGATGAAGACATGATTGTTGAATGTCCCACAAGCTTCCGAATAGTCCATGCGCAAGTTCCCTTCACGGTCCGCTCACAAGCGACGAGAGTCTCCTTTAGACGTGTGGAGAGTGTGAGAGGAGAAGGCAACAGATGAAAGTGACAAGTTGACTGCCTCTGTCCCAACTTAACTGCCTGTCACAGACGGTCTGCGTAGGGACGGCGGACAGTCCGCGCCCTAGTAATTCAGACTGTCTGTTCTGCTGACTCGGACTCTCTAGATCCTAATACGGCGGACGGTCTGCGGTCCATAGGCGGACGGTCCGCGGCCTGATACTCAATTCTTCAAACTTTGTCCATTTTCTGGTTTTGAATTTCAAATCTGATTTGATGCTCATATATGGACATTTCGACCAATCCAAGGGCTAGTATGCATGCATATACACATTATGTATTTGATGAATACACATTTTCATATCAAATTACTTAGATCAAACTAGAATGAAAAATTCATCAAAAATACCCAATAAATAGCCTAGAGAGCATATTTAGAAGCGAAATGCAATACTACACATGTGCGTTCAACCTCAAGCCACATTTGAGAGATCAATCACATTCATTTCACTTCTTAATGAGCAAAATCTAGTTTCATCCAATGGCTTTATAAAAATATCGGCCAATTGATCATTCGTGCCAATTGAATATATAGAGATGTCTCCCTTTCCTACATGATCCCTCAAGAAGTGATGTCGTATATCAATATGCTTAGTTCTTGAGTGTTGGACCGGATTTGTAGCCAATTTTACCACACTCTCATTATCACACATGAGAGGCACATTCTTAAAAATGATCCCATAATCCAAAAGAGTTTGTTTCATCCATAATAATTGAGCACAACAATTACCGGTCGATATATATTCCGCCTCGGCGGTAGAGAGAGCAACGGAGTTTTGCTTTTTAGAAGACCATGAAATAAGAGATCTTCCAAGAAATTGACAACAACCAGAGGTGCTCTTTCTATCAACTTTGCACCCCGCATAGTCCGAATCCGAATATCCAATTAATTCAAATTGAGCACCTTTGGGATACCATAGACCAATATTGCGAGTATACTTCAAATATCTTAGAATTCTTTTTGCGGCCTTCAAGTGAATCTCTCTAAGTGAAGCTTGAAATCGAGCACACATGCAAACACTAAACATAACATCGGACCTAGATGCGGTAATATAAAGTAAACTACCAATTATTGAGCGATAAAGTTTTTGATCAACCATAGTACCTCCCTCATCTAAGTCTATATGACCATTTGTTGCCATAGAAGTCTTGATAGGCTTTGCATTCTCACAATTCTCTTTTAGATCATTGTGAGAGGTCTTGAGCTCCTCAAAAGACACTTGGAGGTTTTTATACAATTCCTTCAAGATCTTAATTTTTTCTTTTTCTTTGTGCATGTAGTCATCGGCCTCACCTAACATTCTAACAAGATCATCATATGAATAGCCATCATCATCAACATCATCATCATCATTTATATCATTTAAATCGGTGATGATTTTTACCTTAGCATCTCCCTTTGCAATGAGACAATGAGGGGATGAGAAAAGTAAAGGAGCTTCCTTGATGGCAATTCCGGCATTAAGCTTGGATGAGGTGTCGTCATCATCATCATCTGAGCTATCATCCGAATCCCATTCAACTAGGTAGGCTTGGCCATCCTTCTTCTTGTTGTAGAATTTCTTCTTCTTCTTATCATCTCCATCTTTGCCCTTCTTTTTCTTGTTAGGGCAATTCATGGCAATGTGACCGGGTTCCCCACACTCAAAACATTTTCTATCATTGAAAGCATTTCTTCTTGATGTTTGGCCTCTTCTAGGTTGACCTCTCTTCGTCTTCATGAATTTGTTGAATTTCTTTACAAATAGAGCCATATCTCCATCACTCTCACTTTCATTTTCTTCATCATCACTATCTTCTTTTTCAATTGCCTTAGAAGCTTTAGCTTTGAGAGCAATTGATTCATTCTTCACTTTCTTTGCCAAACTTATAGCACCGGCTTGAAATTTCTTGAATATATCTTGAGTAAGAATTTTGTGACGGAACCTCCCAAGTAATTAGGCCCACCTACAGTTGTCCTTGTCTAGCAGACATCAGATACCCTGTAGATGTTCCTAAGTTACTTGACAAGCTCGGTATCTTTCCCGACCTCACCAGGAACGTTTCACCCGTCTTGCAGACATTACAGAACATCGGAGATAAAGAAATGCGGAAGCGAATTACATAAACTTACATTTATTTCAAAAGCAAGCTCGAGTTATTTTATTACAGACCAGACTAAAGTGAGTGCAGAGTAGTAATATTATACAAACCAAAGGAGGCACAAACGTCTCCCGATAAGCTATAAACAAAAGATCCTATATGGAGGACCGAGTCCTCCCGCACTTCAGTCTTGTTTTTCTTCTTTGGGAACCACCCTGGCACAGAAGCAGCAAAAGTCTGCTACTTCCTCACCTAAAAACAACGAAGGGATAAACCCTGAGTATGGAATTACTCAGCAAGTCTTACCCGACTAAAGAAAAGACTCTCAAGGGTATGCTGGTTATATGGGAGTCAAGGTAAGGCTTCTCAATAATCAAAGACTCTGTTTTGCAGAAATGCTTACTAAAGTGGATCCTTAAACATCCAAATTTTATTTGTCAAGTTAGGTAAAATTACCTGCACTAGAGTTCTTTCTACCCTAGTTCAATCACTGGTCCTGCACTAGCCAATTTCTTAACAAAAACCCATCATCTTTAGTGGAATGCTACGTGTAAGTCAGTGGCCAAGTCTCCATAACCGCGGAGGTACGGCGATCCGAATCGATTATACTCAGCTGAGGATCTCCAATCACATGACATATGTAGCACTTAACCCTTGCATATGTCAACCCGCCACCGGGGTTCTTAAGACCGGATCAGGTTCACGCAAACCGAGAGCACAGATACACCACCGTCCAGCCTCTTGCCACGGAGGGTACACGCTACTCTCGCCACCGCTCCACGCCCATTTCGTGTTATCTTATTCCGGCCTTAGTCTGCCCGAGGCAAGGCTTACCCATGACGAGGCATGTGACCAGTTAAAGGGTCCTCGGTCAGCAGGCCTACATCGACAAGGTCCTTAATCGACTCAGACGGAGACACTACACCGAGACGCTCTTCTCGTGCAAGTCGCCTGCCCGGTCTCAGCTTAATCATTTAACCCAAAACTTGGTACCTGGCAGAGGTACATCTTTTCCAATGTTGAATCCATCACGGCCGTGATGGATTCACCATCAAGTTTTATTTTCGAAAACATCCCACCCACTTTTGCCACATCATATTTTGTAAAAACAAAACATTTTGTTTTTCTAAAGCAAGGCTAAGCATCAAAATCTTTTGTAAAACAGGTGATCAAGGAAGGTAATCAAATTCAAGGAAGGTAATGCAGGAATTGTTTTATCAATCAACTCCTATCACCTAATGCAGCAATCAAGTGAGAAAGATTTTAAAAACGACAAGGGGGGTGGCAAATGCACCGGGGCTTGCCTTTGTTATCAGGTGAGTCCTGCTCGGATCCACAAATATCGAAATAAAAGCAGTTGCCTGCTTGAGGATCTGAGGTTGGTGGAGTTCCCTCTTCAGTGACTTCTTCTTCTTCGTGTTCTAACATAACCATATATATGCATAAGAATGGATGCCATGGGGTGCTCATGAGAATGCAAAGTCAATATAAACTTATTATCTATGTCTTGAATACAACTTTCCTTCACGGAATTCCGGGAACTTAGGGTTTCCGGAGTCGGTAAAGGAGTTCACAGGGCAGGGGGGGTGTTTGGGGTTTGGTGATCAAACAAGGTCCAAAACAATTCAAACTCTACCCAAGGCTTCTAAATATTGTTTTAAGTTCCCATAAAAAGTTTGGGCATTTTTGGACTTACCAATTATTTTCTAAAATTCCATAACTAATACTTTTAACTACTTTAAATACCCTAAAATTTCTTATTTCCACTAAAAATCACAAAACTATTTTTATTAAATTCTAGGGAAAATAACAAGCCTAGGAAAATTAGTTTCACAATTTTAGCATTTTTCTACATTTTTCTATAATTGTTTTGGCTCTGGAGATAAAAGAAAAAAGAAAAACAATTGAATAGCACTGGGCCGAATCCAACCCAGGTGGCCCAGCTAGGGTAGAAAGGCGCCCGCGCGCGCACCCACGCTGGCGGCTTTGCAAAAATACCCTCGGGGTTCTCATTAACTGGGATCCGGTCTTTCTACTGTTTTCCTGTGTCACTGACGCTTTGCACAGAGGCCCTTGAGGTTCTATTTCTTCGCAGTGGGCGGTCCACGACGGCGACGCACGCGGAGAGATTCCGGCGAGGTCCTGGACCGGCCGATTGGGGCTATGGCTGGGTTCTCCGAGCGGCGGACATGAAATCGGGGTCACCATGATCATTTCCCCTAACTTAATTGCGCTATTGATCAACTATGGAGCTCTGGCCACGGTGGCCGTAAGCATAGCGACTATATGGTCGTGTTCCCGGCGACCAGAGGGCTCTTAGTTCAATTCAATGGCTCGGCAAGCATCGTAAACACATAAGAACGCTTAAACAAGAGAACAGAGGGGAGGAGCTAACCGGAGTTGGGCTGACCACGGCGGGGTTGAGCTCACGGTGTTTTAGAACTGATTTGGGGAGAATGCGCAATTCGGGCGTGCTGGTGGACGATCGAGGGTGGGAGCGGGTGCTACAGCTTCACAACTACATGGCGCAGCTACGTGCGAGGTCAATTTATAGAGCTAGCGGGCGGTGGCGATCAATTTAGCCGAGCCGAGCTGGCGGCCGGAGAGGAGGAAGAAGGCGGCGCGGTGAATTCGTGGCTATCGCCGTGGCAAGCTCCCCGTCGATGATGGGACGGGTATAGGGAGTCATGGCGACGCGGTGGAAAGTTAAAGCCACGCGGCGCAAGGCTAGGAGGCGGCGGTCACCGGCGTTCTTATCGATCTCCACCGCGGTGACGCATGTACGGTGGCCGAACTTGTTTATGGCCGGAGTTATCCACGGCGAGGACATTTACGTGACCCAAAGTGTTATCCAGCCAAGCCGAGCTCAGATCACGGCAACCGCAGCACGAATCGCGGCGGAGGGAGCCGTCGGCGGTGAGGACAGCCGCGCTGGCGGTCTGATCCGGTGGGCACTGTACCATCAGGAGCACTTATTCAGAGAACCTGACAGCCAGAGTTGAGGGTCGATTTTCTTCCAAATTTCTGTGGCAACACAAACCAAACTCTGCAACAAAGTTATAGATCTACTAACTAGCTACAAGTTTGTCATAGATGCCATGGGCAGATTCATGCTGGATCATAGAGGAATCTTTGCTCAAAGTCTCTGTGGTTACACTGTTTCTCTAAAAATTCAGACTCAGTGACCTGACAGTCCAACTTTGGCTGGGTTTTTCTCCAAATTTCTCATAAGACCATGGCTTGAATCCTTAAACAAAGTTGTTCTCCTATAATTGGGCTACAATTTTGATGTGGTGACCTAGGGCAAAAACCCTATAATTTGAAAGATGCAAAGCTCCAAAGTTGAGCCAATTCTCTGATTTTGAGACTTAAAATAGAACTCAAATGAGGTCCATTTTGCATTTAAGTCCAAAACTTAGGGTTTTGCTTGCAAATTCACATACTTGTGAACCAAATGACTTAAAATTCTTATTTGGCTTGGTTTTTGCACTTTAACCCAAAAGTGGGCTAATTTTGCACATAAGCCCCTAGGGTTTGGTTTCAGGGTTTTCCAGGGTTCCAATTAGGGTTTCTGGTATCCCAGGGGTATAAAAGGAATTCAAGTTTATTCTTAGAGTCATTTCATGACTTTTACCCTAAAGTCTTTAGGTTTTCTTAACTTGGGTTAAGTTTTACCCCTTTAACCACTATTTAGGGTTAAGTCCTTTAACCAGGGTTCTATTTGCAAAAACATTAAAACAATACAACTTGTTTGAAATTTTTGCCTAGTGAATGCACTCTAGGTGTGTCAAACATATGCAATGCCAATGTTTATGATGCCATGCTCAAGTTTTAGTTATAGTAACACCAGGGGTGTTACATCCTTCCCCCCATAAAAGAATCTCGTCCCGAGATTTAAAGTCCTAGGGTGAGTAATGGAAAAGGAAATGTGTCACATTTTTATTTCCTTATTTCTGGTACAAGGCAGGGTGGTGTGGGGTTCATTCCTTTATTGCCATAACCATATACACTTTACAAGTTACATGAGGCTAGAAAGCCTGGGAAATTCTTATTCAAGAAGTCTTGAGTTTCCCATGTAGCCTCTTCTTCAGAATGTTGGTTCCATTGTATCTTGTAGAACTTGAGAGTCTTTCCTCGGGTAACCCTGTCCTTTTGATCCAGAACTCGAATAGGATGTTCTGAGTACGTTAAGTCTGGTTCCAGGACAACATCTGTCACTCCAATGGTTCGATCGGGAACCCGAAGACACTTCTTTAATTGCGATACATGAAACACATTATGTACAGCAGACAATGTTTCGGGGAGCTGGAGTCGGTATGCCACGGGTCCACATTGCTCAAGTACCAAGAATGGACCAATGTACCTGGGTGCAAGTTTCCCTTTAACCCCAAAACGCGATACACCCTTCATTGGTGAGACCTTCAGGTAAACATAGTCTCCTTCCAAGAAATATAAGGGCATTCGCCGTGTGTCTGCATAACTCTTCTGACGAACTTGTGCTTTCTTCATATTATGAATAACTTTCTGAACCTTATCCTCGGTTTCTTTTACCATATCAGGCCTAAAGAAATACCTTTCACCAGGTTCAGACCAATTTAGCGGAGTTCGACACCGACGTCCGTATAAAGCTTCAAAAGGTGCCATCTTGATACTTTCTTGATAACTGTTATTATATGAAAACTCTGCCAAAGGTAAACATTCATCCCATTTTGGTGAGAAATCCAGGACACATGCTCGTAGCATATCTTCAAGTATTTGGTTCACTCTCTCAGTCTGTCCACTGGTTTGAGGATGATAGGCCGAACTGTGGAGTAACTTAGTACCCAAAGATTTGTGAAGTGCTTCCCAAAACTTGGCTACAAATTGAGGTCCACGATCCGACACTATGGTCTTTGGAACACCATGCAGACTAAGAATACGAGCAATGTACAATTGGGCGTAGACAGTAACCGGAGAATTTGTCTTGACCGGTAGAAAGTGAGCAATCTTTGTAAGCCGATCAATTATAACCCAAATAGAGTCATATCCTTTTATCGTCCTGGGTAGTCCCACAATAAAGTCCATGCTGATGTCTTCCCATTTCCATGTTGGTACTGGTAATGACTGCAATGGACCAGCAGTTTTCATGTGTATGGCCTTGACACGTCTACAAGTGTCACACTTAGCCACATAGCGTGCAATTTCAATTTTCATCTTCGTCCACCAGTAGTGTTGTTTTAGATCATGATACATCTTAGTGCTTCCCGGATGAATAGAATAGCGACTAAGATGCGCTTCATCTAAGATTTGCTGGCGGAGTTCTTCATTCTTTGGCACTACTATACGGTTATTAAACCATAACACACCTTGATCGTCTTCCTTGAAACATTTGGCTGTACCAGCCCTTATCTTCTCTCGTATGTGCTTCATGCCCAGATTATCCTTTTGAGCATCAATTATTTTCTGCAGAATGGTTGACTCAAGCCTTAGCTGATTCAGAGTCCCTTGTTGGATTATCCCCAGGTTTAGCTTCTCCATTTCTTGACATAAAGTGTTTTCGGAGGTCTTTGCCATAAGACAATGGCAGGAAGTCTTACGACTCAATGCATCTGCCACCACATTGGCCTTGCCTGGGTGATAATTGATCTCCAGTTCATAGTCTTTAATGAGCTCAAGCCATCGTCTTTGCCTCATATTTAACTCTGACTGGGTAAAGATATACTTCAAACTTTTATGATCTGTATATATGTGACAGATATTTCCCAGCAGATAGTGACGCCATATTTTCAGGGCATGAACCACAGCAGCTAACTCTAGATCATGTGTTGGATAATGTTCTTCATGTCGGCGTAACTGCCTTGAAGCATACGCAATTACTCGGCCTTCTTGCATCAGTACACAGCTGAGCCCACTGCCAGATGCATCACAATATACATCAAAAGGCTTAGTGATGTCCGGTTGAGCCAATACCGGAGCAGTGGTTAATAGTGTCTTCAATTGCTCAAAGGCTTCATTACACTTAGAAGACCAATTGAATTTAATATCATTCTTCAATAAACTTGTGATTGGCTTCACAAGCTTAGAAAAATCGGGTATGAATCTGCGATAATACCCAGCTAGTCCAAGAAAACTCCGGACTTGATGAACAGTGGTTGGGGGTTTCCACTCCAGAATATCTTTGACCTTGCTAGGATCTACCGCAATTCCTTTAGCTGATAACACGTGCCCCAAAAATTGAATTTCTTCCAGCCAGAACGCGCACTTGCTGAACTTGGCATACAGCTGATGTTCCCTCAGGCGCGTCAATACAATCCGTAGATGCTGAGCATGCTCCTCTGCATTTTTAGAGTATATCAAAATATCGTCGATGAAGACCACCACGAACTTGTCCAACTCGGGCATGAATACCGAGTTCATTAAATAGGTGAAGTGGGCAGGAGCATTTGTGAGCCCGAAAGACATTACCAGGTATTCGAAAAATCCATACCGCGTAGTAAACGCGGTCTTCGGTATATCTTCGGGCCGAATACGGATTTGATGATAGCCCGACCTGAGATCAATTTTAGAAAATACCCTCGCCCCAGTCAGTTGATCAAATAAGATGTCGATCCTTGGAAGAGGGTACTTATTCTTGATGGTGACCTCATTTAGGGGTCGATAGTCCACGCACATACGCAAGGTTTGATCCTTCTTCTTCACAAAGATGGCGGGGCAACCCCATGGGGACGAGCTTAACCGGATGAATCCCTTATTCAGTAGATCTTGTAATTGAATCTTCAATTCCGCCAACTCATTAGGGGGCATACGGTACGATCTTCGGGAGATGGGAGCCGTACCGGGCTTTAACTCAATTACAAATTCTACATCTCTTTCAGGGGGCAGTCCAGGCAAATCTTCCGGAAATACATCTGGAAACTCACATACTACCGGAATGTTCTTGATCTCCGGTACAATGGCTTCAAATATTCTATCAGAAGCTTTGGCTGGATTGGTTTTGGGGAGAGACAAAAGAATTTCTTCTTGATTATAGCTCAACCTGACGGTTCTGAGTTCAGTGTTGAGAATTGCCTTGTGTTGAGTTAACCAATTCATACCCAAAATTACATCTATATCCTGGCCTTTCAGAACAATCATGTTAGCAGGAAAGTTCCGTCCGGCCATTGTTAATGGCACTTCATAGGCCACTTCTCTAGTAAAAATATGTCCCCCAGGTGAATGAATTTTAAATCCCTCTTTTGATTCATGGCATGCAATGTGATGTTGCTCCACAAATTTCTTGCTAATGAAGGTATGCGAAGCACCAGAATCAAAAAGAATAATTGCAGGGTGACTGGCCACGGGAGACGTACCCATCATCACCGGCTCTCCCTCCGGTGTAGTGGCCACTTGGGTGTAATATACTCGCCCCGTCTTCTTAGTATTTCTTTCCGCAGCATTTCCCTTGGGCTGAGTGGATTTCCCAGTTCCTTGCTGAGCATTGGATTGATTTTGCTTGGGGTACGGGCAGTCTTTGATAAAATGTCCCGACTTGCCGCAGTTGAAACACCCAGTTGAAGAGCTGGGCAAGGCGGGGAATCGAGTGCCTGGGGCACCCGGCTGATTTGGGGAAGTGGAGGTATTGTTGGGGCGGATAATAATGGGTTGTTTGAAAGGGAATACTGGTGGACGAGAAAAAGTTTGGTTTTGGCTAGAAGGCCGGATGACGAACCGTTGCCTCTTCGCCTGGCCCTGATTAGGCCTCTCACCACTGAATCCCTTATTCTTCCCAGAACTTGCGTATTTTGCTTCCACAGATAAGGCTGTACTGACAGCCTTTCCATATGTGAGATCAATACATGTGGCCATTTTTCGCTGCAACCGGTCATTTAGACCTCTCATAAAACAGTTCCTTTTCTTCAAATCAGTATTCACCTGATCAATGGCATACTGCGACAGGTGATTAAACTTGTTAAGATACTGATTGATGGTGTCTCCTCCTTGTTTCAGTTTCATAAATTCCTCTTGTTTCATATGCAGCACTCCTTCAGGAATGTAGTGCTCGCGGAAGGCTGCTTTAAATTCGTCCCAAGTGATTTGATGGTTGTCAGGTTGAATAGCCACAAAGTTTCCCCACCAAGTACTGGCAGGGCCACGAAGTTGCTGTGCCGCGAACAATGGCTTTTGTGTTTCAGAACAACGAAGAAGGCCAAACTTTTGTTCAATAACTCGTATCCACTCGTCGGCTTCTAGCGGGTCTTCTGCTTTGATGAATAGAGGTGGACGAGTTTCGGAGAAGTCCAGATAAGTAGTTTCACGGGGACCTTGCTGAAAACCTCTTCCTGTCTGCTGCTGGAACTGCTGCTGACCCGCCATTTCCCTAAGGAAGCGGGTATTGTCGGTGGTGGCATTCACCAAGGCGGCAATCGCCTCGGCTAGCGTGGGTGGATTTGGGGTGACATCCCGACCCCCAGATGTTCCGGCTGCGTCCTGTCCGCGAGTCCTGGTCGGCATCTGAGGCAAAATCATTTGAATAAACATAATGTGCCAAAGAAAACCTTCCATTTTACATTACTATAAAGAGTAATGATACAGACTCGACACTACATAACAGGATACATTACCCACTTTACAAAAGTTCAACCTATTATACAACAGTACACCCTACAATACCTATTTTACTCTTGTTACACCATTAGTCCTGCTTTCCGTTACTTTTGGCGGCCTCATCGTTGGGTGTGGGAGTCCAGACGTCAACCAACCTTAAAGAAGGAGGGGGTTCAAAAAGGTCTAACTCCCCACCCAGCGCGCGTCCCGCAACGTGAGAGGGTCCGGCTCCCGCCTCAGCAGAGTGTGCAGGCTCACAGGGGTGTAATTGTGAGTATAGCACATGGACTTCCTCATGCAACGTATTGCAGTAGACCTGCAGGTTGTCGATAGCTGAGCTAAGTTCTTTAATTCGGGCCTGAGCCCTCGCTTCCTTAGCACATACCAACATATGAGACTGTACTGCCCAGTCAAGTGCTAAGTCCCGATCAGCCAGCTGATCCTGCAGGTGACGGACATCCCTTCTTAGTTCATTGATTCTATCTCCGTCTGCGATCCAAACATTTGTCCTGTGTTGCAGCGTTGCTTGAAGTCGACTCACTTTGGCTTCCAGGTCTCCTATAGGGTCATTACTTCCGCTGCTACTGCTTTCGTGTCGAGGGGCTAGTTGATGCCGGGGCACTCCAATTGGTCCCGTTGACTTACGTGCCGTTAGCCTTGTGCGTGGCGGCATCTTTCTAAGGGGGAAAATTTATTAGCATAATTCTTAGCATGATGCATGAATAAGTACAGAATCAACCTTAGTCGATTCAACCTTCTATACATTGCACTTTTCCTATCTGGTCTTTAAGATAAACCCTTTAGAGTACTTAGGTACGAAGAGAAAAGAGTTTTTAGGTAAGATTTTCGAAAATCCTTTTGAAGATGCCTCATAATATCTGCAAAGAAGGGCTACGCCCCGATACCAGCTGTGACGGAACCTCCCAAGTAATTAGGCCCACCTACAGTTGTCCTTGTCTAGCAGACATCAGATACCCTGTAGATGTTCCTAAGTTACTTAACAAGCTCGGTATCTTTCCCGACCTCACCAGGAACGTTTCACCCGTCTTGCAGACATTACAGAACATCGGAGATAAAGAAATGCGGAAGCGAATTACATAAACTTACATTTATTTCAAAAGCAAGCTCGAGTTATTTTATTACAGACCAGACTAAAGTGAGTGCAGAGTAGTAATATTATACAAACCAAAGGAGGCACAAACGTCTCCCGATAAGCTATAAACAAAAGATCCTATATGGAGGACCGAGTCCTCCCGCACTTCAGTCTTGTTTTTCTTCTTTGGGAACCACCCTGGCACAGAAGCAGCAAAAGTCTGCTACTTCCTCACCTAAAAACAACGAAGGGATAAACCCTGAGTATGGAATTACTCAGCAAGTCTTACCCGACTAAAGAAAAGACTCTCAAGGGTATGCTGGTTATATGGGAGTCAAGGTAAGGCTTCTCAATAATCAAAGACTCTGTTTTGCAGAAATGCTTACTAAAGTGGATCCTTAAACATCCAAATTTTATTTGTCAAGTTAGGTAAAATTACCTGCACTAGAGTTCTTTCTACCCTAGTTCAATCACTGGTCCTGCACTAGCCAATTTCTTAACAAAAACCCATCATCTTTAGTGGAATGCTACGTGTAAGTCAGTGGCCAAGTCTCCATAACCACGGAGGTACGGCGATCCGAATCGATTATACTCAGCTGAGGATCTCCAATCACACGACATATGTAGCACTTAACCCTTGCATATGTCAACCCGCCACCGGGGTTCTTAAGACCGGATCAGGTTCACGCAAACCGAGAGAACAGATACACCACCGTCCAGCCTCTTGCCACGGAGGGTACACGCTACTCTCGCCACCGCTCCACGCCCATTTCGTGTTATCTTATTCCGGCCTTAGTCTGCCCGAGGCAAGGCTTACCCATGACGAGGCATGTGACCAGTTAAAGGGTCCTCGGTCAGCAGGCCTACATCGACAAGGTCCTTAATCGACTCAGACGGAGACACTACACCGAGACGCTCTTCTCGTGCAAGTCGCCCGCCCGGTCTCAGCTTAATCATTTAACCCAAAACTTGGTACCTGGCAGAGGTACATCTTTTCCAATGTTGAATCCATCACGGCCGTGATGGATTCACCATCAAGTTTTATTTTCGAAAACATCCCACCCACTTTTGCCACATCATATTTTGTAAAAACAAAACATTTTGTTTTTCTAAAGCAAGGCTAAGCATCAAAATCTTTTGTAAAACAGGTGATCAAGGAAGGTAATCAAATTCAAGGAAGGTAATGCAGGAATTGTTTTATCAATCAACTCCTATCACCTAATGCATCAATCAAGTGAGAAAGATTTTAAAAACGACAAGGGGGGTGGCAAATGCACCGGGGCTTGCCTTTGTTATCAGGTGAGTCCTGCTCGGATCCACAAATATCGAAATAAAAGCAGTTGCCTGCTTGAGGATCTGAGGTTGGTGGAGTTCCCTCTTCAGTGACTTCTTCTTCTTCGTGTTCTAACATAACCATATATATGCATAAGAATGGATGCCATGGGGTGCTCATGAGAATGCAAAGTCAATATAAACTTATTATCTATGTCTTGAATACAACTTTCCTTCACGGAATTCCGAGAACTTAGGGTTTCCGGAGTCGGTAAAGGAGTTCACAGGGCAGGGGGGTGTTTTGGGGTTTGGTGATCAAACAAGGTCCAAAACAATTCAAACTCTACCCAAGGCTTCTAAATATTGTTTTAAGTTCCCATAAAAAGTTTGGGCATTTTTGGACTTACCAATTATTTTCTAAAATTCCATAACTAATACTTTTAACTACTTTAAATACCCTAAAATTTCTTATTTCCACTAAAAATCACAAAACTATTTTTATTAAATTCTAGGGAAAATAACAAGCCTAGGAAAATTAGTTTCACAATTTTAGCATTTTTCTACATTTTTCTATAATTGTTTTGGCTCTGGAGATAAAAGAAAAAAGAAAAACAATTGAATAGCACTGGGCCGAATCCAGCCCAGGTGGCCCAGCTAGGGCAGAAAGGCGCCCGCGCGCGCACCCGCGCTGGCGGCTTTGCAAAAATACCCTCAGGGTTCTCATTAACTAGGATCCGGTCTTTCTACTGTTTTCCTGTGTCACTGACGCTTTGCACAGAGGCCCTTGAGGTTCTATTTCTTCGCAGTGGGCGGTCCACGACGGCGACGCGCGCGGAGAGATTCCGGCGAGGTCCTGGACCGGCCGACTGGGGCTATGGCTGGGTTCTCCGAGCGGCGGACATGAAATCGGGGTCACCATGATCATTTCCCCTAACTTAATTGCGCTATTGATCAACTATGGAGCTCTGGCCACGGTGGCCGTAAGCATAGCGACTATATGGTCGTGTTCCCGGCGACCAGAGGGCTCTTAGTTCAATTCAATGGCTTGGCAAGCATCGTAAACACATAAGAACGCTTAAACAAGAGAACAGAGGGGAGGAGCTAACCGGAGTTGGGCTGACCACGGCGGGGTTGAGCTCACGGTGTTTTAGAACTGATTTGGGGAGAATGCGCAATTCGGGCGTGCTGGTGGACGATCGAGGGTGGGAGCGGGTGCTACAGCTTCACAACTACATGGCGTAGCTACGTGCGAGGTCAATTTATAGAGCTAGCGGGCGGTGGCGATCAATTTAGCCGAGCCGAGCTGGCGGCCGGAGAGGAGGAAGAAGGCGGCGCGGTGAATTCGTGGCTATCACCGTGGCAAGCTCCCCGTCGACGATGGGACGGGTATAGGGAGTCATGGCGACGCGGTGGAAAGTTAAAGCCACGCGGCGCAAGGCTAGGAGGCGGCGGTCACCGGCGTTCTTATCGATCTCCGCCGCGGTGACGCATGTACGGTGGCCGAACTTGTTTATGGCCGGAGTTATCCACGGCGAGGACATTTACGTGACCCAAAGTGTTATCCAGCCAAGCCGAGCTCAGATCACGGCAACCGCAGCACGAATCGCGGCGGAGGGAGCCGTCGGCGGTGAGGACAGCCGCGCTGGCGGTCTGATCCGGTGGGCACTGTACCATCAGGAGCACTTATTCAGAGAACCTGACAGCCAGAGTTGAGGGTCGATTTTCTTCCAAATTTCTGTGGCAACACAAACCAAACTCTGCAGCAAAGTTATAGATCTACTAACCAGCTACAAGTTTGTCATAGATGCCATGGGCAGATTCATGCTGGATCATAGAGGAATCTTTGCTCAAAGTCTCTGTGGTTACACTGTTTCTCTAAAAATTCAGACTCAGTGACCTGACAGTCCAACTTTGGCTGGGTTTTTCTCCAAATTTCTCATAAGACCATGGCTTGAATCCTTAAACAAAGTTGTTCTCCTATAATTGGGCTACAATTTTGATGTGGTGACCTAGGGCAAAAACCCTATAATTTGAAAGATGCAAAGCTCCAAAGTTGAGCCAATTCTCTGATTTTCAGACTAAAAATAGAACTCAAATGAGGTCCATTTTGCATTTAAGTCCAAAACTTAGGGTTTTGCTTGCAAATTCACATACTTGTGAACCAAATGACTTAAAATTCTTATTTGGCTTGGTTTTTGCACTTTAACCCAAAAGTGGGCTAATTTTGCACATAAGCCCCTAGGGTTTGGTTTCAGGGTTTTCCAGGGTTCCAATTAGGGTTTCTGGTATCCCAGGGGTATAAAAGGAATTCAAGTTTATTCTTAGAGTCATTTCATGACTTTTACCCTAAAGTCTTTAGGTTTTCTTAACTTGGGTTAAGTTTTACCCCTTTAACCACTATTTAGGGTTAAGTCCTTTAACCAGGGTTCTATTTGCAAAAACATTAAAACAATACAACTTGTTTGAAATTTTTGCCTAGTGAATGCACTCTAGGTGTGTCAAACATATGCAATGCCAATGTTTATGATGCCATGCTCAAGTTTTAGTTATAGTAACACCAGGGGTGTTACAACTTTCCCCCAATACTTCAGTTGGAGAAGTTGTAGATAGATCAGTTCTTACTAACATTGTCACAATGGTCTCATATTTCTCTGAAAGTGATCTAAGGAACTTATGAGTGAAATTCACATCTGGTACATTAAAACCAAGTCCCTTGAGTTCATTCACTATCCCTTGAGTTCATCTTCTTTCATAATGAATTGCTCAAACTTTCCTTTGCGCACATATAGCTTGGCACTCTTCACAATTGTAGTTCCTTCATGAATTTCCATTAGCTTAATCCAAATCTCTTGAGCGGTTGTGAGATTCTTGGTACGGTTGAACTCATTTATATCAAGAGCATCATAAAATACATTCATGGCTTGATCATTTGTAAGAATGTTTTCATTGTCACTAACAGATGGTTCATCTTCTTTCAACACAACAAACCCATCCTTGATAATTGGCCAAATTTTTCCACCCGTTGCTCTAAGATGCATTGACATTCTTATTTTCCAATAGTCGTAGTTATTCCCATCAAAATGCGATGGCTTCCCAATATGCACATTGTTGTTACTAGCCATTTTGTCCCACTCCGGAATGATTAGATCCACAAACAATGGAGTCCTCGGCTCTGATACCACTTGTAGGATTTAGGACACCGGCTAGAGGGGGGGTGAATAGACGGTTTTGACTAAAATCAAAAAACACTAGGGAAATTTAATCAATATAACAAGAGGTATAAATTCTCTAGTGATAACAAGTAAACAATCTATGAGAATCAACTAAGGTGATTGAATACTTGATGAACAATATGCAAAATACTAATCACTTGCACGGCAATAAGTAATGCAAGAAAATAAAGACACCGGATTTTATCCCGTGGTATCGGTGATTTGCCGATCACCCCTAATCCACGTTGAGGTGGACTTCAAGCTCTCACTTGCTCCTCTATCAAGACACAGCTTGATCTTTGAGCCAAGTGGACAAAAAATCACTCAATACCTCGATTCCACTAATGCCACCTTTGCCGCTCCAGTGAGGTAGGCGCGAACCCCTCACAATCAACACCACAGCTACTCCACAATCTTCTTGGAGAGCTCGACGGAGACAACACCCGAGCCGTCTAGGAGGCGGCAACCTCCAAGAGTAACAAGCCGATGACGCTTGCTCGGTGTACCACCTAGTGCCTCAAGAATCACCAATGGATACAAATGCACTAGGAACACTCAATCTCTCACTAGAATGCAATCTCAAGCAAGGAGTGAGAGAGAATTAGTTGGAGGATCACAAATGAGCTCAATGTGTGCAAGGAATGGCTAAGAGAGCCCTCACACACGAGCTCCCCTTCTATTTATAGCACACAACTCAAATCCAACCGTTATGTGCAATTTGCACATTTCCTACGCACACGCGGACGGTCCACCGTACACATAACGGCTATTTTCCCGTTTGAAATCTGTCAGAGCTGTTAGAAAAGTGAGGTCCGGACAGTCCGCCAACCTTGGCCGGACCGTCCGCGACCTGGCAACATGGAGCACCAGAGCTCTGACCAAGAGGAGTTAACACATGCGGACCGTCCGCCTACAAGGCCAGACGGTCCGTGACCTGGGAGATAATACTGTACGGGCTTATCCTCCGGGCAATCTGTAGTACAAACCCCAAAAACCACACAGTCCCTGCCCAAACCAAATTTGGCACCTGCGGACGGTTCGCCCTACAAGGCCGGACTGTCCGCACAATAATTCAGGGACTATGTCGAGAGCAACCTTCTCTGGTCAGGACTGCGGACGGTCCGACCCCAAGGCGCGGACGGTCCGCAGTACAAATGAACAGGACCTGTCAAAAGTGAACACACTTCAAACCCCACTGAAGGAGCGTGGACGGTCCGCCCACATGGCCCAGACGGTCCACCTATCCAAGACTTGGCAATTTTCAAACATGCTTTTGAAAAGATTTTTTTAACCCATAAAATTTGAAGCGTTGTTAGTCCTCATGCAAATGTGTCACACCCGGGTTTTAGGGGCACCAAGACCCGGGCGCGAACATAATCACCAGGTGTGCTGGGACCAAGTCTCACACATATGATGAATCATGGCACAGGATCGAATGTCACAACTTTACTTTATAATATGAGTTCTATACAAAATAAATAAATAATTACATTATAAGGAGACAACGGTCCAGCAACCCAAAGTTGACTAGGAGACGACGGCCTAGACCTCTCACGAACACATCAAAGCATCCTCCAAGCGCCTCATCCTTCGGTACCTGTTCTTGACCTGTGGGGGGGGTGTGAGACAGCAAGAGTGAGCTCACATACGTTCATCGCTCAACAAGTTGTGGGGAATAATGTGCATGAACTCGCCAAAGGTGGGAGCTCACGTGAAGTGTAAGGCTTACCAAAGAGGATGGTTAAAGCTGAGCATTGCTTTTAAAGTTGATCCAAAATTTTATTAGCAGTTACTAAGTATAAGTAAATACCAACCCAATTAAGTAGAACAAATGTAACAACATCACCTGCGATGCAATGCATATGACAAATTGAATTTAGTTCCATAAATTAATCATGTGAGGGTCCAAGCTGCTCATGACTGTGAGCACGGCTAGTATACCAGTTTTACACTCTGCAGAGGTTGCGCATCTTTACCCACAAGTCATGTTACCCATCCGCCAAGGGATCGCGACTTCCCATACACCTCTACCGAGGAGGCGAGGCAGGGTAACACTACGAGGCCTTTACAAAGTTCCACTAGCTTCAGAAAACCCGCTACAGTTTATAGGAAGCTCCAATGCAGGGTTCTTGCCTGACCGCCATCGCAGCAAAATCAACCAAGGACCTCCCTACACTGACCACTCCCCTACTGCCCTTGCCCCTTTCGGGTAAGGTAGTCTTCCACTAGCTTTCCTAATTAATCAGCCAAGGGCGTCCCATTAAACCCTTGTGGTAGCACTGTTTTCCCGGGTGGTCGCTCCATGTTCCAATTAACATAATGATCTTATCATGAACAGTGATAATAAACAGATAATAAAAGTATAATCGTGAACAATGTATCTTCATACCCAAAACCACATAAAGCACTAGCAAGTACTACCCAAAAAGTTCAGTGGTAAACAAGGTATAAAGATAGACAAACTAGGGTAACCTATTAGGTCCCATCAAAATTAACCTATGCAGATCATTATGATTAAATAGAACATGAGTGGGTAAAAGAAGTGATCAAGGGCACAACTTGCCTGGCACTTGAGATTCAAGGTATCAACTTGCTCTTTAGGTGACTCGTGTCCTCACTGCTAAACGTATCAATACAGACAAACATGGTATAGGTAAAAATTAACATTACACCAAACATAAGAATAAACTATGTGATAATAATCTACGCGCCATAACGAGATCGTAGAAACAAGAACCACTAAATTCGGAGTTACAGTTAGAAAGTTATGATTTTATGGAGTTATTGAGTACCTAGAATAGATTAATTCGAATGAACAATTTTAGCTCAAGTTTCATGGATTAAACCGTGTTACTGGTTGGTAAACAATATTAAAATAAAATTATTGCAACTGGAATGACTTAATTTGAAGTTAAAATGAGAAAGTTATGAATTTCTAATGATTTTATGTGTCTTGTACAAGATTAAATAGAATATAAATTTTAATGTGACTTTCATGTCAAAAACAGATGTACTATGTGATAAACAATAATATTATAGAATTATAGAAATCAGAATGAACTAATTTGGACTTAATATGAATTTCTTATGGATTAAACAAGTTTCTGTATTTTTTTTATATTAAAAATCTATTTGCTAATCTATTTGTCCTGTTTTACTGATCTCAGGACTGGGCGTATAATTATCCGAAATCGCAGGGGCTAACATGCAAAAGATCATAAGACTCAGGATTCCCACAGTGGGGACTGCGGGTTGTTTACGAAAAAGAGAAGGGGCTCTTTTGCAAAACCAGCGCACCAAAAGGGTATCCGCGATTTCAGGCCGCCCGATCTGGTTTCAACGCTCCCGATTAGATCCTGATTCCCTCAAACCGGTGTCTCACAGCAGCCATCGGATCATAGATCCAAGGTCACAGTCGTAACACGCGCTAGCCGTTGGATTACTGATCATCGGATGAGATCGATCGGCCCGAAGCGGTACCCCTGAGGAAATCCGAGCCGTCCATCAGTCGACCAACGGCTCCAGTTTTCTCCCCCAATCAACAGTAGGACACGGCGGCGCTGGTCACCAGGGGCAGCGGCGCCATGGCCGGAGCACCGCGTTTTCGGTCCCAAGCGCACTACAGCGAAATCCGATAGATGCAATATGAAGAGGAGTAATCGGCGACACGGATCAAAGGTTACTCACCGAGGATCAAGCGCGCAGTCACCCCGACCACGACGCGGTGCAAAATTGCAGAGAGGTATCACTCCGGTGAGCAATTCGTAGGGCACAAGCAATCCTTGTGACAACAGCAGGCACGACCACGACACAAGGGGGGTCCTGCGAACACCACCAGTCACCGGTTGGGACCTGAGCAACGATGGCGAGCTCCACTACGATTCTACTACGGCCTCACGCCTACCAGAAGCCGCACGGGATGAACGAGGGAGTTGCGACGAATAGATTTTTATAGGCGTTGGCGGAGTCCGAGTCGAAGCTCAACGGTAGCGGAAATCGCGTGGTTTGTTGGCGCGGCAAATGCGGTGAGCAGATCGATCTCTCCATGAAATCCCGAGGCCAGCGGCGAGTGGCGCGCAACAGCACAAGGAAGGGGAAGCCCTCCTGGTGACGCGGGCGAGCTGACAAATGGGCCCCTCCAGACCCACGCACAGGTGGAAGGAGAAGCAAGGCCCACCGGCCAGAGTCGCGCGGCCTGGAGGCGGACTCCGCGCGACCGCGAGGCGCTCGGTGAAGAAGACAAGGCGGTCTGACAGCCTGGGTCCAGACGCCAGTCGTGTGGACGCGGAAAGAGGAAGGGCTGACGCGAGGGCCCCATACCGCAGTGGCACATGCGTGTTCAAGGAGTAACCTGACTGGCGGAGTCCACTTGCCAGAGCAAGAATTTTCCAGGCGCGGCGCCCGGGGAAGGGTTAGTGGGCCGAGCAGTGGCTGAAGAAATGGGCCAGCCTAGGAAACATGGCCCAAGCGAGAATCCCCCCTTCTTTTCTTTTCCTTTTATTTCTTTCCAATTCAAATTTTCCCCTTTCAAATTTAGGGTTTTAAATTCCCATTGTTTGAGAGATCCACATATGGATTAAATATTCCAATAAAAATTCTAGTCTGTAGAGATGCCTTTATATTTATATATATTATATATATATATTCTTTTCCTTATTCATTTTCAAATTCTAGATTTCGAAGTAGATTTAATTCCCAATTTCAATCCTTAATATATTTTTATTTCATTTAAATGCACAAAATAAACTCCAACATGATGCAATAGATCTATGCTTATTTTAATTATTTTATTTATTGGATAGATGTTAGAAATATAAAATACACTCCTATTGTTTTCTTCCTTTTCTAAAATAATTCTTGGTTTTTAAAAATAAGTTCTCAATTTTCAACACTCCAGCATAATTTGAGATATATGAATTTACTATTTCATTTCTTCATATATTTATAATATTTTTTTTCTTATACACATTTTGGGCCTTACAAAATGCAATCACTAGATGCTTTATGAGGCACTAAGTTTTACATAGATCAAAGTCATTGACCCCTCTTAATAGTACGGCTATCTAGTCTACTAATCCGGTCAAGTATCTTCTCTAAACTCCTGGAGACCGGCAAAAACAAAACCTATGTTATACCTTTGCCTTCACTTGATCCACAACCAATGCTTATAAATCTCCAAGATTTTCTGTTCTATGTGGTCCAACCCTGCATTCTTATTTCTCCAAGAACCGTTAGTCCACAAACAGTTATCATTAATTACCAAAACATCACTAAGGGGCCTAGATGATTCACAGATGATCGACGCCACCGTGCCAACCGTGCCACCTCCAACGAGTACGATGTTGTCAGCTGCTAGCTCGGTTCCCTTAGCTCTATGAGATCGCAGGTGGAAGTGTGATTGATGAGTGAGAGATGGTCTAAATACGTTAGATCGTTGAATTTGAGTAAGAGAAAAAAGAGATTTAGACTAATCTCATCCCTTGGTTTTAGAGGGGATGGTTCTGAGTGCATATGTTTGGGTGGCTATTGCAAACTTTGAAGTGGTGCTTTAACATGTATATGAATTGTGATTTTTTTATGAAATGATGCGTAATAAGGTATGCTAATTTGGTACTAATTTGATGTAGTCTATAAAACTACAGATATAATTACTATTTTATATTGTTAAATTACTTTAAAGATAATTAAAATTAATTATAATATACATACATTAATTTATAGCTAAATTTTGGCTCGATTTTTTAATAAACTGAGCCGACCTATCCCGGCTTACTTCGTTTCTATAATCTCTGGCTAGCGTCTTCCATCCCACGGCACGCCTGAAAGCGAGCTTATTGATTATTTAGGTCTCTCTCTTCGTTGCCGCTCGCTAAAATACCCCAGTATTCGCTGCGTTTGCAGGGGCAGGCCCATATAGTAGCAAGGGTATTCAGTTGAATACCCATTATTTTTGACAAAAAATAGATATACATATATATGTTAGATATATACAATAAAATATTACAAAAAACATAAAAGATGCAGTTCTGTTCTCAAATTTACATTTCAGGTCTCATTTTTTCCTAACACACAGCCCATTAAAACATTAGGCTCATTGAACGAGCCAACCAACACCATATCTTTCATGGCTTGGTGGCTGCCCTTCGGTTCATCGCTTCTTTCAAGGCTTCAAGGGCTCAACCTCTGGTGGTGGCGCGCTAGCGCAAGTTTGCAGGAGTGAAGGAGCCACAAAGCCAGACTACCATGTCAGGGGCGGGAGCATGAAGCGAGTGAGCAACCGATGGCCTGACCTCGATGCCTGTTGTGCAGCTCGCCATGGCTCAAGGGAAGGAGGTGCTCGTCTATGCATGTGAATCAATTATATATATCTAAAGGGTACTCTAATAAGCTTTAGGACATCAATTATATATGACTAAAGCTACTAGGATAGATTTTAGGCTATCAAAATATATTTTTGCTCTAGTAAAATTTTGAATACCCATTGTCCAAATCCTAGGCCCGCCCTTGCGTTTGTCTAATTGCCCCAGTTAAACCACTCTTGAAAGTCGCCTAGAGGGGGTGAATAGACGAAACCTGAAACTTATAAACTTAAACTTGCACTAAGGCTGGGATTACGTTAGAATTAAATCAGAGTGTGGAAGATTGTTTCTCTTGCTATGAGTTGCTCAAATGGATGTGTATAACTTTGGGAGCAAACTCAAAATAATATTAGCAAGGAAACTTTAGAGAGAGGAAAAAGGGAAAACAAATAAAAGGAAATCAACACAAGTGAACACGGTGATTTGTTTTACCGAGGTTCGGTTCCAAAGAACCTAGTCCCCGTTGAGGAGGCCACAAAGGCCGAGTCTATTTTAACACTTTCCCTCAATCAAACGGTCGCTTAGACTGAATGAGCTTTCTCCTTTATCATTTGGGTCACTAAGACCCCGCAAGGATCACCATACACTTAGGTGTCTCTTGCAAGCTTTACAAAGCACTTATGAGAATAAAAATATAATAGGAGAAAACAATCCAAGCAACAAAAGAACACAAATAATCTCCTCACAAGTCTCTAAGCACTGGAGTTGATTTTGGGAGCTTGGAGTGTATTGAATGTTTTGAATGTGTCTTGGAGTGTTTGACTTTGCTCTTGCAATGAATGTAGAGTTCAAAAAACTTGGATGTCATTGAAGGAGGTGGTTGGGGGTATTTATAGCCTCTAACCACTTCCTAGTCGTTGGCTGAGTTTGCTGGCGAGATGGGCACACCAGACAACCACTGTTCACTGTCCGGTGCGTGCCACGTCAGCACGCCTGTTGGGGTTTGGAGTGACTTGACCGTTGGAACCTTTGTCCTGTAGCTGCTCCGGACAGTCCGGTGCCACACCGGATATGCCTTCTCTGCTCTGACTTCTAACGTGCACTGTTCTCTTTTGCAGCCGACCGTTGGCGCCAGGTTACCATTGCTCTGTTGGCTCACCGGACATGTCTGGTGCACACTGGACAGTCCGGTAAATTATAGCGGAGCGCGTCCTGAGAAAAACCCGAGAGTGGTCTGTTCGCTTGCTGCACCGGACACTGTCCGGTGCACCACTGGCTGCCTTTGCTCCAAATTCATTTGAGTCCCCAACTTAAATTCTTTCTTGGTTTGTGTTGAACCTTATGCACCTGGGATAAATGACATCTAGGCAAACTAGTTAGTCCACGTGGTTTATGATGGATGTCAACCACTAAAATCGATTATATAAAATGATTAAGCTCATTTCCCTTTCAACTCTTCAACTCTTGCTAGCTAAAATACCCCCACTACACTAGTTATTTGTTATAGTGGACACTTATACCCTCCACTGTTTCCTACAGCTCCTCTGCCAATAAAATGCTGATTTTTTGGTTTGCTTCCGTCGCTCAACGTTCAGATTTCATGATTGCGAGAATAATACTAGTAGCCATGATTACTTGCCAAGTACTTGACGTTCCACAACATGCTCACGAGTAAAAAGTAAAAGAGTTCATTTCTTTTGAAATAAATAATGGAATCACGTAATCGCACAAGGGCAAGTAAAAAATATTTATCACAACTGCTGAATTGAACGTAAACTGATTCGCAAAAAATGTTGCGTGGGTGTTCCTGTGTGGCGCAGGCCAATAAAAGGCTCCTCAAATTTGCGGTTCCTGTGGCTGGCTGTCAGTATTTCAGTAGAATGCAATTTTATTATCTATGTATGGTTGTCACGAGCACATTCATAAATCTAGACCAATCTTAGACAATATGGCACATTATTCTGTTACAAGATACATGATGCACTTGTTATGTTTAATAGCAAAGGACCCGAAGGAAACGGTGAGGGACATAAGTGTCCACTATAACAAGTAATTAATGTAGTGTGGTATTTTAGCTAGGAAGAGTGGCTATCAGGGGTGGACATGCGTTGGTTGCAGTGAGGGCACATGTCCCGTTTATTTTTCTTCTGTAAGCATGTTCCGTTTATTTTCCTTCTGAAGTAGTAGAGTACAAATTTTTATTGTTAAGTCCTATGTTTGATCTAACTTAGATGTCCTCCTCGCTCTATTATTTTAATACTCGTTCTTATAAACGTGTCCTCGCTCCCGTTTTGTCCTGAGTCCGTTAGTGGCTTAAGTGGGGCAATTAGACAAACACAACTAATACTGGAGTATTCTAAATAAGCAATAAGTCCCACAAAGCGCACACCCCATCTAAAAAAGGCCGCAAGGCAACGAGAAAACGAAACGCGAAGCAAACCCTTTTCGGCGTCCGGCGTCCCCATCCCCACCCCACCAGGCCACCACGGCGGGATGAGGCCGGCGTCGGACGCGCACCAGTCGCGGCTGCTCTACGAGCTCTGCGCGCTCCTGCTGACCGTCCTCGGGGCGTCGCCTGACGACGGGGCGGTGGCGCGGCCGCTGCTGCCGCGACATGTGACGCCCGCCGGGGTGGCGTCCATGCTGCTGGGGGCGTCCATGGCGCTGATGCTCTGCGGCTCGGTCACCTTCATGCTCGGCTTCTTCCTCATGCCCTGGGTTGTCGGGCTCGGTTTCCTCTTCCTCTTCGTTGGCTTCATCACCAACCTCTCCGGGATCTGGAGGGACATCATCCTCTTGCCCTCCGTCGCGTGCTCCGCCTCGGACTCACCCAAGGAGGCACCCTCCCCATGTACGTAATCTCGCCGATTTACATGTTTGGGGACGAAACTATCCCCCCTGGCCCCTTACCTCGTATGATTGGGAGCCAGATATCCGGATTCGGTGTGAATTCGACGTGATTGTTGATGAATACGAGAGTTAATGGAGTTCATTTATTCTGTTCGGTTTAGTTGCGCCAAATTTGGCATTCTTTGCCTAGATTTTCAAGCACCTAAGTACCTAACTAGGTCTTTTGGGCGCTTGGATCTTGGAATTGTTGTGGATGTTGAAGCTAGATTATTGCTGCAAGTGAGGAATAAGATAGATCTGGAGACTTCATCTCAAGAGGGCATTAGACATGGCTATTTGATTTCCACACAATGTGAATAACCTCCAGGAATCACTACAGAAGTGCTATACCTCATATTTACATTTCTATTGCTTGGCTAACAAAACTAGCTTAGGATTTAAGCGCCCTGCAACACCCAGCCCAGAGAAGAGTGGGGAAAGGATCCTAGGATGTGATGGATGCTGCACGCCAGTGCAAGTTCATTCAGAGTGTAATATAGTTCTGTTGGTTAGATCTGGAAAGATTGTGGCAACTCTAGTTGATGAAATATGAGGATAGAAAACAGTGTGTGTTGTTGAGTCACCTACTAATGGAACTGAAGGAGAGAAGTAAAGAATATGCATGTGAAGCCAAAAGGGTGAAACGGGAATTGCATTATCTGGTTCCTTAGTTCTTGTTAATAAATTCTAGACCAAAGGGGAAAACCTTCATATATTTATTCGTTCTGATGATCCGTGGGAGACAGGGATGGCACCTTAAGAAAATATGCTTGCAATGCAGACAATATTAGGATTCATGTTTTTGCAGAACAAGAGCTTTCCTGGACACGTAGCAAAAGAGCAGAAAGACGTCAGACAAGTGGGGCTCGACCTTTACAATTTCCTCTCAGCATTTCACTATCATGCTTGTATTTCAAAAGGCCCAGAATATTAGAGATAGAAGACTGACATAACTGTACAGTTTAATCTCAGCGTAATCGCCAACTATCTCTAGACTAGAAAATATATACTCCCTCTGTTCCAAAATAAAATTTGTTTTGGGCATTTTGTAGATTTATACAATAATTAATGCATGTGTTTTACATATATGTCTAGATTCATCATCTATTTGAACATAGGCATAAAAACTAAGTGCTAAAGTGAATACTAATTTGGAACGGAGGGAGTATAGGAGTATAATGAAACAAGGTGAAAGGCGATAGCTTTTTTTTCTATTATGTACAAACAGATAGATTAACCGTGTCTTCATGAACTGGTACAACCATCTAGAATCACTCCACATCGGTCAAGTTCCATTATCTTTATTCCTTTAATGCCAATCCTACGCCGTTAAAATTGTACAGAGAATTTATACCTGTTTCACTTGTTTGGCTGTCCAAGACAACACTGTAATAGGACTTTTTTACTTGTTATTGCAGGGCATATGTTTTCCAAGCCTTCATCCATGTCGACGTGAAGCCAAGTACAAAGTAAGACTCCCACGGAGGTCCATAGAAGCAGGGAGTAGTTGGAGCAGCAGACTCTTGCCATTGCCAACCTATATTTTCCTTCCTGGACAACCCTTCTTTTACATGTGACACCGCAGCAAGTTGCCAAGTTTTAAATGGTTTTGTACTGTGTCTAGGAGGATACGGGATACTTGCTTGTACATACGGAAAAGAAGGGTCGCGTCTAAACATCACGTGCAGCTTATAATTGTTTCAGAAATGCTGTTCTTTGGGCTGAACATGAAGAAATCCCATATGTTGTGTGCCATCGCGCCAGTATGGCTGGTTCTTTCACCTGACTATGCTGCTGGGCTCCAGCTTTGACATCGAGAGGAATTGCTGCGATCCCCGGTTCTTCTAAAATTGAAGTGCAACTAACAGTTTTTTTTTAAGTGCCAGTTCACTATGTATGTCTTGTGTGCTGGAACCCTAAATTGAAATTTGAGAAGAGAGGATGCTTGGTGCTTTCGTTCGTCAACGGCCTTGACAGAAATTGTGTTGCCTGAACTTTCAGCGGCTGCAGGCTGCAGCTGCCATGTTACGCAGAGAATGCATAGAACAGGAAAGCCACCAAGGCCCCACGAAGTAAACAAGTGCGTCAAAAGATAGATATGGCTACGGAAGCAAGAGGATGGCAACCTGTGAAGCAATGACTCGCCAGGCTGCCACACGAAAGATCATCTACGCTAGTAGTCGCCGGTACGGGCATCACCGTCATTCCGTGAAGCAACTGACATCCAAAAGGTGCCGAATCCGTGCCGGCAAGGGAGATGTCCGCGAGAAATGTCAACCGAGCACGGGCAGACTTGTTTCGTGTCTTCATTCGTCCAGATACGAAAATCAGGCGCATTCGGCATGTGATGTGGAGACTCAGGACAAAGAAGATTATGTAGTCCATAGAATCCCAAAAGTCGAAACAGAACGGAACGTTTTCAAAGGCTGTAGTGATGAAGAAAATTGAAACGCCAATCAGCAACGCATCCCTACGCAACAAGAATAAACCAGATAGGCTAGGTTGATGCCAGGGGCAAACTGGCAAAGCCAGGATCCAAAATTAGAGTGGACCAAATTAGATTAGAGAGGTGTTAAAAACATTTTTTGCACTATTTATATGAGAATTACCTAAAAAAACTAACATGTTCTATAGAATTAGGGGAGCATTAGGGGGAGATATTGCCCCTGTGCCCTCCCCCCGCCGTCGCCTTGGCCAATGCGTAATGATGCCCCTCTCACATTCATTATTTCTCATTATCATATAATTATATTGTTTAGTAAAAATTGTTGGATTCCTTTTTTTGGCCGGAAAAGTGTTAGCGTGAAGCCTGAACCAGACTTTGATCACAGTCCAGTTCAGTTGTAACTAACCACACAAGCACACAATAATCATGTTAGTGAATACAGAGCTCGAAGACCCGTACATGATCCGAAGGTGGGGTTTCACCGAGTCTATGCCCCATTGGCACGGGCCGACACCCCTCCCTCGATACGACGTACACAAGGATCCTGACAGGCTCGACCAAGACCAAGAGACGTTGGAGGCCGGGACCACAATGGAGGGCTTTGTCTTTCCGAGCCTGAATCCTTCAAAGGGTTCTGACGTATGCAGTGGCCGCCCTTTCTAGTGTCGAGCGCAATGGTCTAGGAGAGGATCCTGCCCCACAAGTGAAGGCCCTCCTCCCCCATGGTGCGAAGTTAGAGGATAAACCGAAGGGACTCCTCCATAGGTCTCAGAGTGAAGACTCTCAGCACATGAAGCTAGAGAACCAGAACTGGGTAACGAGGACCTAGTGGGCCTTCCATCAGGCGCAATAGGTCCACCTTTCGGTCCTGACTACATCGTTATCCTAGATGAGGGTATAATAATATGTGTAATTAGAATCTAGGTCGCATTATCCTATAGTTACACCGTTGTATAGTATATTATGAGGATGTAGCAGGTAACAAGGGCATGCATTTAGTTTCCCACGATGCCTCCCAAGAAAATATATACCCGATTGCACCCAACTCCCACGTTCTCGCGGCTTAGGCAGTCTCCGCCGACAACACACAAAAGACAAAAGTCGATGTTCGAGCTGGATGAAGATATTGCAACAATGTTCGATTTGAACGAAATGAGTGTGGGAGAAGTATGAGGAGGTGGTAGATAAATTTGAAGTGTGAGATGTGTGAATAAGCTCAAACACTCCTATATTTATAGACTAGGTTCCAATTTTTTAATTTTTTTCTTAAATTTTTAAATCTAAATTGAGCGAACCAATCAAAACACGATATAGGCACCAAACAGTCGATGCTGAGAGTGACAATAGTGATTGGGTGGGTACCAACCGGCATGGATCCAACATGATCGATATTAACCATGGCATCTGGTCGACAACCTCAACGACTGTCCGTTGGCACCATGACGGATGATATGGACCGGTCGTCGATGCCAGTATGCCACTAGGGCAGGCGCCCTAAGTAGGGGTGAAACCAGTCGGGATATACCTCGTTTCGTTCCGATCTGTTTTCTACATTGCTGCATTCGAATTCGTATTTATGGACATCCCGACCATTTTCATTTTTTTCATTTTTGACAAACGGAAATGGTATGAGTGTTTTATTTCGTTTTCGCTTTTCTGTTTTTAGTCGGAATATCCCATTTTTATCCGCATATAACATTAATACAATAAACAAATCATATCATATCAATGTCACATCGCAACAAACTATTCTGTAATTGATTATCTTCTTTGATAGTCATATGTATATTATAATATATTGTTTCCATATGTCTAGATGAGATATTTTAATTGATCAATAATACTACTTTATTTTTATACTCTCTGCAGCAATGTTTTTATTTTTACGTTCGATTCTGATCCGTTATCGATTTGTTCCATTCACTTTGGGTTCATTTCCGTCATCCTGCTAGTTCTGTTTTCGATCTGGTTTCTGACAGTTCCATTTTCGATCTCGTTTCTAACAGTTTGTTTTCGATCCTGTTTCTGAAATAAAATATAAAAATAAAAATGGGAGAGCGGTTTTTTAGACAGATTTCGTCCGTTTTCATCCTAGCTCTAAGGATTGAGTTCTGTGCTGTCACGCGGTTGAGTTCGCTCAGGTACGCGGCTGTTTTTTTTCCAAAAGAAATGGGTGGTCCATCTACTAGTTGAATGCGGTGCAGTCACTCCTGATCTCCCCGTGCCTGCCGGTCTTCACCCCAACACTGCCCAGCTTGACCATGGCGTCCTTGAACGCCTCGAAGAAGCGGGTCTGGTTCTTAGCGAAGTCCCTCACCGCCGGCTGCGACGCGCCGTCGCTGTACAGCGCCTGGTCCGAGGTGAACAACCCCAGGCCGCCGGCGAGGTTGGCGTAGTAGGCGTTATCGAAGGCGGTCGGTGTGATTGGGTCCATATTGACGGCGATGTCTGCGCCGACGTCCGGCGGGCAGGCGTCCATTAGCTGCCGCGCGTACGCAGGGTTGTACGACGGGTCCACCGACGCGCCGTCGCCGTCACTAACGCCGTGGTGGTAGAGGCGGTCCGTGAAGCGGGTGCAGTGCGCGAACCCGACGGTGTGCGCTCCCGAGAGCGCGACCATGTCGAGCGTGGTGAGGTTGTGCTTGGCGAACAGGGCGGCGAGGTCCTTGACGCGCATGCTGGGTCCCGGCAACTTGCCCGCGACGTTGCCGGCCTTGGAGACGAGCCCGTCAAGCCGGCCAAGCTGGACGGTCCAGTGGGGGCCGGACGACTGCCATGCCGTTGCACAAGCACAGTAGTATCAGAAACCGAATTGGCATGGCTCAGTAGTCAGTAAGAAGAGAGACAGTTACCATGGTGACGACGTCCCTGGCGGCGATGGCGAGGATATCGGCGCAGGAGACCACGCCGGGGCACTTCTTCTCGACCTCGGCCTTGGCGCGCACCACGGTGTCGAAGCCGTCGCCAGCGAGGGACACGTTGTCGGGCGCGTCCTTCTCGGCGTCGTTGTCGCGGGACGCGATGATGACCGACGCATCACAGCCCTGCAAGTTGATTCAACATAAACATAAATGTTAGTTTCAATTTCACCCCGTGCAAACTAGTAGAAAAATATAGGACAGGATTCCCTCCTAAACTTTTAAACCTTATAGCATTTTAGTTTATCTTTTATCTATAAAACTTTATAACTTTAATATAAGGTGGGTTAAAATCTAAAGATAATTTTAGACCACTTATTCAGAGCTCTGGCTCTAAAGTTTACAGACCCATATCCATCCTTGGAACAGTGTACCTTCAAACTGAAGTGGTTATTGGCATAAACTGACTTTTTAAAATCAAGGAGTACAATTCCGAATTCCACTCGTTGGAAAATGACAAATGGGTGGATTATTTGCCAGCAGGGACGCCCGACACATCTGACCTGAATATCTGATAGAATTCAGCCTAGTTGACAGAAAATGTCGTGCAGTCACATGGCAAGCCGGCGAGTGTGTGATTAGAAGGCAACAATCGAGCTGTCATTCGTACCAATAGTCATCTGCCGCACCAGTCTTTCTTCTATCTAGTACCACTGACTCTACCAAATTCAGTCTGATCTAAAAATTCAGTATGAAATGATTGCCTAGGTGAAATCTAAAAATTCAGTCTGATCTAATAGTAAGAGCAGTAGTAGTCTGCAAGTCGATCTGAAAGAGTCTGAAAAGCCTTGTCGAGCTAAACCTCTAGGAGACTGCAAATCGAGAAAGCTTAATGGGTAAAATCTAAAGCGAGGTGTTTAAAACACAAGATCTTCACAGGAATCGGCAACAAAAGCTAGCAGCAGGAGCGCTGGCGCTGCAAGAGTAGCTGCAGCGAGCAGGCCAGAATGGCCTGATGGATGTTGCTCACCTCGACGAAGCAGTCGTGGAAGAAGAGCCTGAGCGTGGCCGGGACTGTTACGAAGGTCTCATTCACCTTCTTGGCCACCACTGCCTGCACGATTGCCTCCACGTCCGGGCACGTCGACCGGTAGTAGTCCGGGGACAGCTTCGCCTCCGCGGACGGCAGCGTTATTGCTGCCACCAGGGCCACGGCTGCAACCGCAAGCAGCAAGTGCCTGCGTCTTCTCCATTTCTCCATGGCCTTGGAGCTCAAGTTCTGTGTGGGAGTGTGTTCCAGTGGGGAGAAGATGCAGAGCGCATCTGCTAATGGAGTGACCAGTGAAGTGACTAGCTTGGAGGGCTCCGCAAATGAACACATGGTAGGTGGGTGCCTGGGTGGGCCTGTATACAGTGTGCAGTGCACCAGGGTAAGTGAAAAGATTGAAGGACAGGGGTTAGATTTTCATGAATTACAAATTGAAGTATATAAAACTCCTAAGTTATTTACTAGTTGGTAGACAAAAGGTTGAACCGGATGTTGTACTAGAATATGTACAATATATTGTATAGTAATCGATCTCTAAAGAGCTACATAGCTTAGATAGGGCTAAAAAAATAGCTCGGGACTAACGAGTCGGCTCGGCTCGCAGTGGCTCCAACCAAGCCAAACCGAACCTAATTCTCATGCTCGCGAGCGGCTCATGAGTTGAGTCCAAACTGGTCCAACAGAGGTCAAGGGACCTGGTCTGGTGCACCAAGCCTTCGAAATGCAGAAACTTGCTCTTTGCGTACTCGGTCCGGTGCACAGTCTGATACAAACCATACTGGTCTGGTGTACCGCAGTATAACAGATTAGTCTAAACCTTGGCACTTTATCTTCACTTAGCTCTTCTCTTGGGCACTTTCATGACTTAGACAAATGTTACTCGAATGTGTCCACACATTCTAAGTCATCTCATTGGCTTCAACTCAACCTTCAACTTTCTATTCTTCTTTTCATCATCCTTTTTGCTCCAGTTGGCATTAGACATATTCAAATGTCGGGTCAGGCCAGATCAAGGTCGGGTCATGGGTAATTTGGCATGGTCTGTATCGACCCGTGTCTAGTGTTGGATCGGGTCGGGTCGGCTCGTGCTTCCCTGTTGGGCATGTTAGGTCGGGTTTTTTTCGGGTTGGGTCAAAAATCATGGCTCGTACTTAGCCTGTGGATTGTTGCGGATCAAAAACTATGGCACGTACCTGCCCATTGCATTGATCAGGTCGGGTGGCCAATGATTAGGTCTAGTTGGCACTTAGAACCTCAAACTCCAAATCTGATCAATTCTCTTGTTCCATTGAATTCCAGTATGGCGCAATAATCATCAAGTTCTATCGTTGATACCTTCTGCTTGGACTTGTGACCATGCTTGATCCCTGGAGCTAGCATCCCTTAATCCTTATGACTTGAACCATCACAATACATATGAGTTAATCCGATGGCATCCAATCATGTCTTCTAATGTTGTGATCTCCAACACAACACAACTCTTCAAAATCTGATTAGTCTGTCGACATCTTGCAAGTATTCTCTTCTTCACCCTAGCCCTGGTACCTCGGTCCACAAGCCATTTGCTTGACATTCATGTTCGCTTAGTCCCTTGAAGCCTTTTCCTTGTATGTCTTCGCTCTATCAGACTGTCTCCAAGTATATCACATTGAAAACCAACTTAATCAATGTACATTCTTCTTCTCATCTTCTTCAACAAGGATCACACAAACATTGCAAGACTTCTCTTGAGCTTGATTAGTCCCTCGACTAAATGCAAGTAGTTACTTCTTCACCTTAGCCTTGGTACCTTAGTCCTCTTGACTTTCTTCTTTGCTTAGTCCTTCGAAGCCCTTTTCCTTGTTATCTTCACTCTATCAAGCCTTCCTTAAGCCATACCACTTTGAGTGTACATTGAATTATTGACTATCTGATTTGAGTGTTGAACTTGTATCAAATCCTTCTTGTGATATCAATGATCCATAATCATGAATGGTCTTTCTATGGAATATCACATTATTCCGTTATGTTGCACCTTCTATGTCTTTCACTAAGACATATGCTTTATACTTAATTTCATGTTCAACACTTGACAAACTGATTAGTTCTTTAATATTGTTGTCATTCAATTCACCAAAACCCAAAAAGGTGTAGATGCACTTTCAGGGGCCTTGGTGGCTAGGAGAGGTGGGTTAGGGTCAGCCAAGGAGGTTTAGTGGTCGAGTGTGGTGTCCTAGGAGAAGGAACGTAGGGGTTAGACGGACATAGTTAAGGGTAGGGCATCGATGATGGTTGGGTGCCAGTAGAGGGCCTTGGTAGTTGGCCACAGTGTGCTTGGGGCACGTAGAGAGCCCTGGCAGTTGGTGCAACAGCAAGGGGAAGACACGCATGGGTTGTTGGTCGGTCGCGACAACATGCATGTCAGGCAAGAAAGAGGAGACGATGATCGTTGGCGCTACACGACCACCAAGGTGTGGGGGAGGATGACCATATTGGAGGGAAGGGGAAGGCCAACCCTAGGTGCGGTGGAGGTAATCAGATAAGGCCAACCATGAGGATATCAGGAGGAAGTGGAAATGACACAAAAGAAAGAAAACATAAAAATGAATCAGGGTAATTTTCACCCAACTCTACAAGAATGTATGAAACATGATTATATGGAGCACCCCTTGATGATCTCTAGGGGTGTAAACAGATATCCGAACTGTTAGAACAAATTTAATATTTTAAATAGATATGTATAAAATTTGATGCTAATCTCTTCTTATGTTATGAAACACATTATTTTAAATAAGAATAAAATTTTGTATAAATTATTTCATACATTATTTGCTCCATACAACAAAAAGGTGAAAAAATATTTGTATCCGTATTTGATTTGTATCCGAAATTTATATTTATTATTTGAGAAGATATATAATAGATTTAAGGTTTACCTTTCATGAATCTTTACAAGCTCAATACTAAAAACAAGAATATAAATTTGCATAGCAGATTCTATATTCTATTAATTCACAAACAAAGAAAAAAGACCAAAAAACTGATATCCGAATAAGTATCTGTTTACACCCCTAATGATCTCTATAAAAAAACTAAATTTATCCTTCAAAATCATTTTTTGTTAGATCCGAATTTAATGAAACTTTATCGTCTGATAATTTTTTAGAGTAAAATGAAGTGGCATTCCTCAAACTTGGTATGTTGTGTCATTTAGAGACCCAAGCGAGTCTAACATGGCACGTTACGTTGGTATCCGGTTTGAAGAAATCTGATTTTAGATGGTTTTGGATGTGCCACCAAGTTGCAGCACCCGTTTTCCAGATTTTGGGAGTTCGAGAACTCAAGTGACACGACATGTCAAAACAAACACGCAGCTGCAATGGTGCACAGTCGGCTCTCTATTAGGAATCTATGTCAGCATCTATCCTATATGGCAACAAATTAAATAAATAAAGGGATGTGGTGCAGAGAGTGTATTAAGTATTAAAAACAACTATAGATATCTACTATAGACACACCATTGCAAAGATTTACTATAATATATCGATGTTTCGATGATATGGTCATATGGATGTTTTGCTATAGAAATTGTGTTATCTACACTATTGTGATCTACACTACTGTGGTTGGCCTAAACGAGGCGATGCGTCTACTGAGGGGGGAAGCAATGCATGCATGTCGGGAATAGTCGCAAATAGTCGGCTCGCGTATCACATCCAGACAGGTTGGTGTCGGTGTAGCTGTTGTGCTCCCACCGGTCCCACAGCCACAGGCGGACAGGTCCTGGACTCCTTGCTCGCCCAGCGGACAACCCCACAAAACCCTATCACACACGGGGATACGGCCATACGGGCAGTCGATCGGGCACACGGCTAGAGCCTAAAAGGGAGGGAGGGGGAGGCGCGCGAGCCGCCAGGACCTGAGAGCGGCTGCTGCTGCTGGCGAATCGACTCCTGGGCCCGGGAAGAGATTGGGTACCGTAGAGAGACCGGGTAGAGAGATAGAGTCATAGAGAGGCCAGGATGAGAGTGGCGGTGGTAGGCGCCGGCGTGAGCGGGCTGGCGGCGGCGCACGAGCTGGCGAGGAGCGGCGGCTCCCGGGTGACCGTGTACGAGAAGGAGGACTACCTCGGTGGGCACGCCAGGACCGTGGCCGTCGAGGACGCCGACGCCGCCAGCACCGTGCAGCTCGACCTCGGCTTCATGGTCTTCAACCGGGTACGTACACAACCAACGTACACACATACATATGTAGTTATGATATTGTAAGATAGAAGCGCGTCGTGATGGTCGCTTCTCGTGCGCGCTCGCGCGCGGCGTATCCACGGGCATTCTGTGTGCCATTCGGCATGAACAGCTCTCCCCTCCTCCCTTGCGAGTTGCGACGATATCCTCTGCGATTCAACGACAACTCATCTGTTGTCTCCTGTTCCTCTTTTCCTTTCCGTTTCCCATATTATTCTTCTTATTCATGGCTTGGCAGAACTAGATTCAATATGCATGGGGAATAATTTAGGTTATTCGCATGGAGGTTAATTGCTCCATGCATGATTAGTTGCTCGGTAATAAGACGCAAACAACCCACCAAGCTTGCGAACACATAATAATGGTAACTATATAAATACGAGAACATATCATGTATATAAGACCATCTTTAAGTACATATGCACAAACTAATTCTAGACCTTTCATTTAATAAACTTCGGCTAAGGGAGTGTTTATTTGATATTATAATTAGTTCAAAATAAAGCATATTATATAATCTAGATATATTATAATCTCAAACAAACAGGCTCGAGGATTTTTTAAAATATATAACTAGACATGTGAGAGCGTGGAAGATTTTATATATATATATATGATAGTTTTATGCAGCATGAGCATATGTTCCCTGTAAACACACCAGAGGGCCCGGAAAGGGTGCTTGCAATATCGAGGCGACGTGGAGGCAGCAGTGACCTTACAAGGTCACGTGGTCATCACCAGCTAAACGGGAGAGCCAATGCCATGCACCTTCCTGTCTCGGCCAGTCGGCCCCCTTTCTCCGAAAGACCACATGTACCGTATTATATTCGACGACTCGTCACATTGCTTGATTAATGCGATAGATGTCCAATAGCTTAGAGTTACTATTACCAGATAAGATGCTACCCGTAGTTAGGAATGCTGTCGTCGGCCTCACTTGTAGAACATCTCTGCTGTGTTATCATGTCTTGTCCGATCCTCTCGTCTAATCTTAGTGGGTCCATGTATCCTTCCTTGGCTTGGATCTGTTTGGGATGCTTTGCTCGGGATCTCTCCTTGCAAACGGCGGTGCTTTCTCCTGATGGAAATTAAGTCCATCAATAATATACTTAACTGGTAATATACGTAGGATATAATATATGTAAGAAAGTGTTATATATTATGAAATTATTTTCACAACGGATGAAGCAGTCAGTGCTACGTTGTCTATATATATTCGCAAACAAATGTAAAAGTATTGGCTTCAAAACAATCTATATGGACTTATGTTTTTTGTTCTATATGGTATTAGGTCTTTTTTCTCATCCCGGCCCGTATACAAGTCCAACCTTCACCGTTGTTAGTGACACCGCAACATTTGGACTAGTCAAATTACCACACACACTTCATTCATCAGACCATATTGATTCTCACCCTGAACATTCTTATTTTATTATTTCACCTTGCACATGTCAGTGCTAGTTTAAACATCTACTTAGAGGGTGTTTGAATACACTAGAACTAATAGTTAGTTGACTAAAAAATGTTAGTAGAATTAGCTAGCTAACAAATAACTACCTAATTATTAACTAATTTACCAAAAATAGCTAATAGCTGAACTATTAGCTAGGGTGTTTTGGATGTTTTAACTAATTTTAGCCACTAACTATTAACTCTAGTGTATTCAAACACCTCCTTAGTTACTAGTAGATGTACTTTCCCGCATCATCAAGTAATCCAAATGAGATTTTTTTGTAACACCACACGCACCATTATTCTTGCACCATCGGCATCAACCTCGGTCAAATTCAAGGTTCAGGGTTCGAGAGGGTGCCAAACTAGAGGAAAAGGCAAGGAAGTAGGCTAGACGGGTAGTGGTAGTAGTGGACAAGACAACAAAAGTGGTAGGGATGATGTGGACCGTGGGTGACCAAGAACCAATGGTGGTCATGGTCTGAGGCGGATTCTATCACATTGATGGCTCGACGCTATTGGGTTGGGTTAGCCTGGCATGCATGGGCAGGATCTAGCGTCTGCAACCAAGGAAGGAGGGCAACGGGAAACTGTGACTCAATCTTGCAAGTTGCAAGCACTGGATACATCTGGCCGCCGTGATGACCTCGGCCTTTCCTCCATGGCTTGGAAGCAGCACCGGAGCAGGGCAACCAGGTCGGGACAACATCGCCGGACGGAGACCCCACTCACGGGATGAAGAGGACCTTAGTAAGCTGCTCGCCAACAAAGCATAGCTGAGGAGGAGGACCGGACCGGCGGACCTCGACGAGGAACAGATCCGGGGCGGCGGAGAACGGATCGCGACCGGGGTGAGAACAAGCCAGGCCACAACCGCCCGCAAAGGAACAATCCGGCGTCGAAGGCAGAGCAATCAAAGGCTTCTGCTGAGGGTGACATGACAGGTCTCCTCTGTCGCTATGTGGTCAGTCACTGGTCAGCGCAGAGCCACACGAGCAACCAAGTACACGGTAAACTGCGAATTGACCCGGCGTCGGTGCTGGTGCGGTTCATCTGTGCTTTAGTCACGCCCCATGCTCGTGCACGTCATGCGTTCGTCTTAATGCCTGTGACTGTGAGGCACACCGTACGCGTACGTACTCCATCCTCTCTGTCTCTGGGCAGCGTGGACGCGTGGTGGACCGCCAGGTCGTCCACGGAGAAGTGCTCCTCATGCAGCTCAAGGTGGACGGCCGTGCGCTCGACCTCGTAGACGTTGCCACTTGCAACGGGCCACGGCCAAGGAGGAGAGGTTCACCAAGGTCTGGACCGTCCTCAACGATCTGATGAATCATGTTTTAAGTATGTATCTACCTCACAGAACAATTGACTTGCGTAAACTTTTATCAGGAAACAAAACTAACATAGGGTGGCATTGTAAAGGCAATGCACGTCGTGATGTGCGGTGAGCATATTAGTCAGATAGCCTCTGTTTATAATGCACACAGCCCTGACCAACATCACATCAGAGTGTGTCCTGCCCACATGGCAAACGCAACATTGTTGTGGTGCTAAAATGTTAGAACACCTTACCACGACCCATATAAAAGGTAACAGGATAGAGCTCCTTGATCAACTTGGCAAAATGTGCAGGTAAGTGGAACGACAACTTAAGTGTACAGTTTTCTATCAGTTTTACCAGTAACTGAGAATTTTGTGGGTTTACCAAGATTTACAATTTTGACCAGTGGTGCACCAATTACGGCACAAATTTTGTGCACCATTTGAATTTACGTGTTGCAAATATTGTGCTTTCGTATACCATAGAACTTGTGACATATCAATGCACTAAATTTCAGGTAACATACCCAAACATGCTGGAGTGGTTTGAAGGGCTCGGTGTAGAGATGGAGATATCCGACATGTCCTTCTCAGTGAGCACGGAATTGGGGGCCAGCGGCAGCAGATGCGAGTGGGGCAGCCGCAATGGCATCTCAGGACTCTTGGCACAGAAAAGCAATGCACTCAGCCCTAGTTTCTGGCGCATGATTCGGGAGATACTCAAGTTCAAGAACGATGCTCTCAAGTGAGATAATACATCTCGATCTCATCCCGAATAACTAGCATTAACTATGGTGTCACTGCATACTTAGTAGTTTACTTACAACAAATATATGATAACCCAGAACTGATGCTAGCTTGCTTTTGCAGGTACTTGGAGGACCATGAAAACAACCCTGATATGGACCGGAATGAGACTCTCGGGCAATTCATTCAGTCTCATGGATATTCACAGTTCTTCCAAGAGGCTTACCTTGTACTCCTCTGTTCGTTGTTTGTGTATATGTTTTCAGTTTGGAGCAAATTAAAACAGCATGTTTTCTTTGCTGCAGATCCCGATCTGTGCGTGTATATGGTCATGCCCATCGCAAGGAGTGTTGGGATTCTCTGCTTTCTTTGTGCTCTCTTTCTGCCGTAACCATCATCTTCTTCAGGTGAACAAGCTTGTTAACTAGGCTGACTAATTTTCTGCTATGGATGCTAATTTTTTTCTCTTGCATTTTAACTGTGCATTCAGTTGTTCGGTCGCCCCCAGTGGCTCACCGTGAAGGGTCGTTCGCACTCCTATGTACACAAGGTGCTGTTCTGTAGTCCCTTTTCTCTCTTCACCGCTCTAGAAGAATAAATTGAAAAAAGGGTGATTGATCAATTCAAGTAGCGCACACCAGCAGGTAAGGGAGGAGTTGGAAAGTATGGGTTGCCAAATTAAAACCAGCTGTGAAATCAAATCTGTTTCAAGTTCTGAGGGAGGTACTGCTAATGCACGATCTTCATCCAGAATTTCTTCTGGTTATCATCTGGTAACTCATCCAAAACAAGTGATCGGTATTGTTCTGTTTGCCTCAGGTTTCAGGGTTACAGTGTTTGATGGTTCAGAGGAGACGTATGACAGAATCATATTTGGTGTCCATGCACCTGATGCTCTAAAGATTCTAGGAGCTGAAGCAACACATGAAGAATTGAGGATCCTAGGAGCTTTTCAGTACGTCTACAGGTAATGCATGCTATGTGCCTACAGATCTAGGTTTGTTTGTTTGGATCTGATCTCCATTTGCGCCTTCACTGCAGTGATATATACCTCCACTCCGATAAAAGTTTGATGCCACGGAGTTTGTCTGCTTGGAGTTCCTGGAACTTCATGGGAACGACAAGCAAGGGGGTTTGTGTAACCTACTGGCTAAATCTGCTTCAGGTAGTTACCTTGCCTTAACATGGATAGCAGCAATTAGCAATGTATTGTTACTTAATATATGTATGTATATAGCACTATGCCACTATGTACCTTGATTAATAGATCCTTATTGGAATATTTTCTAGAACATAGAATCTACAAGCAGACCTTTTCTGGTGACGCTGAATCCTCCTCATGTCCCAGACCACGTCTTTCTTAAATGGTACACTAGCCACCCTGTCCCATCTGTGGCTGCCGCAAAGGCTTCTCTTGAGCTTCATCACATTCAAGGAAATAGAGGGATTTGGTTTTGTGGGGCATACCAAGGTAAGTTACTCCATCAATTAACCTTTAGTAATACATACATGGCTTGCATCAAGAAGGACATTCAAAACGCTGAAAGAATATACATGGCTTGCATCTATTGAGCCAGTCTGTCTGTTTTGTTTCAAAACGCTGTGTGGGCTGTGTGCATTCTAAATGCTGAGGTTGGAAGTGATCTCAAGAGTCAAGATAGTTGTATCAATTGATGTAATTGTTTTGAAATCAATAAAAGCTTTCTTTATTAAAAAACACTCTGACTTTCTGGCTTTCACAGAAAGACAGAGAAAATGGATTTTTGCTGTTGGACGACTACAGAAGTCCAGTGTCCTACAGCAAATGAACTAATCATATTTGCTGCAGTACTCTAGATTGTGTCTTGCAGAAAATAAATATGCTTTTGTAGCATCCAACAACAAAGATCATTTTTCAATGCTTTCATCAAAAGGCACTAAGTAGGAGTGTTCTCTAAAAAATTACCAACTATATGTAAGCATATCAGCAATTACAACACTGTGATTAGTTCTGAAATTTATGTATCTTCTGATTCGATAACAGGTTATGGTTTCCATGAAGATGGACTCAAGGTACTGTACTACAATCTGCAACGCCTAGTTACCAATGTTTAGATGGGATTTTTACCTTTGTAGTTCCATGTAGAAGTACAAAGTATGTTGGATATTTCCAATATGACATTGGAATTGATGCATGCCCTGCAGGCTGGGAAAGCTGCAGCTCAAGATTTGCTTGGTAAGGAGAGTGACCTTTTGGTGAACCCAAAACAGATGATCCCATCGTGGTCTGAGGCTGGGGCGCGTCTTCTGGTAACAAGATTTCTTGGTCAATATGTATCTGTCGGCAACTTGGTGTGAGTTGTTCAACCAATTGATCAATATATCACAAAAATGTTTAATTATGACTCCTCTGACTTGATTAATTCTGTATCTAGCTTGCTTGAAGAAGGAGGCACTATGTTCAGTTTTGGTGAAGTGGGCAAAAAATGCCATGTGAAATCTGTCCTGCGAGTACATGACCCCATGTTTTACTGGAAGGTTCTCTTTTCTCTTCTCACGATTCTGTCCCACAACTTTTGCTGGCTCTGATCTCTCATGTCACTTGAAATTGAAATACATTCTGCAGGTTGCAACTGAAGCAGACCTTGGCTTGGCAGATGCCTACATTAACGGTTATTTCTCATTTGTAGACAAGAGAGAAGGTCTTCTAAATCTTTTCCTGGTTAGATCTTACAATCTAAATAGTCAAGTCAAACAATTGGACATGTATTTTAGGGATCAAATTGGCACATGTGCATAGATACAGTACTAGTTAATTGTACATGTATATTATCGTTTAATGCTTACTTTTGGATTCCATCCATGAATCATTTTGCTACAGATTCTCATTGCGAACAGGGACGCAAACAAGAGTAGTAGCAGCGCTGCTGGTAAAAGGTTAGTCCCCTCCAAATTTCTCCATTTTTAAAATCAAAATCAAGCAGTGTATATGAAGTCTAGTACTAAATTCTACCATCAACAGCTAAGTATTTCCTTCACAAAAACTGCTAAGTAATCATGTACGCATGTAATTTGTATGGTCAGGGGTTGGTGGACACCCCTGCTATTGACAGCTGGGGTTGCCTCCGCTAAATACTTCCTGCGTCACATAGCAAGGAAGAATTCTGTCTCACAAACACGTCAAAACATCTCTCAACACTATGATCTGGTCAGTAATGCCACCATTCTCATTCCGCTTTAGGCTCCCATCTATGTTTACAATTTTTTCTTCTTATGTTCATGCAGAGTAATGAATTCTTCTCTCTTTTCCTGGATCCATCGATGACTTACTCTTGTGCCATCTTCAAGGTCTGTGTTGTGAACCTGTGATCAACTAGCTAGTGCCACTCGTGTGTTCGAGAAAAGAAAACTTGTGCCACTCGTCTCTAACTTGCTCGTCTAGCCTGTGAACAAAGTGCTGATCTAGTACCATCAAGTACTGATTCTTGATTTGTGCATGCCTTATATGGTAGACGGAGGACCAAAGCTTAGAGGCAGCCCAGCTACAGAAAGTTTGCCTCCTAATCGATAAGGTACAAGATGCCGAAACTATCAATTTAGTTATTATATTGGTCTGACAATAAATAATTTCATATATATTCACGCATGCTTGTATATTATAGGATCTGTTGAATCACCAGTATACTAGACGCTGAAAGTATAAATTAAGTTGGTACTAGTCTGATAGTAAATACTTGCATATATATTCATGCATACATGTGTATTATGATTAGATGGATTACCAATGTGCTTCATGCTAAATCGATCGTAGGCTAAAGTGGAGCGAGATCACCATGTTCTTGAGATTGGCTGTGGTTGGGGCAGCTTAGCAATCCAATTGGTGAAGCAAACTGGCTGCAAATACACTGGGATCACATTATCAGTGGAGCAATTGAAATATGCACAGGGAAAGGTGAAAGAAGCTGGATTAGAGGTTAGTGTGAAACATGTGCCCCTTTTGTTCTGCTAATGGTTATCTTAGTTTAGTTTTCTCTTCCAAAAAATAATGTTGACGTTTATTATGCTTGGCAGGACCACATAAGCTTCATGTTGTGTGATTACCGTCAAATACCAACTCAGCGCAAATACGACAGGATCATCTCTTGGTTAGTACTGCTAGCTGTAGATGTAGATTAAATTGATCTCTTGCAGTGTGGAGACTGCTATAAGTAATTTAGTTCCTGATATATATATATATGGCTGAAAAATATAACAAGGGAGCTGATGCATGCATGAAAAATGTGTTTGACGGTTCAGCGAGATGATCGAAGGTGTTGGGCACGAATACATGGACGATTTCTTCGGCTGCTGCGAGTCCCTTTTGGCTCAAGACGGCATATTTGTCCTGCAGGTATCTACATCCTATATACACAATGAACTTTCTATATGCATCGCCGTAGACCCAATTGCATGATTTGTGATCGACTAACTTGCACGGATGTAGTTCATCTCAATTCCAGAAGAACGGTATGAGGAATACAGGCGCAGCTCAGACTTCATCAAGGAATACATCTTCCCTGGGGGTTGCCTGCCTTCGTTAGCCCGGATCACGTCTGCCATGTCTGCAGCATCAAGGCTCTGGTACACGACGTCGCCAATCAATCATCTATATATCGATCCCTGCTGATTAGCTATGTACATAGTGTATGCTGATCCAATTTGTTGGAGTGCAGCATCGAGCACCTTGAGAATATTGGGTACCATTACTACCCAACGCTGATACAGTGGAGGGACAACTTCATGGCCAATAAGGAGTAAGTAGTGCACAACATAACTCGCTAGTAGCAACCAGTGCAGGCTGATGCTAGCATATAGCGTACACGTATTTCTCCTTGCCTTAATATATGATGCTGAAAGAGAAAACAGTTCTAGCACGGTATATATGGTTACTGACATCAACCAGATTTATATAAATGCTGCTCCGATCCTCTGCAGTGCAATTTTGGCCCTGGGCTTCGATGAGAAATTCATCCGTATATGGGAATACTACTTCATATACTGCGCCGCTGGTTTCAAGTCACGGACACTTGGGAACTACCAGGTACGCGTCCAACTACGTCTGTTCATGGAGTTATACCAACAGCAAGCATGAATACAGATGGACATCATATCTGCAGATCGTGTTTTCTCGCCCTGGCAACGACAAACTAGGTGACAGCGGTATACACTCCTTAAGCAAGCTTTCTGGCAGCTAATAATGTGAGGATTTACATATATGTGGTGATAGCTGGATCAGTCGGAGCCTACACACCTGAACTTGAGCCTTTTTATTTGTGATCGAATTGGACACGCAGTGCTGTGTACACGTCGCTAACTAACTGTACTTGCAGCGGCGGATCACTCCATTGCTTCGATCCAATTTGACGTTTCATCACTTTCTGTTTCTGTTGGCGCAACGTAACTCCAATGATTAATCTTGGCATATGGCCGGCTGGGATGCAGGAGAGACTCGAGCATTCACTTTCGCTGGATATACATTTGTGTATTGTGTCCAGTCTCTAGACTCCAGCGCTGTACGGTGAGCTCAAGAACGTAGATATATTGTCGTCAGAGTAAGACACCACGGTACCAAAGTGCTAGGAAAAATCAGAGATATAGAAAGATAGAGGAGCGCAGACCTAAAACCGCTGGATCAGAGTATCGATATAGCTGTATGCACACGTACAATATAAAGAGGTTTGGACTCTTAAGCATAATACCCTACGTCATCTATGTGGTGATTGGTTAGATGCAAATGTGGATACAGCATAGCCTCAGATGATATCTGAGCTACCCAGTGAGAACGGCCCTAACTACCACTTAGAATCTGAATGTCTACCCCTAGAGAGAATGATATTGAACCCTTTTTACGTTGCTCTACATATTCCTTTTATAGCACAAGAGATGAGAGAGTCATTCATACATAGATAGCGGGCTCTGCTCAATAGAGGTCCATCTAATTTTGATTTGTCTTAGTTGACCCACCATACATGGAGCACACATCTGACGTGTCACAAGAGTGAGTGTGACATGCTGCAGTAGCAGGTAGCTGCTGAAGGGTACACAATGTATAGTGCTCTTGGTTCATCTATGGTCTGAGGCCTGGCTACAATGACACATTTTAACCGACCGCTATGTCACCTCTCTCAAAAGAATGTGATAGACAAAAACATTATCTTAATCGGTCGATCGCCATTGGAGAAAGGGGCTTTAGACCCCTAGCATTGGTACAGATTGAGTTAGAACCTACACTGACGCAAGCATCAATATGGATTCTAATTGTCAGGACAAAGTATTGGTATTGCTCAATGACTCTAAACGGTAGTAATGCCCCTTCTTTAGTACCGTATGGAGCCACAACCAATGCTAATCCCTCGAGAGCATAGATTAGTACAGCTCGAGCACATATAAGTATCAGTTGTTGGCTCCAACAGGTACTAAAGGCTCTTTCAGAGTTAGAATAAAAGAAAAGCATCTTCTAACTAACTAGTCACAAACAGCTCTATAACAAGGTGGTAAGAAGGAAACATGTGAAGCCCCATGTCTTGGGTTGGAATCCTAGCATCACACTCTCAAGTATTTTGCACGAAGAGTGTGTTAAAAGCTCCAAGTGTGGTTTTAGTAATTGAGACAGGTTAGGATGTCTCCAGCAGCTTACCCATCCTATCTCTCATCTCATCTCCTATTTCAAACTTCACTCTATAAACAGTGCAGCCTACAGTACAAAACAATGTTTTGCACGACCATACACACGATCTGCTGGAGATAGCCTAATGGACTAACATCTGCTCTAGTGTTGTGTATAAGCAAGGTTAAGTCCACGTTTAAGATTGAGCACGAATGACAACCATGGAGATGATGGTAATGGCCATAAGCGTTGATCAAGTGCTTAGATAGAAAAAGAATAAAAGGGAAATAAAATGCAAGAGCTTAAAACAAAGGTATAGCTAGGATTTTTTATTTTGATGATCAAGATGCAATAGTGTGTGATCAAATTTAGAATAAATGGTTGTATTGTTAAGGGGGAAGCTTAATTAGACAAATCGATTATATAGTGCCATTTGGAATTATGTGCATTGCATATAAGCCTAAGTGACACACAATGAGACCAAGCTAAAATATTTATGAAAAACACTTAAAAATGCTAACTTTGCTATAATATATTTGAAAAACTATTTAAGAGTTGACACACTTGAGAGGACACGAGAAAGTGCTCTCGGTGTAGCTATTCTGCATGCACTGGACGTGTCTGATGATACACCGGACATGTGCACCTGATACAAGATTGTTCCGTATACGCTGCATAGTTATTAGCTGAGCATAATGGAGTACGGTATACACCAGATGGCGCACTGAACAAATGACTCAGAGGGCATGCCATCTGCTCTAAAGGTCAGTGGACGTGTCAGATACCATATCAGATAGAAAACTCAGCGATCATGTAAAATGCACACAAGTGCTCTAACATGCATCAAACACGTTTAATGTCATGTCTAGTGTATGCATAGGACACTTGACACACAATAACAACTAGTTTATAGTTGTTGGAGTTATATCCGTTGGGAGGGCGTCGGTGGTACATGTGCATCAGATATGTTTGGTGTCTCCGATTTTAGCCTACGAAAAGATAAATATGAGATTTCTTTAGGAGTTTATAAATAGACCTCATGGCATCTATGCACCCCCAATCACTTATGTATGCCTCTTGAGAGATAAGAAAAACATTCAACTCAATTGCATCATTTATCATCATTTTAGTGACATTGAAGAGCTACTAATGCATCATATTAGTTCTTGCATTTTGTAGCACTAGTTGAGCGGCTTAAGCCGGCTATTCTCTTGTTACTCTTGATAATTGTCGCCAGCTAGACAGCCTAGAAATCGTGGGATCATTGAGCGGCTATTGGAGATTGTTAGGCTATCTCCAGCAGCTTACGTATCCCTATACCCATATTCAAACTACACTCTGTGAACAGTACAGTCTACAGCGCAAAATAGTGTTTTAGATGACCATATGGGTGAACAGTTGGACACGGTCTTACTGGCTCCAGTAATCTTATGAGGGGCTTTTGTGCTTATTCCCCGCAGGAGATTCACAAAAAGCAACTCTAGTGGAATCGTGGCTAGTTGGAGTGCCTCTCTGGTATGGTTCTTATGACACCCTAACTGAGGGCTTGTCATGTGATACCAATTAGCAGGTGAACCACCTATCTTGAACTTAAGGATGTAGATTGCTAGCAACCAACAGAACCTCAAGGATAAATTATTATGTTCATTCACTTGTCCAATTTGGTTTAATTGCTATCACACTTGCTTTACCTTTCATATTCTTGTTTAGTGTGGTAGTTGCTTGTGTATCAAAGCTCATTTTGTAACTAGTTTTTAGTTCTCTAGTAAGCTCTCTAGTGTAGTTGTATAGTTGCTATTTAGCATGTTTGAGTGAGGTCATCTTAGATATGTAGCAACTAGAATTGTTTAAAGGGGCTTAGTTATTGAGAAATAGAGCTAGAGTAATCATTCGCTTCTACAACTATCGCTCAACAAAGAGAGATTGAGCTACACCCCAAGAATGGAAAGACGGTTGTTACTCCTCACGAGACTAGTTTTGTGAAGGGTAATAGTCGGTTTTGCTCTAGATGCAAGCAAGTAGGCATATAAAGCAACAACGCAAGAACAAGATCAATGTTACATCCTCAATTAAATTTAATTTTTGTTATTGCTTACCAAGAGAGTGTTCATTGATGCACCTATTATTAGTCCAAAGAAGAAGACAATTTGAGTGGCCAAGGGACTACTCACTAACCTTGGAGGACCCAAACAAGCTTGGGTATCTAAAAGATTGGTCTTCTTTCAACCATCCAATTTCCGTGATGAATAAATCTTGGAAGAATGATTTTGTTGTTAGCCTCTTGTAGATTTGCATAATTCATTTGGTCCAAAGGACTCATTTCAGTCGTGCAACCATGGTTTTAAAGGCGGCTAGGCGGAACTAGGCACCCAGCCACCGCCTGAACGCCTAGGCGACTTAGGCGGGCGCCTAGGCGACGCCTTACTAGCCAAATACCAAGCAACCAAACAGCCGTTACAGCTCAAAAACTAGAAATCATCACAAATTCACAATAGCAAGTCACAAAATTTAAAACAGCACAATACCAAATCTGAAATAGCCACATAGATAGTTTGTAATGGCATAATTAATAGTAACTAGCTGCAGTTTGTAATGCAGCAAATATGCTAAATTGCTAATGCAATCTAGCAATAGCTACTCTCCCGTCACTCAAAAATCATCATCAAACTCTCCTGGGATATTGGGTGCCTCCCCTTCTTCACCATCATTGCCACCATTAGGTTCATCTTCACAATCTGTGATTTCTGCATCATCATGTGGAACATCTTCTTCATCTTCACCTTCCTCTTCAGCCTCTGACATATTTTGTGCAGCAACAGAATTTCTTCTTGAATACACATTATGAGCTCTTCTTGGTAAGTTTCGGCCACGGAGTGCTTGTGATGCTCCAATGGCATTATCCACAAGGTCCCATGTAAGATCACACATAGGGTGCATTCCACTAACAACCTGACCACATAGGGTGCATTCCACCTTATCTTTATTTTGAAGATCTGGCCAAAATCCATACTTCCACCCTGGATCAGTAGACTTCTGTGGCTTTCGGGTAGGATCGCTCTTCAAGTCATACTCCCTAGATCAGTAGACTTCTGTGGCTTTCGGGTAGGATCGCTCTTCAGGTCATACTCACCAGCCACAGAAAATGGAGCTTCATTTGGAGAAGACATTATGTTGTCGCTACTCGCTGCAGTCTTGAGTTCTACTTCTTGACAGTTCACACTTGACAAAAATCTGAAAGTCTAAAACCAGGGAAAGCAGGGGAGGAGGAACATCATTTTTGGGTGTTCACACCTGAGAGAAAGCAGGGGAGGAGGACCTACCAGTCTACCACTCTACCAGTGAGGGGCGCCCAGGGAGGGGGAGCAGCCGGCCAGCCGCGAGCGGCGAGCAGCAGCCGCGTGCAGGGCGCGCGCAGGGAGGAGCAGTCGCGCGCACAGGAAGAGTCGCGCGCGCAAGGGGAGAGAATCAGAGAACAGCCGCCAGCCGCGCGCGCAAGGAGAGGAGCAGCCGCGCGCAAGGGGAACGTGCGCCAATTTACAGAAGGAACGCCCGCCAAAGCTAGCGCATCGGGCGCCAAAATCCAGTGCCAACAAACCCTAGGTTAGGCGTCGCCCAGGGGGGAGAAAGGCGTCGCCCAGACGCCTACCGCGCCTAGGCGGACGCCATACTCAAGGTTACCTGGGCGGCGCGGACGCCTAGCAAAAAATGTCGCCTGGACGCCTAGGCGACGCCTTTTAAACAATGCGTGCAACTATATTTACATATATCAAACCACTAAGTGTAGTGTGCTAAAATCAGATCCATCGGTCCATCACGTCACGTAAGGAAACTACAGACAAATCATACCTCTGAGAGTACAACACCTTTGCGCAGGTTCATTACTTGTATTTCTCCATTATCCTTCGGGCCTCTTCAACAGGGTCTTCCGATGGGTCGCTCGTTGCTTCATCCAACCTAGAGCCGGAGGCCTCCTTTGGGTTCATAGCCAGGAAGCCGAGATATATGAGGCCCATCATTGCCTACGACCACATGACCAATCATTTGGTGGGATCAAGTACCACAAAAGACTGGAATGTCAAAAGGACGGGCTTTAATTCTCGTAAATATGTTAGTTATTGGAAGTGTAGGGTCCATTTGGTATTTGTCAAGTAAGTGACTACAGCTACTGCATGACTAAATGTCATTCAATATTGCGCACAGCACATTGATCATCAACGGCAAGAGAATCATACCACAAATGTTGTGATTTCTTACCAGAACAAACAATGCAGTGGACACAATGGATTTAAGAAGGAAAAGGGCAACCGACACAGCAGCAACGGCAACACCTATCCTAGCAATTGGTCGTGGAACTGAACCCTGTCAGACATAAGAAGGGGATAATCACTTCAATTTCAAATCTTAAAGAAAAAAGCAGAACTAGAGTTTCTTATCTCAGTATATTTTCTTGAGACCGAAGCTTCGAGAAAAAAACATTTTCTTCAGAACTAAGAGGACAATAGATTGAGCGATATGAATGGCCAAGGAATACATACTGGGACAAGATTACTTCCAGCCTCCACGGCATCGTTACCGACCTGCCATACCGTTTGAACAGCTGTTATCATATATGCAGTTTGTTACGAGAATAGCAGAATAAGTTGTTATACAATATATATATTTCAGTACGTTAAAAATATACCAGTCAAAATATCATGCTCCTAGTCCTAGAAGGATAATATAGACTACCTAGGCATCCATAGAAATATATGTGACCCAACATGAGAACAGTTAGTGTACAAGTATACAGATAATTTCATCAGGGACAAAATCAATGATGAGTCAGCAGGCAAGACAACATTCGGTATATGTAAATGGTGGTATTTTAGGTTAGCATTCAGTACAGTTTGCAGGTCATACTTGGTGCTTGGTCCTAAACCCTGAAAACTGAGCACAGGAGCAGCAAAGCATCCTGGGAGGTGAGAATGGGTGCCAGAATCAGATTATTGTGTGTTTGATGTGCTAAAAAAATCTAGGAATAACAAACGGACAGACGTTTTGCTGTCATGACGTTTTGACCAACTCGTTTGCCAGTGGCCTTTCACCTGGCACCCTAAATAATGCAATACTAGCACAAATAGTGTCATCTTAGGATGTCTCCAACGGATAGTGTAACATAGGGGATGCGGAACTGTAGATGGTCGTTCATAAATCCGTGACAGCACTGGACCCTGGTCTGCACAGTGGCGCTGCCCGGTGGCCATTGCCCAAGCTCTGTTTAGTACAGTTCCAAACAAGCTGCTTTGCTTGCTCCTTTCCACGCATAAGATCAAGTTTAATAATACAGTCGTATAGTAGTTAGAGCATGTAAGCCCAGAACCCTTGGATCTGTTTTTCAGATATATCAACGAGAAAATCCCTTCACTGCTATATTTTCAGCAAGAAAATCCTTTCAATTCCATAATTTTTTATTCTGGAAATTTTTAAAACTCAAATAGATCGAACTAATTTCTAGTCGCATTGAAGAGATCGGTATATATTTTGATGACATTGAAGGGATTTGCTTCAAATGGAACTAACGGCGTTAGCCACGCCTTAAACTAACGGCGATGGCATTAAAGGGATTAAAATTTAAATTTGATGGCATCAAAAGTAAGCTATAAATTCTATGGGATTGGTATAAGTTTGGATGACATTGAAGATATTTTCTCAATAAAATAACGGCATCCAAGTCGTCCTTGCAAGTGGAATAAAAAAGAATACGTGAGGTGCGACGCGATACCTCTGGAGAAATCGAACTGTGCGGAGGCGACGACGAGGCGCGGCCTGTGGGGGATGGGAATAGGAGGCGGCGCCCGCAGTGGCATGTGGATGGAGATAGGGGCCGCGAACGGAGGGAGCGGAGCGGCTAAGGTTCTCCCGCGGGAGGCGGTCGACGGGAGCCAGGTGACCGCCACGGTCATGGCCATGGCGATTGGCGAGGGGGCAGAGAGGGCCTGTGCGGTGCGCCGGTGCCCGAAGGTCAGAACGGACGGGAAAGGAGCCGAACGGATGGGATACGGCTGAGCCGCTGGGCTATCAACGAGCCGACCTCCAGCGAGCCTGGTTTGAACTTGGAGAGCTCGACTCAGGCTACCTACAAGGCTGCATGCCTGCATATGGTTTACACCTAGAATTACTGTAACAATCTGATGACCAAGTGCTTGCAACAAACCAGTGTTGTGCGTTACCTCCATGTATTTGGTATCATCCGAGCTTTCCCAACTCCAGAGAAGCTAGCAGGTTTGGATAGATGCAGTCTCCTTTCAGTCCACACATTTCTGTTTTTCAGATCAAGAAGGGGGAAATGTCGCTACGATACGCAGGTACAAACATATGTAAAGATGATGGTGGTTTGTTACTTGTCGCACGCAGATGAATTATGCAATAAAAACATTTCTATGATACTCATTTCGTTCTTTTTTATTTGTCGTGTTTTAGTTTAAAATAAGCTAGTAGACGACAAATATTTAAGAACGGAGTTAGTACAATACTATATCAGCAAATGAATTACAAATTTCTAGAGCTAAATAGTCTATTCTAATATAGATGACACTCTTTCATTTTTTATATAGAGATTATCTACTCTCCACTCTATTTCTATACTTCAAACAACATATTAATTAAAACTGAAATATATATAACATATTTACAAGTGTGATGAATACATAAAAAATTTAAGCAAAATATGTCCCTAATATAGATTTTTAATGTAAAGAAGACGAGATATAAAGAATATTGTTAGAGAGAAATAAAATATAGATAGAAAAGTCTACTACGAATAAATATAGAGAAAGAATATAAATGATACAGTTAAAAACGCCTTAAGGAGTATAAAAGAAAGAACAACAATATGAAGGGTAAGCCGGATGGACAGCAAGGAAGAGATTATGGTAGAAGTTTACACAGTGGTGGTCCCGAAGATTTTCAAGAGGCTAGGCAAAGATAATATTCACATTATAAACATATCGCTGAGACTGTTTGGCAGCCCTTCATCTCTAGCTTTTCTTTGAAAAAAAGTCAGAGCCCTACCAAATACTTTTTTTAAAATATCTTACTCTGAAAAGCACCTAAAAGTTAGAGCCATTTTTTCTACGGAGAATAAGCCACAGATAGTAGCTTGATCGGCTTTCTCTAACACTTCAATACAGAAAATGACTCCGGCTCTAGGATGCCAAACAATTTTCGAAATGGCTTCAGCTCTACCAAAGAAGCTGTTTTTTAGGAAAAGCCAGAACCAAAGCTATTTTTGACAAGTCAGAAAGTTGTTTTTTAGGAAAAGACAGAGCCAAAGCTATTTTTGGATAAGTCAGAATCGTGTGAAACAAACACTAAGACAAGCAAATCTCTGTCTTTCTCATTTCCCCCTCTCCACAAAGCTCATTTTCATTCCCACGTGTATGAACCCTCGACCCCTCAAACAAATATGCTCATAGCTACCACTACACCACATGTGTGTTTATGTCTACATCTATTACAGTAAAAATATCTACTACATCTCTCCTGAAGCCCACCTGCTACCCTTGCACAATGTGTAGTAGTATATAATTATCACCGATGTCGGCGTTTCGACCCCGGGGGTCCCTGGACCGACGAGTAAATTATCGCTGCGTGTCCCAGCCCAGATGGGTCGGCGCGAGATGGAACACAAGGGGGAACAAAAAAGGGAACCGCGACTCGTGTTGTCCTACGCCCAGGGCGGATGCGCTGCAGTAGGGGGTTACAAGCGTTCGCGAGGGAGAGGGAGAGAGAGATAGACTGCCCGTCAGCCCGTCCTCCCGCGCGGCCACCTTTTCATACGAGGGCCCTGGACCTTCCTTTTATAGATGTAAGGAGAAGGCTCAGGTGTACAATGGGGGGTGTAGCAATGTGCTAACGTGTCTAGCAGAGAGGAGCCAGAGCCCTATGTACATGCCGACGTGGCTGTCGGAGAGGTGTTGGTGCCCTGTTCATGTGATGTCGTGGCCGTCGGAGGAGCGCTCGAGCCCTGTAGAAGCACAGCTGTCGGGGCTGTCGGGTCCTTGCTGACGTTTCCTTGCTTCCGTAGGGGGCTGAGAACCGTCGTCGTCACGGGAGCACGCGGGGTGCCATCATTACCTGTTTACCGGGGTGAGCTAGATGGGACGTCGGTCTTGTTCCCCGTAGCCTGAGCTAGCTAGGGGTAGGGTAATGATGGGCCCCCTGTAACGTGGTCGGTCCGAGCCTAAGGTCGGGCGAGGCGGTGACTCCTCCGAGATCGAGGCTGAGTCCAAGCCCTGGGGTCGGGCGAGGCGAAGACCGTCGTCCGAGGTCGAGGCGGGGGCCGAGCCCTGGGTCGGGCGAGGCGGAGACCGTCTTCCGAGATCGAGGTTGAGTCCGAGCCCTGGGGTCGGGCGAGGCGGAGACCGTCTTCCGAGGTCGAGGTTGAGTCCGAGCCCTGGGGTCGGGCGAGGCGGAGACCGTCGTCCGAGGTCGAGGCGGGGGCCGAGCCCTGGGGTCGGGCGAGGCGGAGCTTCCTATGGCGCCTGAGGCTGGACTCGGCTGCTGTCGGCCTCACCCTGGTGGGTGGCACAGCAGTTGGAGCAGGGCAAGCGACGCTGTTTTCCTGTCAGGTCAGTCAGTGGAGGGGCGAAGTGACTACGGTCACTTCGGCCCTGTCGACTGAGGAACGCGCGTCAGGATAAGGTGTTAGGCGATCCTTGCATTGAATGCTCCTGCGATACGGTCGGTTGGCGAGGCGATCTGGCCAAGGTTGCTTCTCCGCGAAGCCTGCCCGAGCTGGGCCTCGGGCGAGTCGAAGGTGCGCCCATTGCTTGAGGAGGCCCTCGGGCGAGGCGTGAATCCACCTGGGTCTACTGTTCCTGCCCGAGGCTAGGCTCGGGCGAGGCGAGATTGTGTACCTTGAGTGGACGGAGCTTTGACCTGTATTGCGCCCATCAGGCCTTTGTAGCTTGTGCTGATGGTGGTTACCAGCCGAGTTTAGGAGTCTTGGGGGTACCCCTAATTATGGTCCCCGACAGTAGTCCCCGAGCCTCAAAGGGAGTGTTGGTACTCGCTTGGAGGCTTTATCGCACTTTTTTGCAAGGGGACCAGCCTTTCTCGGTTGCATTTTGTTCCGGTGGGTGCGCGCGAGCGCACCCGCCGGGTGTAGCCCCCGAGGCCTTGGAGGAGTGGTTTGACTCCTCCGAGGTCTTAGTGCCTTACGTGATGCCTCGGCCGGTCTGGTTGTTCCCTCATGCGATTTGATCGTAGTCCGGGTGCATGGTCAGGTTCCGAGTCCTCGGGCTGGTATGTTGACGCTGTCAACGGATTGGCCGGAGCCGGGTTTGCGAGAGCAGCCCCTGAGCCCCCGCACAGAGCGAGAGGACGGTCAAGGACTGACTCGGCTTTTATCATACGCCCCTTCGTCGCCTTTCCGCAAGGAGGAGGGGGGAAAGCGCCATGTTTCCCTCGGAGGGCGCCGAACATGGTGTCTACAGTGAGTTGCTAACGGGTGATCCGAGTGGACGCACGTGCCCCGTTCCATAAGGGTCGGCTAGTGGCCCAGAGGCGTGCTCCAAAAGTACCTGCAGGTGATTTGCCGGACCCGGTCCCGTTTGATAGGGTCTGAGGGCTCGATGCCTCCCTCTGATGGGATTCCGTTACAGAATCGCTCCTGCTGGTCTCGGAAATGTCCTAGGGTACCTCGGGAGCGTAGCCCGAGCCTCGGCCATGTATCGGACGTACCCAGAGTCATCCCTCGCTCTGCGTGTTCTGAGGCGGCTGTCGAACCCTTCGGGGGGCTAGCCTTCGAACCCCTGATCAGTAGTGGGCGCGGAGCCCGAGTGGCCTGAGGCGGCTGTCGAACCCTTCCGAGGGGCCAGCCTTCGAACCTCTGACCAGTAGTGGGCGCGGAGCCCGAGTGCTCTGAGGCGGCTGTCGAACCCTTCCGAGGGGCCAGCCTTCGAACCTCTGATCAGTAGTGGGCGTGGAGCCCGAGTGCTCTGGGGTGGCTATCGAACCCTTTCGAGGAGCCAGCCTTCGAACCCCTGATCAGTAGGAGGGCTCGGGGCCCGCTTCCTTCGCAGAGAAGGATCCCTTTTGGAGTATCCCCTTTCCCGGTCCCTGTAGCAAGAGAGAGAAAGGGGAAGAGGAAAAGGATACGAATTTGAACGATGTGGCGCACCTTTTTTGACGCGGTCATCATGGTGGAGGTGAAGCGTCGCCCGCTTCGCCTGCCAAAGGTGTCGCATGCCCTGTCGCGGAGTTAATGCGACGGGACGAGTGGTTCGCGGGGCAGCCGTTGCGCGAGCCGTTCGAGGAACGGAATACGGGCGCGTCGTCTTCACGCCGTGGGAGAGGGCTCCCCTGCTGCTCCAGGAGGGGATGTGAGCATGCAGATGATTTGGCTGCTACTTCCGTCCGCCTGCTGCCGCCATTACTGCCGGCCCACTTTTGGCCATATCGACCATCGTGCCTTCTCCCGCGGCTGACTGACCCGTGACCGATGCGCTTGGTTGGCACTGTTGGGCCGTGCGCAGGGTTGCCTCGAGTCGCGGCACCGGTTCCGCAGTCGAGAAGGCGCAGTATTGGCGCAAGTGGCGGTGGAGTTTTTCGCACGTAGTAACCGGCACGCCGGTTACATGACGTGTGGGCCTGGGCCTCCACGCTGGATGTGTCGAAGTCGAAACGGTGCATCTCTGTGGTGTAGTTGCATGCCGCCTGCATGGCGGTCCGCCCTTTCACCCGCTGGTTTAGGCGAAGATGGAGGAGTGCTTGTAACTGTGGGGCGGTTACACGCTCCGCGCGCGGCGGTTTGGCTTCTTCTGTCCTGAGCTAGCTTGCATGTCATGTGGGACCCAGCCCCCGTGTCGTAGGGGGAGGACCTTGGAGCGCGTTGGTGAAGACTTGGTCCGCGACGCCTGAGGACGCGAGCGGGGAGAGTCGCCTTTAAAAAGGGATCGACCCCCCGAGTGGTAGCCATGCCTTCGCACTCTCCTCATGCATTGCGTCCTTCCGCCTTCCGAGCCCCCGGATGGGGAGCGCCCGCGTTGCCTTCGTCTCGTTGTGGGAGGAGCGCAACCTCGTGGAGGTTGGTACCTTTCAGCCATCGCTCGGCTTCAAGGATTTTCATCAGGCAGCCCGGCTGCATCCCCTCACCAATGGTCACCCAAGACGGTGACCACCAGTTCGATGGTGGGGAGAAGCAAGCCGGGCTGCGACCTCTGCCCCGCCCTCAGCTTCAAGGATCTTCATCATCCTTGCTGGGGAGGAGGGCGAGGCGAGCCGGGGCCTGCCTTCGCGTGGGCTGGTGTCCCGCTTCTTCCTCCGGCTTCTGGGGGTGGAAACCATCCTCCAGCTCTGCGGAGGAGGCGTCCTCCAGCCATGCCGGGGAAGGCGAACTGCTGCTGCCCAGCCAGGGTGCAGCATTCCATCCTTTGTCCGGGCGACGGTGGCCAGCCGCTCCGGGGGGTCTCACAACATGTCGTATGCCGCGAGGGTAGTACTCGTGTTCTGGGACGGTCCCATTCTCGTTTTCGTGGCGAGGACGGGAGTGAGGACCTACCGGTGCGCTTTGGGGTGGCCGGCGCTCGCTGGCACGGTGTTGGTGGGCAGGTGGATGCCGCCGTCGGTGCTGAGGTGGTGGCAGCTGGAGAAAGCTTCTCCGCCGACGAGATCATCGGCGCCCTCTGCGCTCCAGGCCTCTGGCTCTTTGGCTTTAATATCTGGTTCTCGTCCCCCGTGAGGGGACACGAATGAGAGCCTTCCGGCGGTAGCGTTCGTCCTGGGACCATCGCTGCTGCTGCAGAGGTCGCTGGTGAGTCACCCGGAGCTTGTCGTCCCGCAGGCCCTCCGATGTGGAGGTTGTTCGTACCCGCGGGAGTGGAACCGGAGTTCCGTTTGTAATGGCATCTTGAGTGCTGGTGTTTGTTCATTGTGGCTGTCGGGGCCTGAACATCTAGGTATTTTGGGTGCAATATCGTGTTTCTTCCTTATTTCGAGCACCAGGACTCGCCTGTCGGCTAGCTGGACCGCTTAACCAAGTGTGAGTTGCCCTATGCGGAAGGTGACGAGTGAGGTATCCGTATCCTAGAGGCGTAGGAGTCCCTCGGCTCGGTCGGCCTTGCCACCCAAGGCTTCTCTTGTTTAGTTAAAGGAAACCTCGGCTACTCTGCGATGAGCCGGAGCCGGAGGCAGCGGTGTCAGCATGGACAGAGGCGGAGTTGGCTCGAGAAGATACTTCGTCGGCCCAGGAGCAGGTGACTTCCCAGGCAGAAGAGGCGTAGCAGCGGCGGCTGGAACCTGGCCGGGTCGTCCACTGGCAGGACCGACGCCGGAGCCGGGCTACCGAGGCCATGAGCCGGGCTGATGTCCTTGGGGGACAGCTGGCTGAGGCTGAGGAGCGGCTGGTCAAGCCGTCTGCTTGGGCTGGGTTCCTGGAGGAGACCCTGGCGGTGATGGCCCAGGCGCGGTGCTGACATCTTCGTTCGAGGTGGAGATCCTCCGACCGTGTCACCGTCCGAGGCCGGGCCGGATTCCGCCGAAAGTGGAGTCGACGTCGAGGGTGCTGCTGCTCCCCCTTATTGATGTCTGAACCTGCAGGAACAGTTTGCCTGTAGTACGCGTATGTTTTTTGCAGCCGCTGAGGCCCAAACATATCGTTGTCGCGTTATAAAGTTGTGTTTCTTTTCCTCTTGTTTCGAGTATCAGGACTTGTTTGTCGGTAGCAGAATCGTTTATCCGAGCGAGAGTTACTTATCACGGGAGGTGATGAGTGAGGTATCCGTATCCCGAAGGCGTAGGAGTCCCTCGGCTCGGTCGGCCTCGCCGCTTACGTGTACTCTTACTCGTCCGCAGGATTTTGTTATCGATATAGTCGAGAAGGCACGAAAAATCGTTTCGGCAGAAAAGTTTTCGAGCGTAAAGACTTGATCGGTCAGCGGAATTGCTTATCCGAGCATGAGTTACTTATCGCAGAAGGTGATGAGTGAGGTATCCGTATCCCGGAGGCATAGGAGTCCCTTGGCTCGGTCGGCCTTGCCGCTTACGTGTACTCCATCGTTTTCAGGATCCCACTATCGAAGTAGTCGAAAAGCGCGAAAGATGTTCTGGCAGAAAGACTTTTTCCGAGGAAAATTTTGACGTAGAGGGGGTTCCCCCCTTCTAGCCCCCGAGAGAGGGTCGGGCTTTGCCGAGGCAAGGCTGACCCTTCCTTGATGGTTAGACTTTATTTGTGTATGTAAATAGAACGAGGTATATGAACGACTTGAAAACATCTTAAGGGTAAAAGCGATGTAGCTGTCGGATGTTCCAAGCGTTGCCGTAGACCTCGCCTTGACTGTTGGCCAGCTTATATGTTCCAGGCTTCAAAATCTTGGCGATGATGAACGACCCTTCCCAGGGAGGTGTGAGCTTGTGGCGCCCTCGGGCGTCTTGTCGTAGACGAAGCACCAAGTCCCCCACCTGGAGGTCTCGGGACCGAACCCCTCGGGCGTGGTAGCGTCGTAGAGACTGCTGATACCATGCCGAGTGTAGTAAGGCCATGTCCCGAGCCTCTTCCAGCTGGTCCAGTGAGTCTTCTCGGCTGGCCTTGTTGCTTTGGTCGTTGTACGCCCTCGTCCTCGGGGAACCGTATTCTAAGTCTGTGGGCAAGATAGCCTCGGCCCCATAGACTAGAAAAAATGGCGTGAAGCCTGTGGCCCGGCTTGGCGTCGTCCTCAGACTCCAGACCACCGAGGGGAGTTCCTTCATCCATCGTCTGCCGAACTTGTTGAGGCCGTTGTAGATCCTCGGCTTGTGTCCCTGCAGAATCATGTCGTTGGCACGCTCTACCTGCCCATTTGTCATGGGGTGAGCTACGGCGGCCCAGTCCACCCGGATGTGGTGGTCCTCGCAGAAGTCCAGGAACTTCCTGCCAGTGAACTGGGTGCCGTTGTCTGTGATGATGGAGTTCGGGACCCCAAAGCGATGGATGATGTTGGTGAAGAATGCCACCGCCTGCTCGGACCTGATGTTGTTTAGGGGTCGGACCTCGATCCACTTGGAGAATTTGTCGATGGCGACTAGCAGGTGCGTGTAGCCCTCGGGTGCCTCCTGTAAGGGACTGACGAGGTCCAGACCCCACACAGCAAACAGCCAGGTGATGGGTATTGTTTGCAGGGCCTGAGCGGGCAGGTGTGTCTGCCTTGCGTAGAATTGATACCCTTGGCAGGTGCGTACAATCCTAGTGGCGTCGGCCATCGCGGTTGGCCAGTAGAAACCTTGTCGGAAGGCGTTTCCAACGAGGGCTCGAGGTGCTTCGTGATGACCGCAAGCCCCCGAGTGTATTTCTTGCAATAGCTCCTGACCTTCGGTGATGGATATGCATCGCTGGAGGATGCCTGAGGGGCTGCGGTGGTAGAGCTCCTTCTCATCACCCAGCAAGACGAATGACTTGGCGCGCCGCGCCAGTCGCGAGCTTCAGCTCTGTCGAGGGGTAGCTCTCCTCGGTGGAGATATTGCATGTACGGGGTCTGCCAGTTTCGATTAGGCGTGACCCATTCTGCTCTTCCTCGATGCGCAGTGCCTCACCCTCGGCGGCCGAGGGTGCCTCGGGCTGGGCCGAGGCCTCCTCGGGCTCGGGCGTGTCGTCGGTCCTAACGGAGGGTTGATGTAGGTCTCAGGAGAAGACGTCCAGGGGAACCGTTGTCCGCCCCGAGGCTATTTTAGCCAGCTCGTCCGCAGTCTCGTTGTATCGTCGAGCGACGTGGTTGAGCTCGAGCCCGTAGAACTTGTCTTCCAGGCGCCGAACCTCGTTGCAGCAGGCTTCCATCTTCGGGTCGCGGCAATGGGAGTTCTTCATGACTTGGTCGATGACGAGCTGCGAGTCGCCACAAGCGTCGAGGTGCCGAACCCCTAGCTCGATGGCGATGCGCAACCCGTTAACCAGAGCCTCGTACTCGGTCGTGTTGTTTGACACCTGGAAATGGAGGCGCAACACGTAACGGAGGTGCTTCCCGAGGGGTGAGATGAAGAGTAGGCCCGCACCCGCTCCTGTTTTCATCAGCGACCCGTCGAAAAACATGGTCCAGAGTTCCGGTTGGATCGGAGCTGCTGGAAGCTGGGTGTCGACCCATTCAGCCACAAAGTCCGCCAAGACTTAGGACTTGATGGCCTTCCGAGGAGCGAACGAGATTGTCTCGCCCATGATCTCCACCGCCCACTTTGCAATCCTACCCGAGGCCTCTCGGCACTGGATGATCTCCCCCAGGGGGAAGGATGACACCACAATCACCGGATGAGATTCGAAGTAGTGTCACAACTTTCGCCGCGTCAGAATTACCGCGTACAGTAGCTTCTGAATTTGCGAGTAGCGGATTTTAGTCTCGGACAGTACTTCACTGATGAAGTAGACTGGCCTCTGGATGGGCAATGCATGCCCTTCTTCTCGTCTCTCAACTACGATCGCGGCGCTGACCACCCGAGTGGTTGCGGCTACGTAGATCAAGAGGGCTTCTCCGGCAGCGGGGGGCACCAAGATGGGCGCGTTTGTAAGGAGCACCTTTAAGTTCCCGAGGGCTTCCTCGGCCTCGGGGGTCCAAGTGAAGTGCTCGGTCTTCCTTAAGAGGCAGTACAGGGGTAGGCCTCTTTCGCTGAGGCGCGAGATGAAGCGGCTCAGAGCCGCAAGGCATCCCATGACCCTCTGTACTCCTTCCAAGTCCTTGATAGGCCCCATGTAGGTGATGGCCGCGATTTTCTCCGGGTTGGCCTCGATGCCCCGCTCGGAGACGATGAACCCCAGGAGCATGCCTCGGGGGACTCCGAAGACACACTTCTCGGGATTGAGTTTTACGCCTTTATCCTTGAGGCACTTGAATGTCGTTTCAAGGTCAGTGAGGAGGTTGGAGGCTTTCCTCGTCTTGACTACGATGTCATCGACGTAAGCCTTGACCGTTCGGTCAATGTGCTCTCCGAACACGTGGTTCATGCACCTTTGGTATGTCGCGCCTGCATTCCTTAAACCGAATGGCATAGTAATATAGCAGTACATGCCAAAGGGTGCGATGAAAGAGGTCGCGAGCTGGTCGGACTCTTTCATCCTGATTTGGTGATACCCTGAGTAGGCATCGAGGAATGATAGGGTTTCGCACCCAGCAGTGGAATCCACAATTTGATCGATGTGAGGCAGAGGGTAGGGAACCTTAGGACATGCTTTGTTTAGACCAGTGTAGTCTACATGTTAGAAATATGCCCTAGAGATAATCATAGAGATGAGCATATTTCTTTGTATCCATGATATATATATTGCTTGATTGAATATCCATGGAAGGCACCTAGAAAGAGAGGTCAGCTTAGAGCCAGACCAAATATCGTGAGACAAAGGGAACAGCATGTACGTAATGTTGCAATGGTTCGTCTGATATGATCTTTACGTGCGCATAGGAGTTGACATGTCTTGCTAGAGGTCGCTGTCAATTATTGGGCCAAGTAAGAGTACTCGGGCTATGTCTATTTGTACGTGAACTTATAGGGTCACACACTTAAGGGGAAGGAAGCCTAACTCGGATTAGATCCGAAATTAGACTGGGCTTTAGGGTTAATGATGGGCCTCGGTGTCAGAAGCCCACCATAACGCCTATATAATGAGGGGCGGGGGCGCGGCTAGGCTTAACCTAATTTGCCACCAGCAAACGAGCAGCCGCCGCTCACCTCTCGCCCTCGCCAAGCCGCCGTCGCGAACCTAGCAGTTCGGTACGCGACGCTTCCTCCCTGTACGTGTGGATACCTCGGAGGTGCTGCATCTGGAGCACTAGGACGAACCGTGCGAGGACGTGAAGGACGCCGACGACTGCACGGCACTGCTCGACACGTTCGTCTACATCGAGACGTCTTCCGCTGCTCTGCGCGTCTAGTGGTGATTCCATGACCTATAACCGCAGTAGTTCTTGGTATTATGGGGTTGAAAATTTTGTTTTGCGCTAGCGTAGCCTCCCCGTAATCCTACAGTGGTATCAGTCGCAGGTTGTGCGTAGTTTTAGGTCTGGATGCATGGTTTGATTAGATCAATTGGTTATAAAGGGTTGAAGTAGATTACCTCGGATATGACTGATAAGATTAGTTCGTCCTTCTCTGTTATGTGCGCGACTTGCCCCTACCGGCTGGAATCACCATCGGGGCTAACTGCGTACACAACCAGCAGATTGACGTAACAGATCGACGTCATGAGTGTAATCTTCTTCGGGTCGAAAGTCTCGGACTTGGGTTGATTTGATCAATCACATGAGATTTCTAGTGGAATTCCCATACATACGATGCATGGAATCCTGTGAGGTTTTCAGGGCGCTGCCCTAAGACCCGCAGTGGCTATCTGCTGTAGTGGCGAACATATAGAAACGTGTTTGTCTGACCTGTTTTTGCAGGGCATCTTGTGATCGGTATGGCTATTGTGTATATGATGCATATTAATGAATTATTCATGACCTGTGTGTCGTGACCTGGGCAATACGGCAGGAGCCATATGTATTGTCCAAATTTAATGTAATGACCTGCGTGTCAACATGTGATGATCCAAAAGCGTACATGTAATTTGTTTACCAGCATACATTAGATAGGTCTTGAAGGACTCATCACCTGAAGGATGGCATACCTATATCATGGAGATGGAGATCATCGTGATGGACAGATTATTGGAGATGGAGATCACCATGTGACAGCAAGCCATACCGAATCACAACTGTTGTGTGAATGCCATTCTTAATGTTCTACTTGTTCATATTGCATATATGTCCTTGCGTGCGATGATATAAGTAGGACGATCCCTCATAAATGTTTAAGCTTAAATGCCTCTCCAAACCTTGCACTATCATAAGTCTTGTACAATTGGTGGTGGGTCTATGAAATTAGGGTGCCACCAGTTTTCCTTGACTAGATAGGTTTGTATCGGATACGAACTGCAGAAAGGGTTGGTTAACTTAAACAAAGTCAGCTTAATGGTTAAGGACTTTGAGGCATAAGGTTGGGAGCCGAGACATAGAGATGTCACCCAACAACAGGAGTCATATATATGATATGATTAGCAAGGAGTTGCTTACCGATCTACCTTGTCTTCTAGCGGTGATGCTAAAGCTCACTAGTAGACTTGTTAGTTGTGGGTTCTGAATCACTAAGTATCAATCGAGGGATATTGATTTTAGTGGGAGTAGACTATTAAATGTTTAATATGATTTACTCTGTCATGGATATTTTTGTCTTAGTATTTTGCATTATTTTGTTGTAGATAAATGGCACCTAGCACACCAACATTTACTTTGCGATCAATTCTTGAAAAGGATAAGTTAAATGGAACAAACTATACGGATTGGATCCGTAACCTGAGAATTGTTCTCAGGGCTAAAAAAAGGAAGACGTTCTAGACACCCCACTACCAGAGGATCCTGGTGAAAATGCAACTGCTGCAGCTAAAACCGCTTACAAGAAAGCAATGGATACTAATCTTGAAGTGAGTTGCCTAATGCTTGCTTGCATGGAGCCTGAGCTACAGATGCAGTTTGAGACAAACCATGAGGTGCACGATATGATCGTGGCGCTCAAGGATATGTTCCAGACTCAGGCTAGGACTGAAAGGTTCAATGTGTCCAAAGCCTTTCTGGAATGCAAGCTAGCAGAAGGCGCAGCAGTTGGGCCACACGTAATCAAAATGGTTGGTTACAGTCAGATGTTGGAGAAGCTAGGCTTCCCAATAAGCCAAGAGTTGGCCACTGACTTCATTTTGGCATCTCTTCCGCCCAGCTATGGAAACTTCATCACGAACTACCATATGCATGGGGTGGAGAGGGGCCTCAATGAACTATGTGGCATGCTGAAAGCTGCAGAGGGGGACATAAAGAAAAGTGCTGCCAGCAGCGGCCATGTGATGGCGGTCCAAAACAAACCCAACTTTAAGAAGAAGGGTAAATCTCAAAAGAAGAAGGGCAAGGCAAAGGATACAGTATCCAAGCCAAATCAAAAGCCCAAGGCTGGACCAGCTGCAGATGCAGAGTGCTTTTATTGCAAAGAACTTGGTCACTGGAAAAGGAATTGCAAGCAGTACTTGGCCTCTATTAAGGATCGCGGCGGTAAGGGTACAGCCGCAGCAGGTACACTTGCTATTCACATTACAGAAATTTTTCTTGCTGATTCTTATATTAATTCTTGGGTATTTGATACCGGATCGGTTGCCCATATTTGCAATTCGATGCAGGGAATGATAAGAAGTAGAAGCGTGAAAAGAGGAGAAGTTGATTTCCGGGTAGGCAATAATGCAAGAGTTGCTGCGTTGACCGTCGGGACGATGCAACTCCACCTCCCATCAGGATTTATTTTGGAGTTAAATAATTGTTATCTAGTTCCTAGTATGAGTCTAAACATTATGTCTCCTTCATGTTTGATGAAGGATGGTTATTCATTTGCGAGTGAAAACAATGGTTGTGTGATCTCTAAGAATGGCATGTTTGTGGCTTTTGCATCCATTATGAATGGGTTATTCATTTTAAATCTTGATGATGCACCTATATGTAATATTAGTGCTAAAAGGCCTCGGCCTAATGATTTAAGTCCTACCTACATGTGGCACTGTCGTTTGGGTCATATAAGTGAGAATCGCATGAAGAAGCTTCATTCTGATGGGCTTTTAACTTCATTTGATTTTGAATCATACGAGACATGTGAAGCTTGCTTACTTGGTAAGATGACCAAGGCGCCCTTCATGGGTTTACCGGAGAGGACGTTAGATTTATTGGAACTCATACATACTGATGTGTGCGGACCAATGAGTACGACAGCTAGGGGAGGATTCCAATACTTCATAACCTTCACTGATGATTTTAGTAGATATGGGTATGTCTACTTAATGAAACACAAGTCTGAATCCTTAGAAAAGTTCAAAGAGTTTCAGAATGAAGTAGAAAATCAGCGTGGCAAGAAAATTAAAGCACTGCGATCAGATCGTGGAGGTGAATATTTGAGTCATGAGTTTAGCAATCATCTAAAGAGTTGTGGAATTGTTCCACAGCTTACGCCGCCTAGAACGCCTCAGAGGAATGGCGTGTCTGAGCGACGTAATCGGACTTTATTGGATACGGTTCAATCAATGATGAGCCAGTCGGACCTACCTTTGTCGTTTTGGGGATACGCTCTAGAAACAGCAGCTTTCACACTAAATAGGGTACCGTCTAAGTCCGTAGTTAAGACACCATATGAGATGTGGACTGGGAAGACTCCCAGTTTGTCTTTTCTGAAGATTTGGGGTTGTGAGGTTTACGTCAAGCGACTTCAGTCAGATAAACTCACTCCAAAATCGGACAAGTGCATGTTCGTGGGATATCCAAAGGAAACTTTAGGATATTACTTTTACCACCGGTCAGAGAGGGAAAAGTGTTTGTCGCCCGGAACGGTGTGTTCTTAGAGAAAGAGTTTCTCAAAAGAGAGAAAAGTAAACAAAAGGTGTATCTTGAAGAAGTTCAGGATGAGCCAGTGGGACAAGATTCAACAAGTGATGCTAATGTAGCAGAACAAGTTGAGACGTCTATGGCAAGAGAATCACCACCACAACCACGAAGGTCAGCATGGCTTCGCGAGGCACGAGGAGAAGTGCTATTGTTGGGCAATGGGGAAGTGTTGTTGTTAGACAACGACGAACCTGCAACATATTCAGAAGCGATGATGGACCCAGATTCCGAGAAATGGCATGTCGCCATGAGATCCGAGATAGATTCCATGGGAGAAAATCAAGTTTGGAACTTGGTTGACCCGCCTGATGGTGTTAGACCTATAGAATGCAAATGGATCTATAAGAAGAAGAAAGACATGGATGGAAATGTTCACATCTATAAGGCTCGACTTGTTGCAAAGGGTTTTCGACAAGTTCAAGGAGTTGACTATGACGAGACATTCTCGCCAGTAGCGATGCTTAAATCTATTCGGATCATTCTAGCTATTGCCGCATATTTCGATTATGAGATTTGGCAGATGGATGTCAAAACAGCTTTCCTTAATGGAAACCTAGATGAGGACGTGTATATGATACAACCCGAGGGTTTTGTCGATCCAATCAATGCTGGAAAGATATGCAAACTTCAGAAATCCATTTATGGGTTGAAGCAAGCATCTCGGAGTTGGAACATTCGTTTTGATGAAGTGATCAAAGGGCTTGGTTTTCATCAGAATGAAGAAGAAGCTTGTGTTTACAAGAAGGAAAGTGGGAGCGCTGTTGTATTTCTGATCTTGTATGTGGATGACATATTATTGATTGGGAATGACATTCCTATGCTGGAGTCCATCAAGGCTTCACTGAAAAAGAGTTTTTCTATGAAGGACTTAGGGGAAGCAGCATATATTTTGGGCATAAGGATCTATAGAGATAGGTCGAAGAGGCTTATAGGATTAAGTCAAGATACGTACATTGACAAGGTTTTGAAACGGTTCAACATGGAACAGTCCAAGAAAGGGTTCATACCTATGTCACATGGTAAACACCTTAGCCAGATGCAATGTCCTGCGACGGCTAATGAGCGGGAGCGCATGAGTAAGGTACCATACGCCTCAGCAATTGGATCAATCATGTATGCCATGATAAGTACACGCCCAGATGTTTCATACGCTATAAGTGCTACGAGTAGATACCAGGCTGATCCAGGTGAGGATCACTGGACAGCGGTAAAAGGCATTCTTAAGTACTTAAGAAGGACTAAAGATATGTTCCTGGTATATTGGGGTAAGGAGGAGCTCGTTGTAACTGGTTACACCGATGCTAGCTTCCAAACTGACCCAGACGAGTTAAAATCGCAATCAGGTTTTGTGTTCACAATAAATGGTGGTGCTGTTAGTTGGAAGAGTTCCAAACAGGAGACTGTGACTGATTCTACAATAGAAGCCGAGTACATTGCAGCTTCTGAATCTGCGAAGGAAGGTGTTTGGATAAGGAAGTTCCTCATCGAGCTTGGTGTGTTTCCTAATGCTTCTAGTCCATTGAACCTCTACTGTGACAACAATGGGGCTATTGCGCAAGCTAAGGAGCCAAGGAACCACCAGAAAAACAAACACGTACTGCGGAAGTTTCACCTCATACGGGAATTCATTAGGCGGGGTGAGATAAAGATATGCAAAATACATACGGATTTGAATGTTGCTGATCCTTTGACAAAACCTCTTCCACAACCTAAGCATGAGGCACACATGAGATCTATGGGTATTAGATATCTTCTAGATTAACTCTAGTGCAAGTGGGAGACTGTTAGAAATATGCCCTAGAGATAATCATAGAGATGAGCATATTTCTTTGTATCCATGATATATATATTGCTTAATTGAATATCCATGGAAGGCACCTTGTATTGATTAGCAATTATGTGAATTGTTTGTGAGATTCTTTACTTATATGGTTATTCTAAATGATGTCCCTAGTCAGAGTCGATGACTAGCACATGTATTAGTTGATGACTACATTTCACAAGTCATGAACATGGAGATGTTAAACTAATAATGTGGGCGCATGTATGACATGAGGCTGGACCGACCCAACGTGAGATATTGTAAGATAGTTCTCTTTTTGCAACATGAATACTGTATCCTTAGACCTGAGATTGTCGCATGTTCTCAAGATGTGAATTGACTTACTTAGGGACTATCAAACGCTATTCCATAACTGGGTAGTTATAAAGGTAGTTTTGGGTTGTCAGGAAGCATGTTGTGAGGCATGGTCAGTCAAGATGGAATTTGTCCCTCTCTTTGTGAGAGAGATATCTCTGGGCCCCTCGAGTGATTGGATCAAGAAATGCATGGTCGTGCTAGGGTTAAGAGTTAACCATTGAAAGGATTCCAATTCACAGTATCGAGAAAGAGAGGTCAGCTTAGAGCCAGACCAAATATCATGAGACAAAGGGAACAACATGTACGTAATGTTGCAATGGTTCGTCTGATATGATCTTTACGTGCGCATAGGAGTTGACATGTCTTGCTAGAGGCCGCTGTCAATTATTGGGCCAAGTAAGAGTACTCGGGCTATGTCTATTTGTACGTGAACCTATAGGGTCACACACTTAAGGGGAAGGAAGCCTAACTCGGATTAGATCCGAAATTAGACTGGGCTTTAGGGTTAATGATGGGCCTCGGTGTCAGAAGCCCACCATAACGCCTATATAATGAGGGGCGGGGGCGCGGCTAGGCTTAACCTAATTTGCCACCAGCAAACGAGCAGCCGCCGCTCACCTCTCGCCCTCGCCAAGCCGCCGTCGTGAACCTAGCAGTTCGGTACGCGGCGCTTCCTCCCTGTACGTGTGGATACCTCGGAGGTGCTGCATCTGGAGCACTAGGACGAACCGTGCGAGGACGTGAAGGACGCCGACGACTGCACGGCACTGCTCGACACGTTCGTCTACATCGAGACATCTTCCGCTGCTCTGCGCGTCTAGTGGTAATTCCATGACCTATAACCGCAGTAGTTCTTGGTATTATGGGGTTGAAAATTTTGTTTTGCGCTAGCGTAGCCTCCCCGTAATCCTACACTACACACATCCTCCATTTCCCGCCTTTCTTTTTTACAAGCACAGGGTTGGCTAGCCATTCGGGATGGAATACCTCTTTGATGAACCCTGCAGCCATTAGCTTGTGGATCTCCTCGCCTATGGCTCTGCGCTTTTCTTCATCGAATCGGCGCAGAGGCTGTTTCACAGGTCGGGCTCTAGCTCCGATATCCAGCGAGTGCTCGGCGACATCCCTCGGTATGCCAGGCATGTCCGAGGGACTCCACGCCAAAACCTCGACGTTCGCGTGGAGAAAGTCGACGAGCACTGCTTCCTATTTGGGGTCGAGCTCGGAGCCGATCCGGACTTGCTTGGAGGCGTCGTTGCTGGGGTCGAGAGGGACGGACTTAACCGCCTCTGCTGGCTCGAAGTTGTCGGCATGGCGCTTCGCATCTGGCACTTCCTTGGAGAGGCTCTCCAGGTCGGCGATGAGGGCCTTGGATTCGGCGAGGGCCTTAGCGTATTCCACGCACTCCACGTCGCATTCGTACGTGTGTCAGTACGTGGATCCGACGGTGATGACCCCGTTGGGGTCCGGCATCTTGAGCTTGAGGTAGGTGTAGTTGGGGACGGCCATGAACTTGGCGTAGCATGGTCTCCCCAGCACTGCGTGGTAGGTTCCTCAGAACCCGACCACCTCGAACGTGAGGGTTTCCTTTCGGAAGTTGGAGGGAGTCCCAAAGCAGACGGGCAGATCGAGTCGCCCAAGGGGTTGGACGCGCTTCCCGGGGATGATCCCGTGAAAGGGCGCCGCACCGGCCCGGATCGTGGACAGATCGATCTGCAAGAGCCCGAGGGTCTCGGCGTAGATGATGTTGAGGCTGCTGCCTCCGTCCATGAGGACCTTGGTAAGTCTGACGTTGCCGATGACGGGATCGACAACGAGCGGGTACTTCCCCGGGCTCGGCACGCGGTCGGGGTGATCGCCTTGGTCGAAGGTGATGGGCTTGTCGGACCAGTCTAGGTAGACTGGCGCCGCCACCTTCACCGAGAAGACCTCCCGGCGCTCTTGCTTGCGGTGCCAAGCCGAGGCGTTCGCCACTTGCCCACCATAGATCATGAAGCAGTCATGGACCTCGGGGAACTCCTCTGCTTTGTGGCCCTCCTTCTTATCGTTGTCGTGGCCTTTGCCACCTTCCGCCGGGGGCCCGGCCTTATGGAAGTAGCGCCGAAGCATGACGCACTCCTCAAGGGTGTGCTTTGACGGGACCCTGATGATAGGGGCACGACTCCTTGAGCATCTTGTCGAACAGGTTGGCCCCTCCGGGAGGCTTCCGAGGGTTCCTGTGTTCGACGGCGGCGACAAGATCTGCGTCGGCGGCGTCGCGTTTCGCTTGCGACTTCTTCTTGCCCTTCTTCTTCGTGCCACGCTGAGCGGACGCCTCGGGGATGTCTTCCTGCTGGCGTCCCTGAGGCTGCTTGTCCTTCCGGAAGATGGCCTCGACCGCCTCCTGACCAGAGGCGAACTTGGTGGCGATGTCCATCAGCTCGCTCGCCCTGGTGGGAGTCTTGCGACCCAGCTTGCTCACCAGGTCGCGGCAAGTGGTGCCAGCGAGGAACGCGCCGATGACATCTGAGTCGGTGATGTTGGGCAGCTCAGTGCGCTGCTTCAAAAATCGCCGGATATAGTCCTGCAGGGATTCTCCTGGCTGCTGGCGGCAGCTTCGGAGATCCCAGGAGTTCTGAAAGTAGCCTAGAGGGGGGGGTGAATAGGCTAATCTGAAAATTTTCACAACAAACTTCGAAAGATTGTTAAATACACAGTTCGACTGGTGCAGGCCGGTTCAACAGCTATGTGCGCAAGTTGAACCACTCTGAACCAATCCAACTGTTTTATAAACTTTAGACTAAAAATCTACTCGAAAAAGTATTTCGCGAGTTCTTGAGAGAAGTAAGATATAGCTAAGTTGGGATGAAAAGATGATTATGTAAAGGCTATTTCACTTCTAGATAAACTCTACGGAAAAATCTTTATGTCAATCTTGCAAGTAAAAAATATCTCAAGTTAAAACAAGCAAGAACACAAGACACAAGATTTAATCCGAGGTTCGGCCACACCACAAAGGTGTCCTACTCCCCGTTGAGGAGCCCACAAAGGGCCAGGTCTTTTTCAACCCTAATCCTCCAAAAGCCGACCACAAAGGTCAAGGCAATCTCTTCTTATCTTAGCTCAAAGAGCGGGTGATACAAACTTCTTGGGGCCGTCCACAACTTTGGAGACTCCCAAGCAACCTCAAAAGATCTTGAAACCTAGGGTTTCAAGAAAACCAAGAAAGCACAAGAGGGGTTTGCACAAGCTCAAGTCTTTGTAAAAGAGATGGGAGAGGAGAACCAAATCGTGAGCACAAGCACAAACCTCACACCCAAGAGCTCCTCCAACAAGGTTGAATCTTGAGGAAGATTTAAGTGTGAGAGAGATGGAGAGATGAGTGCTTTGTCTCAAGTTAGGTGAGCAATAAATGAGTGAGTGTTCAGCCGTATTGAAGAAGAGAGAGAGGGTTCTATTTATAGTCACGGCTCAAAAACTAGCCGTTTGACCAAAAACCACGCCGAAAACCGGTTGAACCGCCCCCTAGGGCGGTTGAACCGCCCCCTGACAGGTCAGCAGACTGTCTGCCAGTCTGACTGCCAGACTGACTAGCAGACTGACCTGCAGGCGGGTCAGACAGGTCAGGACCGGTTGAACCGCCCCCTAGGGCGATTGAACTGCCCCCTGACACCCCTGGCGACCTGACTGCCAGTCTGACTGGCAGACTGCAGATCAAAAGTCAGAGGGTCAGAGACCAGTTGAGCTACCCCCAGGACCAGTTCAGCTGGTCTAGACCAGAGAGTTTTGGAGAGAAAACCCCAGCTCAGCTGCCCGGGGGCAAGTTCAGCTGGGTATGGTCAAAGAGGTCCACAGCTGAAGTTGAAGTTCAGCTGGAGTTGAAAGTTCAACTCAGCTGAAGTCCAGCTGAGTTGAAAAGCTCAGTTGCAGCTGAAGAAGCTCATCACAGCTGAAGTTGAAGTTCAGCTGGAAAGCTCAGCTGCAGTTGAAGAAGTTCAGCTGCTTTTCAGCAAGAACACTCTAGGTTTCTCAACCCTAACCATGGTCAACCAAATAATGTTAAAGTGATTTTTGGTTTTCAAAAATAGCTTTTGAATTAGAGGACTTGAGCTATAGCAAACACCTCTACCTATGCGGAAAAGAACAAGGAAGAATTACATCATGCAACACAAGATTTTACATAAATTTTTATACGTCCGTTGCATGAAGTCCTTGGTGCTTCCTTAAGTTCCTGTTTCTTTCTAATCATACACTGAGAACAAAAACTGTTAGTGCCCTTATTTGTTTTGTCATTAAATCACCAAAACCCTCACTTGGGGTTGATTGCACTTACAAGTTCCCAGGGCGCACGTATGTGCCCTGGAAGTTTCCGGCGAAGGCTTTGACCAGGTCATCCCAGTTGGAGATCTATGCAGGAGGCAGATGCTCCAGCCAGGCCCGGGCGGTGTCGGAGAGGAACAGGGGGAGGTTGCGGATGATGAGGTTGTCATCGTTCGTTCCACCTAGCTGGCAGGTCAGCCGATAGTTCGCGAGCCACAGTTCCGGCCTTGTTTCCCCCGAGTACTTGGTGATGGTAGTCGGGGTTCGGAACCGGGTCGGGAACGGCGCTCATCGTATGGCCCGGTTGAAAGCTTGCGGACCGGGTGGTTCGGGCGAGGGACTCTGATCCTCCCCACTGTCGTAGCGTCCCCCACGCCTGGGGAGGTAGCCTCGGCGCACCTTCTCGTCGAGGTGGGCTCGACGGTCGTGGCGGTGGTGCTCGTTGCCGAGGTGACCCGGGGCTGCAGGCGTTGTGTCCCGCGTGCGCCCGGTGTGGACCGAGGCTTCCCGCATGAATCGGGAAGTCGCGGCGCGATGCTCTGGGGGGTAACCCTGCCTCCAGGAGACAGAGCTTTCGGCCCGTCGGACCGCGGCATCCTGCAGGAGATTCTTGAGCTCTCCCTAGATACGCCGCCCCTCGGTGGTGGATGGTTCCGGCATCGCTCGGAGTAGTATTGCTGCTGCAGCCAGGTTTTGGCCGACCCCACTGGAAGCCAGGGGCAGCCTTGCCCTGGCATCGTTAGCGATGCGGTGCTGGACGTCCTGGGCCAGATGACGCGCTTCTCCGGCCGGTGCTCGGCCTGCCCACTCCTACCCGATGTTCTGCCGGAGCTGCACAAGTTGTCCTGCTTCCTCGTCGAGCCTGGCCTGCATCTCGTGGATTTGCTCGAGCTGTGTGTACTGACCCCCCGCAGGGACTAGGACCACAGCTAGCTCCCGAAGGATGTCAACGCGAGGTGCAGGCCTAGGGGGATTGTCGTCCTCCGGCATACCAAGGTGGTTGCCTTCGTCGAGACCCCCTAGATCGACGTGGAAACATTCGCGAGTTGGGCCATAGTCCTCGTCGCCAAGGTTGTGGCCATCATCGGAGCAATCGGAGAGGCAGTAGTCACATGCGGTCATGAAGTCTCACATGGCACTGGGGTTATCGAGCCCAGAGAAATCCCAACCATAGTCGGGATCGTCATCTTCCTCAGAACCCAGGGGCCCGTAGGTCGAGACGGCTGTCAGTCGGTCCCAGGTTGACCACATATGGTACCCCGGAAGGTTAGGATATGCCTTTACGAAAGCGTCCACCGAAGCGGGGTCGCTTGGTGGGTCGAAGCTGAATCTAAAAGGCACAGGGTGAAAAACGGACGATACCTCTTGGTCGACGGATGGTGAAGAAGTCGCGTCGGGGACGGACTGCACCGTGATCTCAGGTATGAGGCTAACGCCTAGCAAGTCCTTCGTGAGCATGCTGGCGTCATCCGTCCGCTTGGGGTTGGCGTGTTGCGGGGAAACGACGCTCGTCTTCGTCTCAGACGCGAGGTCAACACCCGACGTGTCCCCCGCTGGGGCGCCGACGCCGTCGACTCGCTCGACAGCCAACGAGGTGCCGCCTCCTGCTTGGCCATGGTTGCCCCGCCTCCTCCTCCTACGGCGGGGAAGGTGACGGGACAGACCCGGATGCCGCTCTTCCGCCATGGGGGGAAGACGTCGTCGATTCCGCCGCCGGCGGACGGGCTGACGGTCGCCATTGTCGTTGTCGCGCGGCGGAGGAAGGAGTACCATGTCGTAGCTGCCGTCGAGGGACATGAACTCGAGACTCCCGAAACGGAGCATCGTACCCGGCTGGAGAGGTTGCTGGAGACTACCCATCTGGAGCTTGACGGGAAGTTGTTCGTCAACACGCAGCAGGCCCCTACCTGGCACGCCAACTGTCGGCGTTTCGACCCCGGGGGGTCCCTGGACCGACGAGTAAATTGTCGCCGCGTGTCCCAGCCCAGATGGGTCGGCGCGAGACGGAACACAAGGGGGAACAAAAAAGGGAACCGCGACTCGTGTTGTCCTGCGCCCAGGTCGGATGCGCTTGCAGTAGGGGGTTACAAGCGTTCGCGAGGGAGAGGGAGACAAAGAGAGACTACCCGTCAGCCCGTCCTCCCGTGGGGCCACCTTTTCGTACGAGGGCCCTGGACCTTCCTTTTATAGATGTAAGGAGAAGGCCCAGGTGTACAATAGGGGGGGTTGTAGCAATGTGCTAACGTGTCTAGCAGAGAGGAGCCAGAGCCCTATGTACATGCCGACATGGCTGTCGGAGAGGTGTTGGTGCCCTGTTCATGTGATGTCGTGGCCGTCGGAGGAGCGCTTGAGCCCTGTAGAAGCACAGCTGTCGGGGCTGTCGGGTCCTTGCTGACGTCTCCTTGCTTCCGTAGGGGGCTGAGAACCGTCGTCGTCACGGGAGCACGCGGGGTGCCATCATTACCTGTTTACCGGGGTGAGCCAGATGGGACGTCGGTCTTGTTCCCCGTAGCCTGAGCTAGCTAGGGGTAGGGTAATGATGGGCCCCCTGTAACGTGGTCGGTCCGAGCCTAAGGTTGAGCGAGGCGGTGACTCCTCCGAGGTCGAGGCTGAGTCCAAGCCCTGGGGTCGGGCGAGGCGAAGACCGTCTTCCGAGGTCGAGGTTGAGTCCGAGCCCTGGGGTCGGGCGAGGCGGAGACCGTCGTCCGAGGTCGAGGAGGGGGCCGAGCCCTGGGGTCGGGCGAGGCGGAGCTTCCTATGGCGCCTGAGGCTGGACTTGGCTGCTGTCGGCCTCACCCTGGCGGGTGGCACAACAGTCAGAGCAGGGCAGGCGGCGCTGTTTTCCTGTCAGGTCAGTCAGTGGAGGGGCGAAGTGACTGCGATCACTTCGGCCCTGTCGACTGAGGAACGTGCGTCAGGATAAGGTGTCAGGCGATCCTTGCATTGAATGCTCCTGCGATACGGTCGGTTGGCGAGGCGATCTGGCCAAGGTTGCTTCTCCGCGAAGCCTGCCCGAGCTGGGCCTCGGGCGAGTCGAAAGTGCGCCCGTTGCTTGAGGAGACCCTCGGGCGAGGCGTGAATCCAGCTGGGTCTACTGTTCCTGTCAGCGTTTCGACCCCGAGGGGTCCCTGGACCGACGAGTAAATTGTCGCTGCGTGTCCCAGCACAGATAGGTCGGCGTGAGACGGGACATAAAGGGGGAGAATAATAAAGGGGAAATCGCGGCCTTCGTGTTGTCCTGCGCCCAGGGCGGTTGGATGCGCTTGCAGTAGGGGGTTACAAGCGTTCACGTGGGAGAGAGTGAGAGCGAGAGCCTTATGCGTCGGCCCGTTCTCCCGCGCGACCAACCTTCTCGTATGAGAGCCCTAGACCTTCCTTTTATAGGCGTAAGGAGAGGGTCCAGGTGTACAATGGGGGGTGTAGCAGTGTGCTAACGTGTCTAGCAGAGAGGAGCTAGAGCCCTAAGTACATGTCGGCGTGGCAGTCGGAGAGGTTTTGGCACCCTGTTCATGTGATGTCGTGGCCGTCAGAGGAGCGCTTGGGCCATGTGGAAGGACATCTGTCGGGGCTGTCGAATCCTTGCTGACGTCTCCTTGCTTCCGTAAGGGGCTTGAGAGCTGCCGTCGTCATGGAGCACGTGGGGCGCCATCATTATTTGTTTACCGGGGCGAGCCAGATGGGACGCCGGTCTTGTTCCCCGTAGCCTGAGCTAGCTAGGGGTAGGGTAATGATGGCCCCCCTGTGACGTGGTCGATTCGAGCCCTAGGTCGGGCGAGGCGGAGGCTCCTCCGAGGTCGAGGTCGAGTCCGTCTTCTGAGGTTGAGGCTGAGTCCGAGCCCTGGGGTCAGGCGAGGCGGAGTCCGTCTTCCGAGGTCGAGGTTGAGTCCGAGCCCTAGGTCGGGCGAGGCGGAGACCGTCTTCCGAGGCCGAGGCTGTGTCCGAGCCCTGGGGTCGGGCGAGGTGGAGTCCGTCGTCCAGCGTCGAGGTTGAGCCTGAGCCCTGGGGTCGGGCGAGGCGGAGCTTCCTATGGCGCCCGAGGCTGGACTTAGCTGCTGTCAGCCTCACTCTGTCGAGTGGCACAGCAGTCGGAGCGACACAGGCGGCGCTGTTTTCTTGTCAGGTCGGTCAGTGGAGCGGTGAAGTGACTGCGGTCACTTCGGCTCTGTCGACTGAAGAGCGCGCGTCAGTATAAGATGTGAGGCGATCCTTGCATTAAATGCTCCTGCGATACGGTCGGTTGGCGTGGCGATCTGGCCAAGGTTGCTTCTCTGCGAAGACTGGGCCTCGGGCGAGCCGAAGGTGTGTCCGTTGCTTGAGAGGGCCCTCGGGCGAGACGTGAATCCTCCGGGGTCGGCTGCCTTTGCCCGAGGCTGGGCTCGGGCGAGGCGAGATCGTGTCCCTTGAGTGGACTGAGCCTTGACCTTAATCGCGCCCATCAGGGCTTTGCAGCTTTGTGCTGATGGGGGTTACCAGCTGAAATTAGGAGTCTTGGGGGTACCCCTAATTATGGTCCCCGACAGTAGTCCCCGAGCCTCGAAGGGAGTGTTGATACTCGCTTGGAGGCTTTTGTCGCACGTTTTTGCAAGGGGATCAGCCTTTCTCGGTCGCGTTTCGTTCCGGTGGGTGCGCGCGAGCGCACCCGCCGGGTGTAGCCCCCGAGGCCTCGGAGGAGTGGTTTGACTCCTTCGAGGTCTTAGCGTGTTTCGTGATGCTTCGGCCGGTCTGGTTGTTCCCTCATGCAAACTGGCCATAGCCCGGGTGTATAGTTGAGTCCCAAGTTCTCGGGCTGGTATGTTGACGCTGTCAACGGTTTGGCCGGAGCCAGGTTTGCGAGAGCAGCCCCCGAGCCTCCGCACAGAGCGAGAGGATGGTCAAGGACAGACTCGGCTTTTTTTCATACGCCCCTGCGTCGCCTTTCCGCAAGGAGGAGGGGGGAAAGCGCCATGTTGCCCTCGGAGGGCGCCGAACATGGTGTCTCCAGTGAGTTGCTAGCGGGTGATCCGAGTGGACGCCCGTGCCCCATTCGTTAGGGGTCGGCTAGTGGCCCGGAGGCGCGCTCCAAAAGTACCTGCGGGTGATTCGCCGGACCCGGTCCTCTTTTGACGAGGTCCGAGGGCTCGATGCCTCCCTCTGGTGGGATTCCGTTACGAAATTGTTCCCGTCGGTCTCAGAAATGTCCTAGGGTACCATGGGAGCGTAGGCCGAGCCTTGGTTATGTATCAAATGTACCCAGGGTCATCCCTCGCTCTGCGTGCTCTGAGGCGGTTGTCGAACCCTTCGGGGGCCAGCCTACAAACCCCTGATCAGTAGTGGGCACGGAGCCCGAGTGGCCTGAGGCGGTCGTTGAACCCTTCCGAGGCGCCAGCCTTCGAACCTCTGACCAGTAGTGGGCGCGGAGCCCGAGTGCTCTGAGGCGGCTGTTGAACCCTTCCGAGGGGCCAGCCTTCGAACCTCTGATCAGTAGGGGGCTCGGGGCCCGCTTCCTTCGCGGAGAAGGATCCCTTTCGGAGTATCCCCTTTCCCGGTCCCTGTAGCAAGAGAGAGAAAGAGGAAGTGGAAAAGGATACGAAATCGAACGACGTGGCGCGCCTTTTTGACGTGGTCATTATGGCGGAGGTGAAGCGTCGCCTGCTTCGCCTGCCAAAGGTGCCGCCTGTCCTGCCGCGGAGTTAATGCGACGGTACGAGTGGTTCGCAGGGCAGCCGTTGTGCGTGCGCGAGCCGTTCGAGGAACGGAACACGGGCGCGTCGTCTTCACGCCGTGGGAGAGGGTTCTCTCGCTGTCCTAGGAAGGGGCGTGAGCTTGCTGACGACTTGACTGTTGCTTTCGCCCGCCTGCCACCGCCATTATTGCCGGCCCATTTCTGGCCGTATCGACCGTCGCGCCTTCTCCCGCGGCTGACCGACCCGTGACCGATTTGCTCGGTTGGCACTGTTGGGTCATGCGCAGGGTCGCCTCGAGTCGCGGCACCGGTTCCACAGTCGAGGAGGCGCGGCACTGGCGCGAGTGGCGGTGCAGTTTCTCGCACGTAGTAACCGGCGCGCCGGTTACATGACGTGTGGGCCTGGGCCTCCATGCTGGACGCGTCGAAGTCGAAAGGGTGCGCCCCCTTGGTGCGGTTGCATGCTGTCTGCATGGCGGTCCGCTCTTTCACCCGTTGGTCCGGTCGATAGTGGAGGAAAGCTTGTAACCGCTAGGCCGTTGTGCGCTCCGCGCGCTACGGTTTTGGCTCCTTCTGTCCTAGGCCAGCTTGCATGACGCGCGGGACCCAGCCCCCGTGTCGTAGGGGGAGGATCTTGGAGCGTGTTGGTGAAGACTCAGTCCGCGACGGCTGAGAACGCAAGTGGGGAGAGTCGCCTTTAAAAGGAGGGTGACCCCCTTGGATGGCAACCATGTCTTCGCACTCCCTTCATGCATCGTGTCCTTCCACCTTCCGAGCCCCCGGATGGGGAGCGCTCGCGTCGCTTTCGTCTTGCTGTCGTTGGAGGAACGCAACTTCGCGGAAGTTGATACCTTTCAGCCATCGTTCGGCTTCAAGGATTTTAATCTGGTAGCCCGATTGCATCCCCTCGCCGGTGGTCACCCAAGACGGTGACCACCAGTTCGAGGGTGGGGAGAAGCAAGCCGGGCTGCGGCCTCTGCCCCTCCCTCAGCTTCAAGGATGTTCATCATCAGTGCTGGGGAGGGGAGTGCGGCGAGTTGGGGCCTGTCTCCGCGCGGGCAGCGGCCCGCTCCTTCCCTCAGTGATCGGGGGGAAGGGCGTTCACCGTCCGTGGTGCTGGCAGCTGCCGCTTGTCTGGCTCTCCAGCCTGAGCGGCTTCGGCGCTGCTTCCGGTGCCACCTCCCACCGAGGCAGCCGGAAGAGGTTTCTCCGTCGACGAGATAGCCGGAGCCACCCACGGACTGACCTCCGACTCCACGGCCTTGGTGGCTTGCCCTCGCCCCTCGAGTGGGGTCGCGGGCGAGGGCCTTGTCGTAGCAGCGTCTACCCTGAGGTCATCGCTGCTGCTATTTGGCCGCCCGGAGCGGAGGTCGTTGTCGCTGCTGTCGGAGTGGGCGGCGGCGAGCCACCTGGGGTTTCGTTGCCCCGCAGGCCCCCCAATGTGGGGGGTTGTTCGTACCTGCGGGGGTGGAACCGGAGTTCCGTTTGTAATGGCACCTTGAGTGCCGGTGTCTGTTCATCGTGGCTATCGGGGCCTGAACATGTATGTATTTTGGCGTGAAGCCATGTTTCTTCCTCATTTCGAGCACTAGGACTCGCCTGTCGGCTAACTGAACCGCTTAACCAAGTGTGAGTTGCCTCGTGCGAAGGTGACGAGTGAGGTATCCGTATCCCGGAGGCGTAGGAGTCCCTCGGCTCGGTCGGCCTTGCCGCCCGAGGCTTCTCTTGCTTAGTTAAAGGAACCCTCGGCCGCTCTGCGATGAGCCGGAGCCGGAGGCAGCGGTGTCAGCATGGACAGAGGCAGAGTTGGCTCGAAAAGAGGCTTCGTCGGCCGGAGCCTGGCCGGGCCGCCCACTGGCGGGACCAACGCCGGAGTCGAGTTGCCGAGGCCACGAGCCGGGCTGGTGTCCTCGGGGGACAGCTGGCTGAGGCTTCGGGGCAGCCGACCGAGCCATCTGCTCGGGCCGGGTTCCTGGAGGAGACCCTGGCAGCGATGGCCCGGGCGTGGTGCTGACGTCGTCCTTCAGAGCGGAGATCCTCCGCCCGTGTTGCCGTCCGAGGCTCGGTCGGACTTCGCCGAAGGTGGAGTTGATGCCGAGGGTGCTGCTGCTCCCCCTCCATCGACGTCCGAGCCTGCAGGATCGATTTGCCTGTAGTATGCATATGTTTTTTGCGGCCGCCGAGGCCCAAACATATTGCCGTCGCGTTGTAAAGCTGTGTTTCTTTTCCTCTTGTTTCGAGTATCAGGGCTTGTTCGTCGGTAGCAGGATCGCTCATCCGAGCTAGAGTTACTTCTCACGGAAGGTGATGAGTGAGGTATCCGTATCCCGGAGGCGTAGGAGTCCCTCGGCTCGGTCGGCCTTGCCGCTTACGTGTACTCTTGCTCGTCCATGGGATTCTATTATCGATGTAGCCGAGAAAAACCCGAAAAACCGTTTCGGCAGAAAGTCTTTTGAGCGTTAAGGCTTGTTTGGTCAGCAGGATCGCTCATCCGAACGCGAGTTACTTCTCGCAGAAGGCGATGAGTGAGGTATCCGTATCCCGGAGGCGTAGGAGTCCCTCGGCTCAGTCGGCCTTGCTTGCTTACGTGTACTCCATCGTTTTCATGATCCCACTACCGAAGAAGTCGAAAAGCACGAAAGATATTCTGGCAGAAAGACTTTTTCCGGGGAAAATTTTGACGCGGAGGGGGTTCCCCCCTTCTAGCCCCCGAGGAAGGGTCGGGTTTTGCCGAGGCAAGACTGACCCTTCCTTGATGGTTAGACTTCATATGTAAACGAGGTATATGAACGGCTTGAAAACATCTTAAGGGTAGAAGCGATGTAGCTGTCGGATGTTCCAAGCGTTGCTGTAGACCTCGCCTTGACTGTTGGCCAGCTTGTATGTCCCGGGCTTCAAAACCTTGGCGATGACGAACGGCCCTTCCCAGGGAGGCGTGAGCTTGTGGCGCCCTCGGGTGTCTTATCGCAGCCGAAGCACCAAATTGCCCACCTGGAGGTCTCAGGACCGAACCCCTCGGGCGTGGTAGCGTCGCAGGGACTGCTGATACCGCGCCGAGTGTAATAAGGCCATGTCCCGAGCCTCTTCCAGCTGGTCCAGTGAGTCTTCTCGGTTGGTCTGGTTGCGTCGGTCGTCGTAGGCCCTCGTCCTTGGGGAACCGTATTCTAAGTCTGTGGGCAAGATGGCCTCGGCCCCATAGACTAGAAAGAACGACGTGAAACCCATGGCTCGACTTGGCGACGTCCTCAGGCTCCAGACCACCAAGGGGAGTTCCTTCATCCATCGCCTGTCGAACTTGTGGAGGTCGTTGTAGATTCGTGGCTCGAGTCCTTGCATAATCATGTCGTTGGCACGCTCTACCTGCCCATTCGTCATGGGGTGAGCTACGGCGGCCCAGTCCACCCGGATGTGGTGACCCTCGCAGAAGTCCAGGAACTTTCTGCCGGTGAACTGGGTGCCGTTGTCGGTGATGATGGAGTTCGGGACCCCGAAGCGATGGATGATGTCGGTGAAGAACGCCATCGCCTGTTCGGACCTGATGCTGTTTAGGGGTCGGACCTCGATCCACTTAGAGAATTTGTCGATGACGACCAGCAGGTGCGTGTAGCCCCCGGGTGCCTTCTGCAAGGCACCGACGAGGTCCAGACCCCACACAGCAAACGGCCAGGTGATGGGTATTGTTTGCAGAGCCTGAGCGGGTAGGTGCGTCTGCCTTGCGTAGAATTGACACCCTTGGCAGGTGCGGACAATTCTAGTGGCGTCGGCCACCGCGGTCGGCCAGTAGAAACCTTGTCGGAAAGCGTTTCTAACAAGGGCTCGAGGCGCTGCGTGATGACCGCAAGCCCCCGAGTGTATTTCTTGTAAGAGCTCCTGGCCTTCGGTGATGGATATGCATCGCTGGAGGATGCCGGAGGGGCCGCGGTGGTAGAGCTCCTTCCCGTCACCCAGCAAGACGAATGACTTGGCGCGCCGCGCCAGTCGCCGAGCCTCGGCTCTGTCGAGGGATAGCTCTCCTCGGTGGAGATATTGCAGGTACGGGGTCTGCCAGTTTCGATTAGGCGTGACCCCATTCTGCTCTTCCTCGATGCGCAGTGCCTCACCCTCGGGGGCCGAGGGTGCCTCGGGCTGAGCCGAGGGCACCTCGGGCAGGGCCGAGACCTTCTCGGGCTCGGGCGTGTCGTTTGTCTGGACTGAGGGTTGATGTAGGTCCCGGGAGAAGACGTTCGGGGGAACCGTTGTTCGCGCTGAAGCTATCTTCGCTAGCTCGTCCGCAGTCTCGTTGTACCGCCGGGCGCCGTGGTTGACCTTGAGCCCGTAGAACTTGTCCTCCAGGCGCCCAACCTCGTCGCAGTAGGCTTCCATCTTCGGGTCGCGGCAGTGGGAGTTCTTCATGACTTGGTCGATGACAAGCTGCGAGTCACCACGAGCGTCGAGGCGTCGGACCCCTAGCTCGATGGCGATGCGCAACCCGTTGACCAGAGCCTCGTACTCAGCCACGTTGTTGGACGCCGGGAAATGGAGGCGCAACACGTAGCGGAGGTGCTTCCCGAGGGGCGAGATGAAGAGCAGGCCCGCGCTAGCCCCTGTTTTCATCAGCGACCCGTCGAAAAACATGGTCCAAAGTTCCGGTTGGATCGGAGCTGCCGGGAGCTGGGTGTCGACCCATTCAGCCACAAAGTCCGCCAAGACTTAGGACTTGATGGCCTTCCGAGGGGCGAATGAGATTGTCTCGCCCATGATTTCCACCGCCCACTTTGCAATCCTACCCGAGGCCTCTCGGCACTGGATGATCTCCCCCAGGGGGGAGGATGACACCACAGTCATCGGATGAGACTCGAAGTAGTGTCGCAACTTCCGCCGCGTCAGAATCACCGCGTACAGCAGCTTCTGAATTTATGGGTAGCGGATCTTGGTCTCGGACAGTACCTCACTGATGAAGTAGACCGGCCTCTAGACGGGCAATGCATGCCCTTCTTCTCGTCTCTCAACCACGATCGCGGCACTGACCACCTGAGTGGTAGCGGCGACGTAGATCAAGAGGGCTTCTCCGGCAGCGGGAGGCACCAGGATGGGTGAGTTCGTAAGGAGCGCCTTCAGGTTCCCGAGGGCTTCCTCGGCCTCGGGGTCCAAGTGAAGCACTCGCTCTTTCTTAAGAGGCGGTACAGAGGTAGGCCTCTTTCGCCGAGGCGCGAGATGAAGCGGCTCAGAGCCACAAGGCATCCCATGACACTTTGTACTCCTTTCAAGTCCTTGATGGGCCCCATGTTGGTGACGGCCGCGATTTTCACCGGGTTGGCCTCGATGCCCCGCTCGGAGACGATGAACCCCAAGAGTATGCCTCGGGGGACTCCGAAGACACACTTCTCGGGATTGAGTTTCACGCCTTTCGCCTTGAGACACCGGAATGTCGTTTCAAGGTCGGAGAGGAGGTCGGAGGCTTTCCTCGTCTTGACTACGATGTCATCGACGTAAGCCTCGACCGTTCGACCAATGTGCTCTCCGAACATGTGGTTCATGCACCTTTGGTACGTCGCACCCGCATTCCTCAAACCAAATGGCATAGTAATGTAGCAGTACATGCCAAAGGGCATGATGAAAGAAGTCGCGAGGTGGTCGGACTCTTTCATCCTGATTTGGTGATACCCTGAGTAGGCATCGAGGAAAGACAGGGTTTCGCACCCAGCAGTGGAATCCACGATTTGATCGATGTGAGGCAGAGGGTAGGGAACCTTCGGACATGCTTTGGTTAGACCAGTGTAGTCTACACACATCCGCCATTTCCCTCCTTTCTTTCTCACAAGCACAGGGTTGGCAAGCCATTTAGGATGGAATACCTCTTTGATGAACCCTGCGGCCATCAGCTTGTGGATCTCCTCACCTATGGCTCTGTGCTTTTCTTCGTCGAATCGGCGCAGAAGCTGCTTCACGGGTCGGGATCCGGCTCGGATATCCAACGAGTGCTCGGTGACATCCCTCAGTATGCCAGGCATGTCCGAGGGACTCCACGCGAAAACTTCAGCGTTCGCGTGGAGAAAGTCGACGAGCACAACTTCCTATTTGTGGTCGAGCTCGGACCCGATCCGGATCTGCTTGGAGGCGTCGTTGCTGGGGTCGAGAGGGACGGACTTAATCGTCTTTGCTGGCTCGAAGTTACCGGCGTGGTGCTTCGCGTCTGGCGCCTCCTTGGAGAGGCTCTCTAGGTCGGCGATGAGGGCCTCGGATTCGGCGAGGGCCTCGGCGTACTCCACGCACTCCACGTCGCATTTGTACGTGTGTCGGTACGTGGGGCCGACGGTGATGACCCCGTTGGGGCCCGGCATTTTGAGCTTGAGGTAGGTGTAGTTGGGGCCCGACATTTTGAGCTTCGGAAGTTAGAGGGAGTCCCGAAGCAGACAGGCAGATCGAGTTGTCCGAGGGGTTGGACGTGTTTCCCGGGGATGATCCCGTGAAAAGGCGTCTCGCCTGTCTGGATTGAGGACAGATCGATCTGCAGGAGCCCGAGGGTCTCGACGTAGATGATGTTGAGGCTGCTGCCTCCATCCATGAGGACCTTGGTGAGCCTGACGTTGCCGATGACGGGGTCGACAACGAGCGGATATTTCCCCGGGCTCGGCATGCGGTCGGGGTGGTCGCCCTAGTCGAAGGTGATGGGCTTGTCGGACCAGTCTAAGTAGACTGGCGCCGCCACCTTTACCGAGCAGACCTCCCGACGCTCTTGCTTGCGGTGACGAGCCGAGGCGTTCGCCACTTGCCCACCGTAGATCATGAAGCAGTCGTGGACCTCGGGGAACTCCTCTGCCTTGTGATCCTCCTTCTTGTCGTTGTTGTGGGCCCTGCCACCTTCCGCCGGTGGCCCGGCCTTGTGAAAGTGGCGCCGAAGCATGACGCACTCCTCAAGGGTGTGCTTGACGGGCCCCTGATGATAGGGGCACGGCTCCTTGAGCATCTTATCGAAGAGATTGGCACCCCCAGGAGGTTTCCAAGGGTTCTTGTACTCAGCGGCGGCGACAAGGTCTGCGTCGGTGGCGTCGCGTTTCGCTTGCGACTTCTTCTTGTTCTTCTTCTTGGTGCCGCGCTGAGCGGACACCTCGGGGACGTCTTCCGGCTGGCGGCCCTGGGGCTGCTTGTCCTTCCGGAAGATGGCCTCAACCGCCTCCTGGCCAGAGGCGAACTTGGTGGCGATGTCCATCAGCTCGCTCGCCCTGGTGGGGGTCTTGCGACCCAGCTTGCTCACCAGGTCGCGGCAGGTGGTGCCGGTGAGGAACGCGCTGATGACGTCCGAGTCGGTGACGTTGGGCAGCTCGGTGCGCTGCTTTGAGAATCGCCGGATGTAGTCCCGGAGAGACTCTCCTGGCTGCTGGCGGCAGCTTCGGAGATCCCAGGAGTTCCCAGGGCGCACGTATGTGCCCTGGAAGTTGCTGGCGAAGGCTTGGACCAGGTCGTCCCAGTTGGAGATCTGCCCCGGAGGCAGATGCTCCAGCCAGGCTCAAGCGGTGTCGGAGAGGAACAGGGGGAGGTTGCGGATGATGAGGTTGTCATCGTCCGTTCCACCCAGCTGGCAGGCCAGTCGGTAGTCTGTGAGCCACAGTTCCGGCCTCGTCTCCCCCGAGTACTTTGTGATGGTAGTCGGGGTTCGGAACCGGATCGGGAACGGCGCCCGTCGTATGGCCCGGCTGAAAGCCTGCGGACCGGGTGGTTCGGGCGAGGGACTCCGATCCTCCCCGCTGTCGTAGTGTCCCCCACACCTGGGGTGGTAGCCTCGGTGCACCCTCTCATTGAGGTGGGCTCGACGGTTGTGGTGGTGGTGCTCGTTGCCGAGGCGACCCGGGGCTGCAGGCGCGGTGTTCCGCGTGTGCCCGGTGTGGACCGAGGCTTCCCGCATGAATCGGGAAGTCACGGCGCGATGCTCCGAGGGGTACCCCTGCCTTCGGGAGGCAGAGCTTTCGGCCCGTCGGACTGCGGCATCCTCCAGGAGATTCTTGAGCTCTCCCTGGATACGCCGCCCTTCGGTGGTCGATGGTTCCGGCATCGCGCGAAGTAGTATTGCTGCTGCAGCCAGGTTCTGGCCGACCCCACTGGAAGCCGGTGGCGGCCTTGCCCTGACGTCGTCGGCAATGCGGTGCTGGATGCCCTAGGGTAGATGACGCGCTTCTCCAGCCGGAGCTTGGTCTGCCCATTCCTGCCCGATGTTCCGCCGGAACTGCTCAAGTGTTCCTGCTCCCTCGTCGAGCCTGGCCTGCATCTCACGGATTTGCTCGAGCCGTGCGTCCTGACCCCCCGCAGGGACTGGGACCACAGCTAGCTCCCGAAGGATGTCAACGCGAGGCGCAGGCCTAGAGGGATCGCCGTTTTCCGACATACCAAGATGGTTGCCTTCGCCAGGACCCCCTAGATCGACGTGGAAACATTCACGACTTGGGCCGCAGTCCTCGTCGCCGAAGCTGCGGCTACCATCGGAACAATCGGAGAGGCAGTAGTCGCATGCGGTCATGAAGTCCCGCATGGCACTGGGGTTACCAAGCCCGGAGAAATCCCAACAAAAGTCGGGCTCGTCATCTTCCTTGGAACCCGAGGGTCCGTAGGTCGAGACGGCCGTCAGTCTGTCCCAGGGTGACCGCATATGGTACCCCAGAGGGTTGGTACATGCCTCTATGAAGGCTTCCACCGAAGCGAGGTCGCTTGGTGGGTCGAAGCTGAATCCAAAAGGCAGGAGATGGGAATCGGTTGGTACCTCTTGGTCGACGGGCGGTGACGAAGTCGCGTTAGGGGCGGACTGCACCGTTGTCTCAGGTACGAGGGCGACGCCCAGCAAGTCCTTCGCGAGCGTGCTGGCGTCGTTCGTCTGCTTGGGGATTCCTCGACAGCCGACGAGGTGCCGCCTCCAGCTTGGCCATGGTTGCCCCGCCTCCTCCTCCATCGGTGAGGGAGGTGACAGGACAAACTCGGATGTTGTTCTTCCGCCATGTGGGGAAGACGTCGTTGATTCCGCCGCCGGAGGAAGGAGTATCATGTTGTAGCTGCCGTCGAGGGACATGAACTCAAGACTCCCGAAACGGAGCATCGTCCCGGGTTGGAAAGGTTGCTGGAGACTACCCATCTGGAGCTTGACGGGAAGCTGTTCGTCAACACGCAGCAGGCCCCTACCTGGCGCGCCAACTGTCGGCGTTTCGACCCCGGGGGGTCCCTGGACCGACGAGTAAATTGTCGTTGTGTGTCCCAGCCCAGATGGGCGGCGCGAGACGGGACACAAAGGGGAAACCACGGCCTTCGTGTTGTCATGTGCCCAGGGCGGTTGGATGCGCTTGCAGTAGGGGGTTACAAGCGTTCGCGTGGGAGAGAGCGAGAGCGAGAGCCTTATGTGTCGGCCCGTTCTCCCGCGCGGCCAACCTTCTCGTACGAGAGCCCTGGACCTTCCTTTTATAGGCGTAAGGAGAGGGTCCAGGTGTACAATGGGGGGTGTAGCAGTGTGCTAACGTGTCTAGCAGAGAGGAGCTAGAGCCCTAAGTACATGCCGTCATGGCAGTCGGAGAGGTTTTGGCACCCTGTTCATGTGATGTCGTGGCCGTCGGAGGAGCGCTTGGGCCCTGTGGAAGGACAGTTGTCGGGGCTGTCGAATCCTTGCTGACGTCTCCTTGCTTCTGTAAGGGGCTTGAGAGCCGCCGTCGTCATGGAGCACGCGGGGCGCCATCATTATTTGTTTACCGGGGCGAGCCAGATGGGACGCCGGTCTTGTTCCCCATAGCCTGAGCTAGCTAGGGGTAGGGTAATGATGGCCCCCCCTGTGACGTGGTCGGTCCGAGCCCTAGGTCGGGCGAGGCGGAGGCTCCTCCGAGGTCGAGGTCGAGTCCGTCTTCCGAAGTCGAGGCTGAGTCTGAGCCCTGGGGTCGGGCGAGGCGGAGTCCGTCTTCCGAGGTAGAGGTTGAGTCCGAGCCCTGGGTCGGGCGAGGCGGAGACCGTCTTCCGAGGCCGAGGCTGTGTCCGAGCCCTAGGGTCGGGCGAGGTGGAGTCCGTCGTCCAGCATCGAGGTTGAGCCCGAGCCCTGGGGTCGGGCGAGGCGGAGCTTCCTATGGCACCCGAGGCTGGACTTAGCTGCTGTCAGCCTCACTCTATCGAGTGGCACTGCAGTCGGAGCGACGCAGGCGGCGCTGTTTTCTTGTCAGGTCGGTCAGTGGAGCGGCGAAGTGACTGCGGTCACTTCGGCTCTGTCGACTGAAGAGCGCGCGTCAGGATAAGATGTCAGGCGATCCTTGCATTAAATGCTCCTGCGATACGGTCGGTTGGCGTGGCGATCTGGCCAAGGTTGCTTCTCTACAAAGACTAGGCCTCAGGCGAGCCAAAGGTGTGTCTGTTGCTTGAGGGGGCCCTCGGGCGAGACGTGAATCCTCCGGGGTCGGCTGTCTTTGCCCGAGGCTGGGCTCGGGCGAGGCGAGATCGTGTCCCTTGAGTGGACTGAGCCTTGACCTTAATCGCGCCCATCTGGCCTTTGCAGCTTTGTGCTGATGGGGGTTACCAGCTGAGATTAGGAGTCTTGGGGGTACCCCTAATTACGGTCCCCGACAGTTCCTGCCCGAGGCTGGGCTCGGGCGAGGTGAGATCATGTCCCTTGAGTGGACGGAGCTTCGACTTGTATTGCGCCTGTCGGCGTTTCGAGACCGGGGGGTCCCCGAGCCGACGAGTGAGTGTGCCGCGTGCCCCAGCCCAGATGGGTCGAGCGCGTGGGCGAGCGCGAAGGGGGGAGAGGCGAGGTGTCCGGAGACGGGCGTGAGAGAGGTGGAGATCCCGCGGCCTTCGTGTTCGTCCCGCGCCCAGGTCGGGTGCGCTTGCAGTAGGGGGTTACAAGCGTCCACGCGGGTGAGGGAAGCGAGCAGCCCCAGGAGAGCGCCTGTCCCGTCCTCGTCCCCGCGCGGCCAACCTTCTTTTAGAAGGCCCTGGTCCTTCCTTTTATAGTCGTAAGGAGAGGACCCAGGTGTACAATGGGGGGTGTAGCAGAGCGCTACGTGTCTAGCGGAGGGAGAGCTAGCGCCCTAAGTACATGCCAATGTGGCAGCCGGAGAGATCTTGGCACCCTGCTGGTGTGATGTCGTGGCTGTCGGAGGAGCAACGGAGCTTGGCGGAGGGATAGCTGTTGGAGCGGTCGAGTCTTTGCTGACGTCCCCCTGCTTCCGTAAGGGAGCTGAGAGCCGTCGTCGTCACAGGGCACGCGGGGCGCCATCATTGCCTATCTAGCGGAGCTGGCCAGATGGGACACCGGTCTTGCTCTCTGTGGCCCGAGTCGGCTCGGGGTAGGGTGATGATGGCGCTCCCTGTTGACGTGGCGGGCCCGCGCCCGAGGCCGGGCGACGTGGGGGCTCCTCCGAAGCTGGGGTTGAATCTGTCTTCCGTTGCCGAGGCCGAGCCCGAGCCCCTGGGTCGGGCGAGGCGGAGGTCGTTCGGCAGAGGCCAGGGCGGAGTCCGAGCCCTGGGGTCGGGCGAAGCGGAGTTCGTCGTCTTCCGGGTCTTAGCCCGAGTCCGAGCCCTGGGGTCGGGCGGAGCGGAGTTCGCCGTCTTCCGGGTCTTAGCCCGAGTCCGAGCCCTGGGGTCGGGCGGAGCGGAGTTCGCCGTCTTCCGGGTCTTAGCCCGAGTCCGAGCCCTGGGGTCGGGCGGAGCGGAGTTCGCCGTCTTCCGGGTCTTAGCCCGAGTCCGAGCCCTGGGGTCGGGCGGAGCGGAGTTCACCGTCTTCCGGGTCTTAGCCTGAGTCCGAGCCCTGGGGTCGGGCGGAGCGGAGTTTCCTATGGCGCCTTTGGCAAGACCTGACTGCCTGTCAGACTTACTCTGTCGAGTGGCACTGCAGTCGGAGTGGCGCAGGCGGCGCTGTCCTTCTGTCAGACCGGTCAGTGGAGCAGTGAAATGACGGCGGTCACCTCGGCTCTGCCGGGGGGCGCGCGTCAGGATAAAGGTGTCAGGCCACCTTTGCGTTAAATGCTCCTGCAACTCGGTCAGTCGGTGCAGCGATTTAGTCAGGGTTGCTTCTTAGCGAAGCCAAGGCCTCGGGCGAGCCGGAAATGTGTCCGCCGTAAAAAGGGGGCCCCGGGCGAGACGGAAGTCCCTCGAGGTCGGCTGCCCTTGTCCGAGGCTAGGCTCGGGCGAAGCGTGATCGAGTCACTCGTATGGACTGATCCCTGACTTAATCGCACCCATCAGGCCTCTGCAGCTTTATGCTGATGGGGGTTACCAGCTGAGAATTAGGCGTCTTGAGGGTACCCCTAATTATGGTCCCCGACAGTAGCCCCCGAGCCTCGAAGGGAGTGTTAGCACTCGCTTGGAGGCTTTCGTCGCACTTTTTTGCAAGGGGACCAGCCTTTCTCGGTTGCATTTTGTTCCGGTGGGTGCGCGCGAGCGCACCCGCCGGGTGTAGCCCCCGAGGCCTTGGAGGAGTGGTTTCACTCCTTCGAGGTCTTAATGCCTTGCGTAATGCTTCAGCTGGTCTGGTTGTTCCCTCATGCGAACTGGCCGTAGCCCGGGTGCACGGTCGGGGCCCAAGCTCTCGGGCTGGTATGTTGACGCTGTCAACGGTTTGGCCGGAGCCGGGTTTGCGAGAGCAGCCCCCGAGCCTCCGCACAGGGCGAGAGGGCGGTCAGGACAGACTCGGCCTTTTACATACGCCCCTACGTCGCCTTTCCGCAAGGAGGAGGGGGGGAGAGCGCCATGTTACCCTCGATGGGCACCGAACATGGTGTCTCCAGTGAGCTGCAAGCGGGTAATCCGAGTGGACGTCCGTGCCCCGTTCGTTGGGGGTCGGCTAGGGGCCCAGAGGCACGCCCAAAAGTACCTGCGAGTGATCTGCCGGACCCGGTCCCCTGGCGACGGGGTCCGAGGGCTCGATGCCTCCCTCTGATGGGATTCCGTTACAAGATCGTTCCCGCTGGTCTCGGAAATGTCCTAGGGTACCTCGGGAGCGCAGCCCGAGCCTCGGTTATGTATCGAACGTACCCCTGGTCATCCCTCGCTCCGCGTCTGAGGCGACTCTGAACCCTTCGGGGGCCAGCCTTCGAACCCCTGATCAGTAATGGGCGCGGAGCCCGAGTAGCCTGAGGCGGCCATGGAGCCCTTCGGGGGGCTGGCCTTCGAACCCCTGACCAGTAGTGGGTGTCGGGCCCACGCGATCTGAGGCGACTGTTGAACCCTTCGGAGGGCCAGCCTTCGAACCTCTGATCAGTAGGGGGGGCTCGGAGCCCGGTTCCTTCATAGAGAAGGATCCTTTTCGGGGTATCCCCCTTTCCCGGTCCCTGTTGCAAGAGATAGAGAAAGAGGAAAAAGGAAAAGGATACGAAATCGAACGATGTGGCGTACCTTTTTTGGCGTGGTTATTACGGCGAAGGCGAAGCGTCGCCCGCTTCTCCTGCCAGAGGCGCCGCCTATCCCGCCGCGGAGTTAATGCGACGGGGCGAGTGGTTGGCGGGGCGGCCGTTGCGCGTGCGTGAGCCGTTCGAGGAACGGATCACGGGCGCACCGTCTTCACGCCGTGGGAGGAGGCCCTCTGGCTGCCCTTAGATGGGACGTGAGCCTGGCTGACGACGTGACTGCTGCTCCCGCCCGCCTGCCACCGTCATTACTGCCGGCCCACTTTCGGTCGCATTGACCGTCGCGCCAGGCTGGCGCTGCTGGGTCGTGCGCTGGGTCGCCTCGGGTCGCGGCATAGGTTCCGCAATCGAAGAGGTGCGACGGTGGCACAAGTGGCGGTGCGGTTGCTTGCATGCAGCAACTGGCGCGCTGGTTGCGTGACGCGTGGGCCTGGGCCTCCAAGCTGGCGTGTCAGAAGTCGGAGAAGCGCGTCCACCTGGCGCGGTTGCATGCCGCCTGCATGGCTGCCTGCCCCTTCCGCCCGTTGGTCTGGACAAAAGTGGGGGGTCGCTTGTAACCGCTGGGCGGTTGTGTGCACCACGCGCGGCGGTTTGGCTTCTTCTGCTCTGAGCCGGTTGGCATGACATGCGGGACCTAGCCCCCGCGCCGCAGGGGAGGGCCTTGGAGCGTGTTGGAGAAGACTCAGCCCGTGGCGTTTGGGGGCGCACGTAGGGAGAGTTGCCTTTAAAAGGAGGGCGACCCCTTTCGGAAGGCAACCATGTCTTCTTCCTCCCTTATGTGTCGTGTCTTTCCATCTTCCAAGCCCCCGGATGGGGGGTATCCGCTGTCTTTCCGCCTCCTCGCTGGAGGGACGCAACTCCGTGGGAGTTGGTACCTTTCAGCCATCGTTCGGCTTCAAGGATTTTCATCACACAGCCTGGTTGCTCCCCTCCGCCGGTGGTCACCCAAGACGGTGACCTCCAGCTCCTGGATGGGGAGAGGCAAACCAGGCTGTGATCCCGTCCCCAGCATCGGGGGTGTTCGTCATCCTCGCTGGGGCGGGGAGCGAGGCGAGCCGGGGCTCTACCTCCTGCGCGGGTTGGCGAACCACCTCCTCTTCCAGCTTCTGGTGGTGGCAATCGTCCTCCCGCGCTGCGACGGAGACGTCCTCCAGTCATGCCGGGGAAGGCGAACTGTTGCTATCCAGCTAGGATGCAACATTCCGTCCTTTCCCTCGCATTCGCGGCGAGGACGGCATCGAGGATCTGCCGGAGCGCTTGGGAGCGGCCCGCTCTTTGGCTTTGATGGTTGGTTCGCGTCCCTTGAGCGGGACCGCGAACAAGAGCCCTCTGGTGGCCGCGTCCACCCGGGACCATGGCTGCTGCTGCAGAGGTCGCTGGCGAGCCTCCCGATGTTCGTCACCCCGCAGGCCCGAGGTCGCTCGTACCCGCGGGGACGGAACCGGAGTTCCGTTTATGATGGCACCTTGAATGCCAGTGTTTTTGTTCGTCGTGGCTGTCGAGGCCTGAACATGTATGTAATTTCGGCACGGAGCCGTGTTTTTTCCTCATTTTCGAGCGCTAAGTCTCGCCTGTTGATTATCTGAAACGCTTCACCAAGCATGAGTCGCCCCGTGTCAAGGTGACGAGTGAGGTATCCGTATCCCAGAGGCGTAGGAGTCCCTCGGCTTGATCAGCCTTGTTGTCTGAGGCTCCTCTAGCTTAGTTAAAGGGACCCCTTGGCCGCTCTTCGATGAGCCAAGGCCAGGGGTAGCGATATCAGTACGAACAGAGGCGGAGTTGGCTCGAAAATGGGAACCTGGTTGGCCGGAGCCTAGCCGGGTTGCCCGTCAGCGGGGCCGACGCCGGAGTCGATCAGCCGAGGCCTCGGGTCGGGCTGGCGCCCTTGGAAGATGGTTGGCCGAGGCCCCAGGGGTAACCGGCTGAGCCGCCTGCTCGGGCCGGATTCCCGGAGAAGTCCCCAGACCGCGTCGCCGTCCGAGGCTGGGTCGGATCTCGCTGAAGGCGTCGTCGATGCCGAGGGTGCTACAACCCCCTTCAGCGTGAAGACCCGAGCCTGCAGGATCAGATGGTCTTGTAGCGTGTGCCTTCTGCAGCCGCTGAGGCCAGAAAACACACCCTCGCTGCGCTTGTAAAGCCGCATCTCCTTTCCTCTTATTTCGAGCATCTGGACTTTCCGTCGGTAACAGGGATGTTTGTGTGGGCGAGAGTTGCTTCTCGCGGAAGGTGATGAGTGAGGTATCCGTATCCCAGAGGCGTGGGAGTCCCTCGGCTCGGTCGGCCTTGCCGCTTACGCGTACTTTCGCCCGTCCATGAAGCCCTGTCACCGATTCAGTCGAGAAGGCTTGAAGGACCGCCTCGGCAGAAGAGCTTCCGAACGTGAAGACTTGTTCGGTCCGCGGAATCACTTTATCCGAACGCGAGTTACTTATCGCAGAAGGTGATGAGTGAGGTATCCGTATCCCGGAGGCGTAGGAGTCCCTCGGCTCGGTCAGCCTTGGCTGCTTACGTGTACTCCGTCATTTCCAGGATCCGCTTTTCGAAGTAGTCAAAAAGCACGAAAGAAATTCTGCTAAAAAGAGATCCTTTTTCGAGGAAAATTTCGACGCGGAGGGGGTCTCCCCCCTTTTAGCCCCCGAGGGAGGGTCGGGCTTTGCCGAGGCGAGGCCGACCCTTCCTTGATGACTAAACTTTGCGTGGGTGCGAGGTATATGAACAACTTGAAAACATCTTAAGGGTAGAAGCGACGTAGCTGTTTGATGTTCCAAGCGTTGTTGTAGATCTCGCCTTGATTGTTGGCCAGCTTGTATGTTCCGGGCTTCAGAACTTTGGCGATGACGAATGGCCCCTCCCAGGGGGGCGTGAGTTTGTGCCTCCCTCGGGCATCTTGCCACAGCCGAAGCACCAGGTCGCCCACCTGGAGGTCTCGGGACCGGACCCCTCGGGCGTGGTAGCGTCGCAGGGACTGCTGGTACCGCGCCGAGTGTAGTAAGGCCTTGTCCCGAGCCTCTTCCAGCTGGTCCAGTGAGTCTTCTCGGCTAGCTTGGTTGCTTTGATCGTTGTAGGCCCTCGTCCTCGGGGAGCCGTATTCCAGGTCAGTGGGCAAGATGGCCTCGGCCCCGTAGACCAGGAAGAACGGCGTGAAACCCGTGGCTCGGCTTGGCGTTGTCCTTAGGCTCCAGACCACCGAGGGGAGTTCCTTCATCCATCGCTTGCCGAACTTGTTGAGGCCGTTGTAGATCCGGGGCTTGAGCCCTTGTAGAATCATGCCGTTGGCACGTTCTACTTGCCCATTCGACATGGGATGAGCCACGGCAGCCCAGTCCACCCGGATGTGGTGATCCTCGCAAAAATCCAGGAATTTTTTGCCGGTGAACTGGGTACCGTTGTCGGTGATGACGGAGTTTGGGACCCCGAAGCGATGGATGATGTTGGTGAAGAACGCCACCGCCTGCTCGGACCTGATGCTGTTCAGGGGTCGGACCTCGATCCACTTGGAGAATTTGTCGATGGCGACCAGCAGGTGCGTGTAGCCCCGGGTGCCTTCTGCAAGGGACCGACGAGGTCCAGACCCCATACAGCAAAGGGCCAGGTGATGGGTATCGTCTGCAGAGCCTGAGCGGGCAGGTGGGTCTGCTTCGCATAGAATTGGCACCCTTCGCAGGTGCGGACAATTCTAGTGGCGTCAGCCACCGCCGTTGGCCAGTAGAAGCCTTGCCGGAAAGCATTCCCGACAAGGGCTCGAGGCGCTGCATGATGGCCGCAAGCCCCCGAGTGTATTTCTTGCAGGAGTTCCTGACCTTCGGCGATGGAGATGCATCGCTGGAGGACGCCCGAGGGGCTCCGGTGGTAGAGCTCCTCCTCATCGCCCAGCAAGACGAACGACTTGGCGCGTCGCGCTACCCGCCGAGCCTCGGCTTGGTCGAGGGGTAGCTCTCCCTGGCGGAGATATCGCAGGTACGGGGCCTGCCAATCTCGATCAGGCGTGGCCCCGCTCTGCCCCTCCTCGATGTCCAGTGCCTCACCCTCGGGGGCCGAGGGTACCTCGGGCTGAACCGCGGACGCCTCGGGCTGAGCCGAGGGTGCCTCGGGTTGAGCCGAGGGTGCCTCGGGCTGTGCCGAGGGTGCCTCGGGCTCTGGAGCGTCGTCGATCTTGACGGAGGGTCGATGCAGATCTCGGGAGAAGACGTTCGGGGAAACTGTTGTTCGCCCCGAGGCTATTTTAGTCAGCTCGTCCGCAGTCTCGTTGTAGCATCGAGCGATGTGGTTGAGCTCGAGCCCATAGAACTTGTCTTCCAGGCGCCGAACCTCATCGCAGTATGCCTCCATCTTCGGGTCGCGGCAGTGGGAGTTCTTCATGACTTGGTCGATGACGAGCTGCGAGTCACCGCGGGCATCGAGGCGTCTGACCCCTAGCTCGATGGCGATCCGCAACCCGTTGACCAGAGCCGCGTACTCAGCCACATTGTTGGACGCCGGGAAATGGAGGTGTAGCACGTAGCGCAGGTGCTTCCCGAGGGGCGAGATGAAGAGCAGGCCCGCACCGGCTCCCGTCTTCATCAGCGACCCGTCGAAAAACATGGTCCAGAGCTCCGGTTGGATCGGAGCCGTCGGTAGCTGGGTGTCGACCCATTCGGCTACGAAGTCCGCCAACACTTGGGACTTGATGGCCTTCCGAGGGGCGAACGAGATTGTTTCGCCCATGATTTCCACCGCCCACTTTGCGATCCTGCCCGAGGCCTCTCGGCACTGGATGATCTCCCCCAGGGGGAAGGATGACACCACAGTTACCGGATGAGATTCGAAGTAGTGTCGTAACTTCCGCCTCGTCAGGATCACAACATACAGCAGCTTCTGAACTTGTGGGTAGCGGATCTTGGTCTCGGACAGCACCTCGCTGACGAAGTAGACTGGCCTCTGAACGGGCAGTGCATTCCCTTCCTCTTGCCTCTCGACCACAATCGCGGCGCTAACCACCTGAGTGGTAGCGGCGACGTAGACCAAGAGGGCTTCTCCATCAGCAGGGGGCACCAAGACAGGCGCCTTTGTAAGGAGCGCCTTCAGGTTCCCGAGGGCTTCCTCGGCCTCAGGGGTCCAAGCGAAACACTCGGTCTTCCTTAAGAGGCGGTACAGAGGCAGACCTCTTTCGCCGAGGCGTGAGATGAAGCGGCTCAGGGCCGCGAGACATCCCATGACCCTTTGTACGCCTTTTAAGTCCTTGATGGGTCCCATGCTGGTGATAGCTGCGATCTTCTCCGGGTTGGCTTCGATGCCTCGCTCGGAGACGATGAACCCCAGGAGCATGCCCCGGGGCACCCCGAAGACACACTTCTCAGGATTGAGCTTGACTCCTTTCGCCTTGAGACATCGGAATGTCACTTCAAGGTCGGAGAGGAGGTCGGAAGCCTTTCTTGTCTTGACTACGATGTCATCGACGTAGGCCTCGACTGTGCGACCGATGTGTTCGCCGAACACATGGTTCATGCACCGCTGGTATGTCGCGCCCGCATTCCTCAGACCGAACGGCATGGTGACATAGCAGTACATGCCGAACGGCGTGATGAAAGAAGTCGCGAGCTGGTCGGACTCTTTCATCCGGATCTAGTGATACCCTGAGTAGGCATCGAGGAAGGACAGGGTTTCGCACCCAGCAGTGGAATCCATGATTTGATCAATGCGAGGCAGAGGGTAGGGAACCTTCGGACATGCTTTGTTGAGACCAGTGTAGTCTACACACATCCGCCATTTCCCCCCTTTCTTCCTCACAAGCACAGGGTTGGCAAGCCATTCGGGATGGAATACCTCTTTGATGAACCCTGCCGCGATTAGCTTGTGGATCTCCTCGCCTATCACTCTGCGCTTCTCCTCGTCGAATCGGCGCAGAGGCTGCCTGACGGGTCGGGCTCCGACCCGAATATCCAGCGAGTGCTCGGCGACATCCCTCGGTATGCCGGGCATGTCCGAGGGACTCCACGCAAAGACGTCGGCGTTTGCGCGGAGAAAGTCGACGAGCACTGCTTCCTATTTGGGGCCGAGCCCGGAACCAATTCGGATCTGCTTGGAGGTGTCGCCACTGGGGTCGAGAGGGACGGCCTTAACCGTCTCCGCTGGCTCGAAGTTGCCGGCATGACGCTTCATGTCCGGCACCTCTTTGGAGAGGTTCTCCAGGTCGGCGATGAGGGCCTCGGACTCGGCGAGGGCCTCGGCGTACTCCACGCACTCCACGTCGCATTCGAACGCGTGTTTGTACGTGGGGCCGACGGTGATGACCCCGTTGGGGCCCGGCATCTTGAGCTTCAGGTAGGTGTAGTTGGGGACAGCCATGAACTTCGCGTAGCATGGCCTTCCCAGTACCGCGTGGTAGGTTCCTCGGAACCCGACCACCTCGAACGTCAAGGTCTCCCTTCGGAAGTTGGAGGGCGTCCCGAAGCAGACGGGGAGGTCGAGTCGTCCGAGGGGCCGGACGCGCTTCCCAGGGATGATCCCGTGGAAGGGCGCAGCGCCTGCCCGGACGGAGGACAGATCGACGCGCAGGAGCTTGAGGGTCTTGGCGTAGATGATGTTGAGGCAGTTGCCCCCATCCATCAGGACCTTGGTGAGCCTGACGTCGCCGATGATGGGGTCGACGACGAGCGGGTATTTCCCCGGGCTTGGCACATGGTCGGGGTGGTCAGCCTGGTCGAAGGTGATGGGCTTGTCGGACCAGTCTAGGTAGACTGGCGCCGCCACCTTCACCGAGCAGACCTCCCGGCGCTCTTGCTTGCGATGCCGAGCCGAGGCATTCGCCGCATGCCCACCGTAGATCAAGAAGCAGTCGCGGACCTCGGGGTATTCTCCTGCTTGGTGATCTTCTTTCTTGTCGTCGTCGTGGGCCCTGCCACCCTCCGCGGGTGGCCCGGCCCTGTGGAAGTGGCGCCGAAGCATGACGCACTCCTCGAGAGTGTGCTTAGCGGGCCCCTGATGGTAGGGGCACGGCTCCTTGAGCATCTTGTCGAAGAGGTTAGCACCTCCGGGGGGTTTCCGAGGGTTCTTGTACTCGGCGGCGGCGACAAGGTCCGCGTCAGCGGCGTCGCGTTTCGATTGCGACTTCTTCTTGCCCTTCTTCTTGGCGCCGCGCGGAGTAGACGCCTCGGGAGCCTCTTCCGATGGGCGGCCCTGGGGCTGCTTGTCCTTTCGGAAGATAGCCTCAACCGCCTCCTGGCCAGAGGCGAACTTGGTGGCGATGTCCATCAGCTCGCTCGCCCTGGTGGGGGTCTTGCGACCCAACTTACTCACCAGGTCGCGGCAGGTGGTGCCGGCAAGGAACGCGCCGATGACATCCGAGTCGGTGATGTTGGGCAGCTCGGTGCGCTGCTTCGAGAATCGCCGGATGTAGTTCCGGAGCGACTCTCCCGACTATTGCCGGCAGCTCCGAAGGTCCCAGGAATTCCCGGGGCGCACGTACGTGCCCTGGAAATTGCCGGTGAAGGCTTGGACCAAGTCGTCCCAGTTGGAGATCTGCCCCGGAGGCAGGTGCTCCAACCAGGCGCGAGCAGTGTCGGAGAGGAACAGGGGGAGGTTACGGATGATGAGGTTGTCGTCGTCCGTTCCACCCAGTTGGCAGGCCAGGTGGTAGTCCGCGAGCCACAGTTCCGGTCTCGTTTCCCCGAGTACTTCGTGATAGTAGTCGGGGGTCAGAACCGGGTCGGGAACGGCGCCCGTCGAATGGCCCGACTGAAGGCTTGCGGACCGGGTGGTTCGGGCGAGGGACTCCGATCCTCCCCGCTGTCGTAGCGCCCCCCACGCCTGGGGTGGTAGCCTCGGCGCACCCTTTCGTCGAGGTGGGCCCGACGGTCGCGTCGATGGTGCTCGTTGCCGAGGTGGCCCGGGGCCGCAGGCGCGGTGTTGCGCGTGCGCCCAGTGTAGACCGAGGCTTCCCGCATAAATCGGGAAGTCGCGGCGTAAGGCTCCGAGGGGTATCCCTGCCTTCGGGAGGCAGTGCTCTCGGCCCGTCGGGCCGCAGCGCCTTCAAGGAGATTCTTGAGCTCTCCCTGGATTCGCCGACCCTCGGTGGTTGATGGCTCCGGCATCGTGCGGAGGAGCATCGCTGCGGCTGCCAGGTTCTGACCAACCCCGCTGGATGCGAGCGGCGGCCTGAGCCTGACATCGTTGGCGACGAGGTGCTGGAGACCCTGGGGCAGGTGACGTATTTCTCCGGCCGGGGGTTGCCCCGCCCATACCTGCCCGACGTCCTGGCGGATCGTCTCAAGCGCCCCTGTTCGCTCGTCGAGCCTGGCCTGCGCCCCGCGGACTTGCTCGAGCTGTGGGTCGTGACCCCCCGCCGGAACGGGGACCACAGCTAGCTCCCGCGGGATGTCGGCGCGAGGCACCGGCCTAGGAAAATCACCGTCCTCCGGCATGCCAAGATGGTTGCCTTCGGAGGGATCCCCTAGCTCGACGTGGAAACATTCGCGGCTTGGGCCGCAGTCCTCGTCGCCAAGGCTGCGGCTTCCGTCGGAACAGTCGGAGAGGCAGTAGTCACATGCGGTCATGAAGTCCCGCATGGCACTGGGGTTGCCAAGTCCAGAGAAGTCCCAACAGATGCTGGGATCGTCATCTTCCTCGGACCCAGAGGGCCCGTAGGTCGAGACGTCCGTCAATCGGTCCCAAGGCGACCGCATACAAAACCCCAGTGGGGTTGCACTCGCCTCAATGAGAGCGCCCGCCAAAGCGAGGTCGCTTGGCGGGTTGAGGCCGAGTCGAAATGACGTAAGATGGGAGTTAGTCAGTACCTTTTGGTCGACGCGGAGCGACGTAGTCACATCGGGGACTGGTTGCACCGTCATCTCAGGTACGAGGGCGATGTCCTGCAAGCTCTCCGCGAGTGCGCCGGCGTCGTCTTCTTGCTCGGGATCAGCGTGTCGCGGGGGGACGGCGCTTGCCTTCGTCTCGAACGCGAGGTCGACGCCCGGCGTGCCCTCCGTCGGGGCGCTGGGAACGTCGATTCGCTCGACGGCCGACGAAGCGCGGCCTCCCGCTTGGCCTTGGTTGCCCCGCCTCCTCCTCCGTTGGCGGGGGAGAGGACGGGGCGAGCTCGAATGTTGTTCTTCCACCGCGCGGGGAAGATGTCGTCGGTTCCGCCGCCGGCGGGCGGGATGTCGGCCGCCATTGTCGTTGTCGCGCGGCGGTGGAAGGAGTATCATGTCGTAGCTGCCGTCGAAGGACATGAACTCAAGACTCCCGAAACGGAGCACCGTCCCGGGCCGGAGAGGTTGCTGGAGACTGCCCATCTGGAGCTTGACGGGAAGCTGTTCGTCAGCACGCAGCAGGCCCCTACCTGGCGCGCCAACTGTCGGCGTTTCGAGACCGGGGGGTCCCCGAGCCGACGAGTGAGTGTGCCGCGTGCCCCAGCCCAGATGGGTCGAGCGCGTGGGCGAGCGCGAAGGGGGGAGAGGCGAGGTGTCCGGAGACGGGCGTGAGAGAGGTGGAGATCCCGCGGCCTTCGTGTTCGTCCCGCGCCCAGGTCGGGTGCGCTTGCAGTAGGGGGTTACAAGCGTCCACGCGGGTGAGGGAAGCGAGCGGCCCCAGGAGAGCGCATGTCCCGTCCTCGTCCCCGCGCGGCCAACCTTCTCTAAGAAGGCCCTGGTCCTTCCTTTTATAGTCGTAAGGAGAGGACCCAGGTGTACAATGGGGGGTGTAGCAGAGCGCTACGTGTCTAGCGGAGGGAGAGCTAGCGCCCTAAGTACATGCCAATGTGGCAGCCGGAGAGATCTTGGCACCCTGCTGGTGTGATGTCGTGGCTGTCGGAGGAGCAACGGAGCTTGGCGGAGGGACAGCTGTCGGAGCGGTCGAGTCTTTGCTGACGTCCCCCTGCTTCCGTAAGGGAGCTGAGAGCCGTCATCGTCACAGGGCACGCGGGGCGCCATCATTGCCTATCTGGCGGAGCTGGCCAGATGGGACATCGGTCTTGCTCTCTGTGGCCCGAGTCGGCTCGGGGTAGGGTGATGATGGCGCTCCCTATTGACGTGGCGGGCCCGCGCCCGAGGCCGGGCGACGTGGGGGCTCCTCCGAAGCTGGGGTTGAATCTGTCTTCCGTTGTCGAGGCCGAGCCCGAGCCCCTGGGTCGGGCGAGGCGGAGGTCGTTCGGCAGAGGCCAGGGCGGAGTCCGAGCCCTGGGGTCGGGCGAAGCGGAGTTCGTCGTCTTCCGGGTCTTAGCCCGAGTCCGAGCCCTGGGGTCGGGCGGAGCGGAGTTCGCCGTCTTCCGGGTCTTAGCCCGAGTCCGAGCCCTGGGGTCGGGCGGAGCGGAGTTCGCCGTCTTCCGGGTCTTAGCCCGAGTCCGAGCCCTGGGGTCGGGCGGAGCGGAGTTCGCCGTCTTCCGGGTCTTAGCCCGAGTCCGAGCCCTGGGGTCGGGCGGAGCGGAGTTCGCCGTCTTCCGGGTCTTAGCCCGAGTCCGAGCCCTGGGGTCGGGCGGAGCGGAGTTTCCTATGGCGCCTTTGGCAAGACCTGACTGCCTGTCAGACTTACTCTGTCGAGTGGCACTGCAGTCGGAGTGGCGCAGGCGGCGCTGTCCTTCTGTCAGACCGGTCAGTGGAGCAGTGAAATGACGGCGGTCACCTCGGCTCTGCCGGGGGGCGCGCGTCAGGATAAAGGTGTTAGGCCACCTTTGCGTTAAATGCTCCTGCAACTCGGTCAGTCGGTGCGGCGATTTAGTCAGGGTTGCTTCTTAGCGAAGCCAAGGCCTCGGGCGAGCCGGAAATGTGTCCGCCGTAAAAAGGGGGGCCCCGGGCGAGACGGAAGTCCCTCGAGGTCGGCTGCCCTTGTCCGAGGCTAGGCTCGGGCGAAGCGTGATCGAGTCACTCGTATGGACTGATCCCTGACTTAATCGCACCCATCAGGCCTCTGCAGCTTTATGCTGATGGGGGTTACCAGCTGAGAATTTGGCGTCTTGAGGGTACCCCTAATTATGGTCCCCGACAGCGCCCATCAGGCCTTTGCAGCTTGTGCTGATGGTGGTTACCAGCCGACTTTAGGAGTCTTGGGGGTACCCCTAATTATGGTCCCCGACAACCAAGATTCTTGAATTATACTTTTGGATGGAGGGAGTAGTATTTAAAGAAAAGTCTTGCATGCAATTTCTTTTGTTTGAATAATGTTTTCAACTTAAATTCTTTTTTTGCATGTGTGACATTTATTCTTCGTAATATTTTTTCCATGGATCTGACTTGTGAGTCATTTTCATAAACCAACGACAAAGATGAATCCATGTTTTTTACTTGGAAACTCCGAACAAACACCAATAGCAGGAGGCGCTCGCGTTGGCATCGCTCATCGACGATGAGAAGAAGCTTGGCGACTGTCAGTTCGAACTCTTGAAACACTCCTACGTGGTCGCATGTGCCGCTGTGTTCGGCAAGCTCCGGCGCAGCCGTCGCTTGGACGCGGTCCAGAGCGGCTGCACCGCGCTGTCCATCGTCAAACAGGGGGACCTCATGGTCGTCGCCAACGCTGATGACTCTCGGGTTGTTCTGGGCACCACACCCGACGAGGGCGCCATCACACCGTCCGGCTCATCATCCACCTGAAGCCCAACCTGCCACGTAAGTCGCTACTGACCCGCCATGAATTCTTGTGCGCGGGACGATGGTCATTGCTGACGTTGTGTGAGTGTCCTCGAACAAGATGTATGTAGAGGAGTAGCACATCCGGTGGTGCAACGGCCAGGTGTACTGCCTCGCTGATGAGCCTAGGGTGCACTTTGTTTGGCAGCGCAGCCAAGAGTCATCGGTACTCGCCATGCCGCGCGCGTTCGACGACTACTGTATTAAGGATTGTGGCATCATCTTGGCGCCGGAGGTGACGCAGAGGAGGACCGACAGCAATGACCACTCGCCATCGTCGGGGTAGTTTTTGTGCTGATCTGCCTTTAATTCTCTTCGCAAACACACACTTGCCTTTTTGTTTAAGCAAGCGTGTATGGTGGTGCGTGCCTGATGACTGACGAAGTACGAGGGAACTTCTAACGGTAGGTGTGGCATGTGCTCTCCAATGGTGTCGGCGTTTCGAGACTGGGGGGGTCCCCAAGCCGACGAGTGAGTGTGCTGCGTGCCCCAGCCCAGATGGGTCGAGCGCGTGGGCGAGCGCGAAGGGGGGAGAGGCGAGGTGGCCGGAGACGGGCGTGAGAGAGGTGGAGATCCCGCGGCCTTCGTGTTCGTCCCGCGCCCAGGTCGGGTGCGCTTGCAGTAGGGGGGTTACAAGCGTCCACGCGGGTGAGGGAAGCGAGCGGCCCCAAGAGAGCGCCTGTCTCGTCCTCGTCCCCGCGCGGCCAACCTTCTCTAAGAAGGCCCTGGTCCTTCCTTTTATAGTTGTAAGGAGAGGATCCAGGTGTACAGTGGGGGGTGTAGCAGAGTGCTACGCGTCTAGCGAAGAGAGAGCTAGCGCCCTAGGTACATGCCAATGTGGCAGCCGGAGAGGTCTTGGCACCTTGCTGGCGTGATGTCGTGGCTGTCGGAGGAGCAATGGAGCCTGGCGGAGGGACAGCTGTAGGAGCGGTCGAGTCCTTGCTGACGTCGCCCTGCCTCCGTAAGAGAGCTGAGAGCCGCCGTCGTCACAGAGCTTGTGGGGCGCCATCATTGCCCATCTGGCGGAGCTGGCCAGATGGGACGCCGGTCTTGTTCTTCGTGACCCGAGTCGGCTCGGGTAGGATGGTGATGGCGCTTCTTGTTGACGTGGTGGGCCCGAGCCCTAGGTCGGGCGACGTGGGGGCTCCTCCGAAGCCGAGGTCGAGTCTGTCTTCCGTGGCCGAGGCCGAGCCCGAGCCCCCGGGTCGGGCGAGGCGGAGATCGTTTGGCCGAGGCCAGGGCGGAGCTCGAGCCCTGGGGTCGGGCGAGGCGTAGTTTCGTCGTCTTCTGGGGCTGAGCCCGAGTCCGAGCCCTGGGGTCGGGCGAAGCGGAGTTCGCCGTCTTCCGGGTCTTAGCCCGAGTCCGAGCCCTGGGGTCGGGCAGAGCGGAGTTCGCCGTCTTCCGGGTCTTAGCCCGAGTCCGAGCCCTGGGGTCGGGCGGAGCGGAGTTCGCCGTCTTCCGGGTCTTAGCCCGAGTCCGAGCCCTGGGGTCGGGCGGAGCGGAGTTCGCCGTCTTCTGGGTCTTAGCCCGAGTCCGAGCCCTGGGGTCGGGCGGAGCGGAGTTCGCCGTCTTCCGGGTCTTAGCCCGAGTCCGAGCCCTGGGGTCGGGCGGAGCGGAGTTTCCTATGGCGCCTTTGGCAAGGCCTGACTGCCTGTCAGACTCACTCTGTCGAGTGGCACTGCAGTCGGAGTGGCGCAGGCGGCGCTGTCCTTCTGTCAGACTGGTCAGTGGAGCGGTGGAGTGACGGCGGTCACTTCGGCTCTGCCGGGGGGCGCGTGTCAGGATAAAGGTGTCACGCCACCTTTGCGTTAAATGCTCCTGCAACCTGGTCAGTCGGCGCGGCGATTTAGTCAGGGTTGCTTCTAAGCGAAGCCAAGGCCTCGGGCGAGCCGGAGGTGTGTCCGCCGTTAAAAGGGGGGCCTCGGGCGAGACGGAAGTCTCTCGAGGTCGGCTGCCTTTGGCTGAGGCTAGGCTCGGGTGAAGCGTGATCGAGTCACTCGTGTGGACTGATCCCTGACTTGATCGTACCCATCAGGCCTTTGCAGCTTTATGCTGATGGGGGTTACCAGCTGAGAATTAGGCGTCTTGAGGGTACCCCTAATTATGGTCCCCGACAGTAGCCCCCGAGCCTCGAAGGGAGTGTTAGCACTCGCTTGGAGGCTTTCGTCGCACTTTTTTGCAAGGGGGCCAGCCTTTCTCGGTTGCATTTTGTTCCGGTGGGTGCGCGCGAGCGCACCCGCCGGGTGTAGCCCCCGAGGCCTCGGAGGAGTGGTTACACTCCTTCGAGGTCTTAATGCCTTGCGTAATGCTTCGGCTGGTCTGGTTGTTCCCTCATGCGAACTGGCCGTAGCCCGGGTGCACGGTCGGGGCCCAAGCTCTCGGGCTGGTATGTTGACGCTGTCAACGGTTTGGCCGGAGCCGGGTTTGCGAGAGCAGCCCCCGAGCCTCCGCACAGGGCGAGAGGACGATCAGGGACAGACTCGGCTTTTTTTCATACGCCCCTACGTCGCCTTTCCGCAAGGAGGAGGGGGGGAGAGCGCCATGTTACCCTCGATGGGCACCGAACATGGTGTCTCCGGTGAGCTGCAAGCGGGTAATCCGAGTGGACGTCCGTGCCCCGTTCGTTGGGGGTCGGCTAGGGGCCCAGAGGCACGCCCAAAAGTACCTGCGGGTGATCTGCCGGACCCGGTCCCCTAGCGACGGGGTCCGAGGGCTCGATGCCTCCCTCCGATGGGATTCCGTTACAAGATCGCTCCCGCTGGTCTCGGAAATGTCCTAGGGTACCTCGGGAGCGCAGCCCGAGCCTCGGTTATGTATCGAACGTACCCCTGGTCATCCCTCGCTCGGTGTCTGAGGCGACTGTGAACCCTTCGGGGGCCAGCCTTCGAACCCCTGATCAGTAATGGGCGCGGAGCCCGAGTAGCCTGAGGCGGCCATGGAGCCCTTCGGGGGGCTGGCCTTCGAACCCCTGACCAGTAGTGGGTGTCGGGCCCACGCGATCTGAGGCGACTGTTGAACCCTTCGGAGGGCCAGTCTTCGAACCTCTGATCAGTAGGGGGGCTCGGAGCCCGGTTCCTTCACAGGGAAGGATCCTTTTCGGGGTATCCCCCTTTCCCGGTCCCTGTTGCAAGAGATAGAGAAAGAGGAAAAAAGGAAAAGGATACGAAATCGAACGTCGTGGCGTACCTTTTTTGACGCGATTATTACGGTGAAGGCGAAGCGTCGTCCGTTTCTCCTGCCAGAGGCGCCGCGTGTCCCGCCGCGGAGTTAATGCGACGGGGCGAGTGGTTGGCAGGGCGGCCGTTTGCGCGTGCGCGAGCCGTTCGAGGAACGGCTGTTTAGCCTCGCGTTTTTTGAATCCCGCGTCCGGTCCGGGCGGAGCGCTGGAAACGGTTTCGCCCCGGCCTTCATATACTCGAGAGGGGGTCTGGTGACGGTTCTTTGCTCTGCTTCCTTCCTCTCCCCTTAGGTTTTCGCAACCCGGGAAACTTTAGTCGGAGAAGAGAAAAAACCGCCCTTCCTGCCCCCCGCGCCGCCATCTCTTCCATTTTGGTGATGGCGGATCGAGTGACCATAATCCCCCCGCGCGATCTGTGGCCTTTTTCCACGGTGACGGCGAGCGATCTGGAGGAACTGGTCGGCGAGGGTTTGCTCCGCCCCCTCACCGATAAGCAGCGGCCAGAGTGGATTCCTCCCGTGGGCGGAGCCGCTCCGTCCCCACCGCCGGGGTACGTCGTGAGCTTCGTCTCCTTCCACGAGCGGGGATTCGGTGTGCCGACGGGCCGCTTTATGCGGGCCATCCTGTTCCACTACGGGGTGGAGTTGCACAACCTCACCCCCAACTCCATCTCGCAGGCCGCTATCTTCGTAGCGGTATGCGAAGGGTACTTGGGGATCGCCCCCCATTGGGATTTGTGGACTCATCTCTTCCTCGCCGAGCTTTTCGCCTTGTTGACGGGGGAGAGGAGGATCCGTGCGGCGGTGCGGGCCGGCGGCTGCACTCTTTTGCTGAGGCAGTCGCGGGCGTCACAGTACATTCCTGCCATTCTTGCGTCCTCGAACAAGGGGTGGCAGCGCCGGTGGTTCTACCTCCGGAATGACGGTGAGTTGCTCCCACCGTTCTCCCAGCGAGTAGTTACTGCTGCCACCGACGCCTGGCTCCACGGGACCCCGCACGAGAGACAGAAGAATCTCGAACCCCTTCTTCAGGCCCTGAAGGAGTTGCGGGAGGGGGGACTTACTGCTGCGGGGGTGATCGCCGCCATCCACCGTCGGAGGGTGCTTCCTTTGGCGGAGCGGCGGCTGCCGCTCTGGGAGATGACCCCAGAGGCTGACTGGGAGGGCTCGCGAATGTCCCCTGATCCTCTTCCCTTCAACGCCCTCCAATGGCGGGTGTCGGCTACGATGGGGAAGCCGGACCCCCACGCATACTCCCAGCTTCGGATGCGCCCCGACCAGGGGTGTGTAACTTTGATGAGTTGTTCGCTCCTTCCTTCTTCGTACATCGGGTTCCTCCGGGTCCTTATGACCGGGTTCCTTTCTCCCCTTCTTTTAGGATGTGGGGTGGCACAAGCCCTCCCTGCCACGGGTCCCGGAGGACGCGGCGGACCGTGCAGCGCGGCGGGTCGCCGCGGAGGAGAAGAAGAAAAAGAAGGACGCGGAGAAGGCCCGGGCCCGCAAGCGGAGGCGGGCTCGGGACGCCTTGGAGAAGCGCCGTCGCCAGCAAGAGAGGGAAGGACTCCCGAGGGAGCCGTCGTCGAAGACGCCCGACGATGATGATGATGACGACGATGAGGAGGAGGACGACATGGCCGCCCGTCTCGGCCTCGGCCCCGGCTCGGGGTGTGGCCAGGAGTCGTCGAGCCAGCCCCCGCGTGGGCCGACACCATCAGTCCCCGGAGTTGGGGCGTCGGGGTCCCAGTCCGAGGCACGGGGGCGACCCGAGGTGTCACCCGTTCCCTCGGCCGGAGGAGCCGAGGTGGCTCCGAAGGGCCAGGTCAGGGCGTCCGCTCCCCAGGGGTCGCCGTTCGTACCGGTGGCGCATGGGGGTGACCCTCAGGTCACCGCGACCGCGCCCGGGCAATCTACTTCCCGGGCGTCCACGGCGAGGGTGGCGCCAAAGATGCCGGCGAAGCGGACCTCGGCGGCCGTCTTGGGAGCCGGGATCCAAGAGACCTCCCCCCAGGCGCGGTGGATAATGGCCCGAAGTGGGTGAGTATCTCGGAATGTCTTCGTGTTGGCTTCCCATTCATATGTCTTGGCCGTGATCTTTCTTTCCTCCCTTCTTTTTTTTATATCCAGCAAGCGAAGTCACGGCCAGACCGACCTGGCACCCCGGAAGGCCCTCAAGACGGCGCCGGACTATGCGGCCAGCACCGCCCCAGGCCTTGTCATTCAGCCGACCCTTTCGCGGGGTACTTCACCGCAGGGGGCTCGGGCGTCGCCGGTCCCAGAGGAGCGGGCTCCCGAGGCCGGCTCTTCTGTCGAGGTGGCCATCGTCATTGAGGAGGCGGCTGACGCCATCGTGGTCCTGAGCCCGCCTGTCGTGCCGGCCATGCCGGCGCCCGCCACCGCCGAGGTTGCCGCCGTCCCTGTCGAAGAGCGACCAGTTGCCGCCAGCGTCGGGATGGCTGATGCGTCGGCGCCCAAGGCCTCAGAAGAGGTGGGCGTGGACGCGCAATCCGTCCAGCCGGGTGACAGCCTCATTGCTGTGCGGCGGAGCCCCGCGGCCCGGCGCCCGTTGCTCTGATTCCGGACCCGCGAGGCCTCGGACCCTGTCTTCGTTCTCGACGATGAGCAGGAGGACCAGTCCTGGGATGAGCTCCGCGAGTGTGCTGAGGCAACGATGGGGTCGCTCCGGTCGTCGCTGGAGGTTTTCTGCAGAGACGTCCCCAAAATCCTCCAGGTAGCGGTTTCAGGCATACCTTTTTCCTTCTGTGAGCGAGACATTCGTCGTGACGCCCTGTTTCCTTTCCCCAGGATCTGACGGACCGGAGCGCCGCCAAGTCATCGTTCATCCGCCGCGAGGTCGATGTCTGGAGCTCGCTGCGATCCCTGAGGTCCTCGCTCGCCGGGGCTACCGCGCGCCTTTCTCAGTAGGATGCCAAGGTGGCGGACCTCCAGCTGCTCTGCGCCGACCTGAGAGTCGAGGCGGCAGCAGCGCGTGTGGAGGCGCAACGGCAGCGATCGGAGCTCGTCCAGGTCGTCGAGGAGCGGGACCAATCTCGGGGCCGGGCTGCCGAGGCCGAAAGCCGAGCTGAGACCCTCGCGGCCGACCTAGTCGCGGCCCAGGTCGCGGCCTCAGAGCATCGTGCCCGAGCCGGAGGTACGTCTTGGTCCTCCCTGGTTCTTGTTCTTGTCCGTTCCCTTCGCTTGTGCTTGAGGTATTCCTCCTGGTTGCTCGCAGAGCTTGAGTCCGCCCTTGACGAGTCCGCCAAGGCGCTCGCCGAGGCGCTTGCCGGAGCTGCCGAGCAGAGGGAAGCTGACCTCGCGGCCATGTCCGAGGCCGTCTCGGACTTTTATCGTACCCTTGGCTCCGGCGACGTCCCTTCAGGAAGCTCCCCTCAAAGCCGCCTTCGAGCCTTGGGTGATCACGCGCGCGGCAGAGTCCGCGAGGCGCTACACCACGGTGTCAGGCGGGCCTTCGCCGTGCTCGCCTCCCACTACGTTGTGGACCTGGAGCGGGTTAGTGAGGGGTACTGTCTTCCTGACGAAGACGATGCTGCTCTGGCAGAGGTCCAGCGGCTTGACGCGGTCGCCGCGGGTCCGAGCGCGGTGCTGGCGACCACCTTTGAGGCGGAGATCCTTCCCCCTGCGCCGTCACCGGGGGCCGAGATGGACCTCACCGACGGCGGGGATGGAGCTGAGGGCGCGGCTCCTTCCCAAGGCGGCGCCTAATTCTTGTTTGAACAATTTTTTGTTGGATGTGCGTGTCACCGCGGCCGCTGAGGCCTGAACACTTTGTCTTTCTTGCATGAAATCGTACTCTCCTTTCTTTCCATCCGGAGGCACAGGAGTTCCCTTTTTTGATTGAAAATTTTCGACGCGGAGAAGTATGCCCAATCTCGACGCAGAGGGGTTCCCTCTTTTTAGCCCCCGAGGGAGGGTCGGGCTCCGCCGAGGCGAGGCCGACCCTTCCTTGATGACCGAGGCGCAGAGGCTGCCTGACGGATCAGACTCAGGTCCGAATATCCAGCGAGTGCTCGGCGACATCCCTCGGTATGCCAGGCATGTCCGAGGGCCTCCACGCAAGGACATCGGCGTTTGCGCGGAGAAAGTCGACGAGCACTGCTTCCTATTTGGGGTCGAGCCCGGACCCAATCCGGATCTGCTCGGAGGTGTCGCCACTGGGGTCGAGAGGGACGGCCTTAACCGTCTCCGCTGGCTCGAAGTTGCCGGCGTGACGCTCCACGTCTGGCACCTCCTTGGAGAGATTCTCCAGGTCAGCGATGAGGGCCTCGGACTCGGCGAGGGCCTCGGCGTACTCCACGCACTCCACGCCGCATTCGAACGCGTGTTTGTACGTGGGGCCAACGGTGATGACCCCGTTGGGGCCCGACATCTTGAGCTTCAAGTAGGTGTAGTTGGGGACGGCCATGAACTTCGCGTAGCATGGCCTCCCCAGTACAGCGTGGTAGGTTCCTCGGAACCCGACCACCTCGAACGTCAGGGTCTCCCTTCGGAAGTTGGAGGGCGTTCCGAAGCAGACGGGGAGGTCGAGTCGTCCGAGGGGCTGGACGCGCTTCCCAGGTACGATCCCGTGGAAGGGCGCAGCGCCTGCCCGGACGGAGGACAGATCGACGCGCAGGAGCTTGAGGGTCTCGGCGTAGATGATGTTGAGGCAGCTGCCCCATCCATCAGGACCTTGGTGAGCCTGACGTTGCCGATGACAGGGTCGACGACGAGCGGGTATTTCCCCAGGCTCGGCACGCGGTCGGGGTGGTCGGCCTGGTCGAAAGTGATGGGCTTGTCGGACCAGTCTAGGTAGACTGGCGCCGCCACCTTCACCGAGCAGACCTCCCGGTGCTCTTGCTTGCGATGCCGAGCCGAGGCATTTGCCGCATGCCCTCCGTAGATCATGAAGCAATCGCGGACCTCGGGGAATTCTCCTGCTTGGTGATCTTCGTTCTTGTCGTCGTCGCGGGCCCTGCCACCCTCGGCGGGTGGCCCGGCCCTATGGAAGTGACGCCGAAGCATGGCGCACTCCTCGAGGGTGTGCTTGACGGGCCCCTGATGGTAAGGGCACGGCTCCTTGAGCATCTTGTCGAAGAGGTTAGCACCTCCGGGGGGCTTCCAAGGGTTCTTGTACTCGGCGGCGGCGACAAGGTCCGCGTCAGCGGCGTCGCGTTTCGATTGCGACTTCTTCTTGCCTTTCTTCTTGGCGCCGCGCGGAGTAGACGCCTCGGGAGCCTCTTCCGATGGGCGGCCCTGGGGCTGCTTGTCCTTTCGGAAGATAGCCTCAACCGCCTCCTGGCCAGAGGCGAACTTGGTGGCGATGTCCATCAGCTCGCTCGCCCTGGTGGGGGTCTTGCGACCTAGCTTGCTCACCAGGTCACGGCAGGTGGTGCCGGCAAGGAACGCGCTGATGACATCCGAATCGGTGATGTTGGGCAGCTCGGTACGCTGCTTCGAGAATCGCGGGATGTAGTCCCGGAGCAACTCTCCCGGCTGTTGCCGGCAGCTTCGAAGGTCCCAGGAATTCCCGGGGCGCACGTATGTGCCCTGGAAATTGCCGGCGAAGGCCTGGACCAAGTCGTCCCAGTTGGAGATCTGCCCCAGAGGCAGGTGCTCCAACCAGGCGCGAGCAGTGTCGGAGAGGAACAGGGGGAGGTTACGGATGATGAGGTTGTCGTCGTCCGTTCCACCTAGTTGGCAGGCCAGGCGGTAGTCTGCGAGCCACAATTCCGGTCTCGTTTCCCCCGAGTACTTCGTGATAGTAGTCGGGGGTCGGAACCGGGTCGGGAACGGCGCCCGTCGGATGGCCCGACTGAAGGTCTGCGGTCCAGGTGGTTCGGGCGAGGGACTCTGATCCTCCCCGCTGTCATAGCGTCCCCCACGCCTGGGGTGGTAGCCTCGGCGCACCCTTTCGTCGAGGTGGGCCCGACGGTCGCGTCGATGGTGCTCGTTGCCGAGGTGGCCCGGGGCCGCAGGCGCAGTGTTGCGCGTGCGCCCGGCGTAGACCGAAGCTTCCCGCATGAATCGGGAAGTTGCGGCATGAGATTCCGAGGGGTATCCCTGCCTTCGGGAGGCAGTGCTCTCGGCCCGTCGGGCCGCAGCGCCTTCCAGGAGATTCTTGATCTCTCCCTGGATTCGCCGACCCTCGGTGGTTGATGGCTCCGGCATCGCGCGGAGGAGCATCGCTGCGGCTGCCAGGTTCTGACCAACCCCGCTGGATGCGGGCGGCGGTCTGACCCTGACATCATTGGCGACGCAGTGCTGGAGACCTTGGGGCAGGTGAAGTATTTCTCCGGCCGGGGGTTGGCCCGCCCATACCTGCCCGACATCCCGGCGGATCGTCTCAAGCGCTCCTGTTCCCTCGTCGAGCCTGGCCTGCGCCCCGCGGACTTGCTCGAGCTGTGGGTCGTGACCCCCCGCCGGAACGGGGACCACAGCTAGCTCCCGCGGGATGTCGGCGCGAGGCACGGGCCTAGGAAAATCACCGTCCTCCGGCATGCCAAGATGGTTGCCTTCGGAGGGATCCCCCAGCTCAACGTGGAAACATTCGCGGCTTGGGCCGCAATCCTCGTCGTCGAGGCTGCGGCTTCCATCGGTACAGTCGGAGAGGCAGTAGTCACATGCGGTCATGAAGTCCCGCATGGCACTGGGGTTGCCAAGTCCAGAGAAATCCCAACAGATGCTGGGATCGTCATCTTCCTCGGACCCAGAGGGTCCGTAGGTCGAGACGTCCGTCAACCGGTCCCAAGGCGACCGCATACGAAACCCCAGTGGGGTTGCACTCGCCTCAATGAGAGCGCCTGCCAAGGCGAGGTCACTTGGCAGGTTGAGGCCGAGTCGAAATGACGTAAGATGGGAGTCAGTCAGTACCTTTTGGTCGACGAGGAGCGACGTAGTCACATCGGGGACTGGTTGCACCGTCGTCCCAGGTACGAGGGCGACGTCCTGCAGGCTTTCCGCGAGCGCGCTGGCGTCGTCTTCTTGCTCGGGATCGGCGTGTCGCGGGGGGACGGCGCTTGTGTTCGTCTCGAACGCGAGGTCGACGCCCAGCGTGCCTTCCGTCGGGGCGTCGGGGGCGTCGATTCGCTCGACAGCTGACGAAGCGCGGCCTCCCGCTTGGCCTTGGTTGCCCCGCCTCCTCCTCCGTTGGTGGGGGAGAGGACGGAGCGAGCTCGAATGTTGTTCTTCCGCCGCGCGGGGAAGATGTCGTCGGTTCCGCCGCCGGCGGGCGGGTCGTCGGCCGCCATTGTCGTTGTCGCGCGGCGGTGGAAGGAGTATCATGTCGTAGCTGCCGTCGAAGGACATGAACTCAAGACTCCCGAAACGGAGCACCGTCCTGGGCCGGAGAGGTTGCTGGAGACTGCCCATCTGGAGCTTGACGGGAAGCTGTTCGTCAGCACGCAGCAGGCCCCTACCTGGCGCGCCAACTATCGGTGTTTCGAGACCGGGGGGGTCCCCAAGCCGACGAGTGAGTGTGCTGCGTGCCCCAGCCCAGATGGGTCGAGCGCGTGGGCGAGCGCGAAGGGGGGAGAGGCGAGGTGGCCGGAGACGGGCGTGAGAGAGGTGGAGATCCCGTGGCCTTCGTGTTCGTCCCGCGCCTAGGTCGGGTGCGCTTGCAGTAGGGGGGTTACAAGCGTCCACGCGGGTGAGGGAAGCGAGCGGCCCCAAGAGAGCGCCTGTCTCGTCCTCGTCCCCGCGCGTCCAACCTTCTCTAAGAAGGCCCTGGTCTTTCCTTTTATAGTTGTAAGGAGAGGATCCAGGTGTACAGTGGGGGGTGTAGCAGAGTGCTACGCGTCTAGCGGAGAGAGAGCTAGCGCCCTAGGTACATGCCAATGTGGCAGCCGGAGAGGTCTTGGCACCTTGCTGGCGTGATGTCGTGGCTGTCGGAGGAGCAACGGAGCCTGGCGGAGGGACAGCTGTAGGAGCGGTCGAGTCCTTGCTGACGTCGCCCTGCCTCCGTAAGAGAGCTGAGAGCCGTCGTCGTCACAGAGCTTGTGGGGCGCCATCATTGCCCATCTGGCGGAGCTGGCCAGATGGGACGCCGGTCTTGTTCTTCGTGACCCGAGTCGGCTCGGGGTAGGATGGTGATGGCGCTTCTTGTTGACGTGGCGGGCCCGAGCCCTAGGTCGGGCAACGTGGGGGCTCCTCCGAAGCCGAGGTCGAGTCTGTCTTCCGTGGCCGAGGCCGAGGCCGAGCCCCCGGGTCGGGCGAGGCGGAGATCGTTTGGCCGAGGCCAGGGCGGAGCTCGAGCCCTGGGGTCGGGCGAGGCGTAGTTTCGTCGTCTTCTGGGGCTGAGCCCGAGTCCGAGCCCTGGGGTCGGGCGGAGCGGAGTTCGCCGTCTTCCGGGTCTTAGCCCGAGTCCGAGCCCTGGGGTCGGGCGGAGCGGAGTTCGCCGTCTTCCGGGTCTTAGCTCGAGTCCGAGCCCTGGGGTCGGGCGGAGCGGAGTTCGCCGTCTTCCGGGCCTTAGCCCGAGTCCGAGCCCTGGGGTCGGGCGGAGCGGAGTTCGCCGTCTTCCGGGTCTTAGCCCGAGTCCGAGCCCTGGGGTCGGGCGGAGCGGAGTTCGCCGTCTTCCGGGTCTTAGCCTGAGTCCGAGCCCTGGGGTCGGGCGGAGCGGAGTTCGCCGTCTTTCGGGTCTTAGCCCGAGTCCGAGCCCTGGGGTCGGGCGTAGCGGAGTTTCCTATGGCGCCTTTGGCAAGGCCTGACTGCCTGTCAGACTCACTCTGTCGAGTGGCACTGCAGTCGGAGTGGCGCAGGCGGCGCTGTCCTTCTGTCAGACTGGTTAGTGGAGCGGTGGAGTGACGGCGGTCACTTCGGCTCTGCGGGGGGGCGCGTGTCAGGATAAAGGTGTCACGCCACCTTTGCGTTAAATGCTCCTGCAACCTGGTCAGTCGGCGCGGCGATTTAGTCAGGGTTGCTTCTAAGCGAAGCCAAGGCCTCGGGCGAGCCGGAGGTGTGTCCGCCGTTAAAAGGGGGGCCTCGGGCGAGACGGAAGTCTCTCGAGGTCGGCTGCCTTTGGCCGAGGCTAGGCTCGGGTGAAGCGTGATCGAGTCACTCGTGTGGACTGATCCCTGACTTGATCGTACCCATCAGGCCTTTGCAGCTTTATGCTGATGGGGGTTACCAGCTGAGAATTAGGCGTCTTGAGGGTACCCCTAATTATGGTCCCCGACAAATGGCGAGAACATGCAAATCGTGACATATATCGAAGTCTGCATGATACTGATGGTTGCAATGTAGTAGTGAAACAACTAAATTAAAATAACAAAATTTATGTATGGTGAGGATCACAAATGGATTATGAAACATTTTCTTATAACAATATAAGACACATTTTGTATATAAATTATCGTGGTATTATATATTCTCGTTGCAACGCACGTGCACTCACATAGTAAAGTAGATGGCCACAGCCGTTCAGAATTAGGGATAAAAGTGTAATTGGAATTGTTAAGACAAATTTAACACTTAAAAATAGATATGTATAAAATTTTATGTTAATCTTTTCCTTTGTTATCAATAGAGGTGGATATCGAGCCAGCTCGGCTCGGCTCGATCGAGCTCGATACTTAAGCGAACGAGCTGGCTCGGCTCGGCTCGTTAAGCAACCGAGCCAGAGAACCAGCTCGGCTCGGCTCGTTTGCGAGCTCGAGCTGGCTCGTTTAGCTCGCGAGCCACAACAAAAAATAGTATACATGTATATATACAACAATATAATCAATTGCTAGTTAATTTCATACTAATTTAACACTAGAAAATACTAACAATACTCATAATTTTATATATCACATCATTTAAACCCTAAACCAACATAGTTCATCACTTATTAATTCATCCAATACAAGTATATGCTTTGTTTTATAGATAAATAATAGCTCATTCGAGCTAACGAGCTGGCTCAAGCTCGTGTCGAGCTGGCTCGTTAACGAACCGAGCTGAGAAGTTAGCTCAGCTCGTGATAAAATTGAAACGAGCCGAGCCGGCCACGAGTCGAGCGAGCTCACGAGTCACGAGTATTTTGTCCAGCCCTGGTTATCAAGCACATTACAATTTTGCATAAATTTATTTTATGCATTATTTACTTGAAAAATAACCAAATTTGCATTTGAATTCATACCAAAGTTTATATCTATCGTTTGAGTGAAATATATAATAAATTTAACGTTTATCTATTTTATGAATCTTTACAAACCCAATGCCAAAAAAACAAGAATACAAACTTAAATAGCAGATTTTATATCTATTTGTTCACAATCAAGGGAAAAAGACAAAAAAAAATAACCAATAATTATCGTTTTCATCCCTAATTGAAACTAAATTGAATTGTTTAGCAAATATGCAATCTTAACTGCCCCTCTTGCTTTAGAAAACGAAAGGGCTCTGGCTAGTGCATGACTAACAGCACGAATGCTGAATTCGGGACCAATTGCTTAAGCAAATAAAAGCAAAACTGCCTGGGGCGCAAATGATATACTTCGATATAAGACATTGCATAAACACTGTAGAACTGTCTTCCAAAGTTTCTAAACACGGTCTGATGGACAGAAACATATGAAAGTAGATTCAAAAAAACACAATACGAGTGCACAATGCTCATCGGTTCTTCCACGTCAAACTACAGGGGCAAACTCAACAGTGGATAATCTACGTCATCCGCTGGGCGGCCTCCTTGGCCAGCAACTTTTCCCTGGCCTTGGTCTTGGCCTGCGACTTGGAGCCCATGATGCCACCTCCCCACTTCTTCCTGACTTCATCAAACTTGTCATTGAAGTTCGCCTGCAGGAGTCAGCTCATCAGGGGATGCATAACTACATGATACCAAGAATATACTGCAGTATGTCATAGTTTCACACCTTAATAGCCTCCAAGATCTTGCTGAACTCAAGCTTGTCCTCGTTCTTGACAGTGGTCAGACACAAGACTGATGCAGTCTTCTTGTGAACGATCTGCATATGATTGCTCCAATAGTGAGCCATATTGGTCAAGATACCTTGGTAGATTTAGAAAGTCCGGAACAGCTCAGGCATAAAACATACCGATCCAAGGCGAGCCTTTCCTTTAACAATGCAGTATGGGACCTCCATCTTCCTGCACAGGGCTGGAAGCCAAACAACCAGTTCAATCGGATCCACATCATGAGCGATGACAACGAGCTGAGCCTTGTTCTGCACAAATTCATACATTCAATAAATATAATTGCTCGTTGCCACAAAAGTATTGCAAGCAATTGACTATATACCTAGTAATAAAGTGAAACAAAGTGCCAATGTCACACCTGCTCAATGAGGTAAGTCACATGGTTAAGGCCATACTTCACAACAATTGGTTTCTTGGATTCAACAGTTTTTCCTTCATTCTCAGCCTGGGCCCTCTTCAGAAGCCTCTCCTTCTTGGCAGCCTTGTCTTCGGGCCGGTACTTAAGAAGCATCTTGAACAGGTTGGTAGCTGCAAACATTTCACATCATAGATTTTCAACACCATAATACACATTCTGACAAATGAATAGGCAGCCTATATCATTATAGAAAGAAAAGAGATATGGTGTAATTCCAGTAAAGGCGTAGTTCAAACATAGCAGCCAGTTAAGTTAAACAAGAACGGGCGAGTGCATTCAGTGACTATCAATTATCATGATACACATGGTATTATATCTGTCCTTCAGTCTTTCAGTAATTTAGATGAATGCATGCCCACTCGTTTTAGCAGGATGGTTCGATCATGTTTATAGGAGAATAACAGAGGCAAGACTAGAAATGCTACTACTTATGTCAAAATGTAACACTAGTAGATGAAAAGGACAAAATGTTTAGGCACACTGATGAAAAGCACCACCCTAATAGACTCTTGGAAAGCCTCCTGTCCTAATGAAGGTACCCAAACATGTAAATGCCTAAACCAATACAGTTAGTTGTTAACCTTCTGTGCAACTGAAATAGAACAGGTTTCTGCATCAAATCAAGACTTGCAGTTAAAAAGTGATAATTCTACTTGCTTAGTAACCTAACATAATAATCACAGTCAACCAGAGGGGTGAGTGGCATTCATACCGAGGTTCTTGTCGAGGGTGCGGGTGAACTGGTTGAGCGCCGGAGGCACCTTGAGGCGCTGCTTGAGGATGCGACGCTGGCGCTGGATGCGCACGACCTTGGGCCACTTGACGAATCGGTGCAGGTCCTTCTTGGGAGGCAACGCGCCGCCGATGCCGAACTGCTTCGGCCTTTTCTCGAACAGAGGGTTCGTCACTTTATCCTGAACCCAACCAAACCCAACACAATCAGACCACACATTTCCATCATGGCGCCGCCCACACCTCGAGCAAGAACGCGGGAAAGCGCAATACATACCGTCTTCTTCTTGGCCGGCACCGGTGCCCTGCCACCTCGCTTCGGGGCCTGCAGATTCGTAAGTCGAACTCTTAGCACATTACATGAATCGTACGGAGATATGCAGCAGGTTAACATCAGAAAGCCACAAGAACGTAAGCATCAAAACATGTGCCCCCTAGATCCACGAAACAGGATTGAAATACAATTGAATGATATCCCAAAAATCCCAGGGTTTTTTTTCACAAAGAAGTGATTGGGTCAGTGGAAATCCAAAAGCACAAGCGGAAGATCGGCGGCGTGATCGCACGCACCATTTCAGCGGTGGGGAGCGTGGCGTTGCGAACGGGAGAGGACGGCGACGAGAGGGAGTGGGGAGAGGCGGCGACTGGCGCTTGGAGGCGGAGAGGTGATTCTATAAAGGATGACTCGCGCCGAGTTGGACGCACTCTGGCCGTCAGATGTGAGGTAGAGAAGCAAGCGGGCCGGTCTCGGCCGTCGGATGCGAGGTAAAGAAGCAAGCGGGCCGGTCTCGGCCGTCTGGTGCCGGGACTAGGGTTTAGGCGATGCCATTTGGGTCGTTACGAGAGAAAGGTAGGTGGGCCTCTATAATCTGGACCGTTTGTTGATCAGTGGTTTCTGTTTGAGCCCACTTATTTGGCACTTTTTAAATGAAACGTCTTTCACTTTGCTTGTACAGTTGTACCGCTTAGATCATCTCTAACAAGATGACTCAAAATAGCACCCTAAAAACTAAAATATTATATCATTTAAAGTGTGTAGTGTAGAGCACTAAAACAAATTGTGATCCAATGGTAAAGCTGTAAATCATGTGTTTTAGATAGTAAATATTTACTTTAAAACTCTAAAAATATTTTTGGTTCTAAACACCCGCTTAGTTGTTGTGCCACGGCGACGAGCCCAGACACCAGATTTCCATGAGGAAGGAGACTCTCCGGCGTGTTTGAGCTTGGGGCGATTCTAGGGAGGGGCACAGGGGGGCAATGTCCCCCCTAATCTTCTACAAATTCCATAGAAGCTACTAATTTTTTTAGCTAATCACCATATAAATAATGTAAAATACCTCTTAACAGCCCCCCTCGATCTAATTTGTCCCTCTCAATCTCAAATGCTGGCTTCGCCCCTGAGCTTAATTGCATTTAGGTGAAGTTTACCCTATGTTCTTTCTCTCCCATCTTGATCTCTATGCATATGCTTCTGTCGAGGGCTCGAAAACTGTGAAAGGGATACCTAAATGAATCCTAGAGGTTTTAGTGTAACTCACGATCAGCTCATACTTCATGGGTAGAACTGGCGTATTCTCTCGAGTACATGTGATTAGCACAGTTGGGTGTATAGCCTAGTGGTGAAGGCAGCATTGTCCCCTTCATCAGGTCAAGGGTTCGACCTTTGGTTCTGCACCCAAAAAATCCCCCTGTTGTCCTTCTTAGACCTACGAGTGTCGTGTGCGTATTGAGTGTCAGCCCTAGAAATACGGGGAGGATGATCATTCTCTTCCCGGCCAAGTTTTTATAGGTGATTATTGGCATTTTGGACGATTAGTTTGTGCTTGCAAATTGAGGCTATCAACATACTGGAGATATATCACTCGAAAATAGGTTGCTCTAGTTGTTGCCCTACTACATTCACTTGAAGTTCTTTTTTCTTTTTCTTTTTTTGGCTTCTCGAAAAATTGTGGAACACCATTGTTCAAGTGTCGAAGCTCATAGGACACAATACATCATAAATTTATAATTTAGACATTCATGCTCATACTAATAACACAAAACAACATTCATAAGAACTATAGTAACAAGTTAATAGCTCGCACAATCACCTTATCTATTCATTCATAAAAAAATAACATCTTTATATTTCAACACACTATGTGGATTATACAAATTACATGTTAAATGAGCTAGTAGACGTAATATCCACAATATATAAATAATATACATTTGTATATATTATTAGATTGTAGATATCCATTAGCTACCTACAGATAAAAGACGTGTAGACGAGATACTGCTAGGGTGAGGGGGTAGAACCAAGGTCAACCAAGACATGGCGACGAACAGGAGGAAGAAGGGTTGGGCGTGAATAGAAGAAGAAGAAAGTAAAGTAGCGTAGATGAGATACCGCTAAGGTGAGGGGGCTAGAACCAAGGTTAAACAAGATATGGGCGACGAACGGGGGGAGTAAGAAGGAGATGGATGGGAAAAGAAGAAGAAGATGAAGAAAGCGAAGGGACTTATAGTATATATCCATTGTGTTGGTCGTTGAATGGGCTTGACATCTAATTGTCAGAGGAAGGGGTATGGATGTCCGTTGAACTAGTTAAAGAGTCTAGAGACCTAGACAACACCTCTTTAAAAATTAATGGACCTCTAGGTATATATTGCTCTCATCATGAATATATTAGGTTTTATATTGTAGAGAGCCTCCATTCATGTGGAAATATATGTCAATAGGTGTACCATTTTATTGCATATAGCCTCCGGTCTTTGTTGTGTCTATCAAAGGTCCACCGAGTCTTGTCTATTTGTCTACAAAACTGCACTCAGCCTGAACGGTTAATCTCATTCAGACTTATGTATGTTGACTTTGCGGTTCAATTATAGGCAGTTATGTTTTTTACTTCATTAGATTTGTAACTTAAAAAGCAATACTGTTTGATTATTTCATTCTGCATTGCACGTCTTTCAAAATACCCTGTTTCTGATTGCTTTATATCATTTGCACTCTGTTTGTCAACCTGCTGAGGCAATCAGAAGCCGAATTATGTGCCCTGCATTGTCACCAAAAGCCCTTTTACATAGTCTCCCTTCAGCCTTTTGGAGAGGGCTATAGGCCTATAGCTAACAAAATAAGGTGTCTCCGAGCATCCAACCTTCTGGCTCCAGAATTCAGAGGATTCAATATTGAAAATGAGGCAGGGAGCATCTCCTCAGATTTTGAGTTGATGCTATCTCCACTGGCTGTCCAAGTGTTCCAAAAGCTGATGGATAATGATTTTCTTAAACAAAACTTACTTCGAAAGATAATGATTGAATCAATACTGTATCAAGGTCTATATGTGCAATATTAATTTCCTGTCTTGATGTAGTCAAAACATGTCTCTTATTACAAGTTACACTTGAGGAGGATAATGCTTTTTTTTTCTTTACATCTGTAAACCTAATGCCTCTAGCTTCTCCATGCTGTAAGATCATTTGGGCTAGAAAATTGACACTCTGTGTTGTATTACATGTATTAATTAAATACACTGAAGACGATTTTATGCTTCCGTGCTTTGTTTTTGGATGTTCAGAGAATGTCACATATGTTTTATCTAATTATGCCAATATGGTAATGGGTTAACTGATTAGTTACAGGTTATAATAATGAGAATGGCTGTAAAATTATAGTGCCGTTGCGTTCCTCATGGTAGGATTTCTACTTGTAAAATCTGGTAGGAAATTAGAGAAGTGAACCTCAGAAACTCTAGCCTCTTGGAATGTTCATTATGTTCCTCATGGTGAACAAGTCATGCATTCAATATGGAAGCGAATTTGTCACTAGCCGATTAATACACTGTAAGACTTTACATGAGCTATATTCTTGATTCTAGAGAAAAAGGGGAAAACTAACCGGAATTACATCGATCATATGAGGGCAACATGCATCGTACTACCAACATGTCAATTGCCATGCATCAACACGTCTAAAGCGCATGGCGTTCTGTCTGTCTGACAATAAGAACATGCTCAACAAAAACTAGAGCTAAAGAACGCATCAACTGCTACGACGCACGAACCACCCACCTCTGGCGGCTGGCATCTACAAACATACTAGACGGTTTGCACACGACTCATATCAGTATTCAGTAACACATCCATCTCGCTCGGTGCAATCACCAGGTGAAGCACCGTCGTCGTCACCTCCCACTCCCACTCCCAGGCTGGCCGGAGCCGAGGACTACAGACTAGGACCGGCCGACGAGGAGCGGGCGGGCGGGGGCGGGGACGAGCAGCAGTCGGTACGCGGAGTGGCCCCTGACAAGGCCGCACCTCGCCACGGCCGCCGCCGCCTGGCCAGCAGCGTCCTCCTCCTCCTGGATCTGCTCCAGCACCCGCACGAAGGCGTCGGCGTCGCAGGGCAGCACGAGCGGGCCGGCGGCCGCGTACCCGAACGCCTCCTCGGCCTCCTCCAGCAGCGCCCGGAACAGCGGGTGGTTCACGCACTCCGTCCGGACCACGAAGCGCTGCCGCCCCGCGCCGACGCGCACCGCGAAGCACCCCTCCGGCGCCGGCGGCCTGCTCCTCCGCCGCGCGCCGCGGCACCGGCCCAGCGTCTTCGTGATGAGCCCCGGCTTCCTTCCTTTCTCCGTGGCCATGGCCATGGCCATGGCCGTGCCCGTGCCCGTGCCCGTGCCCGTGACCGTGAGCTTCTTCTCAAGCATGGGCACGTCAAAAACAGCACTTGGGCACGTCGCAAAGCTAGAGCAGAATGTGAAATCAAGCTTAGTGTGTAACCAAGACTCAAGAATGAGAAGGTGAGAGATGTTAGATGAATATATATATAGAGAGAGAAGATGTTCAGTGAAACTAGAAAGGGTCATGATCAAGAGGCTGTTTGTTTGTATATAAGATTATGTTCACCAGAGAGGCTCTTTATAGTTTGTTAGTACACAATCATTGCACATATAGAATTGCACAGTTCAACTTGTAGCGCGTACGTACGTGCATATAATAGTATCTCGGAAGGGTAAACGACTGCAGAGCTAGCAGGAGCCGGAGACAATCCGTGCACTGATCGATGCAGCAGGCATGAGTCGTGACATCAAGCGTGGCCGATCGACTCCAAGGGCCAGTTCATGGCGTCATGGCAAATAATGCAGTAGATTTAGGGCCTGTTGCGTGCATGATTGCAATTAGTTTGGAGGTGTCAGACTCCCCGGCCACAAGGGTTGTTTAATTAGCTTAATTAGCAACGTCTGTCTTCCCTGATTTTTCACCGATGCAAACGCTAGCTAGCTCCAAAACGTCAGCTTCTGGCAGATTTGTTTTATATGGTTTCAGTCCTTGGGCTTCGTACGTGACAAAACACACTCTACACTACAGCGTTCAAACACCAGCTGGAACCAAAATGCAACCACGATTCTTGAAGCTCTCCGGACCCTGCTGCTTGGCTGTGCTGTACTCTCTCTCTCTCTCTCTCTCTCTCTCTCTCTCTCTCTCTCTCTCTCTCTCTCTCTCGAGTGCATTCACGCGTACGGGAAAGATTGCACCCACCTTGGCGGCCGCAGCATCGTATCCGTACGTAAGTACCATGTTTGAGTCCAGCAGAAAAGACAAGAGGTAACGATCCTGATGAACTCCATGTTCAGAGACCGGCTACAACGGACACCTGTACCTACTCCGTGTCACCTGCACATCGGCTACGGAAACGCCTGTTTTTGTAGTAGTTCCAATAGCTCAATTGCAGAATCCACATCAAAACCATGCCCCACCCCCACTCCATGACCATGTGTACGCCCAACGGCCACACACCTGCAGCATGAACTCCAAACATCATAGATATATAGGTTGCGATCGAGCAGCCATTTGACATTTTATATGATTGAGTTCCATAGATCAACCAATTCAAACCTAAAAGATTAAGCTAATGGAAAGAGTTTAATCTGTTCACTTATTATAACACTCCATCTCACATCAAGGCTATCTAATATTAGGGTTGATCTCAACCAACTCAATTAATCTCATGACCAAGTCGGACTTATCCAACACATCTTGATCGGTGGTGCAACAACCTCTTTGGTTATGCCCCCTTTCACACCACGGATATAAAAGGAAAGATGAGTCGGCACGTGAACCAACGTTCGTCGTTACTTACTTTTCTCGACATACCCAGAACCTGATCTAACTTTGTCGCGGTTAGTGAAGGAAACGCCGTAGTCGCTCTTCACTGTCTCTTTGTGAAGAACAACCGCCCTAATGATGCCATCCTCCAACCTCGAACGTACTCTACTATTGTTTACGCAGATAAGGTCCCTAATTTCTTCTTGCAGTGGCATTGAAGCCCGGTTCATGCCCAAACTCAAAATCCTAGATGCTAGAACCTTCAGTTTAAGGTTGAATCCAAGCAAATCTCTCAAGAAGTCCTAGATCCACCCATTAGTCAGCAAGTAGGAGGAAGATCAAATCAAAAACATCTACTATCGTCACTGAGAAGGACTATAAATGTATGTATAAATTATCTCAAACTTTATGCTTCTTCTTAATTTGTTTCACATACTTTGCCTCGTTACATTCTATGCATTAGTCAAAATCTGAGAAATTTAATAGTTGCATATTTTCTTTTGTAATTAATAGTTCAATCCTCCCCTTAAAATATGCCTAAACGATAATGTCATAATTTTGATGATGATTGATTCTCATTTTACTTATGCTTACTGTTTACATCACATGCATTCATATTAGAAGAGGGCTTTAACTTGCTCACATAATCACAGCTGGAAAAGTAAATATAATTTGTCTTGTTTGATATTAGGACCCATATTGCTATTATGGTATTTGATAATGCACTTTCTGCCTGATTGGTTGCCTGGGCGTCACAGGTCAGGCTCGTGCCATCCAGGCTGGCTAGAAACAGAAGTTTTTGACGTATGAGCAGATGCAGTCAAACAACCTCAAAATGAATTATTTTGCATTCACTCGTGCAACCCACACTTCAAATATCAAGCAACCAAACAAAGACTTAAATAAAATCAATGCACACAGTGACACAGAATGAGACAGTGTGACTAACTAATCAGGCGATTTCTGGTCCCAAAATGAATATGAGCGGCAAACAAGGAAAACAAAATCGTCGGTTTTGGTGGTAAACCAACCGGTTTTCCCAAAACCGTTATGTTCTGGGGACGGTTTCCCATCTTTTTTAAAATTTTCTTTTGAAATTTACTTTTTTGAAAAAAATTGTAAAAATAGGGAAAAAAACCATATGATAAAAAAACAAATATTTTCCTGGTATATATTATATTTATTTTTATATTTATTTTTAAAAACAATTAGCATTTTGGGTTAAAAACCAATGAAAACCCGATAAAAACAACAAAAAACGATAAAAATACTGGTTTACCACCTAGGAAACCGTTTTGTTTAAATCCAAATACATATCGGTCAAAAATGTAACAACCTACGAGAAACCAGTTTCTCAGTGAATTTTAGCGGTTTCCCGTGCGGTTCACCGGTTTACTGAATTTTTGAAAAAATCGAGTTTAATTTGCTAAATTGGCCAGTTTCTGGCGGTAATCCGATACCTCCAAAGGGCGTTTTTTTTTTGTTCTAAAACGGTTTGGTGATTTTTGGTGGCAAGCACCCAGGGGATGATTGCGCTCAACATCCCGTTGGTAAACTCGGCCTGGCACCAGTTGACATGCTCACACAAGTGAATAGAAAGCCCATGCGATTCCATTCCAACAGGGTGCAAATTTGAAGGGCGTGAAGAAACCAGGACGCGCGAAAGCCAAACATGACAAACCCTTTCTGCAGACAATTCCAATTTGCAATAATATATATCTATATACAGTGGTTGGTCCAAACAACTAATGAGTTAAATGGCACTTCTGTTATTTTTGCTTAGGACACCAAACGGGAAGCACATCAGAAGAACTGATGCGCTCTCCCAGGGCGCTGAGTAAAGAAAACGCTGCAGACGTATATCCTAGGTAGAGTGAAAAGCACAGGCGCACAGAGCACGCAAAGGTTGCTTCTTAGTTGGTGGTATCAGGCAGGTTTACACAAAGAGACGCGTCAAGACGTGGAGCGGCTTGCTAGTGAGCTCCACTGGTTGTACCATGGACACTGCTAATGGAGCCCCAGTGAGAATCTGCGGTCCCCATTTGCACAGCAAGGCTGTCCATGGAGGCTGAGGTCCCACTTCTGTGACCCCAGCTTGACCGCCTCGAATGCATACCAGCCCTCCCTTCCACAAGCTCAGGAAGGGCTTCTCTGCTCAGGTCCGGGGATGCATGGGCTACTCTGCCTTCCTTCTCGTCCAGTAGACTGCCTAGACCAACCTCCAAATCTCTGATATCAGCTGCTGACCGAGGTTCATCCCATGATATTGACTTCCTGCCCAATTCAAGTTCCCCAGTAGGTTTACCCATGTTTGGGCTCATGAAACCCCTTGCTGGCACACGTGTTTGCTGTAAACCTTGCTCTGCTGGGACCCTAGCTCGGAAATTGTTCTTGGAAGGAGCGACTGAGGTGCAGAATATCTCCATGAAGTTGTTCACGGTCCCTCTGTTGTACGGATTGTCCCGCCGATCGTAGCGGTATCTGAAGTTCTCATAGGTTGTCTGCAAAGGATAGGAAAAGGGCAGACCCAATGCCAGAGGCTCCCACATGAGAGTGATTACAAATTCCTAGCAATATGCTTACGAGTAAAATAACCAATTATCAGCAATATGCTTACGGGTAAAACCAACTATATTAAAAAAGTTGACAGGGTACCAACCTGGTTAGTGCTCATGAGATAGAAATGGAAGACAGACAGACCACCCACAAACCACACACAGATGAAGCAGTATATGATCAGAACGATTGATGCTGGGGTCTTTAACATTGCTTTCCAGAACGTCGACTGCTCTGCGTCTTTAATCTTGACAATGTACACAAAGCAGAAGCCAAATACATAGAGACACAGTAATGTTGTAGAGAATACAAACATATAGAAGAACCGGTAATTGCGCTGCAGCAGATAAACGTGCAGTTAGCACCAAATAACAAGATCTGCTGTTAATTACAAAGAAATCTACTGAGCAATCTGCAGATAACAATACTGGATGCAATATCAAAATGCTGAGATATATCAATACTGGATGAATATTGAACTGCTGAGCAATCTTCTGATAACACTACTGGATGCAATATCAAAATGCTGAGATATATCAATACTGGATGAATATTGAACTGCTGAACAATCTTCTGATAACACCTACTGGATACAAGATTAAACTGTAATGCATATTGCAACAACAATGCTAAACTATTCAAGTTATTCTCGAACTTACCAATCCTATGCACTGCCCAACCCAAGGGCAGTGGTGATCAAAGCGCTCCACACAGTTATTACAGATAGAACAGTGTGAGCATCGAGGTGGTCTGTACAGCATGCAGGTGTCACAGTACTTGACTTTCACAATGGTCCCATTTACGATAACATCCTTTGTCCGTGGCAACCGCAACTGTTGTGGTGTCTGACCATTTCCAGCATCATTGTTCATATCAATAGCTTCAGGTTCAGGAGGATGGGTATTACGAGGCACTATACCAGGATCTCTACCAGAGGTAAGAAGGAGCAGTGTCAAATCCTGAAAAACCAAAAGAAATAAGGTTCAGTCGAAGAAAGGAGTACAACAAACTACAGTTACTCACATTGCTGATGGATTAATTTACTGACTAAAGCTTATTCACAAAGCAAATACCTTCAATGATAATCCTAAAGCATAAAAAAATCTTAATTGATTGAGGTTTTCAATGGTCAACTAAGCAATATACCCTTTTTGTGCATGACATGTAAATGCTATCAGCCAACTACACTAATTTCTCCAAATACCAACCAAATGTGTTTCTCAGGGCTTTCATTAAAGCTTCTATAGATTTTTAATCGTTCTTTTGTTGCTTAAACTTGGAGAGTTGTTCCACATTGCTGATATTTAACAATCAATTACAATAAGGGTCCGTTTGTTTCCCTTCATTTTGAGGAATTGGAATCTAACTAATAGAGTAGGCTATTCTTTCAGAATGTGACATTCTATAACTTTTCAACGTTTATATATAAGCCTATCTCAAATTCATGGGGTGAGAGATTGAAATTGATTCTATAGATTTATATGTTACTTTTCTAAAGTACAACTTATAGCATACTCTTCTACTTGCTTCTCTATAGCATAAATGTTTTTTTCACGAACGATGCATGAGAGCTGCGTGTCATTTCATTAAGAAAGAAGAGAAAACCACGAGGAAGACCAAGAGGTCTTCCCCAAGTACAGATAAAAACACTAGGGCCAGTCAGAAAAAACAAAAAAAAGACAAAATAGAGCAGCAGACCAGACTCCCTAGCACCTAACTGGTTAAGTTCGAAGCCCTGTCAGGAGCAGCTGCAAATCAGCAACCCCAGCCATACACCACAAACGACACTCGTCTCATATTTTCTGCAGGAGAAGCTGGACATCTGCCTTAGATCCTTCAAACACACAGGAATTCCTAAACTTCCAAATCTCCCAGGCTACCAAAATGATCAGCGTATTGAGTCTTTTTCTAGCCTCCTTCTACACTCTCTTGACCAACCGTGTCCACCAGATAAAGAACATAGTGTCCTCAACCGTAGGCGTAATGGCAGCCAGGCCCAAGGGCTGAAAAATGGAAAACCAGATTTGCTTGGAAAAAACACAACATATCAAGATATATTGAATAATCTCAGCTGCTTGATCACACAAAGGACAGACTTCCGGGTGAGGGAGGCCGCGCCTAGCGAGACGATCCGCTGTCCAACAACGATTATTTTGGCTAGCCATAAGAAGAATTTACACCACAAAGGAGCCCTACTTTTCCATATTTTCCTCCATGGTCCAAATTTAATAGACCCCTCAAAAAAGGCCGAATAGACAGACTTGCTGCTGTAAATCCCAGACTGGGTAAGCTTCCACCTATGCTGACCAGGAACATCCGGCTGCAGATGTAACAACACCCCATCCACTCCCGGACGGGTGGTACTTACTCCTAGCAGCTCTCTAGGATCATATATTGTCCCCACAGACCAACATGAGTCTTTCGTGCGCACTTTGTCCTCACTCATGCTCACCCGAGAAAACTTACCGGTCGGTCAACCATCCTAAATTGCTCCAAGCCAAGCAACTTAACTTGGAGGTTCTTTCCAGATAGGCTTCCAAAAAAGAAGATGCACCTTGTTGGTATGGATACTCTATTAATTCTATTAAGCCTTGGGCCAGTATATCATCATCCCAGGGGCCAGGATATCACAGCAGAACCAGCTCATCCACCAAATCCCAGATCAAAAGAAAATCAATCATCAGCTGGACAGTTAAAGCCCCTCTATTATCAGAGACCCAACCTCTGTTAAGGAGGGCCTGAGCCACAGTTCGGACCTTGGTTATTCTCCTTGGGACTGATTTGAGCAAGGAAGGGGCCAATTCAGCAATATTATTACCATCCAACCACCTATCTGTCTAGAAGAAGGTAGATTGCCCATCCCTTACAACAGACACAAGGGCAGAATCAAACATGGCTCTGGCTTTAAAGGTACGGAGATGGGGAGGCCTGCCCAAAGCCTGTTGAGATCAGTTCTATGCACCCAAAGCCAACAGATCCGCAAAGCCCATCCAAGGATTTCTAGGTTATGAATTCCCAAACCCCCAAGCTCTAGAGGTCGTTGAACCTTCTCCCATGATATAAGACAATTTCCTCCATTAGCATGTTCCTGTCCTTTCCAAAGGAAGCCCCTCCTTTTCTTATCAATAGCTTTAATGACCCATTTCTATAGCATAAATGTACTCATATGCAAGGTTCAAGAAAGCGCTAAGCGCTGAGCGAGCGGTAGGGTGGTGAAAAAGCTTAAGCGTGATTAATCGTGCTTAAGCGTGCTTAAGTGTTTTTGTTAAAAAGAGAAAAAAAAAGACATGATATTGGGCCACCCCGCAGCAGCCCTTAACCCCCCCCCCCCCCTCTCTTCATGAGTCTGCAGCCCACTAGACCCACCTGCCAGGAGGCTCAACGCAAAACCCCTCTCCCATGATGACCTAGTACTCTGCTGCCTCCTTACACGCCCCGCGCCGCTGCCCTGTGCTCTCCGCCTCCCTCTCCCGAAGCCTATCCTCCCCATGCCGTACGCTTCCGGCTCCCTCTCCCGAAGCCTCTGCTCCCTCGTGCGATCTTCACCTCTACTGCAAAGCCGCTCCGCCTCTCTCTCACCAATCTGCTGCCTGCAGCCATCGCAGGTCCGTCCGCTCTCTCTCTCTACCTGTCTCTTGAAGTCTCTCCTCTTCTCTCTCGTCGATTTGCTGCCTGCTGGATTGATGCCGGAGGTGTTCCTCCTCTTCCTCTCCCTCCTCTTCTCCCTTAAACATGCCGGATGGGCACGATTAAGCAGGGCCAGCGCTTAATTGCCCGCTTAATAGGTAAGCGATGCCTTGACCCTCTGCTCAGCGCTTGACCGCGCCTAATCGCACGCCTAATCGCGCTTTCTTCAACCTTGCTCATATGATTTAGAATAATATACAAATATATTAACTTAATTAGTTTTGTCTAAATTATAATTATTAGAATGGAAGTCAATTCAAACGAAACAAATGGGGTCTAAAGTGAAAATAGATCCAAAGAACCATCATTCATGTAGGACAGACCGAGCAAGCGACAGCAGAGCTACTCACACTACTCTATTAGATTGGGATGCAAAACAACCATCATTCTGATGGTGGGTATAGTTACATCTTCATCTTTGTCCACAATCTTTAAATTAGTTGTAAAAGAAACTAGTTATACTACAGAAATGGTTGTCTATTTTAATGATGCATCATCTTGAAGGGCATTCAAGATGAGGCCAAGCTATTGTGCATGGCAGGAGTCAAAGGGCTTACCAGTTTGAGGCCATGATACCCATGTTAATTAAGGTCACTAATTGTGGTTTTGTTTTTATGAATCTTGGACTCCTTAATACTAGCATATAGCATGTGCTAACGCTACGATTCCGGGGAGGGGTCGACGGCGGCGGCGGCGCAAGGGGAGGGATTGACGCCGACGGCGGCGGCGGCGACGCGAGTGAGGGAAGGCTGAGGGCGGCGGGGTCGCAGGGGAGGAAAAGAGGGAGGGATGATCCAAATAATATTGTCTATTGGGTTTGAGTAAGGGAGAGGGGGTTATCCAGCGATCTAAACCATTGGTTTTGATGGTGTGTTAAGTCTGGGTGCAATTTGTTTGATGGATTTAGTAGAGGTTATGGGTGTGGGGGTGATTTGGTTGGGTGGATTTTGCAAAGTTTAAACTGGTGGATTATATAGTGGTAAGCAAGTAGTTATAGTAGGAGACGAAAGGGCGATTATTCTAAAATTTACAGATGTAATAATCAAGATCCAACTCCAGGTATTAGCAACTGGTACAACTACATCCGTTTAGTGCAAAGAACCTAATGGCACTATTTGGGATCTAAAAGCTCACCATCACAAGGAGTTCAACTGCTACAACTCAGAAAAAAACTGGAATTCAAACATCAAAAAATGAGGATTAAATAAAATATGGGGTAAGACAACAGATTTACAGTCCAAGAATCTGTTGATAGAACTATTAATTTATTGCATGTCACAAATTATAGATCAAATGACTACACATTGCATTTCTGGACCCATATTAAAATTGTGTGCATTGTTTCTGATAGATTTGTCTATAATATAGTAAGTCAGGAATGAATTTAACAAAATTTTATCAACAAACTAACATAAACCCCATGCACTAACAAATTGCTTGTTATACACTGCCATAGTTCGTATTTATCCAGAACATCCAATTATCAAGCACAACAACATGGTTTAGCTGTCATATGAAATAAATAACTTCAGACAAGCTTCCACAAAATTCCTTGAAAAAGTTTAGAAAGCACAACAGCACTTACGTATATTGTGAAGACAATCACTACGACCATAACTGAAACTCCCCAATGACCAGGAAAGTCATTGATAAGATGTCTGGCCACAAATATGCAGAAGACCACCACTGGTGCAAGGATAAGGAATATGGTGAGAAACAAGGATCTCACATCGGGTCCAAATATGAACCGGCCTTGCAAGAAAAATTCCTGAAAAGAATATCAGCAAACTTAAATGGTGTTGCAATTGTGAAACGGATGTATTAAAAAATGAAACATCATGTAGCATATGGAGGGCGTGGAGTTTGAGAACATTTCATCCATCAGATATCAAACAACACAAATATCCACTCAACACTTCAGCTATAAAATCTGCCATTGAAATATGAAAATATGATACAAGAAAGATACTAGAAGGATATTGTATAAAGCAAAGAATTGTAACAGTGTTATTAAGATCACGTTTAAATGACGTTTAAACTACGTTTAAATGTCAAAACTCTAATTAGAGGTTGAAACCGCGTTTTAGCGTATGTTCTAAACTATAAAACACAGTGTTTCAGGCATTTTAGACCATTAGCTACTTTTGGGCCCAGTCTGTTAGTTACTTTTGGGTCCAATCCGGCTCGTGGATGAAGTTTTGGTAAACCACTAACCTCTCTGTTTTGGTATTTAACTTCATGTTATTGTCTGAAATTATGGTATATTGGTATCTTTCCTATGTTGTTTAAAATTACGTTTAAACTTTGTAAGTTTTAACGTTTAAAAGTCAAAACTTCACCCATGAGTGTTTCAACGTTTTATTGTTTTTAATAACCTTGAATTGTAATGAACTAAAGAAGCATCTGAACATGTCATAGTGTAATTTAGGATTCTGTTCACAGGGAGAATGTGCTGGGCAGGCTGACAGGCTCTATATAATGGTTTCTGGAAGTTAGCCAGGTAACTTCTCTAATTAATTGTAAACTTGAAGCCGATTTCTATAACTCTATCCAGAAGCCAAGGGTTACTGACCACTGACAGTGAAGAAGTTGTACCTAACTACCAGAGAGAAATTCAAATTACAGATGCTTCACAAGAATTGCGTGAGTGTGACATGGCCAGTGACAGTGAGCAGCTGAGCACAAATGTTAAGTCTCGCACAATGAAACACAATACTGCCTGCCTGGGAACTGTGTAGTGTGCACAACTTGTAGACCATCTCTAAAGAAGCCCCAATAGCTCATAAAGAGAGGTCACAAGCTATGACCTGAGAAAGAGGACTGGGACATATCATTGGTTGAGGATATCCTCTTGCACCCAACTGGCCAATCTAGAGTAGCAGAATGGGTTGGGAAACAGGAAAGAAAAGGGATGGGAGAAAGGAGGTTCTGCCCGATAAAAGAAGTTCCCCCCGTCACAACTTATTCAACATATGGTGAGCTCAAGTATATACGTCAGATTATGACTCCATCTGCTGAAATTACGCTCAAGGGCCAGTAAAAGAAAGCTGATTCCATCTAGTAAGATAAGTTTAAAACAATCAACAGATGGTGATTCCCCCAGAGGTGAATAAAAAGTGCCAAGAACAGGTGGCAATCCCCCACAGATGAATAAAAAGTATCACAGTTCCCCCCTAAAAAAAGTATCCCAGTTCCCCAAAAATGGACAAAGGGTTTTTTGAATGAAAATATCCCTATCTCCGTAAATAGACAGAAGGGCATTTCTATAAATTAGACCAATATCATCAGTACCCCAATGATTTTCCCCAAATGGAAGCATGCGCATACCAACCTAAGTATTTTGTTATTCTGCTCAATGCCTTGAAAGGTGTTTTCCCACAAAACACCAAAGTCTGATTGACATGCCACAAAGGGATAAGCCATCTGTACACCAATGAAAAGGAAGCCTTTGCTCCACCTAGTTTAAATCCATGTTTTATAATTCATTCCAGAACTGTTTAGCAGTTACATCAACTAAAGTAATCTTTCATTATGTCCTGTCCAGACTGATCAGTACACTACAAGTATGAAAGGCAACCATTGTACTGGATGTTGTCACTGTAATGTTCAAATTAAACAAAGCATGCGCTCTTCCTAGTCTTGATCCACATTTCATGATTCATTCCAGAACAGTGTAATAGCTGCAAGAAGTCCAAAAACTGAAAACCGAAGAATTTTGCCATTATGCAATCTATTGTGCCGGCACAATTTGATCAACAGAAGAAAATACGAAATCATGTTGTGATGCATATACCCATTATGATACCCAACAGACCAATACAAAGCAAGTAAAAGCCATTTCTTGTCTTCTATGATGCTCGAGATAACAAAAGCATGCCCAAGCGCGAGGCTACAAGGAAAAAAGAGACAAATGGATAGGTCTTGGTGTCCATCAAAGCAAACAGGACTTCCGTATGAGAGAAATGGAAACTAGATTCCAAGCTGGAACAACTACGAAGGCACAGAGAGTTGAAACATCTACATGGTTGGTACCCATCGAATGACAGTTTCACGCTTAGGTAAACACTAAAACATAAGTGGCACCAACATACTCAACAATCCACAATTCTATCCACTAAAGTGACTAAACCCCTACATTTCAAGCACAGGATCACACAGACCACAGGAACCTGAACCTAACGCACAGCCGCAGCATCAAGTTTTCCCACCACTCGTGCAGAATCGCGTCAGGGACCCTACCGTCTTCTCACAAAACCCTTGGTAATCACCGTACGCCCAGATCCAGACGCACTGTCCACAAGCACACAAAATCCAAAAAACAGGAGCTAGAGAAACAGAGAGAGCGAGAGCTCACGTTGCTTCCTCGCCAAACTTGGTAAACCCTCGGCTGCTCTCCGGCAGCGCCGGCTCCCCCGCCGCCTCGGGACGGCGGCCCGTACATCTCCAGCTCCCTCCTGCCGCGGCGCGTACACAGAGTCCGAAGCCAGAACCCTTAGTTCAGCACAGCTTGCACTTGCACAGCCTCCTCCTCCTCCTCCGGCGCTCCCTGTCTGACCGCGCGAGCAGCAAAGTCCGGGATCTCCCGAACCGAGCGCACCCAACGCACCACCTGGCGCCTCGGCCTCCGAGCCGCAACTCTAGCGCCCACGCCCGCCGTCGAGTCGTACCGGGGAAGAACGATGAGAGGGAGGCGCGGACGATGCGATGGCGAGGCAAAACGGCGAATGTGGGCGAAAAGAAAACGGAGCAGGCAAGTCCTCGAGCACTCGCGACAGAAATGCGCCTCCGCGAGCGCGCACGGCCCGGGCCTGGGGGTACACGGTGGCGTGAGCGTAGCAGCGGGCTGTGTGCCACCGTGTCAGCAAGTAGTGTGGCCGGGATGTTTATAGTTTACGGGTGGGATCCACTTGGCAGTGGCACAGTGCGCATGTTCTGGGCTCGCTTTTCTTTGAAGAGGATGGGACTGCGAGTGCCAAGGAGCCTTCTTTGACCTTTCCAGTTCCGCGAGTAGTTAGTTGCCTAGTAGTAGTTGGAGAACGGCTGAGCGACCGGGAAAGCGTTGTACCGTTTGACCGGGTTTAAGCATAGCTGACCAAAAAAAAAATTTTGGGCAAGGACACAAGGAAATGTCTGAGGCCGTAGAATTGTTGACCCTTTGGGAGCGTGGTGTTATCTTGATAGTTGACACTTGCAGGTTAGGATTTGTCAGCTTTTGTTCAAGTTTTTTTTTTGCTGAAACTTTTCGAGGAGTTAAATGATTTAAACTTCACTGTGGAAAGAAATGTTGTACCCGATGTCAAATACATGGACGAAGCGATCAAGAGCGCGAGGGATTGGCTGCAGGATTTTTTGGTGACGAACTGAAGACATGGTCACTGAATGGTTGATCTGAGTTCTGCTTAGTTTCGCTTTTGTTTAGGTTTGTTCAGTCGAGTTTGTTTAGGGGGCGTTTGGTTCGCTTCCCAGGCGAGCCTGGCTCGCACTAGCTCAGCCAGGCTACAACTAGCCTGGCTGAGTGTATACGGTAAAGTGTGTTTGGTTGTCTACATGCGTTTAGTCTGGTTCACGAGAGATGCTGTTTGGTTGGTTGCATGAATACTTGTTGCTTGAGTTAAAAAATTATTAAATAAATAAAAAATTATTAATAGACACTAATTATATGTTAATAGACACTAATTATATGTTAATCTTAATTATGTTTTTTTTGTTTGAAATATATATAGCATGACTGGTCTTGTTTTGTTCGCAAAAATGTGTAGAACACAGATCTGAAAACGGTTCGGTAATTAAATCTTTTAATTGAAAGATATAATCGGAAAACAAACAAAAAAGTGTCTCGATTTGCGTGCACGAATTAACAGCCGCTTAAGCGCCTGCGCGCTCAGCCCTGCACGCGCGCGAACGCCCGCGCGAGGCGTTTCATGCGAGCCAGGCCCGAACTGCTTTAAGTCTCGTGCTGGCCTGTCTCGATGTATACGGCCAACCAAACGAACGCTGTTTTTTGCACGCACAGATGCAGCTGCATCTCCTGAGAAGAGAACCAAACGCGCCCTTAGAGTTTGGGCGTTTGGCGTAGTTGTGGGGCAAAGCAGGTTTCGATCGGAGGAGCGTGGAAGCTGAGAGGATGTTGGACTGCCAGTATCTTTTCGGTAGAACCACTTTCTTGTCTTGTTGATCATTTGTTTCGCTATGTCTGCGAGCGGTGGTTTTCTTTTGAGCTTTGTATTGTAAGCTGGTTTCTCCGGAAACTTGAACTTGCAAACGTATCACATGCAATCTTGTAACCGTGTAACCAAGACATAAGGATAGAGTGAGAGATTTTTTTTAGAAAAAAATATTATTTTTAAGGGCTAGTTTGGAAACTCAATTTTTTCAAGGGATTTTCATTTTTCTAAGGGAAATTAGTTCATTTTCTCTTGAGAAAATTAAAATTCATTGAGAAAACGGTGTTCCCAAACTAACCCTAAGAGAAAAAACCCTCCCACCTCTTCTGAATATTTTTAAAAAGATTCTTCCACCTCTATCTTTGTCTCTGATGCATTCTCATCTATGTTGCTTCATATGAAAGGCAGGGTTTACTTCCGTAAAAAATACTTTAAGCTTTGATCAAAGTTACCTAAAAAGTACTGATATTTATTAATATAGAATAAATATCATTGAATTAGTTATATAATTGTATTAAACTTATTTAGAGACATAAATGTCAGTATTACTTACTATAAATTTAATCAAATTTGAGATTGTTTGATTGACACAAATATTATTATTGTTTTTTTCTTGGAACGGTGGAAACAGCTTGTCGTTGCACGTAGAGCAACATCTTTGACAATGCCCATGTTTTCTTCAAACATCAGATATTACATTACGCTATGTATATACTCTTACCGTCTTACGTGTTTGGCCAAGCGTCACTTGAACTAAACCTACAGTTTTACCTGGCCGATTTTATTGCTAAATGACTAAGTCGTTGTTTGAAAGTAAACCAGTTTTCAAGAAACCATTTTTTATTTTTTAGCTAGAAAATGCTAGCTTTTTAGTTTTTAAGATACTGAGAATCTAATTTCTATAAACTGAGTTATAAACTAGTATGTTTGGAACCAACTCAATTTCTATAAACCAGTTTCTTAAAAATTTATGCTTCCAAATAGAGCCTAAGCTCTGCATTGACTGACAATAGTTGACCGACGCAATCACGATTAGGGATGAAAGTGGTAATCCGAGCTGTTAGGACAAATTTAATATTCTAAATAGATATGTATAAAATTTGATGTTGATCTTTTCTTATGTTATCAAGCACATTAGTACAAATATAAATAAAATAATTACATAAATTGTTTAATGTATTATTTTCTCCCTACAACACAAAAAGTTGAAAAAATTACCGAATTTGTTTCCGAATCCATACCGAAGTTTATATCTATTATTTGAGAAAATATAGGATGAATTTGAGGTTTACCTTTTATGAATCTTAACAAGCTAGATGTTAAAAACAAGAATACAAATTTGTAGTGTATATTCTATATTCTATTTATTCACAATCAAAGAAAAATGACTAAAAAACTGATTACCGAATAAATACCGTTTCCGACCGTTTTCATCCCTAATCACGATCACTCTGTAGCATTTTCCCTACACGCGTGAACAAGTGACCCCACTCACACAAGTCTCGCAACAGCATCAAAGTCAGAATTCAGAGAGCAGGCGTGACAGCATCGCCAAGGTCGATGACATGCTCGCCTCTTTTGATCTAGCCAGGCTGTATGGACGTTGATATGGCTGATCTCGGCCGTTGATCGACAGTGAATTGATCGATAGTGTTAGCACTGTTAGCCGTCCGGCAACGGCTCGGCAAGGCGCTGGCGTACTACAGATGGGCAGCACCACGGCCACACCAATGCGCACGGGAGCGTGAGTGAGCGCCTCTGCGCTTGCAAGCGCTCACGAGGCCGATGCCTCGTATCCTAGGGCTGAAAATGGGTTGGCTATACCCATCAGATCGATGGCAGACTCAGCAAAGATAGTGTCGGAGACCGTAATTAGGGTTACCCCCAATGCTCCTTAACCTGGCCGAAAAACATCTTCGGAACAAACCATCAACAACTAATAAGCACGGTTCAAGTCAGGGCCTCGTAGGACACGACCTCGCCTCGTCCGAGCCTAGCCTCGGGCGCAGACAATAGTCCCGGACAAATTCACGCCTCGCCCGAGGGTCCCATCTGTCAACAGGCGCACCCCCGTCTCACCCAAGGCTAAGCTCGGGCGAAATTTGTCGTGCAGCGACCTCGACCGAATCGCCTTACCAACCGACCGTATCGCATGCGCATTTAATGCGGGGATCACCTGACACCTTGTTCTGACACGCGTGCCTCAGTCGGCAAGGTCGAAGTGACCGCAGTCACTTCGCCCATTTACTGACCGTTCTGACAGGAAAGCAGCACTGTTCACCCTGCTCCGGCAACTGTGCCAGCCACCAGGGAAAGACTAACAACAGTCGCGGACTTTCCCGAGTTCGGCCTCGGGCGCAACAAGGAGCTCCGCTTCGCCCGACCCCAGGCCTCGGCCTCAGCTTCGGTCTCGGGAAAAGGTCTCCACCTCGACCGACCCCGACCCCGACCTCGGCCTCAGCCTCGGTCTCGGGAGGACTCCGTCTCGCCCGACCTCAGCCTCGACCTCGGAGGAGTCGCCGCCTCGCCCGACCTCGACCTCGGATTAACTACGCTACTAGGGATCCATCATTACCCTACCCCTAGCTAGCTCCTTCAGGCTATGAAGGAACAAGACCGGTGTCCCATCTGAGTTACTCCGGTAACAGGTAATGATGGTTCCCCGCGTGCGCCCGTGACGTCGGTTGCTCTCAACCCCCTACGGAAGCAAGGAAACGTCAGCAGGATCTATGCCGCACCGCCAGCTATGCTTCTACAGGGCTCAAGGCACTTCACCGACGGCCACGTTGGTACATGTACAGGGCTCAAGGCACTTCACCGACAGCCACGTTGGTACATGTACAGGGCTCAAGGCACTTCACCGACGGCCACGTTGGTACATGTACATGGCTCAAGGCACTTCTCTGCCAGCCACGTTAGCTCATAGCTACACCCCCATTATACAGCTGGGCATCTCCTTGTATCTATAAAAGGGGATGTCCAGGGCCTTCCAGGGGGGAGAGGGGGAACGGGAAAACGCACGTACGAACACACGGACGTACGACGCAGACGAGCGAAGGCAGGCAGAGTAGGAGAGACGCGGTAGAGGCAGACTCAGACAGCTCGCCTCAAGGCTGAACCCTCTCTTTCTCTCTCTCTCTCTCGCTCCCGCTCTCCCGCGACGCTTGTAACCCTACTACGAGCACCCCGGTGCAAGATAACATAAGTCTCGTTTCCCTCTTGTGTTCCATCTTGCATCAACCCATCTGGGCAGGGACACGCAGCGACAAATTTACTGGTCGGTTGACGGTCCTCGCGGGTCCGAAACGCCGACAGTTGGCGCGCCAGGTAGGGGCCTGCTGCGTGTTAACAAATACTTTCCCGTTGAGTTCCAGATGGGTAGCTTTCAGCAGCCTCTTCAGCCCGGGACGGTGCTCCGCTTTGGGAGTCTCGAGTTCATGTCCCTCGACGGCAGCTACGACATGGTGCTCCTCCCCTCGCAGCACGGCAACAACGACGGTCGTTGGCTCGCCCGGCGGAGGCGAACTCGACGACGACTTCCTCCCGCGGCGGAAGAGGAACACCCGGGTTTGCCCCGCTACCCTCCTCGCTGGAGGAGGAGGAGACGGGGCAACCGTGGCCAGGCAGGAGGCGGCACCTCGTCGGCTATCGGACTAGAGCGAGTCGACGACGCCGGCATCCCTGCAGGGGACATGTCGGGTGTTGTCCTCGCACCTGAGACAATGGCGGGTGTCGCTTACCCGCAACGTGCCAACCCCAAGCGGACTGATGACGCCAGCTCCCTCACGAAGGATTTGTTGGGCGTTAGCCTCGTACCTGAGATAACGGTGCAGTCCGTCCACGATGCGACTTCGTCACCGTCCATCAACCAAGAGGTACCATCCGTTTCTCATCCTGTTCCCTTTAGATTCAGCTTCGATCCACCAAGCGACCCCGCTTCGGTGAGCGCTTTCGCTAGGGCATATCCTGACCTTCTGGGGTACCATATGTGGTCAACTTGGGACCGACTGACGGCCGTCTCAACCTCCGGACCCGCGGGTTCCAAGGAAGAGTACGACCCCGACGTCAGTTGGGATTTCTCTGGACTCTGTGATCCCGGTGCCGTGCGTGACTTCATGTCCGCATGTGACCACTGCCTCTCCGGCTGCTCTGATGATGGCCACAGCCTTGACGACGAGGGTTGCGGCCCAACTCGCAAGTGCTACCACATCGATCAGGAGGATCACGGCGGAGAAAACCACCTTGTTATGCCAGGAAGTGACGGCGCCCTTGCACCTGCGTCTCGCGCTGAGATCCCGCAGGAGCTAGCTGTGGTCCAAGTCCCTGCGGGGGGTCAGGACACACAGCTTGAGCAACTCCGCGAGATGCATGCCAAGCTCGACGAAGAAGCAGGGCAGCTTGTGCAGCTCCGACAAAACATCGAGCAGGAGTGGGCAGGTCGGGCACTCGCCGGAGGACCACGTCATCGGGCCCAGGACGTCCAGCGCCGCATTGTCGACGATGCCAGGGTGATGCCGCCCCCGGCCTTCGACGGGGCCAGCCAGAACCTAGCTGCAGCGGCAATGCTACTTCGAACAATGCCGGAGCCATCCACCACCGAGGGGCGACGTATCCAAGGCGAGCTCAAGGGCCTCCTGGAAGACGCCGCTGTCCAACAGGCCGAGAGCTCTGCCTCCCAGAGACGAGGAGACCCCTCGGAGCATCACGCAACGCCCTCCCGGCGCATGCGGGAGGCCTCGGTCCACACCGAGCGCACACGGGACGGGACGCCAGCAGCCCCGGATCGCCTCGGCGCCGAGCAACACCGCTGCGACCGTCGAACCCTACTCGAGGAGAAGGTGCGCCGAGGCTACCACCCCAGGCGCGGGGGACGCTACGAAAGTGAGGAGGATCGGAGTCCCTCGCCCGAGCCACCAGGTCCGCGAGTCTTCAGCCGGACCATACGACGAGCGTCGTTCCCGACCCGGTTACAAGCCCCGACTACCATCACCAAGTACTCAGGGGAGACAAGGCCGGAGTTGTGGCTTGCGGACTACCGGCTGGCATGCCAGTTGGGAGGGACGGACGACGACAACCTCATCATCCGCAACCTCCCCCTTTTCCTCTCTGACGCTGCCCGGGCCTGGCTGGAGCATCTGCCTCCTGCGCAGATCTCCGACTGGGACGACCTGGTCAAGGCTTTCGCTGGAAATTTCTAGGGTACGTATGTACACCCTGGGAACTCATGGGATCTCCAAAGCTGCCGCCAGCAGCCAGGGGAATCCCTGCGAGAGTACATCCGACGGTTTTCAAAGCAGCGCACCGAGTTGCCCAACATCACCGACTCGGATGTTATCGGGGCTTTCCTCACCGGCACCACTTGCTAGGACCTGGTGAGCAAACTAGGACGCAAGACTCCCACCAAGGCGAGCGACTTGATGGACATCGCCACCAAGTTCACCTCTGGTCAGGAGGCGGTCGAAGCCATCTTCTGGAAGGACAAGCAGCCTCAGGGAAGACAGAAGGAAGACACCCCTGAGGCGTCCGTCCAGCATAGCTCGAAAAAGAAGGCCAAGAAGAAGGCGCAGGCAAAGCTCAACGTCATCGACGCGGATCTTGTCGCTGCCGCCAAGCACTGGAAGCCTCCCGGAGGAGCCAACGCGTTCGACAAGATGCTCAAGGAGTCGTGCCCCTATCACAGGGGTCCTGTCAAGCACACCCTTGAAGAGTGCGACATGCTCCGGCGCTACTTCAATAAGGCTGGACCCTCGGCAGAAGGTGGCAAAGACCAAGGCAACAACAAGAAGGGGGTGACAAGGAAGAGGAGTTCTAGGAGGTCCACAACTGCTTCATGATCTACGGCGGACAGGTGGCGAACGCCTCGGCTCGGCACCGCAAGCAGGAGCGCCGGGAGGTCTACTCGGTGAAGGTAGCGGCGCCGGTCTACCTAGACTGGTCCGACAAGCCCATCACCTTCAACCAAGGCGACCACCCCGACTACGTGCCGAGCCTAGGAAGGTACCCGCTCGTCGTCGACCCGATCATCGGCAACGTTAGGCTCTCCAAGGTCCTCATGGACGGAGGCAGCAGCCTCAACATCATCTACGCCGAGACCCTGGAGCTCTTGGGGGTTGATCGGTCTGAGATCTGGGCTGGTGCAGCGCCCTTCCATGGGATCGCACCCGGAAAGCGTATCCTGCCCCTCAGATAGATTGACTTAACCGTCTGCTTCGGAACCCCCTCCAACTTCTGAAAGGAAACCCTCACCTTCGAGGTAGTTGGGTTTCGAGGGACCTATCACGCGGTGCTGGGAAGACCGTGCTACACCAAGTTCATGGCCATCCCCAACTACACTTACCTCAAGCTCAAGATGCCTAGCCCCAAGGGAGTCATCACCGTTGGACCCACATACCGCCACACTTACGAGTGCGACGTGGAATGCATGGAGTACGCTGAGGCCCTCGCCGAGGCCGAAGCCCTCATCGCCGACCTGGATTGCCTCTCCAAAGAAGCACCCGACGCGAAGCGTCGCGCCGGCAACTTCGAACCGACCGAGGCAGTTAAGTCCGTCTCCATCGACCCCAGCAACGACGTCGGCAAGAAAGTCAGGATTGGCTCCGAGCTCGACCCTAAATAGGAAGCAGTGCTCGTCGACTTTCTCCGCGCAAACGCCGAAGTTTTTGCGTGGTCCCTCGGACATGCCCGGCATACCGAGGGATGTTGCCGAGCACTCACTGGACATTCGAGCCGGTGCCCGACCCGTGAAGCAGTCCCTGTGTCGCTTTGATGAAGAAAAGCGCAGGGCCATAGGCGAGGAGGTCCACAAGCTGATGGCTGCAGGGTTCATCACACCCTTTGGCATGTATTGCTATACTACAATGTCATTTGGTTTGAGGAATGCAGGTGCCACCTACCAAAGGTGCATGAACCATGTGTTCGGAGAACACATCGGCAGAACGGTCGAGGCTTATGTCGATGACATCGTTGTCAAGACAAGGAAAGCCTCCGACCTCCTCTCCGACCTTAAAGTAACTTTTAGGTGCCTGCGTGCAAAGGGCGTAAAACTCAATCCCGAGAAGTGTGTCCTCGGAGTCCCCCGAGGCATGCTCCTAGGGTTCATCGTCTCCGAGCGAGGCATCGAGGCCAACCCGGAGAAAATCGCGGCCATCACCAACATGGGACCCATCAAGGATTTAAAAGGAGTACAAAGGGTCCTGGGATGCCTTGCGGCTCTGAGCCGCTTCATCTCGCGCCTTGGCGAGAAAGGATAACCCCGTTACCGCCTCTTAAGGAAGGTCGAGCGCTTCACTTGGACCCCCGAGGCTGAGGAAGCCCTCGGAAACTTAAAGGCACTCCTTACTAATGCACCCCTCTTGGTGCCCCCTGCTGCGGGAGAAGCCCTCTTGATTTACGTAGCCGCAACCACTCAGGTGGTCAACGTCGCGATCGTAGTCGAGAGACGAGAAGAGGGGCATGCACTGCTCATCCAGAGGCCGGTCTACTTCATCAGCGAGGTGCTATCTGAGACCAAGATCCGCTACCCGCAAATCCAGAAGCTACTATACGCAGTAATTCTAACGCGGCGAAAGTTGCGACACTACTTCGAGTCTCATCCGGTGACTGTGGTGTCATCCTTCCCCCTGGGAGAGATCATCTAGTGCCGAGAGGCCTCGGGCAGGATAGCAAAATGGGCAGTGGAACTCATGGGCGAAACACTTTCGTTCGCTCCTCGGAAGGCCATAAAATCTCAAGTCTTGGCAGACTTCTTGGCTAAATGGGTCGACACCCAATTGTCGACAGCTCCAATACATCCCAAACTTTGGACCATGTACTTCGATGGGTCGCTTATGAAGACAGGAGCAGGTGCTGGCCTACTCTTCGTCTCACCCCTCGGGAAACATGTGCGCTATGTACTGCGCCTCCATTTTCCGGCGTCGAACAACGTGGCCGAGTACGAAGCCTTGGTTAATGGACTGCGCATCGCCGTCGAGCTAGGGGTTCGGCGCCTCAATGCTCGTGGCGACTCGCAACTTGTTATTGACCAAGTCATGAAGAACTCCCACTGTCGCGATCGAAAAATGGAGGCCTACTGCGATGAAGTTCGGCGCTTGGAAGACAAGTTCTATGGGCTGGAGCTCAACCATGTTACTCGATGGTACAACGAGACCGCTGATGAGCTGGTGAAAATAGCCTCAGGGCGAACGACGGTTCCCCCGGACGTCTTCTCCAGGGACATATATCAACCATCCATCAAACTCGACGACACGCCCGAACCCGAGGAGACCTCGGCCCAGCCCGAGGTACCCTCAGCCGCCGAGGGTGAGGCCCTGCGCGTTGAGGGAGAACAGAACGGGGTTGCACCAAACCAAAACTGGCAGACCCCGTACCTGGAATATCTCCTCCAAGGAGAGCTGCCCCTCGACAAGGCCGAAGCTCGGCGACTGGCTCGGCGCGCCAAGTCGTTCGTTTTACTGGGTGATGAAAAGGAGTTGTACCACCGCAGCCCTCAGGCATTCTCTAATGATGCATATCCACTACCCAAGGACAAGAGCTGTTACAAGAAATGCACTCGGGGGCTTGCGGTCACCATGCAGCACCTCGAGCCCTCGTGGGAAACGCTTTCCGACAAGGGTTCTACTGGCCAACCACGATGGCCGACGCCACTAGGATTGTACGCTCCTGCCGAGGGTGTCAATTCTACGCGAGACAGACGCACCTTCCCACTCAGACCCTCCAGACAATATCTACCACTTGGTCGTTTGCCGTGTGGGGTCTGGACCTTGTCAGTCCCTTGCAGAAGGCATCCGGGGGCTTCACGCACCTGCTGGTCGCCATCGACAAATTCTCCAAGTGGATCAAGGTCCGACCCTTAACTAGCATCGGGTCCGAGCAGGCGGTGGCGTTCTTCACAAATATCATCCATCGCTTTGGGGTCCCAAACTCGATCATCACCGACAATGGCACGCAGTTCACTGGGAAAAAGTTCCTGGACTTCTGCGAGGACCACCACATCCGTGTGGACTGGGCCGCTGTAGCTCACCCAATGACAAATGGGCAGGTGGAGCGCGCCAACGGTATGATTTTGCAGGGATTAAAACCGAGGATCTACAACGATCTCAACAAGTTTGGCAAGCGGTGGATAAAAGAACTACCCTCGGTGGTTTGGAGTCTGAGGACGACGCCGAGCCGGGCCACGGGTTTCTCGTCGTTTTTCCTAGTCTATGGGGCCGAGGCCATCTTACCCACTGACTTGGAATACGGTTCCCCGAGGACAAAGGCTTACAACGACCAAAGCAACTAGACAAGCCGAGAGGATTCATTGGACCAGCTGGAAGAGGCTCGGGACGTGGCCTTACTACACTCGGCGCGATATCAGTAGTCCCTGCGACGCTACCACGCCCGAAGGGTTCGGCCCCGAGACTTCCAAGTGGGAGACTTGGTACTTCGGCTGCGACAAGACGCCCGAGGACGCCACAAGCTTACTCCTCCCTGGGAAGGGCCGTTCATCATCGCCAAGATTTTGAAGCCCGGGACATACAAGCTGGCCAATGATCAAAGCGAGGTCTACAACAACGTTTGGAACATCGAACAACTACGTCGCTTTTACCCTTAAAATGTTTCAAGTCGTTCATGTATCTCGCTTTCTTTACATGCATAAATAAAGTCTAGCTATCAAGGAAGGATCAGCCTTGCCTCGGCAAAGCCTGACCCTCCCTCGGGGGCTAGAAGGGGGGAACCCCCTCTGCGTCAAAATTTTCCTCGGAAAAGTTTTCTACCAGAACGACTTTCGCGCTTTTTGACTACGTCGATAACAGAATCCTAAAGACGAACAAGAGAGACTTTGAGCGGCAAGGCCGACCGAGCCGAGGGACTCCTACGCCTTCAGGATATGGATACCTCACTCATCACCTTTTGCGAAAAGTAACTCGCGCTTGGATAAGCGATTCTGCTACCGACGAACAAGTCCTAACGCACGAAACGAGAGGAAAGAAAACGACTTTTGTACTTTTCGACTACATCGATAACAGAATCCTGAAACGACGAGAGGACACGTAAGCGGCAAGGCCGACCGAGCCGAGGGACTCCTACGCCTCCGGGATACGGATACCTCACTCATCACCTTCCGCGAAAAGTAACTCACGCTCGGATAAGCGATTCCGCTACCGAACAAGTCCTAAGGCTCGAAACAAGAGGAAAAGAAACACAACTTTAAACTTCAACAACAAAAATGTCTAGGCCTCAGCGGCCGCAAAAGACATACGCATACTTAGAACAAACTGTTGCTGCAGGCTCAGACATCGGCAGGGGGAGGAGCAGCACGCTCGACGTCATTTCCACCCTCGGCAAAATCTGGCCCGGCCTCAGACGGCGACACAGGCGGAAGGACCTCCACCTCGAAGGAGGAATCCAGCACCGTGCTTGGGCCCTCGACAGCCGCGTCAAGCCTTTGGACCTTGGCTAAGGCAGCCTCCTCTTCGTCGGGTAAGCAGTACCCCTCGCTGACCCGCTCTAGATCCACGTCGTAGTGGGAGGCGAGCATGGCGAAGGCCCACCTAATGCCATGGTGCAGCGCCCCATGGTGCCTGCTACACACATGGCCACCCAAGGCCCGCAGGTGACTCTGGGGGGAGCTACCCGAGGGGACGTCGTCGAGGCCAAAGGCCCGGCAGAAAGCCGAGATAGCCTCGGACATGGCCACGCGGTTGGCCTCCTTCTGCTCAGCCACCTCGGCAAGCGCCTTGCAGTTCTTGACGGACTCGTTAAGAGCCGTCTCGAACCCTGCAGACAGCCGGACAACATTCTTTAGACGCAAGGAGAAGAATGGAGACAGAAACAAAGTCACAAAGCGGGTGAAACAACCTTCGGCCTGGACACGCTGCTGCGAGGCCTTAGCTTGGGCGGACCAAGCAGACTCGACGGCCACAGCCAGACCCTCCGCAAGGGCCCCGTCCCGGGCAGTCGCCTCGGGGTCTAGAAAGGAGGAACCCCCTCTGCACCGAAAACTTTCCTCGGAAAAGTTTTTCCACCAAAACGACTTTCGTGCCTTTCGACTATATCGATGGCGGAGTCCTAAAGACGAGCAAGAGTGACCTTGAGCAGCAAGGCCGACCGAGCCGAGGGACTCCTACGCCTCCGGGATATGGATACCTTACTCGTCACCTTCCACGAAAGGTAACTCACGCTCGGATAAGTGATTCTGCTACCAACGAACAGGTCTTAATGCTCGAAACAAGAGGAAAGAAGCACGGCTTTATACCCAAATGTTCAGGCCTCAACAGCCACAAAGAACAAACACACGTACTTGGGATAACTATGCTACGTAGATGTCGGCAGCACCCTCGGTGGCTTTCCCGACCTACAGCAGATATCTATGTACCTAGGGCAATTACATTTTGCTCTTACATTCCCTTACAAATGGGACCCAGCTCCATTCCCGCAGGATTGAACTACCTCCACACCGGAGGGGCTGCAAGATAACGAGCTCCAAGCGGCTCGCCAGCGACCACTGCACCAGCAGCGTGACAACGACCTCCGCCTCGGGTGGCTAGACAGCAGCAGCGATGGCCTCAGGGCAAACGCTACTGTGAAAAGGTCCTCGTTCACGTCCCCTCACAGGGGACAAGAACCAGCCATTAAAGCCAAAGAGCCGGAGGTCCGGAGCACAGGTGGCACTGACGGTCTCGTCGGCGGAGGCAACCGCTGCGATGGGAAGCCTCACTAGCGGCGGCCACCACTTCAGCACCGGTAACAGCAGCCACCTGCGCACGGCACGACCGTCGCTCGGGTGGAGGACAGATAGCTACACCCTGACCAGGCAGTAGCACTTTGCCTTCCCCGCATAGCTGGAGGACGTCTCCTCCGCAGGGCTGGAGGATGCCCTTCTCCCCCGAATGCTAGAGGAAGAAGCGGGTCACCGGCCCACGCGGGAGGCAGGACCCAACTCGGTGCGCCCTCCTCCCCAGCCCGGATGATGAACATCCTTGAAGCTGAGGGCGGGGTAGAGGCCGCAGCCCGGCTTGCTTCTCCCCACCACAAGGCTGGTGATCATCCCTATGGATGACCATTGGTGAGGGACTGCAGCCGGGCTGCGTGATGAAAATCCTTGAAGCCGAGCGATGACTGGAAAGCGCCAACCCCCACGGGGTCACGCTCCTCCAACAGCAGCAAGAAGAAGGCGACACAGGTGCACCCCATCTGGGGGCTCGAAAGGGGGAAAGACGCGATGAATGCGAGGAGTGTGAAGGCATGGCTACCGCCCGGGGGGTCGATCCCTTTTTAAAGGCAGATCTCCTCACTCGTACCCCCAAGCATTACGGGCAAAGTCTCCACCGACGTGCTCCAGGGTTCCCACCCCACGACACGGGGGCTGGGTCCCACACGTCATGCGAGCTGACCCGAAACGCGAAGAAGGCAAACCACCGCAAGCGAAGCACGTAACCGCCCCGCGGTTATAAGCATTCCCTCATCCTCGCCGAAACCAGTGGTCGAAAGGGTGGACCGCCACACAAGAAGCAAGCAACCACACTACGGTTGTGCACCCTTTCAGCTTCGTCGCATCCGGTGGTCCAGCATGGAGGCCCGGTCCCACATGTCATGTAACAAGCGCGCTGGTCACTGCGTGCAAGGAAACCGCACTGCCACCTGCGCCAATGCTGCGTCTTCTCGACTACAGAACCAGCGCAGCGACTCAGGGCAGCCCTGCGCGTGACCCAACAGTGCCCATTAAGTGCAACGATCACGGGTCACTCAACCGCGGAGATAGGCACGACGGTCGATATGATCAGAGGCGGGCCGGCAGTAACTGCAGCAACAGGCGTGCGGAAGCAGTGGTCCAATCACCTACAGGTTCGCATCCTCTCCCGAAACGGCAGGGGAGCCCTCTCTCGCAGCATAAAAAACGACGCACCCATGTTCTGTTCCTCGAACGACTCGCGCACGCGCAACAGACGCCCCGTGAATCGCCCGTCCAGTCGCATTAACTTCTTGGCAGGGCAAGCGACACCTCCGACAGGCAAAGTGGGCGCCGTTTTGTCTCCATCATGATGTCCACGTCAAAAAAAGGTGTGCCACATTATTTAAATTTATATCCTTTTCCTTTTCCTCTCTCTCTCTTGCCACAGGGACCGGTAAAGGGGATATTGCGAAAAGGATCCTTCTCGGTGAAGTAAGCGGGCCCTGAGCCCTCCTACTGATCAGGGGTTCGAAGGTTGCGCCCTCCGGGGTTCGACAACCGCCCCAGAGCACTCGGGCTCTGAGCCCTTTACTGATAAGGGGTTCGAAGGCTGGCCCCTCGGAAGGGTTCGACAGCCGCCCCAGAGCACGCAGAGTTAGGGATGACCCTGGGTACGTCCGTTACATGGCCGAGGCTCGGGCTACGCTCCCGAGGTACCCTAGGACATTTCCGAGACCAGTGGGAACGATTTGTAATGGAATACCACCGGAGGGAGGCACCGAGCCCTCGGACCCTATTGAATGGGTCCGGGTCCAGCAAATCACCTGCAGGTACTTTTGGAGCGCGCCTCTGGGCCACTAGCCGACCCTTATCGAACGGGGCTCGAGCGTCCACTCGGATCACCCGCTAGCAACTCACTAGAAACACCATGTTCGGTGCCCTCCGAGGGTAACATGGCGCTTTCCCTCCCCCTTCCTCCTCACGAAGAGGCGACGAAGGGGCGTACAATAAAAGTCGAGATGGTCCTTGATCGTCCTCTCGCTCCGTGCAGAGGCTCGGGGGCTGCTCTTGTGCTAGGCTACGGCCGAACTGTTGACCACGTCAACAAACCAGCTCAAAAACTTGGAGCCTGACCGTGCACCCGGGCTGCGGCCAGGCCGCATGAGGGAACAACAAGGCTGACCGAGGCATCACAAAAAGAATTAAGACCTCAGAGGAGTCAAAACCACTCCTCCAAGGTCTCGGGGGCTACACCCGGCGGGTGCGCTCGCGCGCACCCACCGGAACAAAGCATAATCGAGAAGGGCCGGTCCCCTTGCAAAAAATCCGGCAGAACCTCCAAGCGAGTACCTACACTCCCTTCGAGGCTCGGGGGCTACTATCGGGGACCGTAATTAGGGGTACCCCCAATGCTCCTTAACCTGGCCGAAAAACATCTTCGAAACAAACCATCAACAACTGATAAGCACGGTTCAAGTCAGGGCCTCGTAGGACACGACCTCGCCTCGTCCGAGCCCAGCCTCAGGCGCGAACAATAGTCCCGGGCAAATTCACGCCTCGCCCGAGGGTCCCCTCTGTCAACAGGCGCACCTGAAAGGGAAATGTGCCCTTGGGCCATTTCTAAGTATTTTGGTGATCTAGTGCCAACACAAATGGTTTAAGTGTGAAACTATGCAAAATGGTGGAAGAAGTGCAAAGTCAACACAAAGGTATGATTCTAGACTTAGTACATTGGTTTTTGTGTACTAACATATTTGTCTAAGTGCTAGAATCAGAGAAAATACAATTGGAAAAGACTTGGCTCGAGCAGCCAAGACTCTGCTCAGTCTGGGTGCACCGGACTGTCCGGTGGTGCACCGGATAGTGTCCGGTGTGCCAGGCTGGCGTCTGGTCAACTGGCTGCTCTCGGGTCTCGACGGTGGCGTACGGCTATAAATCACCGGACTGTTCGGTGGTGCACCGGACTGTCCGGTGAGTCGTCTGTGGCGAAGTCACCGCTCTCGGGAACCAAGTCAACAGCGTACGGCTATAATTCACCGGAATGTCCGGTGAGACACCGGACTGTCCGGTGAGCCAACGGTCGGCCGCGCAATCTGCGCGTGATGCGTGGCCAAGCCAACGGTCGGATGGGAGCACCGGACTGTCCGGTGTGCACCGGACAGTGTCCGGTGCGCTAATGGCTCCAAGTGTTCAACGGTCGGCTGCGCCAGAATAGGAAAGAAATCCGCACCGGATAGTGTCCGGTGTAGGGCTGGTAACGAGCCGAGCCGAGCCAGGCTCGGCTCGGCTCGGTGAGGCTCGGTGGAATAGCGAGCCGAGCCAGGCTCGGCTCGGCTCGCGAGCCTGTACACTCAAGTACTCAACAACAGTAATTACAGTCGTTAGTTCAAATTTGAAACACAATATGTTCCATATAATAAAAAACTATGTCCCTGCACTCTAATTCCTTGTGAGTTGTGACCAAAACAACACACTGGTCACTGGATTTAGATGATTGGACGCTAATAAACAAACTGACAACTGAAAATTGATAGCTGCAGTAGTTTGGACCGAGCCTCGAGCCGGCTCGCGAGCCTCACCGAGCCGGCTCGGCTCGGCTCGTTAGTGTAGCGAGCCGTGGAATTAGGCTCGGGCTCGTTTAGGCTCGCGAGCCTCATCGAGCCGAGCCGAGCCTGATCGAGCCCGAGCCGGCTCGCGAGCCTCGAGCTTTTTTTCTAGCCCTAGTCCGGTGGTGCACCGGACTGTCCGGTGCGCCAGTCGACAGAAGGCAAGAATTGCCTTCCTGGATTGCTCTCAACAGCTCCTAGCTGCCTTGGGGCTATAAAAGGGACCCCTAGGCGCATGAAGGAGTACACCAAGCATACCTTGAGCATTCTTGATCATTCACACTCCGTCTTTGCGCACTCGTTTGACATTCTTAGTGATTTGAGCTCCGTTCTAGTGAGAACCTTATGATATTCATTTGAGCTCAAGTCTTGGCCGTGTGTGTGCGTATTGCTGTGGATTTGTGTGTGTTGCTTCCCTCCCTTACTCTAGTGCTTTCACTTTGATTCTCATTGTAAGGGCGAGAGACTCCAAGTTGTGGAGATTCCTCGCAAACGGGAAAGAGTAAAGAAAGAAGAACAATGTGGTATTCATGTCGATCATCGGATCACTTGAGAGGGGTTGAGTGCAACCCTCATCCATTGGGACGCCACAACGTGGAGTAGGCAAGTGTTGTACTTGGCCGAACCACGGGATAAATCCTCGTGTCTCTTGTGCTTGTGCTCACTGTGTCTATTGTGCTTCACAAGAGCTCTCCTTAGCCACTTGATTTTATTGTGCTAACTCCTAACCAAGTTTTGTGGCTTTAAGTTTCAAGTTTTTATAGGATCACCTATTCATCCCCCCTCTAGGTGCTCTCAATTGGTATCGGAGCCGTTCTCTTCAAGAAAGGGACTAATCGCCCGAAGGGATGGATCCTAAAGGAAAGGGGATGGTGATCAACGATAAGGAGAAGGAGTCCTTCATCAATGAGCCAAAAGACGACAAGCCCACTGACTCGGGCTCAAGCCAAAAGAAGGACGGGAAGAAGAAGAGGCGTATCAAGAAGATCGTCTACTACGACGACAGCGACGAGTCTTCTTCTTCCCAAAAGGACGACGACAACGACTACGAGAAAAAGAAAACGGTTAACTCGAACTTTTCTTTTGATTACTCTCGTATTCCGTATAATTCAAACGCACATTTGCTTTCCATTCCTCTTGGTAAACCTCCTCACTTTAATGGAGAGGACTACGGATTTTGGAGTCACAAAATGCGTAGCCACTTGTTCTCTCTCCATCCAAGTATATGGGAGATTGTAGAAAATGGAATGCAATTTGATAGTACGGATAGTCCCATGTTCATTAATGAACAAATTCACAAAAATGCACAAGCTACTATTGTTCTTTTAGCGTCATTGTGCAGGGATGAATACCATAAGGTGAGCGGCTTGGATAACGCCAAGCAGATTTGGGACACCCTCAGGATCTCTCATGAGGGAAATGACGTCACCATGCTCACCAAGATGGAGTTGGTGGAGGGCAAACTTGGGAGGTTCGCAATGATCAGGGGGAGGAGCCAACCCAAACATATAACAGGCTCAAGACCCTCGTCAACAAAATAAGGAGCTATGGAAGCACGCGATGGACGGACCACGACGTCGTCCGACTTATGCTAAGGTCCTTCACCGTCCTTGATCCTCATCTTGTTAACTCTATTCGTGAGAATCCTAGGTACACCAAGATGACGCCCGAAGAAATACTTGGGAAGTTTGTGAGCGGGCGAATGATGATTAAGGAGGCAAGATATGTTGATGAGGCGCTAAATGGCCCAATCCATGAGCCTCAAACCGTTGCTCTCAAAGAAACAAGTAGCAGGGAGGCGCTACCTAGCAAGGTGGCGCAAGTTGAGGCGGCGGGGCTCAACGAGGAAGAAATGGCCCTCATCATCAAGCGCTTCAAGACGGCGCTAAAGGGTCGCAAGGAGCATCCCAAAAAGAACAAGACGAAGGGAAAGCGCTCCCGCTTCAAGTGCGGTAAGGTTGGTCACTTTATTGCTAATTGTCCCGATAATGATAGTGACCAGGATCAAGAAAAGAAGAGGGAAAAGAAGAAGACTTACAAGAAGGCTAAAGGTGAGGCACACCTTGGCAAAGAGTGGGACTCGGATTGTTCTTCGTCCGACTCCGACGACGAAGGACTCGCCGCCACCGCCTTCAACAAATCATCCCTCTTCCCCAACGAGCATCACACCTGTCTCATGGCAAAAGAGAAGAAGGTAAGCACTCGCAATACTAGTACTTACCTTCTTCAAATGATGATGAATCTAGTGATGATGAAGTAGACTATGCTAGTCTATTCAAAGGTTTAGATAGAACCAAAATTGATAAAATCAATGAATTAATTGATGCTTTGAATGAGAAGAATAGATTGTTAGAAAAGCAAGAGGACCTTTTATATGAAGAGCATGATAAATTTGTTTGTGCGCAAAATTCTCTTGCTCTAGAAGTTAAAAGAAATGAAATGCTTTCATGTGAATTATCTACGTGCCATGAATCTATTTCTAGCTTAAGGAGTATCAATGATGACTTGAGTGCTAAGTTAGAAATAGCTAATAAATCAACCTCTTGTGTAGAAGATGTTGTGATTTGCAATAGGTGTAAAGATTTTAATGTTGATGCTTGTAGTGAACACCTAGTTTCCATTTCTAAATTAAATGATGAAGTGGCTAGTCTTAATGCTCAACTTAAGACTAGCAAAAATGAATTTGATAAATTAAAATTTGCAAGGGATGCCTACACTATTGGTAGACATCCCTCAATTAAGGATGGGCTTGGCTTTAAGAAGGAAGCCAAGCACTTAACAAGTCATAAGGCTCCCATCTCCGCCAAGGAGAAAGGGAAGGCTCCAATGACTAATAGTGCTAAAAAGAACCATGCTTTCATGTATCATGATAGGAGATATTCTAGGAATGTTCATTATGATAGAAGTTATAATGCTTTTGATTCACATACCATGATTGCTTCAAGTTCTTCTATTATGCATGGTAGAAATTTGGCTAGGAAAAATGTTATTCATCATATGTCTAGAAGAAATGTTGTTCATGTACCTAGGAGTGTAAATAATGAACACTCTACAATTTACCATGCTTGCAATGCTTCCTTTGCAATTTGTAGAAAGGATAAGAAAGTGATTGCTAGGAAATTAGGGGCAAAATGCAAGGGAGATAAGACTTGCATTTGGGTCCCTAAGGCTATTATAACTAACCTTGTAGGACCCAACAAGAGTTGGGTGCCTAAGACCCAAGCCTAATTTGCCTTGCAGGTTTATGCATCCGAGGGATCAAGCTGGATTATCGACAGCGGATGCACAAACCATATGACGGGGGAGAAGAAGATGTTCACCTCCTACGTCAAGAACAAAGATTCCCAAGATTCAATCATATTCGGTGACGGGAATCAAGGCAAGGTTAAAGGCTTAGGCAAGATAGCCATCTCAAATGAGCACTCTATCTCCAATGTATTTTTAGTAGAGTCGCTAGGCTATAATCTTCTATCGGTTAGTCAATTATGTAATATGGGGTACAATTGCTTATTCACAAATGTAGATGTGTCTGTCTTTAGAAGTGAAAGGGAATTAGGCTTACACCTATTTCCTAAACTAATTTTGGTGGTTGAATTGCCCAACACAAATAATTGGACTAACTAGTTTGCCCAAGTCTATAAGATCTACAGGTACCAAAGGTTCACAATAAGCCAATAAAAAGATCAAGAGAAAGGGTTCAAACAAAGGAGCCAAGGGACAACCGAAAGGCACCCTGGTCGGGCGCACCGGACTGTCCGGTGTGCCACCGGACAGTGTCCGATGCACCAGGGAACTCCAAACTGAACTTCGCACCTTCGGGAATTCTCAGAGCCGACGCGCTATAATTCACCGGACTGTCCGGTGTACACCGGACAGTGTCCGGTGCTCCAAGAGGACGCGACTCTAAACTCGGGAGCCTCGGGAATTCGCATCGGCTGCTCCGCTATAATTCACCGGACATGTCCGGTGTACACCGGACTGTCCGGTGTAACTGCGGGGCAACGGCTACTTCAGGCGCCAACGGCTACCTGCAGCGCATTAAATGCGCGCCAGCGCGCGCAGAGGTCAGGCACGCCCATGCTGGCGCACCGGACACCCTACAGTTCATGTCTGGTGCACCACCAGACATCCAGGAGGGCCCAGAAGTCAGAGCTCCAACGGTCGGAACCCGAACGGCCAGGTGACGTGGCTGTCGCACCGGACATGTCCGGTGTGCACCGGACTGTCCGGTGCACCATACGACAGACAACTTCCACCAAACGGCTAGTTTGGTGGTTGGGGCTATAAATACCCCCAACCACCCCACATTCAAGTCATCCAAGTTTTCCACTTCTCAACCACTTACAAGAGCTAGGCATTCAATTCTAGACACACCCAAGTGATCAAATCCTCTCCAATTCCACACAAGGCTTTAGTGATTAGCGAGAGAGATTTGCCGTATTCTTTTGAGCTCTTGCGCTTGGATTGCTTCTTTCTTTCTCACTTGTTCTTGTGATCAAAACTCCATTGTAATCAAGGCAAGAGACACCAATTGTGTGGTGGTCCTTGCGGGGAAGTTTTGTTCCCGGTTTGATTTTGAGAAGAGAAGCTCACTCGGTCCGAGGGACCGTTTGAGAGAGGGAAAGGGTTGAAAAAGACTCGGCCTTTGTGGCCTCCTCAACGGGGAGTAGGTTTGCGAGAACCGAACCTCGGTAAAACAAATCTGTGTGTCACACTCTTCATTTGCTTGCGATTTGTTTTGCGCCCTCTCTCTCGGACTCGTATTTATTTCTAACGCTAACCCGTCTCGTAGTTGTGTTTATATTTGTAAATTTCAGTTTCTCCCTATTCACCCCCCCCTTTAGGCGACTTTCAATTGGTATCAGAGCCCAGTGCTTCATTAGAGCCTAACCGCTCGAAGTGATGTCGGGAGATCACACCAAGAGGGAGATGGAGACCGGCGACAAGCCCACTACAAGTCACGGGAGCACTTCATCGGAAGAGTCCCGCACCAAGAGGAAGGAGAAGAAGAAGAGCTCCTCCAACAAAGGGAAGGGGAAGGAGAAGAAATCCTCTTCCCACAAGTCGCATCGGAGAGGTGACAAGCACAAGAGGATGAGGAAAGTGGTCTACTATGAGACCGACACTTCATCAACGTCGACCTCCGACTCCGACGCACCGTTCATTACTTCTAAGCGCCAAGAGCGCAAGAAGTATAGTAAGATCCCCCTACGCTACCCTCACACTTCAAAACGTACTCCTTTACTCTCCGTTCCATTAGGCAAACCACCGGTTTTTGACGGTGAAGATTATAATATGTGGAGTGACAAAATGAGGCATCATCTAACCTCACTCCACACAAGCATATGGAATGTTGTTGAGTTTGGTGTACAGGTACCATCCGTAGGGGATGAAGACTACGACTCGGACGAGGTGGCCCAAATCCACCACTTTAACTCCCAAGCAACCACTATACTCCTCGCCTCTCTAAGTCGAGAGGAGTATAACAAGGTGCAAGGGTTAAAAAGTGCGAAGGAAATTTGGGACGTACTAAAGACCACGCACGAAGGAGATGAGGTGACAAAAATCACCAAGCGGGAGACGATCGAGGGGGAGTTCGGTCGCTTCATGCTTCACCAAGGGTAGGATCCACAAGCAATGTACAACCGCTTGAAGACCTTGGTGAACCAAGTGCGCAACCTCGGGAGCGAAAAATGGGATGACCATGAGATGGTCAAGGTTATTCTTAGATCCCTCGTATTTCTTAACCCTACACAAGTTCAATTAATTCGAGGTGATCCTAGATATAAGCTAATGTCTCCCGAGGAGGTTATAGGAAAATTTGTGAGCTTTGAGCTAATGATTAAAGGCTCAAAGAAAATCATCGAGCAAGGCACCTCCTCCACGCCCGAAGCACAACCCGTCGCATTCAACGCGACGGAAGAAAAGAAGGAGGAGGCTACTCCAAGTCGAACACCCATTGACGCCTCCAAGCTCGACAACGAGGAGATGGCGCTCATCATCAAGAGCTTTCGCCAAATCCTCAAGCAAAGGAGGGGGAAAGACTACAAACCCCGCTCCAAGAAAGTATGCTACAAGTGTGGTAAGCCCGGTCATTTTATTGCTAAATGTCCATTATCTAGTGATAGTGACAGGGGCGATGACAAGAAGGGGAGAAGAAAGGAGAAGAAGAGACACTACAAGAAGAAGGGCGGCGATGCCCATGTGTGCCACGAGTGGGACTCCGACGAGAGCTCCACCGACTCCTCCTCCGACGAGGACGCCGCCAACATCGCCGTCACCAAGGGACTTCTCTTTCCCAACGTCGGCCACAAGTGCCTCATGGCAAAGGACGGCAAAAGGAAGAAGGTTAAATCCAAATCCTCCACTAAATATGAGTCCTCTAGTGATGATAATGTTAGTGATGAGGAAGATAATTTGCGTACTCTTTTTGCCGACCTCAACATGCAACAAAAGGAAAAACTAAATGAGCTAATTAGTGCCATCCATGAGAAGGATGATCTCTTGGACTCCCAAGAGGACTTCCTAATCAAGGAAAACAAAAAGCATGTTAAGGTTAAGAATGCTTATGCTCTAGAGGTAGAAAAATGTGAGAAATTATCTAGTGAGCTAAGCACATGCCATGACACTATTGCCAACCTTAGAAATGAAAATGCCAAATTAATTGCTAAGGTTGATTCTCATGTTTGCAATGTTTCAACTTCCAATCCTAGAGATGATAATGTTGATTTACTTGCTAGGATTGATGAGTTGAATGTTTCTCTTGCTAGCCTTAAGATTGAAAATGAAAAATTAATTGCTAAGGCTAAAGAATTAGATGTTTGCAATGTTACAATTTCCAATCTTAGAGATAACAATAATATATTACGTGCTAAGATTGTTGAACTTAATTCTTGCAAACCCTCTACATCTACCATTGAGCATGTCACTATTTGTACTAGATGTAGAGTTGTTGATATTGATGCTATTCATGATCATGTGGTCTTAATTAAACAACAAAATGATCATATAGCAAAATTAGATGCTAAAATTGCCGAGCATAACTTAGAAAATGAAAAGTTTAAATTTGCTAGAAGTATGCTCTATAATGGGATACGCCCTGGCATCAAGGATGGCATTGGCTTCCAAAGGGGAGACAATGTCAAACTTAATGCCACTCCTAAAAATTTGTCTAACTTTGTTAAGGGCAAGGCCCCCATGCCTCAGGATAACGAGGGTTACATTTTGTACCCTACCGGTTATCCCGAGAGCAAAATTAGGAGAATTCATTCTAGGAAGTCTCACTCTGGCCCTAACCATGCTTTTATGTATAAGGGTGAGACATCTAGCTCTAGGCAACCAACCCGTGCTAAGTTGCCTAGAAAGAAAACTCCTAGTGCATCAAATGATCATAGCATTTCATTTAAAACTTTTGATGCATCTTATGTTTTGACTAACAAATCCGGCAAGGTAGTTGCCAAGTTTGTTGGGGGCAAACACAAGGGCTCTAAGACTTGTGTTTGGGTACCCAAAGTTCTTGTGTCTAATGCCAAAGGACCCAAAACTGTTTGGGTACCTAAAGTCAAGAACTAAACTTGTTTTGTAGGTTTATGCATCCGGGGGCTCAAGTTGGATCATCGATAGCGGGTGCACGAACCACATGACAGGGGAGAAGAAGATGTTCTCCTCCTACGAGAAAAACCAAGATCCCCAACGAGCTATCACATTCGGGGATGGAAACCAAGGTTTGGTCAAAGGTTTGGGTAAAATGCTATATCTCCTGACCATTCCATTTCCAATGTTTTTCTTGTTGATTCACTAGATTACAATTTGCTTTCCGTTTCGCAATTATGTCAAATGGGCTACAACTGTCTATTTACTGATGTAGGTGTCACTGTCTTTAGAAGAAGTGATGATTCAATAGCATTTAAGGGAGTGTTAGAGGGTCAGCTATACTTGGTAGATTTTGATAGAGCTGAACTCGACACTTGCTTAATTGCTAAGACTAACATGGGTTGGCTCTGGCACCGCCGACTAGCTCATGTTAGAATGAAGAATCTTCAAAAGCTTCTAAAGGGAGAACACATTTTAGGACTAACAAATGTTCATTTTGAGAAAGACAGGATTTGTAGCGCATGCCAAGCCGGGAAGCAAGTTGGCACTCATCATCCACACAAGAACATCATGACAAGTGACAGGCCACTGGAGCTCCTACACATGGATTTATTCGGCCCGATCGCTTACATAAGCATCGACGGGAGTAAGTACTGTCTAGTTATTGTGGATGATTATTCTCGCTTCACTTGGGTGTTCTTTTTGCAGGAAAAATCCCATAACCAAGAGACCTTAAAGGGATTCTTGAGACGGGCTCAAAATGAGTTCGGCTTAAGGATCAAGAAAATTAGAAGCGACAACGGGACGGAGTTCAAGAACTCTCAAATTGAAGGCTTCCTTGAGGAGGAGGGCATCAAGCATGAGTTCTCTTCTCCCTACACCCCACAACAAAATGGTGTAGTGGAGAGGAAGAATCGAACTCTATTGGACATGGCAAGAACCATGCTTGATGAGTACAAGACGCCGGATCGGTTTTGGGTCGAGGCGGTCAACACCGCCTGCTACGCCATCAACCGGTTATATCTACACCGAATCCTCAAGAAGACATCCTATGAACTCCTAACCGGTAAAAAGCCCAATATTTCATATTTTAGAGTTTTTGGTAGCAAATGCTTTATTCTTGTTAAAAGAGGTAGAAAATCTAAATTTGCTCCTAAAACTGTAGAAGGCTTTTTACTAGGATATGACTCAAACACAAGGGCATATAGAGTCTTTAACAAGTCCTCGGGACTTGTTGAAGTCTCTTGTTACGTTGTGTTTGATGAAACTAACGACTCTCAAGTAGAGCAAGTTTATCTTGATGAGATAGGCGAAGAACAGGCTCCGTACATCGCGCTAAGGAACATGTCCATTGGGGATGTGTGCCCTAAGGAATCCGAAGAGCCTCCACATGCACAAGATCAACCATCCTCCTCCACGCAAGCATCTCCACCAACTCAAAATGAGGACGAGGCTCAAGTTGATGAAGAAGAAGATCAAAGAGATGAGCCACCTCAAGATGACGACAATGATCAAGGGGGAGATGCAAACAATCAAGACAAGGAGGATGAAGAACCAAGGCCGCCACACCCAAGAGTCCACCAAGCAATCCAACGAGATCACCCCGTCGACACCATCCTCGGCGACATTCATAAGGGGGTAACTACTCGATCTCGTGTTGCACATTTTTGTGAGCATTACTCTTTTGTTTCCTCTATTGAGCCACACAGGGTTGAGGAAGCACTACAAGATTCGGATTGGGTGATGGCGATGCAAGAGGAGCTCAACAATTTCACTAGGAATGAGGTATGGCATTTAGTTCCACGTCCTAATCAAAATGTTGTAGGAACCAAGTGGGTCTTCCGCAATAAGCAAGACGAGCATGGTGTGGTGACAAGGAACAAAGCTCGACTTGTGGCCAAGGGATACTCCCAAGTCGAAGGTTTGGATTTCAGTGAAACCTATGCACCCGTAGCTAGGCTTGAGTCAATTCGCATATTATTAGCCTATGCTACTTACCATGGCTTCAAGCTTTATCAAATGGACGTGAAGAGTGCCTTCCTCAATGGACCAATCAAGGAAGAGGTCTACATTGAGCAACCTCCTGGCTTTGAAGACAGTGAGTACCCTAACCATGTCTATATGCTCTCTAAGGTGCTTTATGGGCTTAAGCAAGCCCCAAGAGCATGGTATGAATGCCTTAGAGATTTCCTTATTGCAAATAGCTTCAAAGTCGGCAAGGCCGATCCTACTTTATTTACTAAAACTCTTGACAATGATTTGTTTGTATGCCAAATTTATGTTGATGATATTATATTTGGGTCTACTAACGAATCTACTTGTGAAGAATTTAGTAGGATCATGACACAGAAATTCGAGATGTCTATGATGGGGGAGTTGAAGTATTTTCTAGGATTCCAAGTCAAGCAACTCCAAGAGGGCACCTTCATTAGCCAAACAAAGTATACTCAAGACATTCTAACCAAGTTTGGAATGAAGGATGCCAAGCCCATCAAGACACCCATGGAAACCAATGGGCATCTCGACCTCGACACGAGAGGTAAATCCGTCGATCAAAAGGTATACCGGTCGATGATTGGTTCATTGCTTTATTTATGTGCATCTCGACCGGACATTATGCTCTCCGTATGCATGTGTGCAAGATTCCAAGCCGACCCTAAGGAATCACACCTTACGGCCGTAAAACGAATCTTGAGATATTTGGCTTATACTCCTAAGTTTGGGCTTTGGTACCCTCGGGGATCCACATTTGATTTGATTGGTTATTCGGATGCCGATTGGGCGGGGTGTAAGATTAATAGAAAGAGCACATCAGGGACTTGCCAGTTCTTGGGAAGATCCTTGGTGTCTTGGGCTTCAAAGAAGCAAAATTCGGTCGCTCTTTCTACTGCCGAAGCCGAGTACATTGCCGCAGGCCATTGTTGCGCGCAATTGCTTTGGATGAGGCAAACCCTGCGGGACTATGGTTACAAATTAACCAAAGTTCCTCTTCTATGTGATAATGAGAGTGCAATCCACATGGCGGATAATCCCGTTGAGCATAGCCGCACTAAACACATAGCCATTCGGTATCATTTTCTTAGGGATCACCAATAAAAGGGGGATATCGAGATTGCATATATTAATACTAAAGATCAATTAGACGATATCTTTACCAAGCCACTAGATGAACAAACTTTTACCAAACTTAGGCATGAGCTCAATGTTCTTGATTCTAGAAATTTCTTTTGCTAACTTGCACACTGTAACATCCCAAAATCCCAACCTAGGTTTGAAACCCTAATCCCCCCTGGTTTTATTCTTCTCCCTTAACCCTACCCCTAGGTCACCCAATCCTTTGCATGCACTTAAAATGATTTGAAGCACCTCACATAAACCATATTTATCACCAAGTTCATTTAGAGAATTTTTGTTAAGAGAAAAAGAAACAAAAGATACAAAAGTAGAAAAGAAAAAGAATAAGAAAAGAAAAAGGAAATCCCTCTCCCCTCCCTCGGCTGGGCCAAATTTCAGCCCAGCTCTCACGCGCGCCCGCAACCCCCCCTCTCTTCCGGCCCAGGCGGCCCAAACTGCGCGCCGCTCCCGCCCACTGACCTCCGGGCCCCGCCCGTCAGCGCCTCACCGCTCTCTCTCTCGCGCGGACCTCTCTCACTGGCAGCCCGACCCCACCTGTCAGCTCCTTCTCCCTCGCCCATCCTTCACCAGCGCGATCGCCGCCGAGCGCCCCTCGCCTCGTTGCCTCGCCATTAATGCTCACCAGCCTCCGCGACAACCCCGCCACTGTGCTTGAGCCGACCTCTCACCCCCCTCAGCCTGCCCGAGCCATCCCAATCGGCGTTAGCGCCATTCCCGTACCCATGGCGAGCTCGTCGGTGCTCGCCGTCTCCCCCATCCCCCTCCCTCCCCCGAGCGCCTATAAAAGGGCCCGCTCGAGCCCCGTCTTCGCCACACAACTCCAGCCATCCCCACTGCCCTCCTCCCCGAGCTGTTCAAGCAAGCGCCGCCGTGCTCCCTGCCCTGCTCCGGTGAGCTCCCTTCCCCCTCTCTAGCGTCTCTCTGTTCAATTAAGTTATGGCCGAAGCTCCGCCACACGCTCGCGATCACTAGACACCACTTTGCCTCCCCTGTCGTGGCCGGAAACCTCACCGGCGGCTTCACCGCCGTGGGCACCCGCCACTGCGCCGTGGACCGGCCGCCATAGGCCCCCGCAGGCCAAATTCGCCCCACCATCGTGACCCACTCCAACCGCCCGTGCTTCGCCACCCATTCCCCGCCAGAGAACCGGACCGACGGCGGAGAACCGCCGCGGAGTTTGCCGCCGACCGGCCCCGGTCGAACCCCTTTCCCCTCCGTTACCAAGTAGCGCCGTCAGCCCCCTCTCTCCCTGGCTGGTGGGCCCGCGCTACGGCGCCGTCCCCGCCGCCGCTTCCTCGCTGCTGGGCCGACTGGGCCGCAAGCGCGCCCGCGCCCGCGCGCCGAGTGGGCCAAAATTCCCCCCGACCCAGTTAGATGGAGAATTCCTTTTCTTTTTCTTTTCCTATTTTCTTTTCTCATTTTCACATATATATTTAGATGCTAATATTTTATGCACCAAAAATTGTCTAAATAAATTATTAGGGCACAAAAATAATGAAGTATAAAAATTTGCACACCCCACAAAGGTCACTATGTTTGATGTATTGTTATTATCTGTGTTTAATTAGCGGAAGAGGGATCCGATCCTCTGGAACTCTTAGCTTCGGAAGAAGGGCAAGAACCCGACCCCTCCGAGATTAACCTCTTGTGCCAGGAAAGCTTCGACGAAGGCAAGTCCATCTTTCCCTTGATGCATTATTTACCTATTTCTCTCTACCACCGCCTAAGCCTGGATTATGGGATGGGAATCGAATTGCATGGTAAGCATTAGAGAGCCCGCATTAACTATTACTTCGATTAAAAGATATGGGACAAGTGAAAAGGGGTATAAGTGAAATGTTTTCCAAAAGAGTGCGATGAAGGGTACTCACCCTCATCACCTGGTGAAGTAGGATGATCAGGGACTCCTTGGTTTAGGGGAGGGCCTAAGGTGTTGGCTCAGCTGGTTTAGGCATGAGCAGAAGGACCGTCCTCTCATATAAGGACCGGTTTGTCATCTTTCATTACCTATACTCTCAAAAGTACAACCACTCGAGGCTGTGTGGGCAGCCACTTAATCTGAACTCGTACGGTCCAACCCCAGGGTTATGAAGGCTAAGGTAGCACCGGGAGGATAAGGAGGGGGAATGTTTTGTCCGGTTTGGACATGGCGGTGGCCTGACTCCTTCCGGTATAACCTTTAAGGTTCGGATGTACAAGGAAGGAAAGAGTTTCGGATTCGGGTCTCATTGGCCATGAGATCGCAGAGCCAGACTAGTGGGTAAAGTGTACCCCTCTGCGCAGAGTCTAAACCTATTCGAATAGTCCGTGTCCACTGGTATGGACGAGTCCGGTATGGTATGACAATTAGTGTTTCTACTACAACTGGGAACAGGGAAATGTGTGTGTATGTTCTGGAAAGAAAGTAGTACCACGGGAGCGCGAAGCTCAGTGGTGGTCAAGTAAGTGTTACTTCTATTGTCTTGGGAAAACCCTAACCATTGAGTACTGCCTTTCTCTGAAAAAGTATGAGTGACTTCAACTCCACCATATAAAGCATGTACAATATAGGTCACTTTCTCTTTACGGGAGTCGGGTGGGCTTGCGGAATACCTAGTGTATTCACCCGGATTTATTTATGTTTTTCAGCAGCTGAAGACTTCTTTTCTGCTATGCTTGATTGATGGGGCTGTGTCTTCACCCAGTTCTGCCTGTGGCCTGGGCTATTTTATCTTCCACTGCGCTTTATGTTTTCTCGGCTCACTTTCGAGCTTGTATCCCCGGTATTGTAATAACATTATTCAGACTCTGTAACTATTTGAAGTAATGAATGTGGTTACTAGCCTCCTGGGACTAGTAATTGTATCACATTTGAGTCTCAAAGGATCGGGACGCTTCAGGTGGTATCAGAGCCTATAGGACTGGCCGTAGACCACAACCCTGACCTTAAAAGTTCCCTTAACAAGAAAACACCTCTTACCTCCAAGAAACACTCTTTCCCCCTTTCCCCGATATTAATAGACCTTTCTTTTCGTCTACCAGATGGAAAATCCCTGGGTGATTAGGACTTCCTATTGCTCAGAGGAGGAAGGCTTTCCTCACCTTCTTTGGAGCTGCGCGCTGCGCTTGGGGATCCGCAAGAAGCCCGAATATGTCTGGAAGGAGTACCGTGAAAATGGAATGGAGAAGTGCTCTATGGCGGTCTACTTGGGAGAAAGCCGGAACTACCCAAACCACCCTCCCTTCCAAATTACTTTCATCGGGCACCGCTTCCCAGACACTTGCCAGAGCGTTGCTCGAAAAGCCCTCAAACAACTGTGCCAAAACTATAGCCGAGAGATCTTTGAGACCCCCCTCCGATATTTCCCACCCAGCAACAAAAACACCCCCACCTGGAAGAAAAGACTCCAGGCTCTGTCAGGAGGAGATCCCATAGAAGATGATCCCACTATCGTCTACATGGCCGGATACCTCCACACCCTCGACAACCACTACGATGAGCTCCCCTCCCATTGTACCCACCTAAACTCCCGAGTGGAAAGCCTAGAGCAGCAAGTCAAAGAGCTTAAGCAAGAGAAGGCATCCCTCCAGGAGAGTCTTATCTTGGTGGAAGGTGAGGAAGCCAACACCCGCGAGGCCTATCGGACCTTGAAGATAGACTTTGACAAGAAGCTAAAGGCACTCGCCCCCAAAAAGAAGATCCAGAAGAAGACCACTAACCAGGGATGCGAGACAGAGAAGAAGAAGAAGAAGGCCCCTCTAGCCCTACCTCCCCCCAGAATAGATGACTGGTCCGATGAAGAAGATGTATCCCTAGCCAGCCTCGATGATCTTCTCAAGGCATTTGGGGACACCTTAGACAAGGAACTCGCTAGTACCTCGAAGAACGCTCTCGTGTAGTCCCACCTGTAGAAATCTTATGCTTGTAATGTGATGGTTTTAATGAATAAAATAACTTGGTTGAAAACAATTTGCATGTGCATGATAGTGACTCTCTTCCCTGGCAGATGGCTTCGGATAAAACCACACCTACCGCCTCAGGGATTAGAGCAGGTTTCCCCTGAAGAGCTGAAGGGGAAGTCGTTAGAGAAGAAAGTGAAACCCACCTCCCTGCACCTCCACCCCTACCCTTAGACCTAGCCCAAGTTCTAGCCAATCAGACCCGACTCATCGAGGTCCTCACTCGAAATCTGGAAAATCAACGGCCGAATGGTGGAAGACCGCAAGACAGAATGGGGGACTTCCTAAGACTCAAACCTCCCACGTTCGCCGGATCAAGCAACCCCCTCGATGTAGACGATTGGATGCGCACGATCAAAAGGAAACTGGAAGCCATTGGTTGCCTAGAAAATCAGCGTGTTCAACTGGCTGCCCACCAACTTTCTGGGGTGGCCTTAGCCTGGTGGGACACCTTCAACGTCACCATCAAAGATGCTACCTGGGCGGAATTTGAAGCAGCTTTCCGGGAACACCATGTGCCCCAAGGACTGGTACAGCTTAAGGAGGACGAGTTCCGAGAATTGACTCAAGACGGAAGATCTGTCAGCGAATATGTGCACAAGTTCACGGAGTTAGCCCGCTACGCGCCAGATGATGTCAGTACCGAGAGCAAGAAGATGGCCCGTTTCCTGAAGGGACTCAGGCCAGAACTCAAGACAATTCTGGCTAGCCAAGACTTCCTCAACTTCTCTCACCTTTCCAACAAGGCCATGCAAGTTGAAAGGGCTAAGGAGGAAGAAAAAGGACATCTCAAAAGGAAGTTCCAGGTTCTCCGGGCACAGCAGCAGGACCGGCACCAGAAGACTCGATCATTTGGGTTTCCACCCAAGGGGCCCAACTTCAGTAGACCAGCTGGACCCACTCCGTCACGATTCAGCCAGCAGAGTCAGAACTCTTTTCATTCCCCCTCAGTGGCAAGCAACCAACCTCCGGCAAATGCATGTTGGCACTGCGGTGATCCAAGTCACTTCAAGAACAACTGTCCGCAACTGAAGCCACCGGGACCCGCCTACTCCAACTCGGTGAATGGCCCCAAGAATACCTCGGCATCCGCCCCCAAGGCGCCCTCCACCGTCAGCCAGCAGAACAAGACTCCGTACCAAGGAAGGGCACGTGTAAATCACGTCGATGCCCAGGAAGCTCAGCAGGCTCTAGGAGTAGTACTCGGTGAGTTCCTTGTTGAATTTACTCCCGCTATCGTACTTTTCGATTCTGGAGCATCCCACTCTTTCATAGCCACTAGCTTTGTGGAAAAATATGGCATTCCCTCTACTCCTCTAGAGATTCCCTTGGTCACCCGAACCCCATGGTCCGACCTCCTATGCCAGCTAAAATGCTCCCAAGTCAGAATCCTTTTAAGTGGGGTAGTATTCCTGGCAGACTTAACCGTCTTGCCATCCAAAGGAATTGATGTAATCCTAGGGATGGATTGGCTAACTAAACACAAAGGCATCATCAGTTGCGCAGACAAGACAGTCCTCCTCACCGACCAGCAGGGAAAGTCAGTCTCTTGCCAAGCACAGCCACCCGCCAGTGACCCAATGATGTTCAATCTAACAACGGAAAGTATGTCAGTAGTAGAAGAATTCATGGACGTGTTTCCAGAAGAGTTGCCAGGAATGCCACCAGAAAGAGAAGTGGAGTTCTACATAGATCTAATTCCTGGAACAGCACCCATCGCAAAGAGACCATACCGCATGGCTCCAACCGAGTTAGCAGAACTGAAGCTTCAAATCTCAGATCTTCAGCAAAAAGGGTACATTCGCCCCAGCTCATCACCTTGGGGAGCACCAGTCCTGTTCGTCTCCAAGAAGGATGGATGCATGAGAATGTGTATTGATTACCGATCGTTAAATGAAGTTACCATCAAGAACAAGTATCCACTTCCTCGGATTGACGACCTCTTCGATCAGCTTCAAGGAGCCAAGTACTTCTCCAAGATAGACCTAAGGTCTGGTTACCACCAATTGAGGATCAAGGAAGCAGACATCCAAAAGACTGCATTCGTCACCCGGTACGGGCAATATGAGTTCACAGTAATGCCGTTCGGACTGACAAACGCACCCGCCTTTTTCATGAACCTCATGAATAAAGTGTTTATGGAAGAGCTAGATAAGTTTGTCGTAGTCTTCATCGACGACATCCTTATTTACTCCAAGAACCGCGAAGACCATAAGCGTCACCTTCGGATCGTCCTTGGAAAACTCAGAGCACACCAACTTTATGCCAAACTTAGTAAATGTGAATTCTGGTTGGAAAAGATAGCCTTCCTTGGGCATATCTTAACCGCAGAAGGAATAGAAGTGGACCCTTCCAAAGTAGAAGCAGTGTCAAAATGGAGGCAACCAACCAACGTCAGTGAAGTTCGAAGCTTCCTAGGAATGGCAGGGTATTACCGCCGCTTCATCAAAGGGTTCTCCAGCATCACAAGACCAATGACGGAACTTCTCAAGAAAGACCATAAATTTGTGTGGACCCCAAAATGTGAAGGAAGTTTCCAAATCATAAAGGAGAAACTCACCACGGCACCCGTTCTATCACTGCCAGATATTCATCAAGATTTTGTCGTCTTCTGTGATGCCTCGAGGCAAGGCTTAGGGTGTGTGCTAATGCAAAACGAGAAAGTCATTGCTTACGCATCACGCCTACTCAAGCTGCACGAGCAGAATTACCCCACCCATGATTTGGAATTGGCAGCCATAGTGCATGCCTTAAAGATATGGAGGCATTACCTAATCGGGAACAAATGCCACATTTTCACCGATCACAAGAGTCTGAGGTACATATTCACTCAACCTGATCTCAACCTCCATCAGCGAAGATGGTTAGAACTGATCAAGGATTACGACCTAGAAATTCACTATCACCCCGGGAAGGCCAACGTGGTAGCCGACGCCCTCAGTTGAAAGCCATTCGGAATAAAATGGACCAACTTTCTAGAAGACTGGAAGAAAGAATCAGCACAACTAAATGTATGTTTGGGAAACAACGACAGTCTCGAAGTCAAACCAATGCTAGAAGACCTCATCTGCAAAGCTCAACACCTAGACCCAGAGACGGCAAGGCTTGTGGAGAAAGCCCGCAAGGAACAACTCCCGGACCTCAGGACAGACGGCCAAGGAGTCCTTTGGTTCAAACACCGTCTATGTGTACCAAAAGGGGAAACCCGAGAAGTCCTACTCAAGGAAGCTCACGACTCGGCCTACTCCATCCACCCCGGAACTACCAAGATGTACCTGGACCTCAAGACCAGATACTGGTGGAAGGGGATGAAGAAAGAAATAGCTCAGTATGTGGCCCGATGTGACATCTGCCAACGGACGAAGGCCGAACACCAAAAACCTACTGGCCTATTACAACCCCTCCCGATACCTGAATGGAAGTGGGAAGAAATAGGCATGGACTTTGTAACCGGACTGCCCCAGACGCAGAAAGGGAATGACTCCATCTGGGTAATAATAGATCGCCTCACCAAGGTAGCCCATTTCATTCCAGTGAAAACTACCTTTGGAGGAGCCACCCTTGCCCGGATTTACCTCAAGGAGATAGTCAGACTCCATGGCATCCCAAGGAAGATAGTGTCAGACAGAGGAACCCAGTTCACATCCAAATTCTGGACAAGCCTTCAGAAAGCTATGGGCACCAAGCTAGATTTCAGTACCGCTTACCACCCTCAGACAGATGGGCAGACAGAAAGGGTCAACAAAGTCCTTGAAGATCTGTTAAGAGCATGTGTGTTAGCTTTTGATAGAAGTTGGGAGTCCAGTCTACCCTACGCAGAGTTCTCATACAACAATAGCTATCAGACCAGCATCAAGATGTCGCCATTCGAAGCACTGTATGGACGAAAATGCCAGACCCCTCTCATGTGGTCCAACGTGGGGGAAAAAGCACTAGAAGGACCTGCCTTTGTCAAAGAGGCGGAAGAGAAAGTTGCACTGATCCGCAGAAGGTTGCTTGAAGCTCAAAGTCGGCAAAAGAGCTACGCAGACAACAGGCGGAGGGAACTCCGATTTGAGGAAGGAGACTTCGTCTACCTCAAGGTTTCTCCAATGCGTGGTGTCAGGAGGTTCCAAGTCAAAGGGAAGCTAGCCCCACATTTTGTAGGTCCCTATCCCATCATTGGCAAGGTAGGACCCGCCGCATACCGCCTGGAACTACCAGAATCCATGTCCGACATCCACAATGTGTTCCACGTATCCCAGCTCCGCAGATGCCTGCAAGCACCAGAAAGTCACCTCGAAGAAGAGACAGTGCAGATTCAGAAGGACCTTCAGTATCGTGAAAAACCAGTGAAGATTCTTGATTCAGCAATCAGAAAGACCCGCACCTCAGAAGTAAAGCTCTGTAAAGTTCAGTGGAGCAGAGAAGGAGAAGAGGAAGCCACCTGGGAGAGTGAGGACTTCTTGAGGAGGGAATACCCTTACCTTTTCGCAGATCCAGTCTAAATCTCGAGGGCGAGATTCCTTTAAGTGGGGTAGGTTTGTAACATCCCAAAATCCCAACCCAGGTTTGAAACCCTAATCCCCCTTGGTTTTATTCTTCTCCCTTAACCCTACCCCTAGGTCACCCAATCCTTTGCATGCACTTAAAATGATTTGAAGCACCTCACATAAACCATATTTATCACCAAGTTCATTTAGAGAATTTTTGTTAAGAGAAAAAGAAACAAAAGATACAAAAGTAGAAAAGAAAAAGAAAAAGAATAAGAAAAGAAAAAGGAAATCCCTATCCCCTCCCTCGGCTGGGCCGAATTTCAGCCCAGCTCTCACGCGCGCCCGCACCCCCCCCCCTCTCTTCCGACCCAGGCGGCCCAAACTGCGCGCCGCTCCCGCCCACTGACCTCCGGGCCCCGCCCGTCAGCGCCTCACCGCTCTCTCTCTCGCGTGGACCTCTCTCACTGGCAGCCCGACCCCACCTGTCAGCTCCTTCTCCCTCGCCCATCCTTCACCGGCGCGATCACCGCCGAGCGCCCCTCGCCTCGTCGCCTCGCCATTAATGCTCGCCAGCCTCCGCGACAACCCCGCCACTGTGCTTGAGCCGACCTCTCACCCCCCTCAGCCTGTCCGAGCCGTCCCAATCGGCGTTAGCGCCATTCCCGTACCCATGGCGAGCTCGCCGGTGCTCGCCATCTCCCCCATCCCCCTCCCTCCCCCGAGCGCCTATAAAAGGGCCCGCTCGAGCCCCGTCTTCGCCACACAACTCCAGCCATCCCCACTGCCCTCCTCCCCGAGCTGTTCAAGCAAGCGCCGCCGTGCTCCCTGCCTTGCTCCGGTGAGCTCCCTTCCCCCTGTCTAGCGTCTCTCTGTTCAATTAAGTTATGGCCGAAGCTCCGCCACACGCTCGCGATCACTAGACACCACTTTGCCTCCCCTGTCGTGGCCGGAAACCTCACCGGCGGCTTCGCCGCCGTGGGCACCCGCCACTGCGTCGTGGACCGACCGCCATAGGCCCCCGCAGGCCAAATTCGCCCCACCATCGTGACCCACTCCAACTGCCCGTGCTTCGCCACCCCTTCCCCGCCAGAGAACCGGACCGACGGCGGAGAACCGGCGCGGAGTTCGCCGCCGATCGGCCCCGGTCGAACCCCTTTCCCCTCCGTTACCAAGTAGCGCCGTCAGCCCCCCTCTCTCCCTGGCTGGTGGGCCCACGCTACGGCGCCGTCCCTGCCGCCGCTTCCTCGCTGCTGGGCCGACTGGGCCGCAAGCGCGCCCGCGCCCGCGCCCGCGCGCCGAGTGGGCCAAAATTCCCCCCCTGGCGTAGTTAGATGGAGAATTCCTTTTCTTTTTCTTTTCCTTTTTTCTTTTCTCATTTTCACATATATATTTAGATGCTAATATTTTATGCACCAAAAATTGTCTAAATAAATTATTAGAGCACAAAAATAATGAAGTATAAAAATTTGCACACCCCACAAAGGTCACTATGTTTGATGTATTGTTATTATCTGTGTTTAATTAGCGGAAGAGGGATCCGATCCTCCGGAACTCTTAGCTCCGGAAGAAGGGCAAGAACCCGACCCCTCCGAGATTAACCTCTTGTGCCAGGAAAGCTTCGACGAAGGCAAGTCCATCTTTCCCTTGATGCATTATTTACCTATTTCTCTCTACCACTGCCTAAGCCTGGATTATGGGATGGGAATCGAATTGCATGGTAAGCATGGGAGAGCCCGCATTAACTATTACTTCGATTAAAAGATATGGGACAAGTGAAAAGGGGTATAAGTGAAATGTTTTCCAAAAGAGTGCGATGAAGGGTACTCACCCTCATCACCTGGTGAAGTAGGATGATCAGAGACTCTCTGGTTTAGGGGAGGGCCTAAGGTGTTGGCTCAGCTGGTTTAGGCGTGAGCAGAAGGATCGTCCTCTCATATAAGGACTGGTTTGTCATCTTTCATTACCTGTACTCTCAAAAGTACAACCACTCGAGGCTGTGTGGGCAGCCACTCAATCTGAACTCGTACGGTCCAACCCCAGGGTTATGAAGGCTGGGGTAGCATCGGGAGGATAAGGAGGGGGAATGTTTTGTCCGGTTTGGACATGGCGGTGGCCTGACTCCTTCCGGTATAACCGTTAAGGTTCGGACGTACAAGGAAGGAAAGAGTTTCGGATTCGGGTCTCATTGGCCATGAGATCGCAGAGCCGGACTAGTGGGTAAAGTGTACCCCTCTGCGCAGAGTCTAAACCTATTCGAATAGTCCGTGTCCACTGGTATGGACGAGTCTTGTATGGTATGACAATTAGTGTTTCTACTACAACTGGGAACAGGGAAATGTGTGTGTATGTTCTAGAAAGAAAGTAGTACCACGGGAGCGGGAAGCTCAGTGGTGGTCAAGTAAGTGTTACTTCTATTGTCTTGGGAAAACCCTAACCATTGAGTACTGCCTTTCTCTGAAAAAGTATGAGTGACTTCAACTCCACCATATAAAGCATGTACAATATAGGTCACTTTCTCTTTACGGGAGTCGGGTGGGCTTGCAGAATACCTAGTGTATTCACCCGGATTTATTTATGTTTTTCAGCAGCTGAAGACTTCTTTTCTGCTATGCTTGATTGATGGGGCTGTGTCTTCACCCAGTTCTGCCTGTGGCCTGGGCTATTTTATCTTCCACTGCGCTTTATGTTTTCTCGGCTCACTTTCGAGCTTGTATCCCCGGTATTGTAATAACATTATTCAGACTCTGTAACTATTTGAAGTAATGAATGTGGTTACTAGCCTCCTGGGACTAGTAATTGTATCACATTTGAGTCCCAAAGGATCGGGACGCTTCACACACATTGCTCATAAGTATACCTTTCATCATGTCTCTTTGATATATGCTATGACTAATGTGTTTTCAAGTGTATTTCAAACCAAGTCATAGGTGCATTGAAAGGGAATTGGAGTCTTCGGCGAAGACAAAGGCTTCCACTCCACTCTACTACTCATCCTTCGCCGTCGCTCCACATCACTCTCCGTCTTTGGTATAATCTTCACTCATATGTTTTATTTGCAAAAGGGGAGAAAGTAGCCAAAAAGGGCTTATATCTCAATCAAAGTATCTGTTTTTGGCGATTCATGCCAAAGGGGGAGAAAGTATTGGCCCAAAGCAAAAGGACCGCACCACCACCCTAATTTTAAAATTAATGATTTTCAATTGGTAAATTTCAAATTGGTATCTCTTTGTGTTCTAAAGGGGGAGAAAGTAGTATTTTCAAAATTGATATCTTAAAACCCTCTTGAACACTAAGAGGTGAATTTATTGAGGGGAAGTTTTGTTTAGTCAAAGGAAAAGCATTTGAAACAAGGGGACAAAATTTTAAATCTTAAAAATGCTTCGCAAAATCTTATTCAATTGCCTTTGACTATTTGCAAAAAGACTTTGAAAAGGATTTACAAAAAGGATTCGCAAAAACAAAACATGTGGTGCAAGCGTGGTCCAAAATGTTAAAAATAAAGAAACAATCCATGCATATCTAGTAAGTAATATTTATTGGCTCAATTCTAAGTAACCTTTGCACTTACACTTTGCAAACTAGTTCAATTATGCACTTCTATACTTGCTTTGGTTTGTGTTGGCATCAATCACCAAAAAGGAGGAGATTGAAAGGGAATTAGGCTTACACCTGTTTCCTAAACTAATTTTGGTGGTTGAATTGCCCAACACAAATAATTGGACTAACTAGTTTGCCCAAGTCTATAAGATCTACATGTACCAAAGGTTCACAATAAGCCAATAAAAAGATCAAGAGAAAGGGTTCAAACAAAGGAGCCAAGGGACAACCGAAAGGCACCCTGGTCGGGCGCACCGGACTGTGCGGTGTGCCACCGGATAGTGTCCAGTGCACCAGGGAACTCCAAACTGAACTTCGCACCTTCGGGAATTCTCAGAGCCGGCGCGCTATAATTCACCGGACTGTCCGGTGCTCCAAGAGGACGCGGCTCTGAACTCGGGAGCCTCGGGAATTCGCATCGGCTGCTCCGCTATAATTCACCGGACATGTCCAGTGTACACCGGACTGTCCGGTGTAACTGTGGGGCAATGGCTACTTCAGGCGCCAACGGCTACCTGCAGCGCATTAAATGCGCGCCAGCGCGCGCAGAGGTCAGGCACGCCCATGCTGGCGCACCGGACACCCTACAGTTCATGTCCGGTGCACCACCAGACATCCAGGAGGGCCCAGAAGTCAGAGCTCCAACGGTCAGAACCCTAACGGCCAGGTGACGTGGCTGTCGCATCGGACATGTCCGGTGTGCACCGGACTGTCCGGTGCACCATACGACAGACAGCTTCCACCAAACGGCTAGTTTGGTGGTTGGGGCTATAAATACCCCCAACCACCCCACATTCAAGTCATCCAAGTTTTCTACTTCTCAACCACTTACAAGAGCTAGGCATTCAATTCTAGACACACCCAAGTGATCAAATCCTCTCCAATTCCACACAAGGCTTTAGTGATTAGCGAGAGAGATTTGTCGTATTCTTTTGAGCTCTTGCGCTTGGATTGCTTCTTTCTTTCTCACTTGTTCTTGTGATCAAAACTCCATTGTAATCAAGGCAAGAGACACCAATTGTGTGGTGGTCCTTGCGGGGAAGTTTTGTTCCCGGTTTGATTTTGAGAAGAGAAGCTCACTCGGTCTGAGGGACCGTTTGAGAGAGGGAAAGGGTTGAAAAAGACCCGGCCTTTGTGGCCTCCTCAACGGGGAGTAGGTTTGCGAGAACCGAACCTCGGTAAAACAAATCCGCATGTCACACTCTTCATTTGCTTGCGATTTGTTTTGCGCACTCTCTCTCGGACTCGTATTTATTTCTAACGCTAACCCGTCTCGTAGTTGTGTTTATATTTGTAAATTTCAGTTTCGCCCTATTCACCCCCCTCTAGGCGACTTTCAAGAAGGAGTGATGGTTCATTAGCTTTTAAGGGTGTACTAGAGGGCAAACTCTATTTAGTTGATTTTGCAAAGGAGGAGGCCGGTCTAGATGCATGCTTAATTGCTAAGACTAGCATGGGCTAGCTGTGGCATCGCCGTCTAGCACATGTGGGGATGAAGAACCTTCACAAACTTCTAAAGGGAGAACATGTGTTAGGTCTAACAAATGTGTATTTTGAAAAAGATAGACCTTGTGCAGCTTGTCAGGCAGGTAAATAAGTGGGAAGTGCGCATCACAGCAGGAATGTGATGACCACATCAAGACCCCTGGAGCTGCTACATATGGACCTCTTCGGACCCGTCGCCTACCTTAGCATCGGGGGAAGTAAGTATGGTTTAGTAATTGTTGATGATTTTTCCCGCTTCACTTGGGTATTCTTTTTGTAGGATAAATCTGAAACCCAAGGGACCCTCAAGCGCTTCCTAAGGAGAGCTCAAAATGAGTTTGAGCTCAAGGTGAAGAAGATAAGGAGCGACAACGAGTCCGAGTTCAAGAACCTTCAAGTGGAGGAGTACCTTGAGGAGGAAGGAATCAAGCATGAGTTCTCCGCTCCCTACACACCACATCAAAATGGTGTGGTAGAGAGGAAGAACAGGACGCTCATAGACATGGCGAGGACGATGCTTGGAGAATTCAAGACGCCCGAGCGGTTTTGGTCGGAAGCTGTGAACACGGCTTGCCACGCCATAAACCGAGTCTACCTTCATCGCCTCCTCAAGAAGACGTGATACGAGCTTCTAACCGGTAACAAACCCAACGTTTCTTATTTTCGAGTTTTTGGGAGTAAATTCTACATTCTTGTGAAGAAAGGTAGAAATTCAAAATTTGCTCCCAAAGCTGTAGAAGGGTTTTTGTTAGGTTATGACTCAAATACAAAGGCATATAGAGTCTTCAACAAATCATAGGGTTTGGTTGAAGTCTCTAGCGACATTGTATTTGATGAGACTAATGGCTCTCCAAGAGAGCAAGTTGAGCTTGATGATATAGATGAGGATGATGTTCCAACGGACGCGATTCGTACCATGGCGATTGGAGACGTGCGACCGTAGGAACACAAGGAACAAGATCAGCCTTCTTCCTCAACAATGGTGCAACCCCCAATTCAAGATGATGAACATGTTCCTCAAAAAGAGGCGTGTAATCAAGGGGGAGCACAAGATGTCCAAGTTGAAGAGGAAGAAGCACCACAGGCCCCTCCAACTCAAGTTCGAGCGATGATTCAAAGGAACCATCCCGTCGACCAGATTTTGGGTGACATTAGCAAGGGAGTAACCACTCGCTCTAGATTAGCTAATTTTTGTGAGCATTACTCTTTTGTCTCTTCTATTGAGCCTTTCAGGGTAGAAGAGGCCTTGCTAGATCCAGACTGGGTGTTGGCCATGCAGGAAGAGCTTAACAACTTCAAGCGAAATGAAGTTTGGACACTGGTGCCGCGTCCCAAGCAAAATGTTGTGGGAACCAAGTGGGTGTTCCGCAACAAACAGGACGAGCACGGGGTGGTGACAAGGAACAAGGCTCGACTTGTGGCAAAAGGTTATGCCCAAGTCGCAGGTTTGGACTTTGAGGAGACTTTCGCTCCTGTGGCTAGGCTAGAGTCGATTCGTATTTTGTTAGCCTATGCCGCTCACCATTCTTTCAGGTTGTACCAAATGGATGTGAAGAGCGCTTTCCTCAACGGGCCAATCAAGGAGGAGATGTACGTGGAGCAACCCCCTGGCTTTAAGGATGAACGGTACCCCGACCATGTGTGTAAGCTCTCTAAGGCGCTCTATGGACTTAAGCAAGCCCCAAGAGCATGGTATGAATGCCTTAGAGACTTTTTAATTGCAAATGCTTTCAAGGTTGGGAAAGCCGATCCAACTCTTTTCACTAAGACTTGTGACGGTGATCTATTTGTGTGCCAAATTTATGTCGATGACATAATATTTGGTTCTACTAACCAAAAGTCTTGTGAAGAGTTTAGCAGGGTGATGACTCAAAAATTTGAGATGTTGATGATGGACGAGTTGAACAACTTCCTTGGGTTCCAAGTGAAGCAACTCAAGGACGACACTTTCATCTCCCAAATGAAGTATACGCAAGACTTGCTCAAGTGGTTTGGGATGAAGGACGCCAAGCCCGCGAAGACTCCAAAGGGAACTGACGGACACATCGACCTCAACAAAGGAGGTAAGTCCGTTGATAAAAAAGCATACCGGTCTATGATAGGGTCTTTACTTTATTTATGTGCTAGTAGACTGGATATTATGCTTAGCGCATGCATGTGTGCTAGATTTCAATCCGATCCAAGGGAGTGTCACTTAGTGGCCGTGAAGCGAATTCTTAGATATTTAGTCGCTACGCCTTGCTTCGGGATTTGGTATCCAAAGGGGTCTACCTTTGACTTGATTGGATATTCAGACTCCGATTATGCTAGATGTAAGGTCGATAGGAAGAGTACATCAGGGACGTGCCAATTTCTAGGAAGGTCCCTGGTGCCGTGGAGTTCTAAGAAACAAACTTTCGTTGCCCTATCCACCGCTGAGGCCGAGTACGTTGTCGCAGGACAGTGTTGCGCGCAACTACTTTGGATGAGGCAAACCCTCAGGGACTTTGGCTACAATCTGAGCAAAGTCCCACTCCTATGTGACAATGAGAGTGCTATCCGCATGGCGGACAATCCTGTTGAGCACAGCCGCACAAAGCACATTGACATCCGGCATCACTTTTTGAGAGACCACCAGCAAAAGGGAGATATCGAAGTGTTTTATGTTAGCACCGAGAACTAGCTAGCCGATATCTTTACCAAGCCTTTAGATGAGAAAACCTTTTGCAGGCTGCATAGTGAGCTAAATGTCTTAGATTCGCGGAACTTGGATTGATGTGTAGCATACATGTGTCTTATGCTTTGATCATGTTCTCTTATGCATTTTGTTGTTTATTGATGGTGCTCAAGTTGTACAAGCACTCTCCAGACCTCACAAGTCCATTTGCGAGTGATGCACATATTTAGGGGGAGATGTGCTACAACTTGACCCTTTTGAGACTAACCATGTGTTTGAGCTTGCTTGATTTAGTCTCAAAAGTGGATTGAAAGGGAAAGATGGACTTGGCCATGAGAGACTTCCACTGCACTCCGATGAGAGGGTAACTAACTCCAAGTTCATCTCAATACCCTTATTGCCTTTTACTCTTATTTGAAGATTTTGGTGAGGCAATGGGGTTTTTGGGCCAATATTGATCCCGTTTTGGTGTTTGATGCCAAAGGGGGAGAAAATAAGGCCAAAGCAAGAAATGGATCAGCTACCACTTGAGAATTTTGAAAATGATAGAATTAGAGCTTTTGGTTTGTCAAAATACTCTTATTGTCTCTTATTGTCAAAAGTTGGTCTCTTGAGGGGAGAATGTTTGATTATGGGAAAAAGGGGGAGTTTTTGAATTCTTGATCAATTTCTCTTGGAATACCTCTCTCTATGCCTCAACAAGTGTGTTTGACTTAGAGATAGGAAATTGAGTTTGATTTGCAAAAACAAACCAAGTGGTGGCAAAGAATGATCCAAATATGCCAAATTTGAATCAAAACAAATTTGTGTTCTTATTTGCATTGATGTTGCACTTCTTTTAGTTGCTTTTTGTTGTGTTGGCATAAATCACCAAAAAGGGGGAGATTGAAAGAGAAATGTGCCCTTGGGCCATTTCTAAGTATTTTGGTGATCTAGTGCCGACACAAATGGTTTAAGTGTGAAACTATGCCAAATGGTGGAAGAAGTGCAAAGTCAACACAAAGGTATGATTCTAGACTTAGTACATTGGTTTTTGTGTACTAACATATTTGTCTAAGTGCTAGAATCAGAGAAAATACAATTGGAAAAGACTTGGCTCGAGCAGCCAAGACTCTGCTCAGTCTGGGTGCACCGGACAGTGTCCGGTGTGCCAGGCTGGCGTCTGGTCAACTGGCTGCTCTCAGGTCTCGACGGCGGCGTACGACTACAAAACACCAGACTGTCCGGTGGTGCACCGGACTGTCCGGTGAGTCGTCTGCGGCGAAGTCGCCGCTCTCGGGAACTGAAAGGGAATTAGGCTTACACCTAGTCCCTAATTAATTTTGGTGGTTGAATTGCCCAACACAAATATTGGACTAACTAGTTTGCTCTAGTGTATAAGTTATACAGGTGCCAAAGGTTCACACTTAGCCAATAAAAAGACCAAGTATTGGGTTCGACAAAAGAGCAAAGGGACAACCGAAGGCACCTCTGGTCTGGCGCACCGGACTGTCCGGTGTGCCACCGGACATGTCCGGTGCACCAGATGACTCCAACTCAAACTCGCCACCTTCGGGAAAATTCGGAGGCGCTCCGCTATAATTCACCGGACTGTCCGGTGTACACCGGACAGTGTCCGGTGCTCCAAGGAAGAGCGGCCTCAGGAACTCGCCAGCTTCGGGAATCTCCAACGGCTAGTCCGCTATAATTCACCGGACATGTCCGGTGTGCACCGGACTGTCCGGTGTGACAACGGGACAACGGCTACTTCGCGCCAACGGTCACTTGCAACAGCAATTAATGCGCGCCAGAGCGCGCAGAAGTCAGGCACGCGCGTAGTGGCGCACCGGACACTCTACAGTACATGTCCGGTGCGCCACCGGACATCCAGGCGGGCCCAGAAGTCAGAGCTCCAACGGTCAGAACTCTGACTGTCGGGTGACGTGGCTGTCGCACCGGACATGTCCGGTGTGCACCGGACTGTCCGGTGCACCATACGACTGACAGCCTTCACCAACGGCTAGATTTTGGTTGGTGGCTATAAATACCACCCCAACCGGCCACTTCAAGGTGTGGGAGCCCAAGCAACATTCCAAGTCATCTAGTTGACATACTCAAGCCCTCCCAACCACATATATTCATTGATCCATCCTATACACAAGATTTAGACCACTACAACCCACACAAGTGCCACAAAAGCAAGAGCAAGCAAAAGAAAGTCTCTTGTGTGTTTTAGCTCTAGTGCCTTGTGAGATTCATTGAGAGATAGTGTGTGCTACATCTTCGTGTTCATTTGTGCGTGGAGTATTGACTCCCATCGAACTTCCTCCAAAGTTTTGGAGGCTTGTAAAAGCTAGCAAGAGACACCAAAGAGTGTGGTGGTCCTTGTGGGATCGAGAGTGATCCTTGAGAAGAAGAAGAGCTCACCGATCCTTGTGTGATCGGGGGAGAGAGGGAAAGGGTTGAAAAAGACCCGTCCTTAAGTGGACTCCTCAACGGGGACTAGGCCTTCGAGGGCCGAACCTCGGTAAAACAAATCACCCGTGTCCATTGTGTTTATTGCTTGTGATTTGTTTGTTTTCCCTTGCTCTAAGTTTTCTTGCACCATTATTTGCTAATATCATTTGGTGTTGCTTCAAGTTAAATTCCCATTTAGTGAAGCAACACGTTGCAAGAAAGAACTTGTCCTAGTGCTCTTCTCATCTAAGGCTTCTTGCTTTGTTGGTCTATAACTTATTAGTTGTATTGATTTATCTCTTCCGCATTAATTAAGCGCAATACTCTTTTCAAGCAAGAACTTAGTTTCTATTCTCTGATATTTGTATATCTTGTTCTAACCACTAATCAAGGGATCTAGTTGGGGGATAAAGTTTTAATTTTCAGCTTCCGCCTATTCACCCCCCTCTAGGCGACTTTCAATTGGTATCAGAGCTAGGCACTTCTTCTTGAGTCTAACAACTCGAAGTGATGGCTCGTAGAAGATCCCAAAAGAACAAGAAGACCCAGGAGAACAAGGAGGTAACTCTTAAGATATTACTTTCCGATTGTTCTAATTATGATTCATGGTCTACTAGAGTGATAAATGCTTTTAGAGCGGTAGACCCACAATTAGAACAAATTTTAGACAAGAGTATTATTCCTCCTAACTATGCTAGGGAAAATGCCTCCGAAGAAGATTTAAGATGTATACGCTTAAACTATCTAGCTTATGACATCTTAAGTAAATCCCTTAGCAAAGAAGATTATCATGCCTTCATAATAAAATATGACAAACCCATTTGTGATATGCATGATATTTGGACTAGAATTAAAAGCAAATTTAATAAGTCCAAACATGATAGTTCATTCTGTGCTTCTACTTCCTTTGGTATTTGTGATACTAACCCTTGCAAGGAAGAAGAAGAAAATGAATGGTGGAGACCAAACAATGAATCCACCACTCCAAAAGGTTTGTCTTCCCATTTCGATTCCCACATGTGTTGTGTGGCTAATGCAAATGATAGCGGAAGCACAAATGAGGATGAGGAGGAAGAAAGAAGCTTTGTGCAACTCTATGCTCGCCTGAGCCAAGAAGATAAGGCGGTCATGCTCAAGCTTCTAGAAAGAGCGAGAGAGCAAAGCGAAGCTCGTCAAAGGCTAGAAAATATTCTCTCCATGAAGATGCAACACTTTGACGAGTTCACTAAAGAACATGAGGAGCTAAAGTGCTCTCATGTTGATTTGGTCCAAAGGTATGAAACTGTTTCAATTGAGCATGATAACGCTTTACATTGTATCGCTCAATTAGTAAATAGGAATACCTTGCTTAAGGACCAAGTAGAAAAGCTAAAAGTTGAAAATCTAGCTTTTCGAGAAAAATATGATATGCTTCTATGTTCTCATGAAAATCTTATGGATGATCATATCATATTAAACATTGCTCATGAGGTTGTGATAGAAAACTTAAAATCCCAACAACCTCATTTGTGCACATGTATTCAAATTGATACTATATTACCATGTGCTAATGCTTGTTTGTCGACAAGCAAATCTTCCTTTGAGCTAGAATTTGCAGGAACAAATGATGATTCATATCAAAAGCTCAAAGAAGAAAATGAGAGGCTAAAGAAGAGCTTGACACAACAAAAAGGGAAATGCATTGCCCAACCTTCTCAAGATAACCGTGATCACATGGTGAAGAAGCTTGAGAAGGGAACAACCGTGGTATGCTCTACGTCCCTTGAAGAAAATGTCAAGGATTTGAGGATTGCCAAGAGGAAGAAACAAAAGATGAAACTCAACACCTCCTCCAAAAGCCTCAACCACGCCTCCACAAAAGGTAACATCCAAGGTAGTGATCAAGCCACACTTCACATCAAGAGGTGTAGTGAATGCTTTGAAACAGGGCACTTGATTAGGTCATGTCCCTACATTAAAAATGGCTTGATTATTAACAAGGATGATAGACTTTGTTTTAAATGCTCCAAGAAGGGACACTTGCTTAGATCTTGTCCTCATTTAAAACAAAAAGGCATAGGGTTAGAAAAGAAAGTTTTTACTAACCATGTAGCAAGCAACAAACAAGGAAAGAAGAAAACTTCAAAACTTGAAAAACGCCTATGCTACACATGCCGAAAGAAGGGACATCAATGCAAGGATTGTCCTATTGGTAACAATTCCACTCCTAGCTTGTCAATTAATTCTCATGTAACTAGGCAACCCAAAATTGCAACTTGTGCTAGAAAGGTAATAAGTTTACCTAGTGCTAACACAAAGGACTTTTGGGTTCCTAGATCTTTGTTGACTAACCGTGATGGACCCATCAAGCGATGGGTACCAAAATATGCTTGACAAGCTTTGTAGGAGAAGGAGATGATATGAAGTCTTTGGGGTGCTTGAGAGAGTTCGTTCAATTCTTATCAACTCAAGCTATCAATCTTCAATGATCTATATACATGATTGACCCAAGGTTATTTTTCAAATTGCTATGTCTTAAACTCATATCATCTCGAGGAAGATATTATATGTTGTAGGAAGTGAACAGATATCATATGCGAAAAATCAAGGCCTACAACATGGAGGAAAGCCAAAGGATGGTAACACTTATCTTTTAAGTGCAAGTATTTTAAAATATCATTTCTTATGTGTCTTGTGTAGTCACATAGAAAAATTGAAGCACTTCAAATGTCTTTAAATTGATATTACCATTCTTTGAAGAATTTCCTCTCATATGGTAGATTGCACATTTATCATTTCCATACTATGGCAATCTACATGCTTTAATTTATTGCAAGTATGTCATGGTATATTCTTCCTCTAATTATCTTGTTATTGCCATGATTCTAGATATAGAGAGGTATTTAATGTTCTTAAAAGAATAAGGTGTCATGTAAGGAATTCAAATCCTTAGGACACTTGTAAAAGGAAAACTCTCCCTATAACTAGAATAGTGAGACTAATGATTTTTATCTAAGTAACCCAAGTAGTCTCACTTGTAGAGAATAAGTTTCTCTTTGGAAGCGTGTAATCTAACATAAAAAGAAAAATCAATCCAATGATTTATGTTGATTTGCTTCTTGCCTATATTGGATATGATTCTTCCTCATTCATCGCTCTCCATGTTGTGAATTAGATTTATTTCCATAATCCTAAAGAACTTACTATGCTTGTTCCATTAATTAAAACTAAGCATACTTCAAGGAATGATATAGTTCATATTATAAAGTTTCCATGCTTTAGTAATCCACTTTTCATTCCTTATCAAAAATGATTACAAAGAGGGAAACTAGTGCTTGCGTTGCTACTAACATTTCTCTTAAGTTGAAATATGAAAATCTACAAGAGAGAAAGTGCACAAGCCTCATGGGTTGATCCTCACCCAAAGGAAGAAAGGTAAAAAGCAAAGGTATGGGAACTCATCTTTTTAATTAAGTTTGGTTCTCATCTCAATGGATATTTAATCTAATTCATGCCTTTGCTATATCCATTCCCATATTGACCTGTTTTATGTAATAATTAATAAAGTTCAATATAAAGAAGTAAATTCCTATGAGTGATCAAATTGTTAAATAGTGCATGTTCCTCTTTTCAAGTAAAAGTGCACTAATGTTAAGGATTTTACTTCATGTCTGTGTGACTTATGGATGATGAATTATGCTTATTTCCTATCTAAAAGAGATCATCTATCATTATATACTCCCTTGTGTTACTAACATCCTTCTTGAGTATTTTCAATAAGTTTAAAAGGAAAAAGAAGCCACTGCAAAGGGAGGACTCTCAAATGAAGGAGGAGAACATCAAGAACAACACCACCTACTTCTACGAAACAATCAATGGTGTGGTTGTGAGTTTTCTAAATCCTTTCATAATGAGAATACCAGGCTCAAGTTGTTTATTGCAAATTTAATGAGCCTTGATCAAGATGTATAATGCTCCCCCCTATTTGTCTTTAAAGTAAATGCATCCATTCAATTCATTCAAATACTTGATGCATATCTTTAGAGGGAGCCTCTTTCTATATCTTGATTATATTGAGACTATTACTTTATCTTAGTAATTTCATATAGTCTCTTGCATGAGAATGAGTTTCTCATGAAGTATTTGCTGGATTCTCCTATCCTAAGCTTAATTAATAATCTAATGTGTATGTTGTTCTTTTGATCACATGTGTTATTTGTTTGATCATTGAATGACTTTTATTAACAACCATGCCTCTTAGTGCCTCATATTCCTTCAATTATTTCTCTTAATATGCACTAAGTTAAAAGGAGAATTCATGATTCATTTATACAATTGGTGATCCATTTGATATATGTTTACAATAACTTGAAAAGATCACTAGTTGTAGAACTCTCTCTTGTGCAAAATATTTCCATATATTGTCATTAAGAATAGGTCTTAAGCATCTAAGACTAAGGACAAAGTACAATGAAGAGAGCGCCCCTATGTAAAGGTACAAAAAGGTAAAACTATCTCCTTTCATTTAAACTTGTACCTAAATCTTCCTTTTCTATACTCTCATTACATATCTTGTTTAAAAGGAAGAGAAAGCATGTCCATGCATATCCCTGCTTCATACCTAGTGTAACTTCTCAAAAAAAATTCATTCATGCTTTAATGCATCTTTGTTGGAACTAGATGAAGTGATTTAATTGTCAAAGAGCTTAAAGCTTAACCTTGTAACGAGGATAAGCTGCCTTTATTCCAAAGGTGGATGGTCCTTAAGCCTCTTTGAAATCCTTAAGGGAAAATGCTTGAAATGTTTACAACATGCTTTCATAAGTGCATAAACTGTCATGAGCATCACACTTATACTATGACACAATGCACTTCACATTCTGTATGATATAGATATGTTCTCATTAACCTAATTATGTACAACTGGCATTTGAGGCCAAAATATATTTTCCTCTCGCACATATTTAGGGGGAGCAATCTATGTTATATAGAACTATGATCATGCTTAATTTGATATATCCTCTTGATCATATCTCTTTTATATGCTATGACTAATGTGTTTTCAAGTGAATTTCAAACCAAGTCATAGGTACATTGAAAGGGAATTGGAGTCTTCGGCGGAGACAAAGCTTCCACTCTACACTATCGATATTATCTACCCTTCGTCATCACTCCACAATGTCTCTCCATCTTTGGTATAATCTTCACTCATATATTTTATTTGCCAAAGGGGGGAGAAAATAGTTATCAAGGGCTTATATCTCACTCAAAGTATCCGTTTTTGGCGATTCATGCCAAAGGGGGAGAAAGTATGAGCCCAAAGCAAAAGGACCACACCACCACCCTAATTTTAAAATTAATGGTTTTCAATTGGAAAACTTCAAATTGGTATCTCTTTGTGTTCTAAAGGGGAAGCAAGTAGTATTTTCAAAATTGATATCTTAAAACCCTCTTGAACACTAAGAGGAGAATTTATTTGAGGGGGAGTTTTGTTTAGTCAAAGGAAAAGCATTTGGAACAAGGGGAGAGAATTTCAAATCTTGAAAATGCTTCTCAAAATCTTATTCATTTACCTTTGACTATCTTGCAAAAGGACTTTGAAAAGAATTTACAAAAGAATTTGCAAAAACAAAACTTGTGGTGCTAGCGTGGTCCAAAATGTTAATTTCAAAGAAACAATTCATGCATATCTTGTAAGTATTTATATTGGCTCAATTTCAAGCAACCTTTGCACTTACATTATGCAAACTAGTTCAATTATGCACTTTTATATTTGCTTTGGTTTGTGTTGGCATCAATCACCAAAAAGGGGGAGATTGAAAGGGAATTAGGCTTACACCTAGTCCCTAATTAATTTTGGTGGTTGAATTGCCCAACACAAATATTGGACTAACTAGTTTGCTCTAGTGTATAAGTTATACAGGTGTCAAAGGTTCACACTTAGCCAATAAAAAGACCAAGTATTGGGTTCGACAAAAGAGCAAAGGGACAACCGAAGGCACCTCTGGTCTGGCGCACCGGACTGTCCGGTGTGCCACCGGACATGTCCGGTGCACCAGATGACTCCAACTCAAACTCGCCACCTTCGGGAAAATTCGGAGGTGCTCCGCTATAATTCACCGGACTGTCCGGTGTACACCGGACAGTGTCCGGTGCTCCAAGGAAGAGCGGCCTCAGGAACTCGCCAGCTTCGGGAATCTCCAACGGCTAGTCCGCTATAATTCACCGGACATGTCCGTTGTGCACCGGACTGTCCGGTGTGACAACGGGACAACGGCTACTTCGCGCCAACGGTCACCTGCAACAGCAATTAATACGCGCCAGAGCGCGCAGAAGTCAGGCACGCGCGTAGTGGCGCACCGGACACTCTACAGTACATGTCCGGTGCGCCACCGGACATCCAGGCGGGCCCAGAAGTCAGAGCTCCAACGGTCAGAACCCTGACTGCCGGGTGACGTGGCTGTCGTACCGGACATGTCCGGTGTGCACCGGACTGTCCGGTGCACCATACGACTGACAGCCTTCACCAACGGCTAGATTTTGGTTGGTGGCTATAAATACCACCCCAACCGGCCACTTCAAGGTGTGGGAGCCCAATCAACATTCCAAGTCATCTAGTTGACATACTCAAGCCCTCCCAACCACATATATTCATTGATCCATCCTATACACAAGATTTAGACCACTACAACCCACACAAGTGCCACAAAAGCAAGAGCAAGCAAAAGAAAGTCTCTTGTGTGTTTTAGCTCTAGTGCCTTGTGAGATTCATTGAGAGATAGTGTGTGCTACATCTTCGTGTTCATTTGTGCGTGGAGTATTGACTCCCATCGAACTTCCTCCAAAGTTTTGGAGGCTTGTAAAAGCTAGCAAGAGACACCAAAGAGTGTGGTGGTCCTTGTGGGATCGAGAGTGATCCTTGAGAAGAAGAAGAGCTCACCGATCCTTGTGTGATCGGGGGAGAGAGGGAAAGGGTTGAAAAAGACCCGTCCTTAAGTGGACTCCTCAACGGGGACTAGGCCTTCGAGGGTCGAACCTCGGTAAAACAAATCACCCGTGTCCATTGTGTTTATTGCTTGTGATTTGTTTGTTTTCCCTTGCTTTAAGTTTTCTTGCACCATTATTTGCTAATATCATTTGGTGTTGCTTCAAGTTAAATTCCCATTTAGTGAAGCAACACGTTGCAAGAAAGAACTTGTCCTAGTGCTCTTCTCATCTAAGGCTTCTTGCTTTGTTGGTCTATAACTTATTAGTTGTATTGATTTATCTCTTCCGCATTAATTAAGCGCAATACTCTTTTCAAGCAAGAACTTAGTTTCTATTCTCCGATATTTGTATATCTTGTTCTAACCACTAATCAAGGGATCTAGTTGGGGGATAAAGTTTTAATTTTCAGGTTCCACCTATTCACCCCCCCTCTAGGCGACTTTCAGGAACTAAGTCAATAGCGTACGACTATAATTCACCGGTCTGTCCGGTGAGACACCGGACTGTTCGATGAGCCAATGGTCGGCCGGGCCAACGGTCGGCCGCGCAATCTGCACGTGACGCGTGGCCAAGCCAACGGTCGGATGGGAGCACTGGACTGTCCGGTGCGCCAATGGCTCCAAGTCTTCAACGGTCGGCTGCGCCAGAATAGGAAAGAAATCTGCACCGGACAGTGTCCGGTGGTGCACCGGACTGTCCGGTGTGCCAGTCGACAGAAGGCAAGAATTGCCTTCCTGGATTGCTCTCAACGGCTCCTAGCTGCCTTGGGGCTATAAAAGGGACCCCTAGGCGCATGAAGGAATACACCAAGCATACCTTGAGCATTCTTGATCATTCACACTCCGTCTTTGTGCACTCGTTTGACATTCTTAGTGATTTGAGCTCTGTTCTAGTGAGAACCTTGTGATATTCATTTGAGCTCAAGTCTTGGCCGTGTGTGTGCGTATTGCTGTGGATTTGTGTGTGTTGCTTCCCTCCCTTACTCTAGTGCTTTCACTTTGATTCTCATTGTAAGGGCGAGAGACTCCAAGTTGTGGAGATTCCTCGCAAACGGGAAAGAGTAAAGAAAGAAGAACAACGTGGTATTCAAGTCGATCATCGGATCACTTGAGAGGGGTTGAGTGCAACCCTCGTCCGTTGGGACGCCATAACGTGGAGTAGGCAAGTGTTGTACTTGGCCGAACCATAGGATAAATCCTCGTGTCTCTTGTGCTTGTTCTCACTGTGTCTATTGTGCTTCATAAGAGCTCTCCTTAGCCACTTGATTTTATTGTGCTAACTCCTAACCAAGTTTTGTGGCTTTAAGTTTCAAGTTTTTACAGGATCACCTATTCACCCCCCTCTAGGTGCTCTCAGCACCCCTGTCTCACCCAAGGCTAAGCTCGGGCGAACTTTGTCGCGCAGCGACCTCGACCGAATCGCCTTACCAACCGACCGTATCGCATGCGCATTTAATGTGGGGATCGCCTGACACCTTGTCCTGACACGCGTGCCTCAGTCGGCAAGGTCGAAGTGACCGCAGTCACTTCGCCCCTTTACTGACCGTTCTGACAGGAAAGCAGCACTGTTCACCCTGCTCCGGCAACTGTGCCAGCCACTAGGGAAAGACTAACAACAGTCATGGCCTTTCCCGAGTTCGGCCTCGGGCGCAACAAGGAGCTCCGCCTCGCCTGACCCCAGGCCTCGGCCTCAGCTTCGGTCTCGAGAGAAGGTCTCCGCCTCGACCGACCCGACCTCGGCCTCAGCCTCGGCCTCGGGAGAAGGACTCTGCCTCACCCGACCTCGGCCTCGGAGGAGTCGCCGCCTCGCCCGACCTTAGCCTCGGCCTCGGAGGAGTCGCCGCCTCGCCCGACCTCGGCCTCGGAGGAGTCGCCGCCTCACCCGACCTCGGCCTCGGATTAACTACGCTACTAGGGATCCATCATTACCCTACCCCTAGCTAGCTGCTTCAGGCTATGAAGGAACAAGACCCATGTCCCATCTGGGTTACTCCGGTAACAGGTAATGATGATTCCCCGCGTGCGCCCGTGACGTCGGTTGCTCTCAACCCCCTACGGAAGCAAGGAAACGTCAGCAGGATCCATGCCGCACCGCTAGCTATGCTTCTACAGGGCTCAAGGCACTTCACCAACGGCCACATTGGTACATCTACAGGGCTCAAGGCACTTCACCGACGACCACGTTGGTACATGTACAGGGCTCAAGGCACTTCTCTGCTAGCCACATTAGCTCATAGCTACACCCCTATTTTACAGCTGGGCATCTCCTTGTATCTATAAAAGGGGATGTCCAGGGCCTTCCAGGGGGGAGAGGGGGAACGGGAAAAACGCATGTACGAACACACGGACGTACGACGCAGACGAGCGGAGGCAGGCAGAGTAGGAGAGACGCGGTAGAGGCAGACTCAAACAGCTCGCCTCAAGGCCGAACCCTCTCTTTCTCTCTCTCTCTCGCTCCCGCTCTCCCGCGACGCTTGTAACCCCTACTACGAGCACCCCGGTGCAAGATAACATAAGTCTCGTTTCCCTCTTGTGTTCCATCTTGCATCAACCCATCTGGGCAGGGACACGCAGTGACAAATTTACTGGTCGGTCGATGGTCCTCGCGGGTCCGAAACGCCGACAGATAGTCAGGACGAGCGCACCCTCTACACGCTGCTGGTCCTATGTATCCCATGAATGTATTTATTTTTAGCTAGACGACAACGAAAAATAAACTATCGTGGATAAATTAGTTGTCCTACCCAGTTGCCTTGCTTTTTATCATGTTCAATCCTAGCAAGTAGCGGCTTAGATTTATGTGCAACTTAATGTATTCATAGGTTAGCAAGACATGTCGAGAAGAACATTGCTTAGTTTTTCCTTAAGGGCTTGTTTGGAAGAAAGAGTATTGGAGGGGATTGAAGGGGTTATAATTCCTTGTTATTCAAAATTAAATAACAAGGGATTATAGCTCCCACAATCTCCTCCAATACTCTTGTTTTCAAACATACCCTAAGTGATTCGAACAGTACTCCTCGCATTAACGAAAACACAAATAAAACATATAATTAAGACTACTTTGTGAGATAGAGTTTTAAGTGGGTGGTTCAGTGACTTGATATGCCAAATGGGAGATATATAGAAGCCTTGATGGTTGTGTGATCATCGAACGTTCTCAAGCCATAAGTAAAAGTAGAATATCATTGCCTGCTACTCGCATTACTACTCATAGCTAGCAAGAGTAACTTAGTGGTATATTATATAATGTTTTATTGGTACACGTGCTACATGTATACTATTTTTTGTTACACTAGCACCTCTTTAGTTCCAGTTCTGCGTCCGCCACTGCGTCGTGTACCAGATACATATAGTAAAAATACCAGATTTTCGTATACTGGTTCGAGTATATTTTTTATATCTGGGATGGATACGAGTATTCCTTGGATAGTGCACCTTCGGATTCGAGTAGGGTACGGAGCGAGGACTAACTGATAAATATCCGAATATTCAATTCGGATACGGGTACCTGGTGAAAGGGAAATGTGCCCTTGGGCCATTTCTATAATGTTTTGGTGATTAAATGTCCAACACATTTGATTAAGTTCTTATGTGCCAAATAAAGTGAGAAGTACAAATCAAGGCACAAGGTATGTTTCTAGACCTAGTACATTGTTTTTTGAACGCTAATGTGTTTGTCTAAGTACTAGAAACAGTTACAAAAGAAGGAGAAAAGAAAAGGACTTGGCTCTGTGCAGCCACACTTCAGCTCGGTCTGGCACACCGGACTGTCCAGTGGTGCACCGGACAGTGTCCGGTACGCCATGCTGGTCTCTGGTGAAAGTGCTGCTCTCGGGAATCGACAGTGGTGTACGGCTATAATTCACCGGACTGTCCGGTGGTGCACCGGACTGTCTGGTGAGTCATCCGTGGCGAACTCGTCACTCTTGGGAAACGGACAAAGGCAATGTGGCTATAATTCACCGGACTATCTGGTGGTGCAGCGGACTGTCAAGTGAGCCAACGGTCGCCAGCACCAACGGTCGGCCGCGAAATCTGCGGGCGACGCGTGGCAGCTCCAACGGTCGGAAGGAGGCACCAGACTATCCGGTGCGTCAACGGGCCCAGAGCTGCAACGGTCGACTGTGCCCGTTTTGGAAGGAAATCGCGCACCGGACAAGCTACAATAGTTGTCCGGTGGCGCACCGGACTGTCCGGTGCGCCACTCGACAGAAGGCAGGAATTGCCTTCTAAATTGGTCTCCAACGGCTCCTAGCTGTCTTGGGGCTATAAAACGGGCCCCTAGGCGTATGGAGGAGCACATCAAGCACACTTTAAGCATCCTAAGACTTCTAGACTTCGCTTTCACGCAATCGGATCATCATTCTTGAGATTTGAGCACTATTTGAGTTGTAAACTCCTCACGCTGTGTTTGTGTGCTCACCTTCTCACTTGTGTGCGTGGTTGTGTTGTGATTTTGAGTCTTGTGTGTGTTGCTCTCCCCAACCTTACTCTGTGCTTTCTTTGTGATCTCAATTGTAAGGGCGAGAGACTCCAAATTGTGGAGATTCCTCGCAAACGGGAAAAGATACTAAAAGAAAAGGTCGTGGTATTCAAGTTGATCATTGGATCACTTGAAAGGGGTTGAGTGCAACCCTCGTCCATTGGGACGCCACAACGTGGAAGTAAGCAAGTGTTACTTGGCCGAACCACGGGATAAAATCGTGTGTCTCTTGTTGTCGGGGACCATAATTAGGGGTACCCTCAAGACTCCTAAATCTCAGCTGGTAACCCCCATCAGCATAAAGCTGCAAAGGCCTGATGGGTGCGATTAAGTCTAGGATCGGTCCATTCGAGGGACGCGATCACGCCTCGCCCGAGCCTAGCCTCGGGCAAGGGCAGCCGACCCCGGAGGATTTACGTCTCGCCCGAGGACCCCCTCCAGCAACGGACACACCTTCGGCTCGCCCGAGGCCCAGTCTTCACCAAGAAGCAACCTTGGCCAAGTCGCCACGCCAACTGACCGAATCGCAGGGGCATTTAATGCAAAGGTGGTCTGACACCTTTATCCTGACGCGCGCCCTCCAGTCGACAGAGCCGAAGTGACCATAGTCACTTCGCCGCTCCACTGACCGGCCTGACAAGGGGACAGCGCTGCCTGCGCCGCCCCGACTGTTGTGCCACTCGACAGAGTGAGGCTGTCAGCAACCCAGTCCGGCCTCAGGCGCCATAGGAAACTCCGCTTCGCCCGACCTCAGGGCTCGGACTCGGGCTCGGCCCCGGAAGACGACGAACTCCGCTTCGCCCGACCCCAGGCCTCGGACTCGGGCTCAGCCCCGGAAGACGACGAACTCCGCTTCGCCCGACCCCAGGGCTCGGACTCGGGCTCAGCCCCGGAAGACGACGAACTCCGCTTCGCCCGACCCCAGGGCACGGACTCAGGCTCAGCCCTGGAAGACGACGAACTCCACTTCGCCCGACCCCAGGGCTCGGACTCGGGCTTGGCCCCTGAAGACGACGAACTCCGCTTCGCCCGACCCTAGGGCTCGGACTCGGGCTCAGCCCCGGAAGACGACGAACTCCGCTTCACCCGACCCCAGGGCTCGGACTCGGGCTCAACCCCGGAAGACGACGAACTCTGCTTCGCCCGACCCCAGGGCTCGGACTCGGGCTCAGCCCCGGAAGACGACGAACTCCGCTTCGCCCGACCCCAGGGCTCGGACTCGGGCTCAGTCCCAGAAGACGATGAACTCCGCTTCGCCCGACCCCAGGGCTCGGACTCAGCCCTTGCCTCAGCCGACGGTCTCCGCCTCGCCCGACCTAGGGGCTCGCACTCGACCTCGGCCTTGGAAGACCGACTCGACCTCGACCTCGGAGGAGCCTCCACCTCGCCCAACTCAGGGCTCGGATCGACCACGTCACAGGAGGCGCCATCATTACCCTACCCCAAGCTGACTCAGGCTACGGGGGACAAGACCGGCGTCCCATTTGGCTCGCTCCGCTAAACAAGTAATGATGGCGCCCCGCATGCTCTATGACGACGGCGGCTCTCAGCCCCCTTACGGAAGCAAGAGGACGTCAGCAAGGACTCGACAGCCCCGACAGCTGTCCTTCCGCCAGGCTCCAGCGCTCCTCCGACGGCCACGACACCACATGAACTGGGTGCCAAAACCTCTCCGGCTGCCACGATGGCATGTACTTAGGGCGCTAGCTCTCCTCCGCTAGACACGTTAGCACACTGCTACACCCCCCATTGTACACATGGATCCTCTCCTTACGCCTATAAAAGAGAGGTCCAGGGCCCTCTTACAGAGGGTTGGCCGCGCGGGGAAGGACGGGACGGCGCTCGCGCAAGGCCGCTCGCTCCCTCCCGCGTGGACGCTTGTAACCCCCTACTGCAAGCACACCCGACCTGGGCGCGGGGCTAACACGAAGGCCGCGGGTTCCACCTCCCACGCCTGTCTCCCTCCGGCTGCTTTCCCCCCTTCGCGTTCTGCCTCGCGCCGACCCATCTGGGCTGGGGAACGCGGCGACAATTTACTCGTCGGTCCAGGGACCCCCCGGGGTCGAAACGCCGACACTTGTGTTGCTTTCTCTGTGATTGTTTTGTCTACAAGAACTCGCCTCAAAACTACTTAGTCGCACTAACACTTCTATAACTAAGTTTTGTGGCTATTTAGTGTTTGATTTTACAGGATCACCTATTCACCCCCCCTCTAGGTGCTCTCACCTAGATCCCAGGTACCCGTTTTTCCTTTTTCTGCATAATATTGTTATAAAATTATATCTTTTACATATGAAATCGAATGGAGATACAGTTTATACAAAAATCATAGAGCTCAAAGATATCTACAACTTTGTACTACATTGCATTTTTGTTTGAACAAATATTTAAGTTGAAATTATTGGAATAATGTCTAAATTTATACCAAATTAATATATTGTTTATCACTTTCACGTGGGGGCTTAAGGCTATCTTCATGTGGGAACTTAAGGTTATCTTCTTATAGAATGTTTATTAGTCTTGGTAACTTATTTGCAATTTTGGGTCAACATTGTATTTTTTTTATAAATTTAATTGCATTTTGATGATTTTCTACAAAAAATAAATAATACATAAATAGTCTCGAGTATTCATGAAAATTTACCAAGACATGACATATGTCCACATATAATCATAGAAAATGTTTGGGGCATAAAATCTATAAGATGTCAATGTTTCTTCCATTTCACTTCCACTTATTGCGTGAGTTACATGCGAAATCACTTTAAGCATCAATTGGAGACCTTGGCTTTGGTGGGGATTTATTGTGTGGGCCTAATTCCAACAAGGAAGCCAAGATGGTGTGTAGAGATGACATGTGGCTTTAGTCCTGTATTGCTTATCTAGGTAGGAGAGAACCAACTTATATGTGGGAGTGTTCCCCACTCTTCACATGAGACAAATAAAGGGCTATGGAGGCTGCCACACGCGCTCGCTCGTGTTTCGCGTTATTTTCGCGTTATTTATCGCGTGACTTGTGAGTTCGTGACTTGCGACAATGCGCGATCGCGTCGTGTTCTAAACGACATTTCAATTTTTGCCTTTAATTTTGATTATTTGGTTATCAAATATCACACCTATACTGTCACGTCAGCTGAGAGTAATGGGCATGTACGTGCGAGATCTCCGGGCTGTTGCACGTAGAGAGATTCCATGGGGCGGTTCCTGGAATTACTAACTTAGATCTAACTTAACGATGATCTAACTTAGGAGCTTACTAACACACCATGGTGGTTCACTATTTTAATCACCTAAGATGGATATTATAGTTACTGTGAAAAGAATGACATTACCATCAAAACAACCCCTCCTATTTTTAATCTCACACCTTTACGCCCTGTCTTTACAACCTCTCATAAAGATCATGCAAATATAAAAAATGATACTACAATAAAGGATTTCAAATAGGATAAATCTCGGGTCTGTTTGGTTTAGCTTTTTTGACTAGCTTTTCTGAGAATCTGGCTGTCGGAAGAATCTGGTTGTGTAGAGAATCCGAGTATCATTAGGATTACGTGTAGAGGAAGATAAAGGTGTCCATAAGGCTCAGGATCTAGAAAATGATAGATTCCTACTATTGCAACGACTCATCCGATTATGTGTTTATGTTGATTTTGAATGGTTTTTACCCAAATGAATTTTATAGAAACTGGCTGAAAAGTGAGCGTTTGACAGCCCGCAACAGCTTTTGGTGGCCAGAAGCTGCAAAAAGCTGAAACAAGCAGGGGCCTCATAATACAAAACACCAATCTCATGATCATGATTTGAACCATCACCTAATGGAAATGTGTGAAAACCAAATAATTCAATCATTTATAGATTACAAACTTTTTTCGCTCTTAATAGTAGTAGAGATGTCTCGTAATTTTGTTATATTGGTAGGTTTCGAACAAAAGTAATGTGAAACAAACATAGGAGAGAAAAGCCATCCCTGGTGGTTGGGTGACTTCCCCTTGTCGTCAACCCCTGGCTAACAGTACACCCTTGTTGATGTGTGCAGGGTGATCGGTCGGGGTCAGGAAGATAGGGACGAGGTGGGATCGTCATGGATAATGGTTGGGTAAGGCAACTCACGTGACAGAGTTCTCATGTGCAACATAGTCAAGACAGGGGAACGAGAGATGGGTTATCAGAGGGCAACAGGGAGAGGGAGTAGGACACATGTGGCTAGAGTTTGGATATATATATATATATATATATATATATATATATATATATATATATATATATATATATATATATATATATATATATATATATATATATATATATATATATAGAGAGAGAGAGAGAGAGAGAGAGAGAGAGAGAGCTGAAGCAAGTGATATGTTGTGTTGGCCAGGGGCAAATCTACATCCTAGATCACTCGGTCCATGGCTTGGAGCTTGATTCGAATAACCGTATATGAGTCTCTATTTGATCTAATATAAAATGGCTAAGATGGAAGAAAGAGAACAAAATTTAACAACTTTGGTCTAAGTCATGAAAACAATTCTAGATCGGCTCGTGGTGTTGTTAGGAGTTAGGGAGTCATGCATGGTGTGGCCTCATGGTTTGGGATGAGAATTAGGCAATGTGTGGGTTGGGGTTTAGGCAGTCGTGTCAATTATAGAGATATTTGGGACTGCTCTATGTTCTAGATTCGATATAGAGTTACAGTTTATAATATAAATTTTAATATTCTAAAAATGTTCTAATTTAAATGATAAACTTAATAACTTAACCTAAATATCTTTCAAGGGTTCACAAGCTGAATCAGTTCTAAACATGACTGTATATACTCGAAGACATTTCGGCTCTGTTTGAAATTGTAGTATTTTTGCAGTTTTGAAACAATATATGGTATTTGATGATACTATAGTATTAGAGCTCAATAGGTGTTTGGTTTGTACAGAAAAAACTCAGTTTTAAATACTATGGTTTACCCAAAACTATGGTATTTTTGGAGTTTTCGAAACTCCACCGAGGACATCAGTTTTCTTCTCTTCTCTCTATATACTTTGTTTTTCCAATAAAACCAAACAGATCTCGATTTTAAGTAATACTGTAGTTTTACTGTGGTAAAACAATACCGTAGTATTTATGTCATGTATAATTATAAAATTATGGTATCTTAAAACTATAGTATTTTAAAACTGTATTCCCGAACAGTCACTTTGTGTTTCACTATAGATATCTGTGAGGCGTCCACCAATCGCGGAGCGGACGGCGTGGGAATTGTTCGTTGCGGATCTGCTGCGGGCGACGGTGAAAGGAGAAAAGATAAATGGGGAGGAAAAGGAGACGTGCAGTTTGCTGAGAGTGGGCTCTATTCCTGCAGTAGAGAGAAAAGGAGAGACGTCAGAGTGTTAACTATGTTTTGGATGGTAACTGGATTCTACTGTTCTAGTAAAGAACTAGACATCTGAACCGTCATAAACTCTTCCTTCTTCCCTAATTCCTCTCCATCGCCCATCGGCCTCCATTGCTCACACCCATGACCCATCCTTTTTCTTCCCCAAGAGTTCATGAGACGTGTAACGTGTTGCTACTTGCAATGCGACCTCTGGGAAACATCCATGTTGGAATCGAGCGGAGAGGAGAGGGAGAAAGGGACGGCCTCTGGGCTCTGACCGGCTGACGGGCTCTGGGCGAGTGTGATCGATCCAGCATACTCCTTACAAAGCACCATAAATGCCCCATTAATACCAGAAGGTGTCTGTGCCCATCTCCCTCCACCCACCTCTTCTCTCAAGCAGCGAGCGTACTCATCAGTCCAATACAAATAGAGAGAGAAACGCTCAACGGGATAGAGAGAGAAAGGGGAGGGAGGGGCAGATAAAGAACACTGCACCATTTGTGTGCTCACTTGCTTTCAAACGTGCACCTCCCCTCTTCTTCCTCCTCCCCTCATCTCCTTTCAACAGCGCCATAACCACAGCCTCCCTCTCCTCCTCTCTCTTGTTGCACGAATATGACGCCATGATCTCCCCCGTGAACGACAAGGAGAAGACGGAGAGTGCTGCATAGGTACATGTAGGGTACTATAGGATAGGAACTATACAGCTAGGAGGTAGCGGAGGGAGGAGCACGCCGCCAGCAGTAGGGATGTACAAGAACCAGCTCCAGGAGCTGGCGCAGAGGAGCTGCTTCAGCCTGCCGTCGTACGTGTGCACGCGCGAGGGCCCCGACCACGCGCCGCGCTTCCGGGCGGCCGTCACCTTCAACGGTGAGACCTTCGAGGGCCCCAGCGGCTGCACCACGCTCCGCCAGGCCGAGCACGCCGCTGCCGAAGTCGCCCTCGCCCGCCTCTCCCTCCGCGGCCCGTCCACTACCCTCGCCGCCCGGGTCCTCGTAAGTCACCGCCCATCATCTCCACGTGCTCTGCTTCTTGCTGGCGCCGAGCTTGATGTGGAAGTGAAACCGTGCCCGTTATGTCAGGATGAGACGGGGGTGTACAAGAACCTGCTGCAGGAGACGGCCCACCGGGCGGGGCTGAAGCTGCCGGCATACACCACGGTGCGATCGGGCCCGGGCCACTCGCCGGTGTTCTCCTCCACCGTCGAGCTCGCCGGCTTGAGCTTCGCGGGCGACCCCGCCAGGACCAAGAAGCAGGCGGAGAAGAACGCCGCCATGGCCGCCTGGTCGTCGCTCAAACAGAGTACGTCATCGGCCCAATCCCGAAAACACAAACCTTGCGCAGATCTTTACGCGTCACGGGGCATCATTAATGGCCCCCGCCATGGTCTTTGCAGTGCCGGAGGCTCGCAAGGAGCCCGGCGCCGGCGACGAGCAGGAGCACGTGGCTGTCGCCAGAGCGCTCGCGGCGCTGAAGCCGCGAGACGGCGGCGACGGAAAGGCGGCGCCGCCTCTGCAGAAGCACAGCAGCAACGGCTCTTCTTCCTCTGCTCTTCCGAACCCGTCGCTGTACAGACACCAATGGCGGCCTCGGACCAGTACCCCTGCCCAAGCCCAACCGCTGCCGCCGAGGACGGGGGCCCTGCCCCTGCAGCCGCCGGCCGGCCCAAGGATCCTGCCCCCACTGCATCTGCTACAACAGCCGGCGTGCGGCTCCAGGGACGCCGCGGCGGCAGAGCTGGTGCGGATGTTGGAGCGCGCCATGGTGCGCGACCGGGAGGCAACGCCGCCTTCGCCGTGCTACTACGCGGCGCCTGCCGCCTCGGCGTACCGCCACGGCAGCGCGCCGGCGGCGCCGAGGACCTTCGCCGCGGGCGGGTTCCACGCCCCGGCTGTGAGCGTGCGGTCGGTGATCCCGGTGTGCGCCGCCCCGCCGCCGCAGACCCCGGTCAAGGAGGGAAGGAATGGCCCGGCGACACCCTCAGGCGCATGCAAGAGGGCGTGAGCGACGTGGTCAGCTTGTGAAGCGCAGCAAGAGAAGAAGAAAGAGCGAGCCTGGCTCTGTTGTTGCAAGGGAGTTTTGGATCACAACAACTTTCTCTGTAGTCTGTACAGAAGTTGTGTACGAGGTCAACTACTACGCATCTCCCTCGCTCTGTGTGTGTGTTTGACCAGGATCTAGATGGTGAGATCTTCGTCAGAAAGGCAGCCATGGCCATGATGAGGCTGTGAAGGGTTTTAGATGGACGATGAACATATATGAATATATAGTTGTACTGTTCTAGGGCTTCAGTAGAAGCCATGCTACCGTGTTAACAAGCGCATCGTATCATCCCTTCGGCTCGGCAATCTGCCTGCCTGCCTGCACACAGATCTTGAACTCTTTCTTGGCTTGTACAAAAAAAAAGAACACCTCATATACATAAATAAATCTTTCCTGAACCTCGTGTTCTTCTCTGCCAGCTTATTAGGAAGTCGATGCATTTTTTCACGGTATAAAAAAATGGCAGGCTAAACCTGTCAAATACTGTAGTGCCAGCCGTATGCCTTGCAACTTCACTACGGAGTGAATGAGTCAGCCGTATCCGTATGCATCATCCTCAAGAAAGAAAGGGAAAAAAAACCGACTCGGATGGTACACGAGGGGGAATCATTCAATGATCGAAAATGGTACACTTCTCAGATCCAGAGTTTATGGTGATCTCGACTGCCGAACAAACGGCACATGCATACGTCTACGTCATGTGGTTTAGCGTCCAGAGCGAAGAGGCCTAATTAATCCCAAGGCCTATCTTCCTTCAACTTGTCATCCCTGATTGCAATTGCATTGGTTTCGTGCCGGCTGCCGCCGAGGGATCGTCTCTTGTTCCTCGCAGTCGCAGGAGCGGGAAGGAATGGCGGAATGATGAGACAGGCAGACGCGAGGAGGAAGAAGAAGAGAAGCTCGTAGTAGAGGCGGATTGTGGTCACCACCGTCCAGTAGCTCTCCATCTCGAGACATTAATGGGCGTAGCGCAGGCATTTATTGCCTCATCAGAGAGCCGGGGGAGGAGAGGAGAGAGGGAAGTGGGAGATGGCAGGCACACGCTTTAATGGCGGGGCAGTGGCTGGTCATTTACTGGGCACTGTCTTTCCCGCAATCAATGCTGCCATCGGCGTATGTACTGCTAGTGCTAGTAGTAGTCCACCCATAGCAACACACACACACACCACAAAGCTATGGCCCATGGGCCATGGGCCATGGGCGAGCCAACATGACCACCCCCACCCCACATTTGAACTCCTTCTCAAACAACTAACAGTAGCAAGCTAAATTAGATTACAGCAGCAAATAGCGCATTACAAAATGGGGTCAATTTTATCTGTTATCACTCAATTAAGAGCAAGGACGGAACTAAAAAAAATCATTCACTTATTCAGTAATTCCATTAAAGTTTAAGTTATTAGTTTCTATTATAGTTTCAGTCGTTTCGTTATCGTCACAGTTTCAATAATTTTATTACGGTTTTAGCCATTTACTTATTTAGTCATTCTATTACAGTCTTAGTCATTTCATTAACGCTTCAGTCATTGTATTAAAGTTTCACTCATTCTGTTACCGTTACAGTTTAAGTCTTCCGATCGGAGCGTGAGGGGCACGTGGGGGTCGGACATGCCTTCCACCTCCTACTACTTGCATGAGCACGGAGCCGCAAAATAGAATTTGAAATTCCATTTCATTTGTTGCAAATTCACTAATGACGGCGTCATCAATTCCTAATGTTGGTCGTCTGCTAAGATTCCTGTGGAGAACCAGAATAGGACAACACAATAAGATCTTTGTCCTCAAAATCTATCCCGTGTAGGGGATTTATTGAAGAAAGAAGATCCTTACAACTTCAGAAAATGTAGGGTAGGTGAAAATGCTCAGTATAGTTCAGTATTGATACCCTCCTTTTGTTGTTCTCTCGTGACTACAAATGTATCTTTAAAGGCTATAACAACGGTCTGAAGGTGGCAACATAACATATCTTTGGAGGTGGAGTGATTCTGTTCCCGTGCGTGCCCCTCGTGTACCGTGCTTCTATTTATAGTGACGGTTCGATGTACAATTTCGTAAGAAATTATAATCATGCCATCAAACCTTATACACACAACTATGTAATATACTATGGGTATTGTCATCTTTTTCTTCCAAAGTCTTGGCGCGCACATCAACAAATCCTTTCTTCGTTTTCGTGCTCCCGCTTTAAGCTCAACAACACTCTCGTCGGCATCGAAATTGACTCCAGTCAAACCATGGGTCAAATCGTCCTCAAGCAGGTCGACAATGGATGTTGGTTGGTGATCGGTGACCACCACCAGGGTCGAGGACAGGGCTTCCATAACCTTTGTCCTGGTGTGCCTATAGAGGCACCACTTTAGGGCAGCGACGCGCCTTTTCAGGCGTCGCTTCTCCACCTTGCTCCTGGTGGAGTGTGCTGGTGATGTGTGAAAGGAAAGGTGCCCTTGGGCCATTTCTATAAGTGTTTTGGTGATTAGATGTCCAACACATATTGATTTGAATCCTTATGTACTAAATGAGTGAGAAGTACAAATCAAAGAACAAGGTATGTTTCTAGACTTAGTAAATTATTTTTGAATACTAACGTGTTTATCTAAGTGATAGAAACAATGCCAAGAAAAGTAGAAAGGAGTTGGAGAAGAGTTGGCTGTGTACAGACAAAACCAGCTCGGGCCTGGCACACCGGACTGTGTCCGGTGGTGCACCGGACTGTGTCCGGTGCCCCAGGCTGCTCGATGGTGAACTGGCTGCTCTCGGGAATCTGCTTGGCAACTTCGCTAAAAATCACCGGACCGTCCGGTGCGTCATCAGCGCTCGCGCCCAAGTACATCGGCGACGAACTCGTCGCTCTCGGGAAACCAAAAAGCGTCGTGGCTAAAAATCACAGGACTGTCCGGTGAGTCAGAGCCGCCCATGGCCAACGGTCGCCTACTGTAACACCCGGATTTTAGGGGTCCAAAACCCGGGGTTAACATAAACACCAGGTATGCTGGGACCAAGTCTCATACATATGATGTATAGTGGCACAGGATCGAATGTCACATCTTTATACATAACAGGAGTTCTATACAAAATAAATAATTACATTATAAGGAGACAACGGTCCAGCAACCCAAAGTTGACTGGGAGACGACGACCTAGACCTCTCACGAACACTTCACAGCATCCTCCATGCGCCTCATCCTGCGGTACCTGTTCTTGACCTGTGGGGTGTGTGAGACAGCAAGAGTGAGCTCACATACGTTCATCGCTCAACAAGTTGTGGGGAATAATGTGCATGAACTCGCCAAAGGTGGGAGCTCACGTGAAGTGTAAGGCTTACCAAGGAAGATGGTTAGAGCTGAGCATTGCTTTTAAAGTTGGTCAAAATTTTATTAGCAGTTACTAAGTATAAGTAAATACCAGCCCAATTAAATAGTAGAACAAAAGTAACAACTTCACCTGCGATGCAATGCATATGACAAATTGAGTTTAAGTTCCATAATTTAATCATGTGAGGGTCCGAGCTGCTCATGACCGTGAGCACGGCTAGTATACCAGTTTTACACTCTGCAGAGGTTGCGCATCTTTACCCACAAGTCGTGTATCCCATGTCGCCAGGGTTTGCAAGGCCCTTAGACACTTCCGAGGTGAATGGCTAGGGATCCACTACGAGGCCTTTACAAAGTTCCACTAGCTTCCGAAAACCCGCTACAGTTTATAGGAAGATCCAGTGCAGGAATCCCTTGCAGGACCGCCATCGCAGCAAAATCCTCCCGAGGGCCTCCCTACACTGACCTCTCCCCTACTGCCCTTGCCCCTTTCGGGTAAGGTAGTCTTCCACTAGCTTTCCTAATTAATCAGCCAAGGGGTCCCATTCCTCCCTTGTGGTAGCACTGTTTTCCCGGGTGGTCGCTCCATGTTCCAATTAACATAATGATCTTAACATGAACCATAAATAACAACTGATAACCAAAGTATAATCATGAATAGTGTAATCTTCATACCCAAAACCACATATAGCACTAGCAAGTACTACCCAGAAAGTTCAGTGGTAAACAAGGTATAAAGATAGACAAACTAGGGTAACCTATTGGGTCCCATCAAAATTAACCTATGCAGATCATTATGATTAATTAGAACATGAGTGGGTAAAAAGAAGTGATCAAGGGCACAACTTGCCTGGGCCTTGAGATTCCAGGTACCAGGATGATCTTCAGATTCTCGTGACCTCACTGCTAGTCGTAGCAATACAAACAAACAGTGTGTAGGCAAAATTAACATTACACCAAACATGTATGCCAAAATACATATTAATAATCTACATATTAAAATGAGATCACAGGAAAAAGAATCATTAATTTTGGAGTTATAGATTTTAAGTTATGGATTTTCTAATGTTTTATGTGTTTAAAATGGATTAAGTGAGAGATTAAATTTCTAATTGTTTTCATGACAAAACAGAGGCTCTAAGTGATAGAGAATTAAATTATAAAAATTTAGAAAGTGGAATGGACTAATTTGGAGCAAGTATGAATTTTCTATGAATTATCTAAGTTCTAGCAATTATTTTCATATTAAAAATCTATTTTCTATTTAATTTATTCCATTTAAACGAGTTCTGGACTGGGCCTCATTTACTGAAAAGTGCAGGGGTCTCGGCGCAAGATTCCCGAGACACAGGGAATAGTGTCCGAGGACGGCGGGTTTATTCCGTGAAAGCCGAGGGGCTCATTAACAAAATCGACCCGCGAAGGGGTATCGTTGAATGGTGGCCGCCCGATCTAAACCAAGGGCTCGGATTAGATCACCACACACGTGAACCGGTACGCACTACTAGCCATCAGATCAAGATCCTACGGCTACGATGAAATCTAATTCATAAACCCCCATCGCCGTTGATGTGCCCACCGACGGACACGATCATCCGATTGAATCGATCCTGCCATAAACTAATCGCGGCCGTCCACACATCATCCAACGGCTGACGCTAGCTCCACACTCCATCTAATCGCACCCGTCCACTTAGATCAGACGGCCGAACGGCCCTCTTCCCCAACCGGTGGCCGGGCGCGGCCGAAGAACACCACCCGCGGTGGCGGGCTCCGGCGAGCTCGACCCAATGATTCGCTGGTGCACGATACCCAAATCGGAGGGGACTATACGAAGCGGACAGGATGGCAAAGTGTTTGGTGGCATTATTACCGTGTGATATGTAGCAAGGTGCCCTGGCCACGGCGAGCGGCGGAGCTCGAAGTGCGACGAGCGATTGCTCAAGTCTCGGCGGCGTTCGACTCAAATCGATGGCACAGACGGCTTCCTCAGGTGAAGGCGACACTCCATGACTTGATTTCGAGAGCAGAGATCCCCCAACGACGGCTGTCCTCGGCGGCGGCGCTCCTCTCCTTTCTCTCTCGGTGTCCGGCTTGCAAAGGGCTATGGCTCAGGGTCACGGGCGCTTCGAGTTTTATAGCTCGGAGGAAGGGATAAGTCCGCGCGATGCTTACGGCCGTTAGCTCCGCCCACGGCGTGAATTTCGCGCGAGAAAGACGACCACGGACTCCGCGCGCCATGAGCGGTTTGTTCCTGTGCGCGCGAGGTTGTTTGTTCGGGTCAGCGCGGATCTTGTGAAGTTCGGCCGAGGAGATGACGGCGAATCCCGACAGGACCCGGTTGTTGCGTGACCGCGCTTCCCCGGATTTCACATCGCCCGCCGCGACCGAGCTCGCCCGAGCCGAGCGGCGAAGGAAGGGGAAAGACCCTGACAACGCGGCCCCGCATGGAAGTGGGAGGTGGATTGGCTGAGCGTGCACATGTGACCGACAGGCTGGGCCCACCTGTCGGCGCCCGGAATAAAGAATAAAGGGAAGGAGAGAAGATGGGCTGCGCGTCTGGTATGGCTTAACTGGGCCAGAATTGAGTTCAGTCGGCCCATGTAGCTTCCTGTTCTTTTCTTTTTTTTTCTGTTATTCCCCTTTTTTTCTATCTCCCTTTCCATTTGAATTTCAAATCAACACAAGTTTAAAGTTCAAACCCTTAATTTGGATACCCATTTAGAACTTCAGCATAGTGTGCAAAAACATATTTTATATATTTCTTTATTTATTTTAGTTCTTTTAGACAAGCTTTTAATCATATAGTAGAGAATAATCCATACCTTATTAATTCTAGGGAAATCAAATTTATTTGTAGACTATATATATTAAGAAATAGTTTAATCATAATTCTTCTTTACAACCTAACTCAATGGCAATTTAGATTATCTAAATATCTTTAATTATATATTTTTAACATATTCATTTTGGGACTATAAACTTCTAAATTATGATTATTTTTAAGGGAAGGTGTTTTGATTTAAAATTTTTGAGAAATTTTCCTTGTCTTCACAAAATTGAACTTTAGGGTGTTACAAATCCTACCCCCCTTAAAAATAATCTCGTCCTCGAGATTAGTAAAAAAAGGGATGTATACTCATATCGTTCCTGGAACATATGCACAAACAAAGAAATCTCTGCATGAGGCATAATCCTTTAACAAAACATGGGGTCAATAGACCTTATTGTTCCTCCTAGAGTGACATCTAGATCTTACAAATCATCATAATTTATATCTATGTAGCTTGGTGAAGCTGGTGGTGGTGGTGGAGGTTGGTGTTGTTGTCTCTCCAACCGTGCTTGTCTTATTTCTTGGCGGGCCTGACGTATTTCCTCGCGTTGTTGTCTTATCTGATTCTGCATCTCAGTCACCAGGTCTGTTAACTGTTGTATTACCAGTCTTTGGGTAGCAACCACTTGATCGATTTCAACAGGTGGAGGATTTGGAGGATTCATTTTCTGTTTGTTGTTACGTGATGATCTTTCCTTTCCTGGTATTGACCATGAAAGTTAGAAGCATATGGTAATAGTTTTGCAAAGGAAATTATTTAATAAGCGGAATAAGCTAGTAGCTGGTTAAAATCTGAAGATTCTTTAGTAGGGCTTAATCTTTGTTTTATGTCCAGATTGGGGTAACCAATCGTATAAGGTGAATATCCAAGGGTAAGATAGAATCTGTCAAGATGAGAGATATATATGGGTGAGATAGACTACATGATGTAGGTCAAAATCTGGTTTGATGTCAGGTGGTGGTTGATAGATTATGCAATCCATTAAGACTCTATTGATTGGGTAAGTTGTGTAACTTGTTATATAGGTCAAGTTGTTGGGTATGGCCGAGTTGATCTAGGTCACCAATTTAGGCTTTAAGTGAGTTTTGGAGTATAGCCTTATCCTCTGTATCAGCATTAAGTAACTCAATCTAGGTTAGATCATATTGGATTAGATAGAATCCAGATTAGGTGGGTATGACTAGATTAAACTAGTTAAGATTAGCTAGATCTACCAGGGTAGGATAAATATTATTAGGATATGTTAGAATCTTTTAAGATAGGATGGATCATATGATATAGGTAGGCCATTGTTCAAGGATGAGTTGGTATAAGACATTAATTTAGGTTAAGATATATTTGTAGAGACAGTGTCTAACCTATATCACCAACTTAACTAACTTGTTAATAACTCACTTTAGATTGGGTCATATTTAGATTAGATAGAATCTGGATTAGGTTGGATATACCTAGATTAGACTAGATAATATCTAATTACTGTGGATTAGATCTTGGTCGTTACTATGGTGGGGTAAATATGCTTATTAGGACAAGATGAATCCATAAGGATAAGGTAACATCTTTTGAGGTCAGTTAGATCTATTAGGATAAGATAGAATCTTTTCAAGACAAGATGAATCTATTAATAGTAATAGAGTATCTTTTAAAATAAGATGGATCTATTAAGATAAGGGAGAATCTTTTAAGATAAGATGAATTGGTTAGAATGAGAGCTTTTAGGATAAGATAAATCTCTTAAGCTAGATATGTCCCAATGGGGACAATCTAGGTTGTCTAGTTATTTTATAAATATATTTTTATACCTATGTGTATATGCAGATGCAATTGTGGACATTACTCTACAACTCATCACACTCAAACAAAGATCCAAATCAGACAGATATCATAAGAACAAACATTCAAATACATAGACACTTATAAAAATAGTTTTGTTTTTGTTCCTAGGATTAGGTCTCCTATTCTTAAAGGTCACTTTTAGGCACAGGATTTCAAAGTGTGAAATCCATATTTGTCTTTTAGAGAGAAAGGTAAGAATAATCAGAGTAAAGCGGAATTAGATGAGAAAAGATTAAGAAAAGTTTAGAAAAGAATCAGAGTAGCAAAGGTAAGTAGATAATGGTTGTCCAGTTCTGTCTAGGTTTCGTCCTACAGTCAACATTCCTCTGATACCACTTCTGTAACACCCGGATTTTAGGGGTCCAAAACCCGGGGTTAACATAAACACCAGGTATGCTGGGACCAAGTCTCATACATATGATGTATAGTGGCACAGGATCGAATGTCACATCTTTATACATAACAGGAGTTCTATACAAAATAAATAATTACATTATAAGGAGACAACGGTCCAGCAACCCAAAGTTGACTGGGAGACGACGACCTAGACCTCTCACGAACACTTCACAGCATCCTCCATGCGCCTCATCCTGCGGTACCTGTTCTTGACCTGTGGGGTGTGTGAGACAGCAAGAGTGAGCTCACATACGTTCATCGCTCAACAAGTTGTGGGGAATAATGTGCATGAACTCGCCAAAGGTGGGAGCTCACGTGAAGTGTAAGGCTTACCAAGGAAGATGGTTAGAGCTGAGCATTGCTTTTAAAGTTGGTCAAAATTTTATTAGCAGTTACTAAGTATAAGTAAATACCAGCCCAATTAAATAGTAGAACAAAAGTAACAACTTCACCTGCGATGCAATGCATATGACAAATTGAGTTTAAGTTCCATAATTTAATCATGTGAGGGTCCGAGCTGCTCATGACCGTGAGCACGGCTAGTATACCAGTTTTACACTCTGCAGAGGTTGCGCATCTTTACCCACAAGTCGTGTATCCCATGTCGCCAGGGTTTGCAAGGCCCTTAGACACTTCCGAGGTGAATGGCTAGGGATCCACTACGAGGCCTTTACAAAGTTCCACTAGCTTCCGAAAACCCGCTACAGTTTATAGGAAGATCCAGTGCAGGAATCCCTTGCAGGACCGCCATCGCAGCAAAATCCTCCCGAGGGCCTCCCTACACTGACCTCTCCCCTACTGCCCTTGCCCCTTTCGGGTAAGGTAGTCTTCCACTAGCTTTCCTAATTAATCAGCCAAGGGGTCCCATTCCTCCCTTGTGGTAGCACTGTTTTCCCGGGTGGTCGCTCCATGTTCCAATTAACATAATGATCTTAACATGAACCATAAATAACAACTGATAACCAAAGTATAATCATGAATAGTGTAATCTTCATACCCAAAACCACATATAGCACTAGCAAGTACTACCCAGAAAGTTCAGTGGTAAACAAGGTATAAAGATAGACAAACTAGGGTAACCTATTGGGTCCCATCAAAATTAACCTATGCAGATCATTATGATTAATTAGAACATGAGTGGGTAAAAAGAAGTGATCAAGGGCACAACTTGCCTGGGCCTTGAGATTCCAGGTACCAGGATGATCTTCAGATTCTCGTGACCTCACTGCTAGTCGTAGCAATACAAACAAACAGTGTGTAGGCAAAATTAACATTACACCAAACATGTATGCCAAAATACATATTAATAATCTACATATTAAAATGAGATCACAGGAAAAAGAATCATTAATTTTGGAGTTATAGATTTTAAGTTATGGATTTTCTAATGTTTTATGTGTTTAAAATGGATTAAGTGAGAGATTAAATTTCTAATTGTTTTCATGACAAAACAGAGGCTCTAAGTGATAGAGAATTAAATTATAAAAATTTAGAAAGTGGAATGGACTAATTTGGAGCAAGTATGAATTTTCTATGAATTATCTAAGTTCTAGCAATTATTTTCATATTAAAAATCTATTTTCTATTTAATTTATTCCATTTAAACGAGTTCTGGACTGGGCCTCATTTACTGAAAAGTGCAGGGGTCTCGGCGCAAGATTCCCGAGACACAGGGAATAGTGTCCGAGGACGGCGGGTTTATTCCGTGAAAGCCGAGGGGCTCATTAACAAAATCGACCCGCGAAGGGGTATCGTTGAATGGTGGCCGCCCGATCTAAACCAAGGGCTCGGATTAGATCACCACACACGTGAACCGGTACGCACTACTAGCCATCAGATCAAGATCCTACGGCTACGATGAAATCTAATTCATAAACCCCCATCGCCGTTGATGTGCCCACCGACGGACACGATCATCCGATTGAATCGATCCTGCCATAAACTAATCGCGGCCGTCCACACATCATCCAACGGCTGACGCTAGCTCCACACTCCATCTAATCGCACCCGTCCACTTAGATCAGACGGCCGAACGGCCCTCTTCCCCAACCGGTGGCCGGGCGCGGCCGAAGAACACCACCCGCGGTGGCGGGCTCCGGCGAGCTCGACCCAATGATTCGCTGGTGCACGATACCCAAATCGGAGGGGACTATACGAAGCGGACAGGATGGCAAAGTGTTTGGTGGCATTATTACCGTGTGATATGTAGCAAGGTGCCCTGGCCACGGCGAGCGGCGGAGCTCGAAGTGCGACGAGCGATTGCTCAAGTCTCGGCGGCGTTCGACTCAAATCGATGGCACAGACGGCTTCCTCAGGTGAAGGCGACACTCCACGACTTGATTTCGAGAGCAGAGATCCCCCAACGACGGCTGTCCTCGGCGACGGCGCTCCTCTCCTTTCTCTCTCGGTGTCCGGCTTGCAAAGGGCTATGGCTCAGGGTCACGGGCGCTTCGAGTTTTATAGCTCGGAGGAAGGGATAAGTCCGCGCGATGCTTACGGCCGTTAGCTCCGCCCACGGCGTGAATTTCGCGCGAGAAAGACGACCACGGACTCCGCGCGCCATGAGCGGTTTGTTCCTGTGCGCGCGAGGTTGTTTGTTCGGGTCAGCGCGGATCTTGTGAAGTTCGGCCGAGGAGATGACGGCGAATCCCGACAGGACCCGGTTGTTGCGTGACCGCGCTTCCCCGGATTTCACATCGCCCGCCGCGACCGAGCTCGCCCGAGCCGAGCGGCGAAGGAAGGGGAAAGACCCTGACAACGCGGCCCCGCATGGAAGTGGGAGGTGGATTGGCTGAGCGTGCACATGTGACCGACAGGCTGGGCCCACCTGTCGGCGCCCGGAATAAAGAATAAAGGGAAGGAGAGAAGATGGGCTGCGCGTCTGGTATGGCTTAACTGGGCCAGAATTGAGTTCAGTCGGCCCATGTAGCTTCCTGTTCTTTTCTTTTTTTTCTGTTATTCCCCATTTTTTTCTATCTCCCTTTCCATTTGAATTTCAAATCAACACAAGTTTAAAGTTCAAACCCTTAATTTGGATACCCATTTAGAACTTCAGCATAGTGTGCAAAAACATATTTTATATATTTCTTTATTTATTTTAGTTCTTTTAGACAAGCTTTTAATCATATAGTAGAGAATAATCCATACCTTATTAATTCTAGGGAAATCAAATTTATTTGTAGACTATATATATTAAGAAATAGTTTAATCATAATTCTTCTTTACAACCTAACTCAATGGCAATTTAGATTATCTAAATATCTTTAATTATATATTTTTAACATATTCATTTTGGGACTATAAACTTCTAAATTATGATTATTTTTAAGGGAAGGTGTTTTGATTTAAAATTTTTGAGAAATTTTCCTTGTCTTCACAAAATTGAACTTTAGGGTGTTACACCTACGCGATCAACGGGCGACACGTGGCGAAGCCAACGGTCGGAAGGTTACACCGGACTGTCCGGTGTGCATCGGACAGTGTCCGGTGCGCCAACAGATCTAAAGATCCAACGGTCGGCTTCGCCAGAAAAGGAAAGAGATCGCGCACTGGATAGCTATAGGACCTGTCCGATGGTGCCACTCGACAGAAGGCAAGAATTGCCTTCCAAGTTGAATTCCAACGGCTCCTAGCTGCCTTGGGGCTATAAAAGGGACCCCTAGGCGCATGGAGCACCACTACAAGCATTCTCTAAGCATTCTAAGACTCCCAGACTCCGTCTCCACGCATTTGATCGATTGTGTTAGTGATTTGAGCTCCGTTTGAGTTGCGAACTCTCTGTGCTGTGTTTCGAGCTCAAGTCTTGGCTTGTGTGCATGGGTTGCGACCTTTAAGCGCCGTCTTGAATCTCTTGATGATGAGGGCCATCTCTTCATCATTAAGTCCGGCCGCCTCAATTTGTGCCACCTTGCTAGGTAGCGCCTCCTTGCTTCTTGTTGCCTTGAGAGCAAGGGGTTGAGGCTCGTTGATTGGACCATTCAAGGCGTCGTCCACATACCTCGCCTCCTTGATCATCATTCGCCCGCTCACGAATTTTCCAAGGACTTCTTCGGGCAACATTTTGGTGTACCTGGGATTCTCACGAATATTATTCACCAAATGAGGATCAAGAACGGTAAATGACCTTAGCATCAGTCGGACGACGTCGTGGTCCGTCCATCGTGTGCTTCCGTAGCTCCTTATTTTGTTGATAAGGGTCTTGAGCCGGTTGTATGTTTGGGTTGGCTCCTCGCCCCTTATCATCGCGAACCGTCCAAGCTCGCCCTCCACCAACTCCATCTTGGTGAGCAAGGTGACGTCGTTCCCCTCATGAGAGATCTTGAGGGTGTCCCATATTTGCTTGGCGTTATCCAAGCCGCTCACTTTGTGGTATTCATCCCTGCACAATGAAGCTAGAAGAACAGTAGTAGCTTGTGCATTCTTATGAATTTGTTCATTAATGAACATGGGACTATCCGAACTATCAAAGTGCATTCCACTCTCTACAATCTCCCATATACTAGGATGGAGAGAGAATAGGTGACTACGCATTTTGTGGCTCCAAAATCCGTAGTCCTCCCCATCAAAGTGTGGAGGCTTGCCGAGAGGAATAGAGAGCAAATGTGAATTTGAACTTTGCGGAATATGAGAGTAGTCAAACGAAAAGTTCGAATTAACCGGTTTCCTTCTCTCGTAGTCGTTGTGGTCGTCGTCCTTTTGGGAAGAAGTAGACTCATCGCTGTCGTCGTAGTAGACGATCTCCTTGATGCGCCTCGTCTTCTTCTTCTTCCCTTCTTTCCGTCTATGGCCCGAGCCGGAGTCGGTAGGCTTGTCGTCCTTCGGCTCGTTGACGAAGGATTCCTTCTCTTTGTCGTTGATCACGATACCCTTCCCCTTAGGATCCATCTCTTCGGGCGGTTAGTCCCTTTGTGAAGAGAACGGCTCCGATACCAATTGAGAGCACCTAGAGGGGGGGGGGGTGAATAGGTGATCCTGTGAAACTTAAAACTTAAGCCACAAAACTTGGTTAATCGTTAGCACAATAATTGCCAAGTGGCTAGAGAGGAATCTCAACAAAACACAATAACCACAAGAAATCAATCACAGAGATGGCACGATGGTTATCCCGTGGTTCGGCCAAGATCAGCGCTTGCCTACTCCACGTTGTGGCGTCCCAACGGACGAGGGTTGCAATCAACCCCTCTCAAGCGGTCCAAAGACCCACTTGAATACCACGGTGTTTTGCTTACTTTTTTTCAATCCCGTTTGCAAGGAATCTCCACAACTTGGAGCCTCTCGCCCTTACAATTGAAATTCACAAAGAAGCACGGAGCAAGGGAGGGATTAGCAACGCACTCAAGACAAGAAATCACAGCAACACCACGCACACAAGTCGCAACGAGAGCTCACAACACAACTCAATGAGTTCACCACTCAACTAGAGCTCTAATCGCTATCGCAAAGAATCAAAGGCGCGGAATCGATGTCTTGGTGCTTAGGAATGCTTAGGAGATGCTTGGTGTACTCCTCCATGCGCCTAGGGGTCCCTTTTATAGCCCCAAGGCAGCTAGGAGCCGTTGAGAGCAATCTAGGAAGGCTGATCTTGCCTTCTGTCGACTGGCGCACCGGACAGTCCGGTGCACACCGGACACTGTCCGGTGCCCGATTTCCTTCCATAAATGGCACAGTCGACCGTTGGCAGCCTGAGAGCCGTTGGCGCACCGGACATGTCCGGTGCACACCGGACAGACCGGTGCCCCCTTCTAGCCGTTGGCTCGGCCACGTGTCCCGTGCAGATTGCGCGGCCGACCGTTGGCCCTACCGACCGTTGGCTCACCGGACAGTCCGGTGCACACCGGACAGTCCGGTGAATTATAGTCGTACGTCGACGATGAATTCCCGAGAGCGACGAGTTCGCCTGTGAACGGCCCACCGGATAGTTCGGTTCACACCGGACAGTCCGGTGAATTATAGCCGTACACCGCCATCGAAGTCCCGAGAGCAGCCTTTTCCCTCGAGCCAGCCTGGCGCACCGGACACTGTCCGGTGCACCACCGGACAGTTCGGTGCACCCAGACTGAGCAGACTTTGGCTGCTCGAGCCATCTCTTCTCCAACTCGATTTTTCTGTTTCCAGCACTTAGACAATTAGTCCATAAAACAATGTACTAAGTCTGAGAAACATACCTTTATCCTTGATTTGTACTTTGTCCACCTTTTTACAATTAGGCACTTGTGTTGGACACTAAATCACCAAAATACTTAGAAATGGCCCAAGGGCACATTTCCCTTTCAGTGTGCTGCGAATTTAGGTCTTGCGTGTGTTGCTCTCCCATCCTTACTCTTGTGCTTTCTTTGTGATCAATATTGTAAGGGCGAGAGGCTCCAACTTGTGGAGATTCCTCGCAAACGGGAAGAATACTCAAAAGATAAACGACCATGGTATTCAAGTCGATCATTGGATCACTTGAAAGGGGTTGAGTGCAATCCTCGTCCATTAGGACGCCACAACGTGGAAGTAGGCAAGTGTTACTTGGCCGAACCACGGGATAAAAATCACGTGTCTCTTATGTTGCTCTTATGTGATTGTTTTGTTCGCAAGAGATCGCTTCATAACAACGTGATTAACTCGCACTAACTTTTCTATAATCAAGTTTGTGGCTATTTAGTGTTTGATTTTACAGGATCACCTATTCACCCCCTCTAGGTGCTCTGAGTGTGCCCTTTGCGCGCGGGCATGTTGGGGTGACGAGGCTGAGCTCTCCAGCGACGGTGGCAAAGAAGTCGAGGGTGCCGGAGGTGATGTGGCTCCCTAGAGCGAAGATCTCACCTCTGACAAATGCTGATGACTGGGCCATCGGAGTGGAAAGCGTCTCTTAGTACACTAGCGCCCATACCTGACGTGCCAACTATCGTGGTTTTGGAATCTAGGGGCACTAAGATTTGTGTTCGGCGAGTGTGCTAGCGCGGGCTGACCCCGAATGGTGAATCTCTGGGATTCGAACGAGAGGTCTGAGACACCGAGGTTATACTGGTTCAGGTTCGCACCCTACTCCAGTGTAGTGCTGATCGTAGTATTTCAATGAGTGTGTTACAACAATTGTGCTTGTGTGTTCCTGAAGCGCCCCAATCCTTTGGGACTCAAATGTGATACAATTACTAGTCCTAGGAGGCTAGTAAACACATTTATACAACAGATGATTCCAAATCTACCTACACGAGACAAAGCTATAAAGGTGGCGATCAACTTTAAGAGTTGGTCCACAACTCGGGACAAATCATCAGAGTAGGGCTGAAGCAGCCCGATATACACAGCGAAGCAAATCAGCGGTCCAACAACCACAAGCAAGGTTGGGAACAGTCGTAACTCTTACCCGATCTCCTTTTTCTGAAAAACAACAAATAAGCAAGGGTGAGTACAAACGTACTCAGCAGCCCACCTTTACCCGCGGAATGGGGAAATCAGATATAATGCATGGAATATGTGGAGCTCAGGATATTTTGCAGAAACAGCAATATTTTATGCAGGGTTGTTTTGAAAAACATTTTGTATTTTTGCAAAGCGCATCCTCTCCAAAAGGAGCAGGAAGTTTTTCAATATTAGAACAAAATCCCCTGGACTAAACCATCCAGGTATCTCAGCAGTTTCCCACTGGTTTTCATTTTCAAAAACAGCTATTGGACTTCCCGTCCACCATAGCTCACGGCTCAACCGTCGGACCTTTTAAAAACCACTTTTCTCAAAAGCACCTCTTTTTTTGAAAACAAAAACACTAATTGCCATACCACACCAGACTCATCCATTCCTGTGGACACGGACTATTCGAATAGGTTTTCAAACTCTGCGCAGAGGTGTACACTTTACCCACTAGTCCGGCTCTGCGATCTCATGATCAATGAGATCTGAATCCGAATCCCTTTCCTTCCTCGCACGTCCTAACCTTAACGGTTATACCGGAAGGAGTCAGGCCACCGTCATGTCCAAACCAGACAAAACATTTCCCCTCCTTATCCTCCCGGTGCTCCCCAGCCTTCATAACCCTGGGGTTGGACCGTACGAGTTCAGATTGAGTGACTGTCCACACAGTCTCGAGTGGTTGTACTTATCATGAGTACAGGTAGTGAAAGATGACAAACCGGTCCTTATATGAGGGGACAATCCTTCTGCTCACGCCTAAACCAGCTGAGCCATCACCTTAGGCCCTCCCCTAAACCAGTGAGTCCCTGATCATCCCTACTCAAAGGTGATAAGGGTGAAAACCCTTCATCATACACATTTTGAAAAGCATTTTCTTTTGAAAACTCACACCTTTTCTCAAATCATTTGTAACAAATATATCAAGGATTGATTGCGGCAAGCGGCTTGGGTGGCCATAATAACTTGTCTCAAAATCATATCATGCATAAAATAATAGGCTGAGGGTTGTGGTTAAAAATCATAGGTAATTTATGCATCAAAGGGATCCAGTGAGCTTGCCGTGCTTATTTGGCGAAGGGGGAAGGGGAGCTCGCAGAACTGGCTTCTGGCTCCACCGCCTGGCGTAGACTTGCAGATCTGGCCTCCACAAGACGGCACGAACGCTCCGATAACTATGCAACATGAACAAGCAAACATACAAACCAGCAAGTATGCCAACAAATATTTAGTATAGTGGTCAGAATAGCGATATATGGATGGGTAGAGTCTTGAGTAGAATCTGTGTCATGTGGTGTTGTGATATTACTGGTGGTGGAGCGGAGGTGCTTACCAGGAGGGTGGGCTGGAGACGAAGCGACACTATGCGTGTAACCGGCAGAGCGGAGTAACTGAGTGGGTGGGGTGTTTGCCTTGGCTGAGGGTGTTGAGTGTGTGGAGAGGGAGAGGGTAGTTGGGTGTATTTACAGCTGGGTGTATGTGGTGTAGCATAGTGAAGTTCACTGTTGGTGAGAATAGTGACGAATGAATCGTCTGACTTAGTATGAACAGGAGAGTTATAGGCAGAATATGGGACAAGAGTATTTTGGGAGTTTTCTAAAATATGAACCATGCTTAAGAGATGACATGGTTGGATAGGGAATGGTTTGATAAGAAATTAGAAACAAGAATTATTGGAATCAGAGTTTGGAAGCCTGGATCGAAGGAATCTCAAAGTTAAGCGTGCTCAACTTGGAGAAACCTGGGATGGGTGACCAGATGAGAAGTTCCCTACTGGAAGGAAAATCACAGTCACCGGAGTTCATATGACTGAAATATTGGTCTGGCTGGTCTTAAGTGGACTGGACAACATGATGGATGAGTAGTTGAAATTTGGGGGTGATCGGATGAACGATGAATAGTAACGATGATGAATAGTAATGGTGAATAGTAATGGTGAATAGTGATGTGAATAATTCATATGAGCGAACGATGAACGATGAATAGTGGCTATGAACGAACGATGAACGATGAATAGGAACTATGAACGAACGGACGAATGATCGAATGATCGGACGAACGAACGATCGGAATTTCGGCAGTATAACGGCAGGATAAAGATTATCTGGAAGAACGATGAAATAGGGACTATGAACGAACGATGAATAGGAACTATGAACGAACGATGAACGATCGAATAGGAACTATGAACGAACGATGAACGATCGAATAGGAATTATGAACGAACGATGAATGATCGAACGAACGAATGATCGGAATTTCGGCAGCATAACGGCAGGACAAAGACTATCTGGAAGAACGATGAATATGGACTATGAACGAACGATGAACGATGAATAGGAACTATGAACGAACGGACGAATGATCGGAATTTCAGCAGCATAACAGCAGGATAAAGATTATTTGGACGAACAAACAGACGAACGATCAAACGATCGGACGAACGGACGAACAAACCACGAACGATCGGACGAACGATCGAACGATCGGACGAACGAACGAACAAACTTAGAATAGGGGGATGAACGATCGAAGAACGACCGAACAATCCTTGTGCTAGTGTGTGCTTGTGTGGAGCATGGAGTGGGTGTGTGTGGGGAGAAGAGAGTTGCCATGAAATGGCTTGGGGTGGGATGAGAGGAGGCCCTTGCCCCTCTATTTATAGCCATGGTGGGGGGATTAGGGGGAGGGATGAGAGGATTAGTGTCGGGGACCATAATTAGGGGTACCCTCAAGGCTCGTAATTCTCAGCTGGTAACCCCCATCAGCACAAAGCTGCAAAGGCCTGATGGGCGCAATCAAGTCAGGGATCAGTCCATTCGAGGGACTCGATCACGCCTCGCCCGAGCCTAGCCTCGGACAAGGGCAGCCGACCCCGGAGGATCTCCGCCTCGCCCGAAGCCCCCCTCCAGCGGCGAACACGTTCCCGGCTCGCCCGAGGCCCTGTCTTCGCCATGAAGCGACCCCGACCAAATCGCAGGAGCATTTAATGCAAAGGTGACCTGACACCTTTATCCTGACGCGCGCCCCTCAGCTGACAGAGCCGAAGTGACAGCTGTCACTTCGCCGCTCCACTGACTGGTCTGACAGAAAGACAGCACCGCCTGTGCCGCTCCGACTGTAGTGCCACTTGACAGAGTGAGGCTGACAGGCAGTCAGGCCCGGCCACGCGCCATAGGAAACTCCGCTTCGCCGACCCAGGGCTCGGACTCGGGCAAAGCCCCGGAAGACGGCGAACTCTGCTCCGCCCGACCCAGGGCTCGGACTCGGGCAAAGCCCCGGAAGACGGCGAACTTCGCTCCGCCCGACCCAGGGCTCGGACTCGGGCAAAGCCCCGGAAGACGGCGAACTCCGCTCTGCCCGACCCAGGGCTCGGACTCGGGCAAAGCCCCAGAAGACGGCGAACTCCGTTCCGCCCGACCCAGGGCTCGGACTCGGGCAAAGCCCCGGAAGGCGGCGAACTCCGTTCCGCCCGACCCAGGGCTCGGACTTGGGCTAAGCCCCGGAAGACGACGAACTCCGCCTCGCCCGACCTAGAGGCTCGGACTCGGCCTCGGCCACGAAAGACGGACTCGACCTCGACCTCAGAGAAGCCTCCACATCGCCCAACCTAGGGCGCGGACCGGCTACGTCAACAGGAGGCGCCATCATTACCCTACTCCAAGCTGACTCAGGCTACGGGGAACAAACCGGCGTCCCATCTGGCTCGCTCCGCCAGATAGGCGATGATGGCGCCCCGCACGTTCCCTGACGATGGCGGCTCTCAGCCCCCTTACGAAAGCAAGAGGACGTCAGCAAGGACTCGACGGCCCCGACAGCTGTCTCTCCGCCAGGCTCCAGCACTCCTCCGACGGCCACGACATCACACAAATCGGGTGCCAAGATCTCTCCGGCCGCCACGATGGCGTGTACTTAGGGCGCTAGCTCTCCTCCGCTAGACACGTAGCACTCTGCTACACCCCCCATTGTACACCTGGACCCTCTCCTTACGCCTATAAAAGGATGGGCCAGGGCCCTCTTAGAGAGGGCTGGCCGCTCGGGGACGAGGATGAGACGGGCGCTCGCATAAGGCCACTCGCTCCTTCCCCCGGGTGGACGCTTGTAACCCCCTACTGCAAGAGCACCCAATCTGGGCGCGGGACGAACACGAAGGCAGTGGGATTTCCATCTCTCTCTCTCTCCCATCTCTGGCCTCCTCGCTCTCCCCCCTACGCGCTCGGCCTCGCGTCGACCCATCTAGGCTGGGGCACGCGACGACACTTCACTCGTCGGCTCAGGGACCCCCCTGTCTCGAAACGCCGACAGTTGGCGCGCCAGGTAGGGGCCTGCTGCGTGTTGACGAACAGCTTCCCGTCAAGCTCTAGATGGGTAGTCTCCAGCAACCTCTCCAGCCCGGGACGATGCTCCGTTTCGGGAGCCTTGAGTTCATGTCCCTCGACGGCAGTTACGACATGATACTCTTTCCACCGCCGGGCGACAGCGACAATGGTGGCCGACAGTCCGCCCGCCGGCGGCGGGATCGACGACGCCTTCCCCGCGTGGTGGAAGAACAACCTTCGAGCTCGCCCCGTCTTCTTCCCCGTCGATGGAGGAGGAGGAGGCGGGGCAACCAAGGCCAAGCAGGAGGCGGCGCCTCATCGGCCGTCGAGCGAGTCGACAACGCCAGCACTCCAACGGGGGGCGCGCCGGGCATCGGCCTCGCGCTTGAGACGAAGACGAGCGCTGTCTCCCCGCGACACATCAATCCTGAGCAAACGGACGACGCCAGCACGCTCGCGAAAGGCTTGCTGGGTGTCGCCCTCGTACCTGAGACGACGGTGCAGTCAGCCCCCGACGTGACCTCATCACCGCCCGTCGACCAAGAGGTACCGACCGATTCCCATCCCACGCCTTTCAGATTTAGCCTCGACCCGCCTAGCGGCTCCGCTTTGGCGGACGCTCTCGTAGAGACGAATCCGAACCCTCTGGGGTTTCATATGCGGTCACCTTGGGACCGGCTGGCGGACGTCTCGACCTACGGGCCCTCCGGGTCCGAGGGAGACGACGAACCCAGCTTCCATTGGGATTTTCCAGACTTGGCAACCCCAGTGCCATGTGGGGCTTCATGACCGCATGCGACTGCTGCCTTTCCGACTATTCCGACGGTAGCCGTAGCCTCGACGACGAGGACTGCGGCCCGAGCCGCGAATGTTTCCACGTCGATCTAGGGGGTCCCTCCGAAGGCAACCATCTCGGCATGCCGGAGGACGGTGATCTCCCTAGGCCGGTGCCTCGCGTCGACATCCCGCGGGAGCTAGCCGTGGTCCCCGTTCCGCCGGGGGGGGTCACGACCCACAACTCGAGCAAATCCGCGGGGTGTAGACCAGGCTCGATGAGGGAGCAGGAGCGCTTGAGCCAATCCGCCGGGACGTCGGGCAGGCATGGGCGGGCCAACCTCCGGCCGGAGAAATGCGTCATCTACCCCAGGGCTTCCAGCACCGCATCGCCGACGATGTCAGGGTCAGGCCGACACCCGCATCCAGTGGGGTCGGCCAGAACCTGGCTGCAGCAGCAATGCTCCTCCGCGCGATGCCGGAGCCATCAACCACCAAGGGGCGGCGAATCCAGGGAGAGCTCAAGGATCTCCTGGAAGGCGCCGCGGTCCGGCAGGCCGAGAGCTCCGCCTCCCGAAGGTAGGGGTACCCCTCGGAACATCATGCCGCGACTTCCCGATTCATGCGGGAAGCCTCGGTCTACACCGGGCGCACGCGCAACACAGCGCCTGCGGCCCCGGGTCGCCTCGGCAACGAGCACCATCACCGTGATCGTCGGGCCCACCTCGACGAGAGGGCGCGCCGAGGCTACCACCCCAGGCGTGGGGGACGCTACGACAGCGGGGAGGATCGGAGTCCCTCGCCCGAACCACCTGGTCCGCAGGCCTTCAGCCGGGCCATACGACGGGTGCCGTTGCCGACCCGGTTCCGACCCCCGACTACTATCACAAAGTACTCGGGGGAGACGAGACCGGAACTGTGGCTCGCGGACTACCGTCTGGCCTGCCAACTAGGTGGAACGGACGATGACAACCTCATCATCCGCAACCTCCCCCTGTTCCTCTCCGACACCGCTCGCGCCTGGTTGGAGCACCTGCCTCCGGGGGAGATCTCCAACTGGGACGACCTAGTCCAAGCTTTCGCCGGCAATTTCCAGGGCACGTACGTGCGCCCCGGGAATTCCTGGGACCTCCGAAGCTGCCAACAGCAGCCGGGAGAGTCTCTCCGGGACTACATCCGGCGATTCTCGAAGCAGCGCACCGAGCTGCCCAACATCACCGACTCGGACGTCATCGACGCGTTCCTCACCGGCACCACCTGCCGCGACCTGGTGAGCAAGCTGGGTCGCAAGACCCCCACCAGGGCGAGCGAGCTGATGGACATCGCCACCAAGTTCGCTTCTGGCCAGGAGGCGGTCGAGGCTATCTTCCGGAAGGACAAGCAGCCCCAGGGCCGCCCACCGGAGGATGCTCCCGAGGCGTCAACTCAGCGCGACACCAAGAAGAAGGGCAAGAAGAAGTCACAAGCGAAACGCGACGCTGCCGACGCGGACCTTGTCGCCGCCGCCGAGTACAAGAACCCTCGGAAACCCCCCGGAGGTCCCAACCTCTTCGACAAGATGCTCAAGGAGCCGTGCCCCTATCACCAGGGGCCCGTCAAGCACACCCTTGAGGAGTGCGTCATGCTTCGGCGCCACTTCCACAGGGCCGGGCCACCCGTGGAGGGTGGCAGGGCCCGCGACGACGACAAGATGGAAGATCACCAGGCGGGAGAGTTCCCCGAGGTCCGCGACTGCTTCATGATCTACGGCGGGCAAGCGGCGAACGCCTCGGCTCGGCACCATAAGCAAGAGCGCTGGGAGATCTGTTCGGTGAAGGTGGCGGCGCCAGTCTACCTAGACTGGTCCGACAAGCCCATCACCTTCGACCAAGCCGACCACCCCAACCATGTACCGAGCTCGGGGAAATACCCGCTCGTCTTCGACCCCGTCATCGGCGACGTCAGGCTCACCAAGGTCCTCATGGACGGAGGCAGCAGCCTCAACATCATCTACGCCGAGACCCTCGGGCTTCTGCGTATCGATCTGTCCTCAGTCCGGGCGGGCGCTGCGCCTTTCCATGGGATCATCCCTGGGAAGCGCGTCCAGCCCCTCGGACGACTCGATCTTCCCGTCTGCTTCGGAACACCCTCCAACTTCTGAAGGGAGACCCTGACGTTCGAGGTGGTCGGGTTCCGAGGAACCTACCACGCGGTATTGGGGAGGCCCTGCTACGCGAAGTTCATGGTCGTCCCCAACTACACCTACCTCAAGCTCAAGATGCCGGGCCCCAATTGGGTCATCACCGTCGGCCCCACGTACAAACACGCGTTCGAATGCGACGTGGAGTGCATGGAGTACGCCGAGGCCCTCGCCGAGTCCGAGGCCCTCATCGCTGACCTGGAGAGCCTCTCTAAGGAGGTGCCAGACGTAAAGCGTCATGCCGGCAACCTCGAGCCAGCGGAGACGGTTAAATCCGTCCCCCTCGACCCCAGCAGCGACGCCTCCAAGCAAGTCCGGATCAGCTCCGGGCTCGATCCCAAATAGGAAGCAGTGCTCGTCGACTTTCTCCGCACGAACGCCGACGTCTTCGCGTGGAGTCCCTCGGACATGCCCGGCGTACCGAGGGATGTCGCCGAGCACTCGCTGGACATCCGAGCCGGAGCCCGACCCGTCAAGCAGCCTCTGCGCCGATTCGACGAGGAGAAGCGCAGAGCCATAGGCGAGGAGATCCACAAGCTAATGGCAGCAGGGTTCATCAAAGAGGTATTCCATCCCGAATGGCTTGCCAACCCTGTACTCGTGAAAAAGAAAGAGGGAAATGGCGGATGTGTGTAGACTACACTGGTCTGAACAAAGCATGTCCGAAGGTTCCCTACCCTCTGCCTCGCATCGATCAGATCGTGGATTCCACTGCTGGGTGTGAAACCCTGTCTTTCCTCGATGCCTATTCAGGGTATCACCAAATCAGGATGAAAGAGTCCGACCAGCTCGCGACTTCTTTCATCACGCCCTTCGGCATGTACTGCTATGTCACCATGCCGTTCGGCTTGAGGAATGCGGGCGCGACATACCAGCGGTGCATGAACCATGTGTTCGGCGAGCACACTGGCCGAACGGTCGAGGCCTACGTCGATGACATCGTAGTCAAGACGAGGAAAGCCTCCGACCTCCTTTCCGACCTTGAAGTGACATTCCGATGTCTCAAGGCGAAAGATGTCAAGCTCAATCCCGAAAAGTGTGTCTTTGGGGTGCCCCAGGGCATGCTCTTGGGGTTCATCGTCTCCGAGCGAGGCATCAAAGCCAACCCGGAGAAGATCGCAGCCATCACCAACATGGGGCCCATCGCGAACTTGAAAAGCGTACAGAGAGTCATGGGATGTCTTGCGGCCCTCAAGCCCTTTCATCCTGCACCTTGGCAAAAGGGGCCTGCCTTTGTACCGCCTCGGGGCGAATAACGTTCCCCCCGGAAGCCTGCTCCCGAGACCTGCATCAACCCTCCGTCAAAATCGACGACACGCCCGAGCCCGAGGCACCCTCGGCCTAGTCCGAGGCGCCCTCAGCTCGGCCCGAGGCACCCTCGGCCCCTGAGGGCGAGACGCTGCGCGTCAAGGAGGAGCGAAGCGGGGTCACGCCCAATCGAAGCTGGCAAACCCCGTACCTGCAATATCTCCACCGAGGAGAGCTACCCCTCGACCGAGCTAGAGCTCGGCGGTTGGCGCGGCGCGCCAAGTCGTTCGTCTTGCTGGGGATGGGAAGGAGCTCCACCACCGCACCCCAGGACCTTGTTGAAGACACCCGGGGGCTACGCGCTCCCCTGGGAAAGACCGCTTGTCATCGCCAAAGTTCTGAAGCTCGGGACAAACGAGCTGGCCGACAGTCGAGGCGAGGTCTGCACCAACACTTCGAACGTCTAACAGCTACGTCGCCTCTACCCTTAAGATGCTTTCAAGTTGTTCGCTCACCTTGCCCCCACGCAAGTTTTAGTCATCAAGGAAGGGCCATCCTTGCCTCGGCAAAGCCCGACCCTCCCTCGGGGGCTAAAAAGGGGGGAACCCTCCTCTGCGTCAAAATTTTCAGTCGAAAAGGCTTTTTGCGTTCCCCCGGCTACGTCGGAAGCGGGACCCCAAGGGGTGAACACGGGTGCACGTAAGTGGTAAGGCCGACTGAGCCGAGGGACTCCTACGCCTCTGGGTTACGGACACCTCACTCGTCACCCGCCACGAAAAGTGACCCCCACTTGGGGAAGCCATCCTGCTACTGACAGGCGGGGCCGAACACGCAAAATGAAAGGGAAAGGAGCACGACTTTGTGCAACGGTAATAAAGTGTTTAGGCCTCAACGGCTGCAGAAAGACACACGTGCACCCAACAGAAACTGTTCCAACAGAGTTAGGCGTCGCCATGGGAAGGAGCCGCGCCGTCGGCTTCGTCCCCACCCTCGGCAAAGTCCATCCTGGCTTCGGACGACGGCGCAGGCAGGAGGATCTCTGCTTCGAAGGTGGTCGCCAGCACCGCGCTCGGACCCGTGGCGGCCGCATCGAGCCTCCGGATTTCTGCAGGGCAGCTTCATCTTCGTCAGGAAGGCAATACCCCTCGCTGACCCACTCCAGGTCCACGACGTAGTGGGAAGCGAGCACGACGAAGGCTCGCCTGACGCCGTGGTGTAGCGCCTCGCGGAGTCTGCCGCGCACATGATCGCCCAGGGCCTGCAGGCGACTTTGAGGGGAGCTTCCTGAGGGAACGTCGCCGGAGCCAAGGACCCGACAGAAGTCCGAGACGGCCTCGGACATGGCCATGTGGTCGGCCTCCCTCTGCTTGGCCGCCCCGGCAAGCGCCTTGGCAAGCGCCTTGGCGGACTCATCGAGGGCGGACTCGAGTTCTGCGAACAGCCAGAACGAAAGATCTCAAACACAAGCGGAGGAAACAAGCTGAAACGAAAACCGAAAATGGCCAAGGCATACCTCCGGCTCGGGCACGCTGCTCTGAGGCTGCGACCTAGGCTACGGCTAGGTCGGCTGCAAGGGCTCTAGCCCAGCTTTCGGCCTCGGCAGCCCGGCCCCGAGATTGGTCCCGCTCATCGACGATCCGGTCGAACTCCGACCGCTGTCGTTGCACTTCTGCGCGCGCCGCTGCCGCCTCCGCGCGTGCCACTGCCGCCTCGGCTCTCAGATCGATGCAGAGCAACCGAAGGTCCGCCGCCTCGGCGGCCTGCTGAGAGAGGCGCGCAGTAGCCCCGACGAGCGAGGTCCTCAGGGATCGCAGCGAGCCCCAGACATCGACCTCGTGGCGGATGAACGACGACTTGGCGGCGCTTAGATCCGTCAGACCCTAAGGAAAGGAAGCGGGGCGTTACGAAAGACGCCTTGGCCACAAAAAAGAAAAGGTATGCCTGAAACCGTTACCTGGAGGATTTTGGGGACGTCCCTGTAGAAAACCTCCAGCGACGACCGGAGCGATCCCACCGTTGCTTCGGCACACTCGCGGAGCTCGTCCCAGGACTGCTCCTCCCGCTCATCATCGAGAACGAAGAAGGGATCCGAGGCCTCACGGGTCCGGAACCGGAGCAACTGGCGCCGACCCTCGGTGCCCCGCCGGACAGCGACAAGGCTGCCGCCCGGCGGGACGGATCGCATCTCCACGCCCCCTCCTCCGAGGCACCAAGCACCGGCGCCTCGGCCATCTCAGCGTCGGCAGCGACAGGTCACTCCCCGACCGTGACGGCAGCGACTTTAGTAGCAGCAGGTGCCAGCACCGCCGGCACGTCCGGCGGGGCCTGGGCCACGTCCGCGTTAGCCACCTCCCCTAGCACGATGGCCGCCTTGGCAGAAGAGCCGGCCTCGGGAACTCGCTCCACAACGACTGGTGCCGCCTGAGCCCCCTGCTGTGGAGCGCCTTGCGAGAAGGTCAGCTGAACAGCGAGGCCCGGAGCGGCGCTGGTTGTGGAAGCCGACGCCGTCTTAAGGGCTTTTCGCGGAGCCAGATCGGTCAGGCCATGGCTCTGCTTGCTGAGGAGAAAAGAAAAATCACGGTCGGGACATGCGAATGAGAAGCCGGGACGAAGACGCTCCAAGGTACTTACCCGCTCCAGGCCATGATCAACCGTGCCTGAGGGGAGGTCTCCCGGATCTCGACCCCCAAAGCTGCCGCCGAGGTTCGCTTCGCCGACTACGTCGGCACCACCCTTGCTTTGGGCGCTTCGGATGCCCGGGAGGCGGGCTGCCCAGGCACAACCATGGCGACCTGAGGGTCGCTCTCCTGCGTTGCCGGCGTGGGCGACGGCTCTCGGGGAACAGACGCCTCGGCCTGGCTCCCCGGGGTCGCCTCAACTCCCCCAGCCGAGGGGGCAGGTACCCTCTCGGTCAGCCCCCGCTCCTCGGGCCGGGACCTCGGCGTCCCGACTCCGGGGACTGACTGCATCAGCCCACTCGGGGGCTGGCCTGACGGATCCTGGCCTAACCTCAAGCTAGGGCTGAAGCCGAGGCGGGCAGCCATGTCGTCTTCCTCGTCATCATCTTCATGATCATCGTCGTCATCAGGCGTTTCCGGCGATGGCTCCCTCGGGAGCCCCTCCCTCTCCTGTCGACGACGGAGCTTTTCCAAGGCGTCCCGAGCCCGCATCCGCTCGCGGGCCCGGGTCTTCTCCGCGTCCTTCTTTTTCTTCTTCTCCTCCGCGGCAACCCGCCGCGCTGCTCGGTCCACCGCATCCTGCGGTACCCGTGGCAGGGAAGGCTTGTGCCGCCCCACCTCCTGAGGGCAGATGGAAATCCCGACCGTAAGAACCAGGGATAACCCGATGCAAGAGGGAGGAAGGAGCGGACACTCAGCAGAGTCACGCACCCTTGGTCAGGGCACATCAAAGGCTGGGAGAAGGCGCTGAGGTCCGGTTTCCCCAATGCGACGGCCACCCGCCCGTGGAGAACATCGAAGGGAAGAGGGTCCGAGGACATCTGCGAGCCCTCCAAGTCAGCCTCCAGCGTCATCTCCCAGAGCGGCAACCGTCGCTCCGCCAAGGGAAGCACCCTCCGGTGGTGGATGGCGGCAATCACTCCCGCGGCGGTGAGTCCCCCTTTCCGCAACGCCTCCAAAGCCTTGAGAAGGGGTTCGAGGTTTTTCTGTCTTTCGTGCGGGGTCCCGTGGCGCCAAGCGTCGGCGGCGACGGTGACTACCCGCTGGGAAAACGGTGGGAGCAACTCGCCGTCATTCCGGAGGTAGAACCACCTGCGCTGCCACCCTTTGTTCGAGGACGCAAGGGTGGCAGGAATGTACAGCGAGGCCCGCGACTGCCTCAGCTGAAGGATGCAGCCGCCAGCCCGCACTGCCGCGCGGACCTTTCTCTCCCCCGTCGGCGAAGCGAAAAGCTCCGCGAAAAAGAGATGAGTCCACAAGTCCCAGTGGGGGGTGATCCCCAAGTACCCCTCGCACACCGCTACGAAGATGGCGGCCTGCGAGATGGAGTTGGGGCTGAGGCGGCGCGAAGGACAGGGTGGGCGGTTTCCTTTTCTCTGGCTAAGTCTCTCGGGTTGCGAAAACCTAAGAGGGAAGCAGGAAGCGGAGCAAAGAACCACCGCTAGACCCTCCCCCGGGTATATAAAGGCCAAGGCGAGACCGGATCAACGTTCCGCCCGGACCGGCCGCGGGATTCAAAAACACGAAGCGAAACGGCCGTTCCTCAAACGGCTCGCGCACGCGCAACGGCTGCCCCACGAACCACTTGCCCCGTCGCATTAACTCCGCGGCGGGACAGGCGGCGCCTCTGGCAGGAGAAACGAGCGACGCTTCGCCTTCGCCACAATAACCATGTCCGAAAAGGTACGCCGCGTCGTTCGATTTCGTATCCTTTTCCTTTTTTTCCTCTTTCTCTCTCTTGCAATAGGGACCGGGAAAGGGGATACCCCGGAAAGGATCCTTCCCCGTGAAGGAACCAGGCTCCGAGCCTCCCTACTAATCAGAGGTTCGAAGGCTGGCCCCTTAGAAGGGCTCAACAGCCGCCTCAGAGCACGTGGGCTCCACACCCACTACTGGTCAGAGGTTCAAAGGCCGGCCCCTCGGAAGGGTTCAACGGTCGCCTCAGGCTACTCGGGCTCCGCGCCCACTACTGATCAGGGGTTCGAAGGCTGGCCCCCGAAGGGTTCACAGCCGCCTCAGACACAGAGCGAGGGATGGCCATGGGTACGTTCGATACATAACCAAGGCTCGGGCTACGCTCCCGAGGTACCCTAGGACATTTCCGAGACCAGCAGGAACGATCTTGTAACAGAATCCCATCAGAGGGAGGCATCGAGCCCTCGGACCCCGTCACCAGGGGACCGGGTCTGGCAGATCACCCGCAGGTACTTTTGGGCGCGCCTCTGGGCCCCTAGGCGACCCCTAACGAATGGGGCACGGACGTCCGCTCGGATCACCCGCCTGCAGCTCACCGGAGACACCATGTTCGGCGTCCATCGAGGGCAACATGGCGCTCTCCCCCCTCCTCCTTGCGGAAAGGCGACGCAGGGGCGTATGTAAAAAAGTTGAGTCTGTCCCTGATCGCCCTCTCGCCCTGTGCAGGGGCTCGGGGGCTGCTCTCGCAAACCCGGCTCCGGCCAAACCGTTGACAGCGTCAACATACCAGCCCGAGAACTTGGGACCCGACCGTACACCCGGGCTACGACCAGCTCGCATGAGGGGACGACCAGACCAGCCGAAGCATTGCGCGAGGCGTTAAGACCTCGGAGGAGTCAAACCACTCCTCCGAGGCCTCGGGGGCTACACCCGGCGGGTGCGCTCGCGCGCACCCACCGGAACAAAACGCAACCGAGAAAAGCTGGTCCTCTTGCAAAAAAGTGCGACGAAAGCCTCCAAGCAAGTGCTAACACTCCCTTCGAGGCTCGGGGGCTACTGTCGGGGACCATAATTAGGGGTACCCTCAAGGCTCCTAATTCTCAGCTGGTAACCCCCATCAGCACAAAGCTGCAAAGGCCTGATGGGTGCAATCAAGTCAGGGATCAGTCCATTCGAGGGACTCGATCACGCCTCGCCCGAGCCTAGCCTCGGACAAGGGCAGCCGACCCCGGAGGATCTCCGCCTCGCCCGAAGCCCCCCTCCAGCGGCGAACACGTTCCCGGCTCGCCCGAGGCCCTGTCTTCGCCAAGAAGCAACCCCGACCAAATCGCAGGAGCATTTAATGCAAAGGTGGCCTGACACCTTTATCCTGATGCGCGCCCCTCAGCTGACAGAGCCGAAGTGACCGCCGTCACTTCGCCGCTCCACTGACTGGTCTGACAGAAAGACAGCGCCGCCTGCGCCGCTCCGACTGCAGTGCCACTTGACAGAGTGAGGCTGACAGGCAGTCAGGCCCGGCCGCGCGCCATAGGAAACTCCGCTTCGTCCGACCCAGGGCTCGGACTCGGGCAAAGCCCCGGAAGACGGCGAACTCCGCTCCGCCCGACCCAGGGCTCGGACTCGGGCAAAGCCCCGGAAGACGGCGAACTCCGCTCCGCCCGACCCAGGGCTCGGACTCGGGCAAAGCCCCGGAAGATGGCGAACTCCGTTCCGCCCGACCCAGGGGTCGGACTCGGGCAAAGCCTCGGAAGACGGCGAACTCCGTTCCGCCCGACCCAGGGCTCGGACTTGGGCTAAGCCCCGGAAGACGACGAACTCCGCCTCGCCCGACCCAGAGGCTCGCACTCGGCCTCGCCCACGAAAGACGGACTCGACCTCGACCTCGGAGAAGCCTCCACATCGCCCAACCTAGGGCGCGGACCGGCTACGTCAACAGGAGGCGCCATCATTACCCTACTCCAAGCTGACTCAGGCTACGGGGAACAAGACCGGCGTCCCATCTGGCTCGCTCCGCCAGATAGGCGATGATGGCGCCCCGCACGTTCCCTGACGATGGTGGCTCTCGGCCCCCTTACGAAAGCAAGAGGACGTCAGCAAGGACTCGACGGCCCCGACAGCTGTCTCTCCGCCAGGCTCCAGCACTCCTCCGATGGCCACGACATCACACAAATCGGGTGCCAAGATCTCTCCGGCCGCCACGATGGCGTGTACTTAGGGCGCTAGCTCTCCTCCGCTAGACACGTAGCACTCTGCTACACCCCCCATTGTACACCTGGACCCTCTCCTTACGCCTATAAAAGGAAGGGCCAGGGCCCTCTTAGAGAGGGCTGGCCGCTCGGGGACGAGGACGAGACGGGCGCTCGCATAAGGCCACTCTCTCCTTCCCCCGGGGGGACGCTTGTAACCCCCTACTGCAAGCGCACCCAATCTGGGCGCGGGACAAACACGAAGGCGGTGGGATTTCCATCTCTCTCTCTCTCCCATCTCCGGCCTCCTCGCTCTCCCCCCTTCGCGCTCGGCCTCGCGTCGACCCATCTGGGCTGGGGCACGCGGCGACACTTCACTCGTCGGCTCAGGGACCCCCCTGTCTCGAAACGCCGACAATTAGTGGGAGGATGAGAGGATTAGTGGGAGATTAGCATGTATTTGTCTTGCATAAGTGAGATTAGCTTGTAGAGCTCACCATATGACACTGGAGGCATACGTATACGTATGAGCATGAGGAAAGTTATGAAGAAAATATTTATAGGGACTTGAAAAATGATTCTGAAGGTATTTCTCAAGAGGAAAATACTTGGAGATATATCGGTGGAATATTTGGACAGTATTTCTGGAAAGAACGTGAAGGGGATTACTCGGGAAATATATGGGCGGCATTTCTGGAAGAATTTGAGGGGGATCACTAGAGAAATATCTGGGCAGTATTTCTGGAAGAATTTGAGGGGGATCACTGGAGAAATATCTGGGCTGTATTTCTGGAAGAATTTGAGGGGGATCACTGGAGAAATATCTGGGCAGTATTTCTAAAAAGAAATTGAGGGTGATCACTGGGGAAATATTTGTAGGATATTTGGAGGAGGATTTTGGAGAGAATATACACCACTATATTTTATTTGTTGATATAAGCTCGCAAACAAACATTTTGAAACGAAATTTGAAATTCATTTTGAATTTAGAGCAAGTTTGAGAAAATTTCAGGATTTGAATTTTTGGGATGCTACAAATCTACCCCACTTAAAAGGAATCTCGTCCTCGAGATTCGACTTAGAAGGGTTATGGGTATAGCTTTACTTCAGCTACATATCTTCACTTTGCAACTCTTCGAGGAGATGGAACTTCAACAAATTCTGGCCCTTGCGGAGCATCCGGCTGCTGATTGCAAACGCTGATTCTGGCTACTCAAGATCATCTTCAGGCTTCTAGCTTTCGCTTGGCAACTAGCTTAATGAAGAAGCATCGATGCCAACACGCAAACCTTCCTCTTGCGAACTTCCACATGGATTCCTTCCTTGATTGGTCTTCTGGTGCTTCATCAACAAAACTTGGGTGACCACCTCTCATCCAGAAACTTATATGCTTGGACGATCTGGTCCTCCACAAGCTTGCTACATGCCTTCTTCTTTTTCTCCATAGGAACCTTACTGGAACACTACCCCACTTAAAATGAATGAGGTAGAACTCTTGAATCTTGGGCATTTGAACTCCTTGAAGTACCTCATAACTGAGAGCACCTAGAGGGGGTGAATAGGTGATCCTAGGAATCTTGAAACTTAATGCCACAAAACTTGATTAGATGTTAGCACAATAAAGCCAAGTGGCTAGAGAAGAGTTCTTGCAAAACACAATAACCACAAGAAGATCAACACAGAGATGGCACAGTGGGTTATCCCGTGGTTTGGCCAAGTCCAACACTTGCCTACTCCACGTTGTGGCGTCCCAACGGACGAGGGTTGCAATCAACCCCTCTCAAGCGGTCCAAAGACCCAGTTGAATACCACGGTGTTTTGCTTTGCTTTACTATATCCCGCTTGCGAGGAATCTCCACAACTTGGTGCATCTCGCCCTTACAAAGATTTTCACAAAGAAGCACAGAAGTAAGGATGGGATGAGCAACGCACACAAGACACAAAATCAGAGCAACACACGCACACAAGTCACAACACGAGCTCTCAACACAACTCAAAGAGTTCTCTACTCAAACGGAGCTCTAGTTGCTATCACAAAGAATCGAATGCGCGGAATTGAAGTCTTGGTGCTTAGGAATGCTTAGAGAATGCTTGGTGTGCTCCTCCATGCACCAAGGGGCCCCTTTTATAGCCCCAAGGCAGCTAGGAGCCGTTGAGAGCATTCCAGGAAGGCAATTCTTGCCTTCAGTCGACTGGCGCACCGGACAGTCCGGTGCACCACCGGACACTGTCCGGTGTGGATTTCTTTCCTTCTGTGGCGCAGCCAACCGTTGAAGATCCAGAGCCGTTGGCGCACCGGACACTGTCCGGTGCACACCGGACAGTCCGGTGCCCCCTTCTGACCGTTGGCTCGGCCATGCGTCGCGCGCGGATTACGCGGTCGACCGTTGGCCCGGCTGACCGTTGGCTCACCGGACAGTCCGGTGCACCACCGGACAGTCCGGTGATTTATAGCCGTACGTCGTTAATCGCTTCCCGAGAGCAACGACTTCGCCTGTGAATGACTCACCGAACAGTCCGATGCACCACCGGACAGTCCGATGATTTATAGCCGTATGCTGTTAATCGCTTCCCGAGAGCAGCCAGTTGACAGTCGCCAGCCTGGCGCACCGGACACTGTCCGGTGCACCCAGACTGCGCAGAGTCTTGGCTGCTTAGCCAAGTCTTTTCCAAATTGGTCTTTTCCTGTTTCTAGCACTTAGACACAATACATTAGTCTCTAAAACAATGTACTAAGTCTTAGAAACATACCTTTACTCTTGATTTGCACTTTGTCCATCAATTGGCATAGATTAACACTTAAGCACTTGTGTTGGCACTCAATCACCAAAATACTTAGAAATGGCCCAAGGGCACATTTCCCTTTTAATAACAAGGGTGTTACGGGGCCTTCTTCTGTTGTTGCTGCTTGAGTAGGCTGCGGAGAAATGACTGGCATAGGGTTGATTCTAGGAGAACCTTCTTCTTATCTTCTATTCACTATCTTCTTTTCACTGACCCTTTCTTTCTCTTTGCTCTTCCCACTGGAGGATTCTATCAAAGAGTATTACCATCATACAGAGGAGGAAACCAAAGACAATGAACCATGTACATCAGTCTTCAACCCAAGAATCACCAAGCATTGTGATCTTAGGGGCGAGGGAGTGGAAAATGGAGTTGCTTGCGATTTGGCAGAGGGGATTTATCTGGAGTGTGCTTTGCTTTGAGCGAGATGGGAGTTGAGGGAGCTGGTGGGGGGTTTTATAGGTGAGCGGGGGTGCTCGAGGGGGTGAGGAGTGGTAGTGATGGAGTAGGTGATACGAGGCAACAGGTGCGACAAGGGGAAGGGGGCATGTTTGCTGGCGATGATGGCGGCGGGTGCGCTGCAAAGGGGGCGTGGGGCGGTGGTAGTGCGCATGGAGGCGGGCACGCGTGCGAGGGGCACAGGTGAGTGGTGGGGTCAATGACCCTGATGTTTGTGGTCTCTGAAAGGGAAATAGGCTTTAAACCTTTTCCTAAATGATTTTGGTGGTTGAAATGCCCAACACAAATAATTGGACTAACTAGTTTGCTCTAGATTTTATGCTCCACAGGTGCCAAAGGTTCAACTCAAAGCCAATACAAAGATTAAAAAGGGTTCAAGAAGAAAGGAGCAAAGGAAACCGAAGTGCTCCCTGGTCTGGCGCACCGGACTGTCCGGTGCACCAGGGAAGATCGACTTCAAACTCTCTACCTTCGGGTTTTCTAGGCGCACCTCCGCTATAATTCACCGGACTGTCCGGCGTGCCACCAGACTGTTCGATGCGCCAGCGAAGCAACGGTCATCTGCGCGCAACGGTTGACTCTGGAAAGTGAACAGTGCAAATCAGATGTCAGAGCAGACGGTCAGAGGGGCACCGGACTGTCCGGTGCCGCAGCGGACTGTCTGGTGCCACATGAGGACAAAGCCTCCAATGGTCGACCAGCTCCAAGCCCTAATGGGAGGATGACGTGGCGGCGCACCGGACTGTCCGGTGCGCCCATCGCCAGCAGACTTCTCCAACGGCTACAATTTTGTTGGTGGCTATAAATACCACCCAAACCAGCCACTTCAAGGTGTGGGAGCCCAAGCAACATTCCAAGTCATCTAGTTGACATACTCAAGCCCTCCCAACCACATATATTCATTGATCCATCCTACACACAAGATTTAGACCACTACAACCAACACAAGTGCCACAAAAGAGAGAGCAAGCAAAAGAGAGCTACTCATTTGAGTTTAGCACTAGTTCCTTGTGAGATTCATTGAGAGGTAGTGTGTGCTTCATCTTTGTGTTCATTTGTGCGTGGAGCTTTGACTCCCATTGAACTTCCTCCAAAGTGTTGGAGGCTTGTAAAGCTAGCAAGAGACACCAAAGAGTGTGGTGATCCTTGTGGGGGTCTTAAGTGATCCTTGAGAAGAAGAAGAGCTCTCCGGTCTTTGGTGATCGGTGGAGAAAGAGGGAAAGGGTTGAGAGAGACTCGTCCTTAGTGGACTCCTCAACGGGGACTAGGCCTTCGAGGGCCGAACCTCGGTAAAACAAATCACCCGTGTCTCGTGCGCTTATTGCTTGTGATTTATTTGTTCTTTCCCTTTCCAAGTTTTTTCTTGCACTATTCTTTGCTCATACAATTTGGTGTTGCTTTAAGTTAAATTCTCATATAGTGAAGCAACACATTGCAAGAAAGAACTTGTGTCATTGCTCTTCTTGTCTAAGCCCCTTTGCTTTATTCTCATAGACCTATTAGTTGTATTGCTTTATCAATTCCGCATTATTTGAAAGCAATACTCTTTTTTAAGCAAGGACTTAGTTTTTATACTTCGATAATTGTATATCTTGTTTCTAACCACTAATCAAGGGATCTAGTTGGGGGATAAAGTTTTAATTTTCAGGTTTCGCCTATCCACCCCCTCTAGGCGACTTTCAATTGGTATCAGAGCTAGGCACTTCATATTGAGTCTTACAACTCGAAGTGATGGCTCGTAAAAGATCCCAAAAGAACAAGAAGACATCTTCCAAGGAGAACAAGGAGGTAACTCTTGAGATATTACTTCCCGATTGTTCTAATTATGATTCATGGTCCACTAGGGTAATAAATGCTTTTAGGACCGTAGATCCTCAATTAGAACAAATTATAGACAAGAGTATATTCCCCTCTAATTATAATAGAAAAATTATTTCCGAGGAAGATCAAAGATGTTTTCGCTTAAACTACCTAGCTTATGACATCTTAAGTAATTCTCTTAGCAATGAAGATTATCGTGCCTTCATATCAAATTATAATGAATCCATTCATGATGCACATGATATTTGGACTAGAATTAAAATCAAATTTGATGAGTCCAAACATGATAGTTCATTTTGTGCTTCTACTTCCTTTGGTCTTTGTGATACTAACCCTTGCAAGGAAGAAGAAGAAAATGAATGATGGAGACCAAACAATGAATCCACCTCTCTAAGAGGTTTGTCTTCCCATTTCGATTCCCACATGTTGTGTGGCTAATGAAAATGATAGCGGAAGCACAAATGAGGATGAGGAGGAAAAAAGAAGCTTCATGCAACTCTACGCTCGCCTAAGCCAAGAAGATAAGGCGGTCATGCTCAAACTTCTAGAAAGAACGAGAGAGCAAGGCGAAGCTCGTCAAAGGCTAGAAAGTATTCTCTCCATGAAAATGCAATGCTTTGACGAGTTGACTAAAGAACATGAGGAGCTAAAGTGCTCTCATGTTGATTTGGTCCAAAGGTATGAAACTATTTCAATTGAGCAAGATAACGCTTTACATTGTATCGCTCAATTAGTAAATAAGAATGCCTTGCTTAAGGACCAAGTAGAAAAGCTAAAAGATGAAAATCTAGCTTTTCAAGAAAAATATGATATGCTTCTATGTTCTTATGAAAATCTTATGGATGATCATATCATATTAAATATTGCTCATGAGGTTGTGATAGAAAACTTAAAATCCCAACAACCTCACTCATGCACATGTATTCAAATTAAAACTACATTACCATGTGCTAATGCTTGTTGTCCGTCGACAAGCAAATCTTCCTTTGAGCTAGAATTTGCAGGAACAAAAGATGATACTTATCAAAAGCTCGAAGAAGAAAATGAGAGGCTAAAATGAGCTTGACACAACTAAAAGGGAAGTGCATTGCTCAACCTTCTCAAGATAACCATGATCACATGGTGAAGAAGCTTGAGACGGGAACAACCATGGCATGCACTACATCCCTTGAAGAAAATGTCAAGGACTTGAAGATTGCCAAGAGGAAGAAACAAAAGATGAAATTCAATACCTCCTCCAAAAGCCTCAACCACGCCTCCACAAAAGGTAACATCCAAGGTAATAATCAAGCCACACTTCACACTAATAGAAGTAAGAAGTGTAGTGAATGCTTTGAAAAGGGGCACTCGATTAGGTCATGTCCCTATATTAAAAATGACTTGATTATTAACAAGGATAATAAGGTTTGTTTTAAATGCTCCAAGAAGGGACACTTGTTTAGGTCTTGACCCCATTTAAAACAAAAAGGCATAATGTTAGAAAAGAAAATATTCACTAACCATGTAGCAAGCAAGAAGCAAGGAAGGAAGAAATCTTCAAAGCTCGAAGATCGCCTATGCTACATATGCCGAAAGAAGGGACATCAATATAAAGATTGTCCCATTGGTAACAATCCCACTCCTAGCTTGTCAATTAATTCTCATGTAACTAGGCAACCCAAAATTGCAACTTGTGCTAGAAAGGTAATGAGTTTACATAGTGCTAACACAAAGGACTTTTGGGTTCCTAGATCTTTGTTGACTAACCATGATGGACCCATAAAGCGATGGGTACCAAAATGTACTTGACAAGCTTTGTAGGAGAAGGAGATGATATGATGCCTTGGGGTGCTTAAGAGAGTCCATTCAATTCTTATCAACTCAAGCTATCAATCTTCAATGATCTATATCTGAAAGTCGCCTAGAGGGGGAGTGAATAGGGCGAATCTGAATTTTAACAACTTAAACACAACTACAAGCCGGGTTAGCATTTGAAATAGAAACGAGTCCGAGAGAGAGGGCGCAAAACAAATCGTGAACAAATAAAGAGTGAGACACGATGATTTGTTTTACCGAGGTTCGGTTCTTGCAAACCTACTCCCCGTTGAGGTGGTCACAAAGACCGGGTCTCTTTCAACCCTTTCCCTCTCTCAAACGGTCCCTCGGACCGAGTGAGCTTCTTCTCTCAATCAAACGGGAATCAAACTTTCCCGCAAGGACCACCACACAATTGGTGTCTCTTGCCTCGGTTACAATTGAGTTGATCGCAAGAAAGAATGAAAGAAAGAAGCAATCCAAGCGCAAGAGCTCAAAAGAACACAACAAATCTCTCTCACTAATCACTAAAGCCTTGTGTGGAATTGGAGAGGATTTGATCACTTGGGTGTGTCTAGAATTGAATGCTAGAGCTCTTGTAAGTAGTTGGAAGGTGGAAAACTTGGATGACTTGAATGTGGGGTGGTTGGGGGTATTTATAACCCAAACCACCAAACTAGCCGTTTGGTGAAGGCTGCTGTCGATGGGCGCACCGGACACTGTCCGGTGCGCCAGCCACGTCACCCGGCTGTTAGGGTTCAACCGTTGGAGCTCTGACGCGTGGGCCCGCCTGGCTGTCCGGTGGTGCACCGGACATGCCCTGTAGGCTGTCCGGTGCGCCACCTCGCGCGTGCCTGACTTCTGCGCGCTCTAGCGCGCATTAAATGCTTCTGCAGGTGACCGTTGGCGCGAAGTAGTCGTTGCTCCGCCGTTACACCGGACAGTCCGGTGAATTATAGCGGAGCGGATTCCCGAAGCTGGCGAGTTCAGAGTCGCTCTCCTCTGGAGCACCGGACACTGTCCGGTGGTGCACCGGACAGTCCGGTGAATTATAGCGAAGCGTCTCTGAGAATTCTCGAAGGTGCGAAGTTCAGCTTGAAGTCCCCTGGTGCACCGGACACTGTCCGGTGGTGCACCGGACAGTCTGGTGCGCCTGACCAGGGTGCCTTCGGTTGTCCCTTTGCTCTTTTGTTTGAACCCTTTTTCTTGGTCTTTTTATTGGCTTATTGTGAACCTTTGGTACCTGTAGAACTTATAAACTTGGGCAAACTAGTTAGTCCAATTATTTGTGTTGGGCAATTCAACCACCAAAATCAATTTAGGAATATAGGTGTAAGCCTAATTCCCTTTCAATCTCCCCCTTTTTGGTGATTGATGCCAACACAAACAAAAGCAAATATAGAAGTGCATAATTGAACTAGTTTGCAATATGTAAGTGCAAAGGTTACTTATAATTTTGAGCCAATAAATATTACTTACTAGATATGCATGGATTGTTTCTTTATTTTTAATATTTTGGACCACGCTTGCACCACATGTTTTGTTTTTGCAAATTCTTTTTGTAAATGCTTTTCAAAGTCCTTTTGCAATTAGTCAAAGGTAAATGAATAAGATTTTGCGAAGCCTTTTCAAGATTGATTTGAAATTTTGTCCCCTTGTTTCAAATGCTTTTCCTTTGACTAAACAAAACTACCCCTCAAATAAATTCTCCTCTTAGTGTTCAAGAGGGTTTTAAGATATCAATTTTAAAAAATATTACTTTCTCTCCCTTTTGAACACAATAAGATACCAATTTGAAATTTACAAATAGAAAATCATTAATTTTAAAATTAGGGTGGTGGTGCGGTCCTTTTGCTTTGGGCTTATACTCTCTCCCCCTTCGGCATGAATCGCCAAAAACAGAATCATTAGATCCCTTTGCTAACTATTTTCTCCCCTTTGGCAAATAAAACATATGAGTGAAGATTATACCAAAGATGGAGAGTTGCTCGGAGCGACAGCGAAGGATGAGTTATGGAGTGGAGTGGAAGCCTTTGATTTCGCCGAAGACTCCAATTCCCTTTCAATATGCCTATGACTTGGTTTGAAATACACTTGAAAACACATTAGTCATAGCATATATAAAAGAGACATGATCAAAGGTATAATATATGAGCTATGTATGCAAGACATCAAAAGAAATTCCTGCAATCAAGAATATTGAGCTCATGCCTAAGTTTGGTAAAAGTTTGTTCATCTAGTGGCTTGGTAAAGATATCGACTAATTGATCTTTAGTGTTAATATATGCAATCTCGATATCCCCCTTTTGTTGGTGATCCCTTAAGAAATGATACCGAATGGCTATGTGTTTAGTGCGGCTATGCTCAACGGGATTATTCGCCATGCGGATTGCACTCTCATTATCACATAGAAGAGGAACTTTGGTTAATGTGTAACCGTAGTTCCACAGGGTTTGCCTCATCCAAAGCAATTGCGCGCAACAATGGCGTGCAGCAATATACTCGGCTTCGGCGGTTGAAAGAGTTACCGAATTTTGCTTCTTTGAAGCCCAAGACACCAAGGACCTTCCCAAGAACTGGCAAGTCCCCGATGTGCTCTTTCTATTAATCTTACACCCCGCCCAATCGGCATCCGAATAACCAATTAAATCAAAAGTGGATCCCCGAGGGTACCAAAGCCCAAACTTAGGAGTATAAGCCAAATATCTCAAGATTCGTTTTACGGCCGTAAGGTGAGATTCCTTAGGGTCGGCTTGGAATCTTGCACACATGCATACGGAAAGCATAATATCCGATCGAGATGCACATAAATAAAGTAATGAACCTATCATCGACCGGTATACCTTTTGATCGACGGATTTACCTCCCGTGTCGAGGTCGAGATGCCCATCTGTTCCCATGGGAGTCATGATGGGCTTGGCATCCTTCATTCCAAACTTGTTTAGAATGTCTTAAGTATACTTTGTTTGGCTAATGAAGGTGCCTTCTTGGAGTTGCTTGACTTGGAATCCTAGAAAATACTTCAACTCCCCCATCATCGACATCTCGAATTTTTGTGTCATGATCCTACTAAATTCCTCACATGTAGATTCGTTAGTAGACCCAAATATAATATCATCAACATAAATTTGGCATACGAACAAATCATTTGCAAGTGTTTTGGTAAATAAAGTAGGATCGGCCTTGCCGACTTTGAAGCCATTAGCAATAAGGAAATCTCTTAGGCATTCATACCATGCTCTTGGGGCTTGCTTGAGCCCATAAAGCGCCTTAGAGAGCCTATAGACATGGTTAGGGTACTCATTGTCTTCAAAGCCGGGAGGTTACTCAACATAGACCTCTTCCTTGATTGGTCCATTGAGGAAGGCACTCTTCACGTCCATTTGGTAAAGCTTGAAGCCATGGTAAGTAGCATAGGCTAATAATATACGAATTGACTCAAGCCTAGCTACGGGTGTATAGGTTTCACCAAAATCCAAACCTTCGACTTGTGAATACCCCTTGGCCACGAGTCGAGCTTTGTTCCTTGTCACCACACCATGCTCATCTTGCTTGTTGCGGAAGACCCATTTGGTTCCTACAACATTTTGGTTAGGACGTGGAACTAAATGCCATACCTCGTTCCTTGTGAAGTTGTTGAGCTCCTCTTGCATCGCCATCACCCAATCCGAATCTTGGAGTGCTTCCTCTACCCTGTGTGGCTCAATAGAGGAAACAAAAGAGTAATGCTCACAAAAATGTGCAACACGAGATCTAGTGGTTACCCCCTTATGAATGTCGCCGAGGATGGTGTCGACGGGGTGATCTCGTTGGATTGCTTGGTGGACTCTTGGGTGTGGCGGCCTTGGTTCTTCATCCTCCTTGTCTTGATCATCTCCCCCTTGATCATTGCCGTCATCTTGAGGTGGCTCATCTCTTTGATCTTCTCCTTCATCAACTTGAGCCTCATCCTCATTTTGAGTCGGTGGAGATGCTTGCGTGGAGGAGGATGGTTGATCTTGTGCATTTGGAGGCTCTTCGGATTCCTTAGGACACACATCCCCAATGGACATGTTCCTTAGTGCGATGCATGGAGCCTCTTCTTCACCTATTTCATCAAGATCAACTTGCTCTACTTGAGAGCCGTTAGTTGCATCAAACACAACGTCACATGAAACTTCAACTAGTCCTGAGGACTTGTTAAAGACTCTATATGCCCTTGTGTTTGAATCATATCCTAGTAAAAAGCCTTCTACAGTCTTAGGAGCAAATTTAGATTTTCTACCTCTTTTAACAAGGATAAAGCATTTGCTACCAAAGACTCTAAAATATGAAATGTTGGGCTTTTACCGATTAGGAGTTCATAGGATGTCTTCTTGAGGATTCGGTGTAGATATAACCGGTTGATGGCGTAGCAGGCGGTGTTGACCGCCTCGGCCCAAAACCGATCCGACGTCTTGTACTCATCAAGCATGGTTCTTGCCATGTCTAATAGAGTTCGATTCTTCCTCTCCACTACACCATTTTGTTGTGGGGTGTAGGGAGAAGAGAACTCATGCTTGATGCCCTCCTCCTCAAGGAAGCCTTCAATTTGTGAATTCTTGAACTCCGTCCCGTTGTCGCTTCTAATTTTCTTGATCCTTAAGCCGAACTCATTTTGAGCCCGTCTCAAGAATCCCTTTAAAGTCTCTTGGGTTTGTGATTTTTCCTGCAAAAAGAATACCCAAGTGAAGCGAGAATAATCATCCACAATAACTAGACAGTACTTACTCCCGCCGATGCTTATGTAAGCAATCGGGCCGAATAAATCCATGTGTAGGAGCTCTAGTGGCCTGTCAGTCGTCATGATGTTCTTGTGTGGATGATGAACACCAACTTGCTTCCCAGCTTGGCATGCGCTACAAATCCTGTCTTTCTCAAAATTAACATTTGTTAATCCTAAAATGTGCTCTCCCTTTAGAAGCTTATGAAGATTCTTCATTCCAACATGGGCTAGTCGGCGGTGCCAGAGCCAACCCATGTTAGTCTTAGCAATTAGGCAAGCGTCGAGTTCAGCTTTATCAAAATCTACCAAGTATAGCTGACCCTCTAACACTCCCTTAAATGCTATTGAATCATCACTTCTTCTAAAGACAGTAACACCTACATCAGTAAATAGATAGTTGTAGCCCATTTGACATAATTGGGATACGGAAAGCAAATTGTAATCTAATGAATCAACAAGAAAAACATTGGAAATGGAATGGTCAGGAGATATAGCTATTTTTCCCAAACCTTTGACCAAACCTTGGTTTCCATCCCCGAATGTGATAGCTCGTTGGGGATCTTGGTTTTTCTCGTAGGAGGAGAACATCTTCTTCTCCCCTGTCATGTGGTTTGTGCACCCGCTATCGATGATCCAACTTGAGCCCCCGGATGCATAAACCTACAAAACAATTTTAGTTCTTGACTTTAGGTACCCAAACGGTTTTGGGTCCTTTGGCATTAGACACAAGAACTTTGGGTACCCAAACACAAGTCTTGGAGCCCTTGTGTTTGCCCCCAACAAACTTGGCAACTACCTTGCCGGATTTGTTAGTCAAAACATAAGATGCATCAAAAGTTTTAAATGAAATGTCATGACCATTTGATGCATTAGGAGATTTTTTCTTAGGCAACTTAGCACGGGTTGGTTGCCTAGAGCTAGATGTCTCACCCTTATACATAAAAGCATGATTAGGGCCAGAGTGAGACTTCCTAGAGTGAGTTCTCCTAATTTTGCTCTCGAGATAACCGGCAGGGTACAAAATGTAACCATCGTTATCCTGAGGCATGGGAGCCTTGCCCTTAACAAAATTAGACAATCTTTTAGGAGGGGCATTAAGTTTGACATTGTCTCCCCTTTGGAAGCCAATGCCATCCTTGATGCCAGGGCGTCTCCCATTATAGAGCATACTTCTAGCAAATTTAAACTTTTCATTCTCTAAGTTATGCTCGGCAATTTTAGCATCTAATTTTGCTATATGATCATTTTGTTGTTTAATTAAAGCCATATGATCATGAATAGCATCAATATCAACATCTCTACATCTAGTACAAATAGACACATGTTCAACGGTAGATGTAAAGGGTTTGCAAGATTTTAATTCTACAACCCTAGCATGTAATATATCATTTTCACTTCTAAGGTTAGAAATAATAACATTGCAATCATCAAAATCTTTAGCCTTAGCAAGCAATTTTTCATTTTCAATCCTAAGGCTAGCAAGAGAGATGTTTAATTCTTCAATCTTAGCAAGCAAATCAACATGATCATTTCTAGGATTGGGAATTGAAACATCACAAACATTTGAATCAACCTTAGCTAACAAATTAGCATTCTCATTTCTAAGGTTGTCAATAGTCTCATGGCAAGTGCTTAGCTCACTAGATAGTTTTTCACATTTTTCTACTTCTAGAGCGTATGCATTTTTAACCTTAACATGCTTCTTATTTTCTTTAATAAGAAAGTCCTCTTGAGAATCCAAGAGATCATCCTTCTCATGAATAGCACTAATCAATTCATTTAATTTTTCTTTTTGTTGCATGTTTAGGTTGGCAAAAAGAATACGCAAGTTATCCTCCTCATTGCTAGCATCATCCTCATCACTAGAGGTTTCATATTTAGTGGAGGATTTTGATTTTACCTTCTTCTTTTTGCCGTCCTTTGCCATGAGGCACTTGTGGCCGACGTTGGGGAAGAGAAGACCCTTGGTGACGGCGATGTTTGCGGCGTCCTCGTCGGAGGAGGAGTCGGTGGAGCTCTCGTCGGAGTCCCATTCCCGGCAAACATGGGCATCGCCGCCCTTCTTCTTGTAGTACTTCTTCTTCTCCTTCCTTCTCCCCTTCTTGTCGTCGCCCCTGTCACTGTCACTAGAAATAGGACATTTTGCTATAAAGTGACCGGGCTTACCACACTTGTAGCAAACCATCTTGGAGCGGGACTTGTAATCTTTCCCCCTCCTTTGCTTGAGGATTTGACAGAAGCTCTTGATGATGAGCGCCATATCCTCGTTGTCGAGCTTGGAGGCGTCGATGGGTGTTCGACTTGGAGTAGATTCCTTCTTCTTTTCTTCCATCGCCTTGAATGCGACCGGTTGTGCTTCGGACATGGAGGGGTTGTCAAGCTCATTAATCTTCTTTGAGCCTTTGATCATCAATTCAAAGCTCACAAAATTCCCGATTACTTCCTCGGGGGTCATTTGAGTATATCTAGGATTACCACGAATTAATTGAACTTGAGTGGGGATAAGGAAAACAAGTGATCTAAGAATAACCTTAACCACCTCATGGTCATCCCATTTCTTACTCCTGAGGTTGCGCACTTGGTTCACCAAGGTTTTGAGCCGGTTCTACATATCTTGGGGCTCCTCCCCTTGGCGAAGACGGAAGCGACCGAGCTCCCCCTCGATCGTTTCCCGCTTGGTGATCTTGGTCACCTCATCTCCTTCGTGCGCGGTCTTTAGCACGTCCCAAATTTCCTTAGCACTCTTCAACCCTTGCACCTTATTATACTCCTCTCGACTTAGAGAGGTGAGGAGTATAGTTGTGGCTTGGGAGTTGAAGTGTTGAATTTGGGCCACTTCGTCCTCATCATAATCCTCATCCCCTACGGATGGTACCTGTACACCAAACTCAACAATATCCCATATACTTTTGTGGAGTGAGGTTAGGTGATATCGCATCATATCACTCCACCTAGCATAATCTTCACCATCAAATGTTGGTGGTTTGCCTAATGGGACGGAAAGTAAAGGTGTATGTTTAGGAATGCGAGGATAGCGTAGGGGGATCTTACTATACTTCTTGCGCTCATGGCGCTTAGAAGTAACGGACGGCGCGTCGGAGCCGGAGGTCGATGGTGATGAAGTGTCGGTCTCGTAGTAGACCACCTTCCTCATCTTCTTGTGCTTATCTCCTCTCCGATGCGACTTGTGGGAAGAGGATTTCTTCTCCTTCCCCTTCCCCTTGTTGCGGGACTCTTCCGATGAAGTCTTCCCGTGGCTTGTAGTGGGCTTGTCGCCGGTCTCCATCTCCCTCTTGGCGTGATCTCCTGACATCACTTCGAGTGGTTAGGCTCTAATGAAGCACCGGGCTCTGATACCAATTGAAAGTCGCCTAGAGGGGGGTGAATAGGGCGAATCTGAATTTTAACAACTTAAACACAACTACAAGCCGGGTTAGCGTTAGAAATAGAAACGAGTCCGAGAGAGAGGGCGCAAAACAAATAGTGAACAAATAAAGAGTGAGACACGATGATTTGTTTTACCGAGGTTCGGTTCTTGCAAACCTACTCCCCGTTGAGGTGGTCACAAAGACCGGGTCTCTTTCAACCCTTTCCCTCTCTCAAACGGTCCCTCGGACCGAGTGAGCTTCTTCTCTCAATCAAACGGGAATCAAACTTTCTCGCAAGGACCACCACACAATTGGTGTCTCTTGCCTCGGTTACAATTGAGTTGATCGCAAGAAAGAATGAAAGAAAGAAGCAATCCAAGCGCAAGAGCTCAAAAGAACACAACAAATCTCTCTCACTAATCACTAAAGCCTTGTGTGGAATTGGAGAGGATTTGATCACTTGGGTGTGTCTAGAATTGAATGCTAGAGCTCTTGTAAGTAGTTGGAAGGTGGAAAACTTGGATGACTTGAATGTGGGGTGGTTGGGGGTATTTATAACCCCAACCACCAAACTAGCCGTTTGGTGAAGGCTGCTGTCGATGGGCGCACCGGACAGTCCGGTGCGCCACCGGACACTGTCCGGTGCGCCAACCACGTCACCCGGCCGTTAGGGTTCGACCGTTGGAGCTCTGACGCGTGGGCCCGCCTGGCTGTCCGGTGGTGCACCGGACATGCCCTGTAGGCTGTCCGGTGCGCCACCTCGCGCGTGCCTGACTTCTGCGCGCTCTGGCGCGCATTAAATGCTCTTGCAGGTGACCGTTGGCACGAAGTAGTCGTTGCTTCGTTGTTACACCGGACAGACCGGTGTGCACCAAACATGTCCGGTGAATTATAGCGGAGCGGATTCCCGAAGCTGGCGAGTTCAGAGTCGCTCTCCTCTGGAGCATCGGACACTGTCCGGTGGTGCACCGGACAGTCCGGTGAATTATAGCGAAGCGTCTCTGAGAATTCCTGAAGGTGCGAAGTTCAGCTTGAAGTCCCCTGGTGCACCGGACACTGTCCGGTGATGCACCGGACAGTCCGGTGCGCCTGACCAGGGTGCCTTCGGTTGTCCCTTTGCTCTTTTGTTTGAACCCTTTTTCTTGGTCTTTTTATTAGTTTATTGTGAACCTTTGGTACCTGTAGAACTTATAAACTTGGGCAAACTAGTTAGTCCAATTATTTGTGTTGGGCAATTCAACCACCAAAATCAATTTAGGAATATAGGTGTAAGCCTAATTCCCTTTCAATACCCGTGATTGACCCAAGGTTATTCTTCAAATTACTATGTCTTGAACTCATATCATCTCGAGGAAGATATCGACGTTGTAGGAAATAAGGAATTATCTTGTGCGGAAAAATCA